>CP142452.1:22247500-24972500 GCA_038049695.1 Cinnamomum chago | reverse complement strand
TCCCTTCTTCTTGTTTCTCATTCAACCTGCATTTCCCTGAGCCTACAAGCTCTCCAAGGGATAAAACACACATTTCATAGCATGATTGAGACATCATATTCCCATTCTTCAATCTAAAACAAAACCCCCAAATTTTCCATTCAAAACATAAATCCAATGAAATGAGAATAATAAAAAGAAATCAAATCAAATGCACACATGCTATCATCCATCCTAGATTGGTTACTTGCCTTAGTCCAAGATGTCACAAACTTCTCCAAGCACTTCCACTCAAGCTAATCCAAATATTGCAAAACCCATGAAAACCAAACAACTCACTCAATCTTGAAAACAAAGAACTCATTTTCACAAAAAGGGTTTGCAATATGAAAAACAAGATCTTAAGGAACCAAAAAGGCTCCATTAAAAAGGATGGGTTGGAGCTCTTACCTAGAAGTACACAAACAAGAGAGAAGGAAGAAAGTGAAGCTCTTGCTCAACTAGAAACTTCAAGAAATTTGCATCAATGGAAAGCTTAGGATGAGAGGAAGAAGATGATGGTCTTGGAATCTCATTTGGAGTCTTCTAGCTTAATCATTCAAGAGAAATAAAGTGGAGAGAAAGGGTTTCTCCTCTTGGTTGCTCTAGGGTTAGGGTTTGAGAGTGAAAGAGGGAAAGAAGAAAAGAGTTGACTTAAACCTTACTAAATGGGGCCCAATGGCCAAATCTTGCATCAATGAAAACATGATCCTGCGAACCTCGAATGAACTCGACGAAGAAGGATAAAATGATCCTCGAAATATCTAGTTTCCAAAAAGTATATTTTTGAAATGGTTTTGAGATTTTGAAATTTCTGTCCAGATTTGTGTATAAAAGACAACTTTACCCTTTTTGGGCAAGAACTTGGGTTTTTGGGCTTCAAACATAAATGGGCTGAAAATGAAAGTTGTAACACATAGTAAAATCATTCAAATAAAGTCAAAATCATAATTAAAAATGGAAACCGATACGATCCTCCCAAGCTTACACGTGCACTCAGGCCTTCCTGAGCATGTCTGATTAATACTAAACGTTCTCAAAATTCCCAAAGTTATATCGAAGACTAAAACTAATTATTTCTAACCCAACGACAACTGAACCCACTTAGGATTAAATATACACTAATCGCACACTAATCGGATTAGTCTGGGTTGGGGTCTAACATCCTCTACCCCTTAGGGTATTTGGTCCACCAAATAAAGCAAACATTTACCTCTGGTAAAAGCCGTGGATACTTCCTTTGCACTTGATCTCTCAATTCCCTTGTGGCTTCCTTTGGCTCGTGATTTTTCCAAAGTACCTTGACCCAATGAATAGTCCGATTTCTCAATTCTTGCTCCTTGGTATCAATGATCTTGATCGGCTTTTCCACATATGAGGCATCTTCTCGAATCTCGAAAGGCTCGTGTTGTAGTATGTGTGAAGGACTAGAGACGTATTTCTTGAGCATAGAAACATGAAATACATTGTGCACCCCGGAGAGATCCGGCGGTAACGCAAGTCTATAAGCGATATCCTCAATCTTGCTCAAAATTTCATACGGACAAATAAACCTTCTAGACAATTTGCCCTTCTGTCCGAATCTCAAAGTCCCTCTAACTGGTGAGATTTTCAAGAACACTTTGTCACCCACTTGAAACTGTAATTTTCTTCGGCGAGTGTCAGCGTAACTCTTCTGTCTACTCCGGGCGATCTTCAAACGTTCCTGAATCAGTTTGACCTTGTCACTTGTCTCTCCAACTATCGTCGGTCCATGAAAACTACGCTCACCGACTTCTTCCCAGCAAACCGGAGTTTTAAATCTTCTGTCATAGAGTGCCTCGAAAGGTGCCATACCGATGCTAGAGTGGTAGCTATTGTTATAAGTAAATTCACAAAGCGATAAGCACTCATCCCACTGAACCTTGAAATTTAATACGTAAGCACGCAACATGTCTTCGAGAGTCTGTATCGTCCTTTCTGACTGACCATCTGTCTGAGGATGGTATGCCGTGCTGAACTGGAGTTTGGTACCCACGGACTCATGAAGAGTTTTTCAAAACTTTGAAACGAACCAGCTGTCTCTGTCTGAAGTAATGGAGACAGGTTGACTATGTTTACTAACAATCTCATCAACAAATAACTTTGCAAGTGGTGCCATGTGCATCATATTCCCTGTCTTCATCGGAATGAAATGAGCAGACTTTGATAGACGATCTACAATAATCCAAATTGCATTATTTCCTTTCTTGGTATTCGGTAAACTGGAAACGAAATCCATTGTGATGTGTTCCCATTTCCACTCTGGAATCTCCAACGGTTGTAACAAACATGGGGGCTTCTAATGCTCTGCTTTAATCAACTGACAAGTTAGACAGCGGGATACAAAAGTTGCTATCTCTCTCTCCAAGTTGTTCCACCAAAATCTATTCTTCAAATTGTGGTACATCTTCGTGCTACTCGGATGTATAGAATATCTTGTGCTGTGGGCTTCATTCATTATTTCACTCTTCAAGTCATCCACATTTGGCACTTGTGGGAAATTAAATAAATGTGCACACCTTACCACATCACATCACGTTAATTAGTCCTGATCCCGGATTAGGCCTGTAGACTCGGTCCGGGGTCGCGACAGGGAGCCTCGACGAGCGTGAGCATACCGTGCTCGTAGTTAGGGTCGAATCCTAAGCACCAAGAATGGGTTAGATCTAAAGATTTGGCAAGTTACAGTATACAAATAATATAGGATGTATGCACCAAAAGAGTAGAGATAGTAATATGATTGATGAGAGTATCAAGGTACATAAGCTAGGCAATTGAGCAAGGTAGACATTTAGGACCAAGAATATAAGATAAGCTAATCTACCAACACAATATGGCACATTCACACAGTTGGATATTGCGGGATATCATGCCACGGTCCTCCCATACTGAACATAGTCACTGTGGGGAAATCTCACTAGTGCTGGGGATGACTAACCTCACAAATTACTCATCAATCTCAAGCACTCATCACTCAATGAAAGACCCGGGATCCTGACCCTAGAGGGGGGGGGGGGTGAATAGGGTGAGCTACAATATGTGACCAATTATGACAAATTTTAACTTCATAAAAATAAACTAGTTACAAATGATGATAAACAAACAAAATGCGGAAGCTAAAAGAATCACCACAACGCATTCCCCATCACACAATATTTATAGTGGTTCGTGATCCAATCACCCCACCGGATTTTCACTAGTTATGCTTTTCAATAGGCTAAACAATAACCTTTACAATATTATTTTTCTAGGCTAAACAACAACCTCTCAATGTGTTTTTCTAGGCTAAGCAATAACCTTTACAAGATGCTTTTCCAAGGCTAAGCAATAACCTCTACACTAATGCTTTTTTTAGGCTAAGCAATAACCTTTACAATAAAAGATTTTCTCTCAATGTAGTGTCTACACAAACACTTTAAGAGATACAATTAAAGCTCAATATATTTGCCTCTAAAATAGGCGGATATGAAAGTGAAAAACTAACTCACACAAACACTAAATGAATGCAAAGATGTATGCTCATGATGTGTGTGTGTGATACCTTCAATCAAGTTTAAAAAGTAAGCTCAATCAATATATGCTCAAAGCATTTAAAAGTTTAAGGCACATAAAAGATTTTGATTGAAGTGAAATGCAAATCACATGTATAGATACAAACTTGTTAATGATATGAAAATCAAAGGCTCTCAAGTTGTATGAAATTAATTAGCTTAAGACATGTGATGCATGTGCAATGTTGTTTTCAAAACTAAACAAATTTAACTAAAGTTTAAATGAATGAAAACAACAAATAAAGATTCAACCAAGAAAATGAATAATGCTATAAAAGAAAACAAAGATTTTGGCTAAGCATGATTAATGAAGATTTTAAAACAACTTGGTTTGAAATAAAGGGTGAATAATTCAATCCAACTTAGATCAAAAATTAAATGAAGAATGGATTCAACACATCATAGTTATAATGCTAAAAATCATTTACCAATAATTTAAGCAAAGCATATAACATATGATTAATAAAAAGTAAAGCTTACTTAGAGATTTAACTTCATTGATCCAAGCTTTAGCTTCACTAATGACCTCTTGGTCTCTCTTAGTTCCTCCCCTTTTCTTTGTCTCAAAACACCTCAAGAGTGGCTCTTGGTTTGTCGCGACCCCGGATCGGGTTACCGAGGTCCTAATCCGGGATCGGGACATTAATGGTGATGGTGTGGTGAGTGAATGGTTAATATGTAGAGTGTGTCAACAAGGTGCACACATTTATTTAATTTCCCACAGGTGTCCGCGGTGAAGATATCACAACCATATATGAACATTTCTATTAAGTGCGGAAGCGTGTAGCAAATCAAATATTCAAACCATCTCTAGTCATAAAGACAATAATACAAGTATAATACCGTATCAGAATAAGCAATGATCATTAGCATGTTACCCAAAAGTAAGTTAAAGTTTATACAAAAGATCATTTAATTACATTCCCAAAAATAGAGGCCAATAAAGGCCAATATAAACAAAATACCAGTCCAAAGAATGGTTAAACAGTTTTCCAAAATATTAAGTCTCTCATAGCAACCAAACATCTAAATGATGTCATCAGCATGCCACTCAACTAACTGCTGCGGTTCTCCGACCGCCTCCTCGTGCTCCTCCTCGGGATAACCAACAACGAAACTTGAGTACCAAAGAGTGGGTAAAACACGATGGTTTGACAAATGGGTAAAATACAATGACAATATGATAATAAATGAATTTACCTTCAAAAGCATTTAAACCTGTTTAAATAACAATTTCTATAAACGAGATAAAAAATTTATTCAAATACAAGTAAACATTGTAAAACATGTAGGGTACCAAGGAAACGGGAAACAAGCAAAATGGCAACCACACAAAGCTAAGTCCTCTATCACTAAAGTGACAGAGCAATAACTAGGCACTGATCTCAGTCACTCGAGGTGAGGATAGGGATGTCAATGGACCGGGGCGGGGGCGGGGGCCATGGTCTCCATCCCCGTACCCGCTTAAAAAATCTTCGTCCATCCCCGGTCCACCCCCGCTAACGGGTATAATTTTCATCCCCATTCCCGTCCGCGGGTAAATTTATAATCCCCGTCCCCGTCCCCGCTTCCCCCGTACCCACCTAAGCCTAAGCCTTTTTTTTTTCTAGCCTTCCCCCAGCTTCCTTGCAACAGGAGATCACACCTGAATCAAGGGTATGAGAAATATTATGACACTTTCAGTACACGAACATCAATAGAGAACTACTCCTATAAAATCATATACATAACAGCGAAATCAAACCAATCATTGCTGCCACGAACACCTGATACATACATTCCTATGAAAAACAACAGCACCTAAATCACTAAATGTCATAACACCATAGGTACACTACATATATATTTATTTATTTATTTAGCGGGTAACGGGGACTGGGCGGGGCGGGGCGGGGCGGGGGTAAGGGTAAGTCCATCCCCACCTCCATCCCCGCACGGGTTTATACGGGTATCCCCGTATACGTCCACCGTCCAATATGTATAGTCCATCCCCGGTCCAAACGGAGCGGGTTTGGACGAATACCCGTTTTTCCCCGGTCCACTGCCATCCCTAGGTGAGGAGAAACAGTGGATCTTATAAATACATATATATATACATATACTATACATGACCACGGTAGCGAGCCGGGCATAGGGAACCACAATAGCAATCTGCTGCATCGGGACAAGACCACGGTAATAACCGGATAGCGGGATCCAAATTGCAGTTGGCGGGACAAGAAGGGGATCTCGAAGTCGGTGGATCAGACCAATAGGGTTATCCAAACTTAGTAGTGCCGACTCATAGGTCAAATAACAAATCGAGACATATGCAAGTAAATCAAGTACAATTAAACAAGCGGGTAGAACGGGGGTGCTCAAGGGCACACTGTCGTTTCATGTGGTGCAATGCACTTCAAGACAAGTAACTAGTTCAAGTGTAATTCATTGCTTTCGGGGAAAACAAGGCATGTAGTATAATTCTTGGGATCGATAAAGTACAATAAACAATTGAAATTTTGGGTAAAGTATCGGGTTCAAGATTTATTTGAAGTGAATAGGGATCCCGTATGTTGATCCAATAATAATTTGGTACTCTTTGAGTTTGGGGACATTCTGGGCTCCTTATACACTTTGAATTTTCAAAACTTCGAATGACATCTTCGTGATATGGTTTCTTTCTCGAATGGCCTTATACATTGCTTTGTAAATCTCCTTGACATAGAGGGGTTCTCAATGAATAGTCCTAACACGTTTAAATAGTTCGTCATTGTCCCAAACATAGCCTTGACCGCGAGGAGCTCTCTGGAATGGTTGTCTAGGTGGGTTCGCTCGAGCCAATGTGCGCTCGAACTAATGACTCTCTGGAACAAGTTCTGGGATGTCCACTCAAGCGACCAAGCTATTGAAATGCTCCGAATCCTTTTCTGTCATGTTCGTTCGAGCGAAGTGTCATGTTCGCTCGAGCGAATTGTCCAAAAACTGAATCCGAGGTAGTTCAGCTCCTCTCTAACTCTTTCTTCTACAACGTCTTTCTAGCCACTTTTATACATCCAATGAGGAGTCTAAAACTTCATTTAAACAACATCAAATTTCTCACAACATCCATCCCATTCTCCTCTATCCCCATCACATTCAATACAAGGAAAGAAAGAAGGAAACCATTTCACATAAGAGTGCATTTGGGACAAAACAAGAGGAAATTAAATGCTATGAACCAACACATCTCTATGACCATAAATGCACTAACAAGGCTTTTCATGAGCATTTATTTAAAAGCAATACAATAAATAGGCATGAGTGGAAATACCAAAACCATTGAAAGCTTATAAAAATCAAATCATCCACTTGCCTTGGGTCTCTATTCAAGCAAATCAAGCTCTAACAAGCCCTCCAAGTCAATGGTCCAAGCTACAAGCAAAACCCCAAAATAAAACCCTAAAAGAGTCAAAACATAGCATGGGGAGAAAGAAGCTTCAATAATAGGGATATAGATTCCCTTAGGATTGGAGAACACAAATCTAGAAGGAGGGAATGATTACTTACTTGTAAGGTCCTCTAATGGCAATAGTAAGCTCAATGAAGATCTTGGAATGGGAGGTTTTCTCCACAAAAGTTATTAAGAGAAAGCTCTCAAGGAGGTGAAGAAGATAATGGCTTCAAATCTCCTATTGGTGCAAGTTTGGGAGTGGATTGAGGATGGAAGAGCAACAAGAAGAAGAAGAAAGGGAAAACCCTAGCTTTGAGAAGTCGTAGTTTGCTAAAAAGGGAAATGAGGAAGATGGTCTCCTTATAAAGCAAGTGGGGAGTGGGCTCCACCACTAACAATCTAATTGAGCTGAATTCATGGCTTTCGAGGCTTCTAATGAATTCGACAAAGAAGAGAAAAGTGATCGTCGAAATATCTAGTTTCTAAAAAGTATATGTTTCGCGAGTTTTAGGGCGATCAAGTTTTGGGTACAGATTTAGTGCACAATGACTGTTTTGCCCTCAAGGCTATGAAATCGGGTTTCGGGGTCTCGAACGGGTACGGGATCAACATAAAAGTCATAGGGATTAATAATACAAATAAAACAAGATTAAAACCATGAATGTAAAATCTTCGATAAATCCCCAAACACATGCAAGGTCATAAAGAAGGAACCCCCAAAGGGCCACACTAACACAAAGCAATCAAAATTCCCCAAAAATATTTCAAAAGATATTCCAAACTCAACTTAGCCAAAATCACTAGTCAAGCTTAGAACTAACACACGACTTAATTAGTACTAATCGATTCACTTAGGACGGGGTCTTACATGGTTCCTCTCTTGTTCACCCATTTTTCCAAAGGAATGAACTTGTATTTATACTAAAAAATTGAGTTCCTGCGTCTCCCCGGTCAACCTGCCCTTTCCCCGGTCGACCTGGCCTTCAACGGTCATAAATTTGACCGTTTGAAAAGAAGCCCAACGGCTCTTTACCTGGTCGACCTGCAGTGGGCTCGGTCGACCGAGCACACTGCAGGTCGACCCGGGCCCAGGGACCAAATTCCCTTTAAATTCATATTTCAAAGTATTTCTTGAAGGGAACTTTTGGGCCCCTGAATCAAGCTTGGAATCATGATTTAACTCAAACTAAGAGGGCTAAAATCATGAAACATTAAAAGCCTAAAAAGATTTGAAACTTTAAAACCAATGACTAGCTTAATTTATAAAAATTCTTTTCAAATCTAATTGCATCCAAGTTTAAAAAATAAAACATGCATAAATTCATATTTCTAACAATGCATGTGTAAATCAAGATTTCAAGTTTTTTTAAATCAATGCATGTGTAAAAATTCAAATGATGCTAGAATGATAATGCATCCATCAAATTGCAATACACAAATTTTCTAACAATCTCCCCCTTTGCAATTTGATGGCAACTTACTCAACATTGAATTTATACACTCTAAGTCTTCAGCTCCCCCTAAGCTGGACAGGTCTTGAAATCTCTTGGATGCTTCTTCTCTTAGCTTGGGCTCTTGGACTTTTTCTTCATTCTTCTTGATGCTTGGAGCTTAATCATTCTTCAAGCTTTCTCTTCTTCTTTCTTTTTTTAGCCAAGCATCTTCTTTAGCTCCTAAACTTTCTCTTCTTTCAGCTCTCCTCCTTTGACCATGCACTCTCTCCCTTTGGCAAGAAATGCATTCTCTCCCCCTGTAGAAGATCATACAAAATCTCCCCTTAGGAAGCTTGGACATCTCTTCCCTTTTAGACAACTTGAATGTTCTCTCCCCTTTTGACATTAAATTGCAAAGGTACCTACACACATGAAATAAGGAAAATATCTTTTAGAAGCACCTGTTAACAAAAGAAATCGAAAATGAAATACATAACAGGTTATCATGTATGGTTAGTAGGCTAAAAGGGTTCAAAGCCAATATAAAGGTCAATTTGATCAAAACTAATACTTCCTATGAAGGTTTACACTTTCTCTCAATCCATTCTCTCCTTTTGTCAAACTTTTGACAAAGATATAACTATTTGGTGCAAGAAGAAGATGGTTTTACCAATTGAGGGTCAACTTCAAGGAAAGGATTAGACACGTTTAACTATAGAGCTCAATATGATCAAATTACCAATATAAAGAGTAAGGCCAATGAGAAAAGCAACCATGGATATCAATTGGAAAACAAAGAATACCAATTGAGATTTAAGGATAATTCTATTAAAACAATCACTCTAAAATGGAGTAAAAAATATAACTATAACGAAAAATCCAAATTAGAGCTATCCATGATGAAATGGGGTTTACTAAACATAGCATCAATCAATTTAACTATGAAAAACATATGCTATGACTGTTTTGAAATCATTTCATTCAATCAATAAAAATGACTATCATGTGCAAGATGAGTGAAATGAAATTCAACCATGAAGCCTACCTCAACCATTAACCAACCAAGATTATGAATACATAAACCTGGTGGTTATGAGATTTACCTATATGAACAGGAGAGAGGATGCAAACATGAAAAATATGATGCTAATGGAGTGTGACATGGAACAAATATATTACTATCAAGTTCAATCCAACGTACACAAGGTTTATCACATTCACAAGAAATGACATCAATTGGATATGAAATAAATCGAAAATTATATTAAATGAAACCAATTGAATATGACAACATGATTAATAAGCAAGAATGTGACAAACAAAAAACTCCATCAAGCATCATAAATGGATATTCATCACTTTTAATGATATAACTAATGAGCATAGTGATGAACAAGAGAAATTGCAATGCAAAAGGATATAACTTGGAAATGCATGCAATTTTCAAAGTGTCAAAATCATATGAATTCAACATCTAATAGAAATCCATCAAACAATAGATATAACTATGAAGTACATTGAATGGATTTTAAAGAGGTTCATATGATCAAGATCACTACTATGAAGTTGAAACATGTATAAGGATGACATCACTTAGAGAATACACATGAAGCAACATCACAACCATCCATAAAAAAAAATGACTAGAAAGAATAAATGATGGATTTGAGTTCTAGTAATAAAGGATGGATTTGAGTTCTAGTATGGTATCTACAAATATAAATAAAATCACAACCATACATGGAACCAAATGACATTTGCATATAAAAAGAATATAACTAAATAAGCAAAGATGCAAATGGCTTATAACAACAATCGATCATGAATAATCTAGCTATGAAAGCTTTTGTAATCACAATCAATTGAACATCAATAGAAATGCAATGCAAGAGATATATACTCAAAGTGAGCAAAAAGCAAATCTAACATGATGAAATTATAATTAAATGATTTTGAAAACCATGAAATGTAACTAGAGATGTACATGAAGACAAAATCAATTGATCATAAAGAAACAGTGCATTTTAATAAATGTAACTATCAAGGAACAAAATGCAAATGTATTATGACCAACAATATGATTTAACTATAAATGATAGGTTGGTCAAGGAGGTTCAAGGCCTTAAGGTTTGTCTAAGTATCTAACTTTAGGAATCTACCTAAGGTCTTGAGATGGTTGATCTTTGAGATCTAGTTTGGAAGTCCGACCAACTTTAGGAGATTTGACTTGATAAATTTTCAATTTGGACTTATCACCATGATATTTAGATTTGACTAAATTTAGCTTAGATTGGTGATTAGTCTTTTGAGGTTGGTGAGTTTGTTCTTAGGGGATTGATTCTCTTTTCTTTTCTTCTTATTTTTTCCATTTATTTGACTTTTGGATTTTAAATTTAACTTTGTTATTTTCTTCAAAAGTTCTTTCATGGGTTGATTTAAGGGAGATAGATTGAGAAGTTTTTTGTTTATAGATTCTTTTATACTTGGTTTAACTTGTTTAAACTTTTTAGAATCTATCCTAGAAGACTCCTTTTTAATTGATTTAACTTGTTTGATGTTCTTGGAGTCTTCCTTGATTTTTAGTATCTTACCCTTCATAGATTTTGATTCTACCTTTTTGGGTTCATAGATGGGTTTAGACACATGGCTTCTTCTTATTTTGCACTCAAACCTAAAATGCCCTTTAATGCCACAATAATTACATTTAGTCATGGGCAAGGGAGAATGAGGACTCACTTTTTACAAATGTGTTGGTGAAGCTAGGGTCATGTGAAATATTCCTATCAAATCCAAGACCCGTCCTATCTCTTTAAGATTTACCCAATTTAAATAATTTTTTAAATTTCTCATCACTTTGGGTAAATTTGCACTCATACTTTCGTTTGTAACTTTCAAGTTGAGTGACTTGGTTTATAAGGATTGAATTTTCATTTTTAACTTTTAATAGTTCATTTTCAATTTCCTTATATTTGATTAGTTCTTCATGGGCAAGTTTTAAATCAAATTTAAGTTCATTAATAACATTAGATCCAAGTTCTAGAGTTTTTATCTTATTTTGAGAATTAGATAAATTTTCCTTAGAAATGGTCAACTTGGATTCTAGGTTGTTAATGTTTTTGTCTTACCTTGGTAATTGATCTCTTAGTTTTGAATTTTCCTTTTTAAGATCATCATTTCATATCTTTAATTCATTTAGATCTTCTTCAATATTAGATAGGTTATGCAAAGAGATCATAAACTTAGAGTCTAAGCATTGTATAACTTCTTCTTTTTCACTAAGTTTATCTTTTGAAGAAACTAATTCTTTGTTTAGATTTTTAGATTTTTCTCTTAATTCTTTATTTTTCTTATCAAGCTCTAAGGACAAAGTATATAATTCCTCACAGGCTTGTTGAAGGTCATCTTCATTATAATCATTTTCTTCTTTTTTTAAATCAAATTGAGATTCATGAATTTGAGGGTTTGAATCTCCAATAGAAGGAAGAAGGAGGGGTCTAGAAGAATCTACACAAGAATCTAAACAATCTATCAAAGTGGAATCCATTCTAATGATTTTCATGGAAGCACAACACTAGGGTTTTAACTCTAGGTTTTTACACCTAATCAAGAGTTCCAAAAACACTTGATCCTAATATAGAGCACGAGGCTCTAATATCAATTGAAAGTCCTGGGATCCTAACCCTAGAGGGAGGGGGGGTGAATAGGGTGAGCTACAATATGTGACCAATTATGACAAATTTAAATTTCATAAAAATAAACTAGTCACAAGTGATGATAAATAAACAAAATGTGGAAGCTAAAAGAATCACCACAACGCATTCACCATCACACAATGATTTATAGTGGTTCGGCCTCAATGCCTACATCCACTACCGGCTTGTGATCCAATCACCCCACTGAATTTCCACTATCTATGCTTTTCAATAGGCTAAGCAATAACCTTTACAATGTTGTTTTTCTTGGCTAAACAACAACCTCTCAATGTGCTTTTCTAGGCTAAGCAATAACCTTTACAAGATGCTTTTCCTAGGCTAAGCAATAACCTCTACACTAATGCTTTTCTTAGGCTAAGCAATAACTTTTACAATAAAAAGATTTTCTCTCAATGTAGTGTCTACACAAACACTTTAAGAGATACAATTAAAGCTCAATATATTTGCCTCTAAAATAGGCGGATATGAAAGTGAAAAACTAACTCACACAAACACTAAATGAATGCAAAGATGTATGCTCATGATGTGTGTGTGTGTGATAACTTCAATCAAGTTTAAAAAGTAAGCTCAATCAATATATGCTCAAAGCATTTAAAAGTTTAAGGCACATAAAAGATTTTGATTGAAGTGAAATACAAATTACATGTATGGATACAAACTTGTTAATGATATGAAAATCAAAGGCTCTCAAGTTGTATGAAATTAATTAGCTTAAGACATGTGATGCATGTGCAATGTTGTTTTCTAAACTAAACAAATTTAACTAAAGTTCAAATGAATGAAAACAACAAATAAAGATTCAACCAAGAAAATGAATCATGCTATAAAAGAAAACAAAGATTTTGGCTAAGCATGATTAATGAAGATTTTAAAACAACTTGGTTTGAAATCAAGGGTGAATAATTCAATCCAACTTAGATAAAAAAATAAATGAAGAATGGATTCAACACATCATTTACCAATAATTTAAGCAAAGCATGTAACATATGATTAATAAAAAGTAAAGCTTACTTAGAAATTTAACTTCATTGATCCAAGCTTTAGCTTCACTAATGACCCCTTGGTCTCTCTTAGTTTATCCCCTTTTCTTTGTCTCAAAACACCTCAAGAGTGGCTCTTGGTTCCTCTCTTTTTTAACCACTTTTCCAAAGGAATGAACTTGTATTTATACTCAAAAATTGAGTTCCTGCGTTTCCTCGGTCGACCTGCCCTTTTCCCGGTCGACCTGGCCTTCAATGGTCATAAATCTGACCGTTTGAAAAGAAGCCCAACGGCTCTTTACCCGGTCGACCCGCAGTGGGCTCGGTCAATTGGGTCCATGGGCTCGGTCGACCCAGGTCCAGGGACCAAATTCCCTTAAAATTCATATTTCAAAGTATTTCTTGAAGGGAACTTTTGAGCCACTGAATCAAGCTTGGAATCATGATTTAAATCAAACTAAGATGGCTAAAATCATGAAACATAAAAAGCCTAAAAAGATTTGAAACTTTAAAACCAAAGGCTAGCTTAATTTATAAAAATTCTTTCAAATCTAATTGCATCCAAGTTTAAAAAACAAAACATGCATAAATCAATATTTCTAACAATGCATGTGTAAATCAAGATTTCAAGTTTTTTTAAAATAATGCATGTGTGAAAATTCAAATGATGCTAGAATTATAATGCATCCATCAAATTGCAAAACACAAAATTCCTAACACACAACACTCAAGAGACCGGACCCGGTGTCACACCATCCATCTAAAATATAGCTCATCATGATAGCTCACTCAACACTCATAAATAGCTCCTACCAGTGATGATTAGTTAATAGACTGTGCTTAGAACAACTGAGTGAATGCTCGTGCCGACTCAAAGGATTGCAAATACAGGTCTGTGTCTGTATAGGCTTTACTTTGCGTGAACAAGGTCCTAACAAGTCTCTAAGAGGTCAAAGTAACAGTTTCAATATCATGGAACACAGTCCAAATCCAAGTCAATCATTGGATTCATACTAAGGCATATCAAGCCATGGCCTTAGTCTAAATAATTCAGGAGAGATCACCAGTCTCAATCCTATATCAATCAGTCCATTCTCATCCAAAATGAGTTACAAGTCTAGTCACAACCACCTCTCCATCCTAGGATTCCACACATCCAAACTTAGGCCATAAAAGTGCACGCCTAGACACAGATATGGGTTAAAGTTCACCTAATCACATCACCAAGTCACCTCTAAGTAGTCCTAGGTTTGGGTCATCAATTTTCTATTTAATTAATAGGTATAAAGCAATAACAAGGACATGAGAGTGACAATAATGTAATAAAGTGAAATAACTCAAATATGAGAATCAAAGAGGAAATATCGAAAGTCCAATCCTAAGTAATGGTCCACATTCAGGTCCAGGTCCATTTTAGTTAATTAGAACCTTAAACAAAGCTTTAGATGCCAAGGATCTTGTGTTTGGTGCTCCTGAAGTTACGGGCATGTTTGATGATGTTTAAGGATTGAATTGATGTCAAATAAAACCCCTTAGACCCTACTTAGTGGGCCCCATGAGTCAAAGTTGAGCCACACCATTGACCTATGCTTAATACATCAATGGAAGTCTATTTGGATGGTTAATGGGCCCCACAACTAATTACAATCTCAGAAAACTGAAAACTGGAATGCACTGTATTCGGTCGACTGAGTGCACTGGGAAATCAGGATGTTGATTCCCAGGGCGACCCTAGTGCGGTGTGCTCGGTTGACCTCTTGGCCTGGTCGGCCGACCGCTCACACTGGGGACTGCAGACCGTCACTTAGCATGCACAAACCCCTGACTGAAATTCTCTGTGTGCTCAGTTGGTCAGGTCGGTCGACCGAGTGCACAAGAATCTAGAAGAAAAAGAAGTGCCAGGTCTCAGTCATCTCCTAGGAATCCCTGTGTTGTCGGTCTACTGAGAACACAATATTTCTGGCTCTGAGTGAGAATGCCAACTCCCATTTACCTCTGAGTTTTCCTGTGTGTTCGAGTCGGTCGACCGAGCATGCTGACCTGATATTTTTTTAGAAATTAATTGAGACTTGGATTTCTCAGTTTGTGGTGTGTTCGGTCTAGGTCGGGTCGACCGAGCACACGTACCTACAACAAATTTCTAGGAAACTGGATTTCCTCCTCTTCAATCCATCTCTAATCCAAACCATCTCCAACCACTTCCATACTTCATATAAACAACAAAAACAGTAAGAACACTTCAATTATCCACCATCCAACAATAAATGGGCAATTGATCTTCCAAATGAGAAAAACCCATCCATCAATGGCCCAAATCCATAAACACAAGCTCAAAGATAAATCTAAGCATCCTAACATCATAGGAATGAAATTTCAGAATAAAAAATAGTAAACACACATTCTATGCTAAGTGAGTATATTTCACTTGCCTCAAATCCGAATCTGCAAAAGTAATGAGAAAAAAAAAGCAATCTAAGCTCTCCAAACCTCTAATGACCTTCTCACACCAAACTACAGCTCCTAATACCCAAACCACAAGAGAACCAAGACTTAGAAAGGAAATCTAAAGAGAAGGGGAAATTCTAGAGAACCAAATGGAAATTGAACTAAGGAAAGAGGCTTACCTTGAATTTGTAGAAGAAGGGATGAACAAGGGAGGATTCCTTAAGAGATTGTGAAAGTCCACGAGGATCCTAACCCTAGAGGGGGGGGGGGGGGTGAATAGGGTGAGCTACAACTATGACCAATTAAGACCAATTTTAACTTCTTAAGGCAAACTAGTCACATGTGATGAATAATCAATCAATATGCGGAAGCTAAACAAAATCAATCACCACATAGCAATCACCACAACACAATATTTATAGTGGTTCGGCCAACGTGCCTACATCCACTACCGGCTTGTGTCTCCAACACCCCACCGGATTCCACTAAGTATGCTTTTTACTAGGCTAAGCAATAACCCTTACAATGTGCTTTTCTAGGCTAAGCAATAACCTTACAAGATGCTTTTCAAAGGCTAAGCAATAACCTTACAAGATGCTTTTCAAAGGCTAAGCAATAACCTTACAAGTTGCTTTTCTTAGGCTTAGCAATAACCTTTACAAATATAGTTTTCTCAAAGAAAGTGTCTTAACAAAAGAACACTCTAAGAGATTACAATTTAAGCTCAATGGAATTGCCTCTTGAATAGGCTAATATGAAAGTGAAAACTAAACTCACACAAACACTCTATGAATGCAAAGATGTATGCTTATGAAGTGTGTGTGTGAAAACTTCAATCAAGTTTAAAAGTAAGCTTAATCAATTTATGCTTAATGCAATTTGAAAGTTTAAGGCACAAAAAGATATGATTGAAGTTCTATGCAAATCACTTGAACAATTACACACTTGTGAATGATATGAAAATCTAAAGATCACAAGTTGTATGAAAGTGTTTAAGCCTAATCAAGTGATGCATGTGCAATGTTGTTTTCAAAAACTAATTTGACTAAAGATTAAATGTATGAAAACAACAAAGGAAGTTTCAACCAAGTGAAAGAATCATGCAATGAAAGAAATCAAAGATTTAGGCTAAGCATGATTAAGAAAGTTTAAAACAAAACTTGGGTTGAAAACAAAGTGATGAATCCAATCTTGAAAATCAAAGATAGAGGGAAGAAAGGATTCAACACATCATTGTTATCATGCTTGAAATCATTTTCCAAAGATTCAAATAAAGCACATAACAAATGATTAATAAAAGTAAAACTTACTTGGAGATTTAACTTAGTTGATCCAAGCTTAAGCTTCACTTAATGACCCCTTGATGTCTCTTAGATCATCCCCTTTGTCTTCTCTCAAAGCTCCTCAAAGAGGGTTTCAAAATCTCCAACCAAAGACAAAGGAAAGAGCTCATTTATATCCCCAAAACAGCCCAACGGCTATATCCCTGGTTGACCGGCCATGACAGGCCGGTTGACCGGCCAAGCACAACGGTCATAAAAATGCCCGTTTGAGCTTCAGAAACCCGGTTAACCGGCAGTCTGGCCGGTTGACCAGGCCTCTTGGCCGGTTGACCGGCCACACATGGCCGGTTGACCGGGCCTGCCCAGAAATTCCCATTTTTTGGGTTTTTGAAGATTTTCTTTGGGGATCTTTTGGGCCATTAAAATCAAGCTTTTTCACATGTTTTAAATCATTCAAAGATGTATAAAAACATGAAACATCCAAAGCCTAAAATGATTTGAAACTTTAAACCATAGGCTAGCTTGATTTCTAAAAACTCCTTTTTCAAAAACAATGCATACATATATGATTATGAAGGGATGAATGTATGCAAAGTTCAAACCTAAATTGTCAAGAAGAATTTCCAAATATAATGCACAAGGAAATAGGTTTTCAAAAGAGTTTGGGTTTCAAAACCAATGCATCCAAGTTTAAAACCAAACCATGCATAAAACAAAAGCTTTTCCAAATCTTAAAAGCTATGCATGAATAAAACTAGATTTCAAGATTTCTAAAAACAATGCTAGTGTGTGAATTCAAATGATGCTAAAGTGCAAATGCATCCACCAAATTGCAAATTACAAAATCCCTAACAATCTCCCCCTTTGCAATTTGATGGCAACTTACTCATCATTGACATTTCACACTTAGTCTTCAGCTCCCCCTAAGCTGGACAAGTCTTGAAATCTTCTTGGATGCTTCTTCTCTTAGCTTGGGCTCTTGGGCTCTTTTCTTCAATCTTCTTGATGCTTGGAGCTTGATCATTCTTCAAGCTTTCTTTTCATCTTCCTCTCTTTGGCCAAGCATCTTCTTTAGCTCCAAGCATTCTTTCTTCTATTTGCTCTCCCCCTTTGACCATGCCTCTTTCTCCCTTTGGCAAGGTATGCATTCTCTCCCCTTTGGAAGCTTGGACAACTCTCCCCCTTTGATGGATAGGAGATCTTCGAGTACTTGAACTCTTGAACTCTCTCCCCCTTTGAAGAGTAGGAGATCTTTGAGTCACACTTGAACTCTCTCTCCCCCTTTGACATTAAATTGCAAAGGTACCTACACACATGAAACAAGAAGAATACCTTTAGTAGCACCTGTTAACAAATGGAATTGAAAATGAAATCCATAACAGGCTATCATGCATGAAAGTTATCTCTAAGGGCTCAAAGGCAACCCAAGGGTGAATTTGATCAAACTAATACTTCCTATGAAGGTTTACACTCCCCCTTAATCCATTCTCTTCTTTTGTCAAGCTTTTGACAAGATATAACTATTAGATTCAAGAAGTAGATGGTTTAACCAAGTGAGGGTCAACTTCAATGAAAGGATTAAATTCATATAACTATAGGGCTCATATGATCAAATTACCAAAAGAGAGCAAGGTCTAATGGGAGAAACGATCATGGATACCAATTGAAATAAACATATCAATTGAGATTAAAGGGTGTGACTATAAACTCAATCACTCTAAAATGGATTTAAGAGAATATAACTAATAGGATTAATCCAAATTTAGAGCTATCCATGATGAGAAGGGTTTACTAATCATAGCATCAAACAATATAACTTATGAAAATCATATGCTATGAAAGTTTTGAAATCATTTCATTCAAACAATAAATATGACTATTAATGTGCAAGAATGAGTGAAATGAAATTCAACCATGAAGCCAACCTCAACTAATAACCAACCAATATTATTAACACATAAACATGGTGGTCATGAGATATTCCTATATGAGCAAAAGAGGTGGCAATCATGAACATTATGATGCTAATGGTGTGTGACATGGAACAATCATATTACTTATCAAGTTCAATCCAATGCACACATGGTTTATCACATTCTCAAGAAATCAAATCAATCAAAAATTATACCAATAGAAACCAATTGAATTTGATAGCAAGAATGAGGCAAACTCCATCAAGCATCATAAATGCATATTCATCACTTATATAGATATAACTATAGAGCATAGTGATGAACAAGGTAAATTGCAATGCAAAAGACTATTACTAGGCAATGCATGCAATTTCCAAAGTGTCTAGATCATATGAATTCAACCCTAAGATATCCATCAAACAAGAGATATAACTATGAAATACAAGGATTAGATTTCAAAGAGGTTCATATGATCAAGAACACTACTATGAAGTTGAAACATGTATAAAAATGACACCATTAAGAAGGTATACATGAATCAACATCATAACCATCCATTTAAAAGAAATAACTATAAGGCATAGAGGATGGATTTGGGTTCTAGTATGGTTTCTACAAGTGTAACTAAGATCACAACCATACATGGAACCAATAGTCATTTGCATATAAAAAGAATGTAAATAAACAAGCAAGGATGCAAACAACATACATTTCCATTTCTAAGATAATGAAACCAATTGAAAAGGAAATGAAAACATGGAACATGCTATAGAAGAATATAACTAATGATGTTATGGAGCATTTCCATTCATACAATCTTCAAATCATTTCAATAAACAAAATCCAACAATGAGTATAAAAAGAATGATTTTGAAGATCAATTATCAACATTGTATTTGAAAAGATATAACTTAATTGAAACACATACAAGTTGATTTTTCAAAACAATGATTTTCCATATAAAAGTATAACTTTTAGAAATCCATGGAAAAACTTGAGATGATTCAAATCATTTGTAAAAAAAATCTTACTATGAAATCTACACAAATGATTCAACAACAATTGATTATGAATGAATTAGCTATGAAAGCTTTTAAAATCACAATCAATTAATCATGTAAAGAAATGCAATGCAAGACATATGTGCACAAAAAGCAAATCAAACATGATGAAATTATGATCAAATGATTTTGAAAAACCATGAAATGTAACTAGAATGGTGCATGAAAGCAAAATCAATTGATCATAATGAAGCAATGCATTTTATGAAATGTAACTAAGAAAGAACCAAAATGCAAAGCAACATGACCAACAAAATGATTTAACTATTAAAGAATAGGTTGGTCAAGGAGGGTCAAGGCCTTAAGGTTTGTCTAAGTAGATAACTTTAGGAATCCACCTAAGGTCTTGAGTGGGTTGAACTTTGAGGTCAAGTTTGGACTTCTCACCAACTAAAGGAGATTTTACTTGATAAATTTTCAACTTAACCATATCACCAAGATATTTAGATTTGACTAAATTTAGCTTAGATTGGTGATTAGTCTTTTGAGGTTGGTGAGTTTTCTTCTTAGGGGATTGATTCATTTTTCTTTTCTTCTTATTTTCTCCCTTTCTTTGACTTTTGAAATTTAGATTTAACTTTGTAATTTTCTTCAAAAGTTCTTTCATGTTTTGACTTAAGGGAGGTAGGTTGAGAAGCTTTTTGTAATAGATTCTTTTAAACTTGGTTTGACTTGTTTAACCTTTTTAGAATCTATTTTTGGAGACTCCATTTTAATTGGTTTAACTTGTTTAAGCTTTATGGAGTCTTCCTTTGTTTTTAGTGTCTTACCCTTCAAGTTTGATTTTACTTTCTTGAGTTCAAAGATGGGTTTAGACACATAGCTTCTTTTCCTTAGTTTGCACTCAAATGTAAAATGCCCTTCAATGCCACAATAATTACATTTTGTTTTGGGCAAAGAAGTGTGAGTGCTAGAGAATGAGGACTCACCTTTCACAAAAGTGTTGGTGAATTTAGGGTCATAAGACATATTCCTATTGAATCCAATACCCGTCCTATCTCCATGAGGTTTACCCAATTTAAATAATTTTTCAAGTCTATCTTCACTTTGGGTAACCTTGCACTCATACTTTTGTTTATAGTTTTCAAGTTGAGTGACTTTGGTTATAAGGATTGAATTTTCATGTTTGACTTTTGAAAGTTCATTTTCAATTTCCTTATATTTGCTTAGCTCTTCATAGGCAAGTTTTAACTTAGAATTAAGCTCATTAACAACATTAGATCCAAGTTCTAAAGTTTTTGAATTACTTTGTGCATTAGACAAATTTTCATTTGAAATTGTCAACTTGGATTTTAAATAGTTAATGTTTTCATCTTGTCTTTTAATTGTATCTCTTAGGTTCCAATTTTCCTTTTTAAGCTCATCACAATTTATCTTAGTCTTATTTAATTCATCTTGAGCATTTGATAAATTTTCCTTAGAGATAGTCAATTTAGATTCAAGATTGTTAAAGTCTTTATCTTGCCTTTTTATTTGATCTCTTAGAATTAAATTTTCCTTATTGACATTATCATAATCCATCTTTAATTCTTTTAGTTCATCTTGAATGTTAGATAGATTATTTAAAGAGATCATGAACTTAGAGTCTAGACATTTTATTACTTCTTCTTTCTCTCTAAGTTCATCTTTTGAAGAGGCTAGATCTTTGGTTAGATTCATAGATTCTTCTCTTAAGCTTTTGTTTCTTTTATCAAGCTTTGTAGATAATGTATATAATTCATTATAGGCTTGTTGAAGTTCATCTTCATCATACTCATTTTCTTCCTCTTTAGAGTCAAATTGATATTCATTTAAGTGAGGGTTTGAATCTCCAATAGAAGGAAGAATGAGGGGTCTAGAAGAATCTACAAAGTCTAGCATAGTGGAGTCCATTCTAATGATTTTCAAATAAGCACAACTCTAGGATTTTAACTCTAGGTTTTTACACCTAATCAAGAGTTCCAAACACTTGATCCTAAGGGATTAGAGCACTTGGCTCTGATACCAATTGAAAGTCCACGAGGATCCTAACCCTAGAGGGGGGGGGGGGGTGAATAGGGTGAGCTACAACTATGACCAATTAAGACCAATTTTAACTTCTTAAGGCAAACTAGTCACATGTGATGAATAATCAATCAATATGCGGAAGCTAAACAAAATCAATCACCACATAGCAATCACCACAACACAATATTTATAGTGGTTCGGCCAACGTGCCTACATCCACTACCGGCTTGTGTCTCCAACACCCCACCGGATTCCACTAAGTATGCTTTTTACTAGGCTAAGCAATAACCCTTACAATGTGCTTTTCTAGGCTAAGCAATAACCTTACAAGATGCTTTTCAAAGGCTAAGCAATAACCTTACAAGATGCTTTTCAAAGGCTAAGCAATAACCTTACAAGTTGCTTTTCTTAGGCTTAGCAATAACCTTTACAAATATAGTTTTCTCAAAGAAAGTGTCTTAACAAAAGAACACTCTAAGAGATTACAATTTAAGCTCAATGGAATTGCCTCTTGAATAGGCTAATATGAAAGTGAAAACTAAACTCACACAAACACTCTATGAATGCAAAGATGTATGCTTATGAAGTGTGTGTGTGAAAACTTCAATCAAGTTTAAAAGTAAGCTTAATCAATTTATGCTTAATGCAATTTGAAAGTTTAAGGCACAAAAAGATATGATTGAAGTTCTATGCAAATCACTTGAACAATTACACACTTGTGAATGATATGAAAATCTAAAGATCACAAGTTGTATGAAAGTGTTTAAGCCTAATCAAGTGATGCATGTGCAATGTTGTTTTCAAAAACTAATTTGACTAAAGATTAAATGTATGAAAACAACAAAGGAAGTTTCAACCAAGTGAAAGAATCATGCAATGAAAGAAATCAAAGATTTAGGCTAAGCATGATTAAGAAAGTTTAAAACAAAACTTGGGTTGAAAACAAAGTGATGAATCCAATCTTGAAAATCAAAGATAGAGGGAAGAAAGGATTCAACACATCATTGTTATCATGCTTGAAATCATTTTCCAAAGATTCAAATAAAGCACATAACAAATGATTAATAAAAGTAAAACTTACTTGGAGATTTAACTTAGTTGATCCAAGCTTAAGCTTCACTTAATGACCCCTTGATGTCTCTTAGATCATCCCCTTTGTCTTCTCTCAAAGCTCCTCAAAGAGGGTTTCAAAATCTCCAACCAAAGACAAAGGAAAGAGCTCATTTATATCCCCAAAACAGCCCAACGGCTATATCCCTGGTTGACCGGCCATGACAGGCCGGTTGACCGGCCAAGCACAACGGTCATAAAAATGCCCGTTTGAGCTTCAGAAACCCGGTTAACCGGCAGTCTGGCCGGTTGACCAGGCCTCTTGGCCGGTTGACCGGCCACACATGGCCGGTTGACCGGGCCTGCCCAGAAATTCCCATTTTTTGGGTTTTTGAAGATTTTCTTTGGGGATCTTTTGGGCCATTAAAATCAAGCTTTTTCACATGTTTTAAATCATTCAAAGATGTATAAAAACATGAAACATCCAAAGCCTAAAATGATTTGAAACTTTAAACCATATGCTAGCTTGATTTCTAAAAACTCCTTTTTCAAAAACAATGCATACATATATGATTATGAAGGGATGAATGTATGCAAAGTTCAAACGTAAATTGTCAAGAAGAATTTCCAAATATAATGCACAAGGAAATAGGTTTTCAAAAGAGTTTGGGTTTCAAAACCAATGCATCCAAGTTTAAAACCAAACCATGCATAAAACAAAAGCTTTTCCAAATCTTAAAAGCTATGCATGAATAAAACTAGATTTCAAGATTTCTAAAAACAATGCTAGTGTGTGAATTCAAATGATGCTAAAGTGCAAATGCATCCACCAAATTGCAAATTACAAAATCCCTAACAGATTGTAGTAGCAATAGTAGGACATAGCCTCCTTCTTCTCCTAGTAGCTAGGGTTTAAGCTAGGGTTCTAAAGTTAGGGTATTATAAAATGAGAGGCAAATGAGAGATAAATGAGAGTAAATTCAGGGTTCTATTCTCAATGCAATAGTTTAGCTTATGTAGGCTAGGGTTTGGACAATTACCAAAAGGGCATTTGGGGTGAAATAAAGACGTGGATAAGGACATGGGCAAAAGGGGTCTTTTGGTAGGATTGTAGAATATTCTCAAGTGTGGAGAACCCCTCCCTATAAAATCATATTAACTAGTAACGACCTCAACACCTAAAACCCTATAAAAATGATAAAAGACACCGTATAGATTCTATAAAATACACAATAAGCTTAAATCTTATAAAATATGCTAAAACTTAGGAAAATATCTATTTACCCTTACTAATCCTTATTAATTAGTACAAATATGGTACTATTACTATAATTAATAATATTCAAATTTAAAATGAGGGACCACCAAGGGTGGGGTCTCATACGTGGTCTTATGACATAGGCACACTTCATGCAAACCATCCAAACTCGACTTACAGAAGCCTCTCCCCATGCAACCATTTTTTCATCTTCTGTGGAAACCTCGAGACACCAAAACCCATGCAATACCAAACATGTAGAAGAACATTCAACTTCTTCCTCAAATCTTGATAGGGATAATCCTCTCAGACTCTGTAACACCATATGGATCAAGCCGCATGTTCAATCCCTAAGCCTAAAAATGATATAGGTGATCTCTCATCGCCCCCCAACACTAGCTAGAAACAATCCAGAGATCCATGTAGGACCAGCGCCTCAATATCCAGGTTCCAAGCTGCCTAGAGTCTACCTCAATCATGTCAACTACAAATTGTGATATCCCCACTTGCAGGGAACAATCCCTCTACTACAAATACAACTTTCAGCCCTTCCACCATCGTCATCTTCTGCTCAAAATGTATCCTCTCCCCCGTCGACCTCAACCAATCCTACCCCGTCCAAACCGTCCGCACCCCCATCCAATCTGGACACCCTACCCAACCATGCAAACCCCAATTCCCATCTTCCACCCGGGATTCCTAACTCACCAAGATTTGATCCCCCCCCCAACTACCCACATTTCAATACCATCCTTCCCCAGACTCAGCCATTCCATTTGATCCCAATCCAAACATCAACCCTACCACATCCTCTATTTCAGACCGCACCCTCATCCACCACTCAGCTTCCTACTCAACCCTCCCCAGCGCAACCATTCCCATTCCTACCTCCAGCTCAACCATCCAACCCACAGAAACCTATTCCTGCAGCACTACAAATAAACCCATTCTCCAACTGGGTTTGGATCCCAGCTTGGATATGTCCGTTGATGGGGGCTCTCTGGACACCATTGGAAACTCCAGTTTCATCTTCCCTTCCCAGTCCACCATCCCAGCTACTGGAGATTCCACTTGCACTTGGATTCTGGATTCCTTTCCTGGCAAGCCTGCTGCACTTCCACTTCAATCCAGCCCATCCTACCGAAGTACAAACTAGAGGAAACACAACAAATTTCAACCCCCTAGATGCAGAAATAGCACCAGAATGCTTAGTGACTGCAAATCATTTACCCAACAATCCAATCAGCGGTGAAGATAATATAGAGTGGCTGCAGCTGCCAGCATCCTTAGACGACGCCATGCTTCTTGGCTTGGGGCTGCTCCAGGATATTGTAAACAATACAGAGAAACTTCCCCCTTGGCCAAATTCAAAATCACAAGACTGGGCATAAAGCCAGAACTTAAGCTCAAGGGGCTCAACTTGGACTCATTTGAATTTCTCAAGGGGTTCTTCACAATCCAGGAAGGTATGGTCTTTTCTCAATCCTCCCATAATATTATTTTTCATGAAGACTCTGATATGGAATGTGAGAGGATCGAGGCGTAAAGCTCTGCACGGGCATTTTTAACACTTACTTCATTCTCATAACCCTTCAATGGTAGTTCTTTTAGAAACGAAGGTAGAGAATTAAGGGTTATGAGAATGAAGTAACCGTACCTTCCGGCTCTTAAATAACCGCACCTTCCGGCTCTTATCCAGAGGCCTCCCTGCTCATGTCATTATCCCGAGCTTGGGTCATGGGGGTGGGATTTGGATATGTTGGGTCCCTTTAAGCATTGAGGTTGATCTGGTCCAATCTTCCTCCTAGCATATCACCTTATCCCGGACCTTCACTACGAACAAAACTGTAAAAGGTTTCTTCACTGCTATATACGCCTCCCCTAATTGGCAGGCCCGCCATTCCCTTTGGGACACTCTTAATCAATTCAAAAGGAATGATTGCCCTAGTCATCTTCCTTGGATGCTTCTTTAAGATTCCAATTGCATCCTCAGCCCCAACGAGAAACGCAGCGGTCTCCCAATGGAACCCACTGTGGCCACTAAAGACTTTTAGAACTTCATATGTGATTTGGATTTACATGACATGGGCTTTATTGGAAACCCCTTCACCTGGTCTAATCTTCGAATGGGTCCTTCTAGAATCCTTGAACGCCTGGACAGAGGTCTGGCTAATGCAGCTTGGTTGAATTCTCGCGACGACTTCTTCATTCATCACCTCCCAAGGATTGGGTCCGACCATAAACCTCTCCTCCTTTCTAAACGCCCTCCCCAGAACCATCAAAGACGCCTTTTTCCGCTAAGAAAATATGTGGCATTCTCACCTGTCCTTTGAACCCTTGACTCGCAGCATGTGGCCTAGCCAAGTCCGGCCTTTGTTGGATAAGCTTGGGTTCATGGCTTCGGCCCTCACTGATTGGAACAAACAATCATTTGGAAATATTTTTCAGGAGTTGGAAAGGCTAAAGCGAAGGATTCTTGGCATCCAGAAGGCTCCTTCTTATCCTATGTATATCTTTCTTCATAATCTGGAGAGGGACCTCCACATCAATTCACCCTCAAAATTCATCAAGTTGATGAATTCTGGGCTCAGAGATCCAGAGTGACCTGGCTCAATCAAGGAGACTCTAATACCACATTCTACCACCTGGCTGCTAAGTCCTTCCACAGGAAGACCAAAATCCTTTTGCTTCAAAGCGATCAAGGTGTGCCAATCACGACTCAAGTAGCCTGCAAGAGTATTGCCACAAGTTTTTCAAGTCTTGGTTCTCTATTCCTCTCAGTCCTCCCCACCTTGAAGACCTCCAGCCTATGATGCCCAGATATGGACACGGACACGGAGTTGGGGAACGGGGACTCGACACGCCAACTTAAAAAATTGGGGACACGGATACGGGTATGGTATCACCTAAGATACGATACAGACACGGGGTACGATACGGATACGGATACAGACACAAACATCATGTGACAATTATTCAAAACAAGTAAATTGAAATATAATTCAAATTTATAAGCCTAAAAACTCATTAATATAAGCATCCATCAATTACTAAAAAAAGTATAGATCAAATAAAAGTTGACGTTGCATATCTTGATTTTCAGCAAGTCTTGATTTATGAAGAAATTTTGGAGCTCCCTTGCTTGTTTACTTATATGAGTAGATTTGTATTACAGTTCTAATGTACACTATTTTCAAAGAAAAGTAGTTAAGCACTTAAGCATAAAATATAAAATATTAGACACAGCAATCCATAAATTTTTAGTCATAACTCATAACTTCTAAGTTCTATCCATAAGCACAATATTGAGTATCTGCATCCTAATATATGAATTAAAAACACAACACAAGTTCATATAATATTAACAAAGTCCACTCACAAGTAACAACTAACAAGCTAAAAGTTGTCTCAACAAAGTCTAACAAGTAACAACTAACAAGTGTACCAACATAATGAAAATTATCATCCAAATTCAAGTCCACCTAAAAAATCATCATCAGAATCAAATATTTGTTCAAATTGGGCTCCCTCCTTCTCCTTTCCACACATATGTGAGGGTGACATGCCAACATCATTTTCACATAATGGTTATTGAGTTTTCTCTTCCATGTCTTCTTCAATCCCCAAAATGATTTCTTCATCATCATCCAATGTTAAGCAACTGTTGCTAGGTTCTTGATGGAATTCATCTCCAACTCCCACATCCCAATATTGAGATGGTCCTTTTCTGATATGAAAAATAATAAAATCAAGTTTTAGTGTTTTATGAATTGAGTAATCATAAGAACTAAATATTTTTAATTCAAACAAAGAAATATAATAGGTGTGAGTGTGTGCTTAAATGTGTTGAGCATTATTATGAAATAAAAATTACTTACTTGTATTCTTCCTTCCTTCTTGAAAGTAAGCGGAGATTACTATGCACATATACCAAATCTTCTGCCCTTCCAGTTGTAAGCTTGTTTCTTTTGATAGTATGGATTTGAGAATATGTACTCCAATTTCTCTCATAACAAGATGATGAAGCAGGTTGAGAGAGAAGCTTTGATGCTAACTCTAATAACATTGAAGCACTAAATCCATGCATTCCCCACCATACATGAGGATCATAAGTGTTCATATCATCCATCACATGTAGGTTACTAAAATAACCCGAAGGTGTGCAAAACTTCCCGAATTCCACATAAACCTCTCTAACTTTCTCTGGTGGAAATAGATGATCAAAACATGTAACTCGGTTACATGATACTTTAGCATTCTTGTTTGGAGCAACACGTTTGACTCCTCCACCTCCTCCGGTAAGCCATGCATAACTATAGTATTTAGGATTGAGTGAGTGTGCAACACAATTTAGAGGAGTAAGACTCTTATTCCACCTTGAAACAAGTATTTCATACAATAAATAAAAAAAAATCCGATTGACCAACTAACAAGTCTTTCTTTTCATGTTGAAATACTCTAACTTTTACATCTTCAATCATTGTGTCCCACATTTCATATACTAAGTATAAAATTGGTGTATCTGTGTCTGCAATTCTTAACATGTTAATTATGGGCTCCATAAAATCCAAAAGAAAATCAACTCTATCCCACCATTCATCATTTAAAACACATTCTTTTATGAATCGAGCTTTCTCCTCATCTTCTTTTTTCAAGTATTTCCACTCTCGATCAATGACCATTTTTTGTAAAGCATCATTTACTTTTTTAATTCGCCTGATCATTACTATTGTAGATGCAAAGTGTGTTTCAACCACTCGTAATAATTTCAACTTTGAAAATGAATTGAAAATTGAAAGAGCCATATTGTGGTTGACAATAAAATTTCTAATATCTTTTACCACTTGTTCAATTTCAACTATCCACCCAATTGTGCAAACCTCCCTTCATTTTGTGGTGTATTTTTGGGTTGACAAATATTCTTCAATGCCAAACTCAGAGTATGAACTACGCATGGAGTCCAAAATATGTGAGGATATTTACCCTTAACAAGTTTTCCAACCGCCTTGCAAACTGCAGCATTGTCTGTTAAAATTTGCACTACCTTGGATGGACCCACATCTTCTACAACTTGCAAAAATAACTCTAACATATACTTTGCATCCTTGTAAATTCCCGACACATCTATTGCTTTCAAAAACATTGCTCCATGAGATGAAACAACCATAAAATTAATCAATGGCCTCCTTTGAACATCAGTCCAACCATCAGACACAATAGAAACTCCTGTAACATCCCATGATCTTTTAAAAGTATTTATCAGGCTTTCGATGTTGCTCCTCTCTTGCACCAATAATGAATTGTGCAACTGATTATATGATGGTGGAATATAACCCGCTAAACGCGAGTTGGCAACGGATGTAATGTAATCAATGAAGTATGGATCCTTAGAAAACCTAAATGGAATGACACTTGAATAAAACATTCTTGCACACTTTTTATCAAGTTCATCAATTGTATTCAACTTGAATAATTGCTCAATCGATCCTTCTGAAAGCCTTCTTTTTTTGCCATCATCCATTGGAGGTAATGGGATATTTAATGGTGCACTTCTTTGTTGCTCTTCCATGACTTGAGCATCAAATTGCTCTTTTTCCAATTCCTCTTTAAGTCTTAGGTCTACTTTTGAGTAACTTTGGATTCCCACTCCACTTATCTTCAATAGATGAGCCTTTACCCTAGAGTATGACCCCTTGAATAACTTCTTACAAAAATGACATGTCCAAGTTCTATTACCACCACCCATAGTTTTACCACCACTAGCACGTGTAACATATCTCCACAATGGGGCATCAAGTTCTATTTTGTCTCTTTTTATAGTGTTACTAGCTTGAGATTGAACCTCATCACTAGTTGAAGAACTAGTTCTTTGAGCCATTAAAAAGAAACAAGAAACAATAGCTTTACCAGAAGATTTTTGTATAAAGCTTTGATCTTGATGAAGGTAGAAGATGATGTGAATCCTCTTTAAGGTGCCAATAGAGAGCTAACATGAGAATAAGGAGAGGAAGAATAATAAACCATTAATCAACTACATAATAATAAGAAGAGAATAATAAACTATTAAATAAAATGTATGCATTTTTACCTTTTATGAATGGATGATGGAGAATGATTTGATGAGGAAGGACATAGTAGTGGAACCCATCTTTCAAACGAACCAGGGAAATGAAGAACGTTTGAATGAGGAAGAGAGCAAACTCCCATCTTTTGCAAATTTTTTTAATGGGATGTTTGTCTTCCACACTTTAATGTGCATATTTGTATCCACTAAGGAGATATGTTAGAAGTATGTAGACTTGTAGCAAACTCATAATATGGTAACTTGTTTTGAAAGTAGTAATGATTGGATATCACCCTCCATTCTTCTTTTTGCATGCATCCCATTTAATGCATGGGTAAGGTGAAGGGACAACTTGCAAAGTAATGGAAAGTTTGTAGACTTATAGACTTGTAAACTAGTACTTGAAAGGGCATGATTGCATGAACCAATGGTATGGAGTATGGACATTCACGTGGTCCATATAAGTAATTATACCAATGGTATGGAGTATGGACATTCACGTGGGTCCATATAAGTAATTATATATTTATATGGTTATGTATGAAATATGGATGATGGTTATGAATGGTTATGTCTTAGATGTAATTGTAAATTGGAATTTCAAACTTACGGCTTTTACTTTAGACCATAATATAATTGGCTTTATTAATTGGATTCAAGTTTCCAAACAGGCCCGCACTTAATTTAACAGTCCTTAAGGTTAGTGGTCATTTAACCTGCATCATTTTCTTTGATATTCCATCCAAAAGGTGGATATAGGTTCTATGAGAGTGAAATTGGGGTTGATGCCAGACTTTAAGGATGAGGGTGAAATTATAAATTAGAATTTAAAACTTTGAGCTTTTACTTTAGACCATAATATAATTGGATTAGAGTTTCCAAACGAGCCCGCACTTGATTTAACAGCCTTAAGGTTAGTGGTCTTTTAATCTGCGGCATTTTCTTTTATATTAAATCAAAAAGGTGGATATAGGTTTGATGAGAGTGAAATTGGTGTTGATGCCAGACTTTGAGGATGACGGTGAATTGTAAATTAGAATTTAAAACTTCGAGCTTTTCCTTTAGACCATAATATAATTGGATTAGAGTTTCCAAACAGGCTCGTACTTAATTTAACAGCCTTAAGGTTAGTGGTCTTTTAACAGACTTTGAGGATGAGGGTGAAATTGGGCTTAGTGCTAGATTTTGAGGATGAGGGTGAAATTTAGCGTGGTGACAGATTTTGAGGATGAGAGTATAAAAAGGCTTGCACCATGATTTATCAGTTGCACAAACTTATCTGTTTTAGCTGCACAACCTTTCATTTTTAAATAATCTCCAAAATTTAACAATTAATTTGAGGTTTACCAAACACTCAAATATATAAAGAAGTTCTAAATTACAAAATAAGAGCTTATTTTTAAAGTTGCAAAATGGGTAGTGTAACTTATTAATCAGGTCATCTGTCTCCAATTGTTAGTTCGATCATGCATTAATTCTTTTTTTTTTTTATTTCTGACAATTTAGTAACCAAAATCATGCACCATTATTTTTAGTATGGCCATCCCAAACCGATTAAGCCCATGTGATTAATAGAAAGAGTACTAACATCATATGTGCATAGCTAATAGAAATGGGTTCATGCAAATCTCAATCTAAAGTGGGCCAATATGTTCAAACTCATGAGTCATGATTCTTAAAAATTTCAAGTTTCAAGCCTCCCTCTATATATGAAAAGGGAGGGAGGGAGAGAGAGAGAGGGTTCAGCTTTTTAAGTAAAGAGAATCATGACTTATGAAAAGAAAGGGACATTATAAAAGAAAGGTTGTATCCCAAATTCCAAATAAATAAATAAATAATCGGGTAGACCCTATTGCACTTGAAATATTTAGGTGAAAATGTGAAAAATAAGTACGCCAAGTAGACCTCAAGTGGACTGGATCTTGTGCAAAGCAATCTTAAAGAAAAATAAAAGGGGCCTCAATCTACAAATGGATAGGTCAAGTATTGGGTTGGCTTTTCAGTAATGCTATCTAAAAAAAAGGGTGGGGGTATGATACCTAAATTCAGATTGGAGATCAGGTTCGCGGACCTGATCAATGATACAGATGGACTTAGTGGGCCTTGAATTTTACATGGAGGTAGGACACATCAAGACCTTTTAAGGCCAAACTGCCCCACCTTCCCATTGATTGGTTGGTCTTGTTTGGGCCCTAAATCATGGGCAGCCAGGGATCGATGCCCCCTTACATGGGTGAGTCCATCCAACAGGTGCAAACTAAACAAGAAATCAATATGTCCATTGTGAATAAAAAAGATAATAAGATTATATACTGGGCCCTGCACTAGATGATATAATCACTTAATCAGTGTTGCATGCATTTGGGTTTAAGGCTTTAAGCCCTACACTTCATTGTGGATAAGATATTTTCATTTGGTCTTTACCCAAATGATAAAGACGCTAATGATAAAGTGGGCAATGGCGGTGAATTGGTGATAGACGTCAGCTCTCTACCCCAAAAAAATAAAAAAAAATAAAAGATGCTTAGGTAAGAGAAACAGGCGAACAGCTGGCGCTTCTTCTTCCCTTCTTCCAAGCGAGCTCTTCTTCCTTTCTTCCAAGCCATAGGATCGCATGTGCCCTCCCTCTAAATCAAGCTGGCGCTTCTTCTTCTCTTCTTCCAAGCTAGGATCGCCGGTTGCCCTCCCTCTAAATCAAGCTTTATCAGGTTCTTCTCTTTAAAGACAACAAGGTTCCCGGTTCCAAGGTACCATCAAGTTATTCGCCCATGCCATAGTCTGTCATCTCTCAGCCATGCTCGCATTCACACAACTACAATTACAAAGCAGAAACAAATTAGGGTTCCAAGGTTCAATCTCTCAAACTACAGTAATAATCTCTTTCTGCTTCTTTATTTTTCAAAAATCTTTGCTTCTTCTCAAAGTCCTTTGCTGCTAGATCTTGACTTTTTTTTTAAAGGTTTCAAGATTGTTACTGCCGGTATCATCTTTACACTGCCTCCTCCATCCTCCTCCTCCTCCTCCTCATCTTTTGTTTGTTTTTGTTTTCTCTCCTATCACAGAAAGGGGAAATTTGGAAATGGTAATTTTTTTCCTTTTTAATTTATAACTAAATCATGAGTTTACCATAAAAACAAAATCAAATAAGGCAATTAGAAGATTTTGAACAGTTTTTGCTGTTTCCTTAAATCTTGGATGAATTCTTCTATTTTCATTTTTTTAGAATATAAAGACGAGACAGCTGTATCCTAATTTTTTAGGGCATATCCCAACCATATCTTACGGTATCCTGTACCCGTATCCGTATCGGTTCGTATTTGCACGGGTACCATGGGTGATTTGCCGTATCTGGGTATTAGTCTCCAGCTACACCACTGTCTTGAGACTGGTATTTCTCCTGCTGAGAATTCTAGTCTCAACGATATCCCCAATGACCAAAAGGCTCGCTGCACTTTATTCTCCATCAATCCCAACTCTGCGCCGGGGCTGGATGGATTCAATGCCAAACTTTACCAGACTTTCTGGAACACTATTGATGGACCCGGCTTTTGTCCTCTCCTTCCGCCTAGGGGCTGCCGGGGTCCGGCGGAGGAGAAAAACGAGCATCAACATTTTTTTTTGTACGGGTATGCCAGATTTTCTATTCTACTTGGAATTTGAAGTGGTGGTCCGGAGATTCACCTTCACAAGTAGAAAGGAAATCAACTCTTTTTTCTAACTGTCCATTGCACATATAATTTTAAGAAAGAGACACAATTTTTTTTAAATGCCGTGAGAGGCGATTTCTTTTTATTTGCCATGAAAAGTGATTTTTTATGCCGTAAAAGGCGGTTTTGCCGTAAAAGGCGATTTTTGTGCCATGAAAGGTGATTTACAAATCTCATCAATAATGAAAGACAAGAATTGTGATTTTTTCTCTCTTAAAAAAATACAAAATACAATAGAAAAGTAAGAAAATGAATCCAACTTCTCATGAGATTATGGGGACTCGTTCAGATCGACGGTCGCAAGTCATGTATGGGCTTCACCATCTTCTTTCAGATGAGAACATATGATCTTCGATTCTCTTGGGCTGGCTTGGACCTCAGATTTTTAGAGGATAAAGACCAAGGGGAGGTCCTATATCCAATAAAAAACCGAGTAGACAGGCTGAAAAACCGCATCTAGGCCATGTTGAATACAAGGAGAGGACCTTGGGGGTTGGCCCCCCAAGGGACTTCAATCACCTTATGGTGTTTCTTGCAGCAGAGTTTCTTCGAAGAAGGAGAGCTTGTTTGTGCAGAGATTTCTTCGAGAATTCTTCGAGATTTTTCTTAGATTTTTTCTCCAGACCTTTTTTTCTTGGAATGACCCCCCTTTTATAGGCTTTTGGTGGCCATAAGGTGGGTTTATGAGCATTGATGGCATTGATGCTCCATGATGGGAGGAGTTACAAGTTTTTATTTCTTAATTTTGTAACTCCTTTTTCTTTGAATATGATTGGCCGATGGAGAATGATGAGCATTTAATCGCCTTTTATCTCCATGATGAGGGGAGTTTCTTGATTTATTGTCATGATTACTTGGACTTGTAACTCCTTTTCCTTGAATCTGATTGTGCCGTTCAAAATAATGAGTTAATGACTGCATTAACATGTCATGAAATGGCTCTTTTAACTTCATTAATTGGTTGGCAGGGCGCTCGAAGAGTCACGGGCCATACCGCATCTTGGAATTCTTCTTGCGATGATCGCCGACGGATCCACATGTTGTTTGATGTCGGATGGCGATGCAAGTTCAGACATTGATTAATACCAATGGCCCGATAACATCTGTCCTGTCGATTTCTTGATCGGTCGGGTAGAAAGTGTATTTTCTTGGTTGGCCGGTAGGCGATTTTGAAGCATGCAATGGTGATCACATGCTCTTGATGGTAGATCCGAGATGTTAGTGAAGATCAGTTGATTTTGAGCACCAAAAATCAGATTTTTAGAAAACTGCAGGGGCCGGGATTCTCGAAACGTGAAAACGGTCGGAAAATGGCCCTTTCGGCGGAAATGCTGCGAGCATGGGCAATGGTTGTCGCCGGTGACCATGGGTTGTTTCCCCTCTTTTGGTCGTCGTCGTTTTTCGGCCTTTTTTCCATCTTTTTCGATCCTTTTTTTTTCTCCTGTATTTTTCTTGACATTTTTCCTTATTTATTGGCTTGATTCTCCTGAAGAAAATCTAACGAGAAGTCGTACAAATCGGAGCACAAAGTTTCCGATCTTCCGGGAAAGCCGAAGACTTTGTCGCCGATTTTCCGTCAGAAGTCGAAACTAGGTCAAACGATATCAGAATGACCTGAAATTTGAGGTGATGCCTCCTGAGCAGTAGATAGGACCAACCTTGGGCTTTTGCTTGCGTTTTGGAGCAGTGTGGGGTCCTGTCGCCTGTAGACTTGATTTTGCTGTGAGGGAGATGCCGCGCTTTGATGTGCGGTGCGGTCAACCGATGTCCGATTGACCTAAAATTTCATAGGGAGCCTATTGAAGTCATTTTGAGATGATCCATTAGCTCATATTTGGAAGTGATGGTCCTGGGAAGCTCCTCCGCCGGGGGGCTTGAATTTGTTCTCAAGCATCAAAGTCGGGTCAAACGTCGTCAGAATGACCTGAAATTTGACGTGCAGCCCTTTGGAAGCACGTTGAAGCCACCCATGTGCTCTGTTTGACGAGTGATGGCCTCGGTGGTTCTCACCACCGAGAGACTTGGTTTTACTGCTTGAGGGTTAGTGGAGGGTCAAACGTTGTTAGTTTGACTTGAAATTTGACACGGAGCGTTTTGGAGGTATTTGACACGAAGTTTTGATGTCTTTGACACTGTTGCCGCCAGGAGTTCTTTTTTGGCTACCGGAGGAGTGAAGTTAGACCAATGATGCTGGAATGGCCCGAAACTTCAGGTGCACCTCTCTTTTGGCTGTCTTGAAGAATCTTGCAGTTTTTGTTTGGTTCTGACAAGATTTGACGCTTGAAGTGGCATTGCCTGTTTGTGGTAGGATGCGGTTTCATGTAGCTTTCGATGTTGAAGAGACAAAGTGACATTTTTTGGTGTCAACAAATGCCCCCTCGAGGTATAGCGACGAGTTGCATTAGTGTCGAAATCGATGTGCCTCGAAGAGAACTTTGATGGAGAGCTTTTGATTTGACCAAGAGTCTTTGAACAGGTTTTTTTTTTTTTTTTGGTAAAGTAGCCTTTTGAGTTTCCAAAGGGATTTATAGTAGTGAGAGGGATAACGTACCGTCTCACGACAAAGTTTTTAAAATGACATGAGGGTTTTGGATTTGGGGTTTGGATTTTGGATTTTTCCTTCTGACCTTATGAACCTAACAAGCTGTATGTGGCAGGTTAGGGGGTCGGGGTTTGATTTTTTATTTTGACCTTGTGACCCAACAAGCTGTATGTGGCAAGTGTGGGGTTTGACCTTGTAACCTAACAAGCTGTATGTAGCGAGTTAGGGGGTCAGGTTTGGATTTTTGTGGAATGTCAATTTCAAGATTTTGGCTCAATTTGGTACATGGGTTTGGATGCTTTGGATTTTCAGAAGCTCATGAGGCTTGAGAAAATCTTTGTATGGTCCAATCAACTCAAAAGAGGCATAGAACCATTTTTTTTGTATGCTCTTGGTAAGAGGGATTTTTAACTAAAAGCCACTTTTATTGCCTAAGTGGTCAAACCTGACTCATATAGGCTAACCCATGGGACCTTAATCTTTGAAGATGACTTAGATTTCATATGGTGTCATTTTGTAAAGAATATCTAAAAATATCTCCTTTGGGTAGAGAATATCTAAAAATATCATTACTTGGAGAGAATCTCTAAAGTTTCCTTGATTTTGGGAGAGATTTTTTCAAAGTATCTTCTCTTTAGGAAATAATATCTCAAATCTACTTTTTTTTTTAAGGTTGCAATTTTTTAGTATTTACCTCCTTGGTTTTCTTCTTCTTTCCTCTTTTGGTTTGCTCTCTTTTATAAAAGCAAAGGAAGTTGGATCTCTTCCCCTTATTGCTGTTTTTTTTTTGCAAAAGTTTTCAAGAGTGCTCCAAGATCAAGAACTTTTCTTCTTCTTCAAGAATCTTCAAGTACTCTTTCTTCTCCATCCATGGCTTCAAGTAAGTTTTCTTCCTTCACAAGAAACTCCATGTAGAAGTAGAAAAAGTTTCTTTTTCCCTTTTTATTTTCTTTTCCTCTTTCTCTCTTTTTTTTCTTTTCTTTTCCACGTGTTTTCTTCTTTTTTTTTTACATGTGCCCCCTTTTATTATTATATTTTTTTCACACTTTTTTTTTTGGCTGTACGGACAGATTTGTACGGATCTTGCCTACGGCCACGTGGCAGTGGGCCAGTCCTCTTTTTTTTTTTTTTTTTTTTTTGAGGAGCTTTCTTTTTCTCTCTTTTTTTGGTCACCATGGTAATGAAGTTCTTGCAAATCAAGATGTTTATGCATTTTTTTTATGCATCAAGCAAAAGGCTAGTATTTCTAGGTCAACCCAACATGAATTTTGACTTGGACAAAGTTTGATTGGTTTTGACCAAGTTGGGTTGAAATTGGTTAAACTTTGGTCGAGGGTTTCCTAACATCTAATGCATGACGACTTTCCTTCTATGCATGATTTTTTGTAACTTAGATTGGAAACATGATAATGCATACTTGAAAGTCTTTTGCAAGTTTTGGGATTTGGAGCTCGCAACAATGTTGCGCCCTTTCTTAGTCTTGCATGGCCTTTTGAGGAGCTTTGCAAGTTTTTGAAGTCTGGAGCTCGCAGCAATGTTGAGCCATTCTTCAAGCTTTTGGAGATTTGAGAAGACTGGCTTGATCTCGCAGCAATGTTTGAGTTCGAGTCTTCTTTGAGAATGCTCCATTGACTATGTGCTCGCAATGATGTTGAACTCATCTTCAAGCTTCTTATTTCTTTCGGGGTGCTTCCCTTTTTTTCGGGATCATCCCGGAATTATTCCAAAATTTCGCTACAATTCTTTAAGCAAAATTTTGTCATTTCAATGATTGATATTTTTTTAATCCTTTGTAGGTAGTTCCTCCAGAACGAACAAGGGTAAGGGGTCTGTTACTGATGCACCTCGTCGGTCTGCTAGATCTCCTAATGCGGCCGTACAGCAGGCCTGGGAGAAGGTCCAGTATGTGGAGAGAAACTTAGAAGAGTGCGACTCCCTCAACCGTGATGAGATGAGGCAGCGATTAATTGCTCTCAAGGACGAGGAGTTTTATAAGATTATGGTAAGAAACCGTACTTGGGTCATGGACGATCAGAGCATTGTGCCCAAGCCTACTTTCTTCTTTGGCGATGTGGTCCTTGACGACTTGACATACCAAAGAAGGTGTTTTCAGATCTTTTACACTGTAGATGGTAAGGAGAGAACTATTTTTACCCGGTCAACCTTCGATCGCACTATCCCGATCATAAACCTTTCTCCCACATGTCCTAAGAGGGAAGATCCTCCAAGTTGGGTGAAGATGACTAATGTGATCAAGACTGGGGTTTTTGTTGGCAGCCCTTCTAGATATGCAGAGAAGTCGCTTGTCCGCATGGACATGTTGATGCCAGCCAGATGCTACCAAGGTTCTGATCATCCATCGGTCGATTTAAGACCGGTGAGCCTTGCCATTTTCCGGGGTGACGACAGCATTTGGATGAAGCCTTTTCAACTTCGTGGCCGTTTCAGTACTGACTCAAGCTAGGAGTCATGGACGAATCACATCCTGCAGGTTGGCAGGGCCATTCTGAAGGAGGCCAAGATTGACACTTGGATGCAAGCGGAACGAATGAAGGCTTCCATGCGGTCCACTGGGAAAACCAGACCATCTGGTGAGGAGTTAAGTGAAGGTCCTGACTTTGACGATGGGGCGGGTACTTCAAGCAAACCGACCCATAGAAGCAAGAGGAAGAGAGGGCAACGCCGTAATAAGAGACGACACGAAGACTCTCCTGATCTAGAAGTCTCTTTCACCATTGCTAAAGAGATGTCAGGGGACGCTGATGAGCCTTTGGAAAAGAGGAGCCGAGAAGAAGAGACCGTTGTTGAAGGTATGATTCTTCCTCTTCCTCTTCTGTTTCTTTCATTGAAATTTTCTTGTCTTGATTTGCCTTCTCTTCCTTTTTCAGTGGGAGATGATGATTTGGTGATGCCTGAGGTTCCTGCTGATGAGGCAGTGATGAATCCGATTGTGGCATTTGAAGAAGAACCAAGAGACTCTGAAGTGATTCTAAAATCTTCACCTGGTATGACTTCTTCGTGTTTTCTTTTTGTCTGTGCCATCATTTGCTAGCATATTGCTTATTTTCTTGTCAGCTGACTTGCCAAAGGATTCCGACGACTTTGAGTCATCCATTGATGCGACCTTTGACGATGCTTCTGATGAACTCATGGAGGCAGAAAGTATTCCGCCAGTCGTCGAAAAATGTATTTGTACCAATAACCCTCATGATAATGATTTTTCAACATGATCATATTTATATCCCTTTTTTGTTTTGTTTTGCTGGCAGGTTGTGAAGTAACATGAGAAGTTCCTCCATCTTTCTCAGGGCTAGAGCAGGGGATGCCTGCAGTTGATCCAGAAGTAGGGATTTCTTCTTCCAGTTTCAATACGGCAAGGGTGAAATCTTTTAAGGAGATTCCTTCACCAGTGTCTCCGATTAGAAAGAGTCTGATGACTACTCTTCTAATAGGGCATGACACGGGCGGTCGACTGATGGAGAGTGGCGAGCCTTCATCCGGGCCATCTCTTCAATATGCAAAGAAAGTGTTGAAGAGCATCTTGAGCTCATGGGTCGAAACTCTTTTTTCTGGCCATTTGGAAGCTGGCTTTGGCATGATCAAGCATGTGCAGGACATTCTTGCTGATAGCAAAGAGGTCGGTTTGGACATTGCAAGTGCGAAGGCTTTTGTTGATGAAGTCATTACTTTGGGCAACAAGTGGAATGAGACCAAGAGCTTCCCAAATGGTGACTTCTTTAATGAGATGTTTTTGAAGCCTTCCGGTGAGGTCAAGTCTGAACTGAACGAGATCTCACGGACTCGAAAGCAATTCGTTCGGGAGAGAAACGTCACCGAGTTAGTTAGCTATCATTGAGCTAACACAAGACCTGCGCCCTCTTGATAGGGAGGTCGTCGAGGCCAGGCAGCGTCTCGAGCTATTGGAGGAATAAGTTGCTGCCAAATGGACTGCCATTGTGGAAGCTCGTGCTAGAGAGGGGACTCTGATTCGCCAGGTTAAGGAGACTGACAGCAATCTCCGGAGGAAGACTCAAGAATACGAGCAATGACAGATTCTTTAGGAAGAACTTCCCCGTGCTGCAGATGGTGTTGGGATTGGTGTATGCCCTAAAGCCCACCGACTGCACTCACATCTCTGTAACTGGATATTTATTGGTTATTTAATGGAATGACTTCTTTCTCTTATTACTTGTGTATATGTATGGTTGTATAAGGCCCATTGTTTCTGGTAAATGACTTGGGTGTGTAGTGGCTACACACAGTTAGGTCTGAGTCATGGACACTTGAAACAATAAACTTGTTCATAACTGAGAGATGGAGTTGGGCACTTCATCTTGGTATAAGTTATAATGAGATACTCTCCTGTATTCAGGGTGACTTACCTAAGTCACGGAAGGCTTTTCCAGATTTATCTCATTAGTGCATGTGTCATGCATTGAACAGGACCACTTGAAGGTGTGATCTCTAAAATAGTACTATCACAGAGAGAGATCAACTCACCTCTTGCTACTAAGTGACCAGTGCTCTTAATCTTGAGCATTTGTGGATGAACTGACGAAGTCAAGTTCTTGTGCTTTAATTCACTATGGGTGAGATCCTGTTCATGGGTCAACAGCTCTGTGTTTTGGGTGCTCGGGCTTGATTAGTTGGGACGTGCAAATGCAATATGGAATCTATGCCATCATGTGATGGAATGATCGTCCCCTTAGAATTATCCGATTAATCATCAGAATCTAAGATCTTAGTATATGGATGTTCCATATGGATATTGAACTTATGGGTCGCTCCCTGGATCAAGAGAATGATATCCGGATGATGATTAAGTCAAGGGTATGAAGTTCTAAGGTTGAGATGTAATCAAGAAGGTAGATAGTACATCGGTTAACCTACTTGATTATGGATGTTACATAGAGGGGCATTATGGTCATTGTACTTGGTAGGTCAAAGACAATCGTCTATTTATGATGAGCTTTATTTGCAATTTAATATTTGTCCCTGGAGTGCAACCATAACTCTCTAGTGGAATGAGTTAGGGTTAAAATGATCTTAATGTTGCTATGGGGTTAGCATGGACATTTTGGTCATTTTGGGAGCCAAGGGCAAATATGTCTTTTGGTCCCTCTTCTAGCCACTTTCCTATATTGGCATGGTTTCCTAATTTAATTATATGGAATGTGGTTGAATTAATTTTGTGGAAGAATAATTTTGAGTTTAAATTCAAATAGGCCTTTGATGGCATACATGAATTTAACTCTAGCTAAATTATTAACTAGTGGGCCATAGTGTGTTTATCAATCTTGTGGGCCAGCCATAAGGGGAGCCACTTGTGTGAGGTTTCCAAGTATGACCAGGTATCTTTACTTGGAAGGAACAACTCCTCTTTGGGTAAGAATTCCTATAATTAAAGGTTACTAAATTTTAGTATCTTTAATTAGTAAGTGTTGCACAATTAAAGGGGCTGGTTGCTATTATTTAGGGATAGTCATTCCTATTAGAAAGAGATCTCTTAAAGGCATGAGATCTATATATATTACCCTCTCTCCCTTAGGTGTGTAAGCCATGTGATACCAGCAACCAGAAATAATTAAAAACGTGCAACAGGTTGGAGTTCTATTGGCCGCCCAAGCCAAGAAGTGGAACTCACGCCCAGCACTTCTTCTTCTTCATTGAAGAGATCAGATTCTGATCTTGTTCCACAAAGATTAATTCTGAAAACCCTTCTTAGGATTCCATAGTTTGATCCCACCATCAAAGCCAATTAGATTAGAGAGTGGAATAGAAGAGAAGATCAAAGGAGAAACTATTGCAGAAATTCCTGCAACATACATTGCTGATTGCAGGTTGGTTTCAGACCTTTGAAGGCTTTCTTTTCAGAGTATTGAGGCATTCAAATCATCAAGGTAATAGTCCTCTATCATCTCCTTTCTTTTGACACATGTTGATCATGATTTCATGGAGTTTTTGTGCATGTTTCATGGCTGGAAATCAGATCTGGGTTCTTGTTTTTAAAAACCTGAAACCAAATCAGCCATGGAAGTTTTGAATTCAGATCTGTAATGCACACACTTTCAGATGGGTCACTGCGTTCTGCCGCATTTTATGAAAATATTTTGAAGAAGCATGGCCTGTAAGCTTTAAAGGCTAAGGCCAAGAGTCTACTTGAGGAGTTGAATCTTTGGTTGAACACCATGTTAGATTGAGCTCCTAATTTTTTGTAAAAAAACTCTTTTTTTTTCTTCTCTTTAGTACCTCCATGCAAAAACATTTTTGGTACTCTATATACCTTTTACTTAAATTCTTTTGATGAAAATAAGCAAAAGTTGGATGAGAATGTTTTTTTGAAAACTTGACCAAAAGGTTGTCATTTAGTGAAAATCTTTTGTCAAAGGATTATTTTGGCATGAAAGCCAGATTTTGTGGCAAAAAACCTAGTTTTTTTTATGGCTTGAAAGCCGAATTTTGAAATGGCATGAAAGCCGAATTTTGAAATGGCATGAAAGTCGAATTTTGAAGTGGCATGAAAGCTGAATTTTGAGATGGCATGAAAGCCCAATTTTGGGATGGCATGAAAGCCGAAATTTTGTGGCATAAAAGCCGAAATTTGTGGCGTAAAAGCCAAAGTTTATGGCATGAGAGCTAAAATTTGGGATGGCATGGAAGCCGAAATTTGTTTGTTGGCGTGAAAGCCAGATTTTTTTAAAACCAAGTTTTGTTTTGTTGGTGTGAAAACCAAATTTTAGATTTTTGGCGTAAAAGCTGAGTTTTTTGTTTTTTGGCATAAAGCCTAGTTTTTTTGGCGTAAAAGCTGATATTTTGCTTTGCGGCATGAAAGCCTAGTTTTTGGCATAAAAGATATGTTTTGTTTTTGGCGTGAAAGCCGATTTTTGTTTTTGGCGTAAAAGCCGGGATTTTGGTTTTCAAAAATGCAAGTATCGACTAAAAGTCGCCTCCCTGCTGAATGGTCTTGCAAGTATCGATGGAATGTCGCCTCCTTGCTCATTTAGTCTCGAGTATCGATGAAATGTCGCCTCCTCGCGAATTTGGGTGCAGGTATTGACTAACTGTCGCCTCCCTGTTGTATAGCTTTGCAAATATTGATGGAATGTTGCATCATTGCTCATCTGATTTGCGAGTATCGATGGAATGTCGCTTTCTCGCTTTCAAAAATATTATTTTGCGATTACTGACTGAATGTCGTTTCCCCACGATTTTTGAAATTTTGAGGTGTTTTGGACCTCGGTTTTTTTGTTTGAATTTTGGTTTGTGCATACATCTGTCTGAAAGTCCGGGATCCTAACCCTAGAGGGGGGGGGGGTGAATAGGGTGAGCTACAGATTAGTGACCAATTATGACAAATTTTAACTTTTTTAAAATTAACTAGTCACAAGTGATGATTATAAAATTAAATGCGAAAGTTAAGAAAAAACAATCTCCACAAAGCATACACCATCACACAATGATTTAAAGTGGTTCGGCCTCAATGCCTACATCCACTCCCGGCTTGTAATCAACAGCCCACCGGATTTCCACTATCTATGCTTTGCAATTGGCTAAGTAATAACCTTTAGAATGATGTTTTTCTAGGTTAAACAATAACCTATCAATGTGCTTTTCTAGGCTAAGCAATAACCTTAACAAGATCATTTTCAAAGGCTAAGCAATAACCTTTACAAGAAAAATATTTTCTCTCAAAGTAGTGTCTACACAAACTCTAAAAGAGATACAATTTAAGCTTGATTACAATCCCTCTAAAATAGGTTGATATGAAATTGAAAATCTAACTTAGACAAACACTATATGAATGCAAAGGTGTATGCTCATGATGTGTGTGTGTGATAACTTCAATTAAATTAAAAAATAAACTCAATCAATATATGCTCAAAGCATTTAAAAGTTTAAGACACATAAAAAGATTTGATTGAAGTGAAATGCAAATCAAATGTATGAATGCTAACTTATTGATGAAGTGAAAATCAAAGGCTCACAAGTTGTATGAAACTAATTAACTCTAAACATGTGATGCATGTGCAATGTTGTTTTCAAAACCAAACTAATTTAACTAAGGTTCAAATGAATGAAAACAACAAATAAAGATTCAACCAAGTAAATGAATAATGCTATAAAAGAAATCAAAGATTTTGGCTAAGCATGATTAAAGAAGATTTTAAAACAAACTTGGTTTGAAATCAAGGTGAAAAATCCAATCCAACTTAGATCAAAGATTAAATGAAGAATGGATTCAACACATCATAGTTATCATGCTAAAATTCATTTACCAATAATTTAAACAAAGCATATAACACATGATTAATAAAAAGTAAAGCTTACCTAGATATTTAACTTCATTGATCGAAGCTTTAGCTTTACTAATGATCCCTTGGTCTCTCTTAGTTCATTCCCCTTTTTCTTGTCTCCAAACTCCTCAAGAGTGGCTAAAATGTTCAACTTTTATCAACTTCTTTTACAAAGGAATGAACCTCATTTTATACTAAAAAATTGAGTTCTGGCGCGTTCCCGGTCGACCTACACCTTTCCCCGGTCGACATGGGCTCAACGGTAATAAAACCGACCGTTTGAAAAGAGCCCCAACGACTATATTCTCGGTCGACCTGGTCCCTTGGGCCAGTCGATTGGCCACACTGCAGGTCGACTCGAGCCTGGGACCAATTTCCCCTAAAATGCATCTTAAAAGATAATTTCTTGTGGGGTATTTTGGGTAAATGAATCAAGCTTGGATTTATGATTTAAATCAAACTAAGAGGTTTAAAAACATGAAACATAAAAAGCCTAAACTGATTTGAAAGATTTAAAACTCATAGGCTTGCTTGATTCATAAAACTTCTTTTCAAAACTAATTGCATCCAAGTTTAAAATCAAAACATGCATGAACCAAGATTTCTACAAGTCTTAAAAACAATGCATGTGTAAATCAAGATTTCAAGATTTTATAAATCAATACATGTGTGAAAATTCAAATGATGCTAAAATGATAATTCATCCATCAAATTACAATAACACAAAATCCTTAACACTGTCACCTTCCATGTTTAGAAGAGTGTATGCGCCGTTGGAGAAGACTTTGTTGATGATGAAGGTTCCCTCCCATTTTGGTTCGAATTTGCCTTTGGATTTGTTAGCAAAAACTATTGGCCTTTTTACTACAAGAACCAAGTCACCCTTTTTATAGGCGCGTTGCCTGACCTTCTTGTCGAAAGATCTTGCCATGCGTACTTGGTACAACTCAATGCTTTGTAGAGCTTCAAGCTATCTCTCATCGAGATTATCCAGCTCTTGGAGTCTCAATTTGACATTGCTTTCTTGGGTCATGTCATTTTGCAAAGATACCCTTAAGGAAGGAATTTGTACTTCCAAAGGGACAATAGCTTTGCATCCATAGACCAAAGAGAATGGTGTGCTATTGGTTGGTCCTCGAACGGTGGTTCGATAAGCCCACAAAGCTTCAGGTAGTTTGTCACCCCAGTCTCTTTTGTGACTAGAGACCATTTTCTTGAGAATTTTGCAGAGTGCCTTGTTGAAGGCTTCTACTAGTCCGTTCGTTGCCGGATTATATGGAGTCGAAAGTCAACTTTGGATTTTGTACTTGTCGTAGAACCTGTGGAATCTGTGATCCTGGAATTGTGGTCCGTTCGTTGCCGGATTTTAGGTATGCTGAAGCGACAGATAATGTTGGTGTGCAAGAATTGAAGGACTGATGAGGTCTTCATTTGGCTGAGCGCAAATACTTCTGACCACTTGGAGAAATAATCCGTAACGGCGAAGATGAAGCGATGACCTTTTGTTAGGCCTTGTCCCGAGTTAATCGAGATTAACTCTAATAGATTGGAAATAAAGCTAATTAACTATGTTTAATTAAGCTAATGATGATTTATGGCCAAATGAAATTGAATTAGCCTAAAATGAATGATTTGGGCCTAATGAAATGATAATGAAAGAGATTAAATGAATTGAATGCGTTTTAGACTTAAACAAGGAAAACTAAGGACTTTTTCGTAAATTCAAATTTTCACGTATTTTGTCGAATACAAAAACTCTTGATACCAACATGTGTATCTCAATGAGTACGTTAATTTCCATAAAAGACTTGAGCTCGTTCGACGAGAAATGAATCAAATGACCCTTCATTTGACTCGAATCGAAAATTAGAAGAGATTGTGGACTTAAACACAAATTAGGAGCTTATATAAGCTAAATGAGCTCATTCCAGCTCAATCCAAAACCCTAGGCACCTGTTTTCTCCATTTTTCTTCTTCTTCTTCCATTTTCATCTCCTTCAAGCATCAAGAGTAAAATTTTGGAGTGGTTCAAGTGAAGAGACTCATCTACTTCACCTCCTTCTTTATCTTCTTGGATTTTCTTGGAAGTGAGCCTTTAAGTCGAGAAGTTTCCTTCTCAATCTAAGCTAAGCAAAGGAGTTTTTGTGGATTAATCTTTATTAGAGGCAAGTATATACATTTTCTATGTTTTGTACTGTTATTGATGTGATTTGAGGTCAAGGAGTTCAAGTTATGGATTTTATCTCAGAATTCCTGAAGCTCCAAAACTCGTTTCTAGGTGCAATTTGGCTAGTCGCAAGGCTAACCGCTGAAATCCATAAAATTGGTTAGTCTTTGGAAAGCTGACCGTGAGCTGACCGCTGAATTTCGGTTAGCCGAAAGGTAAATTACAAGCTGACCGAATTTGAGTCAGAATTTCCTGTCAGAAAGTTAGCTTCTGGAAAGCTAACTGTAGGTAGCCGAAATGAGTTTGGCTAGTCGAAATTAAATTTCGGTTAGCCGAGGGGTGACCGACGAGGTAACCGAACCACCTGAATGTATCAGGAATTTTTGAGGTTCTGGAAAGCTAACCGAACCTGGTTCGGCTAGCCGCTAGCCAGATTTCAGCTAACCGCCAAGGTGACCGCCACTGAGGAAAGTTATAGATTGAATTATGATTCTTTTTGAATTGAGAGCCTAACTGTTGTGGCTAGTGTTAGTGAAATCTAAACCTTCATAAGTGTTAGCTAAGGTTATCAGAATGCACGATTTAATTAAAGTAATGTCATTCACAGTAACACGTGCATCGATAACGACCGTTTTACCTAATTATTTGGTTTAGATGATTGTGTAGAATTGGAAGAAGAATGAATAGAATGGCTAGTTGATTAGATTGTGAGTATGACACTACATAGTAGTTTCCTAAACTCATCATTGAGCCACACTGAATTATGAAGGAACAAAGAACAATTATTATAGGTAACAATGAATTAATGACAATCCTACTGCAGTAGATGAATTTGGGGGCGTTCCGGAGCTCCGTGGTGACACCAGTGATATCTAATCTAGACATTGGGAGATCCCACCTTATTGGACCGAAAGGTTATAGGCTGAAAAGTCACCGAAATGAAAAGCCATACATTAGGCTGACGAGTCCCACTTGATAAGCCACTTAATAGATATTCAATGAAACCATTAAATGGAATGTGAATGAATGAATATGAAATAAATGCTACTGTAGTTGCTAATATAGTTATTGTTAATATTGTGTTTACTGTACAGGATATTGATATAGAATTGAAATGTCTAAGACTGTTGAATCAGTGAATTGATAGGAATAACATGTAATATCATAGAACTGTATGTGCATTATTGAACGGTCGTGTTCACAATGTTACTGATGATGTTACAGGCCCAGTTGCCCGTGCCGGTCATGCCAAGGTCGCACCGCCAGCGGAGGAGGCCCATCTGATACCCCCGGAGGTTTAATCGAATGAACTTGAATCAAAGTGCCAAAGAGTGGAATATTTTGAGGAAATGTTTCGTTAAAACACTTTTGTATATTCATTTTGAATAGTAATTACATGTCACTTGCATTGTAATTAAATATGCAGTGGTTGACTTTGATAGGAATGAATTGTATATATTGACTTTACTTTATGTAAATGACTTGTTCAGTTTTTAATAGTTGTCAATGTATATATACCTATATTTCCGCAAAAATGTACATTGACGAGTTCGTATGTAGGATCCCTTGTGAACTTCGTCTTAACTTCGGTTAATTCGGGGTTTACGGGACTAAGTATGATTGGATTTGCGACCCGGGGTTAGTCCCAATTACTCGGATCTCGGGCTTGGGTCGTGACATACTTATTGTATGGTATTAGAGCCTAGTTAAAGAACTAGGTGTGGAGTACACTAAAAGACTTAGTAAAGCTAAGAACGAAGTGAGGAACATTACGTTTAGGACAAATCCAGCTTAGGATTTGTATTTACCGCTTTTACTATATGTGATATATATATGTGATGGAAGTGTATAGATGTATATCTTACATTCCGTATTGTTTACAGCATGGCTTCTGGATCAGGATCTGGGAACGATGACTTCGTAGTAGTCATACCTTCCCCTCCTATATCTAATGCTGATGCTAGGTTTACTGCTATACTGGAGCAGTTAACCAGAAATAATAAGCAGATGGCTAGGAGCCATGAGGCACAGATGGGCATGCAAGCCCAGTTAGCCAAGAGTCAAGAAACTCAGATGGGTATGCAAACCCAAATTGCTGCCATGTTAGAAGTTCAGAGCCAAATGCAAGCTCAAGCGCATATTCCAGTTGTACCACCAGTCCAACAACAACACCATGTTGAGACTCAAGTGGTGTTGCAACATAAGGACAAGGACCCTCATGCTATTTATGAGCGGTTTCATAAGCGAGAAGCCACCGAGTTCCATGGAAATGAAGATGTGATGCAGGCCGACGAATGGCTAGAACACATTGAAGATGTGTTTAATACAGTTGTCTGCATTCACAAACAGAGAGTGTTACTTACCTCTACTATGTTTAGAGGGGCTGTAAAGGTTTGGTGGAAAAGTGTCAGGGATGCCTTCAAGGCAATGCCAGCAGAGGGCATATGGGAGACTTTCAAAGGACAATTTCAAAGGAAGTTTGTCCCAGAACATGTGCGACAACAGAAAGAATTAGAGTTTCTAAATTTGAAGCAGGGTCAACTGATTGTGTCCGCCTATGTTCATACCTTCTTGCTGCTATCCAAGTATGTACCGAATTGGTAGATACTGAAGCAAAGAAAGTTAAGAGATTTCTCTTTGGACTGAGCCCAGAATACAAGACGATCGTATTGGCTGGACAGAGCCTATGACGTTTGATGATGCCGTTGATAGGGTGTATACAACTGAGGAAATTTAGAGGGAGAAGGAATCTGAGGTTGTGGCTGAGAACGCCAAGAGAAGTGGTGAATCATGGTTTAAGAAGGGAGGACAGTCCAGGCATAAGAGGCAGAAACAGAGATTCATTCCTAGGAATGATAGGAATGAGAGGAGAGAGAACATGCCAGTCTGTGAGACTTGTGGAAAAGCTCACAGGATTGAATTGAGCTGGAGGACTACTGGAGCTTGCCTAATCTGTGGTTCCTTGGAGCATAAAATGGCTCAGTGCCCAAGTGCTAGATGAGATGATAGGGCTTCTTATCAGCGACCTGCTCAGGGTCAAGCAGCATTTCCTGCTCCTCAGCAGAGTTAGCCTTGCCAGCTCCTCCTAGGCAACAGTAGCAGCAACCTCCACTTCAAGGCCAGCAGAGTCAGTGGCAGAGACAGCAGCAGCAACCCAATAGGCCACAGATGGTTGGGATGGCTTATGCCGTCAACAGAGAACAAGCTGATGTTGTAGCGAATATGGTTGAAGGTACAATCCTTATAGATAACCGACCTGCTATTGCACTATTTGATCTCTGTTCTATGCATTCATTTGTAGCACCCGCTTTTGCTTGTAATATGCAAAACCAGATAATGCAATTAGCGTATGATTTTACTGTGTCTACTCCTTTAGAGAGAAAGGTAGTATGTGAACTATATATTCCACAATGCATTGTTAGAATTGGAGAAGTGTCAATGCCAGTTGATCTGGTAGTATTAGCAATGAACGACTTTGATGTGATCTTTGGCATAGATTGGCTTGCGAAGTACAGGGCTTGTTTAGACTGTTTCCACAAAATCATCACCTTTAGGGTTGATGAGGCCAATGCCGGTGTACTCTTTGAAGGAGTCCAAAAGAAGTATGACACTAGGCTTGTTTCAGCACTTAAGGTAGAACGAATGATGCGTAGTGGTTGTGAAGGCTACATAACATTCATTTCAGAAGAGAAGCTTGTACGGGAATTATGAAATATTCCTGAAGTCTTTGAATTTCTAGATGTGCTCCCAGATGAAGTGCCAGGCCTACCTCCAGCTAGGGAAGTGGACTTTACTATCAAACTTAGGCCCGGTATAGCATCGATATCCAAGGCACAGTATTGAATGGCACCGTCAGAGTTATATGAGTTAAAGAAACAGATACATGATTTGCTTGACAAGGGTTTCATTAAACCTAGTGTCTCACCATGGGAAGCACCTGTACTGTTCATTAAGAAAATGGATGGCACTCTTCGGATGTTTATTAATAACAGACAGATAAATCAATTGACGATCAAGAACAAGTATCCATTGCCTAGGATTTATGAGTTGTTTGATCAACTCGAGGGTGCATCGTATTTTTCCAAGATTGATCTTCGATCTAGAAACCATCCGATTCGGGTCAAAGATCAAGATGTACAGAAGACCGCATTCAGGACTTGTTATGGCAACTATGAATTTCTAGTGATGCCTTTTGGTCTAACTAATGCACCTGCAATGTTTATGACTTCAATGAACAGGGTGTTTGCTTCCTATCTGGACCAGCTCATCGTGATCTTGATTGATGACATCCTGGTCTATTCCAAATCAAAGATGGAGCATTCCCATCACTTGAGAACAACCTTGCTAATACTGAGAGAGAATCAGTTGTATGTAAAGCTTGGAAAGTGCGACTTTTGGTTGTAGAGGGTTACATTTCTGGGTCATGTTATTTCCTGAAATGGATTAGTGGTTGACCCAGCTAAGATTGGAGCAATTACTGATTGGCAGAGTCCGAAGAGTGTACCAGAAGTCAGAAGTTTCTTAGGGTTGGCAGGCAACCACAGAAGATTCGTCAAGGACTTCTCAAAGGTAGCAGCACCGTTAACGAAACTGACTCGAAAGAACGTTTCATTCCAATGGAATGAAGCCTATAAATCTAGTTTCCAGGCTTTAAAGCAGAAGTTGATTACAGCCCCGATCTTGTCCTTACCTGATGAAGAGGAGGATTTGAGGTTTACTCAAATGCCTCGGGTATAGGATTAGGATGTATGTTGATGCAGAACGACAAGGTGATTGCCTATGGTTCGCGACAATTGAAGGAACATGAGAAGAATTATGCTACTCATGATCTAGAGCTCGCGGCAGTTGTATTCGCACTGAAGCAATGGAGACATTATCTGTACAGAGAGGCTTTTGAAGTCAACTGCGATCACATAAGTCTTCAGTACTTGTTCACTCAGAGGGATATCAATCTGAGACAACGCTGTTGGTTAGAGCTAATCAAGGACTACGACTTTCCATTAAAATATGTGCCTGGAAAAGGTAATGTTGTGGATGATGCTTTGAGTCGGGAATCTGCTGACTTAGCATCATTGGTTGGTGAGTGGAACTTGATTGAAGAGTTCAGGGATCTAGATGTGTCCATTCAAATGGTGGATGACTGGATAATGGTTGCAGCAATGTCTGTATTCGAACATGTGCTTATCAAACAAATTAAAGATAGACAGTTCGAAGACCCTTAGTGAAAATCAAGGACAACATTGCAGCAAGGCCAGACTTCGTGTTGGTAGAAGGAGTTCTCTACTTTAGACACCGATTGTGTATACAAGCACATAAAGACTTAAAGGAGGCAGTAATGTTTGAAGCTCACCACACCAGATATTCTATGCATCCAGGAAGCACAAAAATGTATAGAAATCTCAAGGGCAGATTAAGGTGGAATAACATGAAGCGCGAGATAACAGGCTATGTGTCTTCCTGCATGAATTACCAGCGTGAGAAATTTGAGCACCAGAAGACACCGGGATTACTTGACCCACTGAATATTCCTAGATGGAAGTGGAAACACATCACAATGGACTTTGTATCAGGTTTGCCGATGACGAAAATGCAGCACGATGCCGTATGGGTGATCGTTGATCGCCTTACAAAGTCCGCACACTTCCTTCCATTTAGAAAGGATATGAGGTTCAGTGATATGTCCATGTTGTTTGTCAAAGAAGTGACTCAACTACATGGAACACCGATCTCGATTGTTTCTGATCGAGATAGTCAATTTGTGTTCGCATTCTGGCAGTCATTTCAGAATTCCATAGGCATTTGTAGGATAGCGTTGACCTTGGTGGGGTCAAGTTTTATTCCAGCTTTCCGAGCTATGAATCCGAGAAACTTACAAGATGAGAAACCGAAGAAGCATTTTCATGGATTCATCCGCAGTTTGTGTTTGCTTCCTATCTGGACCGGTTCATCGTGATCTTCATCGATGACATCCTGGTCTATTCCAAATCAAAGATGGAGCATTCCCATCACTTGAGAACAGCTTTGCTGATACTGAGAGAGAATCAGTTGTATGTAAAGTTGGGAAAGTGCGACTTTTGGTTGTAGCGGGTTGCATTTCTGGGTCATGTTATTTCTTGAAATGGATTAGCGGTTGACCTAGCTAAGATTGGAGCAATTACTAATTGGCAGAGTCTGAAGAGTGTACCAGAAGTCAGAAGCTTCTTAGGGTTGGCTGGCTACTACAGAAGATTCGTCATGACTTCTCAAAGGTAGCAGCACGGTTAACGAAGCTGACTCGGAATAACGTTCCATTCCAATGGAATGATGCCTGTGAGTCTAGTTTTTCTAGGCATTGAAGCAGAAGTTTATTACAGCCCCGATCTTGTCCTTACCCGATGTAAGAGGTGGATTTGAGATTTACTCAGATGCCTCGAGTATAGGATTGGGATGTGTGTTGATGCAAAACGACAAGGTGATTGCCTAAGCTTCGTGACAATTGAAGGAACATGAGAATAATTATGCTACTCATGATCTAGAGCACGCGGCAATTGTATTCGCACTGAAGGAATGGAGACATTATCTGTACTGAGAGACTTTTGAATTCAACTGCGATCACATAAGTCTTCAATACTTGTTCACTCAGAGAGATATCAATCTGAGACAGCGCCGTTGGTTAGAGCTAAACAAAGGCTACGACTTCCCATTCACATATGTGCCAGGAAAAGGTAATGTTGTGGATGATGTTTTGATTCGAAAATATGTTGACTTAGCATCATTGGTTGGTGAGTAGAACCTGATTGAAGAGTTCAGGGATCTGGATGTGTCCATTGAAATGGTGGACGACATACTAATGGTTGCAGCAATGTCTGTATTCGAACATGTGCTTATGAAAATAAATAAAGATAGACAGCTCGAAGACCATTAGTTAGTGAAAATCAAGGACAACATTGTAGCAAGGCCAGACTTCGTGTTACTAGAAGGAGTTCTCTACTTTAGACACCGATTGTGTATACAAGCACAGAAAGATTTAAAGGAGACAGTAATGTTTGAAGCTCACCACACTAGATATTCTATGCATTCAGGAAGCACAAAAATGTATAAAAGTCTCAAGGGCAAATTTTGGTGGAATGGCATGAAGCGAGAGATATCAGACTTTGTGTCTTCTTGCTTGACTTGTTAGCGTATGAAATTTGAGCACCGGAAGCCACCGAGATTACTTGACCCACTGAATATTCCTAGATGGAAGTGGGAACACATCACAATGGACTTTGTATCAGGTTTGCCGATGACGAAAATGCAGCACGATGTCGTACGGGTGATCGTTGATCGTCTTACAAAGTCCATACACTTCCTTCTATTTAGAAAGGATATTGGGTTCAGTGATATATCCGTGTTGTTTGTCAAAGAAGTGACTCAAATACATGGAACACCGGTCTCAATTGTTTCTGAACGAGATAGTCGGTTTGTGTCCGCATTCTGGCAGTCATTTCAGAATTCTATGGGCATTTGTAGGATAGCCTTGACCTTGGTGGGGTCAAGTTTTATTCTAGCTTTCCGAACTATAAATCCGAGAAACTTACAAGAAGAGACACCGAAGAAGCATTTTCGTGGATTCATCCACTGTTTGTGTTTGCTTCCTATCTGGACCAGTTCATCGTGATCTTCATCGATGACATCCTAGTCTATTCCAAATCAAAGATGGAGCATTCCCATCACTTGAGAACAGCCTTGCAGATATTGGGAGAGAATCAGTTGTATGCAAAGCTCGGAAAGTGCGACTTTTGGTTTTAGCGGGTTGCATTTCTGGTCATGATATTTCCGGAAATGGATTAGCGGTTGACCCAGCTAAGATTAGAGCAATTACTAATTGGCAGAGTCTGAAGAGTGTACCAGAAGTCAGAAGCTTCTTAGGGATGGCTGGCTACTACAGAAGATTCGTCAATGGCCTCTCAAAGGTAGCAGCACCGTGAATGAAACTGACTCGGAAGAACGTTCCATTCATATGGAATGATGCCTGTGAGTCTAGTTTCTTGGCTTTGAAGCAGAAGTTGATTACAGCCCCGATCTTGTCCTTACCCGAAGGAAGAGGAGGATTTGAGATTTACTCAGATGCCTTGGGTATATGATTGGGATGTGTGTTGATGCATAACGACAAGGTTATTGCATATTGTTTGCGACACTTGAAAGAACATGAGCTGAACTATGCTACTCGTGATCTAGAGCTCGCGGCAGTTGTATTCGCACTGAAGCAATGGAGACATTATCTGTACTGATAGACTTTTGAAGTCAACTGCATTCACATAAGTCTTCAATACTTGTTCACTCAGAGGGATATCAATCTGAGACATCGTCGTTGGTTAGAGCTAATCAAGGACTACGATTTCCCATTCACATATGTGCCTGGAAAAGGTATTGTTGTGAATGATGCTTTGAGTCGAAAATCAGCTGACTTAGCATCATTGGTTGGTGAGTTGAACATGATTGAAGAGTTCAGGGATCTGGATGTGTCCATTGAAATAGTGGACGATCGGATAATGGTTGCTGCAATGTCTGTATTCGAACATGTTCTTATCAAACAAATTAAAGATAGTCAGTTCGAAGTCCCTTAGTTCTTGAAAATCAAGGACAACATTGCGGCTAGGCCAGACTTCGTGTTGGTAGGAGTTCTCTACTCTAGAGACCGATTGTGTATACAAGCACACAAAGATTTAAAGCAGGCAGTAATGTTTGAAGTTCACCATACTAGATATTCTATGCATCCAGGAAGCACAAAAATGTATAGAAATCTCAAGGGCAGATTCTGGTGGAATAACATGAAGCGAAAGATAGCAGGCTATGTGTCTTCCTGCTTGACCAGCCAGCGTGTGAAATTTGAGCACCGGAAGCCATCGGGATTACTTGACATGCTGAATATTCCTAGATGGAAGTGGGAATACATCACAATGGACTCTGTATTAGGTTTGTCGTTGTTGAAAAGGCAGCACGATGCCGTATGGGTGATTGTTGATCGTCTTACAAAGTCCTCATACTTCCTTTTCCATTTAGAAAGGATATGGGGTTCAGTGATGTGTCCATGTTGTTTGTCAAAGAAATGATTCAACTACATGGAACATCGGTCTCGATTGTTTCTAAATGAGATAGTCGGTTTGTGTCCGCATTCTGGCGGTCATTTCAGAATTCCATGGGCATTTGTAGGATAGCCTTGACCTTGGTGGGGTCAAGTTTTATTCTAGCTTTCCGAACTATAAATCTGAGAAACTTACAAGATGAGATACCGAAGAAGCATTTTAGTAGATTCATCCGCAGTTTGTGTTTGCTTCCTATCTGTACCAGTTCATCGTGATCTTCATCGATGACATCCTGGTCTATTCCAAATCAAAGATGGAGCATTCCCATCACTAGAGAACTGCCTTGCGAATACTGAGAGAGATTTAGTTGTATGCAAAGCTCAGAAAGTGCGACTTTTGGTTGTAGCAGGTTGCATTTCTGGTCTTAGCATTTCCGGAAATGGATTAGTGGTTGACCCAGCTAAGATTGGAGCAATTACTAATTGGCAAAGTCCGAAGAGTGTATCAGAAGTCAGAAGTTTCTTAGGGTTGGCTGGCTACTACAGAAGATTCGTCAATAACTTCTCAAAGGTAGCAGCACCGTTAACGAAACTGACTCGGAAGAACGTTCCATTCCAATGGAATGATGCCTGTGAGTCTAGTTTCTAGGCTTTGAAGCAGAAGTTGATTACAGCCCCGATCTTTTCGTTACCCGATGGAAGAGGAGGATTTGAGATATACTCAGATGCCTCGGGTATATGATTGACATGTGTGTTGATGCAGAACGACAAGGTGATTGCCTATTGTTCGCTACAATTGAAGGAACATGAGCTGAATTATGTTACTCATGATCTAAAGCTCGCGGCAGTTGTATTCGTACTGAAGGAATGAAGACATTATCTGTACTAAGAGACTTTTGAAGTTAACTGCGTTCACATAAGTCTTCAATACCTGTTCACTCAGAGGGATATCAATCTGAGACAACACCCTTGGTTAGAGCTAATCAAGGACTATGACTTCCCATTCACATATGTGCCTGGAAAAGGTAATGTTGTGGATAATGCTTTGAGTCGGAAATCTGCTGACTTAGCATCATTGGTTGGTGAGTGGAACCTGATTGAAGAGTTCAGGAATCTAGATGTGTCCATTGAAATGGTGGACGACCGGATAATGGTTGCTGCAACATCTGTACTCGAACATGTGCTTATCAAACAAATTAAAGATAGACAGTTCGAAGTCCCTTAGTTAGTGAAAATCAAGGACAACATTGCGGCAAGGCCAGACTTTGTGTTGATAGAAGGAGTTCTCTACTTTAGAGACCGATTGTGTAAACCAGCACACAAAGATTTAAAGCAGGCAATAATGTTTGAAGCTCACCACACGAGATATTCTATTCATCCAGGCAGCACAAAGATGTATAGAAATCTCAAGGGCAGATTCTGGTTGAATAACATGAAGCGAGAGATAGCAGGCTATGTGTCTTCCTGCTTGACTAGCCAGCGTGTGAAATTTGAGCACCTGATGCCATCGGGATTACTTGACCCACTGAATATTCCGAAAAGGAAGTGGGAATACATCACAATGGACTTTGTATCAGGTTTGTCGATGTTGAAAAGGCAGCACGATGCCGTATGGGTGATCGTTGATCGTGTTAAAAAGTATGCACACTTCCTTCCATTTAGAAAGGATATGGGGTTCAGTGATATGTCCATGTTGTTTGTCAAAGAAGTGACTTAACTACATGGAACACCGGTCTCGATTGTTTCTGATCGAGATAGTCAGTTTTTGTCCTTATTTTGGCAGTCATTTCAGAATTCCATGGGCATTTGTAGGATAGCCTTGACCTTGGTGGGGTCAAGTTTTATTCCAACTTTCCGAACTATGAATCCAAGAAACTTACAAGATGAGACACTGAAGAAGCATTTTAGTGGATTCATCCGCAGTTTCTGTTTGCTTCCTAACTGGACCAGTTCATTGTGATCTTTATCGATGACATCCTGGTCTATTCCAAATCAAAGTGGAGCATTCCCATCACTTGAGAACAGCGTTGTAGAAACTGAGAGAGAATCAGTTGTACGCAAAGCTCGGAAAGTGCGACTTTTGGTTGTAGCGGGTTGCATTTCTGGTCTTGACATTTCCATAAATGGATTAGCGGTTGACCCAGCTAAGATTGGAACAATTACAAATTGGCAGAGTCCGAAGAGTGTACCAGAAGTCAGAAGCTTCTTAGGGTAGGCTGGCTACTACAGAAGATTCATCAATGACTTCTCAAAAGTAGCAGCACCGTTAACGAAACTGACCCGGAAGAACGTTCCATTCCAATGAAATGATGCCTGGGAGTCTAGTTCCTAGGCTTTGAAGCAAAAGTTGATTACAGCCCCGATCTTGTCCTTACCCGAAGGAAGAGAAGGATTTGAGATTTACTCAGATGCCTCGGGTATAGGATTGAGATGTATGTTGATGCAAAACAACAAGGTGATTGCCTATTGTTCGCTACAATTGAAGGAACATGAGCTGAATTATGCTCCTCATGCTTTAGAGCTCACGGCAGTTGTATTCGCACTGAAGCAATGGAGACATTATCTGTACTGATAGACTTTTGAAGTCAACTACATTCACATAAGTCTTCAATACTTGTTCACTCAGAGGGATATCAATCTGAGACAGCGCCGTTGGTTAGAGCTAATCAAGGACTACGACTTCCCATTCACATATGTGCCTGGAAAAGGTAATGTGGTGGATGATGCTTTGAGTCGAAAATCTGTTGACTTAGCATCATTGGTTGGTGTGTGGAACCTGATTGAAGAGTTTAGGGATCTGGACGTGTCCAATGAAATGGTGGACGACCGGATAATGGTTGCTGCAATGTCTGTATTCAAACATGTGCTTATCAAACAAATTACAGATAGACAATTCGAAGACCCTTAGTTAGTGAAAATCAATGACAACATTGCAGCAAGGCCAGACTTCGTGTTGGTAGAATGAGTTCTCTACTCTAGAGACCCATTGTGTATACCAGCACATAAAGATTTAAAACAGGCACTAATGTTTGAAGCTCACCACACGAGATATTATATGCGTCCAGGAAGCACAAAAATGTAGAGAAATCTCAAGGGCAGATTCTGGTGGAATAACATGAAGCGAGAGATAGCAGGCTACGTGTTTTTCTGCTTGACTAGCCAGCGTGTGAAATTTGAGCACCGGAAGCCATCGAGATTACTTGACCTGCTGAATATTCCTAGATGGAAGTGGGAATACATCACAATGGACTCTGTATCAGGTTTGCCGTTGTTGAAAAGGCAACACGATGCCGTATGGGTGATCGTTGATCTTCTTACAAAGTCCGCACACTTGCTTTTCCATTTAGAAAGGATATGGGGTTCAGTGATATGTCCATGTTGTTTGTCAAAGAAGTGACTCCACTAGATGGAACACCGGTTTCGATTGTTTCTAATCGAGATAGTCGGTTTGTGTCCGCATTCTGGCAGTCATTTCAGAATTCCATGGGCATTTGTAGGATAGCCTTGACTTTGGTGGGGTCAAGTTTTATTCCAGCTTTCCAAACTATGAATCCGAGAAACTTACAAGATGAGACACCGAAGAAACATTTTAGTGGATTCATCCGCAGTTTGTGTTTGCTTCCTATCTGGTCCAGTTCATCGTGATCTTCATCGATGACAATCAGTTGTATGCAAGGCCAAAATTCGTGTTGGTAGAAGGAGTTCTCTACTTTAGAGACCGATTGTGTATACCAGCACACAAAGATTTAAAGCAGGCAGTAATGTTTGAAGCTCACCACACGAGATATTCTATGCATCTAGGAAGCACAAAAATGTATAGAAAACTCAAGGGCAGATTCTGGTGGAATAACATGGAGCGAGAGATAGCAGGTTATGTGTCTTCCAGCTTGAGTTACCAGCGTGTGAAATTTGAGCATCGGAAGCCACCGGGATTACTTGACCCACTGAATATTCCTAGATGGAAGTGGGAACACAACACATTGGACTTTGTATCAGGTTTGCCGATGACGAAAAGGAAGCACGATGCCGTATGGGTGATCGTTGATCATCTTACAAAGTCCGCACACTTTCTTCCATTTAGAAAGGATATGGGGTTCAGTGATATGTCCATGTTGTTTGTCAAAGAAGTGACTCAACTACTTGGAACACCGGTCTCGATTGTTTTTGTTCGAGATAGTCGGTTTGTTTCCGCATTCTGTCTGTCATTTCAGAATTCCATGGGCATTTGTAGGATGGTGTTGACCTTGGTGGGGTCAAGATTTATTCCAGCCTTCCGAACTATGAATCCGAGAAACTTACAAGATGAGACACCGAAGAAGCATTTTAGTGGATTCATCCGAAGTTTGTGTTCGCTTCCTATCTGGACCAGTTCTTCGTGATCTTCATCGATGACTTCCTGGTCTATTCTAAATCAAAGAAGGAGCATTCCCATCACTTGAGAACAACCTTGCATACACTGAAAGAGAATCAATTGTATGCAAAGCTCGGAAAGTGCGACTTTTGGTTGTAGCGGGTTGCATTTCTGAGTCATGTTATTTTTGGAAATTGATTATCGGATGACCCAGCTAAGATTAGAGCAATTACTAATTGGCAGAGTCCAAAGAGTGTACCAGAAGTCAGAAGCTTCTTGGGGTTGGCTGGCTGCTACAGAAGATTCATCATTGACTTCTCAAAGGTAGCAGCACGGTTAACGAAGTTGACTCGGAAGAACGTTCCATTCCAATGGAATGATGCCTGTGAGTCTAGTTTTTCTAGGCTTTGAAGCAGAAATTGATTACAGCCTCGATCTTGTCCTTACCCGAAGGAAGAGGAGGATTTGAGATTTACTCAGATGCCTCTGGTATCGGATTGGGATGTGTGTTGATGCCGAACGACAAGGTAATTGCCTATGGTTCGCGTCAATCGAAGGAGCATGAGAAGAGTTATGCTACATATGATTTAGAGCTCGCGGCAGTTGTATTCGCACTGAAGCAATGGAGACATTATCTGTACTGAGAGACTTTTGAAGTCAACTGCAATCACAGAACTAATCTGAGACAGCGTCGTTGGTTAAGAGGGATATCAATCTGAGACGGCGTCGTTGGTTATAGCTAATCAAGGACTACAACTTCCCATCGACCAATGAATTGTTAAGTGCTATGACAATTAATAACAAGACTTAGTATCAAAGGAAAGGAATTAACATGGCATTCCCATCAGAATTCAAGTTATGAGACTACACAAAGTAAGTTAAGTTTAGTTACATCCCATAAGAGGCCAACACAAGCTAATACAATTCTCAAAACAATAAAGGAAACCCCATGACAAAAAAGACGAAACTCAAGGACCCGCCCGACGTCTAGTTGACATCGTCGGGCTGCCACTCTCTAACAGGGGTTGGCTCAAAAGCCTCCTCCGGACGCTCCTCCTCAAAGGCAACGTCTCCTGCTCCTGGGCACCAACAAACAAGGATCAAACACAACGGTTTGGCAGGTAATCAATTTAGGCATGAGCATAAGATAGAGGGTGCTTAAGAAACATGTAAAGACATTTTTGCTGGATTAAATACGGTTACAAGACTAAGGTACATTTTCGAGAATACATAACAAAGTTGAGGCACTAAAAAAAAGTAGCATGAATACATACAATATCATGAATAGTTACAATCCACAAAGAGACCATCCTTTCTCTATCATATATAATGAAAAGAGCAAGCACGCACGACGAGCACGATATACATAATATAATCACGACACGATTCCCACATATACGGAGATTTCCACCTGCGGAATCGGACACGCACGATGTGTAATAAATACACGACTAGTCTACAGACAGTCCACATGTTTAAGGACCCCCAGACAGTGGATCAAACTGAAAGGGCAGTCCAAGCTCAGTGGTGTTCACTTAATTCATGAATGCACAAAACACTCCAAACACTATCGAAACATGTCGAGATAAAAAGGGAGAAATCACTTAACAAAACACGACAAGCACGACTAGCAAAATGTATAATTAATATGCATAACACGCTTAGGAAGTGATCCCCTTTTTCTTAAAACAAATCTTCAAAACGAGCTTGTACTAAAACTTTCAAGGCGAGTACACAATGATATTCATCGTGTCAAAACCAAAGTACGAACACAATGCCTATCAAGCACATGTAAGGACCTTTGGATGGTCTTTGTGTAATCGAAGCCCAAATGTTGGAATTAAAAATAGAATTGGTGCCCCGAAAGGTTTAAAGACATCTCGGGTTTCGAGTACACAATATCAGGCTAAGGGTCACTTAACATGTTCTAGTTTTCATTCTTGCAAAAACTCTTCAAAACAGGCATATAGTCAATTTCGGTCAGCTCGCGGTTAGCCGAAATGGGACCTCACGGCTAGCCGCAAGCTGATCGTCGGCTGACCGCTGGAACTCAGGTCAGAAAACTTGGCTCTCTGGAAAAGGAACCGAAATGCCTCCGGTTGGCTTACGGTTAGCCGAAATGAAACTGGTGGCTAGCCGTGAGCTAACCGCAGGGTTGACCACAGGACTCTGATGCAGAAGCCAACTACTGGAAAAGGAACCGCTGATTTCGGTTGGCTCGTGGTTAGCCAAAATGGGGATTTTGGCTAGCCGCCAGCTGACCGAAACTGCACGGGAAGTGCAGCTGAGTTCAGATTTTTCACATTTCTTTCTTCCCTTCTCCTTGTTTTTCATTCCACCAACACTCCCTGAGCCTACATGCTCTCCAAGGGGTAAAACACACATTTTTCACGATTTCAAACATTCAATCCAAGGGAAACATGATCATGAAACTTATAAACATGTTCGTATGCAAAATTTCTAAGATAACAATGAAACCTAAAATACACATGCAACAATGATCCTATAGAGATTACCTGCCTTGCCCAAATGCTAAACAATCCTCCTCAAGCACTTCACTCAAGTTATTCCGACACTACAAGAAACCCAAGGGAAATCCACTCAAACTTAACGAAAATGAAAATAAAGAACCCATTTTCACAAAAGGGTTTGTAAACATGGAAACCAAGATTTTTAAGGAACTAAAAGACTCCATGAAAGGTATGGTTTGAAACTCTTACCTAGAAATGCACAAACAAGAGGGGAATGAAGACAATGGAGAGCTTGCTCACTTCTAACTTTCAAGAAAAGGATATCAATAGAGAGCTTGAGAAGAGAGGGAGAAGATGGTAGTCTTAGAATTCCATTTGGAGGCTTATAGCTTGATCATTCAAGAGGACAAAGTGGAAGGAAAAAAGGTTTTCTCTCCTTTGGCTGCTCTAGGGTTTGGCTTTAGAATGAAAAGAGTAAAGGAGGAAGAGGGTTGACTCAAAACCCTAGCAAATGGGACCCAATGAACTTGAACTTGTATTGACAAAAACATGATCTTGTTGGCCTCGAATGAACTTGACGAAGAAGGATAACATGATCCTCGAAATATCTAGTTTCCAAAAAGTATATTTTTGGCATGGTTTTGAGATCTCGAAAAATGTGTCCAGATTTTTGCATAAAAGACAATTTTACCCTCTTTGGGTTAGAACTTGGGTTTTGGGCTTCAAACATGAATGGGCTGAAGACGAAAGTCGTAACACATAGTAAAATCATTCAAATGAAATCAAAATCACAAATACACGGAAACCGATACGATCCTCCCAAGCCTACACGTGCACTCAGGCCTTCCTGAGTGTGTTTGACTAATACTAAACGTCCTCAAAATTCCCAAAGCTATATCAAAGACTAAACTAATTATTCTAACCCAATGATTACTAAACCCACTTATTACTAAACACACACTAATCGTATACTAATCGAATTAGTTTGGGTCGGGGTCTAACATCCTCCACCCTTTAGGATATTTGGTCCACCAAATAAAGCAAACATTTACCTCTGGTAAAAGTTGTGGATACTTCCTCTGCACGTGATCTCTCAATTCCCATGTGGCTTCTTCTGGCTCGTGATTTTCCCAAAGTACCTTGACCCAATGAATAGTCCGATTTCTCAATTCTTGCTCTTTGGTATCAACGATCTTGATCGGTCTTTCCACATATGAGGCATCTTCCCGAATCTCCAAAGGTTCATGCTGTAGAATGTGCGAAGGACTAGAAACATATTTCTTGAGCATAGAAATATGAAATACATTGTGCACCCCGGAAAGTTCGGGCGGTAACGCAAGTCTATAAGCGACATCTCCAAGGAACCAGAAGAGAAAGAGAGGAGAAAAAGGTGTGCAACTATTGCACAAAAGAGGGGATGGGCGTGAATTCCAAGGTGGGACGTCCAACCCTTTTTTGTCTCCTTTTATAGCTTTTTGCAACTCCTCTTCTTACTAATTAACTAGAAGTCCTACTTCCAAAACAATTAGCAACTTTCTCCTTTATAATTATTATAGAAGTCTCATTTTCACAACAATTAGTAACTTACTATTACCACTATTAGAAGTCTCACTTTAAATAGAAATAGTAACTTTCTAATTCCTTCATTTTAGAGTTCAAGTAGGATTAGTATCTTTCTAATATCCTGGGCTAGCGTGAGGACTACTAGGGATTCCATAGAAAGCTGGTTCCAACTGGGACACCACGACCCCACATCTCATGTGCAATCCGGGCCCATAGTTAATTGCAAATGATACTACTATATAAATGCAATTGCACTCCAGTATTTGGAATAAATTACAATGAAGACCCTAAACTTCCCAATTACCACAAGTATGCCCCTCTATCCATATGCATGGATCAATTAGAATAAATCGGTCTCATCCAATCTTAGATCCACATCTTATTATCCTTGAGCCTCAATTAATCACAGTGATCATCAGTACCATCCAATTAACTCTTAATTGAGATGGGTGTGCACTTACTAATGACAAATCCATTAATTGGCACAAGGGGATAATATAGATAGATTCCATCTTGACAATTAGATGTTCTCACAGTTCTACTACCACATACCCAAGGCACCGAGGTGCTGACATACAGTTGGCCTCACTCATTGGTGACTCAAAGCAAATAAATAGATAAAAACTTGAGTTCATCAATGTCTCAGGATTGAGAGCCTATTACTAGGAAATTATGAGAGCAGACCTTAAAATCGAGACAGTATTCCATAAGGTGTTTCTCATGGTCATTCAATACATCAAATGTACCAGCACCGTGATCCAGAATCTTACATTCTGATGATCGAGACAAATCACACTATCTCATAGTGATCAAATTGCTGCAACCTTATCAGATGAGATGCCCAGTCTCATCACTGGTTGTGAAGATGTTTAAGTATAAGATTTGTGACACATGTCTCCCGTATGTGTATCTCATCCATATACATATATCACATCTAATATACTAATGGGACCCGGTTCATCTCTTGATCCATCATATTATATGTATTGGTCTTGTGCATTAAGTAATAAAACATCATTCATCTCATGAAAGAAAAGCATGATTTTATTGATAAATAAAGAAATTAATCAATTTATTACATTATCTGATGGATTGAATCCATAGAATCTAACAGGTCCCACCATAAGATTGAGCATATGACTGATAACGCTATTACCACAATATGTATTATTAATTATATGCATTAATCACGTTAACAAATGTACTCAATCGTATAGTGGGACCAACTCCTATTGAAGTAAAATTTGAGGATGTATCACCATATGGGATCACATTCATTTTGAATGGTCTGGAGTGTCAATAGTGTGCCCCACTATAGAGTTCCACACAACCCACTCACAGGAAGCATGTGGGAGAAAAAAAGTCCATTCTCCCCTAGATGCTCGAGGCCAATTTCTTTAGCAAAATCCCAAGAACTCATATATGGAGAACTTAAGCCCCCCCTGGGGCGAAATTTTTGAAACCTCCTCTCCATTGGAGTATCTTGAAATGCTAAAGAGACTATAATGAGAATTCCAAAGGTTATTCTTGATTTTTGAGGTGGCTCAAATTTAAAATTCTATCAAAAAATCGTTGCATACAAGAACTCCAAAGGAAAGCATCACATCATTGTTTTTGAATTCCCAATATCATAAATTTTAATCAGGAATCTGGCCAAAGAAATAGGCCCTTTGGGTCAATCTCATAGAAATTCAAATCTATATATTTTTGTTATGAGTTTCTGTCACTAGAATTCCTCAAATCCTAATCTCAAAAGAATTTGGGATTCAGAGATTTTCAAAAGCTATTTCTTTTCCCTAGCTTCTGGTGCCTTTCGAAGTTCTTTCCATCGAAGAATCTGAAGGGCATGATTCCCCATTGAGTTGATTATTGTTAAAAATTCTGGTTAGCAGATGGACTCCAACAAACTCTCACACACTTGGTTCATTTATTTTTTTCCCCCAATCTAATGATAAAGCCTTGCAAGATCAGCCAATGAACTGCAACATTGAATCACCATTGGCCTGTTCTTTTGCATTGGAATTCAAGTTAAATTTCTATGTATTATAAGTAAACAATCTTTAAAAAATGGCTAAATTTTAAGAAATATAAGCAAGGTTCATAAATGACAATCAAATCATCAACCTCATATTGAAAAATGAACTTTAGGGGAAATGAAAAATGAATACTCAACCATCATCCTAGTATATCATTTTTCATCTCCTTTTAATTCATTATCCAAAAAAAGAATTTAGATATATAATTTGATTGTTGTACGCAAAACCTGACCTTTATTTCTTAAAATTTATCTATTTTTTAAAATCCTTACTTATAATTCATAAAAACTCAAATCTAATGAATTTGAATTTTTATTGCAAACAAATAGGACCTAATATAGTAGGATCTCAATATCTCACATGCAGAACTCGCCCCACACGGTCTATCTATAAACAGCGCAAGAAAATTGGGTTATGGCTAATCTAGACAAGCTCACCTATTCTAGTCTGATATGGCTTAACTTTGTACTTGGAATTAGGCCATGGTACTATTGTTTCTAACTTCTAAGTATGTTCTGGATATATCCTTCCTGTTATTTTTGACCAGCTTTTGTAAGCTTTTACTAACCTTGAGGGCAGGCATATTCTCTGCTTTGTAAAGTAATGAGGTGGCCTCTTCATTGTAAATTTCTTTATCAGCAGATGCATGTCTGTGAACGTAAGGTTCAACTCTTTTCTTACCCTACTTTCACACAATTCAACAGCTTCTCTTGCTTTCCTTAACATGAAAAAAGGGAGTGTCTCAATCACTTACACCCCTTTTCTTTGCAACTGGTGGGGCCATCTTTTAGTTATCTGGATCATTCATCTGGTGGGACTCACTGATGGGAGATGAACATTGGAACTTAACACTTCTCCATTGACACTTCAAATTTCTTTCATATTGTGATGGGTCTTCACTCTTCAAGTCATGAATGTAAGAGTATTTCTCACTACATCTTACAGAGGGTCATCCCATGTTGGCTTTTGTGATGGGCCCACTTGTGTTTACATATAGGTGGACTACACTTACAAAGAGACACCCCTCACAAGGATTCTCATGGTGATATGAATAAGAATAGTTTGAGTTTTATCCAACTCTCTATCTTTATCATATCCCCATTCAAATTCAAATTGAGAGAGTTTTATCCAACCTATTATCCTTATCATCTCTTCATTCGAATTTGAATAGAGATGTTATCACCCAATAGCCAAAGGGCTATATAGACTTGAGAGATATCAGTTGAAATTAACAATTCTCAATAGATCATTTCATAAAACAAGATCATTCTATTTCTTTAGATGTACAATTGTCCGTCATCATCTTCTACATCCAAAATGTCCATTCTTGCCCTTGGATCTTGAACAGTAAATCATATGTGACTGATCTATCTTAAACAATCACAGATCTTCATAACTAGCGCCTAATTCAAGCCGACGCATATCGCATTTGTAGCAGCAAGCTCATTTAGCTCCGTGCTTCCACAGCATCTATGTCTTTCACCCCCCAAATAAACAACTTGGATGAGGACTTCATTTTCACATAGCTTTTGGAACTTGGACATCACAAAAGATCTGCTTGGACATTCATCAGTAAATGATATTTAGTCAGTGATCCAAACAATAAAAACCGACATGCATGTCCTTCATAAAATTTGGGAGTCATAGCAAGTTAATGGAGATACGGCCCAACAAAAGTGATGTAATTATTGGGAAGTGGGCCCATTTGCTTAGGCTTTAAAGAAGGTTGATGGTTTTAAGTAAAGGACCTTGCCATACTCAAATTCTCAGGGACAACTTCTCAATAATAATCCCTTAAATAGTTTCAAATAGGAGGCTACCAGTGATCAAACCAATGTCTTCAGGTACATACACTCACCCTCCATAAAAAAGCACTGATCCTAATTTATCTTTCCCCACTATCAGATTTTCTCATAAAAACTCCCCACCCATTAGATTTGGATCAAAGAAAAACTACTTGCATAGCCATTAAACTTTGAGAGTTAAAATCTAAGGCTGGGAGTATTAAATGGCAGTGATATTTGGCCCACCTAATTCATCACTTTGAGATCTTGCCAACCACTTCAACCCCTCTACAATGTGATGCATCCAGGTTGGCCTCACAGATGCACCCAAGTGAGCTGTGTGGCACAGTACCATATTTTCTTTGGTTAGCTTGGATGGTTTGAATAAATATATATATATATATATATATATTATAAAAAGTACAATAAAGGAGTTTGGTATAACCATTACTAACACCAAAGGAACTACAGTCGTATACTCACTGAGCATCCACAACAACTGCCAACCAAAATCATCGTCGTTAGTCAAAAACCTGTTTGGGCCAGAAAGGTTGAGAGAGATATATTTTAGCTCAACGACCATCTCCACTTGTGGATTCTTTTCGGCTAAATGCTGTCAATGTCAACATTGTTGCACTTCAAATCCTTTTATGGATCTGTTATTCATGATTGACTGGGCCACAATCATCATCATCAGGTGGGCTACATGTACCAAGAAATGGATTATATATTGGATGAAAGCTTGGCCAATGGCCCACATACAAAATATATACATGTGGGGGTGCATTTGAGGAGTATATGGGTCATGTGACTCATATGGTTGCCCCGTTGATGCATGGCTTGGATGTTGTATACGCATGCCACATCCACATGTAAACCCAATGACTCTCAATCTATTAATTAAAGGCTCATTCTGGTTTTTGTAGTTTGGGTCATCTGGAAAATTTCATCACTGGTATGTCAGTTCAGTGTACCAAGAGTTTAATAATAGCAAGTGGTGCTTTGACGTCCTTGCGTAAATCTCATCATTTGAGAAGGAATAGCCTCTTGACTTCCGTGATCGGTTCCTAACTTTTGGAGGGTTCTGGAGTATTAAAAAGTATTTATGTTACCTCTACTAATACCTTAAGGTTTTGGTAGTAATGGTTAGTTTAAAAAATCTAATATGGTATCATCACGATTTGAATCCCAAGAGGAACGATACGGTGCCTTTACTAATGCCTCAAGTTTTGGTAAGAATGATTAACTATTTTTTTTAAATTTTCCCATGCCTGTGGTCTCTCACAGGTCCAGTCTCTCACAAGTCCCATGATTGGATACCAAAAAATTATTTACAAAGGTTTTCTTGCAACAATGTCAAACTCATAGGGGGTCACGAGCGCACTCATGGTTGAGGCCTGAGTGGTGTTGGCACCTAGGTATCGAACAAGTAACTAGAGACTGATCCAACATAGCAAAAAAAGAAAGAAAGAAAAGAGGGTCAATTGGTATGTGATTAGGGCCTGAATGTAGATATAGCAACAAAAAAAAACAAAAAAAACCTTTAAAGAACATTTACGTGCATCTTATTTAAGTCACAGAAAAATGACATTGTTTACAATCCTTCTTATTTGGAGGTGCTAATAGATTATAGATCCCTCCTCCACACCATGTGGCCTCTTGAAAATTTTGGTCCTAGCCTTTTACATATCCTATCATAGTGGTAGATGCAGTTCATATTTTCCCTTTCTAGGGATCACATGAACATGGACTTCATATAAGCATTCTAATATATGTATGTGTTTTCTCTAATGTTCAGATCTCTCAAGCATCTTCCTTTGAGTGAGCTGGTCACCATCCTAAAAGAGTAAAAGTGTTGCATGTTATTAGGTTCCTCCTCTTTTCTCTTTCTCATTCCCTACTCCCAAGGCACAAAATCCACCTCACCATCCCACGTAGCTCTTCCAAGGATTCATTGGCAGATCTAAGGAGACATTTTAATTTTTTTTTTTTTTTTTTAAGAGGCCCCTGGTCCAAGTCCCTTATTCTAATCTAATCTCAACTAACCCAAAATTCCTCTGTCAGAGGAAGGTGAGACTTGGTCATCTCTTTCCACCAAACTCTATATACACAAAACAAAAGGCTATCTGACTACACTATTTCTATCATGTGGCAGGTTTTCTCACAATTGATACAACTGATGCTGGACTGATATGAGATAATTGATCTTATGCATGTAGAACCATATTTGTTTGATACAAGTCATTCATATTACATTTTTCGAAAATGTACCCCAAACTTCAATCTGATTGAGATAGCAGACAGGTTGAGTTCATCAACGTATGAAAAAAATAAGATTTAGATCTTATTGATCTTGCTTTTATGCCTCAATCAATATGTCAGCATGTGTCTCTCCGATTGAATTGAAATTTGGTCCAACACCCCTTCATTCTAAAGTGTGCAATATGAATGTCTTTGATCTTACAAAGGTATCACCGCAAAGGGTCAACAGAAGGTGTTACCATGAAAAGTCCTACAGATTGAATGTACATTGGATCCTTCACTTTGGGTTTTCAACTTCAATTATGATAATTGATGAATACGTATTATTAGGTTTCATTGTATGGAATTTGTGTGTATTGGATAATGCGGTCTCACCAACCCACAAATGGTGGGGGTTTAATAATGGCTATAAAAAAGTGCCCCACCAAATTTTTTAATAGAAAGAAGGTTGCAGATCATGAGTAGAACACCAACTAATTATCTAATATAAAGCAGAGCATATAAATGCATTCAATATTGTACAGCTTGTGCACAGGAGACAATCAATGTTTTGAATACATGGTTATCAAAAGTCATGGAAAACCAAGCTAGGCAATATTTGTTTTTCACATGATAAAGTAATTCTCAAATTTTATTTTAACCATCTTTAGTGGGTCACAAAGAGTAAAAATGTAAGTCACAGCCACAATAAAACTTTACTTTATTTATTAGTGTTAAAAAAATTTACCGCATAAAATTTAAGTAAAGTAGCTACTTCACCAATCTTGCTCTCTCAAATAACTTTACCTTCAACCTTAAGGGGTAGTAGCTCAATTGGCTTAGGACCACGGTTTGCACCCGAAGGTTGTAGATTTGAAATTGCACTACCACATGAGCTACATGGGGAGTTTACCCTTTGGTCCCGGAGGGATTAGTCCAGCCCAAATGGGTGGGAACCCTAAAACTTTACTGCCAAAAACAAACTCAAATTCTACTTCATTAGAAAGTTTACTTATTCTTAAAATCAGCATTATCTTTTTCACTAATTTAACATTTACTTTACCTTATTTTACTTATACTACTTACCTCACAAATATGAGGCTCATGGTCAGGTGATCCAGTCCTTGCATCCTACCATCTCAAGAAAATGTACCAAATCCTAATCCAACAATTGTGTCATTAGATCAACATTTAGATCACCAAACACTACTTGCCTGCCTCATGGTGGGGTCAAATCTTACAGTCTGAATTGTACACTGATTGTTTTTTTTTTTAAGTTCTGCTGGTCCATGGATAATAAAAGTGAGGCATCATTCTGTAAAGGTTTTGATCCAGGAGAAAAATCCGACTGAAGATCTTACACCAAAGATCCAACGGTTCAGAAGAACACAAAAGCTGGTACAGTAAAACATTTCAACGGTTGATTTCAACCATTTGGTCCAGATGAAATGATCTCGACCATTTGTTTGCCAACTGTTAACATTCATGCCCTGTTCACATGTTCATGTGGCACGCTGGCGAGATCATAAAAGAACTTACTCTCGCGGTGTATGATATGGTAGGGACCCTGTGTCCATAGATTCTATTTGGCTGGCTTATATATAAATTATATAAGTAAACCTAGGCGTATGACAAAGCATTGTCTTGATTAGATTATATATCCTATTGAAATCACTGATTAGTGAGAACCTCTGCTCTAATGCAGCTTTTTTTGGAATAGAACAATGGTAGCATGTCTGTGGGCCCAATGAGAGTATCTATCACTATTAGTGATTTAAATTTAAGGGCATGAATTGAATAGTAAGCAGAATAATAGAGATTTTTTTTTTTCAAGTGTTGAATCTCTTTTTGGGGCCACTTGCCCATGCAGAAACCTTATTTACCCGATGCATGGGGGGAGGTAGGGGCTTCACGAGTCAGAGTAATAGTCAACTCTTGAAGAGGCCGGACACCCTCATCAGCAAACAAAAAAAAAAGTGTGAGATTGAACAATTGACAAGGACTATTAACTTTATTTCTGGGATCATCATAAATCTCACTTGATCTCATGTGACAAATGACTCGATGACTAGTTCACAAGTGGGTGGGAGAAAATTGTCCCCGGTATTTTCTTTAAAGTAGATAAAAAACTATGCTTACCATGATCTTAGGTTCAACAATTTTTGTCCTATAATGAAATTCTAAAGCACATTTGTATATGGAAGTCAATAGGGTGACAAACCAGTTCACATGTCTGTCCTGTGTTTGGATGTATGGTGAATAGAAGTATGGTGAGGTGAAACATCAATTCAAGAGAGAATAAAATATAAGAGATTATCATAACGTTTTGCTTTTAGTTGTTTGGCATGGAATTTTTTTTACTTTCTGTATGGAAAAGTATAGTTTTTTTTTTTTGAACAGGGGTTTGCTTTTTTTACTTTTTTTTAAAAAGATGATGGGAATTTTTAAATTATGTACTTTTGATATGATCCCTAGTCATTTCTTGTCTAGATTCACTTTACTTTAACTTAACTAGTTAATTGTCAAACACAACCTGTGTGTGTGAGTTCGGTCAAGGCAGGCTAAGGTGTGTTCAGGCTTGGCCCAACTTTAACACGGGCCTAAAGTCAACATAGACTATAATTGTTATGCCAAGCCTGATCATTTAGTTAATTAGATTTGACAAAACCAGGCTATTTATCAGTTGTGTGGGCTTTCTAGCAATTGTTCCACAAATTATTACCAAATTACAAATGCTCTTTGTCTAGACAGAGTCAAATCAGGCTTCAAGCTTTCTATCACCTAATTCAAGCTTAGCCTATATATTAAATGGGCCCAATTATATATATATTTAGGCATGACCCATGAGCACTCCTAAATTCTCAACACGGTTTGAGGGTATTTTAGTAGATTTAAGAAATTCATTATTCTTCCTCTTTATGTGCTTCCTTTACCACGTGTGTGGGATCTTTCGTTCCCCGTGTGCGGGCTTCATTTTCTATATATGTACTCTTTCATGAGACTGAACCCCCTTGGCTACGGTTAAAAAAAAAAAAAAAACAAAACAAATAAAACCTCTCCTCATTCACATTGGGTTGATGGGTAGAGCATCAAATATATTCCAACTCAAGCTCAACACTCTTATTAATTGAATTAAAAAACGTCTTTTACGAGAAAAAAAATTGATTTAAAAATACCAACAAAAGTCAATTAAAAGTAAGGTGGGACCTAGGCCAATAACTCCAATTGAATTTCGTTTACATCGGGTTAGTTGGTGAAATAGCAAGCAACAATCAAAATCAAACCTAACTAATTTATTATTAGGGATAACTCTTATCTGTATGCAACTCCAACCCATCCAGGTAGTGAAATCACGTCCTAAATGATCAACTTTGGTCCAGGTCAGGTTGGTAGTTGGGTTAAGAATTTTCCCACCCCTGGTGGGGCCCAAATTAATTTGTAAGATGAAGAATGAGTAAGACAGGGATCAATGTCGCACACCTTGAATATTGTCTTCATCAACTATATAAAAGAAGCATATTAATGATGGGAGGTGCTCTTGTGAGAAACACTCTTACCTTACTATGAGAGATAAAGGTGGGGCCCCTCACATTTAAGTTGTTGACATTGAATATGGATGTGAGGGCCCCCACCTTATCTCTGATAATAAAGTGAGAGTGTCTCTCACAAGAGCACCTCCCATTAATGATAATATCATTGTGCTTTTTGGGTGTTACATTGCAAGATCTGTTCTTTTGTCACTCCATAGAATTAGGGTTCTAAATGGGTCCCCGATTATCCGATTACCCGAAGGTTCCGGGTCTGGGTCCTTATTTTGGTCCCGATAAGCAAATGGTTCCGGTTCTGGATCTTTTTTTTGGAACCGATACCTAAACGGGTCCGGTTCCGGATCCACAGTAGCTCAGACCCGTGGACCCGAGACCCGACCTAATATACACTAACATAAGGTAACTTTCGTATATGAAAACAGAACCCTTTTTACTTTTCTACTTTCTGAGTTTTTTCGTTAAAAGTGCATGTTATTGATAGACAAAAGTCACATTAGTATTTGCAGGTGATCCAAATCCAATTGAAATATGGAAAAAGCATAATTTTTTTTTTTAAAGAAACACACATGTATTAGTCCAGACTCGAAACCATATCCGGAACCGGAACCGGAACCAGACCCGCCTCACAAATGGTTCCGGTTCCGGTTCTAGTTCCCATTAATATTTATCCGGAACCAGTTTTCTGGTTCTGAACCGGGTCCGGTTCCGGTTCTGGGTCCTCCTCTTAGAAAACGGTTCCGGTTCCACCCTGGACCCGAACCGGAACCGTCCCGTTTACAACCCTACATAGAATGTGTGTGCTGAATTGAATTATACATACAAACATGCATAAATGATCCACTATGATAAACTTGAGGCCCATCCAGTCAAAACATGCAAGATCAATCAATGTAAACCTTCTCAATAACAGAGGAAATATGGTTGGCCCTGCCATAATTAAAGTAGTTTTTTTTTCTTTTTTCTTCTTTTTTTTTGCTAACAGTGGGTTTCTAATAGGCATGTCGGCCCGGCCCGCCATGGGCCCGCCTCGTTCATTTTTTTTTCGATTTTTATTATTAAGAGGAGTTTAATTGGGCTTACATCCTACTGACTAAATGGATGGGCCAGGCTCAGACCTGTCTAGTGATGTGATCTCATTAGTTTGTGTTTGGTATCAACTGGCCACCACTTGTGTAGTTGGGGTGGACATGAATCAAAACCACTCATCCAAAGGATCACCTTTCAGTGTAGGTTTTTTTTTTTTTTTTTTTTTTTTTGATAAAATGATAATTTCATTCAACACAAAGATCAAACAAATACACCAAAGAGCAAACAACTATGCGACTTCCTCTTGTCCCAATCAACACAAGTTCTAGAAAACTATGACATTTTAGCAAAATTGTTAGATACCTAACTATGTTGGAATGTCAATTCCAAAGAGGTCTCTTTAAGGCTCCTAATTATCTCTCATTTGTCAATTCTTATTCCTTTAGTTCAATTTAGTTCAATTTACCATACATTCAAACACACACGTCATGTTTGACTTACACCTTTTAGTGTAGTTGATGAGCAATTTTGAACCATCATCCCTTTGGACGATTGCCTTTTACACATGCAACTAAGCATAAAGCTTATTTACAAGTCTATATCAGATAAATATTTACCAATTAAGTTAATTTTTATCTGATAGGTAATTCATTGTCTAAAAACATCATTTTTTTTATGAGAGATTGAGAAAAGTCTGAGTTACCAAGATTGTTATATACCAGTCGGATAACCACAATGATCAATATCAAACAGATTCTATGATTCTATTTCTCAAAACCTAGATCTGCTTGAATTATTATTCAAATTTACATAATCAAATATCTAGATCACTAAGAAGTTAAGGTGAGAATATGGAAATTAGATTAAGGGATTGAAATATTCGAGGGTTAGAGTATTATAAATAATACTAATAAATTTAGAAAAAGAATAGGAGGGTTGGAGTATTATAGACGTTGTAAAATTGAAAATGACACAAAATACCCCTCATATGACCGTTTTATAGCTGTTTGGGGGGGGGGGGGGTAAAATAGACAATTTAAAAAAAAAAAAAAAGCAGCCACTTTTGGGCGGGCTAAGTGGGCCGCAGAGGGTAACCCACGTGCCGGGCGGGTCGGGCCAAACTGGCCAACGGGCCCAGGCCACATTGGCCCAGCACGGCCCGTTGACTGGTTCGGCTTGGCCCATTTGACATCCCTAGTTTTCAACCCTTTAAGCTGGACTAATCCCTCTATGTTCAGAGAGAAGCAGGGTAAAACCCCGAGCCCGCAGGTAGTAGCACAAGTGGACTCAACCTTCAATTCCTAAAGAGGGGGAATTAGGGGTCGATACCAAGACCTCTAGTTCCGGAAGAGGGAAGAATCATGGTCCAAATCACTCGGCCAACCGCTTGGGTTATATAATTAAAATAGTTATCATCGGATGCTCCACTCACTAAAACCATCTAGTTATGGTTCATGCCACTCACATCTAATGGCAAAATTAGAGTAGATTCCACCTAAATAGTGATAGAATCTTGAATAGACACCATTGCCACCTACACAAAAATTGAATAGTCGATACTTGCTCATGTCTAATTCTACCACATTCATCAACTAAGTGGGACCAAATGAAAATTGAGTACCATCATTGACATAATGACATCTGCTTAAGGTTTCATCCATGACCAATATCAATTTGAAACATAAGTTAACACAAACACTCCATCCCATTACCCGTACATCGACATGTCACGAGACATTCGGACTCTCCAATCTTTCAATTCATATCCCATTGATCAGGGCTGTTCTGTCTGTGCTGTGGGAATTTGGACAAAGTCGTCGAGCACGGAGACAAAAGTAGAACCAAAATCCCCTTTTCGTTCGCTTAGAAGAAGCGGGCCCCACCTCTAATCCCATAATCCAAAATAACGAGAGTGAGTGAATTACAACGATTCTCACAACCATATTTTCAAATGATTTCTGCCACATAATTGTGTCATATATCTTTTCTGTCTTAATTTTTTATGTATTTTGTGGCATCTTAATAATTTTTCTGGCCCTTTATCATAGTTCTGTTTTTTTTTTTTGCCTATTTTTGATGGGTTCTTTTAGTTTCAGCGGTGATATGTTTTTTATGAATTTCTATTTTTTATTTTAATTTTTGGATTTTAGGCATCTAGGTTTTATGGGTTTATTTGTTTATCCTAAGTTGTTTTGATTGTTGAATTGTCTATGGACTTTTATTTTCATGTTGTATTTTTGTGATGTTTTTATCACTTTTATATTTTTTTTATTATGGATTTATTCTTATGATTTCAAAAGAATGTTTGAAGCAAAATACTCAATTGATATTAAAAAAATTAAAGTGCTCTCATCTTGAAATTAACCAACTATATTTATTGTTGTTATTATAGGTTGTAATTTTGATTGCAGTTTTTACCATCCCAATATAATTTACAATAGATATTCTTTAAAACTTTTATTATTTTTAATATGATAAATTAGATTAGCACGCCCATGTTTTGCTAGTATCAATTTATTATTATATGTTCAGTTTGAAACAAAGGATAACATAAAAACCTCATCATTTTACCCGCACTGTTACGTGTAGTAAGAAACTCGATCTCTCATTCATATCCTATTGATCAGGGTTGATTTGTCCTTGCAGTGAGAACGTGGATAAATTTGTGGAGTGCCGAGACAAAAGTTGAACCAAAATCCCTTTTCCCATTTTTTCATTTGAGCAGGCCCCACCTCCAATCCTGTAATCCAAATTCACGAGAGTGAAGCCCAAGGATTCTCACAACCGTATTTTCAAAGATTTCTGCGACACAATTGTATCATATATCTTTCTTTTCTTAATTTTTTTTTCTTTTTATGTATTTTCTGGTGCCTCAATGACTTTCCTCTTCTTTTTTTATCATAGCTGTTTTTTATTATATTTTTCCACTTTTGATGAGTTCTTTTAGTTTTCGTGGTGTTATATTTTTATGGATTTATATTTTTTTCTTTTATTTTTTTGTTTCAATTTTTTGTTTTCTGGCATTTGGTTTTTATCAGTTTATTTGTTTATTCTAACTTTTTCTCATTATTAGATTGTCTATGGATTTTTTTTCTTGTTGTGTTTTTGTGGCATTTTTATCACTTTTTATTTATTTTTATTATGGATTTATTCTTATGATTTCAAAAGAATGTTTGAAGTTAAATACTCAATTGACTTCAAACAAATTAAAGTACTATCATTTTGAAATTAATCAACTATAGTTATTTGTCTTTTTTATGATTTTTAATTTTTATTGCAATTTCACATATCAATTTAATTTATAATAGATATTAGTTGAATTTTTATTATTTTTAATATTATAAATTATATTGTCCACGTTAAGCGCGGACATAGTTTGCTAGTATCAATTTATTATGAGGATTTTATGGAAAAAATCTCAGAATTTGGCAATTCTTTGCGAATGGTCCTTGTAGATTGTGCAATACAAACTCGGTCTTCCCGCCACTTTTTTTTATAACTTTTTCTAGGCGACGATAGCGTTGCTGCTCGCGTCTTCCTTTTCCTCGTCTCCTTCCTATTTCTTCATATCCCCACGCCATTTCTCGTCCAACCCAACACCCACAATACTTCCATCATCCTCAAGTGTATGGAGATGATGATTATCACCTCTCACCTTTTTATTCAAATGTCCTAGAATCTTTTGTCATTCGATCATACTTCACTCGGCAAGCAGCCTTGGTAATTAATGAATTCTCCCTACATAATTCAAAAACCAACCATTTCTTATTATTATTTGTTTTTTTCTTCTCAGGCAGCAAAGAAGCAGAAGACAATGTTACTGATAGATAGAATTATAGAAGAGGAAGAAATAAGAATACATGTTGGCATGGGATTTGATGGTTGCAATTAGAGCAGGTCGTATTTGGGTTATGCTTGGGTCTTTTGTAGTGGATTGTTGTATTAGTATTGGAACCATTGTTCTATGTTATGTCTGTCAATTTTTTTTTCTTTTTCATCTCTTTAACTTTTTAAGATAAGACAAATCTTGAGAATATAAAAAGAAAAAAGAAAGAAATTGAATGTCGGTCAATAGTAATATAAATATGTGAAGCGTGTGACACTGTTTTTCGAAGAGGATTGAGAGAAAATGGAGTGAGGGGAGATAGAGAAATAGATGGGAGAAGATGAAGAAATAATAAGAAGAAAAAACAAAGAGAATTCTGTGTTTAATCTAGAAAATCATGTAGAGCGGAGACGTTAATATTACTCCTATCAGACATGAACTTAAAACCTTCATCCCATTACCGTACCGCAGTACCGATATATCTTATTAACAGTCCGATCTCTGGTTGTGGGAACGTGGATAAAGTCGTCGAGCGCCGAGACAAAACTAAAACCAAAACCCCTTTTTTTCCCATTCTTTTCTTCTGTGCGGGGCCCACCTCATCATCCCCAATAAGATACACAGACACAGATATAGCTATCTCGCAATCTATGTCTCTCTCTCTCTCCCGTGCCGTATCTGAGATTTGCCTTTTGAAGATCCTGTAGATTGAGGTATTAGAAGCTTTCTTTACCCTAGAATCCCAGCATTTCCCCTGATTTCTTCTTCTTCTTCTTCATTCGATCAGGAACCAAGAGATTTTCTAAGATCATCATGTTTATTGTGATCTTTCCATTTCGTTATCGTTTTGCATTAGATTCTGCATGAATCCTGAAATGTTCTGTAGAAATTTGTGAAAATGTGATTTCCCTGCCTTGGAATTCTACATTCTCTCGCATTTTCTCTCTAACTGTTGTGTTGTGTTGTGTTAGATTTGGAACGCTAGAGGAAGAAGAAGTAATTGAAAAGGAAGGAGATTTATCACCCCCTGCATTAGAATCTCACTATTCATGCTATTTTGTTGTTCATGGTGAAATTGCAGGAAATGACACATATTCATCATTTAGTTTCGTGCTGAATGAATCCAGACTTGAGCAGACCCCTAATTCGCCAACTGCCAACAGTAATTCTCCTTAGATTATCAGATTTTGCCTTTGATTTTGTTCCATCTTTTCCCTTGTTTGTTCCTTTGTTTCTCTTCTCATTGGTGATTTTTCTTTAGAACTGGCTTCTTCTGCAGATATTGTGAATTTGTGATAGAACACAACATAACAGTTCAAAATGAATGACAACCGGCAAGTGGAGGTTCATTATATAAATACCGGATTCCCTTACACTGTCACAGAGAGTTTTATGGATTTATTTGAAGGTCTTACATACACTCACACGGATTTTTCCCTAGCAGGAGCTTTGCATGAACAGGTGATTTTTTTTCTCTGTAATGGAGCATTCCAAGTCAAATAATATAATAAGTTTCACTGTGATGGATTCGCATTATAACGAAGATTCATTAATTTTGATATATTGGGTGACACACATTGATGATTTGTTGTACAACTGTTATTTTATCTATGCAGGAAAGCGCATATTGCTCAATGCATACAAATTCTTACAAGTATGGATTGTCTGGTTTGGGCAGTTCTTCATATTACAATCACAGCCATGCTGATGGGATAAGTGATTATTTGTTGAGAGCAGAAGACATGGGGGCCTGGCACAACCCTCCAATGGTGATTAATGAAGAGCCACCCTCACTTGTTGTGCATGAGGAACAGAGTTCCAATACAACACCACCTGCTGGTCCTGATGAGTGTGAGTTCTGAGTGCTCTTGGCTTTCTATTTTGATATTTGTCTTGTGAAAGGTTTGTTATTGTCATGGAAATATATCATGGGAACTGCTAATACAGCATGTGACATTTGTGGCTTTTATCAATTTGGTTGAAGATCAATCTTGTACCACACAACTAACAGTAAGCCTATTTAAAGGCAACTAAAAGCAAGAAGAGACCTGCTCAGTTTATTATATTGAATCTACATGCTCATGTCCTATAATTATGCCATCAAAGATTCGTTCCCGGTCAAAAAATAATGATTCGTCTCCTGAAAACCAGCCCATCGTGGACCAAAGAGAGAGAGAGAGAGAGAGCATCTCCTCAAACATCAATCTCATTGGAGAAACTATCTGGGAGACTGATTTTCCAAGATCTTCTTGTCCTTTTTTGCTTGTCAGTATACCTTTCTTGTACTGCTTGCTCCTTTTTTTTAATGAAAGTAGCCATTAAAAAAAAAGACTGATTTTCCAAGAATCCTTAACATACTCGGTGCTTTGTTTGTTGGGAATTAGAATAATAAGAAGACCTAAAGATTGGAATTATTATGTCCATGACTTTTGAATTCCAAAAGAAAGCTAGCATGAGCATCTCACCCTTCTCATCCTCTCACAAGAATTGAAGAAAGTGATGCGAAAGACAATGCATCTGAAATATAGACTCTGATGTTAAAGCCCTTTTTATATATATATTTTTTGAAAAAAAAAATCTCATCCTCAAAAGGAAATTTGGAGCCATTCTACGTCTGAGATTAAAGCCATATTAAAGCCATTTTTTATATATATTTTTTGAAAAAAATGTCATCCTTAAAAGTACATTTTGGGCCAATCTACTATTTCTTATCAGCATTGGTCAAAAGCCAACTGGTTAAATTGCAGTCTGACTCATGAATTCTTGTACATCATTTTGAAAAACTCCAGAATGGTTTCCCACTTTCCCCCATCCCATTTCAGTCTTCCAATCAAACTCCATTCTTGAGTGACCGTATATGGTTCCTCCTGGCTGAAGTAGTTATGTCACAAAAACTTAAAAGTATTTTCCCTTTCTAAAACCTTTTCATTATAAACTGCTAACACCATGTGATATCTGCTCATTCATCTTTCACCTTCTTTCGGCCTCCTTTGAGATTCTTTCTGGCCTGTCAATTATTGCATTGCAGTTACTGTTTGCACACCCAATTTCATTCCTTTCTTAGAACCACTATAGACACTATGAAGCAGGAGCCACTTTCTACGAGACACCTCCACTTCGTCTGGAGAACAGCAGAGGTGAAAACAGGTCCAGTCCATTGCATTCCTGGATCTGTCTGAATTACCAATAAGAGCCTATTCCTGAACCCAGACCCGAAGACAAATAAAGTACTTGGATCTAGGCCTAAATCAAGGCTCAGTCACTTATATACATAAATATAATAATATAATTATATACATGCAATATACTAATATATGGCTTTGGCATTGGGTATTTGGGTCCTCTGACATGAAATTCATGGAAGCAAACCCATTCCCGAACTTGATTTTGAGTCTATGCAATGGACTCGAACCTGGACCTGAATAAAAACAGGTCCCAACATTGGACCCATGCTCGGTTTTTTCAATTTGGGGACCCATTTTCATCCCTCGAGAACAACGACGCCATCCATGATTCAACCTTAGCCACCCACACTGCTTGGAGAAGGGTTCTAAGAAGTCTGTTCATTTCTCGAACCAAATGTTAGGACACAGTCTGCATAACTGCCCCCTCACCCCGAGCTTCTTCTTAAATGAATCTAAATCCCCACTCAACCTTCCTGTCTTCTCTACTTCTACCACTTATGCCTCCCTTTTGACTGTTCCAAAAAAGTATCAAGGATTTTTATCCTTGGGTTATTTCTCTTCCATCAGGCATCCTTGGTCTCCTTAGTATGATCTCAAGATTGCAGGCCTGAATGAGGTTTTTTTAATTTTTCTATCATTCATTAAACTTTTCAGTCCTTACCTTGTTTCTGGACAGAAATCAGTCTCCCATTGAATTACCTGCCTTCTGCTATCTTGAATGCTTGTCAGGTTCCATTCTCTGTCTTGTATGGGAATGCAAAGCCCTTACCTTACAATCCCTCTTGGATATCCTGATAGCAATGTCCATTGAGGTAAGGTGGATAATGGTTCTACTGGAAAGATGATGACTCCACATGTAGATTAGAGATCCTGGCTAGAGTCGAGGAGGGAGAAAAGGAGAAAGTATCCTTCTATGTTTGATTAGGGATGCAATTCTAGATTCCAAGGCAGCTGTGTACCGTTTCACGTTAAGTTCCTTTTTCTTCAATTTTTCCTTATTTTATTTTTGTAATTTTAAACAATTTAATATCCATGAGTCTACAAAAGATCAATGCTTATTTGATATGTATAAATCCCACCCTAGTGCTATTTAGGTTTATTAGCATTCTTTTTGTACTTAAACATCCATCTTCAGAAGAAGGCACTTGACTCATATGAGTAATGATTTGGTTCACGGATTTGTGGTGGATCATAATAAGTTAGGCTTTTCTTTTTTCTTATGTTCTTTTATTAAAAATGGTCACCCCCTATTACTTTAGATGTATTTTATCGTCTTTTTTCAATCTATAAATGGTCAAGAACTTGAAGTGAATTTTATGTGAATGTATTGATGCTATGACTATGGCTGGCTTTCAGGTGAGCATTTTGTTGCCAACAATAATTTCTCATTTTATTCTACCCCCTTTTCTTTTCTATTTTTTTGGGTGTCTGAATCTTTGTTTCTTGTCACTGTTGCTTTTCACAGGCATCCGTAATCAGCAAAATGCAAGTAGTTCCCAGGTGCAAAGCCTTCTCGTTTGTAGCCTCATTAGGAAAGAATCATATTCACATGGTGTAAAATACTTCTCTACTATTTTTTTTTTCTCTCCTGCATTTGTGCTTGGATCATATATTCTATAAAAGTATGGGGGCTTATGTAGTCAGTCCAATTCCAGCTTGAGAGCAAATTTCTTAAAAATTTTATTTAGTTTGAACAAGAGGCATGGTGTTCTTAAGCATTGTGCCAAATGTAAAATTCAAATGTTTCTTCTCACCCCCTTGATGTCTTTGTAACATGGATTATATGAGTGTATATGCATCTTGCTAGTTCCAGTTATCAAAAACCTTTTTTTTAGTCTCCAAATAGCCACAATGTTTCCTTAGCCTTGCCTCATTCTTGGTGCATGAAACTGATCATTTTGAGCCAGATTCATTTTTTTTATACGTACTTTCTTTTCTTTTATACTTTTTCTGTAATTCATCTCTATAGATCTGCAGGGTCAAAATAAATTTTCAAGTATATTGCAAATATATTTTTCTGAAGTAAAGGCGACTAATCAAGACTTTCTCTTGTAGGGATCACAGCCGCAAGTCCTTTGGCAAGACAATATTGACCCAGACAATATGACTTACGAGGTTTGTGTCAAAGGCCGTATCTTCAATTTCCTTGAACCTAAAATTTTGTTGATAGCCTATGTACTAATATATTGCATGTGCAAAAGCTTTTCAGAATATCATAAATGTGGCATTGGGAAATTGTACCTAGGTTCATTTAGAATTTTTAATATGTGGAAATTGTCATCTTGGCCAAAAATAGCTGAAGTTCTTTATTAGCAGCAGCTGTTGGTATTGTGGGGCTAAGATTAGGATCCCCTACTTGCATATAAGCAAGATGGAGTTGGTTTTTTGTTTTTTTAGTTGACATCCAGATCCTTTTGGGGAACCAGTGGGTGATAAATCCATATTTTTTTACTTCTGGAAGTATGCTTTGGATATGTGGCCTTACTGTTTTTCGTTTATACACTTGTGACTCCCTGCATCTCAAAAGTAATGCGACTTAGGCAAGGGAAATGTGTCTTGCTGGCTATGGACAGTAGGAAACAGATATAGCAACTCAGTTCACGCAAACTTGGCTGCTCAGTGTCTGTGAGCTGAACACTAAGAAGATGATGAACTCAGATCAGACAAACTTGACTGCTTAATGTCTGTATGCTGATTGCTGAACAGTATATTTATTAATAAATATTGTATAATTATATAACACATACAATAGACTGAGACTACAAGAATTCTTTGTAAGCTTTATAATTTTACATATTATCGGAAGCATATTAGAAGATAAACCTAGGTCTAGTTCCAGGAGTGGTGTCAACAAGTGTCTCAGATTTGAGAGCTCCAGATTAGCTATCGCAAAACATGTTTAATATTTTTGGAAATATACTATGAAGAATGCAGTGTCCTTTTTGTGCAGTTAAGAAACAGTCACCTTTGGAGAATTTGCATTAGCAACTTTAGAGAATGGTGTTGGCTAAATGACCACCAAAGTTCCTTCACCCCTTGTGTGGGCCAAGGGAGATAATCTGTTCTCCCAACCATTTCAAGAAACATCAGTTTCACTTGTTCCAACTATGAGGTTGCAGGTTCAAGTCTTGTTATCATCCAAAAAATAGAAAAGAAATGTCAATTTTACATTATGTTAACTATAAACAATTTTTTAATCCATCAAAATGATATGTTTTGACTTCTGACTTTCTGGGCTGAGTTCCTTGATTTAAGTTTTTACCAGTCTATTTGTTTTGATGTTAATTATATTTATATAAACTCAAGTATGACCTGCGTCATTCTCTTGTACTGCTTGCTTCTATTAATGAAAGTAACCATTCAAAAAAAAAAAAAAAAGAAGTATGACCTGCGTCATTTATTCTTTCTTTGTTTCCTTTTTTCTCCATATATCTTGATGATTTATTTTCTCTAGGTCATTTAGCTTTGATATCTAACGCTGTAACTTCGGATCTACAGGAATTACTTGATTTAGGCGAAGCAGTTGGTACCCAAAACCGCGGTCTTTCCCAAGAGCGTATTTCTTCACTTCCAATCTCGAAGTACAAATGGAGCTTCTTTTCAAGAAAAAATATGCGAGGCGAACGGTAGCTTTTGTGCTTTGCATTCTCTTTCTCCGTACTTTTTTTTTGGTCTCTTTCTTCCAAATTGATGACATAGTATTTTGGAATTCCTGAGCTTCTGCTGATGAAATGCATTCATCCACATCTACAATTAATTTTGTTATCATGCATACAAACTATCTTGGCAAATTGGACAAACTTCCGGCTAGACTTAAACAATTTCTGGAAGTGACATTAATATTAAAATCAAACTAGATCATAATAAAGAAAAAGAAAGTCAGCAAACAAAGAGGGAATGATTTTCTGTATTTGTATATGTTGCATCACATAATGGAGACTCTTTTTATGGTATGTTGTTTCTTTTGATAGAAATAGATGTTCTACTTGTGGTATGTTATTTTGGATATGCTTTCATTGTTAAGAATGATAACCAATCCTGTGAGTGGTGATTCTTATACTTGCAACGCCTACTAGTAGTGCCAAGAACTTTCTTTGCCCCACTAGGCCACTACTAACCTCTGTTTAGACTGCGGCATGGCTGGTTGCCAGCCAGTGATGAAAAGTTGTCCAATGGTGTTGCCTGTCAAGTCACAAGAAGTCAACCATTAAGAATAAGCTAAAGCTGTCTGTCTGGCTGAGTTTTACTTAGAAATTGCTGTAAACTCTCGTAAGAATCCTTTTCTAGAAAACCATACAATTAAAATGAAATTGAGATTTCTTTATCATCTTTGTTTATGTACGTGCCGGTATGTTCAGATAATGCACATGAACATTCTGGGTGTGAGAGGAGTAGAAAATGTAACTCAGTGAAACCAGCAAGAAGAAAGCTATCTCACTTCTCTCCTTTATAAATGGCGTGAGTCAAATTTTGATATTTTCATGTCCATTCTAAGCACATTAATGTATTTATTTGGAGAAAGTACTTAATGAGACCAACGACAGGCAAACTACTGTGTACCCATGTATGCATGTTGACACATGTATCTTATGATTGGCATGCACATGTATATTTCTGTACGAGGAAGCAATATTCATTGAAAGTAAGCCAAAAAGGCTAACTGGTGCCGAAATCTTGGCTCCCTTTGTTATGTAAAGGGCTGCCATTTCTATTTTGAGATGCTGGCCAAGGTTCCTGAATATGTTGTTATGTAAAGTCAACTCATTTCCTTATTATCTTTGCTCACTCTCTTCCTATTGCGGCCACTGCTAAACTTTTGAGTGATAAAGTTGGTTCTCCTGATGCAAGATGTAAGAATTTGCAGAAATCCTCTTTTCATTGTTTCTGAATAACCATATCAAACATTTCTGTTGCCTTCTTGTGACACTAGGTGCGTGATATGCCAGATGGCATATAAAAGAGGTGATCGGCAGATGACTCTGCCATGCAAGCACATCTATCATGCCAACTGTGTGTCTAGATGGCTTGGCATCAACAAGGTCAGTTGTTACCTATTCAAAGTTTGCAAGGACAGCTCTGGCAATAATTGTTAGATCTTCTACCATTACTGACCAGTGACCACTTCTTGTTTCCTATTCAGGCATGTCCAGTTTGCTTTGTTGAGGTATTCAGTGAGGAGGCAAGGCGTTAGAACTCTTTGGTGAGCAAGACTTCTGTTTGATGTCTTCCCAGTTGCCACTACTCTGAAATTGGTCTTCCCCAAATTTGGCATTCCATATGAGTACTTGATGACTCAATGTTCACCTTCTCCGTAGTGGGATCTTCTTAGGTTTTAAAATAAGTGAATGTAAAAGACCATTTTTGAATGGATTTTCCCTCCGGGTTTCTTGCTGGAGAGACTGGGACACTGGGTTCTCCACAGTGAAGACTTGCTCTCATCATTCATCCTGTCAAAGCTCATGGGATTGTTTCTGAAATTCTGTGTCATCTTTTGTAATGTCGGCTATAGTTCTTTGGCAGCCTAATGCACAACAAATTTCGTGCAGACAGACCAATCTCTTGATTTGTGTGTGACCATTATGGAGAAATGTGTCCCATCTCATTGGCATTTACCAAGTGACACTGCAACTCAAAGGTGGGAATGGGATGATTATTTCTGCTGTCCTTTACACCACCAATGAGACGGGCATCACAGTCAACTCAGCCACATTCCAACCTGTTATTTCCAATGCCTTGGCTGTCGTTAACACCAGTAATGGTTGATATGTTTAGATATGAACGACGTTTCATTGAGTGGATCCCATCTCATGTGTTTAATATCGTCATCATCTTAGGCATGTTGCTCCTTTGGTTGCTGACCATCGATACGGATCTTCCGAGTCTTTCACTTAATATAGAGAATTCCTGAGTTGAAGTGGAGCTAGGGTGTTCATGGCCTGGCCGGACCCACTTTGGCCCAGGCCTTGATTTAAGTGATCGAAAGCCCAAGGCTTGACCCATCTTGAATAAGGACTGCTTGTAATTTAGTGATAATTTGTCCGAACATTTCTAGTGAGCTCGTACAACTGATAAAAGCCCAGTTCATTCTGGCCTGATCGACTAAATGGGCAGGCTTGCCTGTGACATTTATGGCCCGTGTCGGGCTTGGGCTGGATGTGGGCTTGTGTTTCTCAAGTCGGAACAAGCTAGGGTATCCTTCAGCTTGGGCCCGACCCAGCCCATGAGGACCCCTAAATTAGGGAACTTCAGTGGGGCCTACCTATATTAAATCTGAGCTGCTCAAAATGGACTGGATTGAACTCTCTACATATTCCGGATTTTGCCTTTTCGCTTGATGTTGGATCCAGACCCAACACAACGCATGATCCGTATTGGACTCAAAGTTCAAACCGTGCATCAGGGAGCTACATATGACATAGATCTACTCCTGACCCGACCCGACCCGTTGAAGCACTATGGAAGTATAAATTGCTTGTGCAGTTCTCTCAGAAGATACTCTTGGAGCAAGGGCCACAGATGTATTCGTGCTGGATCAAGCTGGGCCGAAGCCAGTCAAAGCTTGCGCAACACATTTAGTTATTGGGATTATATTCAGGTTGGGGTCCATTCTACAGGCTTGAAAGTGAGATCCAGGGCCAGCCCATTTGTAAGATGCACGAACCCCTTGTGTAAACTATGTTAGGTTGGGCAATTAAGCATACATAGGTCAAGACTGGCCATTTAACATTTAACGCAGGCCTAAAACAGAGCCCATACCATACCCATTGTGGCTAGGCTTGGATCAGGCTGAGCCGGCTGGCTCATGAGCATACCTAAACAGTATGAAATGTGAAAACTAAACAACAAGGTGGAGGTGGTGGTGATTTGTGATGGCGCAGAGGAGCTTATGATTTCATGGAAGGGGCTGCATATTGGGAGGCCTACTATCATTGTGCTCAAGTGCATTTATTGTACAACTTTTACTGAATGCCTCCGTTTAAATATAGACTTTTCTGATTTTTGGGTCACGACCGGGGGAAAGAGCAACGGTTTTTGGCGGTTGGTAGGGTTGGACTCTACTGGGATATAATTTTCATAAGCCGATTTCATGTGAAATATGGACTGTCAAGTTTTTTTTTTTTTTTTTAAATTACAGATCCCAAGTGTCTTCCTGGTGTTTCCTGTGAATGAAAAGAGTGGTAATCCATGATGGAATCCACTTATTGAAAACATGAGCAGCGCAAAATGAATGCATTCTCTTTGGACTGGATGTATCTTTTAATTTGAGTTTTTTTTTTATTGTACCGGATGACTCGACTCTTGAGCACAAGTGACTGAGTCAACAATTTTGGTCAGGCCGGCCAACGAGTCAAGGTGATCTGGACAATAAAAACTCAGAGGGGAGAGTAGAAGATGAAATGAGTATAATCCCATTCAAGAGAATTGACACTTTCCTTCCTATGGAGGAGTGGGCTCCACCCGAGGGGGATTATTGGAAAGTATTTCTGCCGCCTCTACTAATGCCTCGAGGTTTTGGTAACAATAGTTAGCTAAAGAAATTTAATATGGTATCAGAGCTAACCGATAGTGAGTTTGAATCCAAGGATGAACGACTCGGTGCAAAAAAAAAAAAAAAAAAAATGCATGTCGCTAAAAGTACGTTGCTGAGTACCACTTGAGGGAGAGTATTAAGTGAGGTTTTGATAGGAATGGTTACCTAAAGAAATTTAACGCTTCCTATGCACTAGACCCTATATAAAAGGTATCAAATCAAACTCACCTTTGCAAAAGCACGTGCGACCCAACTTCTTCTCTCAATGCTCTCTGAATCACTTGAAGTGAGTCTGGCTTTCTATCGAATGTGGCCACCCACCTCACTGTTCAGCAGATAAGGATCATTGGATTAATTACCTCTATAAGATATATGAACGTTTCATTAAGTTGATCCTATGTATTTAATATCTAGACTGTTCAGTCATCACCCAAGGCTTGTTGCTCCTTTTTTTTATGATTAGGTTTATGTCTTGTATTTCGGCTTAATCAGATTGGTCTATTAGGTTAACATCAAGTTTTGAGTAAGCAAATCCCCTGCGTGATTTCTTTCTCCCTTTTTTGTATTTGCTTTGTGGTTTGATAAGATCGAAAGTTCATAGCTTTCACATATGCGCACAGCAGTTACTATATTACCATAGATCAACTACAGATCCGACCCTTTGAAGCACTATGGAAATATAAATTGTTTGTGAAGTTCTCACTGTAGATCTTCTTTGATTAGGGGCCACAAATGTATTGGGGCTGGATCCAGCAGGGACTAAGTTTGTCATAGCCCATCCCATCTAGTTATGGGGCATATATTTATATTCACATGATAGGGCCCAGTCCACAGGTCTGAAATTAAAACCCAAGGCCTGCCCATTTGTAAAGATACATAAAACCCCTTTGCATCAAGTATGTCAGGCTGGCCTTTTGAGTATATAAAGGACCACGTATAGATGGCCTGAAAAAGAGTCCATATCTTAGCCAATTTGTGCTGGGCAAGTATGCAAACTAAACAAGAACAGAGGGAACAGGAAAAAAAGAAAGAAGAGGAGTTTAACAGTAGTAGCTGATTTTGGAGCTTTATCTGCCCATATTATTATTGTTACTGGAGATTATACTGCATAACACAAAATTTCTCTTTCTAATGACAACTTTCAGTACAAGACATACACTGGTAAGCAAGCACCTGAAAGAGATATAACACACACCTTCTTTATTACTGTATGCTAAACCACTGTTTTATTGAAGTCCTTTCTCTATGAAATACAATAGGCTATAGAAACTAGAAAGCTTATTATGCGGCATCCAACTCCGTAGAACTCCTGTTATTCTTATGACAAATCTCCATGCTGCAAGTGAAAACCAAAGCGTTACCAAAAGAAAGTGGACCCATATCAAAGAAATGAATACATACAGTGCAAGAACAGAGACTTCAAACCTACTATACTTACAGAAAAAAGAAAAAGAAAAAAAGAGGCTAGCTAGGATGATAATAGTCGTGAGCAGTTGATGAAGATGGAGGCAGAGGAGACTTGCACTAGTATGGTGGGGAGGTGAAGCGGATGGTGGAGGTGGGCTTTTGTAGTAGTATGTAGGTGGTTAGAATGGAGGTATTGGTGGTACTCTATAGCGGGGAGGTGGAGTTGGTGATGTTAGACGGGGTGGAGGAGGTGGTGATGGTGATGATTGAGGTGGTGAGTTGTGGAGCGGAGGAGGAGGCAGCGACGTCGAAGGTGGAGGCGGTGATTTGTAGAAGTATTGAGGAGGAGGGGGTGAGGAGGATGGTGGTGGAGGAGGTGGTGATTTGTAGTGGTTCCGGTACCGTGGAACACGCGATGGAGAAGTGTGTCAGAACCCGAGCCCGAGGTTTGATTAATCCGGACAAACTCCGAGTCACGACTCATACCTACTCCCGTAAACTTCGAATTAACCGAAGTTAAAACGAGATCCACATGGGATAAACATCCTTTCATACCTGTCAAATATACAATTTTGTAGAAAAATATATTCGACGATATCCATTACAATTGTACAAGTCCTTTACTAAAGTAAAGTTCTATATACGCATTTATATTTAAATTACACTGTTTATGTCAACCACTACACATTCAAAATATAATACAGGATGACAAGTATTAAAGTTCCAAAAATAACTATACCAAAAGGTATTTCAAAGCAATTTCATTCAAAAAGTTTTCATCTATGTCCTCGCACTCGAATATCAAATCAATGATATCTCGTCAAGTCCACTCTATCAGTCCTTCTGGAGGAACCTGAGCGGCCTCCTCCACTGGCGGCGTGGCCTCTGCAGGACCGGCACGGGCAACTGGACTTGTAATGTCATCAATAACATTAGTAAACACGACAGTTCGTCAATGTATACATAGATCTATGATTAGTACATGCTAATATACATGATAAATCTATCCAATCTATCAATTAAACAATTCTATAATCAATATCCAATTCTAGACAATTCAAAAAATGACAGTAACATATGTATTAGAGTCAAGTGATGACAATTACTAGTTGGCAACTACAATAGCATTTAATTTCATTTCTTCCAAAAGGAAGCATTCATTTATTCGTTTAACAGAATTTAGTCAATGTTATTTATTCATAACATTATGTTCATTCAATATTTACTCTATATTAAGTAACTTTTCATTCAACAATATGAGATTTACCAGTGTCTGGATCAGAGATCACTGACATCACCACGAAGATTCAGAACGCCCCTAGTCCATCTACTGCACTAGGATTAGTTTATTAATTAATTCATTAATTCTTTTCAGCTCCATAATGAGCTTTAATCAGAACCGCCATGTAGTGCCATACTCAAGAGTCAATTCAATTCAATATTTCAATTTAAACCAATTGCAAGGAATAACATTAACAACAGTCACATTAGACTCAAGTATATGAATGCAATTCAATGAGAGAATTAAGACAATGAACAATTCTACTAATTTATTTCTCAGTTTCAACCAACCATTTAGGTGTAACCATTGGTTGTCTAATGTACGTGCTATTTTCGATGAATATCGCATTATATATACAATTTATACATTAGAGTTCCCTTAATTATCACCTATGGAGGTATGAATATCACTAATCGCCTTGGAAACAACGACTTGATTCAATAGGCTCTTATGTAGGAAAATCAGACTTCCATATGCATTTTTCCGTAGTTCGGTTACCTATTTGGTTAACCGAACAGTGCCACTCGGGTAGCCGAATTCCAACAGCACACCATTTTCTTTCAATTCTATCTTTAAACTCGATTAACCTGGGTTAACCGAATATGCTCGGTCAAACCTCGGTCAGCAATCCAAAAACCTTAAGTTTCTGAGAACCTACAGGTACATCCTATTACCTGTTCGGTTGACCAAACTCTACTTGTCGGTTAATCAAACTCGGTTGCTAAACCAGAAGGCTCACATTTTCCACTCAGAACTCTCAATGTGTACGGTCACCAGTTCGGTCTGTGTCCAGTGCTTCAGAATTTCTGAAGCGAAATTCTGAACTTGAGCTCTAGCAGCTCCAATGGCATCTTAAATCAATAGAAATGAGCAAACTTGCCTCTATTGGAGATCAATTGACAAAACACCTCTTTGGTAGCTTGATTTGAGATGAAAATCCCCAATTGAAACCCCTGTTCAAGCCTAATGATAAGTCCACAAAATTGTAGCTTTCATTGATCATTTTATATGCATTTGTGGACTTAATTAGGTTAATTGCATAGAATTACACTTAATTTCATGATTTCATGCATTTGAACATCAAAGTTGAAATCTTAGTCAAATTTGGTTAAAATTCATTACATTGCATGACTTTTGTGAAATTAGGGATTTTCTTCTCATTCATCACCCAAAAAAATTAGTTTTTTTTTTTAGCTTCACTAATGCATTCCTGCAAATTTGGCACTACGTGTTATTTTTGGAAAGTTAGATATTTTTAGTGCATTAAGTAGGCATGTAGGGTCTCATGCATAGTCAATCTAGATTCTTCACACTTGATTATTATTGACATTATTTAATTTTATTTATATAGGAGAAATCAAGAGTGGGACCTGCACTGGTGAAACTTGAAGAGAGATCAAAGGCGGGACGCCCTTCGTGAAAGAAAGAGAAAATTGAAAACTTTGCAAGGAGAGTTGACTAGTCAAAGTTGCAAGTGAGGAAGCATGCCAAATATGGGAAGATAATAAAAAAAGAAAGCAAATAATGAGTCCAAACATATCTTGAACACCCAACATGGGTCCCACACACCCCATTGCATGCCAAATATAGAATTTCCCTTAATTGCACAATTATTCTCGAATTTTTTAGTGGCAGCAAATTGAAATAGTCATAACTTTCAACCTGAGTGTCGGATTGGTGAAATCTATATACTGTTGGAAACATCTTTTCAAGTAGATATCCGTGGAGCCCAAGATTTCATAAATCGGAGCTATATCGAGGGAGATATGACCTCCGGAAGTTGGCTCTTATAATTCTATGCGGGAATTACAAAAAGTTTTCAAAATTGGCAACTTGAGAGATGTTTGAGGAGTTCAATTTGGCAAGACTTCGAGTCCAAGAGACCACACTTAGTAACAAATCCTCTTCAATTCAAATTCTTTTCAAGTGTGAAGCCTAACTTGAGTCCTAAGCAAGAAATCTTTACCAATAAGGAAACAAGTCTTAAAAGAGAGGATATTCTTTGCTAAAAAGGAGACATCAACATCTATAAAGCCTTTCTTCACCAAGCATCTCAACACAGGCCTCTCTTCTATTCCTTTCTTCTTTTCCATTAGTTCATTTTTATTTTTGGTATCCTTGGGCCATGTCCAATGATTTATTTTGAAGGAGAAAATTTGTGAACGAGAAGTTGTAAAGATGAAATTTTTAATGATAAATCAAGAAGCATTCTTTGCAATGGTGGACTGATTTTCTTGATTAGAGTTATGGATGAAGGTAAGTAATTGTCTTTTTATTTGTTTAGTAATTCTAATTTGAGTTCCATGATTAAGTTCTTAATGATTAATAGGCTTGTCTTTGTGCCCTAGGCAAATCTCTATTTTTATTTCTAAAAATAAAAAATTAGTTTTTTATTACTCATGCTTAGGTTTGATAGGCCACGCTTAGGATTTAGATCTTTTGATGGTTTTTGCTTACTTTTGATGGGTGATGCTTAAATTATTTTTATTCTTTTAAGAGATGAAGGAAGTCTTGAGTTTTGAGTTTTTATGATTAAAAAGGAATTTTAAAAGTTAAAATTTTCAAATTAAAAACATTGATTTGTCTTTGATTTGAAGTAAAAATTGGAACAAGTTAGGATTACTTGATAAGCAATTGGTGGATGCTTATTGGATTCTTATGCTCTAATCACCTTTATTAATTAGTAGATTTCGAATTTCGAAATTAGTTACTTATTTTTATATCTAAAAACTCAAAAATTTTCTTAATTGTTAGTTAATTAATTTTCTTAGTTTAAAAGTTTCTTTGATTAGCTCCATGTGGGTTCGATCCGTTATTGCCACTATCTCATTTAGACACCCGTGCACTTGCGGTATTTTATGATTGATAAAGATCACAAAACCTAACATTGAAGATAATTCAAACACAACTCTCTTGAGCTATGTGTTATAAATCATTCCTAAACACTTAACAGAACTTGGAAACTCTATAAAGAGTTCAAGACACTTACTTGGAACCTTATGAAGAGAAATCACAACTTCTCCTCAACTCCAATTCCAAAGAAAACCAAACAAGAAGATGAAGTAGCTCCCATCCTCTTCAAAAATCACTTGAAAACCTCCAACTCTTAATACTTGATAGAGAAAAAGAAAGAAGAAAGATGGAAAGGAGTCTAGGGTTTTGCTCTCAACAGTTTGGTTGGAAAAATGAGTGAATGAACTCATTTAGAGTTCATCTCCCACACCTTACAAACATCAATTTGCACACAAGTCGTCCTCTTCTTTCTTTATTTACATTTCGAGTCAAATGAAGACTCATTTGATCCATTTGAAGTCAAATGCAAACAAGTCAATTATGAAAGTTAATGTACTCTTTGAGATACATGTGTTGGTATCAAAAGTCACCGTATTCGACAAAATACACTGAAATCCATATTTACGAAAAAAATCCGTCTTTCCTTGTTTGACTCTAAATTCAACTCAACTTCCTTAATCTCATTCAAATTCACTTCACTAAGCTTAATTCATTCACTTAAGATTAGTTTACCTCATTTTGGTCATTAACCACATTAAACCTAACTAAACATGGTTAAATAGCAATAATATCAATCCATTAGAGTTAATCTTGATTAACTCGGGACGGGGTGTAACAAAGGGTCCGACCAAGGAAAAGGCCTAGCATATGCCACTTCTGTGGTGAGACTTTACCATCACAACAACACAACAAGAAGAAGGGGAGAAGGCCATTGCCAACCCCTTTTCACGACTCATCGTTGGGTGTTGATAGTTTAGCTTAAAGCTTATGATTTCATGGAAGGGGCCATTGGTTTTGACCCTTTATATAGAGAGGCCTACTATCATGGTGGTCAAGTGCATGTAGACTTTGAATCGGGATCATTTAAGGATTTTTCCCACGATGCTCGTGAGTGGACCAATCAAGGTCTGCCACGTCACTGTTGGCAACTCTTGCCCGGATGCATGACAGGCTGCCCGCGGTGACATGACAGACCTTGATTGGTCTACTCACAGTCACCATGGGGGAAATCATAACAGGATCCGGACTCGTAGACTTTTCATTGAATGACCCCATTTACATGTAGACTTTTCTCTGTTTTTGGGGTCAAGAGGAAGGCAAGGGGAAAGGGCAACGGTTTTTTTGGGTCAAGAGGAAGACGAGGGGAAAGGGTATCGGTTTTTAGAGGTTGGACTATATTGGGATGTAATTTTTCATAAGACAATTTCTTGTGAAACTTGGACTTTCTAGAAAATTTTAATGACAGCAGATCACAGTTACATGATTCACAATTCATATGATTTGCATTTGAGTTTGTAGCTCACAATTCAAAGCTTACCTTAATCCCCAAATTGGATGGAGCAGGTTTACTTAATTCGCTTAATTCGCAATTTGTTTTTCATTAAAGTATCTTTTTATACTGGGGTTGTCATTAGGGCTCATTTAAGAAATCTTCATCGCACGTACCTAATCTTCTTTACGTAAGCTCTGGAGTAAATTTCAGTTTAATTGAAGTAAAATCCATCGTTAAAATGATCATTATTGTCCATATGACTTAAATACAAAAGAATAAATGGGTGAGATTGCAATATTATTTTCTTTGTAAAAAAACAAATAGGTTAATTTATATGCTTTACAATTAATTAACTTAGAGGTGGCACTAAGTATTTCTTTTTTTTTTAAACTTGGCTCACCACTAATTCACCCGAAAGACTTTATTTTTGCTGATTTAGATTTTTCTAAATGGGACCTAATTCTAGAATAAGAGATGACCATATCAATTTATAATTCAATGAAGTAACCAATAAAGAGAAAACGTCTTTAATATCCAATAAAGTGGACGTCTCTAGAGTCAAGACTCTACCAAATATTTTGGTTGGACATAAAAGTGGGTATTGTACGGTGGAAGTGTCAAGGACAACTCACTTTCTATTCGTTGTCCCAAGCTTCTCTTTCCGCGCCTCTTTTTTCTTCTAATGACCAATATATTAATTACCTAAAATGATATTTATTAAAAGTCTTTTTCTTTCCAACTTATTTCTATACTCACCCACTCTGGTAGCACTATCGGAGGGGGACAAGGACATGGAGAGATGGCGGCGGACAGAGGGTGGCAGCGGGGAAAGGGAGAGAGAAAGGAGAGAGAGAGAGAGGGTGACGGTAGGGAGAGGGAGGGGTGAGGGAGAGAGACAAGGAGAAGGAGAGGGAGAGATATGGAAAGGGAGGGAGAGGGAGAAAAAGGGGAGTGAATTGAGAAATTGAGGGTGGAGGGATTGGAGAATAATGGGGGTGTGTAGAGAGAAATTTTGAAATTTTTTGAACTTAAGTGGGATGTGGAAAGAGAAGTTTGGGTTGTAGCTTAGTAACTCTCTTTGGAGAATTTACTTAACTTTTTGCAAGCATGCATATGATAGAAATGCCCGTAAGAATATTTGAATTCTCTCCACTATTGTAAAAGAAAAAAAAACAAAGAGAGAGGGCTTCTAAATGCACCCCCTTTTTCTTTACACACCCACCATTTAAAACTTTTTATTATGAATATACCCTTGTGGTAAATCCCCAAACTACCCCTTCTCCATCTCCATCGCCCCTCTCCCCTCTTCGTCTCTCTCCCTCTCTTGCTACCCTCCCTCCCTCTCCATGTATCTCCCCCCCGGTAGTGCTGCCGGAAGGGGTGGTGGCAGCTGGGGTGGGGGTGATGTTTGAAGTGAGGTTAGTATTATGGGCGGTGTGCAAAGAAGTTTTGCTAAGGGGATGCCCCCCGTGGACTCCCTCCCTCCGCCACTGGTAACGTACAAAACAAACATTAAAAAAGTGATTTGGACTATTTTACTATTTTTTTTCCTATTTTTTAAGATGATCGATTCAATGACACAGATAATTATAACTTGAATGAAGTTTAGCTTAAACCAGTACAAAGTGGGACAACGATTTTGAGTGGTTTGGGTTTGAGCTTCAAGCTTATACAAATCTTTGTCAAGGCAAGGATAGGAGGAAGTCCATTGCTTGGCTTTACCATTTCAGCCGTAGAAGTCCATCAACTCTCCACTCAAAGAAAGCTTCAAAGTCTTCTTCAATCTAATTATAGTTGCGAGTTTCCATTCCAACCATGCATCTAAGTCCATCCACTGTTTCTTTTGATTTTTCATTTTAGCGAAGAAAAAGAACCATCCATAATACTCCAATCCATCTCATGAGGCCCACTTAAATTTACTTTATGTATAATGATACCAAAAGCAGAGGCTCTGTAGTCTGCATAGATTGCAAGTGAATGTATAGTCGCCATCATTTGATCATCAACCACTAATTTAGAGTGCCCGAAATTTAGTGGCTATGTTGACTGACTCAAATATGATCATCTCACATTAGGTGATTGCATGTTGCAGACTGCAGTGAAGTCCAACCAGCTGGACTTGACCGTTTCACTTGATTGGGATACCCACCACAAAATGCTTGACTAGTGTTTTAGTAATTTTTATGAGAACTCACAAATTACCTATAGATTCTAGAGAGGTCTGGTAGTGAAAATTCTAGATAAAAAGCAGTCCGGCTTATGGGATATGATCTTATCAGATTGCTCATGGTCTTTGGTTAGTCATGGGACTCTTTATCTCTCATCTTGAATTGTAAGATTAAATTGACACTCATCCCGGTTATATTCACCGTTGAACTGAGTTTGATGGATGATTTAAAACTCATAATTTAGCATTCAGATGATTTAATGCATCTGGGGTTGCCCGCGGTGACATGGCAGACTCTGAGTGGCCCACTCACGGCCGTGTGTAGACACACTAAGAGGAGCCCGATTCCATCTTTTGTAAACCTACCCCTGCGAGCATGGATCTAGGCCTATTTTCTAAGTCAATAGTCAAAGTGTCCTTCCCTCAGGCTTATATACTAAAACAATAGTGCTTTGTACATATTGTGCAATGTGCCTAAATATTGTGGAATGCATTCTTCACAAATTGGCCAGGTATGGGCCTATCTCCTCCAGGCCTAGCAGCTTTATATGGGCCTACATATTAAGCTAATAACTAAATTACTTGGGCGATCTTGCCATGAACATAACTACACTCTTTAGTAGTTGTTGATGTTGAGTAGACATTAAGTAGCTCCCAGCATATTGGATCTTTAAGTATAAAGAGGTGGGTCACATTGTTAGTAACCTTCAGGAGCAAATACCCATAGACGAGTGGGAGTTTTAGGTGGGCACTCATTTCAGGAGGCCCATTATGTAGGACCTAAGAATTGCACCTGATCAGACGATCCTAACAATATATTTGATGAAGCCCATGTGGACCCATATGAGATCCTGCAGACTGCAATTTGATGTAGTTCAATACCAAGTTCAAATATTTGGAAGGTCGAGCTTTGCCCTGACTTTAATAATTAAAGGCCATGATGCTGATCCAGGACATTATTTTTAGCCCAATCATAAAAGTAGCTGAGCTCTCGTTCAGTATGAGCCCAGCCCATTTACAAGTGAGGAGAACAAGCTAATGCCATGGGGCCATTATTTCTTTCTTCTGTAAATATCATTTTATTTATGAATGATAGTACAAATAAACTGAAAAAAAGTTTCTAACTATAACAAATCACCCAACAGAAGATGAGCAACTTGCAGTATATGTTAAACATGAATAAATCTTGAAGCGTAGCTAGCCCCTTTCAAGTTCCAACACCTTTTTATTTATAGCAATCTCCTGCGCGAACTGCAATAGAAATAACAAGAGTGATCAGAAACAAAAGACAAGTGTAATAATTTAATTATTAAGGGATTAGACTGATCGTGTTCCACTAAAATAAGTTTTTGGACCATGATCCACTGCAAATGATTCAGTATATTTTCCATCAAAGATGAGAAAATCAGAAGTCACATGCATATTTATATCATTGATCTATGATTGCCTTCTCCATACAGTGGGTCGACTTATTAAAAATCTAAATCATTAAAAATAAATTCACTCATATTTTGCATGGGACTTAGCTACGTTGCACTCTTATAGAAGATGATTCACCAACAAATTGATCGTGAATAAAATCTTTGGATTTCTTTTTATATTCTACCACTCTTCTATATATTATTAATCTGACGGTGGTCCCAACTTATATTCGTGTAAATTTAGGGTTGATCCCATAGTTGAAGAGATATTTTCTTTTTTAGTAGCTAGGTGGGCCTCTCCATGGAGCGTTGACCCATCGCCCTCTGTTTTTAAGATCAATGTCATTTCCTATATAAATCATTAAAAAATGACAAAACAAATAAACTCTTCATGGACTCCCCAAGTCTTGCAATTTGACTTGGTGAATGTAACTTGTGCAAAGTGCAAGAAAACAATGCAGTTCAAGTGATAGTAATTACTTACCGCGCGCAGTGGAAAGGATCTGATGGAACGCCTAGTAGTAGGGAGGTGGGGGAGAAGTGTAATAGTAGGGAGGAGGTGATTTGTAGTATGGAGGAGGTGGTGATGGGGATGGTGGAGGTGGGGATTTGTAGTAGTATGGAGGAGGTGGGGATGGTGATGGAGGTGGTGGTGACTTGTAGTAGTATGGAGGAGGTGGGGATGGTGATGGAGGTGGTGGTGACTTATAATAGTAGGGAGGTGGTGGGGATGGTGATGGAGGTGGTGGGGACTTGTAGTAGTAAGGAGGCGGTGGAGATGGTGAAGGAGGAGGTGGTGATTTATAGTAGTATGGAGGGGGAGGCGACGGAGACGGTGGAGGTGGGGATTTGTAGTAGTATGGAGGAGGTGGGGATGGTGATGGAGGTGGTGGTGACTTGTAGTAGTATGGAGGAGGTGGGGATGGTGATGGAGGTGGTGGTGACTTATAATAGTAGGGAGGTGGTGGGGATGGTGATGGAGGTGGTGGGGACTTGTAGTAGTAAGGAGGCGGTGGAGATGGTGAAGGAGGAGGTGGTGATTTATAGTAGTATGGAGGGGGAGGCGACGGAGACGGTGGAGGTGGGGACTTGTAGTAGTATGGAGGAGGTGGCGATGGTGATGGAGGTGGCGGCGATTTATAGTAGTATGGGGGAGGAGGAGATGGTGAGGGTGGAGGTGGTGATTTGTAGTAGTATGGAGGTGGAGGTGATGGAGATGGGGGAGGTGGTGACTTGTAATGGTAAGGAGGAGGAGGAGGTGATGGGGATGGAGGTGGTGGTGATTTGTAGTAGTATGGAGGTGGAGGTGATGGAGATGGGGGAGGTGGTGACTTGTAATGATAAGGAGGGGGAGGTGATGGGGATGGAGGTGGTGGTGATTTGTAGTAGTATGGAGGTGGAGGTGATGGAGATGGGGGAGGTGGTGACTTGTAATGGTAAGGAGGAGGAGGTGATGGGGATGGAGGTGGTGGTGATTTGTAGTAGTATGGAGGGGGAGGAGAAGGGGATGGTGGGGGTGGGGACTTGTAGTTGTATGGAGGGAGTGGTGATGGTGATGGCGGAGGTGGGGATTTATAATGATATTCAGGTGAATTAGGTGCAGGTGGTGGTGAAGAATGATCATCTGCCATCGCACCGGTAGCCATCAAGCATAATGCCACCACAAAAGCAAGGCTCGGCCAATGCCGTGCCTTCAGGCTCCTCATATTTGGACTCTTTAACAATTTTCCACACCCAATTCTAGTACAATGCAGGAGCTACTAGTCCTGTAACTAACACAAGAACAAGTAACTCCTTTGCAAGTTTTCTGCTTGAATGAGAACGAACTCACCCTTTATATAGGAAGACTCTGATGTTTACATGCCTTACACGTTTGTATAATGAGGCTTACAGCCTGTACAAAGCCTATATTTTAATCTTTTGTTCCCATGATTTCTAAGATCATGTGAGACGGAGTCCTCCCTAACTCTTAAATTTTTGTACTGGTTTGATTGAGTAATTACCTAGAAAGGGTCAATGAAAAAGATGGAAATAGATAAGGATCTAAGAGGAGGGAGTAGGTGGTATATGGCTTTCAGTATAGTTATGTTTTTCCTTTCTTATTTTCCTGTAAAAGACCAGTTCTCTCCATGACTTTGATTTTTCAGCCTTGAGAAGCTTCCAATATAATTATGAAAATGAGTGGCAAGATGTAGTCTTTTTAAATTGTGGGTTAGTTTCTGTCGACAGGCTAAGGTCGGTCATTTTCTAACTTTGTTATGTCATACACATTGTCTCATTATTCACTAATACAAGTCACAAATCCTCAGTTATATTTCAAGTTGATTGAGAGAGTCAGTTCTATCCAGTAAATTAAGGGAGATTTTCAGTCCCAAATTTGCTCAAATCTTTCTAATTGAGCCAAGTTGAGCTCAGCTCCATCTTGGCTCGTACTCATGAATATATCGAACTCGAGCTCAGTTCGAGCTCGTTTCAAGCTTTACAAGTTAATATCAAGATGAACTTGATAGCATTTAATAAAGCATACCTCAAATGAAATATGAACTTAACTTAGGTCAGCTCAAGCTTGTGTCACTTCAAAAATTGAACACTTTGGTTTGAAATAAGATCAAGCTTAATTATACTTGAGTTTTACTGAAATGCAACTCAAGCTCAACTTAGTTTTGCGTTTTTTTTCGGCTAAAACAACTTAGTTTTGCTTTGATGTGCATTGATATAAATTGGGATATGAAAGAACAAAAATCCTAAAATCCTCTTTAGTTTGCGACTACATCAAGCTTCAGTAAACTAAAAGCAAATAATTGACCTCCTTATTCAGAATTAGATAATTACACTATAAATCTCATCTTATGTTTTAATAAAGAAGTCTCTACAGAGCAAAAAATAATGATAATGTTTATGAAATTGGCCCATACAGAGGAAGTCATAGTCAAATGAGCTCCAAGAAAGGATTATGTAATAGGTGGGGGGTGAAATATATAAGATAGTAGATGCAACAATTACTTTTTTGGGATTCGAGTTATGAGCGTGATGGCTGGATATTTATTTCACATCTCCCTATAATTCATTCTCATTAAGAGGAGAGATTATTTGAGGGGCATTTTTTGAAATCTTACCTTTGTTTCTTTAATTTTAACTAGTTTAAATTAGAAATATGATTTTTAGAATTCATGTGCATTTAATTACGTAAAACAAGCATACTCTAATTGATCTATAAGCTTTAGGGCCTATTTGTTTGCATAGAACACATGAGAATTAAATACGTGAGAATTCATGTCCTCACTAGTTAAAAATGAAGATCCAAGGCGAATGAATTTACAAAAACGATAATCAAATAACATCCCCTTTAATGGGATATGAATTAAGGAAAATGGAAAGTAAATATCCAATCATATTCATCCTGGTAATTCAAATTCAAGAGAAAATAAGGCAATTTAAACTCCTACTTTATACCCTTCACCAGTTACCTCTCTCATCACCTTTTTAATAATTCTTCCATGAATTTTTTTCATCAACCTAATCAACCCCATGCATAAAAGTCTTTCATGCATGAAAATCAACCCCAAGCATGAAAGTCTTTCATGCATCTCTCTCTCTCTCTCTCTCTCTCTCTCTCTCTCTCTCTCTGATATATATAGTCTAGTCTAAGTCGGATGGTACTTTTACAACAAACCAAAAACAGATGTAAAACTTGAATGACAAAATTTAGATTTCGATATACGATCAAGATCTCATCTTAAAGAGATGTGAAACATGTTGCCACCCTTAAATCTGGTCACCTAAATCAAGATCATATGTTAATGACATGTGGAGTGTGGGGACCTTCTTTTCAGTGCTCCCATTAAATGGACAAATAGTCATATCAGTCACACGCTCTAATGTACAGAACTGTGGCATTATTAGGGAGTTAAAGATTTTCAGCCATCAGTATTGATATATTTTTCCTCCTCTTTCACAGCCCTGCAGTCTGCAGACCGCTGATCATTGATCATCCTACATGTGGGGCCCACCTATCTTGTTGTGAAGTGGCATGCCTAGGCTGACCACCTTGTTCAAGAAAGGTGTGCCACCTTCTTTTAGTGTGTTGACAACAAACATTCGTGCCTTTAATTAATAGGAGAGGCTCTTCTAGATGGCTTCAGAACCAGTAGAAGAGAAACCCCTCTGGAGCATGTTGTTGAAGTGGAGTAAAGTTTAGGTTAAAGTTGTTGAAGTGTAAATTTCTTTTAAAAAACCTTTCCCATGTTGGGTGAGAAAAATGATGTGGGTGGGAGATGTAAATTTATGATGTGGGAATATTTCTAACTTTTATTACTCCTCCACAAGTAGGGTGCTCATGGGCCGGACCGGCCCGAGTTATGCTTATTTTGGGCCGGGCTTGGATATGTTAGGGCCCAATTAATAATTGGGCTGGGCTTGGATTAAGTGATGGAAAAAGCCCATAGCCAGGTCCAACTCGGCTTGTGTAAGAAATGCATGTACTTTAAATTTAATTTAATTAGTGCTCTAATGCCCACAAAAGTGACAAAAAGCCTAGTTTGGCTTGGCCCGATTGATTAAATGGGCAGGCTCTGGCCGAACTTTTATGGCCTGTGTCACAGGTATGGGCCAGTGTTTCTAAAGCCGAGCCGGGCCGATATGCCTTAACTCGACCAATTAACACCCCTATCTACAATTCCCTTCTTTTAACCGCAGAAAATTCTGATAAGAGTGGTGAATCATTCTCTCACCTCTTACCATAATCTTATGACATTTCTTACTTTATTTCCGACTATCTAAACAAACAAATATTTGACACACCTTTACCTTTGGTTCAACTTGACTTACCTTTGGTTTTTCAATAATGTGATGCCCACCTCACAATCGCTGCTCCTCGACATGAAACCTAAATAATCCTAACCAATCCTGGCCTATCGATCATCAACTGATTGGGCCCATCCAAGTGGACCATGACAAAGACTAGATTAAGAGCTTATTTGTTTGTAGCAATGAGAAGAAGTCATCCATATGATGGAGTCAAAGACGCGTTTTATTCTGGGACTATAATGCAAATATTGTAATATATAGTACTGGTGAAGACGTTTTCTTGGCCTACTTGCTTTGTGAGACCGACTTGTTTTTTTTTTTTTTTTTTTTTTTAAACGGAATCAAAGATTTTATTAAAAAAAAGGAAGAAAAGAATATATCAAAACTTAAAAACAGAGGAGTTGTGAGACCGACTTGTTGGGGCCGGAATGACACAAAATATCTTTGTTCTTAGATCCTTTAACTCAAATCATTTAACTTGCAAGTACATAACTCTTAGGAGTAGCGTAGTTGTTTAGGACCAAGGCTCAGAACTGGAGGTTGCGGATTCGAACTCCTGCCCTCTTCCTGAGGTCACTTCTGGACAAAAGCCCGACTTACCTGTTGCACGAGTGAGGCAGTAACTTCATTTGTCAGGGAAAATAATCGATTTTTTAAGAGGCTAAACACCCTCGTTAGAGTAAAAATCTGCAACTACATTTGAATTGGATTGGTGACGTTTTTTCCACACGTTTTAGCCTTATAAGTTTATCTAGTTCTTAGAGGGGATCTAACAACTCCAGCCAAATCCAATGAATTAAATCATTCATGATAACGTCTTGGATGTTTACTTTTCTAGGCATTCCTTTCTCCCAAATGCTATTCTAATGTGTTAAGACTGTACAAACTACAGAGTCACTTCTCCTGTGCCTGAATGCTAGTTTTGTGATATGGACTATGTGTATAACAAGACTAGTTCCGTACTCCCACTACAACCTACTTTGTCCCTAGTGGACTAATTTAAACATAATCTTCATCATCATTATTTTTATTCTAGGAGTTACAAAACACTTTTTTTTTTTTTGCTACAAGAGGATTTCCTACCCTTTGGGCTAGATTAATCTCTCCAAGCTCAAAGAAAAACCGGATAAATTTCTCTTTAACCCCAATGTGGTAGTGCAGTTTCGAACCTACAATCACCGGGTGCAAATCATTGTCTTAGGCCAACTGGGCTACCATTGGGGTTAGATGTAACAAAATTGATAAGCTTGATTTTAAGCGGACTCAGAATGTGCTGATTACCAAAAGCTGATCATCTGCCAATTGAAAAACATCCCAGCACACTTTTTTTTTTTTTAATCTGTCATTTTCTTTTAGTCAAACATTATTCGAACATTATCTTGGTATTCCAAGTAAACCGGATTGGTCCATTGGGTTAGCCAGGAATGAGGTTTTGGGTAGGGCTTTCTTAAGGGCTAAGAAAGAGGCTGATCTATTGCTTGCGGACATGGGCACATCCTTGCTTCCGCAAACATGCGCACAACATTTATCTTCACTTACTTAGGCATCATATTCCTTGCTTTATTTATGGGCATTGGTTAGAAAATAATTCAGTTAACCTCAAAGGCATATATTGGTAATTCAATTGCCCTGATCTTGTAAAGAGATTGGTAGTAACAAAAGCATAAATACAGTGGGCGCAAATTGCTTAACTATAATCAAGAAAACTCCATTCCATTAGCCAAGACGTGCAAAGGAATCACTTTGGTAAAGAACCATGATAAACAAACCACACTCTTGCAGAACAATTCACATAGAAAAGAATAATGTTTTACCCATTATAACATCATAGTGATTTTTTTTTTATAAGCCAAGGTATCTCCCACCCAGCTAGGAGCCTTTGGCCTTGAGCACAAGGGACAATCGATTATGGACAGCCAAGAACTAATCCCCAGGGGCATATGCAAACCCTCTTATCCACATGCAATGGGTAAAACTACAAGAGGTGGCCAATGAAGCTACATGTCGTACACAAGACCTCTCCGCTTCCTTCCTGAAGTGCAGATTAATGAAAATTTATTTGGAGCTAGTTTAGTTAAGTCAACTATAGACAAAACAAAACAATAATATTTTTAAAAAGTTGTATACAAGGAAGTCTACTGTACTGAAGAGCACCATTGACCAGTGACAGTGACGCTTATTAAATCAGCCAATACATGTTTTAAACCTGGTCAAACATACATGATCAGGTGCATAGGCTCTCTAACTAGTGTTCGTTTATTACTCTCTCCCTCTGTGAATTGCAAATCAAGATCTCAGATCGCAAATCACAATCTTGAAATGGAAGTGGAATGGAATTGAATGGACTGATCAGTGATATATACAGAGAATCTTGGTGCACAAGGACCAGTAATTTTAGTAATCCAATCTTATAGCTTATAACAAACATTTGTGAACTGATCAGAACTAATTATAAACCTTTTCATAACAAGAAGCACCTATAACATATTTACAAGATTGAAACGTGTTGTCTCAGATACTGGATGGATACACAAAGCAACAAGGACAACGAATGTGCTACAAGCTAAGCTTGGCACGAAAGTCTGGACTTGCAAAAGACTTGATAAAATCGTCCATACAAGCCATACGAATTCGTTCTGGAGTTGCCGGATTGTCAAGAGGAAACCAGTCATTACACCCTGCATCTGCTCTTGCAGCTATAATTGCATCCTTGATGGCAAAAAGTGCTGCAGAGGCAAGAAAGAATGGTGGCTCACCCACTGCCTTTGATGAATGAATTGCCCTTACATTGGGAACCCCCTACAAAAGACATGAAACAGTGCAAAATGTTAATGGGTATGGAGGTTTAAATTTAGCTCCCTGTAAATGACAAGAAACCCAACTGCTAGTCCAGGAGTAAGTTGCCTACAACGTATCAATCAAGTTTTAACCAAATTGAATTAGAAAGCAATTTTTCTAGATATGAGAATAAACCAAGGTTCAATTATTCAGTTTTTCGTGGTTCACCTGAGCTTCACTAGGCTTTTAAACCTTGGAATAAGAAGGGCATTTTTTCATAACACCTTCGTTTCACTTTCTGTTTAAGCCTTTTTTTATATATATATATATATATTAAAAAGCTCCGAAAAGAAAAAAGAAACACCAATCCAAAAAAAAATAAAAAAGAAAAACAAGAAACAGCACAGGCAGTTCCCAAAACAGGCGACAACTCAAAAACAAAGTAAAAGAACACGGAAAAATAGAACCGCCTTACAAGTCGGGACAATAACAGGTCTTTCAAAATACTGTCCTTGCCTCAAAATTAGCCACTCTCAGAACATGCAAGGAAAAATCGCGACCAACAGAGAGATCCCTCATCCAACCAGCAGCCAATTTTACAAGGGCCAATGCATATTCCCTCCCCACCTAATGGCACAAGTGGAATTTCTGCTTATGCCATCTTATGAGAAATAAACCATTTCTACAGGTCAACTGTTCAATCTCAATTCTAAATTCACGAAAATCACTTTAGGGCTTATTTGTGTAACACCACATAAGAGAAAACAGTGTGTAATGCCCGCGGAGATGGAAATCCGAGAGGGGGCTTCAGACTTCACTTTCCACTTATGCCAAGAAAAGTGCATGAAAATTTCGGCATATCCTTGGAGATTCACACTGCACCAAACGAGGAGAAAAAATACGACACGGAAGTCCAACTCCTCATGGACTATTTTTCCACAGCTTTCCATCGACACAATCGTGCCCTTAAAGCCAGCTAACAAAATACACTTTTCACAGCAAGAAATGAACTTCAAATCCATATAATAGTAGGCATCTCTATGTTAGAAGGTACTCTTGAACTTTTTAAAAGCACATACAAACAGTACATATGTTAAAATTACTCTGTTAAAATGAACATTGAATTAAGAACCATGTTACATATTAAAAGAAAACGAAAGGACTCGTATTAAGAATTCAGTAAAACAAGAAATAGCTAGAGACCACTCAACTACCAACATAGGGAAACCAAACAAACCAGCTTGTTGCAGATGCATTAACAGGGTATTACCTTCAAAAGTGAAACCTTGAACTTCAAAGGAATATCGTTCACAGAGGGAATCTTATAGCTTCCAGGGCCAAATGTGTATAAATGTCCAGGTGCAATCCACTTGTGAGCTGGATCTCCCCATTTTAACTCTTCCAAGGCAACCCAACCTAAACCTTGTACAAAAGCTCCTTCAATCTATAGAAAGAAAAGGGAGAAAAAGATAATGTCACCAATGCCATAACATATTTTCCAAACCAAGAGAAAATTTTGTCAAAGAAAGCAAAACATGCGGACCTATATTACACATGAAATCACATTCATAGACTTACTTTAAAATACGCTAGAATGCAATTAGCCCAAGGCAAACACCTTTAAGTAAAATGTTCTAAAATAAGTGATTTTTTATTATTATCTTATATGCTAATAACAAAAGCGACACCAATCAAAACATGATGATGATGACAGCAAAGGTGAATGACGAGAATGACAGTGCTTCATCAGCAGCAGATGCCTAACTAAATTTTGGAGGGATTACGAACCCAATTCAAGTAGGGTATTTTCTGGCTTAGAATCAGACTCGGTACCAAAACTGGTCCCAGGTTACTCGGTAGTTGAATTACTTCTTGAAATTAGTAGCTCGGTTACCACGTACCACGCTCCATTACACCAATTTTTTTAAAGGCATTAATGCTCCTTAATTCACACAAAACAATAATAATTATTTGAAAATTCCTTGGTGAAACCTGATATTTTGGCTCCTCATTAAATAAGGCATCATTATCCTTAATTAAGGGACGCTTCTGATGCAAAACGGGCCATAAACCGCCCAAGAAGTTTAGGAATTGTTTTGTTTATTTTTTATTATTAGTTGTTTCTTTATTTTATCCTAATCAGGATTAGGACTCCAGTTTAATTACTTTCCTTGTTTAGATTGATTTCTTAGGCTCCAAGTTTTGTTTATCCTACATATATGGCATTGTAGAGATGAAAATCTCAGGTTTTGAATATTGAATAGAATCGTGGCTTTTCCTTTGGAGAGGTGCATCTTCTTGTTGGGGTCTCTGTGAAGACAATTTCAGGTGTCTTTTGACACGTGCTTCGGCACCCATGCAAGCCCTAACCCTGGGGCCTGCATCAGTTGGTATCAAAGCGAAGATCCACAATGCTCTGATCGCCGTCCGGTCACCGATCGGAGCATATCCAGCCATCTGTCCCATTTTCACTTGACCGAAACCAACAAATCCATCCCTGTTCCATCCCGTACCATAAAATCCCTGTAACCATCAACCAATCCCAGCACCATCCCACCGCCGAAGAACCCAGCCACTTCCAGCAACCCAAACCCTTCCCTGCCAACCCAGAACCCTAGCAATACCCAAATCGAGCGCCCCCCCACCCCCCCCAAATCGCAATCCCATCTGACACCATCGCAGACCCAGCGTTCACGCACCAAAATCCGTCCGAGACCCAACGTTCTTTCATCATCCCCACTTCCCGTTCGGCAAAATCCATACTAAGATAAAGAAAAAAGAAAAACGGAAGAAGCCCAAACTGCAGACCGCCAAAGCCTCCCCTCCATCTTCGCAGGTTGGTCCTACTCCTCGATCGCTAACAGTCGCTGCGCCTTCTCTAGTCATACTCGCCAGCACCCTTTCTCGCCTTCCTTCCTCTCCTCTTCCAAATCACAACAGCAGAAAAGTGCTAAAAGGCACTAAAACCTCTCCTCTCTTCTCGTCAACAGAAACGAAAAGGAGAGAAAAACCCTTTTTCTGCAACAAACCGAGGGGCCATTCATTACACGTGCCATAGTGAGCCATTGCTGGTTGGGCCAGAACTCTAAGCCAAGCCGGATTCAGGTTAGATTGGACCCGTTAACAGCAATACCCAGGTTAGATTGGACCCGTTAATTGTAATACCCAGGAACAAAGGTCCTCTGACTTAGACACTGCATCAGCATATTTCGGTCAATAGCAATCTTGACCAGATCGATAACCATAATTTCTCTTCACGGTTGTGGCACCTTCTGCCGTTGGATTCCAAATCTGTTTTCGCCAGCGTGATCGTGAAAAGCAAATCTTCCCAACGGACCAGTCAGATTTTTTTTATTGTATTAAAAAAAATATGGTGATTCATAAGAAGAAGGCAGAAATGGAGTCTTCCTCCACAAACGATGAGGATTTTAGGGGAACCGTTGCAGAGTTATCGAAAAATGTTAATCAGCTCTTCGCAGCGATGATGGAAACCCGATTAGCCAATTTGAAAAATAATTGGCGTGCGGATAATAACCGGGGTGATGGAGGACGTAATTGGAATCAACGAGATCTACAAGCAGTTAATGTTGATCGAGATTTAGGAATTAAACTCGTGATTTTTTAATATGATGGAAGATTAAAGCCCCATGAATTTATGGATTGGTTAGTGTGTGGAGAATATTTTCGCACACAAGCCAATGAAAGATGGTCATAAAGTTACTCTGGTGGCAACTCGATTTCGCAATTGCGCTGCGATATGGTGGGCCGAGTTGCAAAAGAAGAGTAGAAATCAAAACACTGACCCCATTGAAACTTGGATCAAGATGAAAAATATGTTGAAGCAAATATTTCTCTGTGTCAATTACTCGAGAGATTTGCATTCAAGTTTTTAAGACTTGAAACAAGGGTAAAAAATAGTGGTTGAGTATTCTGAAGAGTATTCTGAATAGTTTCTGACCATGCAAGCTCGTTGTGGCTTGAATGAAGATGATGATGTGTTGGTTGACCAATATTTTCATGGGATTTTCATGGGCTGAGAATTGACATACAGCATATAGTCGCATTCAAAAAATTTGACAATGTTGATGAGATCATCCAGCATACCATCAAGACCAAAGATATTGCAAATTATCAGGGCCGAAAATTTGGTGTGTCTAAATGGCCTGCACAAAAAGCCCCATCAAAGCCAGATTCTAATCCAAGTGCTAGTAGTAAAGTTTTCCTCCAAGTTTGAACATCAGAATAGGTTCACATGTTTTCATTGTAAGCAAAAGGGGCATCATTCGTTTGAATGTCCAAAACGAATAAATTAATGGAAGGTGCACACAATGAATCGGAAACACAAGATGATCCTAAGGATGAAGATTCTAAGGAAGTGGAAGAAATAGAAGCCGAAAAGGATTGTGAAGATCTCTTGGTCCTCCAGGAGTCTACACCTAGTGTTGAAAAGAGATGGTTGCAGAAAAATATTTTTCGTTCCATAGGTACAATACATGGGGGAAAATGTAAAGTTGTGATTGATGGTGGAAGTTGTAAAAATATCATCTCCAAAACTCTCGTTGATTGCTTGAAGACGAAGGTCTATAAGCAGAATCATCCCTACTTTGTCAAATGGCTAATGATAGGTGATGAAGCGCAAGTGCGACGTACATGTCAAGTTACTTTTACAGTTGGTGATTATTATAAAGATACAATTTAGTGTGATATGCTACCAATGGACAGTGGTGATATCTTATTGGGCCGCCCATGGTTGTATGACAAGAATGGCACTCATGGGACGCGCGACAAGCCGACAACACGTACACATTCATGCACAGTGAAAAGGAGGTTACACTCCATCTGAAGAAACCAGAACTATGATGCACAGATACGGCATGGATACGGCAGGGACACGCCATAGAAACGGCAGGGACACGGATTTTACACATAAAAAGTGAAGTATCGGATACGATACAACACGATACGTTGTCCATTTTGAAGTATCCGTGCATCATAGAACCAGAATCACCAAAGAAGAGATCAAGGGCCCATGCCACAAAAGAAGTGCTTCACGTAAACCATGCCTACGAAGGCAACATAAAGAAGACCTGAGTTCGAGGTCGAACTCTTTTTTCAACCTGGGGGAATGATGCATAACGGGCCATAAGTGGGCCCGCCCAAGAAGTTAAGGAATTGTCTTGTTTATTTTTTATTATTAGTAGTTTCTTAATTTTATCCTAATTAGGATTAGGACTCCAATTTAACTACTTTCTTTGTTTAGATTGATTTCTTAGGCTCTAAATTTTGTTTATCCTAAATATATATATGGCATTCTAGAAATGAAAATCTCAAATTTTGATTATTGAACAGAATCGTGGGTTTTCCGTCAGAGAGGTGCGTCCTTGTGTTGAAATCTTTGTGGAGACAATTTGAGGTTTCTTTTGACACATGCTTCGGCACCCACGCAAGCCCTAACTCCTATGGCCTGCATCAGCTTCACATTAAATTTCCCAGTGGTCTTGCACAACACACAAATGAATTAGATGTTTGTAATTGCATGATCATCGTATCAGGATTTTTCAATCCATGGTCATATCAAACAGATGAGTGGTTTTAATCTTGTGTAAATTATGCTTAAATCATTTGGGCCAAGGCTTGGGCTCAACAATCGAGGCCTCATCTGGGCTCAGGTTCAAGCTTTTACCCAAATAGCAGAAGTATGGGGATCCATGCTCCATACCAATCTATATCATACATAAGGCAACATATGTGGTGATGTGGACTGTCCATCCAGTGGAATCTGTTATTAATGGTAAAGAATGCAAACTTTTGATGGAATTTTCTAGTAATCATGAAAACAAAGATGAATTGTAGAAAAAAGATATGAAAGACTACCTGTCCAATATCAATTGCAGGATTAAGAGAATATCCAAGATCCATGACAACATCCGCTGTTCGTGTGTGAAAATCTCCAGTAAGCGTGTCAATCTCAACTTCTACAAATGCAGCTCCATAGGTGTAATAGCTGAACGGACGCCCACTACCAGTTTTCCAATCAAATCCAATATCAGGGGTAATGTAAAATCCATGAGCTGATAAGTCTATTCGCTCCATGTGGCACGCGAGTGCTAGCTGACAATCGTGGAAGGCAAAGAAACATTTAAATTGAAATATATTATTAAAGAGTCAATTGTAACCCATCTTTCATGAGACATCGGTTAACATGAATACATGCGAAATGATAACTTAAAAAATAGATGGACAGGCATGTTATATAATAAAAGGAAGTCTGAGCGCTCAAACATGGGCTGGGAAATCCGGCTGTCAAAGGTCTATAAGGATCAGTGGCTTCTTCCAAACAAACATGAAGCAACTCTTGAAGAAATGGTTTTGAGTTTGGTTCACTATTCTGTTTGCAGAAAAAGTTTTTCAGAAAATTGCTAAATTTGGACCCTTTCACAAACACAGCTAGTTTACATTTTCAAAGTTTTAAATGTGATACTATGATTGCTAATTTTTGATAATTCAATTGAGAATATGATGGAAAACCGAATTAATTCGGCCAGACCAATGAATTAATTCGATTGAGTTGAAAAGGGCTACCTATTGTTGGGGACCGTTCAGTGGAAAAACAAAAGCCAAAAAGGCTGAAAGAAAAAAATAAGTGCCGAACATGGCCAAAATAAAAAGAAAGAAACATGAAGCAATTCTTGAAAAAATGGGAAAGTGCTACACCAGAATCCTGAGTGGGACCAGTGCTTTGCAATGAATGCATCATTTCACAGGGTTGGCCCTGGTTCAGATCAAATTGATTCAAGTCTGACATTTATTTATCTGCTCACAGGATCTGAACATCAACACAGTACAGTGAATCCCACAGGATGGTAAAAACCTAGAGATATAAATGGGTCCATTTCTGTCAGGTTACTGGATCAACGAGAGACAGAGACCCAAATATGCCTCTATCGTCTAAACAGCATAATATATTATCAACAAGGATAACAGGATACAGAACATTTGTCATGCGCAGGACTTTTTAGTTCTTTTTGCTTTTATTACTGCATGAGTCCTTTTTGAAGATCAATTTGCAAAACTAGCCGCTCAACAGAAAAAATACAATCATAAAAATAATGGAAATGAAAAACAGTAAAATAGTATAAAGAACATATATTGTTTAAGCAGCTTTAGAGATCTGGAAAGAATCCTATCTTTGTAAATATTCTAGGACTTTCAACATTATAATATAATAGAACACTATATCTTCCATATATATATATATATATATATATATATGTAAAAGCTATATTATATATATGGGAAATATTCATTCGCATCCATCCCTCACCATATTACGGTGAGGGCCAACATAGTGGGGCCAACTTTAGGATCCATCCAACCATCCACACACAAGAGACCTCCTAAATTATATTTGATCCATCGAGTTTTCACTAATTTGAAGGGATTGAACCGTTGGATCGAGGGTTAATTTTTTTCCTTTAATATAAAGTCATTAAATTTGTGAGCCACGGATGAAGGGGTTAAATGCATGGGATTGACCCTAAACTTGAGTATATGGGCCCATCAAAGATGTCTCCCTCCCCCCCCCCCCCCCCACCGGGCCCCATTAAGTTTGCCTATCACCATATGGTGAGGGATGGATGCACATGAATGTTATATATCAAGTTTGGGGGGATCAAGTTCACCATATGGTGAGGGATGGATACACATGAATGTTATATATCAAGTTTGGTGGGATCAAGTTGCGGGGGGGGGGGGGGGGGGGGGGGGGGGGGGGCGCATGGAAAGAGACATCTTGGATGGGCCCATTTATCAAGTTTGAGGTCAATCACGTGCCTCTAACCCCTTGTTGCCCACAAATTTAAAGGCTTTATATTAAAGAAAACAAATTGACCATCAATCCAACGGTTCAACCCATTAGGATCAGTGAAAACACAATGGATCTAATGTAATTCAAGGGTTCCATGTGTGTGGATGGTTCGGATGGATCATAAAGTCAGCCCCAGTCCCACTATGTTGTCTTTGCCATAATATCCAACGGTTCAATCCATTCGAATTGGTGAAAACTCAATGGATCAATTATAATTCAGGGGTTCCCATGTGTGTGGATGGTTTGGATGGATCATAAAGTCAGCCCCACTATGTTGTCCTCACACATGGGACCCCCTGAACTACATTAGATCCATTGTATTTTTAGTAATCCTAATGGATTGGATCGTTAGATCAAGGGCTAAGTCTTTTTCTTTAATATAAGGTCGTTAAATTTGTGGGCCACAAATGAAGGGGTTAGAGGCATGGGATTGACCATAAACTTAATATATAGGTCCATCTAAGATGTCTCTTTCCATTTTCCCCAAGTCTCATGATCAGTGGGGCTCTAGGTGGGCCCTATCAAGTTTGTACGATGCACAAAAGAAGAGGAAGACTCGACTTGCTATTTGGAATACAAGAACCTTAACAGGCACAAGCATGGAGTTAGTCAAGGGAATGAAAAGAAGAAGAATTAGTGTAGCCTGTCTATAGGAGACTAAGTGGAAGGGGGGTAAAGCTAAGGAGCTTATTGATGGTTATAAACTTTTTATGCAAGAACAACATAAGAAATGGAGTAGGTATAGTTGTAGATAAGAATTTGAAATAGAAAATTGTAAGAGTAAAGAGATTGGGTGATAGAATTATAGCAATTAAACTAGTGCTAGAGGTATCATTAGTGCATATGCTCTCCAAGAGCCAATTTTGGGAGGAGATGGATGGTTTACTAGGAGAAATTCCAACTAGAGAAAAGACTGGGGGGAACTTAAATGGGCGTGCATGAAAGGATAATAGAGGATATGAGAGAATGCATGGAGGACAAGGATTTAGAGAAAGGAATGAGTTAGGAGACACAATCTTGGAGTTTGCATTAGCATTTGACCTTGTAATAGCAAACACTTGCTTTAAAAAGAGAGAGGAGCACTTAATTACTTATAAAAGTGGAACTAGCATGAGCCAAATAGACTTTTTTCTAGTTAGAAAACATGACTGATTGGATTGTAAAGATTGTAAGGTTATTCTAGAAGAGAGTTTGAACACACAACATAGGCTAGTAGGTTTAGATATTTGCATTAGATGTAGAAAGAGAGGGGTAGTAAATAAAATGTGCCCTAAAACAAGGTGGAGGGATTTGAAAGGAGAAAGAGCGACAACATTTAGGGACAAAGTGATTGATGAGGGAGAATGGGATTTTGAAGGAGAAACTAGAGCAATGTGGAATCAAATGGCTAACTGTATTAGGAAGGTTGCTAAAGAGGTGCTTAAAGAGTCGAAAGGGAAGAAACACAATAATAAAGAAACGTAGTGGTGGAGTGTAGAGAGGTTCAGGAAGCTGTTCGAGAGAAGAGACGTTACAAAGTTTGGCAGGGTCAAGGAATATGGAAAACTATGAGATGTACAAGGCGGTAAAGAAAGAAGCTAAGAAAGTAGTGAGGCAAAGTGCAAAGCATATGATGACCTATATAATAGGTTATGAACAAGAGATGGAAAAAAGGATATTTTTAAGCTTGTAAAAATAAGAGACAGGAAAAGTAATGACTTAGATCATGTCAAATGTTTTAAAGGCAATGACCAAAAGGTTCTAATGAAAGACATCGATATCAAAGAAAGGTGAAGGGAATACTTTAGCATACTTTTAAATGAAGATTATATAGGAGACATGAGAATAAAAGAGGATACTTTAGTAGCAAAACATACCTTTTTTTTTGTATAATTAGGATGGTGGAAGTGAGCAAAGCATTAAAACAAATGAAGACAAGAAAGGCTACAAGTCCATATGACATCCTGATTGAGGCTTGGAAATGCTTAGGAGAAGTTGGGGAGATTTGGTTAACTAGACTCTTTAATAAGATATTAAAGACAAAGAAAATGTCGGATGAATGGAGAAGAAGTGTTGTAGTACCTATTTATAAGAACAAGGGAGATATAAAAAACTTTACCATCTATCGTAGGATTAAACTTATGAGACATACTATGAAACTATGGGAGAGAGTAATGGAGCAAAGACTTAGACAGAAGACCAAGATATCTGAAAATCAATTTCGTTTTATGCCAGGGAGGTTAACAATAGAAGTTATCTTCTCACTTCGGCAATTAATAGAGAAATATCGAGCAACGAGGAAAAATTTGAACATGGTCTTCATCAATCCAGAAAATCCCTACGGCAGGGTATCTAGAGATTTAATTTGGTGGGTTTTAAATAAAAGGAATGTTCCAAGAGGCTATATTTAAATTATTAAAGACATGTATGAAGGAGCAGTAATGAGTGTGAGAACTACTTGTGGAGAGACAAGGGAGTTCTCACTAATCATAGGTTTGCATTAGGGGTCAACCCTAAGCCCTTATCTCTTTGCACTGATTATGGATGAGTTAATTGCTCATGTTCAAGAAGAGGTACGTTGGTACATGTTATTTGTAAATGATATTGTGTTGGTAGACAAATCAAGATATGGTGTGAATGCAAATCTCGAGAGATGGCGGGAGGCTCTAGAATCCAAAGGCTTTAAAATAAGCCACACAAAGATGGAATATATGGATTGTAACTTTAATGGGCAATTAGGAAGAGCTGCAACCACTGTGAGAATTGAAGGATGGGGAGATTGATGAATATGCCGAACATAGGATTAAAGCGAGATGGTTGAAGTGGAGATTTGCTTCTACAGTGCTTTGTAACCGACGAATGCCAACAAGATTGGAGGAAAATTTACATGATAGCTATTAGACCAACTATGACCTATGGAGCAGAATGTTGGCTAATCAAGAAGCATATGCACAAAATGGATGTAACAGAGATGAGAATGTCGGGGTGGATGTGTGGTAAAAGTAGGAAGGATATAATTAGAAATGAGTGCTTTCGAAAGCATTTATAGGTAGTAACAATACGGGATAAAATTAGAGAAACCCATTTGAGATGATTCGGGCATGTCCAACGTAGGCCCGTAAAGGCCCCGGTAAGGAATAGTTTGGCCATGAAGGTTGATGGCCCACTAAGGGGAAGGGGTAGGCCAAAGAGGTCGTGGATGGAGGTAGTTAAAATAGATACAAAGAAGTGTAACTTACCTCGAGATAGCGGAATGGAGAAACAGAATTCGTGTAGCTGACCCTAACATAGTTGGGACAAGGCTTTGTGGTGATGATGATGATATATATATATGGGGGGCATTCATGTGCATCCATCCCTCACCATAAGGTGAGGGACACTTACATGGCTTTCCCTCTTTGCACATGAACATTCTTTTTCTGCATATGACCGTATATGGATTTTCCTCTTTTGTACATGGATATTTCCAATTATGTAAGTATCCCTCACCCTATGGTGAGGGATGGATGGATGCACATGAATATTCTCATATATATATATATATATATAATATAATGGGAGGTGCTCTTGTGAGAGACACTCTCACCTTACTATGAGAGAAAAGGTGGGGGCCCTCACATCCATATCCAATGCCAACAACTTAAATGTAATGGCCCCCACCTGTATCTCTCATAGTAAGGTGAGAGTGTCTCTCACAAGAGCACCTCCCATTATATTATATATATATATAAGGAGATGCTCCTATGAGAGTATGTGAGAGGCCCCACCCCCTACTCTCATAGTACCGTGAGGGTAACTCTCACGAGAGCATCTCCCTCTCAAATAGATATATATATATGTATATGGGAAATATTCATGCGCATTCATCCCTTGCCATATTATGGTGAGGGGCAAGATAGTGGAGCCGATTTTATGATACATCCGAACCATTTACACACATGAAACCCCTGAATTACAATGGATCCATCAAGTTTTCACCTTTCCAAATGGATTGGAAAGTTGGATCCAGGGTCAAGTTTTTTCTTTAATACAAAGTCCTTAAAATTTTGGGCCATGGATGAAGGGGTTAGAGTCATGGGATTGACCTCAAACTTGATATATGGGCTTTGGGCCCATCCAAGATGTCTGTTTCCATCCCCCTCAAGTCCCATGATCAGTGGGGCCCTAGGTGGGCCCCATTAAGTTATGTCTCTCACTATATGGTGAGGGATGGATGCTCGTGAATGTCTCTATATATATATATATAGTGGGGGATTAAAAGATCCAGAAAGGACCAGTGGGGCCATATTGGTCGCCTCACACCGTGCTGGACATCCGCATAGGATCAATCCTGTACACACATATTCACAGGTCCTTGGAAATAGACAAATAGGAACAGCTAGCAGCATATTCAGTTATAAAAAAAGACAAATACACTTTCTTTCTTTTTCATTTTTTTTTTTTTTTTTGAATGGTAACATGACTTAAACCTGAAGCCTTATGGTTGTGACAATGAGCACCTTTTGTTTCCTCACAATAAAGTCGGCTGAGATTACAATTATTACATTTTAATCATGATTTCAACCATGATCATGCACATTCCTATTTGCCGAGGCTGACGACTTTTTCACACTTTGGTCAATTGAATATATAAGGGATGCTTGCAAATCAGGTTACTGATAATTCTTATATCCAAAAATGCCTGAAACAATGCAGGTTCTGCCATGCGTCAAAATTCAGAAGTTTGCATTTCAAGGAAAAACAGACACATTCAGACTTCAAAGATTAAAAAATAAAAAGACCATAATCTTCAATTGCTTATCTAGATTTTATGTATATTTACCTCAGCAAAAGATAGGTTTTCACGTTTTGAAGCAACAGGCTTCATCCGTGAGTTTATTTGCTCACAAGCATCTAAAACTGCTGCTCCATACATGTCGGAGCTTGCAGAAGCTGCCGTAGGTGATGCATTGGGAACCTACAACATGAGAAAGGATTTTTATACAAAACAGAAACACACACACACACACACACACACACAGAGAGAGAGAGAGAGAGAGAGAGAGAGAGAGAGAGAGAGAGAGAGGGCGCCACAATATAGCAGTTATACTTTTATCATAAAAGTGTTCATAGAATCTTATATTGCATTTTAATAAAGTCTGTTCTGTAGTGTAACTAGCATGTCAAATTAGTGACGTACAAAACATATTTTGGACAGTGTACTAATCTCCAAGGGGGTAAGCTGAAGATGATGTGGATAGAGGTAGTAAAAATAAATCTGCAGAAATACAACTTAACTGAGGATTTGGCTTAGGATAGATTGGAATGGAAAAACAGAATTTATGTAGCCAAACCCCAACGTAGTTGGGACAAGGCTTTGATGATGATGATGTTCTAGTCTCTAAGGGGATGGCTGTATTCCAGAATATTCAAACTTTTGCAGCCAATTAGTCCACCAACAGAATATCAGATGTCGACCAATCAAAGTGAAACTTGACGCATTACACATGAAGGCATGGTGCTAAAAAATCAGCTAAGTTGGCTCGGACTCGGCCAGCAGCAAGTTGACTTGGACTCAGCCAGGTATGTGTGGCGGTACTGATTTAGTTATTTTATATCCTTTTCTTCTTTTTTTCATGACAACTAGCAGCTTTCTTGCAACATGGTTTGTGATTTAAGCTCCCCTATCATTGAGATCTATGCTCCAAGCCTATACTTTCCATTATTGAAGGGATTCCTTTCATATGTTTGTCAAGCTAGATTTTGTTTTAAGATCTCTTACATATTGAATACTGGACCACTGGCTCCCATGAATATTTCTTACATCATTGGATCAAGCCAGTTTGGTTCCAAGATAATCTATGTGAAGGCTATCCACTAAATCCTAGTTAATGGTACCCATATGCATCTGCATGTTACTCTTACTCTGAGTCGGTAGTAAATAGGCCCTCACTCTTCTAACCAGCCCAAAGCATCTTGACATAAGCAGTATGCATATGCATCCATCACATGCAAATGGGTTTCCATGAATTGATAATTAGATCATTCAATTAATTGAAAATAAAGAAACTATATGAGTAAATCACAGCTATCCACTATTTGAATTTTGTAAGAACCATTCCTTTATTCTTGTAAATTAAGCATTTCTAAGCTACTGATTGAAATTAGTATCTTTCATTCTAAAATATAAACAGATCAATAAAACTTGCAGTACAGCTCATCCTTGGGTAATCAGATCAATGGTCTGAACCACTGAACCATGGTCTACTTAGGTAATCAGATCAATGGTCTGAACCACTGAACCGTGCCCTACTTTAGGAATGAGTACATCAGGATCTGCCAGTACACATAATGATCCATGATGACCAAAAACTTCCTCACTAATATGGTCTAGACGTCCATATGCACATTATAACCAAATCCGCACAAAAAAATGCATATATCTTCAGTTAGGCAAGAGTTGGAATCAAAATTCACCTTATCAGTACTTGTATCTGATATAAAAACAGAACTCAGAGGAATGTTGAATGATGAGGCAGCAATCTGAGCAAGCTTTGTATGTAGACCTTGTCCCATCTCGACACCCCCATGTGTCACTAGAACAGTTCCATCAGTGTAGACATGCACAAGAGCACCTGCCTGCCATCAAAAAAAAATTCTTTGACATCATTGCAATCATGCACACGAGCACATATCATTTTTTTTTCTTTTTACAATATAAAGACCCACACATGTGTCCCAACAAATCTCCAATCCAAACATTTTATATTCACTTACCCATTGACTGACATCCAGAATTAAGGGTTGAAAAACGTTAAACTCTGAGGTCCATAAATCAAGGGTTTAGGAGCCAGTTTTTGCCCAACCTTAGTCCACATTGAGACATTCCCACCCTCCCACCCATCTATGATTGACATGCAACTTCCGGGTGCCCGACAAAGGGTTTCGTAAATTTCACAAATTTCAATTTGAGACCAGTTTCTCTCGTAAAGCCCTCTGTTTCTGTGAGATGAAATGCTGTCATTAGTAGCATAAGCTGTGGCGTTGAGGATTGATCTCTACATATATCAGGTACATTTTTCACCAAGGCAAACCATTGGATCTCACCCCAAAACACCCCACAATCCCCCAACCAAAACACCATGATAGGTATGGGCTTGTGTGCCGCTCTAAATATGGTGATATTTCATACTAGATTGAATCAAACTGTGAGGTGCATGATTCAGTGTAACAAATCATTCAAAAAAAAAAAAAGAGATTCATCATAACAAAACACAGCAAGGGCATGTTTGCGCGGAAAAGCATTTCCAGTTTCCACACTTTTTCGGCAAAAAAGTGGCTACACAAATGTTACCTAAAGATCACAATCAGAGGGATTTTAAATGATGCTGACCATCTGGTGGGAGGATAAGATTATGCAGGACTACCTTTCATGGAAATAGACCATTGGATCTCACCCTCCCTCTTCTTGATAGACACGTCCAAAAATCACTTTGACCAGAGTACAATCACTGCTGGGTTAAGCACATGGAAAATGTGGTTCCCTTTCCAGTGATCCCATGTTTCACTCATGACACAATGCACATTCAATCCATCAACGGATGTCACTCAAATCCAAATTATGCTGGACAATCAGTGGCATTTGAATTCCAAGGTACGTGAGGAAAGTTGCTATGGGGATGCATTTTGGTGGCAGTTCTTTGGTCTGTATGGTTGCAAAGAAATAGCTGGGTATTCCAGGACAAGTCAGCAATGTCTAAGGAGTTTCCAATAAAGGCTTGTTGAAGTTGGGTAATATCTTCGATGTTAGTGATGAAAGAGTTAGCATTTCTGCGAACAAATCTTTGAAATTGCTGTGCCAAATGTTGTGGCATCGGTAATCGATGCTGATGGGTTGTATCATATCCACCTCCCATATTCTTAGTGTTGTTGTACAAGAGCATTTTTTATTCTTTTTGAAACAATAACAGGTAATTTATTAAAAAAAAAAACACCATACAACAACCCTGAAGAGAAATTGGGTATAAGAGACTTATACCCTACAAAACACTAGAAGGAAAAAACCTCACAAGAAGTAGCCCTACCAACCCCCTGTTTTGCTAACACGTTTACCAAACCGTTGGCTGACCTCACCACATGAGAGAAAAATACATTACGATGAGAAGACAATGTGCTAATCTCATTCAAACAAAACTGAAGATTCCACGGCTTGGGCCCTAGATGCGATACCCAAGAGAGCATTGAGAGAGTCACTTTCCAGATTCAAGCTTCCCTGAAAAATGTTGAGAGAAAATCCTCAAAGCCTCCAAGATGGCCAACACCTCTGCGTCACTTGAATCTCTCACCCCAACACCTTTATCGTTTCACAAAACCCCTCTGATGCCCACCGGACCCGACTTACCTCTAGTCGCCCTATCAACTTTAAATTTCAACACCTCCAACAGGGGATTTGACCAAGAAACCCCCCAACACCCCCCCCTCCCCCCCCCCCCCCCCCCCCCCCCCCTACACACCTTCTGTGGTCCACAAACCATGCATGCCTCCCACAAACCATTATCTGAAAGAACATACGTAGAACATGCTGTTCACTCTCAGGTGAAATCACATTTCTTACAACACATCAAATCCAACCAAGATTATCACTCCAGTAAGAGATATTTGGACCACCTCATGAGTATGTAATCATATGTAAGCATTGTTTTATATGCATGTACAATTATGCAAATGCATATCAACAATATCTTTTTGAAGACCAGCAATCATTTCAGGAAAACAAATGAAACAGAGAAAATGAGATTGGTGGAAGAGAATACAAAGAGTACAAAATTATCCCCATCATAAGAGAGAATTAACTAATTCTATGGTGTTATTTTACCAATCATAAGCTGACTCAAGTCATTAAGTCAAACTTTGTAAATGAAAGCTGGCTTCCAGCATCTATTTAGAATATGAATATAATGCAAGTTAATCACTAAACCCTTTTCTAGCAGGGCTCCAGTATTGCAAATTTGCAGTCACAGCCAATCAAAAATAGAATTGTAATCACAAACATGCTTTTAGATTCCAGATGTAGCATTGCAGCATAATTCTAAAGTTACCTGGTTCATGAACTTGGTTGTAAAAGAGATGCCAAATTTTGTAGGCACCATAGCAACACCACGCTTCTTCCACCGATTGTGCAGATTAAACTGGTCTGCTGCTTCCCGAGCCTTACTGAAGTCACAAGATGCCTTTAACTCATTCCATACCTGCTTCAGTGTACAGTATTGAAGTATATGGCCATAATGCAGAAGAGAACCATCACTTTGAAAATTAATTTCCTGCAAAGGATCTCATCTATTAGTAAAAAGAAAAGGCCGGCATCACAATAATTATTTTACGGAAGTCTTGTGACTAATAAATCATTTACCCGTATTTCCTCGGGGCTTTTCTTAAGTTCCATAGCAATTCGCTGAATCCAGTTCTCAGTAATAAGCATACCCTGAGGCCCACCAAATCCTCGAAAAGCTGTGTGGCTTGGGAAATTGGTAAAACAAACTTTTCCCCGGACTCTAATATGCGGTATATCATAAACATTATCCGAATGAAACATTGCACGCTCAAGAATTGCTAGGGACAAGTCCAGTGAATTCCCAGCATTATTGTAGACCTCAAGATCCAATGCAAGAAGCTTTCCTTCATTGGTAAATCCCACCTAAAAAGAATATTTCTTGCTTATGACTAAAAACTTGAAAGAAAACATATACTTGCTTTAATCACCAACCAAAAGATTTGAAGAAAAGCACGGGAGAGAACAACAATAGCATGTCAGTAATATGAACCGTACCTTTATCTAACACTGATTTTGACAGTTTAAAAAGAAAAAACACAACAGATTTTAAGTCAAATCAAAGCAGAACAGCATAGGCTCTCCTTTATGCACGAGAATTAAACATATGTAATTAAGAACAGATAATTTCCTGATAAACATGCAGAACAGATTTGTTCATGTATGTCTTGTAACAACTAATACCACAAAATTTGGACTAAAGAAAGAGATAAAGCCCTAGAGTTTGGATTGTCACTTGTTTTAGAAGATAGGGATGTTACATGCTTGTTGATTACACATGTTTTACACAATTAGGGTTAGAGATAGAGTCAGAATTTTCACAAAAGATGCAGAACAGTGATCTAATTATCAATTCAAGATTCAGAGTTTGCAATTTGAAAAGGTGAAAAGGGAGGTATAAACAACATGCCAGCATGTTGTTTGTGCCAAAGAAGCAACTTGCAAACAAGAGAATAAATTATGAGTGGAAAATGTATTATTGAGCAAATACTAAGATTGTTGGGCTCGGTAGGTTAGTATGAGCGTCCAATAAAAAAATTTAAGTACAAGAAGATAACCAAAGAATGGAGAAAGGAGATTGTGCTTTTCTACAAGAATAAAGAAGATATGCAACCTTCTACATCCTATTCTCATCCAAGTAAATTCCCGCACTCCTAGATACCCAGCCTTAAGACTAATTTGGTTTTTTTTTCAAACTCGTAAGTTTCAAATCAAAATAGTGTTGGGTTGATTCAATGTTATCAACTTATAACATGTATACATTTTTCAGTGTTTATTGGTTAAAGATTTTGACTTTATTTGCATAATATAAATGATTTTTATAGGGATATTCCTATAAATTTTAGCAAATATGTTTTGCTTAATAATTAAATAAACACAAACTGAAAAAATAAATTATCAGTCACAAATTGAACAATTTCCCATAGAACAACAATACAAGATGTATATGACTCATTGGAAACGATGAATTACTTTATAATGTGCCCTAATGGGGGAAAGAAAGAAAATAGCTCAGCCGTAGCGGTCGAGGCCACTGTACTATTTTGAAAATAGCAGCGCTATGGTCTAAAACCTAGTAGTGCCAAGTAATTTTAGTTTTAAACATTGTATTTCATATTTATCCTCCTCAATAGCCTTTCATGATGTTGTCTCTAGAGGTGGCAAATGTTACCCAACCCGCTAACCCAACCAGGTTTTGACCCGTCAAACCCGACCCGGTTTTGACGGTTGGTGTTGGCCTGCCAACCTAGTTGACCCGTCAGTTGAACTGTCTGAAAGCCCAGAAATATTAGGACTTGGTTCCGTTTTAATTAGTTTGTCATCTAATTAATTTTAATTAGTTTTTGATAAACATTTACATGAAAGGATTAGTTGGTGTAATGGTAGAGATGTTGCTGGAAATGCAAAGGGTCGTGGGTTCCGATCTTCCAAACCAATTTTTTTAGGGCGGGATGGTTAAAAACCGAGTTACACAGGTCAGGTTGAGCCCAACCTGACCTGACCCACATTTAATGCGGGTTACGCAGGTTAGCCCGACCCAAAACAATATGGGTGTGGGTTGCAAGATAAAAAACGGGTTGGTCATAGGCCAGGTTCCAAACAGTGGGCCCCACCTCTAACCCAACATGAATTAGCCCGACTTGGGTCGTTTGCCAACCCTACTTATATGGTTTCAAATCACTTACAAAACACAATATTGGTTTCTATACAAGATTCAAAATTTTCTGACCATTTAAAAAATTCATGCCACTACATATTGCCGCTACTGCTACATATCGCCCGTTACTTAGCATTTTGGTCATTGACCGCTATGCCCGCCGCAACCACTATTTTGATCCTTGCCGGGAACATTGACCTGTTGGTTTTAAGGTAGGCCACAATGCCTACCACGGCCATGATTTTCAACCATTCTTATGATCAAAATAGGACAATTAATTTGTGAACACTGTAGTGAAAATTCTCTATTTAATATACCAAGATTACTAACAAATGTAAGAAATACATGTGAAAGGAGATAATTGTGTTGTTTGGAGATGGGTTTCAACAAAGGTCCACTCTAAGCCCTTATTTATTTTCCTTGGTTCATCATCATCAATAATTTGTAGCCTTGTCCCATTTATCTGGTGTTAGGTATTTATTTTCCTTAGTTATGAAAACTAAATACTGGAAGATGCTCTTTGGCGTACGTTTATTTGTAGACAATGTAAGACAAGTAAGCAAAACAAAAAACCATAGAACAATAAAGCAGAACACAAAAGCTCATGACAATTTGGTTTCAGATCTAGCAGGAGTAATGTAATATCTTGAGTTACCTGGGCCCCAGGATTAGTCTAGCCTAGGTAGGACCTTAGTTGATGACTTATGATGGAATTAGAAGTTACTCACGTGAGTAGTTTTTAGAAAGGAAGGATAAGGAGTTCTATAACAACTCTAATTAGGAAGCATGGGTGGATTAGGACTCTATCTCCACTTGTATATATATAGATAACCAACGAGACCTTCCCTGTAGTGTATACTTCTTCTTTGTTTTGAGAAATCTGAGAGAGAAAGAGTTGGTGATTGGAAATCTAGGGGAAGAAGAGGAAGAAGCCAATCGGTCGGAAGATAATCGTCGGATGTCCTTCGCGCGCCCGCACATCGCAAAAGCAATGATCGTTTATCAAAGGTGAGTGGATCTTCCTAAACATCTAGATGCTTTAAACAGAAGACTGATGATAGTGTATGTTACTATTAAATTGTGAATATTGTATATAAAGTGATGGTTTGTTACCCATGGATTACATGGAAACTCTTTTGTGAGTCTTATAAATCTCAACTGTGAAGTATATAACTTCCCTGGAGTTGTTAACTCATGTTTCTTCTTGAGATGTTGTGAAATTGTATAAGAAATATAATCCAGAAGCCTGTCGTCAATGACAAGTATTGACTATAGGAGGTTGTGGGACCCACACGCGGATCTGATTAGAAATCAGGACCCCACATCTTGTAGTGGACCCAGGGACGACCTGTTTGGTAATGGTCCCATGTAAAGTGGATCCCATCTGAGCCCTCATCCTATGAGCAAGTTGTAAAACAGGCGACTGTTACAAGGAATGGCAATTTCTTGTCGTCAAGCCTTCTGGGACCCACCGGATAACCTGATTAAAAATCAGATCTGATCATCTGATGTAGGACCCCTGGGCAACCCTAGGGATGATGGCATCGGAGATTTGGACCAGTGGGACCCATTGTTCAATAGACTCAAAGAGTCCCGGGAGTGTGTAAGATGGAAAAAGGGCATACTGTCGACAATCCTTGTGGGACCCACTACCTAAGTTAATCATAGATTAGGCCCCCATATCTTGAAGAGGGCCCAGAGACGATCTGAATGGTGGTGGTCCCTTGTGGCCTTGTCTCCATCTAACAAGTTATTCAGAAACTTCAATTTTGTTAACCATGAGGATTATTCATGAATCTTGCTTGTGTTTGTTGAGACTGTGCGGCCCAGTAAAGATATGTGATGGTGAATCCAATCCATTAAGAGTAAAACCTATACTTGGGTGACCTTATACATTAGGTCTGATCTTGGTTTGGTCCACGGGATTTCACTTTGGAAGGTTTCAGGTGTGAATTCATTGCTGTAACAGTCTCTTTGTAAGGGTGTGTTGGATGAAATTTATGAATGGAGAATTAGCCCTAGACTTGGTATATAATTACTAAATAACCGAATTAATTAAGATTTTCATATAGTTATAATAAATTGTATGGGCTATCTTGGAATATTTAGTATGATTATGTCACCTTGATTGATATTCTATGAAGGTGGGCCTCTCCTACATCATCCCTTACCTATTATGATCAGAAGTGGGGCACTAATCTAATGGGGATTGGTATGGGATTGGCTCCACAATACTGTTGTATAAATTATTAATAGTGATGAATTATGGTTGTTATGTGATGGTGAGGTCCCAGACGTGGGATGTTAGACTTAGTGTCCGGGCCGTTATAGCGGCTGGTCCTTAGTGGACGTGAGTGGCCATTATGATGGCTGGTCCTTAGTAGACGTGTCTGATGAGACAGGGTCATGGTGACCGGTATACATGTATACAATGGGCCTTTGAAGCGTGGTAATGTGCATGGGCACGGATATGTATATGGATGTACTTTTGATGATATTTAATATATTGATTCAAATATGTTGATCATGTGTTATTATGTTTTCTACTGCTTGTGTAATTAGGAAAATTCATTCACCAATAATACTGATGTTGTGTTGTCCACTTCAGGTAATTTTGTTGCGGGTCGGGTGAAGCAGAACAGGACGGCGTTCAGCACGTAGATTTTGGCATGTGTGGCTGAAGAGAGAGAACGAGATGTAAAGAAGCAGGTCAGCAGCAGGTCAGCTTGACCAATGGGTCAGCCCACAAGTCAACATTGTATGAGTTGTCACTTGATATTAGATAGATATTAGTTTCCCTAACCATGCATGTAATCTTGTAATCAGATCTTAATCAGATCCACTAATTTAGGCTACAGTGTTATATATGTAACCATCGTCAATACAATGATACACAATTCTCTTGCAACTCGTCTCTCTCTCTCTTGCATGTTTCTGTTCTCTCTCTTGTTGCTTCTGGTTTGGTTCAAGAATCTCTAACATGGTATCAGAGCCCATTCAAGCATAAGAGGAGCCCTTGTTGTCAGTCATCACACCCTGAAGCAGCCCTGTTCGTCAGCCATCACGCCCTGGAACCTGCTGTGATCAAAGGTGGCCCACCTGTTGATCACCCTGCATCAGAATATCTTCCCATCCTGGTCGACCATTTATCCTAGGAATTCTGCACATTTTTTCCAGATTTTTTGATCATCTGAGGTAGGCCATTCTCCCTGATTTATACTTATCTCATCTGAGCACATAGTTTTCATCTAGCCCGCTCAAAATTCTGGTTACACAAGCTTTCATCAAAATTCCACCTAGAGGAGTTTCGGATTTTTGAGACAGAGATCCATGTGTGCTCTGATCATCCAGTGGGGCCCACAGCTCAAATCTGTTCCCAAAATCACACTTGCCTGGCCCTGTTTTGGAATATTTTTTGCCTGTTTTGGACTGGTCTGCTCTCTGTGGCTGTGATCTCTCCTCTAATCATTCAGTAGGGCCCATAGCACTCATCTGTGCTCAGATTCAAGTCTCTGTGACTTTTCTTATTGAAAATTATCAGATCTGGGTTGTTACTGTGGCTGTATTTCAAATCTGAATAGGCTTCTGGGGCTGGATTTCTCCTTATTCAGACTGTAAGCATCTTGATTTGGTTCAATGTCTTCTGATCGAACTGTATCGGGAATTACTATCATCCTTGATGGCACAAATTATCCCTATTGGTCCCATCTCATGCAAAATTTCCTCAAAAGTCAAAAACTGTGGAAATATGTTGCTCAGCAAATCCCTACACCAAACAGCAAGGATGCCACTTTTGAGGAATGGGAAGCTTCCGTTGGAAAAATAAATTCTTGGATTGCCAATTCAGTCAATCCATCTATTGGAAATCAATTAGCTAAATTCAATTATCCTAAGGCTGCTTGGGATTATTTAGCACGATTGTATACTCAATCTAATGTTGCTCGCCGATATCAGTTAGAATGGGAAATCAAAACTGCAGACCAAGGGAATGACTCCATTCATGATTTCTTTATCAAAATGACTGCCTTATGGGATCAACTGGCTCTAATGGAGCCCACTTTTAAAACAACTGATGATGCTCACACCTTTGAAGTCTATCGGCAACAGACTCGCCTGGTTCAGTTTCTTATGGCCCTCCGCCCTGATTTTGAACATATTCGTGGTCAGTTATTACATCGGTCACCACTGCCGTTCGTTGATACGACACTCTCGGAACTTTTGGCAGAAGAACAAACTCAACTTTCTCTTACAAGGAAGAAACATGTGGAGCCCACACATGTCCTGGCAGCAAATGTTAGTACCCCACAGCATGATCGCTCCTTTCCATCTGGTACCAATGACTTTTGCAACTATTGTAAGAAGAAAGGACACTGGAAACAGGACTGCCCAACCAGACCTCCAAGGCCAAACAATAAGACCAAACATTCTGGTCAACAGCCCAATCGTGGTCCCATGCAATCTATCTGATTAACAGAACACCATCCTCTGTATTATCTGGCACATCTCCATATGAAAAATTGTTCTCTTGTAAACCAAACTTGTCTCATCTAAAGGTATTTGGTTGCACTTGTTTTGTTATGTTGCATGACAATGAGAGAACCAAACTTTCCCCTAAATCCACTGTCTGTGTATTCTTAGGGTATGGCATCGAACAAAAAGGCTATCGATGTTATGACCCTAAAACCAATAAGCTACGGGTCTCGCGTAATGTCACCTTCTTGGAACATATACCTTTCTACACTTTACCTACTTCATCCCCTTCTCCTGAGCAACCTATGGTTTACCCTCTTGATCCCTTTCCAGACCTGTTTCCATCCGATACACCTTCTCCTCCACCCCTGCAGGTCTATCATCGTCGGCCCAAAACTCCGTCTGCTCCTTCGGACTCGGCAACACCACCTCCTACTCTTGACCCCGGGCCCATCTCCTCTGCTCCAGATGTGCCGAATCCTCCTCAAACTCGAAGGTATCCAATGCGCACCAGAATCCCTCCCTCTCAATTTGGCTTTGTTTGTACTAATCATTTTTCTCCATCCTATAAGTCCTTTCTTGCAGCAATTCATACCTTGGCAGAACCACAATCCTATAAGGAGGCCATTGCTCATCCGAACTGGAGGTCTGCCATCACAAAAGAACTTGCAGCTCTGCAGAAAACTCGAACATGGGATCTTGTTCCTCTTCCCTCCGGAAAATGGGCTATCGGCTGCAAATGGATATTTAAGATTAAGACCAAATCTGATGGATCTGTTGATCGCTACAAGGCTCACTTGGTTGCCAAAGGCTACACACAAGAATATGGGGTAGATTATGAGACCTTTGCTCCGGTTGCTAAGATGAAAACAATTCGTACTTTTATCTCAGTTGCCGCTATTAGACATTGGCCACTCTATCAGCTTGACGTCAAGAACGCCTTTTTGAATGGATTTCTTCAGGAAGAAATCTATATGCATCCTCCTCCAGGCGTCTAAGACCTCCTCATTATGTGTGTCGTCTCAAACGTGCTTTATATGGACTCAAACAAGCACCTCGTGCTTGGTTTGAACGGTTTAGCACCTGTATTATCAGCATTGGTTTTTCTCAGAGTGCCCATGACTCTGCTCTCTTCACTCGCTATTCACGATTTGGCTGTGTTTTCCTGTTACTCTATGTCGATGATATGATTATCACTGGTAGTGATGCTTCTGGTATTCTATTCTTGAAGTGTTTTCTTCATCGACAATTTGAGATGAAAGATTTGGGTCATCTGCGGCACTTTCTAGGCATTGAAGTTGCCTACGTTCCCACAGGATATCTTTTGTCACAAACAAAATACTGCAATGAAGTTCTTCAACGAGCTGGACTCACAGATCTTAAACCTGTCTCTACTCCAATTGAACATAATCTGAAACTTCGAACTACTGATGGAGATCTACTTTCTGATCCAACTCGTTATCGTGAAGTAGTCGGCAGCTTGGTTTATCTGACCATTACCAGACCAGATATTGCCTATGTGGTACATGTGGTAAGTCAATTTGTTGCTCGACCCACTCATCTTCACTGGGCTGTTGTACTGCGCATACTGAGATACTTACAAGGAAGTTCCAACCGTGCCCTCCTTCTTTCCTCTAGTCAAAATCTTACTCTGCATGGCTATTCTGATTCAGACTGGGCAGGAGATATCAATGATCGGCGCTCTACCACAGGCTTCTCCATCTTTCTTAGCTCCTCTCTCGTCTTTTGGAAGAGCAAGAAACAAGAAGTTGTCTCATGGTCATCCACTGAAGCTGAATATCGTGCCATCTCTCACACTACCACTGAAATTATTTGGCTTCGCTGGTTACTACGTGATTTAGGAGTTATAGTTCCTAAATCCACCCCTCTTTACGGACAGTGAAAGTGCACGGAAACTGGCAACAAATGATGTCTTTCATGAACGGTCCAAACATCTTGAAGTTGACTGTCATTTCATTCGTCAACATGTTCGGAGTGGTACTATAAAACATTCAAATAATTGATAAAAGGATTAGCTTTTGTTTAGTAATTTATATAATGTTTTAGTACATTATTGATTTGAGTCGGGAGATAGGAAATTGGATCATTAAGAGATTATTGATATTGTTTTGACTTTTATAATTTATTTGGAATTATAGTTTGATTTAAATACCAAATCTCTTATGTGAACTATTTGATAAATGTATGGTAAACGTTGCCAAGTTATAACGATCCGGACATCCGACTGGCCCCGGAATTTGGGTCGTGACAAGTAAAGGGCACAATGTGGATTTCAATATTAGTGGACCTGTGACTAGGGAAGATGAATTGGTTAGAATTGAAGAGTCATTATCAAGAAAGGACAAGCTAGGAAGTTTTTTAAACTTGGAATGGAAACATTTGGGATTTTTTTAATTTTGTGTGGTGGGGGGCCCACAAGCCAAGCCATTCCTTGCTTGGGGATTCTCCAAATTTGTCCAAATTTGAAGATGACTTAATGCCAAGTGGAATGGTAGAACTAGGAACCCAACCCAAGATTGATGGGAGAAAGCTTCAAGTACAGTGATCGCAATGATGACGACGACGACGGTTACTCTGACAATTCACAAGATTCTCACTGGCACGTTAAGGATAGTGATGTTTAGTGTCTCTCATATAAGGTTGTGCAAGATAGAAGGTTCAATTAAAACCAGTTCTTATAGATTCAGAGCTGACCATTCAAAGAGTTCTTTAATACTTGACAGCCCTCCCAATTTTTTTACTAAATCATAATTTGTGTACTATGTACCATAGCACAACTTCCTCATACACAGTACCTTGTATCTTCCAAGAAAACTGTGTCGTTGTCCAGTTATCATCATGTCCACATCCCTATCTAATGTGAGCTTCACCGGTTGATTCAAAAGATATGATGGTACAGCAGCCGCTGCAGCGATGAAGGCTGATCTGGTCTCCTTCCCACCAAATCCACCACCAATGCGCTTAGTCTTGCAAACAACTTTAGAAAATGGGAGGTTAAGAACATGAGCAACATACTTCTGGTGCTTTTGGGGAGCCTGCAAATGCAGAAAATAACAAATATGAAATAGCATTGGGTGAGAAAAAAAATACTCAAACTGCTTAGCAATCAAGAGTTAATACAAAAAATTTCTTTCCTTTTCTTTTTCTTTGTTTTTTTCTTCTTTCTCTTTTTTTATTGGTAAGATGACTTGAACACACAACCTCAAGGTTTCAATAGTGAGAACCTTCCATTGTGCCACAAGCTATGGTCATACAAAATTTTCCATATGTTTCTTGTAGACTTAAATACTGCACCTGCAGTTCATCTTCTTGATGGGGCGCGCCGCGCGCTCTTCGAAATGTATAGATGCACAAATGCATGTTTACACATCCACAAGCACAGGAATAAGCACATACTCAAGTGCTCATGCACGTTCCCACACAAAGAAACAGAGACACACTATATGAATCAAGAAATAGCCACTTCTCAAGACAAAACCTGGACTTCAAGTTATTCCATGAAATAAGCTTGCAAGAAATAAAATTGAAAGAAGACACAATTACCCAACCACATCACTATAAAAATAGGAATTTAAGAAATATCGGCAAAGGGGCTGCATTATATGACCTCTAATGAAATCAGGCATGCAAATACAATATACACTCGTAACAGATGTTGGTAGGATTGCAACTGGGCAGGACCAAAGCTTGTCCATCCACAAGCCTGTTTAGTTGCCGAACAAGATCTCGCCAGTGCCCTATCCATTGACAAAATAATGACCACTTGTATTTAGTAAGTCAGATGAGGTCAGACCATCTTGTTGAGCCTTTTCAGATTAAACCAAAAATAGGCCTGGGCCCAATCTATGGGCCTATAAACCAAGATTCAGAGTCTGAAACTCAATGCAAACATCCACAAGATCTAGTCTTTTTCTTTTGGATCTGTTTGTAGCTCTTTCTACTTTTTCTTGTTCTTTCCTGGGTGGCGGTTTCAGTGTGCTGTGTTTCTTTTTGTTTGCTTGTCAGTATGTTACTCTTGTACTGCTAAGCATTTGATTAATTAAAGTTACCATAAAAATAATTAAATAAATAAATAAGATCTAGTCAGTTCGAAGACTCAACCATTATGCCAAAAATCACAATACAGGACTAGGGTTCAATCATATTAAAGATAAAAATTAATTAAAAGAACTACCAAAAATGAAAGAAATTAGATGCCTAGAATCAATCTCCGCAGAGATAATAAACGAGGACGCACCTCAATAGGAAAACCAATTTCATTAATCAACTCTCTAAATAATTCTTTACTATAATGCCATATAAATAAGAAAGATAACTTAAGCCCTAAGAACCTAATTAAACTAGGAAACTAAATAAATTGGAAATCTAATCCTAAATAGAATTCTTTAAATAAAATCAGAAACTAATGACATAATTAGTTAATAAAATATCCTAAATCTAAGTGGGCCCTACACATGTGGCCATGAGGTCAACTCTGCATCACTTAACAAGTCACCATCAAAACTCATGGAATCTCAATTCCATGAGAAATTCTAAATTTTCAACCGCGTCAAAAAGTATTAAAACTATGCTATAAATTCAGCCCAAAGAGGTTTTTGTCAGGCCAAGCCGCCCAGTTGCAGCCCTAGTTTTAGGGAGAACAAGAGCAAAAAAAAAGGGATGAAACAGAAAAGGTTCCAGCAATAAACCAGTATCTAAAACTTAACAGCAACTCAATGTTTTACGTTCATTGAAATGAAGCAAACCTGAGTAGAGGAAATCATATGAACTTCATTGCCGCCATCAAGTGTCCATATTACAGTGCTGTGTGGTTCCAAGTAGAAATGTTCTTGGCCTCCTACTTGGACATCCCCTTCTATAATTTTGTCACAGGCTCCTGATTGAAAACAGAATTCTACATCACCCTTTTTTAAACATCTTTCAGTATTAGGATGAAAACTGTTGAATTGAAGGGCATCTCTTATGGACAAAATTGCAGGCAACTCTTGGTATTCGATGTGTATTTTTCGTGCAGCTGACCTAGCATTTTCATGTGTATCAGCCACCACCACCCCTATTACCTGTTTGGCACAAATAAAAATCACTTGCTTCATGGAATGTACCACTTTTCAAAAGTTAAAATAAAAATGCTAACAAATTGAAATGGTCATGACGAAGAGTTTTATATGGGATTATACTTATCCATACCTGACCCACACAAGTAACAAATTCTGAAGCAAAAAGCTCTTCATCGTAAACAACTGGTCCAACTTTATTGCTTCCAGGGATATCTTTTGACGTAAAGAATCCTCTAAACCCTGGGGAAGAATTGGCGCCTGAATCATCTATAGAGACTATGCGGGCATGAGCCTTTCTACTCAGTACTAAAACAGCATGTAAACCATTTGGAGGCATGGGTGTGTCATCAGCATATTCCGCTTCACCTGAAACCTGGATGAGATAATTACATTGAGAACTAAGCTAAAGAAAAAGAAATCATAAAAAAATAAAATTGGTATTTTTTCAACCAATGTGATACAAAATAACAAAATCTAACATTTGAAGAAGCCATTGCAATAAAAGGTAATGGTTTCTGCCAATGATCACTTAAAATACCATATAAATAAAAATCTCTTGCAAACAAATTTCATGCATCAGTGCTCTGATAGCCAAAAAATTTACTGATGTCCTTTTGGGAAAATTCCAATTGTAACCACATCAAGAATACGATAATAACTTCTGCATGTAGGTGAGAACATGACTGCAAAAAGAATACAGAGAACATGGTATCTGTTTGGTCAATTTGGAAAAAATTACCATTACCAACAAAACTCCAAAAAACAAAAAAGAGCAAACATATATATGGGCTGTGCTCTCCTGCTGTTGGTCAGTGCAGACTCCGTAATGGGGCCCACCTGGGGTGTGTCCAATCATGGGGGAGGTGGGGGGATCGAAGATCCAGATGAAACTACCTATGTGCAAAGTTTCAGGACCATTAGATCATCCTAAACCCTTAGCCCTCAAGTTCAACGGCTTTAGACGGCATCATTTTTGTTAGGATTTCAATTCGAGGTTAGTAACATTCAGATGAGTTTCAAACATGGAGCTTGTGAAATTCAGAAAACAGGGAGGGAAAACAAGGCGGGAGAAGAGGGGGCGAGGGGGCTGGAGATGGATTGATCATAGGGGGTCCCACAAGCCTACAAAACGAGAATCTGCATGGTTGCTCTTCCCATGGGAGCATTTCTATATATAAATAAATAAATATGCATTCCAATAGTTACATAAATAATCAGACAGGCATATGTGTTTGGTAAAACTACAAAAGATGGAATGCATGCCTGAAGCTTTGCTGAAAGATGAACAGTAGGAAGCCCCACAGCAGTCCCCTGTTTTTCCACTTCAAAACTCTGAATTCCACTAGAGGGCGGCCTGTTAGAAGACAGTATCGCTGACCGAAAGGACAATGGAAAGCTTTTTAGAAGGGATATTTTTCTCTCCATATGCTGAGCAACCCACAAGAAAAATTTGAAAAAGAAGCTTAACGTTAAAGATCTTCGGAATTCCGCCATACCACCGGGAACATTTTCAGGAAGAGATATATCCTCACTTAATTTGCCTAGCGCCCCCTGCAACAATTCTGTATCCCAACTTTTACCAGCAAGAAAGCATTCAGTCTTCAAAGCAGAAAGGCTGACAGGAGCTACTCCACCATAAACAACAGATGCATCAGAAACAGCCCAATTTCCTTCTTTCTCTTCAAGAAAAACACGCATTCCTGCATTTACAATTGCAATGTCATCATCCCTTCGATGAGCCTGCTTGAATTCCTTCACAAACTCAAACGGCCTAGTCCATGGCAAGAAAATGGAGAGTAAAATTTCACCAGGTCTCATATCCACCTTCCGGTAGCCCACAAAGAAATCTTTTGCCTGGGTAGTTCTGACATTCTCTTTACAATCAATGATCCTAAATTTTGCTCCTGCAGCCATCCAAAGCGGATTCAAGTCTGATATTGGACTTGCAGTGCAGATATTTCCACCAACTGAAGCTACATTCTTTATCTGTGTCCCAGCAAACCATTTTAGTTGTTCAATGAAGGCCTTACAAGATGAAGTTTCATGAGCATCACGCTCTGCTACAACCTTTCTAAGAACTTTTTGAAGCTCTGTCAACCTAACAGCAGCACCTATCTCCAGACCATCATCCCTCACACTCAAAGCATTAAGTTCAGGTACATGTGTGACAGAAATTTGAACCTGATATTGGACATTCTTGAACTTTGTTTCAATTCCTACCTCAGAATTACCAACTAACAATTTTGCATCTGGGTATCTCAATTTCAAATCTAGGACATGTTTAAGTCTTAGGGGTCGATACCACTTAAGTGCACCAAACCCACTCAACTTCAAAGGTGCTATCTTCCTCAATAAAAGCTCTGGAGGAAAAATAAGCTCCTTTTCACTGTAGGAGCTTCCATTTATTTCACTATAACAAAGAAGTCTGTAACTTCCACCCCTGTGTACACTATTGGAGGAGATTTCATCATGGTTTACAGCCTTTCCTCCACAGGAACATGGTTTTCCAGTTGAAGGGCAAATAAAATCTTCTTTTGAACTGCTTGCAGAAGAACTATTAGTATATAAGGCATTATCAGTCTTGGCAAAAACACGAAATGCATCAATAATTGGTCTGTATCCAGTGCAACGACACAAATTTCCAGCAAGGTATTCTTCAATTTGCTCTTCACTAGGTGGTGTTTCACTCGACCTCAATAATGCGTACATCGACATGACAAATCCAGGAGTACAAAATCCACATTGTGAACCATGAGCATTAGCTAAAGATTCCTGCACATAAATTAAATTATGCTTCATTATGTCAACAACCACAAACTGGGTTGCCAGTTAGTTCAAAATGAATAATTAAACTTAGCATAAGTGCAGATGTTTAAAGCACACACTTCCGTCCGGTTTTTTTTTTTTTTTTTTTTTTTTGAGAAATTATGTATACCAATCAAAATGATCACCAACCAGAACTCAAAGTTCTACCTTAGCAAAAGTTATCGATTACCAGATTGGTGCAAAACCACATTAAAACCATTTATCTATCTTAAGAACAGAAGAATGACACTAAGAACAGAAGAATGGCACAAGCCAATTTGAACTAATCATGCCGTTGACTTTAACCAAAATAAATTAAATCACATCATCTTGGTATAAAATAAACAAGAAATCCAAAATTCCAATCAAATTTTGGTTATTTTACAAAAATACCACATTTCATTCATGATTACTCACTGTATTCGGATCCTTAGAACAATTCTGATGAAGTAGATCTACAACCTACAGCATGCTAACCTTTCCGAAAGAAAACAGAACAAAAATCCAAAACTACTCCATCTCTTTTGCTTAGCCCAATAAGTTTAGGCATGATTCAAGGAAAGTCAGGATGAAAAGCAAACCCATTACAGGAACAGACACCATCATCATCAACAAAGCCTTGTCCTAACTCCCAACTATATTGGGGTCTGCTACATAAATTTTGTTTCTCCATTCTGATCTATCCTAAGTCAAATCCCCAGGTAAGTTGCACGTCATCAAATCCATGAAAGTAAAATTGTGGGGCCTAATCATTCATTTTCCTAGTTACACAGGGTCATGTATCATTCAGCTTGGTCGAAGCTTGTAAAGACTATAGACACTGTCATAAGTTAGAGATTAGGACTTATTTATAATATATAGTATGTTGGCGGCCTTGCTGTAATTATCAGAAACTTGTGGGGGTTTCTTGTAATTTTCAGAAACTAAAATATAATAATATATGAATGGTCGTCAGCCCTAAGAGTGATGATCATTCTTCTGAGTAACTCTCTAATTCTTCTTCGTGGTTCTCTAAGAGACAATACATTAGAACCCTATATCCAATCCAATATAAGGTTCCAACTTGGTATCAGAGTTACAGGAGTAGACAATCATACAAACAAGACTCCTGGTCCAGATCCAACAACTAGACAGGTTTTGGAGGCTTCTTACCCTAGCCGAACCATAACAGAGGTTTGGCTGGGATTTTTATCGTGCCAGAAGTGTGCAGTCAGTTGATGGGGACTTGAATCAAGTCTGATCAGGTTCTTAGGAAGTCTGAAAGTGTATAAATCAGGAGATTAATGTTTTTTTTTTGAAGTTTTTTTAGTCCAGAGCATTTGTAGTTCAGGTCAACTGGGTCTCTTCGATGTCAACAAGCATTTGTTGGTACTGCTGGCTTGTTCTGCTGGTATAGTTGTTGATGTCAACTGTGTATTGGTGCTGCTGGTATAGTTGTTGATGTTTACTGTGTGTTGGTGTCGGCTGGTAATGTTCTTGGTGTATGACAAGTGCTGCTGCCTATTCTCTGGTGTTTGTTGATGTTGCTGGCCTATCCTCTTGTTCTGCTAGTATAGTTCTGCTGCTATTCTCTTGTTCTGCTAATATAATTTGTGGTGTCAACTGGTATAGTTTTTGGTGTCTGATAAGTGTTGCTGCCTATATTCTCTGGTGTTTGTTGGTGGTGTTGGCACTGTTTGTTACAGTCAACAGGTTGGTGACCTTTTTTTTACCTCTTTTAAGATTCGTCAAATGGGTAATTAATTGGAACTTCAATCTCAATGGAATCCAAGGGTGAAAGTTCCACATGATACAATGGCATAGGATCCAACCAACAACTCCTCCCTAATGTTGTTAATCCTAGTACTAGGATAACACCAAGTCTCTTTGATGGTACCAATTATAAGGATTGGGCCTATTTAGCCAAAATGGCCATTGAAGGTTCGAAGAGACTTTGTTATATTAACGGGAGTATGAAGGAACCAGAAAAGGACGATCCTAAATATTCAGATTGGATTTCAGAAAATATGTTGGTCATGAATTGGATTCTTAATTCAATGGAGGAAGGAGTTGCAAAAGGTTTTAAATACTCTGAGGCAGCTAAAGACCTTTGGGAGTCAATTGAGGCAGCTTATGCTCAAAAGAGGAACAATGCCAGGATCCTAGAATTGAGGATGAAGATTGCTAGTTTTAAACAAGGGACTCTATCCATTGGAGATTACTATTCCAAATTCAGGGCATTGTGGATAGAGTTGGAGTCTTACACGAGCCCCGAACCTAGTTGTGCTAAGAAGCAGGTAAAACTGTTGGAAGACCAACAAATATTTAAACTCTTGGGGGGTGTTAACTCAGAGTATGAACCAATCCGAACATATGTAACAAGTCAGGATCCGTTGCCTCCCATTGGTACAATATTTTCCCTACTGCAAGGAGATGACGGATGGTTATTAATCCAAAATCTGATGACATACCTAAGAGATCTGCTCTTGTAAACAATAATGTGGGTAATCCAATGTCAACCACTGGCTATGGAGGATATGGCGGCGGTAGAGAACGTGGCCATGGAAATAATCGCGGAGGTGGACGTAATGGTGGATATGGTGGTCATGGTAGAGGTCATGACAATCGTGACAAAAAAATTGTACTCGTTGTGAGAGATACAGACACACTCAAGAAAATTGTTGGGATTTGAATAGTAGGCCAGGAAATGTATCTGCAACACTGGTGGAGGTGGAACACCCTAGTGGCAACTCACAATTCTCAGAGATTGGCTACATTAGAGGGTGCCAATCTCTAACGAAGAATTGGGAACACCCTAGAGCCACCAGAGTGTTCACAATTCTCAGTGATTGGCTCACAATTCTTCATCAGAGATTGGCTGCATTAGAGGGTGCAACTCATGATTCTTCAATGGTATGACTTTTTTTCCCATTATCCTGCTACATTTGCCTCATCTACTTCTCCCTACTTCTCCATCTACTTGGGTGATTGATTCAGGGGCCACAGACCATGTGACAGGTATACGTTCTGAGCTATGATGCCCGGATACGGACACGGGTACAGATACGGGACACAGGAACGGATACGGGACACGGGAACGGGCGTCCGATACGTCAACTTCAAAATCTTAGGATACGGATACGGGTACGGCATTCATAGAAATATATAAATATAAATATTTGGTTAGGGATTTATTTTAGGTGGAATGTTTATTTTATCTCAATTTAGAGCTCAAATATTACAAGGCCCACTGTTTGTTTTAAATTTTCAATGAGGTGGGCCTCACAATACAATATCTCAGCATAGAAAAAGAGAAAAAAATAAAAAAGTGGGCTGAGTGGCTGATTGGATCAGTAGCACAACATTAAAAAGAGAAGAAAAGAAAAATGGGCCGAGTGACTGATGGGCCCATTAGCCCAACATTAAAAAATGAAAAAAACAGAATAGGCCCAACGGGCCCATACTCATTTATAAGAGCAACAGATTCTTTTATGCCCTTTCGTTGGCATCTCTAGGGCACAAACGAATGAGAGTGAAAAAAAAAAAAAAAAGAAGAAGAAGAAGAAGAAGAAGGAAAGAAAGAAAAAAGAACAGAGGAAGAAGAAGATGAGGAATACCTAGCACATGAAGGTCACAGCAGCAGCAGTCGAAGCAGGTGGGTCTCCTCCTCCTCTCCTCCTCCTCTTCTTCTTTTTTGTTTTCCTTTTGATCAAACTAAGAGAAAGACAAAAATTGGCTGAAATGGAAAATCTGCCGAAATATTGGGCGAAAAATAATGCAAGCCGTATCCTAAAATTGGCCCCCCGTATCCCAGCCGTATCTTGCCGTATCCCGTATCGGTATCCGTATCGGACCGTATCGGTACGGATACCACAGGTAATTTGCAGTATCCGGGTATCATAGGTTCTGAGCTTCAGTCATACACTTTTACTATTGATGGGAGGGTGAGAATTGTAGATGGTTCCTATACCCACATAGCTGGGAAAGCCAGAAAGGGACTATCTGCATCTTACCAAAGATATCTTTATCTTCTGTTCTTCAACCTTTCGTCTGTTAGTGCACTAACCAAGAACCTTAATTGTTGTGTTACCTTTTATCCTTCTTACAGTGTTTTTCAGGATTTGAGGACCGGGTAGAAGATTGGTGGTTGTAGTAAGAGTAATGGCCTTTACACATTGGATTTGAAGAAATAGAGTCGAGCATTGGAGACTGAAATTGTTGATGAGAATAATGTCAATCCAGGCCCATCCATTTAGGCCCATTTATTGTACCCATTTATTGTATTGTACTTAGTCAAAGGATATACTTAATTTGTTGCTACAGTTTAGGATCTAAGATTCGTAATTGATTGTAATAAGGGAATTGAGCCCTTATATATATGAACAACAGTCGACCCAAAGAGGACGACATTGAGCATTCTCTTTCACAATTGCTTCCATTCTATTTCTCTCACATGGTTCAGAGTCAAATCAATCATCTGATCGTCTCCTAAGTCATCTTCCAAGCCTTGGAAGCCATCTGTGATCATTTTTCTTCAACTCGATCCTCTCTAATCATCCCTGATCATCTCTGATCAACCGTGGCCCACCTATGATCAATATCACCAATCTCAGCGGATTCTTCCCTCTTGGTCGACTGAATATTTTCTTGTTTATGAAGATTTTTTCAAGATTTATTGATCATCAGAGGTAGGTCTTCTACCTATTTTTGTGGAAATTCAATTTCTTCCATTTGTTTTTATCTCGACCGTCCAAAATCCAGGATCTGGATCTGATTTGACCGGGACCACTTCCAATAGTTGAGTGATTATCCTGTTCACCCATCCCCACTCTCTGATCTATCAAGAGATCACCAGGTGGGGCCCAGGTTCTGTTTCTCTCCCTGCCGACCTGGACGTTTTAATGCTGCTGTCTGGCCAATTTTTTCCGATTGTGCTCACTCTTCATCCAGTCTTTCTGGGAACTGTACTGGGTGCCGATTGCTAATTCTTGTTGCTGTTGCTATTTGCTAGTTACTGTAATTACTGTTGATTGCTCATCCTTCTGCTGTTCTGCTAGTAATTCATCATTCTGGTTGTTTATTGCTGTTGGGTTAATTGCTTGTTCATCCTTCCATTTGTTACTGCCATTACTGCTATTCTGGTTGTTTCCTGCTTTCTGGATTGATTGCTTGTTCTGGATAGTCATGGACAAATCTGAAATTACCCTGGTTAAGTTTGATGGGAAAAATTATACCTCATGGGCCTTCCAATTTCAAATTTACTTAGAAGGAAATGAACTCTGGGCACACATTGATGGATCTGAACCTAAACCCGAGGAAGATGCCAAGAAGATTTTAGCTTGGACAACTAAGGATGCTAAAATAAAAACCTGGTTATTGGGCTCAGTTGACCCACATTTTAACCTCAATCTCCGACCTTGCAAAACTGCCGTGAAATGTGGGACTATCTTAAAAAGATCTATCAACAAGGCAATGTTGCTCATCAATTTCAATTAGAACTTGACATTTCTCAATTTACTCAAGGCACCCAGTCTGTTCAGGAGTATTACAATGGATTTCGCAGACTGTGGTCCGAATACGATGAGATTAAGTTTGTCACGGTATCTGAAGCTCTCCTACCTGAACTACTTCCCTTACAGCAAAGTAGCCATCGGGATCAGTTTCTTATGAAACTACGTCTGGAGTTTGAGACAGTTAGATCTAACTTGATGAGCAGGGCTTCTCTTCCTAGCTTGGATGACTGTCTTCAGGAACTTCTACGGAAAGAACAACGTCTGGTCACTAAAACTACTCTGGAACAACAGAGATCTGTTGAGGCTCCCCTTGCCTATGTTGCTACAACCAGACCACCTCCTCGGGACATCAATAAAGTTCAGTGCCATACCTGCAAGAAATATGGTCACTATGCAAATCAATACAAGGCAAAAATCTGCCGATATTGTAAGGCCACTAGTCATGTTATTGAAGAATGCCGGAAGAGGACTCGTAATTCTACTTCCCGCAACTATGTGCAGTCAGCCCCTGGTACTTACAGCGTGCCGTCAGCTCCTAGTACTTACACAGTAACCACTCCACCATATGCATCCTCTGACTTCAGTGGTTCTTTGCAGTATGATTCTTCCTCCCAACCTGGTTCCTCACGATCTGCGTCACCAGCTCCTCTCACCCCTGAGATGGTAAACCAAATGATCATCAATGCCTTAGCTTCCATGAACATTGCAGGTACTGCTTCCTCTCTTTCCAATACCTGGTACTTAGATTCTGGTGCAAGTAACCATATGACCACTTCAGCCCTAAACTTACAAAATGTTGTTCCTTACACTGGTCATCTTACTGTTCGAGCTACCAACGATGATCATCTTCCCATCACCTCTGTTGGTGATACCCCTAGCCCCTTCCCATTAACCAATGTTTTAGTTTCTCCTCATCTTGCTACCAATTTGGTTTCAGTGGGTCAATGTCTCTTTTTCTCCTTCTGGTTGTGTTGTGCAGGACCAGGAGTCGGGGGAAGTGATCGCGAGGGGGCCTAAGCGTGGAAGGCTTTTTTCATTACCAGTGTCTTCATTTATTCCAAATAACTCTTTACATGAGTTATTTTGTTTTTTCATTAAGAATAATTCTCGGTTGTGGCGTAATAGACTTGGTCATCCGAATGCCTCTACAATGTCTACTTTATTTCAATCTGGATTATTACATAAACCTATTGATTCTGCTTCGTTTGAATGTGATGCTTGTAAATTAGGAAAGAGTAAAACTTTACCTTTTCCACACTCTTAACACATGGAGCACTGCATGTTTTGACTTAATTCACAGTGATGTTTGGGGTATTGCTCCGACTCTTTCTCATAATCATTTTAAGTACTTTGTCACCTTCATTGATGACTACAGCAAATTTACTTGGATTTATTTATTACATTCAAAGTCTGATGTTCTTCATGCTTTTAAAAAAAAATTAAGCTATGTTGAAACACAATTCTCCACATGCATTAAGATTTTACGATCAGACTCAGGGGGGTAGTATGTGTCCAATGATTTTCAATCTTTTCTAACTTCTAAAGGAATCATTTCTCAACGTACATGTCCGTATACTCCACAACAAAATGGAGTCGCGGAACGGAAAAACAGACATCTCCTTAATGTAACTAGAACACTTCTCATTGAATCTTCCATTCCCCCTCGTTTTTGGACTGAAGCTCTCACCACCACAGTTTATCTCATCAATCGCCTTCCCTCACCTACCATTGATCATTTCACACCTTATTTTAAACTGTTTGGGCAACAACCTATGTTTGATCACCTTCATACATTTGGTTGTGTTTGTTTTGTTCATCTTCCTCTCACAGAATTAACAAAACTAACTGCGCAATCTCGCAGGTGTGCGTTTTTGGGTTATGCCACTAATCAAAAAGGTTTTGTTTGTTATGATCCCATTGGACGTCGTATCCGGGTTTCTCGCAATGTTATTTTCTTTGAAAATCAATATTTCTTCCAAACTCACATAGACTGTCCTCAACCATCTTCACCAGCTCTCTTACCTAGTTTCTCGGATCAAACAATAGATCAAACAACTGTTACTAGGTTTAATCCTGATTTTGTGTATCACTGACGGGAAAAACCTACCACTGCAGATGGCCGTCCTCCTGCTCCTCCCCCAACCACTGGTTCCGCGCCTACTCAAACCTTGCGTCGCTCCTCCAGATATTCTAGACCGCCTGAGAGGTATGGATTTACCCATACTTCTTTGATGACAACCCTATCTTCTGTCCTTATCCCTAGTTCTTATTTGCAAGCTGTACAACACGATTGTTGGAACCAGGCCATGAAGGAGGAATTGGATGCATTGGATCAGAATCACACCTGGGATATTGTGGAGTGTCCTTCAACAGTTAAACCCATTGGTTGCAAATGGATCTACTCGATCAAACTTAAATCTGATGGGTCCTTGGATAGACACAAAGCTCGACTTGTAGCACTCGGAAACGGACAGGAGTATGGCATTGACTATGAGGAAACGTTCGCACCTGTGGCAAAAATGACATCTGTTCAGTTACTTCTCGCCATTGCTGCATCTAAATCCTGGCCTTTATACCAAATGGATGTCAAAAATGCATTTCTCCATGGGGATCTGCAGGAAGAAGTCTATATGCGAATACCACAAGGTGTCCCCTCTCCCTCAAAGAGGACTGTCTGTCGCCTGCGCAAATCGCTTTATGGTCTAAAGCAAGCTCCTCGGGCATGGTTCGAAACCTTCCAGAGTCGCTTACGCGAGAGTAGCTTTACCCAGAGTCCTTATGATCCATCTCTCTTTCTCTGCCACACATCTACTGGTGTTACTGTGCATCTCGTCTATGTTGACGATATTATTATCACTGGCACAAATGATGGTATGATCAAATCTCTCCAAGCTTCTCTCAAGGATTCCTTCCGTATGAAGGATTTGGGCCCATTGCATTATTTCTTGGGCTTAGAGGTGCATCAATCTCCCAAAGGTCTATTTGTTAATCAACACAAATACACATCAGATCTTATCGAGTTGGCTGACCTCCATGATTCTTCACCTGTTGATACACCTGTCGAGGTAAATCTCAAGTTGAGTAAAGATGATGGCGATCTTCTTCCTGATCCTCATACCTACCGGCGTCTGGTGGGAAGTCTTGTCTATCTCACCATCACTAGACCTGACATATCCTATGATGTTAATCTTGTGAGCCAATTCATGACAGCTCCTCGACACCTTCATTTGACAGCTGTGAAGCGGATTATTCGCTATCTGCTGAGAACTGTCTCTCGTGACTTATATTATCCAAAGGATAATCCTCTTCATCTGACCGCTTATGCAGATGCTGATTGGGCAGGCTGTCAAGACACACGCCGTTCTACTACTAGTCGGTGCATGTACCTTGGAAATTCTCTCATTTCTTGGAAATGCAAGAAACAAGAACGGGTGTCCAAATCTTCCACGGAAGCTGAATATAGGGCAATGTCTTCTGCTTGTTCTGAGATCTTATGGCTACGGGGACTTCTTTCGGAACTCGGGTTCGCTCAAACCTCTCCTGCTCCATTGCATGCCGATAATACTGGGGCTATCCGCATCACTGCAAATCCCATCTTCCATGAACGCACCAAACATGTCGAAGTTGACTACCACTTTATTCGAGATGAATATAAGCGTGATGTCATTCGTCTACCTCATGTACCTACAGAGTTTCAGTTTGCGGATATCTTCACAAAAGGACTTCCTCGGCCTCGACATCAATTTCTTGTCTCCAAATTGCTGCTTTATGACTCCCCAGCATCAATTTGAGGGGGGGGGGGGGGTCAATCGAGGCCCATCCATTTAGGCCAATTTATTGTACCTGATGATGCCAAAAAGTGGTTTTCGGGCACCACCGGTCAAGTAATAAATAATTAATGAAAAAATGGATGGAGAGAGAGAGAGAGAGAGAAAGAGAGAGGAGATTTATAGTGGTTCGGTCAGTGTGACCTACGTCCACTTTAATTGGTGAATTTACTGCTCTGGGGAGGAGATTACAAAGTAGGAGATTACAATGATGATGTGAACGTATAATTGGAGGAGGATTGCTTGCCCCCCAGTGATGGTGGGGCTTGGTGATTTATAGTCTTCCCCTAACAGATGGGGAGACTCTTCAGCAACGGACGATTCAATTTGGCGGAGTCTTCGAACCGCTCCCAACAGAAGAGGTGGGTAGGATCTTCTCCTCAAGACTTGGTAAAAGCAGGTAGATGGAACGTGCTGACTTCGTCGCTTCGTGGATCCGGACCCGGCTTTCAACGAATGGGTTCAGACCTGGGCTCATCATGGACTCGGGTTACTTGGGCCTGACCCATCATTGTGGACTGAGTCATTTGGGCATGACCCATCATTTGCCCCTCAATGCCTTGCGCCAAAGGAAACTTTGAAAGTAAGGCATTTTGGATATCAGGCCCTTTTTTTTTTTTATGTCGAGCATTTGTAGCTTTTGTAGACACGATCCGTCTTCGCCGTTCCCCTTTTAATACATGCACTTCGCAGAGGGGGTCCGAGGAGCGCTGCTGGTGGTGGGCGCCCAGGCTGTTGCAGGACGGACAGGGACGCCCAGCTGCAGTGCTTGTTGCCGAGGAGAGACGGGGCGCCCAGGCAAGGGGCGCCCCTGCTGACGTCGCTGCTGCCCTTGCTGACCTCCCTGGCGAGGTGGAAGGACAGTGGGGCGCCCGTACTTCGGGCGGCAAGCAAGGCAGGGGCCTGGGCGCCCCTGATGCTAGGCGTGCAGCCCTCGCTGCTGATGGGCGTGCAGCCCTGCTCTGCTGGTGGGCGTGCAAGGCGTACAGCCCCTTTGGGCGTGGGCGAGGCTGCTGGCCGGGGAAGTGCAGTGACCATACTGGGCGAGCAGGTGAGTGGATGACGTTGTATAGTGGTATTCATCGTCAGATCCCAATTTGACATAGATCAGGTCCCCACCATAACACCCAGGTAGTTGAGGTCCATCAACATGGATTAGGGAACTTGATCACTGAGCTCCTGATCTGACATGAAATGACACGAGTCCGGTGGAGAGCCAACCATGATTTGACATAATGAGTTAATGATACCTCATCTGGCATGGGCCAGCAACTGGTGGGCACCAGTCGTGGTCTGAATCATGTGGGAACTGACTTTATGTAAGCCTTCTGAGGCCATCAAGCTTGTATTGAGAAGTGATGATCCTTCATATGCTCATCATCAGCTTACGATCTAACAATGATCGTATCCAATATGTGTCATCCTCATTGGCAGACCTAGAAAATCTTCCTTGTTGGGTCCACTGTAAAAATAAATTGAGGGGGCCATTAATAAAGAGCCATAAATAATTTCAAAAAACATAGCTCCCCCAGCTCTGGTTCCACCGCTGGCCATGGTACTGTATGGTCACTGTAATTTTGGATTATTCCCTCTAACTGGAAAAAACCATAGAAAAATAAAAGCAGCAGCAGGGTTAGTGCAGGCGAGCAGGTGCTGGGCGAGGAGCTGGTGCTGCTGGGGTACTGGGCGCCCAGGCTCTGCTGTGCTGGGCGCCCAAGGCTGCTGGACGCCTGGTGCTGGGCGCCCGCTGCTGGGCGCCCAGGCTGCTGCAAGCGATGGAAGGGGCGCTTCCTGCGATGAGCCATGGATGGGTGGTACCCGTGGTCTACGCAGAGGAGGAACTGGACGCCAAGCTGGTGTGTGCCAATGTGGGCGAGCACGCGGGTGAGCAGGCTACTCTAGTCCATTAGGCACCAAGGGATGCTGATCCAGGCGAGCAAAAGGAAAACTATTTTGGGCGAGCAGACCGTGTCAGGTGCCCTTATAGGCGTTGTTCCAGCTGGTTTGGCTCATTTGGGTGGCCAGACGGTTGGGTACACTAATTTAATGTAGTCCCGGGTTGCAGATGACCTGGTGAAAGAAGCAGACTGCTTGCGTGAAAGCAAAGACAGAGTCTGAGGATTGCTCGTGAGAGAGCTTGAGACCGTGCTTTTGGCGCCCCATGAAAGAGCCGCCAAGTTGGGGATTGGCTGCCTGTTTGAGAACAGTGCAGAGGTAGGCCAAGCTTCTTTGACGACCCGCGAGAGAGCCGCTAAGCTGGAGATAGGCTGCCTGTTTGAGAACAGTACAGAGGTAGGCCAAGCTTTTTTGACGACCCGCGAGAGAGCCGCTAAGCTGGAGATAGGCTGCCTGTTTGAGAACAGTGCAGAGGTAGGCCAAGCTTTTTTGACGACCCGCGAGAGAGCCGCTAAGCTGGAGATAGGCTGCTTGTTTGAGAACAGTGCAGAGGTAGGCCAAGCTTCTTTGACGACCCGCGAGAGAGCCGCTAAGCTGGAGATAGGCTGCCTGTTTGAGAACAGTGCAGAGGTAGGCCAAGCTTTTTTGACGACCCGCGAGAGAGCCGCTAAGCTGGAGATAGGCTGCTTGTTTGAGAACAGTGCAGAGGTAGGCCAAGCTTTTTTGACGACCCGCGAGAGAGCCGCTAAGCTGGAGATAGGCTGCCTGTTTGAGAACAGTGCAGAGGTAGGCCAAGCTTTTTGGGCGACCCGCGAGAGAGCCGCTAAGCTGGAGATATAGGCTGCCTGTTTAAGAACAGTGCAGAGGCAGGTCAAGCTTTTGGCGATCCATGAGATGATTCACCTCGCCTGGACCTGTTGATTTCCTCAGCATTCATATATTTTTGAACTTTTGTCAATAGTTCTGGCATGTTCTTTGGTGGTCGCTTCATTACTGAAAAGAGGAAACTGGATGAACGGAGGCCTCCCAGAAAGGCGGTCATGGCGACTTTGTCATTGGGCTCCTCGACTTGGAGGACCTCCTCGTTAAAACGAGTGAGGTAACTCCTCAGACTCTCATCTCGGTCTTGTTTTATACTGAGCAGGTGGGTGGCAGGCTTCTGGGGGCGGCGTCCTCCAATGAAGTGCGACACGAAGGACTTGCTTAGCTCTGCAAAGGTGGAGATGGAGGCTGGGGTCATACTGGAGAACCATTGCCGTGCGGAGCCCTTTAGGGTGGTTGGAAATGCTCTACACATGATCTCGTCAGAAATGTTGTGTAGTTGCATTAGAGTTTTATAAGTTTCCAAGTGATCCAGCGGGTCCTTGGTTCCATCAAAGGTCTCCATGGTCGGCATTTTGAATTTTTTGGAGAGTGGGTAGTTCGCCACGGAGGGTTTGAACGGTGTGTTCGTTCGTTGCACCAGGTAGTCAATGGATTCTGGTACCTGTGCCTTCATGGCATTGAAGACATTGCCAATCTGATTTTGCATCTCCTTGATTTTCTCGTCCCAATGGTTGGGAGCTTCCCTGGACTGACCTCGGTAGCAACTCTCGCCTTCCAGGCTGTAATTCTCGCTTCCCTCCTCCTGGAAATCAGGATCCTCATCATTGGAAGCAGAGGGAGGAGGTGGAAGTCCACCGCGATTTGACCCTCCTGGGGCTCCACCCGGGGGAGGAGGTACATCGAGATGAGCGCGGCCTTCAGGATCGACCAGGAGTCTTCCGTGTGGGACGATAGGCGGAGCTCCAGCAGATGTGCCCTGGGCGTGGGCGCCATGATGACAGGCGCCCAGGGTGCCATGATGATGGGCGCCCAGGGGTATTCCTCGACCCTGGGCGCCCAGGTGAGGGTGTCGTCAGTTGGCGCCTCGGCCCCGGGCACCGTGTGGACGGGCGCCCGGGTGAGGTGCCCCTCTGCGTGGAGCAACCGGTTGCTTTGAGCGCGGTACTTCCTGCGGCCCTGCACCTAGTGCTCCTCCCTGGCCTACCAGCATGAGCTGCAATATTTGTTGGTTCTGAGTCACCAACTGCTGCATGGTCTCTAACATCTGCTGAGGAGAGGGAGCGGGAGCATTCGGTGCAGGGTTGGTCGGTGGAGGACTACCCTCGCCTTCTCGCGAAGGATTACCATCTTGTCGCCTTGTTGACCTGGTGATCGGCATAGCTTTTGAAAAAAGGGAATTTTGTTGTTCCCACAGACGGCGCCAAACTGATGATGCCAAAAAGTGGTTTTCGGGCACCACCGGTCAAGTAATAAATAATTAATGAAAAAATGGATGGAGAGAGAGAGAGAGAGAGAGAAAGAGAGAGGAGATTTATAGTGGTTCGGTCAGTGTGACCTACGTCCACTTTAATTGGTGAATTTACTGCTCTGGGGAGGAGATTACAAAGTAGGAGATTACAATGATGATGTGAACGTATAATTGGAGGAGGATTGCTTGCCCCCCAGTGATGGTGGGGCTTGGTGATTTATAGTCTTCCCCTAACAGATGGGGAGACTCTTCAGCAACGGACGATTCAATTTGGCGGAGTCTTCGAACCGCTCCCAACAGAAGAGGTGGGTAGGATCTTCTCCTCAAGACTTGGTAAAAGCAGGTAGATGGAACGTGCTGACTTCGTCGCTTCGTGGATCCGGACCCGGCTTTCAACGAATGGGTTCAGACCTGGGCTCATCATGGACTCGGGTTACTTGGGCCTGACCCATCATTGTGGACTGAGTCATTTGGGCATGACCCATCAGTACCCATTTATTGTATTGTACTTAGTGAAAGGATATACTTAATTTGTTGCTACAGTTTAGGATCTAAGATTCGTAATTGATTGTAATCAGGGAATTGAGCCCTTATATATATGAACAACAGTCGACCCAAAGAGGACGACATTGAGCATTCTCTCTCACAATTGCTTCCATTCTATTTCTCTCACAACTAAAGTATTCCTGTGGCATTGTCGTCTTAGTCATGCACTGCTGCAGTGCCTTCGGAATATCTCTTTTCTAAAATTTTCAAATAAAACCTATTAGTATTTGAGATGTGATGCTTGTCAATTTGCTAAGAATAAGAGATCAGTGTACTCAATTAATATTAAGAAAAGAAGTACTTGTCCTTTTGACTTGGTTCATTCTGATGTCTGGTATGCTCCTATTCCATCTCTATGTGGCCATCAGTACTTTGTGACTTTCCTTGATGATGCAACTAGAGTGACTTGGGTGTATATTCTGAAATCTAAAGATGATGTCTTCCGTACTTTTAAAATATATAACATGATTGAAGTTAAGTTTCACAAAAGAGTAAAGGCATTTCGATCTGACAATGGAGGAGAGTACACCTCCAACGAATTTCAGAGCTACCTTGCTGAAAATGGGATTGAATCACAAACCTCTTGTGCATATACACAAGAGAAGAATGGTGCATATACACAAGAGAAGAATGGCGTTGCGGAACGTAAAAATAGACATTTGTTGGAGGGTGACTGGGGCTTTTCTTTTTTAGATGAATGTTCCGCAATCTTTTTGGTCGGATGGAGTTCTGACATCAGCATACTTAATATACAGAATACCTTCAAAGACATTGGGAGGAAATAGCCCCAAAGAAGTGTTGTGTCCCAGTACACCATTATTCCAAGTTCCATCAAAAGCTTTTGGATGTACTTGCTTTGTTCACATTCCGAAGCATCAAAGAGATTAACTAGATTCAAAGGCTGTCAAATGCATGTTTGTGCGATATCCTAGCTCTCATAATGAATATTAGTGCTATGCTCCTGGAGAAAAGGGCCGCTTCTTTGTGATAATGGATGTTAGCTTCAAAGAAGATATTCCATTTTTCTCACCAACAAGTAAAGCACTATTTCCTTTATATAAGGTTGTTGTTAGAGAAATGCTATTAGAGAGGAAAGAAGCATTGCTTAATTAGTAACTAGTGGATATTAAGGGACCATGTACTATAGAGAAGATTTTTTTACCTTTGGCATAGTTACACTTTTATCCCTAACATGTTTCATCTCTTTAAGAAACTTTCCTCTCGTTTTAGAGTCTAACGAGATACTGGAAAAGAAACCATGGAATCATAAGAAACTAAGATCGAAAATATTTGTTAGGTCAATACTTACCATTTCAAAAACCACAAGCGAGTCATGATATGTTCAATTAAGCAATTATATGAAAAACATACACATATATACACAAAGAACAAACACATGTTGCTGCATTCAGTTTTAACTGCAGAATGGAAAAGCATACCCAATGCAGGTTCAAGGATTAATGAATGATTGATTAGTCTGTAAAATTGTACTTTATTATCACTATTTCACGTAGAATTATGGACTTATTTAGGATATAAATTCATTGAATTTCATAAAATCATGCATTAGTGCTTTCAAAGTAGATTTTATGTGAAAATTCATTTAATTTCATAAAATTGCATGTTTTTTATGAAATTAATCTTTTGGATTATCCTATTATCCTCGCGAATATCTTTTAATTCACATGTAAACTCATGTATTTTCTTTGCACCTATGCATTCTACACGAAACACTGAGCAACGTGGTATATTCACTTGAGTTCATCTGATGTGAATTGGGTCCCATGCATTGCGTGATAGTGTTTTTTTTTTTTTTTTTCTACTTGAAAAGTATTCTTTTAATTTCATTTCATTCCTTTGTACAGAATAATTCAGAAATTTTGGGCCCACATGATGAAGAGTTTCAAGAGAAAGTCCAAGAGAAATTCAAGAGAGAAAAAGAAAAGATAATTTGGAAGAAGAAGATCCCTATGGGACCCACACCACCTTGGGTGTGAATCCCAAGGCATGTACGGCCAAGGGTGGGTCCCACTCCTCTCTGTTGCAAAAATTTTCCCTTGTTTTTAGGGAATTTGAATTTCAAATTTTAAGAGAAGACTCCAAAAAGGAAAGAGAATCAATAAGGCTTACAGGACAAGTAAGCAAGCAAGGAAGGAGAGAAAAAGAAGGAAAAAAGTCCAAGCCACATGTGGGAGTCCAAGTGGGTCCCACATCTGTTGCACGCCCATGTGAGGCCCATTCATGGGCAAAAATCTCTTTATGAAGATTTTCAAGTTGAGGTAGGGCCCATGGTGGAAAATTGCAAAGCAAGCAACAATGGGACCAAGTTAGAAGTTCTTGTGCAACAAGGAATCAAGATTGCGAAGAACTCCTAAAATCCCTTTCTTTCTCTCCTCCACCTTCCTAAATCCTTCCCACACTCGGAGAATAAGCCACAAAACTTCCTAATTCATCTCTAACTTGGAGAAGAAGTTGCAAACCACCATAAAAGGACCCATATTGGGCGTCCCACTCCCTTAGCTCCCCCTCTTGGCCGTCCAACAAGGCAGCCCCTCTTCCGCACTTCTCCACCTTGCTCCACCTCTTCTTCTTCCATCTACACTCACCAAGGAGACCCTCCTCTTCGCCAACCACCCCCTTGGCCCATTCACCACCACTTCTAGTCCTCTTCATTGGCCTCTTCTTCACGTTTTGCAAAGCTCAGTGATGCTGAAATTTCAAGATTTGATGGAGTTGAACGCGATGGAAGGCTAGATTTCTTCTTCCGGGGAAAAGGGTGACATTTTCTGTAATTTTATTGGTCATGTGCATAGCTAGAACTAAAATCAGATTTATTTAGCAATTGTAATGTAAGGGAATGGTTTGGGTGATAGTTGCTTAGTTATATAAACTCTACGATGTCTTATGTTCGATTAAATATATGGCATGCCTAGAATCAATGTAGGATTTCTGCAAAGAGATCTTTTGTGAATGTTTAAGTAACCATTCTTTTTTCTTTAAATGGGTTTAAGTAACCATTCTAGAAGTTAGTTGCTTAAAATAACTGATTTGTTCTTTTTCTAACATCAATTGACGGCCCATGTTGGAAAAAGAGGTTTGAAACTGCTCCCACTTCCAATCATTAGGAGGAAAATTGATCCCTAAAGCCTAGATAACCTTATTTCCATTGCGTTCTTTTCTTTTTTTTTTTCTTTTTTGAGACCGTAACAACAAAATTCATTAAAGGAAATTACAAAACAAGGCTAACAAAATGAGCAAAAGAAAGGAGGGTGTGGGCGGTGCAAGAAAGATGCATCACCCCAACCTCAAGAGAAAAAAGACACTCCCCTATTACATAATCACACCAACCCAAGGAAGAAACCTATCAACCCCTTTCTTAGCTAATGCATCTGCCATGGAATTGGCGGACCTAACCTCATGACAAAAGGAAATATCGATGCCAGTTGACAACTCCCATATTTCATTAAAGTGGGACTGAAACTTCCAAGGTTAGTCTTCCGCTTTGAAACCCACGCAACCGCATTGGATGAGTCACTTTCCACAACCAGGGACCACCATATCTTCTAGAAAACAATCTGATGCCTTCCAAGATAGCTAACACCTCTGCTTCATTTGAATCGCACACACCCACATGTTTGGAGAACATAAGCAAAACCTCTCCCTTGCTATTACAAAGCACTCCTAGTTTTTCTTTTTTTCTTTTTTTTTTTTCAGGGGGAACCGGGTAAATCCTCTGTGGCCCCAGTGTGATAGTGCAGTTTCGAGCCCTCAACCTCTAACTACAAACCGTGGTCCTAGGCCCACTGAGTTACCCCTTAGGGTTGTTTTAATTCAGATTATTTTGGTTATATTGGTTGTTGCTTACTTTTCTAGATTAGGATTTTTAGTTTTAGACTAGGGTTTTTAGGCTAAGATCTTTTTAATTGGATGTAAAGTTGTAATTAATTTTCAGATTATTCATTGCCGGTTGTATTTTTATTTACGTAATTGTAGATTCGAATTAGGTTAGGTCGAGTGCAAAGCTACCACCATTCCCTATGGATCAACCTCAAACTCATCGAGATTATTACTGCATCGCGACGACCCTGCACTTGGGGTAGTGATCAAAGACTGTGTAGAATAGAGCACACTAGAGGTTGAATTCTGAGCCTCTACTCAAATCCTTTATCTTTGATCTTCCTTTTGTCTTTCTTTCTTCGTCTTTCTCCCTTTTGATCATCTCATTTAGCAAGGCTCGTCTACTTCAATTGAACTATAAGGCTGATGTCAATTGTACACTCAAGGAGTCTATCCTTGATCATGCATGCCGCCACCTAATATGTGATGATTTTCAAGAATTATGAGGTATCTACAGAAACATTTTAGAATTTATTGATGGATTTTTGTTATAGAATACAGTGAAATCATCAGGAAAACTCTGGAATGAAGGAATTGATTGCCGGTTGCACACATGATTCTCTGTCATTTTCTGTACAGACCTGGTAAAGTACTAATTATATAATCTATTTTGTACTCGATCAATTACAGATTGAAATCAGTGAATCGGGATTTCGACCACAGTTTTACCACCAAGTCCCTTTGTTCTTCTTTTTGTTTCCCAGCATTGTTTGCTCCAACAGCACTCCCAAATGTTCCTTGGGAATGACGTGTCTCAATAAAGACTTTGCATTGGTCTCAGAAAAAGAGATTACTCCATGGATTTATTCTGCAGAACTAGAATATGATCAAAGCCATCCACTTGAGCCCAGTTACTATACTGGAAGATGCTGATCTCCTTTATAGTCCAAAATCCTGGTCAGGTCATAGTATTCATACCCCATGAACATTTGTGGGTTAAGTCTTTCTCCAATGTTCACTGGGCTGATTCACATCAATATCAAAATATTGCAAATTCCATTGGAAAAATAAGAAATAATCAATGGCAACAAGATGCAGATTTGAAGTTGAAGACAAAGCCATGGCACATTAGTTGCTTTCAGTGAAAACTTTAGTCGAACTTAATTTTGAAATTTGAAGCACATCTTTGCATTGGAATGGCTACGATAACCAGGCTGCAACAGTGTCTCTACAAACATTGTCCTCTACAAGCAAACTAAACATATCGTTATCACCCTGCATTTCAGACAGGAAAATAATGCATCAAAAAACATTAGCACTCCAGCACCAACTCCAGTGACCATCTTTCAAACTTATAAACAGCAATAGTAAGACTCAAGAATTCCCTAGTTATCAAATCAGAAGTGGTTGACAGCGTACACTCCAGCTTAAGGGGAACAGTTTCTATCTCATTTCCTTGGTTACTATTTTTTTTTTCCTCCATTGTTGCCCATTTAGCATGTGAACAAGTGCAGTCAAGTAAAGAGTACTTGATAAAAACTTGGAGTAAATCCTATCACTAAGGAGATTATCTCTGTTCTTCAATGTATTAATACTGTTTAGTTCCTAAACCATGAAGAAAAAGGTGTAACTCATAATTTAGGATATAAAATTTCACTCGTTTTTTCTTTACTTCCATCCAATATTGGTCAGACAATGGGTCCCTTCTTAACATATATCTATGGCCGAACAAGATCTTGATCTAGTTTCCCTTGCTGTACCCAAGTCGAGCATGAACTGGTCCTTTCTAGGGGTTTATCTATATACCTGAATCCGAACAGTTTTGGGCATAATTCAGTCAACGTTCAATAATTACCACTTTGCAGGCTAGTTAGTCTTAGAGATTTGACCATTCATCCGGAATCAGTTCAACAACCAGGTTTTGGAAACTAGATACAGGTATTTTCCAGCATTGCATCTTGCAACAACCACAAGACCCAAACCCTGTTGATGATGGTGCTTGACCTTCATCAGTCGTTGTGCTGCTCCCTTGTGCATCTTGTTTTGTCTGGATGGAATATCAGAGATTAGGCACTTCCTGTGCAGAGCATCTACAACAGTCATAAACTTGCCTGCACTGTTCAAAGTGCCTTTCACCCACCTTATACATCTGTTCTGCTCCCTTGTGGGTTTTGTCTGGATGGAATGCCCGAGATTAGGCACTTCCTGTGCAGCGCATCTACAACTGTCATAAACTCGTCTGCATTGTTCAAAGTGCCTTTCACCCACCTTATGCATTGATACTAGTCACCCATCATAAGTGATGTCACTCAGGAGGGTAGGTGTTTGAAGTCCCCTCATCAGATCATCACCTAGCATAAAATATTATTAGTGAATTAATAACAAGCGATGGGAAAGTGAAACTATACAGGATGAAGTCTGTTAGGCTTTTGGAGACTTAGCCCTGGATAATCAAGTGCTTAATAGTGTACTTTATTTAAGTTGTGGCATCATTGGGCTGAACTTGATCGAACCCATTGCATAAACAGTCAATTCATTATAGGACCATTGGCCAATTACTAGGACTTGGTTAAATGACTTTCATACAAAGAACCAATCAATTGATATGCACGTTAAACGGGAAAATCATAGAGAGGAAGAGAATGACAAGTTGCCTTGTCAACCATGTGCAAATGTACACCTGCGGAACAAAACTGGATCCCAAAAGCCTTTAAGGAATGTTTTAACTCTGGCACTCACACTATGTCTGCAACAGCAGGTTTCCGCTGTGATTCCAACGGGGATGCCTCAACATTACTCGAGCTTGTTAAACAGAGGAGAACGCACTGGAAATACAAATGTTCCTAGCAGAGGCGTTAAAGCCTCTCGGATAGCTTCAAATCAGCGGAAGTTCACCATGTGCAGGAGAAGCAACAACACCTTTGCAGACAAAGAATCATGATCAAGCCAGCTGAACTGACTGCGTACAGTGAAAAAAAAAAAAAAAACCGACCCAAACTGCTTGAAAATGGTGACATGTGATCTTCAGAACTCCACGAGACCTCTCAGGCAATCTAGTTCGAATCTCCAGGTTAATTCTGATCGCTAGTTTTGCGATGTGAAGTTTGGTCCAAACTTTTTTCATTTTTTCCTGAATCTAATATTCCACTACCAAACCATAAAGGCTCTTTCCACTTTTGTATTTAGTTCAATGAATATTGTGGGATGTAGAACTCTTGCACTGTCCAAAAACACTTACTTTTTTTATACTTCTATTGTCATTGTCCACAGCCGAAGCAGGAACTTCTGAGTTCTAATGAAATCACTTGGCTTCTGAACTACAGCTAGCCCCCACGGCCCATGGACCAAAAAAGAAATCCCCACAAAAAAGAATACTTTCTTGAACATATCCAAACTAGAAAGAACTACAAAAAATACCACAGGAAAGAGTAACACAAAAGAAAGGGTTAACATTGTGCATTACAATTCATTAGGTAGGTAGTGCCTAGTATAAGAGTAGCTTATGATACCTGAACTGGGTGCAAGCCGCGTCGGCAATTCCCAAGACCTTCCACTGTTATAATGTGCATCCCTTCCATAGAGTACAATGGAGCCAAGCATGCATTGACTGCAAAATGCCTGCAGAAAATATTTCATTGTCAATGCAGCTTCAGAAGTTGCCCTAGTTGATGGATAATGCTTAGTTTGGAAAATTCTCAAAGAAAGACATATGCATGTGGCAACTTACCAACAAAAAATGTTGAAGAGAGTGTGTTTTTTTTTTTTTTTTTGGTTACCAGCATCTGGAGCCACATGGCAACTAAAAGTACAAAACGATGATGATAAAAAATATCTTCAAATTCATTTTTTTAGGATTATACGCGTATATAGGATTTGAGAGGAAGTTGTTTTGACATCCTTAAAACTTCAAAGACAGATCTTGATGTTGATTTTGGAAAGATTACCCAAATACACATTCCAATATGAGGAACACATTCTTCAGCTATTATGTTTACTTGGGAAGCTGCAACAAAGAGAAGGGATGTTAGAAAATGAAGAAAATATTGCTGGAAAGCACCGGCTCCAGATGGTTTCAGTTCAGTGTTGATAGTGCAGCAAGAGGAAAAACCAGACCTACTGGCCTTGGAGTAGTGTTGAGGGGTATTGCTTTATTTTTCAGGTTCAGTAGTAGGTGGTTCTTAAGAAGTCTAGTGAATTGGAGTGTTAGCTATTTAACAAGAAATCAAATTCTTTAAAGATCTTTTTGAAGGGAATTTGATTATAGAAGATGACTCATGGAACACAAGTAATTGTCGACAACATGAATATGTTTTTTTCACGTGTTCAGGGAATCAATCAAGAGGCAGATACGTTGGTGAAATAGGGAGTGACTCTAGATTTGGTCATAATTGTCTATTTTTCTTTGTGGATTGGAGGGGATGAGGGGTAACATATTTATAGTTTGGTTACAATGAACATCTCATACACTGTCCTCTCACACATGTATTCTTTTATTTTTGTTGCTGAATCAATGCAAGAAAAAAAAAAAAGAGGAAAGAGAAATGAGGGACAAATTATCATTCTAGTTTATTCCCTCCTTCTCGTAATTGCCTTTATTAAAATAAGAGGCCTAATTTTGAGAGAGTTTTGGGTTTAAGGAATCAAGGGTGCTCTAGTCAATTCATATTTCTGAAAGATTTTTTATGGCCAATATTAAAGCATCTGAGGCCATGAGGTGATTGCTTAGTGATTTAGTTTCATCATTTGTTTTTTACTATATTTCTGTGCTCAAACACATCCTCATTTAGCAGACTATTAGCTTCTTTGGAAGTTTGGACAAGTAATGCAAGAAAACAATGAGTTGTTGCATGAAAACCTCGTTTCCATGGGGTGGTTGCCTTCTGCACTAATCTTTTACAGAACTAAACATTTGGATTTTGATCTTGCACCCATCTACATGATAAAGTCCAACAGTCTGGACGTGGTTGGGTTTCAACTTTCACGAATGGAGATTTGGGTTGACTGAGCTGAGTTTGAACAGTTAGAATCTTAAAATAGGTACACGGTTTAAAGAATATTGTTTATTTAGTTGTAAAAATCAAGAAGAAAGCATATCATAAATTTGAAATTTGACGTTGAAATGAGTGGAGTTATTTCAAAGAGTACACACGTGCAGATCCCCTTTCTCTCAGCCAGGTATATATCAAGTGATAATGTCTATCGATCAGGTGCACATGGGGTTATTTTTTTAATGTGTGCATGGGTGGGTGAGGGGTTCGGATGGGTGGGTGTTAAGTTAGAAAGATTTTGATGAGATGCATAAGTTAGTTTCAAAAAGAAAACAAACAAACAAAAAAGGGCTAGATCAGGCTTTGGTCAGATTGGTTCTGGCTGAACAGAACTTGTTGATAAAGCATGCTTGTGTAGTTGTGTTACATTGAAGCATTTGAACTTGAATTTTGGTGCACAGAATATCTCAGGGCAGTAAAGACACGAGTATAGCAGTAACAGCCGATGATACGCGATTCTCTTAGAACAGAAATTAGCTCATAGAGAATTGGTAAAATTAAAGTGCACAAAAATGGCATCTTGAAGACATTGGAGACATAGGGAGGAATAAACCCATATCAAACAGGATTTTCAGTACATCTCCCATTCATTCACCGAGTGGTAACTTACCAAATAAAACAGTAAGTCATACCATTTGTTAAAGCACCCAATCTCCAATGAGATGATATATGGTCCAAAAGTAGATAACAACTTACATCGATTTCTTCAATTGATGATCATAACAAGAAGCCATCACTGTGCAAGCCCCACAACCGCCTTCTCCACATCCCAATTTTGTTCCTGTCAATCCAGAATCTAAACTCCCCAGCACCCCCCACATAAAAAAAAATGAGCATCAGAATTCAGTACCCAGATGAGACAATTTTCAAATAACACTGGTAATCAATCAATCTCAAACTGAAAAAAAAACTCAGTTTTCTAATCCTACTACATCAAAAGGAAACCAAAATCATCCTAAAAATCACATCTTTGAAGTAGATTGTAAGGAAAAGCCGTGTAAAGATGAGATTTTGAAAACGATAGAGCTCCATCTAAAGATAGTACAATCATTACAAACAGAGAATCTACAAAACTGCCTTGAAACGAGTGATTTGCATGACCCAATAGATGAAAGTAAATCCAAATGAGGATTGGGGTGTTTCAGAAACTACCTCTGAGATACTGAAGCAGAGTCAAATGAGCGAGTCCGTCGGGCAAAACGCGACGGAGGCCATTCACATAGAGGATTGGTTCGTCGGAAGCGTCTTCAAAGCTGAATTCCTCATCGGTCTTCAGCGACCCCATCTTCACACACTTTTTTAGAATGAAGGAGAAGAGATTTCTCGCAGAGAGAGAGATTTATCTACTCGAAAGGCGAAGACTTTCCAACTGTTCCAGAAGAAGAAGAAGAAAACTGCACGCTATTCTACCTTGTTTTCTTCTCCTCTGATTTTGATGAAACAATGAAGAAAGAGATTTGAATGAACCATGGAGGTTTAAAATGGTGATCCGGATTTATTTGGCGTTGGACTTGGATTGTATCAAATCCTTAATCCTGTCATCAATCTTTTTTTTATTTTTGACCTTTTAGTTGGACTATTCCCTTTTTCCCAAATAGAAGCCGAATAAAACTTCTGTGGCCCGTAAGAAGTAGAATAAGTGGACTTAACATTTGATTCCCGACGAAAGCGAATAGGGGTTCAATATCAAACTTGTAAATTATACATCATCAAAGACTTATTCCAACGACAATATTGGGTACACTTATTTATATTTATTTTTACTATTTTCATCCACATATTTTTCTTCTCATATTTTTTATTAGTGGGGACCATTAATATATATTTAAAAAAAATTATATTCCGCCTGTGTTGGATATGTCCAAATAACATCGTAAGTAATCATTTTTTTTTGTTTTCATTCTTTACTGGTGTTTCTTTTTCGTTGGCCATTGATTGTACAATTCATATTTTATTAAAAAAAAAAAAAAACAAAAAAAACCTCTTTCAACGTTATTGGAGCATGTGATCACAAAGCACTTCACAAGTACATATCTACTTCTCGTAAACTCTTCGTTAATTATTATCCTGACTTCCACTTATGGGATGATTATGGGGAGGCATTATGTCGTGATCCCACATCAAAACTTGTACCGGGAGATACGATACTCTCCAGCTGAAGTGGAGTCCACTCAGTGTCCAATTCATTGACTATAAAACACCCAATCCACTCTATTTGGCTTTTATTTTAATTGTTTGTCATTTTTTTTTTGAATGATTAAATTCTTTTTTTTTTTCATGTTGTTTTTACAACGGAGGGTCTCCCAGGGCTTTGGGCCGGGCTAATCTCTATAGGTCCAGGGGAGCCAAATGAATCTCCTATGGTCCGAGCGTGATTGTGCAATTGCAAACCTCTTTTTTTGTCCATTTTGAATGGAGTGAAATTCCTATTGCTAAAATGTACCAACCTCATTCGACATAAGTACATAACAGTCTCAACCTGTATGATGGCTTCTTTTTTTTTTTTTTCATGTCCCTTTGAATTTTCTAATTTTGGGAGGATGTGGAAAGTAGGCAACCGTGATCACATTCACACTCCTTGTCTATTCTGGAGTTTTTAATGATCATTCCTATTTTGGATTTTATTTCCTTTTCTACCGTTTTGGCTGTTGTGCTTGGATTTTGAAAACATAGTTAGAGAGGACATTTGTGTAAAGCTTTCATCTGGAATGTGAAAGGCCTTTTCAGCCAAAAGTCAAGTTGCTCTATGTGCTCTTTGGATGTAAAGTGTTTACGTCAAATGATAGAAAATGATTTTTCAAAAAATATATATTAATTTTCATTTTTGTTTATCCAACAAAATAGATATACAGGGTCACGGGCACTTAAATGTACTTCACAAGAAGTCCCATTTTAAATTAATAATAGTACAATAACCCGTATAAGCACGGGCATGACCCTAGAGATGGAGGGAGGGGGTCGAGTGAGGTCAATTGCCCCTTTTTTCGAACTTTTGCTGCATTTAAATATATGGAAGAGCTTGAAAGAGAAATTATGGCATTTTTATTCCCCACTTGCTTTTCATTATTGAAAGAAAAAAGACAGAATTTAAAAAGATTCAAGGACACCTTTCTCTTTTAATAGTTTCCAAAGAGATAAGTAAATGCCCCTCCAAATTTTAAGGAGAGATTGTAGCTTGCAATTAATTTCTTCCTTTTTTTTTTATCTCCCGCATGTTTATCTTCAAAGCAATTTGAGAGAGGCCTCTTTACAACTAGAATTGATCATCTTGGCTTTTTCTTTGTATTGAGTTTTAAGAATTTATCCACCATTGAATTGAATCTCGAAGAAATATATGACTAAAAGACTACTACATGTTATGGTTATTAAATCAAGGGCTAGGATGATCTTTGAAAAAAAAAAAAATGGGGCCATGAAGCTCCTCTCTTTAATTGGGCTGCCATCAATTTTCACTCAATAGGAGTTGGGCCCACCATATGGAGCACAAGCTTAAAAATTTTATGTGCTCAACCTATATGATGAGACTAACTACTATTGGAGTAAAATTTGATGAAATCACTTTAGGAAAGAGCTTTTATTCCGAGTGGCATGGATGTTCCTACATTGTTCACCATTTTATAATATTAGTGAATGACTATCAATAATGTTGTCTTAATCATCTATTCTACTGCAGGCATATGGCCCATCAAAAGATTACAAGTCATTAATCTAGAGGTTTTCAACCATCCATGTCTATCACGGGCTCGTGGCCCATTAAACCATCACAAGTAATGAATTCATTCATAAATTAATTACGGGAGGATTGATTTACAAGTGATTAATCCAGCATCGTCCATACTTTGATTAAAGTGAGATACGACTCTCTATTATAAAATAAGGAGTAAGTGATTATTTTGAGCGGTTTGGATTTATTATGGTTAGCTCTACTACTTTTTTATTTTAATTATTCTCAAAGTTTTGATAAATTGTGTTTAAATTTAATTGGTATTTTTAAAATTTAAGATTTTTCCTTTGGATATTATAAAAAAGCTCTAGATAAATAAATATTTTTTTGTTAAATGATAAGTAAAAGAAAGCAATAAATATGAAAATATTATTGTTCTCCTCTAAGAAAGTTATACCTTTGTTGCTACTGATTGACCATCGTTTACCCCTTCTAGAAGAAAATCTTAGATCCATCACTGCATGACCCACGCGGGTTGGGTCCCCGCTCCATTTAACTACTTTTGACATTATTTTGATAATTAATTATACACAAGTGTTATGTGATGCAGTGGTTAGACTAGGTTTTTTTATTTATTTTAAGTAAGAGTTTTTTTTTTTAATTTTAAGTAAGAGTTCATTAAATCAAGCCTCTAAGTTGGGATTAATGGGCAATGAGTTCTTCTTTATGGCGAGAAGCCTATGAAAATTTCAACCATAGTGGATTTTTCCTATTAAAAAAGAGAGCCGCTAATGCTACAACCCAAGCTACTCTTTTTGCATCCATTCTCTATCCAAAATCTCTCTCTACACACCCCATTGTTCCCAAAATACCATTTTATCCCTTCTCAGTTTGCTCCCCTTCTTCCCCCCTCCGCCTCCCTGCCGGCGCCCTCCACCTCCCTCTCCCTATCTCCATCCCTCTTCCTTTTTCTCTCTCCATCTCCATGCCACCGCCCTCTTTCCCCCTCCTTCTCCCTATCTATCTCCCTCTCTCTTTCTCTCTCCCTCTCCCTGCCACCGCCATGCCTAGCCCACCGCCATCTCTCCCTCTCTCTGTCGCCGCCCTCTCTCCCTATCCCTCTCTCCTTCTCCCTGACTCTCTCCCCCTCCAGCGGTGCTGTTGGAGGTGACAATGGTGGCAGGGGGGTTGAGGTGGGGGTGAGTGAGTGTAGAACGAAGTAGGGAAATGCACCCATGTAACTTACTGAGCTGACCCACATTTTAGTTTTTTTATTACCAAAATAATCATATGTGAAATATCGAAAGTACCAAGACTTCATCTTCCTCTTCCTCTTTAGTCGATTTCTTCTTCTTCCTCTTTGAACAGGTCGATGCTCTTGGCAAGAATAGAGTCCTGTTTTGTTCTTCTTTCCCTTCATCACTATACTTTTTCTTCTTTTTCTTCTTCATCTCATCATCATAAAAGCTCCAACCATTGTTCTTGGAAGAACTCATCTCCCAACCTATCTCTCTGTTTCCCCATATAAGCTACCACACCTCTAATCTTAGGCACCGCGTTATGTTTTAAAGAAGCCATCCCTAATAGTGACCAGCAGATGACCATCAATGAAGGGAAGGTATCATTTTTTTGACATATTGTTCAATTTTTTATCTCCCATTCGTGTCTTGCACGGAATTGCAGAACCGTGCATCACATGTCGTGCTCGGTCATCCTAAGCCATGCAATATTGTAAGCATGGCCATACTTGATTGAGCATATGTGTATTGCACGACTCTATATTTCCGTGCAATACCAGATAGCTTGACCAAGTTTAGACGAACAGTATGATGTTGGGCGGTTTAGCATGAACGTCCCATGTTGAAACATGATTTTTTTTAATTTTTTTTTGTGTGCAGGAGATTGATTCTACAAGTGCCAGTGAGTGCTTATTGGATTTTACTAACGTCTTCACCACCGACACTATATACAGAAGCCGAGAATGCCTTATCCAATTGACACGGGTGTTGTAAAGAAACACTATATTCAGAAGCCCATATCTACAATGCTGAGTTGACCACCACTGCCGAGTTCGAGTTGGTCGTAAAGAAATTTCAAGAGAGTGATCAACTGGTAAAATACAGATATTGAGAAAACTGAAAGAAATGGCAAATCTTTCATCCACTTATCTTCTTGAACCGGATGTCAAGTTTAATACTCGGGTGAAGTTAAGTGATCACAAAGAAGAATGAGAAGTTAAGTGTTCGTTGGACTCGATCGGGATATAAATTGGCATAGATGCCATCAGCCATGCGATTGACTTTGTTGATCCAATGTCAATGCACACTTTCTTTTATCATATTATTGTAGCCTTCTAACTGTAATGTTGTTTGAGGTTTTTAAAATAAAATTTAAGATATAATAACTCCTTGATCAACATGCATACTAAAAAAATTGAAGGAAACAACCACAATCCATAAAAACTAATAAAAAGGGTACATCCACAATCCATAAAATAGTACTTTCAAAATCCAATAACTTCGTAGCATCCACAATGCATCCATCGAACAAAAAAAAAAAAACATCTCACACCCACAAAACACGACTATAGTCCTTATAAACGATGCCTGATGCAACTGGTAAGTCCTCCAGAATATCGAGTGTAGTTTGTAATGCTTGATAATACACGTTAGCTAGCTATCCAGGTCGCGCAATCGTGACTCGAAGATGGTTCACAACTCTCCTCTAAAATGACATGCTGTGCCTCATCATCAGTCATCTCATCATCTATAGCCTCCTGAGAGGCAACATCCTCTTCTGACTCCTCTATCGGATTTAGAAGTGGATCCTGTCATGCCTTGCGTTTCCGTTATGACACCGTTGGCCAATGACGATATGAGGTGGATGAGCTCACAACACCATTCCAACTCCGCGAGGTTGATGGATTACTAATAACGCCTCCTCAGCCTGACATCGAAGAACTACTACGACGAACTCGTCTTGGCAGCATGTCCGCTAATTTGTTTAAATACCTGAAATATATATATCATTCGGATTAGCACGTAAGTACACAAACTCATTGATTACAAATTTAACTATGCTTGGCTGCACATGATAGTGCACATAATTGCATGAAAACTCATGGACGTGCATATATGGAACTGTACGGTTTTCATCAGCCATGCATATGGGGCCTGCACGGTTTTCATATGCAGTGCAAAAAAATATTGCACGTCTTAGAGTCGTCGTGCACGTTTTAATGCCCACGGCTCTATGTTTCCGTGCATTACACGAATAATTTTTTTTTTCACTTCGTTTAGGATTTCCCTTCTCATCTCTCACATCCCTTCCATTAAACGGTGTTTCCCTCTCAATTGCAACCCACTCTCCATTCCATTTGCATAGCTTACAACCTATTTTCCTAGAAGAATGTTTATTTAGTTGAAAAAAAATTAACAAAGAGGATGAACAAAAACTGAAGAACTTGAAGATGATGAGTTTACCTTGTGCGGAGAAGGAAAACGTTGGAGGAGCTTCGTTTTTCTGAAGAAGCAAGACGATGAAGAAGAGGAGAATGCTGGCATCCATTTGTGAAGAAGAGGAGAAGGGGGCAGTTTGGGGATTACTGTGAGTGGGCTAAGAAAAAATATGAACTTTATATTTTTTGTGTGGGTGAACTCAGCACGTGGGTGTGCTCAGCAAGTTATGTGGGTGCATTTAGAATTTTTCTAGAAAATTTAATAGGTGTCAATTTATGTAATTTTACACATGGATAGATTGGTCATGAAAAAAAAAAAGTGGAAAGAGAAGCACAAGCTCGGGTTTTGGCATTAGCAGCTCCCTAAAAAATAAAAGGGTGTTCCCTGTCCCATTTAACCTTTGTTTTTATATCATTCGTAGGACAATTGGTAAACAGAAAAATGACACGCTGATAGGGACATCTGCATTTCTAAAACATGGAGACGATATCTCATTATGGAAGTCCTACTCATGCTAAAGCTTTCTGCCCCATTACAATCGGTTTTTTAGTTGTATTAAATTACAGCACCACTCACCTAGTCACCTGAGCACCTGTGCTCATAATAAAATTAGCACAGTTTTTTGTTTTTTGTTTTTTGCCCCCACTTAACTGGGAACGGTGATGAAGAGGCTTGGACGAAAATCCTAATCAATCTATAACCAATAAACTTTCATCATCCAAAACGCATACACAATCCATCAATAAACCTACCCATTCGGATGAGCGCCAAATCCGGGATCAGTGACTATTTGGAGATTCGTATTTATAGTCCACTATTCAAATGGATCAGCTGCTGGGCCTTATTAGGTACTTAAACATGCAGTGCTCACCTTATTGTGCCGCGAGTGTTTGCGATGCATCTTGAATAGGACACAAGGCCCACTTTTATACGTGGGACCCATCTTAAAAAAATTACAATGTGGGACTCAACTTAGGGCAAATTTCTTTGCTAGAATTCAGAAAAATCCTGTCTTGGGAATTTAGGAATTCTTATATACTCCTTTGTATTATTTTATTTATTTGTTTATTTATTTATTTTTTCTGCCATCGGAGGGTTCTCATTCCTTTGAGCTAGACTAATCTCTCTGGATTTAGATGGAAGCCGAGTAAACACCCATGTGACCCCAAGGTAATAACACTAATGAACTCAACCTTTGAAAGGGTCCTGTAAACTAGTGGGCTCAAATTTCGATTCTTGAAGAAGGATTACAGAGTAGGGCTATTAAAGGGTCGGGCTGGCCAGGCTTGGGTTTGTCCTAGCCCTACCCTCAATATATGCCGGGCCAGGCCTGAGCGGGCCGAAGCCCTCGAAGGGCCTTCACTATCTAGGCCCTTACCCTACCCTCAAAGGCCAAGGCCGAGCCAAGGCAAGGCAAGGCTCAAGGCTTCAAAATAAGAAAACTTTTTTTTAAACATTGTACCAAAATTTGAGTGTGATCGAACGTTGTGAGTTTGATCGAGCGCTATCTTGTCTAACCTCAATTGTAAAGAAAACATCCGTTATCTTGTCTAATCTTAATTGTAAATGAACCATTAAGAAAATATCGGGAGAATATAAGTCATCTCTAAAAACTTTCTTTTATCGAATAAAGTCATATATATTTTGGTGACTTGGGTTGGGTTCTAGACATATGATTTTATTTATTTTGACAAAGAATGAAAATTGTTAACGAGTATGATCTATTTAACACCTTTAATATGACTTTCATATGAATTTCTAGTGATGAAATCATCTCAGCAGTGTCTTATCTTTGAGAGTTTTAAACCATTTACACTCACGTACCTTTTTTCAATTGACATTATTTTTAATTAAACACTAATCTAACTATTATGCATTCTTGGATTTCAGTTACAAAAATAAATGTACTTAAAACATACTATTAGTTTAAACTTTTAAGAATTGAGAGTTATAATTATCTAATTAGAAGGATGTTTGGATCACCCCATATCTTTAAAGTTCCATGCACATACAAACTAACTCTATGAATTTGTTGACATCTCAAGCAACTCTATAGAGGAAAAAGTGTATCATTATTAATAGAAATGAGTACCCCCCCCCCCCCCCCCCCCCCCCCCCCCCTCTTTTCTTTCTGCACTAACAATGATTTATAAAAATAATATAAAATGCCTAAATAAGAAGCAATAAAAGTAAAAGAAAGGGATTAGAAGCAACAATGCAACACTTATTGATTATGTATTAAATACAATGCATAACTTAAATAATTAAATATAAATGAAATGAACCAGGTATGTATGTATGTATGGGTTTTTAGGAAATTTTTTTAATAGGTAAGTGGGTATGAAATTGCCTTTATATCCCCCATATTATTACAAAGTGACTATGATAAGGGCATTTTAGCATATATTTACATGTATGTATTTATTATATATAAAATAAATAAAAGAAGAGGCCCAGGGCCGGGGCTCGGCCCTTATACTATTCAAGCCCGGCCCCTCAAATCGCAGGGACCGGAAAAAATTGTCCAAGCCCAGCCCTACCGTCATTTTAAGGGCTTTTTCCGGCCGGGCCCCCTTTCTCATGGCCAAATTGACGGGCCTATTACGGAGTGGATACTAAGGACTTGGTGTGGAAGAGGAAACTGTGGCCTACTCCTTGTTATTGCAATTGAGCATGTAGAACCGCCTTCTTCATCACATAGCCATATATTTATATATAGAAAGTATAGAAGAAGGGCGTCTCTCTTAGCAATAGCAAGAGAGAAATCAAAGCGACCACAACAGAGCAGTAGAAGAAGATGATGAGCAGCATGCAGCAGCAGCAAGCTCAAGCTTGGGGCGCCCCTCAACAGCCATATCACCAACCCACCACCCTCGAAGAGATTCGAACCCTTTGGATTGGAGACTTACAGTACTGGGTCGACGAAACCTATCTCCAATCTTGCTTCTCTCACACCGGAGAGGTTCCTCATCATTCTCTTCATGCTTTCTTTCTTCTGATTTCACATTATTTGTGATTACTTTGCAGCCCCAATCACCATCACCATCACCATCATCGATTTCTAGGGTTTCTCTTACTTCTTTTTGTTTCATTTGAATCAATAGGTTCTTTCAATAAAAATCATTCGTAACAAGATCACTGGCCAGCCTGAAGGCTATGGGTTTGTGGAGTTTGTGTCCCATGCCGCAGCTGAAAGGATTCTTCAAACATACAATGGGACACAAATGCCTGGAACAGAACAGACTTTTAGGTTGAATTGGGCTTCTTTCGGTATCGGCGAAAGGCGCCCTGATGCTGGACCTGAGCATTCCATTTTTGTAGGGGATTTGGCACCTGATGTCACTGATTATCTTTTGCAAGAGACTTTTCGAGCTCAGTACCCATCAGTAAGAGGTGCTAAGGTTGTAACTGATCCGAATACTGGGCGATCTAAGGGTTATGGGTTTGTTAAATTTTCTGATGAGATGGAAAGGAACCGCGCTATGACTGAAATGAATGGGGTTTATTGCTCGACTAGGCCGATGCGGATTAGTGCAGCTACGCCGAAGAAGACCACCACTTCTCATCAGCAGTACCCTGCTGTTAAAGGTGATTCTTTTAACTTATTCGAAATAGTTTATATATCTTTCATTACCTTCATGAGGTTTAGTTAATGGGGGGCGCATTCGTCCCTGTCTAAATCGAGTTTAATAATACAATTCTGCTAATGTAATCTTGCAATGAATATGAAGCTTTTGGTACCCAGTTACTTGCTAATGTAATCTTGCTACCTCATTGACTGGTCTGAATTATGGTTATCAAATTATCACTTGTACATTTTGATTCTTTTTTTAAAGAGATAATAGACTTCTATAACAAAAGAGAAACTTCAATGTACAAGGGAAACATAAAGTTGAACAAGAGAAAACAATGAAGTAAATGACATAATGGACCCGGTAAGAGGTTGGCCTGTTTGGGGATAAAATTGCCTATTGATAATTGAGCTCTCCTTTCCCTCGCAATTGCAAGAGAACCCACTTCCTCATTTGCCACTTCACGAACATAGTCAAAGGTGGCCGTTGAAGGGAGGATCATTTTGATTCTGGTCTGTGAGACAATCTCATCTATTGGTGGTTGGCTCTGTGAGACCCAACTTTTCCACTCATCCTTTCTATAGCAATGTTTTCAGTAAATACACAACCCATCATGTCTTTTTCTCACTAATTAATTTATGGTCTTTACTTGTCTATCTGTATTCCTAGTTCATTGAACAAAGTGATTATTCACTACATTGTACACGGCCTGTTCTAGCTTCCAGATATGTACCCAAACCAAACCATTCCAAATGACACTTCTTAATTTTTCCTCGTGTAGCATCCACAGCTCTTAGTGCTTATTCGTAATTCAGCCCTTTCTTGTAACTCCACAAAATTGTGGACATAGTGGTGGTCCCTAAAGTAGCAATATAGTTATGGAGTGCCATTCCAGGGTTTATGCTTAATTCTTAATGCATGTTTCACTTGCAGATAACAGCCCCACAAGGTCACATAGTTACACTTAAACATCTATGTTTTAGTTACACAACTTCATGTTAACTTGCTGCTCTTAGAATACGGTCATGAAATTTTAGGCAACTGCAAATTATAAAATTATAATAATGGATTGGACCAGACGCTGCTTCGTGCATAGTTTTCTTGTTTTGAGCTATCTATTATGATTATTTATTAATATGCATTATTGTTTGACTTATTTTTCCCTAGCAGCTATATACCCTGCACCGACTTACATCACTCCACCAGTGCAGGCATTACCAGTGGACAATGATATCACTAACACAACCGTGAGTCCATGAACGATTGCTTCCGCCATTATGTGCATGCTTTATGTTCATGACCTCTTCATTGTCTTTGATGTTTTACTGCAGATATTTGTTGGTGGTTTGGACCCGAACGTGACGGAGGATGAACTGAGGCAAGTTTTTGCACAGTTTGGGGAGCTTGTTTATGTTAAGATACCACTGAGTAAAGGATGTGGTTTCGTACAGTTTGGCGCTAGGTATGCTCAAAAGTGCAAGCTCTTGGTTTACATAAATGTCATCCTTATTTTGCTTGCTTGATTAGAAAAGAAAATGTTCAAGTCTACCTGGCCCTGCTGTTGTACTTGGATGCATGTTTTCTACGATAAATGGTATAATGGTTAGACAGAATGTGATGTATTTGTTATTTTCAATAATCTCTCTCTCTCTCCCCACTATGTTGGGGATGATACACAGAAATTATCCAGTGCATACCTTTTCCTTGGGTCTTTTGGTGCACACTACACACCTCCTAGTGAACCCAAACACCCCACAACAATCCCCCCCCACCACACACACACCCACCCACCCACCCACCCACACCCACCCTCACAACCCCTCTTCTCCTCTCTCTTACTCTCTCTCCTTTTTTTTTTTTTGGTGTCTATGGAAGTGGGACCCATGTGGGATTGGGGCTGGGGATATTGAAAGATCTGGTTTGTGTCCTACCCATGTACAAAAAAATGGACCCCACCGTTAAACTTGTGGGCCATGGATGAAGGGGTTAGGATGATAAGATAGGTCTGATTGTCTGAAATTTATATAAAGGGAGGGCTCATCCAGATCTTTCAATCCCCATGGCCTCACTGAATGGTGCCTACGGCCTCACCACCTAGTGTGCAGGGGACCATACCTGTATATATGTATATAAAACTAAATGTATTGTGCTTTTTTAGTAGATGCTCAAATTATTGAGCTCGGGCTGCCAATTTACTCAATTCTTTTTGAAAGATAGTCTGTTTCAATATATTTTCTGTTGGTTTAGTTTCACATCAAATCTGTCTTTACATATTTTGAACTTTCAATGCAAACATCATTTTTCATTATTTATTGTTTCTGTATAGATCATCTGCTGAAGAAGCAATACAAAGGTTACAAGGAACTATGATAGGTCAACAGCCAGTGCGCCTTTCATGGGGTAGAAGCCCAGCAAATAAGCAGGTATAATCATCAACCTGTACACGACTTAAGTTTGTTGAGCTATGCCTGCAAAATTGTTTGCACCAAGGTTGATCACTTCTTCTCTCTCTTGTGGAGCCCAAGACCATATAGGAAGCCTACTTTATTGTAATCAATCCCACCCATACCACCCAATCACTTATGAGAATTTCACTCCAATAGGAATGATATGAACCATTATATTGATCATATATGACATATAGTTATGTTTTTACACCATAATTCCAACATCTATTCAATAGTGTATGGCATTCTTTATGAAGTGAAATGGGACGATCTCTATATAGCGGGAGTCCATGTGAAATTTGCGGGTTTGATCACATCAAAATGGACTCTTCACGTGATAAATTAGGTTTTAGCTGGATTCAGCACCATAGCATGGAATCATTTTTCATTAGATGTGTTTGTGTGTAGTAATCATTTCTTAGTAATAAAAGCAGGTCCAAACAATTTATATTATTTCTCAGTCTTGTATAGTATAGTAGTTTTCTGCGAGACATGTACACAACTTGATGGTGATTTAAATAGTTGATGAAAAGGAATAAAAGATGAATAAAGGTTTTGTATTAAATATTAATTCCAGTGTTAAGCATTGAGGAAGAAGACTCCAGCCTTTAAATTGGCATGATTTATTTGGCTTTCTAGTCAGTCTGAGTAATTGGGATGTTGAACAATGCATGACATACATGATGATTGAAATTTGGTGTTTGTACTGCTACAGTGCTACTAGCAGAATGGTGCTGAAGTTGCTTCATGTCTTTTGAATGGAAGAATTTACAGATACAATCACAATATTCTCTATTGTTTTCCATTGTCAATTTTGTTACTGAATGGTCACGATGTAGATATCTCTACAAATAAGATAGTGATGGATATCTACAAATAAGATAGCGATGCCCCATCAACAAATATTTTCTGATATATAATAATGTACACGCATTCTTTTGATGGTTTACATGGCTTTGTGGCAATCTTATTTCAGGACCAGCCTGGTAGCTGGGGCCAGCAAGCGGATCTTAATCAATGGAGTAGTGCTTATTATGGTTATGGTCAGGGCTATGATGCCTATGCAGCATATGGGGCTGCTCAGGATCCTTCATTATATGCGTATGGTGCTTATGCTGGATATGGACAATACCCTCAACAGGTGCAAGAGAAATGAAACTCAAGCTATTATTTCTGATCATTTTAAGTTTGTTTTTGGAACAGTTGCATCCTTAATTCTACATAGATATGGTTTTTTTACATCCCAGTTGCAATTCCATTTTAATTGCAAGTGTCAGTTATTGTAGAGGCAACTTTGAAAATCATCCATTTTCTTGTCTTTCCTGCTCAGGCTGAAGGTGTTCAAGAAATGGCGACAATGGTTGGTGCAGTTCCAGCTGTAGAACAGAAGGAGGAACTCTTTGATCCTTTGGCCCCACCAGATGTTGATAAGTAGGCTTTAGTCCTTTGGTTACCATCAGATTTTATGTTTCAATTTCAAGAACTGTCTTTAGGTTTTGTCTGCATATGATCATGTGTGTTTCAATTTGATCGCCAGGTTAAATGCAGCTTACGTTGCTGTCCATGGAAATGCCATGTTGGGCCATCCGTTGTGGTTGAAGACGTCGGGATACTCGCAACCAGTTTAAATCCACACTATGTTGCTTATCAGTTCTCCTTGGTCACATGGATCCTGACTTGAAGGAAAATCCAGTGCTCATATTCCTACTGGCTACTGCTAGATCAAAGTGAGGCTACACTCTGGGATAGGTATTGTTTGCAATGTGTCCAGCCTGCGGTGTGATTACAAATGTTTATTTTTATTGATGTTTAAAGCCTGAGGTTTTAGCGTTTGGGCACTACAAAAATGGTTGTTTGTTTTAGAGTCATTTTACTTTTCATATGTTGGAAACATCCCCATGTTTTGTAGATGCATGATCAGGAGGATATCATTTCATCGGAAAGTCTTGCGAGGTTTTTTTTTTTTCCCTTAGAACCACTTGATTTTGAATTGGATGACCTCATTATTAAATAGATCTGGTTCTGAGGAACAGTTTTGTTGTTCAGAGACATCCAATCAATTCTGTATATATCTCTTAACTCTCTCTCTCTCTCTCTCTCTCTCTCTCTCTCTCTCTCTCTCTCTCATATATCCTAAGTTGGATAGTAGTGTTCTTGGGGGAGAGCCCTTGTACCGTTGATGGAATGATTTCTAATGTTTAAATTCACGGATTCATGAAAGTTGTGAAATTGAGGATAAAAGTTGATCATGAAAGCCTTGTCCCAACCTTGTTGGGTTTAGCTACATGAATTATCTTTTGTGATGTCAGTCCATCCTAGCGCTAATGCCTCTCATTACTCTAGGGCTTCTTTATTACTCTCTTTGTAATTTTCTCATAGATTGATGAGGTACCTCTAAGCAGGAGAGAGACTTCTTTATTACTCTCTTTGTAATTCTCTCATAGATTGATGAGGTACCTCTAAGCAGGAGAGAGAGAGAGAGAGAGTTGCACATTCACTGGAGTCCAGATATTACTTTATCTCAGTCACACCTGCACTTGGAGTCCAAATATACGCTGAACAAACATTTCTTGCTCTCCTCTTGACCAAATTCCCATGACTGAAAAAAAGAGCTGACCACCGTTATTTTGGACCATGTTTCATGTATGCGTCTCAGGATTTGGCTCAAAATAGATCGGAATGGAGAAACAGATTCGTGCAGCTAACTCCAATATAGTTGCAACAAGGATTTGATGATGATGATGATGTTTCATATTCGGTGTGTTACACTGTGGATTACACCACCATCCACAATTCTGGATCATCCAGATTCATCCTAGCATTATTTCTCTGTAGCACCAGAACTGCATGCATGTTGTTAGAGCGAAGAACAAAAACCAGAACTAGAAGTGTTCAAAATTCAGTCTACCACTTGCTATAAAATGGAAAATTCACAGAACATTATATTAAAAAAAAACTTAGAAGGAAAAATCAATTTGAAAAATTAACTCATTTGGAGAAACATAAAGTTTTGAATGCAACATGATAAATTAATCTTATAAAGGCCGGAAGAAGAAACACTCAAATGTAAATGGAAGATTGGTCCCCAAAGCCTGCAATTACAACTAGTTGGCCAACCAAGGAAGCTGTGCGCAGTCCTTCAGTGCAACTGCTAAAGCCACTTCCAATTGTGATAGTGTTTATCTCTCTGTCTCTTTTTTTAATGACCCAGGGTATCCATTGCCAGCCTGGCCTCCGGCCTAGGATTACCCGATTTTGACGAGCAAAGACTATTTCCAAAGAGGTATATACATGGCCGCACAGGATAAAGCAAGGGATGAAAGTAAATATTTTCTTTTTTTGGTAAATATAGAATTCAATTATGAGAAAAGCAAGAGGATATAAAAGCATTCTCCAAGGACTGTTCCCACCCTTTATACCCACTTTATTAATAGTACTACCAAAATGCTTGTCACTATTTACCTACAAGAATAGGATCCCCATCTGCAGCGACCTATCATATGACGACGAACCCCACTACTGTAATGAGCGAAGGAGATCTTTCCCAGCGAAAAAATCAATTTGAAATCCTGTGGGTCAAGCGTCTTTCAAATCGAGCTTCCATCCATCAGACTTTGGCTGTACGAGCGACGAGAGGACAGAGCAATCAACCTGCAGGAAGTAGGAATGTTATGTATGAAGGATTAAAAGAGCTGATCGATGAACCCACCTACTGTCTGCAACTGATCGTCTATAAAATCTGGTTGAGGAAAGGGCTGAACTCCGTGTAAGTAAGTGATACCCTATTCCGAGCAGTGGGAGGTCTACAGCGCAACTCTCCAGAAAGGACTAGATTCAGGTATGGAGAACATTGTCTTTGCCGGGTCGGATTGATCCACCCCTCTGTTTTTTACGAGATGGTGCTTTCCATCATACCTTATACAGGAAAGCAGACATACCCATATTAGGTCATTGTTCGTTTGTTTACATGGTATATGTCTAGGGAATCCTTTGTAAAACTAAGGCCCTGAGTGTTGTTGAGTAGACGGTTCGGACCTTATATCGAGTCAACAAAACCCAGAAACCTAGATCTAATGGCTCACAATGTTTTGGAAATATCTCGAGATTGATGTAGCATCAACGGATCAAATTAGCTGTTCTTTGAGTTCTTAATATTTTCAATGCTTTAGATTGTGACGCCTCGGAGTCCTACATTGACTATAGAGAGGAAATTGAATGAGATTATATATAGAGCTTACACCCTTACACTCTTCATTTATGTCATTAAATTTGAAAAACAAAAATGCAAAAAATGTTGATCCTAAGTCACCGCATATAACACTGTAGCACTTCATGTCTTTCCACTTTAGATGGAAGAGCCCAAATCCCTAGTTTTGTCCAAACAGGGGTAGCGTGTTTGGGCCAATCCTAATGTGCCACCTAGCAAACTTGCCACCTCAGCAACTCTCTCATTTAATAAATATAACAAAATTGTAGGTTGGTTCTTGCAAATATGAAAAAACATGTTTCAAGCCACAAACCCAACTGCAAAATGAACCTCTTATACAATCGTTCATCTCCTCCACCGAAACCCATCGGCAAAAACATCATCTCCTCGCGCTTTCGTCTCCCCTGGCGAAGAGTCTTAGAAAGGAACCCATCAGAGTCCGGCGTTCCTCTTCTCGTGTGTATTTCAGTGTCTAGCTTGCTTTTGAAAAACATTGCTGGGGAGGAGGCAAGGCAGTGCAGTAGAGTCCGCTCATCATATCAGCACCCCATGTATTACACTCTAACGTGTGCTGTCATGATATGATGAGCGGACGCTATTGCAGCACCCATATATTACACTGTAACGTGTGCTGTCATGATATGATGAGCAGACTCAACTGCACCACCTTGCCTCCTCTCTAGCAATGTTTTTCAAAAGCAAGCTAGACACTAAAATACACATGAAAAGAGGAAGGCCAGACTCGGATGGGTTCCCTTCGAAGAGATGAGCGGGTGAGGAGAGGGATTCTTTGCGAGACGAAAGTGCAAGGAAAGGATATTTTTGCTGATGGATTTCGGCGGAGGAGATGAACAATTGGAGAAGAGGTTCATTTTGCAGTAGATGAATGGACTTTTTTAACTTTGCCCACCAAACACGGTGCTTACGTCCATTTGTTGAACGGGTGAGGAGAGGGATTCTTTGCGGGAGGAGACGAAAGCGCGAGGAAATGATATTTTTGCCGATGGATTTCGGTGGAGGATATGCACGATTGGAGAAAATGCTCATTTTGCAGTAGATGAATGGACTCTTTTAACTTTGCCCACCAAACACGGTGCTTATGTCCGTTTGGTATTAACACCTGAGGACTCCCATGAGTCAGGGAAGTGCAAAATGTCTTAATTTGCAGGCTGGTGTACTCATTTGCATAATCCTAATTGAGAAAGATTGTAATGCATGTCCACATGAGGAGTCAATTAAAAAAAACTTACAGTGCAAGTCGAATGTGCTACTTTATATATAAAAAAGGACAAAGAAGAAATGTACAACTTAGAGTGATTTGACATAAAAGTTTGAATTGAAATTTGTTCATATGTTATCTTCTCTAATGCTGAGACATTAAATGCAATCCATTCCGTCACATCATGCCTTCTTCATGTCTCTTCATGTGCGCGTTTCCATTGCAACTCCTCACAACTACAAACCAATCCACCTCCTCACCTCCTCACATCTTCTGCAAACCATTGCAACTCCTCACATCTTCTGCAAACCACCATCTCACTTTGAATGCTTCAGTTTCTCGAGATTCCGGTGAGATTTTTTGTATCTTCTGCAAACCACCCTCTCACGGTGAATGCTTGAGAAGATTCTAGGGAGATTTTCTACATCTTCTTCAAACCACCCTTTCACGGTGAATGCCTTTCATTATCTCAAGATTCCGGTAAGCATCTCCCCCGGGCAGAAAATCTCAAGATAAGTTTCTTCTCACCCCAACTTTTATTTTTGAAGGTTGATTATTGAACTAACTTTTGTGGTGAGCTTTTTGTTATTTATTATTTCGCCAATCACGTTCTTTATAATGGTGTCAAGACTTTGTTTTGAGAAAGAACAAGTTGAGATTCAGCTAGAATTCTCGGATATAAAATCCCAACTTAAGCCTTCAATGCATGTTCCTCCAAAGAGATTGTATAAATTGACTCTTCATTATGGCAATCTAGATTGGAGTATGTAAGATTGTATATGAGATCATAGTTTGCCTCTTATTTTTATTTATTCCATTGGTTTCTTTTTAGAAGGGTTTGTAATTTTTGAACCCTAAAGTGAAGCCTGGGTCAACTCAAAACTAATGTAAGACAGAACAATTGTTTTGAATAATACGGATTTTAAATGGCCTAGGAAGTTTCTCATTGTCATCTTCTCCAAACCACCCTCTCACGATGAATGCTAGTATGAGCCGGGGTTTGTAATTTTTGAACCTTGAATGTTATTATCATTAATTGTCAATCCCTTGCATTTTCAAACATCAACCAGTGATACTTGTCATTGAAGAATTTTATCACATTCAAATTAAAAGTAGGACAAAAGAATATGAAAAGACTTCATAAAGTCACCTCTTCCTCTTCTCTTCCAATGGCTTCTGCTTTGAGATCTTCGTTAAAGGGCCTTTTCCATTTCTATCATTAGCTCATCACCTTCACTTAAAAAGTTGATTCAGAGGCAATGTGTGGACCATCATAATTCCACAAAGTATCATCACGGTCCGTAGTGGAAATTTCTAAGCAATCATTCAAAGAAGATTGCTTAAATGGCTCGACCAATTTGAACCCATTGACTGCGTGCACTAGTTGGGCTAGAAATCTATGTTTGTTCCACAGTATGATCATTGTCATGAGAATTCAATACATGTGACGATTAATTACCATTAAATTTTAATTATTATATTAAAGTTTACTTGATGCAAAGCTATTAAACTTAGAGGACTGACAAAGGGGGAGATTTCGATGCAGCTAAAAGAATTAGAGAAGAAGAATGGATGTAAGGAGCAAGCTCCAGCTGGCCCTTGGCTTAGTCAAGGACGATGCATCCATTGGTAAGGCCGTGATCTTCCATCGGAAGCTCATCTCCGACATAGAGGTCGCCGTCGTGCGGGCCACTGGCCACGACAACACACCTAGTGACGAGAGATACGTGCATGAGATCCTTTTCCTAGTGTCCAATTCACCCACCTTGGTTGCCTTCCTCGCCCAGAGAATCTCTTGTCAACTCAAAAAGTCCCAAGACTGGATTGTTGCCCTCAAGACCCTCCTCCTAGTCCGCCGCTTACTTAGAGGAGGCGACCGCAAGTTCGAACAAGTCCTTCGTAGCACATACCTATGCGGCTATCTCCATCTTAATACACATTACTTTCCAAGGAATTCAGACGGTTCAATCTCATTTCTACACAATTATGCTGCCTTTCTCGAAGAACGATTGGGTTGGGTCATTAACCATGCTAGAAAGCTTGAACCTATCTCAACCAATAGCTCCCAATTTCTGTTCTATGAAAAGAAATCAGTGAAAATGATCTTTTATAGATTGCCTAGATTCCAGGAGTTACTCGATCGGATCGTGGACTATTTGTCGTTTGACCACGCAGACTTCATCACTAGGCTCGCTCTAGTTATTATCTTAAAAGAGAGTTTCCAAGTTTATAAGAACTTCGATGAAGGAATCACCACTCTTGTTGATTCCATCTTTGATTTTAAGAAGCCCGAAAGAGCGATCGCCATCGAAGTCTTTAGAAGAGTTTCTTACCAGAGCCACAAGCTCCTAGAGTTCTTCGACAATTGCAAGAAGATCACTGGTGCCAATAACTTATACCACCCGTCAGTTAGACTCTCCACAATGGAATGTAATAGCACTATGTGGGTGGAGTTCTACAAAGAAGATAACATATTGGAACCACCTAATACAGAGAGTCTAATGGTAGTTCCATCTCTTCCTATTCCATCGGAGGTACATGACTTTTAAATGGCCTTTGTAACTTGAAGATTTATGTGCCACAGCAAGTGCAACCCAAACCCCAACCCCTACTCCTTCCCAATCGAGAAAAATCAGTTCTAAAATTTTCCTAGTTTGCTTAATATGATATCTCAACAATTGTAACAAAATTGGTTGTTCGAAAAACGAAATCAAAGTAGTTTTACCTACACTGTGAATCTGTGATAGAACCCTACACTGGTTTCTTTTTTAGGAGGGTTTGTAATTTTTGAACCATGAAGTGAAACTTGGATCAACTCAAAACTAATGTAAGATAGGACAATGGTTTTGAACAATAAGGATTTTAAATGGCCTTGGAAGTTTCTCATTATCGTCTTCTGCTAACCACCCTCTCACAATGAATGCTAGTATGACCTGGGGTTTGTAATTTTTGAACCCTGAATGTTATTATCATTAATTGTCAATCCCTTGCATTTTAAAACATCGACCACTGACACTTGTCATTGAAGAATTTTCATGGAAGACAATGCACCAAATCTTTGAATGAATTTTATCACATTCAAATGAAAAGCAAGACAAAAGAATATGAAAAGACTATATAAAGTCACTTCTTCCTCTTCTCTTCTAATGGCTTCTGCTATGAGATCTTCGTTAAAGGGCCTTTTCCATTTCTATCATCAGCACCTCACCTTCACTTAAAAAGTTGATTTAGAGGCAATGTGTGGACAATCATAATTCCACAAAGTATCAACACGGTCCGTAGTGGAAATTTCTAAGCAATCACTCAAAGCTTTAAGACTGCTTAAATGGCTCGACCAATTTGAACCCATTGACTGCATGGACTAGTTGGGCTAGAAGTCTATGTTTGTTCCACAGTATGATAATTGTCATGAGAATTCAATACAAGTGAGGATTAATTACCATTAAATTTTAATTATCATATTAAAGTTTACTTGATGCATTGCTATTAAACTTGGATGACTGACAAACGGGAAGATTTCAATGCAGCTAAAAGAATTAGAGAAGAAGAATGGATGTAAGGAGCAAGCTCCAGCTGCCCCTCAGCTCAGTCAAGGACCATGCATCCATTGGTAAGGCCGTGATCTTCCGTCGGAAGCTCTTCTCCGACATAGAGGTCGCCGTCGTGCGGGCCACTGGCCACAACAACACACCTAGTGACGAGAGATACGTGCATGAATCCTTTTTCTAATTTCCAATTCACCCACCTTGGTTGCCTTCCTCGGCCAGAGAATCTCTTGTCGACTCAACAAGACCCAAGACTGGATTGTTGCCTCAAGACCCTCCTCCTAGTGCACCGCCTACTTAGAGGAGGCGACCGCAATTTCGAACAAGACCTTCTTAACACATACCTATGCGGCTATCTCCATCTGAATACACATTACTATCCAAGGAATTCAGACTGTTCAATCTCATTTATACAAAATTATGCCGCCTTTTACGAAGAACGATTGGGTTGGGTCATTAACCATGCCGGAAATCTCGAACCAATCTTAAACATCAGCTCCCAATTTCTGTTCTATGAAGAGAAATAAATGAAAACGGTCTTCTGTAGTTTGCCCAGATTCCACGAGTTACTCGATCGGATCATGGACTATTTGCCGTTTGACCGCGCAGACTTCATCACTAGGCTCGCTCTAGTCATTATCTTAAAAGAGAGTTTCCAAGTTTACAAGAGCTTCGATGAAGGAATCACCACTCTTGTTGATTCCTTCTTTGATTTTAAGAAGCCCGAAAGAGCGATCGCCATCGAAGTCTTTAGAAGAGCTTCTTACCAGAGCCACAAGCTCTTAGAGTTCTTCGACAATTGCAAGAAGATCACTGATGCCAATAACTTATACCACTCATCAGTTAGACTTGCACAATGGATTGTAATAGCACCGTGTGGGTGAAGTTCCACAAAGAAGAAATTAGATTGGGACCACCTATTATGGAGAGTCTAATGAAAGTTTCATCTCTTTCGATTCCATCGGAGATACATGGATTTTAAATGGCCTTTGTAACTTGAAGATTTATGCTCCACAGCAAGTGCAACCCAAACCCATCCCCTACTCCTTCCCAATCGAGAAAAATCAGTTCTAAAATTTGCCTTGTTTGCCTAATATGATATCACAACAATTGTAACAAAATTGGTTGCTCAAAAAACGAAATCAAAGTAGTTTTACCTACACTGTGAATCTGTGATAGAACCCTACACTGGTTTCTTTTTTAGGAGGGTTCTTAATTTTTGAACAATGAAGTGAAACTTGGATCAACTCAAAACTAATGTAAGACAGGACAATGGTTTTGAACAATAAGGATTTTAAATGGCCTTGGAAGCTTCTCATTATCGTCTTCTACAAACCACCCTCTCACAATGAATGCTAGTATGAGCTGGGGTTTGTAATTTTTGAACTCGGAATGTTATTATCATTAATTGCCAATCCCTTGCATTTTAAAACATCAACCACTGACACTTGTCATTAAAGAATTTTCATGGAAGACAGTGCACCAAATCTTTGAATGAATTTTATCACATTCAAATGAAAAGCAGGACAAAAGAATATGAAAAGACTTCATAAAGTAACCTCTTCCTCTTCTCTTTTAATGGCTTCTTCTTTGAGATCTTCCTTAAGGGGCCTTTTCCATTTTTATCATTAGCTTCTCGCATTCACTTAAAAAGTTGATTTAGAGGCAATGTGTGGACCATCATAATTTCACAAAGTATCATCATGGTCCGTAGTGGAAATTTCTAAGCAATCACTCAAAGAAGATTGCTTAAATGGCTCGACCAATTTGAACCCATTGACTTAATGCACTAGTTGGGCTTGAAATCTATGTTTGTTCCACAATATGATTATTGTCATGAGAATTCAATACATGTGAGGATTAATTACCATTAAATTTTAATTATTATATTAAAGTTTACTTGATGCATTGCTATTAAACTTGGAGGACTGACAAAGGGGGAGATTTCGATGCAGCTAAAAGAATTAGAGAAGAAGAATGAATGTAAGGAGCAAGCTCCAGCTGGACCTTGGCTCAGTCAAGGACCATGCATCCATTGGTGAGGCCGTGATCTTCAGTCGGAAGCTCTTCTCCGACATAGAGGTCTCCGTCGTGCGGTCCACTGGCCACGACAACACACCTAGTGACGAGAGATACGTGCATGAGATCCTTTTCCTAGTGTCCAATTCTCCCACCTTGGTTGCCTTCCTCGTGCAGCGAATCTCTTGTCGACTCAAAAAGTCCCAAGACTGGATTGTTGCCCTCAAGACCCTCCTCCTAGTCCACCACCTACTTAGAGGAGTTGACCGCAATTTCGAACAAGACAATCGTAACACATACCTATGCGGCTATCTCCATCTTAATAAGCATTACTTTCCAAGGAATTCAGACGATTCAGTCTCATTTCTTCACAATTATGCCGCCTTTCTCGAAGAACGATTGGGTTGGATTATTAACCATGCCAGAAAGCTCGAACCTATTTTAACCAACAGCTCCCAATTTCAGTTCTATAAAGAGAAATCAATGAAAACGGTCTTCTATAGATTGCCCAGATTCCAAGAGTTACTCGATCGGATCATGGACTGTTTGCCGTTTGACGGCGCAGACTTCATCACTAGGCTTGCTCTAGTCATTATCTTAAAAGAGAGTTTCCATGTTTACAAGAGCTTCGACGAAGGAATCACCACTTTTGTTGATTCCATCTTTGATTTTAAGAAGCCCGAAAGAGCGATCGCCATCGAAGTCTTTAGAGGAGCTTCTTACCAGAGCCACAAGCTCCTAGAGTTCTTCGACGATGGCAAGAAGATCACTGGTGCCAATAACTTAAACCACCCATTAGTTAGACTCTTCACAATGGAATGTAATAGCACTGTGTGGGTATAGTTCCACAAAGAAGATATCAAATTGGGACCACCTATTACGGAGAGTCTAATAAAAGTTCCAACTCTTCAGATTCCATCGGAGATACATGGATTTTAAATGGCCTTTGTAACTTGAAGATTTATGCGCCACAACAAGTGCAACCCAAACCCCAACCCCTACTCCTTCCCAATCGAGGAAAATCAGTTCTAGGATTTGCCTTGTTTGCCTATTATGATACCACAACAATTGTAACAAAAATGGTTGTTCGAAAAATGAAATCAAAGTAGTTTTACCTCCACTGTGAATCTGTGATAGAACCCTACACTGGTTTCTTTTCTAGGAGGGTTTGTAATTTTTGAACCATGAAGTGAAACTTGGATCAACTCAATACTATTGTAAGATAGGATAATGGTTTTGAACAATAAGGATTTTAAATGGCCTTGGAAGTTTCTCATTGTCGTCTTTTGCAAACCATCCTCTCACGATGAATGCTAGTATGAGCTGGGGTTTGTAATTTTTGAACTTTGAATGTTATTCTCATTAATTGTCAATCCCTTGCATTTTAAAACATCAACCACTGACACTTGTCATTGAAGAATTTTCATGGAAGACAATGAACCAAATCTTTGAATGAATCTTATCACATTCAAATGAAAAGCAAGACAAAAGAATATGAAAAGACTTCATAAAGTCACCTCTTCCTCTACTCTTCTAATGGCTTCTGCTTTGAGATCTTCGTTAAATGTCCTTTTCCATTTCTATCATTATCTCCTCGCCTTCACTTAAAAATTTGATTTAGAGGCAATGTGTGGATCATCATAATTCCATAAAGTATCATCACGGTCCGTAGTGGAAATTTCTAAGCAATCACTCAAAGAGGATTGCTTAAATGGCTCGACCAATTTGAACCCATTGACTGCATGCACTAGTTGGGCTAGAAATCTATGTTTGTTCCACAGTATGATCATTGTCATGAGAATTCAATACATGTGAGGATTAATTACCATTAAATTTTAATTATTATATTAAAGTTTACTTGATGCATTGCTATTAAACTTGGAGGACTGACAAAGGGGGGGGATTTCGATGCAGCTAAAAGAATTAGAGAAGAAGAATGGATGTAAGGGGCAGGCTCCAGTTGGCCCTCAGCTCAGTCAAGGACCATGCATCCATTGGTCAGGCCGTGATCTTCCGTCGGAAGCTCTTCTCCGACATAGAAGTCGCCGTCGTGCGGGCCACTGGCCACGACAACACACCTAGTGACGAGAGATACGTGCATGAGATCCTTTTCCTAGTGTCCAATTCTCCCACCTTGGTTGCCTTCCTCGCCCTGAGAATCTCTTGTCGACTCAACAAGACCTAAGATTGGATTGTTGCCCTCAAGACCCTCCTCCTAGTCCACCGCCTACTTAGAGGAGTCGAGCGCAATTTCGAACAAGACAATCGTAACACATACCTATGTGGCTATCTCCATCTTAATAAGCATTATTTTTCAAGGAATTCAGACGGTTCAGTCTCATTTCTTCACAATTATGCCGCCTTTCTTGAAGAACGATTGGGTTGGGTCATTAACCATGCCAGAAAGCTCGAACCTATTTTAACCAACAACTCCCAATTTCAGTTCTATGAAGAGAAATAAATGAAAACGGTCTTCTATAGATTGTCCAGATTCCAGGAGTTACTTAATCGGATCATGGACTGTTTGCCGATTGATGGTACAGACTTCATCACTAGGCTCGCTCTAGTCATTATCTTAAAAGAGAGTTTCTAAGTTTACAAGAGCGTCGATGAAGGAATCACCACTCTTGTTGATTCCATCTTTGATTTTAAGAAGCCCGAAAGGGCGATCGCCATCGAAGTCTTTAGAAGAGCTTGTGATTCCTTCATCGAAGCTCTTGTAAACTTGGAAACTCTCTTTGAAGATAATGATTGGAGCGAGCCTAGTGATGAAGTCTACTCGATCAAACGACAAATTGTCCATGATCCGATCGAGTAACTCTTGGAATCTAGTCAATCTACAGAAGACCATTTTCATTGATTTCTCTTCATAGAACTGAAATTGGGAGCTGTTGGTTAAGATAGGTTCGAGGTTTCCGGCATGGTTAATGACTTAACCCAATTGTTCTTCGAGAAAGGCGGCATAATTGTGTAGAAATGAGATTGAACCGTCTGAATTCCTTAGAAAGTGATGCGTATTTAGATGGAGATAGTCGCATAGGTATGTGTTACGAAGGTCTTGTTCGAAATTGCAGTTGCCTCCTCTAAGTAGTCAGTGGACTAGGAGGAGGGTCTTGAGGGCAACAATCCAGTCTTGGGTCTTGTTGAGTTGATAAGAGATTCTCTGGGCGAGGTGGCAACCAAGGTCGGTGAATTGGACACTAGGAAAAGGATCTCATGCACGTATCTCTCGTCACTAGGTGTGTTGTCGTGGCCAGTGGCTCGCACGACGTCGACCTCTATGTCGGAGAAGAACTTCCGACGAAAGATCATGGCCTTACCAATGGATGCATGGTCCTTGACTGAGCCAAGGGCCAGCTGGATCTTGCTCCTTACATCCATTCTTCTTCTCTAATTCTTATAGCTGCATCGAAATCTCCCCCTTTGTTTGTCCTCCAAGTTTAATAGCAATGCATCAAGTAAACTTTAATATGATAATTAAAATATATTGGTAATTAATCCTCACATATATTGAATTCTCATAACAATGATTATACTGTGAGGCAAGCATATATTTATAGCCCAACTAGTGCATGCAGTCAATGGGTTCAAATTGGTTGAGCCATATATATATATATATATATATATATATATATATATATATATATATATATATGCAAACTGCATCCATCAAATTAAACAACTTGAAGCACTTTAATATGAACATTTGTACATCAAATTGCAAGCACATAATTACCAACAAAAAGAGTACCTACATTTGCATATGTTCTCCTTTTCTGCCCTCGCATTTCTTCCTATTTGCCTTCTCTTCTTTGTTCTCTATCTCTATTTTCTGAGCCCTTTTCCTTTCTTGTTACAACTCTATGAGAATAATGGGAAAGCCCAGAGAGATGAAGAGAAGAAGAATGATGGGGTGGGCGATGGTTTTTGGGTGGGTAGGGTCCATAGGGAGAGAGACAAAGAAAGGATTAAACCAATGGTTTGCAGCCTTGCACAAGCAACGAGTCTCTGACTCTCTGACAGTATTGGACTTTTGGCATATCCAATATACTCTAGATACACCCAAAATCAACTCCATACCTTCGATACACATAAGTTTTTTATTATTATTCGGGTACTGATATTGTTGACATCAGTTGGGGTGCATTCCTTTCATCTACATTTATAAGTACTGCAATAATATCATCATCCTACTACATTCTCAACCTGAGACAGAAATAGAGAGAAATAGAGAATGGAAGCCACTGCCTTCTCAACCTAAGATAGAAATAGAGAGACAAAAGAAAAAGAAGAAGAAATAAAACATCAAAAAATCACCACACACGCAGAGGTGTTTGGGTTATAGTTGTGTTGTAATAGAGACGGACAAGGAGATTGCCATTGGATTGGAGATGGGTGAAACTGAACACACACACTCTATTATACAATTTTGAATATGATTTTAGTCCACTGGTTCCATTATTGCTCACTTATACACTGTTTTTTTTTCAATTAAATAGGAAATTGTGAAATCTCCTTTTTGGGACATCTCTCGTAGACAGTCACAGGTCTCTATACCAGTGTCTGATTCAAGCCGACACTGTCCTTATCGCATTTGTGGCAGCCACCTTTTATAGATCCGTGCTTCCACTGCATCTACAACCAACACTAAGCAATATTCTTTGAGTGACTACTTAGAAATTTCCACTACGGATTGTGATGATACTTTGTGGAATTATGATGGTCCACACATTACCTCTGAATCAACTTTTTAAGTGAAGGCAAGGAGCTAATGATAGAAATGGAAAAGGCTCTTTAACGAAGATCTCAAAGTAGAAGCCATTAGAAGATAAGAGGAAGAGGTGACTTTATGAAGTCTTTACATATTCTTTTGTCCTACGTTTAATTTGTATGTGATAAAATTCATTTAAAGATTTGGTGTATTGTCTTCCACGAAAATTCTTCCATGACAAGAGTCAGTGGTTGATGTTTTAAAATGCAAGGGATTGACAATTAATGATAATAACATTTAGGGTACAAAAATTACAAACCCCAGCTCATATTAGCATTCATCGTGAGATGGTGGTTTGCAGAAGACGACAATGAGAAACTTCCAAGGCTATTTAAAATTCTTATTATTCAAAACCATTGTCTTGTCTTACATTAGTTTTGAGTTGACCCAAGTTTCACTTCAGGGTTCAAAAATTACAAACCCTCCTAAAAAAGAAACTAGTGTAGGGTTCTATCACAAATTCACAGTGTAGGTAAAACTACTTTGATTTTGTTTTTTCTAACAACCAATTTTGTTACAATTGTTGTGATATCATATTAAACAAAACAAGGCAAATTTTAGAACTGAATTTCTCTATTGGGAAGGAGTAGGGGTTGGGGTTTGGGTTGCACTTGCTGTAGAGCATAAATCTTCTTACAAAGGCCATTTACAATCCATAAATCTTTAGTGGAATCAGAAGAGATGGAACTATAATTAGACTCTCCGTAATAGGTGGTCCCAATCTGATATCTTTTTCGTGGAACTCCACCCACACAGTGCTATTACATTCCATTGTGAAGAGTCTAACTAACGGGTGGTTTAAGTTATTGGCACCAGTGATCTTCTTGCCATCGTCGAAGAACTCTAGGAGCTTGTGGCTCTGGTAAGAAGCTCCTCTAAAGACTTCGATGGCGATCGCTCTTTCGGGCTTCTTAAAATCAAAGATGGAATCAACAAAAGTGGTGATTCCTTCGTCGAAGCTCTTGTAAACATGGAAACTCTCTTTTAAGATAATGACTAGAGCGAGCCTAGTGATGAAGTCTGCGCCGTCAAACGGCAAACAGTCCATGATCCGATCGAGTAACTCCTGGAATCTGGGCAATCTACAAAAGACCATTTTCATTGATTTCCCTTCATAGAATTGAAATTAGGAGTTGTTGGTTAAGATAGGTTCGAGCTTTCCGGCATGGTTAATGACCCAACCCAATCGTTCTTCGAGAAAGGCAGCATAATTGTGTAGAAATGAGATTGAACTGTCTGAGTTCCTTGGAAAGTGATGCGTATTCAGATGGAGATAGCCACATAGGTATGTGTTACGAAGGTCTTGTTCGAAATTGCGGTCGCCTCCTCTAAGTAGGCGGTGGACTAGGAGGAGGGTCTTGAGGGCAACAATCTAGTACTCTTGGGTCTTGTTGAGTCGACAAGAGATTCTCTGGCTGAGGAAGGCAACCAAGGTGGGTGAATTGGAAACTAGAAAAAGGATCTCATGCACGTATCTCTCGTCACTAGGTGTGTTGTCGTGGCCAGTGGCCCACACGACGGCGACCTCTATGTTGGAGAAGAGCTTCCGACGGAAGATCACGGCCTTACCAATGGATGCATGGTCCTTGACTGAGCTGAGGACCAGCTGGAGCTTGCTCCTTACATCCATTCTTCTTCTCTAATTCTTTTAGCTGCATTGAAATCTCCCCCTTTGTCAGTCATCCAAGTTTAATAGCAATGCATCAAGTAAACTTTAATATGATAATTAAAATTTAATGGTAATTAATCCTCACTTGTATTGAATTCTCATGATAATTATCATACTGTGGAACAAACATAGACTTCTAGCCCAACTAGTCCATGCAGTCAATGGGTTCAAATTGCATAATCATTTTAGGCCGAATAACTCTATTCAATGCAAAAATAGTCATTATATCCTCTTTTGCACCATAACGGTAGTCAAACCCTTCCCTAAATGTTTGTTTATAAGCAATTTTCATGGAAAAATGAAATTGTCACATCAGCAAAGTCAATGGTTTTTAAATATCTCGAAAAAAAAAATTCGCGAAAGTTAGAAATTCATGTTTGGCACATAATATTTTTCTCGATGAATTGGTGCAATATTACTTGGTGCAGCTAATTCTGCCAATTTTTTTTTACTGCCGGTCCTATTCCTGGGTATAGGAGGAGGCTTGAGTTATGTAGGTTGACACCCAATTTAAAAGTATGTCACAACTCAAACATGCATTATGAGATTATAACATTCCAAGATCTTGGTAGGGCATTCCCCGCTTTAAACGAAGCATTGCAACGTCGCCTGGTTGCAGTGGAAAGTAGGCAAGGGCTACCGCATCATTCTGGACGAGTACAACTAAAGAAGTTAGTCGAGCAACAGAGAAGAGGAAGATTCGACTTGCTACTTGGAATATAGGAACCTTGACAGGTAAGAGGATGGAGTTAGTTGAAGTAATGAAAGGAGGAAGAGTTAGTGTAGTTAGTTTACAGGAGACAAACTGGATGGGGGATAAAGCTAAGGAGCTCGTTAATGGCAATAAACCAACACAAGAAATGGAGTGGGTATGTTTGTAGAAAAGGATTTTAAAAAGAAAATTGTAGGGGTAAAGAGATTGGGGGATAGAATTATAACAATTAAACTAGTGTTAGAGGATAACATAATTCATAAGTCATTTTTCATTCAAGTGTGCCTGTAATTTATATATATGAAAGCGACTAATTTTAATTGAGAAATCTGCCTCTATTTATTCAATTGATTTTGGGCAGACCATTCAGTTATGTAATTTCTGTCTATTTCATTCAATAAGGACTCCTCTATTACTCTTTCACATTTCTCCAAATACGTAATGGTTCTACTCTCCCTTCTATGATTTACTGCATCTTCTTCTCTTCATGGTCCCTTCTTCTTTGCCTCGTATAATAGGATTTCAGGCTCTTTGGGTTTTTGAAGGACAGGTTCAATTTACGAGTTTTCCCTTCCATGGATAAGATTTCAAAGAAAGAGGAAGATGCAAGTTATATGATATTATTTCTCTCATATAATAGATATTTTCTTATTTCTTTCCGACTCATTACAATTGATAACACCATTTCTATACGAGTTAAGTACAGTAGAAGCCTTTAAATCATTTGATTTTTTAAATAATATATTCACTTCTAAGATGTTTGCAGCCTTCTTTTTTTTTTTTTTTTTTTTTTCTTCTTCTCTCTTTTTGTGAAAAGAAAATCTCATTTAGAAACACCACCAACAAAAGAAAAACAAAAAACATTAGGGCTGTCAATCGTGTTGTATTAACTAATTCGGGTTACGGGTTAACAAATTCATGTTAAAATCACCTCAACCCGTACACGACCCATGAACTTAACGGGTAAAAAAATCCAACCAGAACACGGCCCGTTAATTTAACGGGTTACACGACCCAACCCATTAACCCGTTAAGTAATTAAGTCATTCCGAAAATTAAAAGAAAATCCATATAAAAATATATGAGGAGAAAAATATATAAGCCACACGAAACTGTAAGTGAGGATCCCGAGTGGATTCCACCTAAAACCCCACTATAAAACAATAAATCTCAATTTCTTCTTTATGAATATAAATTAATTCTAGCTACACTTAGGGGCCAAAAAAATTTAACGGGTTAAGTGTGTTGTTAACGTGTTACTGGTTTAATTTGTACACAACCCGTTAACTAAATGTGTTAACGGATTTGACTCATTAACGACCCGAACCCATTAAGAACCCACCAAACCCGTTAATATCGTGTGGGTTCGTGTGGCATTTTGACAGCCCTAAAAAACATCATAAATATTTTCCCTATTTCTGTTGATGCAATCCTCCAATGAGTTCCAACATTGTGATTGAGCTAATACACATTGAAGTCATGCCTTAGCTTGGCTCAATATAGGACGAGGATCCGCATTTATAGACTAATTTGCAAATAATATGGCCACTTTCTATTTCATGAAAGGATTGACTCATGCAAAATAATTTCTCTTTTCTTTTTATATTAGAGGGTGTCCCGGCCTTTTGGGCTAGAATAATCTCGACGGGCCCAGTGGGAGCAGGGTAAATTACTTGTGACCCCAATGTGGTAATGCAGTTTCGAACCCTCAACCTTTGGGTACAAACTATAGCCCAAAATCCTCTAACAAAAATGTCTTTTAATAAAAAATAAATTTATTTCTTAATTTTTTTAATTAGCAGGTGTCCATATCCTCAAAATGAATGAAAATAATTAAAAATAATAATAATAAAATATTTTAAAGTTAAAGATGTTTGTATATATATATTTTTTAAGCCTGGGCTTTTGTTGCTAGTTATTAGTTAAAGGCTCTAATGATCATGATATTTTACTGTGTATTTGTATCTAAACCCCTTTTTCCCTAACTATGATTTTGAACATGGACACCCTTTAGGGCCTCTCTGTTTGCATGAGAATTTTGGAATTCTAACAAAAATGTACACCTAAAAACTGAAAAATATTGAAGAACTAAAGGTGAGGATTCATACTGAGCTATCAAATAATAGTTTTCTTAAATAAAAAGGGACTAAGGGAAGAAGAAAATGAATGCAGTAATTCAAATCCTAAAAACGTTATTATCACATCTACATCTTTACATTATCATTCATCTCTTATCGATTCAATAATTCTTTATTGAAATCTATTTTACAATGAATTCCCAGAAATTCTAGTCAGAGTAAACAATTACCAAGGCTCTATTTCCTTGCATTTAAATACATAGAAATTGAATATATAAGACCGGTTATATCTATATCAGTTCTTGTTTGGTCCATACTGATAACCCATATAATAATAAACTAGCAAAGCATGCTCGCACTAAGCCCGGGCCTAGAAATAAAAACACATTAAATTTGTGGCTATTTTATGAGATATTAATTAATGAGAAAATAAATATAAAATAAATAAATATACCTTTTATTACGGTTCGAAGCATGGCCCAGCTCGACATTTATACAAAGTAAGTATTACATTTTAATAAATGAGTATGAAACTTCAAGCCTTATGTAAATTAACATTTTGCAAATTTGCATGTGGCCCCGTCTTTAGGAATTAGAATATAAGACCCACTTTAAAAAAGTTATTGTATGTGGAGCCCATAATTATAAATCACTATCAATTATCCACTTTTAAAAATCACAAATATTAAAGATTTTCTAACCATAATAGATATATTAAAATTCTAAATCCACCTAAAGAATACTCACTTTAACTTGGTTGGATAGAGTTACTAAGCAAGGTGAATTTTTTTCATTTGGACTCTTTAATCACTTATCCGTAATATATGATATATATTAAAATTTGAATTCACATAAAGAAACTTAATAAAAATGGACTCTAAATTGATTGATAGAGCTTATCTCTTGGAATTGATTTGAGATCCAATTTTTCAAATTGATTTGAGATTAGAGTCTAATTTTGCAATCGATTGTGAAATCGGACTCCAATTTTGAATTTGAATCCTACCTCCATAATATATATTAATTAAATTATTACAATGGGTTTGTCGGATTTTGAATAAGAGGACCCAAACATGACCATCAGATCTACTGGGCCTCTAATTATGATCTGATCACTGTGGCCCCTAAAAAGAAGTAAGCACTGTGAGGGCAGTAGTAGGCCCCAGAAAAAGAGAAAGGAATCGATACACAGTACTAGAGAGAGAAAAAAAGCCTGCTCAAGCAATCAATCTTCACGTGCTCCACTCCATGTACCACCGACACTCCCTTTCCAGCGTACAAGGGTATGGAGATTTTAATAATTGATTATTTTTTTTTTGTTTCATATACCTCCCTTGGGCTTACTGAATTTGTAAGTAGGCCCTTTGATTTTATGAAGCTTTTTCATTTTAATAGCTTCTGTATCTTCATAGACAATCACCTTAGTTTAGTACTGATATTTTATCAAAATGATAGCTCTATCCTTACATCGATCGAGTATATAATGGCACGAGTGTCATCATTTACCATATGCTAAGTTAGAGCGGACATAGTATAGGTACGTGTTTTGAAACTTTCATATATCAAAAGTGGATCGTTCATGGATTGCGGGGTAATTATAAAACCTATTATAAGCGAAGGGTTGATTGTCACTATGGTGGGTTTGAATTTGGTGAATTAGCTCCATATTGATAAAATGGAATTATATATGGTTACCTAACAACCAAATATACTATTGTTTAGTAATAAGTTGAGAACAAAATAGATAGACAAAAGAAGTCACCATTCCTATCGGTTACATATCCTTTAAAATTTCTAAAATCACTCAAATAGTTTAAACATGCAGTTAACATGGTCCTACAACAATAAAACATAAAATAAAAAAAAAAAGAATGTATGAGTTTCAAGAAAAATTAAAATCAAAGACATGAAATTTACTTTTATGCTAGAAAGGAGGATGCCATTGGTCATCGGCTGTGAAAATGTTGTTGATGTACAAGTGGTCATTGAATGATGAACGATAGATTGAAGATGGATGGTAAAGGGGAAAGGATGTTGGTGATAGCATTCTTATAAACCTCCCGTTTGACAATTTAATAGGTTAGTAAAAGTAATGTAAAGCTTCTATTTTTCAGACAATATGTCACATCAAAAGTACATATTTTCAAAATCCTCTTAAAAAAAGTCACTTTTTATATAAAAAGTAAAAAAAATTCTCTACTAATCCACTAAAGACAAAATATCATCAACCCATTATATTTTATGCTCTCTTGATTTTATACTTTATCTCACTTTTACTTTAATAGTAAATTGCCAAATGGGCTTTAAAGGAATAAAGGCATGGGCAGAAGCATCATTTGCGTTGAAAAATGAGCGCAGTTAACCATTCTTGTCCTTGTCGGGGCTACTAATTTTGGAGAAATAGAAGGTATTAAAATGAAAATGTAGGGATATATAGCTAAATACTAAAATTATAGGGGTCTACTGAAAAATTTGAGAAGTATATTGAAAAACACTCTTTATAACTCTTCTCCTCTTAGAGAATATGACAAATTTTCATCCTAATCTACAAAAGTGCCCCTTCTTGTCGACCTAGCGACGTACGTGATCGGATGAAAAAAAAAAAAAAAAAACCAATCAATTCCATAGTCCAATGCTTTTGATGGGCCCATTTGGGATCACATTTTTTCATTGTAGCTCACACTCTTTGTCAACCCAGATATCACATGATGCCTACTTTTATGGTCATCTAACATTTACTCACTGTCAAATTAAGAATCTAAAAAGACTTTGATGATTAATTATATATTAAAATTTATAACTATTAAATCAAGGGTGGTTAATGTGATAGGACTGATTTTTCAAGATCTCTGTTTATGAAGAGTTCTTTCCATCTATTCTACCTCAGTAATGGTGTCGAGCTCAATATCCACCTTCGCTCCCGAACGGTCATAATTGTGGTCGAGCCCTCACCCTCATCATAAAATCATTGTAATGCCGTTTCCCATCACCGATTGATTTTGGGATAAGTGGTAACTCAATGGATTGTAAGATCTCACAAGTGGTATCAGATCTCAGTCTTTGAATTAAGAAGAAGTAAAAATGAGATTTTCTTAAGAGTTTGAAAAAATTATTTTCGATCAAAAGTTTCCAATGATGCACAAACATGCTCCAAAAATTATACTATTTTCTTTCCTGAGAGATCAGCAAGAATTCCCTCTTTTGCGAATGCGGATTGGGGTATATTAGAAATAGTGCCTGACCAAATTATTCTAGACCTTGATTTAGGTGCTTTAATGTCTTAACCTTTAAATAATCTGATTTATTTATTTTTTGTTCTTTCTTCTAATGCAATAGATTTCATAGTACAATGAGTGTCAAATTGCGGTACTATTATCAACATGGAGAGTTAAAGGGGACGGATGATGGTTTACTATAAAGTTTATACATGGAACCGGTTCTTGCTTGCAAATTTGCATTTGTATTAACTTGTTATATTTGACAACTGTTGGAACCTCAAGGGATTGGTCGAGTAGTCAAGACTACGATTACTCCATCTTCCAAGTTAGAGGTCTTGGTATCGACCCTAGTTCACATTTCTTCAGGAATCGAAGGTTGAGTCCACTAGTGCTACCACTTTGGGGGTGCAGGGGTGTTTATCCGGCTTCCCTCTGGGCCTAGAGGGATAGTCCAGCCCGAAAGATTGGAACCCTCCGATAGGAAAAAAAAAAAAAAAGAGACAGCTGTTGGATGTTTGTTTTGCTTTGGTGGTATCATATGCTTTTAATAGGTTAGTTAGGATGGTTTAATGCAAAGTGCTCTTTTTCGTTTTGTTTTCTTGTTTTTTTTAAAAAATGCCAATACCAAACTTAATGAATCGAATGACCTTGTAATGAATCCTAGGACCCACCAAGTCAACATGGTAGGCCAAAACAACCTGCGGATTTATTAGATTCAGTCTATTGTGTGTTTAGATGTAAATAAAATGATAAAATAGTGCATTCTAAGTTTCAAACCTAACATGAAACAGAAGAGTATTGGTCCTAGCCAAAACCTTCATACATTAGGAGAGACCCAACCCAGTTTTGGCTTAGTTTTGATATCATTATTTATAATCAAATACAATTAAACAGCACTCCTCTCCCCCCTTATTATAATTATCACTATTGTTTTCCACTGTATAAGATTATTATGATTTTCCCTACAACTATCATTGCGTTGTTTGATGCCACTCAGTTAACTTTGTGGAAGAAGAAAAAATAAAATAAAAAAGAGCGGACTTTCATTTGATATAGAGGATTTTAATTTCCTATGGGTAGAATGCAAGATTCATCCTCTTTGTGAAAATTAAAAAAAAAAAAAAAAATGCAGAGCACGCAATCCTCTCGTCTAAAAAAACAAGTCCTAAAGTTAGGTGACAGTTGATATAAAAGAGTTTAAAAGTTTTCTTCCCTTATTTTCATTTGTTGCTTCTACAAATGAAAGTATTCTAACAATAGATTTAAAAAATATCCTTGGGACAGTGTTTGTTACATAACTCATAAGAGTAACAGACTCAGTGGCTCTTTGTAATTCTGTGCAAAGGTGAGGTTGTGTCCCTGGCATGACATGCTAGCAGCATCTTCAATTACTACCTTTATGTTTGAGCAAGCCATTCACATTCCCAACACACCATCAGAGACAAGATGAAGCAGCAAATCTGCAGAAGCCTTCTATTCCTCTTCTTCTCCTCTGTTTTCCTCCTCTGTTTCTCAAAAGCTGCAGCCTACAAAAATGTAACAGTTGGAGATTCCTTGGGCTGGTTTGACAATCTCCAAAAACCCACCATAAACTACCAGAAATGGGCTGCTGGCAAGAACTTCAGCTTGGGAGACTTTCTCAGTAAGTACCTAAAATTAAACATTACAGATTTTTTCTTCTTTTAACAAAATTCTCTACCCATGATCTCTTTTGTAGATTCATACTTGTTTCTCTTTTTATTGCAATTTATCTAATTCTATCTCTCATGTGCAAGTGCACAAATATAGACAGATAAGTTTTACATCTTACATCCCCATGATCTTCTTTGAATGGAGAAAATAACAACTTTCTCAGTCTATTGCAAGGAATTCTCTGATCTATTTTGTATGTGGGATTTTACAATTTTTCTTTTTCTTTTATTTTTTAAGTATCAAATAGCTACAAACTACATAGACCAAATCAATGCCAAGTTCCACTTTTGAGGAGAATTTTCTGCCCTTGATTTGTTTTGTAGAACTTTTATGCTTGTGAAGTTTTGGGATTTCATATCATTCTATCTAATTCAGTTGCCAACAAAGAATTGTGCTTCTTTTGATGGAGTATAAATGGAATTGACAACATAAGTAAACAAGAAGGAAAAAAAATAACAATATTTATTAAGAAAACCCATCTTTCAGTATATGAGTGATGTTCAATTTCAAAATTCCTGTGTTTTTTCTGTTTTACTTTTCTTTTACAGGTTCTTAATTTAAGTGAATTTGGGGTACATGAAACATGGTTTCTAAGAGGTGTAGTTTCATGATTAGCCAAATACCAAATTATGTAACTAACTTATCTAAATGATGATATGCTGGGCTTTCCAGAGGATGGGAGATGCTTCAGAAATTTCTCAAATTATCTTTTGTTGTTTTGCTTTTCTAATTTTTTTTCTCCTCAGAGCTTTGCTCTATTTCATTCTTTACCAAGTTCTTATCCTAGTAATCAAAGAGCAGATTATCTCAATTTCAGATGATGTGTTGTAGATCTGGTGATATGAACAAAGTCTGGATCCTCTGGGGACTCAAGATAATTCAGCCCATTGCTACAAACCACTAGTGATTGCGTCTCTAAAATCCAAAGCACTTAAAATCATTGTTCCGCCTTGTGTTATCTTTGGACAAAATTCTATTTCGATCAAAGATATTCCCACCATCAGTTTAATAATGTCTAAACCAAGTGATTGGGAAAAAACAAAACAAAACAAAATGAGTCGAATCAATTGTTTTACACATGTTCAGACAGATAGGTTATCATATTAGAGTAAAATTTGATGCAGATCTAAGTATCTAATGCAGAGGTGGAACAATGATTTTGAGTTGTTGGGATTCTCATGTGGGTCAGGCCCCTAGAGGATCGACTCTATGGTCAATACTCTTCTATTATTTGGTGTAAGATTGTTTTGCTTAAGAACATTATTGCTCAATCACCAATTCTTTTGGAAGCTTGGTTTCATTTTTTTAAAGAGAATGGTTCTATCGTCTCCAAAGAAAATTTACTTTAGAATATGAGATGGCCCAGCCAACTCTAGCTCTATCTCTCCTGTCCAGATTGTCCACTCCTTTGAGAAAAGCTCTGGCTTTGCAATAAAACCCATTTCTTTTCCATAAAAAAAGGTGCCAGCTGTGGTTGGCAAGTTGGCAACACTCTTTTGGACTGACACCATTAATCAATAATGATGGCCCACATTATTGGACTCCAAGGATCATTCATGCTTTGTGAATTTAGATCTATGACCCATCCATTATCAATTGGACAATTAATATGGATTTTATTCCAGTTTATTATGCATGGTTCTAAAGTATGGTCAATATTGAGTGTCAAATCCCAAGGGGTTGGCCCAGCGGTCAGGACCACGGTTTCTCCCTCTTCCGGAACTAGAGGTCTTGGTATCAACCATTGGTTCCCCATTCTTCAGGAATCGAAGGTTGAGTCCACGAGTGCTACCACCTTGGGGCCATAGGGGTGTTTACCCGGCTTTCTTCTGGACCTGGAGGGAATAGTTCAGCCCAAGGGGTTGGAAACCCTCCGATAGCAAAAAAAAATATATATATATATATATATATTGAGTGCCAAGGACAATAATATACCTATAATCTGAAACATCAAATGCCTTGAACTCAATTCTCACCACCTTTGTATTCCATTGTGTTGTTTTACTTATATTTAGTGAGATTTAATATTTAGAACACCTTAAAAACAATTAAAATCCAAAATTCATAACTTTAAATTTTCTAAACAGTTTTCAAAAATTTTCTTTTAGAGAATAGGCTGAAACAAACTGAGGCTCATTGTCATATCAATACATCAACCTACATGAAAAAAAACAAAAAGGTATTTGTGCTTCTCATCATATAGGTTATTGTTAATTAACATATCCTACATCATACATAGATTACATTTTGCTTGTGTGTGCCTTAATGCAGTTTTCAACACTGATTCAAACCATTCAGTCATACAAACATACAATATAACCACATATAAAGCATGTAACTATGACGACGCCGAGGACGACGACACCATCCAATGGGCCACCGGAGAGCCGGCGGTGGCCACACAAGCAGTTTCAGTAGCAGTCCCTCTAGTCAAAGAAGGCATGACATATTTCTTTTCCGGCGATTATGACGGCGAGCAATGCAAAAATGGGCAACACTTCAAGATCAATGTGACACATGGGCAGGGCCTGCCCAACAGTCTGAAGAGCCCCTCCACTGATTCTTCACCAGCTCCTTCGAGCTCGGCCGACGATGACTCGGTGCCAGATACTGTAATTCCTTCCAATTTCAACAATCCTGTAGGGGATGATGAGGTTAAACAGGCTTCAGGGTCTGTTTCTCAAGCAAAGTTCTTGTGTGGAGAGGGTGGAATGTTGAGTTCAATTGTGGTGTGCTTGGGCCTTGTTTGGGCTTTTGGGTGAGTTGGGGTATATTACTGATAGAGTGAGGTTAGTGTCTCATTGAATTATAAATTTATGTTGTGTATGTAATAAGAAGATGAATCTTGATGTCGATATTTATTTGTAATATTTGGGGGGATAATAATGACATTTATTCAGTGCATTTCAACAGAGTTACCAAATATCTTGAAAATCAAGCAAAGTATTTTGTTGCTTTCCAAACAGGAAGAATCCAAATGTGGCTTTCTAAAGTTATTTATTTGGGGCTATTTGGATGCAGAAACAAGTAATGTCTATAAGAATGTTGGAAGTCAGAGTACTTTAGGCTATACAGGCATTTTGTGTACTATTGGTAGAAATCATCAAATGCTAGTTCATTGTTGTGTCCCTTTCAGAAAATGAGACCCATTTTTACAATTCCAGGGATGGCATAGGTCTTTGAATAGCCCAAGGATTCAGAACTAAGGATGTGGGGAAAAATCATGGATCCAATATTTGGAACCCGGCCGTTTTGGTCTAAATTCAGGTTTATGTATGGCTATTGGGTTCAAGGGCTTTTAAACTTGAGGACCTGAATACTTAACTGCATTGCTGTATATTAAGTATATTATGGTCATAAAGAGCCTGTTTGTCTCATATAATTGATTTCTTAAGAATTTTAAGACACTGTATTTTTGTAAGGGTCAAAGATGAATAAAGAAAAATGATGATCGTATAATCTCCCATTTAATAAAGAAATGAATCAAGGGAAGATATGAACGAAATAAACAGCCATCACCCAATAATTTAAATTATAGGAAAATTAAGTTCCCATCTATCTCACGACCTTGTATCATTTACCATTCACCTCTTTAATAATCCTTGGTTGGAGGTCGTTTGACCATTAATTCCATTGCTTTTGATTACTATGCATAATAGAGGGCATGTTTGTTTCGTGTAATTGAATTCCTAGGAATTCCACAACTTTGCATTTCTATAAGTAGTTAAAAATGAATAATCAAAATTGAATATCCAAAAATAAGCATAAAAAAGCGTCGCCTTTATTTAAAGAATAAAGGAAAGATGAGAAATAAATACCTTGCCATCACACTAGTAAATCAATTCCTAGAAAAGTAAGGTCCTATCCACATAGCTATTTTATATCCATCACTCCTCACCTCTTTAATAATCCTTCGATGGAGCTAATTTAACTATGAATGATCTAAGGTCTAGGTGCACTATGGATCAAACTTGACCCGTTTTCATCCCTAATTTTTTTACTTTCTTGTTAGAGCTCTTATGAGCCACACATTTTCATTTTTTTTAATAATTAAAATGCTCGATACAACCCAAGGAGATTTCCATTAAAAAAAAATACAATTTCAAGATTTTGGCAGGGTGCATGCAAAGCTCATGGGTTCATTTTCAACATGAGTTGGTGGGATAGTCCCTTCAATGGGCGGACACAAGTGCCAAGTAAATAAATCCACCATTTAAGGGACTTTTCTGAGATGGTGAGGATTCCACGAGAGCATGGGAAAATATTAGAATTCTTAGCTTTGTGATCATTTGCGTTTTGATGCAGTGATGATTTAAATTAGGAAAATGAGTTTTAGCCAGTTTTTATGGACTAAAAGGGATGCGGAATTCCTACTTTCTTGGATCAGAAGTGGAAATGCAGTTTTATCTTCCACGGCTCGTGCACAAATGACTCCTTAAGACATCTTCTCATGTGAAATGAGGAAAAAAACCTATTTTTTTTCCTTGAGTGCTAAAATCTCTCAAAATTTAAACATTTGAGCCTAGGACATTAGATATGATTTAAATTTCTTAGGTCTTATGCACAGTCACATAATCTTAGAAATCAACTTTCACTAGCATCGTAGCCCGTGCTAGCATGTTTTTCTACATTGTCATTTAAAATTTTATATATTGAAACAATGAACACCATAAATTATAAATTAAACACACATTCAATTAAAAAATAGAGAAAAACTTTAGTTAATCATATCTGCAAACTAAGCAATCATCTAATAAAATATAAACTAAATACTTAAAATATACTTTAACAATAAATAATAAAATGATATCATCGAGAATTTTTTTTTATTATACTACCTGAGCAGAAAAAATTAGTGATAGTAAATGTTTTGATTCGGCGGTAAAGTTGAATTGGCTAATCCTTGTAACAGGATATGATTGTTTTGGATCTCTCTCTCTCTCTCTCTACAGATTTGAAATAAAAAATAAAGCTCTTCTGGAGCGAATGTTGAATATTGAGTGCGATTTTGTCGTCTACATATCCTATTTAGAAAAAAAGTAAATATCTATAAAATGAAGATCAGATATTACAAGTAAATTCTAAAAGGAAATTATTAATCAATCCTTACACTTGATGGAAGTGAAGATAACTCATTTCTTCAAGCCAAGTGACAGACAATCTCCTATTATAGATGAGGAAATTGAAGAAATGTCCAAAATACCGTATTGCAATCCAAGGGGATGTTTAATCTATGTCATGGTTTGTACAAGACCGGATATTGTTCAAGTTGTTGGTGTGGTGCATAAGTACATGACGAATCAAGGGAAAGAGGATTGGAATGTTGTAAAGTGGATTATGAGACTTGAGAATAATATTTGAAAGAAATTAACTAGGAGTCAAACTAGGAGTCGAAAAGTGTAGTTGGATATGTAAATTTTGATTTTATAGGGGATCTTGAGAAGAGAAGATCCACCACAGGTTATGTTTACACGCTTGCTAGTGGACCAATAAGTTGGAGATCAGTGCTTCGGTCTACATTTGCATTATCCACTACAAAAGTAGAATTTATGGCAGTTATAGAGGCTTCTAAGGAAGCGATCTAGTTGAAATGTTGGGTAAATGAAATGAGAATTAAGTAAGAATCAGTCTTGTTATACTATCACAGTGATAGTCAAAGTGTCATATGTTTGACAAAGAATCATGTATGTCATGCCTGGACAAAATACATATATAGCTGTGGCTGTTATGCATCATAGAATTCGAAATTGGGTTGTTACAGGTAAGATCGTTACAGGTAAGATCTTTATTCACAGAATTCACACAGATGAGAATGTAGTTGATATGCTGACAAATCCAGTCATTGCGAAGAAGTTTAGGTATTGCCTGGACTTGCTCAATCTCTCTTCTTGTTAGAGATTGAAAGCACACATCATATTCGTTGAGGTGCAAATATGGTGGGAGAGTGTTACACAAGGTGCATTTGTCATATACACATAATAACAATTCTTTAAAGGGTCAAACATTTTTCGCCATGAAGATTGTTGGATTTGGTTCAAAAGGTCCTTTCTGAGCCTATTAAGTGGTTTTCTTGAGGCCTATTTTGTTAGGGCAAGTTTCTAATATATATATATATAAGGAGATGCTCTCACCTTACTATGCGAGATAAGTTGGGGGCTCTCACATCCATATCCAATGCTAAAACTTAAATGTGAGGCCCTCACTCCTATCTCTCATATAAGGTGAGAGATATCTCTTACCATTTATACGAGAGCAACATCTCGTTCGTCCATTTGGCTCCCAGATCTAACGGTGGGATGAAAAGTAAAAAAGGCTTAGCACTGTTTTTGAGGAGAAAAGGGCGGCCCATTCCAATTTTGAGATTTCCGCCCAAATATCACCCAAAACCCTCTCCATTCTCATCTCTAAAAGAAGCCCAAGACGCTGCGCTACTCCATTCTCTTCCCTGAAAGTTGCCTGACAATGCTGCAATGATGGATACTTAAACGCTGATGATGGGTTCTACGTCGCCGACGATGGATTCAACCATATTTGATTGAGTTCTTTGAGAGAAGCCCCAAGAGGCTGCAACGATGCAACCCCATTCTCTTCCCTCGGGAAAGCCCGCCGACGCTGCAACGATGGATTTTTCAACGCCGATAATGGATTCTACGTCGCCGGCGATGGATTCTGTGATGCAAATTTTGGTCAGTGAGTTTTCGTTCTGTCACTGATATGATATGGTTTTTCGACACTTTTTTTTTCTTTCCTTTCTGCAATCTTCATTTTGGAGCTAATGTAGACCATCCATCACTTTTCTATGATGCCTTCTTTTTGAGCTTTTTCCTGGTGATCTTCTAGTTTAAGAATCATTTTATGGGTATTATTAGGTGGAGGAATCTAGGTTTTTTTTATTCTTTAGGGATTTTTATCAGTTTGATTTATTAAGAAATGCTAAAAGTGGTCAAGCCCTCATGCTATTCACTATCAGGTTCTTTACCTTTACTAGGAGTTGAACAGTGAATGTTGCGGCACCCTATCCTAAATTACAGTGGAGGATGTGAACCAATAGTTTGGAATTTATGAGATATAGGCTTCTCACATTAGATTTCAAGGGCTAACTGTAATTACGGAATCCTCCAGCAAACACCAGATCATTTCTATATAATAATTTTATAAAATGCATGTTGTGTTTAAATGAAATGTCAGATTGTTAAACTCTCTGAGTGTTCTTTACATGTGGCGTCAATCAACATGATTTTTGTATGAGAATATATATGAACATAATATTAGCTGCACAATGAGTGGTATGGATCTGGTAGAGATGCCAGCAACATTTTGCCTTAAACAGTGTGACCCGATTTTTATTAGATGCTCGCATCAGATTTATGTATTTAGAAGCCGGGTGAAACCAACTTGGGCGTAATAAATTCAGATTTGCCTAACACTGATGCAATCTAAAGGCACCAGAACTGAAATATATTATAACTTCATTTTTCCCATGTTTTATTATTGCTTAACTCTGATATGCTCTTTCTTTATGACGTCATTTAGAAGGAATCAGCTAACATGGTTGTAACGGAGTCTTTGCCTCAATCAATCCAAATGCCTATGATGTATTTCTCACAGCAAATGCCAATAATGCATTCATCGCAATACCTGCAACATCCAACCACACAACACATGCCAATCATGCATTCATCGCAAATCCTGCAACATCCAACCACATAACAAATGCCATTCACTGGTGTCACGGATTCCTTGTCTCATTCAATTGAGACGCCTATCTATTCATCGCAACAAGTGCAACATTCATCCACTAGTGTAAGTCAAGTAAGTTTAGTTTCTTATATTTTCATCTAATAACATGTGCTTCTTATATTATCATCTAATGTTTCTTATTTCTATTTTTTGTGTGCATCTGAAACATTGTTTAGAAAGAATCAGGTTCATCGTCAACACTTATATCATTTGTTCCAGATGTAGAAGATGAAATAACACCATGAGTAGGGATGTTGGTGGATAGCATAGAGGAGGCTTACAGCCTCTACAATATTTATGCTAAAGCTGCAGGGTTTAGTGTAAGGAAAAGCTCTGATGCAAGATGTAAAAACGAAGTTGTTTGGAAGAAGTTTGTGTGTTCCAAAGAAGGCCAAAAAGTATAGAAGATGTGCCAAGCAAATGTTGTACATAGGTGTGTTACAGATATTCGAGAGAATTGTGTGGCTGAGTTATAGGTGAGAAGAAATGCAGATGGGCAATGGGTTTGTAAGCAAATTTGTGATGGAACATTCTCATATTTTAAGTTCTCCTCGAAAGGCTCATATGTTTCGATCACACCGTATTGTGACTGCACCGAAGAAAATTTTGATAGATTCATTTAGTGTCGCAAATATACGAACCTGTAGTCAAATGGATATATTTGAAGTTCAAGCGGGTGGTCGTGCTGACTTGGTTGGTTTCACAGAAAAAGATGTCCGAAATTATGGTAGAGACAAAAAGATGAATAACATGGGTAAAGATGGTTAGAAGTTATATGAACATTTCAAGCAGCTAAAAGAAACAAGTCGATCACTAATTTTTTCAATTGAACCGGATTTAGAGGGGCATGGGAGACATGTGTTTTCGTCGGAGCATATCTTTTGAGCATCATACAGGGAGTTTGGGGACGTCGTTGGATTTGACACGACATATCAAACAAATAAATTTGACCTGATTTTTGGTGTATTCACAGGAGTGAATCACCATGGGCAAACAACAATATTTGGTTGTTGACTTCTTTCAGATGAAACATTTGAATCTTTTGTGTGGTTATTTAAGACTTGGCTCGAATCAATGGCCGGAGACCCACCAAAAGCGATCTTAACTTATCAGGATCCCACAATGAGAAAAGCAATTAAGTTTGTACTTCCCACTACGACCCATCGGTTTTGTGTCTGGCACATAATACAGAAGCTAAATGTTAAGCTAGGTGGAGGTGCAATCAATTGTGGAGAGCTGGGTTGGAAAATAAAAGATACCGTATATAACTCTGAAACAAAGGAACAATTTGTTTCTAATTGGGAGAAAACATTGATAGAATACAAAGTGCTTGACAATAAGTGGCTTAATGAAATGTTCAAAAATCGTGAGTTATGGGTACCAATATTTATGCGAGGTATGCTCTTTGCAGGGATGATCTCCACTCAAAGAAGTATCAATGCCTTCATCAAGCAATTAGGGACAGACAAAGATGGTTTGTGTGATTTTGTGATGCGGTTGGAAGAAGCCATTGCACAGTTAGGAAGAAATGAACAAAAAGCTAATCACGACACCCTAAATGGGAAGCCGATTTTGAAGACTGAATGGCCAATGGAGAAACAAATGTTAGCAATATATACAAGAAAAAAATTCTACCAGTTTCAGGAACAATTCATGTCAATGGCAACCTGCATTATACAACTTCAAAAGGATGAACCAAATGAAAGAATTTATGATGTTTCAACCTTTAAAGGTGAAAAGGAGATTGTAAGAAGGGTCATTTTTGTAAAAGATATGAAGCATGTCAATTGTTCTTGTAAAATGTTTGAGTTTGAAGGAATCCCTTGTAATCTAATTCTTTGCATCCTTAAACAAGGGAGGATATTTGTATTGCCGGACCAATATATTTTGAGAAGATGGACTAGTCAAGCGAGAAAAGGATCCGAAGTATACATGAGTCTCTTCGAGCGTTCAATTACATTTGGTAACTCGTTGGTTGCACAACATGGGGATTTATTTTATTATGCGACAATGGCCGTTGATGAATCATCTATGTCAGTGAAGGCATACGAAAATGCTAAACAAGTATTATTGGACCTCGTACGAACATCCCGTGCAATAAATGAAACCATGGGGAATGGAGATAAGAAAGGGGGGGAACCCTTGTGACAAGAAGGGGGATAAGTCCTTTGATGCGAAGTAGTATCTCAAGCCAAAGTGTATTATCACAAAAGGACGTGCAAAGAGGCTTAATTCCTCCAAAGAAAAAGCACTTAAAAAGGCCCGGCTATGTCGAGGTTGCAATAGATGGGGTGTTTCACATGACAGGCGCAACTGTCATGCGCTTTTAAATAGGTAATCTCTTACATGAAATTTACTATTTTAATGATTGCACTAAACTATCAACTCGTAGCCATTATATTTGAATTATCATTTTTACATCTTAGGGCTACTGTTCATGAGTCTGCAATTTCTCAAAGATTAGCAGGAGATGATTCATGCTCCTTTGATGAAGACGATGCTTCTATCAATACAAGTTCCAATGATGAATCTGAGGCTTCATTTTAGGTTTGATTCTCTACGTATCATTTTAATAAGAATGCTTTATATACTTACAATTATATATTTTTCCTTACTTTCTCCTCCACTCTCTTGTCTTTACAGCATATGACGCAGTGATTCCATAGAGTGGAGCAGAAATGTTAGTGGACTGAAGCTCATAGACTGAATCCAACGATCTACAAATGACTACAATGATTCTAGTGTGATTGATCTAGAAATGACAAGTGTGATACTAGTGTGATTTTATGTATTGGATAAGGCTATGCGTGGCCTTGTAGCTCATAGATAGTGAACACATTTGAAACTAAAGTTATTATTGATTTATCTTTGTCAGTGTGTTTGCTTGTTTTGTTCCTATGCGTATTGGATAAGTTTGTGTTGGTGGGCCTTAATGTTCCTAATATATGGGTTCATGATGGTTGTATTTGATGCTAATTTTAGCCCCATTGGAGAATATTTTTTAAAATCCTAATCTCAATTTTGACATTAGAACATGACACAGCTAAATGGCTTCCGTTCTACTTGGAACTTATTTTTTATTAATTTTTATGCACACCCTATTATAAATTGGAGACTTCCCAAGAGTGTAAGAGGAGCCTACCACTAGTTTAAACCTGCACTTGCAGCTCCAAAAGACAGGTCCCTATATCAAAGCTTTGTACCAACTATGCCGGGTTGGCCGTATATGAATTTTGTTTCTCTATTCACAGGTGCTTGTATCACTGCACCAAAATTTAAGGGACTCCATTCATTTTCTCTTCTTTTTTAGCCAACCCAAATGTACTTGAAGGCTGAAGCATTAGTGAACTTTAAATGGAACAAAAAATTAATAACAATAGTTTTTGGGCTTCACTGTTGTACCCTTGGATAGTTCATTTTGTAAGACTAGCAAACACGTTTGTGACTCAAATTTCAATCCTGGATTAATTTGTATGCCTCGGATTCCAGCTCCGTGAATGCACCTAATGAAATATAGTGGGCGATTATGTTTGGGATCTTTTCAAGGGGGGACAAAGCCACCCGCTTGCCTCAATTCCCAGAAGTTGACAACATTCACCTGTGGAGACAAGTGGAGCAGAAAATGATCAGATGTTCTTCACCATCCATTTTTGCTTATTGAACAAATTGAGTTTGGAGTCTTTTCCCCATTTTAGCTCTCAATTTAATAACAAAAACATTCAGGGGTGCAATGGTTCCAATGGTTTGGAGTGAAAGGTTTGCTTTCAAGAGGGTGCAAAGCCTAGCCAAATCCAAGCACTTCAATCAAACCTACCCATTTAATACCAAGATTTTCTAACACATTCACAGAAGACAGAGGGGTTTTGTACAAAGGGAGAATTTGTCATGTGTGTGACAAATGTTCATTCACCCAGCTGATCACAGCATATTACGTTGGATGTTCATGTTCTCAACTACATCCATTTAAACACAGGTTCATTCACAATATCATTTACACCCGGAATAATATGTGAACTAAAATACAGCACGTGATCACCAATACATGACATATAACCACAAAAATGTGATGTATTTTGCACAAATACATATTTCTTAAATTTTTGCTCTCGATATGTGCACGCATGAGTTGGTTTTGTGCCTCAAAGGCTTCTTTAATTCCTTCAATAGATGACATCAGGTTTCCATTGACTCTTTCAAGGCTTGAGTTAGGTGGATGCTCCCTTGACACTTTATCTTTCCAAAAAAATGCATCACATCCATTGTCATCCTGCAATCAAATGAGAATTTTTAGCAAAATGACATTTATTTGAATCACAAATTGAATATTTCGGTAATTGAAACAAATATGATCTTTTATAGATCACTTACATTCCAATATGGACATCTCCAAAACTCTCAAGTTGGATTGGTCTCCGTATGACTTGTAAATAATCTCATGTCTCCACTCCCATAGGGGCATTTTTGAGCCCAATTAGTGTTCCTGGAATTAGAATTGGATGACGAGATTTTGTCCAACCACTTTTAACCTACCAATTTGAAACAGAGAAAAATAGATCATGCCCAATTAGTGCAAGATTTTGCAATGGACTGCAGCCAAAATTAAATAAAAAGAGAGATTCTGCAATGGAAAATGACAAAAACTAGAAGCATAAACTTGTGTGGCTTCACTCAGCTAGATCCGCCAATCAATATTGAGTCCCATGTAAAAAATGGTCAATCAAAAGCATCATTGCTATGTGAGGGTCCCATGTTGCTGTGGCTATTTGCTGCATATGGTTGAAAAAATAGTAAGAAACAAAGAAATGATGCATGTAGTGTCTTGAGATGAAATAAAAAGAGGAGGAAAACAACGTTTGGAATCTTGAGATGAAACAACAGTAACAACGGAATGAAACAAAAGTAAGAACGAAAAAGTCACCGTTTGAACTCGTAACAACGTTTTGAATGAAAAAAAAAACCCGAAATCATGGAATCTTGAGATGGGTGAAGAAACAGTTTTTGACGCATTGCCGGAGCGAGGGCAACGATTCCTGCCGGTGAAGAGAGAGAGAGAGAGAGAGAGAGAGAGAGAGAGAGAGAGAGAGAGAGAGAGAGAGAGAGAGAGAGAGAGAGAGAGAGAGAGAGAGCCACTCTTAGTTATAGACCCACCTTTGGAGAAGAAGAGCGTTTGCTGGATTGAGAGCAGCGGTTCCGACCCGGAGAAGATCACCACTCCAACTAGTTGCCGAGTTGCCCGGAGAAGAAAAGGGATTGAGAGGAGAGAGTACTTTGAGTTTGAAAGAGTTCTTTTGAAAACAGGGGGGCGGTTCAACCGGAGAAGAAAAGGGATTGAGAGGAGAGAGTTCTATGTTGTGGAAAGACCAAGCGGCAGTTCCGACCCCAGAGAAGAATAGGGATTGAGAGGAGAGAAACTTGCAAAGACTGGGAGGGCTTTTGTTGCCAAAATTTGGGTGGAAACCCCAAAATTGGAATGGGCTGCCCTTTTCTCCTCAAAAACATTACAAAGCATTTTTTACTTTTCATCCCACTGTTAGATCTGGGAGCTAAATGGACGAACGAGATGCTACTCTCTCATATAAATGGTGAGAGAGTCACACATATATATATATAAATGGTGAGAGAGTCACACACACACATATATATATATATATATATATATATATAGGAGAGAAGGCTTCTCACCTAATGTGTGGGAAGTTTGCTGGCAGCCGTTGGATCTGTAAAGTGGATCCAACGGCTGCCAACATTTTATATATAAAACTTGTCTTTGATGAAAACGGGCGCCATTTCTCTCCATTTCCCTTTTCGTTTCCCTCTTCTCCTTCGGACGAAAACTTCTCCTCTCCATCTCCTCATTTGGGCGTCTCCATCGTTGCAGCTCCATCACCGAAGAGAAACGCCCATTTCACTCCTTTCCAAACGCCCATTTCACTCCTTTCCAAGTTGCAGCTCCATCACCGAAGAGAAAAGACCTCATCGGACCCTTTTCGACTGTGCTTCGTCTCCACGCTGCTCTGTGCTTCGTCTCCTCTACATCAACATCTCTCCATCATCGTTCCTCGCTGCAGCACCATTGAAATCGGCAGATTCTCGGGCGCCATTGCAAAGATTCGTTTGTAGGGTTTGCTCTGTTCTCCGAAGAAGGTACCCTCTCTGTCTCTCTCTCCTTTCTTCTATTCTCCTCATCATCTACCAATCTACTCTTTCTTCCCATCTCTCTTCATCAGAATCCCAAAGAAAGAGGGTTTTCATGGCAGTGGTGAGTGGTGACCCTTGCGATTTCTTATGCACCCTCCCTTTCTCAGTCAATGCACCAAGCAAAAATTGTGGATTCTCAAAAATCCCAAGATGGCCACCAAAAAAAGTAAACCATGGATTGCAATAATGGCAATGGTTTTAGGGAAAATGTGAAGGTTTCCACAAATGTGTAATCTAATGTTTGGTGCAGAGAAGCGCAGTTCAAAAACTGCATTCGGGGAAGGTTTAGACTAGCAATTTCTCTTCAGATCTATGCACTCACTCCAGCTCTCTTCATCACAGGATCAGGAAAAAAAAAATAAAAAAACAAAACTGCCTAAATTCTGATAGGGTTTGCAAGGAAACAGAGGAGAAGAAAGTGAAAGTAAAACCCTAAACTCTTCTTTCTTACTCTAAAAAACGCTTTATTTCAACGCTTTCAATTTCTTATTCATATAGCTCCTGAAAGAATGTATGCGGATTTTTGTTTTTTTTATTTTCTGTGTTAGGGTTTTTTGATCGTATTAAAAAAGTTCTGTTGATTTTTTTTTTTATTTTGATTGCTCATATCATCACATGGGAAAGATTAGACACGCTTAAAAATGATGGTATCAGAGTCTGGATGGCCCCCAAGGCAAATGGTATCACCTACTTCATTTTTTAGATTTGTGGAGTCTCAGATCTGTAGTGAATTGATATGAGATAGTGGATATTTTTAACAGTTGTATTATTTCCCTTAGCATAGAGAAGGTGTAGAGAAAAATAAAGTTTTTGAGAAGGAGAGGAGAAAAGTCATCTCTAGAAATAAACTTGGAATACAGCTTGCAGTGATGTTGCCTCATGTGTGCTTATTGATGTTAGTCTCTAACTTTGGTTGTATAACTTGATGGTTTCATTCACTTGCTTGTAAATTGGATAATACAAGGTACTCCTCCCAGAAGAAGTGAAATCCCTCTAATCTCAGAAGCAGAGCATTAGTATGTCTTACCTTTCAGATTCTGCTGGATAACAGGGTGCGGCATGTTTAAAGTGGTGAGATATGTCATCTCGGATGGGTCCTGAAATAGAAAATAAATTAAGTTTTACACACACAGCCTTTGTTGATTAATCTTATCAATATCATAATTCTGAATGTGGAACTTGGTATATATGATATCTATTAGTACAAGTACAGAGTCATGTCCATTCATTTCTCTTTAAATTGTATTTCAGTAGTGTCTGAAGTTCTTTTCTTGGAGTTAGTTGATGAGAGTCTACAAACTGCATTATGGATGCATTGTTGTAACGACAGTCCTAAGTAGCGACTTATTCTCACAAGGGCACGAATGGGGAAAAAAATAGAAACCTTCTGAGAAAAATAAGATATATGCACGATACATCTCTCTATGCAAATCTGTGTATTGATCAGCCACTTACTAACCAATTAAACAAACATATAAATTTGCTCAAAGAAACCCAAGAAGGGAAAATGTACGTATCATGGTTCTTTGAAGACAGCTTGCACAACTAATTAGCAAGGGTATCTCATGTGTGCTTATTGTTGCAAATCTCTAACTTGATTATATAACATGATGGTTTCTCTCATATGCTTAGAGCATAATATAATGCATTAATGAAAAAAGGAAAGTGAATAATAATGCATTGTTGGCTGAAGTTTTATAGAGTTTGGGACCAAGTTTTTTTTTCTGCGAGATTGTACATATTTTTTATAGTTCATCATCTGTTTTGTTTAGGCATTCAGGTGCACACAATTTTTATTTATTTCTTATATAGTATCATAAACCACTCAATTTTTGTAGGTCGAGAGCATGTCATCGTCGTATTCTATTTCTAGTGATTACGTGCCAAAATGCTCATGTGGAGAGATGATTTGCCTCACCTCTCGTACAAAGAATAATCCAAATAGGAAGTTTTGGAGATGTCCCAATTGGAAAGATGAAAAGGGTTGTGGTAGATTCATATGGAAAGATGAAGTTGACTATGAGAAGAATGTAGTAGCACTTGTGGAGGAAATGAAGAAGACGGTAGAGAAACTGAATGAAAACGTATGTGATGCAGTTGAAGAGATGAGACATGCTACCGAAGAAAGAAAAAAATCAAACAAATTTCTGTTTATAGTAGTGTTTGTCAGTTTTCTTGTAATTGTGATCTCCATGATGAAAAATGTGTGATATATCTTTTGAAATCTAATGAATGTGTGATGTATCTTTTGGGTTCATTTTAATAGGAAAGCGATGGACCTCAAGTGTGATTCAGGCAAAATGTGCTCTTTTAGTCTATACTTACTCCTTTAATCACGTATCTCAAGATACGTAAGGATCAACGGTTATAATTTGGTCACCTTACCGTGTTTGACCGTCCAAAACTAATGACCGGTTTTGATGTTGATCGTGGACCCCACATAAACCCAAAAATGAGAAAAAACGGACTGTTTTCAATAATAATTTGCTCAGTAATACATTTTGGCAAATGTCCCTCACGATTTTGCAAATATCTCAACATCTAAGATGAATCAACGGCTGAAATTTTGGGACATAGCCGTTATGGACATTCTTAACATAATTAACGGTTCAGATCTTGATTTTGGGGCCCACAGGAACCAGAAAATTGAAAACAAGGGACTGTGTTTAATCCCGTTTTTTGGCCCACTGCATCACAGAATCGCGGATCCTATGGGGGGTGTCTGACTTCCAAAATAATTGCAAACAAGGATTTCTCTCTTCCTCCCTGTGCTTTTCCACGCTGATCCAAACGTGGATTTTCCACGGGATTGCGGAAAAATGACAGAAATCCTCTCTGAGGATGTGTACCAAACATGCCCTAAATCATCCCTGAGGAGGGAAACAGAAAAAAGGTGTAAGAAGCAAATACAAATAAAAAACAAGTACACATCATAGGCTGCTGGTTTAAAATGATCACTTGGGTGGTGGTAGTTGGGCAATCCACCAACAACGTCAGGAGAATCTGGCCCTGGGAGTTCAAGGAAACTGACAGTCTTCAGGTAGCCGGAATCTGAAAAGAGTATATATTCGAGAGTTCCAGTGAAACCTGGAGTGCAGTTTGTGAAAGGTGGCTCCCCGCCAATGAACGCATAGAGACTACACAATGGTATTGCTCTTTCTTCGCCATTTTCAGCAACCGACATTGCAGATGAGTTTCCTGATACAAGGCACTGATATAATAATTCATCCAATAGTTAAAAAAAAAAAAACCAGCCCTCATGTTGGAGCAGAGCAAAAGGAGCTAAACATCCTTAATTAATAAGGCAACCAAAGGACTCAACACTCATTCAAAGTACATAGGCAACTCAAGAATATTAGATTTCATAAGATGACACTTACCTTGAACGGTGTAGATGATATCTGCATGAATCTCACTATGGAATTGGAAAAAAAAAATTTATTTACACAGTACCCATTAGTAATATCACAAAATGGCATTAAACCTAACGCCTACCATTCTGACTGGCCACACACGTTCGAATTGTGGAACTCTTAAATAAAATGGACGCTGGAGGTGTGAATCGTGATACGTATTTGCACTTGCACTTTGCCCAGATTACTCATGGACCGTTCCATTTTCTCATTCATCATTGCCATTTGACGACAAGAAATCAAATCAGACCCATTTATGTATCTGCTGGTTTAAAATGAACCCAAGCACCTGTCTGCAACCTGTATAATTTATTCATTCATCAAGAGACCCAAACAAATTTATCCATTCACCCAGATTTTTTTAGAGCATCCAAACAATGTATCTGCTGGTTTAAAATGAACCCAATCACCTGTCTACAACCTGTATAATTCATTCATTCATCAAGAGACCCAAACAAATTCATCCATTCACCCAGATTTTTTTAGAGCATCCAAACCATGTATCTGCTGGTTTAAAATGAACCCAAGCACCTGTCTGCAACTTGTATAATTCATTCATTCATCAAGAGACCCAAACAAATTCATCCATTCAAAAGTGCAATATCCACAAGATAAAAACAGCTAGAACTCTATTACATCTCCAAAGACTCTGTTCACAAAACAAATATTGAAACAGCCAGAACTCTAATAGTTCTGAACCACACATCAAAACATAAAAAAGGATGGTCAGTATGATAATCCAATTAATCCTGGGAGAGAGGGAAGGACCCAACATGAGCATCAATTAATCCTGCGATCAAACATGTAATGATCAGTATGATAATAGTAATTTACAGAATCCAATACTATCAGAATATTTTTTTTTTAAATGGACTGATTAATTAGAAAGAAAAAATGTATACCTTCTAATTGTGTCAATGTCTCGTCCTCAGATGATCTCTCCGATGCCTCATTTTCATTTAATGGCTCAGAGTTGTCATGTGCAATACTAAAAAAAAAAAAGAGGCAAAATTAAACAAAGCTTGTCAATGTATATTAAATTAAAAAAATGCATTGGTAGGAAAAATTCATACCTCTTGTCAAGCCCAGGGCAATTGCGTCTGTCATGTGCAACCCCACGCTTGCCACATCCGCGGCAAAGTCGATCTTTCTTCCTGGCTTTTTCCTTAGAGGACTTCAATCTCTTAGGACGACCCTTTGTAATTGCTTGCTTCGGTGGAAGATATCTCTCTGTAGGGCTTGCATTTTTCTTTCTTCTCTTTGGATCATCTTCTGCCATCACCGTTTTTTCATTTATCTCGCGAATCCTTTTTTTAAGGTCTTGTAGAACTGATTTTGCATGCTGATATGCTTCCTTGGACAATGATGCTTCATCAATGATATTTGCAGCATCATATGATAAATCACCGTGTCGTGCTAGCAATGACCCGTCAAATTCAGAGCATGTACTTTTACCAGAATCATCATCTACCCTCGCATACCTTGTCCATCTTTTCAAAATGTATTGCTCAGGCAGTGTGTATATTTTTTCTTGTTTCAAAACGCAGATGATGTGTCCACATGGAATGCCTTTGAATTCAAATAGTTGACAAGAACATTTTGCATATTTTTCATCCTTTTTGAAAATGACGACCCTTTCAATTTCTTTGTTATCTTTGAATGATGAAACATTATATATTCTGTGTTCCATATCATCGTTTACAATCTCAGCAATGCCGGATGTTATGTACATGAATTGATCTTGGAACTTATAAAACAACTTCTTCGTGTATATTTGTGACATTTGCCTCTCCATTGGCAAGTCCGTCATCAATTTTGGCCTTCCATTAGAAGTGTCGTGAATTGCCTTCAATTGACGGTACTTTTGAGTTGCAATCCCTTGGTTAAATCGAAACATAAAACCACATAGACCATTCTTTTGTGTCACATATTGCTTTACAAAGGCATTAATACTTTCACTCCTTCCGGTTGTTGACATCCCTCCAAAGAAAAGGTGTCTCATAAATATAGGCACCCACATATCACGGATATCGTACATACCATTTAGCCAATCGTTGTTTGCAACATCCTCTTTTATCAACATCTTCTGCCAACCCGATTCAAATTCCTCAGTTGTCAAAGAGTTGAATGCGATATTTTTAATTGTTGGGATCAAGTCATTCTTATGTATCGCAACTCCACCTAAATTCTTTTGCAAATTTTCCATGATGTGCCACAAACAGTAACGGTGGCTCGTAGTTGGAAGAACAAACCGAATGGCTTTTGTCATTGCAAGGTCCTGATCTGTCAAGATGGACTTTGGTGGGTCTCCCGGCATTGCTTCAAGCCATTTATTGAAAACCCAAACAAATGTATCAAAAGTCTCATTTGAGATTAAGCAACATCCAAAAATGACGGACTGATCATGATGATTAATTCCAGTGAATGCGCCAAAAATGAGACCATATCTGTTTGTATTGTACATTGTATCAAACGAGACAACATCACCGAACTCCTCATATGACTTCTGAAAATAATAATCAGCCCAAAACACATTTTTTATGTGGTCCTCATCATCTTTCTCAATAGCAAAAAAATTCCTTGGATCTCTCTCCTTCCATTGTCTAAAGTGTTCGTAAAACATATCACCATCATTGTCCTTTGTTTCCTCATTTTTGTCTCTAATATGATTTCGAAAGTCTGTCTCTGTGAAACCAACTTTATCTCTCCCACCAGCCTGCAACACAAAAATCCCCATTTGTTTATTTGGTCTAATATTAGCAGCCCCATAAGTTTCTATCAATTTTTTTTTTGGGGCGTCAATCCGACGATGTGACCGTAGCATGTGGGTCTTTCTAGGGGTACTTAATATATGGGAATGTTCCACAACACTTTTATATACAATCCACTGCCCACTTTTAATTTTTTTTAACTGAAGACATGCACCACAATTCTCCCGTGTATCTGAGGTCCTTCTTTCACCGCCAATTCTTTCTTTCTTACGACCTTCTTTAGAGCAGACAAACTTTTTTCTCACTACTTGGTTATTGAGCCTCGTCTCCGAGCTTCGTCTAATGCTAAAACCCGCTTCTTTCGCATAAGTGTTGTAAGCATTGTAAGCATCCTCTATATTTTCAAAAACTTGACCTACTCTTGGTAAGTTCTCTTCATCAACTTGTGGCACAAATGTTTTAATTGGCAAAGATGCGACATTGTCAATCTTTTGTACGTTTTAAGCACGATATGAGCATCACACCATGACAATACATGCAAAACAGAATTAAAAAGAAAATACGAAAGCAATCAATTGCAAGTTTTAGCAACATATTATTTTTCTATGGATAGAGATGTTGAGATGGGAGAGATATAAAGATAGTAACCTACTTGGCTGCTAGCAACTTCACAGGTGATCGATTGCGATGAGTTTACTGCTTCAAATGGGGCTGGGAGCTGCGAGGGCATTCGAGACTGCGAATAGATCGGATGCCAAAGTTGCAAATCGAGAGGTGGATCATGAGATGAATCTTTGTCATCCATTAGGGCAAATATTGCATATATACTGCATATGAAAATGCCCCTGAATATTAATTCATGAAGAGGAAGCAACAAAGTGGTCACATCACCATGTTTTTGGCATGATTTGTGTGTGTGTATATATATTTGCCTAGTCCCAGTGGTTTGCTTGTTCTATGCCTGCTTTCGTTTGAGCCATCCCTGTGGTGGGTCTCATTGTGTAGGTTGGTCAAGATGCCCAGAACAGATAAGCAGTTGAAAAATGTTTACGGGCTAATTGGTTACACTGTATTGAATTCCAAGGATAGTTGATATTGCGGTGCTTGGTTCATGGGTAAGATGATTTGCATTGTAGGGGGCTATGTACTTAACTTTTAGGACAAGTTTAAAAGCAACTGAGGATTACAAGCTTGTGGCATTAGTATGGTTTTTCCATGGACATCTTCGGTGTGGATTCCCCGCCCAATCAGAATTTAGGCAGTTTTGTTTTTTTGTTTTTTTTTTTCCTGATCCTGTGATGAAGAGAGCTGGAGTGAGTGCATAGATCTGAAGAGAAATTGCTAGTCTAAACCTTCCCCGAATGCAGTTTTTGAACTGCGCTTCTCTGCACCAAACATTAGATTACACATTTGTGGAAACCTTCACATTTTCCCTAAAACCATTGCCATTATTGCAATCCATGGTTTACTTTTTTTGGTGGCCATCTTGGGATTTTTGAGAATCCACAATTTTTGCTTGGTGCATTGACTGAGAAAGGGAGGGTGCATAAGAAATCGCAAGGGTCACCACTCACCACTGCCATGAAAACCCTCTTTCTTTGGGATTCTGATGAAGAGAGATGGGAAGAAAGAGTAGATTGGTAGATGATGAGGAGAATAGAAGAAAGGAGAGAGAGACAGAGAGGGTACCTTCTTCGGAGAACAGAGCAAACCCTACAAACGAATCTTTGCAATGGCGCCCGAGAATCTGCCGATTTCGATGGTGCTGCAGCGAGGAACGATGATGGAGAGATGTTGATGTAGAGGAGACGAAGCACAGAGCAGCGTGGAGACGAAGCACAGTCGAAAAGGGTCCGATGAGGTCTTTTCTCTTCGGTGATGGAGCTGCAACTTGGAAAGGAGTGAAATGGGCGTTTGGAAAGGAGTGAAATGGGCGTTTCTCTTCGGTGATGGAGCTGCAACGATGGAGACGCCCAAATGAGGAGATGGAGAGGAGAAGTTTTCGTCCGAAGGAGAAGAGGGAAACGAAGAGGGAAATGGAGAGAAATGGCGCCCGTTTTCATCAAAGACAAGTTTTATATATAAAATGTTGGCATCCGTTGGATCCACTTTACAGATCCAACGGCTGTCAGCAAACTTCCCACACATTAGGTGAGAAGCCTTCTCACCTGAACAAAACCGATATATATATATATAGGAGATGCTCCTATGAGAGATATTTTTCACCTTATATGTGAGATAGGAGAGTGGGCCCTCACATTTAAGTTGTTGGCATTGGATATGGATGTTAGGGTCCCCACCCAATCTCCTATAAAAGGTGAGAGATAACTCTCATGTGAGTATCTCCACATATATATATATATATATATATATATATTCTTTTTTAGGATTATTCTTTGTAAACAAGCAAACAAATAAACAAAGGGAACACAAAGAGAACTTGTAAGGGGAGGAAGCTGTGAGAGCAAGAGTGAGATCTGTAAAGAGATAGTAGGCTAACTGTTAGAAGGTTGAGAATCCTTATAACGAATTGTCCAATTTCTTCATAATGAAATCTAAGCTGAACGCTCATAGTCCCATCGATGTAGCCTTTACGATGAACTACGTATATCTCCATGTCATAGATTGCATGCTTGTGATTGTATGGTGCTTGTGGTTAATTGCGTGTTTCGCCCTAAAAATACTAACAACCATCACTATCTTCATCATACCATCATCAACGTGATCACTGCCACCCATCATCATATTCTGCCAAATAGGTGCTTATAAAGATTAAATGAGCACGTGCTCGCTTGAAAAATTCTCTTTTATGTATATATATTTACTTTAAAAATGAAAGTTTATATTATCTTATATATATGCCGACCTTTTAAAAAAAAAAGACGTCTATTTTAGCCCAATGAAAGTGTAACACATGCCATATATTCTATTCCCTCTTATATATATTCTTATACAAGGTGGATGCATATATTATATATTCTCTTAAAATACTAGCAAGTTGCTGGCTTTTAGAGGGGGCAAAACTTTAAGATTGGGGAGTTTTTGATCACACACCAACTCTTTCCCATTGATCAAGGTGGCCCCCACCACCGCTGATTATAGTCTTCCTTTGACTAGGGAGACTTAAAAGAAGACCAATGCACAGACAGTCTAAACACCCACCAAATCCTCCCTCTAGCACCACCACCAGCATCAGAACAAGCAGAAGGTATGAACGAGGACGAGTTTAAACGACTTTTGGATCTCTTTCCTGTCATCCGATCCCGCGATTACCAGGTAACAATCTCTCTTATCTACAATCTTTAATCTTACCCATTGCTTTATCTTCCCCAAATGTTACTTATGTTTGCACTATTCCCTAATGTATTATTGGCTACTTAAATCTCTAGACCTCTTTCTTTAATGGGTCTCACCTTTTCAATCTCCTAAATGTATTAGCTTCTTCATCACATGCCATGATGGAACTTTTCAAGAGATTCTTGGGACGCCATGGTTTTTTTTTTTTTTTTTGTTCTTTTGATGCCGGAAGTGGATTTGGAGTTGGGTGTTTGCATTTACTCATTTTCTCCATGTTTCTATGTGGGTTTTTCCTATTTCCATTGGTGGGATGGAGAAATCATGAATTGGCTGTGTCCATCTTGTTTACAGGCCAAAGGTGGAATTGGGTCTCCAGAAAGTATCAGGGTGTTGGGGTATTTTCAGGTTTGGGGGTTTTCTCGTAATGTCATTGGGACAATTTCACAGAAGATAAATTAGTTTTTTGAAGAGTAGAACACTAAATAATTGAAAATAGATATAATTTACTGTTAAAAATTGTTTTTTTTTATATAATTTGGTATTATTCTATTTTATCTTATTTTTTTTTCCTTGTGGCATTTCTAGTTTTCAAGGAATTTTGAAATTCGCGCGAAATTAGCATCTCATAGTAATATGGTGATGATATCGCAATAGTTTGGCTAATAGCTGATATTTGTAATGTTGATTGGGTCCGCTTAATTTTTCATTTTTTCACTTTTATGTTGATAGATAAGAGATTTGCATTTCAGATGTTAATATTTTCTTTTGTTGAAAATACTATTGAAAGAATGACAAAATAAATTTCTGACCAAAAAAAGGCTGAGGAGGGCATAAATTTAACAAAAAAAAAGATCGGTAAGACAGCTATTGATAAAGCCGAGCACAAAATTATGACAATTTATATGTGGAAATGGAAACTAAAGAGTGCAGAAGGATATCTACAAGATTTTTTTATGAAAAGAGAGAAAGACTAGTGACCTAATCAAGCAAGGTAATTTTGGAAATGGAAGGGCCTTCTTAAAGAAAGAGGAGGTTAGAGGTTGAAACGGGTGTATTTTAACGACCTGTTGAATACAAAATATGTGAGTTAATTAATTATAATATGGAGCTAGAAATGATGAGTGAAATATCCATAATTGAAGTTATGACATGAGTTTTGATGTGTGAATTTCTGATAGATATGTTAACAATGAAAAAGAATGCCTAATAAGTCCGTTTCCATAACAATAAAAGTGATGTTCATGTTCAAACTACCAAGCATCCAAACTTATTTCCTATATGTTGAGACTCTAGGAGGGAGCCATAGGGCAGTGTGTAGACATTTTATGTAAGACAACTCATAGAATAGCTTAGAGAGTAGGGAAAATGATTATGTATGGTTTTTATATATTTAGAGAAGGCTTGGATATTGAATTAAATTTTGAGGGAATTAAATTGATGGGAAGTGAAGAACATGCATTCCTATAGGTATCGTTATCATACAAGACATGTTTGAAAGTGTATTAACGTGCGTGAGAACTGTGTGTGGATTACTAAGCTCCCAGGAAAAGTTGGATTGCGAGAAATGTATGCTTTGAGCACTTATTTATTTTTCACAGGTTTTTGGTGAACTCAACCACATAAATCTTGGTTTTGGGTCTATTGTGTACTCATCCTTTCCAGAAAAAATAAATAAGCTTGGATGAGTTTTTGTGGCGTACGTTGTTTGTAGATGATGCTGTACTCATTAGTTAGATAAGAAAGGTCATAAATGATAAACTAGAAATTGTAGAAAGGTGCTCCAGATATGGATTAAAAATTAGAAAACCAAAGGATAGAACATATTGGTGCAACTTTAGTATATCAAATAGATATGTTCTGATCCAAATTGAAAATGACCTAGTACCAAAATGTGAGGCGTTTCAGTATCTAGGGGAAGTTGTACAACAAAACTGTGGGTTTGAGTTGGATATTGCGAATAGGATTGACACTGGGTGGGTGAAGTTGAGACAAGCTACCAGAGTGTGATGCAATCATTGAGTGCCATTTCAATTAGAGGGAACATTTTTATGAGACAAATTTATGCTTACTTTGTTGTATGGAGCTCAATGTTGGGTAGTGATAGAGAGAAACTAATGTACATGTTCACAGGATGTATAGGTTGCGATGGATATGTGGATTTACAAGAAAGGATATAATCACGAATAATGCATAAAGAAAACCTACAAGCTCCATCAGGAGGAGGAAAAAACAAACAATCTTGAGGAATGTCATTTGAGATTGTGTGTCCATACTTATAAGAACAAGACGACTGCACAACATGTTTAAAGTTCAGAAGTTCAAGGAACTGGGAGAAGGAGGATATCAACAAAAACCTTGAGTGGATTAATGAGTAAAGGCATCAAAATGTGGTGTAATAGAGAGCATGGTTTCAAATAGACCAACTGGAGAAGTGGAACTCAAAATGGTGACTTTGAATAAATGGGATAAGGTTATGTTGTCTCTAAAGTTGATGATCATGTCAGAGATATTATGGGATATCTATAAATTGGATCTTTTCTCTTAATAAGCTACAACGAAGGTCTAGGGGGTTAACTCTTACTTTCCTTACCCTTGTCACACCAATCAGTTTCTTGTGCGCTTTGCACACACACAGAGTAGCACGTTTCTGCCCTATACTCGATCCGCCCTATGACGGATTTATGGTATGTGATACCAAACCCGCCCCATCACTAGGTTTTGGTGGTGGGTGCTATCTCTTCTTCTTTAATATGAAAATGATTCTTGTAAATATTATGACTTGAACATACAATACTTGGAAGAGTCTCTCCACTATCTACCAGTACCTGTACTAATGAAGTTTTGTGTAAAAAAATAAAAAAAATACTGAGTGATACGTAGGGGCAGGACATGTTATATGTAACCAAAATCCAAACCCAACTTGAGTAAAAATGTAGATGTCCATACCAAATCTCCCCAATAGTAAGGGGTCGGGGCAGGTTCCAGTTTAAACCCGACATGTTGCCATCCTATTAGTGAGAGACCTCAAATCCATGCATCTTTGCTAGAAAAGCTCCCTATTAAAAGGATGAGGCTCATATGATGAAGAGAAATATAATTTCTTTTTTTTGGATGGATGGCATTGTTATGATTGGTTTTGCAGTGTATGCTTAGAAAACAAACAATAATGGTGGGTACCTACCTATCAAAGAAAAAAAAAAGCGATGGTTCCCGTCGTTTTTACATACCATGCATGGAGATATCTAGTATTTTGTTTATTTCCCTTTTTTTATGTTGGCGGGAAAAGGAAAAAAAAAGGTATGAGCCCTGTATGACCTAATATTAGTCTGTCCTGAAACTATGCAAAAGAACAAGCGGAAAATTGGTGAAAAAAGGAAAGAGAAACGATCAATTCTGGTAGATTTTTATGCTTTCGCGTTGGTTTCCCAGAAAATTGGAGATGATGGTATCCCTTCAAAAATGCGTTTTTACTATGCCTATGGAAACTGGCAAAATAATGAAGGGACATGTCACTTCAACGGAGATTTCTTCTCCTCCGTCATTTGTAGAGTATCAATAAATCTCTTCTAGGCTTCTGCTCCACAGAAGGGCCCGCAGAGCTGAGTGATAGTTAGAGGACTCATTTCATTGGAGGAGATACATGATTTGCAGCTTGAGCATGTGTATTGTCTTGAATTAGCCACTGTGCTAGCAGTGGGGCCCACAAAGGTCTGTACCATGCATTTTGTGGGTTAGCTTCTGGATGTTGTGTTCCCCCAAAGTCTCCCATCCTCAATCCTTATTACATGATTGGCGAATTTGGTGAACTAGAAGCTGAGACACGCTTACATACTATCCTGAATATTCATGATTGATGCTAAAAATTAGGCTTTTATCTTTATCATTTTGATTTATGACAGTTTTATGAATGACATATTGACTCCCAAGAAAAGAGTTTGATGAGAAGGTTACTGAAGCCTGCAAAATTTGCTGATTGTTGTTTTCTCTTTATTTGGGGGTAGCATGCTGACTGTGATATATTTATTGATGATTTTCTAACTTCTTAATTCGTTTGCCTTGCATCACTGTCTTGCTAAAAATTGCCAAATTTCAGGCAGACTTCAAATCGTCAAAAGGGTCAACTTCACATTCCGAAAAGAATGAGGTGTACCTATCCTCATTTTTTTTTTTTTTCAAATACAATTTCATTTCCATTGTCCCCTCCTCCTTTCTTCTTTTGTGGGCTAATAATGCATTTTAGTTTTTGAATAATTTTAAATGCTGATCCTGTTAGCAGGTGACAGAGTGGCAAGACGCGTGGGGCGAGGCTGATGAGAAGGAAACTGAGATTCAAGTAAATCCTCAAGGTATACAATTAGATGTAGCATATAGCCATGTATACATATAAGATTGTAGTTCTAAATCTGGATACTGATTTGTGTGTGCAAGTGAGGAAAAAAAAAAGGTGGTGGAAGGAAGAGCTGATAGAAGAGAGAATGAAGAAAGAAAGAAAACGAGAGAGAAAAAGGATCTTAGCTGAAATAATTAACCTACAGACCCTACAATATTGGGCCTACATGATAATGGCTAAATATCCCCAAAACGCTTACAAGTTACAACTGTATAATATGTGAAAGACATTTTAATATTGCACATAATGCATTACTTTCTACAGTTCCTGTCAAAAAGAGTGATAGATGCCAACTATTCTCAGCTTTGGTGTTTCACATCATCATCGCCCTATCCTAACTATGTTATGGCTGGCTACAAGATTTCTGTTTCTTCATTCCAATCTATCCCAGCCAAATCCTCTAATTTGTTACACCTTTTTGGATCTATCCTTATCACTTCAATCCAGGTTCTCTTTGGCCTTTCTCTTTTTTTGGTGGGCATCAATCTGCATTGAGAAACTTTTCCTCAAAGGTGCTTTCGCTGCCTGTGTCGGACATGTCCAAAGCATCTCAAATGAGTTTATCTTAATTTATCACCTATTGATGCTACCCTAAATGCTCCCGGAAGCGCTCATTTTAATTCTTTCTTAGTTTTACTACACATCCACTATTAAAAAAGAAAAAAAAAAGTTTCACCACACATCCATCTTATAGCATTCCCATCTTTGCTTGTTAAGTAATTTATGAAATTTACATCTACTTAGTGCCTTACTAAGCAAGTATACCAGAATTTCTAATAAACATTGGATGAACAATAGTAGTGGTCCCCTTTTTCCTAATGAAATGTTAATCAGACTCAATGTGTTTCTTCTTTGAATGAAAACAGGGTTATCAGTAGTGTGTATTTCCACAATGATTGTCAGTATGCAACCTTGCAGAAATTATCATGTGCACACCTTTTCTTTTGGTGATTTGGTGCACACCTGGTAGTGGGGTGCACTTGATGGTCCATCTGAATGGACCACATATGGACCTGCCTGAATTGCACTTGATCCCTGGGTTTGCACCGATTTGAATGGACTGGACTGTTGGATCAACTGTGCACACTTTTTTAAGGGGTGAAACTTTTGGGTTGTTGATCAGGGGGTTGGGATGATTAGGTGAGCCCCCAATTCCGTACACCGGCGGGGCCCACCCAGGCCTTTTGATCCCCCATCCTATCCCTAGGTGGCCCACATAGAGGTACACAGGGGAATCCCTGCATGCACGCCGCCGCACAGGGGATAACCCTGTGCAGCCCAGTTAGAAGTTTGATACTAACTCCAAAATCTGTCAATAGTGTTTTAAAGCATAAAACTTCACATACTCCAATCTCCATATTACCGTTGCCCTATTACTTTTGAATTCGCATTAGGGTGAGCAATGGCATTGTTTTATGCTCTTCCTAGTTGCAAGATTTTGTTCAAATGTAATTGAATGTTTGATAGACAACTTACCCAATTTGCATCTGTGGACATTAACAAAAGATCCCATGCTTAAGAGTTCCTTTCCAGGGACAGACTTCAAATACCTGGGGATTCTGCAAACTGCAGTTAAATAAATGGACCCATCACTCCCACTGCACATACAATATCAGATCTAGTAATAATCAAGTATATAAACTTTGCCCTTCGGTCTGATATCTGTTTACATTTTGTAGAGGCTCCACTTCTATACTATTAAGTCTGATATACTTCCATCAAAGAATCTGCAGGCTTTGACCCAAGCATCTGTATTCCTGTCAAAAGATGTAGAACATTCTTGTTTGGGATATTGTAGTTCTTTACTGAGATTCCAACTACGATTTTTAGGAAATGCTTTAAAAACCTCAAATATTTACTTTGCTAAAATAAATCTTCAGGATTGCTACTCCAGACAACCTATATTACAACGGAATCGCTAACAAGACTATAAGCACTGTAATTCTCTTTCCTTGTCTAACAAAATGGATTATGGTCTACATTACTACTCTTAAATCCCATCTATGATGAAGTTTCACTGAACTCCTAGAACTAGTACTCTTATTGATCTATGTGTGCATCGCTTGTCAACATTGCATCCTTCTAATATGGAGAGGGGTAGCTCAGTTGGCCTAGGACCATAGTTTCCTCCCGGAGGTTGAGGGTTCGAAAATATGCTACCACATTGGTGCCACATGAGATTTACCCGGCTCCCCCTGTGCCTGTAGGGATTTGTTTGGCCCTAAGGGTAGGGACACCCTCCGTTTAAAAAAAAAAAAAAAAAGGAGATGAAAGAACTTCTGCAAGGAACTATACAAAATGCATTTAAGAAACGATAGTAAGTAGAAGAGATAGTGATAGCTAACAAATGTTTTGAGTTGATTCATCTAACACTGTTATCCTTACCTTTGGTAATGCAATATGTAAGTCAGGAGAATTAATATCCAATTTATAGAGCTGGAACAAACTCTAAAAGATAAAAGGAACTCATAATTATCTTTCACTAGTGAGCAATCACTCTAATAATCACTGACAACTACCTGTAAAACGGCTCTTTTCAAGTGGTTTTTATGACATTGCGCATCCATGGTGGGTTCTATCAGCCCCTTGTTTATCTAAATCATCTGTCATCATATTAGCTATGATGCACGGATACTTCGAAATGGGCAACGTATCGTATCGTATCGTATCTGATAACTTTAAATGTGTAAAAGCTGTGTCCTTGTCGTGTCTATGGCGTATCCTATCCGTATCCATGCCGTATCTGGGCATCATAGCATATTAGTGGATTCACACACATGACAAAAAGGCCACTTGAATCAAAACTGTCAAGGATTAAATCTTGTGAAATAAAAATTGCATATTCCAAGACTCGTACGAGTAGAGTTCACCCAAGAGATTGCGTTGAGTGAATCACTATCCACAGGGTGCCTGGAAAGAACCATAGAATAGATGTAGAGCTTCCAATATTGCTAACAGCTATGCTTCATAGGAACCTCTAATTCTGACATGCTTTGGAAATAAAAACAAAACTTCCCCTTTATGATTTTGAAGGACTCCTTCAATACCTGCCGGACCCTGCTTACCTCCTGCCGTACTGTCAACCATAAACTTAAGGGATCCAGGAGGGGGAGGGAACCAATTATATCTCTTCCTCTCCTTTGTTGGGCCACCTTCCATGTGAGCACCCAAATGTCGGTTAATATCATCTATAATCTAATGTGGACGAGTGGAGGACGTTTAGGTTCTGATACCACCTAACAGTCACTGATTCAAGCAGTGTTCACAGTAGTAACTCAAACACTGTTGTAATAAGAATATGTAGTGGATGCTGCGGCTTGGACTTGGACAAGCAAAGGAAGAATGGTCAATCTACCCTAGCAATGGTAGATCTCAATGCACCACATTACACACACCAAAGGAAGAGAATAATGACCCACCTGGGGGTTGGTGGAGTGGCATAAGGCGATGCTTTTTTTTTTTTTGCTGACTGTCTCACTGGCAGAGGACCAGGTCTAAGACCTGGGGGGCGCGGAATCAAACGACCTGGGGTTGGTGGAGTGGCATAAGGCGAGGGTTCGCTCTGCTTGGCCACCCCAGATTTTCTCAGTGTACGCTTGTGTGGGTTTAGCGGGCGCCGCCCGGGGGATTAGTCCTGTTGGGTTTGGGTCATAGACCTTAGGGATACCCACATCATAAAAAAAAAAAAATGAAATACAAAAAAAAAAAAAAAAGCAGAAAAAAGAACAAAAAGAGAATAATGAATGCAAGCACAGAGATGTAATAAAGTGACAAAAACTCACTGTTATTCACATAGGATAAAACTGTCAGACTCTTGTATCCTTATATAATGCAAAAACTCTTCACAAGACCCTAACTGAAGGGATCCCTAAAATTCCTAATACAATTGTACTTCCTAACCAAGACTAATTACACCTAATAAGACTCAAATTTCAAAGAAACTAAGTGGAAGCTTGCATTTTTTTCTGAAACCAGGTCGTTTCAGTCACCTCTGAACGAAGCTGCCTGTGGGCCCGACATGGGCCATGGCTTCATGACATGGACCTCACCAACTTGAAGTGCACCCCTGGGTGGTGTAGTGAATCTCTAATGGTCTGGGTCTATTGGCCCACAAACTTGCCTAGAAAACAGCACACATACTCATATTATTTCAGACTTCAGATTTTCTATTTTTTTTTACCCCCTGCTTTCTTTTTTTGAAATGGTAACTTGTATTGATAGAAATGGAAATTACAAAAGAGCTTTACAGTATAAAAGAATTATATTGAGAAGCGGCCTGGTAAAATCCCAAAAAACAGCCACCTCCCAAAAGGAGGGGAAACAGAAACAAGGAGAGGGAGAGTGAATCAAGTCAAGATGAGATGATTTCCCTCCAATTGAACACGATTGCATAAGAAGAAAAGCCCTAAAAATTTGGAAGGTAAGAGACCTATGAGGCAACTCAGAGTTTCAATCTAAGGATTAAGTCTTCTTTTGAGAAAGTAATCCCTTCGAAACATCTTCTATTTCTCTCTTTCCAAATCGTCCAGATGCAAGCCAAAAAGGATACCCGCCACATGATCTTCGCTTTGGAGGTTTTAATGGGGGTAGTCCACTGATGAAACAGGTCTTGTAAGGACTGTGGCATGGCCCAGCTACAATTGAACTCATACAGTATTGCAGACCAAAGGGCTTTTGATTGCTTGCAATGGAGCAAAAGATGATCAACTGATTCCTCGTCTGCTAAGCAGAGGGGATAGGCATTGACAAGGGTGATATGCCTTATGCGAAGATTATCCATTGTTAGAATTTTATTACGGAGGGCAAGCCAAGTAAAAGCAATAACTCTGGGAGGGGCCTTGATCTTCCATAAAGCCAACTTCGAGAAGCCATTGAAATGGTTGATATAGTGGAGGAGAAGGAAGATACTGAAAAAGAGCCATCACGAGAAAGGATCAATATCCTGTTGTCTTGCCCTTCTCTAGAGCTATCTATGCCATTGAGCACCTCGAGGAGATTGAAAAGATTAGATTCTTCTGCCTCGGAAAGATTCCTTCTGAAAATAGGCCACCACAAATGATTGTCAGTGCTTGTGTCGAGATAATATCTAATCTTAGCATTTTTGTTTCTGGCACATTTGTAGAGATCAGGGAACTGAAGCGCTAAAGTGGAATTGCCAGCCCAAACATCGTGCCAGAAGGAAATTTTCTCCCCATTGCCAACGCGGTAGCGGATGGATTGGGTAAAAGAAGCGTTTGAACTGTAAATCCCTTTCTAGAATTTAGAGCATCTTCACGGAGGAGGAGAGATTTCCCAGCCAAATCTTCTCACTTTGTATTTTGCTACCGGGATTTTTTTCCAAAGACCTTCTGAATCGTCCCCAGGTCTCTAAAGCCATTTACCCAGCAAAGCCTAATTCATGATCCTTAAAGGTCTTATTCCGAGACCACCAGAGTCTTTAGGGGAGGAGATTGTTTTCCAATTAACCAAGTGGAATTTTTTAGAATCCTCACTACCGGTGAAGAGAGAGATAATTTTTTAGAATAGGTAGCAGGCATAATTTTTTAGAATATCAGGACTGATTTCATCCATCTCCCCTTGTTAAATTATCTACTTTAGAAATCTTGCCAGCTACTGCTGACCACAAAAATTCTCCACTATTGGAGGGGTCAATCTTGATCAAATCTGCTCTTTCTGAGGTGATGAAGATCCCTCTAATGCCTTAAACAAGATTTTTCCAAGAACCTCCTTTAAGTAAAATATTTCCAGATACACGTGCTTGGATCTTCCTTGCAAATAAAAGCTTGGCAAAGCAGAACGAGGACCCATAATGGCGAAGGACCCCTAAGGGCCCGTTTGGTAATTTACTTTTAAAATAAAGTGGAGTGAAGTGAAATGAAAAGAATGAATAAAATATAAGTGAGTTATAATGTTATTTTGTTTTTAGTTGTTTGGGATGGATTATTTTTGACTTTTTGTATGGGGAAATGGAGTTTTTTTTGTCTTTTAGTGAGTAAATGTAGTTGCTTTTTGACTTTTTTTTTTTGGAAAAGATGGAGGGAATTTTGGTAAAAAGTGCTTTTGATGGGATGTTTAACTTGACTTGACTAAATTAATAAAATTACCAAACGGGCCCTAAAGGACACAACCCAAGGCACTCTACTCGCCAACACTCTCGAATGGAAGAATCTTGGTTGGACACAACCTGAAAAAAGATTTGGAAGATGACTACATCACACATCCGCCTCCAACCAATCATCAAACCAAAATCGAACATATCTCCTCACCTTGACTCTAAATCCCATATCTTACTCTTGACTAAACATAAACCCTTAACCCCCTTGGCATTGGACACATCCTTGACACTAATAATGATACTCCATAGTCCGACACTTGATACCTAGGAATATTTCTAGGGACTCATCCCCACTCATCCTCACCATACTTGGAACAAAATGTACCTTTCTCCATAAAGCTTCTTCTCCAAACCTCCAACACCACCTCGCCAAAAGCACCTAATTTTTTATTCTTATGCAGCCCTAAATGCAATGACCTTTCTTCATAGAACCTCTTTCTCCTTTCCAAACTGCCACCATCACTTTGACAGAAAGCACCTAATTTTTCATACTTAGCCCAAACCTGATAACCTCACACTTCTAGGTTTCATAACTTCATTTCAATAAATGCGTCTTTCTTCAATCACCTTGCTCTTCTAATGCAGACCACCCTCTCTACCACCTTCCTTGGCATCTTGAATAGGGACATATTCTACACTAAATTAGACAGAGTTGCCTTAATCAAACTAATTCTCCCTCTGAAGGGTGGATACTGTCTCTTCCACGCCATCGGTTCCCATGGAGCTTTCAATCTTAGGCAAACCCAAATACTTGATGGGGAGTTGGATACTCTTGCAAAAATTGCTATAATCGAAAGAATGAGCAACCTCCTCTTCACACCCCACCCCTACCACCGTGCTTTTAGATAGGTTTACCATACATCTAGGAACCAACTGGAAACATCACAAATCCTAAAATGTTTTTTAGTGCGACCAGGGTTCAAAATAATTGTTGTAGCAGGCATAGCAGCCAATGGCCAAAATGATATACAGCAGATTAGTAGTGTGAATTGAAAATATGGTAAAAGAATTTCGAACAATAAAAAATATAAAATACTGAAAAATGCTAGAATTTTTTATTTTTTTAATTTTCATTAGAAGAGAGGAGACATAGCAGACCCCTCATTGCATAGGTTCCTATGTGGCTTTATGATTATAAAATGACAGTATTGATCATTTGTCCATATAAATTCATGTTGATCAGCTATATTAAGTGTGGGACTAATAAAATGCTAGTAAGCCAACAGTGCCATCAAAATTTCATCGCTATCATGCATTTTTCAATTCTAAATTCAAATAAGCTATTTAGCACAAATGTATAGAAAAGAATAAATATAAAGTACGATATTTAAATAGAAGTAAAGTTTAAAATTCAAACGCAAATGACAAGACATCTTTCATTAATGGAATGATGTATTTTTGTTGAGACTTGGGAAACACAGATGAACAAGTTAGAATGTGTTTCGATGTGATTTGGTTGGCCACTTTGAGTAAATTTCTTTTTTTGAAAATCTCCAAGAATCCAAAAATAAATAACAAAAAAGCCCAAGAATCCAACAATAAATAATAAAAAGTAATAATAAAAAGCCTCAAACTATATGGGATTGGTCTATGAGAAACACAGATCCACAAGTTAGAATACATTAGGATGTGATTCGGTTGGCCCACTTTGAGGAAAAGCAATATATATATTTTTTGAAAAATCCAAAAAATAAAAATCAAATAGCGCAAAAATAAAAAACCTCTAGCCATTTGGGATTTAATCTATGGGGAACGTAGATCTACAAGTTACAAGGCATTTTCAAGTGTTCATGAAAATGAGTTAAATAAGAAAAAACAGGGTTGAAAATCTGCCACGTAGTGGATACTATGACAAAATAGTGGCTGCTTTCAAAAAAGCGTATCGACTTTGGCTGATATGGACTGCTGCTATTTTGAACCATGAGTGTAATAACCTCTTGACCCCTGGCTGAAGTAACTAAAGTAGTATCATCTTCAAACTGAAGACGAATGATTATTTTCCACTACGGCCTCCCTCAAATCCACAATGAGACCCAATTCCTTTACCTTCAAAGAAAGAGACTGAACGGTTCTTCCACCAACGTAAACAAGAAGGGAGATAAGGGGTCTCCCTGTCTATGCCCTCTATAGGCTTCGAATAGGTGAGTAGGAGACCCATTCACGATTAAGTAGGAAGCGGTGGAAGTGCATTTTAGGATCCACCTTCTCCAAATGATTCCAAACTCAAACTTGATTAGTATGTAATCTAGGATCCTTCATTCTACATGGTTGTATGCCTTCTCAATGTCTATCTTCAAGATGACACCCTCTTCATGAGTTTGCTTCCTTGAGACAACCAGTTTATTTGCAATGACAATGAGGACCCCCTCAGAACCTCTTAGCTCTACCGGATTCGGAACTTCTGGAATGAGAGTGATGAATGTAGCATTAGTTCCTTGTTCAGCCTTCCTCTACGATGGAACTTTGAAAGCGTCACACAAAAGTCTTTATGATAACTCCATTGCACTTTGATCAAAGAGAAATTGAAACCATCAGAGAAATTGAAACCATCAGGTTCCGGCATCAGCACTTTATTTCCCACACAATCCTACGAAGCCTTAGAAATTTCCTCCATCTTAGTCTCTCTTTCCAACCATATCTGAAGATTGGATGAAATTACTGGAAACACCACTCTGTCACTCTTCTGAATATCTATCTCCTTCCTAACTTCATTCAACTTATCAATTAATCTTCCCCTACTTTGTGATTCCTCCTATATAATCGACTTTGCTTCTCGCATTCCCTATTTGAAGGAAGAACTTAGTATTCTTGTCTCCCTCAACTCATAATGCTTTAGATTTCTGCCTCCACATTACCCCATCAATTCGATTGAAATTCCATAATTTGCTCACAGGTTCCCTCCTACTACCCACTATCTCCTCTTGATTTAAATTTCTTTCTTCCTCTACTTTGTTCCACCTGTTATCTCCCTTGACAGAAGTTCTCGAGTAGTGTCATTGATGGCAAACACCTGTCTATGCAAATCCTTAATCTTCCTTTTGAGGCCTTAAAGCTTCTTTAAAACTTAAGAAACCTACCCTGAATATCCATCTGAGTCCACCAACCATGAGCCAGAGATGGGCCCCACAGCCCAGTGCGCACGGGAACCCAATGCACAACACGTGCACTGGATAGGCCCTATACAGTATACACACATGAATGTAATTGTCGTAGATCCGGATCCTCATGTGTACTTGCAAGGATCTGGTTCCGGATCCAAATATAGGTTATGTACCTGCTTTGGAACCAAGTCTTCAGATACTTGGATAATCGGATACCCATTTGCAGCCTTAAGCCTACATGACTGGTTCTAGGCTTCTCCCCACCACCATAAGCTCTCTGGGACAGGCCAAAAGAAGCCAGTTTCATTGCCAATGTCCTCCCATAGAGACTACTACTGTTCATCTAAGCTACCGCTTTCATTGCCACCCTCCTGTCAGTGGAACGAAGAAAACCAAAACAGTTCCCCTTACCCCGACTGCTAGGGTCGGAATAAGAGCATCATACACCTTCTGGAAGGTGAATAATTACTGTCTCAGCCAATCCACCAATGTAGATTCTGGCAAATTGCTCACAAAAACAGAAATCACAATCTCCCACCTGACAGATATCTTCTATACCTCTCGTATTGAAACCAACCTCCCATTTGAACTCTGCATTGTTAGGATGATTGGTCTGCCTTACATATGACTGTTTCAGTCCTTTTCCAGAAAAACCTTCAAAAAGAGTTGCAAATCATGGCTGGTCTACAAGATTTGAATATTGCATTTTATCTTCTATCTATCAGTAGCTTGTTTGATTAAAAATTGGCCAAAGGGAAAAAGGGAAATGTTTAGAGTGCATTGAGGTCTTCAAATGGAAACATTTGCTTGATGTGAAAATATCTTAGTGTGTTTATGTTGTCACCGTCACTTGTCTCATATCAAATGATTATGTTCTTTCTCCCTTCCAACAGATCTGTTTTGGGAAAAATTAAGGTTGGCTGCAGAGAAAAAGGTATGCCATTTGAATCTTATTATAGCATAAACCCCTCTTCTTTCCAGATCCGTCTCCTCAATTGGAGCAGTTTTAGAAACAAGCAGCTAATCTCTTTAATTGATTTCAGGTGGGTGCGGTGGAGGCTGGGAAATTCTGCAAAGCTTTTGAGAAGGCTTATAAAAAATTTGTAAGTTTTTACAATCTGCACATACAATGAAAAACGCATGACTTTATCTTCCTGTTTACACATCCTTTTGTTTATTAACATTTAAAGATGTTTTGTTGTCAGGTGTCTGAGCAAGTTAGTTCTGGTACTGCTCAAAAGTTTGTAAATTCTGCTACAAGTATAATGTAGTAAGATCTGTAGGACATTATTCTCTCCGACTCTCTTTAGTTTATTTTTTCTTTTTCTTTTTTAGTGCGATTGAGAATATTCAAGAATTTTACTTTGTATAAATCATACTGGCTCATTTGGGTTTGATTTTCTTATTCTGTTGCTTCACTATTTTAATTTGTTTAGTCAGAAATCTGATTCTCTTACATCATAAAATTTCAATTTTATTCCGACATCAAATAAGGGTCCAATGAGTTTAGCTTTGATGCCCTGATATGGCATGTATATGACAGGGATGCATCATTTTTCATGAAGTGCACAATTTTTACACTTAAAAATGAGTCACTGGATAGTGAATCAATACTGGTTTCATTAATATCAACTGATTATGCATTCCCTTCATGTAATGGCAAAATAAAAGAAGAAAAAACTAGAAACACTAAAAATAAAATAAAAAAAGAAGTGTTTGATTCGACAAGGTTTGGAGGCAGAAGGAAAGTTGGAGGGATTTTCTGGACAGGTTCAAGTAGGTGGTGTCAAGCCTTTTTTTTTATGTTGGTGCACACTCCAAATTTTAGTCAGACTAAGATTGACCATTGGATTGAACAGAGTAAATCGTATTTGTCCAATCCACAGGTGAATATAATTCTGGTTTGAATGAATAGTGATAGGGGAAGAAAATTCCCAGTTAATCAAGGCAGGGGCATGGTTAAAAGGGTCTTTCAGAATAAGAATTTGCTGCCCCAATTTGGGTTTTGTTTGAAAGGGATGGGAGATTCTAAAGAAATGCCGGACAATTGTCTCCAGTGCTCCAGTCAGATCGGGGCCCCCCGTCGTAGTTACGGGGATCCCGCCTTTGGGAATGGTCTGGATGAGCGCTCTTGCAGTCCCACTGAGTGCTGCATGCAGGAGAAAATCTTCCAAGAAATGCCTACCCTTAGCAGGGATTTTGGGTTCATTGGCTTAGAAGGGTATATTAGAAGAGACATTTTTAAGTTGGCCCTACTATGATGTTTTCAATGGGAGGCTTTGATGTCGGTAACCAGCTGTGCTGTAATGTAATGATGTTTACTAGTTTTGTGAACTTTTACTGATGAAAAAACATCCCCAAAAAAGGTAGCCTCTCTTGCTCCCATACCTTGAATTTGTGAAGGGGATGTACTACTATGTAAGAAGATGAAACAGTTTTCTACCAGTGGAAAAAACTCATGCTTTCATCACCCATTTGAGGGGGAAGGCTACAAGTTTTGCCTACTAGTCTCAATTGTCTTAAGGTGCCACAAAATCAACATTCAAATGAAAATGGTTGGGCAACTTGCACTTGCTTTTGCGATATATCTTGGATCTTTGCAAATCCAGTTTGAGGAAGCTTTCATGGGAACCAGGGATCTCTATGTTTGCTTGAGTTACCTGTGAACAGTTCTTCCTCCACTTAACCCCCACTGTTTCCTTCATTAGAAACTCGAACTCACTCTCTGTACACACATTCGCGTCCCTTATTAGCTGAGCTATCGCTTGGGGACTGTCTTCCACCAACGTTAGATTTACAGTAATGGGCGTAAACATTAGAATTACAGTAAGAAAGCTTGGGGATGTCTTCCACCGACTTCCATCGACATTAGATTTACAGTTAGTAAATGGAACATTAGATTTACAGGGCAAACGAATTTCATCGACACAAACAGGGTCAAAGGGCCATCTTTGATGGATCCACACATCGCCAAATTGATCCCAAAAATTAAAAACAAAACAAAACATGGATAACGCCAGTGTCTTCCCAGGTGATCTATCCATCTCCTCTCGAGAATTTGTGGAAATTCAAAACCCAAGACCTTGTTTGGCTTTTTGCAACTCAGCCACGTTGGTTATGGCAATGTAGAAACTCTGGTTGCCCCGTAATTGGTTATGGCAATGTAGAAACCTACTATTGGTGTTCCCTGCTCTCTATACAAAGATCTTAATGGGCACCGAGGATAAATAATGTTACTCAAAGATCGGATCATAGTTGAGAAAACGGATCATAGTTGTTTCAGACCTCATTTCTCATTGCGCTCTAACCTGCAAAATGAATAGTTTTGTCCGATTCTGTAGGCAAAACTTTTCAGAATTACATTTTGAAAAAAATATAACATAATATATATACATATATAAGTAAAAAAATAGAATAAGTAATAAATATAGATTTAATTCATTATAGTAAATTTTTTGGAATTATATTTTGTGAAATTATAAGAAATACAAAATGTGTAAAAAAAGTAAAAAAAAATTAATTATCTAAAATTCCATTTTGGCCGAAAAGTCACATTAAATTTCGGCCGAGATTGACCGAAATTCAAACTGAAAAGTTTTGGCTAAAATTTCATTTCGGCCACTTGACCGAAACTAAAAATTTCGGCCATTTCGGCCGAAACAAACAAAATTAATAATTATGAAACAGATGCAACCAAACGGGGTGGGGGATTCGGGTCTCACCAATATCACCTTTTCAGCTTTTCCAGGCTCTCCAACCACTCAAACCACCTATAAAACTTATCTAAACTTCTTAGGAAGCCAACACTAGATATTTTGAAATATTTTCTCACGACGACAATCAGTCACAAATTAACATAAATCAGAAATCCCATTAGTTGACACTGCTTTTTGGACACTTCTCTTCTATATAATTATCAGAACCAATTGACTGGGGTCGAGAAGTTATTAAAAAAAAAAAAAGGACAGCTAATGTAAGTTCTGGATTCCATGCTTCCGCAAATCGCAATATAATAGATCTGATATCTGATTCCAGCACTCCAGAGTACTTTTTTTCTGCCACTAAAGCTCCAAATACATCGAGTGCAAGTGCTAATATTGACCTGGAGAAAGTTGGAGAAACAGTATCCTACATTCACAAGTTATGGAGCACCAAATGTGAATATAGCAGAACGGTTAGCCTTCTGTTCTACTATTTAATCCGCTGCAATATGGAGTTTGTCTAAAAGCACAATAACAATAAATACTAAGTAGAAATTTCGCATGTCATAAAATTAGTCTCTTTGCTACTCGCATCTGGTTTGAGGGAAACAGGAAGACAACAGACACTGTTTCACTACATCAAGCAGCATACTGCAGGCGACTCTTCTCTAAGACTAACAATTTTCCATTAAGCAGACTAAAATAAGCCTCAATAGCTTTTAGTAATGCATTAGCCAATGCGATCAAATGAGTAATCTTGTATGCTGGCAGCATGATGCTTCAATCATGCAGAGTTCCCAATATGTCGTCATCCCTAAACAGATGATACCTGAAACAAATTCCAACAATGAAAAAGGCATATTACCATAAGAGTAAAGGAAAAGTTGTTTCTAATATTGAAAAGGTAAGAGAAATATGGTATGTTTGAATGGTACACAATAGCAACGATTTGAATTTTTGGCACAATGATTACCATCTAGATTCTAGACTGTTCAATTAGGTATCAACAGGAAAATGGGAAACTGAGGTGGGACACCCAAGCCATTACCTGTGCTGGAAAAGCAGTTTACTACCTAATATAATGACAAATTTTCTCATGCTGTCCCAATGAAGAGAATAAGAAAACAATGCCAACAGCCAAAAACTCATTGAGATTTGGAATACATATAATCACACCTTAAACAAAAAGCACAAGCAGAAGTGATCAGAGATGCAAACCAATTGCTGTAGAAAAGGTAAATGGAGAAGTGGAACCACGATGAGCGAGAAGTGCAAAAGAAATGTCTACATTTCATTTTATAGTGTAGGATTCACCTTATTAGATGTGCTGATGCTTTTGTGTATTGTGAAATGTAGAATGCAAACATACACAAATACTCTGGGTCTGGGAAACTATTTCTGAATTCCTTACGATGGACTGGACTTTTGAAATTTATTCTGTTCCACTTTGTAATCGGTTTCAAATCCAGAATTGAGGCTATTCTTTCTTTCTGTCATTCATGTCTGTGATGATTGAAGTGGATTTTTGTTTAAGAAACTCATTTATTCAATTGCTCTTGAAATTTCTGTTTAAGTTGCATAACATGGATTATTTAATTTGGTGGGTTCATCAAATTTCTCTATCACTGAGCAATAAATAAATTATGTGGTTGCAATCATATTGTATGGTGGTTAGTATGAGTTTTCCGGAGTGTTTTTAGCATTCTCTCTTTTTGACACTTTATGGTTCAGAGATAAGGGACTCTCATTCAGAATATGATTTGCAGTTTTAACTGCAAAAGCAACCTGTGCTATCTTCTAAACATGGATTATTTGGTGGGTTCACCAAATCTCTTCATGAGTAAGCAATAAATTGGATCTGTGGTTATGATTTATTTATTCTGGTTGTTAGTATGAGTTTTGATCATTCATATGATAATGTAAGCCCATTATCTGGTGTCTCAATCAGAAACCTTTTCCACCAATATTGCACTACTGTATAATGGAGATGCTAACATTTTCCTCACATAATCTTGCAGGGAAAAAAAATATTAATTATATTCATTTTGGGGCTGCTGAAGGTTTAGTTATTTGGTTTCTGAGTTTATCAACATTTTTTTTTTTTAAATTTGAACAATCTTTTTTAATACTACCAACTATTATTCTTTCTAAATATCTAAATTGGCTGATGAGAGATTTGGTACCAGTGGTGATGGTTTTGGTTCATTGGGTTCATTGAATTTTTAGATTTGGTTCTTCAGATGCCTAATTAACTATTTAAACTGGTGGCTGTAACTCATTTATAGTTTCCTAGCCAATGATAGCTGTGTTGGTTTTTAGATTTGTTTTATCTGTTTTGGAAATGGGTTTGATCAGGTGTTTTTGGTATTCTATTAGAGCATATAACTTAAATCTCGAGATTTCTCCATCAGCATTCTAGATTCCTGTGGTTAATTACTTGCTCATACTTAGCACAGCTATCATTGGCTAGTCACACCTTAAACAGCACAATCAGGAATCAGGAGCAACCAGAGATGGAAACCACTCACAGTAGAAAAAGGTACACGGAGAAGTGGCATGATGTTGGGTGTGAATGGCAACTGATATGTCATTTCATTTTATAGTGTAAAATTCACCAATTCTATTGGTGTTGTAAAGATTCGCCTTATCACCTTATGAATAAATTCCTGCTTTCAATGTTGGCTGACATGTATTCTGCTTAACAATATTTGTGCTGAGGTGAAAAGAGAAGGGGAAGCAAGATACTAATTACTAAAGTGTCCATGTGGGTTTCCAGGAATCAAACACAGGTAAATTAACACATAATGGGGGTTCATGCATTTGGATAACCTGAATCACCTGCAACAGTCATGTTCTTTGCAATAACCAATTACAGGTAATTAGAGTTACATGTAATCTAAGTGCAAGGCAACCGAGTTCCAACAATCCAAACTGGGCCCGGGTGTGCCTTCCATGTCATGCTCATGCCATCACTCCAAATGCAGAATGTACCTTGCTTCTATGATGCTCAAATATGGCATGGACATGACGGAGACATTCTACTATGGCAGGGACAGAACAATATTGCACAGATCCCGTGCCTGTTTTGAAGTACACAAGTATCATAGCACAGCTGGCATTTGAACCAAACCAACAAAAATTTGGGAATTATCTTTAAAGGTTACATACTAAAAGACCAAGATGTGCACTTCGATCAGTTATGAGCTAAAAGGATAATGATGGTAATGAGAACCAAGAAGTGATAGCCATAATTGCAACCACTCCAACTGCGGAAAGAACTTTCTAAATAATCATTGATCACAATCACATGACCCATTTCCTCCATTTAATCCCAATGCCATCCCATTGTGTATGACTATGAATAAACAATCATTGAAAGTTTCTGAATAATCATTGATTATAATCACATAATCCATTTCCTTCATTTAATCCCAAAGCCATCCTCTGTGGCATGCCTTGTGAACAGATAATCATGCAATGATGCTCGATTTAAGATCTGCTATCAATTATGGAATCACCTAATACAGGTCCAAGCAAGTTAACAGGCCAAAAGCCCACTACCTCGATAATACAATCTACTCCTAGAAATGGGCTAGACGTGTGGCTGTGGCGTAACTGTGAACACAGAATTCCATGAACAAGAATAAGATCTATTCCGATTAGTACCAACAGTTTTGATCAATAAGGTGAGTACATCCATAATCAACACTCTTGAGGATCTGGATTTACCACTTCACTGGCAGTGTGGCGTTGTTTTCCAGTATGGTGTTTCCTCAAATGTAAGCCTCCCGAAATTTTCTTTATAGTAATCCTTTTGGAGAAGCTAGCTAATTGTTTCAATTTCTTCTATCAGCAAATTAGAAACTCATCATCATTATGGAAGCCTTATCATCTACGGTCAGCAAAACAATTAGAAATTAAATGTGGGTGGAAAACAATAAATAAAAGAAGTCTATTTCTTTTCCCCTTGAGCCAAATAGCTCTAAATCTTAATCACAAATTCACCTCTTCAGATTTAGTCTTTATCTTCAGCCAAAGACCTCTCTCCATTTTCTTAGGTGTCATTTAGCTTCTAAGTTCTCCAAAATGATATTTCTCCTAAAAGTGCCCAAAAGCATGTTCTTGTATTTGAACTTGCCTTCACGACACATTTGGCACTTTCCTAACTGGTTTCCAAGGGAGAGCCCTACTGTTGGTTCCATACATCGTGGAAGCAGAATGAATTCTATAATGTGGAGGTTGAAGGGAATGGAGTCTCATACGATCTTCAAGGTCTCCAGCCTTCAGAATCATCACCAAAGAGGTTCCCCAGGAAGTCTTCGCACAAGTGAGAAGATTCTTCAACTCCCGACTATAAATGAGGAAATTCCATTCAATTGTGTAAAAATAGAAAATGTTGCTATTATTACTTTTAAGAAGACTTAAGTTCGCGACAAGAACACAATGTCAGTAAATGAGTCAACTTCTTCAAATTATACAAGAAATGCACAATCTTGGACTTTTTAGACGCCTAACTGAATAACCCATCAAATGCACCCAGTTTCATGTCACTCGGACATCCTTTGACTAGTGAAATTTCTCCATCTCTAAAAGACACGGTACTTGAGTCTTTAAGGCTTCTAACATGATATAACCACAAATTAAAAAAGTATGATATAACCACAAATTAAACTCATGATATACTCTAATTAACATGTGACTAATAACTCCACTAAGTTATAAATTATGCACAACATAATATAACCCCTAAGTAACTTGACGGCCACTTTTTGAATCTGGCATGAATGGACCTATTATGTTGGAGGTATGGAGCCTTGAGCCTGCCTCCTGTGCCAACTCTGAGTAACTGTAGTGGATCCTAGACTTTCAGTAGGCATTATAGTAGAAAGCTTGCAAGTTTTCACTAAGAGAATAGCAGATCGAGCTTTTATCCTTTCCAGCACACTGGTTTTAAAGGCTTCTCTCTTTTTTAAGGTATTGTTCTATAGTTTTACCTTATTGTTTTCTAGCTTCTCTTTGTCATAAAAACAATTTTTATGACATCCTATTTGACGTTCTTTCTTTTTTCATTTAGGGCCTCAACTCATTTTGTTCCCTTTAAAAAAAATTTCAACAAAAATTTCATCTGACTTACCCTAAGGAGAAATAAAAATAATAAAGAGACCTACTGAATCTGATTGATGTAATCACATAAAGAAAAAAAAGGAATACAAAAAATCAAACTTACTCTTTGTCTCCCAATTTCACTTCAGTGCCTCCATATTCAGGCAACAGCACAGTGTCTCCCTCCTTCAAAGTAACAGGGATAAGCTTCCCATCTCTGTCTCGAGCACCAGGTCCCACTGCTACCACTTTACCAGAGTTCAGCTAAAACAAGCACAAAAATAAAGCAATTAAAAATAATGAAAAGGGAAAAAATAAAATGAAAAGAAAAAAAAAACACTAGGCAATTTAATCCAAGCGTACATATATTAATCAATATTGAAATAAATAAGACAAATCAGACTCTTCTCTTTCCCAAATCAAGCCATAAAATACAACACTTGATAAAAGTTAAGGAACTTCACTTCCCAGGAATGATGGGGGTCAATCCCTGGTACCCTAGGTTAGACCCACAGTACTGTACCACTCATCCAATGTAGCCAAAAAGGAAAAAGAAAAAAGAAAAAGTTAAGGTAGATACCAAACAAGAGAAGCAACCAAGAAAAAAAATGACGGAAATGTAGTAAATTTCTTATATCCACAACAAAACCTGCTTCACACAGGAACTCAATATACACAAACAATTTTTGGGCCTAGAACATGCTGTGGGAACACTAATTTCAAATCTGAATTTTAATAAATAGCCCATAGCACACATTGTTCAATTGCACCCAAGTTGAGCCAAGCCCTTTGTTCAAATCCTCACAAATGGAAAGAAGTAATAATTGGCTACTCCCTAAGCAAGTGGAAGTTCGAACTTCTATTAGGATCCTTCCCTCTCACTACAAGAGGGACATTTATTGCAGGACTTGTGATACACCCTTGGGTCATTATAAAATTACCCACTTAATTTCAATGCAAGAAAGTGTGGATGGCGTGGTTTATGGTTCAATTTTAATTATTAATATCTCATCATTCCATATTAGGATAGAGTTTTTAGTTGTCCTGCATCATGGAGGGATAATATATAATTTCTTTAATAAGGTCGCCATTCAAAGCGGCATTCTTAACGCCAATATGATAGATTTACCGGCGATGGGTAGAAACAACCACAATTAGAAGACGATAAGTCATCTTAGCAATTGGAGCAAATGTTTCTTCATAATTGAATCCATACTTAGGTTTAGCCCTTTGCTACTAAATGAGTCTTGTAACACTCAAGAGATCCATCAGATTTCTTTTGACTCTGCAGACCCGTTTGCAACCAATAGACAACAGTTACCTGATTTGCAATTCGGCCAATTCACATCTAAGTTCGTAGTTTGAAGTACGCCATTTGCTCCAATTCGAAAATTAGGAGTAGGTTTATTTAGTTTGTTTTCCGATTCACTTAATTTGCAGTTTGAGTTCAATGAATTCAAATGTATTAATTTGAAGATATAATTTATTGTAGTTATCTATATTTATATATATATTCTACAAAAAATTTAGATACTTCGGTAATACTTAAAGAATGATAGTACAACACTATTAGATTGACTATTGCAATTAATATGATTAAAGTATACAAGAAAATGGGTGTAATTTAATATTTACCCAATTTGACACTACAACCTTAGAATTGTGTGCTAGGACCACGGTTTGCACCCGAAGGTTAAGGGTTCGAAACTGCACTACCACACTAGGGCCATAGGGGATTTACCCGACTCCCCCGGGCCCATAGGGATTAGTCTGGCCTAAAGGGGTGGGACACCCTCCATTAAAAAAAAAAAACCTTAGATTTGTGTGCAACTTCGCTCACGTAACTCAAGACGACTAATTTTTATTGGTTTAGGTTTTATAATACGCCCTGTTCATGGATTAACTAAGTCAAGCACATCCATTCTCTTATACAGTGAATTAAAATCCTACGAAAAAAACTTCAACAAATTAAAAGATGTGACATTAGGCTTTCAAAGTTTTAGGGATTCATTGTGGTACGTCATTGTTCACATGGCTATACATGAAGGAAAATTGAGGGAAGAAAGCAATAGATGAGTACAAATGTGAGGCTTGGATTTAGATTTTCGTGCGGGTCCAGGTTTGGGGCCATCTATGAGAACGTAAACTGATCAAACTATATACCATCCAATGGTAAGTGTTCTTAATAATTTTCATTTTAATAAAAGACACTTCCATGATCAAATTGACCACTATAAAATCCTAATTTTATATTGTTATATACACGTGTTCTATCAGTGATTAATTTTATGATGTGAACAACTTATTATGCATTACGATTTACCTTAATCTTATGAAAGAGGAGGAAACTGATGTGGTTTTGATTTTGGATAAGTGGGCGTCACCATGGAGCCTTATGGATTTCTGGTGCGTTGTTAAGAGGAAAGAAGAGGAATTATCTCTTTTATGTGATGGTACGTAGAAAGCTAAGGGGAACCGACATGGATGGAAAGATAGGGCAACTCCCAACTAACCTTTTTCAATTCCCACCGGCTACTCTACCTCTCCCTCTATATTTCTTCCCCCCTTTTCGTCTTTTACATAGGGCAATTCCCAACTCACCTTTTCAATTCCCACCGTCTACTCTACCTGCCCCTCTTCTTCCACCTTTCCATCTTTTACTTCTTTTATCCTTCTTCCACTATTCCATAGTCCATGCAAGGGCAACTGTAAAATTTTGAAGATGCTGGCAATTTTCATGTTATTCAAGAGTTGGAACTCAGGCATCTTAGTTGAAATAAAAATGTGAGTTTTTTTTTCCTGATATCAACTTCATTTATTGATTTTCTCTTCTTTTAGCATCTGCTCGTGCTTTCCTCTTTAATATCAACATCTTTTAGTTTAAACTAATTTTCTATAATTTGAAAATTTTTCCTCTTGAAGTAGAACTGCAGGAACTAAAACAATTATGTAGATTTACTTTCCTCCATAGTATAGTATGATTTTTTTTTATTTCAAATAATATTAAAAAATAATAAACTATTTCCTTTTTAAGAAGCACGGTACCAAACTGCTACTAACTGTAGCTTTCAAAATGTCTGAATTTCAACGATCCGAATCCCGGCTTGTTCGATTTGAATGGAGTCAACGAGTCGATACCTTGAGGTTGAAGAGTCATTTCCCTTGTTCTTTGTGTTTTGACTTGAAATGTTCCAAGAGTTCATGAGAAGTTCAATCGCTTAGTCTTCTATGTTAACATAGTTAATGTTTGAATCTTCTAGGATGACGAAAGTCCACTTTTTTGTTTCAATGTATAGTCCCTATTAGGGTGGTTGTGAAGAAGTTAACATAAGGGTATAGGAGAACACAAATGGAACAACTTCAGATTACTCTACAATTTTTTTCTTTGAGGAATCTAGTTATTCTTCAAACTTTACTTAACAAGCTTTTCATTAATTTCGCTTCAAGAAATATTGGCTCCAACCGAGACTGGAGTATCTTGTGTTGTAAGTGGATTGCTTCTCGCTCTAGTTTGCTCTAGCCTTTACTTCAAAAAATTTGTCTATTCCTGTCTTTGCATACCCTGATGATACTAAAAGAGGTACCATCTTATCTAATATTTTGAGCCTTTTTTTGCAAGGGATCCCAAACCTCATGAGGGTTCTAAAAGAGTAAGACAGGAACGACAACTCATAAAAGAGATTTAAGGATAGTAACTTAGATAAAATGAGTGAATGGGCAATGAAGAAGAGATGACTAATCAACTCCTAAGACCAACAAAGGAACACCGGACAGAGAAAAGTTTCGGGACTTGAAGTGGTCTCCAACGAAAAATGGATTTAATTAAGAGTGAAGAATCCAATTTTCACCTCTGGCCACACCCACTTAATCTCTTCCCTCCTCAACACCATCGCCTCCTCTAAAATTACCAGAAGGTCTTTCAACTGGAAATTTCAAAGTCTAAAAGATTTCTACTAAAAACTAGGTTTCATGACCATTTCCCATCAGCCTCCACATAATTTTTAATAAATTCAATTTTTTATTTTATTTTTAAGATTTGGTATAACCTTTGGAATTTCTCATTTAGGTCCCTGTCTCCAACCCACATATCCTCCCATGCCTCAATTGGGCCACATTTTTAACAAGAAGCAGGGTTCTCTTTTGGAACAAGTGTCTATGTCTTAGATCATCCACCTTAAAATTCCTTCCAAATCTTTGGCAAACCACCACCCCGCTGCGGCCCCCTCTCTTTTCCCCCGCTACTGGGTAAATTGGTAAAAGGAGTCTGCGCCACCACATCCCACCATGATGCTCAGAATTACCATTAGCCATAGAATCTCTGTTAAGGGTAAGGGCATAGGGAATTAAGCCAACAAAGCATGAAAGCCATACACAGCATCATCCAGAAACAAACCAAATTAGACCAAGATGGTCAAAGATTTTTCACAACCTTATCATTAATATCGTGATTGTAAGTGCCTAAAAATTACGGACTTAGTTAATGGAGGGTTAAACTCCTGATTTGAGGTTTTGGGGAAGATAAGGGGAAATGATCGAGCCTCCGGTGACCTGAAAGGAAGAAGATAACAGTCAGAGACCCTGGCTATGGGCAGCCGAAGGTCCTCCGACGCTCAAGTCAGTGCGAGAATTGAAAGGGAATGAAGGAAGAGAGTGCTCAGAAGGGAGGATTATGCGTACCTTACATGGTTTGCGTTCATACAATATATAGTCATGAAAGTCATCATGGCACTGTCCACATGAAGGGATGGGAGTCCCATCAACATGTATTCGTACCTCCTGAGTGGGGGTAGGTAAAAAGGGAATGTCCCATCGGACCAGCACCCCCAGTCTATGGACATGACTTTAGATAAGGCGTGCTTCTTATCTAGGTCCGGCGCCCACTATGTTGTCAGTTTGCCGATCCCGTCATGGCAGCGCATTTATGGCCACATTAATGGCTGAGTGACAGGAACCGAGGTCGGGCAGAGGCGAAGACCGAGATCGGGGGCTCGTGACGCAGCCACCGAGATTCGCTCCATGACTTCTTCCGAGATGGCGTCGCGGCCGAACTTGGATGCCCCCGAGACCGATGGTAAACCGAGACTGGATGACCAACCAAATCCTTGAGCACGGAACGTCCCCACACAATTGCCCCCTAGCTTCCGACCTCTTGGGCTTTATCCGAGGTCGGGAGATAAGATTTGGAAGTGATGGGGCCGTCCTTTCGTATCTTGCATTTATGAGGTCTTCATCATGATGCTCCTTCATCTGCCTTAGGCAATGAATAGGGCGCCATAATTGCCCTGTCTTGTCAAGCACGCGGGACGCCGTTCCGTATGACCGAGGTGATAAATACTGTACCAGAGGCGTGGTGAGAGATGAACCGTCACTGCCACGTGGAATCCTCCATCTGGCCATACACCGGGATCGAAGCGACGCGTGGCGAGTCTCGAAGAGACGCATCGCGTGCGTAGTATTTTAAGGAGGGTGTCCCTTTTATAAAACGGGGGTGTCCTTCTCCTTTCCTCCCTTACCCTAGCTCTTGCCTGAAGGAGATCTTGTTGAAGTGCTGAAGAACATTTTGCTGAGCACCTTGCTGCAACTTCACCGAAGTCAGAGGACCACCGAACTTAGAGGCTTCCCCTTCTGCTTCCTACTTCCTGCCTTCTCGTCTTCTGCAGTCCTCCTTATTTTTTCTGTGAGTTCCATTCCTTGCCTTTGCTACTCCTTCATACCCCTCCTTTTCTTTGTTTTCAGAGGGTTTTGGCCCTTTAGGGTTTTTCCAATTTTTCGCCTATTTTCTCTTGCTCCTTAGCCTCTTTAAGAAAGATGGGGGCTTATAGCCACTGGTTAGAGGGTCCTGCAGCCCTGGAGGCTTTCAGGTCGTCGTTTAAGATTCCGGCCGACGTCTTGGTTAAACCCGACGATCTCGAGGACCTCCCCGGTGGCCTTTCCCGGTATAATGAATGGATGCCTTTCCCCCTGTTGTCGGTGTGTGAAGGGGGGGTTAGGTTCCCTATCCACTCGCTTCTCCGATCCTGCCTCAATGCCTGGAAAATCTACCCCTTTCAGCTAATGCCGAATGGCTTCAAAATAATAATGGGCGTGGCTGAGCTGAACTGGATTCTGGATATCAACCTCGGTGTGCACGACATAGAAGATGTCTATGATATCTGCAAGGCCGCAGGGGCCGAGGACGCCTATTATCTCCGAGTGAAAGCTAGGCGCCGTCCTTTGGTGAACGCCCTGGAGGATTCCACCAAATACGCTGGAGATGACCGTATTTTGGTCTCGGGGAACTGGGAATTCAAGGGGACCGAGACCGAGGAAGATCGGAGAATCCAGGTTCCGCGGAAGCTCGGGACCCCCCTAGTAAATGCCCGCCACTCTAGGTTTTGCTTGTATTGCCTTTGCTCATCGTTGAGCCGAATTGACGCCCTTGCCTTTTTCCTGCGCAGGTATTCAGAAGAGGAGGAGAGAGGCCGGCTTCGACAAGTGGAAATGAAACGACGCGTGGTTAGAGAAGATTCATTGCTACCACGGTCACTTTGACCGAGCTGCCTTCTCTCTACTTGGGTACAAGCCGCGGTACCGGTCTTATACCAATAAGACTGCCGAGGTCCCCCTTGCGCCGGTAGGGGAGGTCGTACTCGCGCTTGCCGAGACCAGCGGTCAAGCCACGGAGTCCCAAGACCCAATTGTTATCACCGACAACCCTCCTCATTCCCGAGGTCAAGAAGAAGAGGAGATGGACGGACAGCGCCCTCCCTTGAAGAACCTGGGGTCCGCGATCTTCGGGGGCCGAGCTCCCCCTGCCCCCAAGCGCGCCCCCGGTGGGTCAAGCGCCGGCCCGGGCTCCGTTGTTAGCGCCTCCTCCGGCTCATCGGGAGCAGCGTCGGGAGCGGCTGGGGCCACCACCGTCAAAGCTAAGGGGAGGTCGGTGGAACACCCCAAGGACGTCCGACCGCCCAAGGAACCTCGTCCGCTTAAGGACAGCAGGCCACGGGTGGTCGAGCCTGCGAAGGAGGCTCTGCTGCCTCCGCCGCAGCCGCAGAGGGAGACTCGGTCTCGAACCGTCGAGGCCGGAAAGGAGGGCGGGGGGCCCCCTCCCGAAAAGAGGCCTCGCCTGATGGGCGCGGAGGGGAGGCCCCAAGGAGCGGAGGCGCAGGCCGAACCTTCCGTGCCGGCACCCTGGAGGCCCAACTTTGACCTCAACCCGAACGAGCCCATGACCATGGGAGAGCGGCTGGGGGCCAGCTGGGAGTCGGTTGTGGCCCTAGCTCGGGGATGTGCCCTCCCCCTGGACATGGAAAAGCATAAGAAAGTTGGGTCATCGGGTCTACTTCATCAGACGATGAGGGCGTCGCTTGAGGTAGCTTTTTCCTCCTTCTTGTTTCAAATTTCTGACTCCTGGTTGCTCGAATTGATCCCCTTACTATTTTTATCTTTTTGCAGAATGTACAGAGGACTCAAGTACTGATGGATAGGCTGGAGGAAAGAACTGCCTACATCGCCGCCTTGGAGAAGGAGAAGAAGAAAATGGGGGCTGCGCTGGAGGCGAGCGCAGCTGAAATAAAGAAGTCGGAGGAGAAACTCGCCCAACACGCAACGGAGCAACAGGCAGCAAAGACCGAAATTATCAAGTTGCGGGGCGAGAACAAAAACCTGAGGGGTGCCGCTGATGATAAGGCGAGGAGGGCGGCTGAACTGGAGGCCGAGCTTGCAGCGAAGGGGGCCGAGCTTGCGAAGAGGGAGGCCGAGCTTGCTGAAAAGCGGAACGAACTGGCCAGGAAAGAGACCGAGCTCGAGGCCTCCAGGAAAGAGAGGGCCGATGTCGAGTCCACCCTGAGGGCCCAGGCCGCGAAAGCTTATCAAGATGGAGTGGACTGGGCATCGGAGGAGTATGTGGCTCAAATTACGGATTTGAGCCCGGTGCTGATCGAGATGGGGTGCAAGGAGGCTCTCCGCAAATATGGGGTTTCTGAGGACGATCCCATATTCGCGGATCTTCCTAAGTTCCAGCCTGCAGTGCCGAGTTCAGGATCAGAGCCTGGCTCCAATCCTCCCGGGACCCCTATCGAAGTTCCAGACGTGCCCCCTCCTTCTCCGACCCCTGCCGAGGCCGAAGCGACCCAGGTTCCTTTTCTGGCTCCTCCATCTGATGCTTCCGCCCCGTCAGATCCTCCAGCCCCAAAAAATACAGAAGCGGCGCCCGAGAAGCAATAGGATTTTGTTTCTTTTTTCTTTTGATGTAAATTTTTTTTTTTTTTTTCGGATTGTACAAAAAAAACTTTGTATTATCCTTCCATTAATGAAAAGACGAATTTTTCTTTTTGATTCTCCAACTGTTTCCATATCTCTTTCTTTTTGGTGCAAAAACTTGCAAGTCTTTGAGGTCGGTAAAGCATATCTAGGCTTCAACCCTCTCTTCTGTCTCAGGAAGGAATTTTCAGTTAGTTTGGGCTCATACCCTGAGATGCGGCCCATTCGCAGGAGAACCAGGGTCGTATCTTTATTTTTGGTGAGCATTCCTTGGTGGCTCGAGGGGGCCTGGACCAAACTTGTGTGTGTGGGCCGAACTTCGTGCCTTCGCAGATGGTCCTACTCGCATCCCGTGGCGATTGTTGCTCGGTGTTGCTGCGAGGGACAAAGCCTTGGCCCTGCGACTGGTTTCTAGGAGGCTGGGGAGTTGGTCCTGTGACCGAACTCAAAGAGGCCGGCGCGAGGGCCGGAGCCTTGGGGAGTTGGTCCTGTGACCGAACTTAAAGAGGCCGGCGCGAGGGCCGGAGCCTTGGGGAGTTGGTCCTGTGACCGAACTCAAAGAGGCCGGCGCGAGGGCCGGAGCCTTGGGGAGTTGGTCCTGTGACCGAACTCAAAGAGGCCGGCGCGAGGGCCGGAGCCTTGGGGAGTTGGTCCTGTGACCGAACTCAAAGAGGCTGGCGTGAGGGCCGGAGCCTTGGGGAGTTGGTCCTGTGACCGAACTCAAAGAGGCTGGCTGGCGCGAGGGCCGGAGCCTTGGGGAGTTGGTCCTGTGACCGAACTCAAAGAGGCTGGCGCGAGGGCCGGAGCCTTGGGGAGTTGGTCCTGTGACCGAACTCAAAGGGGCTGGCGCGAGGGCCGGAGCCTTGTTTACAACTGGAAAGACATAAGGCAGATCTTTGTGAAAAGGTTCTTCTTTATTGATCAACCATTTTGAATACAACTAGAAGTAATATTTCTTGAGGTGTGTAGCGTTCCACGGTCGCGGCAACTCCCTGCCGTTCATCCCTTCAAGTCTGTAGGCCGATCTTCCTGAGACTGAGACCACTTTGTAGGGGCCAAGCCAGTTTGGCGCAAGTTTACCTTCGTTAGGATCTTTATCAGCTGGGAGCGCTTTCTTCAAGACTAGTTCTCCAACCGAGAACCTTCTTTCTCTAACCTTCTGATTATATCCTCGGGACAGCTGTCGTTGATAGGCTGCCAGACGTACGGACGTTGCTTCCCTTCGTTCCTCAGCCAGGTCGAGCTCTCTGGCGAGGTATATTTCGTTCTGCCCTTGATCAAAGAGGTTCGTCCTCAATGTTGGGAGGCCAACTTCGAGAGGGATCACGGCCTCCATCCCATAGGCCAGTGAAAAAGGAGTCGCTGAAGTGGACCGCCTCAGAGTGGTTCTGTATGCCCAGAGGACACTTGGCAATTCTTCTACCCACCTGCCTTTAGCTTTATCGAGTCTCTTTTTGAGTCCATCCAGCACCACCTTGTTTGAGATTTCTGCCTGCCCGTTGCTCTGTGGGTAGGCCGGAGTCGCATAAAGGTTTCTGATATCGTGCTCCTGGCAGAAAGTTCTGAAGAGTTTTGAATCGAACTGGGTCCCGTTATCCGAGACCAGAGCCCTAGGGATCCCGAACCTTGTGATGATGTTTTTCCACACAAAATTCTGTGTCGTGTTCGGTGATGGAGGACAAGGCCTCTGCCTCTATCCATTTTGTGAAGTAATCAGTGCCCACCATTAACCACCTCTTGTTCCCTGGGCTGCGGTGAAGAGGACCCACGATGTCCAGCCCCCACTGGGCGAAGGGCCACGGACTGGAGAGGGGACTCAGGTCCCGAGTTGGCTGATGCAGGGAATGGGAGAACTTCTGGCATTTCTCACACTTTCTGGCGTAGAGCTGGGCATCCTTCTGCATGTAGGGCCACCAGTAGCCCTGGCTAATAGCTCTGTAAGCCAGTGACCTTCCCCCGATGTGGCTTCCACAGATTCCTTCGTGAATTTCAAAGAGGAAGTCCTCCACTTTGCTCGGATGGACGCATTGGAGGTATGGTCCAGAATAGGATTTTCTGTAGAGCTTCTCGTCCAGTGATAGCCAGAAGTGAGCTGCTTTCATCCTGACCTTGTGAGCTTCAGTCTTGTCTTCGGGTAGCTTATCTTCTTTCAAGAATGTCACGATTGGGTCCATCTAGCTTGGACCGAGATCAGTGCACAAAACTTGCCGAACTGGGAGGGGCTCTATGCTCGGTCTTTCCAATGCCCCCACATCAACTGTCCTTCTCTTCCCAGCTTCTACGGCCGAGGCCAAGCTTGCTAGGGCGTCCGCATGGCGATTGGACTCCCTGCCGATCTGCCTGACTTCAGCTTTTTCAAACTGGGAGAGGAGTTGCCTGGTGTGGGCTAGGTAGGCCATCATTCTTTCATCTCTGGCCTGGTAATCTCCGCTCAGCTGACTCGTCACCAACTGGGAGTCACTGAAGACTACCACCCGGCGTGCCCCCAGTATTCTTGCACTACCGAGACCAGCGATCAGTGCTTCGTATTCTGCTTCATTATTTGATGCCTTGAAGCCCAGGGTCAGTCTTGCTCAATGACTAGTCCTTCTGGAGATTGAAGGACAACGCCGGCGCCTGCTCTTCTGGTTGTTGACGATCCGTCAACGAAGACTTTCCAGGCTGACTTAAGGAATTTTTCCCATGACTGGTCTTCCTCGGTCTCGGTTTCAGTTTCGTCATTGCTCTTGGGGTCCCCCAGTTCGGTATCGAGCGAGGTCGGTGCCAAACTAGGGGAGGTGAATTCGACGACGGAGTCTACCAGGACTTGTGCCTTGATTGCCGTTCTGGGTTTATACTGGATATCGAACTGACCCAGTTCGACGGCCCATTTGGAGATGCGACCAGAAAAGTCCGCCTTGCGGAAGAGGGATTTGAGTGGGAATTCCGTGATGACCACCACCGTGTGCGTCTGGAAGTAATGGGAGAGCTTGCGAGAAGCGCTGATCAGTGCTAGTGCTAGCTTTTCAAGTGGCAGGTACCTGGTCTCAGTGTCGAGCAGGGTTTTGCTGGTGTAATAGATGGGATACTGCTGCTTGTCGCTTTCTCGAACCAGCACCGAGCTCACCGCATGGTCCGAGACTGCAAGGTAAAGATAGAGAAAATCGTCTTGCGACGGAGTAGACAAAAGGGGCGGTGAGGAGAGGTACCTTTTGAGCGCTTCCAGCGCCAGGTCGCATTCAGGAGTCCATTGGAACTTGAAACTTTTCTTCAGGATCTGAAAGAATGGCCGGCACTTGTCCGAGGCTCGGCTGATGAAGCGGTTGAGTGCAGCAGCCATTCCTGTGAGTCGCTGAACTTGCTTGGCCGAGGTGGGGCGCTGGATTGACTGGATGGCTGCAATCTGTTCGGGATTAGCCTCGATCCCTCGTCTGGTTACCAAGCTGCCCAGGAATTTGCCAGAACCGACGCCAAACGCACACTTGGAAGCGTTTAGTTTGAGCTGGAACTCTCGGAGGATGGCAAATGTTTGGCGTAGGTCCGCCAGGTGGTTCTGCGACTCCTTGGACTTGAGCACCATGTCATCAATATAGACCTCCATCGTCTTCCCGAGCTGGTTCTGGAACATTCTCGTGACCAGCCGCTGATACGTTGCCCCGGCATTCTTCAGTCCGAAGGGCATCACCTTATAACAGTAGATGCCTCGAGGCGTTATAAATGCAGTTTTTTCCTCGTCAGGTCCGTGCAGCGGGATCTGATGGTAACCTCAGTAGGCGTCTAGGAAACTCATCCTGTCATGTCCCGAGGTGGCGTCGATCATCTGATCGATCTTTGGGAGGGGGAAGCTGTCCTTGGGGCAAGCTTTGTTGAGGTCGGTGAAATCCACGCAGACCCTCCATTTGCCGCTCTTCTTCTTTACCACCACCGTGTTGGCGAGCCACTGGGGATAGTGCACCTCGCGGATCGCCCCAGCCTCGAGGAGCTTATCCACCTCTTCGATTACTGCCTCTGTCTGCGGGATCCCCGTTCTGCGAGCCTTCTGCACTATGGGCTTGTGTCCGGGATCCACATTTAACTTGTGACACATGACCTTGGGGTCCACTCCTGGCATCTCATATGGAGTCCAGGCGAAGACATCCTTATTCAGAAGTAGGAAGTCTAGCAGCTCGGCCCTCTCGGTGTCGGGGAGCTGGCTACCTAGCATGAAGTAGCGCTCGGGGTCTGCAGAATTAATCCTGACTTCGGTGAGGTCCTCTATGCTTTTCTGCCCTGCTGTCCGCCCAACATCCTCAATCTCGGCTTCGAGCTCGGCCATATGCACTTGTCTCGGCTCCGCCTCCCCAGGTGTTATGGCTACGAGGCATTCTCGGGCCATCTGCTGATTTCCGCACACGGTCACAATCTCGAACGCCCCGTCAGGCGTTGCTAATGGAAACTTGAGTTTTTGCTGTAAGGTGGAAGGCACGGCTTCCATGGCATGCAGCCATCTTCGTCCCATGATCACATTGTAGGGGGATGGCGCGTCTACTACCATAAAGTCTGCCATCTTCGTTGCGCCTCCGATCCGGACTTCGAGTGAGATCCTGCCTTTGGGATATACTGGTTTGGCGCTGAACCCTATCAGAGGGGCATGAGCCTCCTGTAGGTCGGATTCGGTTAGGCCAAGCTGCTTAAAACAGCTATAGTAGATGACCTCGGAGGAGCTCCCCGGATCCACGAGGACGCGCTTGGTAGTGTAATTGTTGAGCCGCAGGGTGAGGATGAGGGCGTCATTATGGGGGAGCTGGACTCCTCTTAGGTCCTCATCTGAAAACCAAATCTTAGGCCTCTCCCTCTTAGCCCTCTTCGGGGCGCTCTCCAGCTCTGCCGACATCACCTGCTTGCCATGGGCAGCCCTCCTGGCCTCTGACCGAGCTCGGACACTTTCTTTACTTGGGGAGGGGGCCAGGTGGATGACATTGATGATACCTGCTGGTTAGTCGTCGTCCGGGCCATCATTGGGCGGAACGAGTTGCTGGGTTCGGTTAACCCTTTCTTCCTTCTTAACGTACTCTTGGAGGTGCCCGTCTTTGACGAGCCTCTCAAGGTGAGACTTCAGGGCAAAGCAGTTTTCGGTCATGTGCCCGTGCTGCTTGTGATAGGAGCAGTTCTTTTGCTGGTCTCGGGTGGACGGGTCGCTCATCATCGGCCGCGGCCCCTGGAAGTATGGTTCTGTCTTGATCTTGTTCAGGATTCTGTAAATGGGCTCCCTGAATACAACACTGATGGCTCTGTAGGAATCGCCGGCAGGCTTGTGGGGCTGGAACTTTGGTCTCTTGCTGTTATCCGAGGAGATTGAGAGAGAGCGGGCGGGCTTCCTCTTATCCGACCTCGGTCTGGGGAATGTCCCTTCCCTGGTGGAGGCCTGGTGCTTCTTTGGGAATCCGAACCGCTCTGTGCCATGGGCCTCGTCCTCCTCCTGTTCAATGTACTGCTTCACCCTTGCCATTAGTGCTTTCATCGTCGCCACAGGGTTCCGGACTAGGTCTCTGCGGAGTTCGTTTCCTGGGAGTAAGCCCTCCCTGAAGCACATGATGGCGATCTCGTCGTTGGCGTCGGTAATCTGACTGTATATTGTCCAGAATCTCCTGGCGAAGGCAGTGATACTCTCACCGTCTTTCATCCGGATCGCCATAAGATTGCTACCCGTCTTCGGGATGACGCGGTGTGCTTGAAACTTTTCAAGGAAAGAGCTCCGGAGCTGCCGCCAGCTCGAGACCGATCCGGGGGGGAGCGCGCAGAACCACCGGAGGGGGAGGTCTCCCAGACTGGATGAGAAAACCCTGCAGTTCAAAAGACCGACGTCCCCCCAGACCGACATCCGCTGAGTGAAATGCCGTAGGTGCGCCTCTGGGTCCGAGGCTCCGTCATAAAGGACGAACCTCGGGACGTTAAATCTCTCAGGGAGAGAAATTTTTTTGATTTCCTGCGAAAAGGGGGACATGCCCTGATTGTCCTCTTCATGCTCATCAGCTAGGTCTCGGGCGAACCCGATCTCGGCCAAGCGGGCCTGGACCTCCTGTTTGACATAATGATCCAGCAACTCTTTGAAGTCTGCCCGGTCATCTGGTCTCTGTGGCTCTGGCTCGCGCCGCGATCCCCCGAGGCCACTGGGCAGATGACTGCTGCTGGAGCCCTCCTCCTCACAGTGGTATCTTCTTCTGCTGTCGAGGACCTGCCTCAGGTCTCGGTTGTCCGGGTGGGCCCGCTGTCGCCGGGGAGGTGGACTACGAGACTTTCTCTCATTTATCTCGAGTCGTTCCTCGAGGCGACGAATCACCTCGTCTTTATCTTGGAGGGCCTGGTGCTGGGCATTGAGCTCTTTGAGCAGGGGGTTGTCGCTCCTGGCTCCATGGGTTTGATGGAAGGACTGGCCGTCGTTGAGGACGCGCTGGTGGGACTGTCGGGACCCCGTCCCGACGGGGGTTTTGCCTCGTCGTCGAAGACCCGTCGTGGAGGCGTTTTGCTGAGGACCCTCGTGTGGCCGCTCACCAGTGTGGCGAGGAGTCTCACGATGGCTATCTTGGCGGAGGCGCGTGGTTACGGGCCGAGACGAAGAAGCCGACTGGACGATGCCCTCTACGTGCGCGGCACTCGACTTTATCCCTGACCTCCTCTGACGCGAGGTCCCCGATGGTTCCTGCCCGACGGGGGGAATCCCGGTCGGCCCCGGAGGGGGAAGCAGTCCGGTCGGCCCCGGAGGGGGAGGCAGAGCAGAGTGAAGGCCAGGGGGTGGTTCCGAAAATGGTGGAAATGCAGGATGCTCCTGTAGCGGGAAGGACGATGCTTTTTGGGACTTCGAAGGCCCTCCACCACCGTGTCTGGTCTTTGGAGGCATGGCTTCAGTAGAGGTTTTGACACAGATCCTATTCCCACAGACGGCGCCAACTGTAAGTGCCTAAAAATTACGGACTTAGTTAATGGAGGGTTAAACTCCTGATTTGAGGTTTTGGGGAAGATAAGGGGAAAGGATCGAGCCTCCGGTGACCTGAAAGGAAGAAGATAACAGTCAGAGACCCTGGCTATGGGCAGCCGAAGGTCCTCCGACGCTCAAGTCAGTGCGAGAATTGAAAGGGAATGAAGGAAGAGAGTGCTCAGAAGGGAGGATTATGCGTACCTTACATGGTTTGCGTTCATGCAATATATAGTCGTGAAAGTCATCATGGCACTGTCCACATGAAGGGATGGGAGTCCCATCAGCATGTATTCGTACCTCCTGAGTGGGGGTAGGTAAAAAGGGAATGTCCCATCGGACCAGCACCCCCAGTCTATGGACATGACTTTAGATAAGGCGTGCTTCTTATCTAGGTCCGGCGCCCACTATGTTGTCAGTTTGCCGAACCCGTCATGGCAGCGCATTTATGGCCACATTAATGGCTGAGTGACAGGAACCGAGGTCGGGCAGAGGCGAAGACCGAGATCGGGGGCTCGTGACGCAGCCACCGAGACTCGCTCCATGACTTCTTCCGAGATGGCGTCGCGGCCGAACTTGGATGCCCCCGAGACCGATGGTAAACCGAGACTGGATGACCAACCAAATCCTTGAGCACGGAACGTCCCCACACAGTGATGAAAGCTCCAAGTTTTAAGAAACATCCTAATATTCTCCCAAGACAATGAAATCCCGAGAATGAGATTTGTTACAATGGTCAATGCAACTACTCAAGGTTTAAGGGGATCACTTCGTTCAGGAAGCATCACCTAAGGCCTAATTGATTACTCATGAAAAGCAAACCTATCCTTACCAAACCATCAGCCAAAGTTTTGTTTATACACCTCTATGATGTATAACAATGCAGTGGAAGGTGAAGGTGAATATGATGAATAACAACTCCCTACTACTATGTGGTATAGACCTAATCCACCATATACAGTTTTTTTTTTCCTAGATTTCTCGTCTTCACATTAAAAAAAAAAAAAAAAACCCCAACTTCTATACAAATCCTAAATGTTTAATCACTAGAATTTCATATTTTCTTGAGATCTTATTTTATCCTTATTATTCTTATCATGTCATTGCATCTCCAATAATGGTCTTTGTATAAATCAGATAAAGAAAAATTAAGTGTCAGCCATATCCTTAGATGCCTTCTCTTATAGAAAAAGAAAATTTGTATCTTGGTGGAAAAAAAAGAGCAGAAATAACTTCAAAAGATAATAAGAGCAAAATAAGGTGATCAGATGAGTTACTTTCAACAGTTATTTTATTAAGCGGAAAGGAAAAAAAATTTAAGGCAAACCCTCTAATTAAGACAATACTCATAACCAACAAGTATTGATCCAACAAGATTAAATATAGAACAGATGGATTTTAGCACAACACGAGCCCTTTCTTCACATGTAAGCCGACTTCATCAGATATTTCTCCAATCCAATAAAATCAAACCAAAAGTAGAAAAAATAGAACAAACCCAGATGAGATTCATCGAAATAAGAGAACACCCAGAACTTGGATTCGTTGATTTCAATAATACTGTGTGGGAAATCACAAGATTTGGATAGAAAAAGCTCTGTTTCTTTGAACTGATTAGAAATGGTGATTTTGATTCTATACCTTGGTGGTCTTCTCGGGGAGTAAGATTCCTGCGTTAGTTTTCGAAGGAGGGACGACTTTCTCGATCAAAATCCTGTTCAATGAAGGGATCAAGCGCTTCGCCATATGGATGAGAAATGAGAGAGAGAGAGATAGAGAGAGATGACAGATCGAAGGAGAGATTGAGGGCTATTCTGGTTGGGACTTGGGAGGAAGTGGTTGTGTTGTGTGATGATTGATGATAGTAGGGTTTAAGGAGGGGTTATGAATGCATAAATTACAATAATACCCCTGCACCCAGGGCTTCTGGGTTGGCTCTGCTTGCTATTGGGGGTGGGGAGCCATGTTCAGATAGAGATGTCTCAAATGGGCCGGGCCAGCACGGCAGTCAACGTGCAGTGGCACGGCCCAAGGCACCCACAGTGCTGGGCCGCTGCTGTGCCAGGCACGGTCGGTACAATTAGACATGGCCTGTCATAGGCGAGGCATGGTATGAGATATTTATTACTTTTGGTATAAATATAAAAATTAGTCTTTTATTTTTTAGTTTTTTTTATTATCCATAAAAATCGTAAATGTTTTGAAGGTAACCCTATTGAAAAATCTTTAAATGGAAAAGATCCAATGGAGTAGGTCGAATTTGACCAAACCACTTAAATTTGCATGCCCTACTTTTTTTTTTTTTTTTAGTGTGAGTAAGACCTTTGTTTTTTAAATTAAAAAATGTAAGAACCACATGATGCTCATGGTACGATAGACACGGAGGCATGCATGGCAGGGCCTGTGCTGAGCCACCCCCTGACTTGTTGTGTCATGCCGGCACAGCTAGGGCCACGAAGTCAAGACATGGCCCGTTTAATTTCTTTATGTTCACCTCAATGCACCATGATCCATCTTCTGACTTAGGGACCAAAATGGGCTGATTCTGGGCTGGAACCATACTAGAATCAGATTGGAACTATACTAGTACTAGAACCAGATCGGAACTGGGAGACATTCCGGACCCGATCCTCTATGGTTCTAATTCCAAGTCTTGTTATGGAACCGGTTTCGACTTCTTGTGTGTTTTTATTTTTATTTTTTTAAGTTAAAAAAATTATTTTGCTGAAGCAGTGAAGTCTCTATTCACATGAACATAAGTAGGGGAGTTCATGGCCGGGCCAGTCCAATTTGGACTGGGCTTGGATAAGTTATTAAGGCCCATTTAATAACTGGGCCTTCCTTGGATTAAGTGATATAAAGCCCAAAGCTGGGTCCAGCCCAGCTTGTGTAAGGAATGCATGTAATTTTATTTAATTAGTCCAAACAATTGCTCGAATGCCCACAAAATTAAGAAAAGCCTGCTTCGGCCTGACCCGATTGATTAAATGGATGCGTTCAAGCCCAACTTTTACGGCCCATGTCGGGCTTGGGCCGGGCTTGGATATGCCTTAGCCCAGCCCATGAACATCCCTAAAGATAAGTAGTAACATGAAGTTCCAGGTCCACACTATATCAGACAATATTACTGCGACTTATAGTAACTATTTTTCGCAAATGGTGCCGGGTGCCGGGTATAAGTATTGAAACTACTATGGTTTTGAAACCACACCTGTTTAACTTTCGGGTCAATTTATGATCCTGAACCGGACCTTATATTCAATCTATCGATCATTGTTGGATATCTAGACGTCCTACTATCCATATTTTCTAAATTTTTAGGCTAACTAGACATGAATTGAAAAATCAAAATAAAACATTATATATATATATGGGTAATATTCAGGTGAGAACTATTCTCACATGTTATGTGAGAACTTTTTTGTGGGCCCAATTGTAGGCCCCATTTGGGGATGGGACCAAGAGGTATGGAAAAATTTATGTGAGACCACCTCAAGTATCAAGTTTGACTTCAAACCCATGCCCCTATCCCCTTCATCCGTGGCCCATAAGTTTAATGGCTATATTCAACCCTCGATTCAACGGCTCAGTCCATTCGGATGTGTGCCAATCCTTGAGATTAGCGACTATCAAGGGGTTCCCTATTGTTTGTTAGATTTGGATGGGTTGCTAGATGGGCCCCGTAAAAAAATTATCATATAATAAGTTCTCACTTAAATATTTCTCTATATATTATTATATTATATTATATAATGAAGCCAGCTTATTCCAATTGAAAAATCAGCCTATTCATTTCAATTTGATTTTGACTATATTTATATAGTTTTGACTCTCTCAAGTGCCTTTTCATATTCTTCTTTATTTCCACCCTATAACAACAAACAACTAAAACAGTTTTTTAAAATTCGATTGGTCTCTTGACCTAATGAATATGCAATCAATTTCATTTTAATATCCAATGAATTACAATAACAACAATGTCATTAAAGAAACACCAAAGATTCATTTGAACCCCTTTTAGCCAAAGGGGCTGTTCATATTCTCATGACCTCTCCGTACGAAGTCATGTGACACCAAAAGCCATACGGCAATAGAAGATCTGCAAAAGCTCTATGTAGCTCAAATCTCCCGTACAAGGAAATGAGTAGGTTTTTTTTTTTTTTTTTTTTCTTTTTTTGCCAAAGGGTGAATTTGTATTAAAGAAAAAAGAGGGAAATGGGCTAAAGCCCCCAAATATACAGAGAGAAAACCTCAAGGGAAGGCAGACAAAAAACGCCTTCCCAAGAAGGCAAACCTCCCAAAAGAAAGAAACAGAAAAGAGAAAACAGAAAAGGAAAGCCAGCACTACAGCATAGGACAAAACTAAAAACAAAACACAACACTACCACATAAAACTTCGAACCAGAGAAGCTCTCCAGAACCAGATTGTTACAGCAAAAGGAGAAACAACAACTGAAGACAAACAACATCAGCGGAGAAGAGCAGCCCCAGAGATTATCTTCAATATACCCTACACTTCCTACCCTGCAGAGCCACTACAGCACACAGCACTTCACTGAGAGGAAACCACCAACAGGAGAAGATCTCCAGAACCACACTGCTACAGCGAAAGGAGAAACAACAACTGAAGACTAACAACATCAGCAAAGAAGAGCAATCCTAAAGAACATTTACAAAATACCCTGCATTACCACTACAGCACACAACACTTCATAGAGAGAGAAGCGCCAGCAAGCAAGGCAGTAGAGCCCAAACCAGCAGAAAAACAGCATAACAAGCAGCAGTAACAGAGAGAAACTAAAAGCCAAAATTGCCCAAAGAAGGATTGTAGGATACATTTTTTTGTTCTCCCTTGCGAAAAAAATGGTGGAGGGACATGAAAGTCTGGGATCCTAACTCGAGAGAGGGGGGTAGGGGGTGTGTGAATAGGGTGAGCTTCAAATCAGTGACCAATTATGACCAATTTAGATTTCTTTAAAAATAACTAGCCACCAGTGATGATTTATCAAACAAGATGCAGAAACTAATCAAAACAATCTCACAAAGCATTTACCATCATACAATGATTTATAGTGGTTCGGCCTCAATGCCTACATCTACTACCGGCTTGTGATCTAACACCCCACCGGATTTCCACTATTTATGCTTTTCAATAGGCTAAGCAATAACCTTTACAATATGCTTTCCAAGGCTAAGCAATAACCTCTACACTGATGTTTTTCAAGGCTTAACAAAAACCTATATACTATGCTTTTCTAGGCTAAGCAATAACCTTTACAAGATATGAATTCTCAAAGAAGTGTTAACATAAACACTTTAAGAGATTACAATTAAAGCTCAAAACATTTGCCTCTTAAATAGGCTGATATGAAAGTTAAAACAAACTCACACAACACTCTATGAAATGCAAAGATGAATGCTCATGGTGTGTGCGTGTGAAAACTTCAATCAAGTTAAAAATGATATCTCAATGAATGTAAGCTTAAAGCTTTTGAAAGTGTAAAGCACAAAAATTGATTTGATTGAAGTGAAATGCAACTCACATGTATGAATACTAACTTGTTGATGATATGAAAATCAAAGGCTCACAAGTTCTATGAAACTATTTAAGACTAAACATGTGATGCATGTGCAATGTTGTTTTCAAAAACAAAGTAGCTAAACTATGACTCTAATGTGATTGAAAACAACAAGTAAGGATTCAACCAAGTAAATGAATCATGCTATAAAAGTAACTAAAGGTTTTGACAAAGCATGATTTATGAAATTTAAAAACAAACTTGGTTCGAATCAAGATGAAGAATCCAATACAACTTAGATCAAAGATTAAATGTAAGTAATGGATTCAACACATCATAGTAATCATGCTAAAATTCATTTTTCAAATATTTAAACAAAGCATGGAAACATATGATAAGGAAAACTAAGCTTACATGGATGATTTACTTATGATTCCAAGCTTTAGCTTCCTTTTTTGACCAACTAGCCTCCCTTAGCTCATTCCCTTTTGTTGGGCCTCAAAACACCTCAAGGAGTATCCCTTGGATCCTTAAATTTGACCAAAGAATGAACTTCAATTTATAGAAAATGTTGTTCAACGGCTAGCTTGTCGGTCGACCGACATTTGGGGTTCGGTCGACCGAACTCAATGGTCATATTCCAACGGTCATATATTTCGAAAGTTTGCTGACCGAAATACACTTGTCGGTTAACCGAACTGAAGTTCAGTCGACCGACAGGTGACCGACACTTGACCGAAGTTCCCAGAAAACATAGATTTCATATTCTGGAATCGGAACCGACATCTAACTGACAAAGATTCGGCTGACCGAACTTTCCCTGATTATAAAGATTCGTAAAAATGCTTTTTGAAAGGGAAACTTGGTCTTGGATGTCTAGGCCATTGAATCAAGCATGGAAACTTGTTTTAGATCATTCTAAGAGTTTTAAAAACATGAAACCTAAAATGCCTAAGATGATTTGAAAGATTTAAAACATTGGCTAGCTTGATTCGTAAAACTTCTTTTCAAATATAAATGCATCCAAGTTTAAAAACAAAACATGCATAAATCAAAATTTCTACAAGTCTTAAAAACAATGCATGTATAAATCAAGATTACAAGTTTTCCAAAGTTAATGTATGTGTGAAAATTTGAATGATGCTAAAATGATAATGCATCCATCAAATTGCAAAACACAAAATCCCTAACAATCTCCCCATTTGCAATTTGATGGCAACTTACTCAACACTGAATTTACACATTAAGTCTTCAACTCCCCCTAAGCTGGACAAGTCTTGAAATCTCTTGGATGCTTCATTCTCTTAGCTTGAGCTCTATTTCTTTTTCTTCATTCTTCTTGAAGCTTGGAGCTTGATCATTCTTCAAGCTTCCTTTTCGTCTTTCTCTTTTTGGTCAAGCATCTTCTTTAACTCCCAAGCTTTCTCTTCTTTCAACTCTCCCCCTTTGACCATGCATTCTCTCCCTTTGGCAAGATATGCATTCTCTCCCCCTGTAGAAGATCATACAATATCCCCCCTTACGAAGTATGAACATACTCTCCCCCTTTAGACAACTTGATTGCTCTCTCCTCCTTTGACATTAAATTGCAAAGGTACCTACACACATGAAATAAGGAAAATACATTTCAGTAGCACCTGTTAACAAAAGAAATCGAAAATGAAATTCATAACAGGCCATCATGTATGATTAGTTATCTCTAATGGTGCAAAGCCAACACAAGGGTAAATTTGATGAAAGTTAATGCTTCCTTTGAATATTTATACTCCCCCTCAATCCATTCTCTCTTTTTATCAACACTTTGACAATGATGGGTACAAAGAGAATGTGATTTTACCAATTGAGGGTAAACTTCAAGGGAACGATTAGTCTAGCTTAATATGATCAAATTATCAAAATTAAGAGCAAGGTTAAGAGGATGCGATGGGGGTTACATAGCATAACATCAACTAATATGCTCATGAAAATCATATGCTACGTATTGAACTCATTTCATCCAACATTAAATATAGGAATAATGTGCAATGAGAATGAAATGAAATTCAATCATGAAGCCAACCTCAATTATTAACCAACCAAGATTATGATCATAAAAATGGTGGTTATGAGATTTACCCATGAGCTCATGAGAGGTGACAAACATGAAGATTATGATGCTAATGGAATGTGACATGGAATAAAAACATATTTCCTAAATAAAATCAAGTTCAATCCAATGAACACAAGGTCTATCACATTCTCAAGATATACCAATTGAATATGATACCAAATGATCATGATGCCAATTGATACTAATTGAATATCAAAACAAGATTAAGAGCAAGGATGTGACAAACACAAAATTCCATCAAGCATCATAAATGAATATTCTTAAGGCCGAGGATCTCCTTAGTTAATATAAAGAGGTAGGGGGAAAGAGGACACCCTTGCTGTAAGCCACAGGAAGAGGAGAAGAAACCTGCAGGACTTTTGTTGACCAAGACTGAAGCTCGGCTATGACAGACCAATTCTGTGATGATATTGATCCACTGCTGGGAGAAATTGAAAAAGTTCAAGGCCTTAAAAAGGAAGCTCCACTGGAGTCTGTCGAATGCTTTAGAAATGTCCAACTTGAAACATACAGACCCCCTTCTCATTTTGGATTTAAGTTGCTGGAAGAGATCATTGGCCAGTGCTATATGATGGTGGATGGATCTGCCTTTCACAAAAGCGGATTGATGGTTAGAGATGAGGTGAGGAAGGATTGTGGAGAGTCTATTTGCCAAGATTTTTGCTATGATTTTGTAGGTAAAGTTTAGAAGGCTAATAGGACGAAAATCGGAGAAGGAGACTGGAGATTGGGTTTTGGGAATTAGGGTGATGAAGGAGGCATTTGTAGCTCTGAGTAATCTGCCAGAGGAGAAAAAGTGAGAAACTGCTTGGATCACTTCTTTTCTCACAATATCCCAACAACTAGTAAAAAGTGTTAAATACTATGGACCACCACAAACTCCACATTGGTATGATATTGTCCACTTTGGGCCTAAGCCCTCATGGATTTGCTCTTGGACTCTACCCAAAAGGCCTCATACCAATGGAGTACTTAGTCCTACTTATATGTCCATGATCTTTCTCATTTCTAGCCGATGTGGGACTTTGGTTGCACATCCCCAACAAAAAGGACTCCAAAAAAGCCATCAGGGCCCAGCGAGCTGTGCTTTTTAAGCCCGAAAACAACTTCACGAATCTCTGTTAGGGAGGGGATTACTGAGAGGGAGGTGTTTTGGGCATCTGTGATAGAGGGGCCAGCACTATCAAAGAGGGAATCATTTGGAGGAGAAGCTGGAGATTGAAGAAGCTGCGAGAAATGGATGGAGGCCTGATTTCTAATTTCCTCTTCTTCTTCAATGAAGATCCCTTCAACCTTGATCCTGTCAATGCAGTTGTGAATGCTCCTAGACTTGGCAGAGAGATGGAAGAACTTGGTATTCGTGTCTCCATCTTGAAGCCATCTAATTTTAGCTTTTTGCTTCCAATGAGCTGCCTCGGCATTGAGCCAATTGTGAAGATCTGACTTACTAGAGTTCAGAGCCCAAAGATTCCTGTCACTTGGGTGATTATCATAGGCCAATTGAGTGTCCAGGACTAACTGCTCAGACACATCTATGTTCCTTTTCAGATGCCCAAAAACTTGGAAATTCCATCCCTTGAGCTTCTGCTTAAGGAGCTTGAGCTTTTGAGCAAGAATGAATTGATGATTTCCGCTGACTGGAGTATCCCAGCTTTGCTTGACGACATCAGTAAAAGTACGATGAGTGAGCCACAGAGCTTTAAATTTAAAGGGGCTATTTTTGGGGGAGGATCTACCTTTATGGGATAGGAGAAGGGGGCTGTGATCAGAGGATAGTCTAGGCAGATGAGTGACCATGGGATCTTCGAAATTGTCAAACCGGGCATGGTTAACAAAAGCATGATCTAATCTAGCAGCTACATAAGCTTGGCCTTGTCTATTGTTGGCCCAGGTGAAGCAATTTCCTCTGAATCCAAGGTCTTTTAGGCCAATGGCAAGGACCATATCATTGAAATCCCTAACCGAGGAGGAGGAGGGGGGGGGGGGGCACATACTCAACTTTTCGGAGGCCAAAAGAATGGAATTGAAGTCTCTTATAACACACCAAGGAAGAGCAGTAGAGGAGGTGCTTTCTAGGTAATGCCATAGAATTCTTCTAGTTCTGTAATCTGTGGAGCCATATACACCCGTTATCAAGCCAGAAGAAGAGGTAAGAAGATTTGCAAAAGCAATAGAAATGTGTTGATCAGAGTGATCTTGAAGAGAGAATTGGAAGTTGGGGATGGACTTGTTGAAGCACCAGAGGGAGTTGATGGAGTAGGAAAAGGAGAAATTGAAACCTGAGGACTGAAGGGCAGAAGAGATGGAGGAGTCTAAGAAAATTTTAGGTTCAGCTAGGAAGAGGATGTCTAGGGAATGGGTTCCAAGGAGGTGGTGCAACATAGTGTTTGTAGGGGTATTACCAATACCTCTACAGTTCCAGAAGAGGACCTTAATCATTGGACAAGGTTGGAGAGGGACGGCCACTAGAACTTCTAGTTTTTGGACCAGAAAAAGAGGGATTTTTATTTTTGGTTTTGATCTTGAATGGGGATAAGTCAACAACCAAAGTATGGTCCTGCGTGGGGGCCTTGGAACAGATGGAGGCGGCCTGAGGGATGGATTCAGGGGATAAACCATTATTAGCTTGATTAGGAAGCGAATTACCGGAATAAGGGAGCAGAGGCAAGGGAATAGAGGAGCTACCTACCCCTGAAGGAATAAGGTACCCTGAAACAGGAGTAGCAGTAACTGGTTGAGTAGTGCCCTGAGAATTGTGTGTTAATCCTGGATTGGAGTTAGGTACTGAATGGTTTATAGTAAGGAGAGTGGGGTCAACAAAACTACTATTGTCTAAAATGGAGAAGGGGTTAGAGCAATCTAGGACCGGAGCTGGAATTGTATCTGGGTCTTGGTGCTGAATGGGAACCATAGATTGAGGCTCTATTGGCTGGGGAGTGGAAATACTCTCATCTATGAGGATGACTTCTGGAGTAAAAGTAGCAAAGTGGCTGGAAAAGACCTGGGCTGACCTAACCTGAGCTGGGAGAGAGTTATCTATGAGATCAGCATCTGAGTTGGTGACTGGAACTGTCTGAGGTTATAGTAACTGGGCAGCGGAGGGGGTCTTCAACAGAGCCGGTTTGACTGCAGAGTAGGGGCATTTTCTAGAGAGGTGTCCTGCTGAAAAGCATTCCATGCAGGGAACATTTTCATATTGAACTTCAACTTCCACAATAGTGTCACCTTCCAACTCTACTGTAAGCACTCTAGGGCCTGGCATAGAAACATCGAGATTTACCAGAACCCGAGCGAAAGAAAGCATCCTTTGGGTAGCTGTTAATTCATCTAGGCGGAGCGGCTTACCTATGGTACCAGCGATGGAGAGCAGGATGTCGCTGCTCCAACAATGATAAGGGATTCCTTTAGACGAATCCAGACTGTGGATATTGCTGGCCAAGAATCTTCATTTTGCTCAGGAGCCCAGGATTGAAGTAAAAGCTTTTTCCTATCCATCAGAAGAGGGCTTTGGCTAATAAGGATATCTCTATCCTCTGGAGAGTAAAATCTGAACAGAAAGAGCCCTTTCTCAGTGAGGGAGATGAGACAGGGTCTGGATAGCCTCCAAGTGCTATGTACCCATTGTTCCAGAGTTTCCAAGGAAGGGCGTCTGCCCACGAATTTTCCAATGGCCGAGAAGGAGAAGGATTCTTTGATATTGATAACCATTTGCAGAGGGATCTTCAGAGAGAGTTTGCCATCTAGCCAAGTAGGGGGAGGGAGGACGGGGGGAGATGAAACAAGAGTAGGAGAGAGGAAACTAGCATAGGATTTCTGTGTTTGGGGCGCCAGATTGCCTGTCGGAAACTGGCCGTGGGGTTGTAAGAGAAGGCTGTCGAGGTGTCTGCGAAGAAGCTGAAGCTGATCTAAATCCCAAGATTTAAAAGGGGCATAATCTGGGTTCTCCAAAGCTGAAGTATCGCTAGGTATATGGGTTATGCCAGAGGAAGTGGATACCCTAGAGGTATTTCTAGCCCCTTCTATTAGCTGAGCCTGTTCTGGATCTGGAGTGTGGACATGAGAAGGGTGAGGGAGATTAGAGGCTTGGGGAAAGGGAAGTATAGGGGGGAAAAGCTGGAGATCGCTGAGGTTTGGCGAGGCTCGGACCTGTTGCTGCTTGGGATCTGCTGGAAGAGGTTGGAGAGGACCGGGGGCTCCCTTTTCACTGGGAGCAAGAGGAAGAGGAGTTTGAGACTCTCTGTCTTTGAGGGACAGAGCTTTCTGGATCAGAATGGAGAGGGGCTTATTGTTAACTAATTGGTCTGGCGGATAAAGGGTTTGATTGGTTCTGGGAAGAGGTAGATGAACTTTGGATCTGGGGGGGGGGGGGGGGGGGGCGCCTTGGATCTGAGATTAGCTTGATTTGCAGGAAGGGTATGGTGGGGGAGCGGGTTTTGGGTGTCGGGGGGGATCAACGGTGTTGGCCATGACTGAGTGCCGATTGTGTTTTTATTCGGGGTTTTAGGGTTGTTAATTTGGGGCTTATTTTCTCTTCTTTTGTACTTTTGAAGTTGTCTCTACATCATCCATCCAAGCAATCCATAGGTAAGCTTTCAACCCCGCCCTCCTCTTCTATGCAGTCTTACTTTCACGTTTGTGTCATGTTTTATAGAAATGGAATGATACCCTCATCAAAATATCTGTTCTGATAGCTTAAAAGTCAGGACCAAGAATAGAATTGCCAAATTAGTATGTTTAGACCTGATTTTAGCATGCTGACTAAGGTTCTGTTTGGCAAGTTTGTTTCAAAGCTCTATTTCACTTAAAATGGTTTCCAATAGATTGTGAAAAGAAAGTGTTTTTTTTTTTGTTGAAAATATCTAACAAGGTCATCGTCATGGTCATCACAATGGCATCATTAATGCTGTTTATTTCATCATGAAAGGTAATGTAAAATTATTCTTCGTCTTCTTTAGGTTTGAGGGGAAAACTTCTAACTACAAGAATCTCGATTGGTACTCTACAAACCAAATCAAATAAGCCATTGCGGAGAGTATGGGGGGAAGTTCTGTGGATAAGATCGCCCTGGGATCAATCCCTGGACAGGTAGGTTTAGGTAGTCCACCTTGGCTACTAGACCAAGTCAGCCAAAGAAAGAGGAAAAAAGGCTTTACCAAAAGTAGGATAGGCGCAACTCATCATAAAAGAGACTGGTTTCAATTGGCAATTTCTAATTGATTTTGACTCTCTCATCAATGCCGCTGGCTACACATTTAAATATATATATATATATATATATGGGGAAGTTTCAAGTGCATCTATCCCTCACCATAGGGTGAGGTACACTTCCATAATTGAGAATTTTCAAATACAAAAGTTACTTTTCAAGTATATAGGGTGAGGTACACTTCCTTGTCTTCATGTACAAAAAAGGAAGTGTCCCTCACCCTATGGTGAAGGATAGATGCACTTGAAACTTCCTATATATATATATATATGAGCAAGGCTCTCCTAAGCTCAAGCTTAGGATAAAATCTCGGAAGCTCGTGCTTGTGGGGCTCACCTTTGGTCCATCCAAATGGACCAAACACATGACCCTCCTAAATTGTACATGTCCACCAACTTTCGGTCAGATCCAAATTAACTAGACCGTTGGATCGACTATGTATCGATCCAAATGGATTGTTGACCATTAAATGTTTGGGCCCATATGGAGATGATAAAAATTACGGTTGGGGTTGATTTTTTACAGAGAGGAAGATCCTAGAGAGTCCTTGAAATCCCCCTCACCCTCATCTCCATGTGGGTCCCCAAGTGGGCCCCACCACATGCTTGAGCTTACTTTATCCTAAGCTCAAGCTTAGGAGAGCCTTGCTCTCTCTCTCTCTCTCTATATATATATATATATCAAGCTCTCATTTATCTTTGTAACCGTAACTCCTTCCCACTACCCTTTTTCCATAATTATCCGATGTGAACCCCATCACAAAAGGAGAGTCTTGAATGAGGAGCGGTTTAAGGTAGCCTTAGGCGCGCGTTAGCAAAAGGGCTACTACATTACCGTCATCAAGGCTGCCACAGACGTATTGTTTATAGAGACATCAAGGCCTCTACCATTCTATTCACAAAAGATTATGAGCCCTACATACTAAACTTAATCTCTGAAAAGATTTCTCATGAATTTTCTAAAATCAAGAATTCGTAATTGAGTTGGTGTTTTATGTATGTTCAGATTTTTAATTTTGGACTTGCAAAGTGGCTTCCTCACCATACATATTCCCAAATCAGCCCCTGGTTGGGTGATTGAGATACAAGTAGATTCTCTACATGTATCCAATTTCCAACCCATTTTTCATTTTATTTGTATGAAAGAGTATATATATTAGATTTTGAACATTGGATCTAGTCACCAATGTTTATGGAGGAATCTTGATCTTGGGTTTTTGGCTCTCTTTTTATTTTTATTTGATTTAATGGACCTCTTCTTATGTGGTTCTTTTTTGACTTTTTTGTGACTTGGCAAGAGTCATGTCCTTTTTGTATTTATTTTTGGGTCCTTTTCTTCTTTCCATGTAAAAAGTTCCCATATATTTTCAATGGTAAGTGAGGGTTGCATAATTCCTCTTATTTATTCTCTCAATGAACATAAAATTTGTACACTTCAAGCATTTTATGTATTGGGTGGGCCCTTTGGTTTGATCAAGATCTATAATTTTGATGGGACGAAATTTCCTTTTAGCTTCTCTTAAAAATACAGTTGAAAATGGACTAATGGGTGTATTTCTTTGTGACCGTCCATTCGCTCGCTAATCATGTGACTTGCGCGTCCAAGGTGGGTCTCACCAATGTATGATGGGATTGTTAGAAGATCCGTTGATAGAAAGAAGACCATTTGAGATGTGAGACTTGAGACGTGATATGGAGAGTCTTTCATAAAAAAAGAGAGGTTATTATCCAGTGCATGTTCTACTGAAGCAAGATCCTGGGAGGGTCTTGGGAGAGAATCTTTCATCGTTTTTCGAAAAATTAAAAGAAAATAAATATCTCAAACCTGATAATTTTTTGTATGCTTTTGTATCTTGATATGAATTCAACTAAATCTTCATATAGCTGCCTTGATTTTTTTATTTTTGATTATGTTCTAACGTGCTTAGGAATGACTAATGGGAGTATTTGAGACAACTTTTTCTTCATGTTTGGTTTGATTAAAGGATAATGGTTTTAGTCCTTTTTTTTATTTACAGTCATTTATATGAAGATTTATTTTATTTTTCATGGGTATCTTCATGTGCTATTGTATTATAAGGTGTTAATAACTACTATCAATTGACAAGACGATAATAAACAACCCAAAAAGTGATATTGCCATTATTGGTATATAAGATGGAAATAGTTGGTTGCTATAAGATGCATATATATTGGTCTAAAAGAAATCTTAGAAAATCCAAGCTTTTTCTCTAACATGATGAGGTACTTGTATACCCATTTCAGCTCCCAATTGATCAATTTTCCGTGAAATGGGTTTGTTCCATTTTTCTTCGATTTATATGGGGTTTTATTTCATTTTTCTCGCTTATTTTTTTTATCTTTATTTACTCTTTTATGAGGCCCAGGGAACTAACCAACCTTTCTTGGTAAATGAAATCTACACCATATATAGGAATATTAAAAAAAGAAAATAAATTATTAAACATAAATCAAACTGACCACGATCCATTTAAAAATCCTAGGGCATGTTTGGATGTTAACTTCTATAAAGTGAAGAAGGGTGAAGTGTCACATCGAGGTAAAGTTGTGGAAGGTTGAAAGTAGAGTTGACCTTGGGGGGAAATGAAAGAGTGTTTGGATTCTTGTGGTAAAGGGGAGGGCCTCCACCCCACCATGTTTGGAACAGTCGTTGTGAAGTAAGCTGTTTAACATCTTATAAAAAAAATTTTTACCATTTTTTTTAAAACGTGCACGATTTTCGATGAGAATTGTTCATCTCTGTTAGTTAATTTGGAGATTGGCCATGGATTTGCAACACCAATGGTCTTCCTATGCATTATTTTCTAGCACCAAATCCAAACCTCATACCCTTGTTCCACTGAGAAATTCACAGCGCAGAACCATACTGTATATCCATGCTGAAAGGAGAAAAGGCCATGGGATGTGTTGGACGTGTTGGGACATGGCCCAATCAGTTAAAGCATGGGAGATGTTCAGCTCATGTTGGAGTAGGCACGCATTCATTTTTCCATTTCCCCTGTGGTATAATATGCTTATTAATATGAAAAATGAAAGGCAAAGAACACATCACATAAACTCTGGAAGTGTGCATGACCCAATATGCATTTTAAGATAAAACACTTAATAATACGGCTTTTGATTCTTCTATAAGTTTAGAAATGAGGTAGTTTCAACCATACAACAGTTTTGGCAAGTAAATCCATAGTTGGAAATTGATGGAAACAATGTTCATATAATTGGATAAAAGGTGTAGAACAATAGCAGCTTGTTGAATTCACCCTTATTGACTGCTACAAGGTCTTCAATGAGTGAGGTCCCAACAGTTGGATACAAACTAAAACTATCATCAGTATTTCAAGATAAAAACGACTCAGATATTGAAAGATGGAACTTCAACACATTAACACAGTCATGTCTATAGAGTTCATATAAGTGGACACAAGGTGCAGAACAGCAGCAGCAGCTTTGCATTGTAGGGTTGATTGTTGCAAGGTCTTCATTCATCTTAAAACCGTCCCAAGATATATCCAGTAGAGTGAAAGGCTGTTCATCAACAATGGGTTTATAAAAAAGATTCAAACACATACATCTAGGAGTGACACTAAAAAACCCACTAACATTGGGGTGATTTCAAAGAAGTAATCATCGTAGGAATAGAAAAGTAGTACCTTTTGTTAAAACAATCCATTCCCAACTAGTGTACCTATTGGGGGTTGAAATCGGAGCAGTCTGCAATACTTCTTCTGTAGCTGCTTGTATCTGTATACCCTGCATGACCCAAAAACACTTAAAACAGAAATCACAATTTACATAAATAAACGGAACCAATTCAGGAAAGAAGATACCCTAGGTGAATGGTACAGTACTTGAATGTTTGGTATCTTTAGAAAATGAAAGGGTATTCCCTGTACATTTCCAATAATCCAATACAAGAGATAGGTATTTTGATAGCAAAAAATCTATTTGGCCCTCCTGGGGGACCGGGCCAAAAGCCGGTCTCCCAGTCGGGCCATGTAGCACGCCTGTTTTGATAGAAACCTGCTATGTTTGACTTCAAGATTTTACTTACCTCTACCACTGAAACCAGTGAGGGTAGAGATTGACCTGCGATTGACATTCTGTCATAGTAAAACAAAAGTAGTCCTACATTCACATAACAATGTGTGTACATTGTGGACTGAACACTAGAAAATATTGAAATAGGAGCCCAAAACTGTCCAAATATCCATGATGGGAAAGTAAATTCAGACTCCTAACGTTCATATGAACATTCTCGCATGCCAAAAAAGTACACATTGTAACCATCCCCTGAATTAGATATCAGCAGTGGGCTACCGTACAAAATATACACATTAAAACCATCCCTTGCAGCAGCACAGTTGCAAACTTAATGTATAGTCCTGCATCATAGCATTCATACAGAATACCATACAAAAGCACATTTACAATGGCCACTCTAATGATAGTTCACTGTAGCAAGGTAAATAGCAAAGCAGCTTAAGAGGCATATGAAAACAAGAAGGCCGATAATGATCCAAAGCAGAGTCGCTGCTGGAACTGAAATACGCTCCGACCTGCCACTTGTCTTTGGGGTGGGCACACTTGCATATTCTGGTTTTAATTTTGCCTGTCCATGGTAGTTCAAAAAACTTATTGAATTCTACATTCGGATATCCAAGGACCTGTGCTTTGCATTCATTCCATGTATAAATATCCCTAGATGGCGTCCCCTATATACCACATAGCAATGAAAGTGAGCCATTTACTGTTGCATCAACCTAGAGATTAATCAGCATAGATTAAAACATGTATAAGACAACATAATAGGATAAGATATTAAACAAATATAAGTGCATGTAAGGTATTAAAAGTGCAAATCACAACAACTACACTAACCACAACAGCTTAATTAGATAAGTAATAAAGACCATAATAGCTTAATTAGATAGTTCAGCTGCATGTTCACAATCAGTTGAGAACACAGCCAGTACAGTCAGCACAAGCAATAGGGAAAGTCATAAAACAATTTTAAAGTGGCCCATACAGTAGGACCGAGCATAAACATTCAACACAAAAGAGAAATTGTTACTGGGCCTTCCATTAAAAAGTGGCCAGCCAAAATATAATGTTTGCATCCAGTCCGGGACACAACATAGCATTCCAAATCCCTTCACCTGCCATCCAACTTCTGAGCTACATGCGTTCCTGACGAATCTTAGACATCTGCCTCAGAATCCATTCTCCCTTGTTGTCAGCAGTAATGAAGGCAGTAGCCGTATCAGCATGCACAGTCAACCACTCTTGAGTTAATTCGACGTCTAGCCCACACAGCGCGAGGATTCCACGAAGCTCCGTCAGTATCAAACCGGAGTGCTGCCTTTCGGACAATCGAATAGTATCAGCTACATCACGAATGGCTGTTGTTAGACCTTAGACGATCTTTCAATGTAGTGGATAATTTCAAGCAGGTCAGAGTTCCTTTTACGCGGATTGATCTGCCTTGAGTTGGTCTCTACACTCGAAGACTGGATTCTACAACCCCCTAGTTGGTCAGTCAAACCCACATTAGAATCAACCTGCAATAGGTTGAAACTGGCAGCACCCAATTCAGTTAACTGGTTACTTAGAGTTGTAGTAGCAGATCTAGCAACTATCATGTCACCACATCCTTCGCAAAACAGATAGTGAGCTTATCATAATCAATCGTGGAACTCTTATATGGTAGGGCCTTCGGATGACCCTATGTGAAATGCAGCCACAAAAATCAGTTGAATTGATATTTGATAAAATAAACAGTATGCAATTCAAGCATTTATTGCAGATGTAGCTGACCTGGAGTCAAGCAGTCCACACATCGTCTGACATGATGATTCGCTTCGTCGTATTATCATACCCGAATTCAGAGGCATTGAGCATCTCGGTCACTATGGCATAGATTTTTCTCAAATGCTTGCATCGATTCTGGACGGCTTGATTTATCTGTATGTAGGCTCCATCACTATGCTCGATCATGGTCTCAGCCACGTGCTTATAAGCATCCATCTTAAAACCATGGTTGGCCTTCCGACCTAGCAGCACTTGTTCGTACATCAAATCTAGCAATTCCTCGTCCATCAGTGCATTGAATGCAATATTCTTCTTCTTCGGCGACATTGCTACTTGAAAACAAAAGAAAGAATAGAAGATAAAATGAACACAGTGTCAATTGATGCCCAATATAGAATTGAAGTGATGGATTATAATCAGGTTGCATTTTATTTATAAGAGTACAGTAGGTGACAGCAGGCATACAACAACTGATTTCATATTCCAGAAAAGACATTACATTCTACTGCCTATTCAGATTGTTATAGTACTCATCCCATAGACGTCTAGCAAAGCGGTCCCTAAATCTGTGCCAGTCATCCCTTCCCTTTCACTTCGTGAGTAAATCATCAGAGGCCTTGAGTGGGTACCAGTTGCTGTAGCTGTATCTTCTGTTGGGTCATTATCATATTCAGTTGACCACATGTTGATTTCATCTTGATCCTCTAAGCCGTTATCTAATCCATCTACTGGATCGATAGAGTTTGCTCTGATGAAATTGTGCATGACACAACAAGCAACTACAATGGACACTTGGTCTTTGTACGCATACTGCGTAGACGTCTTCAAAACACAAAAAATGGTTCTTTAATACCCCAAATGTTCGCTCTATGACATTGCGGGCTTGTGAGTGCTGCTTGTTAAATAGTTCCTATTCATTTTGGAGATTCATGCCCCTGAATTCACTCAGATGGTATCTTACCACATGGTATGGATCTAGAAAACCAGGTGCATTCATGTAACCAGCATCTACTAAGTAATACTTTCATAGTGGGTCGAAATGAAAATGAAAGCCTTGTTAAAAAATATACACGACTGAGCAAAAAAGTGTTAAGCATAATACATATCATCGATTACCTTGTGGCACAATTAAGGGATCTTCTCCCAACAATGCATTTTGCAAGACCCTTGCATCAGTAGCCGGTCCCTCCCATCCAGGTAGAACATAATGAAAATTCATATCAGAGCCACATGCACCTAGAACATTTTGGGATAAAACACCTTTCCTATTCTGAAATGCCCCATGCATTTCTCTCTGAACATGTACCAGAACATGAGTTCCGTCAAGAGCTCCAATGCAATCCTATTGGGATATTTAGGATTAATGATATCTTGATTGAAATTAAACAAGAAATTGAAAATAGCAATAATTTTTTGTAGAAAGTATACCTCGAATCCATATGGCCATTTGGGCGTGATTTATTAACTGCGTAAAGAACTTCTTGGAAGTGCCGGCTAATGGTTTCCCTAGACCTAAAAAATCTAAAACTATTGGTCCTGTTTCTAACACTGTGTGCAATAGTGTGCATGAACTCTGCTACAGCCTCTTCTATAGAAACTTGATGAGTGTCTCTTAGTAGCTTCTTGTCACGCAGTCTAACATAGCAATCTAAATGTACTAGTATCCATCCTTAGTGGGCTTATACATTCACTGTTCCTCCCATTGATTAAGGTCAAGATGAATTCTGTTCTGGCAAGGTCCCTATTTCTTTTCTTAAACTTACGCTTGGATGAAGCAAACTCAGACCCAAGCATAAACATTTGTTCCCTCCATGTTGATACACTGCTCCACAGTGTACTTAAAATAGCATTCTTATGATTCTCATTCTCCTTCTTGTCATGGCAGATTCCTATATGAATAGATGGTGCAGCCTCCATGCTTCTTACTAGGTTATTTGTTACAAGGTGCATTCAGCTACTTCACATATCTGGCCACATTAGCTATGTCTTATTTTCTTTTCAACCATGGTGTAGCTGTACATTAACATTGGGCAATTGACTTTACCCACAATAAATAAACAATGCCAACTGTTTGTGAATCAAGCATTCTTTTCTAATCACGTGCAGTCAATCATATTGTATAACATGTCAAACATAAATAAGCATGTGAAACAAACAGAGTTAGGATTGCAAAAAAAAAAACAAACTCCACGAACAGAGTTCATATAGCATTTGAGATATTTAAAAGCAAGGGAGAAGATAGTAGTATGCAGTAGATCTTCAAACAGAAAGGGTGCGGAGTAACTAATGTTGTAGAGATTGACCTTCAACTTGAGTGCCTGAGGCTGGAAAAAGATCTCGTGCCGGTCATTGTGGACAGTAGTTAGTAGTCATTGTGGTCGTGCGTGTGTTGATGGAGGGTGATGATGATTGATGGTGGCCAATAATGGGCTATGGGGCTGCTACTTGAGACGATGGGTTGGAGATGTTGGAAAAGGGTTTTGGAAAATGGGGAAAAGGGTTTTTCTCTCCTCTTCTGGAAAAGGGTTTTGGAAAAGGGGGAAAAGGATTTTGAAAAAGAGAGACCGGGATAGATGGAGGGACAAAGGGGGAAATGGGTTTTGGAAAAGGGGCGTTGGATTGGGGTGGGGGGGGGGGATGGACGTTAGGGCCTTGGGGGGCCCATTTTAGTCATTTTAAAGGCTTTTCCAAAGCAATACTTGTAAGAGAGGAATAGGCTCAAGTGCGAACGAAATTGGTGCCACTGCAAATGAAATTGGCGCCTTATTTTGGTGACCAAATATTTTCGTCTTCCATAACTTATCCTTAATAGTGATGAATTATGTTCGTCACAAAAACAAATTATATTTTGTGACAAAAATTTTCGTCTCCAATGAGCTAAAATAATTCGCGCCAAAGCAAATGAAATTGGCGTCTTATTTTGGTGACGAAATATGTACGTTGTCTATAACTTATCCTTATTGGTGACGAATTACGTTCGTCGCAAAAACAAATTATATTTTGTGACAAAAATTTTCGTCTCCAATGAGCTAAAATAATTCGCGCCAGTAAATGAAATTGGCACCTTATTCTAGTGACGAAATATTTTTGTCTTCCATAACTTATCCTTATTAGTGACGAATTAAGTTCGTCACAAAAACAAATTATATTTTGTGACAAAATTGTTCGTCTCCAATGAGCTAAAATAATCCGCGCCAAAGCAAATGAAATTGGCGCCTTATTTTGGTGACGAAATATGTTCGTCTTCCATAACTTATCCTTATTGGTGACGAATTACGTTCGTCGCAAAAAAAAATTATATTTTGTGACAACAATTTTCGTCTCTAATGAGCTAAAATAATTGGCGCCAACACAAAACAAGTTGGCGCCATATTTTTGTAGACGAGATTTTGTTTTAGTCTCCTATACTTTTGAAAAAAATGAAAACAGACGACAAAATTTATATTTCGTCCCCTTTGGGTGTTCTTTTAAGACAAAAAAAAAAAAATTCGTCATCAGATTTTGTCGCAATAGCCTAAATTTCTTGTAGTGAATAATGTTAAAGAAATCTCCTCTCACAAGCCAAGTATGCTACATTGACGACTGCCCTCACTTCTTTCTCTTCAAAAAACTGGGATCTTGCACCTTTGGAAGCACCTGCTCCACAAAAGGGTCATCATTACAAAATAGAGCAAAATCAAAAGCAACTTCCTCATTTGATGCATTAAAACCTGCAATAGAGAAGAGTTAAAGACCTCATCTTTTCTTTCCATGACCAGATTCATGGGTAGTGGAATTGCCCATTGGGAGTTTTATCTACATTCCTAACTTTTGGGGAGTTCTGAGTTCATCATACTTTCACTTAACATAATCGAATGACATGATCAATGATTTTTTGCCATTGTATAATAGTTCATTTTGGACCTTCGTTATTGCACAACATAAAGCCATCACCCATCATTTAATCGAAGGATCATTGAGGGGGCAAAGACATGGTTGAAATATAGCCTTGTACCACTTTGTCCACCACTCGATGATATTATTAGAAGATATGTTGTGGGACATAATTCCAGTCCAGATTTGAGTTAAACTACTCGAAAATTACAACGAAACAAAGCATATTAATTCAGCGAAGCAAAAATTACACCTTTTATGGATCTTGCATATGGAGGAAGATGCGCCGTCTTGGCTATTACATTCAGAAGGGCAGCAGATGGGTTTTCGGGAATGGGAAGGAAATTGACATTTGGCATATTCATGGTGCACAAACATCCCTATTGCTGCCTCTTTTTTGCATCATTAATTCCTAGAAGACCAACGTCTCTCCTCCCTCTTTCACAATGGCACTTGGCATATTCCCAACAACTTACATATTGATGTTCAAAATTTGTTGTCCCAAGCTACATCCTCTCTCATTCCAGATCCAATTGTTGCGATACTTTAATTTGGACTTCTTCCATAGATGGTAGTCTCTCCCTCAATTCAACCTGGCATGCCATTCGGTCAAGAGCCATTAAACTAATCCATTTTCATTAGTACAATCTACTAGCTTTGGAAAGCTAGGAATGAAGCTCTGTTCAGCGATTCAGCGCCTTCTCTCAGTAGAATCAAGGTCCATCTCCAGGAAACCCTTTTCCTCTCCTTGAAGAAGATCTCAAACCCTTTCAGAGCATCCAACTTTGGTCTCTTCTCAATTTTTTTGGGAATTCATGAGATTCCATCCACAACAAACTTGTAAGTAGTGCTTCGATTACTTGCCTCTTAAAATTTCCTTTTTTTTGGTCTTCTTCTGGTTCTTTTCCCTATATTTTAGGGCTCCAAGAGCCTATGTAAGTTCTCTTTCTTCTTTTTCTCAATACTAAGTAACTTGATAGGATGAGAGAGAGGGAGCGCTTCCAAAAAGCTTTCCACTAGTTTATAAACTACTAGAGTGAGAGAGTTTCAACTAATATTCACATAATAAGTAGACTTTGCAATAACTTGGCCATTGGCCCCCTTAAATTTCATATGAACCCCTATTATTAGTGATGTTTTGATTAGATTTTCATTTTGGCCCCTCCAAGAAAATTTGTTTTTCACAGTGGTCCCCTCAAGTTATATTTCCTTGTTCTGTCCCTGCCCTCCTATCCTCCCATCTATTACGAGAAATATAATATCTAAGAATGTTGTTAATATCCTTAACTATGCTAAATGCATTCCTAATTTTCTATCCATCCCATTTATCATCCAAGTCCAAAATATCTTTAACTAGTAAGGTTGGGAAAAAAGAAAACATGATTGAGAAACAAGGAAAACTTGTTTTCTCCAGCCTTGCTCATACGGAATCCAATCAAAAGTCTAGAATGAGATTCTCTCCCATTTACTAATAAGCCATCCTATAATGCTGTTGGTTCTTCTTCTCAGGAGTGAGTGTTAGTTGCCTTGAGTGTCTTGCTCCTCACACACACACACAACACACACACACACACATACACACACACACACACACACACATTAGCCCCTTCCTTTGGCCCCTTCCCTCTTTTCTTTGTTGGCTGTAGTGACGGTAATTTGCAAGATGTAAAATAAGTTCTAATTCATACATGCGATGTTCATGATGTGGTCTATGTTTAAGCATGTTTGTTTACATGTGGTAAAGCTAAAAGGTGTTAGAAAGTAATTCCTGTTAGAAAATTGTGTGGCCCAGCTGCTATGGGCCGAGCCCGGCGGTATGCTGCTGATGAACTTCCAATAAGTCTTGACCTAGTAGAGTCAAATAAGGATCAAACTTTTAGTTGTAGAGTTTGGATCATGATCAAACTCTCAGTTTGGCAAAATTTCCTTGCCGGTCAAGAGATATGGGGTTTTAAGAGGGGTAAAGTCTTTAATAATTGAGACTCCTAGGGATTGTTGTATATAAGGGAGATGGGAACTCTTGGTTGATCATTTAATATATTTGAGAGCATTTGCAGTAAGTTCACATGATCTATCTCATACCGAAACGCACAAAGGTTCTCAGCGACTTGGGTTCTAACACCCATCTGGGATTAACAATTCTTTCAATTGGTATATCTTTTGGAAGTTCTCAAAGCCATAGCTTTCTTTGGGTGGTAAAGCATAGTCAAGGCAAGTAAACTCATGTTTAATTTGAAATTTCAGTTTTAATTCAATTTCTGTAAAATTCTGAAAATTTGTTAAATTATTGATTTGGTTGTATTTGTTTTCAATCTATTGTATTTTTTTTACATCTAACATTTGCCATAAGTTTTGAGTTAAATAAATGTTATATTAGATATTAGAAATGGTAAGAAATGGAAGAAAGTTTGTTTCGGGTTGAGACAGAGACAAAGCAGAATTATGATTCTATTTCTAGTGTGTAGTCGGTCGACTGACTTTGGTCATTCGGTCGACCGGTAGTTCGAAAACTCTTTGTAACTGAGACTCATCATTTCGATTTTCTTTGAACCTGGTCCAACCGAGGTTCACCCTAGTTGACCGGCCACCTTGAAATTTTACTGAATAATTTTTGGAAAATATATTTTTATTTAAAAGTGTATTATTTTATGAATATATGATTCTTTAACACAATAAACTTGTTTGTAGTAATTAAACATTATTAAGCATATTTTATGATTTTAACAAAAAAATATATTTTATTCAACTAATTTCTAAATTTATTGAAATTAATGATTTTTATGAATTAACTTCTGCATTTTGAATTATATCAGGAATTTTATAGTTCTTTGTATTTTTTAAAATATGATGTTTGATATTAGCATTGTTCATTTTATCTGTATCAATCATGTTTAGAGCTAATTTTGTATGAGACATCTGTATTTCTATTATTTTTCGCATCTATATACATGTACTCTGATATTGGCACCACTTAGCTCGTTCTTTCTGGATGTAGATGTGGTAAAAGTTGGACTGTTCTGTTTTGTATACTAGCTGCTGCTTAATTCTGTTCTATTGCAGTATTTTGTAATCCTGGTACCTCTGTATTTTGTTCTATTCTGTGGCTACCTTTTGACATATATGGGACCCAGTATTTTGTATTATGATTATCAAGCTGATGTGTACATTGCCTTCCTGCTACTCCTGTTATATCTGATATATATATGACCACATCAAGTTTATTTTGTTATATCAGTTATATGGTATCTCATGTTACATATATTGTTCAGATTTATTCTACTAATAAGTTATTCAGTTATTTTGGTTTATTTTATCAGTTTACTTGCTCAATTTTACTGATGTGACGTTTAACATTACGGGATATATCATTAATAACCCAGGAACCGAGACGTTCCAAGAGGCAGGTACTACGGTAGGTGAGTGAACTAAAGTTGAGATCATATAAATCTGAGGAAATACCTAACTCTCATCATAAATGGATAAGTGTGCTGAAGAAAGACATGTTTGGAAAGTTTAGTAAGTGGTGTGATGAGGAGTCATAGAAACGTTTCAAACTTATATATTATATCTTTAAATTTGAAAGGCTAACCAGTTGTAAATATTTTGAGATACTCATGCTCAGTAATTATCTGTTCATAAATAAATGTTATCACTGTTTTATATGCTTCCGCAGGAATTTTTTTTAAATATTCAGATTACTCACTCATGATATCCTGTGGGATTGGTGTGAGATTTATCTTTTATTAAATTCATTGACTTAAATCCTACACTAGTTACGTCATGAAACTGGACCATTAATGATACCCAATCTCGTGGCGGATTTTATTGGATAAACCTCCTTAGACCATTAATAGAAAAAAAATACCTAGTTTTTTTTATAGTAACCAGATAGGACTTCTCGCCAAACTTTAATTATTTTTTTTTTTGCACTTTTGCGTTGAGTATGATATCGTTGCTTATTTTTAGTACTCTCCATATATCATTGTCTCGAAACCCCTTTTCCCAATTGTCATCTTTTTCATTTCAGAGAGATTGTCTACAACTTTCTCATCTCACAACCTACTTTTTGGCCTTTTCCCTTTGATTACTCCATTAAAGAGGAAAGTGGACTCCAATCAATTTTTCCCTTTGGACTTTTCCTTTGATTCTATGCAAACCTTTGATTCTCTGCAACTTTTAACCGTAAGAAATGTTGCAAATGTATTCTGAACCCATTAAGGTGAAAATAACCACAAATGTATTTTGATTTGTGAAATGTAATGGTCTATGTGAATGTGAATGTGAATATGGAACTTATTATGTGAAATGGTTGCGTCAATCTAATGCTAAACCCTATATAATTGTGACTGTGAAATGTTCAAGGAAGTGTGTGTATAAATGTGTTGATGTGGAATGTTGCTCCATCATTCGAATGTAAATTTGTGAATTAAGAAGAATGCAAGATTTGTGAAGGTGAAAGATTTACTAATGATTATAAATGTATATATCACATTCTGTGTATTGTGTAAATGTCTCAGTAAAATGTCTCAAACTGGCATGTGGAGTGTGTGGATGTAACTGTTATGAGCATCGATGTCGATGCCCATAGTAGTTAAAATTCATTGAATTGCTGCCAATTGAGAGTGTAAGCATGTATTGAGCATTGATATCGTTGCTCGTAGTATTGAGAGTATTAGGCTGCGCTGAGCATCGATATCGATGCTCATATGAGTTTAAGTCACCGACTCAAGACCACCGAGCACCGATATCATTGCTCGTAGTGTTAACTCGTAGTGTTAAGTGATGCCAATCTATGAGTGTTAGAGTATGTCTTGAGCATCAACATCGTAGCTCAACAATTGGTAGAAAACCAAACTTTGACATTTAAGGATCATCACAATGTTACATTCATAGATCAATCCTATATCAATTGATTCACATCATAAATCACGTCTTGAATGCACCTAAATATTCAACATCATCTCCATCTCTACATTCACATTCACATTCACATTCATGTTGATGTTCACATTCACCCTTCACAATGTTTACATATGCCAATATAAATATAAATCAAACACTCAGTACTCCTTATTTGAAATTGAGACTTATGTTCCAAAATTCAATAGCCAAACAAGAAAAGAAACTTCAGTGCTTTCCTCAGTTCCATAACACTCCAACACTATAACTTATCTCCATTGGACTCTCTACATTCAAATTCAAACTCACAACATCTACATTACAAACACCCATTAAAATAACACATGCTAAATCATTTGCTCCCAACTCGTTTTGAATATGTCAACAACTATTTTAGATTGCTAGAGCACGGGAAGTTCCTCATCAATGTCTCGATCTCTTTTCAAGTTCTCAACTGGAATGGGTAAAAGAATAACTATGTGTATAGGAGTGCTAGAGAGCACATTATACTATATTAAAGCCATGGGTTTTGAAGATAATTTTGACCGTGACACTTATGATTTTGACTTGAATTTATAACTCCCCACTTTCAATATGTAACCACTCATCTCCACTTCGAATAAGTAACAACTCATTTCCTCCACTTCATGTAACCACCTCTTCTTCCCACTTTTCACTTTTCTACAAGAACTTCATTTCCATCCCTATCATAATCACTAAATCATTGTCATGAGTATTTGAGGATTGACTTTGCATAATCTGATTTTTTATTAATAAATAAGTAAATACAGTTTTCAGTTATTGGTGAACATGCCCGTGCTAAGCACGGGTTGTTGTGCTAGTTTTATATATTAAAGCCAAGGGTTTTGTGCTAGGTTTTATTATTATTATTATAATGCAACTTACTTAATGGATGAAAAGAGATACTCCACACAACCTTTTTAATATACGAACTTTTAATTTATAATGCGACTGTGCTGAGCACGGGTGGTTGTGCTAGTGTTTTATTAAAATGAGATGACCTGCATGATTCAAGTGTCATTTACCCACGAAGCATCACTGCTAAATAGAATTGAAAATAAATAAGAAAATTGTTAATGAAGGAATGATGCTTATTGATGTAAATATAAGCAGTATTTACGATTACAACATTTAGAAAACCAATTCACACTGCCCATCTTTTCCATCAAAACACCAAACTGAAAACAATATCAACCCAACCTAGATCCACACAGTCTTCACTCTTAACTTTGTAGTTACACCATCAGGATTTTCAATTCAAATAGGAGACTCAAATACGCAATGAATAGCTTGCAGAATCAATTCTTCAATATGACAACACTAATGAAGTCTTATTGAGCAAGGAACATGCATTTTAACATTGAACAAAAGTCCCAAAGGAAACCTAGAAAAAAACTCAAAGTCCCCCATTTCAATACTGCACACACATAGCCCATACAACAACTTCAATCCATCTTCTAAAAAATGTACAAGATCTTATATTTATAAAGGAGATTGTAAAATTAGTTCATTCAAACCTAAAATCAAATACATTTAAAAAAAAAGAGGGAAGTATGTATATACCCTAGAAATCATAATCAAACACAAATAAAAATATATGTAATATTTCCACGTGGTTTATCTTGACGTGAATTACGATAGCGGTAGAAGGTTAGTGGATGATTAATAAAATAAAATCGTCGATGACCATCCACGTGTGTGCTACAAAGAGAAAGAAGGTAAGAGAGATACCAACACGTGCTTGGAAGGATTGAAAAAGAAGGAAAAAAAGCTATAAAAAAAATAGTGTCTTGGATGAGCTAGGGGATCACCACACGTGAAGAAGAACGTTGCAATCAATGTGGAAAGAAGAGATGAAGAAGAGGAAGAAAATGGGAAAAAGGGCCGTAAGCTGAATATAGTACGCAGTTAAAAATAAAATAAGATTAAATACCGAAAAGGGCCCCTGGGACCAATCCGGGCCATATAAATCTTTTGGGTCTTTTTTGGTCTCCTATGTCTCTAAGTGAATTTATCCGGTAAAATTCCCTAATTTTTATACATGTATAAATATATTTATACTAAGGGAAGTTCATTTTTAGTATGACCCATAGAGACCCAGACTTGGGCAACCATTAATTAGTAGCAAGATGGTCCATGGATTTCTAGGGAAAGGCTAACTGGATAATCAGGGCTCTGTTAACCTAAAAGGTTGCACACAAAGCTACAGATGAAACCTCTGCGGCTGAGAATTCAGGTAACCCGTTACCGTTTGGCACTTTACTAATACAATCAAAGTGAAGTAAAGTTTTCATTTTCCAGACAAGATGTCACATCAAATGCACTTTATTTAAAACTCCCTCCATCTTTTTTCATACAAAAAGTAAAAAAACAACTACATTTATCCACTAAAATACAAAAAAAACTCCACTTTTCCATACTAAAAGTAAAAAAAAAAAAAATCGTAACAAATAACTAAAAACAAAATACCATCATAACCCACTTATATTTTATTCATTCTTCAAAATCAACTTTACTTGACTTGACTATATTAGTAGAATTACCAAACTGGCCCATGGACCTGAATGTGTCCAGATGGACTATGGACCTGAATCTAAATGTCTTATAAATGGGGCACATAACCTACTTTTTCAAGTCAGGTCATTGGGTAGTTGGGTGAAAGGTGATCAATCCATTGCGCTCCCTACCACTGTGGCCTGTAAATATAGATAGCCACAAGAAACATGAAATGAAAGCATAAATGGTGATGACCCCAGTTTTCCAATCTAAACAACTGGTGCATCATAACCCATCAAAAGTGGGATCCACCAGCCGATCACTTCTCACATCATAGAGGCTGCTACTGTGTATCAAGGGAACTAAGCGTTAGCCGTAGCAATTTTATCAGATTCAAGGATTGCTTTGGGTATATACAACTATAGGACTTCTCACGCTACGAACACCATTAGGCCACACCAGTTGGGTAGAGAGTATAGAGCTCCCTGTAGGCAATCCTTTTCTCTTGACAGTAACCACAAAAGAATGCTTCTCATTCAATGACTTGAATGATAAGACACTTGGGTTAACTATGATTTGGAGATCAGGATGTTGATTCACTATTATCGCCTTATATATATGTAGACGCTGATGAGCCAACATTGGCGACTGATCTTGAAAAAGTGCTAGAGAAATACTTGTTTCTGCCAACCAGCAGTTGAATTGATGGGTAATTCAGGTCTCCAGCAGTTCCTGTAGTTTTACTGCTACAGTTGATAGTCTCACCCGAAATGCTTCTGATTTCATTTTCACTGTAACCCTCATTGCATAAAAATCGTAAGTAGTCCTCTTTGGTAATATCATACACTAGACCGGGATCAACAACCTTCACTAGGTCTATCTGGCCAGCACCATAGGCAAATTCGACTTCGGGATTTTCCCTAGAATTCATTAGAAAAGCTTAAGAGAAAACTGTAAGTCCGAGTACAACTACTTTAGTATTTTAGGAGAGCAGTTTATTAAAATGAAACAAAACAGTACTCTGTTTAAATGTAAATGAACTTACTGTTTGAAGGCAGGAAAACAGTACTCTGTTGTTGTAGTTAGTAGATCAGAGATTCGCAGTTGAAGAATGATCAAGGCTAGTGTATGACACTATTTCCTTAAGACAAAATTCGCCCCTGCAACGGTGCTAACGGGCTTCAATAGCGTTTGTCTCCCAGGATACAATGATCGATCCACACAGTAGCGGCACTACAAACTATGTGACAGGTGAACCAATCGTGTAGTAGAACTCTCTCTTGACTCAGACTGATGCCCCAAATGCAATGCAGTTGTAGTGAATGGAATGAGCAAGAAGGCATGGACAAGATGATATTTATAGCCTACTACATGTCTATTCATGGGGTTGCATCTATTCAGTGAACAGATGCTTCTCTTTGGACACACCTCTTGGGTTGGACACACCCTTTCATATGTGAATGGACACACACCTCTTGGGACACACCTCTTAGGACTAGGGACACACCCTTTCATATACGAAAGGGCACACACCTCTTGGGACTAGGGACACACCCTTTCATATATGAAAGGGCACACACCTCTTGGGACTAGGGACACACCATTTCATATATGAAAGGGCACACACCTCTTGAGTAGTGGACCGAGCCAAGCCAAATTCACGTGAAGCCCAAGCCCAAGCCCAAACCCAAACCCAAGCCCAAGCCCAAACCCAAGCCTGGTTTAGTTCAGGGTGTTTAGAAGTCAATTTCTCATTCACTCCTAAATGGATTAGAGCAACTCAATACATGTCCATAATCTACTCATGGAGTAGATTACATTCCCATGTATTCCCACCCAAAAGGATAAGTGGGTCACACTTAGTTTTTGGCTCAAAGTTGACAAAAAACTAGTGTAGCTCTTAGCCATTTTTCCAACAATCCCCCACATGAATGAAATTGACCGACATCAATGAAATGATATGTAGACACACAGAGAGAGTACAATTGGAAATTTTCTGTATAGAGAGAGGTAGCTTGTGGCCTTGAACCTTCCCTTGTGAAGTACTATTGGATTTACTGGTTGAACAGTGAACATGATGTCTTAAACTGTTCAGCCTTTTGTGTAAACCGAGACAATAGAGTTCACACAGAATCTTCCCGTACACAGTTGGTTCTCATGATTGTGTTCATTTTGGCCCTGAACAATACCTGGTTTCATGAGTGCTTTAGAGAATTTAGCCTTAGAATTCTCATAGAATTGGGTCAGTTCACACTCACATGGGTGATTCTTATTAAGAGTATCCTGCTATACCCCATCTGATTAACCAAGATATAAGAATCATTAAAGCTTTGCTTACCCTAATTACCGCTGCAGGTATCACTATTAATATCATAGGAATGAGCAGGAGATTTTGTCTCCATAGTGATATCGTTAAGTCACACACAATTCGGTTGTCCCTTTGAACCTAGATCTTGGGATCTCCAGTCAACTAGGTTGGGTTGCCATTATGGTGACTTTTCATTCATAGGCTTTAAGCCCATTCCCCTCGATGAACGATTTACTTGCTCTCTCGCTAATCCTTTGGTTAAAGGATCTGCAATGTTATCTATGGACTTTATGTACTCAATTGTCATAATGCCATTAGAGAGCAGTTGTCTCACGGAATTATGCCTTCGACGAATATGTCGAGACTTACCGTTATACATTGTACTCTGTGCCCTTCCAATTGCTGATTGACTATCACAATGAATGCAGATAGGAGGCACAGGTTTTGACCACATTGGAATATCTTCGAGAAATTGACGAAGCCACTCAGCTTCTTCGCCAGCTTTATCCAATGCAATAAACTCAGATTCCATAGTGGATCTAGCAATGCATGTTTGTTTAGAAGATTTCCATGATACCGCTGCACCACCAAGTGTAAATAGATATCCACTTGTGGACTTTGTATCTTTAATATCTGATATCCAGTTGGCATCACAATAGCCCTCAAGTACAGCTGGATATTTACAGTAATGCAAACCATAGTTTTGGGTGTATTTTAAATATCTTAGAACCCGAACTAAGGCCTTCCAGTGGTCTGATCCATGGTTACTTGTGTATCTACTCAATTTACTAACAGCATATGCAATGTCAGGACGAGTGCAATTCATCACATACATTAGGCTGCCAATTATTTGTGCATATTCTCGTTGTGATATGCCTTTTCCATTATTCTTGGATAAATGAATACTAATATCTATAGGTGTCCTTGCTGGATTGCTATTATCTTGATTATATTTTTTGAGTATATTCTCAATATAGTGTGATTGAGATAATATCAGTCCATCTGATGTTTTAGAGATTTTTATCCCGAGTATGGCATCTGCAACACCTAAATCTTTCATGTCAAACTTATTGTTTAACATTCTCTTGGTAGATTTAATGATATCAGCATTATTACCCATAATGAGCAAATCATCAACATATAAACAAATAATGACACAACCATTGTTAGTGTTCTTGACATATACACATTTGTCACATTCATTGATCTTAAACCCATTTGACATCATCAAGCTGTCAAATTTCTCATGCCACTGCTTTGGTGCTTGTTTTAATCCATATAGAGATTTGACAAACCGACAAACTTTCTTAGTTTGACCTGGAACATTAAACCCTTATGGTTGTTCCATATATATCTCCTCGTCTAATTCACCATTGAGAAATGCTGTCTTTACATCCATTTGATGTATCTCGAGATTGTGTATAGCAGCAATTGCTATTAACATTCGAATGGATGTTATTCTCGTCACTGGTGAATAAGTATCAAAATAGTCCAAGCCTTCTTTTTGTCTGTACCCTTTAACAACAAGCCTGGCCTTGTATTTATCGATTGAGCCATCTGCTTTCAGCTTTCTCTTGAATATCCACTTGCATCCAAGAGTTTTGCAACCTTGTGGGAGATCTACTAGTTCCCATGTATGGTTTTGCAAAATGGATTCAATTTCACTGTTAATGGCCTCTTTCCAATATGGTGCCTCGGGACTGGATACTGCTTCTTTAAAGCTTTGAGGCGCATCTTCCAACAGAAATGTTAGAAAATCTGAATCAAACGTTTTTGATGTTCTAGCCCTCTTACTCCGTCTAGGTTCATCAATCTCTTGTTGGTTTTGATTACTGCTACTAGCAGTGTCATGAGTTCTTTTAGGAGAACTCGTTTCCTTCGATGGTTTGTAAGGAAATACATGTTCAAAGAACGATGCATTCCTTGACTCAATAATAGTGTTAGGATGCATATCGGGAATTTCAGACTCGTGAATTAGAAACCGATACGCACTGCTATTATGAGCATACCCAATGAATACACAGTCTACTATTTTTGGTCCTATTTTGACCTTTTTAGGTGTAGGAACCGCTACTTTAGCCAAACACCCCCACACTTTCAAGTATTTGTAAGTAGGCATTCTACCTTTCCACAATTCGTAGGGGGTTTTATTGGTTTTCTTTTGAGGTATTCGGTTGAGAATATAATTTGCGGAGAGTATGGCATCCCCCCACAAGTTCTGAGGTAGTCCAGAACTTATTAACATAGCATTCATCATTTCTTTTAAAGTTCTATTTTTCCTTTCAGCAACACCATTTTGCTGAGGTGAATAAGGAGCAGTAGTTTGGTGTATAATACCATGTTGTGAACAGAATTCACCAAAAGGTGATTCGTATTCACCTCCTCTATCACTTCTTATCACCTTAATTTTCCTATCAAGTTGATTCTCAACCTCATTCTTGTAATGTTGGAACATTTCTAAGGCCTCATCTTTACTTCTCAGTAAGTAAACATAACAGTATCTTGTGCAGTCATCAATGAATGTAAGAAAATATTTCTTACCACCTTTAGTTTGAACAAACTTTAAGTCACAAATATCAGAATGGATTAATTGAAGAGGTTTAGAAGTTCGTTCAATAGATTGAAAAGAAGTTCTAGTAAGTTTAGCTTCTACACATGTTTCACATTTGATATTTGAATCAAAACTACATTTAGGCAAGCATTCCATGTTAACTAATCTACGTAAAGCATCATAATTAACATGGCCTAATCTACCATGCCACACATTAGAAGACTCAAGCATATAAGCAGAAGAGTTTTTCTTATTAGGTACAATTGTCATTACATTCATTTTGAAGAGCCCATCGCTCATATATCCCTTTCCCACGTACATCCCAGATTTAGTGAGTACAAACTTATCCGACTCAAATACAAGTTTGAAACCCTTCTTACTCAGTAGTGAGCCTGATACCAGATTCTTACGAATATCAGGTACATCCAGTACATTGTTGAGGGTGAGTTCTTTTCCAGAAGTCATCTTCAATACCACTTGTCCTTGGCCTTCAACCTTAGAGGTGGCAGAGTTGCCCATGAAGAGTTGTTCTCCGGTTGATGCTTGATAAGTGGAGAACATCTCTTTAATGGAGCAAACATGTCGAGTGGCCCCTGTGTCCACCCACCATTATCTAGTGTTACCAACCAGATTGACTTCTGAGACCACAACAGAAAGATTGATGTCTGAAACATCAGTGGAGAGAGTGTCCAATTCTGTCATGTTGGCCTGCGCGGGTTTCTTACTTGTATTGCCTTGGTCCTTACGCTTACGACAATCCTTAGCACGGTGGCCTGGTTTGTCGCACACATAGCATTTCCCTTTGAATTTCTTGTTGTCATTGGGACCTTGTTTTGAACCGTTGGGATTGTTCTTCCTCTTTTTGGGATTTTGCCCATGTTCCACCACATTTGCCTTAGCTTCAGTGAAGATTTTTCCTGCTTTCTTTTCAGAAGCACGATTGTCTTCCTCTATCCTCAATCTTACTATCAGGTCTTCAAGTTTCATCTCCTTTCGTTTATGCTTGATGTAGTTCTTAAAATCCTTCCAAAGTGGTGGCAATTTTTCAATGATTGCTGCCACTTGGAAAGACTCACTAAGAGACATTCCTTCTGCATGTATTTCATGGAGGATTACTTGAAGTTCCTGAACTTGATTGATAACCGCTTTGGAATCGTTCATCTTGTAGTCAAGAAATCTGCCAACAACGAATTTCTTCATTCCGGCATCTTCTGTCTTGTACTTTTTATCAAGTGAATCCCATAATTCCTTAGCAGTCTTCAATGAACAGTACACATTATATAATGTGTTGTCTAGTCCATTGAGAATGTAATTTCGACAGAGGAAGTCAGCATGCTTCCAGGCTTCTACAGCAGCAACTACTTGCTTGTCTGTTTCACCTTCTTTCAAAGCAGGAGCTTCTTCATGGAGGAACCTAGCCAAGTTCAGGGTGGTGAGATAGAACAACATCTTCTGTTGCCATCTCTTGAACTCAGTACCATTGAACTTTTCAGGTTTCTCCCCATGGTTCACCATAACAGGGGTAGGGGTGGTGACTGGAGTATTCTTCTCAATACACATTTCTGTGTAACAGAACAGAAATCACTTAAACAGAGTATACTACAGGATTAAACAACTAATAGTACTGTAAACAGTAACTCAGACTATATGGTAACCTGTAATTGGTTACTGAAGACTGAGGCAAACAGAATGCAATTTACAGAACAACCTGAAGTTCTGTAACTAAATATATATAAAGAATGAAACTCAGTTTTACACTACTAGTTTTAGAAACAGAAGAAAAAGAAACCAGTAGAAAACTGACATAAACCGAAACCAGAAATACTGAAGTAAACAGAGAACAGAATGTACTCAGAACTTTAAAGAATTTTTGTCTTAAGATTGTAAGTCCGAGTACAACTACTTCAGTATTTTAGGAGAGCAGTTTATTAAAATGAAACAAAATAGTACTCTGTTTGAATGTAAAATGAACTTACTGTTTGAAGGCAGGAAAATAGTACTATGTTGTTGTAGTTAGTAGATCAGAGATTCGCAGTTGAAGAGTGATCAAGGCTAGTGTTTGACACTACGTCCTTAAGACAAAACTCGCCCCTGCAACGGTGCTAACGGGCTTCAATAGCGTTTGTCTCCCATGATACAATGATCGATCCACACAGTAGCAGCACTACAAACTATGTGACAGGCGAACCAATCGTGTAGTAGAACTCTCTCTTGACTCATACTGATGCCCCAAATGCAATGCAGTTGTAGTGAATGGAATGAGCAAGAAGACATGGACAAGATGATATTTAATGCCTACTACATGTCTATTCATGGGGTTGCATCTATTCAGTGAACAGATGCTTCTCTTTGGACACACCTCTTGGGTTGGACACACCCTTTCATATGTGAATGGACACACACCTCTTGGGACACACCTCTTGGGACTAGGGACACACCCTTTCATATACGAAAGGGCACACACCTCTTGGGACTAGGGACACACCCTTTCATATATGAAAGGGCACACACCTCTTGGGACTAGGGACACACCATTTCATATATGAAAGGGCACACACCTCTTGAGTAGTGGACCGAGCCAAGCCAAATTCACGTGAAGCCCAAGCCCAAGCCCAAGCCCAAACCCAAGCCTAAGCCCAAACCCAAGCCCGGTTTAGTTCGGGGTGTTTAGAAGGCAATTTCTCATTCACTCCTAAATGGATTAGAGCAACTCAATACATGTCCATAATCTACTCATGGAGTAGATTACATTCCTATGTATTCCCACCCAAAAGGATAAGTGGGTCACTCTTAGTTTTTGGCTCAAAGTTGACAAAAAACTAGTGTAGCTCTTAGCCATTTTTCCAAGAAAAACAAAATTAGTCAGGAAGGAGTGCAAAGAAGCCTAATAAAATATGCCTAGTCAAGTGCAATTCTTGTGCATATGTATGAATTCATGCTTATAAAGTGTTGAGGGGAATCACAGTGTGGTTGAATGATCTTTGGATGGGTAGCTTACCTCAATGGCCACTAGGCCAACTTAGAAAAAAAAATAAAAGTGTTGATTGAAAACTAAATAAAATTACCAGTAGTCATAACAGCAGACTTGATAGCAGCAGGTGACCATTCAGGGTGGAATTCCTTCACATATGCAGCTGCACCTGATACATGTGGGCAGGCGCCATGGATGTCCCTGATAATATAGCATATTTTGCATATCTTTTATCTTGTGTAGCACCTATCAAACAGGCAGATGGCGAGAAAGCAACTATAATGTTGACACCGGGAGCACTTATGTCTGGCTGCAATATATCATATTACAAGGTTTTTAGATCTTATATGCTAAGACATTGCTCATTGATTCATCAATATGAAATACCAACCCTGAGAATGTTAGATGAAATGGCGTTTGGTCCTCTCGAAGAGAAGGAAACAACTACTGGAGCTTTCAAGTCTAAAGATCCAGACTTGAGTATTTACGCGAGTGGTTTCCTGTTGAATGAAAAACTACATCAGACCCCATTAAGAAACTGGAACTTGCAACTAAAAGATCTCATCCAAGTTGGAGCGTCTAATCATATCATATTAGAGATTCTTCATAGAATGAAGCCTTTTTTATATCATGATAGATTCCATGTAAGTCAATTTTCAAGGAGGCAAGTCCATAATAAGTCTCAAGTACTCTTTGAACTCTGTTAAAGATTTATTGGCCCTGATAAGCAATGGAACAAAAACGTTGAATAAAATTTCCTTTTTTTTTTTTTTTGACAATCCCATTGTTGTGGATGACATTTATAAAATATATATCCCACTGCAAAATTGGGGAGATAAGAGAATAGGGCCTCTTTCAAAAAAGGCCAACTCACAACCAAATCTGCTTATAAGGTTATTTTAAGAGTTAACGAGGAAAACAATTTTTTCTCAATAAGTTGGAAGACTCTATAGAGGCTCCCTGATCTTCCTCAAAAGTCAAAAGATTCTTCTGTTTGGATGGAAATGCCCTAGAAATGCTATTTTGGTAAGAGCTTCTATTAACTCAATTGATGCTACCTGCCTTATTGTGCTAAAGTAGAGGAATTAGTGTGCCATGCTCTTATGCTATGTGATCATGCCAGGGCTAGTTGGTTTGGTTCGTCTTGGTCTTTTAAAGCGCAATTTTCATTTCTCTAATTTAATAGAATAGTGGAACGAATTATGTGAGAATGGAATAGTGGCTTCTCTGGTTGTGATCACTCTAAACGTGTGGATCTTAACCATGTGGTGGGTCATATGGAAAGTAAGGAATGATTTCCTCTTCAAGGGATTTTCCTTGAATCCAATCAATGTCGTTCTATCAGTTAAAAGGCCGTGTGAAGGGCCTATTGTCTCTCCTAATTAATTTTATTGCTGAGACAAGTGAAGGTGAATCTTGCTTTGCTAGAGTGATCTCCAATGAGGAAGATGCTTTAATCTTCTCAGATGCAGCCTATAGAGCTGCATAAAGGAAAAGCTATGGAACTATAATGATCTTAATGGGATTTATTTTGAATGAAAGTGTCATTCAAGAGTCAGAAGGTTATTTCCTCAAAGGAGACTGATTTGAGCGCAATCATCACTACTTTAAAAATGTAAAAGGACAAGGGCTTCACCAGAATTTGTGTTAACGGAAGCTACAGAAGTGGTGCAAGCTCCTAAGGGCGATTTTGATTGTGTGATTAATCATCTCTATTATTAATAGATATCAAAGATCTGGTTTCAAATGGTTTCAAATTTTGGTTATGTTGATTTTGTTTGATTTCTTGAAAATCGATGGCAGAGTAATGTTATTCTTTGAAACAGGACATTGTTTGAGATAGGTTTTGTGGACTAAGGGGTTAGGGGCTCTTTTTTTTTTTGACTTTTATCTTTCTTTTGGTTGTTTGTCAAGCTCCCTCTCCCTCTTTGGTTGTGTTTTTTTTTTTTTTTTTGTTTTCCCCTTTCTTTCTAATTAAAGTCTTTCTTTTTCCAAAATTTGAAAAAAAAAAGTCTCAAAACATTTTAAATGATTTTTACATCACAAAGGGTAAAGATATACAGAGCATGTTCAGTAAATTCATACTGAACAGTAAGTGGCTTGATTGATGAAGGCTATATGATAAATATGTTGGGAGAATGTCAAATACTTACTAAGTAGATTCTGGAATCCATGAATTTGGGGATAAAACAACAATTCAAAATTTTTTTTTTAAACCAAACTAGGGGAAGTTCTTCTACTTGCACAATACATGCAATTCTAAATGCATACATAAAATAGGCATCATAGAGGGACAGAGGGTCAGAGGTTTCAGAACTGAAAGGAAGAATAAAATTCTTAAGATTTTAGTTAGTAGAAAATGGTATCGTTCACTTTTAGTCAGATGGAAGATATTTTTTATGTCCCCTTGATATTTTTACCTTGATACTTGATTTTAGGCACTACAAAAGAAGCTCATTTCCAAGATACTATGGAAATCATTAGTAAGGAGATGGTCCTCAGTATGTTAGAAGTCAATTAACAATGGTAAGTTGCTTACTTTGTCCTGCTTATGTATGACTTGATCTAGTCCACATCACTCAAGCTTAGACTAGTAGCAGGCAAAGCAAAAATGAAGGAATTATCATTAAATTCATCCTTAGTGATTTGTCCCTTAGCACCAGCCGACAATGCTGCATTTTGTTCATCTAACTGCTCACAAAAGATTATATTCCCTTTCACCAATTTTTCATCCAAACATGCAGACGAACAAGCCCTGAAAGAAAACAGCCAAGGTTGCAGTTTCATTTTCAGCTGAAAATGGAAACAAAAGACTATCTTCTATTGTTCCATGCGTCAAAAACTCTATGAAATGATATGTCTTTCTAGTTCTTGTTTAAGAATTCAAAAAGATGGATTTTTCCACCTTTAATTTGGTTTCTGCAGAAACTATGGAAATGATTCACCTTAGAGAATAACAAAACCATGGTAAGTTCTAATGCAAAAAAATGATACATCATTGTCTCGAAAATCATTTTCCTAATGCGAAGAAAAATTGCCACACGAACATAGCCCAAAAGTAGTTTTAGAATGGCAAAATCCTTCACACAGAGGAACTTTCAAGGTATAATTTTTTGGTCATCTTCATTTCAAACTCCTAGGCTCATAAAAATTGACGACCATGCACCGGTTTAATAGCTAGAGATTCTGATTGGAATTCAAACTGCTAGAAATTTCAAAACACACAATTTGCCACAGTAGAGTAGCATTTCTGACCATTGGAGAATTTCAAATTTCCGAATCTTCAATCACCATGTTGGTATCTATCTATTGTAGGAAGTTGAGTGTATTGGGACACTTCCAACATGAATTTTCCAAGTTCTTTCAATCAAAACTCCAAATTAAATGAGTACTTTCTGATAGAGAATGCAAGTTCTAAAACTTTAAGTTAGCAACCTATAACTTGAAATGAAAGCTAACAACATGCGGGGTCATTATTTCCTAAACTAGAAAAACATTCTTTAATACTCAATATGTAAAACATTATTTTCAAAATCTAAAATCAATCATCAATGACCCAATTGATGAACAATGCAAGACCTTAGTCAAACTATAGCAGTTGAGTTTGAGAGGGAGAGAGTGAAAGAGCAATAGGAAATATAATTTTTTTATTTTTTATTTTTGGTGAAACAACTATGGGGACTGGGACCCATCGAGCCCTCAGGTGAGAGAAGTGGGCATCGGGTGAGGTAAAGGAGCCCTCGGGGCGAAGGAATGATTACTCGGGTGAGGTGAAGAGTCCTAGGGTGAGGGAAGGTGGCATTCCTAGAAGTGAATCTTAGGCAGCCCAGTGAGAATTGATGGTCTCGAAATTAAAAGTAGAATACCTAAAAAGTCGAGTTATCTCCCATTATAGCTTTGGTGATAATATGCCGATCGATGCTGCTTGCAGCAGCGGAGAAAACCCATGGAGGTACACTTACTATAGATCCTACTCCAGGACCAAGGTTACCCGCAGATTGTGAGGTGAGTATACCCCTCAGCATGGCCTGAAATGCATCGATAGCTAACGAATCACTAGAGTAATTTGACACATCCACAGGCCCGAGTGAAATAGAGAGGGTGTCGACTCCATCAGCAATGGCATCATCAAAACCAGATAAAATACTTGATTCTGGGCAGCCATAAGCACTGCAGACCTTGTACATTGCAATCCTTGCAGATGGACCTGCACCCCTTGTATAGCTTGGAGCACAAGACCAAAGAAACTTAAACCTTTCACACTTCAGCCTGCAGCAGTTGATGCAGTGTGTCCCATGACCTTCTATGTCCCTCGCAGAAGACTCTTTGGCCCCTTGACCTTTGTAAAACCTAGCTCCAATCACTTTGCTGTAAATTGTACATTTCAATCAATAAGACAACATGAAATGAAGTTTAACACCGTAACACAAACCAGAGAAAAATGAAACTCCACATGTCTGACACACCAAACACTCTAACCACATAAAATGAAGTCTCAAACATTCATTTGCTGAAGAAAATGAGGCTGCCCCAGAAAAAAAAAAAAGGCTGAGGAAATTGATCATCTCACATACATGCAATTAGATTAATGTCGGTCACACTTGAAGAGATGTGAAAATGGTGAACCATTGGATGTACACCGATTCATATGAAGAGATGTGAAAATGGCAAACAATGGAGTATATTGAACATGTGAGTCATTTGTATATCCAAAAGAGGTCACATATGTAATGGTTATGCATGATTCCCACTTACGCATCACATGTGGAAAAGACAAATGACTCCTTAAGGTTTTTTCTAAACACGCAATATTATCCATTGGATCAAAGAAAAAGTGTTTAAACAGCTAATTACAATCATTTATTAGTAAATTTATTTTCTTCTTATAATGAGGTAATTTGCATTTCAGATTTTTAGTTAGATGCTCAGCTTTCATCTTGTAATCATACGAGATTTTGTCTAATCAAAATTAAATTTTTCATTGGATTGGTAAAACAACATTTAGCATTTTTTTCATAATTGTCCTATTCTAGTGTTACATCTTACTCTAATTCACCCTTTTTTTTTTTTGCAACCCTAACCAAGGGGACCGGGACCCATGAAAGCACTTGCACAAAGTGGGGAGGCACAAGCGAAGAGAAGATACACACATTCCTAAGAAGGGAGCACTCTTACATGTGAGGATAAGAGTCTCGCAGTTGCGAGGAGGGAGAGACCTAAGATTTATCCTTGGTAATCCATGTTATGTGGGCTCTATAATATGGTATCTTTAGTGCTTTTAAGAAAATGTGATTAATGTAATTAAATCACAAAATATCTGATTTTTATTGAAATATATTCAGATTGTGATAGATGCATTGGATCTTGGACCCAGTAAACACAGATGGTCATGTCCTATTATTATTATTATTTTAAAGGGTAACAAGAAGTTCATTAAAATGGAGTAGCAATACAAAGAACAAAGAAGAGTAGGAAGGTACAAGAAAGATGTACCCCCACCTACACCTCAATTACATGACAAAAGCCTCCCAAAGAGTACTGCTTTCAACCCCATATTTGGCAATAGTGTCTGCCATATAGTTGGGTAATCTATGCTCATGTCGGAAGACAACATAAGACACAAATTTCATTGAAGAGGAATTGGGATTTCCAAGGATTTGACCGTTAAAGAGGAATTGGAATTTCCAAGGATTTGACTTCCCATTCGACACCCATGAAACCGCATTAGAAGAGTCACTCTCCACGAAGGGTGTACCTTGGAAAAATCTCTGTTTCATTAGAGTCACGAACATCCACATGCTTGGAGACCATAAAGAGAACCTCGCCCTTATCATTGTGAAGGACACCTCCGATACTCGCCGGACCCGGCTTACCTTCTGCAGCTCCATTAACATTGAATTTAAGCATGCAAAGAGGAGGAGAATAAAGATCATATGCCCTCACCTTAGTCGGACCACACAACAAACATGCTTCCCAATTTATAAGGTTGTCATCAAGAGAAACAATGAAAAAACTCCTTTCTAATCAAAGCGGACTTCATAATTCTAAGGGTGACAATAGATATTGAGTCAACATGAGAAGTAACGACACTCCGGAAGATTCTATCATTTCTTTCCTTCCAAATAGAGCATAATGATCAAAAGAACTTTTTAAGGGCTATTTTAAAAATATTGATGTTCCAAGGACTTTTTAGGATTAAGAAAAATGCTATGGGAGTTTTTAGGAATTGTCGTAGTAAAGCATGCTCTCTATTTTTTAGGATTTAGGCCATTCCCCTTACGTGACCAAATCAAAATCTCTCTCTCTCTCTCTCTAGGATTTAGGCCAATCCCCTAAAGTGACCAAATAAAATCTATTTCTCTCTCTCTCTCTCAAATGTGGAAGATTCAATTCTCATTTTTCTTACTTGCAAAATGACGAAAATCTCCTCTCTTAAAAGCGGGATATTGATTTTCTCATTTTTCTCAGCCTTTATCATTAATGGAAACCGTTTTTAAATCTTTCTATATCTTTGTTTATATTTGCATAACAATGGGTTTTAGAAACGACCAAGTCATAGTTGTATATAATTCACGATCAACATTGACAAGGCACATTGATCTCACAATATAAAATAATGATAAATTATATAAGTTTTAGTGATGGCTATCATTTGAATGGAATGGCCTGCTTGTGGGTCCCACATGTCCCACCCTATGATCAATCTAAACCCCTCACTTTGTGAATTAACACTTATCCATATTTAACACTCATCTAAGTTTTGCAAGTCCTCTTTGTGAATTATGCAAATCCTGCGCTAGTTTTTTTTGGGAGGTAGATTATGGTCACGGGCGGACCAAGGAAATTGAACAGAAGAATATATATATAAATTTTGGTAGTTTTTTTTTTTCCTTTTTTTCATTTTTTTTTCATTTTTTTTTGGGTTGAAGCAACATGAATTTAACTTTCTTAGCAAACACATTACATGGTAGACAGCTCCAAGCTTTCAAAATATTATATACAAGATTTCAAGCCATATATATATATATGATGCCTGAATCCTATTAATCGATTTGCAATCTAAATACTTTTTTTATTGGTATATAATCTAAATATTATATTTTGAAATTAGGATCACAGTTGAAGAAAATATACGTTTGGACGCTTTGATGAAATTTATGTCATCTGATATTGAGACCCAATAGAAACAACCCATGGTCTGGATGGTTAAGGCCAATATTGTGGATTGCTGGGTGGTATAGTGATGTAGGTGATATTTATCTTAACCCTAGTTTCAACACAATTCATTTATTAATTGGATAAGAAATGTCAACCTCAACCCAACTTGTTCGAATGGGTTTATATTTATGGTTCGGCTCCAAAACAACTCATTTAAAAGGGGTAGGCTGGTTATGTAGGTTGAGTGGGTTGACCCAAACGGACATGTTTAAATCTTGGCTAACTTCTCTTAACCTGTGACTGACCCATATATATTGTCGGTCGCGATATGTGGGCCGGGTTAGTATGGAGTTGAGACTTTGCTGCCTATAGCATGTTGGTAGTAGTGGTGCAACTTGGGTGGCACCAAGTCTGCTTAGCCTGGTTTGCACGGAAACCCAATGCAGGTTGAACTTGTTTGGGCTTGATCTAAGATTTTGAAGCCTGAGAAATATTTGGGCCGAGCTTGGGATTTAGCATGAGGAGTTCAAATTGGGTTTGAATATCTGAATTACCCACAAAAGGAAGATGGACAGTTTTAGTATTGTAATAAAGAGCCGAAATCAAATCCCATTACACAGCTCCAATCCATTTACTACTTATTAGGAAACATGCACCGTACTCTTTCCTTTCACCTTCCAATCAAATGAGCTGTACTTCATCTTTTCTTTGTATCAATTGCTTGCACACGAACAAAGAACGTACGATTTTAGTCAAATTCTATACTAAGAAAGATGAATCAAAGATCTAAGTAAACAAATCCTCTCCCTCCAAGAAGGATCTTGATTGCCATATATAATTCTTTAAATCCTCTCCCCCCAAGAAGGATTTTGATTGCCATAAATAATTCTCCCCTATATATATATAAATTTCATGGCACCTCTCCTTACAATAGACGTAGTAAGGACTAAGGAGTAGTGTTTGGTCTGAGGAAATGGCTAACCAACAAGTTCTTCCATTTCTACTTTTCTTGTCTTCTCTCTTTGCTGCTTTTTGCAACCAATGTCTTGCATTTCGGGAAGATAGAAAAGTAAGATGCTTAGAATTCTATTGTCTTCTTTTCTGATGTGTTGTGATTTTTTTTCCCAATATACAATGTGTTGGAGATGATAGGAATAGATATGTATGTGGGTGTAGATGGTTTGGACTGTGGGACCTATTGCCTCTTTGTAACTAGGCCACCTAGACCGGGCAAGGCCTGGCTAAGGCAATTATAGTCCTGGCCTGACTTTAGAAACACAGCTTCATATGAAGCCCAAGCCCGACTAAGGGAGTACAGTAACCATAAGTGTCAAGCCCAAGCCTGGCCATGCATTTAGTCAAGTGCGCATTGAACTGGGCTTTAATTTTATCAGTTTTTCTAGCTTTTCTAGCAATTGTTTGGACAAGTTATCACTAAATTACAAGCACATTTTATTCGGGCTGGTTGGGCTATGATTTCAATTTTCTATTCCTCAATCCAAGCCTGCCTAAATATTTAAAAGGCCCGACTCATTAGCACCCATAGTACTTGTATGTAGAAAATGGGAACCATTTGTTCATATGTTACTATTTTGTGGCTCTCCAAATTCAGATGAGTTGGACTGGAAAATTCTGTATATATGCATATTTAGCATAGACCATCCACATATGTTTATTTCTTTTATAAAAATTAATTGAACAACTTGGTTTTCTGGGCTCATGCCATCTAGCCTTTGTGCTTTTCTAGGCTCAAGTTTCACCTCTAGACACAAATATAAGGGTGCAGAGTAGCTTGATTGGATCCATTATTACTTTAATTTGAATGTTTTAAGTGAAGCAGACCTTTTCCAGTAATATTGATGACATTTTGTGAAAATGCAATCATCTAGAATATTTTCTTTTTCATTTATCTTCAGAAATCTGAAAATATTGCATTGTTGTAAAAAGTAGAGAAATTGCATACATAGTTTTTTATGGTATAATTTTCTATTTTTTACATTTTTCTTCCTAAATTAATTTATTCTTTTCCTAAAACATTTCACTAATTTCTAGAAAACTCCATATTTGAAAATATGCCAATATTTTTCTAGGTAAAAACATTTGTGATAATAATGTAGGCATATTGACTCAATGCATTTATGTTAATGTCACATTCAAATATTTTTAGGTTTACATTGTGTACATGGGAGCCCTCCAAAATAACCAGTTGGACCAAATTTCGATTCAATATCACCAGCTAAGCCTTTTACAGAATGTTCTTCAAGGAAGGTATAATATTGCTTTATCTTTTTTTTTTTTCCCTTTTAGTTTAAGTAAAATCATATATGAAATCTTTTTCACTTTTTTCTTTTCTTTTTTTAAATTTTTTGGCTACACAAGCAATTCCATTGTATTAAGAAACAAAAATTTCATTGTAAGATCAATGAGTTTGTCTTTCATGAAATTAGGTTGTTTATGGGCTGAGGCATGTCTGAGCACAGCCGACCCATTTATTATATGTGCCTAATTTCAATCCTAGCATTCTCAACCAAATTTTATTTCTTTCGTTAGTTGATCATTCCTTTTATTAATTATCTCTGATTGGACAAGTTTAAGTCGTGTTTGTGCGAGATGAGTAGTCCTTGATAAAAAGGAAAATTGATCTTATTTTCGATGCAATTTAATTTTCCATTGTTTGGTGTTAAAGTTGATCCTATATTCCTTAAGAGGATTTCAATTTCATATGGAATGGTTAGGAATGCAAGATTTCTCTCTTCTATGGAAACAGAAAGTAGAATTCTCTGTTTTCATGAACAAGTCTTAAATTGTTTTTTATGGGGAGTTTGTGCAAGGCTCTTTGAATTGTCTGATACAAGAGTCTTTTAATTTAAAATGAAAATGGTGCTCTTATGCACATTGCATTGTCTCAAACTGCTCTAGATTTTTGGTTTGTTCTCTCCAATTTGAATAGGTCATGTAATAACAAACTCATAATCATCTTGGCCCATATAGAAATCATCAAGCTTGGAGCCAGGAATTTTTTTGGTTGACGGGGCCACAGTCTATTCCTGAAACATCACCGTTAATTAATTGTGTCATTGTATTTCAATTTCCTCTTTCCAGCTCAGCAGAAGACAGATTGGTGGCAAGCTACAAAAGGAGTTTCAATGGATTTGCAGCCTCCCTCACTGAGGAAGAGAAACAAAAGCTAGCAAGTACGCAACGAAATACCTTAAGACACTAAAAAAAGTTGAATGATTACAACACATGAGGATCCAAATGACGTTAATTTTAACTATATTTACGCAGGGATGGAAGGTGTGTTATCTCTGTTCCCAAGTAAAACTTATCAGCTTCACACAACAAGGTCTTGGGATTTTGTTGGTCTTTCAGAGCCAGTTAAAAGAGAGATTGAGAAAGAGAGCGATGTTATTATTGGTTTTCTTGATGGTGGTATCTGGCCAGAGTCTGAAAGCTTCAGCGACGAAGGATTTGGTCCCCCTCCAAGGAAATGGAAAGGCATTTGCCAAACTGATGGGAATTTCACCTGAAACAAGTAATCTATTTTCCCCACCTCTTTACTTTTTGCATTTCAACTGTGGCTAAGTAGTGAGATGATAACTTTTTGTCGCTTTATTTTATTTCTCATGTTGTCTAGTTTTCTGCAGAAGAGGAATACTTGAGACTTCATTTTCTATTTTTTAGTGTTTTTTAACTGATTGAAATGTTCAATTTACAGTAAGGTGATTGGAGCTAGGTATTACAAAGTTCCTGGGGAAAATGTGACTTCTGCAAGGGACACTGATGGTCATGGAACACACACTGCATCAACCGCAGCAGGCTGAAGAGTGAAAGGAGCTAGTTTCTTTGGTATTGCTCAGGGCTCTGCCAGGGGTGCAGTTCCATCTGCAAGGATTGCTGTGTACAAGGTCTGCGGTGCGAAACGCTGCGCAGACTCGAGTATTTTAGCTGGTTTTGATGATGCCATTGCTGATGGTGTCGACATACTCTCGGTCTCTCTCGGGCCTTCTTTTTTTGTGGGAAATTACTCGAGTGATTCGGTGGCCATTGGTTCTTTTCAGGCTATGCTAAGGGGTATACTCACCTCACAATCTGCAGGTAACAATGGTCCTGTTGCACGTACAATAACAAGTGTTGCTCCTTGGCTTTTCTCTGTTGCCGCAAGCAGCATCGATCGACAAATTATCACAGAGGCTATCGTCGGTGATAAGGTTTTTCGGGTAATTAACTTTGTATTGTTTCTTCTATGATAAGGCTATTGTTTGAAGAAAATTCTATTTCTTTGCTTGAAGTGTTCATCAATCGGTCCATTGATGATTCTATTTTGGGTTTTTACCACAACGATTGTAAGATTTTGGTTGTATATTTCACGCATGAAAGTTCAATCTGTTTGGCATTTTCAGCATTCTAAAACTATGTTTTGGAAATTCTATTGTGACAGTCTTTCTTCAAAAAAATGAAAATGGTTTTCAAAAGAGAAGTAGTTATCATTATGTTTTATTAAAATTTAGCATTATTTTTTATTCTCTTAGGGAAATCATTTCCGCAATTTCTTTGAAATGCTAATTCAAATTGAAGAGGTTTAGATTTGAATTTTTCCAGCTTATAAACAAGAACTAGAAGACATCATTGTAGAAGATGTTTCATCACATGAAACAATAGAAATTAGAATCATTGAAATAGAAATACAAGCTCTTTAGTTTCCATTTTCAGCTTATAATGAAACTAATGAAAGCTAATCTCTCCATTTTCAATCAAACATCTTGTTAGCATATTCTGATGACATTCTTCAAAGGAACACTATTATTTTCCTTCATTATAAGTTAGTTTACAAAAGGTCATCAGACATAAATTCCATATGCATCTGGACGTAATTTCCATTTGTTCAAATTCTCAGGGCCGATCAATTAACACTTTTGGTTCTAACAAGTCAGTTCCATTGATACTTTCTACAAATGCTTCGACCTCTTGCGATTTAGACCAGTTCTGGTATATATTTCTTTGATTAAAACTTTAATTTATTTTCTCCTTTTCCATAGAAATATATATGAAATAGCTGTAATCCTCTTTGTTTTGTTACAGGCCTTGTTCGGCTGAATGTTTGGATAGAAAATTGGTGAAGGGAAAGATTATTTTTTGTGATGACCTGAGCAATGGAGAAGGAGCATTGTTGTCCGGTGCTCAGGGACAAATCATGCGAACTGAAGGACAAAATGATTTTCCCGAAAATTTTCCTTTGCCTTACACCATTGTAGATATGGCACAAGGGGACAACATTAAATCATACATAAAAAGCATGAAGTAAGTAACTTACCTGTGTTAATTAGCTTTTAACTTACTGTCTTATGGAGCATCATTTCTATCCCATACTAAAGATTCTAGAAGATTTTGATAATGAGCTCTATCAAAGGCCTTACCTTAAAATTTAAGATTAAGGTAAATATCAAAAGGGGCAATTGGATTTTTTTGTTGGTTGGGAAATGATCGATTGACCACCTTCCATATTGAATAAAATCTTAAAGTGTTTCATTAATTCTAGGGAATTTTTCAAAAAAGTCCTTAACTTTTGGGTGATTTTAAAAAATGGGTCAAAAGAATTCAATATTTCAAAAACGTATAAAAGTTTGCAAGACCTTTTTCACTCAAGTCCAATCTGGCAATCCATACCCACTGCCGGTAATTCTTTATAAACAAAGACTCAAAAGGACAAAAGTGCCCTTAGTGAGTAGTATGTAGGTAAAAAAGAAAATTTCAAAACAGTCCTAAACTTTTTAGGTGGGCACTCTAATTATTAACCTAGTCAATAGTTAATTTTAGTTTTCATGTCATGATCAATCCAATATTTGGGCACTATAATTTTTAAGGTAGATTGCAGTGCAATCAATGCATTGAACCAGTGGCGGACGCACATCTATGGCATCTGGGGCGGTCGTCCTAGATCAAATCTTGAGTTCCCTCTAAAATAGTAAGGCCCCTGCTGATTCCCCACGTGTATAAAAAAAACCGCCCCACCCCTTCTTCTTTCGTAAGTACCAGAAAAGCCTCACATCCTTTGCTTTCATTCTTCCTCCTTTTAACCCCTAGTAGTCAGCCCCAGCCCCTTCTTCCTTCGAGTGCTGGTATAATGGCCTCCAGGCCCGAGATCTCTACCGTTGAAAGTCGAGGCTCGAGATTGATTTCTTCCATATAACCCATTTTCTCTTTCTTCAAGTTCTCCATTCTCATGGATGTTAAAACCCTAATCTCTTATTTGTCTCGGTTGTCCTCTCTCTATCAATCTCTGGTTTTCTTCTTTATGGGAAATTGTTTTAAGTAGCATTACACTGCATTGCATTGATGGAATGGTGGGAGAAATCTACTAATGGAAATGCTTGACCCTGTATGTTTAAATCGAATTGTGTAGCTTGAAACAACTTTTCTCATTTACTATTTTGTGATCAATCTCTGTTTCTGTTCGTCTTGAAACAAATTAAGTCTGTTTCTGCCCTGTTTTTGTTCATTTTTTATTATTATTTCAATTTGAGAGACAAAAATCATGTGAGTCTAAAATATTTTATCATTGTTTTATTCTTTTGGGGTGCTATGTTTTTTGAAAGGAAGATTTGTGAATTTTTTTTTAGCAAAAGTTTAGCCCCACCCAACCGAAAATTGTGGGTCTGCCACTGCATTGAACATATATAGGTGACATGGAACAAGCAAAAGTGATCTTATAGTTGGTCTAATATTTTGGAGAAGGAATGAAATCAAATGGATTTTCTTTAGTTTGAATTAAAAAAAATTTGCCAATAGTGGATGGGGACCTCTCAATAGGACCGAATTGAAAGAAGTCTTGAAAACTTTCATACCTTTTTGAAATACTCAATTCCTTGGTCCTTTTTTGAAAACCACTTAAAAAGTTTAGGCCTCTTTTGAAGATTTCCTTTTTACCTACTTACTACTCACTAAAGGCACTTCTGTACTTTTGAGTTTTTGTTTATACAAAGTTGTCGATGGTGGTTATAGATTGCAGGATTGGACCTGATTGAAATAAATCTTGAAAATTTCATTCGTTTTTGAAATATTGAATTCTTTTGACCCTCTTTTTAAAATCACCCAAAAGTTAAGGGCTTTTTTCAAAAATTTCCCTTAATTCTATTAGTTCTCAAACATTGTTTCCCAATTTGTTTACAATGCATAGTTTTATATGCTTTAATAGTGGCTTACATGGGTACAAGAATTTCTAATAGAATTCTGAAAAAGGCTTTGAAATATTATTTTATTCCTAAATTCTTGGATTTCCCCATTTGATTGGGAGAATTCCAAATGATATTGGTGTCATCAAATTCATGGATTCCAAAGCTACTTAGCATGGCAATGTTTGGCAATGTTATGTTAGGCAAATATTTTTAACTATCTGAAATCCTCCCACCATATTCCATATTCCATATTCCATTTTGTTCTTTTACCTTTGTTATGTAAAATCATACAAATTTCTGAATTAGTACTTAGACTTGCAATTGACATATCTCCTTGAAATAAAATTAAATGGATTCTAACGCGATTATATAAAAGGAGTCATTCTTTGGAATTTTACTCAGATAATAAACTTTGATTAGATCTTTTATATTCACTTTTCAATACCTGACATTGTTTGCCATTCAACAGGAACCCACAAGCAAAAATTCTCAAGTCTGTATCTCTTCGTGACAGGAAAGCCCTAGTTGTTGTTTCCTTCTCTTCAAGAGGACCAAACCCCATTTCATCCAACATTCTCAAGGTTTTTTTTATATCATGTTTACTCTAAGTTGTATTTTTTGTATTAGATCTAACAACCTTGTAATATGATCTTCTATCACAGCCTGATATAACCGCTCCAGGTGTAGGAATTATTGCTGCTTACTCACCTGCTGCCTCTTTGACTGGTATCAAACAAGATAAAAGATCTGCAAAATATGCTATATTATCTGGGACATCCATGTCCTGCCCACATGTATCCGGTGCAGCAGCTTATGTGAAAGCATTTCACCCTGACTGGTCACCTACTGCCATCAATTCTGCCCTTATGACTACTGGTAATCTTATGTTCTTCTCTTTTAGTACTATAATACATATTCACAAGAATTGCACATGACTAGGCCTATTTGGCTTCTTTACATCCATTCCTAACATGGATTTTTTTCTACTTCTTTAAGCTTTTCCTATTAATCCTAGGAAAAATGTGGATATGGAATTCGCCTACGGTGCTGGCCAGATCAATCCAGTGAAGGCTGTCAAACCTGGTTTAGTCTATGATGCCAACAAAGATGACTACATACAATTTTTATGCAATGAGGGGTACACCGCAAAAGAAATCAGACTCATTTCGGGTGCGACATTCCAATGTAGAAAGACTAATGGAACTCCTGGGGACCTGAATTACCCATCAATACAACTTCTAGTTGACAAGAACAGGACTTTTTCACGCAAGTTCTCAATATCGGTCACCAATGTTGGCACACCAGTATCCACATACAAGGCAGCAGTGAAACAACTTATTGGACTTAAAATTGCAGTTAGCCCAAGTGTTCTATCATTCAAGTCAGTTAATGAGAAGCATTCTTTTGTTGTCACCGTTACTGGAAAAGTATTGTCAGATGCCAATGTAACCTCTACCTCTCTCGTGTGGTCTGATGGTGTTCACAGTGTGAGAAGTCCTATAGTTGTATATACCAATACAGCTTGAATCTCATGAAATAGCTAAATAAAACTTCTGTTTCTTTTATTCTCTATCAGTTGCTGGAGCGTTCCTTGTAACTTTTGTGATTTCGTTCTTAATCATATTTGCGATTTAATATATATTTCAGTTTCTAAATATCTTTCTTCCTTTTCTTTTGTATTATTTCAATTCATATGTCAAGTCTTCCAACCATTGTTTTATTGGTTGACATAGATATCAAGCAGTGCGAAAAATTGGCCATTAATCTTAACATGAACCCCTGCTTAATCCGAGAGCGAAGGAGAGAGGAGGGAGGGGAGAAGGCATGCAGAGAGAGAGACAGAGAGAGAGAGGGCAGGAGAGAGGAGGGAGGAGAGAAGTCATGCAGAGAGGGAAAGAGAGAAAAACGTGGGAGAGAAAAATCTATATCAATTAGGGATGAAATGGTGGGTGAATGAAAAAACGATGTCGTTCGCACACCGAGGGGTAAAGGCATCCAAAATGCCAGTACGAACACCAAAATGGGTGTTTTGGCGTATTTGTGATTAAATCCGTCTAATACAAGTTTAGGGACATTTATTTGGTAAAACTCCCTAAAAATAACGATGATGATGATAATAATAAAATATTTGAGAAGCGAGAGCGCTATCATTTTTTCCATCTAAAAGTACGGAAGTGATTTATAGAATTAGATTAGAGGTTCACCCTTTTATATGTGGGTCATTTATTTCATCACCTTAATTAAGTTGCGTCAATAAATATTAATTACAATTTTTTTCCACATATGGGGTGGGGTAAAAAGTTTTTAAAAAACATTCTTTTGTTGCTATATTTCAAAGCAATTTGGCTACACCAACGTTATCAAGTGCCTTGCTTTAGAAAAATATAGACAACATTTTGTAGTTGCATTGCAAGATCGTCGCAAAGAGAGTCCCTCATCAGTGCGGTGAACATCAACCACTCACGAGCTAAGTCAAAATCAAGGAGGATATATGGACTTGGTTGTCTTGGACTAGATGGCCAACAATGATAAAATGCATCTGATTTTTCCTACTCCTGTTTTCCTTTTCTTTTTGTTCACCTTCGATGGAAGTGGGACTGGCTAACGCACTTGTATTTGGTTTACCAAAATCAGGGATGTTCATGGGCATGGACAACCTAGGACAATGCTTGACCACTTTCGCTCATTTATTTATGAGGCCCACCTTCAGCCCCACAAGCCTAAAACTCGGATCAGGCTAATCCCTTATAGCACTAAAATATACACCATTTGGGCTTGTTTCTTTGCATTATGATATATATAGGGAAATATTCAAGTGAGAACTAGTTCTCACCTATTATATGAGAACTGTTTTACTGGGCCCAACTAGCAATCCATCCAAACCTAGCAATTAATAGGGAACCCCCTGATAGTCACTAATCCCAATAATTGGTATACATCCGAATGGATTGAACCATTAGATTGAGGGATGAATATTTTTTTTTAATATGAAGCCATTAAACTTGTGGGCCACGGATGAAGGGGTTAAGGGCATGAGTTTGGGGTCAAACTTGATATTGGGGTGGTCTCACATAGATCTTTCCTTCCCTCCTGGTTCCATCCCCAAATGGGGCCCATAATTAGGCCGCACAAAAAGTTCTCACATAATATGTGAGAACAGTTCCCACCTGAATATTACCCATATATATAATTGAATACATAGGGTGCTTACCATAAAAAAGTAGATAGAAAATGAATAAACCGGCCATTATCCTTATAATTCATATCTCATTGTCTTTTGGTTTTATTTCCATAAAAGAAATTATTATTTGATGCCCATTTTAGGAATCTCACCTGTAATCTCCATTTTTAACTTCTTAAAATATTAATCCAATGTATTGAGTTTATATATATTTTAATGCAAACAAATAGGCCATCTGTGTTGAACATGTAAGGGGTGGACGTCACACACACAAAATTGAGTTTCTTGTGAGTGTTAATGCCTAAGTTGTAGTTATACCAAACAAAAAAAATGCCTTAGTCGTAGAAGTGGAAAAAGACAAACTTCCAATTGATGTAGACCCCAAATAGAAAATGTCACATAGCAATTAGCTACCAAAAAAATTGTGTGAACCTAAAAATCTCTATTCTTATGAAGGGAAATATGTGTTCACTGCTTCCCTTCATCTGACCTTTCCCTTTTAGTCAAATGAAAATAACATGTACCTGAACCAAAAAAAGTGGGTACAAGTACTTAGACCCGAAGAACTATGCCATGGGCTTTTGTCCTGACAATAAAGTCCTCAGATGGCCACCGGCATTTGAAAATACTGGTGTAAATACATGTTCCACTCCTGTAGAGAATCCCAAAGTCAGTGTGTGGGACGTTTTCCTAATAGCGAGATTATGCTAGTCTCGGTAACAGTACTGGCTTGGCTTATCTCGATCTCGGTTTGCAACTCGGCAATAGTGCCAAGATACATCCAGCTCAACAACAGTGCTAGTTAACACCGAGCTTGAGCTAGCTTTGGTAAAAGTACTAGCTAGACTCGCTTTCGTCTCGGTATAAGGCACCTCGACAACAGTGCCAGGATGCGCCCATACCCGGTCTCGGTATCATCGTTAGTTCAGCTCGATCAACTGAGATGAGTACTGAGTCATAATTGTATTCCCATAAAACTACGGCTACGTTACAGAACATACTGACAGATAAGATAGGCACCGGATATAGATAAGGGGTTGTCCTTATCTAACGATCACATCCGCAATAATACAAGAAGTCAAAGCATGATCTGATGGGATAGTACGTCCACCTACCTCCACTAAAGAAATATGGTATGGGCTGATGGGACAGTACCTTCACCTACCTCCACTAAGGGAGCGCCCGATGGGACTTCCGCCTATATATATACAAGGGTAAGATCCCAAAGAGGTATGCAACGTGACTCAACATAAGTATGTACGTAGTCCAAACCTTGCCTTTCTTCTCGATTCACTCATCCTTTGTTCAGTAACTGTACTAACTTAGACATCAGAGTGCCTTTGGCTGACTCCAGCCAGGGCCTCTAACCTCTGTCTCCTTCCCTTTCAGGTCTCAGGCATTTGATCTCTCCCCAAAAGAAGTTATTTACGAGTTTCATACTCGCCTAATCAAGTCCATAGTATTTAGGCACTTACAATTGGCGTCGTCTGTGGGGAAAAAATTAAACCAGATTTGCAAACATCGTGCCTCTAGAGACTAGAAATGGCGAAGGATTGTCAAAGGCTCAGTTGCTACCTCAAGCACCAGTGCTACCACCAGTATTGCCAATGTAGTTGCCACCAGCCCCTTGCCAGAGGAGGTCTGAGGGAAGATTTGGTGTAGCAAGTGTGGAAGGGCTTGTGACCCAGTCAGGCTCATCGTCAAAGGGGGTGACAGCACCTCCCCGGCGAGATAACCTTCCGACGGCTCCTCCCCAGCAAAATGCACCTTTATTGGAGCGCCCCCAGCAGAATGTTTCCTTGTTGGAGCCTTACCCACGAGACAAAGCTCCAGCAGCAGCCAGATCTCATCAATCCCCCCACCAGGTGGACAACTGATGATGACAACCCGTTCCTTGCGGATATCAGGCTCAAAACCTTATTATCCAGGAACAAAATGAGTTGATCCGTCAACTTAAGCGGCAACTCAAGGAAAAGACGAAAGCCCCGGTTCCATTCCTTAGATGTGACCGGGCTCCTTCTGTCGAACAGGACTTGAGGCAAGTCTTGAGCAACAAAAGGCGAGATCGAGCTTATGATGAAGGCTCGAATAGCAGGCACCTGCATGACGACTCAAAGAGGTCGCGCCAGGGGAAAGTCTCCCTTGAAGTCCAAATTGGAGGTGCCTCTATGATAGCCGACTTTCTTGTGGTGGATGCACCATCCCCATACAACGCAATTATGGGGCGAACTTGGCTACATAATATGGAAGCAGTGCCCTCCACCCATCACCAAAAACTCAAGTTCCTGTTAGAGAAGAGGGACGGCCAAGTTGAGGTAATCATGGTTAGGGGTGACCAACAGATGGCCAAGCAGTGCCTGATGGCTGTGGTGCCTAGAGTAACAGAACCGCAGCATGTGCACATGGCCGAACTGGAGGCAGAGCTTGAGGACGTTGGCCGATCCCCAGAGCAGAAGAGCATTGAAGATTTGACCGAGGTCAGAATCGATCCCAACGACCCCAAAAGATATTTCCTGCTCGGGAGCCAACTCCTTGAGAGTGAGAAGTCCGAGCTACTAAACTTCTTGTTACAGAACAAGGAAGTTTTCGCTTGAACGCCCTATCAAATGCTTGACATTGATCCCGAGATCATGTGTCATAAGCTGAATGTGGACCCCAAGTAAAAACCCGTGGTTCAAAACTCTCGCAGAACGGGGATCCCACAAACTGAAACCATGATCAAGGAGGTCGAGAAACTGTTGGAGGCTAAGGCGATCAGGCAAGTCCACTACCCTGACTTGCTGGCTAACACGGTGGTGGTCAAAAAGAAGAATGGGAAGTGGAGGGCCTGTGTCGACTTCACCGACCTCAATAAGGCCTACCCGAAGGACAACTTTCCACTCCTAAAGATCGACCAAATGATTGATGCCACCGCAGGGCATGACAGGATGAATTTCCTTGACGCTTATCGAGGATACCATCAGATTCCAATGCATAAGCCTGACGAAGAAAAGACCGCGTTCATAACACCTAGAGGCATCTACTGCTGCAAAGTGATGCTCTTTGGGTTAAAAAAATGCGGGGGCAACTTACCAGAGGTTGGTGACCAAGATGTTCCAGGCCCAACTCAGCAAAACGATGGAGGTGTACATTGACGATATGGTTGTCAAGTCTAAAAGGTCACATGACTTCTTGGCAGACCTTAGTCAGATGTTCGACACCCTTTAAAAGTTTCAGCTCGAATTGAATGTATCCAAGTGTGTGTTCGGTGTCGGCTCCGGTAAATTCCTGGGGAGCTTGGTCACAAGAAGGGGAATTGAAGCCAATCCAGACCAGATCTCGGCTATCCAGACGGTTCAAAGTCCAACAACGGCGAAGCAAGTCCAGAAGCTCACTGGGATGGCTGCTGCGCTCAATCGCTTCATCAGCCAAGATTCTGACAAGTGCCGACCCTTTTTTCAGCTTTTGAAGAAGAGTTCCAAATTCCAATGGACTACGGAGTGCGACTGAGCTCTGGAGGAATTCAAGACTTATCTAGCTTCACCACCCTTGCTGTCTACACCGAAACAAGGGGAGGTGCTCTATCTGTACTTAGCCATCTCGGATCATGCAGTGAGCTCGGTGCTTCTCAGAGAAGAGGACAGACAACAAAAGCCCATATATTACACGAGCAAGATCCTCCTTGACGCCGAGACCAGGTACCTGCCACTAGAGAAACTTGCATTAGCACTCGTCAGTGCTTCTCGCAAACTCTCCCACTACTTCCAGACGTACACCATAGTGGTTGTTACAGAACATCTACTTAAGTCCCTTTTCAGAAAGGTAGACTTCTCTGGGAGAATCTCAAAATGGGTCGTCGAGTTAGGGCAGTATGATATCCAGTATCAACCCAGAATGGTGATCAAGGCCTAAGTGTTGACAGATTTCATCGTTGAGTTTGTTTCTTCTAGTTCGGCACCGAGACAGCTCGACACCAAACTGGGGGGCAATGAGGAAGAGGTTGCCGAGACAGAACAAGAACAATCTTGGAAGCAGTTCCTCGATTCAACATGGAAGGTCTACATCGACGATGTTAGTTTTATGGTCTCAATACCAAGGGTCTGTGATGTAATAAATTGATTAATTTCTTTATTTATCAATACAACCATGTTTCCCTTTCATGAGATGAATAGTGTTTAATCATATACTTGCACATAACCAATACGAATGACATAATGGTCCATGAGATGAACTGGAGTCCACAAGTATACCAGATGTAATACGTGTGTATGGATGAGATCCACATACAGGAGACATGTATTGCAAATCTTATACTTAAATATCTTCACAACCAGTGATGAGATTGGACATCTCATTTGACAAGGTTGTAGCACTTTATTTGATCACTAAGAGATTGTGTGATTTGTCTCGATCATCAGAATGTAAGATTCTGGATCATGGTGCTGGTACATTAGATGTATTGAAGGACAATGAGAAGCAACTTATACACACTGTCTTTACTTTAAGGTCTGCTCTCATGGAATCTATCTTTAATATCCCCTTGTGCCAATTAATGGATTTATCATTGGTAAGTGCGCACCCATTCCAATTAAGAGTTAATTGGATCGGTACCAAATGATCACTATAATTAATTGGGGCTCAAGGATAATAAGATATGGATCTAATTTGGTGGACAGGTCCAATTGATCCATGGATAATGATAGAGGGGCCTACTTGTGGTAATTGGGAAGTTAGGGTCTTCATTATAATTTATTCCTAAGACTGGAGTGCAATTGCATTTATATAGTGGAGTTATTTGCAATTAACTGTGGGCCCGGATTGCATATGAGATGTGGGGTCACGTGTCCCAGTTGGAGCCAGCTTTCTAAAGAATCCCTAGTGGTCCCCACGCTAGCCCAAGATATTAGAAAGATACTAATTATAGTAGAACTCTAAAAGGAAATAGAAAGCTACTATTACTATTTGAAGTGAGACTTCTAATAGTGGTAATAGTAAGTTACTAATTATCAATGGAAGTGAGACTTCTATTTTAATTAGTAAAAGAGGAAGTTACTAATCATATTTGAAGTAAGACTTCTAATTGTGATTTGGTAAGCAACTAATTGTTATGGAAGTAAGACTTCTATTTCAATCAGTAAGAGGAGGTTGCTTAAGTGTTATAAAAGGAGAGAGAGGAGGCTTGGACGTCCTATGCATTGATTCCACCTAGGGATTCACGCCCATCATCATCTTCCTCTCTTGTGCAAGTTGTTGCACATCACTTCCCTCTTCTAGTTTCTCTTCAAGTTTCCTTTAGGGTTTTTCACTTAGAGATTCCACCATCTTCTTGAGAAAAGAGAATCTGATACGGGTCATAGCATGAAAGATCAAAAGGTGTTGGAGATTCTGATTTGATTAGTGAGGGTGTTCATCATCAAATAAAGAATTCAAATTCTCCATTAGAGCACAACTAAGCTCCAAAGGTATAATCTACATCCTTGTATGTTGTGGATTTCGTGGTTGCATGTTTAGGTGTTGTTTTCTATCTTCTAGATAGTATATATTGCTGTACATGATTTATGAGTTTGAGGGATTACATCCTGGATTAGGTTTGTTGCCTTCTAGATAATTGATCCCTGCATCAAGTGGGTCAAAAGTTTTTGAAACCTATCTAAAAGGTCCACCTATTTTCCAACAAAAGAATCCTCAACCTCCAAGAGGGCTGGTGCTGGCATAGTCCTCCAATCTCCAGAGGGCTTTGTCATCGAGCAAGCCTTAACACTCAGCTTCAAGGTGTCCAATAACGGAGTCGAATATGAAGCACTAATCGCGGGGCTTGGCAGCGCTAAAATCCTGGGGGCACAATAGCTGGTGGTCTTCAGTGATTCACAATTAGTGACGAGCCAGTTGAATGGGGACTACCAAGCTCGAGACGAAAGGCTGACAGCTTGCCTAGCTCACACAAAGAAGCTCTGTTCTCAGTTTAAGAAAGTTGAAGTCAAACAGATCGGCGGAGACTCCAATTCTAATGCCGATGCTCTTGTTAACCTAACTTTTGTTGTCAAGGCTTGGAAAAAGAGAACCATCGAGGTAGAGACACTGGAAAAACCAAGTATAGAGCTACAGCCGCCTTGGCAAGTTTCGTGCGCTGATCTCGGTCCAAACTGGATGGACCCAATCATGACCTACCTCAAGAATGATCAACTTTTTGAAGATAAAAATGAGGCTCACAAAATCAGGCTGAAAACAGCTCGGTTTTGGCTGTCTCCGGATGGCAAGCTCTACAGGAAGTCCTACACCGGCCCTTACCTCCAGTACGTTCACCCAAGCAAAGTGGAAGACTTCCTCTATGAAATTCATGAAGGGATCTGTAGAAGCCACATCGGAGGTCGGTCACTGGCATGCCGAGCCATCAGCCAAGGTTACTAGTGGTATTACATGCAGAAGGACACCCAGCTCTATGCCAAAAGTGCCAAAAGTTCTCGTATTCTCTTTACCATCCCAGCACAGGACCTGAGCCCACTCTCTAGCCTATTGCCCTTTGCTCAGTGGGGCTTGGACATCGTGGGACCGCTTGGCCGAACTCCAGGGAATAAGATGTGGCCAATAGTAGCTGTCGATTATTTCACCAAGTGGATAGAAGCCGAGGCATTATCTTCCATCACCGAGCAGGAAATGAAGAACTTCGTGTGGAAGAATATCGTCATAAGATTTTGAGTCCCCCGAGCTTTGGTCTTGGACAACTGGACCCAGTTCGACTCCAATTTCTTCAGAAACTTCTGCCACCGAGCTTGGCATCATGAACTACTATTCCACTCCAGCCTATCCACAAAGCAACGGTTAGGCTGAAATTTCCAACAAAGTGGTACTCGATGGGATTAAGAAAAGACTTGACTGAGCCAAAGGAAGATGGGTGGAAGAGCTCCCAAGTGTCCTCTTGGCGTATTGAACTACCCCAAGGCGATCCACTTCGGCAACACCTTTCTCCTTGGCCTATGGAATGGAGGCCGTGATCCCTCTAGAAATCTGTCTTCCAACCATGAGGTTGGAACTCTTTGATTGTGGCCAGAACGATGTGAATCTGGCCCGAGAACTTGACCTGGCTAAGGAACGAAGAGATGCAGCAACTATCCGTCTGGCTTCTTGCCAGCAGCAGTTGGCCATGGGATACAACCAAAGAGTCAAAGAGAGGAAGTTTTCGGTTGGAGAACTCGCCTTGAAGAAGACACTTCCTGCAGATAAGAATCCCAATGAAGGCAAACTGTCTCCGAACTGGCACAGGCCATTCAAGGTGACCTCAACTGCCAGGTGATCAGCATACAGGCTGAGGACATGGATGGTAAAGAGTTATCACGACCATGGAATGCGACGCACCTCAAGAAATATTATTTCTAAATTGTAATCTATTTACGGAATCAATAAAAGTATATTCTTGTGGAAGGATGTGTCGATATACGCCATGTTACAGAACTCGGCAGCTATCTCAGTTCGATTATGGAACCAGCTACACGAAACGCCAAGTTACAGAACTCGGCAACTATCTACCCAACCGCTGCGGAGCATTAGGGAAATGAAGGAAAAGCCTTAAATGGTTAAGGCGTGCCAAGTTAAGTGAACTCGGTGTCTACCTCGATGTTCGAAAATGCGTATGGTTGCAGAACCAAGTATTCTACCACCGAGAAAAAGACCTTGTATTCATTTTGAGTGAAAGAACTTGATCCAATTTGCTCTCGTTCAGCTCTGTTGGTGAACTAAGCTACGAAACAGACAAATTTGGTATTTGGATACAAACTCCTCGAGTTGGAGAACTTGAGGTTGTATAAGATTTCGGTTATTGAACTGAATTGCTCGTTCCGGTTGTTGAACTGAGCTTAGCATTTGTTCCGGTTATTGAACCGAACTCAATGACTTGAAGTTTCTTGAGTTAAAAGAACTTAAGAGTAACGAGTTCTAGTTATTGAACCGAACTCAGTTACTAGGTTCCAGTTATTGAACTGAACTCAATTACTTAAGCAAATTTAGAAGAAAGCATGTAGAGAACTCGGTTAAAGAACCGAAGTCAAACACATGAGAAAGATGAGAGAGGAAAATGAAATTTTATTCACAAAAGGAGTACAAGGTTTATAGAAGGTCATTACAAAAAAAAAAGAAAAAAGAAAAAAATACATAGAAGACTTTTATTCAGCGTTGGCCTCAGGACGTGCAGCTCCGGTCGAGGGGGCTTCGAGAGCAGTCAGAACAACTTCAGGAACCTCGAGGGAAGGAATGAAACTCGGTTCGGGCTTCGGCCTTGGGAACTTCACCGGATTTCTATAAGCTAGGTGGTCTTTGGAGACCCCAGCGGCCTTCAATCCTCCCAGCCAACCGAGCTCCCACACTTTATCGCTCACATCGAGGACCTGGGCCTCGTACTGCTGCGTCGCCGCATCCACCCCGTCTTGGAAGGCGGCTTCGGTCTCGGCCTGGACTGAGGCTTCAAGTTCGTCCTTTTTCTCCAGGGTGGCTTCGAGCTCAGCCTTATACCTTTCCAATGTGGCTTCGAGCTCGGCCATCTTCTTCCCTTTAGCCTCAGCCTCACCCATCAGTTCGTGGGTCTCAAACCTGATAATTATTTGTATGCTTTTGTACCTTGATATGAATTCAACTAAATCTTCATATAGCTGCCTTGATTTTTTTATTTTTTATTATGTTCTAACGTGCTTAGGAATGACTAATGGGAGTATTTGAGACAACTTTTTCTTCATGTTTGGCTTGATTAAAGGATAATGGTTTTAGTCCTTTTTTTTATTTACAGTCATTTATATGAAGATTTATTTTATTTTTCATGGGTATCTTCATGTGCTGTTGTATGTATAAGGTGTTAATAACTACTATCAATTGACAAGACGATAATAAACAACACAAAAAGTGATATTGCCATTATTGGTATAAGATGGAAATAGTTGGTTGCTATAAGATGCATATATATTGGTCTAAAAGAAATCTTAGAAAATCCAAACTTTTTCTCTAACATGATGAGGTACTTGTATACCCATTTCAGCTCCCAATTGATCAATTTTCCGTGAAATGGGTTTGTTCCATTTTTCTTCGATTTATATGGGGTTTTATTTCATTTTTCTCGCTTATTTTTTTTATTATCTTTATTTACTCTTTTATGAGGCCCAGGGAACTAACCAACCTTTCTTGGTAAATGAAATCTACACCATATATAGGAATATTAAAAAAAGAAAATAGATTATTAAACATAAATCAAACTGACCACGATCCATTTAAAAATCCTAGGGCGTGTTTGGATGTTAACTTCTATAAAAAGAAGAAGGGTGAAGTGTCACATCGAGGTAAAGTTGTGGAAGGTTGAAAGTAGAGTTGACCTTGGGGGGAAATGAAAAGAGTGTTTGGATTCTTGTGGTAAAGGGGAGGGCCTCCACCCCACCATGTTTGGAACAGTCGTTGTGAAGTAAGCTGTCTAACATCTTATAAAAAACAATTTGACCATTTTTTTGAAAATGTGCATGATTTATGATGAGAATTGTTCATCTCTGTTAGTTAATTTGGAGATTGGCCATGGATTTGCCACACCAATGGTCTTCCTATGCATTATTTTCTAGCACCAAATCCAAACCTCATACCCTTGTTCCACTGAGAAATTCATAGCGTAGAACCATACTGTATATCCATGCTGAAAGGAGAAAAGGCCATGGGATGTGTTGGACATGTTGGGACATGGCCTAATCAGTTAAAGCATGGGAGATGTTTTGCTCATGTTGGAGTAGGCACACATTCATTTTTCCATTTTCCCTGTGGTATAATGCTTATTAATATGAAAATGAAAGGCAAAGAACACAACACAAACTCTGGAAGTGTGCATGACCCAATATGCATTTTAAGATAAAACACTTAATAATACGGCTTTTGATTCTTCTAGAAGTTTAGAAATGAGGTAGTTTAACCGTACAACAGTTTTGGCAAGTAAATCCATAGTTGGGAACTGATGGAAACAATGTTCATATAATTGGATAAAAGGTGTAGAACAACAGCAGCTTGTTAAATTCACCCTTATTGACTGCTACAAGGTCTTCAATGAGTGAGGTCCCAACAATTGGATACAAACTAAAACTATCATCGGTATTTCAAGATAAAAACGACTCAGATATTGAAAGATGGAACTTCAACACATTAACACAGTCACGTCTATAGAGTTCATATAAGTGGACACAAGGTGCAGAACAGCAGCAACAACTTTGCATTGTAGGGTTGATTGTTGCAAGGTCTTCATTCATCTTAAAACCGTCCCAAGATATATCCAGTAGAGTGAAAGGCTGTTCATCAACAATGGGTTTATAAAAAAGATTCAAACACATACATCTAGGAGTGACACTAAAAAACCCACTAACATTGGGGTGATTTCAAAGAAGTAATCATCGTAGGAATAGAAAAGTAGTACCTTTTGTTAAAACAATCCATTCCCAACTAGTGTACCTATTGGGGGTTGAAATCGGAGCAGTCTGCAATACTTCTTTTGTAGCTGCTTGTATCTGTATACCCTGCATGACCCAAAAACACTTAAAACAGAAATCACAATTTACATAAATAAACGGAACCAATTCAGGAAAGAAGATACCCTAGGTGAATGGTACAGTACTTGAATGTTTGGTATCTTTAGAAAATGAAAGGGTATTCCCTGTACATTTCCAATAATCCAATACAAGAGATAGGTATTTTGATAGAAACCTGCTATATTTGACTTGAAGATTTTACTTACCTCTACCACTGAAACCAGTGAGGGTAGAGATTGACCCGCGATTGACATTCTGTCATAGTAAAACCAAAGTAGTCCTACATTCACATAACAATGTGTGCACATTGTGGACTGAACACTAGAAAATATTGAAATAGGAGCCCAAAACTGTCCAAATATCCATGATGGGAAAGTAAATTCAGACTCCTAATGTTCGTATGAACATTCTCGCATGCCAAAAAAGTACACATTGTAACCATCCCCTGAATTAGATATCGGTAGTGGGCTACCGTACAAAATATACACATTAAAACCATCCCTTGCAGAACAGTTGCAAACTTAATGTATAGTCCTGCATCATGGCATTCATACAGAATACCATACAAAAGCACATTTACAATGGCGACTCTAATGATAGTTCATTGTAGCAAGGTAAATAGCAAAGCAGCTTAAGAGGCATATGAAAACAAGAAGGCCGATAGTGATCCAAAGCAGAGTCTCTGCTGGAACTGAAATACGCTCCGACCTGCCACTTGTCTTTAGGGTGGGCACACTTGCATATTCTGGTTTTAATTTTGCCTGTCCATGGTAGTTCAAAAAACTTATTGAATTCTACATTCGGATATCCAAGGACCTGTGCTTTGCATTCATTCCATGTATGATAAAACCCTAGATGGCGTTCCCTATATACCACGTAGCAATGAAAGCGAGCCATTTACTGTTGCATCAACCTAGAGATTAACCAGCATAGATTAAAACATGTATAAGACAACATAATAGGATAAGATATTAAACAAATATAAGTGCATGTAAGGTATTAAAAGTGCAAATCACAACAACTACACTAACCACAGCAGCTTAATTAGATAAGTAATAAAGACCATAATAACTTAATTAGATAGTTCAGCTGCATGTTCACAATCAGCTGAGAACACAGCCAGTACAGTCAGCACAAGCAATAGGGAAAGTCATAAAACAGTTTTAAAGTGGCCCATACAGTAGGACTGAGCATAAACATTCAACACAAAAGAGAAATTGTTACTGGGCCTTCCATTAAAAAGTGGCCAGCCAAAATATAATGTTTGCATCCAGTCCGGGACACAACATAGCATTCCAAATCCCTTCACCTGCCATCCAACTTCTGAGCTACATGCGCTCCTGACGAATCTTAGACATCGGCCTCAGAATCCATTCTCCCTTGTTGTCAGCAGTAATGAAGGCAGTAGCCATATCAGCATGCACAGTCAACCACTCATGAGCAAATTCGACGTCCACCCTACTCAGCGCGAGGATTCCACGAAGCTCCGTCAGTATCAAACCGGAGTGCTGCCTTTAGGACAACCGAATGGTATCAGTTACATCACGAATGGTTGTTGTTAGACCTTAGATGATCTTTCAATGCAGTGGATAATTTCAAGCAGGTCAGAGTTCCTTTTACGTGGATTGATCTGCCTTGAGTTGGTCTCTACACTCGAAGACTGGATTCTACAACCCCCTAGTTGGTCAGTCAAACCCACATTAGAATCAACCTGTAATAGGTTGAAACTGGCAGCACCCGATTCAGTCGACTGGTTACTTAGAGTTGTAGTAGCAGATCTAGCAACTGTCGTGTCACCACATCCTTCCCAAAACAGATAGTGAGCTTATCATAATCAATCGTGGAACTCTTATATGGTAGCGCCTTCGGATGACCCTATGTGAAATGCAGCCACAAAAATCAGCTGTATGGATATTTGATAAAAACAACAGTATGCAATTCAAGCATTTATTCCAGATGTAGCTGACCTGGAGTCAAGCAGTCCACACATCGTCTGACACGATGATTCGCTTCGTCGTATTATCATACCCGAATTCAGAGGCATTGAGCATCTCGGTCACTATGGCATAGTTTTTTTTCTCAAATGCTTGCATCGATTCTGGACGGCTTGATTTATCAGTATGTAGTCTCCATCACTATGCTCGATCATGGTCTCAGCCACGTGCTTATAAGCATCCATCTTAAAACCGCGGTTGGCCTTCCGACCTAGCAGCACTTGTTCGTACATCAAATCTAGCGATTCCTCGTCCATCAGTGCATTGAATGCAATATTCTTCTTCTTCGGCGACATTTGCTACTTGAAAAAAAAAAAGAAAGAATAGAAGATAAAATGAACACAGTGTCAATTGATGCCCAATATAGAATTGAAGTGATGGATTATAGTCACGTTGCATTTTATTTATAAGAGTACAATAGGTGACAGCAGGCATACAACAACTGATTTCATATTCTAGAAAAGACATTACATTCTACTGCCTATTCAGATTGTTATAGTACTCATCCCATAGACGTCTAGCAATGCCGTCCCTAAATCTGTGCCAGTCATCCTTTCCCTTTCACTTCGTGAGTAAATCATTAGAGGCCTTGAGTGGGTACCATTTGCTGTAGTTGTATCTTCTGTTGGGTCATTATCATATTCAGTTGACCACATGTTGATTTCATCTTGATCCTCTAAACCGTTATCTAATCCATCTACTGGATCGATAGAGTTTGCTCTGATGAAATTGTGCATGACACAACAAGCAACTACAATGGACACTTGGTCTTTGTACGCATACTGCGTAGCCGTCTTCAAAACATAAAAAATGGTTCTTTAATACCCTAAATGTCCGCTCTATAACATTGTGGGCTTGTGAGTGCCGCTTGTTAAATAGTTCTTATTCATTTTGGAGATTCATGCCCCTGAATTCACTCAGATGGTATCTTACCACATGGTATGGAGCTAGAAAACCAGGTGCATTCATGTAACCAACATCTACTAAGTAATACTTTCATAGTGGATCGAAATGAAAATGAAAGCCTTGTTAAAAAATATACACGACTGAGCAAAATGTGTTAAGCATAATACATAGCATCGATTACCTTGTGGCACAATTAAGGGATCTTCTCCCAACAATGCATTTTGCAAGACCCTTGCATCAGTAGCCGGTCCCTCCCATCCAGGTAGAACATAATGAAAATTTATATCAAAGCCACATGCACCTAGAACATTTTGGGATAAAACACCTTTCCTATTCTGAAATGCCCCATGCATTTCTCTCTGAACATGTACCGGAACATGAGTTCCGTCAAGAGCTCCAATGCAATCCTATTGGGATATTTAGGATTAATGATATCTTGATTGAAATTAAACAAGAAACTGAAAATAGCAATAATTTTTTGTAGAAAGTATACCTCGAATCCATATGGCCATTTGGGCGTGATTTATTAACTGCGTAAAGAACTTCTTGGAAGTGCCGGCTAATGGTTTCCCTAGACCTAAAAAATCTAAAACTATTGGTCCTGTTTCTAACACTGTGTGCAATAGTGTGCATGAACTCTGCTATAGCCTCTTCTACAGAAACTTGACGAGTGTCTCTTAGTAGCTTCTTGTCACGCAGTCTGACATAGCAATCTAAATGTACTAATATCCATCCTTAGTTGGCTTATACATTCACTGTCCCTCCCATTGATTAAGGTCAAGATGAATTCTGTTCTGGCAAGGTCCCTATTTCTTTTCTTAAACTTACGCTTGGATGAAGCAAACTCAGAACCAAGCATAAACATTTGTTCCCTCCATGTTGATACACTGCTCCACAGTGTACTTAAAATAGCATTCTTATGATTCTCATTCTCCTTCTTGTCATGGTAGATTCCTATATGAATAGATGGTGCAGCCTCCATGCTTCTTACTAGGTTATTTGTTACAAGGTGCATTCAGCTACTTCACATATCCGACCACAATAGCTATGTCTTATTTTCTTTTCAGCCATGGTGTAGCTATACATTAACATTGGGCAATTGACTTTACCCACAATAAATAAACAATGCCAACTGTTTGTGAATCAAGCATTCTTTTCTAATCACGTGCAGTCAATCATATTGTATAACATGTCAAACATAAATAAGCATGTGAAACAAACAGAGTTAGGATTGCGAAAAAAACAAACTCCACGAATAGAGTTCATATAGCATTTGAGATATTTAAAAGCAAGGGAGAAGATAGTAGTATGTAGTAGATCTTCAAACAGAAAGGGTGTGGAGTAACTAATGCTGTAGAGATTGACCTTCAACTTGAGTGCCTGAGGCTGGAAAAAGATCTCGTGCCGGTCACTGTGGTCAGTAGTCAATCTAAAAGTAAAAACGAGATCTCTCAATGTAAAATATTTGTAAATTTCCAATCCTCAAATTTATAATCAAACCCAATGTCAGCAATTGCATGCTAGCATGATTATTTAATAAAAAGAGAAATAATTTTTTTTTCAAAAATTAAGAAGTCGCACAACAACCACAAACGATGGGTGATTGGTTGCGCAGGTTCCTTAAGATGATTGCGAAAAGCATGTTACTACTTCCACAATCAACCGTACCACTAGATTTCTTATTGTTCTACTGGCCTCCTAGATCTAATTTATTGATTTTACTATTTGCATTGAATTTAGGAGTTTGTGATTTCTAACCAGCATACCAGCCTTCACAACAAAATTCAGCTACAACCCACAGTGGCAGTTATGCCCAAATTTGGACCCTGGGTCTTAATATCATGGACTGAGACTTTGTTTCAGGAAGTAGACATGCATGTATGGTTGGGTTACTCTAAACCATTTGATGCACTGTGTGCAAGAAAGGAGAAAAAGGGCAGGGTTAGTAGGAGTCGGACGTACCTCTGCAGAATAGGTTCCCCAGGACTCTTCTTCCTACTGCAGAGATGATGAAAACAAACCTTCTTACCCTAGCCTTTATGATGGCACCTCGTTTGCTTGCACCATTGAAGAGGGTTGGTAGGGTATTTTATTGCTTCACCAAATTCGCGAAGGGTTTTAACTAGTTCTAATCACTGACAAAAGTTTCCTGCAAGAAGAGACCTGGAGAACGCTTCTGGATGCAGACTTGATTTGAAAGATGGATGAATGGTTTCTTCATGTACCATGTGTCTCTTATCACCACAGAAGCAAGAGTTGTGCATGCGGATGTTAACTTATCTCGTTTCCACCGCCTACTGAATGGGATCAAAACAAAGATCTGAAGAACTCTGTAAGAAGATATTGGGGTCCTTCGCCGGAGAGGGGAGACTGAGAAGGCAAAGAGGGTGTTGGGAGGTCACCTCAACCTTTACTCCTCTTGAAGATGGCAGTAACTAAATAGCTCTTTCCAAGAAGCGAATCGAAGATCTGGAGGACAATGCAAGAAGATATTGGGATTTCTTCGCTGGAGAGGGGAGACTGAGAAGGCAAAGAGGGCGTTGGGAAGTCGTCTCGTCCTTTACTCCTCTTGAAGATGCTAGCGGCTGAATAGTGCATTCTAAGAAGTGAAGATGTGTGCTCCGCGTTTCGCCTTAAAGTGTGTTCGGATAACCCTCACTCTGCTCTTAACTTTGCCCACCAAAAACGCTGCTTATTAAATTTTATCCGTTGGGGTACGGAAAAAACTCACTTCACCGCCGGGTAAGAATCCAAACACGCCCTAAGGATTTCCTATCTTATCCTCAAGTTTGATATGGCGGAGGATTTGATTTCTAGAGCGGGGAAGGGTTTCAATGATGGATTCTTTTGATATTTAATACTAGTCCATCTCCTACATTTTGAGTGTGTGTGTGTGTGTATAGGGAGATGCTCCTATGAGAGATATTATCTCACCTTATATGAGAGATAAGAGTGGGGGCCCTCACATTAAAGTTGTTGGCTATGGATGTGAGGGCCCACACCTTATCTCTCATATAAGGTAAGAGATATCTCTCATAGGAGCATCTCCCATATAATATATATATATATATATTCTTTCAAATGATTTTGTTAATTTATGTCATTTTTCTAATGTCTGATTTTCATTCAGACCATTTAGTGTTGAAGGGCTTCTCTTTTTATCCATTTTCATGATTTTTCTTTTTCATTTTATTATTGACTTTATTGTATTCCATTTTCATTTACTACTGGTTCTTAATATGCTATTTGGGAAAAAAAATATCATAGAAATGCTTCAACACTAGGTGAAAATCTTTTTGTGTTGTGCAGGTTCATTTCATATTTGTTTGGGTAAAATCACTTATTTTTAATGCTTAACTTGATTTTATTAATGTTATCATTATGTTTATTAGTGGCACTTTTTTCGTTTTATCCTTTTTAAGTATTCTTTTTAGTTTCTATTTTTCTCTTTGAAGTAGAACTCGAAGAATTGATATTTTTCTATCAAATTATGATTCCAATCGTTAGGATTGATCTGAATGAGGATTGAATAAAGAAAGTTATTAAGAAGATTACTCTTTCTTTGGATTTTTGCTACATTTTTTTTTGTCTAGATTGTCTATTTAAAGGCTAAAGGAAGGATGACAAGAATATTCACAACTTAAAAATCCGACCATGATCCTGCTTGTAGTATAGCTAACAATTAAAGATTTTTTGACCTTTGATATCATGATGTTGATGAAATAGCCTCTCTTTTGTTAGATAATGCTCGGGTCAAAGTCCAAGAACACTTACCCTCTCCAAACTTGACCATCTCACTACCAAACCTACCCCTAATATGAAAATCTCATATTTTATATTTTTCTTGTACGCTTTAAATTTTTTAAGTGTCTTTTATATTATGAATTATATTACCCGTGCTAAGCACGAGTGTCTTTTGCTAGTACAAGAAGTGAATATAGATCTACAATTGGGTTATTAATCGACCAATTTTCCTGTATATCATGATATGTAGGCTATTCTTTTAGTTTGATATGATTTGCATATTGGATGAAACTCAAGTCAATGAAAAAGTGAAGCAAGGAAGAAGGGTTTATGATCCAAAGAATCCTAGCGTTTTTATTTTTGTTAACTCCATCCAAGGGGGTAGGGACCCAAGAGAGAACCCGCACATGCAGGGAGGGAACACTTGCATTATGTGGGGTGAAGTTGCCCGCACACATGGAGAAAGAGTATAACCAGTGAACAATCTCTGTAGTTAGGTGAGAGGTGGGGTTCCCATCCAACTGGGCAACCCCTCGTTCTCAAAGAACTTGGGCCAGTTTGACAATTTAATATTAAAGTAAAAGTGATGCAAAGCATTAAATCAAGATATAATAAAATATAAGGGGTTATGATGATATTTTGTCTTTTGTGGATTGGTAAGGAACCTTTTTTACTTTCTGTGTAAAAAAATTGGTTTTTTTTTTGTCATTTCGTGGAGAAATGAAGAATTTTTTTTTTTTTTACTTTTTTTTAAAAGAGAGAATTTTGAAGATGTGTACTTTTAATTTGACATCTTGTTTGAAGAAAAGATGCTTTACAATACTTTTACTAACCTAATAAATTTCCAAATTAGATCGACAAATGGACTATGGTTTCTTTCATCCTTCCTCTTCCCATTCCTACTTCCGTTTTGTAGTCATCAAATACATCTTTTCTCTCTTTACTAGACCTTACTAAGGCTTAGAACTCACAAACCTACACACTAGCCAACCATTGTAGTCATTTCTTTCTTTCCCTTTTGTTCTATATGAGAAAGGAGAAATTTATTCTAAATAAAGGAAAAAAAATACAAAGGGCTTGCCATCTCACGCAATCAATTTGCAAAACTTCAAACCAGTTCCTATTAATAAAGGACCTAAACTAATTCTAGGCAGATTACGGGCTATACTAATAAACTTTTTAGGAACAAAGAAAAACTTGGTGCAAATAAAAGAACTAGCAATATCCAAACTATCAAGGGTCGTGTACTTGAGGGCCCAGTCTAATTTCCCACAATTGGCTTTAACCACCTCGCGGGCATCTAGTGAAATAATGTTAAAGAAATCTCCTCTCACAAGCCAAGTATGCTACATTGACGACCGCCCTCACTTCTTTCTCTTCAAACAATTGGGATCTTGCACCTTTGGAAGCACCTGCTCCACAAAAGGGTCATCATTACAAAATAGAGCAAAATCAAAAGCAACTTCCTCCTTTGATGCATTAAAACCTACAATAGAGAAGAGTTAAAGACCTCATCTTTTCTTTCCATGACCAGATTCATGGGTAGTGGAATTGCCCATTGGGATTTTTATCTACATTCCTAACTTTTGGGCAGTTCTGAGTTCATCATACTTTCACTTAACATAATCGAACGACTCAATTATTATTTGCCATTGTATAATAGTTCATTTTGGACCTTCGTTATAGCACAACATAAAGCCATCACCCATCATTTAATCGAAGGATCAGTGAGGGGGCAAAGACATGGTTGAAATATAGCCTTGTACGTACCACTTTGTCCACCACTCGATGATATTATTAGAAGATATGTTGTGGGACATAATTCCAATCCAGATTTGAGTTAAACTACTCGAAAATTACAACGAAACAAAGCATATTAATTCAGCGAAGCAAAAATTACACCTTTTATGGATCTTGCATATGGAGGAAGATGCGCCGTCTTGGCTATTACATTCAGAAGGGCAACAGATGGGTTTTCGGGAATGGGAAGGAAATTGACATTTGGCATATTCATGGTGCACAAACATCCCTATTGCTGCCTCTTTTTTGCATCATTAATTCCTAGAAGACCAACGTCTCTCCTCCCTCTTTCACAATGGCACTTGGTATATTCCCAACAACTTACATATTGATGTTCAAAATTTGTTGTCCCAAGCTACATCCTCTCTCATTCCAGATCCAATTGTTGCGATACTTTAATTTGGACTTCTTCCATACATGGTAGTCTCTCCCTCAATTCAACCTGGCATGCCATTCGGTCAAGAGCCATTAAACTAATCCATTTTCATTAGTACAATCTACTAGCTTTGGAAAGCTAGGAATGAAGCTCTGTTCAGCGATTCAGCGCCTTCTCTCAGTAGAATCAAGGTCCATCTCCAGGATGAAAGTCCTGGGATCCTAACCCTAGAGGGGGGGGGGGGGGGGGTGAATAGGGTGTGCTACAACTATGACCAATTTAGACCAATTTAATTTCTTAACATAAACTAGTCACATGTGAAGATTAACCATACAATATGCGGAAGCTAAAATAAACAATCACCACAAAAGCAAGCACCACAACACAAAGGTTTATAGTGGTTCGGCCTCAATGCCTACGTCCACTACCGGCTTGTGATCCAATCACCCCACCGGATTTCCACTATTTATGCTTTTTACTAGGCTAAGCAATGACCCTTACAATGTTGTTTTTCTAGGCTAAACAACAACCTCTCAATGTGCTTTTCTAGGCTAAGCAATAACCTTTACAAAATGCTTTTCTTAGGCTAAGCAATAACCTTTACAAGATGCTTTTCTTAGGCTAAGCAATAACCTTTACAAATGAATGATTTCTCTAAGAAGGTGTCTTCACAAAAGAACACTCCAAGAGATACAATTTAAGCACAATTGAATTGCCTCTACATAGGCTAATATGAAAGTGTAATTCAAATTACAAACATACACTAAATGAGCTAAAGTGTGTGCACAAGTGTATGAATGCTTTTCTTCAATCAATTTCAACAATGAAGCTCTTAAATGAATGCATGATGCATTTTAAAATCAAAGCTTATAAAATGATGATTGAAGAGAAAACTAATCACATAAAAGATTCAAACAACTTTGAAGAAATGAACTAAACAAGTTGTATGAATATTAAAATCTAAGAGCATGTGAATTAGTCAAGAGAGTTTGCAAACCATTCTTAATATTCCAAAGATGGTAATGAGTTTGCAAAACAACTCTTTAAAAACTAGGAATCATGCATAAAAGAAAATACAAAGATTTAACCATGCATTGATTCTAATTTTAATGGAAATCAAAATGATAAGTAAGATGTACCTTTTTAAAACTCAGCATTTGATTTCCAAATAGCCCTCTAGCCTTTCCAACTTCTTCCCCTTTCTTTGGCTCCAAAATGGTCTCAAAAGTTCATGGTTCAAACCTCAAAAAAGGTTGGAAATGAATGGACTTTATAAAGAAAAACAGTCCAACGGCTAGTCCTCGGTCGACCTGGAAACAGGTCTCGGTCGACCGGGATCACGCAACGGTCAGAAATATGACCGTTGGGGCTCCAAGGGCCCAGTTGGCCTGCAGTGTTCCCGGTCGACCGGGACCTCTGGGCCGGTCGACCGGCGACACTGCCGGACCACCCCCTGGGACAAAAATTCCCATAAAATGCAAATTTGAAGGTGTTTCTTTGTGGGGATTTTTGGGCCACTAAACCAAGCTTGGAAACATGTTTTAAATCAAACGAAGATGTTTAAAAACATGAAACACAAAAAGCCTAAAATAATTTGGAAGATTTAAAACATAGGCTAGCTTGATTTCTAAAAACTCTTTTCACATAAAAATGCATACAAAAATGATTCTGAAAGTGATGAATGTATGCAAGGCACAAACCTAAATTCTCAATATGATTTCTCAAAAGTAATGCACAAAGAATTAGGATTTCAAAAGAGTTTGAATTCTAAAAACAATGCATCCAAGTATAAAAACAAAACATGCATAAAACAATACTTTTTCAAATCTTAAAAGCAATGCATGTATAAAACCAGATTTCAAGGTTTTCTAAAACAATGCAAGTATGAAAATTCAAATGATGCTAAAGTGAAAATGCATCCATCAAATTGCAAATACAAAATTCCTAACACAGGAAACCCTTTTCCTCTCCTTGAAGAAGATCTCAAACCCTTTCAGAGCATCCAACTTTGGTCTCTTCTCAATTTTTTTAGGAATTCATGAGATTCCATCCACAACAAACTTATAAGTAGTGCTTTGATTACTTGCCTCTTAAAATTTCCTTTTTTTGGTCTTCTTCTAGTTCTTTTCCCTATATTTTAGGGCTCCAAGAGCCTATGTAAGTTCTCTTTCTTCTTTTTCTCAATACTAAGTAACTTGATAGGATGAGAGAGAGGGAGCGCTTCCAAAAAGCTTTCCACTAGTTTATAAACTACTAGAGTGAGAGAGTTTCAACTAATATTCACATAATAAGTAGACTTTGCAATAAATTGGCCATTGGCCCCCTTAAATTTCATATGAACCCCTATTATTAGTGATGTTTTGATTAGATTTTCATTTTGGCCCCTCCCAGAAAATTTGTTTTTCACAGTGGTCCCCTCAAGTTATATTTCCTTGTTCTGCCCCTGCCCTCCTATCCTCCCATCTATTATGAGAAATATAATATCTAAGAATGTTGTTAATATCCTTAACTATGCTAAATGCATTCCTAATTTTCTATCCATCCCATTTATCATCCAAGTCCAAAATATCTTTAACTAGTAAGGTTGGGAAACAAGAAAACATGATTGAGAAACAAGGAAAACTTGTTTTCTCCAGCCTTGCTCATACGGAATCCAATCACAAGTCTAGAATGAAATTCTCTCCCATTTACTAATAAGCCATCCTATAATGCTGTTGGTTCTTTTTCTCAGGAGTGAGTGTTAGTTGCCTTGAGTGTCTTGCTCCTCACACACACACACAACACACACACACACACACACACACACACACACACACACACACACACACACACTCATTAGCCCCTTCCTTTGGCCCCTTCCCCCTTATCTTTGTTGGCTGTAGTGACGGTAATTTGTAAGATGTAAAATAAGTTCTAATTCATACATGCGATGTTCATGATGTGGTCTATGTTTAAGCATGTTTGTTTACATGTGGTAAAGCTAAAAGGTGTTAGAAAGTAATTCTTGTTAGAAAATTGTGTGGCCCAGCTGCTATGGGCTGAGCCCGGCGGTATTCCGCTGATGAACTTCCAATAAGTCTTGACCTAGTAGAGTCAAATAAGGATCAAACTTTTAGTTGTAGAGTTTGGATCATGATCAAACTCTCAGTTTGGCAAAATTTCCATGCCGGTCAAGAGATATGGGGTTTTAAGAGGGGTAGAGTCTGTAGTAATTGAGACTCCTAAGGATCGTTGTATATAAGGGAGATGGGAACTCTTGGTTGATCATTTAATAGATTTGAGAGCATTTGCAGTGAGTTCACATGATCTATCTCATACCGAAACGCACAAAGGTTCTCAGCGAGTTGGGTTCTAACACCCATCTGGGATTAACAATTCTTTTAATTGGTATATCTTTTGGAAGTTCTCAAAGCCATAGCTTTCTTTGGGTGGTAAAGCACAGTCAAGGCAAGTAAACTTATGTTTAATTTGAAATTTCAGTTTTAATTCAATTTCTGTAAAATTCTGAAAATTTGTTAAATGATTGATTTGGTTGTATATGTTTTCAATCTATTGTATTTTTTTTACATCTAACATTTGCCATAAGTTTTGAGTTAAATAAATGTTATATTAGATATTAGAAATGGTAAGAAATGGAAGAAAGTTTGTTTTGGGTTGAGACAAAGACAAAGCAGAATTATGATTCTATTTCTAGTGTGTAGTCGGTCGACTGACTTTGGTCATTCGGTCGACCGGTAGTTCGAAAACTCTTTGTAACTGAGACTCATCATTTCGATTTTCTTTGAACCTGGTCCACCCGAGGTTCACCCTAGTTGACCGGCCACCTTGAAATTTTACTGAATAATTTTTGGAAAATATATTTTTATTTAAAAGTGTATTATTTTATGAATATATGATTCTTTAACACAATAAACTTGTTTGTAGTAATTAAACATTATTAACCATATTTTCTGATTTTAACAAAAAATATATTTTATTCAACTAATTTCTAAATTTATTGAAATTAATGATTTTTATGAATTAACTTCTGCATTTTGAATTATATCAGGAATTTTATAGTTCTTTGTATTTTTTAAAATATGATGTTTGATATTAGCATTGTTCATTTTATCTGTATCAATCATGTTTAGAGCTAATTTTGTATAAGACATCTGTATTTCTATTATTTTTCGCATCTATATACATGTACTCTGATATTGGCACCACTTAGCTCGTTCTTTCTGGATGTAGATGTGGTAAAAGTTGGACTGTTCTGTTTTGTATACTAGCTACTGCTTAATTATGTTCTATTGCAGTATTTTGTACTCCTGGTACCTCTGTATTTTGTTCTATTCTGTGGCTACCTTTTGACATAAATGGGACCCACTATTTTGTATTATGATTATCAAGCTGATGTGTACATTGCCTTCCTGCTACTCCTGTTATATCTGATATATATATATATATATATATATATGACCACATCAAGTTTATTTTGTTATATCAGTTATATGGTATCTCATGTTACATATATTGTTAAGATTTATTCTACTAATAAGTTATTCAGTTATTTTGGTTTATTTTATCAGTTCACTTGCTCAATTTTAGTGATGTGACGTTTAACGTTACAGGATATATCATTAATACCCCAGGAACCGAGACGTTCCAAGAGGCAGGTACTACAGTAGGTGAGTGAACTAAAGTTGAGATTTAAAAAAAAAAAAAAAAAAAAAAAAAAAAACTTGAGATCATATAAATCTGAGGAAATACCCAACTCTCATCATAAATGGATAACTGTGCTGAGGAAAGACATGTTTGGAAAGTTTAGTAAGTGGTGAGGAGTCAAAGAAACGTTTCAAACTTATATATTATATCTTTAAATTTGAAAGGCTAACCAGTTGTAAATATTTTGAGATACTCATGCTCAGTTATTATCTGTTCATAATTAAATGCTATCACTGTTTTATATGCTTCCGCAGGAAATTTTTTTAAATATTCAGATTACTCACTCATGATATCCTATGGGATTGGTGTGAGATTTATCTTTTATTAAATTCATTGACTTAAATCCTACACTAGTTACGTCATGAAACTGGACCATTAATGATACCCAATCTCGTGGCGGTTTTTATTGGATAAACCTCCTTAGACCTTTAATAGACAAAAAATACCAAGTTTTTTTTTTTTTTTTTTTTTTTAGTAACCAGATATGACTACCCGCCAAACTTTACTTTTTTTTTTTTTTTTTGCACTTTTGCGTTGAGTATGATATCGTTGCTTATTTTTAGTACTCTCCATATATCATTGTCTCGAAACCCCTTTTCCCAATTGTCATCTTTTTCATTTAAGAGAGATTCTCTACAACTTTCTCATCTCACAACCTACTTTTTGGCCTTTTCCCTTTGATTACTCCATTAAAGAGGAAAGTGGACTCCAATCAATATTTCCCTTTGGACTTTTCCTTTGATTCTATGCAAACCTATGATTCTCTGCAACTTTTAACCGTAAGAAATGTTGCAAATGTATTCTGAACCCATTAAGGTGAAAATAACCTCAAATGTATTTTGATTTGTGAAATGTAATGGTCTATGTGAATGTGAATGTGAATATGGAACTTATTATGTGAAATGGTTGCGTCAATCTAATGCTAAACCCTATATAATTGTGACTGTGAAATGTTCAAGGAAGTGTGTGTATAAATGTGTTGATGTGGAATGTTGCTCCATCATTCGAATGTAAATTTGTGAATTAAGAAGAATGCAAGATTTGTGAAGGTGAAAGATTTACTAATGATTATAAATGTATATATCACATTCTGTGTATTGTGTAAATGTCTCAGTAAAATGTCTCAAACTGGCATGTGATGTGTGTGGATGTAACTGTTATGAGCATCGATGTCGATGCCCATAGTAGTTAGAATTCATTGAATTGCTGCCAATTGAGAGTGTAAGCATGTATTTAGCATTGATATCATTGCTCGTAGTATTGGGAGTATTAGGCTGCGCTGAGCATCGATATCGATGCTCATATGAGTTTAAGTCACCGACTCAAGACCACTGAGCATCGATATCATTCCTCGTAGTGTTAAGTGATGCCAATCTAAGAGTGTTAGTATGTCTTGAGCATCAACATCGTAGCTCAACAATTGGTAGAAAACCAAACTTTGACATTTAAGGATCATGACAATGTTACATTCATAGATCAATCCTATATCAATTGATTCACATCATAAATCATGTCTTGAATGCACCTAAATACTCAACATCATCTCCATCTCTACATTCACATTCATGTTGATGTTCACATTCACCCTTCACAATGTTTACATATGCCAATATAAATATAAATCAAACACTCAGTACTCCTTATTTGAAATTGAGACTTATGTTCCAAAATTCAATAGCCAAACAAGAAAAGAAACTTCAGTGCTTTCCTCAGTTCCATAACACTCCAACACTATAACTTATCTCCATTGGACTCTCTACATTCAAATTCAAACTCACAACATCTACATTACAAACACCCATTAAAATAACACATGCTAAATCATTTGCTCCCAACTCGTTTTGAATATGTCAACAACTATTTTAGATTGCTAGAGCATGGGAAGTTCCTCATCAATGTCTCGATCTCTTTTCAAGTTCTCAACTGGAATGGGTAAAAGAATAACTATGTGTATATATAGGAGTGCTAGAGAGCACATTATACTATATTAAAGCCATGGGTTTTGAAGATAAATTTGACCGTGACACTTATGATTTTGACTTGAATTTATAACTCCCCAATTTCATTATGTAACCACTCATCTCCACTTCGAATAAGTAACAACTCATTTCCTCCACTTCATGTAACCACCTCTTCTTCCCACTTTTCACTTTTCTACAAGAACTTCATTTTCATCCCTATCATAATCGCTAAATCATTGTCATGAGTATTTGAGGATTGACTTTGCATAATCTAAGTTTTTATTAATAAATAAGTAAATACAGTTTTCAGTTATTGGTGAACATGCCCGTGCTAAGCACGGGTTGTTGTGCTAGTTTTATATATTAAAGCCAAGGGTTTTGTGCTAGGTTTTATTATTATTATTATTATTATTATTATTATTATTATGCAACTTGCTTAATGGATGAAAAGAGATACTCCACACAACCTTTTTAATATACGAACTTTTAATTTATAATGCGATTGTGCTGAGCACGGGTGGTTGTGCTAGTGTTTTATTAAAATGAGATGACCTGCATGATTCAAGTGTCATTTACCCACGAAGCATCACTGCTAAATAGAATTGAAAATAAATAAGAAAATAGTTAATGAAGGAATGATGCTTATTGATGTAAATATAAGCAGTATTTACGATTACAACATTTAGAAAACCAATTCACACTGCCCATCTTTTCCATCAAAACACCAAATTGAAAACAATATCAACCCAACCTAGATCCACACAATCTTCACTCTTAACTTTGTAGTTACACCATCAGGATTTGCAATTCAAATAGGAGACTCAAATACGCAATGAATAGCTTGCAGAATCAATTCTTCAATATGACAACACTAATGAAGTCTTATTGAGCAAGGAACATGCATTTTAGCATCGAACAAAAGTCCCAAAGGAAACCTAGAAAAAAACTCAAAGTCCCCCATTTCAATACTGCACACACATAGCCCATACAACAACTTCAATCCATCTTCTAAAAAATGTACAACATCTTATATTTATAAAGGAGATTGTAAAATTAGTTCATTCAAACCTAAAATCAAATACATTTAAAAAAAAAAGAGGGAAGTATGTATATACCCTAGAAATCATAATCAAACACAAATAAAAATATATGTAATATTTCCACGTGGTTTATCTTGACGTGAATTACGATAGCTGTAGAAGGTTAGTGGATGATTAATAAAATAAAACCGTCGATGACCATCCACGTGTGTGCTACAAAGAGAAAAAAGGTAAGAGAGATACCAACACGTGCTTGGAAGGATTGAAAAAGAAGGAAAAAAAGCTAAAAAAAAAAAATAGTGTCTTGGATGAGCTAGGGATCACCACACGTGAAGAAGAACGTTGCAATCAATGTGGGAAGAAGAGATGAAGAAGAGGAAGAAAATGGGAAAAAGGGCCGTAAGCTGTATATAGTACGCAGTTAAAAGTAAAATAAAATAACATACCGAAAAGGGCCCCTGGGACCAATCCGGGCCATATAAATCTTTTGGGTCTTTCTTGGTCTCCTATGTCTCTAAGATAATTTATCCGGTAAAATTCCCTAATTTTTATACATGTTTAAATATATTTATACTAAGGGAAGTTCGTTTTTAGTATGACCCATAGAGACCCATACTTGGGCAACCATTAATTAGTAGCAAGATGGTCCATGGATTTCTAGGGAAAGGCTAACTGGATAATCAGGGCTCTGTTAACCTAAAAGGTTGCACACAAAGCTACAGATGAAACCTCTGCGGCTGAGAATTCAGGTAACCCATTACCGTTTGGCACTTTACTAATACAATCAAAGTGAAGTAAAGTTTTCATTTTCCAGACAAGATGTCACATCAAATGCACTTTATTTCAAACTCCCTCCATCTTTTTTCATACAAACAGTAAAAAAACTACATTTATCCACTAAAATACAAAAAAAACTCCACGTTTCCATATTAAAAGTAAAAAAAAAAAAATCATAACAAATAACTAAGAACAAAATACCATCATAACCTACTTATATTTTATTCTTTCTTCAAAATCAACTTTACTTGACTTGACTATATTAGTAGAGTTACCAAACTAGCCCATGGACCTGAATGAGTCTAGATGGACTATGGACCTGAATCTAAATGTCTTCTAAATGGGGCACATAACCTAGTTTTTCAAGTCAGGTCATTGGGTAGTTGGGTGAAAGGTGATCAATCCATTGCGCTCCCTACCACTGTGGCCTGTAAATATAGATAGCCACAAGAAACATGAAATGAAAGCATATATATATGGTGATGACCCCAGTTTTCCAATCTATACAACTGGTGCATCATAACCCATCAAAAGTGGGATCCACCAGCCGATCACTTCTCACATCATAGAGGCTGTTACTGTGTATCAAGGGAACTAAGCGTTATCCGTAGCAATTTTATCAGATTCAACGATTGCTTTGGGTATATACAACTATAGGACTTCTCACGCTACGAACACCATTAGGCCACACCAGTTGGGTAGAGAGTATAGAGCTCCCTGTAGGCAATCCTTTTCCCGTGACAGTAACCACAAAAGAATGCTTCTCATTCAATGACTTGAATGATAAGACACTTGGGTTAACTATGATTTGGAGATCAGGATGTTGATTCACTATTATCGCCTTATATATATGTAGACGCTGATGAGCCAACATTGGTGACTGATCTTGAAAAATTGCTAGAGAAAGACTTGTTTCTGCCAACCAGCAGTTGAATTGATGGGTAATTCAGGTCGCCAGCAGTTCCTGTAGTTTTACTGCTACAGTTGATAGTCTCACCCGAAATGCTTCTGATTTCATTTTCACTGTAACCCTCATTGCATAAAAATTGTAAGTTGTCCTCTTTGGTAATATCATACACTAGACCGGGATCAACAGCCTTCACTGGGTCTATCTGGCCAGCACCATAGGCAAATTCGACTTCGGGATTTTCCCTAGAATTCATCAGAAAAGCTTAAGAGAAAACAAAATTAGTCAGGAAGGAGTGCAAAGAAGCCTAATAAAATATGCCTAGTCAAGTGCAATTCTTGTGCATATGTATGAATTCATGCTTATAAAGTGTTGAGGGGAATCACAGTGTGGTTGAGTGATCTTTGGATGGGTAGCTTACCTCAATGGACACTAGGCCAACTTAGAAAAAAATAAAAGTGTTGATTGAAAACTAAATAAAATTTCTAGTAGTCATAACAGCAGACTTGATAGCAGCAGGTGACCATTCAGGGTGGAATTCCTTCACATATGCAGCTGCACCTGATACATGTGGGCAGGCGCCATGGATGTCCCTGATAATATAGCATATTTTGCATATCTTTTATATTGTGTAGCACCTGTCAAACAGGCAGATGGCGAGAAAGCGGCTATAATGTCGACACCGGGAGCACTTATGACTGGCTGCAATAGATCATATTACAAGGTTTTTAGATATTATATGCTAAGACATTGCTCATTGATTCATCAATATGAAATACCAACCTTGAGAATGTTAGATGAAACGGGGTTCGGTCCTCTTGAAGAGACGGAAACAACTACTGGAGCTTTCAAGTCTAAAGATCCAGACTTGAGTATTTACGTGAGTGGTTTCCTGTTGAATGAAAAACTACATCAGACCCCATTAAGAAACTGGAACTTGCAACTAAAAGATCTCATCCAAGTTGGAGCGTCTAATCATATCATATTAGAGATTCTTCATAGAATGAAGCCTTTTTTTATATCATGATAGATTCCATGTAAGTCAATTTTCAAGGAGGCAAGTCCATAATAAGTCTCAAGTACTCTTTGAACTCTGTTAAAGATTTATTGGCCCTGATAAGCAATGGAACAAAAATGTTGAATAAAAGTTCCTTTTTTTTTTTTTTTTTGACAATCCCATTGTTGTGGATGACATTTATAAAATATATATCCCACTGCAAAATTGGGGAGATAAGAGAATAGGGCCTCTTTCAAAAATGGCCAACTCACAACCAAATCTGCTTATAAGGTTATTTTAAGAGTTAACGAGGAAAACAATTTTTTCTCAATAAGTTGGAAGACTCTATAGAGGCTCCCTGATCTTCCTCAAAAGTCAAAAGATTCTTCTGTTTGGATGGAAATGCCCTAGAAATGCTATTTTGGTAAGAGCTTCTATTAACTCAATTGATGCTACCTGCCTTATTGTGCTAAAGTAGAGGAATTAGTGTGCCATGCTCTTATGCTATGTGATCATGCCAGGGCTAGTTGGTTTGGCTCATCTTGGTCTCTTAAAGCGCAATTTTCATTTCTCTAATTTAATAGAATAGTGGAACGAATTATGTGAGAATGGAATAGTGGCTTCTCTGGTTGTGATCACTCTAAACGTGTGGATCTTAACCATGTGGTGGGTCATATGGAAAGTAAGGAATGATTTCCTCTTCAAGGGATTTTCCTTGAATCCAATCAATGTCGTTCTATCAGTTAAAAGGCCGTGTGAAGGGCCTATTGTCTCTCCTAATTAATTTTATTGCTGAGACAAGTGAAGGTGAATCTTGCTTTGCTAGAGTGATCTCCAATGAGGAAGATGCTTTAATCTTCTCAGATGCAGCCTATAGAGCTGCATAAAGGAAAAGCTATGGAACTATAATGAACGAAAGTGTCATTCAAGAGTCAGAAGGTTATTTCCTCAAAGGAGACTGATATGAGCGCAATCATCACTACTTTAAAAATGGAAAAGGACTAGGGCTTCACCAGAATTTGTGTTAACGGAAGCTACAGAAGTGGTGCAAGCTCCTAAGGGTGATTTTGATTGTGTGATTAATCATCTCTATTATTAATAGATATCAAAGATCTGGTTTCAAATTTTGGTTATGTTGATTTTGTTTGATTTCTTGAAAATCGATGGCAGAGTAATGTTATTCTTTGAAACAGGACATTGTTTGAGATAGGTTCTGTGGTCTAAGGGGTTAGGGGCTCTTTTTTTTTTTTTTTTACTTTTATCTTTCTTTTGGTTGTTTGTCAAGCTCCCTCTCCCTCTTTGGTTGTGTTTTTTTTTTTTTCCCCTTTCTTTCTAATTAAAGTCTTTCTTTTTCCAAAATTTGAAAAAAAAAGTCTCAAAACATTTTAAATGATTTTTACATCACAAAGGGTAAAGATATACAGAGCATGTTCAGTAAATTCATACTGAACAGTAAGTGGCTTGATGGATGAAGGCTATATGATAAATATGTTGGGAGAATGTCAAGTACTTACTAAGTAGATTCTGGAAACCATAAATTTGGGGATAAAACAACAATTCAAATTTTTTTTTTTTTAAACCAAACTAGGGGAAGTTCTTCTACTTGCACAATACATGCAATTCTAAATGCATACATAAAATAGGCATCATAGAGGGGCAGAGGGTCAGAGGTTTCAGAACTGAAAGGAAGAATAAAATTCTTAAGATTTTAGTCAGTAGAAAATGGTATCGTTCACTTTTAGTCAGATGGAAGATATTTTTTTATGTCCCCTTGATATTTTTACCTTGATACTCGATTTTAGGCACTACAAAAGAAGCTCATTTCCAAGATACTATGGAAATCATTAGTAAGGAGATGGTCCTCAGTATGTTATAAGTCAATTAACAATGGTAAGTTGCTTACTTTGTCCTGCTTATGTATGACTTGATCTAGTCCACATCACTCAAGCTTAGACTAGTAGCAGGCAAAGCAAAAATGAAGGAATTATCATTAAATTCATCCTTAGTGATTTGTCCCTTAGCACCAGCCGACAATGCTGCATTTTGTTCATATAAATGCTCACAAAAGATTATATTCCCTTTCACCAATTTTTCATCCAAACATGCAGACGAACAAGCCCTGAAAGAAAACAGCCAAGGTTGCAGTTTCATTTTCAGCTGAAAATGGAAACAAAAGACTATCTTCTATTGTTCCATGCGTCAAAAACTCTATGAAATGATATGTCTTTCTAGTTCTTGTTTACGAATTAAAAAAGATGGATTTTTCCACCTTTAATTTGGTTTCTGCAGAAACTATGGAAATGATTCACCTTAGAGAATAACAAAACCATGGTAAGTTCTAGTGCAAAAAAATGACACATCATTGTCTCGAAAATCATTTTCCTAATGCGAAGAAAAATTGTCACACGAACATAGCCCAAAAGTAGTTTTAGAATGGCAAAATCCTTCACACAGAGGAACTTTCAAGGTATAATTTTTTGGTCATCTTCATTTCAAACTCCTAGGCTCATAAAAATTGACGACCATGCACCGGTTTAATAGCTAGAGATTCTGATTGGAATTCAAACTGCTAGAAATTTCAAAACACACAATTTGCCACAGTAGAGTAGCATTTCTGACCATTGGAGAATTTCAAATTTCCGAATCTTCAATCACCATGTTGGTATCTATCTATTGTAGGAAGTTGAGTGTATTGGGACACTTCCAACATGAATTTTCCAAGTTCTTTCAATCAAAACTCCAAATTAAATGAGTACTTTCTGATAGAGAATGCAAGTTCTAAAACTTTAAGTTAGCAACCTATAACTTGAAATTAAAGCTAACAACATGCGGGGTCATTATTTCCTAAACTAGAAAAACATTCTTTAATACTCAATATGTAAAACATTATTTTCAAAATCTAAAATCAATCATCAATGACCCAATTGATGAACAATGCAAGATCTTAGCCAAACTATAGCAGTTGAGTTTGAGAGGGAGAGAGTGAAAGAACAATAGGAAATATAAATTTTTTTATTTTTTATTTTTGGTGACACAGCTATGGGGACTGGGACCCATCGAGCCCTCAGGTGAGAGAAGTGGGCATCGGGTGAGGTAAAGGAGCCCTCGGGGCGAAGGAATGATTACTCGGGTGAGGTGAAGAGTCCTAGGGTGAGGGAAGGTGGCATTCCTAGAAGTGAATCTTAGGCAGCCCAGTGAGAATTGATGGTCTCGAAATTAAAAGTAGAATACCTCAAAAGTCGAGTTATCTCCCATTATAGCTTTGGTGATAATATGCCGATCGATGCTGCTTGCAGCAACGGAGAAAACCCATGGAGGTGCGCTTACTATAGATCCTACTCCAAGACCAAGGTTACCCGCAGATTGTGAGGTGTGTATACCCCTCAGCATGGCCTGAAATGCATCGATAGCTAATGAATCACTAGAGTAATTTGACGCATCCACAGGTCCGAGCGAAATAGAGAGGGTGTCAACTCCATCAGCAATGGCATCATCAAAACCAGATAAAATACTTGATTCTGGGCAGCCATAAGCACTGCAGACCTTGTACATTGCAATCCTTGCAGATGGACCTGCACCCCTTGTATAGCCTGGAGCACAAGACCAAAGAAACTTACACCTTTCACACTTCAGCCTGCAGCAGTTGATGCAGTGTGTGTCCCATGACCTTCTGTGTCCCTCGCAGAAGACTCTTTGGCCCCTTGACCTTTGTAGAACCTAGCTCCAATCACTTTGCTGTAAACTGTACATTTCAATCAATAAGACAACATGAAATGAAGTTTAACATTGTAACACAAACCAGAGAAAAATGAAACTCCACATGTCTGACACACCAAACACTCTAACCACATAAAATGAAGTCTCAAACATTCATTTGCTGAAGAAAATGAGTCTGCCCCAGAAAAAAAAAAAAGGCCGAGGAAATTGATCATCTCACATACATGCAATTAGATTAATGTCGGTCACACTTGAAGAGATGTGAAAATGGTGAACCATTGGATGTACACCGATTCATATGAAGAGATGTGAAAATGGCAAACAATGGAGTATATTGAACATGTGAGTCAATTGTATATCCAAAAGAGGTCACATATGTAATGGTTATGCATGATTCCCACTTACGCATCACATGTGGAAAAGACAAATGACTCCTTAAGGTTTTTTCTAAACACGCAATATTATCCATTGGATCAAAGAAAAAGTGTTTAAACAGCTAATTACAATCATTTATTAGTAAATTTATTTTCTTCTTATAATGAGGTAATTTGCATTTCAGATTTTTAGTTAGATGCTCAGCTTTCATCTTGTAATCATACGAGATTTTGTCTAATCAAAAACAAATTTTTCATTGGACTGGTAAAACAACATTTAGCATTTTTTTTCATAATTGTCCTATTCTAGTGTTACATCTTACTCTAATTCACCCTTTTTTTTTTTTTTTTTGCAACCCTAACCATGGGGGCTGGGACCCATGAGAGCACTTGCACAAAGTGGGGAGGCACAAGCGAAGAGAAGATACACACATTCCTAAGAAGGGAGCACTCTTACATGTGAGGATAAGAGTCTCGCAGTTGCGAGGAGGGAGAGACCTAAAATTTATCCTTTGTAATCCATGTTATGTGGGCTCTATAATATGGTATCTTTAGTGCTTTTAAGAAAATGTGATTAATGTAATTAAATCACAAAATATCTGATTTTTATTGAAATATATTCAGATTGTGATAGATGCATTGGATCTTGGACCCAGTAAACACAGATGGTCATGTCCTATTATTATTATTTTAAAGGGTAACAAGAAGTTCATTAAAATGGAGTAGCAATACAAAGAACAAAGAAGAGTAGGAAGGCACAAGAAAGATGTACCCCCACCTACACCTCAATTACATGACAAAAGCCTCCCCAAGAGTACTGCTTTCAACCCCCTATTTGGCAATAGTGTCTGCCATATAGTTGGGTAATCTATGCTCATGTCGGAAGACAACATAAGACACAAATTTCATTGAAGAGGAATTGGAATTTCCAAGGATTTGACCGTTAAAGAGGAATTGGAATTTCCAAGGATTTGACTTCCCATTTGACACCTATGAAACCGCAATAGAAGAGTCACTCTCCACGAAGGGTGTACCTTGGAAAAATCTCTATTTCATTAGAGTCACGAACATCCACATGCTTGGAGACCATAAAGAGAACCTCGCCCTTATCATTGTGAAGGACACCTCCGATACTCGGCGGACCCGGCTTACCTTCTGCAGCTCCATTGACATTGAATTTAAGCATGCAAAGAGGAGGAGAATAAAGAACATATGCCCTCACCTTAGTCGGACCACACAACAAACATGCTTCCCAATTTATAAGGTTGTCATCAAGAGAAACAATGACAAAACTCCTTTCTAATCAAAGCGGACTTCATAATTCTAAGGGTGACAATAGATATTGAGTCAACATGAGAAGTAACGATACTCCGGAAGATTCTGTCATTTCTTTCCTTCCAAATAGAGCATAATGATCAAAAGAACTTTTTAAGGACTATTTTAAAAATATTGATGTTCCAAGGACTTTTTAGGATTAAGAAAAATGCTAGGGGAGTTTTTAGGAATTGTCGTAGTAAAGCATGCTCTCTATTTTTTAGGATTTAGGCCATTCCCCTTACGTGACCAAATCAAAATCTCTCTCTCTCTCTCTCTCTCTCTCTCTCTCTTTAGGATTTAGGCCAATCCCCTAAAGTGACCAAATAAAATCTATTTCTCTCTTTCTCTCCCTCTCCCTCTCTCTCTCTCTCTCAAATGTGGAAGATTCAATTCTCATTTTTCTTACTTGCAAAATGACGAAAATCTCCTCTCTTAAAAGCAGGATATTGATTTTCTCATTTTTCTCAGCCTTTATCATTAATGGAAACCGTTTTTAAATCTTTCTATATCTTTGTTTGTATTTGCATAACAATGGATTTTAGAAACGACCAAGTCATAGTTGTATATAATTCACGATCAACATTGACAAGGCACATTGATCTCACAATATAAAATAATGATAAATTATATAAGTTTTAGTGATGGCTATCATTTGAATGGAATGGCCTGCTTGTGGGTCCCACATGTCCCACCCTATGATCAATCTAAACCCCTCACTTTGTGAATTAACACTTATCCATATTTAACACTCATCTAAGTTTTGCAAGTCCTCTTTGTGAATTATGCAAATCCCGCGCTTGTTTTTTTTGGGAGGTAGATTATGGTCATGGGCGGACCAAGGAAATTGAATAGAAGAATATATATATAAATTTTGGTAGTTTTTTTTTTCCTTTTTTTCATTTTTTTTTCATTGTTTTTTGGGTTGAAGCAACATGAATTTAACTTTCTTAGCAAACACATTACATGGTAGACAGCTCCAAGCTTTCAAAATATTATATACAAGATTTCAAGCCATATATATATATATATATATATATATGATGCCTGAATCCGATTAATCGATTTGCAATCTAAATACTTTTTTATTGGTATATAATCTAAATATTATATTTTGAAATTAGGATCACAGTTGAAGAAAATATACGTTTGGACGCTTTGATGAAATTTATGTCATCTGATATTGAGACCCAATAGAAACAACCCATGGTCCGGATGGTTAAGGCCCATATTGTGGATTGCTGGGTGGTATAGTGATGTAGGTGATATTTATCTTAACCCTAGTTTCAACACAATTCATTTATTAATTGGATAAGAAATGTCAACCTCAACCCAACTTGTTCGAATGGGTTTATATTTATGGTTCGGCTCCAAAACAACTCATTTAAAAGGGGTAGGCTGGTTATGTAGGTTGAGTGGGTTGACCCAAACGGACATGTTTAAATCTTGGCTAACTTCTCTTAACTTGTGACTGACCCATATATATTGTCGGTCGGGATATGTGGGCCGGGTTAGTATGGAGTTGAGACTTTGCTGCCTATAGCATGTTGATAGTAGTGGTGCAACTTGGGTGGCACCAAGTCTGCTTAGCCTGGTTTGCACGGAAACCCAATGCAGGTTGAACTTGTTTGGGCTTGATCTAAGATTTTGAAGCCTGAGAAATATTTGGGCCGAGCTTGGGATTTAGCATGAGGAGTTCAAATTGGGTTTGAATATCTGAATTACCCACAAAAGGAAGATGGACAGTTTTAGTATTGTAATAAAGAGCCGAAATCAAATCCCATTACATAGCTCCGATCCATTTACTACTTATTAGGAAACATGCACCGTACTCTTTCCTTTCACCTTCCAATCAAATGAGCTGTACTTCATCTTTTCTTTGTATCAATTGCTGCTTGCACACGAACAAAGAACGTACGGTTTTAGTCAAATTCTATACTAAGAAAGATGAATCAAAGATCTAAGTAAACAAATCCTCTCCCTCCAAGAAGGATCTTGATTGCCATATATAATTCTCTAAATCCCCTCCCCCCAAGAAGGATTTTGATTGCCATATATAATTCTCCCCTATATATATAAATTCCATGGCCCCTCTCCTTACAATAGACGTAGTAAGGACTAAGGAGTAGTGTTTGGTCTCAGGAAATGGCTAACCAACAAGTTCTTCCATTTCTACTTTTCTTGTCTTCTCTCTTTGCTGCTTTTTGCAACCAATGTCTTGCATTTCGAGAAGATAGAAAAGTAAGATGCTTAGAATTCTATTGTCTTCTTTTCTGATGTGTTGTGATTTTTTTTTTCCAATATACAATGTGTTGGAGATGATAGGAATATATATGTATGTGGGTGTAGATGCTTTGGACTGTGGGACCTATTGCTTCTTTGTAACTAGGCCACCTAGACCGGGCAAGGCCTGGCTAAGGCAATTATAGTCCTGGCCTGACTTTAGAAACACAGCTTCATATGAAGCCCAAGCCTGACTAAGGGAGTACAGTAACCGTAAGTGTCAAGCCCAAGCCTGGCCATGCATTTAGTCAAGTGCGCATTGAACTGGGCTTTAATTTTATCAGTTTTTCTAGCTTTTCTAGCAATTGTTTGGACAAGTTATCACTAAATTACAAGCACATTTTATTCGGGCTGGTTGGGCTATGATTTCAGTTTTCTATTCCTCAATCCAAGCCTGCCTAAATATTAAAAAGGCCCGACCCATTAGCACCCATAGTACTTGTATGTAGAAAATGGGAACCATTTGTTCATATGTTACTATTTTGTGGCTCTCCAAATTCAGATGAGTTGGACTGGAAAATTCTGTATATATGCATATTTAGCATAGACCATCCATATATGTTTATTTTGTTATAAAAATTAATTGAACAACTTGGTTTTCTGGGCTCATGCCATTTAACCTTTGTGCTTTTCTAGGCTCAAGTTTCACCTCTAGACACAAATATAAGGGTGCAGAGTAGCTTGATTGGGTCCATTATTACTTTAATTTGAATGTTTTAAGCGAAGCAGACCTTTTCCAGTAATATTGATGACATTTTGTGAAAATGCAATCATCTAGAATATTTTCTTTTTCATTTATCTTCAGAAATCTGAAAATATTGCATTGTCGTAAAAAGTAGAGAAATTGCATACATAGTTTTTTATGGTATAATTTTCTATTTTTTACATTTTTCTTCCTAAATTAATTTATTCTTTTCCTAAGACATTTCACTAATTTCTAGAAAACTCCATATTTGAAAATATGCCAATATTTTTCTAGGTAAAAACATTTGTGATAATAATGTAGGCATATTGACTCTATGCATTTATGTTAATGTCACATTCAAATATTTTTAGGTTTACATTGTGTACATGGGAGCCCTCCAAAATAACCAGTTGGACCAATTTTCGATTCAATATCACCAGCTAAGCCTTTTACAGAATGTTCTTCAAGGAAGGTATAATATTGCTTTATCTTTTTTTTTTTCCTTTTAGTTTAAGTAAAATCATATATGAAATCTTTTTCACTTTTTTCTTTTCTTTTTTTAAATTTCTTGGCTACACAAGCAATTCCATTGTATTAAGAAACAAAAATTTCATTGTAAGATCAATGAGCTTGTCTTTCATGAAATTAGGTTGTTTATGGGCTGAGGCATGTCTGAGCATAGCCGACCCATTTATTATATGTGCTTAATTTCAATCCTAGCTTTCTCAACAAAATTTTATTTCTTTCCTTAGTTGATCATTCCTTTTATTAATTATCTCTGATTGGACAAGCTTAAGTCGTGTTTGTGCGAGATGAGTAGTCCTTGATAAAAAGGAAAATTGATCTTATTTTCGATGCAATTTAATTTTCCATTGTTTGGTGTTAAAGTTGATCTTATATTCCTTAAGAGGATTTCAATTTCATATGGAATGGTTAGGAATGCAAGATTTCTCTCTTCTATGGAAACAGAAAGTAGAATTCTCTGTTTTCATGAACAAGTCTTAAATTGTTTTTTATGGGGAGTTTGTGCAAGGCTCTTTGAATTGTCTGATACAAGAGTCTTTTAATTTAAAATGAAAATGGTGCTCTTATGCACATTGCATTGTCTCAAACTGCTCTAGATTTTTGGTTTGTTCTCTCCAATTTGAATAGGTCATGTAATAACAAACTCATAATCATCTTGGCCCATATAGAAACCATCAAGCTTGGAGCCAGGAATTTTTTTTGGTTGACGGGACCACAGTCTATTCCTGAAACATCACCGTTAATTAATTGTGTCATTGTATTTCAATTTTCCTCTTTCCAGCTCAGCAGAAGACAGATTGGTGGCAAGCTACAAAAGGAGTTTCAATGGATTTGCAGCCTCCCTCACTGAGGAAGAGAAACAAAAGCTAGCAAGTACGCAACGAAATACCTTAAGACACTAAAAAAAGTTGAATGATTACAACACATGAGGATCCAAATGACGTTAATTTTAACTATATTTACGCAGGGATGGAAGGTGTGTTATCTGTGTTCCCAAGTAAAACTTATCAGCTTCACACAACAAGGTCTTGGGATTTTGTTGGTCTTTCAGAGCCAGTGAAAAGAGAGATCGAGAAAGAGAGCGATGTCATTATTGGTTTTCTTGATACTGGTATCTGGCCAGAGTCTGCAAGCTTCAGCGATGAAGGATTTGGTCCCCCTCCAAGGAAATGGAAAGGCATTTGCCAAACTGATGGGCATTTCACTTGCAACAAGTAATTTATTTTCCCCACCTCTTTACCTGTTGCATTTCAACTGTGGCTGAATAGTGAGATGATGACTTTTTGTCACTTTATTTTATTTCTCATGCTGTCTAGTTTTCTACAGAAGAGGAATACTTAAGACTTCATTTTCTATTTTTTGTTTTTTTAACTGATTGAGATGTACAATTTACAGTAAGGTGATTGGAGCTAGGTATTACAAAGTTCCTGGGGCAAATGTGACTTCTGCAAGGGACACTGATGGTCATGGAACACACACTGCATCAACCGCAGCAGGCCGAAGAGTGAAAGGAGCTAGTTTCTTTGGTATTGCTCAGGGCTCTGCCAGGGGTGCAGTTCCATCTGCAAGGATTGCTGTGTACAAGGTCTGCGGTGAGAAACGCTGCGCAGACTCGAGTATTTTAGCTGGTTTTGATGATGCCATTGCTGATGGTGTCGACATACTCTCGGTCTCTCTCGGGCCTTCTTTTTTTGTGGGAAATTACTCGAGTGATTCAGTGGCCATTGGTTCTTTTCAGGCTATGCTAAGGGGTATACTCACCTCACAATCTGCAGGTAACGGTGGTCCTTATGCACGTACATTAAAAAGTGTTGCTCCTTGGCTTTTCTCTGTTGCCGCAAGCAGCATCGATCGACAAATTATCACAGAGGCTATCGTCGGTGATAAGGTTTTTCGGGTAATTAACTTTGTATTGTTTCTTCTGTGATAAGGCTATTGTTTGAAGAAAATTCTATTTCTTTGCTTGAAGTGTTCATCAATCGGTCCATTGATGATTCTATTTTGGGTTTTTACCACAATGATTATAAGATTTTGGTTGTATATTTCACGCATGAAAGTTCAATCTGTTTGGCATTTTCAGCATTCTAAAACTATGTTTTGGAAATTCTATTGTGACAGTCTTTCTTCAAAAAAATGAAAATGGTTTTCAAAAGAGAAGTAGTTATCATTATGTTTTATTAAAATTTAGCATAATTTTTTATTCTCTTAGGGAAATCATTTCCGCAATTTCTTTGAAATGCTAATTCAAATTGAAGAGGTTTAGATTTGAATTTTTCCAGCTTATAAACAAGAACTAGAAGACATCATTGTAGAAGATGTTTCATCACATGAAACAATAGAAATTATAATCATTGAAATAGAAATACAAGCTCTTTAGTTTCCATTTTCAGCTTATAATGAAACTAATGAAAGCTAATCTCTCCATTTTCAATCAAACATCTTGTTAGCATATTCTGATGACATTCTTCAAAGGAACACTATTATTTTCCTCCATTATAAGTTAGTTTACAAAAGGTCATCAGACATAAATTCCATATGCATCTGGACGTAATTTCCATTTGTTAAAATTCTCAGGGCCGATCAATTAACACTTTTGGTTCTAACAAGTCAGTTCCATTGATACTTTCTACAAATGCTTCGACCTCTTGCGATTTAGACCAATTCTGGTATATATTTCTTTGATTAAAACTTTAATTTATTTTCTCCTTTTTCATAGAAATATATATGAAATAGCTGTAATCCTCTTTGTTTTGTTACAGGCCTTGTTCGGCTGAATGTTTGGATAGAAAATTGGTGAAGGGAAAGATTATTTTTTGTGATGACCTGACCAATGGAGAAGGAGCATTGTTGTCCGGTGCTCAGGGACAAATCATGCAAACTGAAGGACAAAATGATTTGCCCGAAAATTTTCCTTTGCCTTACACCATTGTAGATATGGCACAAGGGGACAACATTAAATCATACATAAAAAGCACGAAGTAAGTAACTTACCTGTGTTAATTAGCTTTTAACTTACTGTCTTATGGAGCATCATTTCTATCCCATACTAAAGATTCTAGAAGATTTTGATAATGAGCTCAATCACAGGTCTTACCTTAAAATTTAAGATTAAGGTAAATATCAAAAGGGGCAATTGGATTTTTTTGTTGGTTGGGAAATGATCGATTGACAACCTTCCATATTGAATAAAATCTTAAAGTGTTTCATTAATTCTAGGGAATTTTTCAAAAAAGTCCTTAACTTTTGGGTGATTAAAATGGGTCAAAAGAATTCAATATTTCAAAAACGTATAAAAGTTTGCAAGACCTCTTTCACTCAAGTCCAATCTGGCAATCCATACCCACTGCTAGTAATTCTTTATAAACAAAAACTCAAAAGGACAAAAGTGCCCTTAGTGAGTAGTATGTAGGTAAAAAAGAAAATTTCAAAACAGTCCTAAACTTTTTAGGTGGGCACTCTAATTATTAACCTAGTCAATAGTTAATTTTAGTTTTCATGTCATGATCAATCCAATATTTGGGCACTATAATTTTTAAGGTAGATTGCAGTGCAATCAATGCATTGAACCAGTGGCGGACACACATCTATGGCATCTGGGGCGGTCGCCCTAGATCAAATCCTGAGTTCCCTCTAAAATAGTAAGGCCCCTGCTGATTCCCCACGTGTATCAAAACAACCGCCCCACCCCTTCTTCTTTCGTAAGTACCAGAAAAGCCTCACATCCTTTGCTTTCATTCATCCTCCTTTTAACCCCTAGTAGTCAGCCCCAGCCCCTTCTTCCTTCGAGTGCTGGTATAATGGCCTCCAGGCCCAAGATCTCTACCGTTGAAAGTCGAGGCTCGAGATTGATTTCTTCCATATAACCCATTTTCTCTTTCTTCAAGTTCTCCATTCTCATGGATGTTAAAACCCTAATCTCTTATTTGTCTCGGTTGTCCTCTCTCTATCAATCTCTGGTTTTCTTCTTTATGGGAAATTGTTTTAAGTAGCATTACACTGCATTGCATTGATGGAATGGTGGGAGAAATCTACTAATGGAAATGCTTGACCCTGCATGTTTAAATCGAATTGTGTAGCTTGAAACAACTTTTCTCATTTACTATTTTGTGATCAATCTCTGTTTCTGTTCGTCTTGAAACAAATTAAGTCTGTTTCTGCCCTGTTTTTGTTCATTTTTTATTATTATTTCAATTTGAGAGATAAAAATCATGTGAGTCTAAAATATTTTATCATTGTTTTATTCTTTTGGGGTGCTATGTTTTTTGAAAGGAAGATTTGTGAAAAAATTTTTAGCAAAAGTTTAGCCCCACCCAACCGAAAATCATGGGTCTGCCACTGCATCGAACATATATAGGTGACATGGAACAAGCAAAAGTGATCTTATAGTTGGTCTAATATTTTGGAGAAGGAATGAAATCAAATGGATTTTCTTTAGTTTGAATTAATTTTTTTTTACCAATAGTGGATGAGGACCTCTCAATAGGACCGAATTGAAAGAAGTCTTGAAAACTTTCATACCTTTTTGAAATACTCAATTCCTTGGTCCTTTTCTGAAAACCACTTAAAAAGTTTAGGCCTCTTTTTAAGATTTCCTTTTTACCTACTTACTACTCACTAAAGGCACTTCTGTACTTTTGAGTTTTTGTTTATACACAGTTGTCGATGGTGGTTATAGATTGCAGGATTGGACCTGATTGAAATAAATCTTGAAAATTTCATTCGTTTTTGAAATATTGAATTCTTTTGACCCTCTTTTTAAAATCACCCAAAAGTTAAGGGCTTTTTTCAAAAATTTCCCTTAATTCTAGTAGTTCTCAAACATTGTTTCCCAATTTGTTTACAATGCATAGTTTTATATGCTTTAATAGTGGCTTACATGGGTACAAGAATTTCTAATAGAATTCTGAAAAAGGCTTTGAAATATTATTTTATTCCTAAATTCTTGGATTTCCCCATTTGATTGGGAGAATTCCAAATGATATTGGTGTCATCAAATTCATGGATTCCAAAGGTACTTAGCATGGCAATGTTTGGCAATGTTATGTTAGGCAAATATTTTTAACTATCTGAAATCCTCCCACCATATTGCATATTCCATATTCCATTTTGTTCTTTTACCTTTGTTATGTAAAATCATACAAAATTCTGAATTAGTACTTAGACTTGCAATTGACATATCTCCTTGAAATAGAATTAAATGAATTCTAACGCGATTATATAAAAGGAGTCATTCTTTGGAATTTTACTCAGATAATAAACTTTGATTAGATCTTTTATATTCACTTTTCAATACCTGACATTGTTTGCCATTCAACAGGAACCCACAAGCAAAAATTCTCAAGTCTGTATCTCTTCGTGACAGGAAAGCCCCAGTTGTTGTTTCCTTCTCTTCAAGAGGACCAAACCCCATTTCATCCAACATTCTCAAGGTTTTTTTTATATCATGTTTACTCTAAGTTGTATTTTTTGTATTAGATCTAACAACCTTGTAATATGATCTTCTATCACAGCCTGATATAACCGCTCCAGGTGTAGGAATTATTGCTGCTTACTCACCTGCTGCCTCTTTGACTGGTATCAAACAAGATAAAAGATCTACAAAATATGCTATATTATCTGGGACATCCATGTCCTGCCCACATGTATCCGGTGCAGCAGCTTATGTGAAAGCATTTCACCCTGACTGGTCACCTACTGCCATCAAGTCTGCCCTTATGACTACTGGTAATCTTATGTTCTTCTCTTTTAGTACTATAATACATATTCACAAGAATTGCACATGACTAGGCCTATTTGGCTTCTTTACATCCATTCCTAACACGGATTTTTTTCTTCTTCTTTAAGCTTTTCCTATCAATCCTAGGAAAAATGTGGATATGGAATTCGCCTACGGTGCTGGCCAGATCAATCCAGTGAAGGCTGTCAAACCTGGTTTAGTCTATGATGCCAACAAAGATGACTACATACAATTTTTATGCAATGAGGGGTACACCGCAAAAGAAATCAGACTCATTTCGGGTGCGACATTCCAATGTAGAAAGACTAATGGAACTCCTGGGGACCTGAATTACCCATCAATACAACTTTTAGTTGACAAGAACAAGACTTTTTCACGCAAGTTCTCAAGATCGGTCACCAATGTTGGCACACCAGTATCCACATACAAGGCAGCAGTGAAACAACTTATTGGACTTAAAATTGCAGTTAACCCAAGTGTTTTATCATTCAAGTCAGTTAAAGAGAAGCATTCTTTTGTTGTCACCGTTACTGGAAAAGTATTGTCAGATGCCAATGTAACCTCTACCTCTCTCGTGTGGTTTGATGGTGTTCACAGTGTGAGAAGTCCTATAGTTGTATATACCAATACAGCTTGAATCTCATGAAATAGCTAAATAAAACTTCTATTTCTTTTATTCTCTATCAGTTGCTGGAGCGTTCCTTGTAACTTTTGTGATTTCGTTCTTAATCATATTTGCGATTCAATATATATTTCATATTCTAAATATCTTTCTTCCTTTTCTTTTGTATTATTTCAATTCATATGTCAAGTCTTCCAACCATTGTTTTATTGGTTGACATAGATATCAAGTAGTGCGAAAAATTGGCCATTAATCTTAACATGAACCCCTGCTTAATCCGAGAACGAAGGAGAGAGGAGGGAGGGGAGAAGGCATGCAGAGAGAGAGAGACAGAGAGAGAGAGGGTAGGAGAGAGGAGGGAGGAGAGAAGTCATGTAGAGAGGGAAAGAGAGAAAAACGTGGGAGAGAAAAGTCTATATTTTAATGCAAACAAATAGGCCATCTGTGTTGAACATGTAAGGGGTGGACGTCACAGACACAAAATTGAGTTTCTTGTGAGTGTTAATGCCTAAGTTGTAGTTATACCAAACAAAAAAAATGCCTAGCTTAGTCGTAGAAGTGGAAAAAGACAAACTTCCAATTGATGTAGACCCCAAATAAAAAATGTCACATAGCAATTAGCTACCAAAAAAATTGTGTGAACCTAAAAATCTCTATTCTTATGAAGGGAAATATGTGTTCACTGCTTCCCTTCATCTGACCTTTCCCTTTTAGTCAAATGAAAATAACATGTACCTGAACCAAAAAAAGTGGGTACAAGTACATAGACCCGAAGAACTTGTAAAGTCCGGGGATCCGAACCCTAGAGGGGGGGGGGTGAATAGGGTGAGCTTCATTTATGACCAATTTAAACCGATTTTAACTTCTTTAAAAAAAACTAGTCACAAGTGATGATTATCAAACAAAATGCGGAAGCTTAATGAAAACAATCACCACAAAGCAAGCACCATCACACAAGAATTTATAGTGGTTCGGCCTCAATGCCTACATCCACTACCGGCTTGTGAACCAATACCCCACCGGATTTCCACTCTTTATGCTTTTCAATAGGCTAAGCAATGACCTTTACAATATGCTTTTCAAGGCTAAGCAATAACTTTTACAATGATGTTTTTCAAGGCTTAACATCAATCTATACATTATGCTTTTATAGGCTAAGCAATAACCTCTTCAACCACAAGGTTGGTTATCTCACTAAGTTAGTGTCTATAATACACTTGATGGAGATTCAATTAAGCTCATTACAATGCCTCTTAATTAGGCGGATATCGAAGTGAAAAACTAACTCACACACACACTAAATGAATGCAAAGATGTATGCTCATGATGTGTGTATGATGTCCTCAATCATTTTTAAAATGAAAGCTCATAAATGTATGCCTAAGGCTTTTGAAAGTTTTAGCTCATAAAACATTTATGATTGAGGAAATGCTAATCACATGTTAAAACTAACTTGTAAAAGATATACATTAGTATCCTAAACAAGTTGTGAAAATTCAAAGACCAAAACATGTGAAGCATAGGGATGTCAATCAAATCAACAATGTAGCTCATAAAACATAAAAATAGATTTGATTGAAATAAGGGGACAAATCATATGTAATTATAAATACAACTTGAATATGATATACCAATCAATGCAAAGCAAGTTGTGAAACTTTAAAACAAATTTACATATGATTTGTAAAGATGTTGAATCCACAACATAAGATATATTTTGAAAGAGATTTTCTTATGATGAAAAACAACACCCAAAGATTCAACCAAGTATATGAATCATGTTACATATAATTTCAAAGATTCTTTCATTAACATGATCTACTTAGATTTACCAAATAAAGTACTACTTGGATTGAATCAAATGGTGATGCATCCAAAACACTAGATCAATTCAAAACATAAAACATGTTAAGGACACAACAAATCATAGTTGATCATGCTAGAAAGGATTTACCAATAATTAGAGCAAAACATGAAAACATATGATTTGTAAAAATGTTGAATCCAAAACATAAGATATATTTGAAAGTGATTGTCTTATGATGGAAAACAACAACCAAAGATTCAACCAAGTATATGGATCATGTTACATATAATTTCAAAGATTTCTCCATTAACATGATCTACTTAGTTTTACCAATTCAAGTACTACTTGGATTGAATCAATGATGATGCATCCAAAACAATGAATCAATTCAAAACATAAACATGTTAAGGATACAACAAAAACATAGTATATCATGCTCAAAAAGATTTACCAAAAATAAAACAAAGCATGACAACATATGGTTAAGGAAAGTAGAGCTTACTTGGTGATTTAACTCATTAATCCAAGCTTTAGCTTTCCTAATGATCCCCTTCATCCTTTAGTTCATTTCCCTTTTATTTCCCTCAAAACCTTTCAAGGAGGGGCTTAAAATTCCCAACTTTTGGCAAAGGAAAGAACTCATATTTTTAGGAAAAAATGCCCAACGGCTAGTCACCCAGTCGACCTGGACCCTTCCCCGGTCGACCTGGTACAGACAACGGTCAAAAAAAGATCCGTTGGTGCTTCAGGAACCCAGTCGACCTGTAGTGTGGCCGGTCGACCGGGTCCCCTGGGCCGGTCGACCGGCCACACTGCTGGTTGACCCCCTGGGACCAAAATTCCCAAAAATCTCACATTTCAAAGTTTTTCTTGGGGGAACTTTTGGCCACTAAATCAAGCTTGAAAAACATGTTTTAAAACATTCTAAGGGTTTTAAACACATGAAACATAAAAAGCCTAAAATGATTCAAAACATTAAAACCAAAGGCTAGCTTGATTTCTAAAACCTCTTTTTTAAAAAACAAATGCATCCAAGATTAAAAACAAAAACATGCATAAATCAATATTTCTACAAGTCTAAAAGCCAATGCATGTATAAAACAAGATTTCAAGATTTTCTAAACCAATGCAAATGTGTAAATCAAATGATGCTTGAATGATAATGCATCCATCAAATTGCAATCTACAAAAATCCTAACTGAACTGTGCCATGGGCTTTTGTCCTGACAATAAAGTCCTCAGATGGCCACCGGCATTTGAAAATACTGGTGTAAATACATGTTCCACTCCTGTAGAGAATCCCAAAGTCAGTGTGTGGGATGTTTTCCTAATAGCGAGATTATGCTAGTCTCGGTAACAGTACTGGCTTGACTTATCTCGATCTCAGTTTGTAACTCGGCAATAGTGCCAAGATACATCCAACTCGACAACAGTGCCAGTTAACACCGAGCTTGAGCTAGCTTTGGTAAAAGTACCAGCTAGACTCGCTTTTGTCTTGGTATAAGGCACCTCGACAACAGTGCCAGGATGCGCCCATACCCGGTCTCGGTATCATCGTTAGTTCGGCTCGATCAACTGAGATGAGTACTGAGTCATAATTGCATTCCCATAAAACTACGGCTACGTTACATAACATACTGACAGATAAGATAGGCACCGGATATAGATAAGGGGTTGTCCTTATCTAACGATTACATCCGCAATAATACAAGAAGTCAAAGCATGATCTGATGGGATAGTACGTCCACCTACCTCCACTAAGGAAATATGGTATGGGCTGATGGGACAGTACCTTCACCTACCTCCACTAAGGGAGCGCCTGATGGGACTTCCGCCTATATATATACAAGGGTAAGATCCCAAAGAGGTATGCAACGTGACTCAACATAAGTATGCACGTAGTCCAAACCTTGCATTTCTTCTCGATTCACTCATCCTTCGTTCAGTAACTGTACTAACTTAGACAACAGAGTGCCTTTGGCTGACTGCAGCCAGGGCCTCTAACCTTTGTCCCCTTCCCTTTTAGATCTCAGGCATTTGATCTCTCCCCAAAAAAAGTTATTTACGAGTTTCATACTCGCCTAATCAAGTCCATAGTATTTAGGTACTTACAATTGGCGTCGTCTATGGGGAAAAAACTAAACCAAATTTGCAAACATCGTGCCTCTAGAGACTAGGAATGGCGAAGGATTGTCAAAGGCTCAGTTGCTACCTTAAGCACCAGTGCTACCACCAGTATTGCCAATGCAGTTGCCACCAGCCCTTTGCCAGAAGAGGTTTGAGGGAAGATCTGGTGTAACAAGCGTGGAAGGGCCTGTGACCCAGTCAGGCTCATCGTCAAAGGGGGTGACAGCACCTCCCCGGCGAGATAACCTTCCGACGGCTCCTCCCCAGCAAAATGCACCTTTATTGGAGCGCCCCCAGCAGAATGTTTCCTTGTTGGAGCCTTACCCTCGAGACAAAGCTCCAGCAGCAGCCAGATCTCATCAATCCCCCCACCAGGTGGACAACTGATGATGACAACCCGTTCCTTGCGGATATCAGGCTCAAAACCTTATTATCCAGGAACAAAATGAGTTGATCCGTCAACTTAAGCGGCAACTCAAGGAAAAGACGAAAACCCCGGTTCCATTCCTCAGATGTGACCGGGCTCCTTCGGTCGAACAGGACTTGAGGCAAGTCTTGAGCAACAAAAGGCGAGATCGAGCTTATGATGAAGGCTCGAACAGCACCCACCTGCATGACGACTCAAAAAGGTCGCGCCAGAAATCGGAGGACAATGACGACCTAAGAGAATGGCTTGACCATTAAGTGAAGCAAACGGTGCAGCAAAATATGGAGGTAGTCGGTTTTAACCCAAAACCGGCTGAATGCCTACGATACCGAAGACCTTGGCACGTCTCCTTTCTCTCAGGAGATAAGAGATTTTTTTCTTCCCGAGAAGTTTAGCGTCCCCAGGTTCGTTCTTTATGATGGAACCTCAGACCCTGTTGCACATCTTTGATATTTTACTCAGGGAATGTCGGTGTGGGGTGATATCGGTCACATGAACTGCAGAGTCTTCTCTTCCAGTTTAGGCGACCTCCCCCTAAGGTGGTTTTACACGCTTCTAGTAGAGTCAGTCTCGAGCTGGCGACAGCTCCAAAACTCATTCGTGAAGAAGTTTCAAGCACACATGGTCATCCCCAAAACTGACGACGACCTAATGGCTATCAGAATGAGGCGGACTGAAAATATTACATAGTTCGCCAAGAGGTTCTGGACCATCTAGAGCCAGGTGAAGACGTCACTAACAAGGTGGCCCTCAAGTATTTCAAACAAGCTCTGCTGCCAGGTAACGAGCTCCGAAAAGACTTGGTTTGGTTCCCCATGGTCACATTGAAAGCACTGATGGCCAGGGTGAACCAATTTGTCGAGTAAGAAGAAGACGAGGCCCGAGCTCGCGAGAGCTTCGTCCTTTGGCAAGATGACAGACCCTCCAAAAGGGGCAAAAAATTATCTCAGAGGGAGGAGGCAGATCGGAGCAAGGCTTCGACGAGTTCGGCAGCGATCTCGACTCCCGCCTTTGGGGGCGGTAAGAAGTCAAAGCCAGCCATCGCCTCCTAGAAGGCTGTAAACGCAATCTTCAAGGAGCCTATCTACAAGCTCCTCGGCAGGATAAAGTCACAACCCTATTTCAATTGGCCGCAACCAATGAAGGGTGACCCATCTACCCGATATCAGAGCAAATTCTGTGCCTATCACAAGCAAAATGGGCACAAAACCGAGGACGCATGGTCCTCAAGTCAGACCTCGGGAAGCTCATCAGGGACGAGCACTTAAAAGATTATATCAAGGAGGGCAGAGTCAACCGAGCTCATCAACGCCGACCTGATGATGATCAGGACAGTGACGAGCCAGAAGGCATTATCAACGTCATCCACCTAGCTCCCACCCCAAAGGGGAGCAACCAAGCTCATGCCGAGGCCAAGAGGGCCTCACACAGCAAGCAGGTAATGACAGCCGAGCTAGGACCTGTTGCCAAAAAAGATCGAAAAGAGAGGCCCAAGATTTGGTTATCAGTTGAAGATCTGGATGGAGTCCAGCTCCCCCACAACGATCCCCGGATCCTAACCCTAAGATTGAAGACCTTCAAGGTACGGAGGTGCCTCTATGATCGCCGACTTTCTTGTGGTGGATGCACCATCCCCATACAACGCAATTATGGGGCGAACTTGGCTACATAATATGGAAGCAGTGCCCTCCACCCATCACCAAAAACTCAAGTTCCTGTTAGAGAACGGGGACGGCCAAGTTGAGGTAATCACAGTTAGGGGTGACCAACAGATGGCCAAGCAATGCCTGATGACTGTGGTGCCTAGAGTAACAGAATTGCAGCATGTGCACATGGCCGAACTGGATGCAGAGCTTGAGGACGTTAGCCGATCCCCAGAGCAGAAGAGCATTGAAGATTTGACCGAGGTCAGAATCGATCCCAACGACCCCAAAAGATATTTCTTGCTCGGGAGCCAACTCCTTGAGAGTGAGAAGTCCGAGCTACTACACCTCTTGTTACAGAACAAGGAAGTTTTCGCTTGAACGCCCTATCAAATGCCTGACATTGATCCCGAGATCATGTGTCATAAGCCGAATGTGGACCCAAAGTAAAAACCCGTGGTTCAAAAATATCGCAGAACGGGGATCCCACAAACTGAAACCATGATCAAGGAGGTCGAGAAACTGCTGGAGGCTAAGGCTATCAGGCAAGTCCACTACCCTGACTTGCTGGCTAACACGGTGGTGGTCAAAAAGAAGAATGGGAAGTGGAGGTCCTGTGTCGACTTCACCGACCTCAATAAGGCCTACCCGAAGGACAACTTTCCACTCCCAAAGATCGACCAAATGATTGATGCCACCGCAGGGCATGACAGGATGAGTTTCCTTGATGCTTATCGAGGACACCATTAGATTCCAGTGCATAAGCCTGACGAAGAAAAGACCGCGTTCATAACACCTGGAGGCATCTACTGCTGCAAAGTGATGCCCTTACCAGAGGTTAAAAAAATGGGGGGCAACTTACCAGAGGTTGGTGACCAAGATGTTCCAGGCCCAACTCAGCAAAACGATGGAGGTGTACATTGACGATATGGTTGTCAAGTCTAAAAGGTCACATGACTTCTTGGCAGACCTTAGTCACATGTTCGACACCCTTAAAAAGTTTCAGCTCGAATTGAATGCATCCAAGTGTGTGTTCGGAGTCTGCTCCGGTAAATTCCTGGGGAGCTTGGTCACAAGAAGGGGAATTGAAGCCAATCCAAACCAGATCTTGGCTATCCAGACGGTTCAAAGTCCAACAACGGCGAAGCAAGTCCAGAAGCTCACTGGGATGGCTGCTGCGCTCAATCGCTTCATCAACCGAGCTTCTGACAAGTGCCGACCCTTTTTTCAGCTTTTGAAGAAGAATTCAAAATTCCAATGGACTACGGAGTGCGACTGAGCTCTGCAGGAATTCAAGACTTATCTAGCTTCACCACCCTTGTTGTCTACACCGAAACAAGGGGAGGTGCTCTATCTGTACTTGGCCATCTCGGATCATGCAGTGAGCTCGGTGCTTCTCAGAGAAGAGGACAGACAACAAAGCCCATATATTACATGAGCAAGATCCTCCTTGACGCCGAGACCAGGTACCTGCCACTAGAGAAACTTGCATTAGCACTCGTCAGTGCTTCTCGCAAACTCTCCCACTACTTCCAGACGTACACCATAGTGGTTGTTACAGAACATCTACTTAAGTCCCTTTTCAGAAAGGTAGAATTCTCTGGGAGAATCTCAAAATGGGTCGTCGAGTTAGGGCAGTATGATATCCAGTATCAACCCAGAATGGTGATCAAGGCTTAATTTTTGACAGATTTCATCGTTGAGTTTGTTTCTTCTAGTTCGGCACCGAGATAGCTCGACACCAAACTGGGGGGCAATGAGGAAGAGGTTATCGAGACAGAACAAGAACAATCTTGGAAGAAGTTCCTCGATTCAGCATGGAAGGTCTACATTGACGATGTTGGTTTTATGGTCTTAATACCAAGGGTCTATGATGTAATAAATTGATTAATTTCTTTATTTATCAATACAATCATGTTTCCCTTTCATGAGATGAATAGTGTTTAATCATATACTTGCACATAACCAATACGAATGACATAATGGTCCATGAGATGAACCGGAGTCCACAAGTATACTAGATGTAATACGTTTGTATGGATGAGATCCACATACATGAGACATGTATTGCAAATCTTATACTTAAATATCTTCACAACCAGTGATGAGATTGGACATCTCATTTGACAAGGTTGCAGCACTTTGATCACTAAGAGATTGTGTGATTTGTCTTGATCATCAGAATGTATGATTCTGGATCATGGTGCTGGTACATTGGATGTATTGAAGGACAATGAGAAACACCTTATACACACTGTCTTTACTTTAAGGTCTGCTCTCATAATTCCCTTGCAATAGGCTCATAATCCCGAGACATTAATGACCTCAAGTTTCTATCTATTCATTTGCTTTGAGTCACCAATGAGTGAGGCCAATTATAGGTCAACACCTCGGTGATTTGGGTACTTGGTAGTAAAGCTGTGAGAACATTCATTGGTCAAGATGGAATCTATCTTTAATATCCCCTTGTGCCAATTAATGGATTTATCATTGGTAAGTGCGCACCCATTCCAATTAAGAGTTAATTGGATCGGTACCAAATGATCACTATAATTAATTGGGGCTCAAGGATAATAAGATATGAATCTAATTTGGTTGACAGGTCCAATTGATCCATGGATAATGATAGAGGGGCTACTTGTGGTAATTGGGAAGTTAGGGTCTTCATTATAATTTATTCCTAAGACTGGAGTGCAATTGCATTTATATAGTGGAGTTATTTGCAATTAATTGTGGGCCCGGATTGCATATGAGATGTGGGGTCACGTGTCCCAGTTGGAGCCAGCTTTCTAAAAAATCTTTAGTGGTCCCCACGCTAGCCCAAGATATTAGAAAAATACTAATTATAGTAGAACTCTAAAAGGAAATAGAAAGCTACTATTTCTATTTGAAGTGAGACTTCTAATAGTGGTAATAGTAAGTTACTAATTATCAATGGAAGTGAGACTTCTATTTTAATTAGTAAAAGAGGAAATTACTAATCATATTTGAAGTAAGACTTCTAATTGTGATTTGGTAAGCAACTAATTGTTTTGGAAGTAAGACTTCTATTTCAATCAGTAAGAGGAGGTTGCTTAAGTGTTATAAAAGGAGAGAGAGGAGGCTTGGACGTCCTATGCATTGATTCCACCTAGGGATTCACGCCCATCATCATCTTCCTCTCTTGTGCAAGTTGTTGCACATCACTTCCCTCTTCTAGTTTCTCTTCTAGTTTCCTTTAGGGTTTTTCACTTAGAGATTCCACCATCTTCTTAAGAAAAGAGAATCTGATATGGGTCATAGCATGAAAGATCAAAAGGTGTTGGAGATTCTGATTTGATTAGTGAGGGTGTTCATCATCAAATAAAGAATTCAAATTCTCCATTAGAGTACAACTAAGCTCCAAAGGTGTAATCTACATCCTTGTATGTTGTGGATTTCGTGGTTGAATGTTTAGGTGCTGTTTTCTATCTTCTAGATAGTATATATTGTTGTACATGATTTATGAGTTTGAGGGATTACATCCTGGATTAGGTTTGTTGCCTTTTAGATAATTGATCCCTGCATCAAGTGGGTCAAAATTTTTTGAAACCTATCTGAAAGGTCCACCTATTTTCCAACAAAAGAATCCTCAACCTCCAAGAGGGCTGGTGCTGGCATAGTCCTCCAATCTCCAGAGGGCCTTGTCATCAAGCAAGCCTTAACACTCGGCTTCAAGGTGTCCAATAACGAAGTCGAATATGAAGCACTAATCGCTGGGCTTGGCAGCGCTAAAATCCTGGGGGCACAATAGCTGGTGGTCTTCAGTGATTCACAATTAGTGACGAGCCAGTTGAATGGGGACTACCAAGCTCGAGACGAAAGACTGACAGCTTACCTAGCTCACACAAAGAAGCTCTGTTCTCAGTTCAAGAAAGTTGAAGTCAAACAGATCGGCGGAGACTCCAATTCTAATGCTGATGCTCTTGTTAACCTAACTTTTGCTATCGAGGCTTGGAAAAAGAGAACCATAGAGGTAGAGACACTGGAAAAACCAAGTATAGAGCTACAGCCTCCTTGGCAAGTTTCGTGCGCTGATCTCGGTCCAAACTGGATGGACCCAATCATGACCTACCTCAAGAATGATCAACTTTCTGAAGATAAAAATGAGGCTCACAAAATCAGGCTGAAAATAGCTCGATTTTGGCTGTCTCCAGATGGCAAGCTCTATAGGAAGTCCTACACCGGCCCTTACCTCCAGTACGTTCACCCAAGCAAAGTGGAAGACTTCCTCTATGAAATTCATGAAGGGATCTGTAGAAGCCACATCGGAGGTCGGTCACTAGCATGCCGAGCCATCAGCCAAGGTTACTAGTGGCCTTACATGCAGAAGGACACCCAGCTCTATGCCAAAAGTGTCAAAAGTTCTCGTATTCTCTTTACCAGCCCAGCACAAGACCTGAGCCCACTCTCTAGCCTATTGCCCTTTGCTCAGTGGGGCTTGGACATCGTGGGACCGCTTGGCCGAACTCTAGGGAATAAGAAGTGGCTAATAGTAGCCGTCGATTATTTCACCAAGTGGATAGAAGCCGAGGCATTATCTTCCATCACCGAGCAGGAAACGAAGAACTTCGTGTGGAAGAATATCGTCATAAGATTTTGAGTCCCCCAAGCTTTGGTCTTGGACAACTGGACCCAGTTCGACTCCAATTTCTTCAGAAACTTCTGCCACCGAGCTGGGCATCATGAACTACTATTCCACTCCAGCCTATCCACAAAGCAACGGTTAGGCTGAAATTTCCAACAAAGTGGTACTCGATGGGATTAAGAAAAGACTTGACTGAGCCAAAGGAAGATGGGTGGAAACGCTCCCAAGTGTCCTCTTGGCGTATCGAACTACCCCAAGGCGATCCACTTCGGCAACACCTTTCTCCTTGGCCTATGGAATGGAGGTCGTAATCCCTCTAGAAATCGGTCTTCCAACCATGAGGTTGGAACTCTTTGATCGTGGCCAGAACGATATGAATCTTGCCCGAGAACTTGACCTGGCTAAGGAACGAAGAGATGCAGCAACTATCCGTCTGGCTTCTTGCCAGCAGCAGTTGGCCAGGGGATACAACCAAAGAGTCAAAGAGAGGAAGTTTTCGGTTGGAGAACTCGCCTTGAAGAAGACACTTCCTGCAGATAAGAATCCCAATGAAGGCAAACTGTCTCCGAACTGGCACAGGCCATTCAAGGTGACCTCAACTGCCAGGTGATCAGTATACAGGCTTGAGGACATGGATGGTAAAGAGTTATCACGACCATGGAATGCGACGCACCACAAGAAATAATATTTCTAAATTGTAATCTATTTACGGAATCAATAAAAGTATATTATTGTGGAAGGATGTGTCGATATACGCCATGTTACAGAACTCGGCAGCTATCTCAGTTCGATTATGGAACCAGCTACATGAAACGCCAAGTTACAGAACTCGGCAACTATCTACCCAACCGCTGCGGAGCATTAGGGAAATGAAGGAAAAGCCTTAAATGGTTAAGGCGCGCCAAGTTAAGTGAACTCGGTGTCTACCTCGATGTTCGAAAATGCGTATGGTTGCAGAACCAAGTATTCTACCACCGAGAAAAAGACCTTGTATTCATTTTGAGTGAAAGAACTTGATCCAATTTGCTCTCGTTCAGCTCTGTTGGTGAACTAAGCTACGAAACAGACAAATTTGGTATTTGGATACAAACTCCTCTAGTTAGAGAACTTGAGGTTGTATAAGATTCCGGTTATTGAACTGAATTGCTCGTTCCGATTGTTGAACTGAGCTTAGCATTTGTTCCGATTATTGAACCGAACTTAGCATTTGTTCCGGTTATTGAACCGAACTCAATGACTTGAAGTTTCTTGAGTTAAAAGAACTTAAGAGTAACGAGTTCTGGTTATTGAACCGAACTCAGTTACTAGGTTCCAGTTATTGAACTGAACTCAATTACTTAAGCAAATTTAGAAGAAAGCATGTAGAGAACTCGGTTAAAGAACCGAAGTCAAACACATGAGAAAGATGAGAGAGGAAAATGAAATTTTATTCACAAAAGGAGTACAAGGTTTATAGAAGGTCATTACAAAAAAATAGAAAAAAGAAAAAAGAAAAAAATACATAGAAGACTTTTATTCAGTGTTGGCCTCAGGACGTGCAGCTCTGGTCAAGGGGGCTTCGAGAGCAGTCAGAACAACTTCAGGAACCTCGGGGGAAGGAATGAAACTCGGTTCGGGCTTCGGCCTTGGGAACTTCACCGGATTTCTATAAGCTAGGTGGTCTTTGGAGACCCCAGCGGCCTTCAATCCTCCCAGCCAACCGAGCTCCCACACTTTATCGCTCACATCGAAGTCCTGGGCCTCGTACTGTTGCGTCGCCGCATCCACCCTGTCTTGGAAGGCGGCTTCGGTCTCGGCCTGGACTGAGGCTTCAAGTTCGTCCTTTTTCTCCAGGGTGGCTTCGAGCTTAGCCTTATACCTTTCCAATGTGGCTTTGAGCTCGGCCATCTTCTTCCCTTTAGCCTCAGCCTCACCCATTAGATCGTGGGTCTCAAACCTGATAATTTTTTGTAAGCTTTTGTACCTTGATATGAATTCAACTAAATCTTCATATAGCTGCCTTGATTTTTTTTATTTTTGATTATGTTCTAACGTGCTTAGGAATGACTAATGGGAGTATTTGAGACAACTTTTTCTTCATGTTTGGCTTGATTAAAGGATAAAGGTTTTAGTCCTTTTTTTTATTTACAGTCATTTATATGAAGATTTATTTTATTTTTCATGGGTATCTTCATGTGCTATTGTATGTATAAGGTGTTAATAACTACTATCAATTGACAAGACGATAATAAACAACACAAAAAGTGATATTGCCATTATTGGTATAAGATGGAAATAGTTGGTTGCTATAAGATGCATATATATTGGTCTAAAAGAAATCTTAGAAAATCCAAACTTTTTCTCTAACATGATGAGGTACTTGTATACCCATTTCAGCTCCCAATTGATCAATTTTCCGTGAAATGGGTTTGTTCCATTTTTCTTCGATTAATATGGGGTTTTATTTCATTTTTCTCGCTTATTTTTTTTATCTTTATTTACTCTTTTATGAGGCCCAGGGAACTAACCAACCTTTCTTGGTAAATGAAATCTACACCATATATAGGAATATTAAAAAAAGAAAATAGATTATTAAACATAAATCAAACTGACCACGATCCATTTAAAAATCCTAGGGCGTGTTTGGATGTTAACTTCTATAAAGTGAAGAAGGGTGAAATGTCACATCGAGGTAAAGTTGTGGAAGGTTGAAAGTAGAGTTGACCTTGGGGGGAAATGAAAAGAGTGTTTGGATTCTTGTGGTAAAGGGGAGGGCCTCCACCCCACCATGTTTGGAACAGTCGTTGTGAAGTAAGCTGTCTAACATCTTATAAAAAAAATTTTGACCATTTTTTTGAAAATGTGCACGATTTCCGATGAGAATTGTTCATCTCTGTTAGTTAATTTGGAGATTGGCCATGGATTTGCCACACCTATGGTCTTCCTATGCATTATTTCTAGCACCAAATCCAAACCTCATACCCTTGTTCCACTGAGAAATTCATAGCTTAGAACCATACTGTATATCCATGCTGAAAGGAGAAAAGGCCATGGGATGTGTTGGACGTGTTGCGACATGGCCTAATCAGTTAAAGCATGGGAGATGTTTTGCTCATGTTGGAGTAGGCACGCATTCATTTTTCCATTTTCCTTGTGGTATAATGCTTATTAATATGAAAATGAAAGGCAAAGAACACAACACAAACTCTGGAAGTGTGCATGACCCAATATGCATTTTAAGATAAAACACTTAATAATACGGCTTTTGATTCTTCTATAAGTTTAGAAATGAGGTAGTTTAACCGTACAACAGTGTTGGCAAGTAAATCCATAGTTGGGAACTAATGGAAACAATGTTCATATAATTGGATAAAAGGTGTAGAACAACAACAGCTTGTTAAATTCACCCTGATTGACTGCTACAAGGTCTTCAATGAGTGAGGTCCCAACAGTTGGATACAAACTAAAACTATCATCAGTATTTCAAGATAAAAATGACTCAGACATTGAAAGATGGAACTTCAACACATTAACACAGTCACGTCTATAGAGTTCATATAAGTGGACACAAGGTGCGGAACAGCAGCAGCAGCTTTGCATTGTAGGGTTGATTGTTGCAAGGTCTTCATTCATCTTAAAACCGTCCCAAGATATATCCCGTAGAGTGAAAGGCTGTTCATCAACAATGGGTTTATAAAAAACATTCAAACACATACATCTAGGAGTGACACTAAAAAACCCACTAACATTAGGGTGATTTCAAAGAAGTAATCATCGTAGGAATAGAAAAGTAGTACCTTTTGTTAAAACAATCCATTCCCAACTAGTGTACCTATTGGGGGTTGAAATCGGAGTAGTCTGCAATACTTCTTCTGTAGCTGCTTGTATCTGTATACCCTGCATGACCCAAAAACACTTAAAACAGAAATCACAATTTACAAAAATAAACGGAACCAGTTCAGGAAAGAAGATACCCTAGGTGAATGGTACAGTACTTGAATGTTTGGTAACTTTAGAAAATGAAAGGGTATTCCCTGTACATTTCCAATAATCCAATACAAGAGATAGGTATTTTGATAGAAACCTGCTATATTTGACTTGAAGATTTTACTTACCTCTACCACTGAAACCAATGAGGGTAGAGATTGACCTGCGATTGACATTCTGTCATAGTAAAACAAAAGTAGTCCTACATTCACATAACAATGTGTGCACATTGTGGACTGAACACTAGAAAATATTGAAATAGGAGCCCAAAACTGTCGAAATATCCATGATGGGAAAGTAAATTCAGACTCCTAATGTTCGTATGAACATTCTCGCATGCCAAAAAAGTACACATTGTAACCATCCCCTGAATTAGATATCGGCAGTGGGCTACCGTACAAAATATACACATTAAAACCATCCCTTGCAGCACAATTGCAAACTTAATGTATAGTCCTGCATCATGGCATTCATACAGAATACCATACAAAAGCACATTTACAATGGCGACTCTAATGATAGTTCACTGTAGCAAGGTAAATAGCAAAGCAGCTTAAGAGGCATATGAAAACAAGAAGGCCGATAATGATCCAAAGCAGAGTCTCTGCTGGAACTGAAATACGCTCCGACCTGCCACTTGTCTTTAGGGTGGGCACACTTGCATATTCTGGTTTTAATTTTGCCCATCCATGGTAGTTCAAAAACCTTATTGAATTCTACATTCGGATATCCAAGGACCTGTGCTTTGCATTCATTCCATGTATGATAAAACCCTAGATGGCGTTCCCTATATACCACATAGCAATGAAATCGAGCCATTTACTGTTGCATCAACCTAGAGATTAACCAGCATAGATCAAAACATGTATAAGACAACATAATAGGATAAGATATTAAACAAATATAAGTGCATGTAAGGTATTAAAAATGCAAATCACAACAACTACACTAACCACAGCAGCTTAATTAGATAAGTAATAAATACCATAATAACTTAATTAGATAGTTCAGTTGCATGTTCACAGTCAGCTGAGAACACAGCCAGTACAGTCAGCACAAGCAATAGGGAAAGTCATCATTCAGTTTTAAAGTGGCCCATGCAGTAGGACCGAGCAAAAACATTCAACACTTGTTACTGGGCCTTCCATTAAAAAGTGGCCAGCCAAAATATAATGTTTGCATCCAGTCCAGGACACAACATAGCATTCCAAATCCCTTCACCAGCCATCCAACTTCTAAGCTACATGCGCTCCTGACGAATCCTAGACATCTGCCTCAGAATCCATTCTCCCTTGTTGTCAGCAATAATGAAGGCAGTAGCCATATCAGCATGCACAGTCAACCACTCATGAGCAAATTCGACGTCCACCCCACTCAGCGCGAGGATTCCACGAAGCTCCGTCAGTATCAAACGGAGTGCTGCCTTTCGGACAACCGAATGGTATCAGTTACATCACGAATGGCTGTTGTTAGACCTTAGATGATCTTTCAATGCAGTGGATAATTTCAAGCAGGCCAGAGTTCCTTTTACGTGGATTGATCTGCCTTGAGTTGGTCTCTACACTCGAAGACTGGATTCTACAACCCCCTAGTTGGTCAGTCAAACCCACATTAGAATCAACCTGCAATAGGTTGAAATTGGCAGCACCCGATTCAGTCGATTGGTTACTTAGAGTTGTAGTAGCAGATCTAGCAACTGTCGTGTCACCACATCCTTCCCAAAACAGATAGTGAGCTTATCATAATCAATCGTGGAACTCTTATATGGTAGCGCCTTCGGATGACCCTATGTGAAATGCAGCCACAAAAATCAGCTGTATGGATATTTGATAAAAACAACAGTATGTAATTCAAGCATTTATTGCAGATGTAGCTGACTTGGAGTCAAGCAGTCCACACATCGTTTGACACGATGATTCGCTTCGTCGTATTATCATACCCGAATTCAGAGACATTGAGCATCTCAGTCACTATGGCATAGTTTTTTTTCTCAAATGCTTGCATCGATTCTGGACGGCTTGATTTATCAGTATGTAGTCTCCATCACTATGCTCGATCATGGTCTCAGCCACATGCTTATAAGCATCCATCTTAAAACCGCGGTTGGCCTTCCGACCTAGCTGCACTTGTTCGTACATCAAATCTAGCAATTCCTCGTCCATCAATGCATTAAATGCAATATTCTTCTTCTTCGGCGACATTTGCTACTTGAAAAGAAAAGAAAGAATAGAAGATAAAATGACCACAGTGTCAATTGATGCCCAATATAGAATTGAAGTGATGGATTATAGTCACGTTGCATTTTATTTATAAGAGTACAATAGGTGACAGCAAGCATACAACAACTGATTTCATATTCCAGAAAAGACATTACATTCTTTTGCCTATTCAGATTGTTATAGTACTCATCCCATAGACGTCTAGCAATGCCATCCCTAAATCTGTGCCAGTCATCCTTTCCCTTTCACTTCGTGAGTAAATCATTAGAGGCCTTGAGTGGGTACCATTTGCTGTAACTATATCTTCTGTTGGGTCATTATCATATTCAGTTGACCACATGTTGATTTCATCTTGATCCTCTAAACCGTTATCTAATCCATCTACTGGATCGATAGAGTTTGCTCTGATGAAATTGTGCATGACACAAGAAGCAACTACAATGGACACTTGGTCTTTGTACGCATACTGCGTAGCCATCTTCAAAACATAAAAAATGGTTCTTTAATACCCCAAATGTCCGCTCTATGACATTGCGGGCTTGTGAGTGCCGCTTGTTAAATAGTTCCTATTCATTTTGGAGATTCATGCCCCTGAATTCACTCAGATGGTATCTTACCACATGGTATGGAGCTAGAAAACCAGGTGAATTCATTTAACCAGTATCTACTAAGTAATACTTTCATAGTGGATCGAAATGAAAATGAAAGCCTTGTTAAAAAAATATACACGACTGAGCAAAATGTGTTAAGCATAATACACAGCATCGATTACCTTGTGGCACAATTAAGGGATCTTCTCCCAACAATGCATTTTGCAAGACCCTTGCATCAGTAGCCGGTCCCTCCCATCCAGGTAGAACATAATGAAAATTTATGTCAAAGCCACATGCACCTAGAACATTTAGGGATAAAACACCTTTCCTATTCTGAAATGCCCCATGCATTTCTCTCTGAACATGTACCGGAACATGAGTTCCGTCAAGTGCTCCAATGCAATCCTATTGGGATATTTAGGATTAATGATATCTTGATTGAAATTAAACAAGAAATTGAAAATAGCAATAATTTTTTGTAGAAAGTATACCTCGAATCCATATGGCCATTTGGGCGTGATTTATTAACTGCGTAAAGAACTTCTTGGAAGTGTCGGCTAATGGTTTCCCTAGACCTAAAAAATCTAAAACTATTGGTCCTGTTTCTAACACTGTGTGCAATAGTGTGCATGAACTCTGCTACAGCCTCTTCTACAGAAACTTGATGAGTGTCTCTTAGTAGCTTCTTGTCACGCAGTCTGACATAGCAATCTAAATGTACTAGTATCCATCCTTAGTTGGCTTATACATTCACTGTCCCTCCCATTGATTAAGGTCAAGATGAATTATGTTCTGGCAAGGTCCCTATTTCTTTTCTTAAACTTACGCTTGGATGGAGCAAACTCAGAACCAAGCATAAACATTTGTTCCCTCCATGTTGATACACTGCTCCACAGTGTACTTAAAATAGCATTCTTATGATTCTCATTCTCTTTCTTGTCATGGCAGATTCCTATATGAATAGATGGTGCAGCCTCCATGCTTCTTACTAGGTTATTTGTTACAAGGTGCATTCAGCTACTTCACATATCTGGCCACATTAGCTATGTCTTATTTTCTTTTCAGCCATGGTGTAGTTGTACATTAACATTGGGCAATTGACTTTACCCACAATAAATAAACAATGCCAACTGTTTGTGAATCAAGCATTCTTTTCCAATCACGTGCAGTCAATCATATTGTATAACATGTCAAACATAAATAAGCATGTGAAACAAACAGAGTTAGGATTGCGATAAAAACAAACTCCACGAACAGAGTTCATATAGCATTTGAGATATTTAAAAGCAAGGGAGAAGATAGTAGTATGTAGTAGATCTTCAAACAGAAAGGGTGCGGAGTAACTAATGCTGTAGAGATTGACCTTCAACTTGAGTGCCTGAGGCTGGAAAAAGATCTCGTGCCGGTCACTGTGGTCAGTAGTCAATCTAAAAGTAAAAACGAGATCTCTCAATGTAAAATATTTGTAAATTTCCAATCCTCAAATTTATAATCAAACCCAATGTCAGCAATTGCATGCTAGCATGATTATTTAATAAAAAGAGAAATAATTTTTTTTCAAAAATTAAGAAGTTGCACAACAACCACAAACGATGGGTGATTGGTTGCGCAGGTTCCTTAAGATGATTGCGAAAAGCATGTTACTACTTCCACAATCAACCGTACCACTAGATTTCTTGTTGTGCTACTGGCCTCCTAGATCTAATTTATTGATTTTACTATTTGCATTGAATTTAGGAGTTTGTGATTTCTAACCAGCATACCAGCCTTCACAACAAAATTCAACTACAACCCACAGTGGCAGTTATGCCCAAATTTGGACCCTAGGTCTTAATATCATGGACTAAGACTTTGTTTCAGGAAGTAGACATGCATGTATGGTTGGGTTACTCTAAACCATTTGATGCACTGTGTGCAAGAAAGGAGAAAAGGGGAAGGGTTAGTAGGAGTCAGACGTACCTTTGCAGATTAGGTTCCCCAGGACTCTTCTTCCTACTGCAGAGATGATGAAAACAAACCTTCTTACCCTAGCCTTTATGATGGCACCTCGTTTGCTTGCACCATTGAAGAGGGTTGGTAGGGTATTTTATTGCTTCACCAAATTCGCGAAGGGTTTTAACTAGTTCTAATCATTGACAAAAGTTTCCTACAAGAAGAGACCTAGAGAACGCTTCTGGATGCTGAATTGATTTGAAAGATGGATGAATGGTTTCTTCATGTACCATGTGTCTCTTATCACCACAGAAGCAAGAGTTGTGCATGTGGATGTTAACTTACCTCGTTTCCACCGCCTACTGAATGGGATCAAAACAAAGATCTGAAGAACTCTGTAAGAAGATATTGGGATCCTTCTTCGCTGGAGAGGGGAGACTGAGAAGGCAAAGAGGGTGTTGGGAGGTCACCTCAACCTTTACTCCTCTTAAAGATGGCAGTAGCTAAATAGCTCTTTCCAAGAAGCGAATCGAAGATCTGGAGGACAATGCAAGAAGATATTGGGATTTTTTTCACTGGAGAGGGGAGACTGAGAAGGCAAAGAGGGCGTTGGGAAGTCGTCTCGTCCTTTACTCCTCTTGAAGATGCTAGCGGCTGAATAGTGCATTCCAAGAAGTGAAGATGTGTGCTCCGCGTTTCGCCTTAAAGTGTGTTCGGATAACCCTCACTCTGCTTTTAACTTTGCCCACCAAAAATGCTGCTTATTAAATTTTATCCGTTGGGGTATGGAAAAAACTCACTTCACCGCCGGGTAAGAATCCAAACACGCCCAAAGGATTTCCTATCTTATCCTCAAGTTTGATATGGCGGAGGATTTGATTTCTAGAGCGGGGAAGGGTTTCAATGATGGATTCTTTTGATATTTAATACTAGTCCATCTCCTACATTTTGAGTGTGTGTGTGTGTGTGTATAGGGAGATGCTCCTATGAGAGATATTATCTCACCTTATATGAGAGATAAGAGTGGGGGCCCTCACATTAAAGTTGTTGGCATTGGATATGGATGTGAGGGCCCACACCTTATCTCTCATATAAGGTAAGAGATATCTCTCATAGGAGCATCTCCCATATAATATATATATATATATTCTTTCAAATGATTTTGTTAATTTATGTCATTTTTCTAATGTCTGATTTTCATTCAGACCATTTAGTGTTGAAGGGCTTCTCTTTTTATCCATTTTCATGATTTTTCTTTTTCATTTTATTATTGACTTTATTGTATTCCATTTTCATTTACTACTGGTTCTTAATATGCTATTTGGGAAAAAAATATCATAGAAATGCTTCAACACTAGGTGAAAATCTTTTTGTGTTGTGCAGGTTCATTTCATATTTGTTTGGGTAAAATTACTTATTTTTAATGCTTAACTTGATTTTATTAATGTTATCATTATGTTTATTAGTGGCACTTTTTTCGTTTTATCCTTTTTAATTATTCTTTTTAGTTTCTATTTTTCTCTTTGAAGTAGAACTCGAAGAATTGATATTTTTCTATCAAATTATGATTCTAATCGTTAGGATTGATCTGAATGAGGATTGAATAAAGAAAGCTATTAAGAAGATTACTCTTTCTTTGGATTTTTGCTACATTTTTTTTTTTTTTTTTTTTTGTCTAGATTGTCTATTTAAAGGCTAAAGGAAGGATGACAAGAATATTCACAACTTAAAAATCCGACCATGATCTTGCTTGTAGTATAGCTAACAATTAAAGATTTTTTGACCTTTGATATCATGATGTTGATGATATAGCCTCTCTTTTGTTAGATAATGCTCGGGTCAAAGTCCAAGAACACTTATCCTCTCCAAACTTGACCATCTCACTACCAAACCTACCCCTAATATGAAAATCTCATATTTTATATTTTTCTTGTACGCTTTAAATTTTTTAAGTGTCTTTTATATTATGAATTATATTACCCGTGCTAAGCACGAGTGTCTTTTGCTAGTACAAGAAGTGAATATAGATCTACAATTGGGTTATTAATCGACCAATTTTCCTGTATATCATGATATGTAGGCTATTCTTTTAGTTTGATATGATTTGCATATTGGATGAAACTCAAGTCAATGAAAAAGTGAAGCAAGGAAGAAGGGTTTATGATCCAAAGAATCCTAGTGTTTTTATTTTTGTTAACTCCATCCAAGGGGGTAGGGACCCAAGAGAGAACCCGCACATGCTGGGAGGGAACACTTGCATTATGTGGGGTGAAGTTGCCCGCACACATGGAGAAAGAGTATAACCAATGAACAATCTCTGTAGTTAGGTGAGAGGTGGGGTTCCCATCCAACTGGGCAACCCCTCGTTCTCAAAGAACTTGGGCTAGTTTGACAATTTAATATTAAAGTAAAAGTGATGCAAAGCATTAAATCAAGATATAATAAAATATAAGGGGTTATGATGATATTTTGTCTTTTGTGGATTGGTAAGGAAACTTTTTTTACTTTTTGTGTAAAAAAATTGGTTTTTTTTTTTTGTCATTTCGTGGAGAAATGAAGAAGTTGTTTTTTTTTTTTTTTTTTTACTTTTTTTTAAAAGAGAGAATTTTGAAGATGTGTATTTTTAATTTGACATCTTGTTTGAAGAAAAGATGCTTTACAATACTTTTACTAACCTAATAAATTGCCAAATTAGATCGACAAATTGACTATGGTTTCTTTCATCCTTCCTCTTCCCATTCCTACTTCCGTTTTGTAGTCATCAAATACATCTTTTCTCTCTTTACTAGACCTTACTAAGGCTTAGAACTCACAAACCTACACACTAGCCAACCATTGTAGTCATTTCTTTCTTTCCCTTTTGTTCTATATGAGAAAGGAGAAATTTATTCTAAATAAAGGAAAAAAAATACAAAGGGCTTGCCATCTCACGCAATCAATTTGCAAAACTTCAAACCAGTTCCTATTAATAAAGGACCTAAACTAATTCTAGGCAGATTATGGGCTATACTAATAAACTTTTTAGGAACAAAGAAAAACTTGGTGCAAATAAAAGAACTAGCAATATCCAAACTATCAAGGGTCGTGTACTTGAGGGCCCAGTCTAATTTCCCACAATTGGCTTTAACCACCTCGCGGGCATCCAGTGAAATAATGTTAAAGAAATCTCCTCTCACAAGCCAAGTATGCTACATTGACGACCGCCCTCACTTCTTTCTCTTCAAACAATTGGGATCTTGCACCTTTGGAAGCACCTGCTCCACAAAAGGGTCATCATTACAAAATAGAGCAAAATCAAAAGCAACTTCCTCCTTTGATGCATTAAAACCTGCAATAGAGAAGAGTTAAAGACCTCATCTTTTCTTTCCATGACCAGATTCATGGGTAGTGGAATTGCCCATTGGGAGTTTTATCTACATTCCTAACTTTTGGGCAGTTCTGAGTTCATCATACTTTCACTTAACATAATCGAATGACATGATCAATTATTTTTGCCATTGTATAATAGTTCATTTGGACCTTCGTTATAGCACAACATAAAGCCATCACCCATCATTTAATCGAAGGATCATTGAGGGGGCAAAGACATGGTTGAAATATAGCTTTGTACGTACCACTTTGTCCACCACTCGATGATATTATTAGAAGATATGTTGTGGGACATAATTCCAATCTAGATTTGAGTTAAACTACTCGAAAATTACAACGAAACAAAGCATATTAATTCAGCGAGCAAAAATTACACCTTTTATGGATCTTGCATATGGAGGAAGATGCGCCGTCTTGGCTATTACATTCAGAAGGGCAACAGATGGGTTTTCGGGAATGGGAAGGAAATTGACATTTGGCATATTCATGGTGCACAAACATCCCTATTGCTGCCTCTTTTTTGCATCATTAGTTCCTAGAAGACCAACGTCTCGCCTCCCTCTTTCACAATGGCACTTGGCATATTCCCAACAACTTACATATTGATGTTCAAAATTTGTTGTCCCAAGCTACATCCTCTCTCATTCCAGATCCAATTGTTGCGATACTTTAATTTGGACTTCTTCCATAGATGGTAGTCTCTCCGTCAATTCAACCTGGCATGCCATTCGGTCAAGAGCCATTAAACTAATCCATTTTCATTAGTACAATCTACTAGCTTTGGAAAGCTAGGAATGAAGCTCTGTTCAGCGATTCAGCGCCTTCTCTCAGTAGAATCAAGGTCCATCTCCAGGAAACCCTTTTCCTCTCCTTGAAGAAGATCTCAAACCCTTTCAGAGCATCCAACTTTGGTCTCTTCTCAATTTTTTTGGGAATTCATGAGATTCCATCCACAACAAACTTGTAAGTAGTGCTTTGATTACTTGCCTCTTAAAATTTCCTTTTTTTGGTCTTCTTCTAGTTCTTTTCCCTATATTTTAGGGCTCCAAGAGCCTATGTAAGTTCTCTTTCTTCTTTTTCTCAATACTAAGTAACTTGATAGGATGAGAGAGAGGGAGCGCTTCCAAAAAGCTTTCCACTAGTTTATAAACTACTAGAGTGAGAGAGTTTCAACTAATATTCACATAATAAGTAGACTTTGCAATAACTTGGCCATTGGCCCCCTTAAATTTCATATGAACCCCTATTATTAGTGATGTTTTGATTAGATTTTCATTTTGGCCCCTCCAAGAAAATTTGTTTTTCACAGTGGTCCTCTCAAGTTATATTTCCTTGTTCTGCCCCTGCCCTCCTATCCTCCCATCTATTACGAGAAATATAATATCTAAGAATGTTGTTAATATCCTTAACTATGCTAAATGCATTCCTAATTTTCTATCCATCCCATTTATCATCCAAGTCCAAAATATCTTTAACTAGTAAGGTTGGGAAACAAGAAAACATGATTGAGAAACAAGGAAAACTTGTTTTCTCCAGCCTTGCTCATACGTAATCCAATCACAAGTCTAGAATGAAATTCTCTCCCATTTACTAATAAGCCATCCTATAATGCTGTTGGTTCTTTTTCTCAGGAGTGAGTATTAGTTGCCTTGAGTGTCTTGCTCCTCACACACACACACAGAACACACACACACACACTCTCTCTCTCTCTCTCTCTCTCTCTCTCTCTCTCTCTCTCTCTCTCTCTCTCTCATTAGCCCCTTCCTTTGGCCCCTTCCCCCTTATCTTTGTTGGTTGTAGTGACGGTAATTTGCAAGATGTAAAATAAGTTCTAATTCATACATGCGATGTTCATGATGTGGTCTATGTTTAAGCATGTTTGTTTACATGTGGTAAAGCTAAAAGGTGTTAGATCGAAAGTAATTCCTGTTAGAAAATTGTGTGGCCCAGCTGCTATGGGCTAAGCCCGGCAGTATGCCGCTGATGAACTTCCAATAAGTCTTGACCTAGTAGAGTCAAATAAGGATCAAACTTTTAGTTGTAGAGTTTGGATCATGATCAAACTCTCAGTTTGGCAAAATTTCCATGCCGGTCAAGAGATATGGGGTTTTAAGAAGGGTAGAGTCTGTAGTAATTGAGACTCCTAGGGATTATTGTATATAAGGGAGATGGGAACTCTTGGTTGATCATTTAATAGATTTGAGAGCATTTGCAGTGAGTTCACATGATCTATCTCATACCGAAACGCACAAAGGTTCTCAGTGAGTTGTGTTCTAACACCCATCTGGGATTAACAATTCTTTCAATTGGTATATCTTTTGGAAGTTCTCAAAGCCATAGCTTTCTTTGGGTGGTAAAGCATAGTCAAGGCAAGTAAACTCTTGTTTAATTTGAAATTTCAGTTTTAATTCAATTTCTGTAAAATTCTGAAAATTTGTTAAATGATTGATTTGGTTGTATATGTTTTCAATCTATTGTATTTTTTTTACATCTAACATTTGCCATAAGTTTTGAGTTAAATAAATGTTATATTAGATATTAGAAATGGTAAGAAATGGAAGAAAGTTTGTTTTGGGTTGAGATAGAGACAAAACAGAATTATGATTCTATTTCTAGTGTGTAGTCGGTCGACTGACTTTGGTCATTCGGTCGACCGGTAGTTCGAAAACTCTTTGTAACTGAGACTCATCATCTCGATTTTCTTTGAACCTGGTCCACCCGAGGTTCACCCTAGTTGACCGGCCACCTTGAAATTTTACTGAATAATTTTTGGAAAATATATTTTTATTTAAAAGTGTATTATTTTATGAATATATGATTCTTTAACACAATAAACTTGTTTGTAGTAATTAAACATTATTAACCATATTTTCTGATTTTAACAAAAAATATATTTTATTCAACTAATTCCTAAATTTATTGAAATTAATGATTTTTATGAATTAACTTCTGCATTTTGAATTATATCAGGAATTTTATAGTTCTTTGTATTTTTTAAAATATGATATTTGATATTAGCATTGTTCATTTTATCTGTATCAATCATGTTTAGAGCTAATTTTGTATAAGACATCTGTATTTCTATTATTTTTCGCATCTATATACATGTACTCTGATATTGGCACCACTTAGCTCGTTCTTTCTGGATGTAGATGTGGTAAAAGTTGGACTGTTCTGTTTTGTATACTAGCTACTGCTTAATTCTGTTCTATTGCAGTATTTTGTACTCCTGGTACCTCTGTATTTTGTTCTATTCTGTGGCTACCTTTTGACATATATGGCACCCACTATTTTGTATTATGATTATCAAGCTGATGTGTACATTGCCTTCCTGCTACTCGATCCTGTTATATCTGATATATATATATATATATGACCACATCAAGTTTATTTTGTTATATAAGTTATATGGTATCTCATGTTACATATATTGTTCAAATTTATTCTACTAATAAGTTATTCAGTTATTTTGGTTTATTTTATCAGTTCACTTGCTCAATTTTAGTGATGTGACGTTTAACGTTACAGGATATATCATTAATACCCCAGGAACCTAGACGTTCCAAGAGGCAGGTACTACGGTAGGTGAGTGAACTAAAGTTGAGATTAAAAAAAAAAAAAACTAAATTTGAGATCATATAAATCTGAGGAAATACCTAACTCTCATCATAAATGGATAAGTGTGCTGAGGAAAGACATGTTTGGAAAGTTTAATAAGTGGTGTGATGAGGAGTCATAGAAATGTTTCAAACTTATATATTATATCTTTAAATTTGAAAGGCTAACCAGTTGTAAATATTTTGAGATACTCATGCTCAGTTATTATCTGTTCATAATTAAATGTTATCACTATTTTATATGCTTCCGCAGGAAATTTTTTTAAATATTCAGATTACTCACTCATGATATCCTATGGGATTGGTGTGAGATTTATCTTTTATTAAATTCATTGACTTAAATCCTACACTAGTTACGTCATGAAACTGGACCATTAATGATACCCAATCTCGTGGCGGTTTTTATTGGATAAACCTCCTTAGACCTTTAATAGACAAAAAATACCTAGTTTTTTTTTTTTTTTTTTTTTTTTTTGCACTTTTGCGTTGAGTATGATATCGTTGCTTATTTTTAGTACTCCATATATCATTGTCTCGAAACCCCTTTTCCCAATTGTCATCTTTTTCATTTCAGAGAGATTCTCTACAACTTTCTCATCTCACAACCTACTTTTTGGCCTTTTCCCTTTGATTACTCCATTAAAGAGGAAAGTGGACTCCAATCAATATTTCCCTTTGGACTTTTCCTTTGATTCTATGCAAACCTATGATTCTCTGCAACTTTTAACCGTAAGAAATGTTGCAAATGTATTCTGAACCCATTAAGGTGAAAATAACCTCAAATGTATTTTGATTTGTGAAATGTAATGGTCTATGTGAATGTGAATGTGAATGTGAATATGGAACTTATTATGTGAAATGGTTGCGTCAATCTAATGCTAAACCCTATATAATTGTGGCTGTGAAATGTTCAAGGAAGTGTGTGTATAAATGTGTTGATGTGGAATGTTGCTCCATCATTCGAATGTAAATTTGTGAATTAAGAAGAATGCAAGATTTGTGAAGGTGAAAGATTTACTAATGATTATAAATGTATATCACATTCTGTGTATTGTGTAAATGTCTTAGTAAAATGTCTCAAACTGGCATGTGATGTGTGTGTATGTAACTGTTATGAGCATCGATGTCGATGCCCATAGTAGTTAGAATTCATTGAATTGCTGCCAATTGAGAGTGTAAGCATGTATTGAGCATTGATATCATTGCTCGTAGTATTGGGAGTATTAGGCTGTGCTGAGCATCGATATCGATGCTCATATGAGTTTAAGTCACCGACTCAAGACCACTGAGCGTTGATATCATTCCTCATAGTGTTAACTCGTAGTGTTAAGTGATGCCAATCTAAGAGTGTTAGTATGTCTTGAGCATCAACATCGTAGCTCAACAATTGGTAGAAAACCAAACTTTGACATTTAAGGATCATGACAATGTTACATTCATAGATCAATCCTATATCAATTGATTCACATCATAAATCACGTCTTGAATGCACCTAAATACTCAACATCATCTCCATCTCTACATTCACATTCATGTTGATGTTCACATTCACCCTTCACAATGTTTACATATGCCAATATTAATATAAATCAAACACTCAGTACTCCTTATTTGAAATTGAGACTTATGTTCCAAAATTCAATAGCCAAACAAGAAAAGAAACTTCAGTGCTTTCCTCAGTTCCATAACACTCCAACACTATAACTTATCTCCATTGGACTCTCTACATTCAAATTCAAACTCACAACATCTACATTACAAACACCCATTAAAATAACACATGCTAAATCATTTGCTCCCAACTCGTTTTGAATATGTCAACAACTATTTTAGATTGCTAGAGCACGGGAAGTTCCTCATCAATGTCTCGATCTCTTTTCAAGTTCTCAACTGGAATGGGTAAAAGAATAACTATGTGTATAGGAGTGCTAGAGAGCACATTATACTATATTAAAGCCATGGGTTTTGAAGATAATTTTGACCGTGACACTTATGATTTTGACTTGAATTTATAACTCCCCACTTTCAATAGGTAACCACTCATCTCCACTTCGAATAAGTAACAACTCATTTCCTCCACTTCATGTAACCACCTCTTCTTCCCACTTTTCACTTTTCTACAAGAACTTCATTTCCATCCCTATCATAATCACTAAATCATTGTCATGAGTATTTGAGGATTGACTTTGCATAATCTGAGTTTTTATTAATAAATAAGTAAATACAGTTTTCAGTTATTGGTGAACATGCCCGTGCTAAGCACGGGTTGTTGTGCTAGTTTTATATATTAAAGCCAAGGGTTTTGTGCTAGGTTTTATTATTATTATTATTATTATTATGCAACTTGCTTAATGGATGAAAAGAGATACTCCACACAACCTTTTTAATATACAAACTTTTAATTTATAATGCGATTGTGTTGAGCACGGGCGGTTGTGCTAGTGTTTTATTAAAATGAGATGACCTGCATGATTCAAGTGTCATTTACCCACGAAGCATCACTGCTAAATACACTACAAAAAAAAGGACTTTTAGTCTCGCTTTTAAATTGAGCTTTTGTGTCGCTTTTACAATAAAATGACACAGTATGGTCTGATGTGTCACTTTAGAGGAGAAGTAAACGAGGAGGAGGTTTGTTGTGTCACTTTTTTCAATAACGCGACACACAAAACAAATTTATGTCTCGTTTTATTTTTAAAGTGACACTAGTGGAGTAAATTTTTAAAATAATTCAAACTAAATATTGAGGATAATTTTCCCCACTAATAAAAGTGACACAAGAAGTGTTCTTTTCTTCACTAGACCAAATCGATTCTCTTTTGTTGTTGTTTTTCCAACTCTTTTGGCATTTCATGGGTAAGGGTTTCTCCAGCAAATGGCGATGGCTGTTAGGGTTGGAATGGCGATGGCTGTGACTACAAAAGCCTCTGCAATGGCGATGGCTGTGACTCTGCGACGCGAAGGGAGGTGTCTCCTTCCGATCATCTCCTCTTCTCCCAACCCATCTCGATCGGCGCTTCTCTCAAAGTAAGATCAACATCAGAAACCCCATTCTTTCTTTATCTCTTCTCCCCTTTCCTGCGCACGCCAATCTTCACCTCTGCCTCTATACCTGCACATGCTGCGCTCCTCCTTCCTCGCCCCCTCTCCTCCACTGCTCACTCTCCTTGGCTCTCTCCTCCTCTCCCTCTCCTTCCCTGCTCTCCCTTTCCCCTGCTTCCTCCTTTCTTCCACCCTGCACCGCCTTCTTCCTCCGCTCCCTGTCTCCCTCCGCACAGAGCTCTTCCTGTTCCTTTCCTTCTCCATCGTTCCTCTCACCCTCTTCTTCCTCTATCTTTCCTTGCTCTCCTCTCCCCTGCGGATCTGCACCCACTGCAACTCTCCTTTTATTTTTCTTCTTTCTTCTCTTCCTCTACTTCCCCATCTTCTGCTTTCCCTTCTCCATCTATCTCATTGATGCACCTGCACAAACCTACTCCGCTGCACTACGCCGTTTTCTCTATCTATCTCGATCGTTCTCTTTATGGGGTAGAGGATTGGGTGGGGTTTTCGGCTGGGGTCTCAGATGGGGTGTGGGTGAAAGGGGTTTTAGCTTTACAGAGGTGGGGTTCAGGCTTTGAGTGGTTCGAGATTGAAAGGGGTTAGATATGGTGATTTGGGTTCTCATTTGCTATTAAGGGGAGGCTTTTTTTTTTTCTGCCAAATCTATCTCTCCCGTTTGCTGTTAGGGTTTTTTTCCCCATCACTGCACCACCCTGTCTTTCATAATCATCATATACAAACCACACCTTTTTCCCTTCTTGAGTAACATCTGCAATGATGTTTTCTTATTTTATCAGGTAAGACCATTGAAAACATGGGTCTTTGTTTGTTCTTCTAATTTTGAAGACCCAATTCATGTTTTTTATGTTGGCAGTGAGAATCCATAGCAGTCGATTAGCACTTAGGTTGTTTTAAATTTTAATTTGAAACCTGGTGATGGCTATTTAATGAGAATTCATTCCTAAATAAATATGGAATTTTGTTTTTTCTTCCAATGTTGATGAAACAATTTCATGTTTTTGTTGTTCTTCTAATTTTGATGACCCATTTTTTATGCTTTTGATGTCAGCACTAAGAATCTTAGGTTGCCCATCTGTAATTTGGTATCTAAGGTTTCCCATCTGTAAGTGCTTTGCTTTCCATTATTATTCTTCTTTTTTTTCTCCTTTTTTTTTCATGTTTGTGGTTGATTTATCCAATTCAGTTCTTTTACTTGATATGAGTACTCCTTTTCCTTTCTTTCTTTCTATTTCTTTTGAAATATATTTGATATATCTCTCTTTTCTTCTTTTTATATGCACGAGCAGCTTCTTGCAGTGATTCTGCCAGTTGCAGGCTTATGTGCTTTCTTGTGGTTTGCTGGCAGAGATATTGTTCAAGGCAGTGTAAGGACCCTTCCACATACAACTCTTCTTCTAACATTAAGAAGTATTGCCTGTTGTATTATAGTCTTAATTTTCATCTTACATTTCAGCCTTCCAGAGAAAATTGGAAATATGATTCACTGTTTACAATAAAAAAAATTTAATGGTCTGTTTACAATAATGTTACATGTTGGCTGAGATGTTACGGTGTGTTTTTCCAGTAGTCTTTTAACTATCAGTTCATCAGATGCTTCATGATTAACTGATATGATATCATTCACATACATTTAAACCTATGTTTGTGTTGTATGGATTCTTTTCAATGATGAAAGAAGTGTTAGAAGTAATATATATTTTGTTCCTATGTCTTTGGATATTACTTTTGATTAGTTAATTTTAATGGACCATCTGAGCAGTTCAAAAATGAACCACCTTGTGGATGTGTTAATAGGTTTTAAATGGTCAATTGGAACTATGACTATCCAATCTATCAACCACTTTTTCGAGGGTGCAGAAAATTTGTTTTGAAACTGCTTGACCCAAATTTTAGTTTGATTGTAGGGATCTGTCGGTTTATTGTGTTGATATTATTGTCATTGCACATCTTATCCTATAGAATTTGGATTTACCAAAGGTTAGATGTCTGGTTGACCACACAGGTCACACCCTCTAATCTTGAAACATGATACATCTCTTGATTCCCAATATTAAATCCTTATACTGTTAGCAATTTCCATTCTGATATTGAATATGCAATGGAATTTCTTTTTACCATCACATTCACTTGCCGTGTTGCCTGTGATGATGTCTCATGAAGGTATAAACCATAATTTTCATGACATTTAAAATTTTTGTGTTTTCTTAGCAGGAAGCAAGGCCTTTTTTGTTGACTGCACATGAAGCTTTGCTCGGAGCCTGGGATCTGTTATCATTTCTTAGTGATCTTAAGAGAGATGGATGTCATTTAGGAAACAAAGGTTCATCACATGAAAGAAAAGATAATGAACTGTCTTTTGTTGGTCTTGGAAGTGTTTGGCAAGCACCCCTCTATGAGATGTCTCTGTATTTCTTTTCGCAAAAGAAACAAGGGGGAGATGAAGGTCAGTTTCTCAACTCAGAAATGAGACAGTGGTGATACATTTTGGATGTAGTTTTAATGAATTATATGTGTATTATGTTAGAATGGGGGTGCATATCTGTGTTTAAACTGTACAGTAGTGAAATGTTGATACTTGATACAAACTTCAATAGAGGTAACAGTTGGTTCATGAACTTGAGTATCCACACATTCATGAACTCTTTGTTTCAGTTGTGTCCAGTTCAAACCCAATTTTGATTGATGAGTTTCCTTTTCTTCTTAATTGTAACGGGGAGCTTATGCATGTTAGTTGGGTGGATTTTAGTTTTCATTTATAAGTTTCTTTTGTTATTCATTAGCATGAATACCAACTCTTTGGTTATATGCTACTCAAGTTGTCATTGTAAAATTTTATGTGTATTCATTATTTTTTTTTTCTAACCAAGTTGATTGGGTAGAAGTTAGTTTTGATTGATGGGTTTTTATTTCAATGCAGTGAATTTTATTCTGTCCAGTCTTATTATAAAGAAGTCAGAAATTGATATTCATAGCTGTCTTTAGCCATTGGCCCTTTTATAGTTAATCACTTATATATTGATTTCATTTCATGTAATACTATGAATTATGTAACAGAGATTCTCTCTCCTTTTTTATGATTTGGAAAAGTTTATTCATATTAATGAATTCCTTCTTTTAATCTATTTTCATATGGGTTTTGATATTTACTATGTATGCTGGAAAAAATAAAAATAGAAAATGTCTTAGAAACAATTTTCTATATACTTACTGCCATAGGTTTGTTCCTATGTTTGAGAGCAATCAAGTGCTCTCTCTCTCTCTCACCCCCCCCCCCCCCCCCCCCCCACACACACACCCACCCACCCACCCACACCCACCCCCACCCCCACCCACCCACACCCACACACAGAGGTTTGGAGTCTCTGAGATCATGCATGATGCAACCAATGACTTTATCTATGTTTCTTGGTTCAAGGCATGGGCTACTTTCAACATGCCTATAGTAATATATATTTTTGTGCCCTATAATGGTGCCTATCTATATTCTATTTCAAAGGTTCCTACATATTGTGTTGGGTGTCTCAAAGACAATAGCTATTAGCCTGTTTTCTTTGAAAAGAGAAAATATATAAAACTTATTCCTACATTTTTATTGGCAAAGGAGAAAAGGGTTATGTGTGGAAGGAGGAAGCATATGAATGTTCAACTGCCATATTCCAATGAATTTGATATGTCAATACAGGCAAATGACTTGGACTACCAAGGACTTCCATGCCCCAAATTTTTTATATTTGGGACAAGCTAACCCTGAAGGACCTCCCTTCTAGCTAAAGGGAGTATCTTGGAGCAGATCTTGACTAGTTTAAAACTGTAAAAGAAACATTCACAAACCACAACTGTTTCTGAAGCTCTCACACATTTCTCAACTGTGACAAACTGTAACAATTTCTGAAACTGTTTCCTCTATATATGCGGTGTAGCACAACAGGCTTTTTGCATTTCAATGCAGTGAATTTTATTCTGTCCAGTCTTATTATAAAGAAGTCAGAAATTGATATTCATAGCTGTCTTTAGCCATTGGCCCTTTTATAGTTAATCACTTATATATTGATTTCATTTCATGTAATACTATGAATTATGTAACAGAGATTCTGTTTTGCCCCATGTAATTCTTTATTATGGGATTTGGAGCTATTGGGTGTGATCTGGCCAAGCGTCTGCGGCCATTTGGGGTGAGGATCCTTGCAACTAAACGGAGCTGGGCCTCAGAACAGCCAGAATCTAACCGATCAAATGGTATGAGATAAGTATTAATATCAGCTATAAAGTGAGTTGCGGCAAGAAACATGACATGGAACCTCTGATTCACTATTTATTAGGTTCTGCTGTTAGATCTGCCACTTTGAGCATGGAAAGTGATGGCAATGATAGTCTGGTTGATAAGAAAGGTGGCCCTGAAAATCTTTTTGAATTTGCCAGGGAGGCAGACATAGTTGTTACTTGCTTGGCCCTGAATCCTGAAACGGTGAATTCCATGTCCTTTATATTTTTCCTTCCTATGCTTTTACATGCCACAATACATTCATTATGTTACTGTCTGACTCCCAAGTACTGTACCTGCTGACTACGAATGATTTGTGTACAACAGCCTGTTAGAAAATATCTAAAGTGATTATAAATGGAGCGACATGGGGGTGGTTAAAACCCAAACTTGCCCCAAACATGACTCAGGTCACAATATATAAATCTATAACGAAACACGAGAAAGGCACTTCCGAACCTACGCCTGATAGGAGTAGGTTTGGGGGGGGGGGGGGGGGGGGGGGGGGGAGGGGTACTGCAGGGCACTATTTAGGTCTTCCCACTTGTTTATTATCTGGGATTCATGAGAACTATATTTTGGTTATTTTAGAACATACTAGCAAAATAATTGGACTTTGAATATGTGGCAGAGTTTGGGACCTTAGGTTATGTGGTAATTTGGAATTATTTGCCATTTGTGTTTGGTGTAATGCATCTTTGTAGCTTGTGTATAGTGTGTGCTGAGATGGAGAAGATGCATCTGCTGCTTGTAGAAGCATGCTTAAGTGTTGTTTGCACTGATTTTATTAAATGTAGTTCTTTAGGTTAATATCTGATTTTTAAATAATTAGTATGCCAGTTACTGACATGGACTCTTGATTTTCTTCCATTCTAATCCCCTTCATTTCTTCCCTATTACTGGTGATATAGTTTGCAGCAGACCTTGTTGCAATCAGAGGAAGAGCTACTGGCAAAACGATCAACAGAGCTTGTTAGTGAAGGAACGATGCCTAAACCCAAGAAAACCATTGGCAAAATGAAGGTCCAAGGTAGTTATATGTTTCCATGAGTCATTGTTGTTAACTACTGAAGTTCTCAATCGTAGTAATCTGATACTTTTGTTGGAAACACATACATTTCACACAACACATCGAAGAGCCCATGCATCAGGCTATTCTCAAGCCTGATTGAGGAATTTTAATGTAATGCTTCCTTCTTCTTCTTTTTTCTTTCTTGGTGTGTGTGTATGTGTGTGTGGTTATGTACTTGTATTATACAATCATTCATTTGGATTCAGGCTTAAACTTTTTCTTGTGCAGTTCGTAGAGTGAAGATGTCCATTGAAATATCTCCTGGATGCAGTTTTGCATCTCTAAAACCTCCAGTAATGAAGTTGGAATCACTTCGAACACGTTTGTCAAATTTGCAGTCAACACTCTCATCTGGGTGGGAAGCACTTCGAAATGTTCGTGTTGTGCCAAGATTACCTGCTAACAGCTCATTTGCGAGGCATAGCTTGGCATACGTGCATGCTAGTACTCAGTACATTAAACCACGTGCTTTCGTTACGAATTTGAAAGTTAATGTAAATAGTTTGGATTATGGATGGATTCAAATTGGCTATGTTTTGAATAGTTTGTTTGATTTAGTGCGTAGACGAGCAAGTACATTCCTTAATGTGAATGGTGATTAATTTTCAATTAATGAAATGGTTCGTATTGAATGTTGCTATCTATATCTTTTTCCATCTTTTGTAAGGCAGTTTTAGTGATTTGAAAGTGTATCCATACTGCAGCATGTTATTAGTAATGTATATATTGCATTTTTATTATAAAAAAAAATGGATGGTATCTCGCTTCTATGGAAAGTGTCACAACTGATGATTACTTGTGTCACTTTTGTTCCGAAAACAACATATTGATCATTGCTACAGATGTTGATTGTATCTCGCTTCAATGGAAACTGTCACAACTGATGACAGAAGTTATCTTTCTTGTGACGCTTCTAAGTTATTTCAGTGTCACTTTTGGGTTTAAAGTGACACAAGTAACCATTTTTTTGTGTCACTTTGGTAACAGAAACTGACACAACAAATGCATTTCTTGAGACGCTTTTGCGAACTTTTAGTGACGCCGGCAGATAAGACGCTTGCTGTTAGGTCTTTTGTTTTTGCAATTTGATGGATGCATTTGCACTTTAGCACCATTTGTTATTTCACACATGCATTGTTTTTAGAAACATTGAAATCTAGTTTTATACATGCATAGCTTTTAAGATTTGGAAAAGCTTTTGTTTTATGCATGTTTTGGTTTTAAACTTGGATGCATTGGTTTTGAAACCCAAACTCTTTTTGAAAACCTAATTCATTGTGCATTGCATTTGGAAAATCATGTTAGAATTTAGGTTTAAGCTTTGCATACATTCATCTCTTTAAGAATCACTTTTGTATGCATTGTTTTTGGAAAAAGGAGTTTTTCAAATCAAGCTAGCCTTTGGTTTAAAGTTTCAAATCATTTTAGGCTTTGTGTTTCCCATGTTTTTAAACATCTTAGAATATCTCTAAAACATGTTTTTAAGCTTGATTTAATGGCCCAAAAGGTCCCCCATAGATATACCTTCAAATAGGCAAAAATTGAATTTTTGCAAAATGGGGTGTCCCGGCAGTGTTGCCGGTCGACCGAGACACAGGTCTCGGTCGACCGAGACAACTGGAGGTATTTTTTACAGTTTCTGAACTGAAACCTCCAACGGTCAAAAATCTGCCCGTTATGCCTTCCCGGTCGACCGAGACCTCTAGGTCGACCGAGACAACTAGCCCGTGGACTGTTTTTTGCCTATAAAGTCCATTCATTTCCAACCTTTTTCAAGGCTTGAAACTTGAACTTTTGAGAGCATTTTGGAGCCAAAGAAAGGGGAAGAAGTTGGAAAAGCTAGAGGGCTATTTGGAAATCAATCTCATGAGTTTTTAAAAGGTACATCTTCTAAGTTATTTTGATTTCCATTCAAATGAAATTCATGCATGTTCAAATCCTTTGAATTTTCATTTATGCATGATTTCAAGCCCTTAAAGAGTTGTTTTGCAAACTCAATATCTTTCTTGGTAAATTAGATTAGTTTGCACACACTCTTATCCTAATCACATATGTTCTTAGACTTTAACTTTCACTCAACTTGTTTATCTTAATTCTTCAAAGTTGTTTGAATCTTTTATGTGATTAGTTTTCTCTTCAATCATCATTTTATAAACCTTGATTTTAAAATGCATCATGCATTCATTTAAAAGCTTCATTGTTAAAATTGATTGAAGAAACTCATACATACACTTTGTGCACACACTTTAGTTTATTTTAGTGTATGTTTGTAATTGGAATTTCATTTTCCTATTAGCCTATTTAAGAGGCAAATTCCATTGTGCTTAAATTGTAATCTCTTAGAGTGATCTTTTGTAAAGACACCTTCTTAGAGAAATCCTCATTTGTAAAGGTTATTGCTTAGCCTTTGAAAAGCAACTTGTAAGGTTATTGCTTAGCCTAAGAAAAGCATATTGTAAGGTTATTGCTAAGCCTGTAAAAGCACATTGAGAGGTTGTTGTTTAGCCTAGAAAAACAACTTTGTAAGGGTTATTGCTTAGCCTAGTAAAAAGCATAATTAGTGGAATCCGGTGGGGTGTTGGAGACACAAGCCGGTAGTGGATGTAGGCACGTTGGCCGAACCACTATAAATATTGGTGTTGTGGTGCATGCTATGTGGTGATTGATTTTGTATTAGCTTCCGCATCTTGTTTGTTTAATCATCACATGTGACTAGTTTAGTTTAAGAAATTAAAATTGGTCGAAATTGGTCATAGTTGTAGCACACCCTATTCACCCCCCCTCTAGGGTTAGGATCCTCGTGGACAATCAATTGGTATCAGAGCCTCGTGCTCTATCCCTTAGGATCAAGTGTTTGGAACTCTTGATTAGGTGTAAAAACCTAGAGTAAAAACCCTAGAGTTGTCCTTTGCATGAAAATCATTAGAATGGACTCCACTATGCTAGATCTTGTAGATTCTTCTAGACCCCTCATTCCTCCTTCTATTGGAGATTCAAACTTTCAATCTAATGAATCTCAATGTGACATAAAAGAGGAAGAAAATGATTATGATGAAGATGATCTTCAACAAGCCTATAATGAATTATATACATTATCTTCCAAGCTTGATAAGAGAAATAGAAGTTTAAGAGAAGAATCTATGAAGCTAAACAAAGAGCTAGTCTCTTCAAAAGATGAACTTAGAGAGAAAGAAGAAGTAATAAATTGTGTAGAATCTAAGTTCATGATCTCTATGAATAATCTATCTAACATTCAAGATGAACTAAATGAATTAAAGATGGATTATGATAAAGTCAATAAGGAAAATTTAAATCTAAGAGATCAAATAAAAAGGCAAGATGAAGACATTGACCATTTAGAAGCCAAGTTGATTAAAAGTAAGTTAAAAAACCAAGAACTTGGATCTAATGTTGTTAATGAACTAAAACATGAATTAAAACTTGCCAATGAAGAGATAAGCAAATATAAGGATATTGAAAAGGAACTTTCAAAAGTTAAAAATGAAAATTCAATCCTTATAACCAAAGTCACTCAACTTGAAAGCTATAAACAAAAGTATGAGTGCAAGTTTACCCAAAGTGAAGATAGACTTGAGAAATTATTTAAATTGGGTAAACCTCATGGAGATAGGACGGGTCTTGGATTTAATAGGAATATGACATATGACCCTAAATTCACCAACACTTTTGTGAAAGGTGAGTCCTCTTTCTCTAGCACTCCTCCTCCTTTGCCCAAAACCAAATGTAATTTTTGTGGCATTGAAGGACATTTTATGTTTGAGTGCAAACTAAGAAAAAGAAGCCATGTGTCTAAACCCATCTTTGAACTCAAGAAGGTAGAATCTAAATCTATGAAGGGTAAGACACTTAAAAACAAAGAAGACTCCAAAAAGACTAAACAAGTTAAATCATTTAAAATGGAGTCTCCTAAGATAGATTCTAAAAAGCTTAATCAAGTTAAAACAAGCTTGAAAGAATCTAAGAACAAGAAGCTTCTCTCTTTTCCTCCTTTAACCTTAGAAATGAAAGAGTTCATGAAAAAGATTGAAAAGTTAAAATTAAAGTTCAAAAGGCAAAAAGAGGGAGGAAAAGTTAAAAGAAATGAGAAGGTTAACAAGAAAACAAATCAATCCCCTATGAAACAAACACACCAACTCTCTAAGACTAATCATCAATCTAAAATAGTCAAACCTCAAAGATTTGATGTTAAGTCTAAAAGAATTCAATCTCTATCTCCTTTAGTTGGTGGAATTTCCAAAGTAGTCTCCAAAGCTCAAGACCTTAGGTGGATTCCCAAAGTTATTTTCTTAGACAAACCTTAGGGCCTTGAACCCCTTGACCAACCTATTCTTAATAGTTAAATCTCCTTGTTGGTCAAGTTGCATTTGCATTTTGTTTTCTTTTAGTTACATTTATTTAAATGCATTGCATTTCTTTATGATCAATTGATTTTGTTTTCATACACCATTCTAAGTTACACTTCATGGTTTTCAAAATCATTTGTTTATAATCTCATCATGTTTGATTTGCTTTTACATCACATTTGCATTTCTACATGATCAATTGATTATGATTTCAAAAGCTTTCATAGCTAGATTTTTCATGATCAATTGTTATTGAATCATTTGTGTATATGTCATAGTAAGATTATTTGAACAAATGATTTGAATCAATTCAAGTTTTCCATGGATTTCTAAGTTATACTTTTATATGGAGAACATTGTTTTGAATATTCAACTTGTATGTGTTTCTTTTAAGTTATATCTTTTAAAATACATGTTGAAAATTGATCTTCAAAATCATTCCTTTTATGCCCATTGTTGGATTTTGTTTATCAAAATGATTTGAAGATTGGTTGAATGGAAATGCTCCATAACATCATTAGTTATAATCTTTTAAGCATGTTCCATGTTCTCATTTCCTTTTCTTTTGGTTTCATTATATTAGAAATGGAAATGTATGTTGTTTGCATCCTTGCTTGTTTATTTACATTCTTTTTATATGCAAATAACTTTTGGTTCCATGTATGGTTGTGATCTTAGTTACATTTGTAGAAACCATACTAGAACCCAAATCCATCCTCTATGCCTTATAGTCATTTCTTTTTGGATGGTTATGATGTTGATTCATGTAGATTTTCTTGGTATCATCCTTATACATGTTTCAACTTCATAAGTAGTGTTCTTAATCATATGAAACTCTTTGAAACCGATTTCTCATATTTCTATATGTTTGATGGATATCTTAGATGTTGAATTCATATGATTTTGACACTTTGGAAATTGCATGCTTTACCAAGTCATATCCTTTTGCATTGCAATTTGCCTAGTTCATCACTATGCTCAATAGTTATATCCTTAAAAGTGATGAATATGCATTTATGATGCTTGATGGGATTTTGGGTTTGTCACATCCTTGCTTTTAATCATATTATCATATTCAATTGGTTTCATTTGGTATAACTTTCCATTGATCTCATATCCAATTGATATCTTATCTTGTGTATGTGATAGACCTTGTGTGCATAGGACTAAACTTGATAAGTAATATGATTGTTCCATATCACACACCATTAGCATCATAATGTTCATGTTGCCACCTCTTTTGCTCATATAGGTATATCTCATGACCACCATGTTTATGTGTTCATAATATTGGTTGGTTATTAGTTGAGGTTGGCTTCATGCTTGAATTTCATTTCACTCATTCATGCACTTTAATAGTCATATTTATAGTTTGAGTGAAATGATTTCAAAAACTTTCATAGCATATGATTTTCATAAGTTATATTGTTTGATGCTATGTTTGAGCAAACCCCATATCATGGATAGCTCTAATTTGGATTTCTCATAATAGTTAAATTCTTAAATCCATTTTAGAGTGATTGTGTTAATAGTCACATCCTTTAATCTCAATTGATATGTTTATTTCAATTGGTATCCATGATCTTTAATGACCTTGCTCTCTTTTGGTAATTTGATCATACGAGCCTTATAGTTAAATGAATCTAATCCTTTCCTTGAAGTTGACCCTCACTTGGATAAACCATCTACTTCTTGAATCTAATAGTTAAATCTTGTCAAAAGTTTGACAAAAGAAGAGAATGGATTGAGGGGGAGTGTAAACCTTCATAGGAAGTGTTAGTTTTGATCAAATTGACCCTTGGATTGCCATTGAGCCCTTAGAGTTAACTTACATACATGATAGCCTATTATGAATTTCATTTTCGATTTCATTTGTTAACAGGTGCTACTAAAGGTATTCTTCTTGTCTCATGTGTGTAGGTACCTTTGCAATTTAATGTCAAAGGGGGAGAGAGAGTTCAAGTGTGACTCAAAGATCTCCTACTCATCAAAGGGGGAGAGAGTTCGAGAGTTCAAGTACTCGAAGATCTCCTATCCATCTAAGGGGGAGAAAGCTTTCAAGTTCTCAAGAGAGAGAGGCATGGTCAAAGGGGGAGAGCAAATAGAAGAAAGAAAGCTTGGAGAATGATCAAGCACCAAGCATCAAGAAGATTGAAGAAAAGAGCCCAAGAGCCCAAGCTAAGAGAAGGAGCATCCAAGAAGATTTCAAGACTTGTCCAGCTAAGGGGGAGCTGAAGACTAAGTGTGTAATTTCATTGATGAGTAAGTTGCCATCAAATTGCAAAGGGGGAGATTGTTAGGTCTTTTGTTTTTGCAATTTGATGGATGCATTTGCACTTTAGCACCATTTGTTATTTCACACATGCATTGTTTTTAGAAACATTGAAATCTAGTTTTATACATGCATAGCTTTTAAGATTTGGAAAAGCTTTTGTTTTATGCATGTTTTGGTTTTAAACTTGGATGCATTGGTTTTGAAACCCAAACTCTTTTTGAAAACCTAATTCATTGTGCATTGCATTTGGAAAATCATGTTAGAATTTAGGTTTAAGCTTTGCATACATTCATCTCTTTAAGAATCACTTTTGTATGCATTGTTTTTGGAAAAAGGAGTTTTTCAAATCAAGCTAGCCTTTGGTTTAAAGTTTCAAATCATTTTAGGCTTTGTGTTTCCCATGTTTTTAAACATCTTAGAATATCTCTAAAACATGTTTTTAAGCTTGATTTAATGGCCCAAAAGGTCCCCCATAGATATACCTTCAAATAGGCAAAAATTGAATTTTTGCAAAATGGGGTGTCCCGGCAGTGTTGCCGGTCGACCGAGACACAGGTCTCGGTCGACCGAGACAACTGGAGGTATTTTTTACAGTTTCTGAACTGAAACCTCCAACGGTCAAAAATCTGCCCGTTATGCCTTCCCGGTCGACCGAGACCTCTAGGTCGACCGAGACAACTAGCCCGTGGACTGTTTTTTGCCTATAAAGTCCATTCATTTCCAACCTTTTTCAAGGCTTGAAACTTGAACTTTTGAGAGCATTTTGGAGCCAAAGAAAGGGAAAGAAGTTGGAAAAGCTAGAGGGCTATTTGGAAATCAATCTCATGAGTTTTTAAAAGGTACATCTTCTAAGTTATTTTGATTTCCATTCAAATGAAATTCATGCATGTTCAAATCCTTTGAATTTTCATTTATGCATGATTTCAAGCCCTTAAAGAGTTGTTTTGCAAACTCAATATCTTTCTTGGTAAATTAGATTAGTTTGCACACACTCTTATCCTAATCACATATGTTCTTAGACTTTAACTTTCACTCAACTTGTTTATCTTAATTCTTCAAAGTTGTTTGAATCTTTTATGTGATTAGTTTTCTCTTCAATCATCATTTTATAAACCTTGATTTTAAAATGCATCATGCATTCATTTAAAAGCTTCATTGTTAAAATTGATTGAAGAAACTCATACATACACTTTGTGCACACACTTTAGTTTATTTTAGTGTATGTTTGTAATTGGAATTTCATTTTCCTATTAGCCTATTTAAGAGGCAAATTCCATTGTGCTTAAATTGTAATCTCTTAGAGTGATCTTTTGTAAAGACACCTTCTTAGAGAAATCCTCATTTGTAAAGGTTATTGCTTAGCCTTTGAAAAGCAACTTGTAAGGTTATTGCTTAGCCTAAGAAAAGCATATTGTAAGGTTATTGCTAAGCCTGTAAAAGCACATTGAGAGGTTGTTGTTTAGCCTAGAAAAACAACTTTGTAAGGGTTATTGCTTAGCCTAGTAAAAAGCATAATTAGTGGAATCCGGTGGGGTGTTGGAGACACAAGCCGGTAGTGGATGTAGGCACGTTGGCCGAACCACTATAAATATTGGTGTTGTGGTGCATGCTATGTGGTGATTGATTTTGTATTAGCTTCCGCATCTTGTTTGTTTAATCATCACATGTGACTAGTTTAGTTTAAGAAATTAAAATTGGTCGAAATTGGTCATAGTTGTAGCACACCCTATTCACCCCCCCTCTAGGGTTAGGATCCTCGTGGACAATCACTTGCATAGTAACCAGAAAAGCGACACAAACCACTTTTTAAGACACTTTAAAAGTGACTCATTAAGACATTTTTTTTGTAGTGATAGAATTGAAAATAAATAAGAGAATAGTTAATGAAGGAATGATGCATATTGATGTAAATATAAGCAGTATTTACGATTACAACATTTAGAAAACCAATTCACACTGCCCATCTTTTCCATCAAAACACCAAACTGAAAACAATATCAACCCACTCCACACAGTCTTCACTCTTAACTTTGTAGTTACACCATCAGGATTTGCAATTCAAATAGGAGACTCAAATACGCAATGAATAGCTTGCAGAATCAATTCTTCAATATGACAACACTAATAAAGTCTTATTGAGCAAGGAACATGCATTTTAGCATTGAACAAAAGTCCCAAAGGAAACCTAGAAAAAAACTCAAAGTCCCCCATTTCAATACTGCACACACATAGCCCATACAACAACTTCAATCCGTCTTCTAAAAAATGTACAACATCTTATATTTATAAAGGAGATTGTAAAATTAGTTCATTCAAACCTAAAATCAAATACATTTAAAAAAAAAAGAGGGAAGTATGTATATACCCTAGAAATCATAATCAAACACAAATAAAAATATATGTAATATTTCCACGTGGTTTATCTTGACGTGAATTACGATAGCGGTAGAAGGTTAGTAGATGATTAATAAAATAAAACCGTCGATGACCATCCACGTGTGTGCTACAAAGAGAAAAAAAGGTAAGAGAGATACCAACGCGTGCTTGGAAGGATTGAAAAAGAAGGAAAAAAAGCTAAAAAAAAATAGTGTCTTGGATGAGCTAGGGGATCACCACACGTGAAGAAGAACGTTGCAATCAATGTGGGAAGAAGAGATGAAGAAGAGGAAGAAAATGGGAAAAAGGGCCGTAAGCTGTATATAGTACGCAGTTAAAAGTAAAATAAAATAACATACCGAAAAGGTCCCCTGGGACCAATCCGGGCCATATAAATCTTTTGGGTCTTTTTTGGTCTCCTACGTCTCTAAGAGAATTTATCCGGTAAAATTCCCTAATTTTTATACATGTTTAAATATATTTATACTAAGGGAAGTTCGTTTTTAGTATGACCCATAGAGACCCAGACTTGGGCAACCATTAATTAGTAGCAAGATGGTCCATGGATTTCTAGGGAAAGGCTAACTGGATAATCAGGGCTCTGTTAACCTAAAAGGTTGCACACAAAGCTACAGATGAAACCTCTGCGGCTGAGAATTCAGGTAACCCGTTACCGTTTGGCACTTTACTAATACAATCAAAATGAAGTAAAGTTTCCATTTTCCAGACAAGATGTCACATCAAATGCACTTTATTTAAAATTCCCTCCATTTTTTTTCATACAAAAAGTAAAAAAACAACTACATTTATCCACTAAAATACAAAAAAAAAAACTCCACGTTTCCATACTAAAAGTAAAATAAAAAATAAAAATTCATAACAAATAACTAAGAACAAAATACCATCATAACCTACTTATATTTTATTCTTTCTTCAAAATCAACTTTACTTGACTTGACTATATTAGTAGAGTTACCAAACTAGCCCATGGACCTGAATGAGTCTAGATGGACTATGGACCTGAATCTAAATGTCTTCTAAATGGGGCACATAACCTACTTTTTTAAGTCAGGTCATTGGGTAGTTGGGTGAAAGGTGATCAATCCATTGCACTCCCTACCACTGTGGCCTGTAAATATAGATAGCCACAAGAAACATGAAATGAAAGCATATATGGTGATGACCCCAGTTTTCCAATCTATACAACTGGTGCATCATAACCCATCAAAAGTGGGATCCACCAGCCCATCACTTCTCACATCATAGAGGTTGTTACTGTGTATCAAGGGAACTAAGCGTCATCCGTAGCAATTTTATCAGATAATTCAAGGATTGCTTTGGGTTTATACAACTGTAGGACTTCTCACGCTACGAACACCATTAGGCCACACCAGTTGGGTCGAGAGTATAGAGCTCCCTGTAGGCAATCCTTTTCCCGTGACAGTAACCACAAAAGAATGCTTCTCATTCAATGACTTGAATGATAAGACACTTGGGTTAACTGTGATTTGGAGATCAGGATGTTGTTTCACTATTATCGCCTTATATATATGTAGACGCTGATGAGCCAACATTGGTGACTGATCTTGAAAATTGCTACAGAAAGACTTGTTTCTGCCAACCAGCAGTTGAATTGATGGGTAATTCAGTCGCCAGCAGTTCCGGTAGTTTTATTGCTACAGTTGATAGTCTCACCCGAAATGCTTCTGATTTCATTTTCACTGTAACCCTCATTGCATAAAAATTGTAAGTAGTCCTCTTTGGTAATATCATACACTAGACCGGGATCAACAGCCTTCACTGGGTCTATCTGGCCAGCACCATAGGCAAATTCGACTTCGGGATTTTCGCTAGAATTCATCAGAAAAGCTTAAGAGAAAACAAAATTTGTCAGGAAGGAGTGCAAAGAAGCCTAATAAAATATGCCTAGTCAAGTGCAATTCTTGTGCATATGTACGAATTCATGCTTATAAAGTGTTGAGGGGAATCACAGTGTGGTTGAATGATCTTTGGATGGGTAGCTTACCTCAATGGCCACTAGGCCAACTTAGAAAAAATAAAAGTGTTGATTGAAAACTAAATAAAATTACCAGTAGTCATAACAGCAGACTTGATAGCAGCAGGTGACCATTCAGGGTGGAATTCCTTCACATATGCAGCTGCACCTGATACATGTGGGCAGGTGCAATGGATGTCCCTGATAATATAGCATATTTTGCAGATCTTTTATCTTGTGTAGCACCTGTCAAACAGGCAGATGGCGAGAAAGCAGCTATAATGTCAACACCGGGAGCACTTATGTCTGGTTGCAATAGATAATATTACAAGGTTTTTAGATCTTAATGCTAAGACATTGCTCATTGATTCATCAATATGAAATACCAACCTTGAGAATGTTAGATGAAATGGGGTTCGGTCCTCTCAAAGAGAAGGAAACAACTACTGGAGCTTTCAAGTCTAAAGATTCAGACTTGAGTATTTATGCGAGTGGTTTCCTGTTGAATGAAAAACTACATCAGACCCCATTAAGAAACTGGAACTTGCAACTAAAAGATCTCATCCAAGTTGCAGCGTCTAATCATATCATATTAGAGATTCTTCATAGAATGAAGCCTTTTTTTTATGATAGATTCCACGTAAGTCAATTTTCAAGGATGTAAGTCCATAATAAGTCTCAAGTACTCTTTGAACTCTGTTAAAGATTTATTGGCCCTGATAAGCAATGGAACAAAAACGTTAAATAAAAGTTCCTTTTTTTTTTTTTTTGACAATCCCATTGTTGTGGATGACATCTATAAAATATATATCCCACTGCAAAATTGGGGAGATCAGAGAATAGGGCCTCTTTCAAAAAAAGGCCAACTCACAACCAAATCTGCTTAAAAGGTTATTTTAGGAGTTAACGAGGAAAACAATTTTTTCTCTATAAGTTGGAAGACTCTATAGAGGCTCCCTGATCTTCCTCAAAAGTCAAAAGATTCTTCTGTTTGGACGGAAATGCCCTAGAAATGCTATTTTGGTAAGAGCTTCTATTAACTCAATTGATGCTACCTGCCTTATTTGTGCTAAAGTAGAGGAATCAGTGTGCCATGCTCTTATGCTATGTGATCAAGCCAGGGCTAGTTGGTTTGGCTCATCTTGGTCTTTTAAAGCACAATTTTCATTTCTGTAATTTAATAGAATAGTGGAACGAATTATGTGAGGATGGAATACCGGCTTCTCTGGTTGTGATCACTCTAAAAGTGTGGATCTTAACCATGTGGTGGGTCATATGGAAAGCAAGGAATGATTTCCTCTTCAAGGGATTTTCCTTGAATCCAATCAATGTCGTTCTATCAGTTAAAAGGCTGTGTGAAGGGCCTATTGTCTCTCCTAATTAATGCTATTGCTGAGACAGTTGAAGGTGAATCTTGCTTTGCTAGAGTGATCTCCAATGAGGAAGATGCTTTAATCTTCTCAGACGCAGCCAACAGAGCTGCACATAGGAAAAGCTATGGAACTTTAATGATCTTACTGGGATTTATTTTGAATGAAGGTGTCATTCAAGAGTCAGAAGGGTATTTCCTCAAAGGAGACTGATATGAGCGCAATCATCACTACTTTAGAAATGGAAAAAGACAAGGGCTTCACCAGAATTTGTGTTAACAGAAGCTACATGAGTGGTGCAAGCTATGATGCACGGATACTTCGAAATTGGCAACGTATTCTGTCGTATCGTATCCGATACTTCACTTTTTATATGTAAAATTTGTGTTCTTGCTGTGTCTATAGAGTATCCTAGCTGTATCATGTCGTATCTGGGCATCATTGGGTGCAAGCTCTTAAGGGCGATTTTGATTGTGTGATTAATGATCTCTATTATTAATAGATATCAAAGATCTGGTTTCAACTGGTTTCAAATTTTAGTTTTGTTGATTTTGTTTGATTTCTTGAAAATCGATGGCAGAGTAATGTTATTCTTTGAAACGGGACATTGTTTGAGATAGGTTCTGTGGACTCTGGGTTAGGGGGGTGTTTTTTTTTTTTTTTTTTTTTTTTTTTACTTTTATCTTTCTTTTGGTTGTTTGTCAAGCTCCCTCTCCCTCTTTGGTTGTGTTTGTTTTTTGTTTTCCCCTTTCTTTCTAATTAAAGTCTTTCTTTTTCCAAAATTTGAAAAAAAAAAAGTCTCAAAACATTTTAAATGATTTTTACATCACAAAGGGGAAAGATATACAGAGCGTGTTCAGTAAATTCATACTGAACAGTAAGTGGCTTGATTGATGAAGGCTATATGATAAATATGCTCGGAGAATGTCAAGTACTTACTAAGTAGATTCTGGAATCCATAAATTTGGGGATAAAACAACAATTCAAATTTTTTTTTTTAAAACCAAACTAGGGGAAGTTCTTCGACTTGCACAATACATGCAATTCTAAATGCATACATAAAATAGGCATCATAGAGGGACAGAGGGTCAGAGGTTTCAGAACTGAAAGGAAGAATAAAATTCTTAAGATTTTAGTCAGTAGAAAATGGAATCGTTCACTTTTAGTCAGATGGAAGATATTTTTTGATGTCCCCTTGTTATTTTTACCTTGATACTCGATTTTAGGCACTACAAAAGAAGCTCGTTTCCAAGATACTATGGAAATCATTTGTAAGGAGATGGTCCTCAGTATGTTATAAGTCAATTAACAATGGTAAGTTGCTTACTTTGTCCTGCTTATGTATGACTTGATCTAGTCCACATCACTCAAGCTTAGACTAGTAGCAGGCAAAGCAAAAATGAAGGAATTATCATTAAATTCATCCTTAGTGATTTGTCCCTTAGCACCAGCCGACAATGCTGCATTTTGTTCATATAACTGCTCACAAAAGATTATAGTCCCTTTCACCAATTTTTCATCCAAACATGCGGACGAACAAGCCCTGAAAGAAAACAGCCAAGGTTGCAGTGGTTTCATTTCTTTTTCTATGGGAAATGAAGAAGAAAAATAATAGTGTTTGGCTTACAATAGAAATTTATTACCCTGCATCCTGTGGTACGCAACTAGAAGAAGCAGCATTTGCACTATGTCTTAATGGAACAAATTCGGTAGAATTGAAAGTGTTCATTGCTCGACCCTGAAAATTCCAACACGAAAAGAAATTACTTCTAATGCGTATAATGTATGTCTGATAACCAATTATAACTTCTAAAGAAGCAAAGTCATTTTTTCCCAATAATGTAATAAAATGCTGACAATACTATGTGTGCACAACAATTTTTTGGAACTATATTTTTCACCAGTTTCATTTTCAGCTGAAAATGGAAACAAAAGACAATCTTCTATTGTTCCATGCGTCAAAAACTCTATGAAATGATATGTCTTTCTAGTTCTTGTTTACCAATTCAAAAAGATGGATTTTTTCACCTTTAATTTGGTTTCTGCAGAAACTATGGAAATGATTCACCTTAGAGAATAACAAAACCATGGTAAGTTCTAATGCAAAAGAATGATACATCATTGTCTCGAAAATCATTTTCCTAATGCGAAGAAAAATTGTCACACGAACATAGCCCAAAAGTAGTTTTAGAATGGCAAAATCCTCCACACAGAGGAACTTTCATGGTATAATTTTTTGGTCATCTTCATTTCAAACTCCTAGGTTCATAAAAATTGGCGACCATGCACCGGTTTACTAGCTAGAGATTCCGATTGGAATTCAAACTGCTAGAAATTTCAAAACACACAATTTGCCACAGTAGAGTAGCATTTCTGACCATTGGAGAATTTCAAATTTCCGAATCTTCAATCACCATATTGGTATCTATCTATTGTAGGAAGTTGAGTGTATTGGGACACTTCCAACATGAATTTTCCAAGTTCTTTCAATCAAAACTCCAAATTAAATCAGTACTTTCTGATAGAGAATGCAAGTTCTAAAACTTTAAGTTAGCAACCTATAACTTGAAATGAAAGCTAACAACATGCGGGGTCATTATTTCCTAAACTAGAAAAACATTCTTTAATACTCAATATGTAAAACATTATTTTCAAAATCTAAAATCAATCATCAATGACCCAATTGATGAACAATGCAAGATCTTAGTCAAACTATAGCAGTTGAGTTTGAGAGAGGGAGAGAGTGAAAGAACAATAGGAAATATAAATTTTTTTATTTTTTATTTTTGGTGACACAGCTATGGGGCCTGGAACCCATCGAGCCCTCAGGTGAGAGAAGTGGGCATCGGGTGAGGTAAAGGAGCCCTCGGGGCGAAGGAATGATTCCACGGGTGAGGTGAAGAGTCCTAGGGTGAGGGAATGTGGCATTCCTAGAATTGAATCTTAGGCAGCCCAGTGAGAATTGAGTGTCTCGAAATTAAAAGTAGAATACCTCAAAAGTCGTGTTATCTCCCATTATAGCTTTGGTGATAATATGCCGATCGATGCTGCTTGCAGCAACGGAGAAAAACCATGGAGGTACGCTTACTATAGATCCTACTCCAGGACCAAGGTTACCCGCAGATTGTGAGGTGTGTATACCCCTCAGCATGGCCTGAAATGCATCGATAGCTAACGAATCACTAGAGTAATTTGACGCATCCACAGGCCCGAGCGAAATAGAGAGGGTGTCGACTCCATCAGCAATGACATCATCAAAACCAAATAAAATACTTGATTCTAGGCAGCCATAAGCACTGCAGACCTTGTACATTGCAATCCTTGCAGATGGACCTACACCCCTTGTATAGCCTGGAGAACAAGACCAAAGAAACTTACACCTTTCACACTTCAGCCTGCAGCAGTTGATGCAGTGTGTGTCCCATGACCTTCTGTGTCCCTCGCAGAAGACTCTTTGGCCCCTTGACCTTTGTAAAACCTATCTCCAATCACTTTGCTGTAAATTGTACATTTCAATCAATAAGACAACATGAAATGAAGTTTAACACCGTAACACAAACCAGAGAAAAATGAAACTCCACATGTCTGACACACCAAACACTCCAACCACATAAAATGAAGTCTCAAACATTCATTTGCTGAAGAAAATGAGGCTGCCCCAGAAAAAAAAAAAAGAAAGGCCGAGGAAATTGAACATCTCACATACATGCAATTAGATTAATGTCGGTCACAAGAAATGCAAATGGTAAATAGGTGGGGGAAATCAGATTACTCTGTAAGGACCAACATGAGTGTGAGATCGATCTGAATATGAGTTGATCTTAAATGACTAGACCAATTTGAGGCCATGCAATACAAACAAGAGTGCCACTCTCTTGTACCCGAGATGTGGGACTCGCAAATTCTCCATATAAGTACTCTAATTTAAGGTTTTTATGCAAGTAGAATTTCTATCCCTTTTATAGAAAATTAAAATCCTCTCTGTTAAGGAAAATCACTTCATATTTTCACTTTTTCTCAACAAGAAAAAAAAGAAAAGAAAGAAAGATGTCACACCAAACATTGGACTAGTGTACTAATGTACTGTATATGCAAAAAAAATAAGGGACAATTAATGTACGGACGGACGGTCTTAAAGATGACAATTGCCCCAAAAAAGTCAGAAAATATATATTTACCGCAGAGCTGTTCGATCCGTAGGATATCGCAGATATCGCAGGCTGTGATATCCTAGGGATGTAGGATATTGCATGTAGGGATGTAGAATATCCCACAATTAGAAGCGGGAAGACTTAAACAGTCCTTTTTTTTTTCTTTTTTTTCCTTGACCGACTAATATCGCACCAAATTTAAACCGTTGATTTATCACGGTTATCAAGAAATTTGCAAGAAAGTCACGTTGTTTTGCAAATTATAAGCTGCTTTTTTTCAAGTTTTTGGATAACTGTGATAAATTAACAGTTCAAATTTAGTGAGATATTAGTTCTTACACTCTTACAGCTATCCAACGGTTTGGATGGTGGTTTGATGGTCCCACAATCAAAGAAAAAAATAAATACACGGACTATTCAAGTGATTGTGGGATATCTTACATCTCCTACGAATCGAACAGCTCTGCGGTAAATATACATTTTTAGACCGTTCTGGGGCTATTGTCAGCTTTAAGATCGTCCATTCGGCAATTGTCCCAAAAATTTATTAGTACAAGTTTCCTCTCAGTCATAGACTCCTCATGTTGTCGCACAAACACGCCCTTAGGCTGGATCATGCCATACATAATTAATAAAAGGAACAATTATTTTTCCAATGACCTATGGGCAAAGACCTAAATTTGAGCATTAAAGCTAGAACACGGCTTGAATATTAGGCCCTAACAATATATGACTTGGCCGAGCTCTGACAAGCTTTAAGCTTGTAAATGGCCTGAAGAATAAAAAGGTAAGAGGATAAAAAAGGAAACTAGCTAAGCCTGTAAATGGCTTGAAGAATAAAAGGTAAGAGGATAAAAAAGGAAACTAAGCTACGGTTTTAATTATGTGAAAAAAAATTAAAGAAATATTTTTACCTTTCCTGAAGAACATTGATAAGTCCACAAAATTGTAGCTTTCATTCATCATTTTATATGCATTTGTGGACTTAATTAGGTTAATTGCATAGAATTACAGTTAATTTCATGATTTCATTCATTTGAGCATCAAAGTTAGAATCTTAGTCAAATTTGGTCAAAATTCATTACATTGCATGACTTTTGTGAAATTAGGGATTTTCATCTCATTCATCACCCAAAAAATTAGTTTTTTTTTAGTTTCACTAATGCATACCTGCTAATATTGACACTGTGTTATTTTTGGAAAGTTAGATATTTTTAGTGCATTAAGTAGGCATGTAGGGTCCCATACATAGTCAATCTAGATTCATCACACTTGATTATTATTGAAATTATTTAATTTTATTTATGTAGGAGAAATCAAGAGTGGGACCTACACTGGTGAAACTTGAAGAGAGATCAAAGTGGGACGCCCTTTATGAAAGAAAGAGAAAATTGGAAACTTTGTAAGGAGAGTTGACTAGTCAAAGTTGCAAGTGAGGAAGCATGCCAAATATGGGAAGATAATCAAATAAGATAGCAAATAAAGAGTCCAAACATATCTTGAACATCCAACATGGGTCCCACACACCCCATTGCATGCCAAACATAGAAGTTCTCTTAATTGCACAATTATTCTCAGATTTTTCAGGGGCGGCAAATTGAAATGGTCATAACTTTCAACTTGAGTGTCGGATTAGTGCACTCTACATACCGTTGGAAAGATCTTTTTGAGTAAATATCCGTGGAGCCCAAGATTTCATAAATCAGAGCTATATCGAGGGAGATATTACCTTCGGAATTTGGCTATTATAATTCTATGCGGGAATTACAAAAAGTTTTCAAAATTGGCAACTTGAGAGATATTTGAGGAGTTCAATTTGGCAAGACTTGGAGTCCAAGAGACCACACTTAATAACAAATCATCTTCAATTCAAATTCTTTCCAAGTGTGAAGCCTAACTTGAAACATAAGCAAGAAATCTTTACCAATAAGGAAACAAGTCCTAAAAGAGAGGAAATTATTTGCTAAAAAGGAGGCATCAACATCTATAAAGCCATTCTCCATCAAGCATCTCAACACAGCCCTCTCTCCTAAACCTTTCTCTCTTCTATTCCTTTCTTCTTTTCTATTAGTTTATTTTTTTATTTTTGGTAGCCTTGGGCCATGTCCAAGGATTTATTTTGAAGGAGAAAATTTGTGAAGGAGAAGTTGTAAAGATGTAATTTTTAATGATAAATCAAGAAGCATTCTTTGCAATGGCGGGCTAATTTTCTTGATTAGAGTTATGGATGAAGGTAAGTAATTGTCTTTTTATTTGTTTAGTAATTCTAATTTGTGTTTCATGATTATATGCTTAATGATTAAAAGGCTTGTCTTTGTGCCCTAGGCAAATCTCTACTTCTATTTCTAAAAATAAAAATTAGTTTTTGACTACTCATGCTTAGGTTTGATAGGCCATGCTTAGGATTTAGATCTTTTGATGGTTTATGCTTACTTTTGATGGGTGGTGCTTAAATTATTTTTATTCTTTTATGAGATGAAGGAAGTCTTGTGTTTTGGATTTTATTATGATTAAAAAGGGATTTTAAAAGTTAAATCTTTCAAATTAAAAACATTGATTTGTCTTTGATTTGAAGTAAAAATTGGAACAAGTTAGGGTTACTTGATAAATAATTGGTGGATGCTTAATGGATTCATATGCCCTAATCACCTTCAATAATTGGTAGATTTCGAATTTCTAAATTAGTTGCTTATTTTTATATCTAAAAACTCAAAAATTTTCTTAATTGTTAGTTAATTAATTTTCTTAATTTAAAATTGTCTTTAATTAGCTCCATGTGGATTCAATCCGCTCTTGCCACTGTCTCATCTAGACACCCGTGTACTTGCGGTATTTTATGATTGATAAAGATCACATCAAACATTCTGTAAAAGGCTAGGTTGGTGCGATTGAATCGAAAATTGGTCCAGCTGCTGATTCGGGAGGGCTCCCAGTTTTCTATTATCTCAATATCTCTGTACAAATACAATAGGGAGATGCCTATTTATAGGCAAAGTAGTCTCACAATAGAGAAACCCTAAACCTAACCCTAACTCATCTTAAGTGGGCATCCACCCAAGATCCATATTTTATAACACTCCCCCTTGGATGACCACCATTCAATGACAGTTGCCTCATTAAAAACCTTGCTAAGGAAAACCCAGTGGGAAAAAACCAAAGCGAAGGGAAAAAGAGTACAACATTCTTCAAAATCATTGAACTGGTGTTGGACGTGCATAATGCTGCCTCGTTAAAACCTTAACTAGGAAAACCCAGTGGGATAAAACCTAGAGAAGGAAAAAGAGTACAGCGCACAAATGTACATAGGTAGCATACTTCAGGATGCTCCCTGATAAACAACTCCCCCTGATGATAATAACCATTTTACATAGTTTGATTATGAACTCTGCGCATGCCAATCTCATATACAAACTTCTGGAATACTGATTTTGGCAAAGATTTTGTAAACTTGTCAGCCAGATTGGTACTCGAACGAACTTACTTGACTTCGATTTCATTGTTCTTCTGAAGTTCATGGGTGAAGAAGAACTTCGGTGCTATATGTTTAGTCTTGTCTCCTTTAATAAAACCTTCTCGAATCTGTCTTATGCATGCTTCATTATCTTCATAGATAATGTTCGGAATACCTGCAATAGAAGGCAATTGACAAGAACTACGAACATGCTGAATCAGAGATTTTAGCCATACACATTCCCTACTGGCTTCATAAAGAGCCAAAATCTCAGCATGGTTGGAGGAAGTAGCTACCAAAGTCTGTTTTGTAGAACGCTAAGAAATGACGGCATTACAATTTAAAAACACATAACCTGTCTGTGATCGACCCTTATGGGGATCAGATAGGTAACCTGAATCTGCATATCCTACTAAATTGGAATCTTTATGGTCGTAAGCATAAAATATTCCCAAATCAGTTGTTCCACGCAGATATCGTAGGATGTGTTTAATACCAATCCAGTGCCTTTGAGTTGGTGCGGAGCTATACATGGCAAGTAGATTCACAGAAAATGCAATATCTGGTCTAGTGCATTGTGCCAAGTACATCAAGGCTCCAATAGCACTTAGGTATGGTACTTCGGGACCCAATACCTTTTCATTTTCCTCGATGGGACGGTATGGATCTTTCTTTATATCAAGAGACCGGACAACCATAGGGGTGCTTAATGGATGTGCCTTGTCCATACCAAATCGTTTTAAAATCTTCTCGGTATAATTAGATTGATGGACCAACATCCCATTAGAATTTCTCTCGATTTGCAATCTGAGACAGAATCTTGTTTTTCCAAGGTCTTTCATTTCAAATTCTTTCTTTAAATAATTAGCAGTTTCTTCGAGCTCTTCTGGAGTCCCTATCAAATTTATACCATCAACATAAACTGCTAATATTGCAAATCCCTTCAAGAATTTCTTTATAAATAGACACGGGCAAATGGGATTGTTTTCATACCCCCTTTTAGACAAGTATTCACTGAGGCGATTGTACCACATTCTTTCGGATTGCTTCAGGCCGTACAATGATCGCCTTAATTGGATTGAGTACGTACTCCTTGACTTTGCTTCAGGCAAAGGAAATCCTTCCGGGATTTTCATGTGAATTTCTGTGTCTAAGTCCCCATATAAGTAAGCAGTTACAACATCCATGAGTCTCATTTCTAGATTTTGAGAAACTGCTAAACTTATCAAATATCTGAATGTCGTTATATCCATAACGGGGGAGTATATTTCCTCATAATCAATCCCAGGTTTCTGCAGGAAACCTTGTGCCACTAATCGTGCCTTATATCTGGTAATTTCATTCAACTCATTCCTTTTTCTTACAAACACCCACTTGTAACCTACAGGGTTAACATCTTTTGGGGTTTGTACTATAGGTCCGAACACACCACGTTTGTTGAGAGACTCTAACTCTGTTTTGATGGCACTTTCCCATTGTGGCCAATCATTTCTTTGTCGACATTCATTTATAGAACGTGGTTCTGTGTCCCAATCATCATCATTTTCCTTTGATATTTGTGTAGCTACCGCATATGCAAAATGCGTCATCGATGATAATCTCATTTCTATTCCATCTCTCTTTTGAATAATTGTAAAGTATAGAGATCTCTTTATTTTCCGGTACTGGTGCCTCTTCAGGGGCTTCCAAAGTCTCACCAGGGACTTCCATTATTCTAGAGAGAACGGATTTTGCCATAACCTCTTCAGGAGCATTATGTGCCTCTTCGGGAGGAACCTCTTCAGGAGCGTTGCATGCCTCTTCGAGAGGATATGATGATGATTGCTCATTTCTCCTTTTCCGCGGAGCTGAGTCCTTTGAACCTATAGGTCTGCCACGCTTCTGGCGTATCGCAGATTCTTTTGCTGCCGTATTTTGATTTTGTCCTACATGGACATTAATCCTGGCAGGTGCATTCATAGCTGGTATATGTGACTTTGTCACTTTTGCTGCATCGTTAAATGCATCAGGTAATTTGTTTGCAATTTCTTGCAAGTGCACAATTCTCCGAACTTCATTCTCACATTGTGAAGTTCGTGGATCCAGATGAGACAGAGTGGATGTATTCCATGTTAATTCTCGCCGTTCTTCAGGAACGGATTGTTCTACGGGAACAATACGTTCTTCAGGAACTATCTTATCTCCCCCTAACGGTGGGAAAATTGTCTCATCAAACTGACAATCGAGAAAACGAGCAGTGAAGACATCTCCTGTCCTTGGTTCTAGATATCGAATAATCGAATGAGAGTCATAACCTACATATATTCTCAATCTTCGTTGTGGTCCCATCTTAGTACGCTTAGGGGGTGGTATTGGGACTTGAACTGCACAACCAAACTTGCGCAAGTGAGAAACATTGGGTTGATGTCCTGATATAAGTTGTACAGGGGAAAATTGATGATAGGCCGTGGGCCGAAGTCGAATTAACATTGCTGCATGCAACACAGCATGTCCCCAAGCACTAACTGGTAATTTGGATTGCATCAACAGAGTCCTAGAAATAAGTTGGATGCGCTTGATCATGGATTCAGCTAAGCCATTTTGGGTGTGGACATGGGGGACAGGATGTTCGACTACAATGCCTATAGACGAACAAAAATCATCAAAAACCTTGAATGTAAATTCGCCTGCATTATCAAGTCTTATAGACTTAATGGGATAATCAGGGAAGTGAGCCCTCAGTTTAATTATTTGAGCTAATAGGCGGGCAAATACTACGTTCCTAGTTGAAAGTAGACAAACATCCGACCAACGGGTGGAGGCATCGATCAAAACCATAAAATACTTAAAAGGTCCACTAGGTGGATTGATGGGTCCACAAATATCACCTTATATCCTCTGTAGAAAGGATGGAGATTCGGATGCAACTTTAGCAAGAGAGGGTCGGGTGATCAGTTTCCCTTGTGAACATGGGGTACATAAGTACCCACTAGGTATGGTCAATTGATGGTTCTCTAAGGAATGCCCAAAAGAGTTATCGATGATTTTTCTCAACATAGTAGCCCCAGGGTGACCTAACCTATCATGCCAAAGCTGTAAAGCCTTAGGATCACTGAGCTTCGGGCTCAACTTTGTTGTTTTGCTCATAACAGAATGTGATTCAACATTGGAGATTGTCGTGTAATATAACCCTGAGGAGAGTGCACTGAGTTTTTCTAGTATTTGCTTCTGGCTTCCAATACTAGTAACGATGCATAAGTATTCTTTGTTACCTTCACTTACAGTCTCAATGTGGTACCCATTCATTCTGATGTCTTTGAAACTAATCAAGTTTCTTCGGGAACTTTTTGAGAACAAAGCATCTTTGATGAATAGATGGGTACCATTAGGTAACATCATATGGGCTCTTCCGGAGCCTTCAATTATCTGCACAGGTCCAGCTATGGTGGATACCTTTCGTGGAATGAACATCAATTCTGAGAAAAATTTCTGATTTTTCAGAATGGTGTGTGTTGTGGCACTATCTACCAAACAAAAATTGTCTTCAGTTCCATGATCCATACCTTTAACAAGAAATAATAAAAACATCATAACTATGCAATCACATGATTAAAATTGAAATAATTAAAAACATTCACCATAAATTAGGATATTAAGGAAAAAAAAATAGAAAAGTCTAAGAAGCATGCATCTCAAGGGAACTAAAAAAATTTAAGTGATGCTCAAAGAATCATGGGTCTTCTAGATCATGCCAGGGGGTGTCCAAAAAAAAAAAAAAAAATTGGCCAAAGGAAAGTTAGAACATCAGGTTCACAACTTTAAAAATCAGAATTGCTGGTTTTGTCAAGACTTCAAGCTTGATTTAGAATTTCAGGTTCATATTATTGATAATCAGAACTGCTGGTTCTGTCAAGACTTCATGCTTGATTTAGAACTTCAGGTTCATAACACATGAGATTAGAACTGCAGGTTCTGTCAAATCTTCACGTAGAACTTCTGGTTCTAACAAATTATTAGAACTTCTGGTTCTATCAAAACTTCAGGTTTGAAGTAGAACTTCTGGTTCTAATAATTGATCAGAACTTCTGGTTCTGTCAAAACTTCAGGTTTGAAGTAGAACTTCTGGTTCTAACAATTGATCAGAACTTCAGGTTATGTCAAAACTTCAGGTTTAATTTCATGGCTTTATAATTTTATGGATATGAATCTGCAGGTTCATATCATTATTCCAACTTTTAAGACTGCTGGTCCATAAATCGGTGAACTTCAGGTTCAGATTTAGAACTTCTGGTTCTATTTTGTCATCCATTCATAGTATTGATAAAATTAAAACAAAAATCATGCAAGAAAATGAAAAGTAACCAACACTATAATTAATGTAAACAAGCATTATAAACTAGTTGCTTGCATTCTAAAAATTTTTGGGTATGATTTAGATACCACTCACCGTAATCGCAGGTCAGAAAAAATTTATTACCTTTGAATTTCTGATGGTTGCGTATATTAAATCCGGTGCTCGTCGCAAGGTGGAAGAGAGAAGATTTCTCACGATGGCTCACAAAGATTTGCTTGTCTTGCACACGAATCGAAAAAATTTGTTATTCCATGCAAATCGTTGTGTTGCACGGAATTTGTTACAGCATGCAAAAATTTGTTACAGCATGCAAATCGTTAGGCAGGAAAAAGCAGGATGCAAATCACAAAGTCTGAAACAGGACTTTGTGTTGCACGGAAACCGAGGACAACTTTGAGGCTGCCCACTTTTCTTTTTTTTTTTCTTCTTCAGACAGGAACTTTGAGGCTGCCCTCTTTTCCTTTTTTTTTTTCTTCTTCAGATAGGGAACTTTGAGGCTGCTCTCTTTTTTTTTCTTCTTCTTCTTCGTGCTGATAACGTGTTGTAAATAATAAGAGACAAGAGAAAGAAGATTAGGAGGGAGAAGAGTGAGAGTTTTCTATTATCTCAATATCTCTGTACAAATACAATAGGGAGATGCCTATTTATAGGCAAAGTAGTCTCACAATAGAGAAATCCTAAACCTAACCCTAACTCATCTTAAGTGGGCATCCACCCAAGATCCATATTTTATAACATGAATATTATATTAACATGCGTATCTTTAGTTCATGTGCCCTCATCTTCAAAACAATAGGATATTTTCAAATATGGAGTTCTTCTATGGGAGTTCATGAAACATTTTGGAGAAAAAAAACTGAAATAAATTATTCTTAAAAATAAAAAATGAAGAAAATACAAAATATTGTTATCAAACTATTTTATAGAACTTCTTGACTTCTTTTAGTTTTTTCTATATTTCCAAGATTTCTAAAGATAACTCAGAAAAGCTCTAGAATAATTACGCAAGTCTACAGAGCTAAAACATTCAAACTTAAGTAATCATGGAAAAGATGCATTTATGTTGAATATTTACACACATTCTTGGGGTTGGGATCAAACATCAATCAGGAGACATACATTTTTCATGCTAATTCACCATCTACTCGTATCTAGAGGTGCGATTGTGGCCTAGAACGCTCACACTGCGCACATGATCACTTGGGCCCAAGTACCCAAGTTGCTCATATATTTTTTTATACTTATAAATTTATGGATGGCCTGACATATAAGAACTCCTTCATCAAGATAAAATGGGCTCTAATAAAGGATTATTAAAAAGTCGAGATAGTAGGGCATTTCCTTAAAAATTAATTTAGGACTAGGATTACAAATGGTTATCTCATTATCCAAGTACCAAAAGTATTTAGTTCTGAACAAAGTGGGTATAGAACTTATTTTTAAGTTGGGAGAAATTCACATCCGAATCCTGATCAAAGCATATAGATCCAGATCATTTAGATCTAGATCCAGGGCCCAAGTATCCGGATCTAATATGATTAGATCCAAATATAAAAAATATATAAAAATTCTAAAGGCCTAATATCTTCAGTAATATTGATATTTGAAGATCTCCTTCCCCTTAGTCATTCGTCTTTTAAAAATATACATTTATATAAAAAGAGTATTTTGTGGTCATTTTTTCCGCCGCTTAAAGTCACTTTTTTTTTATTTACGACGTTCAAAGACACAAAAATAATACATCTTCATTCTAACTATCTTTGTCTGTTCTGAAAGTAACAAAAACATTAAATGTAGTAGACATGGAGTATTAATACACTCAGGTTCCAAACCCAAACCATAATAAATAATAATCTGTAGTGGCCACAACCAGTATCTACACCAACGTACAAATTTTCTCCTATCATCTCTAACTAGAAAAACACGCACGGGCAATATAATCATAATATTAAAATTTATAAAATAAATTTATTATCAGTTTCTTTAAAATTAAATGCAAAAGGTTTTAGTTTGAGAGAGAGGAAAAAAAAAAGAAGTCCATAATAATTCAATACCGAATACCATATAATTATAAATAAAAAAAAACACAAGCCCATGAAAATTGAAGATTAATGATCAAGAAAACTTTAAAAAAATCAAAACAAACAAACAATATAAACTATGAATAAAATCCAATGAAATTTGAAAGACACATAGAAATAAAACATAGAAATTAAAATCCATAATCAACTCAATAACGTAAGCAATTTAAAAGAATCAAACACTCATGAGGAAAAAAAAACCCTAAAAAATGGAGCACAGAAGGGCAAAGACAAAAAAATCCACAAATTCATGAAAAACGATCATAAAAACAAAAAAAAAAACCAAAAACCCATCACAAGTGAGAAATTGTAATAAAAGAAATACAAAATTAAATAAAATAAATTTTATTAAAAAGGCTATAAAAATATATATAAATAAATATTCATATACCATACAATGATAAAAGAATTTTAGAAGAACCAAACTAACTTATGAAAATCTAATACTCAAAAATGGAAATCTGAAGCCACAAAAGAAATAAGAAAAATCTATAAAAATATTTCACAAAGAAAACTTAAAGAACCCAATGGAAGTAAAATAAATAATTAACTCATAATGATAAGCATTAAAAATTTAAAAAAAAACATAAAAATGAGAATTCACAGAAAATCCCATGATAAAAAGTGATTTAAAAGAAATAAAAACCAAGGAGAACCCAATACGCAAAAATTGAAACAAAAAAGGAGAACAAAAGAAACTCGCAATCTATGAAAACCATACAAATTCAAACCATAAAAATATTGCAAATCTATAGAAATTTTAAAATGATGATTATTTTGTATAAATCATATTAAAATGACATAACTAAAATTGCTCAAATAAAATATGATGAACTCAAAAGTAAATGAATTAAAAAAGGTTTACCTCTCAAATTGAAATGTTTAGTAATTGCACGAATTGTCTCAAGATGTTCACATTTTAAAATGAGTTGAACACTAATCTAAACTACGCATGCAAATGAGACATGAGACATGAGACGGTACTAAAAAGAGACACAAAGAAACAAAAAAAATTAGTGAAGTTGCTCTAAAAGAATACAATGAATTTAAAAGTAAATGAATGAAAAAAAAAATGAAAGTTCTCTTGTTGACATAGAGAAATATAATTATATTGGGAAAAGTATAAAATTATGATAATAATAAGAATGAGCTTAATTCTTTATTTAGATGGACCGATATTATTGGAGATTCCTTTTACCATTAGTTCCGCATTCTTAAAAAAAAAGTGTACAATCAAATTCAATATATAAAAAAGAAAGCAGACAACCCAGAATCGAGAGTGGATTAAATAAAAAAGACTAAAGATTAAATAAACCAGATAGCCCAGAAATCGGCATTTTACATTCTAAAAAAAAAGAAAAAAAATCATGTAATCAGAAGAAACAAAAATACTTGAAATTCCTTAGATTAGTGGCACTTATAAACATTGTGACTCATTAACACTCAAATGCTATTGCTTTGATTGAAATAAGATGATATTGAGAGTTTCTTAATAGACAGAAGGCATGATGGAGATTCCAAATCAAAGAAAAAAAAACTTTACTTGGAAAACTCCATTATTTTGTATTTTTTTATCAGAGAATCAATTTGAGGTGAGAATTTGAGGTATCCCATAAATAGTAAGGATGTTTGCCTCAATAATTGTGATTTTTAATAGATGGGGTCTATCGTAGTGTTCCACTCCATTTACATCACAATTTATAAAAGTTAAAACCACACACCCAAAAAAGGAAAAAAATCAAACTCTACCCTTCCCACTCGGCAAGCGTGCATGGTAGTACATTAGTTACATGGAAAGTTTCATGCCTCATCTTTAACTTCACGTTGTTGTCGCGGGGTTTTTTTTTTTTCAGTAATATTGTCATTTTCTTATTAATTATGAAACTTATTATTTTTGTTGATCAACTCCATATATTATATATTCATTTGAGTTTAGTTTTATTGTAAAATGGTTGTCCTAAAAAATTAATGACTGTATAGGAAATCATATAAAATAGTTATTTCAAAATTTTGATAATCTATGTTTAAAGTACAATGCATAAATATGAAAATAATAACAACAGTATTTATAGGGGTCAATATTCTAAAAATATAGTTATTTTTTATAAATACAAATATAGTTGTTTTTATAAATACCTCGTAGATAAATTCCAACTTACGATCAATATTCCAAAGTGGGGCCGGGTCCTTTTCTCATTAACAAATTTTATTTATAATTATTAACAAAAAGATGCTTTATGGTGTAGCAGTAGGGTCGCTCTTTTGAAATTCATATTGTCCTGAGTTCGAGTCTTGGCACAAACCAGATTAATTTTTATCATCTTATTAAAAATACACAGGTCAGGTTGGGTCCAAAAAGTGTACTTTATCTTTGGCCCGACCTAATTTACCTTGATCCGACCCGTTTGCTAGGGTCAAATTAAATTAAATTGGTAAATTAGATGAGTCAAAATCAATTGAAACTGATTTAGATATTAAAGTTCTCGACTGAATTTGGATATTAAATGGGCCATTACTTAGTAGGATTAATGACTCATTAGTTGATAGGGCCTGGCATTAGAAGGAGGTCAAAAATTGTAAGCCAGTCAAAACCAAATCTAAATTTGACAGCGAAAATGGAAATCAAATCCACTTCGCTTCATATTATATAATATGTTAAATCTTGAAAGTAAATCATCAACACAACAGAAAAGCGGACAATCGAAGTAAAAGCACCTTACTTTTCTATCTTCCTGGAGTGCAAGACATGGGTTGCAAACAACAACGAACAGAGAAGACAACACAAGAAGAAATGGAAGATTTTGTAGGTTAGCCATCTCCTCTGACCAAACGCTACTCACTACTACGTCTGTAAGGAGAGGTATGCTGCATGCAATTTCTCTATAAGGTTGAGGACATTAGCCATATGGCAATCAAGATAATCCTGCGTGGGATTGATTTATTTACTTAAAATCAATGATACATCTTTCCAAGTACAGAAATTGATGGCTGGAATTTGTTCCCTTCTTTTAAGACAAATTCAGTTGTTTCCTTAATACCCTTCATAAGTGTTTTCCTAAACTTAACAAATGCATTTCCAAAGCTATATATCCTTAGCAGCATAGTTGTCCATTGCATTTTGGTCAACATTTTGGTGTAGCATCTGAGATGAAATATTTCGGTATTTCAGAAATTTTGCAAAACTTCTTGGAGAAACTTTCTGGAATAACAAAAAATTAAAACATATATAATAGAAAATAAAATATAAATATAAATTATGCATGTTTCTTGATATGAATATTGAGAAAAAAATTAAAAAAAAAAAAAAAAGATTGTGCTATGAACCGAAATGACCGGAATGGACCGGAATTCAAATGGAAATTTTTTGGCCCCATTCCATTTTGGCTGAAGGACTAGGATGACGAATTCCAGCCGAAACGAAAGGGAATTGGCTACTATGCTTAGTAGGCTCGCCAATTAATCCTATTGAGTCCATCATTCCACATTAAGATCTAAGCCATGCAAAATTACCTCTGCTATTAAGTCTGTCATGCCAATCAAGAACTTAAATGCGGGCCCATTAATAGACTTTATAGACTAGGGGCCAACATTCCACCCAAATCCCCATTTAATTATAATTAATTATCTAGGGACCAAGTATCACTCCACTTCGAATTGGGCCAACTGTGAAAGGTGACATAAATGAGAAGATAGTGGTTTTACATATTAATCTTTTATTATTTACTTTTAACATACGAAAGACCTATCTTCCAATTTTTTTATGAATTAATAATAATTATTATATATATTATAAAGGCAACAACCCTATTTGCAAGAGAGAAATACATGGCATGCCCCAATTTCATGAAGTCTCCAACACTCTCCAACAAATATCTTCTAATCCTCTTTTAATTTGAATTTTTCTAATATTTCTAAATGGAAATCCCTTTCCTATCTAATCTTTCCCCCTAATTTCTCTATCTAATTGCAGTCCTTTTTTCAATGAGACTTTTTTTTTCCAAAAGGATGCTACGTTTAAACACAATTATCTGCATGTCTTCTACATCCTTTTGTTATAAGAGTGTTTCTTTTTTTTTTCATCATCAGTTGGCCATTGTGCATTCGTGGGCCTATTTGGCAATTGTCTTTAGTAAGTTTAAAATGGGCGACCAAATTTAAATGTTTGTTCCTTTTTATCATCAGTTGGCCACTGTGCATTTCACCAGTTTGGGTTTGAGAGGTTGGCCCCGTCGATGGATCTTCTGCCAGTCGATGGATCTCCCGCAATATTTCTTTCTTTCCATTCTTTCTTTATTCTTCATCCATTAATGGGGCCCATTGATTTTTTTTATAGCTGAGCTATATGGGACCCTTATGTCAGATCCAAACTGCAAAAATTTGGGGCCCACTTATAGATCATAACCAGCTTCATCTTTGTTTTTATCATCAATTTGTGGGCCCCACTGTCAAAGGAAGTTTTTTACTCTTTATTACAAGTTTGAATAATATGTGTGTCCTATTGTGAAAGCAAATCTTTTTCTCTTTCCAATCTCACAATTTACTGGGGGGGCACTTTTATAGACAAACGGTTGCATTTTGCTACTTTTTTTAAACTTTTTTTTTTCAGTATTTAGCATGATCAATATGTGGGGCTCGTTGTGGAAGCCAGTTGATTTAAAGATCCATATTTAATTTTGTAATTGATACTAAATTTGTGCCCAAGCTCAGATATAATCAAATCAAGGTCCTAAACCTAGACAAATTGATTATATCATTTTACTCATTTTTTTTTAGACCTTTGGGTTTTGAAGTTCTATCTTAATTGTATTTCTGTTATGAATGATATGGTAGTATTTGTTTATAATCTTTATAATCTTTATAAATTCTTCTATTTAAGATTTTATTTAGGCCTGTCACTAGTAATTAGTAACACATACTGCTATTGAAGAAATATAGGTTGAGCGGAGCCCATAACTAAACATAAAGATATTGGTTATAATTAAAATAAAGAAAATTGTAAAAACAAGTATAAAAATTTAAAGTGCTCATTTCAAACCCAGAATATCACATTTGTACTCCCTTAGTAGAAAGTCTTGTTTTAATGTTTTCTTTAATGTGATACTATCTCCAATTGTCTCATTACAATATCTAGGATTCCTTGATCGGCTCATGTGAAACATCCTATTAATGTTTACGTGAGCACCTCTGACTGTAGCCCCATATTATCGACATTATTGGTATCTTGCAAAAATTTAAACTACTAACCCATAAGACTTAGGTCATTCAAAGCACAAAATCCCCTTTCTTCTTGGATATTTGAGGAATGTAAGGATGCTTACATTGGGTATCAAACGAAGATCCTACTACAATATGATTTATAGGGATATTAAGAACTTGCACTAGCTAGTTTCAAATTGTATCAAACCACTCATGAAAAAAAATAAAAAAAAAATGCAACCTCTATTCGAGGATTCAGCCCAGGACATATTAGAACAATGAAATGAAACTAATGTAGCAGCTGAAGTTATTGAGAAAAAGGCTTTGATGACTCATAAAATGAAAAATAATAGAACTTTTCATTTTGCATTAAAGGACATCAGTAACTCTAGTTTTGGCTAACTTTTAAATTGGTTTTATTTAAATGCTTTGGCCTATCAATCTTAATTTAGATTCTTGATATACAATTTATATATAAAATATGTGCCCCAGAATGGCTAAGTAAGAACCAATTTATCATCTCACCCTTAACCTATTAACCTAGGTTCAGCTAGCAAGTGCGACCACCACAAAATCAATCATCAATTCAGATTAGGCGGGGGTTCATGTTAAGATTCCACACTCCACAAAATTATTTACAAATTCGGATTAAGCAGGGGTCCATGTTAAGATTAGTGGCCAATTTTTCACACTGCTTGATATCTATGTCAACCAATAAACAATGGTTGGAAGACTTGACATATGAACTGAAATAATACAAAAGAAAAGGAAGAAAGATATTTAGAATCTGAAATATATATTAAATCGCAAATGTGATTAAGAAGAAATCACAAAAATTACAAGGAACGCTCCAGCATCTGATAGAGAATAAATGAAACAGAAGTTTTATCTAGCTATTTCATGAGATTCAAGCAGTACTGGTGTATACCACTATAGGACTTCTCACACTGTGAACACCATCAAACCACACGAGAGAGGTAGAGGTTACATTGGCATCAGAAAATACTTTTCCAGTAATGGTGACCACAAAAGAATGCTTCTCATTAACTGACTTGAATGATAGAACACTTGGGCTAACTTCGATTTTAACTCCAGGAAGTTGTTTCACTGCTGCCTTGTATGTGGATACCGATGTGCCAACATTGGTGACCGATCTTGAGAACTTGCGTGAAAAAGTCCTATTCTTATCTACTAGTAGTTGAATTGATGGGTAATTCAGGTCCCCAGCAGTTCCATTAGTCTTTCTACATTGGAATTTCTCACCCGAAATGAGTCTGATTTCTTTTGTGGTGTACCCCTCATTGCATAAAAACTGTATGTAGTCATCTTTGTTGGTGTCATAGACTAAACCAGGATTGATAGCCTTCACTGGATTGATCTGGCCAGCACCGTAGGCGAATTCCATATCCACATTTTTCCTAGGATTAATAGGAAAAGCTTAAAGAAGAAGAAAAAGAAGAAGAAAAAAATCCATGTTAGGAACGGATGTAAAGAAGCCAAATAAGCCTAGTCATGTGAAATTCTTATGAATATGTATTATAGTACTGAGAGAGGAACATAAGATTACCAGTAGTCATAAGAGCAGACTTGATGGCAGCAGGTGACCAATCAGGGTGAAATGCTTTCACATAAGCTGCTGCACCGGAGACATGTGGGCAGGACATGGATGTCCCTGATAATATAGCATATTTTGCAGATCTTTTATCTTGTTTGAAAGGAGTCAAAGGGGCCGCAGGTGAGTAAGCAGCAATAATATCTACACCTGGAGCGGTTATATCAGGCTGTGATAGAAGATCATATAATAATTGTTAGATCTAATACAAAAAATACAACTTAGACTAAACATGATATAAACAACCTTGAGAATGTTGGATGAAATGGGGTTTGGTCCTCTTGAAGAGAAGGAAACAACGACTGGGGCTGTCCTGTTACGAATAGCTATAGACTTGAGTATTTTTGCTTGTGGGTTCCTGTTGAATGGGAAATAATGTCAGGTATTGAAAAGCGAATATAAAAGATTTGATCAAAGTTTATTATCTAAGTAAAATTCCATAGAATGATTCCTTTTATATAATCGCTTTAGAATCCATTTAATTCAATTTCAAGGACATATGTCAATTGCAAGTCTAAGTACTGATTAAAAAACTTGTATGATTTTACAAAACAAAACAAAGGTAAAAGAACAAAATGGAATATGGAATATGGTGGGAGGATTTCAGATAGTTAGAAACATTGCCTAACATAACATTGCCAAACATTCCCATTCAAAGTAGCTTTGGAATCCATGTATTTGAGGACACACCAATATCATTTGGAATTCTCCCAATCAAATGGGGAAATCCAAGAACCTAGGAATAAAATAACATTTCAAGACTTTTTTCAATATTCTATTAGAAATTCTTGTACCCATATACGCCACTGTTAATGCATATAAAACTATGCATTGTAAACAGATTGAGAAACAATGTTTCAGAACTAATAGAATTAAGGGAAATTTTCAAAAGAGTCCTTAACTTTTGGGTGATTTTCAAAAAAGGGTCAAAAGAATTCAATATTTCAAAAACGTATGAAAATTTTCAAGATTTACTTCAATAAGATCCAATTCGGTAATCTATACCCACCGCCGGCAACTTTGTATAAACAGAAACTCAAAAGGACAAAAGTGCCCTTAGTGAGTAGTAAGTAGGTAAAAAGGAGATCTTAAAAAAAGTCCTAAACTTTTTATGTGGTTTTCAAAAAAGGACCAAGGAATTGAACATTTCAAAAAAAATTGAAAGTTTTCAAGACATATTTCAATTAGGTCCTGTTGAGAGGTCTCCATCCACTATTGGCAAAAAAAAATTTCATTCAAACTGAAAAAAATCCATTTGATTTCATTCATTCTCCAAAATGTTGGACCAACTATAAGATCATTTTTGCTTGTTCCATGTCACATATATATATTCGATGCATTGATTGCACTGAAATCTATCTTAATAATTAGAGTGCCTAAATATTGGATCGAACATGACGTGAAAATTGAAATTAACTATTGACTAGGTTAATAATTAGAGTGCCCATCTAAAAAGTTTAGGACTAGTTTGAAAATTTCTTTCTTACCTACTTACTACTCACTAAGGGCACTTTTGTCCTTTTGAGTTTTTTTTTTTTTATATAAAGAATTACCAGCAGTGGGTTTGGATTGCCGGATTGGACTTGAGTGAAAGAAGTCTTGCAAACTTTCATACGTTTTTGAAATATTTAATTCTTTTGACCCTTTTTTGAAAATCACCCAAAAGTTAAGGACTTTTTTGAGAATTTCCCTAGAGTAATGAAATTCTTAAGATTTTATTCAATATGGAAGGTGGTCAATCAATCATTTTCCAACCAACAAAAAAATTTTATTGCCCCTTTTGATATCTACCTTAATCTTAAATTTTAAGACCTCTGATAGAAGCTCATTATCAAAATCTTCCAGAATCATAAGTATGAGATAGAAATGATGCTCCATAAGACAGTAAGTTAAAAGCTAATTAACACAGGTAAGTTTCTTACTTCGCGCTTTTTATGTATGATTTGATGTTGTCCCCTTGTGCCATATCTACAATGGTGGAAGGCAAAGGAAAGATTTCGGAATAATCAATTTCATCTTGCATGATTTGTCCCTGCGCACCAGACGACAATGCTGCATCTCCACTGTTAATTTCTTCACAAAAAATAATCTTTCCCTTCACCAATTTTCTATCCAAACATTCAGGTAAGCAAGCCCTGTAACAAAACAAACAGGATTACAGCTATGTCATATAATTTTCTATGGGAAAGGAAAAATAAATTAAAGTTTTAATCTTGGAAATATATACCCGGCACTAGCTGAATCGCAAGAGGTAGAAGCATTTGTAGAAAGTATCAATGGAACTGACTTGTTAGAACCAAAAGTGTTAATTGATAGGCCCTGAGAATTTTAACAAACAGAAGTTACCTCCAGATGCATATGTACTTTGTGTCTGATGACCCTTTTGTAAACAAACTTCTAATGAAGTAAAATAATAGTGTTTCTTTGAAGAATGTCATCAGAATACACAAAAAAGATGTTTGACTGAAAATGGAGTGATTAGTTTTCATTAGTTTCAATATAATTAAGTTGAAAATGGAAACAAAGACCTTGTTTTTCTATTTCTATGATTCTAATTTCCATTGTTTCATGTGATGAAACATCTTCTACAATGATGTCTTCTAGTTCTTGTTTAAAAGCTGGAAAAATTCAAATATAAACCTATTCGGTTTGAATTAGCTTTTCGAAGAAATTGCGGAAATGATTTCCCTAAGAGAATAAAAAAACTATGCTAAGTTTTAATAAAACATAATGATAACTAATTCCCTTTTGAAAACCATTTTCAATTTTTGACAAAAGACTGTCACAATAACAATTCCAAAAAATAGTTATAGAATGCTAAAATTGTCAAATAGATTGAAATCTCATACAACCAAAATCTAACAATCATTGTGGTAAAAGCCCAAAATAGAATCATCAATGGACCAATTGATGAACACTTCAAGCAAAGAAATAGAATTTTTTTCAAACAATAGCATTATCACCGAAGAAACAATACAGAGTTAATTACCCGAAAAACCTTATCACCGACGATAGCCTCAGTGACAATTTGTCGATCAATGCTGCTTGCGGCAACAGAGAAAAGCCAGGGAGCAACACTTGATATTGTACCTACATCAGGACCATCGTTACCTGCAGATTGTAAGGTGAGTATACCTCTGAGCATAGCCTGAAAAGAACCAATGGCCAAGACGTCACTCGAGTAATTTGCTGCATCACCCCCGAGAGAGAGCGAGAGTATGTCGACACCATCAGCAATGGCATCATCAAAAGCAGCTAAAATACTCGAATCTGAGCAGCCCATCACACCGCAGACCTTGTACACAGCAATCCTTGCAGATGGAACTGCACCCCTAGCATAGCCCTGGGCAATACCAAAGAAACTAGCTCCTTTCACTCTTCGGCCTGCCGCAGTTGATGCAGTGTGTGTTCCATGACCATCAGTGTCCCTTGCAGAAGTCACATTTTCCCCAGGAGCTTTGTAATACCTAGCTCCAATCACCTTACTGTAAATTGTACATCTCAATCAGTTAAAAAACACTCAAAAAATAGAAAATGAAGTCTCAAGTATTCCTCTTCTACAGAAAACTAGACAACATTAGAAATAAAATAAAGTGACAAAAAGTTATCATCTCACTACTCGGCCACAGTTGAAATGCAAAAGGTAAAGAGGTGTGGAAAATAAATTACTTGTTGCAAGTGAAATTCCCATCAGTTTGGCAAATGCCTTTCCATTTCCTTGGAGGGGGACCAAATCCTTCATCGCTGAAACTTTCAGACTCTGACCAGATACCAGTATCAAGAACACCAATAATGACATCGCTCTCTTTCTCAATCTCTCTTTTCACGGGCTCTGAAAGACCAACAAAATCCCAAGACCTTGTTGTGTGAAGTTGATAAGTTTTACTTGGGAACACAGATAACACACCTTCCATCCCTGCATAATTATAGTTAAAATTAACGTCATTTGGATCCTCTTGTGTTGTAATCATTCAACTTTTTTTAGTGTCTTAAGGTATTTTGTTGCATACTTGCTATCTTTCGTTGCTCTTCCTTAGTGAGGGAGGCTGCAAATCCATTGAAACTCCTTTTGTAGCTTGCCACCAATCTTTCTTCTACAGAACTAGTAAGAGGAAAATTGAAATACAATGACATAATTAACAGTGATGTTTCAGGAATAGACTGTGGCCCCGTCAACCAAAAAAATTCCTAGCTCCAAGCTTGATGATTTCTATATGGACCAAGATGATTATGAGTTTGATATTACATGACCTATTCAAATTGGAGAGAACACACCAAAAAAACTAGAGCAATTTGAGACAATGCAACGTGCATAAAGAGCACCATTTTCATGTTAAAAGACTCTTGTATCAGACAATTCAAAGAGCTCTGCACAAACTCCACATAAAAAAGAATTTAAGACTTGTTCATGAATACAAAGAATTCTACATTCTGATTCCATAGAAGAGAGAAATCTTGCATTCCTAACCATTCCATATGAAATTGAAATCCTCTTAAGGAATATAGGTTCAACTTTATTTTCTTTTCTGCAGAAAAGAAATGTTACACCAAACAATGGAAAAGTAAATTGCATGGAAAATAAGATTAATTTTCCTTTTTATCAAGGACTACTTGTCTCGCACAAACACGACTTAAGCTTGTCCAGTCGGAGATAATTAATAAAAGGATCGATCAACTAAGGCAAAGAAATAAAATTTGGTTGAGAAAGCTAAAACCCAGATTGAAATTGAAATTAGGTACATATAATAAATGGGTAGGCTGGGCTCAGGCATGCCTCAGCCCATAAAAAGCCTAATTTCATGAAAGACAAACTCATTGATTTAAAAATGGAATTTTCTATTTCTTAATACAATGGAATTGCTTGTGTAGCCAAAACATCAAAAAAAAAAAAAAAAAAAAAAAGGAAAAAAGTGAAAAATATATATAATATATGATTTTACTTAAAGTAAAAGTGAAAAAAAAAAGATAATGCAATATTATACCTTCCCTGAAGAACATTTTGTAAAAGGCTATGCTGGCGATATTGAATCGAAAATTGGTCCAGTTGGTTATTTTGGAGGGCTCCCATGTACACAATGTAAACCTAAAAACATTTGAATGTGACATCAACATACATATGTATTTAGTCAATAGGCCTACATTATTATCACAAATGTTTTTTACCCAGAAAAATATCGGCATATTTTCAAATATGGAGTTTTCTAGGAATTATTGAAATGTTTTAGGAAAAGAATAAATTAATTCAGTAATAAAAATGTAAAAAATAGAAAATGATGCTACAAAAAACTGTGTATGCAATTTCTCAACTTTTTACAGCTATGCAATATTTTTAGATTTCTGAAGGTAACTAAAAAAGAAAATACTCTAGATGATTGCATTTTCACAAAATGTCATCAATATTACTGGAAAAAAGTCTGCTTAGCTTAAAACATTCAAATTCAAGTACTAATGGATACAATCAAGCTACTCTGCACCGTTGTATTTGTGTATAGAGGTGAAACTTGAGCCTAGAAAAGCTCAAAGGTTAGATGACATGAGCCCAAAAAACCAAGTTGGTCAATTAATTTTTATAACAATATAAACATATATGGATGGTCTATGCTAAATCTGCATATATGTAGAATTTTGCAGTCTAACTCATCTGAATTTGGAGAGCCACAAAATAGTAACATCTATGAACAAATGGTTCCTATTTTCTACGTACAAGTAATATGAGTGCTAATGAGTAGGGCCCTTTAAATATTTAGGCAGGATTGAGGAATAGAAAACCAAAATCATAGCCCAACCGGCTCAAATAAAATGTGCTTGTAATTTAGTAATAACTTGTCCAGACAATTGCTAGAAAAGCCAGAAAAACCGATAACATTAAAGCAAAGTTCAACGCGCACTTGACTAAATGGCCAGGCTTGGGCTTGACAATTAGGTCAAGCTTGGCAACCAAATCTTTAGGAAAAAGATTTCGGTTTAACTAAAGTTGTGGTAAGTTCATGTTTGGAAAATCCAGAGGATTTGGGCAAATGGAAATCTCCATTTGTTAGGATTTTCATATCTGACCACCCCCCCATAAGATTTGAGAATCCTCACTTAAGTGGATTTGCACACCTAAACCTATTTTCCTCAGCTATATGTGAAATTCTCAACTATACAAATTCCCAACGATATAAATCATTATTCTAATGGCAGTAAAAAATCATCAGATCTATAAATTCCTCACATATTACCAAACATGCTCTTACGGTTAGTCCCTTAGTCAGGATTGGGCTGCATATAAGGTTGTATTTCTAAAGTCAGGCTAGGACTGTAATTGCCTTAGCTAGGCCCTGCCTGGTCTAGGTGCACCCCTAGTTACAAGTAGGCAATAGGTCCTACAGTTCAGAAGCATCTACACCCACATACATATCTATTTCTATCATCTCCAACACCATGTATATTGAAAAGAAAAAAAATCACCAACACATCAGAAAAGAAGACAATAGAATTCTAAGCATCTTACTTTTCTATCTTCCTGAAATGCAAGACATGGGTTGCAAAGAGCAGCGAAGAGAGAAGATAAGAAAAGTAGAAATGGAAGAACTTGTTGGCTAGCCATTTTCTCAGACCAAACACTACTCCTTAGTCCTTACTACGTCTGTTGTAAGGAGAGGTGCCATGAAATTTATATGTATATATAGGCGAGAATTATATATGGCAATCAAGATCCTTCTTGGGGGGAGAGGATTTAGAGAATTATATATGGCAATCAAGATCCTTCTTGGGGGGAGAGGATTTATTTACTTAGATCTTTGATTCATCTTTCTTAATATAGAATTTGACTAAAACCGTTCTTTGCTCATGTCCAAGCAATTGATACAAGGAAAAGAGGAAGTACAACTCATTTGATTGGAAGGTGAAAGGAAAGAAAAGAGTATGGTGCATGTTTCCGAATAAGTAGTAAATGGATCAGAGCTGTGTAATGGGATTTGATTTTGGCTCTTTATTACATTACTAAAACCGTCCATCTTCTTTTTTATGGTAAAAACATATAAGAGGCCAATTTCATGGCATAATTCTCAATGGATTTTTAGAGATTTGTGAAAAAGTCCAACAAGTAGATCTAACTTCTAGACTTTTTGGGTTGTCAATTCATGATCTAAACCATTCGTCTTTTTTATATTTTTAAAACGGCCAAGAGATAAAATCTCTTATATTAATTCTCGTGCTTTTAAGAAATTTGTGAAGAAGTTCTACACAATTCAATTACATCAATAACCATGGATGTACTTATTTAATTTTGTGAAAATGATGATTTTTGCAAACATTGGAATGTTTAATTTGCACATGTATGTCATTTGCATATGTAACAAATTCACATCGCACCATTTACACATGGAATCATTTACAGAAACAAATGACCCCTAAGCAAAATCTTTATAAGTATATAATGCATAATAAATGTAAATTATGCATTATGTTTATTTATACCATTTTTATATATTAGCTCAATATTTGTAATTCAGATATTCAACCCAATTTGAACTCCTCATGCTAAAGCACTAGCTCGGCCCAAATATTTCTTAGGCTTCAAAATCTAAGATCAAACCCAAACAAGTTCAACTTGCATTGGGTTTCCGTGCAAACTAGGCTAAGCATACTTAGGCTTGGTGCCACACAAATTGCACCACTACTACCAACATGCTACAGGCAACAAAGTCTTAACTCCATGCTTACCCGACCCAAACACGACCCACATTTGACCCACATATCCCGACAGACAATATATATGGGTCGGTCACAGGTTAAGAGAAGTTAGCCAAGATTTGAACTTGTCAGTTTGGGTCAACCCACTCAACCTATTCTTCTGTTCAATTTCCTAGGTCCGCCCGTGACCATAATCTACCTCCCAAAGAAAACAAGCGCAAGATTTGCATAATTCACGAAGAGGACCTGCAAAACTTAGATGAGTGTTAAATATGGATAACTGTTAATTCACAAAGTGAGGAGTTTAGATTGAACATACGGTGGGACATGTGGGACCCACAAGCAGGCCATTCCATACAAATGATAGCCATCATTGTGCATTGTCAATATTGATCATGAATTATATACAACTATGACTTGGTCATTTCTAAAAGCTATTGTTATGCAAATATAAAAAGAGATATAGAAAGATTTAACGATGGTTTCCATTAATGATAAAGGCCAAGAAAAATGAGAAAATCAATCTCCGACTTTTAAGAGAGGAGATTTTCGTCATTTTGTAAGCAAGAAAAATGAGAAAATGAATCTTTCACATTTAAGAGAGAGAGAGAGAGAGAGAGATAAAGATTTTATTTGGTTACTTAAGGGGAATGGCCTAAATCCTAAACACACACACACACACACACACAAACACACACACACAACACACAGAGATTTTGATTTGGTCACTTAAGGGGAATGGCCTAATATCCTAAAAAAATTAGAGAGCATGCCTTGTTACGACAAATCCTAAAAAGCCCCTAGCATTTTTCTTGATCCTTAAAAGTCCTTGGAACATCAATATTTTTAAAATAGTCCTTAAAAAGTTCTTTTCATCATTATGGTCTATTTGGAAGGAAAGAAATCATTGAATCTTCCGGAGTGTCGCTACTTCTTGTGTTGACTTGATATCTATTGTCACCCTTAGAATTGTGAAGTGCGCTTTGATTAGAAAGGAGCTCTCTCATTTTTTTTTCTCTTGATAACATCCTTGTAAATTGGGGAGCATGTATGCTGTGTGGTCCAACTAAGGTGAGGGGATATGTTCTTTAGTCTCCTCCTCTTTGCATGCTTAAATTCAATGTCGATGGAGCTATAGGAGGTAAGCTGGATCCGGCGAATATGGGAGGTGTCCTTTGCAATGATAAGGGCGAGGTCTATTTATGGTCTCGAAGCATGTGGGTGTTCGTGACTCTAATGAAACAGAGGTGCTTGCTATTTTGGAAGCTCTTTGGTGTTTCTCAAGATTTTTCCAAGGTACACTCTTTGTGGAGAGTGACCCTTCTAATGCGGTTTCATGGGTGTCTAATGGGAATTCAAATCCTTGGAAATTCAAATTCCTCTTCAACGGTCAAATCCTTGGACATTCCAATTTCTCTTCAATGAAATTTGTGCCTTATGTTGTCTTCTGACATCAGCATAGATCAGCCAACTATATGGTAGACACTCTTGCCAAACAGGGGGTTGAAAGTAGTACTCTTTGGGAGGCTTTTGTTATGTAATTGAGGTGTAGGTGGAGGTACAGCTCTCTTGTACCTTCCAACTATTCTTTGCTCTTTGTATTGCTACTACATTTTAATGAACTTCTTGTTACCCTTTTAAAAAAATAATAATAATAATAAAAATAGGACATGCCCACCTGTGTTTAATGGGTCCAAGAACCAATGCATCTATCACTGTCTGAATGTCTTTCAATAAAAAAATCAGATATTTTGTGATTTAATTACATTAATCACATTTTCTTAAAAGCACTAAAGATACCATAGTATAGATCCCACATAACATGGATTACCAGGGATAAATCCTAGGTCTCTCCCTCCTGCAAATGCGAGACTCCTATCCTCACATGTAAGAGTGCTCCCTTCTCAGGAATGTGTGTATCTTCTCTTCGCTTGTGCGAGAGCTCTCTCCCCACTTTGTGCAAGTGCTCTCATGGGTCCCGGCCCCCTTGGTTAGGGTAGAAAAAAAAAACAGTGAATTAGAGTAAGATGTAACACTAGAATTGGACAATTATGAAAAAAAAATGCTAAATGGTGTTTTACCAATCCAATGACAAATATAATTTTGATTAGACAAAATCTTGTGCGAATAGAAGATGGAAGCTGAGCATCTAACTAACAATTTGAAATGCAAATTACCTCATTATATGCAGAAAATAAATTTACTGATAAATGATTGTAATTAGTTGTTTAAACACTTTTTCTTTGATCCAATAGATAATATTGTGTCTTTAGAAAACACCTTAAAGAGTCATTTGTCTTTTACACATGTGATGCGTAATTGGGAATCATGCATAACCATTACATATGTGACCTCTTTTGGATATACAATTGACTCATATGTTCAATGTATTCCATTGTTTGTCTGTTAACACCAAAAATGTCACTTTGCCTCTTCAACATCAAGAAGTTACATGAAGCAGCATCCTACCACAAACAGGCAATGCTACTTCAAGCGTCAAATCTTGTCAGAATCAAACAAAAACTGCAAGATTCTTCAAAATAGCCGAAAGAAGAGTACACATGAAGTTTCGGGCCATTACAGCATCATTTCACCTAACTTCACTCCTCCGGCAACTGAGTAGGCGCCTCCGGCAGCGACAGCGTCGAAGACATCAAATCTTCGATCCAAGCCTATGGATGGTCTCAAAATACCTCCAAAAGGCTCCATGTCAAGTTTCAAGTCAAACCGACAACGTTTGACCCCACATCAACCCTTGAACAGCAAAATCAAGCCTCTCGGCGACGAGACCCACTGAGGCCATTACTCATCAAACAGAGCACATGAGCGACTTCAAAAGGCTTCCCAAGGGCTACACGTCAAATTTCAGGCCATCTCAACAACATTTGACCAGACTTTGACTCATTGAAGCCAAAACAAGCCTCTCGGCGGCAGAGCTCCCCGGGACAATGACTTCCAAATTAGAGCTAATGGATCGTCTCAAAAAGACTCCAATAGGCTCCCTGTCAAATTTCAGGTCAATCGGACTTCGGTTGACCACACATCAAAGCGCGACATCTCCCTTACAACAAAATCAAGTATACTAGCGACTGGACCTCACACAGCTTCAAAACTCAAACAAAAGCCTATGGTTGGTCTTATCTATTGCTTAGGAGGCTTCACCTTAAATTTCAGGTCATTCCAACATTGTTTGACCTAGTTTGGCTTCTGACGGCAAGTCGACAACTCTGCTCGACAAAGTCTGCGGCTTTCCCGGAAAATCAGAAACTTTGCTCTCCGATATGCAAGACTTCTTGTCAAGTTATTTGCAGGGAAATCAGGCCAAAACATGTACAGAAATGTTAGGAAAAATACGAGAGAAAAAGGAATCGAAAAAATCTGATAAACAGTTGAAAGACGGCGACCAAAAGGGAAAATATCCCCCATGGTCGTCGGCGACCTTGGAAGTCCAAGTCCCCGGATTTTCAACGAATGACCATTTTTTCGGTCCCTTTTTGTGTTTCAAGATGTCCAGCCCTTGTGGTTTTCCAAAATTCTAACTTTTGAGGCTCGCAATCCGTCGATCTTCGTCAACATCACAGATCCACCGTGAAGAGCATCATATCATCATTGATCTCTTCGAAACCGCCAATCGGCCGACCAAAAAAGCACACTTTCTGCCCGATTGATTGAGAAATCGACAAGACAGATGGCACCGACCCACTCATAGCAATCAATGTCTGAAGTTACATGGTCATCCGACATTGATCAGCATGAAGATCCATCGGCGATCATCACAAGAAGAATTCCAAAAGACGCGGCATGGCCCGCAACTCTTCAAGTGCCTCAACGACCATTTAATGCAGTTAAATGACCCATTTTATGACAAATAATTGCGGTCATTAACTCATTATTTCGGATGGCCCAATCAGAAGCGAGCAAAAAGGAGTTACAAATCAGCCATAAACATGGCATTAAACCATATAACTCCTCTCATCATGGAGCTTAAAAGCGATTAAAGACCCTTAATTCTCCAATGGCCAATCAAAAGCCAAGGAAAAGGAGTTACAAAAAATAATGAATTAAATCATGTAACTCCTCCCATTATCTGTCTTTAATACATTTAAAGCCCATAAACCCACCTAATGGCTACCAAAAGCCTATAAAAGGGAGGTCATTCCAAAGGAAACGGGTCCAGAAATCCAAGAAGAAAAGATCCAGAAAAATTGATCAAAGATCTATAAAAAAAGAGAAAGCTTTGCAAAAATTACTGCAATGACCTCTCCTCTCCTGAACAAGTTTTGCATCGACTACAAGAACTAGGTGACCAAACTCCCCCCCAAGGACCTCTCATTCTTCTTCTCTATGGCTTAGACGTGGCTCTTCAGCCCGTCTACTCTGCTTTTTATTGGACATAGGACCTCCTCTTGGTCTTTGTCCTCTAAAAATATGAGGTTTAAGCCTGGCCAAACGAATTAAAATTATCATTTGTTCTCATCCGAAAGATGATGGCGAAGTCCACATATGGCTTGCGACCATCAATCTGAATGAGTCCTCACAATCTCCTAAGAAGTTAGATCATTTTTTTCCTTTTTCATTGTATTTTGTATTTTTTTGAAAAGACATAAAAGAAATCACAACTGTTGTCTTTAATTATTGATAAGAATTGTAAATCGCCTTTTACGGCAAAAAAACACCTTTTACGGCAAACATCGCCTTTCACAGCAAACAAATCATGTCTCTTTTCTTGAATATATGTGCAATGGAAAACTCGAAAAAAAAATTATTTCCTTTTCTACTTGCGAAGGTGGATCTCCAGATCACCACTTGTCAGTTCCAAGTAGAGTAGAAAATCTGGCATACCCGTACAAAAAAAATGTTGATGCTCGCGTTCCGACACTGGTCGCGAAAGGGTTGGAGCCCACGGACTCTCACGTCCGTTGACCTCGGTAACGCCACGCGGAAAAGCGAGTCCATCAAGCTGGCACACTCGGTGGAACTCGTTCGTTTGAGAACATGTGTTTAGAAAAGAAATGTTTGCATATCATATTTTTGATCTATGATTATACTTCTTTTCTAGATTCCTTGGCCCCTTTCTAGTTAGTCGTCTATGTTGGGTTTTGCATCTAATAAAAAACGGGAAAGGATTTTTTGGAAATTTCTAATTCTATCTTCAAATTTATTTCCACTCTTTCTTTCTTCAAAAAAAAAATCAGATTTCTCATCTTTGGATCCAACTTTGAGAAACCTTGATCCTTTCCTCTTCGAACTTGATAGCTCACATAAATGTTTGCAGCTATCGTTTGTATCAGGGAATGGGCCACCATTTCTCTTCGATGAGTCTGTTAGGGGTCTTTAAAAACAAAAAATTTCAGATTTCTCATCTTTGGATTCAACTTTGAGAAAGGGGTCTTAAAAAAAAACAAAAAAAAAAAAATTAGATTTCTCATCTTTGGATTCAACTTTGAGAAACCTTGATCCTTTCCTCTTTGAACTTGATAGCTCACAGAATTGTTTGCAGCTATCATTCGTATCGGGGAATGGGCCATCATTTCTCTTCGATGAGTCCGTTAGGGATCTTAAAAAAAAAATATTCAGATTTCTCATCTTTGGATTCAACTTTGAGAAACCTTGATCCTTTCCTCTTCGAACCTGATAGCTCACAGAAATATTTGCAGCTATCGTTTGTATTGGGTAATGGGCCATCTTTTCTCTTCGATGAGTCTATTAGGAATTTTCCGAAAACAAAAAAATGAGGCAAAAATCACTAAGGTCGCACCACCAATTGCGTTCTTTGACCATGATTGACTCAAGAAAAGCCTTATCCAAAGTGTGGAGACAGTTAGACTGTTTTAGGCAAGGGTCCTCCAAACGGGTTCATTAAGTAATCCTACCCTTACTTAAAGACTAATCAATCGATTGAGGTTTCATAAAACCAACTTAGAAAGCCTAAGTGTACTCTTCAGTCTTTAGATTTTTCTTTAAAAAAAAGAGAAAAATCTTTAAAAAAAAAAAAAAACATTCAAAAAACATCCTTTCATCACTTTCTTGGATTCAGATTCGATAAATCTTGATTCATTTCCTTTCGAAACGAACCTCGCATGCATGTTTGAGTCGGCTTTCGTATCGAAATGCGAATCCAATTTTACCTTTAAAAAAAAACCGTCGCTTTGGGGTTTAGATTCGAGAAATCCATCGATCTGCTGCAGATCTCCATTGCTCTGCCTCTCTCCGAATCCCCAAAGAAAATCCCCAAACTTCCCTCTCTATCGCTCATTCATGGAGTTTTGATCTCTTTGAAGCCAGCATTCATGGAGTTTTTTCGATCACTCCAGACCCTTCTTTCGTTTTTGGGGTTTTGAGGTTTGATCGCTTCCCTCTCTCTTTGAAGTCGGCATTGAACAGATCAGTTGTGTTGAGGTTTGGATATCTTGATCGATCAAGAGTTCTAGTTTGATTGAATACGAGGTTCGTTGTCTCATCATCATCTTCTTCTTCCCTTTTGATTCTTCTGTGATCTCATTGATTTTGCACAGGTGACTAAGTAGAATTCTAGCAAATTTGTGGAAAATTTTTCATTTTCCCATGCTCTCGTTCTGAAATTTCCATGTTCATTTGCAGTTTGTTTGATTTATGTTGCCTGTGTAGCTTCATTATTGTATTGAAAGTAAGACCCAGTTCATTCCTATTGAAATTTATTGGAAAGGTGTTTTTTCTTATTCTGTCTTTGTCGGGTAGCCACTCTTAGTATTTCTCATTCTTCTATTGGAACCAATATCCATTGCCATTTCAGTTCATCTACTTAAAACTGTATCACATTTTTTTTTTTGGTGGTTGGATTTTGAGATCCGGAGCGTTTGTGAGAAGGTAACTATTTTGATAATCTTCGTTTTTTTTTTCTTTGGATTGTGTATGTATTTCTATGGGTTTGTGTGGGTGCTCTCATGGGGAGGAGTCTGCTATTTATAAAAACGTTGTTTTTTTGAACTTCTTGATGTTTGAATTCCATTGAATGGCCATTTATTTTGTAATAGTTTGAGCAACTCTGATGATCGGTGGCCAAATAAATTAATGTAAAATGAAAATTCCTGGTTACTTCCTACTGATATCGATGTGCAGAAGAAAGTTTTCTCTCTCTGTTTTTTTTGTGGGTAAATTAGAATATTGTTCAAGTGGATAAGATCATGGAAAGAGCTTGGAAGTGCTGAAAATTGGGAATGGTAACTGGCTGGGTCTGGTTTGGGCTGTATCCTGGCCTGATAAACAATGATACCATCATCAGGTAAAGCTATTTGAGGGTTCTTAATTTCTTGCAGATCTTAAGTTTTACTTCTCTTGTTTTTGCTACTTTGATGGGAAAGCAGGGCATCAAATTCTTAGGATATCAATACGAACAAGCAAATGGGCATAAAAAGTAAAAGGTCGATAGGAAATGTGTCCAATGAAAGTGTGATTGCGATCCATTCTTTTCCCTAAAAATAAATTTATGGCCATCAAGTCAATAAAAGATTTCGCACCCCCCAAAAAAGTCAATGAAAGATTTCCACTAAATCTCCTCAAATATCAAATCTCAATATTTTTCTAATTACTATCGGTGATGCGTTTTAGTTCTAGTCGTCTTTAACAATCAAAGATGGCAACAAATACTTCAAAGTTAGTCGTAAGAAAATGTGTTGTCACCAAGAGTGAGAAGATGCTCTTTATGGCAACATTAAGGTTGTGGGTTTGATGATAAAACTAAGTCTGAGATTAAACTGAAAGACCTAGACAGTGGACACACAACTTTGTAGAGGGTTTATAATCTTGGTCAACTGACCAGGGAGTAGTTTATCAGTATTGATGTATTTGGTCTACACTTATGGCCTGTTTGTTTTATGCAATTGAATGTCTAAGATTTTATTTATTAGTGGTTAAAGATTACGAAACAAGGTTGAATATAAAAAATGACCAAGTAACCTCCCCTTTAACAGAAATTAGTTCAAGAGGAGATGGTAAATGAATACCCTGCCTTCTTTCTTTCAATACCTAGGAAAGTCAAGATCCCATTTACATCACCGCCTTATTTCCTTCACCCATCACCTAGTCTGAAACAGTCCTTCAGTAATGCTCATTTCACTATAAATTCCTATATTTTCATTTCCTATGTAATAGCGGTTATAATTGAACCTTCTATATAATAATATAAAATTTGATACCGATGTCTCATTCCATTTGGAATATTTGCTGTTGTTAAAGATGCAGGTTGTGGCACAATTATCCCATAAATTTCCCAATGGCCTCAAAATGGTGTTGGAGTTGACAACTTGAAGAGCTGAGATAAAATTATGAATCCATATTGCATCTTAAGCAACCCATATACTCTGTTTCCATGGTGCAAACGCGGTGCCATGATACAACTCTTTGTGTTGAACACATAAAGCTTGTTTTAGTTCATATATGGATTTTTTTTTCAATTTATACTTTTCTATATTCGACAAACCCTTCAAGTTGAATTACATACACAATTCTTACCAAGTTGAAAATGGATTATACCTGGCCTAGCCTTTACAACCTATGGGCAGGATGTGGTCTGAATGCAAGACCCAACTTGTAATGGGCTTGGGCTCAGCCAGACAAGCTTCAGTTTGGCCGTTCGACCCATGAACAGCTCTCCCATTTTATGGAGTAGGCATCAGTTTCTGTACTGTTTTTGTAATTAGATTTTGAATGTTGGGTAGAAAGAATTATAAGTGGTTTCGATCGACTGCAGTGTCTATTGTGACAAAGGCTAATTGATTCTTCAATCAGTTAGATATATATTATTTCTCTTTTATATAAGGGAAAAAATGTGTTTTAACTTGCTCTTGCTTGCAGAATCTTGATATTTGCGAAATTACAGCTTATTAATTACCAAAGATCTATTGGGGATGTATAAACTTCCCAAGTGGTGACTTCTTCAATGAGATGTTTTTGAAGCCTTCTGGCGAGGTCAAGTCTGAACTTAACGAGATCTCGCGGACTCGGAAGCAATTTGTTCGGGAGAGGAACGTTACTGAGTTGGCTATCATTGAACTCACAGAAGACCTGCGCCGTGTTGATAAGGAGGTCGTTGAGACCAGACAGCGTCTCGAGCTCTTGGAGGAACAAGCCGCTGCCAAGTGGACCGCCATTGTGGAAGCTCGTACTAGAGAAGGCACTCTGATTCGCCAGGTCGAGGAGGCTGAGAGCAATCTCAGGAGGAAGACTCAAGAGTACGAGCAATGGCAGATTCTTTGGAAAGAGCTTCCCCATGCTACAGATGGGTCGCAGTGTTCTGGTGCATTTTATGGAAAGATTTTGAATAAGCGTGGCGTGGAAGCTTTAGAGGCTAAGGCCAAGAGTCTGCTTGAGGTTCATACCAAAAATCGGCTATCAACACCACAAAATCGGCTATAAATGCCACAAAACCTGGTTTTCACTCCAACAAATCAAAACTTGGCTTTAAAAACTCGGCTATAAACGCCACAAAATCGGCTATAGATGCCACAAAAAACCCGACTATAAACGCCCAAAAAAAAAAAAACTTGGCTATCAATGCCACAAAATCGGCTATAAATGCCACAAATCCTGGCTATCATTGCCACAAACAAATGCCACAAATCCCGGCTATCAATGCTACAAACAAAATTTTGGCTCTCATGCCACGCAAAATTTTGGCTCCCATGCCACAAACAAAATTCCGGCTTCCATGCCATCTCAAAAAAAAAACCTTGGCTTCCATGCCATAAACAAATTTTGGCTCTTACGCCACAAAATTTAGCTCCCACGCCATCTCAAAATCTAGCTTTCAAGCTATCCAAAAACGGGCTTTCGCCACAAATCTGGCTTTCATGTCCAAAACAATCCTTTGACAAAAGATTTTCACAAAATGATAACCTTTTGATCAAATTTCCAAACAAACATCCTACTTTTGCTTATTTTCATCAAAAAGAATTTGAGTAAAAAGTATATAGAGTACTAAAAATGTTTTCTACATGGAGGTACCAAAAAAAAAGGAGAAGAAAAAGAGTTTGTTACAAAAATCAAGAGGTCAATCTAACATGGTATTCAACCAAAGATTCAATATGCATTTTTACATATTTAAGTGTTTTTTTCCTGCTTGCTGCTTTTCCTTTAGTTTTATGTAAGGGTGGGTGTGTTTGATTGTTCTGAAAGTAATCATCTAGGATAGATGCCTGTCTTCTGTAGCTTAGCAATTAGATGCTTGTGGATTTGTGACATTACTGCTAAAAAATTTTCGAAGATAGAAGAACTGTCTACTACTTAGTACTTATCTGAAAAATCTGTGCTTAGCAATTAGATGCTTGTGGATTTGTGACAGTACCGCTTGAATTTTTTCGAAGATAGAAGAACTGTCTACCACTTAGTACTTATCTGAAAAATCTGTGCTGTCACAATTGGCAAGCAAAATAAGTAGGCCTCCATATGTGTCTGATGTCTCTGTGACCACAGCTTTGACTTACAAAATTCTGTTTGCAATTGAATAATAAATTCTGAAAAAATACAGAACACTTGGTACTATGTTGTTTCTACCATTACACTTGATATAGGGATGGCTTTGGTCCTTTTATGGGCAAATATTAGGGTATATCTAGGGCTCTGTTTTGGCTAGGCTTTGCTCTTGTTTGGACTGGTCCATGATATAATGATGGATTTTATCAGACTTTGATGTTGGCTTTGCTCTCTCTCTTCTTCTTCTCCTCTCTCTTGTTTCTCTACATGCAGATTATGTGGTGTGTTTACAGATTGATGGAAAGATGGAGTGAGAATGTTTTTGACAAATGGGAAATCATTTCTTCCCTCAAAAATCATTCTTTTTGGGTGTAAAATGCTCAAGTTTCCCATTAGAAGTTATAGGTATTTGGAAATAGTTTATGGGGGAGAATGATTTTCCTTTGCTCTATGTTAAAGTTTTCCATGGGAGGTGGAAGAATTTTGAGGGACATGGAATGCAGATTTGAACTCAAGAGGAAGAGAGCCATTCTGTGCTGTTTTTTTACAATATCAGTCCTCGTAAGGGCTACCAATATCAGCCTGCACATTTAGCCATGAGGAAAGAACTTTAATAATGAAGAAATAGAGTAAATGTAATGTGGAGGAAACAAAACATGCACATCAGCCATGAGGGCAGAACTTCCAGTGACACCAAATAGAGGATTAATACACAAAACAGTCATTTTTGTATAACATGTAAAGCATGGATGACTAGGTTTAGTAAGATCCATCCGTGCTCTTCCCATGGATCACATGGATCGTCTTCTATCCCCCTATCCTTTTAAATCCTTACACACCCAGCACTGTACATATGCCAAATCCATGGGTATCAACAGTAATGGAACTGACATGTCCCCATCACAAATTCAAGGAGCACAAATATGTACTTCCCTATCACACCACACTATATAAATAGTTTCCTAAAAAATTTCCAGGAAATTTAACAGGTGACACTGAAATTCAATAAAAAAAATAGATAAAGATTTCCTCTGTTCTGATTAGAGAACTATATAAAGGGACACAAATGTAGAAACAAGATCTCGTTTTCATCATTAATGTACAGTGGTGGAGTATTATTCCTTGTCAGTCTCTGTATATGGAATTATGGGTTTTCATCATTAATGTACAGTGGTGGAGTTGTAGCTTCCTCAATGATCTGTTGCTGCCTTTTATTTTTAAGTATATGATTCTGTGTGCAATATCTATAGATTTAATATACATAGAACTCATTTAGAGAGATAAAAACATAGTTTTATGATGTCTATGATGTTTAGTAGTTGGATCTGATTTCAACAGATTTTGAAATTCATGTTCAGATTGCTGTAACAGGTACTTGTTGGGTTTTCTAGGTTCAGAATGGAGCCTCCAAGCAAGGAATGGATGACGGCACCTAGGCTTTCTAAAGAGTACCTAGAAGGAGTAGAACTATTCTTTCAGTATGTAAGGGCTAATACACATAAATTAGGGGGTGACAATCGGTATTGTTGTCCGTGTCAAATGCCGAAATTTTCGAGGGAAGAAGACACTAAGAGAAATTCACACACATTTAATATGTGATGGAATAGATACGTCTTACACGACATGGTTCCACCATGGAGAACTCTATCCCAAAAGTCGTGTAAATGTAGGGGCTAGTGATGTAGCGTGTGGAATAATATTTCTTTTTCCTTTTTCATTGCAGCTATTCAAATTTCTTCCAAGATTGTCCCCGAACATCACAAATATCTTCCGAGAAATGAAGCGTCATTAATGAGGTCACATGCTTTTTTTTAGTTATCTAAATGTTCCCTAAGCATCAGGTGTTAATGTTATTTTTGGGTTATGGATAATTCTGGATGAATGATGACCTCCAAAAGTAATCAATGAAAAATTAAAGTCTTGATTGATACGCATTTAGTTGAGACTTGTTTGCTTCCTAACTCAGTTACTTGTAGAGTGCCCAACTGGTCCTGAGATTAGGGTTGTTCTCCCTAACTCAGTTACTTGTAGAGTGCCCAACTGGTCCTGAGATTAGGGTTGTTCTTGAGAGAGAGAGAGAGAGAGAGAGAGAGCTGATGATGCAGCCTTTTGTTGATGTTTTTCAGGTTGATCTAGTAGGAGGGTACTATGATGCAGGGGACAATGTGAAATTTGGGCTTCCCATTTGTTGATGTTTTTCAGGTTGATCTAGTAGGAGGGTACTATGATGCAGGGGACAATGTGAAATTTGGGCTTCCCATGGCCTTCACCATCACCATGATGTCATGGAGCATAGTCTATGATGCAGGGGACAATGTGAAATTTGGGCTTCCCATGGCCTTCACCATCACCATGATGTCATGGAGCATAGTTGAGTATGGAAAGCAAATGGCTGCAAGTGGTGAGCTTGGTGATGCATTGGAAGTTGTCAAATGGGGCACTGACTACCTCATAAAAGCTCACCCTAAGCCCAATGTGGGTCTCTTCCCTTTTTTCTTGTCCCCTGCTTTTCACACTGAATATTCATCAATCTTTTGTTCTGTTTTGGTTTATCCTCTGCTCTCCTCTGCTCTCTCATTCTCTTTTTCTATAGTGAAGTTTCTTTTGTATTATTCTGATCTGATTCAAAAGCCCCCAGATGTGAACCCATTATCTTATTATTTCCTTGTCTCTTTCATTTGTTATTAAAACATGATCTCTCAATTTGATGGGTTTTTTTTTTTTTTTTTTATGTACGTGGGTGATGGAAACACAGACCATTACTGTTGGCAAAAACGCAAGTTAGCCTATTCATACTATAAGTTTATAACATGAGCCTCTTTTTTTTGTGGTTTGTCGTCAATTTCCTTTCTTCTAATGAGCATTTGCATGAGAGTTGCTTAAAACCAACTGTTTGATTGAGGTTTCGGTAGACACTTACTGTTAGTAGCCCAATTTTCAATCTGATCTTGATGTTTCTATCAACGAAATTTCGGATCCTTAAAAAACAAGCTCCTCTCACAGTAAAAAAGGTAAGAGTGTAAGACCTGTTCCCTCCATGTTGATAGTATTCTCCTACAACCAGATCTACTGATGTAGTCCTTTTTATTGATATGAATATCATTAGAAAGTAAGTAGATGAATGAATGTTGATTTGATGATTCACAGGAGAAGTTCTGCAATGATGCTTGTGTGGAGAGGTTTCTGAAATCTAAACGTGACAATGTGAAGAAGGCAGCAAAGCATTTGAGATCTTGTCTCTCTTGGAGAGAGAGCATTTGGACTGGTATGAGCCTTTGGTAATACTAGAAAAGACGAAAGCATTCAAAGTAAACAGATTGGACCCTCTTTTTTTTTGTTTTCTCTTGAAAGAAGTGATGAAATCTCTTTTTTTTTTTCTTATTTGAACAACAGAGCATTTGATAGCAGATGAGTTCTCTGCTGAGCTGGCAGATGGTGTGGCCTGTGTTGCTGGTCATGATCAAGAAGCTAGGCCTGTAATGGTAATGGCTAATTTTACTTTTCTATCACCTTTCCGTCCTCTCTTTTGACAAACAGAGAAATCAATCTTTTCTTTCTACTGTTTGTTTGCAGGTTTTGAGAATAAAGCAAGATTACCAGAAGTTCCACTCCTAGAAAATGTGAGAAAAAACAAATCAAGACCCTCACATTTTTGTTGGGCTGCTATTCAAAACTACTGACGAAAGTCAAGTGACTCTTGATTCAATCTCTCGCGGAAAGACAGCGGAGACATTGTTAGGCTGCTGCAATGCATCCATCTTATGCCAATGAAGAGAAGTACCCCCATGATACGCTCAAGAGCCTTCCTAGGACTAGAGATACTTGCATGAGATTTCTAAATGAAGATTGTAACATAATGTATCTATGTAACTGGCTGCCTAATGAGATTATTCTTTAGTAAAATCTTTTCTACTGCTTTCTTTTTCTTCATTTTTGTCAAGTGCCTAATTTGTAGCATTTGGGCCTTTATTTTTAATCTTGCAAAACCGACGAAAGTTACAGGATAAAAACCAATAAATAGGCCATAAAAGTGAAAAAATGGGCAAAAAAAAAAAAAAAAGAAGAAATTTTTATACATGGAGCTGTCGCAAACTACAACTGCCTTGTGGCCGTCGTTTAATTTAGTACGTATATGACGGTAACGACTACGTTTTTTCCGATGGCTTGTCGTATTTATAGATAAACAACGGCTTATGGCTGTCGTTTAAAGTCAATTTTGACTTACTTTAACTCAAATTCAACATATAACATGGCAAATGAATCTATACTTGAATTCAGCTGAAGTCGTGTAGCAGTACAGGGGATCATGGATTACTCTGTTCAAGTGAGGCAATGGGTTTCAATTCAAGGATTTGGATTCGAATGGGCCACAAATATGTGCAAGGAAAGGATCCATTTAAAGCCCTCCAGGATTCAAACCAAAGAGCCATTTTCCTTATTGGGTTAGATATTTATTAGGCCTGATTCACGCCCATGGGCCACATAAATTGCCCAAAGATATGCTCATCCCTTTATATGTACGGATCCTGTCATATAAATGTTGGGCCCAGTTAGTTCATCCATTATACCACTTAATTATCATAAATCTTTAATTCACCATGAAACCCTTCCCTCAAGCCATAGAAAAATGACAGAACCCATCTCATGGTTAGTCAAGTTTTGCATGATGGTCAATGTTACAAGCCCATTTTCAGTTGGGAGGTGAATGCTTGGTCTATTTTATGTTTCAGCTCTCCATTTTGTGGCCCAAATCCAAAGGTTCGGTATTCTGTTGTATAATGGACTTCTAAATTAATCAATCATCAACAGTATCAAATTAACAGTTGGGCTCCGCTTAATGGTTTCAATCTTTGAGCTGCTTAATGATGCCCAGGTTTATCCCAACAGAAGACAAGGCCAGAGTCAAGCTCTTTCGTTGCAACAGTGAGAATCATCTACAGTACAATTTCAGAATTTGGAAAACAAAGTACTTATTGGGAGGATTTGCTCTCTAACAAGAGGAAGTTTAAGATTCAAGGTTTCCACAGATCCATACATTCCACAAAAGTGAAATTCCAAGGATCCAAATGGTCCTCATATAGGGATGTCAATGGCAATCAATTTTGGAATGTGGAAAGTCCGGGAGAAACTTGGATCTGGATCTGGATCCATGCATATATATGATCAGTAAATTCTTCAATTTGGATCTTGTCTGTCCTAACCTGAAAATTTGAATATGGAATTGACTGTGAATGCTATATCTAACTGAAAATCATTATTGCCACTTGAAAGTCTACAAAACTTTTTTTTTTTTTTTTTTAATTTCGGGAGCCCTACATAAAACTTAACTGATCTATATTCAGACCTATCCATCCAGGCATGTTCATATTAGCTCCACTTGTTCTTTTTCATGGTTCATTGGGGCCCACTGTTTTAATTTGCAGAAATTTTATATATAACATGTATAATTTGGAAACTTTATAAGACTTTTGATGATTTTTCTTAATTTTAATGTACAATATAGTTGTAACACATTTTATACTGATAAAACATTGGCATTCAAAGTCTGCACAATCTATTCACAATACAACCCAATCTTAGTACATAATTAAGAACAACATAGGATTGACGCCAAATGGAGCCTTGAATGATTTTGAATCCATATTCAACAGATAAGATGGATCATCGAGAATAAAGGGATAGCTCAGTGGTTGGGAGTCTTGCTCTCAGCAAGCTGCCCCGAGTTCAATCCTTGAGTTCTCTTCCCTGTGTGTACACACTCCTCTCTAGAGTTTATTGGGGTTCACTCTGCGATCATCTAGTTTGTCGAAGGGTTAAAGAAGAAAAAATATAAAAACCCGTCATGGATGCATCCACACAAAATCACCCTTTATGCACCCACTATCACTAAAGATGATAGTGGTTGGATTTAAATATAAAATCACCCTGACCCTGTGACCTATCTCTATTAAGGGGTGGGATGGTAGCACAGTGGCATGGCACATCTTTATTGCTTCCATAAAAACAATTAGGGATCAAGCCTTGGTATAGTACTGTGGTGAGGGACTTAGGTGTGTCATGTGCGTGAGTATCCACTAGGGAAACAAGCGCGCGCGCACACCAAAAAACTTATAAACCCAACCCAGACCCATCATACACCAAAATTTTATCATGCATCCTAAACCTTTCATGGGCCTGGATGAACGGGTGTGAGCTGGGGCGAGCTAGGTTTAAAGCTTACCATGCAAAACCCAACCACTGCCATCCCTGAAACAATTCCTTATTTGTGTTTATGCTTTCTCCCAGGCACCAAGTGGGTCTTCTAAACAGCCACATTCATTTTATTTTTTTTTATTCTTTGGAAAAGAATTGGGTGATGATTTATTTGTTCTCTCTTTTGTTTTTTTCTCTTGAGATTTGGGGATCGATGCTTTTCTTTTCATTTTCTAAAACATACCACATTTTGCAATTTTTTATTTATTTATTTTTAATACTCAGTCCTAACCAAACACATCTCATACTTGCCAGATATAAACTGCATTGACAGTGACCTTTTAACCATAATTTCATTCATTCAAATCAAATAATTCATTGTACCATATGTCTCCACTTGATGCCCGGCCCAACAAAACGGAATGTTTTTGCCTTGTGGTCTGCAGTTGTACATTGGGACCCACCTTCCATTGATCAAGAGTATCCAGTTTCGTTGATGAAATTACCTGAAATTGACAAAACTAGCATCTTAGTGTTAATGATGTTTAAGGGCATGTCTAAGGTGTAATATGCTTGATGGAACTATCATCACCCCTTAATGAGGCATCTTACTAAACCCCACAATGTCTCATTTCAAGTTGTTGTAGTCCTTGTCACAAATCTGCCTCTTGGGTATTTCTCATCCCAAGAAACTATTTATATAAAATCTTTTCTGGTTGTCTTGGGGATTTTTATAGAGAGTCTATTTTTTACGAGAATCCTCCTATAAATAAATAAATAAATAAAAGAACGCAAAAATATTCACCCAAGAGTGGGCCACATAGCTGAATATAGTTCATACGTGGTCGACCTCTATGGACCACCTTTGGTCAGTCAACCCCTCCCCAATTGTCACAAGGCCTAATTTGGTACTCATCTAAACTTTATTCACCATATATCGAATTTCAAAAATGCATATACTTAAAAGGGCTAGGTTTTCACTTGCAAGGGGTACACATGGACTCCTTTGTGTGAAACCTAATCTCTTGGGTCAATATGGTTATGGGCCCCATGTATTAAAGAGCGGGAGTTTGGGTTTCACATAAGAGAGTCTATATGGACTACAGTTAAACTCTAAAGCTACCCCTACCCCATATTTATAACACATTTGATTGTTATGCATTTAGGTGAAGAGCCGTGAGCTGAACTGTATGTTGTCATTATTTGATAACATTTAAAAATATCCCGATAAGATCATGATTATATTAAATCACCATTTCCATAGAATAGATAGTGATATTTGGAGGATATAGCTGATATTTTCTTACATGTGGTTTTCATTGATTGATGCTAGCTAGCTCAATATGAAGGCTGGCTTGGAAAAGTGAAAAAAAAGAGAGGGGAGCAGAAAAAAAGGTAAGAAAGAGAAATGCAAACCCAATTGCCTTTTTCTCAACCTCAGCATTCTTTGTCCTAATGATGGCATATTAATAATCATTAAAAACTTGCCCCCGCAAGGACTTCTGGTCACTCAAAGCAATTGGCACTCAAATTTTCATAAGGCTCCTCAACACAACTTTCAAGTGGTGGGTCTCTACAAACCCATCCAGTCAAATAGGCTCTTAATCGAAGGTCTTGACAGAGATTAAAAATAATAATAATAAATAGATGCCCTATAAATACATGATCAATAAAGAATAAATGAGATTAAGGTCGACATCATGCATTTTATATCCAAGTATTAAAATGACAGAGATGTAATCAAGTAAAACACGTGGTGTGAGAGAGGATCTCTTTGGCCAATTGATCAAGCTTGATCTCCAATTGAAACTACTTAAATTATCCATCTTAGGGCCTATTTCTTGATGGTCTTAAATTTCTAGGAATTTAAAGAAATTTAATCCTATAAAGGTGACTAAAACTAAAACAAGGCCATGAAGATTCGCGATGGCAATCAAATATTTTAATTTTAGATAAAAAAAATGATTATCCGACCATCACCTTGATATATCTAGTCCTATGAAAGTCAAGTCCAATTTGCTTCTCTACCTTATAACCTTCACTCTTTATCTATATAATATTCTTTAGTTGGAATCTATTTATCATAAGTTCTTAGAAATTTAGTTCCATTACATACAAATGGACCCTTTAGTATTTTATAGACACCCAACAAGATTTCAATGAATCAACTATTAGTGCCATTTGGTCACTAGTATACAAGAATGAAAGTACAATTTAGATCAAAAGACTGGCATCAAAGACCTAATTAAAATGATTGGTTTCTGGGACACTATTGATCAAATGGCTCTAGTTAGAATAGTGGGATAATTTTGGGGAAAAAAAAATGAGGATTGATGTCGTATAGATAGCTGGCCATAGAAAATCTGTCAAATCAAGTTTTGAGTCTACTTTGAGAAAAGTAGAACTTACCTGAAATGTTTATAGCTAATATTGAATGATAATGTGAGGTTGAATTTGACAATCAACGATTGGGATATCTACTTTAGCACAATGGAAGACTCTAGTAGATTAGGCATCTATAAAAAATAAACATCCTTAGCTAAAATCACCGTGATAATTTGGGCGGCTTGCTTTCCACAAGGAGCTAACTTTTTTTTTTCTCTTGATAAAATTCCATTTAAATGGCAATATTCCGATTTAAAGATGTTTGGCAGATCTATTTCCATGTCTTGTTAGATGATTCTTGGAGGTAAATCCACATATTTGCACCTTAGAATCCCATTACCAATATAGAGAAGGACTATCATGAAAATCCATGGACACCCACTGCCATTTCATTGACATCCATTTTCTCTAATTGAACCAGATCAATGTCCATTTGGCCACAAACTTAGCACTGAAGATTCTTCTCTAATTGGACCTCATACTTTCCACAGGGGAGCAAAAAATACACTACTTCTAGAGGTGCACTTAGCAATGTAATGATAAAGTTGCACATGGGCTGGGCCTGGTTGGTTGAAGCTTTCCCAAGCCTAGCACATCAACTTTTTAGCTTCTAATATTCAGGAACGGATCAAGCCCATTCCAGCCCATTACTCAGGTTAACTTGTTTTGGGTTTTTTTTTCTGACTGGGCTGGGCCACAAAGTTCAGTTTTAGGAAGCTGGAAGCAATAAGTCATCGACAAACATCAGATCCAGATAATGGTCTATATTCGGCCCCAAGAAGGTATAATTAGACTCGAATATAACCTTAATACTTGAAATGGATTGTGCTTAGGCCTAACTTCTACAAGTTGGATTATGTTAGGTTGGGTTGAATGGGTTGACCAATGTTGAATGCAAGTTATGGAGCCCGCATCAAGCGTGGATTGTGGGTTACCTGACCTGTTGGGCTTGATAACGGTTGAACTTCAGCCTGTAGACAACCCAGGTCAACCTGAACTTCCATTGACTAATGCCAAAAACAACAGAAAGAAAAAGATGCCCATGTGTGTTCGATCTTTGATGAATTTTCCTTTAACAGGAAGAAGGGTAGTTAGATAATTTTCTACAAATTAGCAGTGTCTTCATGTATTTTGTGCAGATATGTCTGTAAAGGCTGATGACTTTGAGCAATTCTAATCATGCCAAATCCTCAAAAGGCAATGGGAATATAAAAAGGCAATCTTGACCATAACTTTCTACCACTTTGTTTTGGAAAATTTGTGAACATTTTGGTTTAAGAAATAAAAGAAAAACCAATTACCCAGAACTTCCGTGTTGTTCATCTACCTACAAAGGTGAAGATCAAAGACACCATCATTTCACTTAAGGAAATGAGTGCTACTCTCACCCACAACCATGGTTAGGGCCCACCAACAAAGATAGGCCCAACTACATCTGGCCCACATCCAGCTCTTAGTGGTTTGACCAGCTTGAACTTTTACTTTGCCTTTTGTTCTCAAGCATCAGAAAAAGTCGTCTTCATTTGTTTATATTTCAAAATGCCATGTTCAAGGGCACACCAAAAAATTATTTTCAGAGATAGGGATGCACATGGGCACGGCTGGCCCAGCCCAGAGCTAACCCAACCCAAGGCCAATTAATTTTTAAGTCCTTCATGAACGAAGTTTTTGGTCCTTCATGAATGCAGCCATAGGGCTAAATCAGGATGGGCCCAATCCAATAGTTGAATATTCAGTCCATTCATGATGAATTTGTTCAGGCCAGGGTGGGTCATCTGGTTGGGGCCTATAGGCAGACATCGCCACGTGTAGTAATTACCCACCAGGCCAAAATATCAGGCCTGAGCCGACCCATGGGCCTCCAAAGACGCCCATCTGGAGTTTTAGTTAGAGGTGTGTGACCCACCCAAGTACATTGGGGCCCATTTAGGTGGTGGGTGTATTGTGATATTGAGTAAGCAATGCTTAGTACCAATTATTCATCTGCTTATTCAATACATTTTATCATTATGAAAGAACAAGGACAAGAACTTTTCAGAAAACAAAAGAAAAAGGAAAGGACAAGAGATGTGTTGTATAATGCATGCATGCATATGTATGGCTACAAAATACAAACATTTTGACAGATGTCGCACCAATATGCTAAGAAGGAAAATAAATATGCATGTATGTATGTCCATGCATATTGTATGGTTTCTGTCAAATCCGTATAATCACAAAAACGCAGACCCTTTGAGAGAGAAAATGACATGCATGGACATCAACCTATGTAATATGCATATCTAGGCATACTGCTATTTTTGTCAATTGAATGCATCATGACCATTGCTTGTCATGCATGTACATGGTTTCGTGGGGGAATTTGTTGTGTATAGTTTATTTATTTGTTTGATGTTTGATGATGATTGGCATGGACCAACACTTAAAGTCTTAAAATTTTAACCATTTCAGTATTTCACACCATAAAAAGAAGAAGACAGAATAAGATAATTAATTTAATTCACATGCCTCAGAGCTAAAAACAAACTTGCAGGCCTTGAGTTCATTCTCTCTCTTGTAGAGACTTTATGAGAGAAGATTAAGTGTTATGGTGAGTTGTGTAAAATAAATGTTATTTAGAGTTATTAAAATCAAACTACTCTCAAAGGCATGGAAAGTGAATCCCAAAAAATTTACCCTTAATTCTAAGATAGGGTGCAAATTACTTTCATTGATACTAGGAACATAGGCACATTGACAAATCACATTAACTATAATTACTGTTCTTTCTCGTTTGCTTTCACATCAGCATGATCATATATATGAAGTATGTGTTTTGAAAATTATGTAAAACTTTCCCTCGAATGTTAATATGGTGAACATATTAGTTAAAGAATACTAGCAAAATAATTTTCTAAAATCTCTACGTATTTTTAGATTATTGGAGTATCTTTTAATATATAACATACATGTCCTTTTTATTACGTAATTATTTCTCCTCCTGCCTATTTTCTTGATAATTAAAAAAATCGTACTTTTGAAAGACACATGAATAATATTGCTGATTATGAATAGAGGGAACAGCCAATCTATGGGGCCCATTTTAAAAATGGTGGCAATGTTCAATTGGGTGTGCGATGGGAACAGATGTGGGAATGCCATTTGAGTTCAGATCCCATGTGGCCCTGCACCAAGTTTTGAGAGTGATCTGGTGTGGCCTGCCTTTGTAACAAGCCAAATGGCTAAAAATTACTGGTCTTTTGTTTGAATTGGATTGAGATTTTATTTCATCTCAATCGAGTTGTTCACAGTTAGATTGATCACATTAGACCCCACTTCAATGGTTGGCATCATCTTACTATAGTAATTTTATGGCCATCTACCATTTAGGTGGGCCCCTTAATCCTACTGGTCCTCTGAGTTGGCCCCAAAAGGTACTCCTACCTTTTTTTTTTTTTTTTTTGGTTGTGTGGTAAATATACCTTATAATGGTGAGTAACCTCATTACATTTGTTCCTTTAGATTTTGTGCAATCTCTCTCTCTCTCTCTCTCTCTCTCTCTCTCTGGTTTTTGAGCTTTCCCAACTCCCAAGTAGGGAAAAAAAACAGGCTCTGAAATCTGGATCAAAGAAGGTTCCACCAACAGCCTGAGCATCAAAACCCATGCAATTTTACTCTCACCCTACCATTGACCCAAAGACATCTTCAAACTTCAATACAAATTATAAAAAAAACAGCGCCATAAAGCAGTACTTTTCGTTTCTTCCTCTCCTTTTGTGTTATTAAGCCTTGAAAGCACAAACCAACACCAACACCAACACCAACACACAGAAAGCTCTCTTCCTTTTTGGAGTTCTCAGCAGAAGGATCTCTTCCTCATCACCCAATGATTTGGGTTTTTAGAAAGAGAGAGAAGATGGGTCTCAGAAAGGAGATTGCTTTCTGGTTTGTGCTGCTGATGCTGGTGCAGTTGAAGACTCCTTGTTTTGCTGATGGGTATAAAAGATTTGAAAGATTGAGAGGTGCGTCTGGTTCTGATACGAATTCTGTTAAATCCAAGAGCCTGTTTGGAGGAGGTGATGGAGTTTTTGATGCTGAAAAAAGAAAGGTTCATACAGGTCCCAATCCTCTCCACAACAGATAAATAAGAGCTTGGTACTATTCTCTTCAAGCTTGCATCATGCTATCTTCTCTGTTTTTTTTTTCTCTTTCTTTAGTTCTTAAGGATTTTGGTTGTATATGAAAGTAGTATGAGATTTACTGAGGATTTTCTTTTGTTACATACATCAAGAAGAAGTTGGCATATATGGTTTTGTGATTATTTTTTGTCATTATAGACCTGTGTTTGTTTCTTGCCAGAGGTACTTTGAAAAAATGAAAAAAAACCAATTTCATGGCTTTGGTCTTTATTAGTTGTGGTTTCTGCTCTACTTTTTTTTATTTATACAGTTGCAACTTGAAAGCAACTACAGACTACATATATAAAGTAACAGTACTTTTTCTTGAAGGAAAGATTTTGTTTTATTTACTTTAAGCTCCCTACAGAGCTATATAATTACTCTCAACTCTCTTAAAAAATTTAAAAGTTACAAACAGCTCCCTCTCCTTTTTATTGATAATTACATTGACCTCCCTTCAGTATGATCACATTACATGAGGAAGACGCTCGTTGCTTGGCCCAAAGCTTTAGCTTGCATTGAGCCATATGCTTGTTGGATAAAGGATTCTCAGAGTAATTCACATGGAGCCCACTATGGATTGTCCAAGCTGCTTCTGTTGTGTAACAAGGGAGGTCAATGTAAGCCAGAGGAGGTCAATGTAATTATCAATTAGCTAGAGAGAGTTGTTCATAGTTTTACTCTACTTTAGAAAATAATTATGAGATTTTGTAGGGAGCTTGAGTAAATAAAACTTCTTCTTCTTCCTCCTCCTCCTCTTTCTTCTTCTTCTTCTTCTCTTAATCTTTTTAGGGTAGTTAGAATTGAGCATACCAGGATAATATTGATGGTGAGTGCATCATGCTTATGCTCATAAACAGCATAGTTTTTCAATCTACTTTTAGCATCCAATCACAGAAAAAACATCTTAAATGAAGGCTAGTATGCTTATCAAATAGTGGCTTGACCTTGCTTTAATTTATGAGGTTGAAACATGGGCCAACCAGGTGCCATCTACTCTAGCCAAATCAGGTATGGCCTGAGAAACACATTGATTGAATGATTCACTTCATTCAACTGATGGTTACCAAATGGTTCATATATATATATATATATATATATATATATATATAAGTCTAAATTCATTAAGAAAAACCTAATTGATCATTGCATGTTTATACGGGCACAGCACGACATGCGGCCCTTGACTGAACATTTTGGATCCATGCACATATTTTGATTGAGTCACATCTTATAAATCCTTAATGTAGACACATTTAAATCTCTTTTTGAGTAGAAACATTTCTTTAGTTATATATCTTAATCCTCTTTGCATAAACTATAAGTTGCACGGGCATTTGGTTGCAACAAGTAGGTGAAGGGTGTCTTATTTTCCTAGATTTAATGATTGAAGATGAGTTTGGATGCTTTCCATCCCAAATTGGGAATAATTGGAAACAATGTTGGTAACATAAGCCAGCATGGTACAAGTGTAGTATACCTCATCAAAACAGCAGATGACTAGGCCAAAATATCATTTGGGTCCATCAGCATTAAGTGGGGCGGCACATGCAAAATTAATGTGAACCATTGAAGAGGTTTACCAAGCCATCAAATTATCTCATACATTTGTGGCTCACATAGTGAATGGACCTACCTAATTTTGAGGCCAGATCATCCACTAGAACTCTTTCAGCCAATCACAAATTGAGGAGGTGAGGCCCAGGAGTTGATGGTTATGATAGGATCCATGAATAGGGATTTAGTAAATTAAAGGTCCACGCAGACAAGGATCTACTTTATAAAACTGGGATGGGATCCGATTCCAACGGATCTAGTTGGACTGACCCAGCTCTAGGCCCTACTCAATTATTAAAATATATCATGAAAAATTGTTAGAGACTGCTGGCTGTTGGATTCAAACCAGAAGCTTCAATGCTGAAATGAGGCAGCTATTAATTAGCTGAGCAAGAAGCTCTTACAATCTTGATTCACATATAAATATAATTACTATGCATCTGTTAATATTTATTTTGTAATATATATAATTTTATGCATATCACTTGGGTACAAGGGTACTGGGGTATGGACTCAAGTGGACCTGGAGCTGGACTACTTATCAATCAAGTCCAAAAAGAGGAGCCTCTCCCGAATCTGTTGGGTCTGCTCTTTCAGATCACTGGGCGAGGAATCCGCAAGGAATCTGCAGGTTTGGGAATTCCCGCTCACTGCCCCAAATTTGAGGGTTACTCACTGAGTAAGAATTTGTATTGCAGAATATTATTTCACATTAATACCGGTCTGTATCATTGCATATAGCTAAGAAAAATTGGTGTTAAGATGCATAAAATCCACAAAACTGAGAATCTCCAAATGCTATAGGCATAGTCACCGTCGACCCAAAAATTTCACTACCTCAAATCTTGAGGGGTTACAATTGCATGCCAAATGTGTATTATTTTCCAAATCCTCGAGGAATGAGGAATTCCCGAGGATTTAGTTGTCAAATGTGACCTTATAAGAGAAATGAATTCTACAACTGTTTTGAAAAATAACTGTGTTGACTCACATATCGATTCTCAATTATGTGAACGAGTCGTACCAGTCTTACCTATAGAACCTTCATTGCTACCTGCATGCTGTTTCAACTGTTTGTTAACGTCAGTCTCATCCATAAGCTTCTTTTAATTCCGTAATGCAGCAATCACAGAAGGAAACATGCCTCTGCAAGTTCTTGTGGATGAAATCTTGTTGATTTGCCATATGCATGGTATATTTATTGTGGGCTGCAAGTGGATCTATATTAACTCAGAATTATATTAGCTAGATGGATCTCTTGAACAATATAATAATGCTCATCAGGTTGCTAGAGGCTTTACTCGTTTGTGTGATATAGAATATGAAGAAATTAATATTGTCACCTGTAGCTTCATGACTTATTGTCAGCATCTGTAACTGGGGCCCACGTGTGAGGCACGAGGATGGGCCCCACCCAAAATAGAATAAGCACCTGATCACCTCGCCTGAGATGTCTAAACTCTCTCTCTTTTAAGCATAAGATTAAGGAATAGGAATGAATAAACACCCTAAGCTAATTGGGACTTCCTAAGGAGATTAGAAAATGGGTTTCCTTCTTAATCAAATAAGAAATCAAGCGTCCCTCCCTCCCCATCAGATGAGCAAACGTACTAAGGAAAACTAGGTGATTGCTTATATCATGATCATTTAATATTTGGTTTAATTTAGCGATCAGGTGTTGATCATCTCACCTCTCAGATCATCATGTGGAATGAATCAAACGGGGTTGATCTCTCGTAGACAATCTCAACTTTTTACAATGGGTGCTTGCAGAAGCTAGTGGCAAAAGCCAACACTTCGTTTGGTGTCTACTAGTCCTGTTCTCTTTTCAAGGATGACGCGCGGCTGTGTCAAATAGATTTTGAGAATTAGTGTCACGTAAATCTTTCAAGAGGGTAAGCAAGTATATATTAAACTCAAAAGAGGGGAAAGACCACACTATACAAATGAAGAGAAGAAAGGAGAAGCCCTCTAACTATAATAAGGCAACCACCTATGCGAAGACATTTAAAATCTACAGTGGGAAAACAATCCATTCTCAGGAGTGGGGTAATGCAAAAAAATAAAAATAAAAAATAAAAATTTAGATTGCTCTTTATAACAGCAACTTTAAAATAAGGAACAAAAAACTAGAGCAAAATTGTAAACTGCATGATTTTTAGCATTTTTTTGCTATATTGGGCAATTTGTCAATAGTGATATTTTCAACGTTAAGACTGAGTGACTGATCCCTCAGCATGCGTCTGAAACAATGCTAAAACCACTTGGCCGTGAATGTGTTACTATAATTTCAGCATTTTTACTCATGAGTACATGATTATAATTTAAAAATCAAAGTAAATAACTTTCTATATTATAACATGGAGTTGACATTTATAAAATGTCTTTATCTTTGGCCCATTGTTTAGAGCTGAAATCTTTCTAAAACTTTAATAAAATCACTTACCTTGATGGAGCCTTTGTCATGTAATTAGTGTAAATTTTTTTAACCACCTCTATTTATATTAAACAACATGAAACTTCTTACTTATGAATTAAATTAGATCTAATTTAATTTAGATTTTTATATAAATGTTATAAATAATATTTTGATAATAAATTATATGAGTTGTTTTTATTATGAATTTTAAACTTTAAGAGGATTAGAATTTTATGCTCAATATTGGGCAAGAAAAAGAAAAAAACTCACCGCATAATGCATATTTTATTGGTGATTTGATGAGTTGTCCTTTTGATGCAAGTAAAAGACCAAAATCCCCTTATATATTTTAAAAGTTCCACTCTTTAATAAGAGGGAAAAAAATGTTGAGGGCAAACAAGATAATAATAAAAAAAGAAAAAAAAAGAAAGAAAGAAAAAGTTGAGGAGAGGGAAAAGGATAGGATCAAAATCCATCCTTGGATATATTTCTCCTATTTGATTTGATAGGGAAGGAAAAAGTTAAGACGGGGAAACCCTATGTTGCTCATCCCTGATGTGATATTGGTGATTCAATCCTTCCCCCATGGCTGTTCCAAACCTTACACCAAAAGAATTCATACGTCAAGATTGGGCACACTCATACACCAAATGGAGAGAGCACTTCTAGAAGTGAGAGTATGCATTGCTTGTTACTGTTGAGTGTTACAATTAAAAGGGTGCAACCCTAATTATAGACAGAATATAGTTTAGAAAATTTTATGTACTATATCTATCTACCGAAAGAAAATCTTCAAGGCCCTATTCCAAATTTCTTTATAAAAATATTCTTAGTTCTTAATTAAACACTTCCACACTAATATTGTAGGGTACTCCACACAACTACTCTACAACATTTTAGACCTTTGTACTACTCAAAACCAGAAATTCTATAGTTTTTAACAAGTGTCTTTTCATATAAACCCCCTATGCTTTTTAAGATTTAAAAACAGACTCTTATGATTTTAGTATTTAGTGATACATCCTTGCTTGGTCATTTTAATATATTTCATATCTCAAAAGCAGAAACCTAGATTCTCATGAGCAGCCATTGTTAGGTTTGTGCTAAATTTTTATGAAAATGACGGTATTGCCCTTACAAACATTAAAAAGTACAAATGGGCATGTCATTATTTATAAAAAATAATATAATTTATATCTAGTTTAAATGGTCTTTCTCGTAATATCTTTCTCATATATATGAAGCCTAATAATGTGTTTTGAAACTCACATCAATCCAATGGACGTGGCATATAACCAGTGGCAAACCTACATTATGCGGACCTGGGGTGACCCAAAAAGGTTTAAAAGTTGGACTCGCGCCCCATTCCAGTAAATTCATTGCCCCACAATACTAAGTCTCGAGAAATCCTAATAGTTTCCTGCTCTCGGTATCTCAAAGATCTCCCAAATGAAAAACCTTGAATCATTCACTCAATCTTTCTGTTTCTTCCACTTCAAGCCTAGGCAGTTCAGCTTCCACACAATAGCATGATATAAAGACCCGTCCTCTTTCTCTCTCAATCTGTTCTTTCTTCTATGATTATCTCTTCTATTTCTTCCTCATCTCTTTGATTCACCAAAAAACACCTCTCTATACAAATAAGGGACGATGATGAGATCTCTACCTCTGAATTAAATAGATATGGGAAAAATACCATCTTACAAATGGATTCAATGAATCAAATCTCCGATTTGTATTTTATTTATTGCAAATGTATGTCACTCTTCTTACACAGACAAAGTTGTTATCTCATACAAACTCACACCACATACATAGAAACCCTTCATATGAAACTCGTTTTGGTAGTTTGGTTGCATTTTGGTTATATAGCTCATTCTTGTTATTAGGGTATTTGGTTTGTATAATGTTATTGGTATTTTTTCTTCTTCTAATATTTTTCTAATATGATGTTTGTGTTAATGGGGCTTGATTTATGATTGATATATTTTTCTATGGTTTGCCTTCTTTTTCTCTATTTAATTTAAGTTTTATTATTTTTTTCTCAACCCAATACTTCAATTCTTTCCCAAAACATCTTGCATTAGATCTTGTTTGATTTATTATTGGGTCTTGAGTTTTAGCTACTTTCTTTTTGCTTTTTTATTATACTTTCTTTAATTGATTTTTTCCTTGAATACAATATGGTGTTTATGATTATGTTGGTCGCATCTGGATTCATATGATAGATGAACTCTTAGAAGCTTAAAGAACAATCAAAAAGGTATTTTTTTCATATGATAATGATTTAACTTATTTGGAGTTTTCTTTAGTTCTTTCTATTATTGTTGTAGTGTTTGTGTTACACCCCGACTCAAGCTAATCATGATTAAGGCTAATTAATTGGGATTAATGCTAATTAAGCATGAATAATTGTATTAATGAAGGCTAATGACCGAAGAGAGAGAAATTAGTCTCAAATGATGCATTAAGCATAATGGAATGGACTAAGATGAAATTGAATTGGTTAAAGTGAGTTTAGACTCAAACAAGGTAGGCTAAGGACTTTTTCGTAAATACGGATTTTCACCTATTTCGTCAAATACGGAAATTCTTGATACCAACGCGTATATCTCGAATAGTATGTTAACTTTCATAATAGACGTGATTCCATTTGACCTCAAATGGACCAAGTGATGCTTCATTTGACTCAAAATGTAATTTGGCTTAACAAGAGGGAGTTTTGGCGTGAGAGGGCCTTATATTAGAATAAGATGAGGGAAAGAGAGCTCATTCCACTCCAAGCAAAACCCTAGACTAATCTTCTTCCTTTCCCTTTCATTTTCTTCATCAAGAGTGAGATTAGAAGAGATCCAAGTGGTTAATGAGGAGTATAGCTTCATCTTCATCTTCTTCCCCAAGTCATTTACCCCATTGTTGAAGAGTAAAGCTTGAAAGAAAACTCAAGATCTCTTTGCTTGGAACTACAAGTAAGTAGTTAGTCTCCTCTTAGGATTTCCAAGTTCTATTGGTTATTTTGTGTTGATTTCTAGAACAAATGGCTCAAAGGAGTTCATTTGCATGTTTTCATGGAATTAGGGTTTAAGATTGGGGATTTTCATCTCAAAAGCAAGCTAAGCAAAAAGGGTTTGAATTAATTAACCTTCAACAAGGCAAGTATAAACATTGCTTGTGCTTAGTGTTAATCATTGTAGAAATATAGAGTTTTCATGGATTTTTGTACATTTCCATTAGATTATGGAATTATTTATGATCGATTAAGATGGGTAATGAATGATTAGAAGTATTGTTGTGGATGAATGATGTATGAGGAGGGAACAGGAGGTTCAAATGTTTAATGCAGGCTGTGAATGAAATGAATGAAGAAAGGAAAGGGGAGAAAAATCAGGTTTTTGGGCCTGCAACTCGTCATTTAACTGAGAGGTTTTTCGCGCCGATCGATCGAACATACAGACCGATTGATCGGATAGTCCGTAATTGGGTCATGATTTCAGAACCGGTTGAAATTGGTTCTTTTTAGAAGCAAGTACTTTTTCTATGAGTCTTAGTGGTCTATAAATTAGTATTAGAACTAATTATACCCTAATCTAAGATTTTTCAAGGTTATAGAAAATAAAATAAAAGAATGGCAGTGCGTTAAGTATAATTAAATTGTATATGGATTCTTCAATTGTGTTATCTAAACCTACATAAGTGTTAGCTAAGTTATTGAATGTACAAACTACTATTAGTGATGTTCATCGAGAATAACATGTACATTCAATGACGAACGTTTCACTCATTTGTTTGGTTTAGGAATTTGACTAGAGCTTGGATAGAATTAATAGATTTGATTTGAATCCGAGTCCGACACTACTTATTAGTTTCTTAAACTCATTACTGAGCTGAACTGAATAATGCAATGAATGAATAGTTACTAAATGTAATAATGAATTATAAACAATCCTACTGCAGTAGATGGATTTGGGAGCGTTCCGGAGCTCTGTGGTGATGCTAGTTGTCCCTGGCCCAGACACTAGTAAGTCCCACCTATTCCGATCATATTTATGGGTATTGATTGATGCATTCCATTCGGAAGATGAATTCTTCCTTTGAGGGAAAATGATAAATTAAATGAAATGAATTGAAGTCTATTGATTAACTCTTAAGTTTACCTATTGTCATTGTAGGAATTATCTAGATTTGTCTAGAATGGTATTTATTACTAAATGAATTTAATGAATTCAATATATGTATTAACATGTGTTATTACAAGATCTGTTTATACATTGTTGAACCGTCGTGTTCATTAGTGTTATTGATGACATTACAGGCCCGTTTGCCCCTGCCAGTGCAGCAGCGCCCCCGGCGGCAGTGGATGAGACCGCTCCGGTTCCTCCAGGAGGATTAATGAATGGGACGGACAGAATACTGTTAGATATGGGTATTCGAGCGCGAGAAAGAACTATAACATTTTGAGAAACGTTTTGAAAAGTTAATTTGTTTAACCATTTTGAGATGTAATTAATTGTTATTGCATGGTGTTTTGGGTACACACCGATTGACAAGAAAATGATGGGAATGATACATGTATAAGGACTTTATTCTTTTATATACATGTAAATTGAAATTAATACTGTCATATATTTATATGTTTCCGTAATATTGTGTATTTAACATGTTTATTGAGGATGGTATCCCTTGTGGATTCCGTTTTAACTTCGGTTAACTCGGAGTTTACGGGAGTAAGTATGAGTTTACGGCTCGGGATTATCGTATTTCGTGCCCGAGTCGTGACAGTTTGCTAATTTACTTTTCATCCCATTGATTTAAATAAAAGGCTAATTTCTTGAGAAAACGGATGTTGCAGTTATTTATGTTTTGAATGCCTCATAGCTTTGAGATGAGCTTGCATCAATATACGGTGCTGTCATTTCTATGAAGGCCTCTCTATGCCTTGTGAGATTAGCTTAACAATCCTAATGGGGTTGATTGGGGTTGAGCTACTTCTAGGAAAGCAATTTACCAATCCATAAGAGAATGGCTAAATCTCTAGTTCATATCTATTTGAGCTCAAAAAAAAAAAAAAAAAACAGCCAAGCCCACCCCCCTCCCCCAACACACACACACACACACAAAATACTATTTTCATTTACTTGGGATGTTTCATATATATAGCTGGTCTGACACATACGTAATGGGGCTCATTTTCATTAATTCGGTTGTTCAATCAAAACCTCCACGGGAATTAGTATTGACCCATATACTCATCAATGATCAATTGAGTAAAGGGACACCTAGACAAGAAAGTTGTACTAAATTAAATTTAGCATTTAAAGTTAATCAAGTGTTAAACATATGATCAATTCATTAGATACAAGTATTACTTCCACCTTGAGGATATTAGATTCTTCTTTCTGCTACATCATAGATTCGAATTCACTCACTCTATTGTGATAAGTTCCTAGCTAGGGAACCTAAAGTTCAAGCACATACTTATCCGATTTTTATTCCCCATTGGAATAAGTCTTAGAAAATGTATAGATAAAATATCTATCATTAACTATTGCTGCTAACAAACGAGTTAGGATAATTTGATCCGGCTGATTTACATCCTTGTATCCCACAGCCTACTAAGAGGTATGCATTTCATAGAGTCCCATGAGCTCAAGCACACATAAATATTACTATGTGAGGTAGCAGCCAAAGCAGCCCTGAAAAGTCCACTTCGTATACACGTATACACAGGACCAGACAAAACCTAAGACAAAACCCACAACGTACCAAAAAAATCACTGCCCATGTGATCTATACAGAACCGATAACCAAGAAACCCCCACAAAACAAGCCAATAGAAATTTGAACTAGGTCCAGAACCCAAAAATTGACAAACTCTGCACTCTAATTTAAGGCTTGGCATTTTCTCTAGGCTGAGCTAATGAAGTGCATTTATGTCCTTTGTCTTGTGCAGCTCTTTCTCTATTTCTTTTTTCTCCGACCACCACCAACCTCTGAAAGAGCATTGCATTTTCTCATGGAGACTTGAGCTGTTTCTTGAAAGAATTCAATTCTAACTGATCAAGTTAGAAGGCAAAAACAGGGCATAAAGGAGGCTTCTGCTGAAGGTTTGGCATTAATAACAGGGATAAATTGCCAAACCACTGATAGTTCAGTGGCAACTACACGGCACCCTAAGTGGCTGTTGCACCTAAAACAAAATCAGGGATCGATCGCGGTTCACTACATTGACAGATTTTGATCATCAATAACAAATGACATAACTTGTGTAATTTCTTTTGATAAATTCCAATGATGTATAATGATTTTGCGTGCCAATTAATTGTAGCTCAGTTGGTGAGGCACCTCCCCTCCACCAAGGATGACCCTTGTTGCAACATTGATGGTGTGGGACTTGTGAAGAGTTTGTGTAGGGTGTATGAGTATTTATCAAAGAAAGAAAAAAGAATAACGACTTTTTTGTAATTTGTAAACTAAGAGTCTGGATCCCCTATTTCTTTGAAACATGGAGATACTAATTCATCCTATAAACATTCGTTAGCTGTATAAAATCACTTCTTTTTTTTTTCTTTTCATTCCAAGGAAACAATTGAGACAGATGGCGAATGTTGATAGGATGAAACAATATCTCTATGTTTCAATGAAATAGGAAATCTGAACTCGACAACTAAATGGGGTGTAGAGAAGAAGGCGCTTACTTAAATTCTCAAATATGTATATATATCTAACATCAATGGTTGTGATACAGATCTGGGCTGTTTGAGATCCTTATTTTTTTAGCGCTCTCAGGTTTGTCATCTTTTAATGTGGAATTCCTCTAATGGGGAGGGGTATAAAATGCTAAAATCCATGCATTCCTCACCTGTTATGAAATGTGACCTAAATACTCAGCTATACAAAGTTTTATTGAGGAAAGCCCTGTTTTAGAGGCAATGAGAAATCTTCATATTTGTAGATTCCTTACATGTTATCGAATATATATGACCTTACATGTTCCTACAGAAAGTCTCCTTGTTCTATTTGACAACTTTGTTGGATAATCCATTGCAACTAGGACATGGATTCTCAACCACACCCGATCAACTCCGTTTTAGGAGTGGTTTGTCCATTTCACATGTGATAGGAAAATGGTTCACACGTGTAAATGATTCACATATGAGTTGTTTTCATATGCAAATGAGTCACAAGTGAAATACATTCCATTGTAGTCGTTTCATACCTCTTTAAATGTGCATCCTGGTGCATCCAACAGTTTATAAATCTTAGACAGTTCTTCACAAATTCTGAAAATTCCATGATGAGATTTCGACCCACTAGCTATTGTTAGCCTTATGAAGAGGATCAATGGGTCGTATTGGGAAAAAGAGGTTCATAGAAATCAGGATTGTAGATCTAATGGTTTAAACCTTTTCATAAATATCTCACAATTTATAAAGGATCCACAGATGAAACTTTTTTTTGGCCAAATGAAGAGGGTGCATGGTTTGGATCTTACATTAGGGGGGCAGATGATTCAAAAAGTTTTTTTTTTTTTTAAAAGGACTGTTTTTTGAACTAGTGGAATACACTATAGCAACAATGTTTTTCATCCAATGGTTCTCAGCTTTTCAAAGTTTTTTTTAAGATTTATGGTTAACCAACACTGAAAAGTAGTTGACCCCTATTTGGCCTTCTGAAGAGGATTAACGATTGAGGCCCACAAAAATCTAGAAATGCAAATCTAATGGTCAGGACTTCTTTGTAAATATCTCCCAATCTATAACGATCTTAATAGCTGAAAGTTGACACCACAATAGATTTTGACCTTCCCAATATCCTTAGGGCCAGTTTGGCAACTCTACTAATAGAGTAAGTAAAGTTAATTATGAAGAAAGAATAAAATATAAGTGGTTTATGATGTTATCTTATTTTTAGTGGTTTATTATAGAATTTTTTTGACTTTTTGTATGGAAAAGTGATTTTTTTTTTTTGTATTTTAGTGGATAAAAGTGGTTGTTTTTTTTATTTTTTCTAAAAAAGATGAAGAGAGTTTTGAATTAAAGTACTTTTGATATGACATATTGTTTAAAAAAAATGTTTTACTTGACTTTTATTATCTTAGTAAAGTGCCAGACTGGCCTAGGACCCTGACCGACTATGATAATGATTTAGGAAAAAATATTGAAAAGCATGGTGATGGGCATGATAACGCCTGATTCACTGCTCATATGCAAAATGAGGCGCTGGTATGAAACGGTTTCACACATGAAGAGATGTAAAAAATGAGGAAGGGAACCTTTTCTGGTCATTTACACACCGAAATCCCATCTAATTACAATTACACATCTGGTTTGCAAATGCGGCAAACAAACATAAATGATGCGTAACCGTTGCACATATGGGTTATTTACATACGTAAATAAATGGGGTGAAGCAAACGACTCTTACTAGAGATTTGCATTCAGACTCAAGAAGAGTAGGAGACTATTTATTTGTTTCTTAATCCAGACTCTGGTTCCTGTGGCATGATAGTGCAAAATAATCCTGGCAGGTTTCTAGATTTTTATAATGGAGAAGAATCTTGGGCATTCATCTAAATAGATAAATCGTCTGACGATGATTTTTTTTTTTTTTTTTTTTTTATGTGGGGGCATATAAAACAAGGTAGCCTCCCACTGTGCAAAAGATTTGAACTTTTCTAAAGAAAGTCAGGTATTGTGGACTTCAATAACCGTTTTTTCTGTAATCTACCTAGTTTAGTGGCTGCAAAAAAACCTACACGGGACCTATATATATGCAAGTAAGGGTCGATGCTTCTTTTCAATGGTTTAGAGTTTTGGAAGGTGCATCTAAATTTTCCTTCTATAACTTTAACTTGAGTTTACTTGACCATGTTGGTAACATCTTCCTTCCGCACCCCCAAAACAATGCCATACATATTTAGCCAGTACATTATTGTTAGCATGCATTTTCGTCCTTCAATTTTTGCAGCAGGATGTCAATTGGTATCCAGGCTTATTGGAATGAGTCCGGACGCCCTGTTTCGTTGAAACATAAAGATGCTGTCTCATCCTATTAACATTCGCTGGCTCTATAAAACCTCTTCTTTTCTATTTGATCCGATCAACATTCATCAGCTATATGAAATCTCATGCTAGCTAATGCACCATCTCAATTGCTTTCTTGGAATGAAAAAAATAAATAAATAAATAAAAGAAGAGATTTCATATAGCTGACAAATGTTAATAGAATGAAATATTATTCCCAGTTTCAATGAAGTCGGGGATCTAGACTCTATTGGAATACCAAAATCTAGGCATCTTTAAAGGAAAAGAAAAAATGGAGGAAACTATTTTAGTACCCCGAAGTTTTTGATCTAGTTTGATTTATATGCTCGCACCCGATGTTTCAGATTAGGGATTAACCAAGGCTCAAAATAGCAGTTTCAGATTAGGGATTAACCACGGGGCAATGGCCAAAACGCTAAATAGCATGTGACATATAACAGTTGCGGCAACACGTAGTGATGTAGAGTTGTGAGTCTTTTAAATAGTCGAAATTTCTTGAATCCTGTTTTACAATCAACCCTGTGTTTTTTTAGTGATTTGAAACCATATAATGTGGAGACAACTTTAGAAAATTCCATTGAGGAGAAAAAGTGGGAAAAATAATGTTTAAAATTAAAATTGATTGACTCTACTAGGTTTTAGACCGTAGTGGCGTTATTTTCAAAATAGATTAGAAGCCTCAACCGCTATGACCCATATTGGCTGTTATTTTGAACCAGGGCACTAAGTATAACAGTGAATTAAAAAAAAAGAAAAAAGAAAAAAGAAAGAGAGGTGTTTCAAGAATATAGAGCTTCAATTATAATGGACTTCTATGTGTGCGAAGCTTAAATCCCCCTTTCGCTCCTGTTTTCTAGGTTTCTCACATTTCATAAATGAGCTCACATGGTGGGTTCCAGGAATCCTGAACCGCATGCCTTCGTAATCAAATCATTGCTTTTGCCGTGACTGTGACGGTGCATTTGGGGTGGTATACAAATGAAGACCCGTACAAACTATGTGGGGGGCACTGTCAATGCTGCTTTTCTTCTAATTTGTTTTGCTGCTTCAGATTAGTCAGATATAAACAGGGAGTAATTCGGTCCAATAGAACAGAAAAAGAGGAACCCAGGAGCCAGGTTTAGTTCTGCCTTTGAAGAGCAGAAGGCAGCAGTCCACATAAAAAAAAAAAGAGTCTAATAAGGCCACATAGTAAGACAGTATTCCATTGTCTCAGGTTTCAGCTCTCCAAAAGTGGATATTGCAGACAAGTAATTGTCATCCTGCAAAACTATTAAACCACCTGCAATTTGGGGGTGACTTCTGCCAAGACATTCAAACCACTCACTTGAAGGATATGGGGTCCACAGAGGACACAAACGTACACAGAAAAGACACTAGTGGTTAAATGGTACTGGCATTTGATAAGCATTAAGAATAGGATGTTTCTTCACTGTTCAACTGGCCAGTGGGGTGGGGCCCACCTGAGTTGGGAGCTTGTTGGATGTGGGAAGGGCTATTTTTGGATGGACCCCACGAAATCTCATATCCAAAGGAATTTTGATGATGGCATAGTGTCCACCCTCTCCACATCCCACCCACACAAGCAAAAAATAAAAAGACAATTCACACACACACACAGGCTCTTGCCATGTCGTCTAAAGTGTGTTGCTTAGGAGAAAGTTGTCTTATTAGGACCTTCATTTCATTGAATGGGAAATCCTTAATGTGTGCATCTGCATCTGATCTTTCAAAGAAAACCTTGTGAGCCTGTGAAGTAGGGGTGTAACGGTTCGGTTAACCGGTCTTTTTGGAGAAACCGTTAACCGAACCGTAACCGCAGTTATCCGTCTTTAAAAACCGTAACCGTAACCGTATATACAAAAACCGTGGAAAACCGAACCGCGGTTAACCGTATTATACGGTTCGGTTACGGTTAATAACCGTGGAAAAATATACACAACAATACAGTATAATTTAAGGAAAATTATACGGTTCGGTTTGGTTTTATACGGTTCGGTTTGGTTTTATACAGTATGATACGGTTTGGTTTGGTTTTAGGTAAGGAAAATTTCGTTTACCCCCCATGTATATTATTTTATTTGTTATCGGTACGGTTAACCGCATACGGTTAACCGAACCGTATTTTACGGTTCGGTTCGGTTAATAACCGTGAATATTATGGAAAACCGTAACCGAACCGAACCGTGCGGTTTTTTTGTTTTATTAACCGTAACCGAACCGAACCGTGAAAATACGGTTAATAACCGCGGTTCGGTGCGGTTTGACGGTTAGGCGGTTTTTTCTTACACCCCTACTGTGAAGCAATGATCTGCCTTCTTCACACAAATGGTTCTGGTACTCATCATGATTATGTTAAACTAGAGGTCTAAAGCATAAAATACATTAACAACAAAGAAGAACTGGATTTGATCCCTGAAATACAGATGAAACTTAGGTTGGGCCAGGAGTTGGGAGACCCAAATTAAACCCAACTGCCCAACTTATATGTGGCACTGACCCATTGAACTGTTGCCCGGAGCAGAACATCTTACATCACTAAACCTTCATAAATGTAAAATCAAATCCAAAAATTTGGGTACCAATGCGACCTGGGTTAATCCTGCTCAACTGGATTGTATTTGGTTAAAGAATTTACAAACTCAGACTGGGTTAGGATTTGGGTCTACCTACACAATTCTGGTCAGGCTTGAATTGAGCCGATACCTGACCTGCCCCACCGGACTTGCGCCTTAATACTGTCTCCCCTCATTTTTTATTTTTTTTTCCTTCCTTCATCCAATGGATTCTTAGGTACAGTTTTAAGACAGACTGGGAAATATAACGGTCAAGACTGGATGGTTAAAATTGAAACCCATTTTTGTTTACTTACCAGATCTTTCATTTGGTGACTTTATATTAGTTTATTTTAGGGGTGGGGTATTTTATGACTTCAGATCAGATAGTTAACAATGCATACTCCATCCATTTTTTTATTTTAGATCGCTAATCCAAAGACCCTCCAATTCCATGTCAGGTATCCCTTTCATTCATCCACCTGAATCTTATAATGAGATCCATCCAATTTTTTTCCGTTTCAGAGGGTTAGAATCAGAAACGATCATGGATCGATCCTTGGCACTGGCAGAACACAGTTCCCAGCGTACGCTTCCGGACAAGCAGTGCATGGAGTACCCACAGATGAACCCTGGGATGAGATTAGGATAGTTTACAATTTCATTGGGGGTTGTGGGTTGGTTTAGAAAGGGAAACTGAATGGAGTTAAACATGTGATTACTTCAATTGGGGGTTAATTGAAACAAACAGTGCAGTGCCATGTTTGGTTAGTGGTGTTTATAAACAGTTTGGACTTAACAAGAGGAGTCCCTCATCTTCAATTATAGAAGTGCATTGCAACTATAATCCGGCCTTTTGATCAATAGTGGGGGCCATCTAGGAGACCTCACCAAGCCTCTGATGTATCAAATATTTGAGACCGGTGGCCTTGGCATGACTCTTGCTGCAGATCAACAGGTGAACTGGATTCACTGGTTACATAATTATGTCATGGTGTGTTTTCCATCCCAGTAGACGATTTTATGTTAAACAAAATAAGAGTTCTCAGTTCACCGTTCATACCTCATACACTAAAAAGATGATATAGAGAAAATATAGAAAGTTTTTTAAAAATGAGATATTTGCACCGAGCAATTTTTTAAGGTCCAAAATTATCCACTATGTTTATATCAACACTATTTAGAAGTAAAAGGAGCTTTACGATGTCAACAACTGACACGTAATGCAAACATGACATGGTAAGTGAGGAAAAAAGTAGGATATGGTGAGGTAAAACACCACGGTGACCGTGAATGGTTCACGTCACCACGGGCTGCTTGTCATGCATCCGGATAGGGACTGCCCGCGGTGACATGGCGGACCCTGAGTGGACCACTTACTGTCACCATGTGTAGGTCCACTCAGAAGATCCCGTTTCGTGAGGAAAAATGTAGACAAAGTTCTATCATCCAGGTTTGGTGGTTCCTTTTTGTTGTTGAGATAGGCCTTGAGAACAAGAACTCATTTACTTCCCTCAAGAAGATCTGATATAATTTTTATTTATCTTTAAGGAATATTTTATTCCCTCAGCCAAAGTAGGATCTCAGTCATTTATTAGATGTGTCCATACAGACATATAGATTACAGCCATGTCAGCCAGAATGAAGTGAACAACAACAAAAAGATGATCTACTCACATTAACTTCATATCTTGTAGGCATCTGCATTAATTTTGCCTAAAGCAACGGCTGTCTTTGAACCAGATTGGCAACCCAGATGCTTGCATATGAACTCTCCAGCTGACATGAGCTTAGCGAGATCCACATTAGTCTTCACGCCGAGCCCATTAAGCATGTATACAACATCCTCTGTTGCAACATTGCCAGAGGCACCCTTGGCATATGGACACCCACCGAGGCCAGAAATAGACGAGTCCACCGTGCTGATCCCCATCTGTTAAAATGATGCATTTGAGTGATTGCATGCAGGGACAATGCAAGGTTTCAAGTCATTTGACTACTCAGAGGCTAAGAAGTTTAAATGGGAGATTGCTTACTTGGAGAGAAATAAGAATATTAGGAAGGGATTGCCCATATGTGTCATGAAAATGCACGGCAAGCTTATCGACGGGGACAACATCCATTACTGCTTCAAGCATTGGAATGACAGCACCTATGCCATGGGAAATAATAAAAAAGATCAGAAAAGCAAGAATAATGATAAAAAAGGAGAATCAAGAAATCCATATGAAACCAGAAACATAACCAAGCCGTGGTCTGAGAGTCAAAGAAACTGTGCTACCAATATAGATACAGGATTTTGGGGAAACGGTTCTCCAATTCTCAATAATGGGAACGTGTAAGGATACAGGTATTCTATTCATGGCATTCTGTCCTTTAATGAAACACCCCACCCATTCTATATATAATGTTCTTTAAAATGCAATCAAATGAAGGCCTTCGTGAAACAAAGGAACCAATGACATTCAACATTACACATCCTGATGGGATGTGTGAACAATCAAATTTCTCTCTTCCTCTCTCTATTTATCTCTATACTTTTCAAAGAGCACATAGAAACCTTACTAAAGAAACAGGAAAAATGGCTCCTGGTAATATCCCTACCGAAACAAGTATTAGCATCAGCCTTAAACTTTTTTTAGTCGCTATCAAACGATTTCATTAAGAAAGAGCCTGTACTACATCTCATCAAGCATAAACAGAAAATGGCATTAATCTTCTCATAAGATTCTGTCAAAATTAAAATGGCTTGACTCATACTTCCAAAGCCTAAATCATTCACAGTTAAATAACCATCTTTCCTTGCCAGAGAGTAATAATAAAAACAGCAATGGTAGTAGTAGCAGAAATGGCTGGAATTCAAAATCATGACATCTATTTTCCATTTTTTATTTCTCTTAAATCCTCTCTAGAAATGTAAGACAGCAAAACTCTCAAATACCTTTACATTAATTCCCAGCAATTACCATTCCAAAAAAAAGGAAAAAAAAACATTGAATTCTTCATACCAACATCTGCATTCTGCAGAATTTACTTACAGCAACAAGACCAAAAATAAGAAAAAAGTCATTACAATGTCCAAAATAACATCACAACTTTTAGTGCCTTTCCTTAAATTCTTTAGAGAAAGGAAAGAAGAGAACAATTTGCAAGCAATTCTTAATTTAGTTCTTCCAAACTATAGCAGAGTTCATGTTCATAAGAAACTCTTGGAAAATGAAAAGATTTTCTAGGAAATTCTCTCGGGAAGAGAAGAGGCTTAGGTTCAGAAATGGTAGAGAATACATCTTGTAGGATTTTAAGGATTTTAGACATCCTTTCCATGTGCCATATTTATATTGTTCTCATTCTTTTCCTCCTTGCCACTGACAAGTACAAGGTGCGCCTTTTCACATTCCATAGTTTTCTGATCCAGTGGGTTGACTAGGAACACACCTAAATAAACTCAACCTGGCCACAGATTGAGTGACCCGGAACAGATGAAATTTAGCGAAAGCCTGGACAACCAATCTGGTTGAAATTTCTGTGTTACATATTGGAATTTTGTAAGGTGAAAACTTAAAATATAAGAAAAATGTATGAGTAAGAAAGATAGTAAAAATTGAAAGTATTATATACAGTAATATGTGTTCATTCAATTGTTGATTTCCCATTTCAAATCCTCAGACCTGGTAATAACATCTAATAGACCAGATTCTTTGCAGAATACTAATACTTGAAGTGTCCTAGTAGGGCCACTGGGACCCACAATGAACAAACCATCCATGTCTCCCATTTTTAGGAGATCCTGCTGCGCAAGATATATAATCTAGCTGGCTAGATTTAAAAAGAAGAGAGAAGGAAGAAAATAAGGAAGGAAGAAGGAGAAGCAAGGAGAGGTAGCTCCTCGGAAAAATCAAAGGTTGAAATTCCATTCCCATTGTTTTGAGGGGCAAAAGAAAATTATGCCCCCAAGTTTCTACCCTAAGGACTTTGCAAGTGCTACCCAAGGGCCTCCTTTGGATACATGATGATATTAACTGGCGTTATTGTGGATGCAGTGCTATCCAAGGGCCCTAAGTTGTCTCTTCTAAGGAAGCTAAAGTGAGAACAGTCTTAGACGCATTGGAGAAGGCACAGAAGAATGGCTTTGTTAGGCTCTGTATCTTGTTGGATGCTCAAGTGCAAGCCTAGAAACGAGACTTTGATTGGTCCATAAATCAAATTATTTTAGACATTAAACCTTTGACCTCTTTGTTCTGTTCTGTAGAATTTGATTATATCCCCAGGACCCTGAATGGGCACGCTCATAGACTTGCTAGGTTTTGCTACTTTGCAAGGCAGGATATAGAAACATGGACAGAAATGGCCAAGCAAGTCCAAAATGTAAAAGCCAAGCTAATTAAAAAATCACGACTATGGAGAGAGAGAGAGAGAGAGAGAGAGAGAGAGAGAGAGAATACCTACTTGGATAAAAAGAAAAAGAAACATGGACAAAGCTTACTTTAGACTTCAACACTAGAACAATGAACTTGACCTCAAATTGTTGGGAAAAGGCCAAGTTGTTGATGATTACTTTCAAGCCCATTTAGTAAATGGTCAAGAGTCAATCCCTTATACCTCGTCGCTCCCTACCAAGAAGAGCTGATAAGAGTAGTTTGTGTAAAGCTCTGTGATTAACATTTTCTTGTTCTCTATACTTTTGCAGTTTCAATAAAAAAAAGTGAAGGTGATTTTTTTTTTTTTAATACTGTATGTATACAAGAGACCTCCCTACACACACACAAAAAAAAAAAAAAAAAAAAAAAAAAAAAAAAAAAAAAACACACACACACACACACACACAACAATATAAGCCCCCAAATATAGAACATCATCATCAAAGCCTTGTCCTACGTAGGTTGGGGTGAGTTACAAGAATTCTGTTTTGCCATTCCAGTCTATCCTGGGTGAAATCCTTGAGTAGGTTGCACTTCTGCAAATTTATCATTACTACTTCCATCGTTATCGTCTTCAACTTTCTCCTTTTCCTCAAGGGGCTATCTACCTGCATAGAGAAGTTTTACCTCACTAATGCTGTTGTTGGCTTGCGTAAAATATAGAACAAAGAAATCTTAAAAGGGAATGCTCAAACGATAAATAGATCATCTCTGTCTAATCATTGTTTTGCAATCTAGGCCTTTTTTCAAATGGTTTGCCCTTTATTTGAACTATGAAAAGCATGTGCGAATGAGGTTTTGTTGGGCTCAAAAAATTCAAAATCTCCCATTTATTACATTTTTAAAATCACCCACTGTGACTGCTCAGCCAAAATATTTCTTCTAATGTTTCGAATGTGATCACCATATTCTCGGATTTGTTAGATTCCTCTAATGCCCTAGGCCCCAAAAAGGAAAGCAAAGTTTCATCAAATAATTTCACAAGATCCCTTCCAAATCTTCAGGGCCGGGTTCATCTAGAGAATCAAGATGCTCAATCGGCATTGAACTTGACTCTGCCAAGATTTGGAGTCCATGAAGATTCGACCTTTCTTTCTCCCCTCCCATCCAAAATCGATGCTCTTCATTTCATCAATATTCCTGAAGGGCCAATCCCCATGAATTCTGGACACTCCAATAACCCTATTCATGTTTCGACCACATAGAAGATGCCACCTTCTGTTTTTTCTTTTCTGTTGAAAACCCTCTCGTTCACCTCTTGCAACAAAGGCCGCAAAACCACAAGAGCTGCCGATTTCTAGAGAACCTTTCCTCTCTTTTGGGAGGGTCCTATTCCCATTAAACAAATAGCATACCTCCAAACCCATTATAGCCCCATATAACCACACCCCAAACAAAGCATATGATTTAGTCCATGCTGATTTTGCAAAACCAAACTTAATAAGTAGATGATTGATGCTTCTGTTCTCATTCTCTTAAATGAAATATATATATGACAGGCATTTGGTGGTTCTAATAGACTAATACCCTTATTAGATTTACTCATAGCATGAATCTTTCTGGCGATCATAGCCCAGCCAAAATTTTCCTTTCACCTAAAGTGGAACTCAGCTGGACCATGAACGAGAACATGGAGCTTAGACCTGGGGTGAGAGTGGATGTTTTGATTAGTCTCACATGAGTTAAGAAGAAAGTTGGATATTAGAATAATAATTATAAGTAAATCCTTAGAGCCTAATCTTGAATGAATAAAGCTAAATTCCTATCTAAATCTTAAATACTGTATATGTTTTGACACATAACTCAGTTTTCAAATAGAGGCTTTACAAAAAGGACATACAAATAAGAAGTAACATGATTTGATGGCTCTACAAACATATGAATCAAAAGAAGTGTGCTATAACTAAGAAGCAAATGAATTCCAACTTCTATGTTTAAGGCCATATTTCATGTATTGATTGGTTTAAACGCGACAAGATTTGTCAGAGTCAATATTGGTCAGTTCATTAACTTCCAACAAGGTCGAGGCCACATCCTACTTGGACGAGATTCATGGAAGTTATGATTCATTTATTAATGAGCTGTTGGTTGTACACCTAGAGAAAGATCCCTAACTCCAACTTTTGTTTGTATCCAGGGATTACTACTCTTTATTGTCACAATTTTGTATGATATCTTCAGATGCATCCCGGTGTACCCAAAAAACTTGACTCTAATCAATTCAAGTCAGAACTCCAGCATTGAAGAAAGTGGGTACTGAACTAAACAAGCTTCCACTTTTTTTGTCCTAAAAAATAGTCTATACATTCTAGTTAAAGCTTGATAAAGGGCACTAATCAGACTTGGAGAAAAACTCGGTCACCATTGAGTTGAGTCAACTTGACCACGTTGCACCTTAAAGCTCAAATAACTTTTGAAATATATGAAGGAAAATAAAAAATTATAAAGAATAGAAAATAGTATTCTATGAATCTAGAACTTCAATAGTTTCACTTACTAAGAATGAATTTAAGTATACATATAATGAATTTAAGTGTTTATATATATATGTATATATATACACACATATGGTGAGGGATAGATGCACATGAATATTTCCCATATATATATATATATATATATATATATATATATATAAACTTGAGTTTATATTTCACTTAGTCAGATGAATAGTAACTCCTACCCTTAGTTGCTTATGTCTTCCAAGAAAATGTGGTTTCAATCTTTGCGAATTGGGGGTAAAAGTCCCTTAGAGGTCCAAAAATTGATGGTTTCAGTGTTCCCATAGCTTCTCTGAACACAAAAACTGGGAAATAAATGATTTAGTTGCCCAAAACTGATAGGCCTTGGCCAACGAGGAGACTTGGGAGGCGACTTAGCCAAGTTCTAAAATCATACCTAAAAAATGCAACAATTATCAATTTCCGGTAGAAAATACTCATCCATGCATGTTCTCTAGAAGTAAACCGTACCCTTACACAAGTACATCAAAGAAAGTGTATGATTAAGAGACACAATGAAGTACCAAATAAGCTAATTCATGACAAAATTCAGGAATCATGACATTTCAAGTGATCTCCTTTCCAAGTATAAGATTTGTTAAACTATTACAAGTTGACTTTGCCATAAATTGGGCAGCTTAACCAGATTGTCTACCTCATTCTTCATTTGAGAACAAGAACAACAATAACAAATAGTACTCTTCCCAATAATAGGCAGAACTTCTGGTGGCAAATACTCTCTTGTACAAGTCTTTTGTTTAGTGTATGGTTAAGGCAATTAAATAAGGAAGAACAAGCAGAAAAACATACCTGGAGTGCCAACCCCGATAGTGTCGCCAAGGGAGATTTCATAGCAGCCCATATTGTAGAGCTCTTTTGCTACATGTGCCACTTTTGAAGGAGGCACTACTCCTTCAACAGGACATCCCACAACACATGATACATACCTAATTGAAGATCAGCAACAATATACCCAAAGACAGTAGAAAGAAACAATATTATTCTTTTTAATGAGAAAAAGGACACATGAAAAACAAAAAATCAACTCACTGAGATGTTTTAAAAAACATGCTATTGCTAAGAGAAAACAGTTGTGACATCAGGATGAGGGAGTCAATATCAAAATGAGATGCAAATATGAATGTGATGAAAAGAAAATAGAACAAGTCACGCATAGAGTTTACTCCCAGATAACACCAATTAAGGGGATTCAATTGATGTAATATATTGAAAATACCCTAATCAAGGGGATTTAGCTGTTGTAAATATCTCAAAGTCTAAAGTAGTATAGAGTTGTGGTCCTTCCATTTATGTACAGGTTATTAAGATGGCCCCACATTCACAGCATTGATAAAGTAGTCTATGTAAGCATTCTACACCTGAATATTGCTGAATAACCCCCCATTCACAGCATTGATAAAGTAGTCTATGTAAGCATTCTACACCTGAATATTGCTGTTAATAGTCTTATGGCAAGAGATTGAGATTCAAATGAATTTCATCCCTAAATTGTTGGGAACACAATTGGCATCTTTGGTATGTTCAATGAAATCAAAGCAATCTTAAGCAGCAATTATAAAATCTAAATTTATCAAGAGAATTATAAATCCATCAGTAGAGCCATAATCTAAGAAATCCAAATCGCTGAGAGAGAGAGAGAGAGAGAGAGAGAGAGTAACCATCCCTATGCTTATTGGCTCTAGGAAAAGTTTCACCTAAATTGGAGTTTTGTCAGAGTGAGATTACGCGTTTGTAGAATATATTAAGCCAATCAATCTAGAAGTGAGTAGAGAAAGAACATTTGAATAACTTCCCTGAACATATCACAATCTTCTAACCAATAGTCAGAATTTGGCTGCAGCAATGCAATTATGTTCCCAACTCATATTAGAGTTAAATTTAACCAAGCGGTCTGTATTTGATATTTTTTTAACCAACAGATGGATTTTGAGGCATGGCCAAACGATTTCACTGATTCTGAGCATATGTAGAATCCGAACTTAAGGTTATTGATATAGTAGATGCTTGTTTTCTAGCTAACGTGATACCTTTTCTTTAAAAAAAAAAAAAAGGAAAAGAAAACAATTTTTTTTATAGGAAATATAATTTAAAATAGTTAGTCTGATACAATATTAGGGTGATAGTACTCCAAACCAAAACCTCTTCCTTACCAAAGTGTTTTTAGACTTCCTTGACAAATACCAATTAGTTTTTGTTTTAAAATTTGTGACAACTTTGTGTTATTATAAAACTGGAGAAACATTGATCAATTTATAAGGACAGTATTATTTTGTTGTACCAATGAACCTGCATAACTTTTAAGAGAAAGTGTGAGTTGTAATTTGAGGGAATTAAGTTTATCTGTTGGTACATTGATCAAGAAATTAATGGTTGATATAGGCGAATAACATATTATATATTGACTTGATAAAAAACCACTCCTGTCCAACATCACAATATCTAATTAGAAGGTGATATTGGCAAGATCAATGTTCTTGCCACCCCTTGCAACAAGATTTTAGGTTTTGGGGCAACCTCCGCAAGACTCATGCCCTGAAAAAGATAAAATCTCAGAAAGTTAATATTTCTTTTATATCCCTTTATGAAGAAATTCAAATCATAAATCTAAATCAAAGAAAGAAAACTAAATCCTAATCTCTTCTTAATATAAATTTCTTTTCTAAATAGTCTAACATAATTACATCAATTTATTAAAAGAAATTTTAATAAAGAAAGGTCACACGGAAAAAAAATAAAAAATGTGGCTTATCGGCCCAATGTTTACAGATTTAAAAATGCTCAACAGGGTTTATGAGTAGAATTCCGCGCCCCTAAGATCACTCATATGCTACTCATTCCACATGCATTTCCACACAACCACAATGAGAATGTGGTGGGAAACTCTCCCATTTTAAACAACAAGAATTATCTAGAAACTAATCACAATATCACACAAGCAATTATTTGGAACACATCCTGAAAGACAAATCACACGTTCCAGTAGAACTAATATGGCCCAGAACAGACCAATGGGATAAGGTCCAATTCAGTTTCGCTGGAATTGCCAAGCACTCAAAGAAACAGTTCTAAAGTTCCTAACTAGCAAAACATACCCACGAACTGGTATTGAGAGCTTTTTGGCTGCAGCAGCAACTTCGCGATAACGTGAAAGACTAACTTCAATACTGCAATTAATATTTGACATGGAAAATGATTCAGAAGCTGAAGCAAATATGGCAATTTCTTTAGCCCCAGCTGCAACAGCCGCTTCAAAACCCTGGAGCATAATATATCCAATCATCAATGATTCACTCAACGTAAATTTGTAAAGCCTATAATTCTGAGTTTTAGGCAAGATTGCTTACTTTAAGATTAGGTGTTAAGACAGGAAATCTTGCACCCTCCACATTTCTAATTGCTTCCATTACATCCTTTGCATCTGCTAGCTGAAACATATTTGGAAAAACAAGGATTCAGAAGTACTGCAAAATTTCAACACCTTGATCTCAATCATTTGGTTCCTTTGATGTGGATAAAAAATGATTCCCTACTTCTTGGCAAGTCAAAGATGATAAATTTGTATTTTCAATGTTTTAACTAGCTTAAGATGCAACATTATAAAGTGTTTCTCATCATCTCTCCTTTAAACAAATCTTTTGAATTTAGATTGAAATACAGTTAGAAGAAGAATTTGATAACAGCGATGGTTTAAATATTGACCAATATGATATATTTATTTATTTATCTGGTATCAGGAAAGGAGGATCCAATACCTGATGCATATTGTTGTTTGTCAGGGTATTGGCATTTTATCATATTGAATATATATTTACAGAGATTACCTTCTTAGATGAGGATAATTATCGATTTTGAATACATCTGAAGCAAAAAATTTGATTTCAAATTTGGATTGTAACTAGTTTTTTATGATTGGACAGAAAGCGCAATGATTGAGATGGATTGACCACAAGGGTGACTCAGAATTTTTCACTCAGTTTTCTCTCTGTTGTTTTATCAACCCTTCCAGCCATAACAGAGTTCCATCCATTAAGAGAAGCTTCAATTGGGTAGTCTAAGTTCAAATATCCAAGTTTCAAAAATGGTACAATTAAGTACTTTGTAAGGATCCTGTGGTTGTGATTTTTTCAATTGCGATTTGGATAGTGGGTTTTACACAATTTGCCTGTATCATGCTTGAGTTAAAACAAATGGGAATGGTGTACCTGCAGGACTTCTTCCACTTCATTGATTAAAGATCAAAAGGGATGTGCAAGAATGGTGTGACAGCAGCTATAGCAATTATACTCTGTACAATTGACATTACAGAAGAATGCCCCCAAACCCTGTGTAGAATCCAGAGATTAACATAGTGGAGCAACTCAAGTTGATAGATGAACACACTCCTGCCAATGGACTGGATTGGATGGGTCAAGTTCTTTGGAATTTGAGGCAAATGTGATATTGTACATCCCTACATGGGTCCAATGGATGTTCAACCATACTAAATGGAACTTGTATGTAGTAACTAGTAACAAGAACGTACTAAATACTATGGAGTGATACATCAATTTTGTTCATTTCAAATCTTAAAACAATTGAGGCATGTATGACATTAAAAAATCCAAAATATAGTTACCCAATTTGCAGTTCGGCCAATTTTCATTTGAGTTCTCAGTTTATTCAATTTGTTTTTCGATTCAATTAATTTGAAGTTCGAGTTCAATGATTTTCAATGCTCTAACTCAAATACTTAATTTGAAGATTAATGTCTAATTTGACATGCACACAACAAAGTGAAATATTCAGATTAGAACCATCTTTCGGAACAGTCACCCTATTTTTTGGGCCACTGGACCACGTATGATATAATTACCCTCTCATGGACATTACCCTGTGACCTAACACAAGCCCAAATCTGACACTCATCCAACTGTTACCGCTATATTGAAATCCAAGAAAAAAAATGCTTTCTGAAACAATTAAAATTGAAATCCATTTGATCAAAGGGTTATGATGATCTAATGAGGCTGATATTTTGCATATCACTAGGTCTTGTTGAGATTTTTCTATCCCCCATCTCCCCATGATTGACATGGCCACATGTGGGCCCCATGGTCATCCTTGTCATTCTCACAATTGCAGAATGTAAGAATAGAACGTGAGTTCTTGGAAACTGAATGTATTATTGTCTCTCCCGACCTTTGGAGATCTAGCCCCAATATATAGAGTATTACATGCCTCAATCAAGGCTTCTCAGTAAGGAAACTAGCCTAATTACATCAATTGTTATTCTAACTTTAGGAAACTAACTAATTTACAAGAGAAAATCTAATTAAGATAATATGTACAACTGTTACAAGTTGACCCAAACAATCCACGTGAGATATGATATTCTGGACAGGATATGTTCATGGGCCTTGGGCTTGGGCCTGTTTAACACCCCCCCTCAAATTGATGCGGGAGAATCAACAAGCATTAATTTGCCAACCAAGAACTGATGGCGAGGACGTGGAAGACCTTTAGTAAGGATATCAGCAAGTTGAAGCTCAGTTGAGACATGCGGAAGGCTGATGACAGCACGCTTAAGCTCATCTCTGATGAAATGACAATCAACCTCGATGTGTTTAGTGCGTTCATGAAAAATTGGATTTTCACTAATCCGAATTGCACTGGTATTATCAGCATAGAGGGGGGTAGCGCCTTCTGCTGGAAACCCAATGTCAGAGAGTAGACCTCGGAGCCAAAGAATTTCGGAGCATGCAGCAGACATGGCACGGTACTCAGCCTTAGTAGAGGATTTGGAAACTTTGTCTTGTTTCTTGCATTTCCAGGAAATGAGGCTATCACCCAAAAACATGCACCATCCTGTCGTTGATCTGCGAGTATCTGGGCAACCAGCCCAATCAGCATCTGAATAAGCTTTGAGAGATAGAGGATTGTTGGATGGAAAATGCAACCCGCGAGTCGGTGTGCGAATAAGGTACCGAATGATGCGACGAACAGCAGCCATATGAAGATGACGAGGAGCAGTCATGAATTGACTCATTAGGTTGACCGCATAGGAGATATCAGGACGAGTGATCGTGAGGTAGATCAAGCTACCAACTAACTGGCGATATGTGGTAGGATCGGGAAGAAGATCACCCTCCTCTTTACTGAGTTTGACATTCAGTTCGACCGGCGTATCGACGGGAGCTGAAGCAGTAAGGCCAGCCAAGGCAATAAGGTCAACCGTGTATTTATGCTGATTGAAAACTATACCTTTAGTCGATTGATGAACTTCAAGACCAAGGAAATAGTTTAAGGGGCCGAGATCCTTCATGTGAAATGTCTTATTAAGAAAAGCTTGGAGTTCCTGAATCATATGGGCATTGGGTCCAGTAATGACAATGTCATCAACGTAGACGAGTAGCACAGTAATCCCGGACGGAGCATGATGTAAGAACATAGAAGGATCATACTGGCTGGGATGAAAATCCAAGCGGAGAAGAGCATCCTGAAATTTCTCAAACCATGCGCGGGGGGCTTGCTTCAGACCATAGAGAGAGCGACGGAGCTTAGCAACCATACCCTTCCCACAAGAGGACCCCGGTGGCAGACGCATGTAAACATCTTCTTTGAGATCACCATGAAGAAACGCATTTTTTACATCCATTTGATATAGAGGCCAGGATTGAGATGCAGCAACAGCAAGGATAATGCGTACGGTGGTCATCTTGGCGACAGGAGCAAAAGTTTCATCATAATCAATGCCATATTCCTGCCGATTTCCGAGAGCAACAAGGCGCGCCTTATATCGATCTAGAGTGCCATCTGATTTTAACTTGAGAGAAAAAATCCACTTGCAGCCGATAGGTTTGACACCCACAGGAGAGGGGACAACATCCCACATATGATTTTTCTCTAAAGCATCCAATTCATCGTGCATAGCCTGGTTCCAACATTTGTCCTGCACAACCTGAGAATAGGATTGGGGAATAGAAGAAGAGGACAAAGTGGCCATCAAGGAAGTATGGGAGAACCCATAGCGGTCGGGTGGTACCGAAATGCGAGTGGAGCGACGCAATGTAGGAAGTCCAGATGGACCAAATGCCTGAGGTGGACCGGATGCGAGAGGAAGATCTGGAGGGGAATCCCCAGGAGGCGCGTCTTTGGTCCGCCTGTGATACACAAAATTAGGATTAAATCGAACAATAGATGTGTCATCAGAAAAACCAGGTAAGGAAACTAAGGAGGAGTCATCCGGAGGATCAAGGTGTTTTTGAAAGAAATACTCGTTTTCAAAAAACACGACATTCCGAGAGGTACGGATGCGACGAATGTGTGGATCATAGCAAAGGAACCCTTTCTGGAAAGGTGCATATCCTAAAAAACCACACTGAGCAGATTGAGCTGTAAGTTTGGTCCGTTCAGACGGAGGCAAATGCACAAAGCAAACAGAACCAAAAACATGAAGATCATCATAAGATGGAGATGTCTTGTAGAGACGATAATATGGGCTTTGATTGTCAATCGAAGAGGATGGCATGCGGTTAATGAGATGAGCTGTAGTAGCCAAAGCCTCAACCCAAAAACGGGTAGGAACTGATGATTCAAGGAGAAGGGAACGAGTGACATCAAGGAGATGTCGATTTTTCCTTTCAGCGACTCCATTCTGCTGTGGAGTATAAGGACAAGTTCTTTGAGAAATAATACCTTTGGTTTGCAAAAATTGTTGAAAATCAGAGGACATATATTCCCCACCTGAGTCAGATCGCGAGATTTTAATGCAGGTGGAAAATTGATTTTCAACATAAGCGAGAAACATTTTAAAAACATGAAAAACATCAGATTTGGAATGCAGAAAGTAAACCCATGTGAACCGACTGAAATCATCAATAAAAGTCACAAAGTATTTATAGCGAGCATGAGAGAGAGCTGGAGCAATTCCCCAGACATCGCTATGAACCAAATCAAAACTCTGAGTGCTGTGTGAAGTGGAAAGAGGAAAAGGAAGGGTTTTGCTTTTTCCCAATTTGCAAGTAGCACAATCAAAAGGCACACAAGAAGATAAACCAGCAGTTTTATTTATTAAACCAGAATTGAACATCAGGGACAAAGTCTTTGAATTAGGGTGTCCAAGTCTTTTATGCCACAATTGGCAGTTATCTCTAATGGAAAAACAAAACACATCATTGTCCAATTTATTCCTAAAGATTTTTGAAAAATCCAACGGAAACAAGCGTCCACACTTAGGCCCCCTCGCGATCTCCTTCCCGGACATCTGGTCCTGCACAACACAACCAGAAGAAGAAAAAGAGATGTTACAATTATTTTCAACAAGCTGCCCGACTGATAAAAGGTTGGAAGTTAAATTTGGACAGAGATAAACATTTTTCAATGGAATGGGACCAGAGATGTCACCGACAGCAGTAATGGGAACATGGCCCCCGTTAGCAGTTTGGATTTGAAGAGGGCCATTGTAGCTTTGCACGTTGGAGAGCGGTGCACGGGAAGACGTCATATGATTAGACGCCCCAGAATCAAGAAACCAAGTAGAAGATGGAGGGGATATACCTGAGAGACCAAAAGCAGAGAGAGCATTGACAATCATCTGTTGAACCATTTCAGGAGTGAGAGATGATGAGGGACCAGGTTGTGAGGGCGCAGATGTAGGAGCAGGCATAGCCGAAGAAGCAACATACGCATGCGGAGGCTGATACTGTGGAGTCTGAGGCTGTGGTGATGGACGTTGGGGTCGGCGGCGACATTCAGAGATGATATGTCCCGACTTTTTACAGTAACTGCAGACCTTCTGTTTGCATTGAGTTGCAATGTGCCCAAATTTTTGACAACTGTAACATTGTGTTTTGCTCAAGTCGCGCGGCGGAGGCTGAGAAGTTTTATTAGCAGAGAACGCAACTGAATAGGTCTCAGGCGTTTGTTGCGCTATATGAGCTGAGGTCGCAATACGCTGTTCTTCTCGTAAAAGTTCATTGAAGCATACATCCAAAGAAGGTAATGGCGTCCGATTCATCAGGGCAGATCGGACACTTTCATATTCATTCCGCAGTTTCATCAAAAACTGATCCCTTTGACTAGAGGCTTGAAGATCGCGAATCACGATCAGAATGTCAGGAGCCACATCTGCATACTTAATACTATCGTATTCCGACCATAGGGTTCGGAATCCTGAATAGTAGTCTTGGATTGACAATGTCCCTTGTGCATATTCAGCAATTGCACATTCCAGATGAAATTGACGTGCTGAGTTATCTTGATGGTACACTTGCTTCAGATATCCCCACATGTCTTTAGCAGTGGGATAAGGTTTGAGGTTCATTATCAGATGTGGTTCAACGGAACCCAGAATCCATGTTTTTATTTTTGCATCTTTAGTAAGCCAGGCGGATATCTTCTTCTCATCTTCCTTGGGCTTAGGGTCAGATCCAGATATATAACCCCACAATTCCTTAGCCTCAAGGTAAATCTGGAACTGAAATGACCAGGAGGGATAATTTTTTCCCGTGAACCGGATCAAGGTAACCTCAGATTTTTCCATCTTCAATCTTGATTGCAAAGAAATTCCAACAACAGTGAAGAGATTCCAACAACAGTGAAGAAATTCCAACAACAGTGAAGAGATGAAATTTAAATGCTGATAACAAACTATGCTGTGTATAGATACTAAGATCCGATCAATCAAGGAGGAGAAAAATCCACAGAACCTAAAAAGGGCACAAAAACACTCCAGGCGACCTGAATTTTTCTTGCTGATCTACTATGTGGGCCCCACTGATAGATCTGGTCAATGATCAGATCACTGATCTGAAGAATTGCAGTAATATGCTTTCTACTGGAAAAAGAATGATCCAATTCCACCACAGATCCAAGATTCTGGACGGTCCAGATGAAAACAGTATTAAAAAACTGGACAATGTCGAGAATGTGTAAATCACCAACCTGGGAGTGCTGAAAAATTGTGAAAAAATCTCCAATATTCTTAGAAAATCCAGACGACCATGTCTGGAGAGATCTCTGATGGTGGTTTGATGATCAGAGGTGGGCCACCATGAAGATGAGACTGGTGCAGCGTATGGACTCCTTGAAACAGATCCTTGATCTGTCGATCTTCACAAGAGAGATTGATTTCTCTCTATCCTTAATGCCTAAATGCTATGTAAGATCAAAGAACAAGATTTTCTTAACCTTTGCTCTGATACCATGCCATTCTCACAATTGCAGAATGTAAGAATAGAACGTGAGTTCTTGGAAACTGAATGTATTATTGTCTCTCCCGACCTTTGGAGATCTAGCCCCAATATATAGAGTATTACATGCCTCAATCAAGGCTTCTCAGTAAGGAAACTAGCCTAATTACATCAATTGTTATTCTAACTTTAGGAAACTAACTAATTTACAAGAGAAAATCTAATTAAGATAATATGTACAGCTGTTACAAGTTGACCCAAACAATCCACGTGAGATATGATATTCTGGACAGGATATGTTCATGGGCCTTGGGCTTGGGCCTGTTTAACAATCCTAACTATTTCAAGATGATTAATGTCTAACCAAGTTTAACAACAAAAATTTCACCATAAGAAAAAAAATCATTGTCAAATATTATAGAGGTGGTCCATAATCAACCAGAAGCCATTGAAGACAAACCTGTGGCACCCACTTTGATGAGACAAAGCTTGTAGCCTCAACAACAAGCAATCCAGAAGAAACCAACCTTCGAATCAATTCAATCTTTACAACTGTAGGTACAATAGTCTTCTCATTTTGCAATCCATCCCTTGGCCCAACTTCCACAATCTTTACAAACCTTGGAATACCTCTTAAAAACTGCAATTATCAAACAAAATTCGGTTATACAGCTTTGTATTAGAAACATGTCAATTATGAAGAAAGGCGAACATCTATTTAAGGAATTCAAAACATTTAACAACTGAAAGATACAGCGAAGAATGTGAATCAATGAAAGAATAATTTCCAGAGCTGTGGCTCAGATGGTTAGAGACATCAAATGCCTCCCATAGGGGGCAAGGGTGCGTGAGCTTCAGTCATGTCAAGGAAAATATATGTATGGATAATTGACAAGTAAAAACCATAAAGTGATACAACTAAATGTAATACTTCACACATTGGTAACAAGATGCTCCCAGTCAAGGACATCCAATCCACTCACTTGTGAAAAGCCCAACATGTCACCGGTCATCACCCTAACTACAATTTAGAAGTTTATACCATGGTTCACACTATGAGGTGCTGGCAAGCATATTTAACTTGCAAGAAATTTATCCTCCACTGTACTCACAAAGAAGTGCACGACTGCAACAGATGATTAATAGGAGAATTTTAAGTGGAGCAACGTCCATCAGGAGTACTCAATTAAGAAAATTTAAAGAGCCATTTTAAGCAATAGCGTAAATACATGAAATACCAAAGCATGTTGAAACAAAGCGAATACATCCTTAGGAAATTATATATATATATATAATTACAAAGAAAATAGAGTAAAGAAATAATTATCAGAACAGATGAAATTTAGTGTTGTTTTTTTACTGTTGTTAATAATTACATCCATTTAATCCATGAATTGAATAGATTTTTTTCCCATGTTTTATAGATCATAAAGTATTCTAAATTTGAGCCACATTAACATGGAAACACAAGACCAAATAATTAGATGGAGATTCAACAATAATAAAAGTAGCATATTTGGAATTTTGGAGCACCTTATTCGTTAAACCCCTTATGTCTCTCTCATTGCATGGTTTGCTATACTGATGATCTTGCAAATACCATGAATCACAAACATTGTCAAAAACCTTTTGATTCCTGCCAAGGCATAATGTCCTTGGACTTAAAGAGTCTCCTCGGGTTTTCTCTCTTTGCCTCCTCCAGTGGTATGTCTCTCTTGCGTATTCCTCACTGAGAGGGGAAAAAATCATTAGTCTTATTAAGCAAAAACCTAACCAATATAATTGCTATGGAACAGAAAACAACAACTGAAAACAAATGTAAAGAATTGGCATTAAGACCAAGGAGAATAACAGGAACAATCAAACATTACAAAGAACTGAGAATTAAAGTTGTTTGATAGGAACAATATTGCTCCTCTTTGCTTTTTAATATGTATTTATGAAGTTCATTTGGCCAAATCAAGGTACACATCATAAGTAGAGGAAAAATGCGCTTCAGTCTTTGATGGACATGACATTACAAGACATACATAGGGTCAAGGTGGGGACAAATCAATAAAATCAAAACACCAACTTTCCTAATAGAGTATCTATTATAGTCTTCTCTAGATATGTCAAATTAAAGAAACCAATAGACGGTGCCAACTGCAACCTCAAGGAACTCGTAATATTATTGGGAAATTAGTTTCCAACATATCCATGTAGCATTGACTGTGTATCTTGTACCAGCCACGACAAATAACAAATTCTTGTAATTGAACCTGGATGGATAGAAAATTAAAGTTCAGAGTTCAATACTGACCATCCTCCACCGTTTTTGTTTTGTTTTCTTTTTTTTTTTGAATGGCCTCCACCACTTTTCTTTTCAGAAGGTAACTGATTTTGTTAAATGTAGAGAGGGTACAAAACGCTGAAAGGAGGCCAATCCCCAAGGCATGCATCAGCCCCCAAAGAAAGAAGTAGCCAAAGTTCATGTTTCCAATTAAAAATCAAGAAAGGTCACTAGAAATTGTCCTTAGCGAGAAAGCCGACTATATAGTGAGCCACCCTAGGCACATGTGAGAAAGACACCAAGCGACCGACCAAAAGATCCAAAATCTCATATAACCACAGGTTAATTTTACATGGTCCAGTGCATCAACCCTGTACCCAGTTGATAGCGCATGCTGAATCACCTTCTATTACCAAAGGAAAGAGGTGAGATAGCTACCCTCCGCTACTTCCATTATCAAAGAAAGAATTTGCTCCATAATATTCTTGTAACCTCAAAGAGGACACTTTGTTGGCATGACATTTCTTTAACTCAAAAATAAGGTAGTAGAAGTGAAGAAAGCATTGACAAGAAAGGCCATAGAGCCAGATGACATTTTGATGGAAACTTGGAAATGCTTAGGAGAAATTAAATGGATTTGATTAATGCAAATGAATAGAGATTTGTTGTATCTGAATACGAGAACAAAGGAGATATACAAAGTTGCACCAATAATGATGGGACTAAACATACGAGTCACACTTTGAAACTTTGGAAGAGTAATGGAATAAAGACTCAAACAAAAAACCAAGGTATCTAAAAAAACAATTTGGTTTATGTCAAAAAAGTCAACTATCAAACCTATCTTCTCACCTAAACAATTAATGAAAATTACTAAAAGAAGAGGAAAAATATTAATGTGGTCTTCATTGAACTAGAAAAGACCTGTGATAGGGTACCTAAAGCTTTTATTTGGTGGGTTTTAGATAAAAGGAGTGTCTGAAGAGGATATATTGACATCAACAAAGACATGTATGAGGGAGTGGTAACTACTGTGAGAACTAACTGACGAGAGATAAGTGAATTTCCAATGACCAAAAGTTTGCACCAGGGGTCAACTTTAAGCCCTTATCGTTTTTCATTGACTATGGATAAGGTTTTCTTTCTTGATAACATAGGGTGTCCCAGCCCATTGGGCCAAAATAATCCGTACGGGCCCAGGAGAGAAAGACAGGTAAAATTCCCCTGTGGCCCCAGTGTGGCAATGCAATTTCGAACCCACAACCTCCAAGTGCAAACCATCATCTTTCATTGATTATGGATTAGTTAGCTGCTCATATTCAAAAGGAAGTTCCTAGGTGTATGTCGTTTGTAGATGATATAGTGTTGGCGGATGAATTGAGAGATAGGGTAAATGTGAAACTTAAGATATAGTGGGCAACATCAAAATCAAAGAGCTTTAAAATAAGTTATACAAAGAATATATGAATTGCAACTTTAGCGAGGATGTGCAAAGAGATGCAACTCCTGTGAGAATTGAAGCCTAAGAGATACCACAAAGAGATTCCTTCCGATACCTTGGCTTGACAATTAGTAATATGGAGAGATTGAGGAGATGTTGAACATAGAATAAGAATTGAATAGTTGAAGTGGAGACTTGCTTCAAGAGTGTTTTGTGATTCACGTATACCAACAAAGATTATTGTAAAATTTTTATAAGCTAATGATTAGACCAGTTATGACCTATGGAGCAAAACGTTGGGCAATCAGAAAATAACAAACGCAAAAGATGAGTGTAGTATAAATGAGGATATTGAGATAGATGTGGTAAACCTAGAAAAGGGAGAATAAAAAATGAGTGCATTTTGGAGCATTTAGGGTTAGCATCAACACAAAATATATAAAAAAGAGACTCATTCGAGATAGTTTGGACGCATCCAACATAGGACAATAACGATATTGGTGAGGAAAAGTATCTACAATGTAGGTTGATGGCCCCTCACCTCAAGAAAAGGGGTAGTCTGCAGAGGACATAGATAGAAGTAGGAAGGATAGCTCTGAAGAAGGTGCAACCTATCTGAGTATCTGGCACGGGATAGACTGGAATGGATAAACAAAATTTAGAAGCCAGTCCCCGACATTGGGACAAGTCTTTGATGATGATGATGGTTCTTATAACCTGCTAAACCTAAATGGTTTCTTCTAACACTCCATAAATCAGTTTGAATGACAAATTCTCTCGACTCTAGGATTTATCAAAGCATCAGTGAGAAAGTTATGCTTCCACTAGCCTTACAACAGGTAAGGGTGCTCTTGGTCGAGCTAGCCTAAGCCGAACCCAAGCCCATTCCATGTTGGACTAGATTTGTGCTTTGTTTTTAGCTCATAGGCTTGTACCGAAGCCTCATGTTTAGCTCAATTATCATGTTATTGAATGTCACACAGTATGTTGCCTACAACCAGTCAACTGAACCCTTTTTATAAAAACTGCTAGAAGTACTAGAAAACCCTAGAATAAATCCAGATCATTCATCCGACTGGGAAAACTCCAAGTCCAGACTGCGTAAAAATAATACTCCTAATGATATTAGATTGATTAACATGAATGGAATAGATCAAAACCAAAGTTTCCTAACTCTGCTGGAATGTCTAGAACATGTTGGGCAACTTCAATTGTAGTTCCAATGTGGCCCCACCAAACCACTGAATGGACCCCACGAAGTTGAAGTGCACCCTTGGGCGACCCAACAGGATACAGGTATCCAGTGGGTTTGGGCGCAGTTCGATCGATTGAATTAGGCGCAGTTCGATCGATTGAATTAGGCTCAACTAAACAACATGTTTGTTGTTTTATTCTGCAAACAGAATTTCTGCAAATTACAGAAGGACCGCAGTAGATAAGGGTGCCCTTGATATGTCTTGAAATGGTTTTTTGCAACGAGAGCATCCAATGATTCTCATATGAGTTGTAATGCTCTAGACAAGAGAGAAGGAACACCTTGTAGGAATACAAAATGACAGCAATATTCTATATATATGGCATTTTCTAACTTCAGAATTACCAGGCATGTCTAAGTTCTAACCCACATTTTCAACACATCTCCAGTTCTGATCTTCAAGAAGAAATAAACTCAACAGCAGCCATGTCATAAATAACTTGTTGATCCACTTGCCTGACGAAAGCACTTAAGAAGATATACATAGCGCAGGATTAGTACAGAACATGAAGGCAATGGATTTTGTGAATCATCTATTGTCGTTGAAGTAATTAGAGACGATCCATAAAATTTCCTTGGTATGAATCCATGGATAAGAATCTAAGAATCTCACTTTCAAACTGGAGAATAAATCAAATATGCACGTGGTCTAGTTAGACCAAGAATCATTTTTGTGATAAAAAGCTGAGACACAAGAAAGTAAACAAGGTCTTGGACTAAATGATGAATCAAGTAATCATTTCAAATAATGAAAGTTGCTCATCTCTCTAAATAATGAGTGGAAAAAATAAAACTCACAAGGACAACCCTAAATAGATGGGATAAGGACTTCTTGATGATGCCGATGATGATCAACAACCCTTTCAATATCAGAATCTCATTGCTTTTCAAAAAGTATAGGAAGGTAAATATATAAAAATTTCATTGACTAAAGAGGGACAAATTTAACATGAAACTCTACCAATTCAACAAAAAGAACAAGAAGTTATACCAGCATAAGAAAATGATCAAAGGAAGTTAGTTGTCAACAGTAGCTGAGTTGTGAAAATTGATGAATTCTAGATTTGAAAAATATCAAACAGAAATTATTGTCTTCAGTTCATGCACTCCTAGTTAGAACAATAATACCCAGTATAGGTTCACTACAGAAAAAACAAAATATAATATCTTCCAAATCAATTCCACCTTATCCAAAATTACTTTAAAAAAAAATAGTATTGTTTTTATAACAGAAGCCATGCAGGAGGAAAAGCTATATTCAACAAAGCTCAAGATGCAAGAAGTAGCAAGGAACTTCGATGAAAATTAAACAAAAGAAAAGAAGAGTAGGAATGAGTCTCATGTAAAAAAAAAAAACACGTTAATTAGAAACTTCCAATATATCACTAATGAACACAATAATGTTTTTGTTTGGTAACACTTGCCAGCGAAAAAAGCCAGTTTTGTTTTGATAAGATTGATGAGACCATGGTGTCTTCACACATTCACCAAGGACGATCATCACCATTGACAACCCAAGGAGTTTAAAAAAGGAGAAGCACTTGGTCAATGCATCCATAAATGAGAAGTAAAGACAGAAGTTTCATTGAATTGTATAAATGAAAGTTGCAAGTGAATTTATAGAGGATGGGAAGACAATCGAACAATCCTAGCTAGGATTTCCTATCCTCTTCATGAGATGATTACATGCCAATCTCATTGCTAATGATATATCCGGGTCAAACATAAAACCCATTTGGTTGCATCTACTTCATACATCTTCCTCCCCCAAAACGAACAAAATTAACCGCTTGGTCAGTCAAATGTGCATTTATTGGATATGCCCCTGGTTTAAAATAGCGGTATTGGTCGCCGTATTGGCCGGGAAAAAAACCGATATGATATCGGTATCGGTCGCGGTTATTGTTCAGTCACGGTCGTCGGCTCGTTGCGATGTGAATTATTTTTTAATCCAAAAAAATTCGCAAAAACATCCCAAAAAAACCCAAAATATTAGAAAATGATGGAAAAAAATGTTTTTTTTCCATTAGTAACAACAATAAATCAAAATATCAGTCACCTTAAGTTATGAGTCCTGCCTGTGTCGCAGTTCGTTGTTTTCTCCAGTATTTCATATAATGTAACTATTATTTTGGATCACGGTCAATTTATTAGTATAAAATATAAGAAAATAAAGATAACATAACAATTATCTATACACTATTAATAAGCTATTAGTATTTACTATTTAGTATCATAAATACTCCAACAATTCTTTTAAAGTAGAAGATTAAAAAAAAAAACATTTTTCTACACCCAAAATCATGTTTATAAGTAGGTCAAGCATGAAAGTGTAGATCTAAGTGAAAAACACAACACAAACCCAAAAATGACATGCCAATGATCTTTTCATTCATTTCTATGTTTTATCTAAAAATAAAAAATAAAAAACACATCATAGTAAAAATAAGAGAGTTAAGTTGATTTTCTCTTACTAAATAAAATGATTTCTTCAAAAAATAGTGTTGAAATTTAGAAATATGTAAGAGAATGAGCTATGGAGACATGATTGCTCTAAGGAGATGAGGAGAGAGGAGAAGAAAATGGGGGAATAGGGAAAAAGTTACTTTGACCATTACTCCTCTCTGGCCGATATCGGTCAAACCGATATTTTGACCATATCGGCTAACATTGGCTAATATTTTGGGGATATTTTACCTGACTCGGTATCGCAGCAAAATATCGTCACGATTTGGGCCGATACTGGTTCATATCGCCAATATGAACCAGTATTGGCCGAGATTTTAAACCATGGGTATGCCCCTCATCAAAAAGGATTTCTTTGTAGTGATCCAGGTATACAATGTTATGACCACATGTTTGTAATATACAAATGGGCTGGACCTTCACGGGCTTTATGTTTGACTTGGATATATCATTAACACTCATTACATGAAATGAAATTTTCATTCCTTCCTCTTATTGATTAAATGTCAATCCATTGTCTTTTATTGATTACATGTCAATCAATTATCAAGCCAGTTTTAGATATCTTCATAGTATTCTCTAAACAAATAACTAGATCTAGGAAATTCTATTGGAAATTTATGTACTAAGAAAGTAGACACAGTTGGTCAAGGGGCTGAGCATGGGTTTGACCCAATAGGTCAGTAATCCATGGGCTTGGCTCAATTGGATGGCCCGCCATGGGTTAGGCCCATTGTGCTGGCCAACTGTGGTCCTTTAGTAGACTTTGACACCCATGATGCTATAAGGCTGCAATCCAAGGCACAGCTATTTGTCCAACACAAATTACAGAATATTTACAATGCAACCAGCATTACAAGTTAGGTAAATAAGGAAAATATAATAGGATCAACCATCACATGGACTCTTATACACTCATTCAGATCAGATGATTTAATTAGCAAAGATAAAGCAATAAATAACAGGTAATAAAGAAAAAGCTCAAATTTTTCACTTGAATTTTTTTTTTAAATTCACTGTCAGGTCACCAAGTCAAGTTGCTAACTGCAAAATAGAAAGGATAAATTGAAATATAAAAGACTTGTGGAAATGCTTCTGGGTAAAGAAAAACTACTCGCAACTGTTTGAAGAGCTGCAACTTCTCCCTTCAATAAGGCAATTTCCCATTTCCACTTCATCGACTCTAGGTCTACAAGCGCCAGAGGAGAATCTTTGAACCCAACTGGCACCATTCAAGTTTGACACTCTTTCGAGACCAATAGGCTCCTCTAAACTAGACATTATGGCAGTAAAACTGGAACGCAAAAGAGAAACTCAAATAAGTGTATGTGAGAAGCATGTATTCAACCATGAACAATAGTGCAGGGCTTTCGATGTCCGCATTAGAAAAGCAGTATTGCATGAAGGATTTACCATCTAAGAAAACAGATTCTTTGAGCTCAGTTAAAAGATAAGTACATGATTGACAACATAAACTAAATCCTTTGAGGACAGCACAATTGTTTGAGATATGCATGTATTAACAAGGTTTAAGAAGCTAGACGCTTGTCACACTGCTATGATAAAGTATGATTCATATAATATTTGAAGGCCAAGCATATCTTTAAGCCACTTTACATCAAGCTTAGTGGCCATTAGAAATCCATGTTGTCCACAATAACAACAATATATCTCACTGACAGGAGTGAACTGCTTAGAACCAGCAATGAACACTAAACATCTAAAATTAATTAGAAAACAACCACAGCATAAAAGAAAATTTTATCATATAACTGCTTTTCCCTGTTATACAGGTCAGGCTAATAAAGGAGTATCCATAAACAATATCAACATATAATTTGCCTTTAAGCATGGCTCCAAAACTTGGTCTCTATCACCGAGTTGGACACCACTGAGTCCATTATGATTCAGCAGAGTTGCACCAGGAGTCAGCTCATGCGTCATAAGGATGAGACATTTGAGTTTTGAGTGGTATCCTAGTAATTCATTAAGCATTTTAGTGTTTATATTGAGAACATGTCAAAGTCAGTTCATGTGGGATTTTTGGAAACCTTCACCTATCTAAGATTAGTCAGACAGTAAGACTGACTAATGTTTGTCAGACACTAACACTGACTTGTGTCAGTTAGACAATACTAGGCATGCCCACTAAACCCAAGAAATAGAGGGCGAATGGAGGTGACAACTAACAGAAGCAAGCTCCACCAAGCATTGCTAGCTTTTAGATCTACAGCGATCAGTGTGAGCCATTTATTTTAACTTTATTTTTACATTTGCTTCATATAATTGGATGAGATGGCTGAGACTTTCCAAAGGAATACTTTTTTTTTATTATTCTTTTTTCCTTTTTATGTTGTTGCAGATGGATAATTCAGACTCCTCTAGAATTTTTCAGGCCATGGGGCTCATCAGTGTGCCACACATGTCACCTGAAATACGTCAGTAAGAAACATTAGTACCTGACTAATTTTAATCAAGCTTACAAGGTTTGACAATTTAAGGTCAAGATTAAAAAGAACTTTAAAAGTTTCTTTTATGGTTTAGATATGATTCTTAGAAGAACTATGGAAGATTTTTCGTATTTAATTAATGCTAAATATATCCCAATAGCAAATTAAATCTTTTAGGGTGTTTTATCTACTTCAGACTTCAGAGAGCCCAAAATATATAGTATAGTTGTTCCTACCCTTGTAGCGCACTTGTGATTTATGCATTGATTTAAGCTTGATTGTGGTTGCATGTAACAGTTTGGGATTTGGTCAATTTTCCATGCATAATAACCTAGTGAACTTGAACATACTAAATGGTCTGCACACACAATCCCCATCACTCCAAAGAAATAACTTTTTGAGCATTGCCAACTAGGCCACTATAAATTAGAGCTGGCTAGAAATGTGAGAGAACAAGAAACCAACCAAAAATTCCTTCACCAATATAATACGCCTTGCCAACTTCACAACACAATTATGACAGAAATTCAACAATAGATTTACAAGTAACATCTTTGATTCTTCCACACAAACTATTGAGGTAGAAGTTGCAGCAGTTTGAAATGCAAAGAAGTTTCTGAAGGAAGTTATCTAGTTCATACCCTAAGAATTCACTAAATCCATAAAATAGATGGAAATGAGATGCCGCACATCGTTGCTTCATTTGAAATTCTAGTTGATCAAAGAGATCCTCCTTTCTAATATGGTTGACAAATCTAGGATATCATTAGACAGGGAAACTCGATTGAAGATGAATTTGCTAATTCTAAAGTAGTAATACCAAAATGCAAGAAGAATATGCTTGATTCCTAATGAGATCCTCATTAAGCTTCCTCTCTATTTATAATCATTGATTTCTACTCTAGGGAGAAATATAGCAGCATCGACACATTCCAAATGCAAGCCATTTCTGCCAGACAAAATTCCTGCTTTCTTGATTGGTAACAGTTGTAGCTGTGTACCCAACCAATTCAGTTTATAAAAAAAAAAGTATATCTTTACAAACTACAGCTATTGTTTCACAAAACTCACTCATTACAGTAGAACGATCACAGCCTTGGTTTGAAATCATTCCACAGAGACTCCCAAGTCCCAATAGCAATTCTACTAGTCACACTTTCACCTACCTACATACACCGGGACACCTTACTTGGGCACACACGTGAAATCTTACCTGTTCATCGAGTCATGGGTGTGATAGCATAGCATCCCAAATTCAAGCCAGTCAGACTAACCCAACCACTATATCAATGAATTGCAAACCCAATGTCCATTACCGACTCATTTTCCAATCTTTCCGTCTTCATTTCATGAAATTCAGAACGGTTATGAAAGACCCACTCCCACCTGCTTAATCACCATACAAAGTCACATCCACCGCAAAACCCCACTTATCTCACCACATGTCCCCTCTTCACCTCAAAACTACCAAAACAGACCTCAAAAGAAACCCCACAAATGCAAACCTCAAATCACCAAAAATAACACCAATCACCACATTAAAACAAGAGAAAAACCCAACACAAGACAACTCATAATCACCAATCCTATTTATCTATCTATCGATTAAAGATCGCATTTTTGAAGCCCCTACATGATTAAATTCAAATAAGACGGAATTTGAACACAGTCCAACCGAAAAACATAGAAAAAGAAAAGATATATGCTAGAATCCGATAAAGATTGCAAATTTAAATCCTAAAAGAAGGGAAACAGTGGCATTGGAAGCGAGTTGAATTGAAACGGACCTGAGATGGAGCCTGGAATGGGAAGGAGAAAGAGAGAGATGGAAGAAGCTAGGGTTTGTTTGTAAGAGGGAGGTGGGTAGATGAGGAAGAGAAGGTGAGAAAAGGGAATTAGAAGGGAAAGAAGAGAAGAGGAGTCGTTTGTTGCAAGCGTGGGTAGGTGAACCAACGAACGGTACCTCTTTTTCTCCTCTCTCTCTTTATATTTGACTGGGGACTTCGTAGAAGGAGGAAGAATGCGAGATGGTTTTCAGTTGAGACCGATTAATCTCCGGACCCAATCACCTATCGCATGGCAGTTGTTGTTCCTTCATCCTAAATGGATCAATGAGAGTAAGCCACATCATCTAAAAGTTTAGTTAATTTTCTTTCATCTAATTTAAATTTTTGAAACACGCAAGGAATTGTTATTGTTCCAATCATAACAAAAGTATAACAACTGCAATACGTAATCCGGATTCTTTTTCTCATAGAAGTGTCAAATTTAACCATTAAAAATAACGATGATAATAATAATAATAATAATAATAAAAGATTTTAGAAGTTGGAGCGCTATCATTTCTTCCATCTAAAAGTACGAAATTGATTTATAGAATTAGATTAGAGGTTCCACCTTTTATATGTGGGTCATTTATTTCATCACCTTAATTAAATTGCTTCAATAAATATTAATTACAATTTTTTTTCCACTTATGGGGTGGGGTAAAAAGTTTTTAAAAAACATTCTTTTGTTGCTGTATTTCAAACCAATTTGGCTACACCAACATTATCGTGTGCCTTGTATGGAAAAATATAGACAACATTTTGTTGTTGGGTTGCAAGATCGTCACAAAGAGAGTCCCTCAACAGTGCGGTAAACATTAACCACTCACAAGCTAAATCAAAATCAAGGAGGATATATGGACTTGGTTGTGTTTGGACTAGATGGCTAACAATGATAAAATGCATCTGATTTTTCCTACTCTCGTTTTCCACCTTTTCACCTTTGATAGAAGTGGGACTGGCTTATGCACTTGTATTTAGTTTGCCAAAATCAGGGATGTTCATGGGCTAGGACAACACAAGACGATGCTTGACCACTTTCGCTCATTTATTTATCAGGCCCACATTCAGCCCCACAAGCCTAAAACTCGGATCAGATCAGGCTAATCCCTTATAGCAGAAATATATACACCCTTTGGGCTTGTTTGTTTGCATTATGATACATATAATTGAATATATAAGGTTCCTACCATAAAAAAGTAGATGGAAAATGAATAAACAGACCATTATCCTTATAATTCATTTCTCATCTGCTTTTGATTTTATTTCTATAAAAGAAATTATTATTTGATGCCCATTTTACAAATCTCACCTCTAATCTTCATTTTTAACCACTTAAAATATGAATCCAATGTATTAAATTTATATGTATTTTAATGCAAACAAATAGCCATTTGTGTTCAACATATAAGGGGTGGACCTCACACACACAAAATTGAGTTTCTTGTGAGTGTTAATGCCTTAGTCCTAGAAGTGGAAAAAGACAAACTTCCAATTCATGTAGACCCCAAATATAAAATGTCACATTGCAATTAGCTACCCAAAAAATTGTGTGAACCTAAACTTTTCTATCCTAATGAAGGGAAATATGTGTTCACTACTTCCCTTCGTCCGGCCTTTTCCCTTTTAGTTAAATGAAAATAACATGTACCTGAACCAAAAAAAAAAGTGGGTACAAGTACATACAGCCGAAATATGCCATGGGCTTTTGTCCTGACAATAAGGTCCTCAGATGGCCACCAGCATTTGAAAATACTAGTGTAAATACATGTTCTACTCATGCAGATAATCCCAAAGTCAATGACTTTTTATTTTTTATTTTTTTGCTATTTGAGGTTTCCAATCCTTTAGAGCCGGGTAAACTCTCCTATAGTCTCAATGTAGTAGTGCAGTTTCGAACCTAGAACCTTTAGGTGCAAACCGTGGTCCTAGGCCAACAGAGCTACACTTTGGACTTACATATATGTCATGTAAAAAAGTCTTGGATTCACAATTGTGCTTATTGCAATATTAATATGATTATGGTACAATATTTTGTGATATTCTTTTTTTTTTTTTTTGAAGATCTGCATATGCTTTGAAAATTATTATTTTTTATAATTTTAAATATATTTTATAATTAGCCTAATTTTTTTCTTTTTAAAACTAAGAATGGAAAAAATTTGAGATGTCCCCCATGATTATGAGATTAATGTTACATGTGACAATGGTGGTGAGCATTATTTAGAAAAGCATCATAACCCAATTGAGAGAGAGAGAGAGAGAGAGATCCTATAATTCATTTTCTGTTATAGTCAATTTCAGAGAGGGGCCTACCTAACCTAGCCGTGTGGGTCAAATAGTTTTGACCAAGAATTTGGCTGACTTGTACCAGTGGCAAGACCTGATGACTGCTCAACTGTCTCTTTTCTGATGAATAAATACATTTTATCCTCAAATTCTCATTAGAAAGTCCTCTATTCTTACGCCCTTTTCCAATAGGAAAGTTCGACTATTGAGTAAAGGTAAAATAAAGCACTGGAACCATATTATTGGTGTTAAGGCCAAAAACATATCCAAATTAATGGATCTACCAACTAACTAAATGGAGCTGACAAAATGGTGGATGGTAAAACCCGCCACCATATCTGAAAACCAAAGAGCCCTTCAACCACCTCACCGGCCCTTCCATTATTTTGCACTTGTATAATTGTGGCTCCTTCATCGACAGTTGAGATGTTTTACATGTGTGCCTGCAAATATGCGGTACTCATTATGCAGCTTTTGTTTTGTTGAGTTTTGAATTTCTAAACATTCTAACCAAAGTCTCCCAGTCAGAGAAGCCAATATTGAAGAAGGAAAAAGGTGAAAAAAGGATGAACATTCATTCACAAATGACTACCAAATGGTCTCAAGACAAGTGAAAAAAGTGGCACTAGGAATTGATTCTTGAGCAATCGGGTGACATGCGTTCGCTGATGGAACCAGGGGGGTTGGCAGGGGCTATGGCCCCCAAAATTTTTCAGAATCCCACCTGGAATTTTAGAAACGTTCATGGTTCCAAAGAAAAAAAATTAAAAAAAAACTATATATTTCCCCCCTCCCTACAAGGAAGAATTCATGGGTCCGCCTCTACATGGTTGGTTGCCAAGCAACCGCTTGTTACTGTCTTAAATAGTTATAGGACTTGATTTGACGTGTTCCACCAGTCATAGGGCTTTTGGTGTAGTGGTTACGTCCATAATATTTGGTATTGACTCGAAAAGGGCTACTTGGAGTGGATCGTGAGTCGTCTAAAAAATTTGAGAAAATGGCTACCTACCACCAGAGTTAAAGCCGCCACGGGGAGGGCAACTTGGTTTAAAGTGTGAGCTGTCCCAAGAGGTACTCGGCCGCGGAAGCGCGGTAGTCTGTTACGATCCTAAATAGTTATTAGACTTGATTTGATGTGTTCTATCAGTCTGAAGGCTTTTGGTGTATTGGTTAGGTCAATAACACTTTGGAACCCCTTTTGCAACCTCTTATTATATATATCGTGCGCATGGATCTTACGGTGCATGTCACCTAGCGGGGCCCACCTAGTCACAATTTAAATGGGCCAAACACACCCATTAATTGAATGTCATTGGTCCCATTCTCCACACCGATTCCAATGGAACTGGCCGTTGGATCAACTATCATTTCTTTATATTATATAAAAATATTAAAATTATGGGTCATGGATCAAGGGATTAAGATTACCTGACGTGTCAGGAAATTTACATAAAGATAGCCCATCTAGGTTTGTCGACCCCCCACATTTCCCTGCTTGGTGGGGCCTAGATGGGTCCATTAGCGGGGATGCATAAGGGACCCAACCTTTATATTGCGCACGTGGCTCTGTACACACAAGGATGTGTTGGAATTTGAGATTCTTCGAGACAATTAATGAAGAGTTAAAAATGATTATGCGTTGGAATTATTGTCAACACATTGTCACAAGCATTGCAAACAAGTCAGAGGCCATGGAGACAGAGGTTTCACGAGCTAGAGCGCGACTATGCAATTTCCAAACAGCAGCAGACAGCAGCCTCGCGCGCTCGAGCGCGTGAAGGTGCGCTCGAGCGCGCACAGTCGGATTCAGCCAAAGTCGAGACAGCAGTCTCGCGCGCTCGAGCGCGTGTAGGTGCGCTCGAGCGCGTGAGCGGAGAATTTTTAGGATCTTCACGATTTCGTATTTCTTTGATGGAAATCTATGTTTAAGATGACCTAATCTTATTTAAGAGGAGATTAGACTCGTGGAAGGGTGTGGGGGAAGTATCTCTTCTATCAAACAAAGGTGAGGAGAGTTTTTCAAGAGAGATTTAGAGAGAAGAGTGATTGTGAGAAGAAGGTGCTGCTGGGATTGCTGTGTTGCAGGTTTCTACAGCAAGTGTGGACGAGAATGTGCTCATGAAGATGATGATTCGTTCATAGATAAGTGTCTCTCTGTTTATAACTTAAAATTCAATTTGTAAGGGATTGAGAGAGAGAGATTGTAGAAGGGAAGGGCTGTAGAAAGAACTAAACTCTTATTCTGTAAAACATCAAGTGGGTGCTTGGTGTTGGGGATTTGGTGATCCTGTCTGTTGGTGCAGACATATTGGAAAGGGAGTAGGTGCTTCCTAGATAGTGGGTGCTATCTGAAACTCAAGGGTGGGTGCTCTTTGTCGTTGGTGCGACTAAATAGATTCAGACCTATTCCGGATCGGTGTTCGGAAAGTCTTTGAACCGTGGACGTAGCCTTTTTGGTGAACCACGTTAAATCTGTTGTCCGTGTGTGTGATTTGATCTTTTGTTGTTGAAATTGGACCTGATTTTAGAGATCACTGATTCACCCCCCCCCCCCCCCCCCCTCTCAGTGATCGCGATATCCAACAATTGGTATCAGAGCCCGGCTCCCTTGATAAGCTTAACACGCTGAGGGTGATCTATTGTCAAATCACATGGCATCTAATACAGGGAATATGAAAGCACCTTTGTTTGATGGCTCTAATTACTCCTTCTGGAAGATCAGAATGCAGGCCTTCATTAAATCACTTGGCTATGATGTCTGGGAGGCTGTCAGAGTCGGTTACAATGCTGCCATCGTACCCACTGATGCTGCAACGAAGAAGTTAGCAGACAACGACTCCAAGGCGCAGAATGCACTCTTTAGTGGTCTTGTGGACAGCGAGCTGGTCAAAGTTATTGCATGCAAAACAGCCAAGGAAATATGGGACAAGTTGCAAAGCATTCATGAAGGTGATGAGAAGATTAAAGAAGCAAAGTTGCAAACCCATCGCTCTCAATTCGAGTCTCTTCGCATGGAGGAAAGCGAGAATATTGATTCTTACTTGCAACGAGTGAATGAAGTCACGAATGACATTCGTGGACTAGGGGAGGAAATTAAGGAACCAGTCATCGTCAAAAAGGTTCTAAGATCTCTTCTTTCCCGGTTTGATTCCAAAGTCTCTGCCATTGAAGAAGCTAAGGATCTGAATGCCTTCACCATGGATGAATTGCATGGTACACTCACTGCCTACGAGATGCGCATAGGCAAGACATCATCATCTGATAGAGAAGCGGCCTTCAAAGCTCAGAAGAAAGGGAAAGAAATTACTGGTCATGAGGCTGATACTGAAGATGATGAGCTTGAGGCTCAATTTGTTAGAAAGCTGAAGAAAGGAAGCAATGGAAAGTACAAAGGGAAGCTACCCTTTAAATGCTTCAATTGTGGAGGTGTTGGCCATTTTGCTGCCAAGTGTCCGCTGAAAGAAGACAATGATAATGACTCTTATACTGATAAGAGTAAAAGGAAGAAAAATTTCAGAAAAGGGGGCAAAGCACAAACCTTTATAAGCCAACAAGATGACAGCACATCTGAAACTTCAAACGATGATGAATCAACTGAAGCTCTCTTCATGGTTACTGTTGAAGAAGAAGAGGAGCAAGAGCTGGAAGAAGAAGAGGAGGCCGAGGTCAATCTTGAAGAAGAACTCATTGCTGCACTTGAGGAGCTTAGCATGGAGCGTAAAACAAGTAAGAAAAATCTGAAACTTCTCCATGAATCTGAAAGTTCAGTTATTGCTTTGAAAACTCAAGTTGAAGAATATAAAAGAATGGTGGAAGTCCTTGAAAATCAAATAAGTATAAAAAAGGAAGAGGCTATGAAACTTGAAACTGAAATCGCTAGAGCAAAGGCTGAAAACTTGGAAAGTAGACAAAAACTCAAAGCGCTCCAAGCGATTGAAGGGACAATGAAACTCAATGAAATTCTGAAAGTTCAAAAGCCCTTCCACAATAAATTTGGTATTGGATTTGAGATCGGAGAATCCTCTAAGGCTACACCTTCTTTGTCTATGAAACAAAGTGCTATACCTCTCAAGGCCACAAAGCTTCAAATTCAGCCTAGTATTGAGATGGTAAATAAGAAAAGGTTTGTGGAGTTTAATCAGCCACCTAAGAAAGGAAGGATGTTCAGATTCTACGGTTATTGCTTTCATTGTAATAGATATGGTCATAAAAGAACTGATTGTAGATTCTATGTGAGAAACAGTCCTTTAGTGACTAGGAACCCTTTTTCAATCCTAAACGGCCACAAAATTGAGTGCCATAAGTGTTATAATTATGGACACTTGGCTAGGGATTGTAGATTGCCTATTACTAACCAATTTCAGGTTGAAAAGAAACCCAAGTTAGTCAAGGCTTGGAGGGCAAAGAAAAGTGCAGAAAATACCAAGGAATCACTCATTGTGCAAATGGCATTCAATGCACAAAAGAAGGCAGCACCATGGGTCCTTGATAGTGGCTGTTCAAGCCATATGACAGGTGATAAAGATAAATTCATCAAATTACAGCACTATGAAGGCGGATCAGTGAAGTTTGGTAACAATGATGGTGCCAAGATCTGCGGAAAAGGTGTTGTTCAGCTAATGGCAAACAAGATCAAATCAGAAGAAGTCTTATATGTGTCTGGACTGAGACACAACTTGCTAAGTGTGAGCCAGATCTGTGACAAGGGCCACGAAGTTGCCTTCACAAAGAATGGGTTTGTTATCAAGAAGTGTAGCAACGGCAAAACAGTGGCTACTGGATCTAGGACTGCTGGGAATCTCTATACATTGTCAGATGGAGCTGAAAAGACTTGCTTAATAAGTCGGACAGAGGAAAGTTGGTTGTGGCACAAACGCCTAGGACATCTAAGTTTTGATAACATGTCAAAAATTTGCAAATCAAAGGTTGTAAGAGGTATGTCTACAGTTGAAAAGCCTTCCAACCCCATTTGTGATTCCTGTCAAAAGGGAAAGCAAACGAGGGTAATGTTCAAGTCAAAGGAGCATCATTCAAAGAAACCTCTTGAGCTAGTGCACACTGATCTCTGTGGTCCTATGCGAACTCGAAGCACCAATGGAGATAAGTATTTCATGTTATGCATTGATGATTATACTCGTATGACATGGGTATTGTTTCTTAAGCATAAACATCAAGCACTTGATCGGTTCAAAGTGTTTAAAGCACAGGTTGAGAACATGCTAGGGAAGCGAATCAAGACGCTAAGGTCTGATCGTGGAGGCGAATTCACATCTGAAGAATTTACCAAGTTCTGTGAGCATCATGGCATTCAACGGCAATACTCAGCCCCTAGAACTCCACAGCAGAATGGAGTTGTTGAACGCAAGAACCGCACCGTGCAGGAGATGGCACGCACTATGCTGGTTGAGAGCAAATTGGCTAATAAATACTGGAAGGAAGCAATTCATACGGCTGTATACATTCAGAATCGATGCTTGATCAGGCCACATGAAGACAAAACTCCCTATGAGCTATGGTTTGGAAGAAAAGCAACAGTCAAGCACTTCAGAGTCTTCGGTAGCAAGTGTTATATCAAGCGGCTCGAACAAAATCCAGGAAAATTCGAGGAAAGAGCCGATGAAGGTATATTTCTGGGTTACTCCTCCTCTAGTAAGGCTTACCGGTGTCTTAACAAAAGGACCAGAAAGATCATAGAAAGTGCTGATGTTAGAATTAATGAACATCATGAATCCATGCCTATGTCTAGTGAAGGAAGCACAATTTATGAAAATCTCTCTGAATCAGAGAATGAAAGGTCTGAATCCAATACATCAAGGGATAGTTCAGAAGTCACCTCTCCTACTAAACATAGGACTTGGGTAGAGCACCACCCTAAGGATCAAATCATTGGAGATCCTCAGGCCGGTGTTCAAACTAGACAAAATGTAGTTAGCAATTACTCACTTGTGTCCACCATTGAACCCAAGACTGTGGCTGAAGCCAGTCTCGATGAAAGTTGGTTGAAAGCTATGCATGAGGAGTTGGAGCAAATAGAGAAGAACTCCACATGGGAACTAGTTCCTAGACCTACTGATAAGAATGTTATTGGTACTAAATGGGTCTTTCGGAATAAGTTGAATGAAGATGGTCAGGTCATAAGAAACAAAGCAAGGTTGGTTTGTAAAGGCTATGCTCAAGTTGAAGGCATAGATTTTGAAGAGACCTTTGCACCGGTGGCTCGTCTGGAAGCCATTCGTATGTTTCTTGCATTGGCTGCATACAAAACCTTCAAGGTTTTTCAGATGGATGTAAAGTCAGCTTTCTTGAATGGATTACTGGAAGAAGAGGTATACATTGAGCAACCTGATGGTTTTCTCATTAGCAAAAATTCAGACCTAGTGTGCAAGCTGAACAAAGCTCTTTATGGACTGAAGCAAGCGCCAAGGGCGTGGTATGCAAGACTAGACCTCTATCTCCGCAAGATCGGTTTTGGAAAAGGACTGGTTGATAGCAATCTTTATGTCAAAATAGAGTTAAGCAAACAGCTGGTTGTTATCGTTTATGTCGATGACATAATCTTTGGCGGAAATGATGAAGAATTGTGCAGGAATTTTGCTGAAGAGATGAAGAAAGAATTTGAGATGTCAATGCTTGGAGAACTGAAGTTCTTTCTTGGTTTGCAAGTTCAGCAGCTGAATCACGGTATCTTCATATCACAGATGAAGTACATCAAGGAAATGCTGAAGCGTTTTAACATGGAAGACAGCAAGCCAGTGAGCACACCAATGTCAACAAACACAAAGCTAAGCAAAGATGATAAGGGTTCGTCTGTTGATCACACCACCTATCGATCTATGATAGGAAGCTTGCTCTACTTGACTGCTACGAGACCGGATCTTCTACAAGCAGTATGTATGGTGGCTCGATTTCAAGCATCCCCAACTGAAACGCATCTTACAGCAGTAAAAAGGATCTTTCGATATCTGAAAGGTACTATGGAGCTTGGTATCTGGTATCCCAAAGGCAAATCCTTCACTCTTGTTGCATACTCTGACGCCGATTGGGCTGGATGTATAGATGATCGCAAGAGTACAAGCGGTGGCGCATTCTATCTTGGTGAAAGGTTGGTGGCATGGCACAGTAAGAAGCAAGATTCAGTATCCCTTTCGACAGCGGAAGCGGAATATATTGCAGCGGCAACTTGCTGTACGCAAGTGCTGTGGATGCGGCAAATGCTCTCTGATCTAGGAGTTCAAACAACTGATCCTACGCCGATCCTATGTGATAACACGAGTGCAATTCACATCTCTAAGAATCCTGTTCAGCACTCTCGAACGAAGCATGTTGCAATCCGCTATCACTTTCTCAAAGAAAAGGTTGCTGCTGGAGAGGTAAAGTTGGATTATGTTCCAACCACTGAACAAGTAGCTGATATCTTCACAAAGCCTCTACCAAAGGAAGTCTTCGAGTATCTTCGTAAGAAATTGGGAGTTACTCACTCTCCCAAGACTTAGAAGACCTTCGCGCAAGGGGGAGCAAATTTTCAATTTGTTTTTGCTCCTTCCACAGTCCCTTTGGATTTGTTGTCAAAGGGGGAGACAGTGTGGTCATTGAAAGCATGAAGACAGGGGGAGACCTTGGTATGGATTATTGAAGGTCTGTAATGAAGACACTTCAGAAGTTCAGCATGCTCCAAGTAGAAGCTCAGCATGCATGTTCCATGCATGTTCCAAGTGTTGCCAACAATTCCAAAGGGGGAGATTGTTGGAATTTGAGATTCTTCGAGACAATTAATGAAGAGTTAAAAATGATTATGCGTTGGAATTATTGTCAACACATTGTCACAAGCATTGCAAACAAGTCAGAGGCCATGGAGACAGAGGTTTCACGAGCTAGAGCGCGACTATGCAATTTCCAAACAGCAGCAGACAGCAGCCTCGCGCGCTCGAGCGCGTGAAGGTGCGCTCGAGCGCGCACAGTCGGATTCAGCCAAAGTCGAGACAGCAGTCTCGCGCGCTCGAGCGCGTGTAGGTGCGCTCGAGCGCGTGAGCGGAGAATTTTTAGGATCTTCACGATTTCGTATTTCTTTGATGGAAATCTATGTTTAAGATGACCTAATCTTATTTAAGAGGAGATTAGACTCGTGGAAGGGTGTGGGGGAAGTATCTCTTCTATCAAACAAAGGTGAGGAGAGTTTTTCAAGAGAGATTTAGAGAGAAGAGTGATTGTGAGAAGAAGGTGCTGCTGGGATTGCTGTGTTGCAGGTTTCTACAGCAAGTGTGGACGAGAATGTGCTCATGAAGATGATGATTCGTTCATAGATAAGTGTCTCTCTGTTTATAACTTAAAATTCAATTTGTAAGGGATTGAGAGAGAGAGATTGTAGAAGGGAAGGGCTGTAGAAAGAACTAAACTCTTATTCTGTAAAACATCAAGTGGGTGCTTGGTGTTGGGGATTTGGTGATCCTGTCTGTTGGTGCAGACATATTGGAAAGGGAGTAGGTGCTTCCTAGATAGTGGGTGCTATCTGAAACTCAAGGGTGGGTGCTCTTTGTCGTTGGTGCGACTAAATAGATTCAGACCTATTTCGGATCGGTGTTCGGAAAGTCTTTGAACCGTGGACGTAGCCTTTTTGGTGAACCACGTTAAATCTGTTGTCCGTGTGTGTGATTTGATCTTTTGTTGTTGAAATTGGACCTGATTTTAGAGATCACTGATTCACCCCCCCCTCTCAGTGATCGCGATATCCAACAGGATGTGGGGCCTACTTGGGTCCCCACATGGGGATGGGATGGAGGGGGATTTCAAGATCTACTTGCACCCCTCATCTCTGCAAAAAGTGTGCATTTGATCTAACGAAGTCCAGTCCATTTGCATGGGTACAAACTCGGTTGGATCCATAAACTATACATGAATCCTTTTATTCACTCGGATGGACATTAGGTGGGCCCCATTAGGGCAGTGCACAATTCACATCAGGCACACTTGATAACTACTCTGTGTTTTCCTCGGAAGATGAAAATAATGTTAAGTTGAATAAGTTTTACTTGTTAAATGATGACATTTTACACAGTTCTATTATTTTGAAGTGACATTGCATCTTGTGATTTTTGCACCATGTTAGAGAAGCAATGCCTACAATTCTAGTGGAATGCATGTTATCGGTAAAAATACTCATCACACCCGAAAGTGCAAAATAGAAACCACAGATATTGAAGGTTTAAATTTTCATTTTCACCTAAAATAAAAACATCATAGAGATAGATAGAATGTGGTTGCATGCAAACATGGCAAAGTCCCTTCCATTGACATTGATAACTGATCCAACGAACAGACCATGCACCTAAAAATATACAATTCATAATCTACAAAGCAATTATATACTGATTTGAGCATTAACCCTCAAATTAGACCAATGGCGCGCAGTATACCAAATTACAAAAAAAAAAAAAAAAAAAAAAAACCATAGAAGGTGACTGATTTTCTGAGTTTATAACACATATTTTTATGTCATTTTCATTAACTTTTCTTTCAGATCACTCAAAAGAGTGTATGCCATGTATTATACATTGTTATATATAAGTTGGGTACCTCAAGCCTATGCCCAAATCGGACCCATATTCTTCATTTGTTACAAACCCGACCAAAACCCAAGTTCCATTAAGCCAAACCCAAAACCCAAATCCAACATTTGGTCATATTGGGCCATCTATCTGGTTATTGTGTTGCAAGGGCCTCACTCAGTTCATAGGATGTGTGGCTTGGCCTTAGGCCTACCCTACCCACTCCTTTTTCCTTTTTGTTCGTTTTTCTACTAAAGCTTGAATATTCTTTTCTAAAGTTTTGTTTAATCAAGGTGCATTTCTCTTCTAATCTCATCTGTGGGGCTCATCTTCAAATAGTCCAAATTATTATTTTGAAACTTTTGAAAGCCTATTACATATAAGGGCATCAAAATCTTCAAGTCAAACCACAGTAGTTAATTATAAACTAATTATTGCATCCTTTAGCTTGTGATACACATTCTTTTTCCTTTTTTTCTCAGCTAAAAATTGAAAAATGGTTTGAATTAACCATATGTTGAACAAATAATCAATCCCACAGCACCCCTAAACTGATTTCATAAAAAGTCCCACAGCACTCCTAACACTGATTTCATCAAAATTTTATATAATACCACCGCAAAGAGTTTTAGGACTTGTAACACGCAATTTCTTAAGGTGGGACCCACCCATGAGAATAATTTGGCCTCTGCATTTCAATAATTTTTTTTTTTTAATTTGGCCTCTGCATTTCAATAATTTATTTATTTGTTTATTTATTTATTTATTTATTTTTTTGTGGTGTAGTGCACGGCCGACCAACTAAAACAGATCCCATGGTACCCAATTGTACTCCCTCCATTTATAGACATGTTGGATATTGATGTGGACCTGCCAGAACAGAACCCATTGAACCAAAACCACACACTATCCATGAGGCTGCCATTCAAAGCTCATCTCCTCTCCTTCATCACCATCTCAATTAAAAAAAAGAAGCAAATTAAACAAAGTATCATGGATTCTCTGTCTACATATTCCCCCCAGACTCTAGGGCTATCTTGTTTTGACATGTGGCATAAAAAGCCAAGGAAGGGATTACAGACGTACCACTCTGTATGTGTTTTCTCAGATCCCTATATTGGCTATTTGGCTTTGACATCCAATAGGCAGCACTGACCTAAAGTGGGGCCCACAACTTGAATCAGAACCGTTCACTCTCATCGTCATCTCCTTTGTACTAATTTAATTAGCTCTGTGGGGATTTGGACAACTTGGATTGTTGTTAACTGCATTTGCAAAACTTTTAAGGCTTGTGGTGTTTCACGATTGTTCTTTTCTTCGAAATATCTAAAACTACCCCGTTGTGGATTTTGATCTGTTTGGCGACTTGACCAATGCTAGAAAATGTTTGTTATTAGAGAGGAATATCTCCACCAACATTAACTAATTGATGTCACCCAATAAAAAGATTATGGTCTCTACCGGTAGTCTTGTAGTTGTTGATGTTGTTATTGTGGTCACCATCTACTTCCTTGTTCTAGAATTTTATATGTGATTTTCATTTTATTAACCTAAACCCATGAAAGTACTAAAACTTGCCTTAACACAGGCAGAGGTCCCAATAAAAACGATCTCAGACGAATATCAATTAACCGTGATTAAATTAGTAGTTAATCCTAATTCAGATTAAACAATCAAACCACAAGAGAGAAAGGACACACGGATTTATTCGTAGAAAACCCTGCTCGGAAAAAAACCACGGGTCTTACCGTCTAGGCCAACAGACAACCAAGCACTATGTAAAACTTAAAGATTACAAGACACTTACAACCCTTCTCAGTTATTGACTCAACCTAAGGACTGCTTCAGATCTTGTTGACTGCTCGTTACGAATCTTCACCGTGGTTGAACAAAAGAGTCTTCAAGAAAAGAGATGGAATTAGATCAAGACTTGAATCATCAGCGCAACAATAGAATAGATAGCCTTGGGGCAAAACAACGGATCTCTCTAACTCTCTCACACATGGATTTCTTCTCATTCAGAGTAGTAGTAGAGAGAAGAGATAAATAGCCCTTTTATAGAGAGTATTTCGTGTAGCAAGGGCTTCTTCAAACATGTAACTTCCTTTCAAGAAATTAGTAAGAGAAGTTCGTCCAGATTTAGAATTCCTAGGTTCGCTCGAGTGGAGCTGGGGTTCGCTCGAGCGAATTGCTCTCTTGAAACAGACGTTCAACGCATTGCTTCATGGGTCTAGCGAACAATTCTTTGTGAGGAGTTCGCTCGAGCGAACCACTCTCTATCTTCAAGAACTTCATTCCAGAACTGACATGGGTCTAGTGCACATTTTGATGGGTCGAGCTAACTAGGTTCTGTTTGGTCCGCTCGAGCGAAGTAAGTTTCGCTCGAGCGACCATTGTAAACCTTTAGCATACAGACTCTTTGGAATTTTTTCTATTTTAGACTCTGGCAGTCCTTTCCTAAACTCAACACATGATTAAAGAAACCCAGTTTTGTCCAATAACCTATGAATTAGCCAACTAAAATCTTTACAATCTCCCCTTTTGGCAATTCATGGACAAAACCCCTATTACATTGAAATCTACCCATCATTTCAACTCAAACTAAAATCATGACCAATCAGGATATAAAGTCTTTGGAGTACCTGCAAAAACTTCACTTAAAGATCAAGTGTATAACGTCATCGCAAATAACTGCCCCTTTTTGTTCATAAATTGGCAAAGTGAACCAATAGGAGAACAAACCAAAAGCAACATAAGCGAAAGAGAAGATTGAGATAAAACTAAATGAAAAGTTAGCAACTGGAGGTCAAAGTAGCAAATCTGAACAGATGATACCAAAACAACAAATGTGAAGAAGTAGTCCAAAAGCAACTAATCAGTAAGCAGAAATAAACACATCAAAGAACAAGTAAGAAAAGAGATTCAACAGCAGGGTGAAGTCACTGCGGTCCCTGTCCCATACGAGCCAAGAGCTCTGCAAGTGCAGCATTGACCTGAGTAAAACCCATATCAACCCATGTAGATAGATCTTGAACCTGAGCAGAAAGTTGATCAAATCGTTTGTACAGCCCTTAATGCTCCTCCTGACCTTGTGCAGCACCAATTTCTTCATCTTGGTTGCCTTCATCAGCGTGGGGTGCAAGAGGTATGTGTGCAGAGGACTAAGCTATAGTGCGGGAGTTGATATGATTCTTAACTTTAACGAAAGGCTCATTTTGACGGACCGGGATCTCCTTGAAAGCAAGGAATTCAGTGATGAAAACACCAAATGGTAAGAGAGAATTCCTTTTGGCTGTTAAGGTGCGAATAAGGACATGCAAAATCACCAACGGAATGTTGACTCTCTTCCCAGTGCCAATGCAATAAAGCAGATAATCATTCTGTTGTGCTACATCAGATGTATGACCTCGCGGTTCCAAATTATGGTACACAAACCGATTGAGAAACCGGTATTTAGCGGTGAGATTTCCATGCATTATAATACCTTTCGGCCAGCTAGTCAGAACATTGCAGATTGTAGTAGCCACTAGATCATATTCAATGGGCTTTAGGAGTTCATCAGGAATGGGATAATCAGCATTCTCCTCTTCAGGAATGTTGATGAAATCAGCAATATCCGAGACTGATGTAGTGACCCATTTTCCTCTCACATATGATTTTACCGAACTAGATTCCAGCACCTCCAAGTTGTAGTAAAATTCCCGAACCAAATCCACATGAATTTTCTTGGAGTCAAACTTCATCAGTGGGTACCAATCCCGATTAGCCAAACTCCTACAGACTGCCTTGTTATGCAATTCCTCTGCCACTTCCCTTTCAGATTCAATATTTCTGGTTGCAAACTGTTCATAATATTGAGTCGATTTCCCTAATGTAGGGAACCGAGTATGATCAAACGACGAAGAGGAGGAAGCCTCAGCATGAGGTCTCTTCTTTGGAGCCATAACTGTCATTGAAATCAAGGGATCTAATTAGCAAATATCCCCTGCAAAAATTTTTTTTGGGTATCTCCACCCAACACCAAATATGCATAAAGACAACATCTCCAATTGAGCATAACAATACTCCTCCATCCACAATCAACCAATGTCCAATGCAACGGGACAACAAGAAACAAAGTAGCAACATAGAACCATATCCACATTCACATATTTCTATCGAGATAAGTCTCCAGTTATGCCAACAAGTCTTCAGTCATTGAGCAAGACTCCACACATAACTCTCCTCCATAAACAGCAACATGAAATCCATAGATGTGCAAACGACATTCATCTAATTCCAATTTCATTCATAGAAAACACCATCAAATATCACCAAACACAGATACTAAGAAGAAGATGAAAGAGAGCATTGTGCAATAGATGTTGATGACAACCAAAGAAAATTTAAAATGAATCTCCTTAAAAACCAATCCAAAGTGAAAATAGGATGCATGCAAAGGATAAAGAAAATGCATGAAGTAGTATGCAAATGGGAATGAAAACCCTAACGAAAAGAAAGAACAAAAATGCACAATAGGCCAAGAAAATGAATTTTTTTTTGGAGATAAATGAAAATAGATGACAAACAAATAAGATTTGATGAAGGAAGAAGGAAGAAAATACCTCGAGGAAGGAGATTAGGGCACATGGATGGTGGAGGAGAAAACAGGGAGAAAAATGCTAGGGATAGCAGAGAAGGGAGGAAGAAGAAGTGGGGGAAGAGGAAAACTCTCGCGATATTACTGCGTGGGGTTCACTAGAGCGACCACTCAAGTTCGCTCGAGCGAACTGCCAAGGGTTTCAGATTTTTGAAAGCAGTGCGACAAAAATACTTTAACGTCTCATTTTAGGTCAAATCTCTCCATGAACAGTGAATAGATGCCACTGTAGAAATTTTGACCAGGGTAAGCACATAATGAAGAGGTGAACAATATGACCATAAAAAATAAAGAATAAAAAAAAAGTGTGCTCTACTCCCTTTAAATCTCCTCAAGATGAACTATTTATTGCATAGGGAGCACACCCATCAACAAAACAGTTGAGCAAATGAATTTCCCCTTTTTTTTTTTGGTCGTAAAAGCGGGGACAGGCTAAAACATTATGGGTGACGTTCACACTAATGAACATGGTAGCCTTCTCCAAATGAAAATTACCAAATAAGTGGAAGCTTTCACACACATTCGTAGGAAGCCCTCTTCCTCTGGTTTAACTTTATTGCTACAATATCTCTCAAAAATAAAAACGGAGGTAGAAGTGAGAGAATTAATTCATGCAGTGCAAAAAAAAAAAAAAGGTCATGTGACAATGTGAGTGTGCACTTAAACAAATAAAAATTATTGAGTGTAGGGAATAAAAGAAATCCCTAACGATTTATGCAAAGATTCAAACCGGGTTGCATCCAAAGGTTTTGTAACGATATTCGCAAGTTGAGCGTCGGTTGGAATATGATGCAGTAAGTGTGAGGCCCCACCCTTGTGGGCCCTCAATTTGAATTTGAATACTATTTAATAGTATATATTAGCTTATTATACTAATTAATGGGTTAGTAAGGGTAGCTAAGTATTTTCTTAAGTTTTAGTTAGATTAGCCTAGTTGTGTTAGTAATAAGTTAATAGGGGCCTTTTGCAATTTCTAGGGTTAGTTAGTGAGTTGGAGGCCCTAACTAAATATTAGTGTTTACTATAGGGGGGGGTAGTATTCATTAAAGAATCTTCTAGAAACCTCACCTAAAGACCAAAATGCCCTCTACCCTAACCCTAATCCTATACAAACTAGAAGGGTATTTCAGTCCCTAGCCAAACCCCCAACTTATAAATACTACACATTTCCCCAGGCCACTCCTTAGCTACTATTCATCTTCTTCACTTCCCCTCTCCTTTCTCTCTTGTAGTCCTAAGCTTTGAGTTGGTTTTGTGCTTGAGAAGACCCTAGAAGCTGGGATTTCTTCCTACTTTGGCTTGGCTCTCTCTCTCTCTCTTCTCTCTCTCTACAACCTTTCATTTCAAACAAGGCAAGTGCAATATACATATTTAACATAGAATATATGTTTCTATTTCCTTGATTCTGCATTTTCAATTAAATTAATGTACATGTGCTAGATCTACCTATGAACTTAGTATTGATGGATTTTTGGCATTGATGGATGGGATTTACCCATTTGGAAGATCAATGGCCCGTTTAGTGTTGGATGGTAGTACATTGAAGTGTTTTTATGTTTTATATTGATTTGGTGATGTTTTAGCGAGATTGGAGGAGTTTTAATAAAAAATAGGTTGAAGGAGATGAAACCTAAAAATTTGGTTTATTTGTAGATTTGCGTGTACCCGGTCAACCGACCTGCAGTTCGGTCGACTGAGCACACTAAAATTGGGAAAAACCAGGTCCCAGTTATTTTCCTGCATAATTGATAATTCAGTGTGTGCGGTCGACCGAGCCCTGCTCCAGGTCGACCGAGCACACGAGTTTTGCAGAAATTAGCTAAGAGTTAGATTTTCCTTAGAACCAGAAATCTTGTGTACGCGGTCGACTAAGCTCTGCTCCAGGTCGACTGAGCACACATGATTTGCAGTGGAAATGACTGAGAGCTGGGACATCATTTTTTTAGGTTTTCTGTGTATGCGGTCGACCGCCCAGGCCAGGAGGTCGACCGGACACACAGGGAACCACTGAGATCAGATCATGTCTTCCAGGGCTGACCCAATCTTTTTCCCAGTGTACTCGATCGACTGATCAGGCCAGGAGGTCGACTAAGCACGCTGCACCAGGGTCGACCTGGGGGTCAACATCCAGTGTATTCGGTCGACCAGCCCTGTGCCAGGTCGACCGAGGACACTATGTATAGTAATTTTTCAGTTTTCAGTATTATGAAGATGTGGATGTTCGTGGGGCCTATTGACCATCCAAATGGACTTCCATTGTTGTGCCAAGCCTGAGTCAAGGGTGTGGCTCAACCTTGACTCGTGGGGACCACCAAATAGGGTTTTTGGTTGTTTAATCTATGATGATTTGATCTTTAAACGTTGCCAATGATGCCCGTAACCTCAGGAGCACCAAACACAGTATCATTTGGCATCTGAGACTCCATTTAGAGATCAAATTACCTAAGATGGACTTTAACCTGAACGTGATCCAATACCTAGGTTGGACTATTGTTACTTTCCCTATTGATTCTCATAGTTGAAGTTCATACTTCACCTTTCTTATTACTGTCACTCTTATATCCTTACTGTAGCTGATAACTGTTAATTAAATGGAAATGGATGACCTGAACGTAGGATATCTTAGAGGTGACCTAATAGTGTGATTGGGAGAACAATGACTCGTGTCTGTGGCTAGGCGGGCCTTTTTATGGCCTAAGTACAGATGTGTTATACCCGTAGAATTGGAGAGGTGTATTGTATTAGACTTATAACTCATTTGGATGAGAGTGGACTGTTTATCAGTAGAAATGGACTTGTTACCTTGTTTGGACTATTTTAGACCAGGCCATGTGTTGATGGGCCTTGGTATGGATCCAACGAGTGGGCTTGGACTTGGATTATAATCCATGGACTGATTTGATATTGGAACCTCTTAGAGACATTGTTAGGATCTTGTTCACGCAAGGCAAAGCCTAGACAGACACAGACCTTTAGAGTTTTCTCGAGTCGGCATAGACATTCACTCGGTTGATTTAAGCTCTGCCTTTGGACTGATCATCACTGGTAGGAGCTATTTATGAGTGTTGAGTGAGCTATCATGATGAGTTATGTTTTGGACGGATGGTGTGGTACCGAATCCAGTCTCCCCGAGTGATGAGTGTGGTGAGACTATTGAGTGTTTTGCGGGGTTAGTTATCCCCAGCACTAGTGAGATTCCCCGCCGCAACTGTGTTCAGTATGGGTGGGCTGTGACATAATATCCCGCGGTATCTAGCTTGTGTGAATGTGCCATATTGTATTAGACTAGATGCTATATTATCCTGATTTTATATGTTTGTCTTGTTCAACTGCCTAGATCATGTATCTTGATATTCCTTAAACTGTGTAACTGTCTCTACTCTTTTGATAGATATGTCCTATGTTACTTGTATACTTTGACTTGCCAGATCTTTAGATCTGACCCATCTTTGGTGCTTAGGTCTCAACCCCGAGTACTAGGATGATGCGCTTGCGCTCATAGAGGTGCCCGTAGTTGGAGATCTCGGTTGGGGGCCGGCTGACCCAGATGTCAAGCCGGAGGGTGGAGAGCCAGTACATGGGCTTTGAGCATTTATCTTTGTTTGGGCTTTGAGCGATTTTGTAGTGAGCTGAGTAGTAGTCAAATATGTAATTAAATTTCAATTGATACCTTTAAACTGGATTACAATTCCGCTCCTATTTGATATATCATGATACCTATTGCTTCCGTCTCACTTATTATGCTTCCACAATTTAACCATTGATATTATATTGTTCAGAAGTTTTAGATTGGACCTCACTACGGACCTACGATCTTGGAAGTTCTCGGATTTTCCAAGAAGTAGCGCGCCAACTTCGGATATTTTGACGACTTTCTTGGTATCCGGAATTGGGGCGTTACAGTGAGATTGTTCCTTCCTCTACTAGATCACGAATAAAATGATGCATAATATCTATATGCCTGGTGCGTGAGCAGTGGCAGATCCAGGATTCAAAATCACTGGGGGCACGATTAAGTAGTAGGGGGTCCGGGGGCAATGGGCCCGAAAATTTTTTTTTGGGTTATTTATATGATTGCAAATGATTTTTTCTTCATGCTTGAGAAAAAACAATACACAAAAAAAGTAGTGGACCTTTTACATATACTATCAGTAACTAGTACACAGAAATGTGCATTCAAAGATAGATAGTTTGTAGATTTCCACTGCATTGCAAATCATACCTAGCAAGGACAAATAGTGTGCAGATTTACCCCAAACCTTTTATATGGAACAAATATAATATAATAATTTCAAGCAATAAAACAAGACATATTTATTTATCACAATTGTTCTCTACGAGTTTTCATTGGGGGGCCTTGTTCTATGTCACTGGGGCACAAAAAATTCATTGGGGGCCTTATGGAAAAAATTAGTGGGCCTCACCAAAATTACAAGTAAATCTTAGAAATCCACTGGAGGCCCAGGCCCCCAGTGATATATACTCCATCCGCCTCTGTGCGTGAGTGTTGGACTGGATTTTTGAAACTATCGATTGTGCTTTGATTGTCACAAAAAAAGTAGTCATAGTTTCTTGCTCAATTCCAGCCGAGCTTCTAACAATTGCCGACCCTTTTTTCAGCTTTGAAGAAGAGTTCCAAATTTGAAAGGACTACGGAGTGCGACTGAGCTTTGCAGGAACTCAAGACTTATCTAGCTTCACCACCCTTGCTGTCTACACCGAAACAAGGGGAGGTGCTCTATCTGTACTTAGCCGTCTCGGATCGTGCAGTAAGCTCGGTGCTCCTCAGAGAAGAGTACAAACAACAAAAGCCCATATATTATACGAGCAAGATCCTCCTTGACGCCGAGTCCAGGTACCTGCCACTAGAAAAACTTGCATTAGCACTCGTCAGTACTTCTCGCAAACTCTACCATAACTTCTAGACGTACACCATAGTGGTTGTTACAGAACATCCACTTAAGTCCCTTTTCAGAAAGGCAGACTTCTCTGGGAGAATCTCAAAATGGGCCGTCAAGTTTTGATAGATTTCATCGATGAGTTTGTTTTTTCTAGTTCGGCATCGACACAGCTCGACACCGAACTGGGGGGTAATGAGGAAGAGGTTACCGAGACAGAACAAGAACAATCTTGGAAGCAGTTCCTCGATTCAGCATGGAAGGTCTACGTCGACGGATCCTCAACCTCCAAGAGGGCTGGTGCTGGCATAGTCCTCCAATCCCTAGAGGGCCTTGTCATCGAGCAAGCCTTAATACTCGGCTCTAAGGTGTTCAATAACGAAGTCAAATATGAAGCACTAATCATGGGGCTTGGTAGCACTAAAATCCTGGGGGCACAGTAGCTGGTGGTCTTCAGTGATTTATAGTTGGTGACGAGTCAGTTGAACGGAGACAATCAAGCTCGTGACGAAAGGCTGACAGCTTACCTAGCTCACACAAAGAAGTTTCTCAGTTCATGAAAGTTGAAGTCAAACAGATCAACAGAGACTCCAATTCTAATGCTGATGCTCTTGTTAACCACTTCTGTTGTTGAGGCTGGGAAAAAGAGAACCATTGAGGTAAAGACACTGGAAAAACCAAGTATAGAGCTACAGCCGCCTTGGCAAGTTTTGTGCGCTGATCTCTGTCCAAACTGGATGGACCCAATCATGGCCTACCTTAGGAACAATCAACTTTTTGAAGATAAAAATGAGGCTCACAAAATTAGGCTGAAAGCAGCTCGGTTTTGGTTGTCTCCGGATGACAAGTTCTACAGGAAGTCCTACACTAGCCCCTACCTCCAGTACGTTCACCCAAGCAAAGTGGAAGACTTCCTCTATGAAATTCATGAAGGGATCTGAGGAAGCCACATCGGAGGTTGGTCATTGGCATACCGAGCTATCAGCCAAGGCTATTGGTGGCCTTACATGCAGAAGGACGCTCAGCTCTATGCCAAAAGTGCCAAAACGTGCTCGTATTCTCTTTACCAGCCCAGCACAGGACCTGAGCCCACTCTTTAGCCCATGGCCCTTTGCTTAGTGGGGCTTGGACATCGTGGGACCGCTTGGCCGAACTTCAGGGAATAAGAGGTGGTTGATGTGAATTTAATTTCAATTTTTTAATACTGCAAGTGCACAGTTGTCTTTTTGAGACAGTGAAAAGTACAGGTCGAATCCCACAGGGAGCAGCACTACTAAGTCAAAATTTAAAATCTATTTTTCTTATAATGATCAATCAAGATTTAAATGAGAGATAAGGCTACTATGCAAGATGAACATATAACAATAATAATAAAGGTAGATCAGAGCAACAAAGAATCCATTAATTAATTTTAATTCTCAAACCACAAACTTTAATTTTGTCTTTTGCCCTGCAAATAACTCAGATCAGAAACAACTCAATGTTTCTAATCCGGAAGATATTCTTTTTAAAAAAATCAATTCTTAAGCAGAAGAACCCAAGATCTCCATCACCTCATAAAAATATAAATTACTTTGAGCGTCAGTTAACAAATTAAGCATAAAATATCAAAGGTATAAAAACCTAAGAATATCCTATCAAAAAAAGATTAATTGATCAAAAAGAAATTTATTTAAAAATATAAAGAGGAGGTTTGCCTGTGGCACAAAGGCGGATCTATTATTATATTAAATAATGCATCATAAGGACAAATAAATTAAATTAAAGACATAGAACGAAAATAAAATTACTTAACTTCGCTTTGTGCTCCGATCCAAAAGAATTTACTTATTCATTGCAAAAGATATGATTTCCATTGAATACTTCATGGCAATTACAACTTCTCCTTCACAAAGATTCTCCTTCAAAATAAATCCTTGGACATGGCCCAAGGCTACCAAAAGAATAAAAGAGAAAAGAAACTAGCTAATGGAAAAGAAGAAAGAAAGAAGGGAATATATGAGAGAGAGAGAGAGAGAGTTCCACGTGAGACAATTTTTTGGAGAAGGGGTTCCTTGTTTTGGACGTCCAAAGCCTTCTTTAAATAGGGCATGAGCTCCCTATTCTTTCTCTCTAGATCCTCTTTTTTAGCAAAAGAATCTTTCTTCTTTGGTAAGTCTTCTTCTTGCTTTCCAAGTTAAGGTGAGTTTCTTAGTAACTTTTGGAGAGATTTTAACTTTTTGGACAAGACTTGCTTAGCTAGATTTCCTAGCCAACAAGGACTTCCTCTTAAATTCTCTTTACTTGGAAATTTCCCATGCTATGGCCCACTCTCTTTCATAAGTTCAAATCTGAAATTGAATTTGCAGCAAAGCTTTGGCAAATGGTGTGGGACCACATGGGTAGTGCAAACATCTTGAAGTGGTATGGCTTGGACATTCTTTGTAAATTTCTTCTCTTAATTTCTTTTCAAGGCGGGTCCCAATTAACTGAAGATTCCCTAAAAAATAATAATAATAATAATTTAGCCATAATATGTATAAATTAAATTTATAAATGGCATGCATGGGACCCAAATGAGATCAAGCACATAAATGCACCACTAGATGATTTTTTATGCAAGAATCAAAAAGCTAATTGGGTGTGACACTAAGATGATGTAAACCAAAGATTTCATAAAATTCATGCAATATTGATGATTTTGACTAAAATTCAACTTTAATGCTCAAATGCATGCAATTATGAAATTGAGTGCAAATTACCCTAATTAAGTCCACAAAGTAACATAAAATGATGATAAATACTACAATTTTGTGGACTTATCACACCCCCAAACCAGCTTTTTGCTAGTCCTCGAGCAAAATAAGTGAAAATGGAGAAGTTTACTATCATAACAAATGCAAAGAAGAAAAGAAAAATGCCGCTTTCACTGGCCCTCTCGACTGCATTTAGCGTCTGCAATAAGCCCTTAAACCCCTAGGTTCTCCCTAGTGGACGAGTTGTGCCTCATGAGAGTTTGCAGTGAATATACCCACAAAATTCTTTTTTTTTGCAAAAGATATATGTGCTTAAAGCCTAACAAAATCTAGGGAAACTTCTTCCAAGAGTAAGTGTATTGACACTGACTATTCTCGGTTCACTAAATTTTCAAAGAAAAATCTTAAATTCGGTTCACCAATTCCATCTTTTGGTCAGAAATTCTCGAAATCATGCTAATTGATCATGCACGGTGAAAAGCATGTATACATACAAAGCATCAAATGATCCACCAATAATTTCCATAATTTTTTTTATTCAGGGCCGCCTAAATGTAGCAAAGAAAAACAGTCTTCCTCTGAAGGTGATAATGACGGCTTTCGCATTACTGCTTTTTTCAAAGGACGCTTTTTTTTTGCATTTTTTTTTCTTTTTTTTTAACACACACATGTGATTGTGCAATGCCTAGGTCCCTTAAGCTTTCTAATTAACCCATGTAACGAGCATTAGGCCAATGACTCCCAAACCAGATGATTTTAGGGCACTAGGTATCTAAATACCCCTACGGGCTTACTGGCTCGGGTTAAAAAGGCTACGAACCCAAACTAGTCACACAATTTTTTATTCTTTCAAGACTTTTAACTAAACACTTTTTTTCCGGTCGCCCAACAATAGGCAGCCATTTTCATGTATCCACCCATCAAACTAGGAAGCTCCATGCATTAAGGGTCGATTTTCCATTTTCAATCATCAAAGAAAAACAGAAATCATAGCTTCACATTCAAAACCTTGAAAACGTATGCAATCTGTGTAAAAGTGAGGGATCAAAACTCAGCACTTTTCCAAAAAGTCTTTCCGTAAATAAAATAGTGAACCATTGTTTTCTTTTGTCCAAAATAAATATCTTCAACCAATAAAAATTCTCTTGAAAGTTTCCCTCTAACCTAACAGTAGCAAATTTTCTTTTTTACGTATCCTAAAAACCAAAGTAAAGCGAAAAAGAAAATGTAGAATGAAAATTGAACAAATGATCACATGTTATGTTCTAACTCACAACTCCAAACCTAAATTCAACATTGTCCTCAATGTTACGAATGAATGTTTAATGTGAAAATGAACAATAAGGAAAATTGGAGTATCTTACCATGTAGGGTGATTGCAAAAGAATGTGATCAACTAGCTCAATTACCTTCCAAAATTGGGTTGCCTCCCAATCAACACTAAGTTTAATGTCGTCAACCCGACGTGACCAAAAATGATTAGTCCTGGTACATTGGGTCTTCCAGAAGGATATCCTCAATGTTCTTATCCTTCAGTTCTAGAAACGGTTTCAACCGTTGACCATTCACTTTGAAAACATCCCCATTTTTGGGACTTTCAATTTCTACAGCACCATGAAAGTAAACAGTTCTGACAATGAATGGACCAGTCCACCGGGTTCGTAACTTCCTTGGAAATAGGTGTAACCGGGAATTATACAAAAGGACTTTCATACCCGGTTTAAAGGATTTTCTTAGAATTGACTTATCATGGTTCAACTTCATGCTTTCCTTGTAGATCTTGGCATTCTCATAGGCATCATTTCAAAGTTCTTCCAACTCATTGAGTTGCAATTTGCGCAGAGTGCCTGCAGTGGGTAAGTCAAAATTAAACTTCTTAATGGCCCAATAAGCTCTATGCTCCAATTCAACAGGTAAGTGGCATGCCTTCCCATAGACCAACCTATATGGAGACATCCCAATAGGTGTCTTGTAAGCTGTTCGATAGGCCCACAGTGCGTCAATCAAACGGAAAGACCAGTCTTTCCGAGTGAGATTGATCGTCTTTTCCAGAATTTGTTTAATTTTCCTATTTGAAATTTCCGCTTGGCCACTTTTTTGTGGGCGATAAGGTGTAGCAACCTTATGGGTGACAGAATATTTTTTCAATAAATGCTCAAAGGGATGATTGCAAAAGTGAGTGCCTCCGTCACTAATGATCGCTCTAGGTGTACCAAAGCAAGAAAAGATATGATCTCTTACGAACTTAATCACTACATGGTGGTCATTCTTCTTTGTCGGTATGGCTTCTACCCATTTGGAAATATAGTCTACTGCTAGCAAAATGTAAAGATTTCCAAAGGAATGTGGAAATGGCCCTATGAAGTCAATTCCCCACACATCAAAAATTTCCATCACAAGTATGGGATTCAAGGGCATCATGTTCCTTCGATGGAGCTTGCCAAGCTTTTGACACCTCTCACAGTTCAAACAGAATGTGTGGCAATCTTTAAAGATAGTGGGCCAGTAAAATCCACACTGCAAAACTTTTGCAGCTGTCTTTTTCGAACTAAAGTGGCCCCCACAAGCATGATCATGGCAGAAGGAAATGACCGAGTAATGGTCATGATCAAGAATGCATCTCCTGATGATCTGGTTCGGACAGTACTTAAAAAGATACGGGTCATCCCAGAAAAAGTACTTGACCGCAGTTAGAAATTTTGATCGATCCTGTTTTGACGAATGGGTGGGCATCTCCCCTGTAACAAGGTAATTGATTATGTCTGCAAACCAGGGGAGTTGAGAACAACTGAGCAATTGTTCATCAGGAAAACTTTCATTCAGTGGGATCTCATCTAATGGCTCTAAAGGTATCCTCGAAAGATGGTCTGCTACAACATTCTCACATCCTTTTTTATCTCTTATTTCCAAATCAAACTCTTGTAGCAGAAGGATCCACCGGATCAATCGGGCTTTTGCATCCTTTTTGGACAGAAGGTATCTCAAAGCTGCATGGTCTGTGTAGATGATGACTTTGGACCCTATCAAGTAGGACCGGAATTTCTCCAAGGAAAAAATCACAGTGAGCAATTCTTTTTCAGTGGTTGTGTAATTTAGCTCTGCATCATTGAGGGTCCTACTTGCATAGTAAATCACATGAGGTAGCTTCCCAACCTAATGACCCAAAATAGCTCCAATAGTTGTATCGGATGCATCACACATTAGCTCAAATGGAATGGTCCAGTCAGGTGGCTGAATTATAGGGGCTGAAGTTAGTTCCTTTTTTAGTCTCTCAAAGGCCTTTAGACACTTCTCATCAAATTCAAACGGGGCTTCTTTTGTCAGCAATTGGCACAAAGGTTTAACAATTTTACTAAAATCCTTGATGAATCGGCGATAAAAACCAGCATGGCCCAAGAATGACCGAATCTTCTTAACTGATTTTGGTGGTGGCAATTTGGAGATCAAATCAATTTTTGGTTTGTCCACTTCAATTCCATCATCAGAAAAAATGTGTCCCAGAACTATGCCCCTTTTTACCATAAAATGACATTTCTCCCAATTTAAGACTAAATTCTTTTCTTTGCATCTTTTAAGCACAAGGGACAGATGATGTAAGCACTCCTCAAAAGAATTGCCAACGACCGAGAAATCATCCATGAAAACCTCAATGAATCTTTCTACCATGTCAAAAAATATGCTCAACATGCACCTTTGAAAAGTGGCCGGTGCATTGTATAGCCTAAAGGGCATGCGTTTGTAAGCAAAAGTGCCAAACAGACATGTGAAGGTGATCTTTTCCTGGTCCTCGGGTGCAATTGGAATTTGATTGTAACCTGAATAACCATCAAGAAAACAATAATATGCATGACCGGCTAGCCTTTCGAGCATCTGATCCATGAATGGGAGGGGAAAATGATCTTTCCAAGTGACAGTTCAACTTCCTATAATCAATGCATACCCTCCATCCAGTCTGTATCCGAGTGGGGACCAATTCATTGCCCTCATTTTGAACCACTGTTATACCAGATTTCTTTGGTACCACTTGAACTGGGCTCACCCATGCACTATCAGATATGGGGTAAAGCACCCCTGCATCAAGTAATTTTAAGACTTTTGCCCTGACCACTTCCTTCATTGCAGGGTTCAGTCGCCTTTATGGTTCACGAGAAGTTTTTGCATTTTCTTCCAAATGGATTCTATGCTGGACCACATATGGGCTAATTCCTTTGATATCTGCCATGGACCACCCTATAGCTTCCTTATTTGTATCCAAAATTCTCACGAGCTTTTCCTCTTAGACAGGGTCCAAGTCTGAAGCTATAATCACTGGAATTAGCGGGCTAAAAACACATATTTCAAGGTATCTGGCAACTGCTTGAGTTCTAACTTAGGGGGCTCTACAATTGATGGTATAGGTGGGGAAGCAGATGGAGTCAAAATCTCATGCTTCGGTTGCCACCTAGAGCAATCCATGGATGGGGTTGAGTCTAAAAGTGAATTGACTTCCTTAATATGTCCATCTACATCAAAATCACTTCCAAAGTGGGTCAGACAAGCATCTAGTGGATCTTTAAGTTTCAAATGGGGTAAGTGATTTTCCACCAATTCATGAATGTAACTAACTTCAAAAATCCCATCATCCTCATGAAGAGGTTGCTTCCTGACATTAAAAATGTTTACTTGAACTGTCATTGTCCCAAAAGAGATTTGCATCACTCCATTCCTACAATTGATCAAGGCATTAGAGGTGGCTAGGAATGGTCTTCCCAAAATTACTGGAATTTTGGGTTTAGCCCCAGATGTGTATTTGGTATCCAAGACAACAAAATCGACAGGAAACACAAATTCCCTGACTTTGATAAGAACGTCTTCGACTACCCCCTTGGGGTATCGAATTGATGCACCAGCCAATTGCAAGGTTACATGGGTCTTTTTCAACTCTCCCAAACCTAATTCTTCATAAACATAGTACGGAAGAAGGTTCACACTAGCACCCAAGTCTAGCAATGCTTTCTCTATGTGATGGTCCCCTATCTGGCAAAAAATGGTAGGACACTCTGGGTCCTTATATTTGATCGGGGTTGGACAGGAAATGATTGAGCTAGCTTGTTGGGCTAGAAAAGCCTTCTTCGGCACATTAGTTGTCCTTTTGAAGGTGCAAAGGTTCTTCAGGAACTTGGCATAGGCAGGAATTTATTGGATTGCATCTAAAAGTGGGATGTTAATCCTGACTTGTTTGAATACTTCTAGCATTTTATCCAATTGAACAGTTGATTTTGCTGGGCCTAGCCTCTATGGGTATGATGCCTTGGGAATATAGGTCTTAGGAGTGGCCTCACTAGGTGATGGTTTAGCATTGACTGAGTTCTCTAGCTCTAATATGGGTTCAGCATTCGCACTTAGTTCCTCAATTTCCTTAGGTAGTTCCACCTTGTTATCAACATGTGTACCCGACCTAAGACTGATGATGGATTGGACTTGTTCCAGGCTTTTTCCTTTAGGATCATGAACAACTTGGCCCTTGGGATTAGGTTCGGGTTGACTAGGGAAGGTTCCCTTGTCTCTGGCACTGATGGAGTTGGCCAGTTGGCCCATCTGATATTTCAGTTTTGTAATTGATTGTGTGTTAGCACTTAAGCTCTGAACAGTGCTTTGCTGAAACTGGAGGTTATTCTGAGCTAACAGTTTCATGGTTTCCTCAAGAGAACCTATTCGCTGATTTTGCGGATTAGGGGTGAAATTGGGCTTTTGGAAACCGGGTGGGGCACTGGACTGAAGTTGATGGGATTGTGATGGGCCACCTTGAGTTGGACCCTTGGTCCAAGAAAAATTCAGATTATCCCTCCAACCTGGGTTGTATGTGTTGGAGTAAGGGCCATACCTTTGACGATTATCAAAATCAGTGTTTTGATAAAGCGCATTCACCTCCTCAATAGACTCGATCTGACCCAAAGTTGTTGGGTCAGTCCCTCCATTTATGGCCTGGTTATATTTCAATGACTCCAAAGTGTTTGGAGTGGGCTTTTGGTTCAATTCTAAGGCCTCTATTCTCCTCACCAGTGTGGCCAATTTGACTTCTGCCTCAATTTTGGGTTCAATCTTAAACATCCCCCCTTTTTCAGGAATGGTGGGTTTGATGGGCTCCCTCTCGATAGGGGCCCATTGTAATGTGTTTTTAGCGGTTTCTTCCAAAAATGTCCATGCTTCATCCGCTGTCTTCTATGTGAACTTCCCACTATAGAAAGATTCCACCATTTGCTTAGTAGGGTAATCCAAACCCTCATACACGATCTGGACGAATCGGGTTTTTTCAAATCCATGGTGGGGACACTGGATTAAGAGGTCCTTGAACAGTTCCAAAAAACTATAAAGTGTCCCCCCTTCCATTTGATGGAATCCATTGATGGCTTGCCTAATCGAAGCTGTTTTCTGCTTGGAATAGAATTTTTTGTAAAATTCTTCGACTAGCTTGGCCCATGTCGTGATGGACTTGGCCTGTAAGGCATAAAGCCAAGCTTTAGCCTTTTCTTTTAGGGAGAAAGGAAATAATCTAAGTTTAAGGGCCTCCTCAGTCATGTGATTGATTCTCATGGTCCCACAGATGTCCTCAAATTCCCTAACATGTTGATATGGGTTTTCCTGGTCTAACCCACGGAATATTGGGAGCATCTGGATCATGCCAGATTTCAGTTCAAATGTAGCATTGGTCTGAGGCAGGATGATGCAAGATGTTTGAGTTGTCCTGGTGGGGTACATGTAGTCCTTCAAAGTCATGGGTGGGTCCACTTGATCAGCCATCCTAACAATTTCTTCAAAAATGGAGGACTTTCCGACAACGGTTAAGGCTAATTCGGGCTTATCCTGACTAACCTTTTACTCTTGCGTACCCACAGTTTCTCTCTCTCAGGTCTAGAGTGCATGCATCGGGTTCAACCTTAAAGAAATGCAAGCCTAATCTATATGCGGGGTCCTAATGGTCTTACTAGATGATGCACAAGCAGTCAAGCAGAAAGATTGAGCACAAGAAAATATCCTAGTGTTAGCCTAACTCACTAGACAGCTCCTAACTGGTTTGAAGAGTGCACTAAGGCCTCCAATCCGGTCTTATGAAGCCAAATTGACTAGGTAAGTCTCCAGGATGAGTGGTGGGGTCACAATGCGCTTGGCAAGGTCCCCCTTAAGAACCAAACTCCTAGAACAGAGACTGCCACCCTTTTTGGTAGGGACAGGACTTACCTAGACATCAACTTGACCAAAGAGCGCAACTGGTGTAACCTTTTGTGGTCTTCGTCCTACTGAGCTCGAGTCTTATGGTCTCATTTCTACTTGATTTTAATTAATATTTAAGTTACTATGTGAGAGGTGGTTAAAAGCCTAATTGGGCAAGGATCTGGTGATGAAATCCAGACCTTATCTCTTTGGGGTGGATTGCCCTTAACTAAGTGTGTGTCCAATTAGATGGTGTGTCAATCACGCATTCACACTTTGCAAAAATCTAAATCACCCAAGCCCCACTTGCAAGTAAAAGGTTCGTGGGGTACAGTTTCAAAACTCTTACAGTGGGCCCATGCTAATCCTTAAATTGTGTAAGCTTAACCGCTTTTGGCAGATTTTGCAATTCTGAGAGCAATCTGAGAGCAACTTGTTTGCTTAGAGCAAATCCATGTAGTTTCCTATTTTTGTGCAACTCTCCTCTTAGCAAGGTAACCTATCAAAAAAAAAAAAAGTCTTGTTAGTAATTCCTAAGTTAAGAAACCAAATCAAATTCTATCATATCCTAATTTAATCAAGACATTAGTTAAACCAATCTCTTTTTTTTTTGTGTTTTTATTTACTGAAATTCGGAATTAAAATAAATCCTTCAAAAAAAAACTTTTTTGGTTTTTTTTATTCCAAAAATTCAATTAATAAAAAAAATATCAGAAAAAATCAAAAAGAAAAAAAATCAGAAAAGTCTAAAAAATTAGCAAGGTGAAATTCTAACTAATACTAATTGCTAAGAATACTACTAAAGCAAATTAGATGCCTAAACAACTAATACAACCTAAATATATATGAGCATGCATATGAATCTAATGAAAATAAAAAAAATTCAGATTTTTAATAAAAACTCAGATTTAGCTCCCCGGCAACGGCGCCAAAAACTTGATGTGAATTTAATAAATGCACAGTTGTCTTTTTGAGACAGTGGCAAGTGTACAGATCGAATCCCACAGGGAGCACTACTAAGTCAAAATTTAAAATCTATTTTTTTTTTATAATGATCAATCAAGATTTAAATGAGAGATAAGGCTACTAAGCAAGATGAACAGATAACAATAATGATAAAGGTAGATTAGAGCAACAAAGTATCCATTAATTAATTTTAATTCTCAAACCACAAACTTTAATTTTGTCTTTTGCCTTGCAAATAACTCAGATCAGAAACAACTCAATGTTTCTGATCTGGAAGATATTCTTTTTAAAAAAATCAATTCTTAAGCAGAAGAACCCAAGATCCCCATCACCTCATAAAAATATAAATTACTTTGAGCGTCAGTTAACAAATTAAGCATAAAATATCAAAGGTATAAAAACCTAAGAATATCCTATCAAAAAAAGATTAACTGATCAAAAAGAAATTTATTTAAAAATATAAAGAGGAGGTTTGCCTGTGGCACAAAGGCGGATCTATTATTATATTAAATAATGCATCATAAGGACAAATAAATTAAATTAAAGACATAGAACGAAAATAAAATTACTTAACTTCGCTTTGTGCTCCGATCCAAAAGAATTTACTTCTTCATTGCAAAAGATATGATTTCCATTGAATACTTCATGGCAATTACAACTTCTCCTTCACAAAGATTCTCCTTCAAAATAAATCCTTGGACATGGCCCAAGGCTACCAAAAGAATAAAAGAGAAAAGAAACTAGCTAATGGAAAAGAAGAAAGAAAGAAGGGAATATATGAGAGAGAGAGAGAGAGTTCCACGTGAGACAATTTTTTGGAGAAGGGGTTCCTTGTTTTGGACGTCCAAAGCCTTCTTTAAATAGGGCATGAGCTCCCTATTCTTTCTCTCTAGATCCTCTTTTTTAGCAAAAGAATCTTTCTTCTTTGGTAAGTCTTCTTCTTGCTTTCCAAGTTAAGGTGAGTTTCTTAGTAACTTTTGGAGAGATTTTAACTTTTTGGACAAGACTTGCTTAGTTAGATTCCCTAGCCAACAAGGGCTTCCTCTTAGATTCTCTTTACTTGGAAATCTCCCATGCTATGGCCCACTCTCTTTCATAAGTCCAAATCTGAAATTGAATTTGCAGCAACGCTTTGGCAAATGGTGTGGGACCACATAAGTAGTGCAAACATCTTGAAGTGATATGGCTTGGACATTCTCTGTAAATTTCTTCTCTTAATTTCTTTTCAGGGCGGGTCCTAATTAATTGAAGATTCCCCCAAAAAAAAAAAAATTCAGCCATAATATGTATAAATTAAATTTATAAATGGCATGCATGGGACCCAAATGAGATCAAGCACATAAATGCACCACTAGATGATTTTTGATGCAAGAATCAAAAAGCTAATTGGTGTGACAGTAAGATGATGTAAACCAAAGATTTCATAAAATTCATGCAATATTGATGATTTTGACTAAAATTCAACTTTAATGCTCAAATGCATGGAATTATGAAATTGAGTCCAAATTATCCTAATTAAGTTCACAAAGTAACATAAAATGATGATAAATACTACAATTTAATGGACTTATCAGTGGCTAATAGTAGCTACCGATTATTTCACCAATTGGATAGAAGCTGAGGCATTATCTTCCATCACCGAGTAGGAAACGAAGAACTTCGTGTGGAAGAATATCATCAAAAGATTTGGAGTCCCCCGAGCTTTGGTCTCGGACAACGGGACCCACTTCGAATCCAATTTTTTGAGAAACTTTTGCCACGAGCTTGGCATCAGGAACTACTTTTCCACTCAAGCCTATCCACAAAGGAGCGGTTAGGCCAAAATTTGCAACGAAGTGGTACTCGATGGACTCAAGAAAATACTTGACCGAGCCAAAGGAAGATGGGTGGAAGTGCTCCCAAGTGTCCTCTTGGCATATGGAACTACCCCAAGGCGATCCACTTCGGCAACACTTTTCTCCTTGGCCTATGGAATTGAGGCCGTGATCCCTTTAGAAATCGGTCTTCCAACCCTGAGGTCGGAACTCTTTGATCGAGGCCGGAACAATGTGAATCTGGCCCGAGAACTTGACCTAGCTGAGGAACGAAGAGATGCAGCAGCTATCCGTCTGGCTTCTTGCCAGCAACAGTTGGCTAGGGGATACAACCAAAGAGTCAAAAAGAGGAAGTTTTTGGTTGGAGAACTCATCTTGAAGAAGACACTTCCTGCAGATAAGAATCCCAATGAAGGCAAACTGTCTCCGAACTGGCACGGGCCATTCAAGGTGACCTCAACTGGCGGGTGACCTCCACTTCCCTAAAGAGCTATCATGACCATGAAATGCGACGCACCACAAGAAATATTATTTATAAATTGTAATCTATTTATGGAATCGGTAAAAGTATATTCTTGTGGAAGGATGTGTCGATATACGCCATGTTACAGAACTCGACAGCTATCTCAGTTCGATTATGGAACCAACTACATGAAACGCCAAGTTACAAAACTCGGCAACTATCTACCCAACTGCTGCGAAGCTTAGGGAAATGAAGGAAAAGCCTTAAATGGTTAAGGCGCGCCAAGTTAAGTGAACTCGGCGTCTACCTTGGTGTTCGAAAATGCTTATGGTTGCAGAACCAAGTATTCTACCACTGAAAAAAAGACCTTGTATTCATTTTGAGTGAAAGAACTTGATCCAATTTGCTCTCGTTCAGCTCTGTTGGTGAACTAAGCTACGAAACAAACAAATTTGGTATTTGGATACAAACTCCTCGAGTTGGAGAACTTGAGGTTGTATAAGATTCTGGTTATTGAACCGAATTGCTCGCTCCGGTTATTGAACCGAACTTAGCATTTGTTTCGGTTATTGAACCGAACTCAGCATTTGTTTCGGTTATTGAACCGAACTCATTGACTTGAAGTTTCTTGATTTAAAAGAAATAAGAGTAACGAGTTCTGGTTATTGAACCGAACTCAGTTACTAGGTTCCGTGAACCGAACTCAATTACTTAAGCAAATTTAGAAGAAAGCATGTAGAGAACTCTGTTAAAGAACTGAAGTCAAACACATGAGAAAGATGAGAGAGGAAAATGAAATTTTATTCACAAAAGGAGTACAAGGTTTACAAAAGGTCATTACAAAAAAAAAGGAAAAAAAATACATAGAAGACTTTTATTCAGCGTCGGCCTCAGGACGTGCAGCTTTGGTCGAGGTGGCTTCGTGGGCAAGTAGAACAACTTCAGGAACCTTGGGGGAAGGAACGAAACTCGGTTCGGGCGCCGGCCTTGGGAACTTGGCCGAATTTCTATAAGCTGGGTGGTCTTCGGAGACCCCAGCTACCTTCAATCCTCCCAACCAACCGAGCTCCCATACTTTATCGCTTACATCGAGGACCTGGGCCTCGTACTGCTGCATGCCGCTTCCACCCCATCTTGGAAGGCGGCTTCGGTCTCGGCCTGGACTAAGGCTTCAAGTTCGTCCTTTTTCTTCGGGGTGGCTTCAACCTCAGCCTTATACCTTTCCAATGTGACTTCGAGCTCGGCCATCTTCTTCCCCTTAGCCTCAGCCTCACCCATCAGTTAGTGGGTCTCGGCCTTCAACCTGCAGATCTCGGCCACCGTAATACCGAGCTCAGCTATGAGGCAAGAGTTCTTGTCCACCTCCTCCCTCAGCTCTTGGCCGTCTCGAGCTTCTTTTTCTCTGCTTCCAGCCTCGAGACCTTGGAGACGTTATGGCGAGACCTGTCCAAAACGATCTGGACCATTTGCACGATCTGAAAAAGAAAGAGTGTCAGAAAGGAACCGAGATCAAACACTTTGAAGATTTATGGGAAAATAAACTTACCGAGAAGGCCGACTGCAGAGAGGATATCAGTAGTGCCGTGTCATTAACCTCCCTATGCCTCTGCATGTCCGGTGGCAGGGTACACGCATTAACGAGTGCGGCGATGACAAGTGGATTATTGGAGATGCGGTCCTCTACTGTCAATGGCCTACCGTGCCTAAGCTGGAGCTTCAGCTTCCATGGAGCCGGCCTGGTAGCTAGGCCGAGGTGCGCAGTCGGGCCAAAACCCTACTTAGATGAGCCCTAGATCTTGGGCCTTTTCTCTGGCCGACCCTCCTCCTGCGCAGTCTCGGTAGGACGCTGCTGAGTCTCCACGCTTGCATGTGGAACAACGGTGAGTGCAGAAGTTGGGGTCTCATTGACAACAGGCGCCAAGGAGGTGGAGGGGTTCGAAGGGGCTTGAGTTCGGCCTCCGAATAATTGGACCCCCAAATCCTTCACCTTCACGGAAGGTTAGCTCCATGTCATCTTTTCTCTTGCTTCTTCCGAGCTGGGAGAAGTGTACGATTCAATGACTTGCTCAAGGTAGGTTGCCTTTGAGTCGGAAGGTGGAGCAGAGGCATCAGCGCCCAAAATTGTTCGGTGCTCGACGTCGATTAATGCTAGCACCGGGTCCCCCTTCTCCGAAATCTGGCCGGTCCTCCTCCTAATGAATGAGTGATATCTTGGCTCGTATCCTAGGAGGTCCCAGGCAGCTCGCCCGTGATAACCTTGATAGTTGCGCATAGATCTGACCCAGACGTCGTTTCTTTTCCAGCTGGCTCGGTTGAACTCCTGCTTCCTTTAGCGAATGTCTAAAAGACAAAAGAAATATTTCAGCTCGGCAAAACAATAAAAAAAAGGAGAGAACGAGAACTCCAATATGGTCAGTATTTACTTGGAGGAATCTCGAAGCGACGGGGGACCCGATATATCTTCGTCGCCTTGGGATCGGTCGCTCTAAACTCCCAGTTGCTAGAGACGAACAGACGATCGTCCTTGGCATGCCTGTTAGAGTCCTCTAGATCATGGACAGAGGGCTTCCCTCTCAGCTTTCCCCGGAGATAATAGATGTTATCACTCCCTATGGACTTGCATAAGTCATAAACATCCTCGATGTCATGGACACCGAGGTCAATGCCGAGAATCTTGTTGAGCTAGACGACACCCATTATTATTTTGAAACTATTGGGCATTAATTGACAAGGACAGAGGTTCCACTTCCGAAGACAGATCCTCAGAAGATGGTGAAGGGTGAATCTAACCCCGCTTCGACTATTGTAACTAGCGGGAATGACATGCAGCCGTTGCGGAAGGTACGACCTTCAAAGGCATCTTCTGGGTCATCTAACCTACCAGAACGTTGTCTGGTATCCCATACATGGTCGTAAACTTAACTAAGGCTTTTGGAGTATCTAACCAGTGCCTGTAAATCCCCATCCTTGAGTCTAAAGAAACTAGGATAACAAAGACTGAAAGAAAAGGGGGGAGAAACCCTAAGCGAAGCTAGGAGAAGGACACCTAAAGAAGTTAGAAAACAAAAAGATAGGGCAATGAGAGACTTATGACGACAGGGTCAAACCTTAAAGATGCCGAACTTAAATCAGGAAAGCTTGACGACGGCGGATTTTCTCTCTGCAAGACTCTTCTAAATGGGTGCCAAAGTAACAAAATAAAGAAGAAGAAACGCCTCTATTTATAAAGAGAAAAGGGCGCCCTTTCGAAATTCGAAGACGCACATGTGAGGCGTCACCTCGAGTACTCCATGCGTCTCTTCGAAGTGGTTCGATAGCCAATCAAGCAGTGACACGTAGTGCCGCCGGTGCATCTTTTGCATTGATTGAGGCGAACTATTAATTACAGCATGCTGTCAATTATCTCGGGTAGAGGAAACGACACTTAGATGTCAGCAACCGACACCGAGATGAAATGCAAACTAAAATACTCGGAAGTGCCCTCTGGTCATAATACTTAGCTCCCGACCTTAAAGAGTTAAGGAACTATAAAAGATTAAGAGCTAGGGGGCAATTTTGTGGGACATTTTCCTAATAGCGTGATTATGCTAGTCTCGGTAACAGTACCGGCTTGGCTTATCTCGATCTCGGTTTGCAACTTGGCAATAGTGACAAGATACATCCAGCTTGGCAACAGTGCCATCTAACACTGAGCTTGAGCTAGCTTCGGTAAAAGTACCAGCTAGACTCGCTTTGGCCTTGGTATAGGGCACCTCGGCAACACTACCAGGATGCGCCCATACCTGGTCTTGGTATCATCTTTAGCCCGGCTCGATCAACTGAGATAAGTACTGAGTCATAATTGTATTCTCATAAAACTACGGCTACGTTACAGAACGTACTGATAGATTAGATGGGCGCTGGATATCGATAAGGGATTATCCTTATTTAACGATCACATCCGTAATAATACAAGAAGTCAAGGCATGATGTGATGGGACAATACCTTCACCTACGTACCTCCACTAAGGAAACATGGTATAGTCTGATGGGACAATACCTTCACTTACCTCCACTATGGGAGCGCCTGATGGGACTTCCGCCTATATATATATATATATAAAGGTAAGATCCCAAAGAGGTATGCAACGTGACTCAACATAAGTATGCACGTAGTCCAAACCTTGCCTTTCTTCTCCGTTTACTCATCCTTTGTTCAGTAATTGTACTAACTTAGACGTCGGAGTGCCTTCGACTGACTACAGCCAGGGCCTCTAACCTCTGTCTCCTTCCCTTTCAGGTCTCAGGCATTCGTTCTCTCCCCAAAAGAAGTTTATTTACGAGTTTCATACTCGCCTAGTCAAGTTCATAGTATTTAGACACTTACAGTCAACAATTTTGGAAAATACATATATGTTATGTAAAAAAGTCTTGGATTTACAATTGTGCTTAATGCAATATTAATATGATTATATCAGAATATTTTGTGATATTCCTTTTTATAAAGATCTGTATATGCTTTGTAAATTATGTTTTTTTATAATTTAAAATATATTTTATAATTACTCTATTTGTTTTCTTTTCACAATTAAGAATGGAAAAAATTTGAGATGTCCCCCATGATTATGAGATTAATGTTACTTGTGACAATGGTGGGAAGCATTATATAGAAAAGCATCATAACCCAATTGAGAGAGAGAGTGAGAGCTCCTATAATTGATTTTCTGATAGAATCAAATTTCAGAGAGGGGCCTACCTAGCCGTGTGGGTCAAATAATTTGACCAAGAATTTGGCTGACTTGTACCAGTGGCAAGACCTGATGACTGCTCAACTGTCTCTTTTCTGATAAGTACATTTTATCCTCAAATTCTCATTAGAAACTCCTCTAATCTTACACCCTTTTCCAATAGGAAAGTTCGACTATTGAGTAAAGGTAAAATAAAACACTGGAACCATATGATTGGTGTTAAGGCCAAAAACATATCCACATTAATGGATCTACCAACGAACTTAAATAAACGAGCTGACAAAACGGTGGATAGTAAAATCGGACACCATATATATATGAAAACCAAAGAGCCCTTTAACCACCTCACCGGCGCTTCCATTATTTTGCACTTGTATAATAGTGGCTACTTTATCGACAGTTGAGATGTTTTACATGTGTGGCTGCAAATATGTGGTACTCGTTATGTGGCTTTTTTTTTGGTTGAGTTTTGAATTTCTAAAAATTCTAACCAATGTCGCCTAGTCAAAGAAGCCAATATTGAAGAAGCAAAAGGTGAAAACAGGCTGAACATTCATTTACAAATGACTACCAAATGGTCTCTATGGTGGAAAATAATTTGTCAGCCACTAAGAAAGTGAGGGTTCCATTTTTGTCAAAGTGAAAGTGAAGGACCCATCTATGTCTTTGTCTGACTCTTTTTTTTTTTTTCAATATTGTTCTCCACTTTGGGGTTTTTTTTCCAACCTAACCTGCTAGGATCTAAGAGAGCTCATACAAGTGAAAAGAGTGGGATGCCCGGGGATTGATCCTTGAGCAAAATCGGGTGACATGCGAGCCCGATTTCATGTCACTTCGGGTTTTTTTTTTTCACTTTTTTTTAACTCAACCTACAAGGATCTAAGAGAGCTCATACAAGTGATCAATCCTTGCGTGACATGCGAGCCCACCCCCACCCCCACAAAGGAAGAATTCCTGGGTCCACCCCTGCATGCGAGGTTTCCAAGTTTGACGCGTTCCATTAGTCCTGGGGTTTTTGGTGTATTGGTTATGTCCATAACATTTGGTATCAGAAGCATCCTCCACTTCTCAAGTGTGAGCCGTCCCGAGAGGTCATCGGCTGTGGAAGCGCGGTTGTCTGTTATGGTCCTAAATAGTTGTAAGACTTGATTTGATGTGTTCCATCAGTTCTAGGGCTTTTAGTGTATTGGTTAGCTCCATAACACTGCGCATTGTCAACTCTTATTATATATATTGTGCGTTTGGACCTTACGGCGCATGTCACCTGGCGTGGCCCACCTGATCACAATTTAAATGGGCCAAACACAACCATCAATTGAATGTCATTGATCCCATTCTCCACACCGATTCGAATGGAACTGGCCGTTGGATCAACTCTCATTTCTTTATATTATATAAAAATATTAAAATTATAGGCTACGGATCAGGGGATTAGGAAAAAATAACATTCTAGAAAATCTACATAGAGGTATGGCCCATCTAGGTCTGTCGACCCCCCACATTTCCCCTACTTGGTGGGGCCTGGATGGGTCCACTAGCGGGATGCATAAGGGACCTAACCTATATATTGCAAACTGGGGCTCTGTACACAAAGGGATGTGGGGCCCACTTGGGTCCAACGATGGGATGGAGGGATTTCAAGATCTACTTGCACCCCCTCATCTCTGCAAAAAGCGTGCATTCGATCCAACGATGTCCAATCCATTTGCATGGGTACAAACTCACGATAGGATCCATAAACTATATATACATGAATCTTTTTATTCACTCGGATGGGGAAACGGATTTCCTGCTTGGTCCAAATAGGGAAACCCTGATGGGGGTGCTACATGAGGAGAGGTGTCACATCCCATCTCCTCCATGAATAAAAAAAATCCTCTCCCCCATGTGGCGCCCTTGATTGGTTGAAACAGGGATCCGGATGCCTCGAATGGACATTAGGTGGGCCCCATTAGGACTGTGCACAATTCACATCAGGCCCACTTGATAACTACTCTATGTGTTTTCCTCGGAAGATAAAAAATAATGTTAAGTTCAATAATTTTTACTTGTTAAATGATGACATTTTACACAGATCTATTATTTTGAAGTGACATTGCATCTTTTGGTTTTTGCACACAGCGGATTTAAATTAAAATTTTAGAGAAGTATTAGGGATTTACTCCTAAAATCCAAGATGGATGGTGCAAAACCGTGTCAAACAGCTATTGCCATAAAAAATACCCTCTCAAAAGAATCAGGGACGCCTCTCTCTGATGGATCCGAGTATTGAAGTATTGTGGGAGCTCTCCAATATCTATCATTAACAGGACCAGACATTGCATTTGCAGTCAACGAAGTTTGTCAATTCATGCACTATCCCACAAGTGACCATTGGGCAACAGTTAAACAAATTCTCTGTTATCTCAAGCATACGATTCAATATAGTCTACTCCTCAAGCCTTTTACTTATGTCACCATTCATGAATTTACTGATGCTGATTGGGCCGGATGTATTGGTGATCGTCGATCAACTTCTGGTTATGGAGTCTACCTTGGCCTGAATTTGATTTCTTGGAGTTCAAAGAAGCAACTAATAGTTGCCCGTTCAAGCATTGAAGCTGAGTACAAAGGACTAGCAAATGCCACTGCTAAAGTGATATGGATAAGCTCTCCTCTTCATGAACTCAAGTGTCAACTACCAAAGGTACCAACCTTGTGGTTTGACAATCTAAGCCCATGTTTGGACCCTATATTTTATGCCTCTTATTCTCTAAATGTCTAAATCGAATAGAGATCAAGAAAATTATAGCGTTTGGCACCAGATTCTACCCTCTGTCCGTTTTAGGCATTGAGAGGCAAACCCTCTAAAATCCAAATACTCAAAAAGTTGGCAGATGAAAAATAGAGCTTTTGACTCTTTCAAATATAAAGGCGGAGGTTCTTTTTTTATGGCAAAACTGCCCCTGGACGGTCATTTATTGACACCGTCTGTCCATTAAACAAAAGCCCTTTCGTTTCATTCATTTTCTTTTCGTTTCAACACAGGAGACCAGACAACGAGAAAAGGAAGGAGCGATCAAAGACAGGAGAAAGGGAAGAAAGATCGTGTAGGTATTCATCGAACTTCTTGAGCTCTCTTTTTTCTTTTCATTTTTCAATTAGAGAGAATGTTTTGGGATGACTTTTGATTGAGTCTATGAATGTTGGGAGGACTCGTTCTAGGGCTTGTAATTTTTGGTAGCTATTTTTGTTGATTTTGAAATGGTTCGGTGTTGTTGGGGTCTGTGGGTGGAAAGGGCAAGAATGGGTAGGGTCTAGGGTTTTGGATGGAAAGGGTTTGGAGTGGGTAGGGTGTTGTTTGGCTCGGATGAGTGACCAAACACAATACCATTGTTTGGCTCGGATGACTGTTGTTTGGCTCTATTATTTGGCATTGTTTGGCTCGGATGAATGTTCTTGGCCATAAAACCTAACAGAGAAATCACAACTTTCTGCAGCTTTGATGAGTACTGGTCCATTGCATCTCTAAAATCACATTGGATTGCAAATTATATGCACCACAGGTTAGGATCAAAGTTCTGTAACTAGGTAATAAGTATTTATTTACCCTTCCCCATGGTAAAATTCTTCTACCATATTACAGGTGCATTCATTACCTGAATGTAGAGGGCTGAGTGGGCCAGAACCTCATGTTCCTTTGAGAGATGGGCTGAGCCAAAAGGAAAAGCATGTCTCCCCAATCTAGTTTCTGTTGATCTTCTAAGACCACAAAGGCTTGGCCATAGCGTTCAATGTTGTTTGGCAGCTGACATGTGCAAAACTGCACATATATATGCATTTCAGGTCTTTTATTGTGCCAGACTGTTTCATCAAGGGGTTTTGCACAATACATTGTTTGAATGCAACGGAAAAAATGATGTAGGCTTGTAGTAGATAATGCTTGAAAAAATGGTGTGTTCATCTAACTTCTGACTTCTTTTTCAAAATGTAAATGGTGTGGATGTTGAATATTCATCCCCAGGTGGGGGAATGAATGAAGAATACTATTTAAAAAGGGTTTGTTCAAAAAAACTATGGATGTTTGAAACATGGTATTAGATATGAGAAATGATTAGATAAGGTCGACCAAACTGTGTGGTTAAGGACAGTTGGTTGGTTCAAATTATTATGCCAATGGCTCACACCTGATTTGAACCAGGCTTTGGCTGTGGATTTGATGTTCTATCATTTAGAGAAATGAATAGATTATTTATTTATCATCTAGAGTAAACTTGGTGCACACATTTTTAAGGACTCAAGTAAACTTGCGGATGTTGTATATTTTCCTTGTCAAATGTGTTTTCATTCCAATTATGTGTAATTAGGTGTGATTATCATGGCGGATAAAGGAAAGTCAAAAGTGACTGATGACATAGATCGTGCGCAATGGTCTGATGAAATGAGAAAGTTTCTCATTGACATTTGTTTGGAACAAGTAAAATATGGAGGTCGCCCAACGATACAATTTAGCTCAAAAGCATGGAAGATTATCATAGAGAAGTTTACTCAAAGGACATGACACAGCTTTAATAAAAAACAATTGAAGAATCAATTGGATAATCTGAAAAAACTTTACAATGCCTGGTTACACTTGACAAGCCAAACTGGTTTAGGCTTCAACCCTCATACAGGATGTGTGGAGATGGAACATGACCGATGGACGGAATACCTGAAGGTATATGCATTTTGTAGTTGTTTTGGTATTTATAGGATAGGTGAAAGCCTTTAACATTTATCATTAAACTTTATTGCAGACCCATAAAGATACCAAAGTATTTAAGTCCAAGCCCATTCCTTTTCCTGAAGAGATGGCTGCCTTATTTGATGGCACATCAGCAAGAGGGGATGATAAATGGGCTCCAACAATGGATGGCGTGCCTGAAGATATCATAACAGATATGGACTCAAGTTTTTTTTAACTTGAATCATGATGATGACACTCCATCCCTGAACCTAACAAATTCTTGATCCTTCACCTTGCCAGAAGATTCAGCCGCTAGTGATATTGCTGCAGATGTCATGATGGCAAATATTAGACGAAAGCGACCAAGGCCTTCTAAAAAGCAATCAATGGCAAGTAATGATGCACTAAATGCACGCATAATCGACCTCGCAACCTCAGTTAAGGCATCAAATTAGTTAGCTATTGCTTCAGTTCAATCTGAAGGACCTACCATAGACGACTGCATTGACGTATTGAATACCCTGCCTGAAATTTTAGAGGCCAGCCCACTGTATTTGACTGCGCTTACGTGTTTTATGGTTAAGGATAAAAGGACTATCTGGATGCGACTTAGGACAGACAAAGGCAAGATGGCTTGGCTCAAAAATCAATTACAATTAGAGAAGGAGAATGCTTTTGGAAGTGATAGTGGCCTTTAGTTGTTTGGGTTTATATTTCGGTGTGAAACACAAATGTTATCTCTCTTGTTTTTGAAATATGGATGTTTGAAATATGAATTTTATCTCTCTTTTTTGAAATATGGATGTTTGAAACATGGTATTATGTGAAATTTAGCTTGGAACGTGTTTGTTATATCTCTTGTTTTTTTATAGACTGCATTTTTTTTATTTAAAAAATGTTCTTTTAGTTGAATGTTGACTTGTCATACCCTATGTATACATGATTTTTTTTTGTTTGACATATATACAGTGTGTATGGATCAAAGTCTACTTCGAAAAATCATACTTATCATATTGTTGTATAAGAAACAACAACGATGCTTGATTAAGGAACCATGTAGGAACTCAATCATGACGGGATATGGTCATGTCCAAATAATTTTGAATGGTATCCCATTATCTGTCATCAGTTACTACGTATGGAACAACATGTGTTTCGGCGTTTATGCATGTATTTTAGAGAAAAGATGTTACTAAAAGACAATAATTATATACCCGTGGAGGAGCAGTTGGCGATGTTCATGATGGTCACTGCGCATGCCCGTACAAATAGAGTGATACAAGGTAGATTTCAACACTCAGGGGAAATAATTCATAGACACTTCAGTCAAGTACTGATAGCAATGATGCTATTTGCGAAAGACATGATAAAACCGCCTCCTCTAGATAAAGTGCCTAAGGAAATTCTCTTGAATCCACATTTTAAGCCATATTTTAAGGTATTGATCTCTTGAATCCATCGTATTGTTTTCTTTATTCTATATAAAATTAAATTTTCTCATTGTTGACATCTTTATTTTTTTATCTCCATTTTTTTATAGGATTGTATTGGTGCTTTAGATGGCACCCTTGTACATGCCATTATCCAACCAGAGAAACAAATCCTTTATAGAGGTAGAAAGGGGGATTGCATGCAACAAGTTATGGCAGTATGTTCATTTGACATGCTCTTCACTTATGTGGTATGCGGATGGGAAGGTACAACTCATGATCAACGGATTCTTTTGGATATCATTTTTTATGAAAAGCTAAAGTTTCCACATGCCCCACCCGGTAAGAAAGTATTTAGAGTGCTTTAAATCCCATCAAATGATTGCTACAACATGTTTTGACATGGTCTTTAACATTTTTATATATTTTTCTTTAGGTAAATATTATTTGGTTGATGCCGGTTACACAAATATGCGAGGGTTTCTTTCTCCATTTTGAAATGTTCGTTATTGGCTTCAAGATTTTCAAGGTGTTGCCATTCCTCGTACTAGAGAGGAGCATTTTAATAGATTACACTCATCCTTGAGGAATGTGATCGAGCGAAGCTTTGGAGTATTGAAGGCTTGATTTCCTATCCTCAAGCGGATGGCTCGTTACCCATTTCATGTACAACGGAGCATCGTGGTTGCTACAATGGCAATGTATAATTTCATTAGGAAAGAGGATATGGAGGATCGATTATTTGCCCAATTCTCAAGTGAAGATACCCAAGTAGAGTGTGGCACTGACTTTGAGGAAGATCTTGAAGAAAACACATACTTTTGATATCACGGATAGGACAGAGATAGATGAGAAGAGAAATTCAATTGCAGATGCCAATTGGCTAGATGCATCTTCTTAAGTCTGTCGTGTTTTTTACATTTCATTAATTAATGTGTTGCAACTAAGTTGTGTCTTTATTTGTTTTCTTGATCGACTAATTACTAGTTACATGATAGATTTTGATGGAAATGTTTGATGACAGGTTGTTATAATATGATGGCATATGTGTAGGTAATAGATGTGTTTTTTAATGGGTCCATGTTGATACTTAGAATGGGTCCAAATGACATGATACTCATCTCTTAGTTCTTATGCTTCCGACGGGCATTCAAAGATGTATTTGTACTCATTTTGCTTAACTGGGTTCTTCTGGCTATTTATGCAAAAATTTTCAGGTCCCAGCTTTGGGGTAGATCTATATATGGAAGGAATTACTATTGGATTCACCAGCTTTGGGGCATTGACTACATGTACGAGCCAATGTTTTTCAGGTCCCCCACTTGTTGCTGTCTTACAAATGTGTCATTATAACGTGTGACAGATCCTTCTGATACCTCACTTGTGGGTTTGACCACATTTCATGAATTTCTTATTGAAGCAGAATTCAGCCTGTAGACTGCTTGAGCTAGCTAGCTAGCCATCCTTTCATCAGTCCTCTCATTTTAACATTTCAATGTTTCCTATGGCTTCAATCCAGCTTGTTAATGCTTTTTTTCCTTTTTTCTTTTTTGTGAGCACAAAAGGATTGGATCACATGAGTATCAGTTGTTCAACATTTCCAAGTGCTTGACACCATGGCCAACCTAACATTGAGTTCCAACTCTGACCGAATGGAACAATTACACATAAGAACAAATATTAGATAATGACATAAATACCCTTCTAAAAAGAGGCAATTACTTATAAAAAGAGGCAAGCAAAAGGAAATACCAAACGGTCTATTTAAAATAGATGTGTGCATTACCAAACATGTTCTTTTAATTAGCCTCTTCTTTCTATGGCTCCTTTTTTAATGGCTCTATTTTTGCTGGGTCTGTTAAAAGAAGAGTAGAGATACCAAACATGGCCTAAGTGATATATATCTCACTGCAAATCCAGTTTTTCATTCACGCATGAAGCATGTTGCGATTGATTTTCACTTTGTTAGAGAGTTGATTGCCAGAAAATCTATTCAAGTCAAGTCCCTATCTACAGTGGATCAAATTGCAGATATTTTTACTAAAGGACTCTCATCTCAAAGACATTCTCGACTTACAACCAATTTGACGGTCCACAGTCGACTATCATCTTGAGAGGGGTATTAGATACTACAGCTCATGATTTCTCATCTTGGATTCTGGTCAAAGATAATTATTCTCCCTCCATCAATCTCTCTCATTTACAACCATCTTCTTCTCTGCATCTTCATTCATAAGCACTATTATTTCACAATCAAAGATCCTAGAGATTTTGATAGTTCTGCATCCAAGCTATCTATAAATGGAAGAGAGTACCCACGAATCTAGTGTGGGAAAACTTTGTTGTGGATGTAGGCAATACGCTGAACCACGTTAATACTTGTGTCATTCATATTATAAGAAGCAATGCCTGCAATTGTAGTGGAATGCATGTTATCGGTGAAAATACTCATCACACCCAAAAGTGCAAAATTGCGACCATAGATGTTGAAGGTTTAAATTTTCATTTTCACCTAAAATATAAACATTATAGAGATAGAATGTGGTTGCATGCAAACATGGCAAAGTCCCTTTCTTTGACATTGATAACTGATCCAAAGAATAGACCATGCACCTAAAAATATACTATTCGTAATCTACAAAGAAATTATATACTGATTTGAGCATTAAACCTCAAATTAGACCAATGGCGTGTAGTATGCCAAATCACAAAAAAAATACATTGAAGGTGACTAATTTTTTGAGTTTATAACATAGATATTTTTATGTCATTTTCATTAACATTTCTTTCAGGGCACTCAAAAGAACATTCATTAATCTGCTGTAGTTTCGAGGAAGAGCAAGAAAGCCTTGAAATGCAAAGGGACTTTCTTGCAATTTCTAATCCGGAGATGATATGTTCTTCGAGCTTGAAAAAAGAGTGAAGCCACTTTAGGTTCTCAACTAAGCTCATCGAGTCCAACCCAAGTGGGGCTCGTTGTGGGCTTAACTCAAGCTGAACTTAAAATCTTCATTGGGAGGACCACTATGTAATTCTTCTCTTGAGGGAACAAATGTAAAAGGACAAAAGAAAATACGAAAAACTCCATTCTTCCTCGACCCCTTGTTAGGAATTTTGTAGATTGCAATTTGATGGTTGCATAATCATTCAAGCATCATTTGATTTATACACTTGCATTGTTTTAAAGAAAACTTGAAATCTTGTTTTATTCATGCATTGTTTTTAAGATTTGTAAAAGTTTCAATTTATGCATGATTTGCTTTTAAAACTTGGATGCATTTTGTTTTTGGAAAAAGTTTTAGAAATCAAGCTAGCCTTTGGTTTTAAAGTTTTCAAATCATTTTAGGCTTTGTGTGTTTCATGTTTTTAAACATCTTAAAATGATTTAAAACATGTATTCAAGCTTGATTTAGTGGCCCAAAAAGTTCCACAAAGGAAACCTTCAATTATGCAAAGTTGGAATTTTTAGGTTTCCCGGCAGTGTCGCCGGTCGACCGGCCCAGAGGTCCCGGTCGACCGGGAACACTGCAGGCAGAAAGTGGCCTGGCGCACCAACGGTCATATTTCTGACCGTTGTGTGATCCCGGTCGACTGAGACCTGTTTCTAGGTCGACCGAGGACTAGCCGTTAGGCACTTTTTGCTATAAATATGAGTTCTTTCCCTTGCCAAAAGTTGGGAATTTCAAGCCCCTCCTTGGGAGGTTTTGAGGCATATTCAAGGAAAATGAACTAAGGGATGAAGGGGAGCATTAGGAAAGCTAAAGCTTGGATTAATGAAGTTAAATCTCCAAGTAGGCTCTACTTTCCTTAATCATATGTTTTCATGCTTTGTTTTATTTTTGGTAAATCATTTCTAGCATGTTAAACTATGTTTGTGTTGTGTCCTTAACATGTTTTATGTTTTGAGTTGATTTATTGTTTTGGATACAACATCATATGATTCAATCCAACTAGTACTTAATCTTTGGTAAATCTAAGTAGATCATGTTAATGGAAAAACCTTTGAAATTATATGTAACATGATTCCTATACTTGGTTGAATCTTTGGTTGTTGTTTTCCATCATAAGAAAATCACTTTCAAAACCATCTTATGTTTTGGACTCAACTTCTTTACAAATCATATGTTTTCATGTTTTGTTTTATCTTTGATAAATCTTATTGTAGCATGTTAATCTATGATTTGTTGTATCCTTAGCATGTTCTATATTTTGAATAGATCTATTGTTTTGGATACATCACCATTGATTCATCAAAGTAGTACTTTATCTTTGGTAAATCTAAGTAGATCATGTTAATGAAATATGTAACATGATTCATATACTTTGTTGAATCTTTGGTTGTTGTTTTTCCATCATAAGAAAATCTCTTTCAAATGTATCTTATGTTTTGGATTCAACATCTTTACAAATCATATATGTATTATTGTTTTAAAGTTTCACAACTTGCCTTACTTTGATAGGTATATCTTATTCAAGTTGTATTTATAATTACATATGATTTGTCCCCTATTTTCAATCAAATCTATTTTTATGTTTTGAGCTTCATTGTTGATTTGATTGACATCCCTATGCATCACATATTTAGAGCTAATCCATTTCATACAACTTGTGAAACTTTGATATCATTAACAAGTTGTTACTTTTAACATGTGATTGCATTACTTCCTCAATCATAAATGTTTTATGAGCTAAAATTTTCAAAAGCCTTAGGCATACATTTATGAGCTTTCATTTTTCAAAATGATTGAGGACCACACACACACACTTCATATACTTTCATCTTTGCATTCATAGTGTGAGTGTGTATTAGATTTTCACTTCCATATCCGCCTAATTAAGAGGCATTATATTGAGCTTAATTTGTATCTCCATCAAGTGTATGTTAGACACTAACTTAGAGAGATAACCAACCTTGTGGTTGAAGAGGTTATTGCTTAGCCTAAGAAAAGCATAATGTATAGGTTGATGTTAAGCCTTGAAAAACATCAATGTAAAGGTTATTGCTTAGCCTTGGAAAGCATATTGTAAAGGTTATTGCTTAGCCTATTGAAAAGCATAAATAGTGAAAATCCGGTGGGGTGTTGGTTCACAAGCTGGTAGTGGATGTAGGCATTGAGGCCGAACCACTATAAATACTTGTGTGATGGTGCATGCTTTGTGGTGATTGTTTTTATTAAGCTTCCGCATTTTGTTTGTCTATCACCACATGTGACTAGTTTAATTTAAAGAAGTTGAATTTGTTTAAATTGGTCATAATTGGAGCTCACCCTATTCACACACCCCCCCCCCTCTAGGGTTCAGGTCCCCGGACTTTACACCCCCTCTCTCCTCCGGTTCCACCCGTGCCCTAACCTGATCCCATTCGAATGAAACCACATAGACTTGAGTCACTGGATCCGATTTGTAGATTCCCTGTTTGAGTGCATTTTTTGTTGTTGGGTCTAGTTAGGTTGGGTACCCAAAACTTTTAAGTTTTCCTTTTTAAAGGTGCATACAATTTAGAAAATATATCATGCATATTGTATAGCGTATTGCCATGTATTATACATTGTTTATACATAAGTTGGGTACCTGACCAAGCCGATGCCCAAGCGGACGCATATTTTTCATTTGTTACAAACCCGACCAAAACCCAAGTTCCATTAAGCCAAACCCAAAACCCAAATCTACCATTTGGTCATATTGGGCCATCTATCTGGTTATTGTGTTGCAAGGGCCTCACTCAGTTCATGGGATGTGTGGCCTGGCCTTAGGTCTTCCCTACCCACTCCTTTTTCCTTTTTGTTCTTTTTCTTGCAATGTTACCTTTTCTACTAAAACTTGAATATTCTTTTCTAAGGTTTTTTTTTAATCAAAGTGCATTTCTCTTCTAATCTCATCTCATCTGTGGGGCTCATCTTCAAATAGTCCAAATTATTATTTTGAAACTCTTGAAAGCCTATTACATTAAGGGCATCAAAATCTTCAAGTCAAACCACAGTAGTTAATTATAAACTACTTAATGCATCCATTAGCTTGTGATACACATTCTTTTTCCTTTTTTTCTCAGCTAAAAATTGGAAAATGATTTGAATTAACCATATGTTGAACAAATAATCAACCCCACAACACCCCAAACACTGATTTCATAAAAAGTCCCACAGCACCCCTAACACTGATTTCATCAAAATTTTATATAATGCCACCGCAAAGAGTTTTAGGACTTGTAACATGCAATTTCTTAAGGTGGGACCCACCCATGAGAATAATTTGGCCTCTGCATTTCAATAAAAATTCTATCTTGCTGCATTTCAGCTTTGCCCTTGTTTTTGTTTGGTTTTATTCTTCAATTTTTTTTTTCTTTTTTCTTTTTTTGTTTTGTTGGTGGTGTAGTGCACTGCCAACCAACTAAAACAGATCCCATGGTACCCAATTGTACTCCCTCCATTTATAGACATGTTCGATATTGATGTGGACCTGCCAGAACAGAACCCATTGAACCAAAACCACACACTATCCATGTGGCTGCCATTCAAAGCTCATCTCCTCTCCTTTATCACCATCTCAATTAGAAAAAAGAAGCAAATGAAACAAAGTATCATGGATTCTCTGTCTACATATTCCCCAGACTCTAGGGGCCTGTTTGGATATACAAGAAAGTACAAGAAAATAATAATTTTTAGAATATAATCTTTCATTTTTAAAGAAGAAAATCTTGTGTGTTTGGTAACTCAAGAAAAGTTTGAAGAAAAGATTCTTTTCTTTTAAAAAGCTCAATATTCTCTCCTATAGCTCCCCCCTATAGAAAACTTTCTACAAGATAAAAATCTTTCAAAATGATGATTACAAAGTGGTAGAGTAAAGTAAAGACCTTGGTTCAACAAATCCATCATAATGTGTATGTTTACATATATGGAAAAGTAAAGTAAAAGTAAATCTCACAGGACGATAAAGGTGGGGTAAAGTAAAGGTGGGATAAAGTACATGGTGAAGTAAAGTGGGAATGAATGGTAAAGTAGTTTCTTTTTTTTTACTTTACTTAAACATTTTATCGTAGTTTTATATGGGAAAAAAAAGTGACATGTTTACAAGTGTGGTAAAGTAAAATAAAGATCGATGTCATATCATGGTAAAAGATGAGGTAAAGTAAAGTCAAATGAAGTATGTCGTAAAGCAAAGTGAGAGAGAGAGTTATAAAGTAGTTGTTTTTTTATTTACTTTACTTTACTATACTTTACCATGGTTTTATGTGATAAAAGAAAAGTAACTTATTGTAAAAACATGAAAGTTAAACTTTACTTTACCACATTACTTTTTTTATCCTGACGTCGTAAATTACATATAAATTAAAATATTTAATAAAAAAAATTCTTATAATGTAATTTACTTTAATCATAACACCTTCCAAACATCTCAATTTAAAATATGTAGTATTCTTAAAAAATTGTCAAACAATAAAAAAGTTATACTATTATAATATTGCATTATTGCATTCTATACTATTTTATTCTTACAATACTTAAATATGTAAATATTTTATTCTGTAGACATCCAAACGGGCCCTAGGGCTATCTTGTTTTGACATGTGGCATAAAAAGCCAAGGAAGGGTTTACAGACGTGCCTCTCTGTATGTGTTTTCTCAGATCCCTATATTGGCTATTTGGCTTTGACATCCAATAGGCAGCACTGACCTAAAGTGGGGCCCACATCTTGAATCAGAACCGTTCACTCTCATCGTCATCTCCTTTGTACTAATTTAATTAGCTCTGTGGGGATTTGGACAACTTGGATTGTTGTTAACTGCATTTGCAAAACTTTTAAGGCTTGTGGTGTTTCTCGATTGTTCTTTTCTTCGAAATATCTAGAACTACCCTGTTGTGGATTTTGATCTGTTTGGCGACTTGACCAATGCCAGAAAATGTTTGTTATTAAAGAGGAATATCTCCACCAACATTAACTAATTGATGTCACCCAATAAAAAGATTATGGTCTCTACTGGTAGTCTTGTAGTTGTTGATGTTGTTATTGTGGTCACCATCTACTCCCTTGTTCCAGAATTTTATATGTGATTTTAATTTTATTAACCTAAACCCATGAAAATACTAAAACTTGCCTTAATACAAGCAGAGGTCCCAATAAAAACGATCTAAGACGAATATCAATTAACCGTGATTAAACTAGTAGTTAATCCTAATCCAGATTAAGCAATCAAACCACAAGAGAGAAAGGACACACGGATTTATTCGTGGAAAACCCTGCTCGGGAAAAAACCACGGGCTTTACCGTATAGGCCAACAGACAACCAAGCACTATGTAAAACTTGAAGATTACAAGACACTTACAACCCTTCTCAGTTGTTGACTCAACCTAAGGACTGCTTCAGATCTTGTTGACTGCTCGTTACGAATCTTCACCGTGGTTGAACGAAGGAGTCTTTAAGAAAAGCGATGGAATCAGACCAAGACTTGAATCATAAGCGCAATAGCAGAATACATAGCCTTAGGGCAAAACAATGGATCTCTCTAACTCTCTCCCACATGGATTTCTTCTCATTCAGAGTAGTAGTAGAGAGGAGAGATAAATAGCCCTTTTATAGAGAGTATTCCTTGTAGCAAGGGCTTCTTCAAACATGTAACTTCCTTTCAAGAAATTAGTAAGAGAAGTTTGTCCAGATTTAGAATTCCTAGGTTTGCTCGAGTGGAGATGGGGTTCGCTCGAGCGAATTGCTCTCTGGAAACAGACGTTCAGCGCATTGCTTCATGGGTCTAGCGAATAATTCTCTGTGAGGGGTTTGCTCAAGCGAACCACTCTCTGTCTTCAAGAACTTCATTCCAGAACTGAGATAGGTCTAGCACACATTTTGATGGGTCGAGCGAACTAGGTTCTGTTTGGTCCGCTCGAGCGAAGTAAGGTTCGTTCGAGCGACCATTGTAAACTTTTAGAATACGGACTCTTTGGAAGTTTTTCTATTTTAGACTTTGGCAGTCCTTTCTTAAACTCAACACATGATTAAAGAAACCCAGTTTTGTCTAACAACCTATGAATTAGCTAACTAAAATCTTTACAATCTCCCCCTTTGGCAATTCATGGACAAAACCCCTATTACATTAAAATCTACCCATCATTTCAACTCAAACTAAAATCATGACCAATCAGGATATAAAGTCTTTGGAGTACCTGTAGAAACTTTCACTTAAAGATCAAGTGTATAACATCATCGAAAATAACTGCCGCTTTTTGTTCATAAATTGGCAAAGTGAACCAATAGGAGAATAAACCAAAAGCAACATAAGCGAAAGAGAAGATTGAGATTAAACTAAATGAAAAGTTAGCAACAGGAGGTCAAAGTAGCAAATCTAAACAGATGATACCAAAACAACAAATGCGAAGAAGTAGTCCAAAAGCAACTAATCAGTAAGCAGAAATAAACACATCAAAGAACAAGTAAGAAAAGAGATTCAACAGCAGGGTGAAGTCACTGCGGTCCATGTCCCATACGAGCCAAGAGCTCTGCAAGTGCAGCATTGACCTGAGTGAAACCCATATTAACCCATGTAGATAGATCTTGAACCTGAGCAGAAAGTTGATCAAATCGTTCGTACAACCCTTAATGCTCCCCCTGACCTTGTGCAGCACCAATTTCTTCATCTTGGTTGCCTTCATCAGCATGGGGTGCAAGAGGTATGTGTGTAGAGGACTAAGCAATAGTGCGGGAGTTGATATGATTCTTAACTTTAACGAAAGGCTCATTTTGATGGACCGGGATCTCCTTGAAAGCAAGGAATTCAGTGATGAAAACACCAAATGGTAAGAGAGAATTCCTTTTGGCTATTAAGGTGCGGACAAGGACATGCAAAATTACCAACGGAATGTTGACTCTCTTCCCATTGCAGATGCGATAAAGAAGATAATCATTCTGTTGTGCTACATCAGATGTATGACCTCGCGGTTCCAGATTGTGTCACACAAACCGGTTGAGAAACCGGATTTAGCGGTGAGATTTCCATGCATTATAATACCTTTCGGCCAGCTAGTCGGAACACCGTAGATTGTAGTAGCTACTAGATCATAATCCATGGGCTCTAGGAGTTCATCAGGAATGGGATAATCAGCATTCTCCTCTTCAGGAATGTTGATGAAATCAGCAATATCCGAGACTGATATAGTGACCCATTTTCCTCTCACATATGATTTTACCGAACTAGATTCCAGCACCTCCAAGTTGCATTAAAATTCCCGAACCAAATCCACTAGAATTTTCTTGGAGTCAAACTTCATCAGTGGGTACCAATCCCGATTAGCCAAACTCCTGCAGACTGCATTGTTATGCAATTCCTTTGCCACTTCCTTTTGGATTCAATATTTCTGGTTGAAAACTTTTCATAATATTGAGTTGATTTTCTTAATGTAGGGAACCGAGTATGATCAAACGACGAAGAAGAGGAAACCTTAACATGAGGTCTCTTCTTTGGAGCCAAAACTGTCATTGAAATCAAGGGATCTAATTAGCAAACATTCCCTGCAAAAAAATTTTTGGGTATCTCCACCCAACACCAAATATGCATAAAGTCAACATCTCCAACCAAGCATAACAGTACTCCTCCATCCACAATCAACCAATGTCCAATGCAACGGGACAACAAGAAACAAAGTAACAAAGTAAAACCATATCCACATTCACATATTTCCATCGAGATAAGTCTCCAGTTATGCCAAAAAGTCTTCAGTCATTGAGCAAGACTCCACACACAAATCTCCTCCATAAACAGCAACATGAAATCCACAGATGTGCAAACGGCATTCATCTAATTCCAATTTCATTCATAAAAACACCATCAAATATCACCAAACACAGATACTAAGAAGAAGATGAAAGAGAGCATTGTGCAATAGATGTTGATGACAACGAAAGAAAATTTAAAATGAATCTCCTTAGAAACCAATCCAAAGTGAAAATAGGATGCATGCAAAGGATAAAGAAAATGCATGAAGTAGTATGCAAATGGGAATGAAAACCCTAACGAAAAGAAAGAAAAAAAATGCACAATAGGCTAAGAAAATGAAAATTCTTTTGCAGATAAATGAAAATAGATGACAAACAAATAAGATTTGTTGAAGGAAAAAGGAAGAAAATACCTTGAGGAAGGAGATTAGGGCACATGGATGGTGGAGCAGAAAACATGGAGAAAAATGCTAGGGTTAGCAGAGAAGGAAAAAGAAGAAGTGGGGGAAGAGGAAAACTCGCGCGATATTAATGCGTGGGGTTCGCTCAAGCGACCACTCAAGTTCGCTCGAGCGAACTGCCAAGGGTTTCAGATCTTTGAAAGCAGTGTGACAAAAATACTTTAACGTCTCATTTTAGGGCAAATCTCTCCATGAACAGTGAATAGATGCCACTGTAGAAATTTTCACTAGCTTAAGCACACAATGAAGAGGTGAACAATATGACCATAAAAAATAAATAATAAAAAAAAAGTATGCTCTACTCCCTTTAAATCTCCTCAAGATGAACTATTTATTGCATAGGGAGCACACCCATCAACAAAAAAGTTGAGCAAATGAGTTTCCCATTTTTTTTTCGTCGTAAAAGCGGGGACAGGCTAAACCATCATGGGTGACTTTCACACTAACGAACATGGTAGCCTTCCCTAAATGAAAATTACCAAACAAGTGGAAGCTTTCACACACATACGTAGGTAGCCCTCTTCCTCCGGTTTAATTTTATTGCTACAACATCTCTCAAAAATAAAAACAGAGGTAGAAGTGAGAATTAATTCGTGCAGTGCAAAAAAAAAAAAAAAAAAAAAAAAGGTCATGTGACAATGTGAGTGTGCACTTAAACAAATAAAAATTATGGAGTGTAGGGAATAAGAGAAATCCGTAACGATTTATGCAAAGATTCAAACTGGATTGCATCCAAAGGTTTTGTAAAGATATCCGCAAGTTGAGTGTCGGTTGGAATATGATGCAGTGAGTGTGAGGCCCCACCCCTTGTGAGCCCTCAATTGGAATTTGAATACCATTTAATAATATATATTAGCTTATTATACTAATTAATGGGTTAGTAAGGGTAGCTATGTATTTTCCTAAGTTTTAGTTAGATTAGCTTAGTTGTGTTAGTAATAAGTTAATAGGGGTCTTTTGCAATTTCTAGGGTTAGTTAGTGAGTTGGAGGCCCTAGCTAGATATTAGTGTTTACTATAGGGGGGTATTCACTAAAGAATCTTCTAGAAACTATTAGAGTTTTTGTTTTGTTGCAATTTGATAGGATGCATTCATTTTCATAAGCTTGTCCTCTTACTCATTCATGGTCTTTGTCTTAGGATCTTCATGCATATCTCACTTTCTTAATCTTTGTTTTTGTCTCATGATATGCATGATTTTCAATTCAGGTTTATCTCTTAAGATCATGGAGTTTTTGTTTTCAAAAATCATCCAAGCTTTCCAAAGTTTCTATCTTTAAAATCATTATTTTGATTTGGAGTTTTCATGGCTTTAGAAATTTAGTTTTCATCTTTTGTTGTGTCATGGATTCATGCTTGGATATGTGCCTCAAAGTCCCCTGGAAAGGTGCCCTTCAAAGTTACATTTTCCTAAAATTTTAGATTTCTGGGCACCCTTCAGGTTGATCTGCCGGTGTTGCCGGTCGACCGGGCCCTGTTACCAGGTCGACCGGGGCACACTGCAGGTCATCAGGGAACTGTGAGCGGTAGCCTCTCCAACGGATCTTTTTCTAGCCGTTGTGTGTACCCGGTCGACCGGGCCATGTCATGGGGTCGACCGGGGACTAGCCGTTGGCAACTTTTTCTTTATAAAAAGTAGCTTTTTGGTTGAAGAAAGTTGCTGACATTGGAGAGACTTTTGAGACCAAGCATTAGCAACTTCTCAAGAGCATCTTTGAAAGGATTATGAAGCCATTCCCTTGATTCAACCTTTGATCTTTAAATGGGTGTGCTTTCTTGAATCCTAAGTATTTTAAAATCATGTTTTGTTTCACTCTTTTGATTTCTTTCAATGCATGATTAACAAGATGCTTTTCTATTAATATGTTGACCTTCATAACATGCTTAGTACTTTAGAAATCACATGAGCTTTATGAAAGTAACATATTGTCTTTGGTACACATGATACTGCTTTTCATGTTTCAAACTTAACTTGTTAGACTTTAGCATATCTTCTTTGAAAACAAGTTTGTTCACATTGTTAAATACATGTGTTAGACATACAACTCTTTCTCAAATATTTGACTACCATCTTTGCATCATTCAAGGTCTTATCTTTTCAAAAAGAGAAAGAGTAATTTCTAGTAAATGCATCATTCATAGACTTTGTTTTTATTATGCATGTTACTAGGAGTTGAGTTTTCACTTTCTAATTAGCCTATTTAGAGGCACTCCATTGCACTTACATTGATCTCTTAATCCATGCATTCTTAGGCATATTTCATAAGAGAAAAGTTCTATGTTGTAAAGGTTTATGCTTAGCCTTGAAAAGCATAGTATTGATTGTAAGGTTTGAGGTGATCCTAAACCTTAATTGAAGTTAATGAATACCGGTAGGTGTATCGGGAGTGGATGTAGGCAATTTGGCCGAACCACTATATATGCTTGTGTTATGGTGATTGTCTTTATGCTTTCATTTTATGGATTATGCTCTCTTTGTTAATTTTATTATTCTTCTTCAAAGCATAAGAGACTTAAAATCTAAAAGAATTAAAATTGGTCTAGGAATTTGAGCTCACCCTATTCACCCCCCCCCCCTCCAGGATTCGATCTTGGACTATCAGAAACCTCACCTAAAGACCAAAATACCCTCTACCCTAACCCTAGTCCTATACAAACTAGAAGGGTATTTCAGTCCCTAGCCAAACCCCCAACTTATAAATACTACACATTTCCCCAAGCCACTCCTTAGCTACTATTCATCTTCTTCACTTCCCCTCTCCTTTCTCTCTTCTTGTCCTAAGCTCTGAGTTGGTTTTGTGCTTGAGAAGACCTTAGGAGCTGGGATTTCTTCCTACTTTGGCTTGGCTCTCTCTCTCTCTACAACCTTTCATTTCAAGCAAGGCAAGTGCAATATACATATTTAACATAGAATATATGTTTCTATTTCCTTGATTCTGCATTTTCAATTCAGTTAATGTACATGTGCTAGATCTACCTATGAGCTTAGTATTGATGGATTTTTGGCATTGATGGATGAGATTTACCCATTTGGAAGATCAATAGCCCGTTTAGTGTTGGATGGTAGTACATTGAAGTGTTTTTATGTTTTATATTGATTTGGTGATGTTTGGGCGAGATTGGAGGAGTTTTAACGGAAAAATGGGTTGAAGGAGATGAAGCCCAGAAATCTGGTTTTCTTCCAATTTGCATGTACTCGGTCGACCGACCTGCAATCCGGTCGACCGAGCACACTGAAACTGGGAAAAACCAGGTCCCAGTTATTTTCAGCAGAATTGATAATTCAGTGTACGCGGTCGACCGAGCCCTGCTTCATGTCGACCGAGCATACAGGTTTTGCAGAAATTAGCTGAGAGTTAGATTTTCCCTCAGAACCAGAAATCATGCGTACGCGGTCGACCGAGCTCTGCTCCAGGTCGACCGAGCACACAGGATTTGCAGTGGAAATGGCTGAGAGCTAGGACATCATTTTTTCCAGGTTTTCTGTGTATGCGATCGACCGCCCAGGCCAGGAGGTCGATCGGACACACAGGGAACCACTAAGAACAGATCATGTCTTCCAGGGTTGACCTAATTTTTTCCCAGTGTACTCGGTCGACCGACCAGACCAGGAGATCGACCGAGCACACTACACCAGGGTTGACCTGGGGGTCAACATCCAGTGTACTCAATCGACCGAGCCCTGTGCCAGGTCGACCAAGGACACTGTGTACAGTGATTTTCCAGTTTTCAGTATTCTGAAGATGTGGTTGTTCGTAGGGCCCATTGACCATCCAAATGGACTTCCATTGATGTGCCAAGCTCGAGTCAATGGTGTGACTCAACCTTGACTCGTGGGGACCACCAAGTAGGGTTTTTGGTTGTTTAATCTACGATGATTCAATCTTTAAACGTTGCTAATGATGCCCGTAACCTCAGGAGCACCAAACACAGTATCCTTTGGCATCTGAGACTCCATTTAAAGATCAAATTACCTGAGATGGATCTGAACCTGAACGTGATCCAATACCTAGGTTGGACTGTTGTTACTTTCCCTATTAATTCTCATATTTGAAGTTCATACTTCACCTTTCTTATTACTGTCACTCTTATATCCTTATTGTAGCTGATAACTATTAATTAAATGGAAATTGATGACCTGAACCTAGGATATCTTAGAGGTGACCCGATAGCGTGATTGGGAGAACAATGACCCGTGTATGTGGCTAGGCGGGCCTTTTTATGGCCTACGTATGGATGTGTTATACCCTTAGAATTGGAGAGGTGTATTGTATTAGACTTATAACTCACTTGGATGAGAGTGGACTGTTTATTAGTAGAAATGGACTTGTTGCCTCATTTGGACTGTTTTAGACCAGGCCATGTGTTGATGGGCCTTGGTATGGATCCAACGAGTGGGCTTGGACTTGGGTTATAATCCATGGACTGATTTGATATTGGAACCTCTTAGAGACATTATTAGGATCTTGTTCACGCAAGGCAAAGCCTAGACGGACACAGACCTTTAGAGTTTCCTCGAGTCGGCATAGACATTCACTCGGTTGATTTAAGCTCAGCCTTTGGATTGATTATCACTGGTAGGAGCTATTTATGAGTGTTGAGTGAGCTATCATGATGAGCTATGTTTTGGACGGACGGTGTGATACCGAATCCAGTCTCCCCAAGTGATGAGTGTGGTGAGACTGTTGAGTGTTTTTCGGGGTTAGTTATCCCCAGCACTGGGGAGATTCCCCGCCGCAACTGTGCTCAGTATGGGAGGGCCGCGGCATAATATCCCGCAGTATCCAGCTTGTGTGAATGTGCCATATTGTATTAGACTAGATGCTATATTATCCTGATTCTATATGTTTGTCTTGCTCAACTGCCTAGATCATTAATCTTGATATTCCTTAAATTGTGTAACTGTCTCTACTCTTTTGATATATATGTCCTATGTTACTTGTATACTGTGACTTGCCAGATCTTTAGATCTGACCCATCTTTGGTGCTTAGGTCTCGACCTTGAGTACGAGGATGATGCGCTTGCGCTCATAGATGCGCTCATAGTTGGAGATCTCGGATGGGGACCGGCCGACCCAGATGTCGAGCTGGAGGGTGGAGAGCCAGTACATGGGCTTTGAGCGTTTATCTTTGTTTGGGCTTTAAGTGATTTTGTAGTGAGCTGGGTAGCAGTCAAATATGTAATTAAATTTCAATTGATACCTTTAAACTGGATTACGGTTCCTCTTGTATTTGATATATCATGATACCAATTGCTTCCGTCTCACTTATTATGCTTCCGCAACTTAACTATTGATACTATATTGTTCAAAATTTTTAAATTGGACCTCACTGCGGACCTATAATCTTGGAAGTTCTTTGATTTTTCGGGAAGTAGCGCGCCAACTTCGGATATTTTGACGACTTTCTCAGTATCTGGAATTGGGGCGTTACAGTGAGATTGTTCTTTCCTCTACTAGATTACGAGTAAAATGATGCATAATATATATATATGCTTGGTGCGTGAGTGTTGGACTAGATTTTTGAAAATATCGATTGTGCTTTGGTTGCCACAAAAAAACAGTCATAGTTTCTTGCTCAATTCCATAATCTTGTAGCACTTGTTTCATCCAAAGAAGTTGTGTGCAACAACTTCCTGCAGCGATGTATTCAGCCTCAACAGTCGACAAAGAAGTCTGTTGACACCAAAAATGTCACTTTGCCTCTTCACATCAAAAGCTACATGGAGCCGCATCCTACCAAAAATAGGCAGGCGCCACTTCAAGCATCAGATCTTGTCAGAATCAAACAAAAACTGCAAGGTCATTCAAAACAGCCAAAAGAGAGGTACACATGAAGTTTCGGGCCATTCTGACATCATTTGGCCTAGCTTCACTTCTCCAATAGCTGAGCAGCAGCTCCCGGCGGCGACAGTGTCGAAGACCCCAAATCTTTGATCAGAGCCTATGGATGGTCTCAAAATACCTCCAAAAGGCTCCATGTCAAGTTTCAGGTCAAACCGACACCGTTTGACCATCCATCAACTCTCGAGCAGCAAAATCAAGCCCTTAGGTAGCGAGAACTACCGAGGTCGTCACTCATCAAACAGAGCACATGGGCGGCTTCTACATACCTCCAAAGGGCTGCACATCAAATTTCAGGTCATTCCGATGACGTTTGACCCAGTTTCGATGCTCGGAAACAAAATCAAGCCTACCGGCGGAGGAGCACCCCGGGACCATGGCACCCAATTCAGAGGTTGTGGATCATTTCAAAATGACTCCAATAGGCTCCCCATCGAATTTCAGGTCAATCGGACATCATTTGACCCGAAGTCAAAGCTCGGCATTTCCGTCGCGGTGAAACAAAGGCAAGCATTTGCATGACCCCAAACAGCTTCAAAACTCAAACGAAAGCCTATGGTTGGTCTTATCTACTGATGAGGGAGTGACACGTCGAATTTCAGGTCAATCGGACATCGTTTGACCGAAAGTCAAAGCTCGGCATTTCCCTCGCGGTGAAATCAAGTCAAGCATTTGCGGGCCCCCAAATGGCTTCAAAACTCAAGAAAAATCCTATGGTTGGTCTTTTCTATTGCTCAAGAAGCTACACGTCGAATTTCAGGTCATTCTGACATCGTTTGACCTAGTTTCGACGCTTGAAAAAAATCAACAGTTCTCCACAGCAAAGTCTTCGGCTTTTCAGAAAATGGGAAACTTTGCAACCCGATTTGCACAGCCTCTCGTCAGGTTTTCTTGAGGGAAATCTAGCCAATGAATGAGAGGAAATTCCAAGAAAAATACAGGAGAAAAAATCACTCAAAAACGTCGAGAAACAGCCGAGAAACGGTGACCGAAAGGCGGCCAAAAAAATGGGCCAAGGCCCATGGTCGCCGGATTTCGCCCAAAATGCTCGTTTTTCGGGTACTTTTCGCGTTTCGAGAATTCTGGCCCCTGTGATTTTCTGAAAACCTGATTTTTGGTGCTCGGAATCAGCTGATCTTCGCCAACATCTCAGATCTACCATCAAAAGCATGTGATCATCATCGCACGCCTCGAAATCGTCAAACGGCTAACCAAGAAAGCACACTTTTTGGCCGCCCGATCGCGAAATCGACTGAACAGATGTTGCCGACCCGCTGACATCAACCAATGTCTGAAATTGGATCACCATCCGACATCAAATGGTATGTGGGTCCATTGGTGATCATCGCAAGAAGAATCCCAAAGGACGCGGCATGGCCCGCGACTCTTCAAGCGCCCGGGCAATCAATTAATGAAGTTAAATGACCCGTTTATGGCAAGTTAATGCGGTCATTAACTCATTATTTTGAACGGCCCAATCAAAAGCAAGCAAATGGGAGTTACAAATCCAAGTATTCATGGCATTAAAACCATGAAACTCCCCACATTATGGAGATTAAAGGCAACTAAATGCCCATTATCCTCCACCGGCCAATCAGAAGCGAAGGAAAAGGAGTTACAAAACAAGTAAATTAAAACTTGTAACTCCTTCCATTATGATCATAAATACAAATCAATGCTCATAAACTCTCCTAAATGGCTACCAAATGCCTATAAATAGGAGGCCATTCCAAGGGAAACAGGTCCAGAAAAATCCATCAGAAAAAGACACAGAAAATTGCCTGAAGATCCGAAGTCTCTGAAAATCCAGACGCTTTGCGAAGAAGCTCTGCTGCAAAAAAAAAAAAAAAAAGAACTCTACAAGGTGATTGAAGCCCCTTAGGGGGCCATTCCCCCAAAGGTTCCTCTCCTGATTTCCAACATGGCTAGACGTGGCTTTTCAGTCCGTCTACTCTCTTTTTTATTGGATATAGGACCTTCCCTTGGTCTTTATCCTCTAAAAAAATGAGGTTTGAGCCAAGCCAAAGAATCAAAGCACTATGTTCTCATTTGAAGGACGATGGCGGAGCCCATACATGACTCGCGACCGTCGATCTGAACGAGCCCTCCCACAATCGCATGAGAAGTTAGATTCCTTTTTCTTACTTTTCTGTTGTAAATTGTATGTTTTTTAAGAGACAATTTTTTTTTCACAATTCTTGTCTTTTCGTTTTGATGAGATTTGTAAATCGCCTTTCACGGCACAAAAATGCCTTTTACGGTATCGAATCGCCTTTCACGGCAAACAAATGAAAACGCCTCTCATGACATTAAAAAAATTGTCTCTTTCATTAAAGTATATTTGCAATGGAAAACTAGAAAAAAGTTTCATTTCCCTTTTTACTTGTGAAGGTGAATCTCCGGATCACCATTTCCAAATTCCAAGTATAAAAGAGAAATTAGCATACCCGTACAAAAAAAAAATGGATGCCCGCTTTTCCTTTTTTTCCCTCCACCGTACCCCGTCAGCCCCGGGGCGGAGGCAGCTTTGGAAAAAGAGAAAAGCCGGGACCATCAAAGTCAAAGTTTACTTTTTACTATGCCAAGCCACGAGATTATTTCCAACAAAGAAGCATCCACCAGAAGTACTTTTTCGATCTTCAACGCATCCAGCCCAATCAACATCAGAGTATCAAACAATGGTTGTGTTGGTATCTTTTGACATCCAAATTCCAAATTCAGCAGTTCCACAGGTGTATTTCAAAATTCATTTCACAGCTTGAACATGAGACAACTTCGGTTTGGATTGATATCTAGCACAAACTCCAATACTGTAAGCAATATCAGGACGACTCGCAGTAAGATAGAGAAGACTACCTATCATGCTCTGTAGGCTTTCTCATCAGAGTCCTGTCCACTAACATCAAGACCGAGTTTGGCGGTTGTACTCATTGGCGTCCTAGCATGCTTTGAAGATTGCATTCCAAATTTTTTCAGTAAATCTCTGGCATATTTTGGTTGAAAGATAAAAATACCAAACAGAGTTTATTTGATTTGCAGTCCTAAAAAGAAAGAAAGTTCACCAACCATGGTCATTTCAAATTCACTCGCCATTTTTCCAGCAAACTTTTCAGCCAAGAATTCAGATGTAGATCCAAAAATAATGTCATCAACATAGACTTGTGCAATGACAATGTTGTTCTTGTCTTGTTTGATGAGCAATGTTTTATCGATGCTTCCTCTATTAAATCCATGCTCAATGAGAAAAACTGTCAATCTTTCATACCATGCTCTTGGTGCTTGTTCCAAGCCATACAGTGCCTTTTTCAATTTATAAACATGATTAGGAGAATGAAGATCTTCGAATCCTTTCGGTTGCTCAACATACACTACCTCATTCAAAAATCCATTAAGGAAAGCACTCTTCACATTCATTTGAAACAGTTTTATATTAAGAAAACAAGCAATATCAAGTAACAATCTTATCGATTCAAGTCTAGCAACAGCGGCAAAAGTTTCATCAAAGTCTATATCTGCAACTTGGGTAGAACCTTGAGTTACTAGACGGGCTTTGTTCGTAATTACATGACCAGATTCATCGGTTTTGTTTTTTAAGATCCATTTTGTACCAATGACATTTAAGTTAGTGGTTCCAGGAACAAGCTCCCAAACACAGTTTCTTTCAAACTGAGTAAGTTCATCATGCATAGCATTAATCCAAGAATCATCAACAAGTGCATCTTTAACATTTTTTGGTTCAAAAGTAGAAACATAACAAACATGACTGACCTCATCGCGTACCTATTTTCCTGTTTTCATTGGGGCTGAAACCTCACCAATAACAGTATCTAAAGGGTGATCTTTGATTACTTGATCTCGTTCTGATTGAGGGTGAACAGGTAGAGGAGATGCACCCTTCTCTTCAAAATGCCTAATGATGTCGGAACATTGCTTTCAGAAGCGTTTTTGCTTGGACTTTTCGGTTCAACAGTTTCAGATCCACCTTTTTTCTTATCTGAGTCGGGTTCAGCATGGCTTTCAATCAAGGTTTCAACTTGTGTAGAGGATAGGGAAAAAGTTAGTCCTTCATCATCATCAGAGAAATGATCAGAGGTTCCTGCATCATCAATAACAACATTAATGGACACCATGACATTAGAATTCTTTAGATGAAAGACTTGACAAGCATTACTTGTAAATGAGTAATCGAGGAAGATTCCTTCGTCACTCCTGGAGTCAAATTTTGTCAACTGTTCTCTATCACTAAGGATGTAACACTTGTTGCCAAAAGTTCGAAAATATTTTATGTTTGGCTTTACTCCAATTCATAATTCATATGGGGTTGTTTTAGTTCCTGGGTGGAGATAGACACGATTGATCACATAGACAGCCGTATTGACAGCTTTAGCCCAAAGCCTTTGAGGGATGTTTTTGCTATGTAACATCACTCGTGCCATATCTTGGACCACCCAATTTTTTCTTCCCACAACCCCATTCTGCTGTGGTGTTTTGGGTACAGAAAACGAATGCTTAATTCCATGTGTTGTGCAAAAGGTAGTGAAATCCAAAGTTTGAAATTCGGTGCCATGATTGATCTTATTTTGGAAACTCCTCAGAATTCTTGACCTTTATTTGCAATAAGAAGGGACCACAAGTCATTAAATACAATAAAAATCTCTAATTTGTCATGCAAGATACGCACCCAAGTCAATATAGAGAAATCATCAATAGTAAAAAAAATATATATTTTTACCACCAATGCTTTCAACCTTTGTGGGTCCCATAAGATCCATATGAAGTAGCTCTAATGGTCTCTTAGTGGTAAGAGAGTCAACCTTTTTGTGTGGAGCTTTTATTTGTTTACCAAGTTGGCATGGACCACAAACATTAGTCGGGGCCCTTTTGAGTTTAGGGAATCCACGAACCAATTCATGTGTGGACAATTTTTCAAGATCCTTGTAATTCACATGGCCTAGTCTTTGGTGCCATAGTTCAATGTCACTTATGATTGCAGAATTGTAAGTCATATCTTTGTCTGAAGAGACTACATAACAATTTCCCAAATTTTTTAAAACATAAATCATAGTTTTCCCCATTTTATCCACAATTGTGCAATCTTTTGCAGAAAAATGCACCTCATGATGATTATCACACAGTTGGCTTATGCTTAAGAGATTTGTTTTCAAACCATCAACTAAATACACATCCTTCAAGTGTGACATAACTGGAAAAAATACCATACCTTTTCCAACAACTTTAGCCTTACCTCCATCTCCAAATCGAACAGAACCACCATTACAATCTTCAAGAGAGGTAAACAAGGCTTTGTTTCCTGTCATGTGTCTTGAACATCCACTATCTACATACTACACATCTGAGTCAGTAGCACTCAGTGATGTAAGGACCACGTTACAACGTAGATCAGATTTTCGGACCCAGACTGGTTTGGTCCTAATCTGTGAAAAAAAGTTTTTGGACTTTCTATGCTGATTTCGATTGAAATTTCACAATTTGTTGAGTGTGGTCTTATGTGTCCAGTAATCCTGCAAAAGTGGCGTACATGAACAAACTTTGATCTAGACACATAATTTGACTTGTGATTCTTTGAGTATGCGGTATTTGAATAGATAGGAGGCAAAGACATCATGGTCTATCCTTGAACAAAAACAGTCTTACCTTTGTCTTTTGATGTGGAGCCGCCATGCACAAATCCAAGTCTAGTTTTCGATGTTGGAGGTAATTGACTTGTCATGATTTGATTCAACTTTACGGATCCAGTGTTCATCATGTTGATTGAAGTTTTAGCTGATTCCAACTCAAGAAGCACCATTCATAATTTTCCAGCAACATTATCTTTTTCAGATTTGCAGACATTCAACTCTTTTGTCAAAATCTCCAATTCAGATTTAGCCCTTTGACTTCTTGTTGGAGTTGGGCATTTTCTTCACCTGCAACAATCAATTTGTTAAACAAAATTGCCCACTGTTCTTCTAATTGCTTTACCTTTGACTGAGAGTCTGTCTGTTAGGAATTTTGTAGATTGCAATTTGATGGATGCATAATCATTCAAACATCATTTGATTTACACACATTTGCATTGTTTTATATAAACTTGAAATCTTGTTTTATTCATGCATTGCTTTTAAGATTTGTAAAAGTATTGATTTATGCATGATTTGTCTTTTTATCTTGGATGCATTTGTTTTACAAAAGAGTTTTCAAGAAATCAAGCAAGCCTTTGTTTTAAAAGTTTTGAATCTTTTTAGGCTTTTTATGTTCATGTTTTAAAAACCATTAGAATCTTTAAAACATGTTTTCCAAGCTTGATTTAGTGGCCAAAAGGTCCCCTAAAGAAATACCTTCAAATAGGCAAAAGTTGGAATTTTTGCAAAAAGGGGGGTGGCCCGGCAGTGTCGCCGGTCGACCAACCCAGAGGTCTCGGTCGACCGAGGACACTGCAGCAGAAAGTGACCTAAAGCTCAAACGGTCAGAAATTTGACCGTTGTGTGTTCTGGGTCGACCAAGCCCTGTGTCTAGGTCGACCGAGGACTAGCCGTTGGCAACTTTTTGCTATAAATATGAGTTCTTTCCTTTGCCAAAAGTTGGGAATCTTAAGCCCCTCCTTGAGAGGATTTGAGGCATATCAAAAGGGAAAAGAACTAAGGGATGAAGGGGATGATTAGGAAAGCTAAAGCTTGGATTAATGAAGTTAAACCACCAAGTAGGCTCTTCCTTCCTTAATCATATGTTTTCATGCTTTGTTTTATTTTTGGTAAATCATTTCTAGCATGTTAAACTATGTTTGTGTTGTGTCCTTAACATGTTTTATGTTTTGAATTGATTTATTGTTTTGGATACTTCACCATTGATTCATCAAAGTAGTACTTAATCTTTGGTAAATCTAAGTAGATCATGTTAATGAAATATGTAACATGATTCATATACTTTGTTGAATCTTTGGTTGTTGTTTTCCATCATAAGAAAATCTCTTTCAAAACTATCTTATGTTTTGGATTCAACTTCTTTACAAATCATATGTTTTCATGTTTTGTTTTATCTTTGATAAATCTTATTGTAGCATGTTACTCTATGATTTGTTGTATCCTTAGCATGTTCTATATTTTGAATAGATCTATTGTTTTGGATACATCACCATTGATTCATCAAAGTAGTACTTTATCTTTGGTAAATCTAAGTAGATCATGTTAATGAAATATGTAACATGATTCATATACTTTGTTGAATCTTTGGTTGTTGTTTTTCCATCATAAGAAAATCTCTTTCAAATGTATCTTATGTTTTGGATTCAACAACTTTACAAATCATATGTGTATTATTGTTTTAAAGTTTCACAACTTGCCTTACTTTGATTGGTATATCATATTCAAGTTGTATTTATAATTACATATGATTTGTCCCGTTTCTTCAATCAAATCTATTTTTATGTTTTGAGCTTCATTGATGATTTGATTGACATCCCTATGCATCACATGTTTAGAGCTAATTAATTTCATACAACTTGTGTATCTTTGACATCATTAACAAGTTGTTACTTTTAACATGTGATTGCATTACATCCTCAATCATAAATGTTTTATGAGCTAAAACTTTCAAAAGCCTTAGGCATACATTTATGAACTTTCATTTTCAAAATGATTGAGGACCACACACACACACTTCATGTGTTTTCATCTTTGCATTCATAGTGTGAGTGTGTATTAGATTTTCACTTCCATATCCGCCTAATTAAGAGGCATTGTAATGAGCTTAATTGAATCTCCATCAAGTGTTTATAGACACTAACTTAGTGAGATAACCAACCTTGTGGTTGAAGAGGTTATTGCTTAGCCTATAAAAGCATAGTGTATAGGTTGATGTTAAGCCTTGAAAAACATCATTGTAAAGGTTATTGCTTAGCCTTGAAAAGCATATTGTAAAGGTTATTGCTTAGCCTATTGAAAAGCATAAATAGTGGAAATCCGGTGGGGTGTTGGATCACAAGCCGGTAGTGGATGTAGGCATTGAGGCCGAACCACTATAAATCCTTGTGTGATGGTGCTTGCTTTGTGGTGATTGTTTTCATTAAGCTTCCGCATTTTGCTTGATAATCATCACTTGTGACTAGTTGTTTTAAAGAAGTTAAAATTGATTAAAATTGGTCATAAATGAAGCTCACCCTATTCACCCCCCCTCTAGGGTTCGGATCCCCATGGACTTACACTGTCAAGGTTGTCTGCAGTGATAAGTTCTTCTCTTCCATGGCTTTCAATTTCAAAGCCCTCTTTTCAATGATTTTTTACATTCGGAGGGATTCTTGCAGCAACTTGTGATAGTTTTCTTCTCCCTCCTGTTCTTCATCAGGAATATCATTAAGTTCTAATTCATCTTCGGATTTAGATTCCTGTGCAGATGAAACATTAGACAAAGCAACAAAAGCAACATACTTTCCCGACTCACTCGAAGGGCGAATCAGGTTCTGATCCATTCTCATCAGAATCTTCATCCCAGGCAACATTCAGTGCCTTGCTTTTATTCTTTTCCCTTTGATTGGCACACTTAGCAGCTGTGCGTCCATATCCTTGACACTCAAAGCATTTAATTTGCTTATTTGTACCATTTGATCAATTCTGTTCTATCTTGGGCATAAATTTCCCTTAAAAGGTGCCTTCGGGTTTGATGTATCTTTCTTATTGAAAGACTTCCTATTCTTCCAGATTTTCTTCAGTTTTCTTGCAAGATATGCTTCAAACTTTTCATCGTCTGTATCATTGCCTGGATCACTTAATTCAGGATCCTCGACTGAATTAGAGGACATTAGTGCAATGTCCTTGCCCTTTTTCTATGAGCAATGATTTGCCTCAAAAGTCTGTAAATTGCCAACTAGTTCTTCAACAGATATTGAGTTCAGATCTAGGTGCTCATCAATGGCAACGACTTTTAGACGAAACCTTTCAGGGAGAGACCTCAAAATCTTTTTAACAACCTTAGATAAAGGAACCGGCTCTCCCAAAGTATAGCATGAATTGACAATTTTGAACAATTTTGTGTCAAAATCATCAAAAGTTTCGGATTCTTTCATGCGAACCATTTCAAAAGCTGTTGTCAGATTATGGAGTTTTGTTTGCCTTACAATTTCTGTTCCTTCATGAACAGTTTGAAGCAAATCCCATGCAGCCTTTGCAGTAGAACAAGCAGAGATCCTATGAAACTCAGTGGGAGAAACTCCATTGTAAATAGCATGAATGACCTTGTTATTTCAGTTTGATTTGGCCTTGTCAACAGCGGACCATTGATCTTTGGGTTTTGGTTTTGTTTGTCCTTCAACGACCATTGTGGGATCTGTATATCCATCAACCACAATATCCCAGACTTGGTCATCGATGGCCTTTATGAAGGCTATCATTCTTACTTTCCAATATGAATAATTTGATCCATCTAGAAGAGGGGGCATGTTGGTAGAAGTTCCTTCTCTATTGATATCCATGAGAGATCAGAAAATTGATCACACAATAATTAGTGTAACCTGCTCTGATACCAATTGAAAATACTAAAACTTGCCTTAACACAGGCAGATGTCCCAATAAAAATGATCTCAGACAATATCAATTAACTGTGATTAAACTAGTAGTTAACCCCAATCCAGATTAAGCAATCAAACCACAAGAGAGAAAGGACGCACATATTTAAACGTGGAAAACCTTGCTCGGGAAAAAATCATGGGCCTTACCGTCTAGGCCAACAGACAACCAAGCACTATGTAAAACTTGAAGATTACAAGACACTTACAACCCTTCCCAGTTGTTGACTCAACCTAAGGACTTCTTCAGATCTTGTTGACTACTCGTTACGTATCTTCACGGTGGTTGACCAAAGGAGTCTTTAAGAAAAGCAATGGAATCAGACCAAGATTTGAATCATCAATGCAACGGCAGAATAGATAGCCTTGGGGGCAAAACAATGGATCTCTCTAACTCTCTCACACATGGATTTTTTCTCATTCAGAGTAGTAGTAGAGAGGAGAGATAAATAGCCCTTTTATAGAAAGTAATTCGTGTAGCAAGGGCTTCTTCAAACAAGTAACTTCCTTTCAAGAAATTAGTAAGAGAAGTTCGTCCAGATTTAGAATTCCTAGGTTCGTTCGAACGAACTACTCTCTGGAAACAGACGTTCAGCGCATTGCTTCATGGGTCGAGCGACGGTAGAGGTGTGGCCGAGTGAACAACTCTCTGTGAGGGGTTCACTCGAGCAATCATGGGTTCGCTTGAGCAAACTACTCTCTGTCTTTAAGAACTTCATTCCAGAACTGACATGGGTCGAGCGAGCTAGGTTCCGTTTGGTCCGCTCGAGCGAAGTAAGCTTCGCTAGAGGGACCATTGTAAACCTTTAGAATCCGGACTCTTTGGAAGTTTCTTCTATTTTAGACTCTGGCAGTCATTTCCTAAACTCAATACATGATTAAAGAAACCCAGTTTTGTCGAATAACCTATGAATTAGCCAACTAAAATCTTTACAATCCATCAAGACGAATTTTAATTGAGACACATGAGATGCTTAGATGAGTTTTAGTACTACGTGGGTTGGGTCTTAGGCTGTACGGAAAAAACAATCAACGAGGAATCATAGTGGTGGTGCAATAGAGATCATTCCCCATAGAGACTTGGGGGTGGCGTGACTGTTTGGTTGTGTGAGTGAGTATGTTAATTAAAAAGAAAGGTGATATTGGTGGTGCAGTGGCAATGGTAATGGTGAAGCTCCACTCTAGTCCATTGAACCTAGTGATTTGTGGCCTTTCAAGGCGTGGCTAGACCCTTAGGGCCGGGTCACCCATAGCATGGCCTAGGGATGGTCGCCTGTTTGAACCTATTTACATGTGTAATGGAAGAATATCATGTGTAATGGTTACACATCAATCAGATTTCTTTATACTCGTTTACGCATGTGTAAATGGTTTGAAAGTGGGGTGTTTCTATTTTCCCTTTTTTATTTTATAAAAAGAGTTGGAACTTTTATTAAAGAGCAGCTTGCGGTACATAAGATAGTATGAGGCCTTCTAGAATTGGTGGCACCTCCTCTAACCAAATATGCTTAGAAATGTAATTTTTTGCATGTTTTTTTAGAGAATGAGCCACTCCGTTCTCTTTTTTGAGTACATGTGTAAAACTGCACAAGCTAAACATCCTTGAAATAGCTTTGGCTTCGTCAATAATATGGCCAATCCGTGAGAAACCCTCCTATGGTGACTAACAACTTTAATCACTTGGAGCAGTCACCCTCTACAATAATGATTTGGGTACCTACCTCCAGAGCAAATCTTAGTACCGAACAAGTGTAGAGGTCTCCGAAAGTGGGGGGGGGGGTTGTTTTTAAGCTCAATATTAATTTGATCACCTGGAAAGGTACAGTGAAAACCACAATAAACAAAGGTGCTTGTATTATAGGAGCAAATTGATGAACTTAGGTAGTCCCATTTTTGTATTTTTTTTATTTTTATGTGCCACGTAATCTAGATCCGAACCGTTCGTCCTATTTTAAAGGCAAAATACGATCATTAATTCACCAAGGATTTGATATATTTATTTAAAGTCCATATCTAAAAACTACCATTCTGACTTTCTGTGTGCCCCATTTTCATAATGCAAACCATTCACCCTCTTTAGAGGGCCAAACTTCACATCTCATTCTTAACTCATTATGGATTTCGAAACGTCTTTGGAAAACGCATAGCCATTGAATTTATCCAATCAAAATGACACGATTTTCAAGTTCGTTACCACTAGTCACTTCTCTTCAAATCTCCAATGCATGCGGACTCCCAATCATGATCTGAACCTTCCATCCTCTTTAGAAGGATAGAAAATGGCTAGGGGACCAAATCTCAGCTGTTGATTTTGATATATTTGCAAAAAAAAGTCTACACCTAAAAGCAACCATTCTAGACTTTTGTAGGCCATATTCTCACGATATGAACCGTTCATCCTTTTTAGAATGCTAAAAGATATAGGAATTCAAATCCCATGTCTTGATTCATCATAGATTTTGAGAATTTTGTGAAAATGGTGAACCATTGGATGTACACCGATTCATATAAAGAGATGTGAAAATGGCAAATAATGGAGTATATTGGACATGTGAGTCAATTGTATATCCAAAAGAGGTCACATATGTAATGGTTATGCATGATTCCCACTTACGCATCACATGTGGAAAAGACAAATGACTCCTTAAGGTTTTTTCTAAACACGCAATATTATCCATTGGATCAAAGAAAAAGTGTTTAAACAGCTAATTACAATCATTTATTAGTAAATTTATTTTCTTCTTATAATGAGGTAATTTGCATTTCAGATTTTTAGTTAGATGCTCAGCTTTCATCTTGTAATCATACGAGATTTTGTCTAATCAAAATTAAATTTTTCATTGGATTAGTAAAACACCATTTAGCATTTTTTTCATAATTGTCCAATTCTAGTGTTACATCTTACTCTAATTCACCCTTTTTTTTTTTTTTTGCAACCCTAACCAAGGGGGCCGGGACCCATGAGAGCACTTGCACAAAGTGGGGAGGCACAAGCGAAGAGAAGATACGCACATTCCTAAGAAGGGAGCACTCTTACATGTGAGGATAAGAGTCTTGCAGTTGCGAGGAGGGAGAGATCTAAGATTTATCCTTGGTAATCCATGTTATGTGGGCTCTATAATATGGTATCTTTAGTGCTTTTAAGAAAATGTGATTAATGTAATTAAATCACAAAATAACTGATTTGTATTGAAATGTGATAGATGCATTGGATCTTGGACCCAGTAAACACAGATGGTCATGTCTTATTATTATTATTATTATTATTTTAAAGGGTAACAAGAAGTTCATTAAAATGGAGGAGCAATACAAAGAACAAAGAAGAGTAGGAAGGTACAAGAAAGATGTACCCCCACCTACACCTCAATTACATGACAAAAGCCTCCCAAAGAGTACTGCTTTCAACCCCCTATTTGGCAATAGTGTCTGCCATATAGTTGCGTAATCTATGCTCATGTCGGAAGACAACATAAGACACAAATTTCATTGAAGAGGAATTGGAATTTCCAAGGATTTGACCGTTGAAGAGGAATTGGAATTTCCAAGGATTTGACTTCCCATTCAACACCCATGAAACCGCATTAGAAGAGTCACTCTCTACGAAGGGTGTACCTTGGAAAAATCTCTGTTTCATTAGAGTCACAAACATCCACATGCTTGGAGACCATAAAGAGAACCTTGCCCTTATCATTGTGAAGGACACCTCCAATACTCGCAGGACCCAGCTTACCTTTTGCAGCTCCATTGACATTAAATTTAAGCATGCAAAGAGGAGGAGAATAAAGAACATATGCCCTCACCTTAGTCGGACCACACAACAAACATGCTTCCCAATTTATAAGGTTGTCATCAAGAGAAACAATGACAAAACTCCTTTCTAATCAAAGCGCACTTCATAATTCTAAGGGTGACAATAGATATTGAGTCAACATGAGAAGTAACGATACTCCAGAAGATTCTGTCATTTCTTTCCTTCCAAATAGAGCATAATGATCAAAAGAACTTTTTAAGGACTATTTTAAAAATATTGATGTTCCAAGGACTTTTTAGGATTAAGAAAAATGCTAGGGGAGTTTTTAGGAATTGTCGCAGTAAAGCATGCTCTCTATTTTTTAGGATTTAGGCCATTCCCCTTACATGACCAAATCAAAATATCTCTTTCTCTCTCTCTCTCTCTCTAGGATTTAGGCCAATCCCCTAAAGTGACCAAATAAAATCTCTTTTTCTCTCTCTCTCTCTCTCTCTCACATGTGGAAGATTCAATTCTCATTTTTCTTACTTGCAAAATGACGAAAATCTCCTCTCTTAAAAGCGGGAGATTGATTTTCTCATTTTTCTCAGCCTTTATCATTAATGGAAACCGATTTTAAATCTTTCTGTATCTTTGTTTATATTTGCATAACAATGGGTTTTAAAAACGACCAAGTCATAGTTGTATATAATTCACGATCAACATTGACAAGGCACATTGATCTCACAATATAAAATAATGATAAATTATATAAGTTTTAGTGATGGCTATCATTTGTATGAAATGGCCTGCTTGTGGGTCCCACATGTCCCACCCTATGATCAATCTAAACCCCTCACTTTGTGAATTAACACTTATCCATATTTAACACTCATCTAAGTTTTGCAAGTCCTCTTCGTGAATTATGCAAATCCTGCGCTTGTTTTTTTTTTGGGAGGTAGATTATGGTCATGGGCAGACCTAGGAAATTGAACAGAAGAATATATATATATAAATTTTGGTAGTTTTTTTTTCCTTTTTTTCTTTTTTTTTTTCTTTTTTCTTTTTTTGGGTTGAAGCAACATGAATTTAACTTTCTTAGCAAGCACATTACATGGTAGACAGCTCCAAGCTTTCAAAATATTATATACAAGATTTCAAGCCATATATATATATATATATATATGATGCCTGAATCCTATTAATCGATTTCCAATCTAAATACTTTTTTTATTGGTGTATAATCTAAATATCATATTTTGAAATTAGGATCACAGTTGAAGAAAATATACATTTGGACGCTTTGATGAAATTTATGTCATCTGATATTGAGACCCAACAGAAACAACCCATGGTCTGGATGGTTGGGGCCCATATTGTGGATTGCTGGGTGGTATAGTGATGTAGGTGATATTTATCTTAACCCTAGTTTCAACACAATTCATTTATTAATTAGATAAGAAATGTCAACCTCAACCCAACTTGTTCGAATGGGTTTATATTTATGGATCGGCTCCAAAACAACTCATTTAAAAGGGGTAGGCTGGTTATGTAGGTTGAGTGGGTTGACCCAAACAGACATGTTTAAATCTTGGCTAACTTCTCTTAACCTGTGACTGACCCATATATATTGTCGGTCGGGAAATGTGGGCTGGGTTAGTATGGAGTTGAGACTTTGCTGCCTGTAGCATGTTGGCAGTAGTGGTGCAACTAGGGTGGCACCAAGTCTACTTAGCCTGGTTTGCACGGAAACCCAATGCAGGTTGAACTTGTTTGGGCTTGATCGAAGATTTTGAAGCCTGAGAAATATTTGGGCCGAGCTTGGGATTTAGCATGAGAAGTTCAAATTGGGTTTGAATATCTGAATTACCCAAAAAAGGAAGATGGACAGTTTTAGTATTGTAATAAAGAGCCAAAATCAAATCCCATTACACAGCTTTGATCCATTTACTACTTATTAGGAAACATGCACCGTACTCTTTCCTTTCACCTTCCAATCAAATGAGATGTACTTCATCTTTTCTTTGTATCAATTGCTTGCACACGAACAAAGAACGTACGGTTTTAGTCAAATCCTATACTAAGAAAGATGAATCAAAGATCTAAGTAAACAAATCCTCTCCCTCCAAGAAGGATCTTGATTGCCATATATAATTCTCTAAATCCTCTCCCCCCAAGAAGGATTTTGATTGCCATATATAATTCTCCCCTATATATATATATAAATTTCATGGCACCTCTCCTTACAATAGACGAAGTAAGGACTAAGGAGTAGTGTTTGGTCTGAGGAAATGGCTAACCAACAAGTTCTTCCATTTCTACTTTTCTTGTCTTCTCTCTTTGCTACTTTTTCCAACCAATGTCTTGCATTTCGGGAAGATAGAAAAGTAAGATGCTTAGAATTCTATTGTCTTCTTTTCTGATGTGTTGGTGATTTTTTTTTCCAATATACAATGTGTTGGAGATGATAGGAATAGATATGTATGTGGGTGTAGATGCTTTGGACTGTGGGACCTATTGCCTATTTGTAACTAGGCCACCTAGACCGGGCAAGGCCTGGCTAAGGCAATTATATTCCTGGCATGACTTTAGAAACACAACTTCATATGCAGCCCAAGCCTGACTAAGGGAGTACAATAACCGTAAGTGTCAAGCCCAAGCCTGGCCATTTAGTCAAGTGCACATTGAACTGGGCTTTAATTTTATTAGTTTTTCTAGCTTTTCTAGCAATTGTTTGGACAAGTTATCACTAAATTACAAGCACATTTTATTCGGGCTGGTTGGGCTATGATTTCAGTTTTCTATTCCTCGATCCAAGCCTGCCTAAATATTTAAAAGGCCTGACCCATTAGCACCCATAGTACTTGTATGTAGAAAATGGGAACCATTTGTTCATATGTTACTATTTTGTGGCTCTCCAAATTCAGATGAGTTGGACTAGAAAATTCTGTATATATGCATATTTAGCATAGACCATCCACATATGTTTATTTTTTTTATAAAAATTAATTGCACAACTTGGTTTTCTGGGCTCATGTCATCTAACCTTTGTGCTTTTTTAGGCTCAAGTTTCACCTTTAGACACAAATATAAGGGTGCAGAGTAGCTTGATTGGATCCATTATTACTTTAATTTGAATGTTTTACGTGAGGCAGACTTTTTCCGGTAATATTGATGACATTTTGTGAAAATGCAATTATCTAGAATATTTTCTTTTTCATTTATCTTCCGAAATCTGAAAATATTGCATTGTTGTAAAAAGTAGAGAAATTGCATACATAGTTTTTTATGGTATAATTTCCTATTTTTTACACTTTTCTTCCTGAATTAATTTATTCTTTTCCTAAAACATTTTACTAATTCCTAGAAAACTCCATATTTGAAAATATGCCAATATTTTTCTAGGTAAAAACATTTGTGATAATAATGTAGGCATATTGACTAAATGCATATATGTTGATGTCACATTCAAATGTTTTTAGGTTTACATTGTGTACATGGGAGCCCTCCAAAATAACCAGTTGGACCAATTTTCGATTCAATATCACCAGCTTAGCCTTTTACAAAATGTTCTTCAAGGAAGGTATAATATTGCTTTATCTTTTTTTTTTCCTTTTAGTTTAAGTAAAATCATATATGAAATCTTTTTCACTTTTTTCTTTTCTTTTTTTAAATTTTTTGGTTACACAAGCAATTCCATTGTATTAAGAAACAAAATTTTCATTGTAAGATCAATGAGTTTGTCTTTCATGAAAATAGGTTGTTTATGGGCTGAGGCATGTCTGAGCACAGCCGACCCATTTATTATATGTGCCTAATTCCAATCCTAGCTTTCTCAACCAAATTTTATTTCTTTCCTTAGTTGATCATTCCTTTTATTAATTATCTCTGATTGGACAAGCTTAAGTCGTGTTTGTGCGAGATGAGTAGTCCTTGATAAAAAGGAAAGTTGATCTTATTTTCGATGTAATTTAATTTTCCATTGTTTGGTGTTAAAGTTGATCCTATTTTCCTTAAGAGGATTTCAATTTCATATGGAATGGTTAGGAATGCAAGATTTCTCTCTTCTATGGAAACAGAAAGTGGAATTCTCTATTTTCATGAACAAGTCTTAAATTGTTTTTTATGGGGAGTTTGTGCAAGGCTCTTTGAATTGTCTCATACAAGAGTCTTTTAAAATGAAAATGGTGCTCTTATGCACATTACATTGTCTCAAACTACTCTAGATTTTTGGTTTGTTCTCTCCAATTTGAATAGGTCATGTAATATCAAACTCATAATCATCTTGGCCCATATAGAAATCATCAAGCTTGGAGCCAGGAATTTTTTTGGTTGACGGGCCCACAGTCTATTCCTGAAACACCACTGTTAATTAATTGTGTCATTGTATTTCAATTTTCCTCTCTCCAGCTCAGCAGAAGACAGATTGGTGGCAAGCTACAAAAGGAGTTTCAATGGATTTGCAGCCTCCCTCACTGAGGAAGAGAAACAAAAGCTAGCAAGTACACAACGAAATACCTTAAGACACTAAAAAAAGTTGAATGATTACAACACATGAGGATCCAAATGACGTTAATTTTAACTATATTTATGCAGGGATGGAAGGTGTGTTATCTGTGTTCCCAAGTAAAACTTATCAGCTTCACACAACAAGGTCTTGGGATTTTGTTGGTCTTTCAGAGCCAGTGGAAAGAGAGATTGAGAAAGAGAGCGATGTTATTATTGGTTTTCTTGATACTGGTATTTGGCCTGAGTCTGAAAGCTTCAGCGACGAAGGATTTGGTCCCCCTCCAAGGAAATGGAAAGGCATTTGCCAAACTGATGGGAATTTCACTTGCAACAAGTAATCTATTTTCCCCACCTCTTTACATTTTGCATTTCAACTGTGGCTAAGTAGTGAGATGATAAATTTTTGTCGCTTTATTTTATTTCTCATGTTGTCTAGTTTTCTGTAGAAGAGGAATACTTGAGACTTCATTTTCTATTTTTTAGTGTTTTTTAACTGATTGAAATGTTCAATTTATAGTAAGGTGATTGGAGCTAGGTATTACAAAGGTCCTGGGGAAAATGTGACTTCTGCAAGGGACACTGATGGTCATGGAACACACACTGCATCAACTGCGGCAGGCCGAAGAGTGAAAGGAGCTAGCTGCTTTGGTATTGCTCAGGGCTCTGCCAGGGGTGCAGTTCCATCTGCAAGGATTGCTGTGTACAAGGTCTGCGGTGAAAAATCCTGCTCAGATTCGAGTACTTTAGCTGGTTTTGATGATGCCATTGCTGATGGTGTCGACATACTCTCAGTCTCTCTCGGGCCTTCTCTTTATGTGGGAAATTACTCGAGTGAAGTGTTGGCCATTGGTTCTTTTCAGGCTATGCTAAGGGGTATACTCACCTCACAATCTGTAGGTAACAATGGTCCTAGTGCACGTACAGTATTAAGTGTTGCTCCTTGGCTTTTCTCTGTTGCCGCAAGTAGCATCGATCGACAAATTATCACAGAGGCTATCGTCGGTGATAAGGTTTTTCGGGTAATTAACTTTGTATTGTTTCTTCGGTGATAAGGCTATTGTTTGAAGAAAATTCTATTTCTTTGCTTGAAGTGTTCATCAATCGGTCCATTGATGATTCTATTTTGGGTTTTTACCACAACGATTGTGAGATTTTGGTTGTATATTTCACGCATGAAAGTTCAATCTATTTGGCATTTTCAGCATTCTAAAACTATGTTTTGGAATTTTTATTGTGGCAGTCTTTCTTCAAAAAAATGAAAATGGTTTTCAAAAGAGAAGTAGTTATCATTATGTTTTATTAAAATTTAGCGTAGTTTTTTATTCTCTTAGGGAAATCGTTTCTGCAATTTCTTTGAAATGCTAATTCAAATTGAAGAGGTTTAGATTTGATTTTTTCCAGCTTATAAACAAGAACTAGAAGACATCATTGTAGAAGATGTTTCATCACATGAAACAATAGAAATTAGAATCATTGAAATAGAAATACAAGCTCTTTAGTTTCCATTTTCAGCTTATAATGAAACTAATGAAAGCTAATCTCTCCATTTTCAATCAAACATCTTGTTAGCATATTCTGATGACATTCTTCAAAGGAACACTATTATTTTCCTTCATTATAAGTTAGTTTACAAAAGGTCATCAGACAAAAATTCCATATGCATCTGGACGTAATTTCCATTTGTTAAAATTTTCAGGGCCGATCAATTAACACTTTTGGTTCTAACAAGTCAGTTCCATTGATACTTTCTACAAATGCTTCGACCTCTTGCGATTTAGACCAATTCTGGTATATATTTCTTTGATTAAAACTTTAATTTATTTTCTCCTTTTCCATAGAAATATATATGAAATAGCTGTAATCCTCTTTGTTTTGTTACAGGCCTTGTTCGGCTGAATGTTTGGATAGAAAATTGGTGAAGGGAAAGATTATTTTTTGTGATGACCAGAGCGATGGAGAAGGAGCATTGTTGTCCGGTGCTCAGGGACAAATCATGCGAACTGAAGGACAAAATGATGTTCCCGAAAATTTTCCTTTGCCTTACACCATTGTAGGTATGGCACAGGGGGACAACATTAAATCATACATAAAAAGCACGAAGTAAGTAACTTACCTGTGTTAATTAGCTTTTAACTTACTTTCTTATGGAGAATCATTTCTATCCCATACTAAAGATTCTAGAAGATTTTGATAATGAGCTCTATCAAAGGTCTTACCTTAAAATTTAAGATTAAGGTAAATATCAAAAGGGGCAATTGGATTTTTTTGTTGGTTGGGAAATGATCGATTGACCACCTTCCATATTAATAAAATCTTTAAGTGTTTCATTAATTCTAGGGATTTTTTCAAAAAAGTCCTTAACTTTTGGGTGATTTTAAAAAATGGGTCAAAAGAATTCAATATTTCAAAAACGTATACAAGTTTGCAAGACCTCTTTCACTCAAGTCCAATCTGGCAATCCATACCCACTGCCGGTAATTCTTTATAAACAAAAACTCAAAAGGACAAAAGTGCCCTTAGTGAGTAGTATGTAGGTAAAAAAGAAAATTTCAAAACAGTCCTAAACTTTTTAGGTGGGCACTCTAATTATTAACCTAGTCAATAGTTAATTTCAGTTTTCATGTCATGATCAATCCAATATTTGGGCACTATAATTATTAAGGTAGATTGCAGTGCAATCAATGCATTGAACCAGTGGCGGACGCACATCTATGGCATCTGGAGCGGTCGCCCCAGATCAAATCCCGAGTTCCCTCTAAAATAGTAAGGCCCCTGCGGATTCCCCACGTGTATCAAAACAACCGCCCCACCCCTTCTTCTTTCATAAGTACCAGAAAAGACTCACATCCTTTGCTTTCATTCTTCCTCCTTTTAACCCCTAGTAGTCAGCCCCTAGCCCCTTCTTCCTTCAAGTACTGGTATAATGGCCTCCAGGCCCGAGATCTCTACCATTGAAAGTCGAGGCTCGAGATTGATTTCTTCCATATAACCCATTTTCTCTTTCTTCAAGTTCACCGTTCTCACGGATGTTAAAACCCTAATCTCTTATTTGTCTCAGTTGTCCTCTCTCTATCAATCTTGGTTTTCTTCTTTATGGGAAATTGTTTTAAGTATCATTACATTGCATTGCATTGATGGAATGGTGGGAGAAATCTACTAATGGAAATGCTTGACCCTGCATGTTTAAATCGAATTGTGTAGCTTGAAACAACTTTTCTCATTTACTATTTTTTGATCATGCTCTGCTTCTATTCGTCTTGAAACAAATTAAGTCTGTTTCTGCCCTATTTTTGTTCGTTTTTTTTATTATTTCAATTTGAGAGACAAAAATCATGTGAGTCTAAAATATTTTATCATTGTTTTATTCTTTTGGGGTGCTATGTTTTTTGAAAGGAAGATTTGTGAAAAAAAATTTAGCAAAAGTTTAGCCCCACTCAACCGAAAATCATGGGTCCGCCACTGCATTGAACATATATAAGTGACATGGGACAAGCAAAAGTGATCTTATAGTTGGTCCAATATTTTGGAGAAGGAATGAAATCAAATGGATTTTCATCAGTTTGAATTAAAAAAATTTGCCACTAGTGGATGGGGACCTCTCAATATGACCGAATTGAAAGAAGTCTTGAAAACTTTCATACCTTTTTGAAATACTCAATTCCTTGGTCCTTTTCTGAAAACCACTTAAAAAGTTTAGGCATCTTTTTGAAGATTTCCTTTTTACCTACTTACTACTCACTAAAGGCACTTCTGTACTTTTGAGTTTTTGTTTATACAAAGTTGTCGATGGTGGTTGTAGATTGCAGGATTGGACCTCATTGAAATAAATCTTGAAAATTTCATTCGTTTTTGAAATATTGAATTCTTTTGACCCTCTTTTTGAAATCACCCAAAAGTTAAGGGTTTTTAAAAACAAATTCCCTTAATTCTATTAGTTCTCAAACATTGTTTCCCAATTTGTTTACAATGCATAGTTTTATATGCTTTAATAGTGGCTTATATGGGTACAAGAATTTCTAAAAGAATTCTGAAAAAGGCTTTGAAATATTATTTTATTCCTAAATTCTTGGATTTCCTCATTTGATTGTGAGAATTCCAAATGATATTGGTGTCATCAAATTCATGGATTCCAAAGCTACTTAGCATGGCAATGTTTGGCAATGTAATGTTAGGCAAATATTTTTAACTATCTGAAATCCTCCCACCATCTTCCATATTCCATATTCCATATTCCATTTTGTTCTTTTACTTTTGTTATGTAAAATCATACAAATTTTTGAATCAGTACTTAGACTTGCAATTGACATATCTCCTTGAAATAGAATTAAATGGATTCTAACACGATTATATAAAAGGAGTCATTCTTTGGAATTTTACTTAGATAATAAACTTTGATTAGATCTTTTATATTCACTTCTCAATACTTGACATTGTTTGCCATTCAACAGGAACCCACAAGCAAAAATTCTCAAGTCTGTATCTCTTCGTGACAGGAAAGCCCCAGTTGTTGCTTCCTTCTCTTCAAGAGGACCAAACCCCTATTCAATCAACATTCTCAAGGTTTTTTTTATATCATGTTTACTCTAAGTTGTATTTTTTGTATTAGATCTAATAACCTTGTAATATGATCTTCTATCACAGCCTGATATAACCGCTCCAGGTGTAGGAATTATTGCTGCTTACTCACCTGCCGCCTCTTTGACTAATATCAAAGAAGATAAAAGATCTGCAAAATATGCTATATTTTCTGGGACATCCATGTCCTGCCCACATGTATCTGGTGCAGCATCTTATGTGAAAGCATTTCACCCTGACTGGTCACCTGCTGCCATCAAGTCTGCCCTTATGACTACTGGTAATCTTATGTTCTTCTCTCTTAGTACTATAATACATATTCACAAGAATTGCACATGACTAAGCCTATTTGGCTTCTTTACATCCATTCCTAACATGGATTTTTTTCTTCTTCTTTAAGCTTTTCCTATTAATCCTAGGAAGAATGTGGATATGGAATTCGCCTACGGTGCTGGCCAGATCAATCCAGTGAAGGCTGTCAAACCTGGTTTAGTCTATGATGCCAACAAAGATGACTACATACAATTTTTATGCAATGAGGGGTACACCGCAAAAGAAATCAGACTCATTTCGGGTGCGACATTCCAATGTAGAAAGACTAATGTAACTGCTGGGGACCTGAATTACCCATCAATACAAACTCTAGTTGACAAGAACATAACTTTTTCACACAAGTTCTCAAGATCGGTCACCAATGTTGGCACACCAGTATCCACATACAAGGCAACAGTGAAACAACTTATTGGACTTAAAATTACAGTTAGCCCAAGTGTTCTATCATTCAAGTCAGTTAATGAGAAGCATTCTTTTGTTGTCACCATTACTGGAAAAGTATTGTCAGATGCCAATGTAACCTCTACCTCTCTCGTGTGGTCTGATGGTGTTCACAGTGTGAGAAGTCCTATAGTTGTATATACCAATGTAGCTTGAATCTCATGAAATAGCTAAATAAAACTTCTGTTTCTTTTATTCTCTATCAGTTGCTGGAGCGTTCCTTGTAACTTTTGTGATTTCGTTCTTAATCACATTTGCAATTTAATATATATTTCAGATTCTAAATATCTTTCTTCCTTTTCTTTTGTATTATTTCAATTCATATGTCAAGTCTTCCAACCATTGTTTATTGGTTGACATAGATATCAAGCAGTGCGAAAAATTGGCCATTAATCTTAACATGAGCCCCTGCATAATCCGAGAGCGAAGGAGAGAGGAGGGAGGGGAGAAGGCATGCACACACAGAGAGAGAGAGAGAGAGAGAGAGAGAGAGAGAGAGAGAGAAGGCAGGAGAGAGGAGGGAGGAGAGAAATCATGCAGAGAGGGAAAGAGAGAAAAATGCGGGAGAGAAAAATCTATATCAATTAGGGATGAAATGGTTGGTGAATGAAAAAATGATGTCGTTTGCACACCGAGGGGTAAAGGCGTCCAAAATGCTAGTACGAACACCAAAATGGGTGTTTTGGCGTATTTGTGATTAAATCCGTCTAAAACAAGTTTAGGGACATTTATTTGGTAAAACTCCCTAAAAATAACGATGATGATGATAATAATAAAATATTTGAGAAGCGAGAGTGCTACCATTTTTTCCATCTAATAGGAAAAAATTATTTTAGACATTAAACCTTTGACCTGTTTGTTCTGTTATGTAGAATTTGATTATATCCCCAGGACCCTGAATGGGCACGCTCATAGGCTTGCTAGGTTTTGCTACTTTGCAAGGCAGGATATAGAAACATGGACAGAAATGGCCAAGCAAGTCCAAAATGTAAAAGCCAAGCTAATTAAAAAATCACGACTATGGAGAGAGAGAGAGAGAGAGAGAGAGAGAGAGAGAGAGAGAGAATACCTACTTGGATAACTACTTTGATAAAAAGAAAAAGAAACATGGACAAAGCTTACTTTAAACTTCAACACTAGAACAATGAACTTGACCTCAAATTGTTGGGAAAAGGCCAAGTTGTTGATGATTACTTTCAAGCCCATTTAGTAAATGGTCAAGAGTCAATCCCTTATACCTCGTCGCTCCCTACCAAGAAGAGCTGATAAGAGTAGTTTGTGTTAAGCTCTGTGATTAACATTTTCTTGTTCTCTATACTTTTGCAGTTTCAATAAAAAAACGTGAAGGTGATTTTTTTTTTTTAATACTGTATGTATACAAGAGACCTCCCTACACACACACACAAAAAAAAAAAAAAAACACACACACACACACACACAACAATATAAGCCCCCAAATATAGAACATCATCATCAAAGCCTTGTCCTACGTAGGTTGGGGTGAGTTACAAGAATTCTGCTTTGCCATTCCAGTCTATCCTGGGTGAAATCCTTAAGTAGGTTGCACTTCTTCAAATTTATCATTACTACTTCCATCGTTATCGTCTTCAACTTTCTCCTTTTTCCTCAAGGGGCTATCTACCAGCATAGAGAAGTTTTACCTCACTAATGCTGTTGTTGGCTTGCGTAAAATATAGAACAAAGAAATCTTAAAAGGGAATGCTCAAACGATAAATAGATCATCTCTGTCTAATCATTGTTTTGCGATCTAGGCCTTTTTTCAAATGGTTTGCCCTTTATTTGAACTATGAAAAGCATGTGCTAATGAGGTTTTGTTGGGCTCAAAAAATTCAAAATCTCCCATTTATTACATTTTTAAAATCACCCACTGTGACTGCTCAGCCAAAATATTTCTTCTAATGTTCCGAATGTGATCACCATATTCTCGGATTTGTTAGATTCCTCTAATGCCCTGGGCCCCAAAAAGGAAAGCAAAGTTTCATCAAATAATTTCACAAGATCCCTTCCAAATCTTCAGGGCTGGGTTCATCTAGAGAATCAAGATGCTCAATCGGCATTGAACTTGACTCTGCCAAGATTTGGAGTCCATGAAGATTCGATCTTTCTTTCTCCCCTCCCATCCAAAATTGATGCTCTTCATTTCATCAATATTCCTGAAGGGCCAATCCCCATGAATTCTGGACACTCCAATAACCCTATTCATGTTTCGACCACATAGAAGATGCCACCTTCTGTTTTTTCTTTTCTGTTGAAAACCCTCTCGTTCACCTCTTGCAACAAAGGCCGCAAAACCACAAGAGCTGCCGATTTCTAGAGAACCTTTCCTCTCTTTTGGGAGGGTCCTATTCCCATTAAACAAATAGCATACCTCCAAACCCCATTATAGCCCCATATAACCACACCCCAAACAAAGCATACGATTTAGTCCATGCTGATTTTGCAAAACCAAACTTAATAAGTAGATGATTGATGCTTCTGTTCTCATTCTCTTAAATGAAATATATATATGACAGGCATTTGGTGGTTCTAATAGACTAATACCCTTATTAGATTTACTCATAGCATGAATCTTTCTGGCGATCATAGCCCAGCCAAAATTTTCCTTTCACCTAAAGTGGAACTCAGCTGGACCATGAACGAGAACATGGAGCTTAGACCTGGGGTGAGAGTGGATGTTTTGATTAGTCTCACATGAGTTAAGAAGAAAGTTGGATATTAGAACAATAATTATAAGTAAATCCTTAGAGCCTAATCTTGAATGAATAAAGCTAAATTCCTATCTAAATCTTAAATACTGTATATGTTTTTGACACATAACTCAGTTTTCAAATAGAGGCTTTACAAAAAGGACATACAAATAAGAAGTAACATGATTTGATGGCTCTACAAACATATGAATCAAAAGAAGTGTGCTATAACCAAGAAGCAAATGAATTCCAACTTCTATGTTTAAGGCCATATTTCATGTATTGATTGGTTTAAATGCGACAAGATTTGTCAGAGTCAATATTGGTCAGTTCATTAACTTCCAACAAGGTCGAGGCCACATCCTACTTGGACGAGATTCGTGGAAGTTATGATTCATTTATTAATGAGCTGTTGGTTGTACACCTAGAGAAAGATCCCTAACTCCAACTTTTGTTTGTATCCAGGGCTTACTACTCTTTATTGTCACAATTTTGTATGATATCTTCAGATGCATCCCGGTGTACCCAAAAAACTTGACTCTAATCAATTCAAGTCAGAACTCCAGCATTGAAGAAAGTGGGTACTGAACTAAACAAGCTTCCACTTTTTTTGTCCTAAAAAATAGTCCATACATTCTAGTTAAAGCTTGATAAAGGGCACTAATCAGACTTGGAGAAAAACTCGGTCACCATTGAGTTGAGTCAACTTGACCACGTTGCACCTTAAAGCTCAAATAACTTTTGAAATATATGAAGGAAAATAAAAAATTATAAAGAATAGAAAATAGTATTCTATGAATCTAGAACTTCAATAGTTTCACTTACTAAGAATGAATTTAAGTATACATATAATGAATTTAAGTGTTTATATATATATATATATATATATATATATAAACTTGAGTTTATATTTCACTTAGTCAGATGAATAGTAACTCCTACCCTTAGTTGCTTATGTCTTCCAAGAAAATGTGGTTTCAATCTTTGCGAATTGGGGGTAAAAGTCCCTTAGAGGTCCAAAAATTGATGGTTTCAGTGTTCCCATAGCTTCTCTGAACACAAAAACTGGGAAATAAATGATTTAGTTGCCCAAAACTGATAGGCCTTGGCCAACGAGGAGACTTGGGAGGCGACTTAGCCAAGTTCTAAAATCATACCTAAAAAATGCAACAATTATCAATTTCCGGTAGAAAATACTCATCCATGCATGTTCTCTAGAAGTAAATTGTACCCTTACACAAGTACATCAAAGAAAGTGTATGATTAAGAGACACAATGAAGTACGAAATAAGCTAATTCATGACAAAATTCAGGAATCATGACATTTCAAGTGAGCTCCTTTCCAAGTATAAGATTTGTTAAACTATTACATGTTTACTTTGCCATAAATTGGGCAGATTAACCAGATTGTCTACCTCATTCTTCATTTGAGAACAAGAACAACAATAACAAATAGTACTCTTCCCAATAATAGGCAGAACTTCTGGTGGCAAATACTCTCTTGTACAAGTCTTTTGTTTAGTGTATGGTTAGGGCAATTAAATAAGGAAGAACAAGGAGAAAAACATATCTGGAGTGCCAACCCCGATAGTGTCGCCAAGGGAGATTTCATAGCAGCCCATATTGTAGAGCTCTTTTGCTACATGTGCCACTTTTGAAGGAGGCACTACTCCTTCAACAGGACATCCCACAACACATGATACATACCTAATTGAAGATCAGCAACAATATACCCAAAGACAGTAGAAAGAAACAATATTATTCTTTTTAATGAGAAAAAGGACACATGAAAAACAAAAAATCAACTCACTGAGATGTTTTAAAAAACATGCTATTGCTAAGAGAAAACAGTTGTGACATCAGGATGAGGGAGTCAATATCAAAATGAGATGCCAATATGAATGTGATGAAAAGAAAATAGAACAAGTCACGCATAGAGTTTACTCCCAGATAACACCAATTAAGGGGATTCAATTGATGTAATATATTGAAAATACCCTAATCAAGGGGATTTAGCTGTTGTAAATATCTCAAAGTCTAAAGTAGTATAGAGTTGTGGTCCTTCCATTTATGTACAGGTTATTAAGATGGCCCCCCATTCACAGCATTGATAAAGTAGTCTATGTAAGCATTCTACACCTGAATATTGCTGAATAACCCCCCATTCACAGCATTGATAAAGTAGTCTATGTAAGCATTCTACACCTGAATATTGCTGTTAATAGTCTTATGGCAAGAGATTGAGATTCAAATGAATTTCATCCCTAAATTGTTGGGAACACAATTGGCATCTTTGGTATGTTCAATGAAATCAAAGCAATCTTAAGCAGCAATTATAAAATCTAAATTTATCAAGAGAATTATAAATCCATCAGTAGAGCCATAATCTAAGAAATCCAAATCGCTGAGAGAGAGAGAGAGAGAGTAACCATCCCTATGCTTATTGGCTCTAGGAAAAGTTTCACCTAAATTGGAGTTTTGTCAGAGTGAGATTACGCGTTTGTAGAATATATTAAGCCAATCAATCTAGAAGTGAGTAGAGAAAGAACATTTGAATAACTTCCCTGAACATATCACAATCTTCTAACCAATAGTCAGAATTTGGCTGCAGCAATGCAATTATGTTCCCAACTCATATTAGAGTTAAATTTAACCAAGCGGTCTGTATTTGATATTTTTTAAACCAACAGATGGATTTTGAGGCATGGCCAAACGATTTCACTGATTCTGAGCATATGTAGAATCCGAACTTAAGGTTATTGATATAGTAGATGCTTGTTTTCTAGCTAACGTGATACCTTTTCTTTAAAAAAAAAAAGGAAAAGAAAACAAATTTTTTTATAGGAAATATAATTTAAAATAGTTAGTCTGATACAATATTAGGGTGATAGTACTCCAAGCCAAAACCTCTTCCTTACCAAAGTGTTTTTAGACTTCCTTGACAAATACCAATTAGTTTTTGTTTTTTAAAATTTGTGACAACTTTGTGTTATTATAAAACTGGAGAAACATTGATCAATTTATAAGGACAGTATTATTTTGTTGTACCAATGAACCTGCATAACTTTTAAGAGAAAGTGTGAGTTGTAATTTGAGGGAATTAAGTTTATCTCTTGGTACATTGATCAAGAAATTAATGGTTGATATAGGCGAATAACATATTATTTATTGACTTGATAAAAAACCACTCCTGTCCAACATCACAATATCTAATTAGAAGGTGATATTGGCAAGATCAATGTTCTTGCCACCCCTTGCAACAAGATTTTAGGTTTTGGGGCAACCTCCGCAAGACTCATGCCCTGAAAAAGATAAAATCTCAGAAAGTTAATATTTCTTTTATATCCCTTTATGAAGAAATTCAAATCATAAATCTAAATCAAAGAAAGAAAACTAAATCCTAATCTCTTCTTAATATAAATTTCTTTTCTAAATAGTCTAACATAATTACATCAATTTATTAAAAGAAATTTTAATAAAGAAAGGTCACACGGAAAAAAAATAAAAAATGTGGCTTATAGGCCCAATGTTTACAGATTTAAAAATGCTCAACAGGGTTTATGAGTAGAATTCCGCGCCCCTAAGATCACTCATATGCTACTCATTCCACATGCATTTCCACACAACCACAATGAGAATGTGGTGGGAAACTCTCCCATTTTAAACAACAAGAATTATCTAGAAACTAATCACAATATCACACAAGCAATTATTTGGAACACATCCTGAAAGACAAATCACATGTTCCAGTAGAACGAATATGGCCCAGAACAGACCAATGGGATAAGGTCCAATTCAGTTTCGCTGGAATTGCCAAGCACTCAAAGAAACAGTTCTAAAGTTCCTAACTAGCAAAACATACCCATGAACTGGTATTGAGAGCTTTTTGGCTGCAGCAGCAACTTCGCGATAACGTGAAAGACTAACTTCAATACTGCAATTAATATTTGACATGGAAAATGATTCAGAAGCTGAAGCAAATATGGCAATTTCTTTAGCCCCAGCTGCAACAGCCGCTTCAAAACCATGGAGCATAATATATCCAATCATCAATGATTCACTCAACGTAAATTTGTAAAGCCTATAATTCTGAGTTTTAGGCAAGATTCCTTACTTTAAGATTAGGTGTTAAGACAGGAAATCTTGCACCCTTCACATTTCTAATTGCTTCCATTACATCCTTTGCATCTGCTAGCTGAAACATATTTGGAAAAACAAGGATTCAGAAGTACTGCAAAATTTCAACACCTTGATCTCAATCATTTGGTTCCTTTGATGTGGATAAACAATGATTCCCTACTTCTTGGCAAGTCAAAGATGATAAATTTGTATTTTCAATGTTTTAACTAGCTTAAGATGCAACATTATAAAGTGTTTCTCATCATCTCTCCTTTAAACAAATCTTTTGAATTTAGATTGAAATACAGTTAGAAGAAGAATTTGATAACAGCGATGGTTTAAATATTGACAATATGATATATTTATTTATTTATTTATCTGGTATCAGGAAAGGAGGATCCAATACCTGATGCATATTGTTGTTTGTCAGGGTATTGGCATTTTATCATATTGAATACATATTTACAGAGATTACCTTCTTAGATGAGGATAATTATCGATTTTGAATACATCTGAAGCAAACAATTTGATTTCAAATTTGGATTGTAACTAGTTTTTTATGATTGGACAGAAAGCGCAATGATTGAGATGGATTGACCACAAGGGTGACTCAGAATTTTTCACTCAGTTTTCTCTCTGTTGTTTTATCAACCCTTCCAGCCATAACAGAGTTCCATCCATTAAGAGAAGCTTCAATTGGGTTTTCTAAGTTCAAATATCCAAGTTTCAAAAATGGTACAATTAAGTACTTTGTAAGGATCCTGTGGTTGTGATTTTGTCAATTGCGATTTGGATAGTGGGTTTTACACAATTTGCCTGTATCATGCTTGAGTTAAAACAAATGGGAATGGTGTACCTGCAGGACTTCTTCCACTTCATTGATTAAAGATCAAAAGGGATGTGCAAGAATGGTGTGACAGCAGCTATAGCAATTATACTCTGTACAATTGACATTACAGAAGAATGCCCCCAAACCCTGTGTAGAATCCAGAGATTAACATAGTGGAGCAACTCAAGTTGATAGATGAACACACTCCTGCCAATGGACTGGATTGGATGGGTCAAGTTCTTTGGAATTTGAGGCAAATGTGATATTGTACATCCCTACATGGGTCCAATGGATGTTCAACCATACTAAATGGAACTTGTATGTAGTAACTAGTAACAAGAACGTACTAAATACTATGGAGTGATACATCAATTTTGTTCATTTCAAATCTTAAAACAATTGAGGCATGTATGACATTAAAAAATCCAAAATATAGTTACCCAATTTGCACTTCGGCCAATTTTCATTTGAGTTCTCAGTTTATTCAATTTGTTTTTCGATTCAATTAATTTGAAGTTCGAGTTCAATGATTTTCAATGCTCTAACTCAAATACTTAATTTGAAGATTAATGTCTAATTTGACATGCACACACAAAGTGAAATATTCAGATTAGAACCATCTTTCGGAACAGTCACCCTATTTTTTGGGCCACTGGACCACGTATGATATAATTACCCTCTCATGGACATTACCCTGTGACCTAACACAAGCCCAAATCTGACACTCATCCAACTATTACCGCTATATTGAAATCCAAGAAAAAAAAATGCTTTCTGAAACAATTAAAATTGAAATCCATTTGATCAAAGGGTTATGATGATCTAATGAGGCTGATATTTTGCATATCACTAGGTCTTGTTGAGATTTTTCTATCCCCCATCTCCCCATGATTGACATGGCCACATGTGGGCCCCATGGTCATCCTAACTATTTCAAGATGATTAATGTCTAACCAAGTTTAACAACAAAAATTCCACCATAAGAAAAAAAATCATTGTCAAATATTATAGAGGTGGTCCGTAATCAACCAGAAGCCATTGAAGACAAACCTGTGGCACCCACTTTGATGAGACAAAGCTTGTAGCCTCAACAACAAGCAATCCAGAAGAAACCAACCTTCGAATCAATTCAATCTTTACAACTGTAGGTACAATAGTCTTCTCATTTTGCAATCCATCCCTTGGCCCAACTTCCACAATCTTTACAAACCTTGGAATACCTCTTAAAAACTGCAATTATCAAACAAAATTTGGTTATACAGCTTTGTATTAGAAACATGTCAATTATGAAGAAAGGCGAACATCTATTTAAGGAATTCAAAACATTTAACAACTGAAAGATACAGCAAAGAATGTGAATCAATAAAAGAATAATTTCCAGAGCTGTGGCTCAGCTGGTTAGAGACATCAAATGCCTCCCATAGGGGGCAAGGGTGCGTGAGCTTCAGTCATGTCAAGGAAAATATATGTATGGATAATTGACAAGTAAAAACCATAAAGTGATACAACTAAATGTAATACTTCACACATTGGTAACAAGATGCTCCCAGTCAAGGACATCCAATCCACTCACTTGTGAAAAGCCCAACATGTCACCGGTCATCACCCTAACTACAATTTAGAAGTTTATACCATGGTTCACACTATGAGGTGCTGGCAAGCATATTTAACTTGCAAGAAATTTATCCTCCACTGTACTCACAAAGAAGTGCACGACTGCAACAGATGATTAATAGGAGAATTTTAAGTGGAGCAACGTCCATCAGGAGTACTCAATTAAGAAAATTTAAAGAGCCATTTTAAGCAATAGCGTAAATACATGAAATACCAAAGCATGTTGAAACAAAGCGAATACACCCTTAGGAAATTATATATATATATATAATTACAAAGAAAATAGAGTAAAGAAATAATTATCAGAACAGATGAAATTTAGTGTTGTTTTTTTACTGTAGTTAATAATTACATCCATTTAATCCATGAATTGAATAGATTTTTTTTCCCATGTTTTATAGATCATAAAGTATTCTAAATTTGAGCCACATTAACATGGAAACACAAGACCAAATAATTAGATGGAGATTCAACAATAATAAAAGTAGCATATTTGGAATTTTGGAGCACCTTATTCGTTAAACCCCTTATGTCTCTCTCATTGCATGGTTTGCTATACTGATGATCTTGCAAATACCATGAATCACAAACATTGTCAAAAACCTTTTGATTCCTGCCAAGGCATAATGTCCTTGGACTTAAAGAGTCTCCTCGGATTTTCTCTCTTTGCCTCCTCCAGTGGTATGTCTCTCTTGCGTATTCCTCACTGAGAGGGGAAAAAATCATTAGTCTTATTAAGCAAAAACCTAACCAATATAATTGCTATGGAACAGAAAACAACAACTGAAAACAAATGTAAAGAATTGGCATTAAGACCAAGGAGAATAACAGGAACAATCAAACATTACAAAGAACTGAGAATTAAAGTTGTTTGATAGGAACAATATTGCTCCTCTTTGCTTTTTAATATGTATTTATGAAGTTCATTTGACCAAATCAATGTACACATCATAAGTAGAGGAAAAATGCGCTTCAGTCTTTGATGGACATGACATTACAAGACATACATAGGGTCAAGGTGGGGACAAATCAATAAAATCAAAACACCAACTTTCCTAATAGAGTATCTATTATAGTCTTCTCTAGATATGTCAAATTAAAGAAACCAATAGACGGTGCCAACTGCAACCTCAAGGAACTCGTAATATTATTGGGAAATTAGTTTCCAACATATCCATGTAGCATTGACTGTGTATCTTATACCAGCCACGACAAATAACAAATTCTTGTAATTGAACCTGGATGGATAGAAAATTAAAGTTCAGAGTTCAATACTGACCATCCTCCACCACTTTTGTTTTCTTTTTTTTTTTTTGAATGGCCTCCACCACTTTTCTTTTCAGAAGGTAACTGATTTTGTTAAATGTAGAGAGGGTACAAAACGCTGAAAGGAGGCCAATCCCCAAGGCATGCATCAGCCCCCACAGAAAGAAGTAGCCAAAGTTCATGTTTCCAATTAAAAATCAAGAAAGGCCACTAGAAATTGTCCTTAGCGAGAAAGCCGACTATAAAGTGAGCCACCCTAGGCACATGTGAGAAAGACACCAAGCGACCGACCAAAAGATCCAAAATCTCATATAACCACAGGTTAATTTTACATGGTCCAGTGCATCAACCCTGTACCCAGTTGATAGCGCATGCTGAATCACCTTCTATTACCAAAGGAAAGAGGTGAGATAGCTACCCTCCGCTACTTCCATTATCAAAGAAAGAATTTGCTCCATAATATTCTTGTAACCTCAAAGAGGACACTTTGTTGGCATGACATTTCTTTAACTCAAAAATAAGGTAGAAGTGAAGAAAGCATTGACAAGAAAGGCCATAGAGCCAGATGACATTTTGATGGAAACTTGGAAATGCTTAGGAGAAATTAAATGGATTTGATTAATGCAAATGAATAGAGATTTGTTGTATCTGAATACGAGAACAAAGGAGATATACAAAGTTGCACCAATAATGATGGGACTAAACATATGAGTCACACTTTGAAACTTTGGAAGAGTAATGGAATAAAGACTCAAACAAAAAACCAAGGTATCTAAAAAACAATTTGGTTTATGTCAAAAAGTCAACTATCAAACCTATCTTCTCACCTAAACAATTAATGAAAATTACTAAAAGAAGAGGAAAAATATTAATGTGGTCTTCATTGAACTAGAAAAGACCTGTGATAGGGTACCTAAAGATTTGATTTAGTGGGTTTTAGATAAAAGGAGTGTCTGAAGATGATATATTGACATCAGCAAAGACATGTATGAGGGAGTGGTAACTATTGTGAGAACTAACTGACGAGAGATAAGTGAATGCATATTCATGTGAGTGAAACACATGAAAATGACATGTGTTCATGATAATGACAGGCATTGATGGTTTGACTTGATGTGGGCTAAGAATTGATAAAGGAGATGACTGGGCTTTATTGATTGCAGGACACATGGCTGTATGGGGAGAGCTGTGCTGACTTTGGGGACTGCATTGAAAATTGCATTCGGACATCTGTATTGCTGAATTGAAGGCTGCATATGCTGGATTTTATTCATTTATGAGGTAGTAATCTGGTGGTTGTGGACTGGGAGTCCATATTCCATATTCATTTTCTCTTTGGAAGAGCTTGATAAGCTGTCTCTTTGTCCTTTCAGTAACATGAAGAGACGATGCATTTTGAAATGTATCGAGAATTTCATCAAGGATTGTATGGCCAGCTCGAAAGGGATCATAATAAACGAATGTATCGTCCGCAAGATCTTCATCAATGCATACTACGCGACAACCATCGCTCCAGATTCCCTTAAAAGTACGAGCAAATTCAAGATGTCTTTTGAGATTGATGAATCTTTGATTTTGATCAGCTTGAATATTGTAGAATTGTAGACGCTCCAGGCTGTAATTGAGGTCTGCAGCATCTGAGGATTCAAATTGTTCTGCTTGATTCCAATTGCGATCAGGAAGATGTTCATAATCATTGATTGGCACGCTGTATTTTTGACAAAATAAATCTCCGTCTTCATAATTCATAAGGATCCATAATTGATATGGTTGATAAAATCGGAATTCATCTCTTTCGCCAAGAGTGGAAGAGATCGTCATGAGTAGAATGCGCTTGGTGATGCCAAGGCAACTCAGAGCATATTTGACAATTGCAGGCAACTGTCGATGAATTGCTAAATTGTCTCTGTCGAGAATGAATCGATGAACTAAGCCTTGTTCAATGGAGGAAATATCAAATTCGTCAGCTGGTAAGGACATCTTTGGAAAACCAGTGGCCCAGCTGAGATATGATGCTTGATTAATTAATCGCTCCATGATCTGACAAGAGAGAGTTTCCTCTCGAATTCTTGCAGCTATATCATCTGGAAGGAGAGTATCAACCCTTTCCAGGATTTGTTGTCTGTATTCAATTGGAGGGAGGGGTGACGATGCACATTGTTGTTCAAGCATGTGAATTTTTTATTCTAAGTATTTGATATGATTTGACAAATCAGAAAGGTGCTTTCGCATAAGAAAATTACATTGGCCAGAAAGGCATGCACTCCAAATATTATCAATAAGGGTTTGAGAAGCAGCAGAGGGTGCTGGATAGAAGGATGAAAAAGGTATTTGAAAGGGTAGTTCTTCATTAACAGGAACATAGGCGTTATCTGAATCTATGGGTTGTTTGCCTTTATCCTTAGAAGTCATGACTGGTTCCCTAGGGGAAGAAAAGGGAAATTAGTTATGAAAAATCTTTAGTGATGCAATAAAACTGTATTTTGGAAATATGAAGATGTATGCAATTAAATATTAATTCCATTTATTCGACCAAGCCTTGGGCTTTCTATGAATTCAAATTTGATAGGCTTATCATCAATTGATGTATGAATTCCATCGGTATTTACAGAAAATGGCTGAATTTTTAAGAAGAAGGGTGTCCCTAAAATGACATCATTTGTTAATGTTTTTGTTACAGCAAAGGAAGTTTGAATGCATTTTCCATTTTTACAGATATGAGCATTTGGAATCTTATAATTGACTATTATGTTTTTTCCATTTGCGGTGCCGATTGTATAATTTTTTATTTTTTCAAAATATTTTGTTGGAATTAATCCTTCACGGATGCAGTTCACATCTGCTCCGCTGTCAATTAAACAGTCAACAGATAAATTAAATTCTTTAATTTTTAGAGTTACAGTTGTATACCATTTATGATAATGATATTTGGTAATGGAATTTACGAATTCTTGAATTTCGTCATCAAATTCTTTTTCTAAATTAGAATCTTCTTGATTATTTGAGCTGAATTCTTTACCTAATTCAAGGATTTCAATTTGTGTTTTGAGTTTAGCAATTTCTTTAGTTGCTTCTTCTTTTAAGTTTGCAATTTCATGTTTTGTTTCATTTACTTCATTTTGGAGATCTTGAAGGGTTAAAGGTTTTGAAGAGCTAGGTTTTTGGGAGAGAATATCTTTCATAGAAATTGATTGAAAATCTTTATGTTTCTTAGAGGTTTTGTCAGTAGATTTATCTTCAAGCATTTTTCGATAATATTTTTTTCTTTTCTTCTTCAGAGGAAATGTTTTCTATTAATTCTAGAAGTAATTCATCTTGAGCATTTAAAACATTAATTGAGAAATAAGAAGATGAGGAAGAAGAATCATAAGAACTTTCGTCGCTTTCGCAACATAGACATATATCTTTTTTATTTTCTGAATTATGAGAATGATAATCTACTTCATTGATTTTCTTTTTTGAATCTTTATTAAAACAGTTATTTGCAAAATGTCCTTCTTTGCCGCATTTATAGCATGTATAATCAGATTTATTAGTTTTATGTATTGGAGAAGAGCTGGATTTTCGCTTCTTTGATTTGCGTTTTTCATGTTTCGCTTTTTTATAATTTTTGTAATTTTTATAGGATCGATATGATTTTTCATTATATCGTCGTTTCTGTTTAGACCGATGTTTAGTTTGATAAATTCGATTAGATGGATTTTGTAGGGGTTCATAGCCAAATTGATAGCAAAAATCCCCTAATTCTTGTTTACCAATTTTCTTTTGTTTATGTAAATCGGCTTTAATTTTCATATCACTGCAAATAGACATACCAACACGAGAAATTTTTTGAATTAAATCACCATATGTATAGTTAGCATAATTTAATCTTCCATTATTTTGTTCTCTTAGAACATTTTTTACTTTTTCTGCAAAATGAGTTGGAAGGCCGGAAATAAATTTTTCTTTCCAAAAATCTTCATTAGAATTGAATAATTGAAAAACAAGGGATAAAAAGACATCTTTATACCATCTGAAATCAGATAAAGTTCGGCATCGAAGATTGATTAATTGTTCTCTGTATTTTTCTATTTGATCACTAACATTTCCAGAAAAATTGATTAGAATATTATGAATTAGTGTTTCAACGACATTAGAAATTGGTTGATTATTGGTATTAAGAAGGGGTTTACCTTCTTCAGTTAGTTTAACTGAATTTAGGATACTAGTTTTTTGGATTGGGGTTAGATAATATTCCCACCAGCCATGAAGTTGGCCAGTAAATCCTATTATAATTGATTTAATGATTTCAGCTTGTGTATTGCCATAGATCATGCCTGCATTTGTGTATAGTATCATATTTCGCAGAATATTAAGAATTCCATATTCAGTAAGTCCATCAATATTCCATTCTACTAATGAACTACCATCATATTTACAATTTGCTATATCAGGAATTTCTTCAAATTGAAGATTCATTGGAGTGGGTCTACTGTAATAATTTTTTGTTTTTGATGTATGAGTTTTGGGATTGAAAATTCTATTAATTTGAGGAATAAATTGATCGTTGGAGTCATCAGTAGAAGTGTCTGCAGGAGTGTCTGAAGACATTTGAAGTGATGTTCCTTCAATGACTGCATTAATTGAGGTGCCTTCTTTTATTGATTTACCTTTATCAAAAGGATTGATTCGTAAAGAAATGTCATTTTGAAAGTCAGCAGGGAGTTTTAATGGCTTTTTGTCTAAATTCAATTTTGTAATAAAATCTGAACATAATGAGGGGACATCTCTGGATATTTTATATGGAGCTGAAGAAGTTGATTCGTGTTGAGATATAATATTTTCAATTCTTTGAGTTTGTGAACCAATAGTCTGTAAATAGAGGTTTGTAAAGTTACTTTGTTCAACTAGATGAGATAAATGTTCAACAGTAAGGATTTTAGAGGTTGGTAGAGCATTTTTAAATGGAGTGGCATTGATTTCTTTATGCTTTATGGTTTCTAAAGGGGGGTGAACCGATTCAACTTTACCTTTCTCGGTTTCCCATGTTTGTGTGGATTTATTAATTGTCATCATTATAGTTCCTTTTTTATTTATTTTTGACGAAAGCCAATCAAAGAAAGGGATATTTCGCCGTTCTTGATTCATTTGTTCATACCATAATTCTTTTACTTGAGATCTCTCAAATTTAGAGAATTTGGTAAAAAACCATTTTGTCTTTGGATGTTTTAATAAATCTTATTGAAGGAATTGTTTATCAATTTTGAAATCATTTATTACTTCATTAGATTCATGAATTAAGGAGATTGTATTTATTGAGGCATTAAAATCGGATTCAGTTAATTTTACTGATTGTATATCTTCTTCTTTTGCGTATGAATAAACAGGGAAAGCTATGCCTGTAGGATGTATTGGGGGTGATGTGGGGATAGATGTTTGATGAAAATTAGAAGAGGCTGATTTATAAGATCCAGCGTCTGAAGGGATTGATCTTTTTGTGGAGGAGAAGTATGATCTTGGTGTATTGGCAAAATTTATTGTTACTTTTCCAGATGGATGTTCTGTAATAGATTCAACATCTTCATTAATTAAAGGTGTGATTGGCTGGACTTCATCAAGATCCCATCTTCCGGAAAGATTTACATCTTCCCAAGTTATGAGTTTGGGGGTGGTGACTTTATTTCGAAAATTTGTAAGGAATAGAGTGGTTACTCCTTTGATTTGTGAGGAATAGGCTATTTCAGGGACAATTGTATTCATTGCTTTATAATAAATTCTGTATACTATTGCAACATTTTGTGATTGAGGTTTCATATTGAATCCTTTTGTATGGAATCCTAGAGTGATGGCTTCATGAGCACCGGGATCACTGAGTGATACGGTGTAATTGGGAAAACAATTAAAAAAGGCAGGGCCGTCATGAAGACTGGCTTCTACCATCCCTATTAGGGAATCTCTGAATGAATTATGTCTTCTATCTCGAACATATGCGAGACAGGATGTATTTAAACCAAGTCTGGTTAATGGCTTTATGGCAACTTGAACAAGTGCTATATGCATGTATTTGTATTTTGATTTATGGATTTCAATTTTTTCTGCAGGAATGACCTGTAGATTTTCTTCATTTTGCTGTATTGAGAGGGTTTCTTCAACCGTCTTTATTACATAATTTGATTTTTGTATGAAAGATCCTTCTTTATAAATTTCCTTTAAAGAGACTTTAGGTATTGTCCAATCTTGGATTGATTTTTCTATATCATCAAAACTTATTTCTTCAAGATTTTTAATTGAAATTTTATTTATTATTGGCATGATGGATGATGATGCAGAAGAAGAATTAGAAGCTGTGTTAGAAGATGAATTTCTTCCGAATGATCTAAAAATTCCAGACATCATTAATTAATTATAATCACTAATCAAGAATGAATGGTGGCCTGTCAACGGTTTACGCCACAAAGCCCTAAACGCTCTCCTGGCTAACGGGCAACAAAGGCGACGCGACAAGGGGGCCTCGGACCCAAATCACTCCTTTTAGCAACGACAACCAATTAACTCTATCTAGTCAAGTTAGATCAAAATTCAGAAATACAACTAACTAACATAGATTCGATTCTACTATGCAAACAACAAACAAATAACCAAAGAAGGAAAGAGACATGATGTATGCAAAATTTTTGCAAATAAATTGAAATAATTGAAAGCTTAAAATGCTATCAAAATGGATAAAGGAATTAATACTTCATTGATAAAATATTTCTTACAATAAGAGAAGACTGGGATGGCTCTGATACCAAATGGACTCGACCGGGATCGAACCAGTAAACTCTCAGTAAGACTCAATTGAAAGAAAGGAAAGAAAGCGGAAAATTTACAAGTGCTAGTATTTGATGATGTGAGACAAGGGCTCACAATCCCTATTTATAGACCTTCATATTGAATTACATTTGAAATGTATTTGAGATCCGCAATGGGATAAGATGTATACGTCATTTGCACTGTATCACTGTGGCATATAATATGCATTACTGTTGCTGCTGCATGAGTGAGATGACTTTATTGCTGACGGACGTCATTGAATTTGCTACTGCATGCGTCTGACAGTCGGCGGAGAAATTATCGCTGTATTTGCTGCAGGGTGCAGGATATACTGTATGCTCAGCTGACGCTGCGGAGACTGCAGGGACTTGAGTCTATAAAGTTGACATTGAATTCCATAATACTTTATTTGGAATAGTGGTCTATGGAATACTTTAATAAGAATAGTAATCCATAGCTCACAAAAGTGGACTTTTTTGAATTTTTTATAATTTATCAAATGAAAGCACTTGTAAATTTTCCGCTTTATTTCCTTTCTTTCAATTGACTTATGCATCCGTGAAATATTCATCCGTGAAGGATTAATTCCAACAAAATATTTTGAAAAAATAAAAAATTATACAATCGGCACCGCAAATGGAAAAAACATAATAGTCAATTATAAGATTCCAAATGCTCATATCTGTAAAAATGGAAAATGCATTCAAACTTCCTTTGCTGTAACAAAAACATTAACAAATGATGTCATTTTAGGGACACCCTTCTTATTAAAAATTCAGCCATTTTCTGTAAATACCGATGGAATTCATACATCAATTGATGATAAGCCTATCAAATTTGAATTCATAGAAAGCCCAAGGCTTGGTCGAATAAATGGAATTAATATTTAATTGCATGCATCTTCATATTTCCAAAATACAGTTTTATTGCATCACTAAAGATTTTTCATAACTAATTTCCCTTTTCTTCCCCTAGGGAACCAGTCATGACTTCTAAGGATAAAGGCAAACAACCCATAGATTCAGATAACGCCTATGTTCCTGTTAATGAAGAACTACCCTTTCAAATACCTTTTCCATCCTTCTATCCAGCACCCTCTGCTGCTTCTCAAACCCTTATTGATAATATTTGGAGTGCATGCCTTTCTGGCCAATGTAATTTTCTTATGCGAAAGCACCTTTCTGATTTGTCAAATCATATCAAATACTTAGAATCAAAAATTCACATGCTTGAACAACAATGTGCATCGTCACCCCTCCCTCCAATTGAATACAGTCAACAAATCCTGGAAAGGGTTGATACTCTCCTTCCAGATGATATAGCTGCAAGAATTCGAGAGGAAACTCTCTCTTGTCAGATCATGGAGCGATTAATTAATCAAGCATCATATCTCAGCTGGGCCACTGGTTTTCCAAAGATGTCCTTACTAGCTGACGAATTTGATATTTCCTCCATTGAACAAGGCTTAGTTCATCGATTCATTCTCGACAGAGACAATTTAGCAATTCATCGACAGTTGCCTGCAATTGTCAAATATGCTCTGAGTTGCCTTGGCATCACCAAGCGCAATCTACTCATGACCATCTCTTCCACTCTTGGCGAAAGAGATGAATTCCGATTTTATCAACCATATCAATTATGGATCCTTATGAATTATGAAGACGGAGATTTATTTTGTCAAAAATACAGCGTGCCAATCAATGATTATGAACATCTTCCTGATCGCAATTGGAATCAAGCAGAACAATTTGAATCCTCAGATGCTGCAGACCTCAATTACAGCCTGGAGCGTCTACAATTCTACAATATTCAAGCTGATCAAAATCAAAGATTCATCAATCTCAAAAGACATCTTGAATTTGCTCGTACTTTTAAAGGAATCTGGAGCGATGGTCGTCGCATAGTATGCATTGATGAAGATCTTGCGGACGATACATTCGTTTATTATGATCCCTTTCGAGCATGCCATACAGTCCTTGATGAAATTCTCGATACATTTCAAAATGCATCGTCTCTTCATGTTACTGAAAGGACAAAGAGACAGCTTATCAAGCTCTTCCAAAGAGAAAATGAATATGGAATATGGACTCCCAGTCCACAACCACCAGATTACTACCTCATAAATGAATAAAATCCAGCATATGCAGCCTTCAATTCAGCAATACAGATGTCCGAATGCAATTTTCAATGCAGTCCCCAAAGTCAGCACAGCTCTCCCCATACAGCCATGTGTCCTGCAATCAATAAAGCCCAGTCATCTCCTTTATCAATTCTTAGCCCACATCAAGTCAAACCATCAATGCCTGTCATTATCATGAACACATGTCATTTTCATGTGTTTCACTCACATAAAGGTCTTCCGAATGCTTTCATTTGATAAATTATAAAAAATTCAAAAAAGTCCACTTTTGTGAGCTATGGATTACTATTCTTATTAAAGTATTCCATAGACCACTATTCCAAATAAAGTATTATGGAATTCAATGTCAACATTATAGACTCAAGTCCCTGCAGTCTCCGCAGCGTCAGCTGAGCATACAGTATATCCTGCACCCTGCAGCAAATACAGCGATAATTTCTCCGCCGACTGTCAGACGCATGCAGTAGCAAATTCAATGACGTCCGTCAGCAATAAAGTCATCTCACTCATGCAGCAGCAACAGTAATGCACATTATATGCAACAGTGATACAGTGCAAATGACGTATACATCTTATCCCATTGCGGATCTCAAATACTTTTCAAATGTAATTCAGTATGAAGGTCTATAAATAGGGATTGTGAGCCCTTGTCTCACATCATCAAATACTAGCACTTGTAAATCTTCCGCTTTCTTTCCTTTCTTTTCTTTCTTTCAATTCAGTCTTACTGAGAGTTTACTGGTTCGATCCCGGTCGAGTCCATTACAGAACACATGTCAAATTATGCATATTCTTACTATCACTGATTGGGCCGACAATCTATTCTCACCAAAAACTGTCACCAATCCCAATGGGAGCTCTTGGCCCTATGACTACTATGACTATATGAATGCTTGGGAATATACTTTATTATATCATAATTCAAAACGATCTCATTCTTGGTACATTAGCTTTTCATCCAAATGCAATCAAAATATTCCTTGTTGGTTCTGGCATAATTGGTGGCTCCGTTTTGGCGCACAATCCTGCATCCTTCCAGAAGCTTTATTAAGCTATTATCAAGCATTTGAATCTCAATCCAGTTTTGAAATTGCTGAACCTTCATATTCCTTCTTAAAATTTATTTCTTCATCCACTATTCCATGGATTTTCCGTTGGGAATATGGTAAATCCCAAGAAATGAAGCCATCATGTTTTGTTCGTATTTCCTACATTAAATGGTGGGATAAATTTGATATTTCTCAATTTCTCAATAAATCTCATCATTCCTCTCCTCAAGCTTCTCTTATTATACAACCCAATACAGCTATTCCTCAAATCAAGAAGCAGATCACTCCTAATCCAAAATTATCAAAGAGCTTCAAAGATGCTGTTCATGGTACAACCTCATCTCCAGCACCTCCAATCAATACTCAGCAGCATATGGATCTTCTCAAAGAAATTCAGCGAATGCAGAATGAAATTTTATTTCTCAGAAATCCCCTTATGAGTAAATATGGAGGATTCGTTCAAGAAGTATCTTCTTCTCATGGTTCCATCAATAAAGATGATTCTGATGCAACACTGCCACCGTCTGGAGCAGCAGATGAATTCTAAAATAAAGAAATATTTGTCTACATTCAGCTCTGTCAAATGCATCTCATGCAAATTTCAATGCGGATCTCGCCATCGAATGCAGCCTTCATCCACCTCCATGCAGAATTAATTCAGCAATACAGATGTCCGAATGCAATTCAATGCAGTCCCCAAAGTCAGCTCAGCTCTCCCCATACAGCCATGTGTCCTGCAATCAATAAAGCCCAGTCATCTCCTTTATCAATTCTTAGCCTACATCAAGTCAAACCATCAATGCTTGTCATTATCATGAACACATGTCATTTTCATGTGTTTCACTCACATAAAGGTCTTCCGAATGCTTTCATTTGAAAAAATATAAAAAATTCAAAAAAGTCCACTTTTGTGAGCTATGGATTACTATTCTTATTAAAGTATTCCATAGACCACTATTCCAAATAAAGTATTATGGAATTCAATAGACTCAAGTCCCTGCAGTCTCCGCAGCGTCAACTGAGCATACAGTATATCCTGCACCCTGCAGCAAATACAGCGATAATTTCTCCGCCGACTGTCAGACGCATGCAGTAGCAAATTCAATGACGTCCGTCAGCAATAAAGTCATCTCACTCATGCAGCAGCAGTAATCCCTATTATATGCAACAGTGATACAGTGCAAATGACGTATACATCTTATCCCATTGCGGATCTCAAATACATTTCAAATGTAATTCAGTATGAAGGTCTATAAATAGGGATTGTGAGCCCTTGTCTCACATCATCATCAAATACTAGCACTTGTAAATTTTCCGCTTTCTTTCCTTTCTTTCAATTGAGTCTTACTGAGAGTTTACTGGTTCGATCCTGGTCGAGTCCATTTGGTATCAGAGCCAGGTCTTCTCTTATTGTAAGAAATATTTTATCAATGAAGTATCAATTCCTTTATCCATTTTGATAGCATTTTAAGCTTTCAATTATTTCAATTTATTTGCAAAAATTTTGCATGCATCATGTCTCTTTCCTTCTTTGGTTATTTGTTTGTTGTTTGCATAGTAGAATCGAATCTATGTTAGTTAGTTGTATTTCTGAATTTTGATCTAACTTGACTAGATAGAGTTAATTGGTTGTTGTTGCTAAAAGGACTGATTTGGGTCCGAGGCCCCCTTGTCGCGTCGCCTTTGTTGCCCGTTAGCCAGGAGAGCGTTTAGGGCTTTGTGGCGTAAACCGTTGACAGGCCACCATTCATTCTGATTAGTGATTATAATTAATTAATGATGTCTGGAATTTTTAGATCATTCGGAAGAAATTCATCTTCTAACACAGCTTCTAATTCTTCTTCTGCATCATCATCCATCATGCCAATAATAAATAAAATTTCAATTAAAAATCTTGAAGAAATAAGTTTTGATGATATAGAAAAATCAATCCAAGATTGGACAATACCTAAAGTCTCTTTAAAGGAAATTTATAAAGAAGGATCTTTCATACAAAAATCAAATTATGTAATAAAGACGGTTGAAGAAACCCTCTCAATACAGCAAAATGAAGAAAATCTACAGGTCATTCCTGCAGAAAAAATTGAAATCCATAAATCAAAATACAAATACATGCATATAGCACTTGTTCAAGTTGCCATAAAGCCATTAACCAGACTTGGTTTAAATACATCCTGTCTCGCATATGTTCGAGATAGAAGACATAATTCATTCAGAGATTCCCTAATAGGGATGGTAGAAGCCAGTCTTCATGACGGCCCTGCCTTTTTTAATTGTTTTCCCAATTACACCGTATCACTCAGTGATCCCGGTGCTCATGAAGCCATCACTCTAGGAATACATACAAAAGGATTCAATATGAAACCTCAATCACAAAATGTTGCAATAGTATACAGAATTTATTATAAAGCAATGAATACAATTGTTCCTGAAATAGCCTATTCCTCACAAATCAAAGGAGTAACCACTCTATTCCTTACAAGTTTTCGAAATAAAGTCACCACCCCCAAACTCATAACTTGGGAAGATGTAAATCTTTCCGGAAGATGGGATCTTGATGAAGCCCAACCAATCACACCTTTAATTAATGAAGATGTTGAATCTATTACAGAACATCCATCTGGAAAAGTAACAATAAATTTTGCCAATACACCAAGATCATACTTCTCCTCCACAAAAAGATCAATCCCTTCAGACGCTGGATCTTATAAATCAGCCTCTTCTAATTTTCATCAAACATCTATCCCCACATCACCCCCAATACATCCTACAGGCATAGCTCTCCCTGTTTATTCATACGCAAAAGAAGAAGATATACAATCAGTAAAATTAACTGAATCCGATTTTAATGCCTCAATAAATACAATCTCCTTAATTCATGAATCTAATGAAGTAATAAATGATTTCAAAATTGATAAACAATTCCTTCAACAAGATTTATTAAAACATCCAAAGACAAAATGGTTTTTTACCAAATTCTCTAAATTTGAGAGATCTCAAGTAAAAGAATTATGGTATGAACAAATGAATCAAGAACGGCGAAATATCCCTTTCTTTGATTGGCTTTCGTCAAAAATAAATAAAAAAGGAACTATAATGATGACAATTAATAAATCCACACAAACATGGGAAACCGAGAAAGGTAAAGTTGAATCGGTTCACCCCCCTTTAGAAACCATAAAGCATAAAGAAATAAATAATTCTTTAAAAACTATTTTCCCGCAACCTACTCTCAAACTAGTTATCAAAGAGTCAACTACTACATTAAATGCACCTTCAAATTCAATTCCTATAAACAAATCCTTCTTAAAAGACTACCTTGAAAACATCAGTTTTACAAACTCATCTCGAAGAAAACATCTCTGATCAAGAAGACATTGATGAATTACATCCCTCCTATTCCACAATAAATGTTGATGAATTACATCCCTCCTATTCCACAATAAATGTATTAAATGCTAGCAACAAATTTATCATTGATGCTACTACTCTAAAACAATTTCTTGAAGTCAAATCCTTAGAACATATATTTCTACTTTTAATGAAAGAGATATTCCTACTAAAGCAAGGCCATCACAAATGAGTCCTAGACTCTTAGAATTATGTGATAAAGAAATTAAAGATTTACTTCAAAAGAAATTAATCCGCAAATCACATTCTCCTTGGAGTTGTGCAGCCTTTTATGTTGAAAATGCTCCTGAAAAGGAAAGAGGGGCTCCTCGCCTCGTTATCAATTATAAACCATTAAACAAAGTCCTTCAATCAATCAAATATCCAATTCCCAATAAACAAGATCTTATTACTCGTTTATATGAAGCCTTTATATTTTCAAAATTTGATCTCAAATCAGGATTTTGGCAAATACAGGTCGAAGAAAAAGATCGTTATAAAACCGCATTTACCGTTCCTTTTGGCCATTATGAATGGAATGCCATGCCTTTCGGGCTAAAAAATGCTCCTTCAGCCTTTCAAGAAATGATGAATGAAATATTTCACCCTTATAAAAATTTCTCAATTGTTTACATTGATGATATTTTAATCTTCTCTAAATCCATTGATGATCACTGGAAACATTTAAAGACTTTCAAATGGATCATAAAGAAAAATGGCTTAGTCCTTTCTCAACGAAAAATAAAACTTTTTTTAACAGAAATACAATTCCTTGGATATAAAATATCAAATAAAATGACAACTCCCGTTGAAAGAGTATTCAAATTTGCTGATAATTTCCCTGATGAAATCACAGATAAAAAACAATTACAAAGATTTTTAGGATGTCTTAACTATGTATCTGATTTTTATCAAAACCTCTCTAAAGAAAGAAATCTTTTACAAAAATGTTTAAAAAATTCAGCAGAACAATGGACACCTCAACATACAGAAGCAATACAAAAAATAAAACAAAAAGTAAAAACATTACCTTGCTTAAATATTTCAAATCCAGATTTATTTAAAATAATCCAAACAGATGCTTCGGAAATAGGATTTGGCGGAATCCTACTTCAAAGAACCGCACAATCAAAGGAACAAATTATTAGATTTTATTCTGGCACTTGGAATGCTACTCAACAAAATTACTCTACAATAAAGAAAGAAGTCCTTGCCATAGTCTCATGCATACTCAAATTTCAAAGTGATATTTTGAATCAAAAATTTCTCTTACGAATTGATTGCAAATCTGCAAAAGAAGTTTTGGAAAATGATGTCAAAAATCTTGCATCAAAACAAATTTTTGCCCGCTGGCAAGCGTTACTTGCTATTTTTGATTTCGACATTGAATATATAAAAGGTTCTTCAAATTCTCTTCCCGATTTTCTATCTCGTGAATTTTTACAGGGTAGAAACAAGGTGAAGAAAGATGCATCCAAGAGGAAAAGGAAAAAATCCAGTCATTTGAAGATTAATGTCTAATTTGACATGCACACACAAAGTGAAATATTCAGATTAGAACCATCTTTCGGAACAGTCACCCTATTTTTTGGGCCACTGGACCACGTATGATATAATTACCCTCTCATGGACATTACCCTGTGACCTAACACAAGCCCAAATCTGACACTCATCCAACTGTTACCGCTATATTGAAATCCAAGAAAAAAAAATGCTTTCTGAAACAATTAAAATTGAAATCCATTTGATCAAAGGGTTATGATGATCTAATGAGGCTGATATTTTGCATATCACTAGGTCTTGTTGAGATTTTTCTATCCCCCATCTCCCCATGATTGACATGGCCACATGTGGGCCCCATGGTCATCCTAACTATTTCAAGATGATTAATGTCTAACCAAGTTTAACAACAAAAATTCCACCATAAGAAAAAAAATCATTGTCAAATATTATAGAGGTGGTCCGTAATCAACCAGAAGCCATTGAAGACAAACCTGTGGCACCCACTTTGATGAGACAAAGCTTGTAGCCTCAACAACAAGCAATCCAGAAGAAACCAACCTTCGAATCAATTCAATCTTTACAACTGTAGGTACAATAGTCTTCTCATTTTGCAATCCATCCCTTGGCCCAACTTCCACAATCTTTACAAACCTTGGAATACCTCTTAAAAACTGCAATTATCAAACAAAATTTGGTTATACAGCTTTGTATTAGAAACATGTCAATTATGAAGAAAGGCGAACATCTATTTAAGGAATTCAAAACATTTAACAACTGAAAGATACAGCAAAGAATGTGAATCAATAAAAGAATAATTTCCAGAGCTGTGGCTCAGCTGGTTAGAGACATCAAATGCCTCCCATAGGGGGCAAGGGTGCGTGAGCTTCAGTCATGTCAAGGAAAATATATGTATGGATAATTGACAAGTAAAAACCATAAAGTGATACAACTAAATGTAATACTTCACACATTGGTAACAAGATGCTCCCAGTCAAGGACATCCAATCCACTCACTTGTGAAAAGCCCAACATGTCACCGGTCATCACCCTAACTACAATTTAGAAGTTTATACCATGGTTCACACTATGAGGTGCTGGCAAGCATATTTAACTTGCAAGAAATTTATCCTCCACTGTACTCACAAAGAAGTGCACGACTGCAACAGATGATTAATAGGAGAATTTTAAGTGGAGCAACGTCCATCAGGAGTACTCAATTAAGAAAATTTAAAGAGCCATTTTAAGCAATAGCGTAAATACATGAAATACCAAAGCATGTTGAAACAAAGCGAATACACCCTTAGGAAATTATATATATATATATAATTACAAAGAAAATAGAGTAAAGAAATAATTATCAGAACAGATGAAATTTAGTGTTGTTTTTTTACTGTAGTTAATAATTACATCCATTTAATCCATGAATTGAATAGATTTTTTTTCCCATGTTTTATAGATCATAAAGTATTCTAAATTTGAGCCACATTAACATGGAAACACAAGACCAAATAATTAGATGGAGATTCAACAATAATAAAAGTAGCATATTTGGAATTTTGGAGCACCTTATTCGTTAAACCCCTTATGTCTCTCTCATTGCATGGTTTGCTATACTGATGATCTTGCAAATACCATGAATCACAAACATTGTCAAAAACCTTTTGATTCCTGCCAAGGCATAATGTCCTTGGACTTAAAGAGTCTCCTCGGATTTTCTCTCTTTGCCTCCTCCAGTGGTATGTCTCTCTTGCGTATTCCTCACTGAGAGGGGAAAAAATCATTAGTCTTATTAAGCAAAAACCTAACCAATATAATTGCTATGGAACAGAAAACAACAACTGAAAACAAATGTAAAGAATTGGCATTAAGACCAAGGAGAATAACAGGAACAATCAAACATTACAAAGAACTGAGAATTAAAGTTGTTTGATAGGAACAATATTGCTCCTCTTTGCTTTTTAATATGTATTTATGAAGTTCATTTGACCAAATCAATGTACACATCATAAGTAGAGGAAAAATGCGCTTCAGTCTTTGATGGACATGACATTACAAGACATACATAGGGTCAAGGTGGGGACAAATCAATAAAATCAAAACACCAACTTTCCTAATAGAGTATCTATTATAGTCTTCTCTAGATATGTCAAATTAAAGAAACCAATAGACGGTGCCAACTGCAACCTCAAGGAACTCGTAATATTATTGGGAAATTAGTTTCCAACATATCCATGTAGCATTGACTGTGTATCTTATACCAGCCACGACAAATAACAAATTCTTGTAATTGAACCTGGATGGATAGAAAATTAAAGTTCAGAGTTCAATACTGACCATCCTCCACCACTTTTGTTTTCTTTTTTTTTTTTTGAATGGCCTCCACCACTTTTCTTTTCAGAAGGTAACTGATTTTGTTAAATGTAGAGAGGGTACAAAACGCTGAAAGGAGGCCAATCCCCAAGGCATGCATCAGCCCCCACAGAAAGAAGTAGCCAAAGTTCATGTTTCCAATTAAAAATCAAGAAAGGCCACTAGAAATTGTCCTTAGCGAGAAAGCCGACTATAAAGTGAGCCACCCTAGGCACATGTGAGAAAGACACCAAGCGACCGACCAAAAGATCCAAAATCTCATATAACCACAGGTTAATTTTACATGGTCCAGTGCATCAACCCTGTACCCAGTTGATAGCGCATGCTGAATCACCTTCTATTACCAAAGGAAAGAGGTGAGATAGCTACCCTCCGCTACTTCCATTATCAAAGAAAGAATTTGCTCCATAATATTCTTGTAACCTCAAAGAGGACACTTTGTTGGCATGACATTTCTTTAACTCAAAAATAAGGTAGAAGTGAAGAAAGCATTGACAAGAAAGGCCATAGAGCCAGATGACATTTTGATGGAAACTTGGAAATGCTTAGGAGAAATTAAATGGATTTGATTAATGCAAATGAATAGAGATTTGTTGTATCTGAATACGAGAACAAAGGAGATATACAAAGTTGCACCAATAATGATGGGACTAAACATATGAGTCACACTTTGAAACTTTGGAAGAGTAATGGAATAAAGACTCAAACAAAAAACCAAGGTATCTAAAAAACAATTTGGTTTATGTCAAAAAGTCAACTATCAAACCTATCTTCTCACCTAAACAATTAATGAAAATTACTAAAAGAAGAGGAAAAATATTAATGTGGTCTTCATTGAACTAGAAAAGACCTGTGATAGGGTACCTAAAGATTTGATTTAGTGGGTTTTAGATAAAAGGAGTGTCTGAAGAGGATATATTGACATCAGCAAAGACATGTATGAGGGAGTGGTAACTATTGTGAGAACTAACTGACGAGAGATAAGTGAATTTCCAATGACCAAAAGTTTGCACCAGGGGTCAACTTTAAGCCCTTATCGTTTTTCATTGACTATGGATAAGGTTTTCTTTCTTGATAACACAGGGTGTCCCAGCCCATTGGGCCAAAATAATCCGTACGGGCCCAAGAGAGAAAGATGGGTAAAATTCTCCTGTGGCCCCAGTGTGGCAATGCAATTTCGAACCCACAACCTCCAAATGCAAACCATCGTCTTTCATTGATTATGGATTAGTTAGCTGCTCATATTCAAAAGGAAGTTCCTAGGTGTATGTCGTCTGTAGATGATATAGTGCTGGCGGATGAATTGAGAGATAGGGTAAATGTGAAACTTAAGATATAGTGGGGCAACATCAAAATCAAAGAGCTTTAAAATAAGTTATACAAAGAATATATGAATTCCAACTTTAGCGAGGATGTGCAAAGAGATGCAACTCCTATGAGAATTGAAGCCTAAGAGATACCACAAAGAGATTCCTTCCGATACCTTGGCTTGATAATTAGTAATATGGAGAGATTGAGGAGATGTTGAACATAGAATAAGAATTGAATAGTTGAAGTGGAGACTTGCTTCAAGAGTGTTTTGTGATTCACGTATACCAACAAAGATTATAGTAAAATTTTTATAAGCTAATGATTAGACCAGTTATGACCTATGGAGCAAAACGTTGGGCAATCAGAAAATAACAAACGAAAAAGATGAGTGTAGTATAAATGAGGATATTGAGATAGATGTGGTAAACCTAGAAAAGGGAGAATAAAAAATGAGTGCATTTTGGAGCATTTAGGGTTAGCATCAACACAAAATATATAAAAAAGAGACTCATTCGAGATAGTTTGGACGCATCCAGCATAGGACAATAACGATATTGGTGAGGAAAAGTATCTACAATGTAGGTTGATGGCCCCTCACCTCAAGAAAAGGGGTAGTCTGCAGAGGACATAGATAGAAGTAGGAAGGATAGCTCTGAAGAAGGTGCAACCTATCTGAGGATATGGCACGGGATAGACTGGAATGGATAAACAAAATTTAGAAGCCAGTCCCCGACATTGGGACAAGTCTTTGATGATGATGATGATTCTTATAACCTGCTAAACCTAAATGGTTTCTTCTAACACTCCATAAATCAGTTTGAATGACAAATTCTCTCGACTCTAGGATTTATCAAAGCATCAATGAGAAAGTTATGCTTCCACTAGCCTTACAACAGGTAAGGGTGCTCTTGGTCGAGCGAGCCTAAGCCGAACCCAAGCCCATTCCATGTTGGACTAGATTTGTGCTTTGTTTTTAGCTCATAGGCTTGTACCGAAGCCTCATGTTTAGCTCAATTATCATGTTATTGAATGTCACACAGTATGTTGCCTACAACCAGTCAACTGTACCCTTTTTATAAAAACTGCTAGAAGTACTAGAAAACCCTAGAATAAATCCAGATCATTCATCCGACTGGGAAAACTCCAAGTCCAGACTGCGTAAAAATAATACTCCTAATGATATTAGATTGATTGACATGAATGGAATAGATCAAAACCAAAGTTTCCTAACTCTGCTGGAATGTCTAGAACATGTTGGGCAACTTCAATTGTAGTTCCAATGTGGCCCCACCAAACCACTGAATGGACCCCACGAAGTTGAAGTGCACCCTTGGGCGACCCAACGGGATACAGGTATCCAGTGGGTTTGGGCACAGTTCGATCGATTGAATTAGGCTCAACTAAACAACATGTTTGTTGTTTTATTCTGCAAACAGAATTTCTGCAAATGACAGAAGGACCGCATTAGATAAGGGTGCCCTTGATATGTCTTGAAATGGTTTTTTGCAACGAGAGCATCCAATGATTCTCATATGAGTTGTAATGCTCTAGACAAGAGAGAAGGAACACCTTGTAGGAATACAAAATGACAGCAATATTCTATATATATGGCATTTTCTAACTTCAAATTACCAGGCATGTCTAAGTTCTAACCCACATTTTCAACACATCTCCAGTTCTGATCTTCAAGAAGAAATAAACTCAACAGCAGCCATGTCATAAATAACTTGTTGATCCACTTGCCTGACGAAAGCACTTAAGAAGATATACATAGCGCAGGATTAGTACAGAACATGAAGGCAATGGATTTTGTGAATCACCTATTGTCGTTGAAGTAATTAGAGACGATCCATAAAATTTCCTTGGTATGAATCCATGGATAAGAATCTAAGAATCTCACTTTCAAACTGGAGAATAAATCAAATATGCACGTGGTCTAGTTAGACCAAGAATCATTTTTGTGATAAAAAGCTGAGACACAAGAAAGTAAACAAGGTCTTGGACTAAATGATGAATCAAGTAATCATTTCAAATAATGAAAGTTGCTCATCTCTCTAAATAATGAGTGGAAAAAATAAAACTCACAAGGACAACCCTAAATAGATGGGATAAGGACTTGATGATGATGCCGATGATGATCAACAACCCTTTCAATATCAGAATCTCATTGCTTTTCAAAAAGTATAGGAAGGTAAATATATAAAAATTTCATTCACTAAAGAGGGACAAATTTAACATGAAACTCTACCAATTCAACAAAAAGAACAAGAAGTTATACCAGCATAAGAAAATGATCAAAGGAAGTTAGTTGTCAACAGTAGCTGAGTTGTGAAAATTGATGAATTCTAGATTTGAAAAATATCAAACAGAAATTATTGTCTTCAGTTCATGCACTCCTAGTTAGAACAATAATACCAAGTATAGGTTCACTAAAGAAAAAACAAAATATAATATCTTCCAAATCAATTCCACCTTATCCAAAATTACTTTAAAAAAAAATAGTATTGTTTTTATAACAGAAGCCATGCAGGAGGAAAAGCTATATTCAACAAAGCTCAAGATGCAAGAAGTAGCAAGGAACTTAGATGAAAATTAAACAAAAGAAAAGAAGAGTAGGAATGAGTCTCATGTAAAAAAAAAAAAAACACGTTAATTAGAAACTTCCAATAGATCACTAATGAACACAATAATGTTTTTGTTTGGTAACACTTGCCAGCGAAAAAAGCCAGTTTTGTTTTGATAAGATTGATGAGACCATGGTGTCTTCACACATTCACCAAGGACGATCATCACCATTGACAACCCAAGGAGTTTAAAAAAGGAGAAGCACTTGGTCAATGCATCCATAAATGAGAAGTAAAGACAGAAGTTTCATTGAATTGTATAAATGAAAGTTGCAAGTGAATTTATAGAGGATGGGAAGACAATCGAACAATCCTAGCTAGGATTTCCTAGCCTCTTCATGAGATGATTACATGCCAATCTCATTGCTAATGATATATCCGGGTCAAACATAAAACCCATTTGGTTGCATCTGCTTCATACATCTTCCTCCCCCAAAACGAACAAAATTAACCGCTTGGTCAGTCAAATGTGCATTTATTGGATATGCCCCTGGTTTAAAATAGCGGTATTGGTCGCCACATTGGCCGGGAAAAAAACCGATATGATATCGGTATCGGTCGCAGCTATTGTTCAGTCACGGTCGTCGGCTCGTTGCGATGTGAATTATTTTTTAATCCAAAAAAATTTGCAAAAACATCCAAAAAAAACCCAAAATATTAGAAAATGATGGAAAAAAAATGTTTTTTTTCCATTAGTAACAACAATAAATCAAAATATCAGTCACCTTAAGTTATGAGTCCTGTCTGTGTCGCAGTTCGTTGTCTTCTCCAGTATTTCATATAATGTAACTATTATTTTGGATCACGGTCAATTTATTAGTATAAAATATAAGAAAATAAAGATAACATAACAATTATTTATACACTATTAATAAGCTATTAGTATTTACTATTTAGTATCATAAATACTCCAACAATTCTTTTAAAGTAGAAGATTAAAAAAAAACATTTTTCTACACCCAAAATCATGTTTATAAGTAGGTCAAGCATGAAAGTGTGTAGATCTAAGTGAAAAACACAACACAAACCCAAAAATGACATGCCAATGATCTTTTCATTCATTTCTATGTTTTATCTAAAAATAAAAAATAAAAACACATCATAGTAAAAATAAGAGAGTTAAGTTGATTTTCTCTTACTAAATAAAATGATTTCTTCAAAAAATAGTGTTGAAATTTAGAAATATGTAAGAGAATGAGCTATGGAGACATGGTTGCTCTAAGGAGATGAGGAGAGAGGAGAAGAAAATGGGGGAATAGGGAAAAAGTTACAAAAGATTAGGGTTTTTGACCATTACTCCTCTCTGACCGATATCGGTCAAACCGATATTTTGACCGTATCGGCTGACAATGGCTAATATTTTGGGGATATTTTACCTGACTCGGTATTGCAGCAAAATATCGTCGCGATTTGGGCCGATACTGGTTCATATCGCCAATATGAACCAGTATTGGCCGAGATTTTAAACCATGGGTATGCCCCCCATCAAAAAGGATTTCTTTGTTGTGATCCAGGTATACAACGTTATGACCACATGTTTGTAATATACAAATGGGCTGGACCTTCACGGGCTTTATGTTTGACCTGGATATATCATTAACACTCATTACATGAAATGAGATTTTCATTCCTTCCTCTTATTGATTAAATGTCAATCCATTGTCTTTTATTGATTACATGTCAATCAATTATCAAGCCAGTTTTAGATATCTTCATAGTATTCTCTAAACAAATAACTAGATCTAGGAAATTCTATTGGAAATTTATGTACTAAGAAAGTAGACACAGTTGGTCAAGGGGCTGAGCATGGGTTTGACCCAATAGGTCAGTAATCTATGGGCTTGGCTCAATTCGATGGCCCGCCATGGGTTAGGCTCATTGTGCTGGCCAACTGTGGTCCTTTAGTAGACTTTGACACCCATGATGCTATAAGGCTGCAATCCAAGGCACAGCTATTTGTCCAACACAAATTACAGAATATTTACAATGCAACCAGCATTACAAGTTAGGTAAATAAGGAAAATATAATAGGATCAACCATCATATGGACTCTTATACACTCATTCAGATCAGATGATTTAATTAGCAAAGATAAAGCAATAAATAACAGGTAATAAAGAAAAAACTCAAATTTTTCACTTGAAGTTTTTTCAAAATTCACTGTCAGATCACCAAGTCAAGTTGCTAACTGCAAAATAGAAAGGATAAATTGAAATATAAAAGACTTGTGGAAATGCTTCTGGGTAAAGAAAAACTACTCGCAACTGTTTGAAGAGCTGCAACTTCTCCCTTCAATAAGGCAATTTCCCATTTCCACTTCATCGACTCTAGGTCTACAAGCGCCAGAGGAGAATCTTTGAACCCAACTGGCACCATTCAAGTTTGACACTCTTTCGAGACCAATAGGCTCCTCTAAACTAGACATTATGGCAGTAAAACTGGAACGCAAAAGAGAAACTCAAATAAGTGTATGTGAGAAGCATGTATTCAACCATGAACAATAGTGCAGGGCTTTCGATGTCCGCATTAGAAAAGCAGTATTGCATGAAGGATTTACCCATCTAAGAAAACAGATTCTTTGAGCTCAGTTAAAAGATAAGTACATGATTGACAACATAAACTAAATCCTTTGAGGACAGCACAATTGTTTGAGATATGCATGTATTAACAAGGTTTAAGAAGCTAGACGCTTGTCACACTGCTATGATAAAGTATGATTCATATAATATTTGAAGGCCAAGCATATCTTTAAGTCACTTTACATCAAGCTTAGTGGCCATTAGAAATCCATGTTGTCCACAATAACAACAATATATCTCACTGACAGGAGTGAACTGCTTAGAACCAGCAATGAACACTAAACATCTAAAATTAATTAGAAAACAACCACAGCATAAAAGAAAATTTTATCATATAACTGCTTTTCCCTGTTATACAGGTCAGGCTAATAAAGGAGTATCCATAAACAATATCAACATATAATTTGCCTTTAAGCATGGCTCCAAAACTTGGTCTCTATCACCGAGTTGGACACCACTGAGTCCATTATGATTCAGCAGAGTTGCACCAGGAGTCAGCTCATGCGTCATAAGGATGAGACATTTGAGTTTTGAGGGGTATCCTAGTAATTCATTAAGCATTTTAGTTTTTATATTAAGAACATGACAAAGTCAGTTCATGTGGGATTTTTGGAAACCTTCACCTATCTAAGATTAGTCAGACAGTAAGACTGACTAATGTTTGTCAGACACTAACACTGACTTCTGTCAGTTAGACAATACTAGGCATGCCCACTAAACCCAAGAAATAGAGGGCGAATGGAGGTGACAACTAACAGAAGCAAGCTCCACCAAGCATTGCTAGCTTTTAGATCTACAGCGATCAGTGTGAGCCATTTATTTTAACTTTATTTTTACATTTGCTTCATATAATTGGATGAGATGGCTGAGACTTTCCAAAGGAATACTTTTTTTTTTTATTATTCTTTTTTCCTTTTTATGTTGTTGCAGATGGATAATTCAGACTCCTCTAGAATTTTTCAGGCCATGGGGCTTATCAGTGTGCCACACATGTCACCTGAAATACGTCAGTAAGAAACATTAGTACCTGACTAATTTTAATCAAGCTTACAAGGTTTGACAATTTAAGGTCAAGATTAAAAAGAACTTTAAAAGTTTCTTTTATGGTTTTACATATGATTCTTAGAAGAACTATGGAAGATTTTTCGTATTTAATTAATGCTAAATATATCCCAATAGCAAATTAAATCTTTTAGGGTGTTTTATCTACTTCAGACTTCAGAGAGCCCAAAATATATCGTATAGTTGTTCCTACCCTTGTAGCGCACTTGTGATTTAAGCTTGATTGTGGTTGCATGTAACAGTTTGGGATTTGGTCAATTTTCCATGCATAATAACCTAGTGAACTTGAACATACTAAATGGTCTGCACACACAATCCCCATCACTCCAAAGAAATAACTTTTTGAGCATTGCCAACTAGGCCACTATAAATTAGAGCTGGCTAGAAATGTGAGAGAACAAGAAACCAACCAAAAATTCCTTCACCAATATAATACGCCTTGCCAACTTCACAACACAATTATGACAGAAATTCAACAATAAATTTACAAGTAACATCTTTGATTCTTCCACACAAACTATTGAGGTAGAAGTTGCAGCAGTTCGAAATGCAAAGAAGTTTCTGAAGGAAGTTATCTAGTTCATACCCTAAGAATTCACTAAATCCATAAAATAGATGGAAATGAGATGCCGCACATCGTTGCTTCATTTGAAATTCTAGTTGATCAAAGAGATCCTCCTTTCTAATATGGTTGACAAATCTAGGATATCATTAGACAGGGAAACTCGATTAAAGATGAATTTGCTAATTCTAATGTAGTAATACCAAAATGCAAGAAGAATATGCTTGATTCCTAATGAGATCCTCATTAAGCTTCCTCTCTATTTATAATCATTGATTTCTACTCTAGGGAGAAATATAGCAGCAACGACACATTCCAAATGCAAGCCATTTCTGTCAGACAAAATTCCTGCTTTATTGATTGGTAACAGTTGTAGCTGCGTACCCAACCAATTCAGTTTATAAAAAAAAAGTATATCTTTACAAACTACAGCTATTGTTTCACAAAACTCGCTCATTACAGTAGAACGATCACAGCCTTGGGTTGAAATCATTCCACAGAGACTCCCAAGTCCCAATAGCAATTCTACTAGTCACACTTTCACCTACCTACATACACCGGGACACCTTACTTGGGCACACACGTGAAATCTTACCTGTTCATCGAGTCATGGGTGTGATAGCATAGCATCCCAAATTCAAGCCAGTCAGACTAACCCAACCACTATATCAATGAATTGCAAACCCAATGTCCATTACCGACTCATTTTCCAATCTTTCCATCTTCATTTCATGAAATTCAGAACGGTTATGAAAGACCCACTCCCACCTGCTTAATCACCATACAAAGTCACATCCACCGCAAAACCCCACTTATCTCACCACATGTCCCCTCTTCACCTCAAAACTACCAAAACAGCCCTCAAAAGAAACCCCACAAATGCAAACCTCAAATCACCAAAAATAACACCAATCACCACATTAAAACAAGAGAAAAACCCAACACAAGACAACTCATAATCACCAATCCTATTTATCTATCTATCGATTAAAGATCGCATTTTTGAAGCCCCTACATGATTAAATTCAAATAAGACGGAATTTGAACACAGTCCAACCGAAAAACATAGAAAAAGAAAAGACATATGCTAGAATCCGATAAAGATTGAAAATTTAAATCCTAAAAGAAGGGAAACAGTGGCATTGGAAGCGAGTTGAATTGAAACGGACCTGAGATGGAACCTGGAATGGGAAATGGGAAGGAGAAAGAGAGAGACGGAAGAAGCTAGGGTTTGTTTGTAAGAGGGAGGTGGGTAGATGAGGAAGAGAAGGTGAGAAAAGGGAATTAGAAGGAAAAGAAGAGAAGAGGAGTCGTTTGTTGCAAGCGTTGGGTAGGTGAACCAACGAACGGTACCACTTTTTCTCCTCTCTCTCTTTATATTTGACTGGGGACTTCGTAGAAGGAGGGAGAATGCGAGATGGTTTTCAGTTGAGACCGATTAATCTCCGGACCCAATCACCTATCGCATGGCAGTTGTTGTTCCTTCATCCTAAATGGATCAATGAGAGTAAGCCACATCATCTAAAAGTTTAGTTAATTTTCTTTCATCTAATTAAAATTTTTGAAACACGTAAGGGATTGTTATTGTTCCATTCATGACAAAAGTATAACAACTGCAATAGGTGATCCGAATTCTTTTTCTCATAGAGGTGTCAAATTTAACTATTAAAAATAACGATAATAATAATAATAATAAAAGATTTTAGAAGTTGGAGCGCTATCATTTCTTCCATCTAAAGTACGAAATTGATTTATAGAATTAGATTAGACGTTCCACCTTTTATATGTGGGTCATTTATTTCATCACCTTAATTAAATTGCTTCAATAAATATTAATTACAATTTTTTTTTCCACTTATGGGGTGGGGTAAAAAGTTTTTGAAAAACATTCTTTTGTTGCTGTATTTCAAACCAATTTGGCTACACCAACATTATCATGTGCCTTGTATAGAAAAAATATAGACAACATTTTGTTGTTGGATTGCAAGATCGTCCCAAAGAGAGTCCCTCAACAGTGCGGTAAACATTAACCACTCACAAGCTAAATCAAAATCAAGGAGGATATATGTACTTGGTTGTGTTTGGACTAGATGGCTAACAATGATAAAATGCATATGATTTTTCCTACTCCTTTTTTCCACCTTGTCACCTTTGATGGAAGTGGGACTGGCTAATGCACTTGTATTTAGTTTGCCAAAATCAGGGATGTTCATGGGCTAGGACAACACAAGACGATGCTTGACCACTTTCGCTCATTTATATATCAGGCCCACATTCGGCCCACAAGCCTAAAACTCAGATCAGGCTAATCCCTTATAGCAAAAATATATACACCCTTTGGACTTGTTTGTTTGCATTATGATACATATAATTGAATACATAAGGTTCCTACCATAAAAAAGTAGATGGAAAATGAATAAACAGGCCATTATCCTTATAATTCATTTCTCATCTGCTTTTGATTTTATTTCTATAAAAGAAATTATTATTTGATGCCCATTTTACAAATTTCACTTCTAATCTTCATTTTTAACCACTTAAAATATGAATCTACTATATTAAATTTATATGTATTTTAATACAAACAAATAGCCATTTGTGTTCAACATATAAGGGGTGGACGTCACACACAGAAAATTGAGTTTCTTGAGTGTTAATGCCTTACGCCTAGAAGTGGAAAAAGACAAACTTCCAATTCATGTAGACCCCAAATATAAAATGTCACATTGCAATTAGCTACCCAAAAAATTGTGTGAACCTAAAATTTTCGATTCCAATGAAGGGAAATATGTGTTCACTACTTCCCTTCGTCTGGCCTCTCCCTTTTAGTTAAATGAAAATAACATGTACCTGAACCCAAAAAAAAAAAAGTGGGTACAAGTGCATACAGCCGAACTATGCCATGGGCTTTTGTCCTGACAATAAGGTCCTCAGATGGCCACCAGCATTTGAAAATACTAGTGTAAATACATGTTCTACTCATGCAGATAATCCCAAAGTCAATGACTTTTTATTTTTTATTTTTTTGCTATTTGAGGTTTCCGATCCTTTAGAGCCGGATAAACTCACTTGTAACCCCAGTGTGGTAGTGCAGTTTCGAACCTAGAACCTTTGGGTGCAAACCGTGGTTCTACGCCAACAAAGCTACACTTTGGAGTTACATATATGTTATGTAAAAAAGTCTTGGATTCACAATTGTGCTTAATGCAATATTAATATGATTATGGTACAATATTTTGTCATATTCTTTTTCTTTTTTTTTTTTAAGATCTGTATATGCTTTGAAAATTATTATTTTTTATAATCTTAAACATATTTTATAATTAGCCTATTTTTTTTCTTTTTACAACTAAGAATGGAAAAAATTTGAGATGTCCCCCATGATTATGAGATTAATGTTACATGTGACAATGGTGGTGAGCATTATTTAGAAAAGCATCATAACCCAATTGAGAGAGAGAGAGAGAGCTCCTATAATTCATTTTCTGATATAGTCAATTTCAGAGAGGGGCCTACCTAGCTGTGTGGGTCAAATAGTTTTGACCAAGAATTTGGCTGACTTATACCAGTGGCAAGACCTGATGACTGCTCAACTGTCTCTTTTCTGATGAATAAATACATTTTATCCTCAAATTCTCATTAGAAATTCCTCTATTCTTACGCCCTTTTCCAATAGGAAAGTTCGACTATTGAGTAAAGGTAAAATAAAGCACTGGAACCATATGATTGGTGTTAAGGCCAAAAACATATCCAAATTAATGGATCTTCCCACTAACTAAAAGGAGCTGACAAAATGGGGGATGGTAAAACCCGCCACCATATCTGAAAACCAAAGAGCCCTTCAACCACCTCACCGGCCCTTCCATTATTTTGCACTTGTATAATTGTGGCTACTTCATCGACAGTTGAGATGTTTTACATGTGTGCCTTGCAGTGCTCATTATGCGGCTTTTGTTTTGTTGAGTTTTGAATTTCTAAACATTCTAACCAAAGTCTCCCCGTCAGAGAAGCCAATATTGAAGAAGGAAAAAGGTGAAAAAAGGATGAACATTCATTCACAAATGACTACCAAATGGTCTCAAGACAAGTGAAAAGAGTGGCACTAGGAATTGATTCTTGAGCAATAGGGTGACATGCAAGCGCTGATGGAACCAGGGGGTTGGTAGGGGCTATGGCCCCCCAAAAATTTCAGAATCCCACCTGGAGTTTTAGAAAAGTTCATGGTTCCAAAGAAAAAAAATTAAAAAAAACTATATATTTCCCCCCTCCCTGCAAGGAAGAATTCATGGGTCCGCCTCTGCATGGTTGGTTGCCAAGCAACCGCTTGTTACTGTCTTAAATAGTTATAAGACTTGATTTGACGTGTTCCACCAGTCATAGGGCTTTTGGTGTAGTGGTTACGTCCATAATATTTGGTATTGACTCGAAAAGGGCTACTTGGAGTAGATCGTGAGTCGTCTATAAAAATTTGAGAAAATGGCTACCTACCACCAGAGTTAAAGCCGCCGTGGGGAGGGCAACTTGGTTTAAAGTGTGAGCTGTCCCAAGAGGTACTCGGCAGTGGAAGCGCCGTAGTCTGTTACGATCCTAAATAGTTATCAGACTTGATTTGATGTGTTCTATCAGTCTTAAGGCTTTTGGTGTATTGGTTAGGTCAATAACACTTTGGAACCCCTTTTGCAACCTCTTATTATATATATCGTGCGCATGGATCTTAGGGCGCATGTCACCTAGCAGGGCCCACCTAGTCACAATTTAAATGGGCCAAACACACCCATTAATTGAATGTCATCGGTCCCATTCTCCACACCGATTCCAATGGAACTGGCCATTGGATCAACTATCATTTCTTTATATTATATAAAAATATTAAAATTATGGGCCATGGATCAAGGGATTAACATTACCTGACGTGTCAGGAAATTTACATAAAGGTATGGCCCATCTAGGTCTGTCGACCCCACACATTTCCCTGCTTGGTGGGGCCTAGATGGGTCCATTAGCGGGGATGCATAAGGGACCCAACCTTTATATCGCGCATGGGGCTCTGTACACACAAGGATGTAGGGCCTACTTGGGTCCCCACATGGGGATGGGATGGAGGGGGATTTCAAGATCTACTTGCACCCCTCATCTCTGCAAAAAGTGTGCATTTGATCTAACGAAGTCCAGTCCATTTGCATGGGTACAAACTCGGTTGGATCCATAAACTATACATGAATCTTTTTATTCACTCGGATGGACATTAGGTGGGCCCCATTAGGGCAGTGCACAATTCACATCAGGCACACTTGATAACTACTCTATGTGTTTTCCTCGGAAGATGAAAATAATGTTAAGTTGAATAAGTTTTACTTGTTAAATGATGACATTTTACACAGTTCTATTATTTTGAAGTGACATTGCATCTTGTGATTTTTGCACCATGTTAGAGAAGTAATGCCTACAATTCTAGTGGAATGCATGTTATCGGTAAAAATACTCATCACACCCAAAAGTGCAAAATAGAAACCACAGATATTGAAGGTTTAAATTTTCATTTTCACCTAAAATAAAAACATCATAGAGATAGATAGAATGTGGTTGCATGCAAACATGGCAAAGTCCCTTTCATTGACATTGATAACTGATCCTACGAACGGACCATGCACCTAAAAATATACAATTCATAATCTACAAAGCAATTATATACTGATTTGAGTATTAACCCTCAAATTAGACCAATGGTGCGCAGTATGCCAAATTACAAAAAAAAAAAAAAAAAAAAAAAACCAAAGAAGGTGACTGATTTTCTGAGTTTATAACACATATTTTTATGTCATTTTCATTTACTTTTCTTTCAGATCACTCAAAAGAACATTCAATCGGATGTAGTTTAGAGAAAGAGCAAGAAAGCCTTGAAATGAATACGAAAGGGACTGAAGGAAGTCCAACTTATCAACTGATTCCTGACAATTTCTAATCCTGAGATGATATGTTCTTTGAGCTTGAAAAAAGAGTGAAGCCACTTTGTGGAACTATATATGGTTCTCAACTAAGCTCATTGAGTCCAACCCAACCGGGGCTGGTTGTGGGCTTAACTCAAGCTGGACCTAAAATTTTCCTTGGGAGGACCACTTTGTAATTCTTCTCTTGACGGACCAAATGTAAAAAGGACAAAAGAAAATTTGAAAAACTCCATTCTTCTCGATTGCTCTCTTCTCCGGTTCCACCTATGCCCAAATCCGAACCCGAACCCATTCGAGTGAAACCCCATAGACTTGAGTCAGTTGATCCGATTTGTAGATTCCCTGTCTGAGTGCATTTTTTGTTGTTGAGTCTAGTTAGGTTGGGTACCCAAAACTTTTGAGTTTTTCTTTTTAAAGGTGCATACAATTTAGAAAATATATCATATGTATTGTATAGAGTGTATGCCATGTATTATACATTGTTATATATAAGTTGGGTACCTCAAGCCTATGCCCAAATCGGACCCATATTCTTCATTTGTTACAAACCCGACCAAAACCCAAGTTCCATTAAGCCAAACCCAAAACCCAAATCCAACATTTGGTCATATTGGGCCATCTATCTGGTTATTGTGTTGCAAGGGCCTCACTCAGTTCATGGGATGTGTGGCCTGGCCTTAGGCCTACCCTACCCACTCCTTTTTCCTTTTTGTTCGTTTTTCTACTAAAACTTGAATATTCTTTTCTAAAGTTTTGTTTAATCAAACTGCATTTCTCTTCTAATCTCATCTGTGGGGCTCATCTTCAAATAGTCCAAATTATTATTTTGAAACTTTTGAAAGCCTATTACATATAAGGGCATCAAAATCTTCAAGTCAAACCACAGTAGTTAATTATAAACTAATTATTGCATCCTTTAGCTTGTGATACACATTCTTTTTCCTTTTTTTCTCAGCTAAAAATTGAAAAATGGTTTGAATTAACCATATGTTGAACAAATAATCAATCCCACAGCACCCCTAAACTGATTTCATAAAAAGTCCCACAGCACTCCTAACACTGATTTCATCAAAATTTTATATAATGCCACCGCAAAGAGTTTTAGGACTTGTAACACGCAATTTCTTAAGGTGGGACCCACCCATGAGAATAATTTGGCCTCTGCATTTCAATAATTTTTTTTTTAATTTGGCCTCTGCATTTCAATAATTTATTTATTTATTTATTTATTTATTTTTATTTTTTTTGTGGTGTAGTGCACTGCCGACCAACTAAAACAGATCCCATGGTACCCAATTGTACTCCCTCCATTTATAGACATGTTCGATATTGATGTGGACCTGCCAGAACAGAACCCATTGAACCAAAGGGAAATTCTATTCGCACCCACTGGAAGTGATGAATACACCCACAACTTAAATATTTTTTAATTACTAAAATGCCCTCGGGTGAAAGGACGAAATTGCCCTTACCATCAACATCCGTCTTCCTCCTTTGGTTCACCAGCGGCAGTGGGTCTCCATCTCATCTTCTTCTTCTTCTTCTTCTTCTTCTTCTCCTCCTCCTATCCCTTTATCCATTCCCTTCTCACTGCACCTCTGCACTCCTTCTTCCTCATTGATTTTCATCTCCTTCATCATCATTTCTTCTAACTCTTTTTAATATAACATCAAGTCTCCTCCATTTATTGAACGAAGTTGGAAGTACAATTATCCCTACACCACATTGTATATTTAAAGTAGGCATTTGCAATATGGACAAGCAGTTGACGATCTACGAAAATGAGGTATATACATTTTGACTTCATTTCGTTCGTTTTTTTTTTGTTTTCTCGCGTCCTGCACGGCATTCTATAAGACGTGCAAAATTATATTACACGGCCTATATAGACAGTGCAAAATTATTCTGCACGGCCTATATATACCGTGCAATATAATTTTGCACCGCCCATATAAACCGTGCAGAATAATTTTGCACCGCCTATATAAACCGTGCAGAATAATTTTGCACCGCATATATAAACTGTGCAAAATTAATAAATGAGTGTGCAGTGCTAATCTATAAATTTGCGATATATTTGCAGGAGGTTGAATCAACCGGTGCCAGTGAGTGCCTTTTGGATTTTACAAATGTCTTCACCACTGACATGATATTCAGAAGACGAGAGGGCCTAATCCAATGGACAAGGGATGTTGGAAAGAAACATGGCTTGGTAATTGTAATCAAGACTTCGGATGCTGGTGGAGATGGACGGAAGCCGAGAGTCGTTCTTTCTTGTGAGAGAAGTGGTAGTTACAAGAGTCCATCGAAGGTATTCGAGAAGAGAAATCCTAAGAAGGCAACGGGAACGAAGAAGTGTAGTTGCCCTTTTAGTTTGAAGGGTCGAAAGTTGGCAATTGACGACGATTGGATGTTAACAGTGGTTTGTGGGGTGCACAATCATCCAAACGCACAGCATCTAGAGGGGCACTCGTTTGCCGGGAGGCTTTCTGTGGAAGAAATCAACATTTTGTTTGATATGTCTAAGAGTTTAGTGAAACCGAGGAACATCCTTCGAACATTGAAGGAAAGGGATGTGCACAACACCACTACAATTAAGAGTATCTACAATGCTCGCCAGAATTTAGGGTGACAGAGATGGCCGGTCGATCACAAATACAGCAACTCATGAGGCATTTGGAAGAGAACAACTACATTGAGTATCACACTAGCAACGATGATACAGATGTTATCATGAACCTATTCTGGGCACATCCATCATCTATTCAGTTATTACGTGCATTTCCAGAAGTTTTGATAATGGATTCCACATACAAGACTAATAGATATCGACTTCCCTTGCTTGAGATTGTTGGTGTCACATCTACTCAATTGACGTTCTCCGTTGCTTTTGTGTACCTTGAATCAGAGAGGGAGGCCAATTATAGATGGGCTTTGGAGAGGCTTAAGGAATTAATGGATGGATGCATCACGACCCGTGTGATTGTCACAGACAAAGAGTTAGCGCTGATGAATGCAATAAATGTTATTTTTCCGAATGCAGCAAACTTATTATGCAGGTGGCATATTTCTAGGAACATCTTGGCAAATTGTAAGAAGTGTTTTGAGACCAACGACAGATGGGTTGCATTTATCTCTTGTTGGAACACGTTGGTAGTCTCTCCAACTGAAAGCGACTACACGCAAATGCTAAGTGCTTTGGAACGGAATTACTGCGGGTATCCACATGCTGTTGATTATGTGAAGACCTCATGGTTGAATAAGCATAAGGAGCAATTTGTGGCTGCATGGACGGATCGGCATATGCACTTTGGGAACGTCACTACTAACAGAGCTGAGAGTGCACATGCAAAATTAAAGAGACACCTAGGCACATCGAGCTGTAGCTTTGATTTGTCTTGGCAGGTTATACATGCCTTGCTAGAGTTGCTTTTTACAGAAATAAAGGCTTCTTTTGAAAAGAGTTTGAACACCGTGCAACATAAGTTCAAACCGGCACTGTTTCGTGAATTGAGAGGATTTCTATCAAGGAATGCTTTGGATATAGTGTTAAATGAGTCGTTAAGGGCTAGTCATATTGGTCCAGATACTACGTCATGTGGGTGCGTAATCCGACGGACTCATGGTTTGCCATGTGCACATGAAATTGCCGAGTACATAAGGGAAGGTTCTCATATACCACTGAGTAGTGTCCACCACTATTGGCGGAAGCTCAATTTAGAAGCCACTATGGTGAACGAAGCCCTTGAGTTGACCACAACTTCAGAGTTCGAGTTGATCACTAAGAGATTTCAAAGTAGTGATCAGAAGGGTAAAATACAAATTTTAAGAAAACTTAGAGAACTCGGTTGTCCTTCATCTACTTCTCTTATCGAACCAGACATAAAATTGAATACCCGCGGTTGGTCATCATCGAAAAGAAAGAAGTTGGATAGATCTACGCGTCGGGAACCATCTAATTTTGAATACGCACTGTCGATAAAAGATAGCGTTCCAGCTAGATTAAGCAATACAGTTGCAACGAAGAATAAGGAGAAAATGACTGTCCGTCGCACTCGGTCATGTACGTTTCTGCATTTGCTTCCTCAGTCTTTGGGCCCCTATATCCACACTATTAAGGATGTTGCAGCTGATGGTAACTGTGGATTCAGAGCGATAGCTGGTTTCCTAGGCCTGGGCGAGGATAAATGGATGCAGGTTAGAATGGATTTGAGCAATGAATTGCAGAGGCATCAAAATTATTATGCACTGGTCTATGGAGGAGAGGACAGGGTTGGGGAGCTGTATTACGCATTGTGTTACTTTGAAAGCAATCCTTCATTTGATCGATGGATGACAATGCCGGACATGGGTCATTTAATATCTTCATATTATAACGTTGTATTGGTCCTTCTTTCACTGCAGCAGTGCCTTACTTTCCTGCCTTTGAGATCATCCCCGATTCCATCAAGTTCTCACAAAGTGCTCGCGGTTGGTTTCGTCAATGGAAACCATTTTGTTCAGGTCTTCATGAAACCCGAATCACCCATGCCTCCCATTGCTACAAATTGGCATAGACACCACCATCCTGAAGCAGACGGATGGCAGCTCCCATATGCAAAGAGCATCGAGCAATTCAGAGAATTGATTGGAAACAGGGTCGCAACGCAGGAGTCGGTCAATCTTGACAGCGATTGATTATGTGTACTCTCCATTTGATGTAAAGAAACAGATTACATATTTTGTATTGGATGGCCAATGAATTCGATGAGGTCTTTATGTGTTTATATTGTGTATTAATTCATTCATAATATTCCAAAGAAGGTATTACTTTATTAACAACTGCTCGGTTAAACTTGGCTGTGCAAATGTATTCTGCACGGCAAATATGTTCCGTGCAAATGGATAATGCACGGGATAAAGTTGCCGTGCATAAACTATTTGCACAGTAATAAAGTGCCGTGCATACAGTATTTGCTCGGAACATGGTGGTCGTGCAGTGTGTTTTACCAATTATTCGGACGGAAACACATAACACACATATCCATATAAAAATACAAGTTCAAACATAAAAAAGTGTATCATCAAAACATCCATTAAAAAAATAGATACATCAAAAAATCAGGTGATCCATCCATACATATCCAAAAAACTTCTTACATCGCAAAAATGGATAAACCCATCCATACATCCATACATTAATTTCCCATCCATACAGACTTAACAAAATAATAAGACCAAAAAAAAAAAACAAAAAACCCTCATGCCATCATGTATGTGTACGTCGTCGGTACGTCACCGGCAAGCCATCCAGGATCTCGAGGGTGGTTTGGAGTGCCCGGTAATAGAAATCTGCAGGCTGTTCCGTTCGTGCAATCGCAGCGCGGAGATGGTCCCTCGCCCGAGTGATCTGTAAGAAACAATTAACTGTGTCAATACCTAAGATAAGTATAACAAATGGATGCATAATGTTTCGATAAAGTACAAACACTCACCACTCTTGGAGTCGGGTCAGCTATACCCTCATTAGGGTGATAGTGGGAATGACGTTGGGGGTTCTGTACTCGAGGGTGTGAAATCCTAAAAAACCACTCGAGGTAATCGGGTGAGCACTCCCATGCATGTTGCACTCGATGGCCGCGGTGCGCTAAGGACAATACATGATCCTCCCTAGTAACCCAGTACTGGTCTAGAAATCTGTAAGAGACCCTGTACTGTCCAGCAGTAGATCCCCGAGACGCACGAATGGGGGCGAGCGGTGCGGGTGGGATGGTCTGTACATATCCAAACTGTCGGAGAACCCTATGTGGATGGTAGGGTTCAATGACATCTAGCGCTCTCAAGCAACCACAAAAGAAAGATATCTGATGGAATGGATGATGAGCCCTGACACCAGTATACGGATCCCACTGGACCTGTGGCAAGTAAATGAAAGAACTCATTATTATAATAAAAATTTGTCCATTGAAAAAAAGTGCAACATTATACCAAGGACCCCATATGGGTGCTCACCTGACTCGGATGGAGGTCATCCAGCCTCTCACGCAACAGTTTTATGTTCTCCCTCGCAATCCCAGAATCCTGTCCAGCATTCCAGCGGCTCGCTTGAGGCATACCAGCGGTATATCCCCACTGGACAGGAGGACGGGTAAATGGGAAGTGCTCGTACACCCAAGACTGCAAAAGATACCAATTATTAATTATACAATTTAAAGGATCAATTACGATGGAACATGTATATGTATATGTATTACCGCGAGCAGTGTCAGATATCCAGCAATCTGTCGCACGTCTGCCCTCGTGGCGGTCCCCAATTGGCGATAAAGATATGCAAGTGCGGCAGCCCCCCATGCATAGCGACGGACCCGTGGCAAGTCCATAAGTAAATGTAGGTAGGCAATGGGGACTCGAGTGGCTGACTTATCGGCGAAGAGTGTGCAGCCTAACAAATACAGAAGATAGCCTCTAGCTGCACACTCTACCTGCTCAACAGACGACGCAGGACTCACCTCGCCGCACACCCGTTTGATCCAGGCCATCCTCACTACCCCACCACGCGCTACTCTCAACTCAGCTGACACAGATGCCCTATCCACGCCCAGTCCACGCTCAAGTAAATCTACTTGATCAGTAAATCCCATACTAGTCGATGCCTGGACAGGCAGTCCCGTTACTGGGATGCCGAGGAAAGTACCCACATCATCTAGGGTGATCGTCATCTCACCAAATGGCATGTGGAAGGTATTTGTCTCGGGCTGCCACCTCTCTACAAAGCTGGATACCAGAGGGCTGGAGATATATCGGTAAGAAAGACGCTTCAAACCTGCCAATCCAGACTCCTCTATAATAGCATGAAACCGAGGAACATGGATATCGGCCCCATCCCCGGGCAAAGGTATGTACCAATCCTTCAGCCCTCGCCAATGATTGATACATTTGAGTGCCTCACGTTCCTGCACATTACAAGTATAAATCTTCATTAATATCTGTTATTATAGACTTCAACACATCTTATTTGAAAAATGATTAATTAAAACATTAAAAAAGGCAATTGTACCTCCCCGTCCCATATGGACAAGGCTACGTGTGTCCTAAAACTCATAAGGACAGATAGGTCGGCCGGACCGCCGGGGATAGGACCCTCCCTTGCCGCCGCAGCAGGAGGACTGGATGGCTGTCCCTCCTCGAAATGGGAATCATCCTCCCCTGGTGCCCCTGCAGGGAGACTGGACGGCTGTGCCTCCTCCTCAGAGGAATCATCCTCTGAAGAACTGTCACCATGCTCTTCTCCTGGTGCCGATGCACGGGGACTGGACGGCTGTGCCTCCTCCTCTGAGGAATCATCCTCTGATGAACTGTCAACATGCTCCTCAACCTGCTCCGGGAGTGGATCCTGTTGCACTTTTCGTCTTCGTTCAGACGCCGTTGGCCGTTGACGGCCGGCGGTCGAAGAACTCGCATGCACACCTCGGGAACGCGGTCTTGAGACACCAATCTTCGTCCGAACTCTCGATGGCTCGCTAGAAGAACTGGCCCGTCCCCTTGTCATCTGTGAGCTGGCACCAATACGGCGAGCTGGTATTCTCGGCATTTCTTCCAATCTGTTAAAAATGAAAACCAATAAAAGAGATTATCATATTTTGTTGTACTGCTCGGTTTAAATAGACAGTGCAACATTGTTCTGCACAGCGAAATGGTACCGTGGAAATTCTGTTTGCACGGCTCAATGTAACCGTGCAAAATCTGTTTGCACTGTAATATGAATCCGTGCATATATATTCTGCACGGTTTACACTTATCGTGCATAAAATCCCTGCACGTCTCTGGACTGCCGAGCAGATCGCGAACAACTATTCATGTTTTCAAAAATGGAAAACATTGGAGTTCGAAACTATTCATGTTTTCATACGGACTTCTTCCCTATTTGTTGCAGAGGTCTCACAACTATACTCTCTAATGCATAAATTACAACCTAAACAAATTTGCGAAGATTCTATGAAGAAGAAGAAGAAGAAGGGCTCTCACCTGTTTGAGTGTCCCTGCTGATGAAGAAGACGAAGAAGAAGGAACGCAGCTTACCAACCGTCCACGAGGGTGTGAGAGATCTGAAGTGGAGAACGTCGACGACTCCGAAATGGCCAGAAATTTGAAAACTCTGAACGAGGGAATGTATTCAGGCAATGGAACGAATGGTGAGCTTGGATGGGCAGTTTGGGGATTATGGTGGGTGAGCTGAGTAAAATCAAGCCAAAATTAGAATGGTTGTGGTGAGTTCAGCAAGTGGGTGTATTCAGGAGTCTTAGTGGGTGCATATAGAATTTCCCTGAACCAAAACCACACACTATCCATGAGGCTGCCATTCAAAGCTCATCTTCTCTCCTTCATCACCATCTCAATAAAAAAAAAGAAGCAAATTAAACAAAGTATCATGGATTCTCTGTCTACATATTCCCCCCAGACTCTAGGGCTATCTTGTTTTGACATGTGGCATAAAAAGCCAAGGAAGGGATTACAGACGTGCCACTCTGTATGTGTTTTCTCAGATCCCTATATTGGCTATTTGGCTTTGACATCCAATAGGCAGCACTGACCTAAAGTGGGGCCCACAACTTGAATCAGAATCGTTCACTCTCATCGTCATCTCCTTTGTACTAATTTAATTAGCTCTGTGGGGATTTGGACAACTTGGATTGTTGTTAACTGCATTTGCAAAACTTTTAAGGCTTGTGGTGTTTCTCGATTGTTCTTTTCTTCGAAATATCTAGAACTACCCTGTTGTGGATTTTGATCTGTTTGGCGACTTGACCAATGCCAGAAAATGTTTGTTATTAGAGAGGAATATCTCCACCAACATTAACTAATTGATGTCACCCAATAAAAAGATTATGGTCTCTACCGGTAGTCTTGTAGTTGTTGATGTTGTTATTGTGGTCACCATCTACTTCCTTGTTCTAGAATTTTATATGTGATTTTCATTTTATTAACCTAAACCCATGAAAGTACTAAAACTTGCCTTAACACAGGTAGAGGTCCCAATAAAAATGATCTCAGACGAATATCAATTAACCGTGATTAAACTAGTAGTTAATCCTAATTCAGATTAAACAGTCAAACCACAAGAGAGAAAGGACACACGGATTTATTCGTAGAAAACCCTGCTTGGGAAAAAACCACGGGTCTTACCGTCTAGGCCAACAGACAACCAAGCACTATGTAAAACTTGAAGATTACAAGACACTTACAACCCTTCTCAGTTGTTGACTCAACCTAAGGACTGCTTCAGATCTTGTTGACTGCTCGTTACGAATCTTCACCGTGGTTGAACAAAAGAGTCTTCAAGAAAAGCGATGGAATTAGACCAAGACTTGAATCATCAGCGCAACAATAGAATAGATAGGCTTGGGGCAAAACAATGGATCTCTCTAACTCTCTCACACATGGATTTCTTCTCATTCAGAGTAGTAGTAGAGAGAAGAGATAAATAGCCCTTTTATAGAGAGTATTTCGTGTAGCAAGGGCTTCTTCAAACAGGTAACTTCCTTTCTAGAAATTAGTAAGAGAAGTTCGTCCAGATTTAGAATTCCTAGGTTCGCTCGAGTGGAGCTGGGGTTCGCTCGAGCGAATTGCTCTCTTGAAACAGACGTTCAACGCATTGCTTCATGGGTCTAGCGAACAATTCTTTGTGAGGGGTTCGCTCGAGCGAACCACTCTCTATCTTCAAGAACTTCATTCCAGAACTAACATGGGTCTAGCGCACATTTTGATGGGTCGAGCGAACTAGGTTCTGTTTGGTCCGCTCGAGCGAAGTAAGGTTCGCTCGAGCGACCATTGTAAACCTTTAGCATACAGACTCTTTGGAAGTTTTTCTATTTTAGACTCTGGCAGTCCTTTCCTAAACTCAACACATGATTAAAGAAACCCAGTTTTGTTCAATAACCTATGAATTAGCCAACTAAAATCTTTACAATCTCCCCTTTTGGCAATTCATGGACAAAACCCCTATTACATTAAAATCTACCCATCATTTCAACTCAAACTAAAATCATGACCAATCAGGATATAAAGTCTTTGGAGTACCTGCAGAAACTTTCACTTAAAGATCAAGTGTATAACGTCATCGAAAATAACTGCCCCTTTTTGTTCATAAATTGGCAAAGTGAATCAATAGGAGAACAAACCAAAAGCAACATAAGCGAAAGAGAAGATTGAGATAAAACTAAATGAAAAGTTAGCAACTGGAGGTCAAAGTAGCAAATCTGAACAGATGATACCAAAACAGCAAATGTGAAGAAGTAGTCCAAAAGCAACTAATCAGTAAGCAGAAATAAACACATCAAAGAACAAGTAAGAAAAGAGATTCAACAGCAGGGTGAAGTCACTGCGGTCCCTGTCCCATACGAGCCAAGAGCTCTGCAAGTGAAGCATTGACCTGAGCAAAATCCATATCAACCCATGTAGATAGATCTTGAACCTGACCTTGTGCAGCACCAATTTCTTCATCTTGGTTGCCTTCATCAGCGTGGGGTGCAAGAGGTATGTGTGCAGAGGACTAAGCAATAGTGCGGGAGTTGATATGATTCTTAACTTTAACGAAAGGCTCATTTTGACGGGCCGGGATCTCCTTGAAAGCAAGGAATTCAGTGATGAAAACACCAAATGGTAAGAGAGAATTCCTTTTGGCTATTAAGGTGCGGACAAGGACATGCAAAATCACCAACGGAATGTTGACTCTCTTCCCAGTGCCAATGCAATAAAGCAGATAATCATTCTGTTGTGCTACATCAGATGTATGACCTCGCGGTTCCAAATTGTGGTACACAAACCGGTTGAGAAACCGGTATTTAGCGGTGAGATTTCCATGCATTATAATACTTTTCGGCCAGCTAGTCGGAACATTGCAGATTGTAGTAGCCACTAGATCATATTCAATGGGCTCTAGGAGTTCATCAGGAATGGGATAATCAACATTCTCCTCTTCAGGAATGTTGATGAAATCAGCAATATCCGAGACTGATGTAGTGACCCATTTTCCTCTCACATATGATTTTACCGAACTAGATTCCAGCACCTCCAAGTTGTAGTAAAATTCCCGAACCAAATCCACATGAATTTTCTTGGAGTCAAACTTCATCAGTGGGTACCAATCCTGATTAGCCAAACTCCTGCAGACTGCCTTGTTATACAATTCCTCTGCCACTTCCCTTTCGGATTCAATATTTCTGGTTGCAAACTGTTCATAATATTGAGTCAATTTCCCTAATGTAGGGAACCGAGTATGATCAAACGACGAAGAGGAGGAAGCCTCAGCATGAGGTCTCTTCTTTGGAGCCATAACTGTCATTGAAATCAAGGGATCTAATTAGCAAACATCCCCTGCAAAAAAAATTTTGGGTATCTCCACCCAACACCAAATATGCATAAAGACAACATCTCCAACCAAGCATAACAATACTCCTCCATCCACAATCAACCAATGTCCAATGCAACGGGAGAACAAGAAACAAAGTAGCAACATAGAACCATATCCACATTCACATATTTCCATCGAGATAAGTCTCCAGTTATGCCAACAAGTCTTCAGTCATTGAGCAAGACTCCACACATAAATCTCCTCCATAAACAGCAACATGAAATCCATAGATGTGCAAACGACATTCATCTAATTCCAATTTCATTCATAGAAAACACCATCAAATATCACCAAACACAGATACTAAGAAGAAGATGAAAGAGAGCATTGTGCAATAGATGTTGATGACAACCAAAGAAAATTTAAAATGAATCTCCTTAGAAACCAATCCAAAGTGAAAATAGGATGCATGCAAAGGATAAAGAAAATGCATGAAGTAGTATGCAAATGGGAATGAAAACCCTAACGAAAAGAAAGAACAAAAATGCACAATAGGCCAAGAAAATGAATTTTTTTTGCAGATAAATGAAAATAGACGACAAACAAATAAGATTTGATGAAGGAAGAAGGAAGAAAATACCTTGAGGAAGGAGATTAGGGCACATGGATGGTGGAGGATAAAACAGGGAGAAAAATGCTAGGGTTAGCAGAGAAGGGAGGAAGAAGAAGTGGGGGAAGAGGAAAACTCCCGCGATATTAATGCGTGGGGTTCGCTCGAGCGACCACTCAAGTTCGCTCGAGCGAACTGCCAAGGGTTTCAGATTTTTGAAAGCAGTGCGACAAAAATACTTTAACGTCTCATTTTAGGTCAAATCTCTCCATGAACAGTGAATAGATGCCACTGTAGAAATTTTGACTAGCTTAAGCACATAATGAAGAGGTGAACAATATGACCATAAAAAATAAAGAATAAAAAAAAAGTGTGTTCTACTCCCTTTAAATCTCCTCAAGATGAACTATTTATTGCTAGGGAGCACACCCATCAACAAAACAATTGAGCAAATGAGTTTCCCCTCTTTTTTTTTTGGTCGTAAAAGCGGGGACAGGCTAAAACATTATGGGTGACGTTCACACTAATGAACATGGTAGCCTTCTCCAAATGAAAATTACCAAATAAGTGGAAGCTTTCACACACATTCGTAGGAAGCCCTCTTCCTCTGGTTTAACTTTATTGCTACAATATCTCTCAAAAATAAAAATGGAGGTAGAAGTGAGAGAATTAATTCATGCAGTGCAAAAAAAAAAAAAAGGTCATGTGACAATGTGAGTGTGCACTTAAACAAATAAAAATTATTGAGTGTAGGGAATAAAAGAAATCCCTAACGATTTATGCAAAGATTCAAACCGGGTTGCATCCAAAGGTTTTGTGAAGATATCCGCAAGTTGAGCGTCGGTTGGAATATGATGCAGTAAGTGTGAGGCCCCACCCCTTGTGGGCCCTCAATTTGAATTTGAATACTATTTAATAGTATATATTAGCTTATTATACTAATTAATGGGTTAGTAAGGGTAGCTAAGTATTTTCTTAAGTTTTAGTTAGATTAGCCTAGTTGTGTTAGTAATAAGTTAATAGGGGCCTTTTGCAATTTCTAGGGTTAGTTAGTGAGTTGGAGGCCCTAACTAGATATTAGTGTTTACTATAGGGGGGGGGGTATTCATTAAAGAATCTTCTAGAAACCTCACCTAAAGACCAAAATGCCCTCTACCCTAACCCTAATCCTATACAAACTAGAAGGGTATTTCAGTCCCTAGCCAAACCCCCAACTTATAAATACTACACATTTCCCCAGGCCACTCCTTAGCTACTATTCATCTTCTTCACTTACCCTCTCCTTTCTCTCTTCTAGTCCTAAGCTCTGAGTTGGTTTTGTGCTTGAGAAGACCCTAGGAGCTGGGATTTCTTCCTACTTTGGCTTGGCTCTCTCTCTTTTCTCTCTCTCTACAACCTTTCATTTCAAACAAGGCAAGTGCAATATACATATTTAACATAGAATATATGTTTCTATTTCCTTGATTCTGCATTTTCAATTCAATTAATGTACATGTGCTAGATCTACCTATGAACTTAGTATTGATGGATTTTTGGCATTGATGGATGGGATTTACCCATTTGGAAGATCAATGGCCCGTTTAGTGTTGGATGGTAGTACATTGAAGTGTTTTTATGTTTTATATTGATTTGGTGATGTTTCGGTGAGATTGGAGGAGTTTTAATAAAAAATAGGTTGAAGGAGATGAAACCCAAAAATTTGGTTTTTTTGCAGATTTGCGTGTACCCGGTCAACCGACCTGCAGTCCGGTCGACCGAGCACACTAAAACTAGGAAAAACCAGGTCCCAGTTATTTTCCTGCATAATTGATAATTCAGTGTGCGTGGTCGACCGAGCCCTGCTCCAGGTCGACCGAGCACATGAGTTTTGTAGAAATTAGCTAAGAGTTAGATTTTCCCTTAGAACCAGAAATCTTGTGTATGCGGTCGACCAAGCTCTGCTCCAGGTCGACTGAGCACACAGGATTTGCAGTGGAAATGACTGAGAGCTGGGACATCATTTTTTTAGGTTTTCTGTGTATGCGGTCGACCGCCCAGGCCAGGAGGTCGACCGGACACACAAGGAACCACTGAGAACAGATCATGTCTTCCAGGGCTGACCCAATCTTTTTCCCAGTGTACTCGGTCGACTGACCAGGCCAGGAGGTCGACTGAGCACGCTGCACCAGGGTCAACCTTGGGGTCAACATCCAGTGTACTCGGTCGACCAGCCCTGTGCCAGGTCGACCGAGGACACTATGTAAAGTAATTTTTCAGTTTTCAGTATTCTGAAGATGTGGATGTTCGTGGGGCCCATTGACCATCCAAATGGACTTCCATTGATGTGCCAAGCCTGAGTCAAGGGTGTGGCTCAACCTTGACTCGTGGGGGACCACCAAGTAGGGTTTTTGGTTGTTTAATCTATGATGATTCGATCTTTAAACATTGCTAATGATGCCCGTAACCTCAGGAGCACCAAACACAGTATCCTTTGGCATCTGAGACTCCATTTAGAGATCAAATTACCTGAGATGGACTTTAACCTGAACGTGATCCAATACCTAGGTTGGACTATTGTTACTTTCCCTATTGATTCTCATATTTGAAGTTCATACTTCACATTTCTTATTACTGTCACTCTTATATCCTTACTGTAGCTGATAACTGTTAATTAAATGGAAATGGATGAACTGAACCTAGGATATCTTAGAGGTGACCCAATAGTGTGATTGGGAGAACAATGACTCGTGTCTGTGGCTAGGCGGGCCTTATTATGGCCTAAGTACGGATGTGTTATACCCGTAGAATTGGAGAGGTGTATTGTATTAGACTTATAACTCATTTGGATGAGAGTGGACTGTTTATCAGTAGAAATGGACTTGTTACCTTGTTTGGACTGTTTTAGACCAGGCCATGTGTTGATGGGCCTTGGTATGGATCCAACGAGTGGGCTTGGACTTGGATTATAATCCATGGACTGATTTGATATTGGAACCTCTTAGAGACATTGTTAGGATCTTGTTCACGCAAGGCAAAGCCTAGACAGACACAGACCTTTAGAGTTTTCTCGAGTCGGCATAGACATTCACTCGGTTGATTTAAGCTCAGCCTTTGGACTGATCATCACTGGTTGGAGCTATTTATGAGTGTTGAGTGAGCTATCATGATGAGCTATGTTTTGGACGGATGGTGTGGTACCGAATCCAGTCTCCCCGAGTGATGAGTGTGGTGAGACTGTTGAGTGTTTTGCGGGGTTAGTTATCCCCAGCACTAGTGAGATTCCCCGTCGCAACTGTGTTCAGTATGGGTGGGCCGCGACATAATATCCCGCGGTATCCAGCTTGTGTGAATGTGTCATATTGTATTAGACTAGATGCTATATTATCCTGATTCTATATGTTTGTTTTGCTCAACTGCCTAGATCATGTATCTTGATATTCCTTAAACTGTGTAACTGTCTCTACTCTTTTGATAGATATGTCCTATGTTACTTGTATATTGTGACTTGCCAGATCTTTAGATCTGACCCATCTTTGGTGCTTAGGTCTCGACCTCGAGTACGAGGATGATGCGCTTGCGCTCATAGAGGCGCCCGTAGTTGGAGATCTCGGTTGGGGGCCGGCTGACCCAGATGTCGAGCTGGAGGGTAGAGAGCCAGTACATGGGCATTGAGCGTTTATCTTTGTTTGGGCTTTGAGCGATTTTGTAGTGAGCTGAGTAGCAGTCAAATATGTAATTAAATTTCAATTGATACCTTTAAACTGGATTACAATTCCACTCGTATTTGATATATCATGATACCTATTGCTTCCGTCTCACTTATTATGCTTCCGCAATTTAACCATTGATATTATATTGTTCAGAAGTTTTAGATTGGACCTCACTACGGACCTACGATCTTGGAAGTTCTCGGATTTTTCGAGAAGTAGTGCGCCAACTTCGGATATTTTGACGACTTTCTCGGTATCCGGAATTGGGGCGTTACAGTGAGATTGTTCCTTCCTCTACTAGATCACGAATAAAATGATGCATAATATCTATATGCCTGGTGCGTGAGCAGTGGCAGATCCAGGATTCAAAATCACTTGGGGCACGATTAAGTAGTAGGGGGTCCGGGGGCAATGGGCCCGGAATTTTTTTTTGGGTTATTTATATGATTGTAAATAATTTTTTCTTCATGCTTGAGAAAAAACAATACACAAAAAAAGTAGTGGACCTTTTACATACACTAGCAGTAACTAATACATAGAAATGTGCATTCAAAGATAGATAGTTTGTAGATTTCCACTGCATTGCAAATCATGCCTAGCAAGGACAAATAGTGTGCAGATTTACCCCAAACCTTTTATATGGAACAAATATAATATAATAATTTCAAGCAATAAAACAAGACATATTTATTTATCACAATTGTTCTCTACGAGTTTTCATTGGGGGGCCTTGTTCAATGTCACTGGGGCCCAAAAAATTCATTAGGGACCTTATGGAAAAAATTAGTGGGCCTCACCAAAATTACAAGTAAATCTTAGAAATCCACTGGAGGCCCAGGCCCCCAGTGATATATACTCCATCCGCCTCTGTGCGTGAGTGTTGGACTGGATTTTTGAAAATATCGATTGTGCTTTGGTTGTCACAAAAAAAAAAAAAAACAGTCATAGTTTCTTGCTCAATTCCATAATCTTGTAGTATTTGTTTCATCCAAAGAAGTTGTGTGCAACAACTTCCTATAGCGATGTATTTAGCCTCAGCAGTCAACAAAGAAGTCGAAGTTTATTTTTTACTATGCCAAGCCACAAGATTATTTCCAACAAAGAAGCATCCACCATAAGTACATTTTTGATCATCAACGCATCCACCCCAATCAGCATCAGAGTATCCAACAATGGTTGTGTTGGTATCTTTTGACATCCAAATTCCAAATTCAGCAGCTCCACAGGTTTATTTTAAAATTCATTTCACAGCTTGAACATGAGACAACTTCGGTTTGGATTGATATCTAGCACAAACTCCAATACCGTAAGCAATATCAAGACGACTCGCAGTAAGATAGAGAAGACTACCTATCATGCTTTTGTAGGCTTTCTCATCAGAGTCCTGTCCCCTAACATCAAGACTGATTTTGGCGGTTGTACTCATTGGCGTCCTCGCATGCTTTGAAGATTGCATTCCAAATTTTTTCAGTAACTCTCTGGCATATTTTGGTTGAGAGATAAAAATACTAGACGGAGTTTATTTGATTTGCAGTCCCAAAAAGAAAGAAAATTCACCAACCATGCTCATTTCGAATTCACTCTCCATTTTTCCAGCAAACTTTTCAGCCAAGAATTCAGATGTAGATCCAAACATAATGTCATCAACATAGACTTAAGCAATGACAATGTTGTTCTTGTCTTGTTTGATGAACACTGTTTTATTGACGCTTCCTCTATTAAATCCAAGCTCAATGAGAAAAACTGTCAATCTTTCATACCATGCTCTTGGTGCTTGTTCCAAGCCATACAGTGCCTTTTTCAATTTATAAACAGGATCAGGAGAATGAGGATCTTCGAATCCTTTCGGTTGCTCAACATACATTACCTCATTCAAAAATCCATTAAGGAAAGCACTCTTCACATCCATTTGAAACAGTTTTATATTTAGAAAACAAGCAATATCAAGTAACAATCTTACCGATTCAAGTCTAGCAACAGGGGCAAAAGTTTCATCAAAGTCTATATCTTCAACTTGGGTATAACCTTGAGCTACTAGACGGGCTTTGTTCCTAATTACCTGACCAGATTCATCAGTTTTGTTTTTGAAGATCCATTTTGTACCGATGACATTTAAGATAGTGGTTCCAGGAACACGCTCCCAAACACAGTTTCTTTCAAACTGAATAAGTTCTTCATGCATAGCATTAATCCAAGAATCATCAACAAGTGCATCTTTAACATTTTTCTGTTCAAAAGTAGAAACATAACAAACATGACTGACCTCATCGCGTACCTATTTTCGTGTTTTCATTGGGGCTGGCTGAAACCTCACCAATAACAGTATCTAAAGGGTGATCTTTGATTACTTGATCTCGTTCCGATCGAGGGTGAACAGGTAGAGGAGATGCACTCTTCTCTTCAAAAAGCCTAATGATGTCTGGAACATTGCTTCAGAAGCATTTTTGCTTGGACTTTTCGGTTCAGCAGTTTCAAACTCACCTTTTTTCTTATCTGAATCGGGTTCAGCATGGCTTTCAATCAAGGTTTCAACCTGTGTAGAGGATGGGGAAAAAGTTAGTCCCTCATCATCATCAGAGAAATGATCAGAGGTTCCTGCATCATCAATAACAACATTAATGGACTCCATGACAGTAGAATTCTTTAGATGAAAGACTCGATAAGCATTACTTGTCAATGAGTAATCGAGGAAGATTCCTTCGTCACTCTTGGAGTCAAATTTTGTCAAGTGTTCTCTATCACGAAGGATGTAACACTTGCTGCCAAAAGTTCGAAAATATTTAATGTTTGGCTTTACTCCAGTTCATAATTCATATGGGGTTGTTTTAGTTCCTGGGCGGAGATAGGCACGATTGATCACATAGACAGCCGTATTGACAGCCTTGGCCCAAAACCTTTGAGGGATGTTTTTGCTATGTAACATCACTCGTGCCATATCTTGGACCACCCGATTTTTTCTTTCCATAACCCCATTCTACTGTGGTGTTTTGGGTGCAGAAAACTCATGCTTAATTCCATGTGTTGTGCAAAAGGTAGCGAAATCCGTAGTTTGAAATTCGGTGCCATGATCTGATCTTATTCTAGAAACTCCTCCGAATTCTTGACCTTTATTTGCAATAAGAAGGGACCACAAGTCATTAAATACAATAAAAGTCTCTGATTTGTCAGGAAAGAAACGCACCCAAGTCAATATAGAGAAATCATCAATAGTCAAAAATATATATTTTTTACCACCAATGCTTTCAACCTTTGTGCGTCCCATAAGATCCATATGAGGTAGCTCTAGTGGTCTCTTAGTGGTAAGAGAGTCAACCTTTTTGTGTGGAGCTTTTATTTGTTTACTAAGTTGGCAGGGACCACAAACATTATTTGGGGCCCTTTTGAGTTTAGGGAGTCCACGAACCAATTCATGTGTTGACAATTTTTCAAGATCCTCGTAATTCACATGGCCTAGTCTTTGGTGCCATAGTTCAATGTCACTTATGATTGCAGAATTGTAAGTCATATCTTTGTCTGAAGAGACTAAATAACAATATCCCGAATTTCTTAAACCATAATCACAATTTTCCTCTTTTTATCCACAATTGTGAAATGTTTTGCAGAAAAATGCACCTCATGGTGATTATCACACAGTTGGCTTATGTTTAAGAGATTTGTTTTCAAACCATCAACTAAATACACATCCTTCAAGTGTGATATACCTAGAATAAATACTGTATCTTTTCCAACTACTTTAGCCTTACCTCCATCTCCAAATCGAACAGAACCACCATTATAATCTTCAAGAGAGGTAAACAAGGCTTTGTTTCCTGTCATGTCTCTTGAACATCCACTATCTAAATACCACACATCTGAGTCGGTAGCACTCAGTGCCGTAAGGACCACGTTGCAATGTAGATCAGATTTTCGGACCCAGACTGGTTTGGTCCTAATCTATGAAGAAAAGTTTTTTGACTTTCTACGCTGATTTTGATTGAAATTTCGCAATTTGTTGAGTGTGTAATCCCGCAAAAGTGGCATACAGGAACAAACTTTGATCTAGACACATAATTTGGCTTGTGATTCTTTGAGTATGCAGTATTTGAATAAATAGGAGGCAAACACATCGTGGTCTGTCCTTGAACAAAAACTGTCTTACCTTTGTCTTTTGATGTGAAGGTGCCATGTACAGATCCAAGTCTAGTTTTCAATGTTGGAGGTAATTGACTTGTCGGGATTTGATTCAACTTTACGGATCCAGTGTTCATCCTGTCGATTGAAGCTTTAGCTGACTCCAACTCAACAAGCACCATTCTTAATTTTCCAGCAACATTGCAAAATGTCAAGATATATATAGGAGAAAAAAATGCTGAAAAAGCTCAAAAAATGGTCGAAGAAAAGGCGACCAAAGGGGACCAAACCCAATGGCCGCCGGCGACCCTAGAAGTCCGGGTGGCCGGATTTTCGCCGGAAGGCCATTTTTCGGTTCTTTTTTTGCGTTTCGAGATGTCCGGCCCATGTGATTTTCCAAAATTCTGACTTTTGAGGCTTGTAACCCGTCGATCTTCTTCAACATCACGAATACGCAGTCAAAAGAATGGAATCATCATTGATCGCTCCATGATCGCCGACCGACTAACCAAGAAAACATACTTTCTGTCCGATCGATCGAGAAATTGACAAGACAGATGGCACTGGCCCGCTATTAGGAATCAATGACTGAAGTTGCATGATCATCCGATGTCGATCAACAAGAAGATCCATCGTCGATCATCGCAAGAAGAATTCCAAAAGACGCGGCACGACCTGCGACTCTTCAAATCCCCGGCGACCACTTAATGTTGTTAATTGACCCAACTAAATGTGGTCATTAACTCATTATTTTGGACGGCCCAATCAGATTCAAAAGAATGGGAGTTACAAGTCAAATCCATCATGGCATTAAAGCCATGAAACTCCTCTCATCATGGAGATTGAAGGCGATTAAATGCCCATCATTCTCCATCGGCCAATCATATTCAAGGAAAAAGGAGTTACAAAATCAAGAAATAAAAACTTGTAACTCCTCCCTCCTCCCATCATGGAGCTTTAAAGCCATCAATGCTCATAAAACCCTCATAAATGGCTACCAAAGGCTATAAATAGGAGAGCATTCCAAAAAGAATGGATATGAAAAACCTGCCAGAAAGATCCTGAACCCAAGCTGCAGAAATCAAGAAAAATCGTCCAGAATTCTCAGAAGCTCTGCTACTTTGAAGAAATTCTGCTGCAACAAACACCACAAAGTGATTGAAGTCCCTTGGGGGCAATCCCCCCCAAGCAAAGCCCCCTCTCTCCTCCAATTCAACATGGCCTAGACGTGGCTTTTCAGCCCGTTTCTTCGTCTTTTTATTGGATATAGGACATTCCCTTGGTCTTTATCCTCTAAAAAAAAATTGAAGTCCAAGCCAGGCCAAAAGAACCAAAGCATTGCATGTTCTCATCTGAAGGATGATGGCGAACTCCATACATGACTTACGACCATCGATCTGAACGAGTCCGCGCAATCTCTTGAGAAGTCAGATTCCCTTTCTCACTTTTCTGCTGTATTTTGTATTTTCTTTAAGAGACAAAAAAATCACATTTCTTGTCTTTCATTTTGATGAGATTTATAAATCGTCTTTCACGGCAAACAAAAAACGTTGTCTCTTTTCTTAAATATATGTGCAATGGAAAGTTAGAAAAAAGATTGATTTCCTTTCTACTTATGATGGTGGATCTCCGGATCACCATTTCTAAATTCCAAGTAGAATAAAAAATCTGGCATACCCGGACAAAAATTATTGACACTCGCCCTTTTCGGTAGCCCCGGGGATGGATGGGAGAGGAATGGAAGAATCGGGTCCATCAAACTCCCCCTAAGGTGGTTTTACGCGCTTCTACAGGAGTCAGTCTCGAGCTGGCTACAGTTCTGAAACTCCTTTGTGAAGAAGTCTCAAGCACACGAGGTTATCCCCAAAACTGACGACGACCTAATGGCTATTAGAATGAGGCGGACTGAAAATAATACTCAGTTCGCCAAGAGGTTCTGGACTGTCTATAGCCAGGTCAAAGACGTCACTGACAAGGTGGCCCTCAAGTCTTTCAAACAAGCTCTACTACCAGGCAACGAGCTCCGAAAAGACTTGGTTTGGTTCCTCGTGGTCACATTGAAAGCACTGATGGCCAGGGTGAACCAATTTGTTGAGCAAGAAGAAGACGAGGCCCGAGCTCGTGAGAGCTTCGGCCTCTGGCAAGATGACAGACCCTTCGAAAGGGACAAAAAATTATCTTAGAGGGAGGAGATCGGAGGAAGGCTTCAATGATTCCGGAAGCGATCTCGGCTCCCGCCTTGGGGGGATGTAAGAAGTCGAAGCCAGCCATCGACCCCTACAAGGCTGTAAACACAATCTTCAAGGAGCACATCTACAAGCTCCTTGGCAGGATAAAGTCACAGCACTATTTCAAGTGGCCGCAACCAATGAAGGGTGACCCATCTACCCGAGATCAAAGAAAATTCTGTACCTATCACAAGCAAAATGGGCACAGAACTAAGGACTGCATAGTCCTCAAGTCCGACTTCGAGAAGCTCATCAAGGACAGGCACTTAAAAGATTACATCAAGGAGGGCAAAGTCAACCGAGCTCATCAACGCCGACTCGATGATGATCAGGACCGTGACGAGCCAGAAGGCATTATCAACGTCATTCACCTAGCTCCTACCCCAAAGGGGAGCAACCAAGCTCGTGCCGAGGCCAAGAGGGCCTCACACAGCAAGCAAGTAATGACAGCCGAGCTAGGACCTGTTGTAAAAAAAGATCGAAAAGAAAGGCTCAAGATCTGGTTCTCAGATGAAGATCTGGATGGAGTCCAGCTCCCCCACAACGATCGCCTAATCCTAACCCTAAGATTGAAGAACTTCAAGGTACGAAGAATTCTTGTGGATCCTGGGAGTTGATCAAAGATCCTGTACTTCGATTGCTTCAAGAAGTTTGGTCTCAGAGAAGAGGACTTACAGGAAGCCAATATACCCTAAGGGGAAAGTCTCCCTTGAAGTCCAAATTGGAGGCGCCTCTATGATAGCCGACTTTCTTGTGGTGGATGCACCATCCCCATACAACGCAATTATGGGGCGAACTTGGCTACATAATATGGAGGCAATGCCCTCTACCCATCACCAAAAACTCAAGTTCCTGTTAGAGAACAGAGACGGTTGAGTTGAGGTGATCACGGTTAGGGGTGACCAATAGATGGCCAAGCAATGCCTGATAGCCGTGGTGCCTGGAGAAACAGAACCGCAGCATGTGCACATGGCCGAATTGGAAGCAGAGCTTGAGGACATTGGCCGATCCACAGAGCAGAAGAGCATTGAAGATCTAACCGAGGTCAGAATCGATCCCAACAACCTCGAAAGATATTTCCTGCTCGGAAGCCAACTCCTTGAGAGTGAGAAGTCCGAGCTACTAAACTTCTTGTTACAGAACAAGGAAGTTTTCGCTTGGACACCCTATGAGATGCCTGACATTGTTCTCGAAATCATGTGTCACAAGCTGAAAGTGGACCCCTAGTAAAAACTCGTGGTTTAGAAACCTCGCATAACGGGGATCCCATAAATTGAAGCCATGATCAAGGAGGTCAAGAAACTGCTGGAGGCTAAGGCGATCAACGAAGTCCACTACCCTGACTGGCTGGCTAACACAGTGGTGGTAAAAAAGAATGGGAAGTGGAGGCCCTGCGTCGACTTCACTGACCTCAATAAGGCCTGCCCGAAGGACAACTTTCCACTCCCAAAGATCGACCAAATGGTTGATGCCACCGCAGGGCATGACAAGATGAGTTTCCTTGACGCTTATCGAGGATACCATCAGATTCCAATGCATAGGCCCGACGAAGAAAAGACCGCGTTCATAACACATAGAGGCATCTACTGCTTCAAAGTGATGCCCTTTGGGTTAGAAAACGCGGGGCAACTTACCAGAGGCTGGTGACCAAGTTGTTCCAGGCCCAACTCAGCAAAATGATGGAGGTGTGCATTGACGATATGGTTGTCAAGTCTAAAAGGCCACATGACTTCTTGGCAGACCTTAGTCAGATGTTCAACACCCTCAAGAAGTTTCTGCTCAAACTAAATGCATCCAAGTGTGTGTTCGGTGTCGGCTCCGGTAAATTCCTGGGAAGCTTGATCACAAGAAGGGGAATTGAAGCCATTCCAGACCAAATCTCGGCTATCCAGACGGTTCAAAGTCCAACAACGGCGAAGCGAGTCCAGAAGCTCATTGGGATGGCTACTGCGCTCAATTGCTTCATTAGCCGAGCTTCTGACAATTGCCGACCCTTTTTTCAGCTTTTGAAGAAGAGTTCCAAATTCGAAAGGACTACGGAGTGCGACTGAGCTTTGCAGGAACTCAAGACTTATCTAGCTTCACCACCCTTGCTGTCTACACCGAAACAAGGGGAGGTGCTCTATTTGTACTTAGCCGTCTCGGATCATGCAGTGAGCTCGGTGCTCCTCAGAGAAGAGTACCGACAACAAAAGCCCATATATTATACGAGCAAGATCCTCCTTGACGCCGAGACCAGGTACCTGCCACTAGAGAAACTTGCATTAGTATTTGTCAGTGCTTCTCGCAAACTCTACCACAACTTCCAGACGTACACCATAGTGGTTGTTACAGAACATCCACTTAAGTCCCTTTTCAGAAAGGCAGACTTCTCTGGGAGAGTCTTAAAATGGGCCGTCAAGTTTTGACAGATTTCATCGATGAGTTTGTTTTTTCTAGTTCGGCACCGAGACAGCTCGACACCGAACTGGGGGGCAATGAGGAAGAGGTTACCGAGACAAAACAAGAACAATCTTGGAAGCAGTTCCTCGATTCAGCATGGAAGGTCTACGTCGACGGATCCTCAACCTCCAAGAGGGCTGGTGCTGGCATAGTCCTCCAATCCCTAGAGGGCCTTGTCATCGAGCAAGCCTTAACACTCGGCTCCAAGGCGTTCAATAACGAAGTCGAATATGAAGCACTAATCATGGGGCTTGGCAGCACTAAAATCCTGGGGGCAAAGTAGCTGGTGGTCTTCAGTGATTTATAGTTGGTGACGAGTCAGTTGAACGGAGACAACCAAGCTAGTGATGAAAGGCTGACAGCTTACCTAGCTCACACAAAGAAGTTTCTCAGTTCATGAAAGTTGAAGTCAAACAGATCAACAGAGACTCCAATTCTAATGCCGATGCTCTTGTTAACCACTTCTGCTGTTGAGGCTGGGAAAAAGAAAACCATTGAGGTAGAGACACTGGAAAAACCAAGTATAGAGTTACAGCCGCCTCGGCAAGTTTTGTGCGCTGATCTCTGTCCAAACTGGATGGACCCAATCATGGCCTACCTCAGGAACAATCAACTTTTTGAAGATAAAAATGAGGCTCACAAAATCAGGCTGAAAGCAGCTCGGTTTTGGCTGTCTCCGGATGACAAGTTCTACAGGAAGTCCTACACTAGCCCCTACCTCCAGTACGTTCACCCAAGCAAAGTGGAAGACTTCCTCTATGAAATTCATGAAGGGATCTGAGGAAGCCACATCGGAGGTCGGTCATTGGCATACCGAGCCATCAACCAAGGCTATTAGTGGCCTTACATGCAGAAGGACGCCCAGCTCTATGCCAAAACGTGCTCGTATTCTCTTTACCAGCACAGCACAGGACCTGAGCCCACTCTTTAGCCCATGGCCCTTTGCTTAGTGGGGCTTGGACATCGTGGGACCGCTTGGCCGAACTCCAGGGAATAAGAGGTGGCTGATGTGAATTTAATTTCAATCTTTTAATACTGCAAGTGCACAGTTGTCTTTTTGAGACAGTGAAAAGTACAGGTCGAATCCCACAGGGAGCAGCACTACTAAGTCAAAATTTAAAATCTATTTTTTTATGATGATCAATCAAGATTTAAATGAGAGATAAGGCTACTATGCAAGATGAACAGATAACAATAATAATAAAGGTAGATCAGAGCAACAAAGAATCCATTAATTAATTTTAATTCTCAAACCACAAACTTTAATTTTGTCTTTTGCCTTGCAAATAACTCAGATCAGAAACAACTCAATGTTTCTGATTCGGAAGATATTCTTTTTAAAAAAATCAATTCTTAAGCAGAAGAACCCAAGATCTCCATCACCTCATAAAAATATAAATTACTTTGAGCGTCAGTTAACAAATTAAGCATAAAATATCAAAGGTATAAAAACCTAAGAATATCCTATAAAAAAAAGATTAACTGATCAAAAAGAAATTTATTTAAAAATATAAATAGGAGGTTTGCCTGTGGCACAAAGGCAGATCTATTATTATATTAAATAATGCATCATAAGGACAAATAAATTAAATTAAAGACATAGAACGAAAATAAAATTACTTAACTTCGCTTTGTGCTCCGATCCAAAAGAATTTACTTCTTCATTGCAAAAGATATGATTTCCATTGAATACTTCATGGCAATTACAACTTCTCATTCACAAAGATTCTCCTTCAAAATAAATCCTTGGACATGGCCCAAGGCTACCAAAAGAATAAAAGAGAAAAGAAACTAGCTAATGGAAAAGAAGAAAGAAAGAAGGGAATATATGAGAGAGAGAGAGAGAGAGAGAGAGTTCCACGTGAGACAATTTTTTGGAGAAGGGGTTCCTTGTTTTGGACGTCCAAAGCCTTCTTTAAATAGGGCATGAGCTCCCTATTCTTTCTCTCTAGATCCTCTTTTTTAGCAAAAGAATCTTTCTTCTTTGGTAAGTCTTCTTCTTGCTTTCCAAGTTAAGGTGAGTTTCTTAGTAACTTTTGGAGAGATTTTAACTTTTTGGACAAGACTTGCTTAGTTAGATTCCCTAGCCAACAAGGGCTTCCTCTTAAATTCTCTTTACTTGGAAATTTCCCATGCTATGGCCCACTCTCTTTCATAAGTTCAAATCTGAAATTGAATTTGCAGCAAAGCTTTGGCAAATGGTGTGGGACCACATGGGTAGTGCAAACATCTTGAAGTGGTATGGCTTGGACATTCTTTGTAAATTTCTTCTCTTAATTTCTTTTCAAGGCAGGTCCCAATTAACTGAAGATTCCCTAAAAAATAATAATAATAATAATTTAGCCATAATATGTATAAATTAAATTTATAAATGGCATGCATGGGACCCAAATGAGATCAAGCACATAAATGACCACTAGATGATTTTTGATGCAAGAATCAAAAAGCTAATTGGGTGTGACACTAAGATGATGTAAACCAAAGATTTCATAAAATTCATGCAATATTGATGATTTTGACTAAAATTCAACTTTAATGCTCAAATGCATGCAATTATGAAATTGAGTGCAAATTATCCTAATTAAGTTCACAAAGTAACATAAAATGATGATAAATACTACAATTTTGTGGACTTATCACACCCCCAAACCAGCTTTTTGCTAGTCCTCGAGCAAAATAAGTGAAAATGGAGAAGTTTACTATCATAACAAATGCAAAGAAGAAAAGAAAAATGCCACTTTCACTGGCCCTCTCGACTGCATTTAGCGTCTGCAATAAGCCCTTAAACCCCTAGGTTCTCTCTAGTGGACGAGTTGTGCCTCATGAGGGTTTGCAGTGAATATACCCACAAAATTCTTTTTTTTTTTTTTTTTTGCAAAAGATATATGTGCTTAAAGCCTAACAAAATCTAGGGAAACTTCTTCCAAGCGTAATTCTATTGACACTGACTATTCTCGGTTCACGAAATTTTCAAAGAAAAATCTTAAATTCGGTTCACCAATCCCATCTTTTGGTCAGAAATTCTCGAAGTCATGCTAATTGATCGTGCACGGTGAAAAGCATGTATACATACAAAGCATCAAATGATCCACCAATAATTTCCATAAATTTTTTTATTCAGGGCCGCCTAAATGTAGCAAAGAAAAACAGTCTTCCTCTGAAGGTGATAATGATGGCTTTCACACTACTGCTTTTTTCAAAGGACGCTTTTTTTTGCATTTTTTTTTCTTTTTTTTTTTAACACACACATGTGATTGTGCAATGCCTAGGTCCCTTAAGTTTTCTAATTAACCCATGTAACGAGCATTAGGCCAATGACTCCCAAACCATATGATTTTAGGGCACTAGGTATCTAAATACCCCTACGGGCTTACTGGCTTGGGTTAAAAAGGCTACGAACCCAAACTAGTCACACAATTTTTTATTCTTTCAAGACTTTTAACTAAACACTTTTTTTTCCGGTCGCCCAACAATAGGCAGCCATTTTCATGTATCCACCCATCAAACTAGGAAGCTCTGTGCACTAAGGGTCGATTTTCCATTTTCAATCATCAAAGAAAAACGAAAATCATAGCTTCACATTCAAAACCTTGAAAACGTATACAATCTGTGTAAAAGTGAGGGATCAAAACTCAGCACTTTTCCAAAAAATCTTTCTGTAAATAAAATAGTGAACCATTGTTTTCTTTTGTCCAAAATAAATATCTTCAACCAATAAAAATTCTCTTGAAAGTTTCCATCTAACCTAACAGTAGCAATTTTTTTTTTTACGTATCCTAAAAACCAAAGTAAAGCGAAAAAGAAAATGTAGAATGAAAATTGAACAAATGATCACATGTTATGTTCTAACTCACAACCCCAAACCTAAATTCAACATTGTCCTCAATGTTATGAATGCATGTTTAATGTGAAAATGAACAATAAGGAAAATTGGAATATCTTACCATGTAGGGTGATTGCAAAAGAATGTGATCAACTAGCTCAATTACCTTCCAAAATTGGGTTGCCTCCCAATCAACATTAAGTTTAATGTCGTCAACCCGACGTGACAAAAAATGATTAGTCCTGGTACATTGGGTCTTCCAGAAGGATATCCTCAATGTTCTTATCTTTTAGTTCCAGAAACGGTTTTAACCGTTGACCATTCACTTTGAAAACATCCCCATTTTTGGGACTTTCACTATAAGAAAATGAGGATTTAGTGTCGAAGTTATACAGGCGGCCACTTAAACGAGACAGTATAAGATGACATTAAGGCTGAAGCCCCTGTTTTAATCGTTGCCTCTCTCAATCATAGTTCCCTCTCTCGCTCTCTCCTGCTCACTCTCTCTCCCTGCTCGAGTCTCGGCGACGGCGAAACAGATCCATCTCTTCCTCATCGATCCCTCTCTCGCTCTCTCCCTGCTCACGCCATCACTACACTACAAAACAAACAGAATCACACTCGCTCTTGCGCGCTCTCTCTCTCTCTCTCTCGTTTTCCCTTCGGCTTGCAAGCATGGAAGACGAACTCGGCATGTTGGTTTTGCAGCAGCAACGAGAACTCAAGGCCGCAAAAGCCCTCGAATCCGATCTCGATCTCGCCTTCAAATCCAAATGCAGGAAGCCCTAGCCGCTTCCCTTCTCCCTAATCCCTCCTCCTCCTCCTCCTCTTCTTCTTCTTCTTGTTCCTTTCCCCCAATCTCATCATCCTCAGATGTTCCTCATCATCTCCATCTCAAAGACGAAGAGGACGAAGCCATCAACCCCCTCCATCTCCAAACCCTAGAGCTCGAGCGATTCCGACAGGAGCGCAAGGACCGCGCCCTCTGCGAATCCGAAAGACGCCGAGTCGACTTCGACCTCAAGCGCCGCATCCACGACCAAGCTTTCGCGAGCGAGATCCACCAAATGCCAGCCAAAAGGTGGGCAAAATGCGGCGACATCTTCGAGAAGCCGATTGTCGCCGCTGCCTGCCACGGCTCCTCCTCCTCCTCCGCCTCGGCGGTGCTGGAGACCGGAGAGCCGTTCCGGCTCTATTTCAAAGGGCTGGTGAGCACCGAGCAGGTGAATCGGCGGTCGGTGTCAATGGCGGGGATGGGGATCGCCGTCTGCGATCCGCGCGACAACCTGCTGCTCAGGATCCAGAAGCCGTTGCTGGGGGCAGGGTTTACCCAGGGCATAGTGGGCCTGATATCCATACGACACAAAACGCGAAGTTCTATTCTTCATCTGCAAGAAGAGGGTTTTATGAGGGATTTTAGGGTTCTCTCTCCCTCCGTTTTGTATTTTTTTGACAGTGTTGCCGCTAAAATACCTCGAGCTGTGACGTTGGGTTTTTTCAGTTTCCAAAGAATCAACGACTCCATGAGCGTCTAGAGAAGTTCAAGAGAAATCCCAAGCTTTCTGTCAAGGTACGATTTCTTCTTCATCTCCCTTTGTACAGAATACTCTGAAGATTGTTGCAGGGGAAGTACTTGTCATTTGAAATGTCTTTTCTTCTTCATTCATGTAGATTACTGAATGAATTTTAGCTGTAGTCTCAAGTTATTGTATTGTAGGGAAATCTTTTTTCTTCATTTGTTTAGAGAATTCCCTTCCAAATGATGAATCTGATGATGCCACATATGGATTTTTTTTTAATGATTGTTTCAGGTTCCATTGTAACTGGGTTTTTTCATCTGGGGTTTTTTTCAAGTTATAGATTTCTTGGGAAGAATTTGTAAAGATGCACCATCTTAAGTACAATGCTGGGAAACTTGGGATTTTGATTAGGGAGAGATGGTCTTTTATGGTTCCAAAATGCCCAAACTTGGAAAACCTTCATTCAGAAATGTTTACTGACCTTTCTTGAATACCTGTAACTTGCAGACTTAATGGCATTATGGACTGTGGTGAGAGACATAAGCACATTCACAAGAGGGCCATGCTTCTAGTGGAGCAAGTTAGAGTTAGCAAAGGAAGCCCACTTGTTACTTGCCTTCTGGAAGGTCCAAGTGGCAGGTATACTTCCACATAAATATTATCATTATGTACTTTTCCCTCATGGCCTTGAAGCACATGGGTGCGTTTTGTATTCTGATGTTATAGTCAGTTCATGCATGTTGGGGCTTATGGAGTTATTGGAAGCTGATGCAAAAGACCTATGCAACCCTCTATTGATGGAAGACGAACATAAAATCTTCCATATTGGAAGAATCAAGCTTCTTTTCTCTGTCCATATTGTTGCTGTATTTTCTTCCTATCCTTTTTACAATTATAAGAATTAATGTCTTCTACTATTGGAGCTTTTGGGGCATCCCCATCCATGGTTGGGTCTAACATTTTTATACAAGAGGTTCAAGTCACGATATACCAACAACAATGAGCACAGCTTGCCATTAGGTAGCAGACTTACATAGAAACTGCTAACTCCATCTTGTCTTGTAAATAACCCTGGAAACAACTTAATCCATGTCTCATCACAAGAAACAAGCGGGCCATATGCTTCCAGTTGTATAAATTGCAGCTGAATGTTGAATTTTTCTTGTTGCAGGATCTGTCTCAGGTACCTCCTTCATTTGACAGATTAATATTGATGGTAAGTGTTATTCATTAAGAAAAACATCCATGACTGATCTCAAAACTTTGTTTTGGGAATTTGAAATTGGCTTTTTTACTATGTGTTTTGGACAGGTTTTTGAAGATGCTTACAAGTCTCAGTTGAGCATTGTCATCCTTGATGACATTGAAAGGTAACTCCTGTCAATGTTGATTTATATGTTACTTCTGGGTTTTTCTCTGCTGTTTTTAAATGATGCTACTTCTGTTTTTAAATACTGCTGGTAAAATGTTTTGTTGTTGTTGTAGGATGGATATGGATGTATCGTTTATAGTCATTTGAATAACTGTTCCAAGAACCTTAAAATGCATCTTGAGTTGTGATACCTAAATAGTTCAAGGTTGTGGCATATAAGTTTGTCTAGCTAAAGAGGTTATACAAGTATCAAAATAGCAGTAGAATAAGAAAAACTTAACAGTTCACATTGAGAGAGCAAATTCAAAAAATCTAATAATTGGGTTCTCAAGATTAGTGGACCGCATCTGTCACATACAGTTCAACATTGTAGCATCACTTTCAGGGAAATGACTGATAAGCAAAGTAGTTGACATTATTTCTGGCTTAAAGATCAATATAGGGAAGGACATGATCTCTGATTACTGCTTTGGCCCTTCTCTCTCCTCTCTGTTAAATGCATGCATGCACTCAAAGATAAAAAAGGCAACCTTTTGTTTTTTGGGCAAACATCTAATGGTAACATATGTTGTAATGTTTTGATCTAAATTGATGGCATGAGTTGGCATTCCTTCAGATCTCAAACTTTTTCATTCAATGTGCTTTGCTCAAATTGAAAGTAGAAAAATTAATTTAGTGCAATGGATGGTTACACATTACTTGGGGTGGCGCAGGACTTGGAATCTATACCAGGTAGGATACAGTTTTCATCACGTATGGCACCCCAATGCTCATTGAAATGGATTTTACTTGCCTCAAAATCGGAATCATTGCTGAAAAAAAAAAAAGTCTAATGATTTTACTTCCCTGAAACGTGCTCTTATTCTTTCATTGTTCTGTCTTCGTTCTGATTTAAGGTTATTATTGTTCCTATCTTTTATTATTTTTATGGATTTATGGATGAAGACTTTTCTTTTGGAATTTCATTATGCCATGCTATGCTTCAGCTGGAGTATATGTTATTAAATAATATTTAATACTATGATCATGGGGATGTTAGAAGGTCATGTAAGAAAACAGCAGCAGTGGGAAGGATTAAAAAGAAAGACTAAGTAATTCGTTTCAAAATTTTGATTATTACTTCTCATGACAGGTGAAAGGTCAAAGGAGAGAAAAAGCCGCCTTCCTGAATTTTAATTTACTGTCTCTTATTTTTGAAATGGGTTTACATGTTTTACTTTAACTGAAACTAGAGCTGTGTTGTTTGATTATTGTATTTTATTACAATTCATATCACTGGTGTCACTTTGTCTCTGTGAAATGGTAATTGGTTCATGGAACCAGAGAACTACCAATTTGGGAAAATTTGTAGGACTTTTTATACCTTTTGACCAGGTCAGTGTGGGCAGGTAAGGAGAAAGGAGGAGGATGAAAATAGGAATGGAATATTGATTTTTGGCATTCATTTCCTTTGGTTGGTGGGGTTGTGGGTCTTAGAGAGGAGAAAAAAGGAGGGGTGAGATGGTAGTGATTTTCTATCAGTGCTGTGCCCTTATTTAATTTTCTTTTCTATTCTATGCCTATTTCTCATTGATTGGATTGATGTACTATCTTGTCTGCTCTTCTTTTTCATTCATTGCTTGTTTTCTTATATGGATGTGATTCCTTTTTCATGGAATTGGTCTTGATTCATGAGTTTTGAGAAAGTTTGGAACTGTGTGCTGTGTTGGAGGGGCGTGGGTACCTGATGTATGGTGGATGTGTTGTGTATTGTGATCTTCTCTTTATGTAGGATTCGGGTATTTTGCTAGATAGTGATGTGGGAAGAAGTGCTTTCTTTGGGCACTTTCACTTGAGGGAATTGTAGCTAATCAGGGCATAAACATGATATAGCTCATGAAGGGCTGGCTATGTGCTCTGTTAGAACATACAAATCCCACATCTCTGTTATTTCTCTGTCTAGGCATTTTGCTTTGTAGGTTTAATGTCATGGATTTGAGACCCAACTAATGTCATGGATTTTTTTATGAACTCATTAGCAGATTAATCTGTATTTATGACTTTAGAGTTAGAGAAGATTTAAGATATTGTATGCATATTTAAGTAAAGCTTCTGTTGTGGAGTGGCATTTAGGAGGGAGGGATGTGAATGTCTGTATACATGGGCAGGGGAATAGCCAGAAATCAGCCAGAATGGATTTCATTAACCTTTTAACAAGTCTAACTTTCGGTCTATTTAATTAATCCAAAAGGTCTATTTAATTGAATTTGAATCTTAGCTTTAAAACACAGTTTTGAACAGATGACAGATACACTAGTACAATGTTACAGGCCATGTTTTTTCTTAGAGCGGTTTTTTATTGTTTTATTGTTTTTTTTTTTTTTATGTAAATATATGCTTGCATTACATGTGAAAGTCGTATAAATGGAGGAATCAAATGAGACGTCTTAGATAATGCCATGATCTTTTCTTATTCAATTCCATGTTGGTGGATATGTGTTGGTCTTTTTTGGGGCAATGAGTGGCATTGATGCAATATATACTAGGGAGAGCGATTAATGCGTGTAATGATAACTTTTGATGTAATACATAATAACAGATTAGATTAGGTTTGGTTCAGCAAGCAGATTGATGCCCTTTTTATTTTTTTTGTGTTGTCATCCATCATATCATTGATTGACTCTTTGATTTTTCTTCTTTTTGGTTGCAGGGTTCCTGATTCTGTTAATTCTATAGCAGAACTCGTGGTCAGGGCTCTGGTGTTATCAAATATCTTATCAAATACAACCAAATACTGAGGAACAGATGTTTCGTGAGTTTTCTTTTTTCATTGTTTCTTCCTTGGGTATGTTAGTATCTAATAAAAGTTGCTGATTGTTTGCTTGATATCACATGAAGGTGTGTTCCTTCCCAAAATATGTGGGGCACAAGGCGGCAACTCTCGTCGAGAAATGGCTCTGGCATTGTGGCACCAGCACCTGGCTCTGTTTCACCTCTCAACCACCTTGGTCTGGCTCCTGTAATGGCTCCATTCTAATTCATCGTTTCATACGGCACAATATTCGTTGTCTATTATTAATATAGACAGAGCCAACTATGTTACATGTTGTCTTTATATTTGAAGTTATTTCTATCACACTGTTGTTTAAATCTCGAAGAAAAGTTATTTTGTGTAATTAAGAAAGAAGAAAATTGTATGAATTGTGTTGGTTGAATTGATCTTCTTTGTTTCTTCTGTAATTCTTGGTCGTCTGGTGATCAGTTAATTAGAAATAGGTTATTTGGGTGCATTTGGTCTTTTGTTTCTTGTTTTTTGGGTGTATTTGTGTATTTGGTAAATATTTTTGTGCTAGATGTGGCTAATATTTGAAAAAAAAGAAAATACTGCTTTTAGCGGCGGCCGCCTGACCGCCGCTAAAAGCAGTATTTTTTTTAAAAAAATTCTACTTTTACCGGCGGCCAAGACATATAGCGACGATTTTTTACCTTTACCGGCGGCCACCTGACCGCCGCTAAATGTTTTACCGGCGGCCGTCGGCCCCCGCTATAAGTAGTTTTTCTTGTAGTGAATTTCAATTTCTACAGCACCATGAAAGTAAACAGTTCTGATAATGAATGGACCAGTCCACCGGGTTCGTAACTTCCCTGGAAACAGGTGTAACCGGGAATTATACAAAAGGACTTTCATATCCGGTTCAAAGGATTTTCTTAGAATTGACTTATCATGGTTCAACTTCATGCTTTCCTTGTAGATCTTGGCATTCTCATAGGCATCATTTCGAAGTTCTTCCAACTCATTGAGTTGTAATTTGCGTAGAGTGCTCGCAGTGGGTAAGTCAAAATTAAACTTCTTAATGGCCTAATAAGCTTTATGCTCCAATTCAACAGGTAAATGACATGCCTTCCCATAGACCAACCTATATGGAGACACCCCAATAGGTGTCTTGTAAGCGGTTCGATAGGCCCACAGTGCGTCAATCAATCGCAAAGACCAGTCTTTCCGAGTGAGATTGACCGTCTTTTCTAGAATTTGTTTAATTTGCCTATTTGAAATTTCCGCTTGGCCACTTGTTTATGGGCGATAAGGTGTAGCAACCTTATGGGTGACAGAATATTTTTTCAACAAATGCTCAAAGGGACGGTTGCAAAAGTGAGTGCCTCCGTCACTAATGATCGCTCTAGGTGTACCAAAGCAAGAAAAGATATGATCTCTTACGAACTTAATCACTACATGGTGGTCATTCTTTTTTGTCGGTATGGCTTCTACCCATTTGGAAACATAGTCTACTGCTAGCAAAATGTAAAGATTTCCAAAGGAATGTGGAAATGGCCCTATGAAGTCAATTCCCCACACATCAAAAATTTCCACCACAAGTATGGGATTCAAGGGCATCATGTTCCTTCGATGGAGTTTGCCAAGCTTTTGACACCTCTCACAGTTCAAACATAATGTGTGGCAATCTTTAAAGATAGTGGGCCAGTAAAATCCACAATGCAAAACTTTTGCAGCTGTCTTTTTCGAACTAAAGTGGCCCCCACAAGCATGATCATGGCAGAAGGAAATGACCGAGTAATGGTCATGATCAGGAATGCATCTCCTGATGATCTGGTCCGGACAGTACTTAAAAAGATACGGGTCATCCAAGAAAAAGTACTTGACCGCAGCTAGAAATTTTGATCGATCCTGTTTTGACCAATGGGTGGGCATCTCCCCTGTAACAAGGTAATTGATTATGTCTGCAAACCAGGGGATTTGAGAACAACTGAGCAATTGTTCATCAGGAAAACTTTCATTCAGTGGGACCTCATCTAATGGCCCTAAAGGTATCCTCGAAAGATGGTATGCTACAACATTCTCATATCCTTTTTTATCTCTTATTTCCAAATCAAACTCTTGTAGCAGAAGGATCCACCGGATCAATCGGGCTTTTGCAACCTTTTTGGACAGAAGGTATCTCAAAGCTACATGGTCTGTGTAGATGATGACTTTGGACCCTATCAAGTAGGACCGGAATTTCTCCAAGGCAAAAATCACAGCGAGCAATTCTTTTTCAGTGGTTGTGTAATTTATCTTTGCATCATTGAGGGTCCTACTTGCATAGTAAATCACATGAGGTAGCTTCCCAACCTAATGACCCAAAACAGCTCCAATAGCTGTATCGGATGCATCACACATTAGCTCAAATGGAATGGTCCAGTCAGGTGGCTGAATTATAGGGGCTGAAGTTAGTTCCTTTTTTATTCTCTCAAAGGCCTTTAGACACTTCTCATCAAATTCAAACGGGGCCTCTTTTGTCAGCAATTGGCACAAAGGTTTAACAATTTTACTAAAATCCTTGATGAATCGGCGATAAAAACCAGCATGGCCCAAGAATGACCGAATCTGCTTAACTGATTTTGGTGGTGGCAATTTGGAGATCAAATCAATTTTTGGTTTGTCCATTTCAATTCCATCATCAGAAAAAATGTGTCCCAGAACTATGCCCCATTTTACCATAAAATGACATTTCTCCCAATTTAAGACTAGATTCTTTTCTTTGCATCTTTTAAGCACAAGGGACAGATGATTGATGGACCGCGTCCCTCCGTTCCTCCTCCGCTGCCATCCGCCCCGGGTCTGTCGGGGTCCGGAAGGAGGGTGGAGGAAATGGGAGAAACGGGTATCAACATTTTTTTTGGGTATGCCAGATTTTCTATTCTACTTGGAATTTAGAGTGGTGATCCGGAGATTCACCTTCACAAGTAGAAAAGGAAATCAACTTTTTTCCATCTTTCCATTGCACACATATTTTTAAAGAAAAGAGACAAGGTTTGTTTTTTGAATGCCGTGAGAGGCAGTTTTCTTTGTTTGCCGTAAAAGGCGATTTTGGTGCCGTAAAAGGCGATTTTGCCGTGAAAGGCGATTTTGGTGCCGTAAAAGGCGATTTTTCCGTGAAAGGCGATTTACAAATCTTATCAATAATGAAAGACAAGAGATGTGATTTTTTTTTGTCTCTTTATAAAAAAAATACAATGCAACAGAAAAGAAAGAAAAAGAATCTAACTTTTCATGCGATTGTGGGGGAACCCGTTCAGATCGACGGTCGCGAGTCATGTATGGACTCCGCCATCGTCCTTCAGATGAGAACTTTGATGCTTGATTTCTTGGCTTGGCTCCAACCTCAGATTTTTAGAGGATAAGGACCAAGGTAAGGTCCTATATCCGGTAAAAAGCCGAGTAGACGGGCTGAAGAGCCGCATCTAGCCATGTTGGATAGAAGGAGAGGTGGCCTTGGGGGGGGGGGGGGTGCCCCCCCAAGGGGCTTTGATCACCTTGTAGTGCTTGTTGCAGCAGAGTTTTCTTCAACAGAGGAGAGTTTGTTGCAGAGGTTTTGGATTTTTCTTGGATTTTTCGGAGAGTTTTTTGGATAATTTTTTCTGGCCCCTTTTCCTTGGAATGGCCTCTTATTTATAGGCATTTGGTAGCCATTTAGGAGAGTTTATGAGCATTTATGGTATTAATGCTCATGATGGGAGGAGTTACAAGTTTTTAATTTCTTGATTTGGTAACTCCTTTTTCCTTGAATTTGATTGGCCGATGGAGAGTGATGGGCATTTAATCACCTTTAATCTTCATGATGATGGGAGTTTCATGATTTTAATGTCATGATTACTTGGACTTATAACTCCCATTTGCTTGCTTCTGATTGGGCCGTCCAAGATAATGAGTTAATGACTGTAATAAGTTGCCATAAACAAGTCAATTAACAACATTAAATGGTCTCCCGGTCGCTTGAAGAGTCACGGGCCGCGCCGCGTCCTTTGGAATTCTTTTGGCGATGATCATCGATGGATCTTCATGTTAATCAACATCGGATGACCATGCAATTTCGGATTTTGATTAATATCAACAAGCCGGCGACATCTGTCCAGTCGATTTCTCGATCAGTCGGGCAGAAAGTGCACTTTCTCGATCGGCCGGTTGACAATTTTGAGGCGTCGGATGATCCCATGATTCCGGCGGCGGATCCACGATGTCGACGAAAATCGACGGATTTCATGCTCAAAAAATCAGAATTTGGAAAAATCACAGGGGCCAATCAACTCGGACTGCGAAAGATACCCGAAAAACGGGGTTTTTGGGCGAGGTCCGGCGGCCTGGACCTCCATGGTCGCCGGCGACCATGCACCACGGTCGCCGGCGACCATGGGGTTTGTGCCCCATGGTCGGCCGTCTTCCGGTCGCCTTTTCTTCGCCGTTTTTCGTCGTTTTTCGCTTCTGTTTTCTCCTGCATTTTTCTTGGAATTTCCTCTCATTTATTGGCTGGATTTCCCTCAAGAAAAACCTGATGAGAAGCCGTGCAAATCGGATCGCAAAGTTTCCCATTTTCTGAAAAGCCGAAGACTTTGCTGTGGAGAACTGCCGATTTTTTGTCAAGCGTCGAAACTAGGTCAAACGATGTCGGAATGACCTGAAATTCGACGTGTAGCTTCTTGAGCAATAGACAAGATCAACCATAGGCTTTTGCTTGAGTTTTGAAGCCGTTTGGGGGCCCGCAAATGCTTGACTTGATTTCACCGCGAGGGAAATGCCGAGCTTTGACTTTCGGTTAAACAATGTCCGATTGACCTGAAATTTGATGGGTAGCTTCCTCATCAGTAGATAGGACCAACCATAGGCTTTCGTTTGAGTTTTGAAGCCATTTGGGGTCATGCAAACGCTTGCCTTTATTTCACCGCGAGGGAAATGCCGAGCTTTGACTTCTGGTCAAACGATGTCCGATTGACCTGAAATTCGATGGGTAGCTTCCTCATCAGTAGATAGGACCAACCATAGGCTTTCATTTGAGTTTTGAAGCCATTTGGGGTCATGCAAACGCTTGCCTTTATTTCACCGCGAGGGAAATGCCGAGCTTTGACTTCTGGTCAAACGATGTCCGATTGACCTGAAATTTGATGGGTAGCTTCCTCATCAGTAGATAGGACCAACCATAGGCTTTTGTTTGAGTTTTGAAGCCATTTGGGGTCATGCAAATGCTTGCCTTTATTTCACCACGAGGGAAATGCCGAGCTTTGACTTCTGGTCAAACGATGTCCGATTGACCTGAAATTCGATGGGGAGCCTATTGGAGTCATTTTGAGATGATCCACAAGCTCCGAATTGGGTGCCATGGTCCCGGGGTGCTCCGCCGCCGGTAGGCTTGATTTTGTTTCCGAGCATCGAAACTGGGTCAAACGTGATCGGAATGACCTGAAATTTGTTGTGCAGCCCTTTGGAGGTATGTAGAAGCCGCCCATGTGCTCTGTTTGATGAGTGACGACCTCGGTAGTTCTCGCTACCTAAAGGCTTGATTTGGCTGCTCGAGAGTTGATGAAGGGTCAAGTGTTGCCGGTTTGACTTGAAGTTTGACATGGAGCCTTTTGGAGGTATTTTGAGACCATCCGTAGGCTCTGATCGAAGTTTTGATGTCTTCGACATTGTCGCCGCCGGGAACGTTGACTTTGCTGTTGGAGAAGTGAAGTTAGGCCAAATGATGTCTAAATGGCTCGAAACTTCATGTGTACCTCTCTTTTGGTTGTTTTGAATGACCTTGCAGTTTTTGTTTGATTCTGACAAGATCTGATGCTTGAAGTGGCGCCTGCCTATTTTTTGTAGGATGCGGCTCCATGTAGCTTTTGGTGTGAAGAGGCAAAGTGACATTTTTTTGTGTCAACAAATGCCCCCTCGAGGTACAACGACGATGGCTTTTGCAGTCGATGTGCCTCGAAGAGAATCTTGAAGAAGAGCTTCTGACTTGACCAAGAGTCTTTGAGCATTTTTTTTTTATAGAGTAGCCTTTTGAGCTTCCAAGGGATTTCATGGTAGTGAGAGGAGTCATGTACCGTCTCAAGGCAAGATTTTGAGAATGACATTTGGATTTGGATTTGGTTTTGGTTTTTTGGGTTTTGATTTTGACCTTGTGACCTAACAAGCTGTATGTGGCAAGTTAGGGGGTCGGGTTTTTTGGTTTTGGTTTTGACCTTGTGACCTAACAGGCTGTATGTGGCAAGTTAAGGGGTCGGGGTTTTTGGTTTTGGTTTTGACCTTGTGACCTAACAGGCTGTATGTGGCAAGTTAGGGGGTCATGGTTTGGTTTTTTGGTTCACTCTTTGGGACAATTTTGGGTCCATTGGAGTGGTTTGGGCTTTTGTGGAATGTCAATTTCAAGGTTTTGGCTTAATTTGGTCCATGAGGTGGGATGGTTTGGATTTTTGGAAACTCATGAAGCTTGGATTTTTGTATGGTCCAATCAACTCAAAAGAGGCATGGAACCATTTTTTTTTTATATGCTCTTGGTAAGAGGAATTTTGACTAAAAGCCACTTTTAGTGCCTAGGTGGTCAAACCTGGCTCATATGGGCTAACCCATGGGACCTTAAGCTTTGAAGGATGGCTTAGATCTCATATGGTGTCATTTTCGTAAAGAATATCTAAAGATATCTCCTTTGGGTGGAGAATATCTAAAAATATCTTTACTTTGAGAGATTTTCTCAAGTTTCCTTGATTTTGGGAGAGATTCTCTCAAAATATCTTTCTTTGGAAAAGAATATCTATCATTCCCTTTCTTTTTGGAGAGAATTTCTCAAGGAATCTTTGTTTTGGGAGAGAATATCCCAAGTTTCCTTTTCTTTTGGGAAGGTTGCCAATTTTTAGCACTTACCTCCTTACTTTTCTCCTCTTTCCTCTTTTGGTTTGCTCTCTTCTATAAAAGCAAGGGAGGTGGGATCTTTTGCTCCTATTGCTTTCTTTTTGCAAAAGTTTTCAAGAGTTGCTCTAAGATCAAGAATCCTCCTTCTTCAAGAGTCTTCAAGTTCTTCTTTCTTCTCCATCCATGGCTTCAAGTAAGTTTTTTTTCTTTTTACAAGAAATTCCATGTAAAGAAAGTTTCATCATTTTTTTCTTCTCTTTTTTTTTTCTTTTGCACGTGTTCTTTTTTTTTTTTTTTTTACACGCCCTTTTCTTTTTTTTTTCTTTCTTCTTCTCTCTTTCTTTTCTCTCTCTCTCTCTCTCTTTTTTTTGCTGTACGGACATGTCCGTACAGCTTGGGCCGTACGGCCATGTGGCCCATGGGCCACGGCCTGTGGGCCAGCCCATAATTTTTTCTTTTTTTTCTTCTCTTTTCTTTTTTTTTTCTTTTTTTCTTTTTTTAAAAAAAAAAAAGAAACTTTCCTTTCTCCCCTTTTTGCTCATCATGATAATGAGGTTTCATGCAATTCAAGATGTTTATGCATTCTTTTTTTTTTTTTTTTTGTTTGATGCATCAAGATAGAAGGCTAGAATTTCTATGTTAAGTCAACATGAATTTCGACTTAGACAAAGTTTGATTTTGACCAAGTTGGGTTGGAATTGGTCAAATTTTGTCAAGGTTTTCCTAGCATCTAGTGCACGATGATTTTCTTTTATGCATGATTTTTGGTAAATTGAATTGGGAGCATGATGATGATGCACACCTGGAAATCTTTTGCAAGTCTTGAGATTTGAAGCTCGCAGCAATGTTGAGCTCTTTCTTTAGTCTTGCGGGGATTTGAGAAGACTAACTTGATCTCGCAACAATGTTTGAGTTCAAGCTTTCTTTGAGAATTCTTCATTGATTATGAGCTCGTGGTGATGTTGAGCTCATCTTCAGGCTTCCAATCTTTTTTTTCGGGGTGTTTCCCTTTTCTTCGGAATTGCCCCGGAGCCATGTCAAAATTTCGCTAGGATTTTTTTTTTAGCAAAATTCTGTCATTTTGGTGATTGATTTTCTTTCTTTTTCTTCCATTGCAGGTAGTTCCTCCAGAACGAACAAGAGTAAGGAGCCCGTTACCGATGCACCTCGTCGATCTGCCAGATCTTCCAATGCGGCCGTACAGCAGGCCTGGGAGAAGGTCCAGTATGTGGAGAGAAACTTGGAAGAGTGTGACTCGCTCAACCGAGATGAGATGAGACAGCGACTGATCGCTCTCAAGGATGAGGAGTTCTACAAGATTATGGCAAGCATCGTCCTTGGGTCATGGACGATCAGAGCGTTGTGCCCAAGCCTACCTTTTTCTTTGGTGATGCAGCCCCTGATGACTCGTCATACCAAAGGAGATGCTTTCAGTTCTCTTACACAGCTGATGGTGAGGAGAGAACCATTTCTACCCGATCGACTTTTGATCGTACTATTTCGATCATGAGTCTTTCTCCCACATGCTCTAAGAGAGAAGATCCTCCAAGCTGGGTGAAGAGGACCAATGTGGTCAAGACCGGGGTTTTTATTGGCGGTCCTTCTGGTTATGCAGAGAAGTCGCCTGTCCGTCTGGACATGTTGATGCCGGCCAGCGGCTACCAAGGATCTGATCATCCATCGGTTGATTTGAGACCGGTGGGCCTTGGCATTTTCAGGGGCGATGGCAGCAATTGGGTGAAGCCTTTTCGACTTCGTGGCCGTTTCAGTGTTGACTCGAGCTGGGAATCATGGACTGATCACATCCTGCAGATTGGTGGTGCCATTCTGAAGGAGGCCGAGATTTTTGATGCTGTTCGCGCTTTTAGGCAAACCGTGGTTTTCTCCGATGAGGCTTTTATGGCCATGCTGGAGTCCTTCCTTCCACAAACCAACACCTTCATTGTTACGAATGGTGAGATTGGTTTTTCTTTGAAGGAGCTGAGTGCCATTACCGGGCTGCCCATCCTTGGCAATCTCTATGAGGAGTTTATGCCAATCGACAGCGTCCTTGAGGAGCGGTCTGAGGAGTTCAGGCTTTTGTACTTTCAGCTCGTTGCCTTCTACGATTTTTTGAAGGAGAAGGAGGGCTCGAAAGTCCGGTGCAGCAGTTGGAAGAATTTTGGCTCTTTATCTCCCAACTTCTTTGGCAGTGGAGAATCTTCTGAGAAGAATCCGGCTTCGAAGAAGATCTCCGTTATGCGAGAAAATTTGAGGGAATTCTTCGCAAGCACAAGCGCCATTTGTTCCGACATCGCGCTGCGAAGAGATCTCGCTATGTACCTCACTTACTGGCTAGGTGAGGTTGTCTTTGCTGGAGGAGATGGGACGCACATCAGGCCGAATTGTATTTTTCCGGCTTGTCAGATGGCGTTTGGAGAGCAGCTAGCTTTGGTGCCGGCTCTTTACTCCTATTTATGTACCGAACTGCAGGCTGCTGCTTTTTTAGTTCGGCTTGGGCTTCCCATGAATAGGGTATTTTCAGCCCATATTTTCTATTCGTGGTATGTGTACCACTGTCCTGGCTTTCACTGTTTAGGCGCCGCAAAAGATGATGACCCTTTCATGATTCGGTTGGCTAGGGGAAAAGCCGTTTCCGAATTTCTTTTGTCTGCCAGCTTGAGAATCCGACGATTCAGGGACGTCGAGATTGGGCAATCTTCAGTGAAGCTTTCTCCAGATTTGCGGAAGAAGGCTTTTGATTTTGGTGTCTCCCGTGATTCCACCAGGGCAGGATCGGGAAGACACTATTCTTTGACCAACGCAGAGAAGAGGTGGCTTTTAAACATACGTGTTGGCACGATGGTGTACCGCAAACATCTTTTTGTTGACATCCAGCCGTATGTCCCTTCGCGTTTTGCGTTGCAGTTAGGCTTCTCTCAAGGCGTTGTTGGAGCGCCTTCGAGCATGGTGAAGCGCTTTGGAGGTTTGCAGGACGGAAGAAATGCATGGGCCTTCTATAGTGCAGAAGACACCACTGCTATGATTTCCTATCCTGAGTTGCCCACTTTCCGGACTGCTGGCTTCACGAAGTGGTTCGTGGAGAGCTTTGCTGCGTACCGAGGGCTTTCCAAGAAGGAGCTGAATGTCAAGCAATCTCTTGGGAAGGGTCTTGGTAGATCAGATGGCATCCGTCGAGAGGAAGTTTTGTTCTTCCTTTCTGGAGAGAAGTATAGGATAGGCTTTCGCGAGGAACAGGATGTCATCAGATCCGGAGCCGTACAAGAGATACTTGCTGAGGTCTTGAGACAGCATCGAGGAGGAGGAAGCCGAGATCGACACTTGGATGCAAGCAGAGCGAATGAAGGCTTCCATGGGGTCCACTGGTAGGAGCGGGCCGTCCAGTGAGGAGCCAAGTGGAAGTCCTGACTTTGACAGTGAGGCAGGTACTTCAAGTAGACCGGCTCGTAGAAAAAAGAGGAGGAGAGGACAGCGTCGCACTGAGAGACGCCACGAAGACTCTCCTGATCTGGAAGTCCCTCCTACCATTGCTGAGGAGGTATCAAGAGATGCTGATGAGCCTCCAGAGAAGAGGAGTCGTGAAGAAGAGACCGTCGATGTTGGTATGATTCTCCTTCTTTTCTATTTCCGCTTCTTTCCTTTTATGAGGGATTTTTTTTTCCGAATTTGCTGACACATATTTTTGTTTTCTTATCAGCTGACTTGCCAGAGGGTTCCGACTTTGAGCCATCTATGGATATGGCTTTTGACGATGCCTCAGATGAGCAGATGGAGACAGAAAGTACTCCACCCATCATGGAAGAAGGTATTTCATAGTGATAATCTTGACATTGATTTTTTTTTGACAAGATCATATTCATACCTTTTCTTGTGTTTTTGCCAGCAGGTTGTGAAGCAACAGGAGAAGTTCCTTCTGAAAGTCCTTGGGGATCCGAACCCTAGAGGGGGGGTGAATAGGGTGAGCTACAATTGTGACCAATTTAGACCAATTTTAATTTCTTAAACAAAACTAGTCACATGTGATGAATGATCAATCAATATGCGGAAGCTAATAAACAATCACCACACAAGCAAGCACCACAACACCAATGTTTATAGTGGTTCGGCCTCAATGCCTACATCCACTACCGGCTTGTGAATCCAACACCCCACCGGATTTCCACTATTTATGCTTTTAACTAGGCTAAGCAATAACCCTTACAATGTTGCTTTTCAAGGCTAAACAACAACCTCTCTATGTGCTTTTCTAAGGCTAAGCAATAACCTTTACAAAATGCTTTTCTTAGGCTAAGCAATAACCTTACACAATGCTTTTCTTAGGCTAAGCAATAACCTTTACAAACAAAGATTTCTCTAAGAAGGTGTCTTTCCAAAAGATCACTCTAAGAGATTACAATTTAAGCTCAAATGAAATTGCCTCTTGAATAGGCTAATATGAAAGTTTAAAACAAACTCACACAAACACTCTATGCATGCAAAAGTATATGTTCATGATGTGTGTGTGTGATGACTCCAATCAAGTTTAAAACGAAGGCTCACTCAATATATTGCTTAAAGCAATTCAAAGTTTAAAGCTCATAAAAGATTTGATTGAAGTCTTATGCAAATCACATGTATGAAATTCAACTTGTTTATGACATGAAAATCAAGGACTAACAAGTTGTATGAAAATGACTAATTTAGAACATGTGATGCATGTGCATGTTGTTTTCAAAACCAAATTAATTTTACTAATGCTTAAATGAATGAAAACAACAAACAATGTTTCAACCAAGTAAAAGACTCATGCTATGAAAGAAAAACAAAGATTTTGTCTAAGCATGATTAATAAAGTTAACAACTTGGATTGAAAACAAAGGTGAAGAATCCAATCTTAATTAGACCAAAGATTAGAACAAGAATGGATTCAACACATCATAGTTATTATGCTAAATATCATATACCAATAGTTTAAACAAAGCACATAACTATGATTAATAAAGGTAAAGCTTACTTGGAGGTTTAACTCATTAATCCCAAGCTTTAGCTCTCCTAAAGACCTCCTAGCCTTTCCAACTTCATCCCCTTTCAATGGCTCCAAAATGGTCTCAAAGGTTCAAGATTCAAGCATTGAAAAAGGTTGGAAATGAATGGACTTTATAGCCAAAAAGTTGCCAACGGCTAGTTCTCGGTCGACCGGCAAAGGGGTCTCGGTCGACCCAGAAGGCACAACGGTCAGATTTCTGACCGTTGGGGCTTCAGTTCAAAAAACTGTCCACTTGCCCTGCAGTGGTCTCGTTCGACCGAGACCCAGGTCTCGGTCGACCGGCGACACTGCCGGGACACCCCCAAAAATTCCAACTTTTGCATTTTGAAGATTTTCTTTGTGGAATTTTGTGGGTCACTAAACCAAGCTTAAAAACATGTTTTAAAACATTTAAAAACATGAAACACACAAAGCCTAAAATGATTCAAAGGTTTAAAACCAAAGGCTAGCTTGATTTGATAAAACTCTTTTCAAATGAAAATGCATACAAAAATGATTCTTTTTGTGAAGAATGTATGCAAGGCTCAAACCTACAAACTCAAGATGATTTTCCAAATATAATGCACAAGGATATAGGTTTTCAAAAGAGTTTGGGTTTCAAAACTAATGCATCCAAGTTTAAAACCAAAACATGCATATAACAAATACTTTTCCAAATCTTAAAAGCTATGCATGTATAAAACTAGATTTCAATGTTTCTAAAAACAATGCATGTGTGAAATATCAAATGATGCTAAAGTGCAAATGCATCCATCAAATTGCAAATACAAAATACCTAACAATCTCCCCCTTTGCAATTTGATGGCAACTTACTCATCATTGAAATTACACACTCTGTCTTCAGCTCCCCCTCAGCTGGACAAGTCTTGAAATCTTCTTGGATGCTTCTTCTCTTAGCTTGGGCTCTTGAGCTCTTTTCTTCAATCTTCTTGATGCTTGGAGCTTGATCATTCTTCAAGCTTTCTTGCTTCTTTCTTTCTTTATCCAAGCATCTCCTTTAGCTCCAAGCTTTCTTTCTTCTATTTGCTCTCCCCCTTTGACCATGCCTTTCTCTCCCTTTGGCAAGCTATGCATTCTCTCCCTTTGAAGAAGATCATACACAACTCTCTCTCCTTAGGAAGCATAGACATTCTCTTCACCCTTCTTGGGAGCTTGAATACTTTCTCCCCCTTTGATGGATAGGAGATCTTCGAGTACTTGAACTCTCGAACTCTCTCCCCCTTTGAAGAGTAGGAGATCTTTGAGTCATACTTGAACTCTCTCTCCCCCTTTGACATTAAATTGCAAAGGTACCTACACACATGAGACAAGAAGAATACCTTTAGTAGCACCTGTTAACAAATGAAATCGAAAATGAAATTCATAATAGGCTATCATGTATGTAAGATAACTCTAAGGGCTCAAAGGCAATCCAAGGGTGAATTTGATCAAAACTAATACTTCCTATGAAGGTTTACACTCCCCCTCAATCCATTCTCTTCTTTTGTCAAGCATTTGACAAGATATAACTATTTGGTTCAAGAAGTAGATGGTTTAACCAAGTGAGGGTCAACTTCAAGGAAAGGATTAGATTCATTTAACTATGAAGCTCAATATGATCAAATTACCAAAAGAGAGCAAGGTCTAATGGGAAAAGCAATCATGGATACCAATTGAAATAAACATATCAATTGAGATTAAAGGATGTGACTATAAACTCAATCACTCTAAAATGGATTAAGAAGTATAACTATTATGAGAAATCCAAATTAGAGCTATCCATGATATGGGGTTTACTCAAACATAGCATCAATCAATATAACTTATGAAAATCATATGCTATGTAAGGTTTTGAACTCATTTCATTCAATCAATAAATATGACTATTAAAGAGCAAGATGAGTGAAATGAAATTCAAACATGAAGCCTACCTCAACAATTAACCAACCAATATTATGAACACATAAACATGGTGGTCATGTGATTTACCTATGAGAGCAAGAGAGGTGGCAACATGAACATTATGATGCTAATGGAATGTGACATGGAACAATTATATAACTATCAAGCTCAATCCAATGTACACATGGTCTATCACATACACAAGATAAGATATCAATTGGATATTAAATCAATGGAAAGTTCTACCAAATGAAACCAATTGAATATGATAACATGATTAAAAGCAAGGATGTGACAAACACAAGATTCCATCAAGCATCATAAATGCATATTCATCACTTTTAAAGATATGACTATTGAGCATAGTGATGAACAAGGTAAATTGCAATGCAAAAGGATATTACTTTGTAAAACATGCAATTTCCAAAGTGTCCAAATCATATGAATTCAACTACTAAGATATCCATCAACCAACATAAATGCAAGGAATGGATTTCAAAGAGATTCATATGATTAAGAACACTACTTATGAAGTTGAAACATGTATAAGGATGACATCAAGAAAATCTACATGAATCAACATCATAACCATCCAAAAAGAAATGACTATAAGGCATGGAGGATGGATTTGGGTTCTAGTATGGTTTCTACAAATATTACTAAGATCACAACCATACATGGAACCAAATGTCATTTGCATATAAAAAGAATGTAAATCAACAAGCAAAGATGCAAACAACATACATTTCCATTTCTAAGATAATGAAACCAAAAGAAAAGGAAATGAAAACATGGAACATGCTTTAGATGAATATAACTAATGATGTTATAGGCATTTCCATTCAAATAATCTTCAAATCATTTTGAAAAACAAAATCCAACAATGAGCATAAAAAGAATGATTTTGAAGATCAATTTTCAACATTGTATTTTAAAAGATATAACTTAATTGAAACACATACAAGTTGATTTTTTCAAAACAATGATTTTCCATATGAAAATATAACTTAGGAATCCATGGAAAAACTTGAATTGATTCAAATCATTTGTTCAAAAAATATTACTATCATATCTACACAAATGATTCAACAACAATTGATCATGAAGAGTCTAGCTATGAAAGCTTTTAAAATCACAATCAATTAATCATGTAGAAATGCAATGCAAGACATATGAGTGCAAAAAGCAAATCAAACATGATGAAATTATAATCAAATGATTTTGAAAACCATGATATGTAACTTAGAAAGGTGCATGAAAACAAAATCAATTGATCATAATGAAGCAATGCATTTTAATAAATGTAACTAAAAGAAACAAAATGCAAATGCAACATGACCAACAAAGTGATTTAACTAATAAAGAAAAGGTTGGTCAAGTAGGGTCAAGGCCTTAAGGTTTGTCTAAGTAGATAACTTTAGGAATCCACCTAAGGTCTTGAGAGGGTTGAACTTTGAGGTCTTGTTTGGAGTTCTCACCAACTATAGGAGATTTAACTTGATAAATTTTCAATTTGAACTTATCACCATGATATTTTGATTTGACTATATTTAGCTTGGATTGGTGATTAGTCTTTTGAAGTTGGTGGATTTGTTTCTTTGGGGATTGTTTCTCTTTTCTTTTCTTCTTATTTTCTCCCTTTACTTGACTTTTGAATTTTAGATTTAACTTAGCAACTTTCTTCAAAAGTTCTTTCATGGGTTGATATAAGGGAGATAGGTTGAGAAGCTTTTTGTTCATAGATTCTTTTAAGCTTGGTTTAACTTGTTTAAACTTCTTAGAATCTATCTTAGGAGACTCCATTTTAATAGATTTAACTTGTTTAGTCTTTTTGGAGTCTTCTTTGTTTTTAAGTGTCTTACCCTTCAAAGATTTAGATTCTCCCTTCTTGAGTTCAAAGATGGGTTTAGACACATGGCTTCTTCTTCTTAGTTTGCACTCAAACATAAAATGTCCTTCAATGCCACAAAAATTACATTTGGTTTTGGGCAAAGGAGAAAGAGTGCTAGAGAATGAGGACTCACCTTTCACAAAGGTGTTGGTGAATTTAGGGTCATATGACATATTCCTATCAAATCCAAGACCCGTCCTATCTCCATGAGATTTACCCAATTTGAATAATTTTTCAAGTTTCTCTTCACTTTGGGTAAACTTGCACTCATACTTTTGTTTATAGCTTTCAAGTTGAGTGACTTTGGTTTTAAGGGTTGAATTTTCATATTTAACTTTTGTTAGTTCATTTTCAATTCCCTTAAAATTGTTTAGCTCTTCATAGGCAAGTTTTAACTTAGAATTAAGCTCATTAACAACATTTGATCCAAGTTCTAAAGTTTTTAAATTACTTTCAGCATTAGACAAATTTTCATTGGAAATTGTCAACTTGGATTTTAAATAGTTAATGTTTTCATCTTGTCTTTTAATTGTATCTCTTAGGTTCAAATTTTCATTTTTAAGTTCATCACAATTTATCTTAATCTCATTTAATTCATCTTGAGCATTAGATAAATTTTCCTTAGAGATAGTCAATTTAGATTCAAGATTGTTAAAGTCTTTATCTTGCCTTTGTAATTGATCTCTTTGTTTTAGATTTTCCTTATTGACATTATCATAATCCATCTTTAATTCTTTTAGTTCATCTTGAATGTTAGATAGATTATTTAAAGAGATCATGAACTTAGAGTCTAGACATTTTATTACTTCTTCTTTCTCTCTAAGTTCATCTTTTGAAGAGGCTAATTCTTTGGTTAGATTTTTAGATTCTTCTCTTAAACTTTTGTTTTTCTTCTCAAGCTTTAAGGATATTTCATATAATTCTTCAAAGGCTTGTTGAAGATCATCTTCATCATACTCAATTTCTTCCTCTTTTGAGTCAAATTGATATTCATTTAATTGATGGTTTGAATCTCTAATAGAAGGAAGAGTGAGAGGTCTAGAAGAATCTACAAAGTCTAGCCTAGTGGAGTCCATTCTAATGAATTTCAAATAAGCACAACTCTAGGGTTTTAACTCTAGGTTTTTACACCTAATCAAGAGTTCCAACTACTTGATCCTAAGGAATTAGAGCACTTGGCTCTGATACCAATTGAAAGTCCTTGGGGATCCGAACCCTAGAGGGGGGGTGAATAGGGTGAGCTACAATTGTGACCAATTTAGACCAATTTTAATTTCTTAAACAAAACTAGTCACATGTGATGAATGATCAATCAATATGCGGAAGCTAATAAACAATCACCACACAAGCAAGCACCACAACACCAATGTTTATAGTGGTTCGGCCTCAATGCCTACATCCACTACCGGCTTGTGAATCCAACACCCCACCGGATTTCCACTATTTATGCTTTTAACTAGGCTAAGCAATAACCCTTACAATGTTGCTTTTCAAGGCTAAACAACAACCTCTCTATGTGCTTTTCTAAGGCTAAGCAATAACCTTTACAAAATGCTTTTCTTAGGCTAAGCAATAACCTTACACAATGCTTTTCTTAGGCTAAGCAATAACCTTTACAAACAAAGATTTCTCTAAGAAGGTGTCTTTCCAAAAGATCACTCTAAGAGATTACAATTTAAGCTCAAATGAAATTGCCTCTTGAATAGGCTAATATGAAAGTTTAAAACAAACTCACACAAACACTCTATGCATGCAAAAGTATATGTTCATGATGTGTGTGTGTGATGACTCCAATCAAGTTTAAAACGAAGGCTCACTCAATATATTGCTTAAAGCAATTCAAAGTTTAAAGCTCATAAAAGATTTGATTGAAGTCTTATGCAAATCACATGTATGAAATTCAACTTGTTTATGACATGAAAATCAAGGACTAACAAGTTGTATGAAAATGACTAATTTAGAACATGTGATGCATGTGCATGTTGTTTTCAAAACCAAATTAATTTTACTAATGCTTAAATGAATGAAAACAACAAACAATGTTTCAACCAAGTAAAAGACTCATGCTATGAAAGAAAAACAAAGATTTTGTCTAAGCATGATTAATAAAGTTAACAACTTGGATTGAAAACAAAGGTGAAGAATCCAATCTTAATTAGACCAAAGATTAGAACAAGAATGGATTCAACACATCATAGTTATTATGCTAAATATCATATACCAATAGTTTAAACAAAGCACATAACTATGATTAATAAAGGTAAAGCTTACTTGGAGGTTTAACTCATTAATCCCAAGCTTTAGCTCTCCTAAAGACCTCCTAGCCTTTCCAACTTCATCCCCTTTCAATGGCTCCAAAATGGTCTCAAAGGTTCAAGATTCAAGCATTGAAAAAGGTTGGAAATGAATGGACTTTATAGCCAAAAAGTTGCCAACGGCTAGTTCTCGGTCGACCGGCAAAGGGGTCTCGGTCGACCCAGAAGGCACAACGGTCAGATTTCTGACCGTTGGGGCTTCAGTTCAAAAAACTGTCCACTTGCCCTGCAGTGGTCTCGGTCGACCGGCGACACTGCCGGGACACCCCCAAAAATTCCAACTTTTGCATTTTGAAGATTTTCTTTGTGGAATTTTGTGGGTCACTAAACCAAGCTTAAAAACATGTTTTAAAACATTTAAAAACATGAAACACACAAAGCCTAAAATGATTCAAAGGTTTAAAACCAAAGGCTAGCTTGATTTGATAAAACTCTTTTCAAATGAAAATGCATACAAAAATGATTCTTTTTGTGAAGAATGTATGCAAGGCTCAAACCTACAAACTCAAGATGATTTTCCAAATATAATGCACAAGGATATAGGTTTTCAAAAGAGTTTGGGTTTCAAAACTAATGCATCCAAGTTTAAAACCAAAACATGCATATAACAAATACTTTTCCAAATCTTAAAAGCTATGCATGTATAAAACTAGATTTCAATGTTTCTAAAAATAATGCATGTGTGAAATATCAAATGATGCTAAAGTGCAAATGCATCCATCAAATTGCAAATACAAAATACCTAACACCTTCGTCTTCCTCAGGGCCAGAGCAAGAGATGCCAGCAGCCGATCCAGAAGTAGGGGCTTCTTCTACCAGTCCCGTCACGGCAGAGGCGGGACTTTATGGTGATATTGCTTCTTCAGTGGCTCCGATTCGAAAGAGCCTTTTGATTTCTTCTCCACCACGGCCTGACATGGGCAGTCAGCCAACAGAGCGTGGTGAATCTCCATCCGGACCATCCCTTCAATATGCAAAGAAGGTGTTGAAGAGTGTGCTGAGCTCATGGATTGAAACTCTCTCTTCTGGCCATTTGGAAGCTGGTTTTGGCATGGTCAAGCATGTACAGGACATCCTTGCTGACAGTGCAGAGGTCGGTCTGGACATTGCAAGTGCCAAGGCCTTTGTTGATGAAGTCATTGCTTTAGGCGACAAATGGACTGAGACCAAGAATTTCCCAAGCGGTGACTTCTTTAATGAGATGTTTTTGCAGCCATCCGGTAAGATCAAATCTGAAATGGATGAGATCTTACGGGCTCGGAAGCAATTCGTTCGGGAGAGGAACGTTACCGAGTTGGCTATTATTGAGCTAACACAGGACCTGCGCCGTCTTGATAGGGAGGTCACAGAAGCTAGGCAGCGCCTTGAGCAATTGCAAGAACAAATTGCTGCCAAATGGACTGCCATTGTAGAAGCCCGTGCTAAAGAGGGAACTCTGATTTGCCAAGTTGGAGAAGCCGGTAGCAGCCTTCAGAGAAAGACTCAAGAGTATGAGCAGTGGCAAATTCTCTGGGAAGAGCTTCCTCGTGCCGAAGATGGGTCACGGCGTTCTGCCGTATTTTATGGCAAGATCTTGAAGAAGCGCGGCCTGTAAGCTTTAGAGGCTAAGGCCAAGAGTCTGCTTGAGGAGCTGGATCTTTGGTTGAAGACCATGCTAGACTGAGCTCTTGATTTATAACAAACTCTTTTCTTCTTTTCTCTCTTTTTTTTTTTTTTGGTACCTCTATGTAAAACATTTTTGGTACTCTGTGTACCTTTTACTTAAATTCTTTTTGATGAAAATAAGCAAAGGTTGGATGAGAATGTTTGTTTGAAAATTTTGATCAAAAGGTTATCATTTTGTGAAAATCTTTTGTCAAAAGGGTTGTTTTGGCATGAAAGCCAGATTTTGTGGCAAAAGCCAGGGTTTATTTTTGTGTGGCTTGAAAACCGAATTTCGAGATGGCATGAAAGCCGAAATTTGGGTTTATGGCATGAGAGCCAAAATTTTGGATGGCGTGGAAGCTGAAATTTTGAGGTGGCGTGGAAGCCGAATTTGGTGGCGTGAAAGCCGAATGATGGCATGAGAGCCATTTTTTGAGATGGCATGAAAGCCTAATTTTGAGGTGGCATGAAAGCCGATTTTTTTTTAGGGTGGCATGAAACCCAAATTTGGGGTGGCATGAAAGCCGATTTTTGGTTTGTGGCATGAAAGCCGATTTTTTTTTAAATGGCATGAAATCCGAGTTTGAGATGGCATGGGAGCCAAAGATTTTTTTGTGGCATGAGAGCCAAGATTTGGTTTGTGGCATGAAAGACGATTTTGTTTTTGGTGTAAGCACTAGATTTTGTTTTTGGCATGAAAGCCGAAATTTCTTTTTGGCATGGAAGCCAGATTTTTTGTTTTTGGCATGAAAGCCAATTTTTTTTTTTGAAAACCAAGTTTTGTTTTGTTGGCATGGAAGCCGAATTTTGATTTTTGGCATAAAAGCCGAGTTTTTGGCGTGAAAGCCAGGTTTTTGGTTTTTTGGCGTGAAAGCCGGATTTTTGGCATGGAAGCCGGGTTTTTTTGGCGTGAAAGCCAGGTTTTTGGTTTTCAAAAATGCAAGTATCGACTAAAAGTCGCCTCCCTGCTGAATGGTATTGCAAGTATCGATGGAATGTCGCCTCCTTGCTCATTCGGTTGCGAGTATCGATGGAATGTCGCTTCCTCGCGGAGTTTGGTGCAAGTATCGATGGGATGTCGCTTCCTTGCTTTTGTCTTCAAAAATTTTGTTTTGTGGGTATCGATGGAATGTCGCTTCCCCACGATTTTTGAATTTTGAGGTTTTTTCGAACCTTTGTTTTGTTTTTTGTTTGTTTTGAAATTTGGGTTGTGGATATCAACTGGAACGTTGCGTCTCCACGATTTTTGAAATTTTGGGGTTTTGGAAGTATCGAATGGGGTTCGCATCCTTCCGATTTTGGGTTTTGCAAGTATCGACTGAACGTCGCTTCCCTGCGGTTTTTGAAAAACCATTTTTTGTTTAAAGACACGAGGGTCGTAAATTTTGACTCAAAACCATTTTGGTGGTAAAAGTCGGGGTGGACTAGGGCTGAAATCCCCAGGTCCTGATTTTGTTTCAAACCATGAATTTTGGGTTCAAGGATCGAAAATTTTGGTCAAGTTTGGGAAGAGGCTCCTAAACTTGGATTTTTGGATTTGCTTTTTTTTTTGAACAATGAAACGATGAAAGAAACATTGTTTTGAGGGATTTTTTTTTTTAGAAATTTCAACAAGAGGATGAACATTCCAAAAGGAGTGGGTTTGACGAGCAGATACCTAGGAATAGGCTTTGGCCGTGCAGGCGTCGCTCTGACCCGATGGAAGAAGCCTTCAAGGGTAGTACCGCTTCAAGAACTTTCCATTGATGGGCAGCATACATCTGTCACCCTCCATGTTTAGAAGAGCGTATGCGCCGTTGGAGAAGACTTTGTCGATGACGAAAGGTCCCTCCCATTTTGGTTCAAATTTGCCTTTAGATTTATTGGCAAAAACCATTGGTCTTTTTACTGTAAGAACCAAGTCTCCCTTTTTGTAGGCGCGTTGCCTGACCTTCTTGTCAAAAGATCCTGCCATGCGTGCTTGGTAGAGTTCAATGCTTTGTAGAGCTTCGAGCCGTCTCTCATCGAGGTTATCCAGCTCTTGGAGTCTCAATTTGACATTACTTTCTTGCGTCATGTCATTTTGCAGAGATACCCTTAAGGAAGGAATTTGAACTTCCAAAGGGACAACAGCTTCGCATCCATAGACCAAGGAGAATGGTGTGCTATGGGTTGGTCCTCGAAAGGTGGTTCGATAGGCCCACAAAGCTTCAGGCAGTTTGTCGCCCCAGTCTCTTTTGTGACTAGAGACCATTTTCTTGAGGATTTTGCAGAGTGTCTTATTGAAAGCCTCTGCTAGTCCATTCGCTGCCGGATTGTACGGAGTTGAAGGACAACTTTGGATTTTGTATTTGTCGCAGAACCTGTAGAATCGGTGATCGCGGAATTGTGGTCCGTTATCATGGACGAATCTTTTAGGTATGCCGAAGCGACGAATTATATTAGTGCGCAAGAATTGAAGGACTGACGAGGTCTTCATTTCGTTGAGCGCGAATGCTTCTGACCACTTGGAGAAATAATCCGTAGCAGCGAAAATGAAGCGATGACCTTTGCTTGATGGGGGAGAGATAGGACCTATGATGTCCATACTCCAGGCTTCAAAAGGCCATGAGATTGCTGTAGGATGTAGCCATTTCGGAGGCATGTGGACATAATCTCCATGAACTTGGCATTGTTGGTAGCGCTTAGCAAATTGCATTGCATCAGCCACCATGGTAGGCCAATAATAACCTAATTTTTTTATCTGATCGTAGAGCTTAGGCCCAGCCTGATGGGCTCCACAAAGACCATCATGTACTTCTTTGAGTGTTTCCTCAGCCTCTTGTTGTGACAAGCAGCGTAGAAGTACTCCATTGTAGGATTTCCTATAAAGCATTTTTGAAGGAATATCCAAATGAAAGTTTGGGGTTCGCCTTTGGATGCTTACCCGCTCTTTTGGATCCTCAGGTAGGATTCCGAACATGATGTAATCAATGAACGGACCCCTCTAGTCGCCGATCAGAGGTTTAAGGATGGAGATCCGACTTCCAACCACTTGGTGGCATTCAGCAACTGCTTGATGTGTGTTGAGAGGAGGGAGAATCCTTTTTTGACACACTGTAACTTGCATGTTTTCCCCTTCTTGGATTGCCATAGACGCAGCAAGTCCAGCCAGGGCATCTGCACGAATGTTTTCACCTCTGAGGATGTGGGTGATGTGACAGATGTTGAACTTTTGTCGAAGCGATTGTGCCTTGTTGTAGTAAGGCAACAGATCGGGCTTCCTGACTTCAAATTTCTGATTCATCTGGTTGACGATCAGTTGAGAGTCTCCAAAAGCTTCCAGCGTAGTGATGCCGGATTCAAGGGCGAGCTCCAATCCTACGATGAGGGCTTGGTACTTAGCTGTATTGTTTGAACATGGTTCCAGTAGCGAGAATGCGTGTGGAATCATGTATTTGTCGGGACTAACAAAGAGAATGCCAATTCCCGATATTTGATTTCCCTTTTCATTTGTCCTGGTTGCGCCATCGAAGTACATGTGCCAGGAAGCATTTGATAAGGAAGTCTCCACACTGTAGACCGGTTCGTCTGGGAGGTCATCCCTGAGTGGAGAATCTTTAGGCAATGGATGCTCCGCGAGGAAGTCTGCTAGAGCTTGGCCTTTGATTGCTTTTTGTAGTACATACCAAATGTCAAATTGTGACAGGAGGATGGACCATTTTGCCAGTCGGGCAATGAAAGAACCTACTTTTGTGACAAGGACCTTTAGGAGGTTGATCCTCGAAATCAGGTACACTGTGTTGGATAGCAGGTAGTGACGCAGTTTTTGTACGGCGAACATCACTGCCAAGCATTCTTTTTCGACTGGAGAGTAGCGATGCTCTGCACCTACCAACATGCGGCTAAGGTAATATAGAGCAACTTCTTTTCCCTCGTCATTCTTTTGTGCGAGTAGAGCGCCTAAAGAACAGTCAAGGGCTCTTGTGTACAAGAGGAATGGTTTTCGAGTTGTGGGGGCAGCCAACACTGGAGGTTTAGTCAGGTATGACTTGATGTCCTGGAACGCGGCTTCACATCCAGCATCCCAGACAAAATCGACACCGTTCTTCATTAACCGAGAGAATGGACGGCACTTCCTTGATAGGTTGGAGATGAACCGTCGAATGTATGCCAATCTTCCTTGGAGCCCTTTTAATTGTCTTAGGGTTCTTGGAGATGGCATTTCTAGGATAGCCTTGACTTTGGTGGGGTCAAGCTGTATGCCACCTTTCCGTACTATGAATCCGAGAAACTTACCCGATGAAACACCGAAGAAGCATTTGAGGGGATTCATTCGTAGTTTGTGTTTGCGAAGTCGGAGGAAGACTTTTCGAAGATCTTTGAGATGGTCTTCTTTTCTTTTGCTTTTGACGGCGAGGTCATCAACGTAACATTCGACCGTCTTGTGCTGCATATCTTGGAATATCTTCATCATAGCCCTCTGATATGTAGCGCCGGCATTCTTCAGACCGAATGGCATGACAGTGTAGCAATACACGCCAAACGGGGTCCGAAATGCTGTGTGTTTTTCATCTTCAGGATGCATCTTTATCTGATTGTAGCCAGAGAAGCCATCCATGAATGTCATTCGCTCGAACCCACAGGTGTTGTCGATCATCACCTCCGGTATAGGGAGCGGGAATTCATCTTTTGGGCATGCATTGTTCAGGTCTCTGTAATCCATGCAGACCCTGATTTGCCCATTTTTCTTTGTCACAGGGACGATGTTGGCCAACCATTCAGGATGCTGTTCCTCACGGATGAAGCCAACGCTTTTGAGTTTTTGAACTTCTTGTTCAATTTTGTCCATCACGTCAGGACGGAACCTTCTTTGGCCTTGTTTGACAGGCTTGATATCTTTTTGAAGATTGAGTTTGTGGACTGCTATTTTGGGGTCTAAGCTAGGCATCTCAGCGTAAGACCATGCAAAACAATCAACGAGCTCATGAAGAAACGCGATATACTCGGGTAACTCATCATCCTTTATATTCTTGCTTATGAATACAGGACGTGGGTTATCAGGTGTTCCCAAGTCTATCTTTTGAACAGAATCTTCAGTTGGAAGGTTTGAAGGTGGTTCCTCCATAATATTTTCGGAGGCTTCCAGCCCAACAAAGCCTTCTGGAGTTCCAAAGGTATCTACAGACCACGGCTCTGCTTTTGTCCATGGGTCTTCTTGATTGGTACTTTTCTCAAGATTTGCTACGAGATGGTCCCAATCACCTGTTGAAACTAGGTCGAAGTAGGGCATTTCTTTTGGAGATGATGGTTCTTCTGGGCTAGAAAATCGTGTATCCGTATCATCGGTCAATTCCTCTTCATCATCCGAGAAATCATACCAATTGGGTGAGCTTCTTGAATCTTCGACGGGTGACTCCTCAAAGAGATATCCGGGGAGATCGATGTCTTCATTAATATGAGATGTTGAGGCTTGGTCGGCAAGACGACTTTGCAGCCTTTGTGTCAACTGTCTCAAGGGAGCGTCAGGATCATACCCCAGCCCATGTGAAGACTTTTCTATGTGGCGGTGGGGTTTCCAACCTTCCAGTTGACTTTTGGTCAGGGTTGGTTCCAATTGCGTGATAATACCACGACCACCTCCCAAACCAATTGGGTTCTGAGCGTCGTAGCCCATTTTCTTCATGATAGCTTGTGCCATTGGACTATATAGGGATAGTTGAGGCATACCTTCATTTTGGAAAGGTTCAAGCGACGAATTTGATGAAGAAACTCCCGATTTATGGAAGAAGATTGGCTTTTCTTCTGCTGATGTTGCTGGAACAACGAGGGAAGCAGATGCCGGATCTTCTATGTCAACGGTTGTCTCCATCGGAGTGAGAGCGGGCTGAACTTGTTGATCATCAGCTTGGCTTGACGATGTGTCGTCTTCTGGCTCTGAGTCCGAATCCGTGTCTTGCAAGATAGACACGAAGGAGACAGCAAACTTGCCCCCAACCTTTTGTTTTGTCTTCTTTGCTTTGGTGGTGATCACCAGAGGCTTTGAAGACTTGAGGGAGACCATGAAGGGAGATTGATTATTCTCTTCGGTTTTGATAGAGGGTTTGTTTTCTTCCGGTGATTGCTGAGGAGCCTTGCCTTTGTCTTTCTGGAGATTTTCGGCAAAGGGTGCTGTTTCTTCCTCCCTTTCTTCTTTTTCATCTTTGTACATCTGAGCATCTGCGAAATAGACTTCTTTGCCTTTGAAGGGCTTTTTGTCTGCAAACACTCGATGTATCAAGCCGTCATTGCCAACAAACTTGATGCACTGATGTAAAGTCGAAGGGACAACACCATTCTCGTGTATCCAGGGGCGTCCGAGAAGGATGTTGTAGCATGAAGGGGTCTTTATTGCATAGACAGTGACCTCGGAGATAAGATCACTGATTTGCAACTTGAACCTGATTTTGCCGATCGGCCTTTGAGCGCTGCCATCATATCCAAAGATGGACACAGACGTGTGGCTCAGCTTGCTAGGCGGAATGCCCAGTTCTTCGAGTGCCGAAGTGGAGATGAGGTTGAGTGCAGAACCTGGATCGATCTGGATTCTGCGTACTGACACCTCTTTGATGTACCCGGTGAAGTACAGGGGTCGGTTGTGCTTTGTCTCGCATAGCAGGAGGTCTTCCTTGGTGAAGGCGATGGTTGCACTTGCTGCTTTTTGAACCGAGAGGCATTCGATGCAGGATCCCTCAGTTTTCTTCTTTTCTCCTTTTGAGGGAGTTTTTGATTTTTTGACCCTATAGTCCATTTCAATTTGTAGGACTTGTGGGGCATGTTTGTCGACATCCGCATCCAGCATTTGTAATTCTGAAATGAGACTATCACGAGTCTGTGGTGACATTCGTAATAAGTCTAGGATGTGAAGACGTGCAGGTATGTGTTTGAAGTGCTGAATCAAGTCGTACTTGAAAGCCTCCTTGGGGCCTGCATTTTCATTATTCTTGCCACTAGGGGCGTTTACAGCTTGTTTTCCCGAAGGATTTACATAAGAAGCAGAAGGTTGGTTGTAGTTTTTGTGGTAATCCCGGCCAGAACGGGTACCTCTACCAACTTCAAGAGCTTCTAGAGAAGGGTCTTTGTTTGGAAGATCACCCTCGAGATCGAGGGGTTGTTCCTTCTCATTTGCTGGATCACCCTCGAGATCGAGGGGTTGTTCCTTCTCATTTGCTGAAGATGTCTCTGTGTCAGCATTACCATCTTCAGTAATTGTGTTGCATGGAGCATTTTCCGGGAGCAAGTCCTGAACAGCATCCAGCAACTTTCCTTCTTTATCGAATATTTTGTCGGTCCAGACATCACCGATGAGATCGGGCATTTGGGACCAATTGACCGGATTTTCTCTGAAGAAGATTTCACCGGCTGGAATTTCTTCAAGGTGATCAGTCGGAAGAGGTTTGAGTTCCGATGTCACTGTTCCAGGAGACGAAGCTTGAAAAGGTGTGGTTCCGGAGGAATTATCATCATGAGCTATTGCATTGCAAGTAACTTTGACGGAAGATGCCTCCAAGATGAACTGTTGGGAATCAGATTCGTCCTCAGATGTAAGAGGATCATCGATCCAACAGCTTTCTTCATTTTCCGGGGTTACCGGAGGAGATTCCTGTAGATTTTCAAGAACTTCCGGTGCTGGGTTGTGACGAAGCTGGTTGATGCGACCTTGTTCTTGCTCTATAGCAAGGTGCTGCAAGATCCTTGTGTATTCATCGAGATCAGGCATGGGGGCCAAATCTTCTTCTTCGTCTGCTCCTTGTGGTTCAACATGGTTGGGTTCCACTGGAGTATTTTCTTGGACAACCTCTTGGTCTTCTTCATCATCAGACCAGGATCCTTGCGGCTGTAATGGGTTATACCAGATTACTAGCATAAGATGAGATTCAGGGATCCATTCCTCGTCGGAGAGATATTCTCCTGTTTCGAGGGATTCCTCCCACTCATCGATGTCGCTAGCGGTGTCACTGGACTCGTATCCACCCATGGGGAATCCAACCACCGAGTTGCAAGAGTATGATGCCCCCTGCGTAGTTTCATCTTTGAGGTGTGGTGGCATGAAATCACCAAGAGTGAATCTTCTTGCCGCCTTTGAAGTCTTGGGAGGAGACTCTTCTGTTGCCCCCAGTGAAGCGGTAGAGGAGGTCTCTGCCTTTTCAGCGACTTCTTGCTTTTTCGGAGCTTTCTCCTGCTGTTTGAGTTTGCGGAGTTGTCTCCTGGCTTGCCTTCGCTGTTGAGCGGTTGACTTTGTTTTGATGACCTCCCAATTTTCATCTTCTAGGAGATCGGGGTGTACCCATATGGGCTGTCCGTCTGATGTTGGATATGGAACCAACTCTTGGGACGTTTGTCCGTCTGATGTTGGATATGGAACCAACTCTTGGGACATTTGGGTCATCTTTATCACCTTGAAGGAAGTAGTGATCTTCTCTTTTGGTGATTTTTGTTTTTGTCCACACGACACCATGTTGACGGAGGCAGACCCATAGTTCTTGTCGAAGGTGATGACTCCATTTTTCCACATCTCATTTATCTTCTCTCTCACAACAAAGCATTGATTGAGAAGATGCGAGACCATCTGATGGTATGGACAGTACCGAGGATCATTGGTTTTGCCAACATCTCCTGGTCTTTTGGGGTCAGGCAATGTAAGTTTGCCGTTTGCTAGGAGGGCCCCAAAAATTTCTTCAACATCTTCATCGAACGGGTATTTCTTTTCTACTCGTTCTCTGAAGGCATCAGAAAGTTCAGGCTTTTTACCTGTAGCTTTGTTTTCAGCTTTCTTTGGCGGCTGAGGAGCCGACTTGGTTTGCACATTGAGAACCTCCTTTTTCTTTGGTTTTGAGGTTGCAATGGCAGTCGGCTCTTTCTTTGATGACTTTTGACTGTTAAGGTCTTTAATCACCGTTTCAGCTTCCATAGCTGCTTCCAGGAGTTCTCCCAGGTTTTTTGATTTGTTGCCGATGATCATGGAGCGGATTCTTGCTCTCATGTTGTTACGGCAGATGTCGACTAGCGACGCTTGTGGCAATACATCTGAGCATTTGTACGCCATTGCCTTCCATTTGTGAATGAAGTCATATGTTGACTCACTCTCTCCCTGTTTTAGGCTGCAGAGCTGCACCATAGTAACAAGATGATCCTCACCTTTGAAGTGGGTTAGGAAGCGTGTCTCCAGCATGGCCCAATTTTGAATGGAGTCCTCCGGCAGAGTGGAGTACCAATCAAAGGCCATACCTTTTAGGGTACTTGCAAAGAGGCGAATTTTGAGGGCATCTTGATCTGCAATAGCTCCCGTCAGGATCTTGAAATGGATGATGTGCTGTCTAGCTGAACCCTTCCCCGTATATGTTTGGAGAGTAGGTTGCTTGAATTTTGTAGGGAACGGGACCGAGTCCATCCACAAGGGATATGGTGGCTTGATCCCATGCTCCTTTAGTGTATCCTCTTCTTTTGCTTTGGCGAGGATATCGTCAACGTCCTTTTTGGTAAGGGCGCGTGACTCACTGTTTTCCGTATTTTCCTCGTCGCCTTGATGGCTCGGAGGAGCTTCATTGTTTTGTGGACGCTGAAGATTGAGAATTAGGTTCTCTATTAGAGTCTTTATCCTCTGCTGCCCTTGCTCCAGCTGCTGGATGCGTGCGGTTACGTCATCATGCGGCGGAGGTTGCTCAGCATTTGTGACTAAGACGTTCATTCCTCGAGAGATGAATGAAGATATTGTCTTGGTGACTGAACTAGAGCTCATTCTTTTAGATGAAGAGCTCGAAGAGTGATTACTCCGATGTCCTTGGCTTGAAGGAGCGGGAGAGTTTTTTTTATGTCTTCGTGTCCGGGAGACGCTGCGAGTCACCGGACATCTGACATGGATTTTAGTTGCTGACTTCTGGCGTCTTCTGGTTTTGCCAACCATATGAACAACAGCAAATTGGTCGGGTCTTTCTTTTTAGACCCATTTTTGGGAGACCTGAAGTGCAGAATCCTGGGTTCTTTGCTTCTCTAGTCTCTTTTGTCGATATGCCGTGCGGCGGCGCATACGACGAGCGATTTGAGCTTCAGTTAGCTCCGGTTGTGCTTTGGCAATGAAGGACGTAGTCCCTGGTGCGCAGCAGCCGAGCTTGTCTTCTTTGAAGACTGGCAGGGACAGGATCTGGACGCGGTCCTTTGCCTGCCGGAGCGAAGCTTTGAATTTTGCGAGTTCGGCTCCTGTTGAGAGGAAGGGTCGACTCGCAGGAGTGTAGGCCTTGGCAGGTTCTTGCGGAGGCCTGATGATGCATGACTTGATTTTGGGCTTGTAGGAGCAAACCGGCTCATGCTGAGTTGGTTTTGTTTGGCGGAGGGTAGGTTTCTCCTCTTTCATGCAAGCAAGAGGGTAGAGCCGGTTCTCCTTAAGAGGGGCCAGGTATGCTGGCTTTGCTGATGTTTGTGACCTTCGCTGTTTGGGTTAAGGCCTTGGAGACCAAGTCTTTGAGCAGACCTGGTTTCTTGCTGGTTGAGGCTTTGCAGGAGCGCTATGGGCCTCAGGCTTCTTGATGATCGCCCTTGGTATCACTGTAGTGATACGTTGAGGGGCGGTTCTCTGCTTCTTGGCAGGTGCGGTTTCTTCTGCGGGTAGTGGGAATGGTCCCAATGACCCGAAGACAATGGTCCAGGGAGTAGAGTTTGACCCGGTGTCTTCTGAGTTGCCGAGGGAAATGACGCTTCGGCAGCTGGCAGGGCGCTTGTAAGTGTGCTTGGTTTGTTTGTCTTGGAGCATGAGTTGGTACTTGTTCTCATCAAAGGTGATGGTTAATGAAGCTGCCATTGTTAGTTTTTGGAAAACTTCTGAAACAAGACCATATCCATTAGTAATCACAAGAATATGGTGATCATAAATGGAAAATACTATGGTTTCGCCTCTTCAAGTCGCCCGAGGGGACATGGCCCAGCCCAAGCAACATGAGGAAGGTAGAAAAGCCATAGAGGGCACAATTGTTCTAAACGCAGGTAGGGTCAGCTCAGAATGAGCGTCCCAGTGACTGCTAGAAGCAATTGTGATCCTTAATTCAAATTACCGAGAAGCAAAGCTCAGTCAAGGTAAAGTGATATAAGGTTGAGATACAAATGTGTCGGTTGCGAATACAGTAGACCCGAAAGGGCGTACTAGCACCGCTAGGCACAAATGTTGCAAATCGCATCCTTGGAAAGGACACGAGATGGGATTTTTGAAAGGTCAAGATTAGATTCATAGAAGAGAGCAAATGGTATTCCAATCTGAAAATGAGCTCAACATTTCTACGAGCTCGAAAGTCTGAAAAGGAAGAAACCAAGATTTCTCAAATATGAATTCAAAAGTGATGGAAGTTTTTTTTTGTTCTTTTTTTTTTTAGAGATTCTTTTTTTGAAGATTTTTTTTTAAGAGTTCACATAGATCTCCAATTCGATCTTATGAAACCTCAGTTGATAGATCAGCCCCCAGGTAAGGGTAGGATTACTTAATGAACCCGTTTGGAGGACCCTTGCCTAGAACAGTCTAGCTGTCTCCACACTCTGGACAAGGCTTTTCTTAGATCCACTTTGGTCAAAGAATGCAATTGGTGCAACCTTAGTGGTTTTTTTTTTTGAAAGATTTTTTTTTATGGATTCATAGAAGAGAGCGAATGGTGTTCCATTCCGAAAATGAGTTCAACATTTCTGCGATCTCGAAGTCCGAAAAGGACAGAAGCGAAAGTTTCTCAACTTAAACCCAAAAGGGAGAAATCTGAAGTTTTTTTTTTTAAATCAGATTTTTTTTGTGGATTCATAGAAGAGAGCGAATGGTGTTCCATTCCGAAAATGAGTTCAACATTTCTGCGATCTCGAAGTCCGAAAAGGAAGAAGCCAAAGTTTCTCAACTTAAACCCAAAAGGGAGAAATCTGAAGTTTTTTTTTTAAATCAGATTTTTTTTGTGGATTCATAGAAGAGAGCAAATGGTGTTCCATTCCGAAAATGAGTTTAACATTTTTGCGATCTCGAAGTCTGAAAAGGAAGAAGCCAAAGTTTCTCAACTTAAACCCAAAAGGGAGAAATCCGAAGTTTTTTTTTTTAAATCAGATTTTTTTTTGTGGATTCATAGAAGAGAGCAAATGGTGTTCCATTCCGAAAATGAGCTCAACATTTCTACGAGCTCGAAAATCCGAAAAGGAAGAAACCAAAGTTTCTCAACTGTGAATCCAAAAGAGGAAAATCTGGAATTTTTTTTTTCAGATTTTTTTTTGAAACAAGAAAGACTGGAAATAAACTCAAAAAGAAGAAATTTCCAAGAATCCCATCTCATGTGTTTTTTTTTTTTAGATGTAAGATCCAACATAGGCCACCAACTAAAAAGGAGCGAAAGAATCCAAGCATTGTGTTCTCAAATGAACGGGTCCCACCGAGTATGCCAGCTTGATGGACCGCGCCCCTCCGTTCCTCCTCCGCTGCCATCCGCCCCGGGTCTGTGGGGTCCGGAAGGAGGGTGGAGGAAATGGGAGAAACGGGTATCAACATTTTTTTTGGGTATGCCAGATTTTCTATTCTACTTGGAATTTAGAGTGGTGATCCGGATGATGAGTAAGTTGCCATCAAATTGCAAAGGGGGAGATTGTTAGGAATTTTGTATTTGCAATTTGATGGATGCATTTTCACTTTAGCATCATTTGAATTTTCACACTTACATTGTTTAGAAAACCTTGAAATCTGGTTTTATACATGCATTGCTTTTAAGATTTGTAAAAGTAATGTTTTATGCATGTTTTGTTTTTAAACTTGGATGCATTGTTTTTAGAATTCAAACTCTTTTGAAAACCTAATTCTTTGTGCATTGTATTTGGAAAATCATTTTGAGAATTTAGGTTTGAGCCTTGCATACATTCATCACTTTCAGAATCAGTTTTGTATGCATTTTCATTTGAAAAGAGTTTTTAGAAATCAAGCTAGCCTTTGGTTTTAAAAGTTTTGAATCTTTTTAGGCTTTTTATGTTTCATGTTTTAAAACTCTTAGAATGATTTAAAACATGTTTTCAAGCTTGATTTAGTGGCCAAAAGATCCCCTAAGAAAAATCTTTAAAATGTGTAAAATCAAGATTTTTTTGTCCCAGGCGGTTAACCGGCCAGTGTGGCCGGTCGACCGGCCTAAGGGACCCGGTCGACCGGCCACACTGGTGATTAACCGGGTCCTGAGGCTCCAACGGCCATTTTTATGACCGTTGTGAAGGGCCGGTCGACCGGCCTGTCATGGGGTCGACCGGGGAGCTAGCCGTTGGGCTATTTTGGCTATAAAAATGAGTTCTTTCCTTTGTCAAAAGTTGGAGATTTTGAAGACTCTTTTGAGGAGCTTTGAGACAAGACAAAGGGGATGAACTAAGAGAGACCAAAGAGTCATTTAGTGAAGCATAAGCTTGGATCAACTAAGTTAAATCTCCAAGTAAGTTTTACTTTTAATTAATCATTTGTTATGTGCTTTATTTGAAACTTTGGAAAATGATTTCAAGCATGATAACAATGATGTGTTGAATCCATTCTTCCCTTCATCTTTGATATTCAAGATTGGATTCATCACTTTGATTTCAACCCAAGTTTTGTTTTAAACTTTCTTAATCATGCTTAGCCTAAATCTTTGATTTCTTTTATTGCATGATTATTTCACTTGGTTGAAACTTCCTTTGTTGTTTTCATTCATTCAAACTTTAGTTAAACTAATTTATTTTGAAAACAACATTGCACATACATCACATGTACTAAGTTAAACACCTTCATATAACTTGTTAGGTCTTTGATTTTCATATCATTAACAAGTTGATATACTTACATGTGATTAGCATTAAACTTCAATCAAATCTTTATGTGCATTAAACTTTGAAATGCCTTGAGCATTTATTAATTGAGCATTGTTTTTAAAACTTGATTGAAGTCATCACACACTCACATCATGAGCATACATCTTTGCATTCATTGAGTGTTTGTGTCAGTTAGGATTTAAACTTTCATATCCGCCTATTTAGAGGCATTTTATTTGAGCTTAAATTGTATCTCTTAGAGTGATCTTTTGTGAAGACACTTTCTTAGAGAAATCTTTATTTGTAAAGGTTATAGATTAGCCTAAGAAAAGCATCTTGTAAGGTTATTGCTTAGCCTAAGAAAAGCATTGTGTAAAGGTTATTGCTTAGCCTAAGAAAAGCATTGTGTAAAGGTTATTGCTTAGCCTAAGAAAAGCATCTTGTAAAGATTATTGCTTAGCCTAGAAAAGCACATTGAGAGGTTGTTGTTTAGCCTAGAAAAACAACATTGTAAGGGTTATTGCTTAGCCTAGTAAAAAGCATAAATAGTGGAAATCCGGTGGGGTGATTGGATCACAAGCCGGTAGTGGACGTAGGCATTGAGGCCGAACCACTATAAATCTTTGTGTAGTGGTGTTTGCTTTGTGATGATTGTTTTATTAGCTTCCGCATATTGTTTGATTATTCATCACTTGTGACTAGTTTATGTTAAGAAATTAAAATTGGTATTAATTGGTCATATTTGTAGCACACCCTATTCACCCCCCCCCTCTAGGGTTAGGATCCCAAGGATTTTCAATTGGTATCAGAGCCAAGTGCTCTATATTTTAGGATCAAGTGTTTGGAAGTCTTGATTAGGTGTAAAAACCTAGAGTCAAAAACCCTAGAGTTGTCCTTGCATGAAAATCATTAGAATGGACTCCACTATGCTAGACCTTGTAGATTCTTCTAGACCCTGTAGATTCTTCTAGACCCCTCATTCTTCCTTCTATTGGAGATTCAAACCCTCATTTAAATGAATATCAATTTGATTCAAAAGAGGAAGAAAATGAGTATGATGAAGATGATCTTCAAGAAGCCTATAATGAATTATATACATTATCTTCAAAGTTTGATAAGAGAAATAAAAGTTTAAAAGAAGAATCAAATAGACTAAACAAAGAACTAGTCTCTTCAAAAGATGAACTTAGAGAGAAAGAAGAAGTAATAAAATGTCTAGACTCTAAGTTCATGATCTCTTTGAATAACCTATCTAACATTCAAGATGAACTAAAAGAATTAAAGATGGGTTATGATAATGTCAATAAAGAAAATTTAAATCTAAGAGATCAAATAAAAAGGCAAGATGTAGACATTGACAACTTAGAAGCCAAGTTGATTAAAAGTAAGTTAAAAACAAAAGAACTTGGATCTAATGTTATTGATGAACTAAAACTTGAATTAAAACTTGCCAATGAAGAGCTAATCAAATATAAGGAAATTGAAAATGAACTTTCAAAAGTCAAAAATGAAAATTCAATCCTTATAACCAAAGTCACTCAACTTGAAAGCTATAAACAAAAGTATGAGTGCAAGTTTACCCAAAGTGAAGATAGACTTGAAAAATTATTTAAATTGGGTAAACCTCATGGAGATAGGACGGGTCTTGGATTTGATAGGAATATTTCTCATGACCCTAAATTCACCAACACTTTTGTGAAAGGTGAGTCCTCATTCTCTAGCACTCTTTCTCCTTTGCCCAAATCCAAATGTGTTTATTGTGGCATTGAAGGGCATTTTAGGTTTGAGTGCAAATTAAGAAGAAGCCATGTGTCTAAACCCATCTTTGAACCCAAAAAGGTAGAATCAAAATCTATGAAGGGTAAGACACTAAAAATCAAAGAAGACTCCAAAAGGACTAAACAAGTTAAATCATTTAAAATGGAGTCTCCCAAAATAGATTCTAACAAGTTTAAACAAGTTAAACCAAGTTTAAAAGAATCTATAAACAAAAAGCTTCTCAACTTATCTCCCTCATATCAACCCATGAAAGAACTTTTGAAGAAAGTTGCTAAGTTAAATTTAAAATTCAAAAGTCAAGTAAAGGGAGAAAATAAGAAGAAAAGAAAAGTGAAACAATCCCCTAAGAAACAAACTCACCAACTTCAAAAGACTAATCACCAATCTAAGCAAAGTTTAGTCAAATCTAAATATCTTGGTGATAAGTACAAATCGAAAATTTATCAAGTTAAATCTCCTATAGTTGGTGAGAAGTCCAAACTAGACCTCAAAGTTCAACCCTCTCAAGACCTTAGGTGGATTCCAAAAGTTATTTTCTTAGACAAACCTTAGGGCCTTGAACCTCCTTGACCAACCTATTCTTTAATAGTTAAATCACTTTGTTGGTCATGTTGCTTTGCATGTTGTTCTTTCTTAGTTACATTTATTAACATGCATTGCTTCTTTATGATCATTTGATTTTGTTTTCATGCACCATTCTAAGTTACACTTCATGGTTTTCAAAATCATTTGATTATAATTTAATCATGTTAGATTTGCTTTTTACTCACATTTAGTTGTATGCATTGCATTGCATTTCTATACATGAATCAATTGATTGTGTTTTTAAAAGCTTTCATAGCTAATTTATTCATGATCAATTGTTGTTGAATCATTTGTGTAGATGTCATAGTAAGATTATTTGAACAAATGATTTGAATCAATTCAAGTTTTTCCATGGATTTCTAAGTTATACTTTTATATGGAAAATCATTGTTTTGAAAAATCAACTTGTATGTGTTTCTTTTAAGTTATATCTTTTAAAATACAATGTTGAAAATTGATCTTCAAAATCATTCTTTTTATGCTCATTGTTGGATTTTGTTTATCAAAATGATTTGAAGATTGTTTGAATGGAAATGCTCTATAACATCATTAGTTATAATCTTTTAAGCATGTTCCATGTTCTCATTTTATTTTCTTTTGGTTTCATTATCTTAGAAATGGAAATGCATGTTGTTTGCATCTTTGCTTTTTTTAGTTATTCTTTTTATATGCAAATGACTATTGGTTCCATGTGTGGTTGTGATCTTAGTAATATTTGTAGAAACCATACTAGAACCCAAATCCATCCTCTATGCCTTATAGTAATTTCTTTTAATGGATGGTTATGATGTTGATTCATGTATACCTTCTTAATGTTGTCATCTTTATACATGTTTCAACTTCATAGTAGTGCTCTTGATCATATGAACCTCTTTGAAATCCATTCATTGTATTTCTATATGTTTGATGGATATCTTAGATGTTGAATTCATATGATTTTGACACTTTGAAAAATTGCATGCATTTCAAAGTTATATCCTTTTGCATTGCAATTTACCTTGTTCATCACTATGCTCAATAGTTATATCTTTAAAAGTGATGAATATGCATTTATGGTGCTTGATGGAATTTTGTGTTTGCCACATTCTTGCTCTTTATCATGTTATCAAATTCAATTGGTTTCAATTGGTATAAATTTCGATTGATTTGATTTCTTGTGAATGTGATAGACCTTGTGTGCATTGGATTGAACTTGATAGTAATATATTTGTTCCATGTCACACACCATTAGCATCATAATGTTCATGTTTGCCACCTCTCTTGCTCTTATAGGTATATCTCATGACCACCATGCTTATGTTTTCATAATATTGGTTGGTTATTAGTTGAGGTTGGCTTCATGCTTGAATTTCATTTCACTCATCTTGCACTTTAATAGTCATATTTATTGATTGAATGAAATGAGTTCAAAACTTACATAGCATATGATTTTCATAGTTAGATTGATGAATGCTATGTTTAGTAAACCCCATTGCTTCATGGATAGCTCTAATTTGGATTTTTTCTAATAATTATATTTTTAAATCCATTTTAGAGTGATTGATTTAGTAGTCATATCCTTAAATCTCAATTGGTATTCTTTGTTTTTCCAATTGATATCCATGATTGCTTTTCTCTTTAGACCTTGCTTTCTTTTGGTAATTTGTTTAAATTGTGCTCTATAGTTAAATGAATCTAATCATTTCCTTGAAGTTGACCCTCAATTGGTTAAACCATCTTCTTCTTGCACCAAATAGTTATATCTTGTCAAAAGTTTGACGAAAGAAGAGAATGGATTGAGGGGGAGTGTAAACCTTCATAGGAAGTATTAGTTTTTGATCAAATTGACCCTTGGATTGCCTTTGAGCCTTTAGAGATAACTTCCATACATGATAGCCTGTTATTTATTTCATTTTCGATTTCATTTGTTAACAGGTGCTACTAAAGGTATTTTCCTTGTTTCATGTGTGTAGGTACCTTTGCAATTTAATGGCAAAGGGGGAGAAAGTATTCAAGTTCTCAAAAGGGTGAAGAGAATGTCCAAGCTTCCTAAGGGGAGGTTTTGTATGATCTTCTACAAGGGGAGAGAATACATACCTTGTCAAAGGGAGAAAGAGGCATTGTCAAAGGGGAGAGCAAATAGAAGAAAGAAAGCTTGGAAGCTAAAGAAGATGCTTGGCTAAAGAAAGAAAGATTGAAGCATGTTCAAACACCAAGCATCATGCAGAATGAAGATTGAAGCCCAAGAGCCCAAGCTAAGAGAAGAAGCATCCAAGAAGATTTCAAGCCTTGTCCAGCTAAGGGGGAGTAGAAGACTTGGTGTGACATATCAATGATGAGTAAGTTGCCATCAAATTGCAAAGGGGGAGATTGTTAGGAATTTTGTATTTGCAATTTGATGGATGCATTTTCACTTTAGCATCATTTGAATTTTCACACTTACATTGTTTAGAAAACCTTGAAATCTGGTTTTATACATGCATTGCTTTTAAGATTTGTAAAAGTAATGTTTTATGCATGTTTTGTTTTTAAACTTGGATGCATTGTTTTTAGAATTCAAACTCTTTTGAAAACCTAATTCTTTGTGCATTATATTTGAAAAATCATTTTGAGAATTTAGGTTTGAGCCTTGCATACATTCATCACTTTCAGAATCAGTTTTGTATGCATTTTCATTTGAAAAGAGTTTTTAGAAATCAAGCTAGCCTTTGGTTTTAAAAGTTTTGAATCTTTTTAGGCTTTTTATGTTTCATGTTTTAAAACTCTTAGAATGATTTAAAACATGTTTTCAAGCTTGATTTAGTGGCCAAAAGATCCCCTAAGAAAAATCTTTAAAATGTGTAAAATCAAGATTTTTTGGTCCCAGGCGGTTAACCGGCCAGTGTGGCCGGTCGACCGGCCTAAGGGACCCGGTCGACCGGCCACACTGGTGATTAACCGGGTCCTGAGGCTCCAACGGCCATTTTTATGACCGTTGTGAAGGGCCGGTCGACCGGCCTGTCATGGGGTCGACCGGGGAGCTAGCCGTTAGGCTATTTTGGCTATAAAAATGAGTTCTTTCCTTTGTCAAAAGTTGGAGATTTTGAAGACTCTTTTGAGGAGCTTTGAGACAAGACAAAGGGGATGAACTAAGAGAGACCAAAGAGTCATTTAGTGAAGCTTAAGCTTGGATCAACTAAGTTAAATCTCCAAGTAAGTTTTACTTTTAATTAATCATTTGTTATGTGCTTTATTTGAAACTTTGGAAAATGATTTCAAGCTTGATAACAATGATGTGTTGAATCCATTCTTCCCTTCATCTTTGATATTCAAGATTGGATTCATCACTTTGATTTCAACCCAAGTTTTGTTTTAAACTTTCTTAATCATGCTTAGCCTAAATCTTTGATTTCTTTTATTGCATGATTATTTCACTTGGTTGAAACTTCCTTTGTTGTTTTCATTCATTCAAACTTTAGTTAAACTAATTTATTTTGAAAACAACATTGCACATACATCACATGTACTAAGTTAAACACTTTCATATAACTTGTTAGGTCTTTGATTTTCATATCATTAACAAGTTGATATACTTACATGTGATTAGCATTAAACTTCAATCAAATCTTTATGTGCATTAAACTTTGAAATGCCTTGAGCATTGTTTTTAAAACTTGATTGAAGTCATCACACACTCACATCATGAGCATACATCTTTGCATTCATTGAGTGTTTGTGTCAGTTAGGATTTAAACTTTCATATCCGCCTATTTAGAGGCATTTTATTTGAGCTTAAATTGTATCTCTTAGAGTGATCTTTTGTGAAGACACTTTCTTAGAGAAATCTTTATTTGTAAAGGTTATTGATTAGCCTAAGAAAAGCATCTTGTAAGGTTATTGCTTAGCCTAAGAAAAACATTGTGTAAAGGTTATTGCTTAGCCTAAAAAAGCATCTTGTAAAGGTTATTGCTTAGCCTAGAAAAGCACATTGAGAGGTTGTTGTTTAGCCTAGAAAAACAACATTGTAAGGGTTACTGCTTAGCCTAGTAAAAAGCATAAATAGTGGAAATCCGGTGGGGTGATTGGATCACAAGCCGGTAGTGGACGTAGGCATTGAGGCCGAACCACTATAAATCTTTGTGTAGTGGTGTTTGCTTTGTGATGATTGTTTTATTAGCTTCCGCATATTGTTTGATTATTCATCACTTGTGATTAGTTTATGTTAAGAAATTAAAATTGGTATTAATTGGTCATATTTGTAGCACACCCTATTCACCCCCCCCTCTAGGGTTAGGATCCCAAGGATTTTCAGAATGCCGTGAGAGGCAGTTTTCTTTGTTTGCCGTAAAAGGCGATTTTGGTGCCGTAAAAGGCGATTTTGCTGTGAAAGGCGATTTTGGTGCCGTAAAAGGCGATTTTGCCGTGAAAGGCGATTTACAAATCTTATCAATAATGAAAGACAAGAGATGTGATTTTTTTGTCTCTTTATAAAAAAAATACAATGCAACAGAAAAGAAAGAAAATGAATCTAACTTTTCATGCGATTGTGGGGGAACCCATTCAGATCGACGGTCGCGAGTCATGTATGGACTCCGCCATCGTCCTTCAGATGAGAACTTTGATGCTTGATTTCTTGGCTTGGCTCCAATCTCAGATTTTTAGAGGATAAGGACCAAGGTAAGGTCCTATATCCGGTAAAAAGCCGAGTAGACGGGCTGAAGAGCCGCATCTAGCCATGTTAGATAGAAGGAGAGCTAGCCTTGGGGGGGTGGCCCCCCAAGGGGCTTTGATCACCTTGTAGTGCTTGTTGCAGCAGAGGTTTCTTCAACAGATGAGAGTTTGTTGCAGAGGTTCTGGATTTTTCTTGGATTTTTCGGAGAGTTTTTTGGATAATTTTTTCTGGCCCCTTTTCCTTGGAATGGCCTCTTATTTATAGGCATTTGGTAGCCATTTAGGAGAGTTTATGAGCATTTATGGTATTAATGCTCATGATGGGAGGAGTTACAAGTTTTTAATTTCTTGATTTGGTAACTCCTTTTTCCTTGAATTTGATTGGCCGATGGAGAGTGATGGGCATTTAATCACCTTTAATCTCCATGATGATGGGAGTTTCATGATTTTAATGTCTTGATTACTTGGACTTGTAACTCCCATTTGCTTGCTTCTGATTGGGCCGTCCAAGATAATGAGTTAATGACTGTAATAAGTTGCCATAAACAAGTCAATTAACAGCATTAAATGGTCTCCCGGTCGCTTGAAGAGTCACGGGCCGCGCCGCGTCCTTTGGAATTCTTTTGGCGATGATCATCGATGGATCTTCATGTTAATCAACATCGGATGACCATGCAATTTCGGATTTTGATTAATATCAACAAGCCGACGACATCTGTCCAGTCGATTTCTCGATCGGTCGGGCAGAAAGTGCACTTTCTTGATCGGCCGGTTGACAATTTTGAGGCGTCGGATGATGATCCCATGATTCCGGCGGCGGATCCACGATGTCGACGAAAATCGACGGATTTCATGCTCAAAAAATCAGAATTTGGAAAAATCACAGGGGCCAATCAACTTGGAACGCGAAAGATACCCGAAAAACGGGGTTTTTGGGCGAGGTCCGGCGGCCCGGACCTCCATGGTCGCCGGCGACCATGGGGTTTGTGCCCCATGGTCGGCCGTCTTCCGGTCGCCTTTTCTTCACCGTTTTTCGTCATTTTTCGCTTCTGTTTTCTCCTGCATTTTTCTTGGAATTTCCTCTCATTTATTGGCTGGATTTCCCTCAAGAAAACCTGACGAGAAGCCATGCAAATCGGATCGCAAAGTTTCCCATTTTCTGAAAAGCCGAAGACTTTGCTGTGGAGAACTGCCGATTTTTTGTCAAGCGTCGAAACTAGGTCAAACGATGTCGGAATGACCTGAAATTCGACGTGTAGCTTCTTGAGCAATAGAAAAGACCAACCATAGGCTTTTTCTTGAGTTTTGAAGCCGTTTTGGGGCCCACAAATGCTTGACTTGATTTCACTGCGAGGGAAATGCCGAGCTTTGACTTTCGGTCAAACGATGTCCGATTGACCTGAAATTTGATGGGTAGCTTCCTCATCAGTAGATAGGACCAACCATAGGCTTTCGTTTGAGTTTTGAAGCCATTTGGGGTCATGCAAACGCTTGCCTTTATTTCACCGCGAGGGAAATGCCGAGCTTTGACTTCTGGTCAAACGATGTCCGATTGACCTGACATTCGATGGGTAGCTTCCTCATCAGTAGATAGGACCAACCATAGGCTTTCGTTTGAGTTTTGAAGCAATTTGGGGTCATGCAAACGCTTGCCTTTATTTCACCGCGAGGGAAATGCCGAGCTTTGACTTCTGGTCAAACGATGTCCGATTGACCTGAAATTCGATGGGTAGCTTCCTCATCAGTAGATAGGACCAACCATAGGCTTTCGTTTGAGTTTTGAAGCCATTTGGGGTCATGCAAATGCTTGCCTTTATTTCTGCGCGAGGGAAATGCCGAGCTTTGACTTCTAGTCAAACGATGTCCGATTGACCTGAAATTTGATGGGTAGCTTCCTCATCAGTAGATAGGACCAACCATAGGCTTTCGTTTGAGTCTTGAATCCATTTGGGGTCATGCAAACGCTTTCCTTTATTTCACCGCGAGGGAAATGCTGAGCTTTGAGTTCTGGTCAAACGATATCCGATTGACCTGAAATTTGATGGGTAGCTTCCTCATCAGTAGATAGGACCAACCATAGGCTTTCGTTTGAGTTTTGAAGCCATTTGGGGTCATGCATACGCTTGCCTTTATTTCACCGCGAGGGAAATGCTGAGCTTTGACTTCTGGTCAAACGATGTCCGATTGACCTGAAATTCGATGGGGAGCCTATTGGAGTCATTTTGAGATGATCCACAAGCTCCGAATTGGGTGCCATGGTCCCGGGGTGCTCCGCCGCCGGTAGGCTTGATTTTATTTCCGAGCATCGAAATTGGGTCAAACGTCATCGGAATGACCTGAAATTTGTTGTGCAGCCCTTTGGAGGTATGTAGAAGCCGCGCATGTGCTCTGTTTGATGAGTGACGACCTCGGTAGTTCTCGCTACCTAAAGGATTGATTTGGCTGCTCGAGAGTTGATGAAGGGTCAAGCGTTGCCGGTTTGACTTGAAGTTTGACATGGAGCCTTTTGGAGGTATTTTGAGACCATCCGTAGGCTCTGATCGAAGTTTTGATGTCTTCGACATTGTCGCCGCAGGGAACGTTGACTTTGCTGTTGGAGAAGTGAAGTTAGGCCAAATGATAGCTAAATGGCTCGAAACTTCATGTGTACCTCTCTTTTGGTTGTTTTGAATGACCTTGCAGTTTTTGTTTGATTCTGACAAGATCTGATGCTTGAAGTGGCGCCTGCCTATTTTTGGTAGGATGCGGCTCCATGTAGCTTTTGGTGTGAAGAGGCAAAGTGACATTTTTTTTGTCAACAATGATGTAAGCACTACTCAAAAGAATTGCCAACGACCGAGAAATCATCCATGAAAACCTCAATGAATCTTTCTACCATGTCAGAAAATATGCTCAACATGCACATTTGAAAAGTGGCCGGTGCATTGCATAGCCTAAAGGGCATGCGTCTGTAAGCAAAAGTGCCAAACAAACATGTGATGGTGATCTTTTCCTCGTCCTCGGGTGCAATTGGAATTTGATTGTAACCTGAATAACCATCAAGAAAACAATAATATGCATGATCGGCTAGCCTTTCGAGCATCTGATCCATGAATGGGAGGGGAAAATGATCTTTCCAAGTGACAGAGTTCAACTTCCTATAATCAATGCATACCCTCCATCCAGTCTGTATCCGAGTGGGGACCAATTCATTGCCCTCATCTTGAACCACTGTTATACCAGATTTCTTTGGTACCACTTGAACTGGGCTCACCCATGCACTATCAGATATGGGGTAAAGCACCCCTGCATCAAGTAATTTTAAGACTTCTGCCCTGACCACTTCCTTCATTGCAGGGTTCAGTCGCCTCTATGGTTCACGAGAAGTTTTTACATTTTCTTCCAAATGGATTCTATGCTGGACCACATATGGGTTAATTCCTTTGATATCTGCAATGGACCACCCTATAGCTTCCTTATGTGTATCCAAAATTCTCACGAGCTTTTCCTCTTAGACAGGGTCCAAGTCTGAAGCTATAATCACTGGAAGGGTTTTTAGCGGGCCTAAAAACACATATTTCAAGGTATCTGGCAACTGCTTGAGTTCTAACTTAAGGGGCTCTACAATTGATGGTACAGGTGGGGAAGCAGATGGAGTCAAAATCTGCTTCGGTTGCCACCTAGAGCAATCCATGGATGGGGTTGAGTCTAAAAGTGAATTGACTTCCTTAATATGTCCATCTACATCAAAATCACTTCCAAAGTGGGTCAGACAAGCATCTAGTGGATCTTCAAGTTTCAAATGGGGTAAGTGATTTTCCACCAATTCATGAATGTAACTAACTTTAGAAATCCCATCATCCTCATGAAGAGGTTGCTTCCTGACATTAAAAATGTTTACTTGAACTGTCATTGTCCCAAAAGAGATTTGCATCACTCCATTCCTACAATTGATCAAGGCATTAGAGGTGGCTAGGAATGGTCTTCCCAAAATTACTGGAATTTTGGGTTCAGCCCCAGATGTGTGTTTGGTATCCAAGACAACAAAATCGACAGGAAACACAAATTCCCTGACTTTGATAAGAACGTCTTCGACTACCCCCTTGGGGTATCGAATCGATGCATCAGCCAATTGCAAGGTTACATGGGTCTTTTTCAACTCTCCCAAACCTAATTCTTCATAAACATAGTACGGAAGAAGGTTCACACTAGCACCCAAGTCTAGCAATGCTTTCTCTATGTGATGGTCCCCTATCTGGCAAGAAATGGTAGGACACCCTGGGTCCTTATATTTGATCGGGGTTGGACAGGAAATGTTTGAGCTAGCTTGTTGGGCTAGAAAAGCCTTCTTCGACACATTAGTTGTCCTTTTGAAGGTGCAAAGGTCCTTCAGGAATTTGGCATAGGCAGGAATTTGTTGGATTGCATCTAAAAGTGGGATGTTAATCCTGACTTGTTTGAATACTTCTAGCATTTTATCCAATTGAACAGTTGATTTTGCTGGGCCTAGCCTCTGTGGGTATGGTGCCTTGGGAATATAGGTCTTAGGAGTGGGCTCACTAGGTGATGGTTTAGCATTGACTGAGTTCTCTAGCTCTAATATGGGTTCAGCATTCGCACTTAGTTCCTCAATTTCCTTAGGTAGTTCCACCTTGTTATCAACCTGTGTACCCGACCTAAGACTAATGATGGATTGGACTTGTTCCAGGCTTTTTCCTTTAGGATCATGAACAACTTGGCCCTTGGGATTAGGTTCGGGTTGACTAGGGAAGGTTCCCTTGTCTCTGGCACTGATGGAGTTGGCCAGTTGGCCCATCTGATATTCTAGTTTTGCAATTGATTGTGTGTTAGCATTTAAGCTCTGAACAGTGCTTTGCTGAAACTGGAGGTTATTCTGAGCTAACAATTTCATGGTTTCTTCAAGAGAACCTATTCGCTGATTTTGCGGATTAGGGTTGAAATTGGGCTTTTGGAAACCGGGTGGGGCACTGGACTGAAGTTGATGGGATTGTGATGGGCCACCTTGAGTTGGACCCTTGGTCCAAGAAAAATTCAGATTATCCCTCCAACCTGGGTTGTATGTGTTGGAGTAAGGGTCATACCTTCGACGATTATCAAAATGAGTGTTTTGATAAAGCGCATTCACCTCCTCAATAAACTCGATCTGACCCAAAGTTGTTGGGTCAGTCCCTCCATTTATGGCCTGGTTATATTTCAATGACTCCAAAGTGTTTGGAGTGGGCTTTTGGTTCAGTTCTAAGGCCTCTATTCTCCTCACCAGTGTGGCCAATTTGACTTCTGCCTCAATTTTGGGTTCAATCTTAAACATCCCCCCTTTTTCAGGAATGGTGGGTTTGATGGGCTCTCTCTCGATAGGGGCCCATTGTAATGTGTTTTTAGCGGTTTCTTCCAAAAATGTCCATGCTTCATCCGCTGTCTTCTATGTGAACTTCCCACTACAGAATGATTCCACCATTTGCTTAATAGGGTAATCCAAACCCTCATACACGATCTGGACGAATCGGGTTTTTTCAAATCCATGGTGGGGATACTAGATTAAGAGGTCCTTGAACGGTTCCAAAAAACTATAAAGTGTCCCCCCTTCCATTTGATGGAATCCATTGATGGCCTGCCTAATCGAAGCTGTTTTCTGCTTGGAATAGAATTTTTTGTAAAATTCTTCAACTAGCTTGGCCCATGTCGTGATGGACCCGGCCTGTAAGGCATAAAGCCAAGTTTTAGCCTTTTCTTTTAGGGAGAAAGGAAATAATCTAAGTTTAAGGGCCTCCTCAGTCATGTGATTGATTCTCATGGTCCCACAGATGTCCTCAAATTCCCTAACATGTTGATATGGGTTTTCCTGGTCTAACCCACGGAATACTGGGAGCATCTGGATCATGCCAGATTTCAGTTCAAATGTAGCATTGGTCTGAGGCAGGATGATGCAAGACGTTTGAGTTGTCCTGGTGGGGTACATGTAGTCCTTCAAAGTCACGGGTGGGTCCACTTGATCAGCCATCCTAACAATTTCTTCAAAAATGGAGGACTTTCCGACAACAGTTAAGGCTAATTCGGGCTCATCCTGACTAACCTTTTACTCTTGCGTACCCACAGTTTCTCTCTCTCAGGTCTAGAGCACATGCATCGGGTTCAACCTTAAAGAAATGCAAGCCTAATCTATATGCGGGGTCCTAATGGTCTTACTAGATGATGCACAAGCAGTCAAGCAGAAAGATTGAGCACAAGAAAATATCCTAGTGTTAGCCTAACTCACTAGACAGCTCCTAACTGGTTTGAAGAGTGCACTAAGGCCTCCAATCCGGTCTTATGAAGCCAAATTGACCAGGTAAGTCCCCAGGATGAGTGGTGGGGTCACAATGCGCTTGGCAAGGGTCCTGCTTAAGAACCAAACTCCTAGAACAGAGACTGCCACCCTTTTTGGTAGGGACAGGACTTACCTAGACATCAACTTGACCAAAGAGCGCAACTGGTGCAACCTTTTGTGGTCTTCGTCCTACTGAGCTCGAGTCTTATGGTCTCGTTTCTACTTGATTTTAATTAATATTTAAGTTACTATGTGAGAGGTGGTTAAGCCTAATTGGGCAAGGATCTGGTGATGAAATCCAGACCTTATCTTTTTGGGGTGGATTGCCCTTAACTAAGTGTGCGTCCAATTAGATGGTGTGTCAATCACGCATTCACACTTTGCAAAAATCTAAATCACCCAAGCCCCCCTTGCAAGTAAAAGGTTCGTGGGGTACAGTTTCAAAACTCTTACAGTGGGCCCACGCTAATCCTTAAACTGTGTAAGCGTAACCTCTTTTGGCAGATTTTGCAATTCTGAGAGCAATCTGAGAGCAACTTGTTTGCTTAGAGCAAATCCATGTAGTTTCCTATTTTTGTGCAACTCTCCTCTTAGCAAGGTAACCTATCAAAAAAAAAAAAAAGAGTCTTGTTAGTAATTCCTAAGTTAAGAAACCAAATCAAATTCTATCATATCCTAATTTAATCAAGACATTAGTTAAACCAATCTTTTTTTTTTTTGTGTTTTTATTTACTGAAATTCGGAATTAAAATAAATCCTTCAAAAAAAAAAAATTTTGGTTTTTTTTATTCCAAAAATTCAATTAATAAAAAAAATATCAGAAAAAATCAATAAGAAAAAAATATCAGAAAAGTCTAAAAAATTAGCAAGGTGAAATTCTAACTAATACTAATTGCAAAGAATACTACTAAAGCAAATTAGATGCCTAAACAACTAATACAACCTAAATATATATGAGCATGCATATGAATCTAATGAAAATAAAAAAAAAATTCAGATTTTTAATAAAAACTCAGATTTGGCTCCCCGGCAACGGCGCCAAAAACTTGATGTGAATTTAATTTCAATCTTTTAATACTGCAAATGCACAGTTGTCTTTTTGAGACAGTGGCAAGTGTACAGGTCGAATCCCACAGGGAGCACTACTAAGTCAAAATTTAAAATCTAATTTTTTTATAATGATCAATCAAGATTTAAATGAGAGATAAGGCTACTATGCAAGATGAACAGATAACAATAATGGTAAAGGTAGATCAGAGCAACAAAGTATCCATTAATTAATTTTAATTCTCAAACCACAAACTTTAATTTTGTCTTTTGCCTTGCAAATAACTCAGATCAGAAACAACTCAATGTTTCTGATCTGGAAGATATTCTTTTTAAAAAAATCAATTCTTAAGCAGAAGAACCCAAGATCTCCATCGCCTCATAAAAATATAAATTACTTTGAGCGTCAGTTAACAAATTAAGCATAAAATATCAAAGGTATAAAAACCTAAGTATATCCTATCAAAAAAAGATTAATTGATCAAAAATAAATTTATTTAAAAATATAAAGAGGAGGTTTGCCTGTGGCACAAAGGCAGATCTATTATTATATTAAATAATGCATCATAAGGACAAAAGAGTTAAATTAAAGACATAGAACGAAAATAAAATTACTTGACTTCGCTTTGTGCTCCGATCCAAAAGAATTTACTCCTCCATTGCAAAAGATATGATTTCCATTGAATACTTCATGGCAATTACAACTTCTCCTTCACAAAGATTCTCCTTCAAAATAAATCCTTGGACATGGCCCAAGGCTACCAAAAGAATAAAAGAGAAAAGAAACTAGCTAATGGAAAAGAAGAAAGAAAGAAGGGAATATATGAGAGAGATAGAGAGTTCCACGTGAGACAATTTTTTGGAGAAGGGGTTCCTTGTTTTGGACGTCCAAAGCCTTCTTTAAATAGGGCATGGGCTCCCTAGTCTTTCTCTCTAGATCCTCTTTTTTAGCAAAAGAATCTTCCTTCTTTGGTAAGTCTTCTTCTTGCTTTCCAAGTTAAGGTGAGTTTCTTAGTAACTTTTGGAGAGATTTTAACTTTTTGGACAAGACTTGCTTAGTTAGATTCCCTAGCCAACAAGGACTTCCTCTTAGATTCTCTTTACTTGGAAATTTCCCATGCTATGGCCCACTCTCTTTCATAAGTTCAAATCTGAAATTGAATTTGCAACAAAGCTTTGGCAAATGGTGTGGGACCACATAAGTAGTGCAAACATCTTGAAGTGATATGGCTTGGACATTCTTTGTAAATTTCTTCTCTTAATTTCTTTTCAAGGTGGGTCCTAATTAACTGAAGATTCCCTAAAAAAAATAATAATAATAATTCAGCCATAATATGTATAAATTAAATTTATAAATGGCATGCATGGGACCCAAATGAGATCAAGCACATAAATGCACCACTAGATGATTTTTGATGCAAGAATCAAAAAGCTAATTGGTGTGACAGTAAGATGATGTAAACCAAAGATTTCATAAAATTCATGCAATATTGATGATTTTGACTAAAATTCAACTTTAATGCTCAAATGCATGGAATTATGAAATTGAGTCCAAATTATCCTAATTAAGTCCACAAAGTAACATAAAATGATGATAAATACTACAATTTAATGGACTTATCAGTGGCTAATAGTAGCTACCGATTATTTCACCAAGTGGATAGAAGCTGAGGCATTATCTTCCATCACCGAGTAGGAAACGAAGAACTTCGTGTGGAAGAATATCGTCAAAAGATTTGGAGTCCCCCGAGCTTTGGTCTCGGACAACGGGACCCACTTCGACTCCAATTTTTTCAGAAACTTTTGCCAAGAGCTTGGCATCAGGAACTACTTTTCCACTCGAGCCTATCCACAAAGGAGCGGTTAGGCCGAAATTTGCAACGAAGTGGTACTCGATGGACTTAAGAAAATACTTGACCGAGCCAAAGGAAGATGGGTGGAAGTGCTCCCAAGTGTCCTCTTGGCATATGGAACTACCCCAAGGCGATCCACTTCGGCAACACTTTTCTCCTTGGCCTATGGAATTGAGGCCGTGATCCCTTTAGAAATCGGTCTTCCAACCCTGAGGTTGGAACTCTTTGATCGAGGCCGGAACAATGTGAATCTGGCCCGAGAACTTGACCTGGCTGAGGAACGAAGAGATGCAGCAGCTATCCGTCTGGCTTCTTGCCAGCAACAGTTGGCTAGGGGATACAACCAAAGAGTCAAAGAGAGGAAGTTTTCGGTTGGAGAACTCATCTTGAAGAAGACACTTCCTACAGATAAGAATCCCAATGAAGGCAAACTGTCTCCAAACTGGCACGGGCCATTCAAGGTGACCTCAACTGCCGGGTGACCTCCACTTCCCTAAAGAGCTATCACGACCATGGAATGCGACGCACCGCAAGAAATATTATTTATAAATTGTAATCTATTTATGGAATCGGTAATAGTATATTCTTGTGGAAGGATGTGTCGATATACGCCATGTTACAAAACTCAACAGCTATCTCAATTCGATTATGGAACCAACTACATGAAACGCCAAGTTACAAAACTCGGCAACTATCTACCCAACTGCTGCGAAGCTTAGGGAAATGAAGGAAAAGCCTTAAATGGTTAAGGCGCGCCAAGTTAAGTGAACTCGGCGTCTACCTTGGTGTTCGAAAATGCTTAAGTAGAACCAAGTATTCTACCACTGAAAAAAAGACCTTGTATTCATTTTGAGTGAAAGAACTTGATCCAATTTGCTCTCGTTCAGCTCTATTGGTGAACTAAGCTACGAAACAAACAAATTTGGTATTTGGATACAAACTCCTCGAGTTGGAGAACTTGAGGTTGTATAAGATTCTGGTTATTGAACCGAATTGCTCGTTCCGGTTATTGAACCGAACTTAGCATTTGTTTCGGTTATTGAACCAAACTCAGCATTTGTTTCGGTTATTGAACCGAACTCATTGACTTGAAGTTTCTTGAGTTAAAAGAAATAAGAGTAACGAGTTCTGGTTATTGAACCGAACTCAGTTACTAGGTTCCGTGAACCGAACTCAATTACTTAAGCAAATTTAGAAGAAAGCATGTAGAGAACTCTATTAAAAAACCGAAGTCAAACACATGAGAAAGATGAGAGAGGAAAATGAAATTTTATTCACAAAAGGAGTACAAGGTTTACAAAAGGTCATTACAAAAAAAAAGGAAAAAAAATACATAGAAGACTTTTATTCAGCGTCGGCCTCAGGACGTGCAGCTTTGGTCGAGGTGGCTTCGTGAGCAATCAGAACAACTTCAGGAACCTTGGGGGAAGGAACGAAACTCGGTTCGGGCGCCAGCCTTGGGAACTTGGCCGAATTTCTATAAGCTGGGTGGTCTTCGGAGACCCCAGCTACCTTCAATCCTCCCAGCCAACCGAGCTCCCACACTTTATCGCTTACATCGGGGACCTGGGCCTCGTACTACTGCGACGCCGCTTCCACCCCATCTTGGAAGGCGGCTTCGGTCTCGGCCTGGACTAAGGCCTTGTTTGGCATCTCTACTCTTTTTCTGACAGACCATTCAAAATAGAGCTGTTAAAAAAAGAGTTATAAAAAAACGAGGCTAGAACCAAAAAACGTGTTTGGTAATGAACGAGTCTACTTCAAATAGACCATTTGGTATGCCCTCTATTTACCTCTTTTTAGTGGGGTATCTTCTGTCATTATGTAAAAAATGAACTTATGCGCATTTTCATCAAAATATGCCCTTACACACATACCATAACATCATAATCTCTTATCATTTGAAAATTACAACAATTTCCATTCCAAAACCATCAAAAAATAAAACAAGAAAATTCATTTCACTTCATATTAATATTCAAACATCGTTTCAACAAAATAAACCCAACCCAACAAAATAGTTGATAGAAAATTAACCGCACCCTTAAAAAACACAAATTTAAAACTATCACTTCAAAGTTTAAGAAATCGTGCTCAAGTTACATATAGTCTCTTTAGCTCTTTGCTTCAAAAGTTGCTTCGGGACCTCCTTGAAAGTCCTGGGATCCTAACCCTAGGGGGGGGGGGGGGGGTGTGAATAGGGTGTGCTACAAATATGACCAATTTAGACAAATTTTAACTTCTTAATATAAACGAGTCACAAGTGATGATTAATCAAATAAGATGCGGAAGCTAATATAAACAATCACCACAAGCATACACCACAGCACAAAGGTTTATAGTGGTTCGGCCTCAATGCCTACGTCCACTACCGGCTTGTGATCCAATCACCCCACCGGATTTCCACTAATTATGCTTTTTACTAGGCTAAGCAATAACCTTTACAATGTTGTTTTTCTAGGCTAAACAACGACCTCTCAATGTGCTTTTCTAGGCTAAGCAATAACCTTTACAAGATGCTTTTCTTAGGCTAAGCAATAACCTTTACACATGAAGGATTTCTCAAAGAAGGTGTCTTCACAAAAGAACACTCTAAGAGATACAATTTAAGCACAATTGAATTGCCTCTTAAATAGGCTCATATGAAAGTGAAATTCAAATTACAAACATACACTAGAATAAGCTAAAGTGTGTGCACAAGTGTATGAATGCTTTACTTCAATCAATTTCTACAATGAAGCACTTAAATGAATGCTTGATGCATTTTAAAATCAAAGCTTAGAAAAAGATGATTGAAGATAAATGCTAATCACTGAAAGTCCACGAGGATCCTAACCCTAGAGGGGGGGGGGGGGGGGGGGGTGAATAGGGTGAGCTACAATTGTGACCAATTTACACCAATTTTAACTTCTTAATATAAACTAGTCAAATGTGATGATTAACCATACAATATGCGGAAGCTAATAAAACAATCACCACAATAGCAAGCACCACAACACCAATGTTTATAGTGGTTCGGCCTCAATGCCTACGTCCACTACCGGCTTGTGAATCCAACACCCCACCGGATTTCCACTATTTATGCTTTTTACTAGGCTAAGCAATAACCCTTACAATGTTGTTTTTCTAAGGCTCAACAACAACCTTTACAAGATGCTTTTCAAGGCTAAGCAATAACCTATCAATGTGCTTTTAGAGGCTAAGCAATAACCTTACACAATTCAAGATTTCTCAAAGAAAGTGTTTACTCAACACTCTAAGAGATTACAATTTAAGCTCAAATGAAATTGCCTCTTGAATAGGCTAATATGAAAGTTTAAAACAAACTCACACAAACACTCTATGCATGCAAAAGTATATGCTCATGATGTGTGTGTGTGATGACTCCAATCAAGTTTAAAATGAAGGCTCACTCAATATATTGCTTAAAGCAATTCAAAGTTTAAAGCTCATAAAAGATTTGATTGAAGTCTTATGCAAATCACATGTATGAAATTCAACTTGTTTATGACATAAAAATCAAGAACTAACAAGTTGTATAAAAATGACTAATTTAGAACATGTGATGCATGTGCATGTTGTTTTCAAAACCAAATAAATTTTACTAAGCTTAAATGAATGAAAACAACAAGCAATGTTTCAACCAAGTAAAAGACTCATGCTATGTAAGAAAAACAAAGATTTTGTCTAAGCATGATTTAAAAAGTTAACAACTTGGATTGAAAACAAAGGTGAAGAATCCAATCTTAATTAGACCAAAGATTAGAAGAAGAATGGATTCAACACATCATAGTTATTATGTTAAATATCATATACCAATAGTTTAAACAAAGCACATAACTATGATTAATAAAGGTAGAGCTTACTTGGTGGTTTAACTTAATAATCCAAGCTTTAGCTCTCCTAATTGCCTCCTAGCCTTTCCAACTTCATCCCCTTTCAATGGCTCCAAAATGCTCTCAAAGGTTCAAGTTTCAAGCCTTGAAAAAGGTTGGAAATGAATGGACTTTATAGCCAAAAAGTTGCCAACGGCTAGTTCTCGGTCGACCGGCAAAGAGGTCTCGGTCGACCGGGAAGGCACAACGGTCATAAAAATGACCGTTGGAGGCTTACAGTTCAAAAACTGTACACTTGCCCTGCAGTGTTCTCGGTCGACCGAGACCCAGGTCTCGGTCGACCGGCGACACTGCCGGGACACCCCCAAAAATTCCAACTTTTGCATTTTGAAGATTTTCTTTGTGGAATTTTGTGGGTCACTAAACCAAGCTTAAAAACATGTTTTAAAACATTTAAAAACATGAAACACACAAAGCCTAAAAAGATTCAAAGGTTTAAAACCAAAGGCTAGCTTGATTTGATAAAACTCTTTTCAAATGAAAATGCATACAAAAATGATTCTTTTTGTGAAGAATGTATGCAAGGCTCAAACCTACAAACTCAAGATGATTTTCCAAATATAATGCACAAGGATATAGGTTTTCAAAAGAGTTTGGGTTTCAAAACTAATGCATCCAAGTTTAAAACCAAAACATGCATATAACAAATACTTTTCCAAATCTTAAAAGCTATGCATGTATAAAACTAGATTTCAATGTTTCTAAAAACAATGCATGTGTGAAATATCAAATGATGCTAAAGTGCAAATGCATCCATCAAATTGCAATTACAAAATCCCTAACAATCTCCCCCTTTGCAATTTGATGGCAACTTACTCATCATTGAAATTACACACCAAGGTCTTCAGCTCCCCCTCAGCTGGACAAGTCTTGAAATCTTCTTGGATGCTTCTTCTCTTAGCTTGGGCTCTTGAGCTCTTTTCTTCAATCTTCTTGATGCTTGGAGCTTGATCATTCTTCAAGCTTTCTTGCTTCTTTCTTTCTTTATCCAAGCATCTCCTTTAGCTCCAAGCTTTCTTTCTTCTATTTGCTCTCCCCCTTTGACCATGCCTTTCTCTCCCTTTGGCAAGCTATGCATTCTCTCCCTTTGAAGAAGATCATACACAACTCTCTCTCCTTAGGAAGCTTAGACATTCTCTTCACCCTTCTTGGGAGCTTGAATACTTTCTCCCCCTTTGATGGATAGGAGATCTTCGAGTACTTGAACTCTCGAACTCTCTCCCCCTTTGAAGAGTAGGAGATCTTTGAGTCACACTTGAACTCTCTCTCCCCCTTTGACATTAAATTGCAAAGGTACCTACACACATGAGACAAGAAGAATACCTTTAGTAGCACCTGTTAACAAATGAAATCGAAAATGAAATACGTAACAGGCTATCATGTATGAAAGTTAACTCTAAGGGCTCAAAGGCAATCTAAGGGTCAATTTGATCAAAACTAATACTTCCTATGAAGGTTTACACTCCCCCTCAATCCATTCTCTTCTTTTGTCAAGCTTTTGACAAGATATAACTATTAGATTCAAGAAGTAGATGGTTCAACCAAATGAGGGTCAACTTCAAGGAAAGAATTAGATTCATATAACTATAAAGGCTCATATGATCAAATTACCAAAAGAGAGCAAGGTCTAACGGGAAAAGCAATCATGGATACCAATTGAAATAAACATATCAATTGAGATTAAAGGATGTGACTATAAACTCAATCACTCTAAAATGGATTTAAGAGTATAACTATTATGAAAAATCCAAATTAGAGCTATCCATGATGTGGGGTTTACTCAAACATAGCATCAATCAATATTACTTATGAAAATCATATGCTATGTAAGTTTTGAAATCATTTCATTCAAACAATAAATATGACTATTAATGTGCAAGAATGAATGAAATGAATTTCAATCATGAAGCCAACCTCAAATAATAACCAACCAATATTATTAACACATAAACATGGTGGTCATGAGATATACCTATATGAGCAAAAGAGGTGGCAATCATGAACATTATGATGCTAATGGTGTGTGACATGGAACAATCATATTACTTATCAAGTTCAATCCAATGCACACAAGATTTATCACATTCACAAGAAATCAAATCAATCAAACATTATACCAAATGAAACCAATTGACTTTGACAACATGATAAAGGGCAAGAATGTGACAAAAATTCCATCAAGCACCATAAATGCATATTCATCACTTTTAAGGATATAACTATTGAGCATAGTGATGAACAAGGCAAATTGCAATGCAAAAGGATATGACTATGAAATGCATGCAATTTCCAAAGTGTCAAAATCATATGAATTCAACTACTAAGATATCCATCAACCATCATAAATGCAAGGAATGGATTTCAAAGAGTTTCATATGATTAAGATCACTACTTATGAAGTTGAAACATGTATAAGGATGACACCAAGAGAATCTACATGAATCAATATCATAACCATCCAAAAAGAAATGACTATAAGGCATAGAGGATGGATTTGGGTTCTAATATGGTTTCTACAAATATTGCTAAGATCACAACCATACATGGAACCAATAGTCATTTGCATATAACAAGAATGTAAATAAACAAGCAAGGATGCAAACAACATACATTTCCATTTCTAAGATAATGAAACCAAAAGAAAAGGAAATGAATACATGGAACATGCTATAGAAGAATATAACTAATGATGTTATAGGCAAATCCATTCAAACAATCTTCAAATCATTTTAATGAACAAAATCCAACAATGAGCATAAAAGAGAAAGATTTTGAAGATCAATTTTCAACATTGTATTTTAAAAGATATAACTTAATTGAAACACATACAAGTTGATTTTTCAAAACAATGTTCTCCATATAAAAGTATAACTTAGAAATCCATGGAAAACTTGAATTGATACAAATCATTTGTTCAAAAAATCTTACTATGACATATACACAAATGATTCAATAACAATTGATCATGAAAAATCTAGCTATGAAAGCTTTTGAAATCACAATCAATTGATCATGTAGAAATGCAATGCAAAACATAAAACTAAATGTGAGCAAAAAGCAAATCAAACATGATGAAATTATAATCAAGAGATTTTGAAAACCATGACATGTAACTAGAATAGTGCATGAAGACAAAATCAATTGATCATAAAGAAACAATGCATTTTAAATAAATGTAACTAAAAGAAACAAAATGCAAAGCAACATGACCAACAAAGTGATTTAACTTAAAAAGAATAGGTTGGTCAAGGAGGTTCAAGGCCTTAAGGTTTGTCTAGGTAAATAACTTTTGGAATCCATCTAAGGTCTTGAGAGGGTTGAACTTTGAGGTCTATTTTGGAAGTCTCACCAACTATAGGAGATTTAACTTGATAAATTTTCAATTTAAACTTATCACCATGATATTTAGATTTGACTAAATTTAGCTTGGAATGGTGATTAGTCTTTTGAGGTTGGTGAGTTTGTTTCTTAGGGGATTGCTTCACTTTTCTTTTCTTCTTATTTTCTCCCTTTCTTTGACTTTTGAAATTTAGATTTAACTTTGTAATTTTCTTCAAAAGTTCTTTCATGTTTTGACTTAAGGGAGGTAGGTTGAGAAGCTTTTTGTTAATAGATTCTTTTAAACTTGGTTTGACTTGTTTAACCCTTTTAGAATCTATCTTTGGAGACTCCATTTTAAGAGATTTAACTTGTTTAGTCTTTTTGGAGTCTTTCTTCATTTTTAGTGTCTTACCCTTCATAGGTTTTGATTCTCCATTCTTTAGTTCAAAGATGGGCTTAGACACATAGCTTCTTTTTCTTAGTTTGCACTCAAATTTTAGATGTCCTTCTTTACCACAATAATGACATTTAATTTTGGACATTTGAGAGAGAGTGCTAGAGAATGAGGACTCACCTTTCACAAAAGTGTTGGTGAATTTAGGGTCATGTGACATATTCCTATTAAATCCAAGACCCGTCCTATCTCCATGAGATTTACCCAATTTAAATAATTTTTCAAGTCTTTCTTCACTTTGGGTAAACTTGCACTCATACTTTTGTTTATAACTTTCAAGTTGAGTGACTTGGGTTTTAAGGGTTGAATTTTCATTTTTAACTTTAGTTAGTTCATTTTCAATTCCCTTAAATTTGCTTAGCTCTTCATTGGCAAGTTTTAACTTAGCTTTAAGTTCATTAACTATATTAGATCCAAGTTCTAGAGTTTTTACATTACTTTGTGCATTAGACAAGTTTTCATTTGAAATTGTCAACTTGGATTTTAAATAGTTAATGTTTTCATCTTGTCTTTTAATTGTATCTCTTAGGTTTAAATTTTCATTTTTAAGCTCATCACACTTTATCTTAATTTCATTTAATTCATCTTGAGTATTAGATAAATTTTCCTTAGAGATAGTCAATTTAGATTCAAGATTGTTAAAGTCTTTGTCTTGCCTTTTTACAAACTCATCTCGAAGAAAACATCTCTGATCAAGAAGAACATAATGAATTACATCCTTCGTATTCCTCAATAAATGTATTAAGTGCTCAAGACAAATTCATCATTAATGCTATTACTCTCAAACAATTTATTGAAGAAAACTCTTTTGAAAAAATTTCTAATCTTAATTTTCAACCTGTTTCTATACTTTCAAATATTGGAAAAATCAATCAAATAAATCTACTTATATCTAATAAAGAAAAATATATTGAAAATCTTAAAAATGATATTTTTCTCTGTCGAATTGAAGATCAATTAAAATCAAATTCATCTGAAAATAAAATTAATAATTTTCAAACCTCTCTAATAAATGAATGTTGTTCTGAAATACCTTCTGCCTTCTGGCATAGAAAAAAGCATCTAGTCTCCTTACCATATATTTCTACTTTTAATGAAAGAGATATTCCTACTAAAGCAAGACCATCTCAAATGAGTCCTAGACTCTTAGACTTATGTGATAAAGAAATTAAAGATTTACTTCATTGATAAAATATTTCTTACAATAAGAGAAGACTGGGATGGCTCTGATACCAATTGGACGAGACCGGGACCGAACCAGTTAACTCTAAGTAAGACTGAATTGAAAGAAAGGAATTAGAGTAAGACTGAATTGAAAGAAAGGAAAGAAAGCGGAAAATTTACAAGTGTAAGTATTTGATGATGTGAGACAAGGGCTCACAATCCCTATTTATAGACCTTCATACTGAATTACATTTGAAATGTATTTGAGATCCGCAATGGGATAAGATGTATACGTCATTTGCACTGTATCACTGTCGCATATAATATGCATTACTGTTGCTGCTGCATGAGTGAGATGACTTTATTGCTGAAGGACGTCATTGAATTTGCTGCTGCATGCGTCTGACAGTCGGCGGCGAAATTATCGCTGTATTTGCTGCAGGGAGCAGGATATACTGTATGCTCAGCTGACGCGGCGGAGACTGCAGGCACTTGAGACTGAATTGTTGACTTTAAATTCCTTAATACTTTATTTGAAATAGTAGTCTATGGAATACTTTAATAAGAATAGTAATCCATAGCTCACAATTGTGGACTTTTGGAATTTTTTATACTTTTTTTTTTTTTTTTTTTTCAAATGAAAGCATTCGAAAGAACTTTATATGAGTGAGGCACATGAAAATGACATGTATTGTTTATAAAAGCATGATGGTGACAAGAATTTATGGCTTGACTTCATGGAGGCTAGGAATTGATGAATGAGATAATGAAGCTTCATTATTTGCAGGACACATGGCTGCATGGGGAGAGTTGTGCTGACTTTGGGGACTGCATTGAAAATTGCATTCGGACATCTGTATTGCTGAATTAATTCTGCATGGAGGTGGATGAAGGCTGTATTCGATAGCGAGATCTGCATTGGAATTTGCATGAGATGCATTTGATAGAGCTGTATGTAGACAGATATTTCTTTATTTTAGAATTCATCTGCTGCTCCAGACGGTGGCAGTGTTGCATCAGAATCATCTTTATTGACGGAACCATGAGAAGAAGATACTTCTTGAACGAATCCGCTGTATTTATTCATAAGGGGATTTCTGAGAAATAAAATTTCATTCTGCATACGCTGAATTTCTTTGAGAAGATCCATATGCTGCTGAGTATTGATTGGAGTTGCAGGAGATGAGGTTGTACCATGAACAGCATCTTTGAAGCTCTTTGATAATTTTGGATTAGGAGTGATCTGCTTCTTGATTTGAGGAATAGCGGTATTGGGTTGTATAATAAGAGAAGCTTGAGGAGAGGAATGATGAGATTTATTGAGAAATTGAGAAACGTCAAATTTATCCCACCATTTAATATAAGAAATACGAACAAAACATGATGGCTTCATTTCTTGGGATTTACCATATTCCCATCGGAAAATCCATGGAATAGTGGATGAAGAAATAAATTTTAAGAAGGAATATGAAGGTTCAGCAATTTCAAAACTGGATTGAGATTCAAATGCTTGATAATAGCTTAATAAAGCTTCTGGAAGGATGCAGGATTGTGCACCAAAACGGAGCCACCAATTATGCCAGAACCAACAAGGAATATTTTGATTGCATTTGGATGAAAAGCTAAGGTACCAAGAATGAGATCGTTTTGAATTTTGATATAATAAAGTATATTCCCAAGCATTCATATAGTCATAGTAGTCATAGGGCCAAGAACTCCCATTGGGATTGGTGACAGTTTTTGGTGAGAATAGATTGTCGGCCCAATCAGTGATTGTATGAATATGCATAATCTTTATTTTTGAAAAGGCATGTTCTCCATCTCTATCTTCATGAGTGATGATAGCACTTTTTGACTGAATTAGAATAGCTTCATAGTACTTGTGAGAAATATTGGGGGCTTTTGGAACAAAATGGCAATTTTTTCTGTAGAGTTTTGAGAGAATTTGATCAATTGTAAGGTTGGCATGGATTTTATCATCAAGGAAGAAAAGGGCATATTCAAAGATCTTTATGTATTGAGATTTTTTGAAAGGATTGGAACGATAGGGTGCTTGCAGCATGGGAGAAGGATTTAAGGCATTGAATTTATTGTTGGAAAGAATATTTATTGTATCAATGACTGGATTTTTTCCTTTTCCTCTTGGATGCATCTTTCTTCACCTTGTTTCTACCCTGTAAAAATTCACGAGATAGAAAATCGGGAAGAGAATTTGAAGAACCTTTTATATATTCAATGTCAAAATCAAAAATAGCAAGTAAAGCTTGCCAACGAGCAAAAATTTGTTTTGATGCAAGGTTTTTGACATCATTTTCCAAAACTTCTTTTGCAGATTTGCAATCAATTCGTAAGAGGAATTTTTGATTCAAAATATCACTTTGAAATTTGAGTATGCATGAGACTATGGCAAGGACTTCTTTCTTTATTGTAGAGTAATTTTGTTGAGTAGTATTCCAAGTGCCAGAATAAAATCTAATAATTTGTTCCTTTGATTGTGCAGTTCTTTGAAGTAGGATTCCACCAAATCCTATTTCTGAAGCATCTGTTTGGATTATTTTAAATAAATCTGGATTAGAAATATTTAAGCATGGTAATGTTTTCACTTTTTGTTTTATTTTTTGTATTGCTTCTGTATGTTGAGGAGTCCATTGTTCTGCCGAATTTTTTAAACATTTTTGTAAAAGATTTCTTTCTTTAGAGAGGTTTTGATAAAAATCAGATACATAGTTAAGACATCCTAAAAATCTTTGTAATTGTTTTTTATCTGTTATTTCATCAGGGAAATTGTCAGCAAATTTGATTACTCTTTCAACAGGAGTTATCATTTTGTTTGATATTTTATAGCCAAGAAATTGTATTTCTGTTTGAAAAAGTTTTATTTTTCTTTGAGAAAGGACTAAGCCATTTTTCTTTATGATCCATTTGAAAGTCTTTAAATGTTTCCAGTGATCATCAATAGATTTAGAAAAGATTAAAATATCATCAATGTAAACAATTGAGAAATTTTTATAAGGGTGAAAGATTTCATTCATCATTTCTTGGAAGGCTGAAGGAGCATTTTTTAGCCCAAAAGGCATGACATTCCATTCATAATGGCCAAAAGGGACAGTAAAGGCGGTTTTATAACGATCGTTTTCTTCGACCTGTATTTGCCAAAATCCTGATTTGAGATCAAATTTTGAAAATATAAAGGCTTCATATAAACGAGTAATAAGATCTTGTTTATTAGGAATTGGATATCTGATTGATTGAAGGACTTTATTTAATGGTTTATAATTGATGACGAGGCGAGGAGCCCCTCGTTCCTTTTCAGGTGCATTTTCAACATAAAAGGCTGCACAACTCCAAGGAGAATGTGATTTGCGGATTAATTTCTTTTGAAGTAAATCTTTAATTTCTTTATCACATAAGTCTAAGAGTCTAGATGGACTTTATAGCCAAAAAATGATGAATGGTATACAAATTCCATTACCAAATATCATTACCATTAATGGTATACAACTGTCACTCTAAAAATCAAAGAATTTAATTTATCTGTTGACTGTTTAATTGACAGTGGAGCAGATGTAAATTGCATCCGTGAAGGATTAATTCCAACAAAGTATTTTGAGAAAATAAAAAATTACACCATTGGCACAGCAAATGGAAAGAATATAATAGTCAATTATAAGATTCCAAATGCTCATATCTGTAAAAATGGAAAATGCATTCAAACTTCCTTTGCTGTCACAAAAACATTAACAAATGATGTCATCTTAGGAACACCCTTCTTATTAAAAATTCAGCCATTTTCTGTCAATACCGATGGAATTCATACATCAATTGATGATAAGCCTATCAAATTTGAATTCATAGAAAGCCCAAGGCTTGGTAGAATAAATGGAATTAATATTTAATTGCATACATCTTCATATTTCCAAAATACAGTTTTATTGCATCAATAAAGAATTTTTATTACTAATTTCATTTCCTCTCCCCATAGGAAACCAATCATGTCTTCCAAAGATAAAGGCAAACAACCAATAGATTCAGATAAAGCCTCTGTTCCTGTTCATGAAGAACTACCCTTTCAAATACCTTTTCCATCCTTCTATCCAGCACCCTCTGCTGCTTCTCAAACCCTTATTGATAACATTTGGAGTGCATGCCTTACTGGCCAACGTAATTTACTAATGCGAAAGCACCTATCTGATTTGTCTAATCATATCAAATATTTGGAATCAAAAATTCAAATGCTTGAACAACAATGTGCATCGTCATCCTGGACTTACTGAATATGGAATTCTTAATATTCTGCGCAATATGATACTATATACAAATGCAGGCATTTATTATCTAACCTCAATCCAAAAAACTAGTATCCTAAATTCAGTCAAACTAACTGAAGAAGGTAAACCCATTATTAATACCAATAATCAGCCAATTTCTAATAATAAAGACGGTTGAAGAAACCCTCTCAATACAGCAAAATGAAGAAAATCTACAAGTCATTCCTGCAGAAAAAATTGAAATCCATAAATCAAAATACAAATACATGCATATAGCACTTGTTCAAGTTGCAATAAAGCCATTAACCAGACTTGGTTTGAATACATCCTGTCTCGCATGTCTTCGATCTCGAACATATGCGAGACAGGATGTATTCAAGGCATGATCTATGGCAATACACAAGCTGAAATCATTAAATCAATAATAATTGGATTTACTGGCCAACTTCATGGCTGGTGGGAATATTATCTAACCTCAATCCAATTTTTTGAATTAAATCACCATATGTATAGTTAGCATAATTTAATCTTCCATTATTTTGTTCTCGTAGAACATTTTTTACTTTTTCTGCAAAATGAGTTGGAAGGCCAGAAACATATCTCAACACGAATCAACTTCTTCAGCTCCGTATAAAATATCCAGAGATGTCCCTTCATTATGTTCAGAATTTATTACAAAATTGACTTTAGACAAAAGGCCATTAAAACTCCCTGCTGACTTTCAAAATGACATTTCTTTAAGAATCAATCCTTTAGACAAAGGTAAATCAATAAATGAAGGCTCCTCAATTAATGCAGTCATTGAAGGAACATCAATTCAAATGTCTTCAGACACTCATACTGACACTTCAACAGATGACTCTGACGATCAATGTATCCCTGAAATTAATAGAATTTTCAATCCTAAAACTCATACATCAAAAACAAAAAATTATTACAGTAGACCCACTCCAATGAATCTCCAATTTGAAGAAATTCCTGATATAGCAAATTGTAAATATGATGGTAGTTCATTAGTCGAATGGAATATTGATGGACTTACTGAATATGGAATTCTTAATATTCTGCGCAATATGATACTATATACAAATGCAGGCATGATCTATGGCAATACACAAGCTGAAATCATTAAATCAATAATAATTGGATTTACTGGCCAACTTCATGGCTGGTGGGAATATTATCTAACCTCAATCCAAAAAACTAGTATCCTAAATTCAGTCAAACTAACTGAAGAAGGTAAACCCATTATTAATACCAATAATCAGCCAATTTCTAATGCTGTTGAAACACTAATTCATAATATTTTAATCAATTTTTCTGGAAATGTTAGTGATCAAATTGAAAAATACAGAGAACAATTAATCAATCTTCGATGTCGAACTTTATCTGATTTCAGATGGTATAAAGATGTCTTTTTATCCCTTGTTTTTCAATTATTCAATTCTGATGAAGATTTCTGGAAAGAAAAATTTATTTCTGGCCTTCCAACTCATTTTGCAGAAAAAGTAAAAAATGTTCTACGAGAACAAAATAATGGAAGATTAAATTATGCTAACTATACATATGGTGATTTAATTCAAAAAATTTCACGTGTTGGTATGTCTATTTGCAGTGATATGAAAATTAAAGCCGATTTACATAAACAAAAGAAAATTGGTATCAGAGCCATCCCAGTCTTCTCTTATTGTAAGAAATATTTTATCAATGAAGTATCAATTCCTTTATCCATTTTGATAGCTCTTTAAGCTTTCAATTATTTCAATTTATTTGCAAAATTTTGCATGCATCATGTCTCTTTCCTTCTTTGGTTATTTGTTTGTTGTTTGCATAGTAGAATCGAATCTATGTTAGGTAGCTGCATTTCTGAATTTTGATCTAACTTGACTAGATAGAGTTAATTGGTTGTTGTTGCTAAAAGGAGTGATTTGGGTCCGAGGCCCCCTTGTCGCGTCGCCTTTGTTGCCCGTTAGCCAGGAGAGCGTTTAGGGCTTTGTGGCGTAAATCGTTGACAGGCCACCAATCATTCTGATTAGTGATTATAATTAATTAATGATGTCTGGAATTTTTAGATCATTCGGAAGAAATTCATCTTCTAACACAGCTTCTAATTCTTCTTCTGCATCATCATCCATCATGCCAATAATCAATAAAATTTCAATTAAAAATCTTGAAGAAATAAGTTTTGATGATTTAGAAAAATCAATCCAAGATTGGACAATACCTAAAGTCTCTTTAAAAGAAATTTATAAAGAAGGATCTTTCATACAAAAATCAAATTATGTAATAAAGACGGTTGAAGAAACCCTCTCAATACAGCAAAATGAAGAAAATCTACAGGTCATTCCTGCAGAAAAAATTGAAATCCATAAATCAAAATACAAATACATGCATATAGCACTTGTTCAAGTTGCAATAAAGCCATTAACCAGACTTGGTTTAAATACATCCTGTCTCGCATATGTTCGAGATAGAAGACATAATTCATTCAGAGATTCCCTAATCGGGATGGTAGAAGCCAGTCTTCATGACGGCCCTGCCTTTTTTAATTGTTTCCCCAATTACACCGTATCACTCAGTGATCCCGGTGCTCATGAAGCCATCACTCTAGGAATACATACAAAAGGATTCAATATGAAACCTCAATCTCAAAATGTTGCAATAGTATACAGAATTTATTATAAAGCAATGAATACAATTGTCCCTGAAATAGCATATTCATCTCAAATCAAAGGAGTAACCACCTTATTCCTTACAAATTTTCGAAATAAAGTCACCACCCCCAAACTCATCACATGGGAAGATGTAAATCTTTCTGGAAAATGGGAGCTTGATGAAGCTCAACAAATCACACCTTTAATTAATGAAGATGTTGAATCTATTACAGAACATCCATCTGGAAAAGTAACAATAAATTTTGCCAATACACCAAGATCACACTTTTCATCCACAAAAAGATCAATCCCTTCAGACGCTGGATCTTATAAATCCGCTTCTTCTAATTTTCATCAAACATCTATTCCCACATCACCCCCAATACATCCTACAGGCATAGCTTTCCCTGTTTATTCAGACGCAAAAGATGAAGATATACAATCAGTAAAATTAACTGAATCCGATTTTAATGCATCAATTAATACAATTTCCTTAATTCATGAATCTAATGAAGTAATACATGATTTCAAAATTGATAAACAATTCCTTCAACAAGATTTATTAAAACATCCAAAGACAAAATGGTTTTTTACCAAATTCTCTAAATTTGAGAGATCTCAAGTAAAAGAATTATGGTATGAACAAATGAATCAAGAACGGCGAAATATCCCTTTCTTTGATTGGCTTTCGTCAAAAATAAATAAAAAAGGAACTGTAATGATGACTATTAATAAATCCACACAAACATGGGAAACCGAGAAAGGTAAAGTTGAATCGGTTCACCCCCCTTTAGAAACCATAAAGCATAAAGAAATAAATAATTCTTTAAAAACTAGTTTCCCGCAACCTACTCTCAATCTAGTTACCAAAGAGTCAACTACTACATTAAATACATTAAATACAACTTCTATAAACAAATCATTCTCTAAAGACTCTACCTTGAAACCATCAGTCTTACAAACTCATCTCGAAGACAACATCTCTGATCAAGAAGAACATAATGAATTCCATCCTTCCACTACCTCAATAAATGTATTAAGTGCTCAAGACAAATTCATCATTAATGCTATTACTCTCAAACAATTTATTGAAGAAAACTCTTTTGAAAAAATTTCTAATCTTAATTTTCAACCTGTTTCTATACTTTCAAATATTGGAAAAATCAATCAAATAAATCTACTTATATCTAATAAAGAAAAATATATTGAAAATCTTAAAAATGACATTTTTCTCTGTCGAATTGAAGATCAATTAAAATCAAATTCATCTGAAAATAAAATTAATAATTTTCAAACCTCTCTAATAAATGAATGTTGTTCTGAAATACCTTCTGCCTTCTGGCATAGAAAAAAGCATCTAGTCTCCTTACCATATATTTCTACTTTTAATGAAAGAGATATTCCTACTAAAGCAAGACCATCTCAAATGAGTCCTAGACTCTTAGACTTATGTGATAAAGAAATTAAAGATTTACTTCAAAAGAAATTAATCCGCAAATCACATTCTCCTTGGAGTTGTGCAGCCTTTTATGTTGAAAATGCACCTGAAAAGGAACGAGGGGCTCCTCGCCTCGTCATCAATTATAAACCATTAAATAAAGTCCTTCAATCAATCAGATATCCAATTCCTAATAAACAAGATCTTATTACTCGTTTATATGAAGCCTTTATATTTTCAAAATTTGATCTCAAATCAGGATTTTGGCAAATACAGGTCGAAGAAAACGATCGTTATAAAACCGCCTTTACTGTCCCTTTTGGCCATTATGAATGGAATGTCATGCCTTTTGGGCTAAAAAATGCTCCTTCAGCCTTCCAAGAAATGATGAATGAAATCTTTCACCCTTATAAAAATTTCTCAATTGTTTACATTGATGATATTTTAATCTTTTCTAAATCTATTGATGATCACTGGAAACATTTAAAGACTTTCAAATGGATCATAAAGAAAAATGGCTTAGTCCTTTCTCAAAGAAAAATAAAACTTTTTCAAACAGAAATACAATTTCTTGGCTATAAAATATCAAACAAAATGATAACTCCTGTTGAAAGAGTAATCAAATTTGCTGACAATTTCCCTGATGAAATAACAGATAAAAAACAATTACAAAGATTTTTAGGATGTCTTAACTATGTATCTGATTTTTATCAAAACCTCTCTAAAGAAAGAAATCTTTTACAAAAATGTTTAAAAAATTCGGCAGAACAATGGACTCCTCAACATACAGAAGCAATACAAAAAATCAAACAAAAAGTGAAAACATTACCATGCTTAAATATTTCAAATCCAGATTTATTTAAAATAATCCAAACAGATGCTTCAGAAATAGGATTTGGAGGAATCCTACTTCAAAGAACCGCACAATCAAAGGAACAAATTATTAGATTTTATTCAGGCACTTGGAATACTACTCAACAAAATTACTCTACAATAAAGAAAGAAGTCCTTGCCATAGTCTCATGCATACTCAAATTTCAAAGTGATATTTTGAATCAAAAATTCCTCTTACGAATTGATTGCAAATCTGCAAAAGAAGTTTTGGAAAATGATGTCAAAAACCTTGCATCAAAACAAATTTTTGCTCGTTGGCAAGCTTTACTTGCTATTTTTGATTTTGACATTGAATATATAAAAGGTTCTTCAAATTCTCTTCCCGATTTTCTATCTCGTGAATTTTTACAGGGTAGAAACAAGGTGAAGAAAGATGCATCCAAGAGGAAAAGGAAAAAATCCAGTCATTGATACAATAAATATTCTTTCCAACAATAAATTCAATGCCTTAAATCCTTCTCCCATGCTGCAAGCACCCTATCGTTCCAATCCTTTCAAAAAATCTCAATACATAAAGATCTTTGAATATGCCCTTTTCTTCCTTGATGATAAAATCCATGCCAACCTTACAATTGATCAAATTCTCTCAAAACTCTACAGAAAAAATTGCCATTTTGTTCCAAAAGCCCCCAATATTTCTCACAAGTACTATGAAGCTATTCTAATTCAGTCAAAAAGTGCTATCATCACTCATGAAGATAGAGATGGAGAACATGCCTTTTCAAAAATAAAGATTATGCATATTCATACAATCACTGATTGGGCCGACAATCTATTCTCACCAAAAACTGTCACCAATCCCAATGGGAGTTCTTGGCCCTATGACTACTATGACTATATGAATGCTTGGGAATATACTTTATTATATCAAAATTCAAAACGATCTCATTCTTGGTACCTTAGCTTTTCATCCAAATGCAATCAAAATATTCCTTGTTGGTTCTGGCATAATTGGTGGCTCCGTTTTGGTGCACAATCCTGCATCCTTCCAGAAGCTTTATTAAGCTATTATCAAGCATTTGAATCTCAATCCAGTTTTGAAATTGCTGAACCTTCATATTCCTTCTTAAAATTTATTTCTTCATCCACTATTCCATGGATTTTCCGATGGGAATATGGTAAATCCCAAGAAATGAAGCCATCATGTTTTGTTCGTATTTCTTATATTAAATGGTGGGATAAATTTGACGTTTCTCAATTTCTCAATAAATCTCATCATTCCTCTCCTCAAGCTTCTCTTATTATACAACCCAATACCGCTATTCCTCAAATCAAGAAGCAGATCACTCCTAATCCAAAATTATCAAAGAGCTTCAAAGATGCTGTTCATGGTACAACCTCATCTCCTGCAACTCCAATCAATACTCAGCAGCATATGGATCTTCTCAAAGAAATTCAGCGTATGCAGAATGAAATTTTATTTCTCAGAAATCCCCTTATGAATAAATACAGCGGATTCGTTCAAGAAGTATCTTCTTCTCATGGTTCCGTCAATAAAGATGATTCTGATGCAACACTGCCACCGTCTGGAGCAGCAGATGAATTCTAAAATAAAGAAATATCTGTCTACATACAGCTCTATCAAATGCATCTCATGCAAATTCCAATGCAGATCTCGCTATCGAATACAGCCTTCATCCACCTCCATGCAGAATTAATTCAGCAATACAGATGTCCGAATGCAATTTTCAATGCAGTCCCCAAAGTCAGCACAGCTCTCCCCATGCAGCCATGTGTCCTGCAAATAATGAAGCTTCATTATCTCATTCATCAATTCCTAGCCTCCATGAAGTCAAGCTTTAAATTCTTGTCACCATCATGCTTTTATAAACAACACATGTCATTTTCATGTGCCTCACTCATATAAAGTTCTTTCGAATGCTTTCATTTGAAAAAAGTATAAAAAATTCCAAAAGTCCACATTTGTGAGCTATGGATTACTATTCTTCTTAAAGTAATCCCTAGACTACTATTTCAAATAAAGTATTAAGGAATTTAAAGTCAACAATTCAGTCTCAAGTGCCTGCAGTCTCCGCCGCGTCCGCTGATATATGGTTACTGTATCAGCATGATAAAATGACAATAATAAATTTATATCAAAGGGTGAAGAAAATGCTTGAAGATAAATCTACTGACAAAACCTCTAAGAAACATAAAGATTTTCGATCACTTTCAATGAAAGATATTCTTTCCCAAAAACCAAGCTCTTCAAAACCTTTAACCCTTCAAGATCTCCATAATGAAGTTAATGAAACAAAACATGAAATTGCAAAATTAAAAGAAGAAGCAACCCAGGAAATTGCTAAATTAAAAACAAGAATTGAAATCCTTGAATTAGGTAAAGAATTCAGCTCAAATAATCAAGAAGATTCTAATCTCAAAAAAGAATTTGATGAAGAAATTCAAGAATTCGTAAATTCCATTACCAAATATCATTACCATAAATGGTATACAACTGTCACTCTAAAAATCAAAGAATTTAATTTATCTGTTGACTGTTTAATTGACAGTGGAGCAGATGTAAATTGCATCCGTGAAGGATTAATTCCAACAAAGTATTTTGAGAAAATAAAAAATTACACCATTGGCACAGCAAATGGAAAGAATATAATAGTCAATTATAAGATTCCAAATGCTCATATCTGTAAAAATGGAAAATGCATTCAAACTTCCTTTGCTGTCACAAAAACATTAACAAATGATGTCATCTTAGGAACACCCTTCTTATTAAAAATTCAGCCATTTTCTGTCAATACCGATGGAATTCATACATCAATTGATGATAAGCCTATCAAATTTGAATTCATAGAAAGCCCAAGGCTTGGTAGGATAAATGGAATTAATATTTAATTGCATACATCTTCATATTTCCAAAATACAGTTTTATTGCATCAATAAAGAATTTTTATTACTAATTTCATTTCCTCTCCCCATAGGAAACCAATCATGTCTTCCAAAGATAAAGGCAAACAACCAATAGATTCAGATAAAGCCTCTGTTCCTGTTCATGAAGAACTACCCTTTCAAATACCTTTTCCATCCTTCTATCCAGCACCCTCTGCTGCTTCTCAAACCCTTATTGATAACATTTGGAGTGCATGCCTTACTGGCCAACGTAATTTACTAATGCGAAAGCACCTATCTGATTTGTCTAATCATATCAAATATTTGGAATCAAAAATTCAAATGCTTGAACAACAATGTGCATCGTCATCCCTCCCTCCAATTGAATACAGACAACAAATCCTGGAAAGAGTTAATACTCTTCTTCCGGACGATTTATCTGCAAGAATTAGAGGGGAAACTCTCTCTTGTCAGATCATGGAGCGCCTAATAAATCAAGCATCCTATCTCAGCTGGGCCACTGGTTTTCCAAAGATGTTCCTGCCCGCTGATGAATTTGATATTTCTTATATTGAACAAGGTCTAGTTCATCGATTCATTCTCGACAGAGACAATTTAGCAATTCATCGACAGTTGCCTGCAATTGTCAAATATGCTCTCAGTTGCCTTGGCATCACCAAGCGCAATCTTCTCATGACAATCTCTTCCACTCTTGGAGAAAGAGATGAATTCCGGTTTTATCAACCATATCAATTATGGATCCTTATGAATTATGAAGACGGAGATTTATTCTGTCAGAAATACAGCCTTCCAATCAATGATTATGAACATCTTCCTGATCGCAATTGGAATCAAGCAGAACAATTTGAATCCTCAGATGCTGCAGATCTCAGTTACAGCCTGGAGCGTCTACAATTCTACAATATTCAAGCTGATCAAAATCAAAGATTCATCAATCTCAAAAGACATTTCGAATTTGCTCGTACTTTTAAGGGAATCTGGAGCGATGGTCGTCGCGTCGTCTGCATTGATGAAGATCTTGCAGAAGATACATTTGTTTATTATGATCCCTTTCGAGCTGGCCATACAGTTCTTGATGAAATTCTAGAAACATTTCAAAATGCATCGTCTCTTCATATTACTGAAAGAACAAAGAGACAGCTTATCAAGCTCTTCCAAAGAGAAAATGATTATGGAGTATGGACCCCCAGTCCACAACCACCAGATTACTACCTCATAAATGATTAAAATCCAGCACATGCAGCAATATCATGCAAATTTCAATGCAGATCTCGCCATCGAATACAGCGTTCATCCACCTCCATGCAGAATTAATTCAGCTATACAGATGTCCGAATGCAATTTTCAATGCAGTCCCCAAAGTCAGCACAGCTCTCCCCATGCTGCCATGTGTCCTGCAAATAATGAAGCTTCATTATCTCATTCATCCATGCGTAGCCTCCATGAAGTCAAGCTTTAAATTCTTGTCACCATCATGCTTTTATAAACAACACATGTCATTTTCATGTGCCTCACTCATATAAAGTTCTTTCGAATGCTTTCATTTGAAAAAAGTATAAAAAATTCCAAAAGTCCACATTTGTGAGCTATGGATTACTATTCTTCTTAAAGTAATCCCTAGACTACTATTTCAAATAAAGTATTAAGGAATTTAAAGTCAACAATTCAGTCTCAAGTGCCTGCAGTCTCCGCCGCGTCAGCTGAGCATACAGTATATCCTGCCCCCTGCAGCAAATACAGCGATAATTTCTCCGCCGACTGTCAGACGCATGCAGCAGCAAATTCAATGACGTCCGTCAGCAATAAAGTCATCTCACTCATGCAGCAGCAACAGTAATGCATATTATATGCAACAGTGATACAGTGCAAATGACGTATACATCTTATCCCATTGCGGATTTCAAATACATTTCAAATGTAATTCAGTATGAAGGTCTATAAATAGGGTTTGTGAGCCCTTGTCTCACATCATCAAATACTTACACTTGTAAATTTTCCGCTTTCTTTCCCTTCTTTCAATTCAGTCTTACTTAGAGTTTACTGGTTCGGTCCCGGTCTCGTCGAATTGGTATCAGAGCCATCCCAGTCTTCTCTTATTGTAAGAAATATTTTATCAATGAAGTATCAATTCCTTTATCCATTTTGATAGCTCTTTAAGCTTTCAATTATTTCAATTTATTTGCAAAATTTTGCATGCATCATGTCTCTTTCCTTCTTTGGTTATTTGTTTGTTGTTTGCATAGTAGAATCGAATCTATGTTAGGTAGCTGCATTTCTGAATTTTGATCTAACTTGACTAGATAGAGTTAATTGGTTGTTGTTGCTAAAAGGAGTGATTTGGGTCCGAGGCCCCCTTGTCGCGTCGCCTTTGTTGCCCGTTAGCCAGGAGAGCGTTTAGGGCTTTGTGGCGTAAATCGTTGACAGGCCACCAATCATTCTGATTAGTGATTATAATTAATTAATGATGTCTGGAATTTTTAGATCATTCGGAAGAAATTCATCTTCTAACACAGCTTCTACTTCTTCTTCTGCATCATCATCCATCATGCCAATAATCAATAAAATTTCAATTAAAAATCTTGAAGAAATAAGTTTTGATGATTTAGAAAAATCAATCCAAGATTGGACAATACCTAAAGTCTCTTTAAAAGAAATTTATAAAGAAGGATCTTTCATACAAAAATCAAATTATGTAATAAAGACGGTTGAAGAAACCCTCTCAATACAGCAAAATGAAGATGTTGAATCTATTACAGAACATCCATCTGGAAAAGTAACAATAAATTTTGCCAATACACCAAGATCACACTTTTCATCCACAAAAAGATCAATCCCTTCAGACGCTGGATCTTATAAATCAGCCTCTTCTAATTTTCATCAAACATCTATTCCCACATCACCCCCAATACATCCTACAGGCATAGCTTTCCCTGTTTATTCAGACGCAAAAGATGACGATATACAATCAGTAAAATTAACTGAATCCGATTTTAATGCATCAATTAATACAATTTCCTTAATTCATGAATCTAATGAAGTAATACATGATTTCAAAATTGATAAACAATTCCTTCAACAAGATTTATTAAAACATCCAAAGACAAAATGGTTTTTTACCAAATTCTCTAAATTTGAACGATCTCAAGTAAAAGAATTATGGTATGAACAAATGAATCAAGAACGGCGAAATATCCCTTTCTTTGATTGGCTTTCGTCCAAAATAAATAAAAAAGGAACTGTAATGCTAACAATTAATAAATCAACACAAACATGGGAAACCGAGAAAGGTAAAGTTGAATCGTCTCAACCCCCTTTAGAAACTATAAAATATAAAGAAATAAATAATTCTTTATCACATAAGTCTAAGAGTCTAGGACTCATTTGAGATGGTCTTGCTTTAGTAGGAATATCTCTTTCATTAAAAGTAGAAATATATGGTAAGGATACTAGATGCTTTTTTCTATGCCAGAAGGCAGAAGGTATTTCAGAACAACATTCATTTATTAGAGAGGTTTGAAAATTATTAATTTTATTTTCAGATGAATTTGATTTTAATTGATCTTCAATTCGACAGAGAAAAATGTCATTTTTAAGATTTTCAATATATTTTTCTTTATTAGATATAAGTAGATTTATCTTCAAGCATTTTTCTATAGTATTTTCTCTTTTCTTCTTCAGAGGAAATGTTTTCTATTAATTCCAGAAGTAATTCATCTTGAGCATTTAAAACATTAATGGAGAAATAAGAAGATGAGGAGGAAGAATCGTAAGAACTATCTTCGCTTTCGCAACATAGACATATATCTTTTTTATTTTCGGAATTATGAGAATGATAATCTAATTCATTGATTTTCTTTTTTGAATCTTTATTAAAACAGTTATTTGCAAAATGTCCTTCTTTGCCGCATTTATAGCATGTGTAATCAGATTTATTAGTTTTATGGTTTGGGGAAGAGCTGGATTTTCTCCTCTTTGAATTGTGTTTTTCATGTTTTCCTTTTGTATATTTTTTGTGATTTTTATAGGATCGATATGATTTTTCATGATATCGGTTCTTTTTAGACCGATGTTTAGGTTGATAAATTCGATTGGATGGATTTTGTAGGGGTTCATAGCCAAATTGATAGCAAAAATCCCCTAATTCTTGTTTACCAATTTTCTTTTGTTTATGTAAATCGGCTTTAATTTTCATATCACTGCAAATAGACATACCAACTCGAGAAATTTTTTGAATTAAATCACCATATGTATAGTTAGCATAATTTAATCGTCCATTATTTTGTTCTCGTAGAACATTTTTTACTTTTTCTGCAAAATGAGTTGGAAGGCCAGAAATAAATTTTTCTTTCCAAAAATCTTCATTAGAATTGAATAATTGAAAAACAAGGGATAAAAAGACATCTTTATACCATCTGAAATCAGATAAAGTTCGACATCGAAGATTGATTAATTGTTCTCTGTATTTTTCAATTTGATCACTAACATTTCCAGAAAAATTGATTAAAATATTATGAATTAGTGTTTCAACAGCATTAGAAATTGGCTGATTATTGGTATTAATAATGGGTTTACCTTCTTCAGTTAGTTTGACTGAATTTAGGATACTAGTTTTTTGGATTGAGGTTAGATAATATTCCCACCAGCCATGAAGTTGGCCAGTAAATCCAATTATTATTGATTTAATGATTTCAGCTTGTGTATTGCCATAGATCATGCCTGCATTTGTATATAGTATCATATTGCGCAGAATATTAAGAATTCCATATTCAGTAAGTCCATCAATATTCCATTCGACTAATGAACTACCATCATATTTACAATTTGCTATATCAGGAATTTCTTCAAATTGGAGATTCATTGGAGTGGGTCTACTGTAATAATTTTTTGTTTTTGATGTATGAGTTTTAGGATTGAAAATTCTATTAATTTCAGGGACAATTGTATTCATTGCTTTATAATAAATTCTGTATACTATTGCAACATTTTGTGATTGGGGTTTCATATTGAATCCTTTTGTATGTATTCCTAAAGTGATGGCTTCATGAGCACCGGGATCACTGAGTGATACGGTGTAATTGGGGAAACAATTAAAAAAGGCAGGGCCGTCATGAAGACTGGCTTCTACCATCCCTATTAGGGAATTTAATATCTCAACCAGAATCAACATCAGCAGCTCAATATAAAATATCCAGAGATGTTCCCTCATTATGTTCAGAATTTATTACAAAATTGACTTTAGACAAAAAGCCATTAAAACTCCCTGCTGACTTTCAAAATGACATTTCTTTAAGAATCAATCCTTTAGACAAAGGTAAATCAATAAATGAAGGCTCCTCAATTAATGCAGTTATTGAAAGACCATCAATTCAAATGTCTTCAGACACTAATACTGACACTTCAACAGATGACTCTGACGATCAATGTATCCCTCAAATTAATAGAATTTTCAATCCCAAAACTCATACATCAAAAACAAAAAATTATTACAGTAGACCCACTCCAATGAATCTCCAATTTGAAGAAATTCCTGATATAGCAAATTGTAAATATGATGGTAGTTCATTAGTAGAATGGAATATTGATGGACTTACTGAATATGGAATTCTTAATATTCTGCGCAATATGATACTATATACAAATGCAGGCATGATCTATGGCAATACACAAGCTGAAATCATTAAATCAATAATAATTGGATTTACTGGCCAACTTCATGGCTGGTGGGAATATTATCTAACCTCAATCCAAAAAACTAGTATCCTAAATTCAGTCAAACTAACTGAAGAAGGTAAACCCATTATTAATACCAACAAACAACCAATAGATTCAGATAAAGCCTCTGTTCCTGTTCATGAAGAACTACCCTTTCAAATACCTTTTCCATCCTTCTATCCAGCACCCTCTGCTGCTTCTCAAACCCTTATTGATAACATTTGGAGTGCATGCCTTACTGGCCAACGTAATTTTCTAATGCGAAAGCACCTATCTGATTTGTCTAATCATATCAAATATTTGGAATCAAAAATTCAAATGCTTGAACAACAATGTGCATCGTCATCCCTCCCTCCATCCCTATTAGGGAATCTCTGAATGAATTATGTCTTCGATCTCGAACATATGCGAGACAGGATGTATTCAAACCAAGTCTGGTTAATGGCTTTATTGCAACTTGAACAAGTGCTATATGCATGTATTTGTATTTTGATTTATGGATTTCAATTTTTTCTGCAGGAATGACTTGTAGATTTTCTTCATTTTGCTGTATTGAGAGGGTTTCTTCAACCGTCTTTATTACATAATTTGATTTTTGTATGAAAGATCCTTCTTTATAAATTTCTTTTAAAGAGACTTTAGGATTAGAAGCTGTGTTAGAAGATGAATTTCTTCCAAATGATCTAAAAATTCCAGACATCATTAATTAATTATAATCACTAATCAGAATGATTGGTGGCCTGTCAACGATTTACGCCACAAAGCCCTAAACGCTCTCCTGGCTAACGGGCAACAAAGGCGACGCGACAAGGGGGCCTCGAACCCAAATCACTCATAAGATGTATACGTCATTTGCACTGTATCATTGTTGCATATAATATGCATTACTGTTGCTGCTGCATGAGTTCAATTGGACGAGACCGGGACCGAACCAGTAAACTCTAAGTAAGACTGAATTGAAAGAAGGGAAAGAAAGCGGAAAATTTACAAGTGTAAGTATTTGATGATGTGAGACAAGGGCTCACAAACCCTATTTATAGACCTTCATACTGAATTACATTTGAAATGTATTTGAAATCCGCAATGGGATAAGATGTATACGTCATTTGTACTGTATCACTGTCGCATATAATATGCATTACTGTTGCTGCTGCATGAGTGAGATGACTTTATTGCTGACTGACGTTATTGAATTTGCTGCTGCATGCGTCTGACAGTCGGCGGAGAAATTATCGCTGTATTTGCTGCAGGGGGCAGGATATACTGTATGCTCAGCTGACGCGGCGGAGACTGCAGGCATTTGAGACTGAATTGTTGACTTTAAATTCCTTAATACTTTATTTGAAATAGTAGTCTATGGAATACTTTAATAAGAATAGTAATCCATAGCTCACAAATGTGGACTTTTGGAATTTTTTATACTTTTTTTCAAATGAAAGCATTCGAAAGAACTTTATATGAGTGAGGCACATGAAAATGACATGTGTTGTTTATAAAAGCATGATGGTGACTAGAAATTATGGCTTGACTTCATGGAGGCTAGGAATTGATGAATGAGATAATGAAGCTTCATTATTTGCAGGACACATGGCTGCATGGGGAGAGCTGTGCTGACTTTGGGGACTGCATTGAAAATTGCATTCGGACATCTGTATTGCTGAATTAATTCTGCATGGAGGTGGATGAAGGCTGTATTCGATAGCGAGATCTGCATTGGAATTTGCATGAGATGCATTTGATAGAGCTGTATGTAGACAGATATTTCTTTATTTTAGAATTCATCTGCTGCTCCAGACGGTGGCAGTGTTGCATCAGAATCATCTTTATTGACGGAACCATGAGAAGAAGATACTTCTTGAACGAATCCGCTGTATTTATTCATAAGGGGATTTCTGAGAAATAAAATTTCATTCTGCATACGCTGAATTTCTTTGAGAAGATCCATATGCTGCTGAGTATTGATTGGAGTTGCAGGAGATGAGGTTGTACCATGAACAGCATCTTTGAAGCTCTTTGATAATTTTGGATTAGGAGTGATCTGCTTCTTGATTTGAGGAATAGCGGTATTGGGTTGTATAATAAGAGAAGCTTGAGGAGAGGAATGATGAGATTTATTGAGAAATTGAGAAACGTCAAATTTATCCCACCATTTAATATAAGAAATACGAACAAAACATGATGGCTTCATTTCTTGGGATTTACCATATTCCCATCGGAAAATCCATGGAATAGTGGATGAAGAAATAAATTTTAAGAAGGAATATGAAGGTTCAGCAATTTCAAAACTGGATTGAGATTCAAATGCTTGATAATAGCTTAATAAAGCTTCTGGAAGGATGCAGGATTGTGCACCAAAACGGAGCCACCAATTATGCCAGAACCAACAAGGAATATTTTGATTGCATTTGGATGAAAAGCTAAGGTACCAAGAATGAGATCGTTTTGAATTTTGATATAATAAAGTATATTCCCAAGCATTCATATAGTCATAGTAGTCATAGGGCCAAGAACTCCCATTGGGATTGGTGACAGTTTTTGGTGAGAATAGATTGTCGGCCCAATCAGTGATTGTATGAATATGCATAATCTTTATTTTTGAAAAGGCATGTTCTCCATCTCTATCTTCATGAGTGATGATAGCACTTTTTGACTGAATTAGAATAGCTTCATAGTACTTGTGAGAAATATTGGGGGCTTTTGGAACAAAATGGCAATTTTTTCTGTAGAGTTTTGAGAGAATTTGATCAATTGTAAGGTTGGCATGGATTTTATCATCAAGGAAGAAAAGGGCATATTCAAAGATCTTTATGTATTGAGATTTTTTGAAAGGATTGGAACGATAGGGTGCTTGCAGCATGGGAGAAGGATTTAAGGCATTGAATTTATTGTTGGAAAGAATATTTATTGTATCAATGACTGGATTTTTTCCTTTTCCTCTTGGATGCATCTTTCTTCACCTTGTTTCTACCCTGTAAAAATTCACGAGATAGAAAATCGGGAAGAGAATTTGAAGAACCTTTTATATATTCAATGTCAAAATCAAAAATAGCAAGTAAAGCTTGCCAACGAGCAAAAATTTGTTTTGATGCAAGGTTTTTGACATCATTTTCCAAAACTTCTTTTGCAGATTTGCAATCAATTCGTAAGAGGAATTTTTGATTCAAAATATCACTTTGAAATTTGAGTATGCATGAGACTATGGCAAGGACTTCTTTCTTTATTGTAGAGTAATTTTGTTGAGTAGTATTCCAAGTGCCAGAATAAAATCTAATAATTTGTTCCTTTGATTGTGCAGTTCTTTGAAGTAGGATTCCACCAAATCCTATTTCTGAAGCATCTGTTTGGATTATTTTAAATAAATCTGGATTAGAAATATTTAAGCATGGTAATGTTTTCACTTTTTGTTTTATTTTTTGTATTGCTTCTGTATGTTGAGGAGTCCATTGTTCTGCCGAATTTTTTAAACATTTTTGTAAAAGATTTCTTTCTTTAGAGAGGTTTTGATAAAAATCAGATACATAGTTAAGACATCCTAAAAATCTTTGTAATTGTTTTTTATCTGTTATTTCATCAGGGAAATTGTCAGCAAATTTGATTACTCTTTCAACAGGAGTTATCATTTTGTTTGATATTTTATAGCCAAGAAATTGTATTTCTGTTTGAAAAAGTTTTATTTTTCTTTGAGAAAGGACTAAGCCATTTTTCTTTATGATCCATTTGAAAGTCTTTAAATGTTTCCAGTGATCATCAATAGATTTAGAAAAGATTAAAATATCATCAATGTAAACAATTGAGAAATTTTTATAAGGGTGAAAGATTTCATTCATCATTTCTTGGAAGGCTGAAGGAGCATTTTTTAGCCCAAAAGGCATGACATTCCATTCATAATGGCCAAAAGGGACAGTAAAGGCGGTTTTATAACGATCGTTTTCTTCGACCTGTATTTGCCAAAATCCTGATTTGAGATCAAATTTTGAAAATATAAAGGCTTCATATAAACGAGTAATAAGATCTTGTTTATTAGGAATTGGATATCTGATTGATTGAAGGACTTTATTTAATGGTTTATAATTGATGACGAGGCGAGGAGCCCCTCGTTCCTTTTCAGGTGCATTTTCAACATAAAAGGCTGCACAACTCCAAGGAGAATGTGATTTGCGGATTAATTTCTTTTGAAGTAAATCTTTAATTTCTTTATCACATAAGTCTAAGAGTCTAGGACTCATTTGAGATGGTCTTGCTTTAGTAGGAATATCTCTTTCATTAAAAGTAGAAATATATGGTAAGGAGACTAGATGCTTTTTTCTATGCCAGAAGGCAGAAGGTATTTCAGAACAACATTCATTTATTAGAGAGGTTTGAAAATTATTAATTTTATTTTCAGATGAATTTGATTTTAATTGATCTTCAATTCGACAGAGAAAAATGTCATTTTTAAGATTTTCAATATATTTTTCTTTATTAGATATAAGTAGATTTATTTGATTGATTTTTCCAATATTTGAAAGTATAGAAACAGGTTGAAAATTAAGATTAGAAATTTTTTCAAAAGAGTTTTCTTCAATAAATTGTTTGAGAGTAATAGCATTAATGATGAATTTGTCTTGAGCACTTAATACATTTATTGAGGAATACGAAGGATGTAATTCATTATGTTCTTCTTGATCAGAGATGTTTTCTTCGAGATGAGTTTGTAAAATTGATGTTTTCGAGGTAGAGTCTGTAGAGAAGGATTTGTTTATAGAAGTTGTATTTAATGTATTTAATGTAGTAGTTGACTCTTTAGGAACTAGATTGAGAGTAGATTGCGGGAAACTATGTTTTAAAGAATTATTTATTTCTTTATATTTTATAGTTTCTAAAGGGGGTTGAGACGATTCAACTTTACCTTTCTCGGTTTCCCATGTTTGTGTTGATTTATTAATTGTTAGCATTACAGTTCCTTTTTTATTTATTTTGGACGAAAGCCAATCAAAGAAAGGGATATTTCGCCGTTCTTGATTCATTTGTTCATACCATAATTCTTTTACTTGAGATCGTTCAAATTTAGAGAATTTGGTAAAAAACCATTTTGTCTTTGGATGTTTTAATAAATCTTGTTGAAGGAATTGTTTATCAATTTTGAAATCATGTATTACTTCATTAGATTCATGAATTAAGGAAATTGTATTAATTGATGCATTAAAATCGGATTCAGTTAATTTTACTGATTGTATATCTTCATCTTTTGTGCCTGAATAAACAGGGAAAGCTATGCCTGTAGGATGTAGTGGGGGTGATGTAGGAATAGACGTTTGATGAAAATTAGAAGAGGCTGATTTATAAGATCCAGCGTCTGAAGGGATTGATCTTTTTGTGGATGAAAAGTGTGATCTTGGTGTATTGGCAAAATTTATTGTTACTTTTCCAGATGGATGTTCTGTAATAGATTTAACATCTTCATTAATTAAAGGTGTCATTTGTTGAGCTTCATCAAGCTCCCATTTTCCAGAAAGATTTACATCTTCCCATGTGATGAGTTTGGGGGTGGTGACTTTATTTCGAAAATTTGTAAGGAATAAGGTGGTTACTCCTTTGATTTGAGATGAATATGCTATTTCAGGGACAATTGTATTCATTGCTTTATAATAAATTCTGTATACTATTGCAACATTTTGTGATTGGGGTTTCATATTGAATCCTTTTGTATGTATTCCTAAAGTGATGGCTTCATGAGCACCGGGATCACTGAGTGATACGGTGTAATTGGGGAAACAATTAAAAAAGGCAGGGCCGTCATGAAGACTGGCTTCTACCATCCCTATTAGGGAATTATGTCTTCTATCTCGAACATATGCGAGACAGGATGTATTCAAACCAAGTCTGGTTAATGGCTTTATTGCAACTTGAACAAGTGCTATATGCATGTATTTGTATTTTGATTTATGGATTTCAATTTTTTCTGCAGGAATGACCTGTAGATTTTCTTCATTTTGCTGTATTGAGAGGGTTTCTTCAACCGTCTTTATTACATAATTTGATTTTTGTATGAAAGATCCTTCTTTATAAATTTCTTTTAAAGAGACTTTAGGTATTGTCCAATCTTGGATTGATTTTTCTAAATCATCAAAACTTATTTCTTCAAGATTTTTAATTGAAATTTTATTGATTATTGGCATGATGGATGATGATGCAGAAGAAGAATTAGAAGCTGTGTTAGAAGATGAATTTCTTCCGAATGATCTAAAAATTCCAGACATCATTAATTAATTATAATCACTAATCAGAATGATTGGTGGCCTGTCAACGATTTACGCCACAAAGCCCTAAACGCTCTCCTGGCTAACGGGCAACAAAGGCGACGCGACAAGGGGGCCTCGGACCCAAATCACTCCTTTTAGCAACAACAACCAATTAACTCTATCTAGTCAAGTTAGATCAAAATTCAGAAATGCAGCTACCTAACATAGATTCGATTCTACTATGCAAACAACAAACAAATAACCAAAGAAGGAAAGAGACATGATGCATGCAAAATTTTGCAAATAAATTGAAATAATTGAAAGCTTAAAGAGCTATCAAAATGGATAAAGGAATTGATACTTCATTGATAAAATATTTCTTACAATAAGAGAAGACTGGGATGGCTCTGATACCAATTCGACGAGACCGGGACCGAACCAGTAAACTCTAAGTAAGACTGAATTGAAAGAAGGGAAAGAAAGCGGAAAATTTACAAGTGTAAGTATTTGATGATGTGAGACAAGGGCTCACAAACCCTATTTATAGACCTTCATACTGAATTACATTTGAAATGTATTTGAAATCCGCAATGGGATAAGATGTATACGTCATTTGCACTGTATCACATCTGCATATAATATGCATTACTGTTGCTGCTGCATGAGTGAGATGACTTTATTGCTGACGGACGTCATTGAATTTGCTGCTGCATGCGTCTGACAGTCGGCGGAGAAATTATCGCTGTATTTGCTGCAGGGGGCAGGATATACTGTATGCTCAGCTGACGCGGCGGAGACTGCAGGCACTTGAGACTGAATTGTTGACTTTAAATTCCTTAATACTTTATTTGAAATAGTAGTCTAGGGATTACTTTAAGAAGAATAGTAATCCATAGCTCACAAATGTGGACTTTTGGAATTTTTTATACTTTTTTCAAATGAAAGCATTCGAAAGAACTTTATATGAGTGAGGCACATGAAAATGACATGTGTTGTTTATAAAAGCATGATGGTGACAAGAATTTAAAGCTTGACTTCATGGAGGCTACGCATGGATGAATGAGATAATGAAGCTTCATTATTTGCAGGACACATGGCAGCATGGGGAGAGCTGTGCTGACTTTGGGGACTGCATTGAAAATTGCATTCGGACATCTGTATAGCTGAATTAATTCTGCATGGAGGTGGATGAAGGCTGTATTCGATGGCGAGATCTGCATTGAAATTTGCATGATATTGCTGCATGTGCTGGATTTTAATCATTTATGAGGTAGTAATCTGGTGGTTGTGGACTGGGGGTCCATACTCCATAATCATTTTCTCTTTGGAAGAGCTTGATAAGCTGTCTCTTTGTTCTTTCAGTAATATGAAGAGACGATGCATTTTGAAATGTTTCTAGAATTTCATCAAGAACTGTATGGCCAGCTCGAAAGGGATCATAATAAACAAATGTATCTTCTGCAAGATCTTCATCAATGCAGACGACGCGACGACCATCGCTCCAGATTCCCTTAAAAGTACGAGCAAATTCGAAATGTCTTTTGAGATTGATGAATCTTTGATTTTGATCAGCTTGAATATTGTAGAATTGTAGACGCTCCAGGCTGTAACTGAGATCTGCAGCATCTGAGGATTCAAATTGTTCTGCTTGATTCCAATTGCGATCAGGAAGATGTTCATAATCATTGATTGGAAGGCTGTATTTTTGACAGAATAAATCTCCGTCTTCATAATTCATAAGGATCCATAATTGATATGGTTGATAAAACCGGAATTCATCTCTTTCTCCAAGAGTGGAAGAGATTGTCATGAGAAGATTGCGCTTGGTGATGCCAAGGCAACTGAGAGCATATTTGACAATTGCAGGCAACTGTCGATGAATTGCTAAATTGTCTCTGTCGAGAATGAATCGATGAACTAGACCTTGTTCAATATAAGAAATATCAAATTCATCAGCGGGCAGGAACATCTTTGGAAAACCAGTGGCCCAGCTGAGATAGGATGCTTGATTAATTAGTCGCTCCATGATCTGACAAGAGAGAGTTTCCTCTCTAATTCTTGCAGATAAATCGTCCGGAAGAAGAGTATTAACCCTTTCCAGGATTTGGTTTCTGTATTCAATTGGAGGGAGGGGTGACGATGCACATTGCTGTTCAAGCATTTGAATTTTTGATTCTAAATATTTGATATGATTTGACAAATCAGAGAGGTGCTTTCGCATTAGAAAATTACGTTGGCCAGTAAGGCATGCACTCCAAATGTTATCAATAAGGGTTTGAGAAGCAGCAGAGGGTGCTGGATAGAAGGATGGAAAAGGTATTTGAAAGGGTAGTTCTTCATGAACAGGAACAGAGGCTTTATCTGAATCTATTGGTTGTTTGCCCTTATCTTTGGAAGACATGATTGGTTTCCTATGGGGAGAGGAAATGAAATTAGTAATAAAAATTCTTTATTGATGCAATAAAACTGTATTTTGGAAATATGAAGATGTATGCAATTAAATATTAATTCCATTTATTCTACCAAGCCTTGGGCTTTCTATGAATTCAAATTTGATAGGCTTATCATCAATTGATGTATGAATTCCATCGGTATTGACAGAAAATGGCTGAATTTTTAATAAGAAGGGTGTTCCTAAGATGACATCATTTGTTAATGTTTTTGTGACAGCAAAGGAAGTTTGAATGCATTTTCCATTTTTACAGATATGAGCATTTGGAATCTTATAATTGACTATTATATTCTTTCCATTTGCTGTGCCAATGGTGTAATTTTTTATTTTCTCAAAATACTTTGTTGGAATTAATCCTTCACGGATGCAATTTACATCTGCTCCACTGTCAATTAAACAGTCAACAGATAAATTAAATTCTTTGATTTTTAGAGTGACAGTTGTATACCATTTATGGTAATGATATTTGGTAATGGAATTTACGAATTCTTGAATTTCTTCATCAAATTCTTTTTTGAGATTAGAATCTTCTTGATTATTTGAGCTGAATTCTTTACCTAATTCAAGGATTTCAATTCTTGTTTTTAATTTAGCAATTTCCTGGGTTGCTTCTTCTTTTAATTTTGCAATTTCATGTTTTGTTTCATTAACTTCATTATGGAGATCTTGAAGGGTTAAAGGTTTTGAAGAGCTTGGTTTTTGGGAAAGAATATCTTTCATTGAAAGTGATTGAAAATCTTTATGTTTCTTAGAGGTTTTGTCAGTAGATTTATCTTCAAGCATTTTTCTATAGTATTTTCTCTTTTCTTCTTCAGAGGAAATGTTTTCTATTAATTCCAGAAGTAATTCATCTTGAGCATTTAAAACATTAATGGAGAAATAAGAAGATGAGGAGGAAGAATCATAAGAACTATCTTCGCTTTCGCAACATAGACATATATCTTTTTTATTTTCAGAATTATGAGAATGATAATCTAATTCATTGATTTTCTTTTTTGAATCTTTATTAAAACAGTTATTTGCAAAATGTCCTTCTTTGCCGCATTTATAGCATGTGTAATCAGATTTATTAGTTTTATGATTTGGGGACGATCTGGATTTTCTCCTCTTTGAATTGTGTTTTTCATGTTTTCCTTTTGTATATTTTTTGTGATTTTTATAGGATCGATATGATTTTTCATGATATCGTTTCTTTTTAGACCGATGTTTAGGTTGATAAATTCGATTGGATGGATTTTGTAGGGGTTCATAGCCAAATTGATAGCAAAAATCCCCTAATTCTTGTTTACCAATTTTCTTTTGTTTATGTAAATCGGCTTTAATTTTCATATCACTGCAAATAGACATACCAACACGTGAAATTTTTTGAATTAAATCACCATATGTATAGTTAGCATAATTTAATCTTCCATTATTTTGTTCTCGTAGAACATTTTTTACTTTTTCTGCAAAATGAGTTGGAAGGCCAGAAATAAATTTTTCTTTCCAAAAATCTTCATTAGAATTGAATAATTGAAAAACAAGGGATAAAAAGACATCTTTATACCATCTGAAATCAGATAAAGTTCGACATCGAAGATTGATTAATTGTTCTCTGTATTTTTCAATTTGATCACTAACATTTCCAGAAAAATTGATTAAAATATTATGAATTAGTGTTTCAACAGCATTAGAAATTGGCTGATTATTGGTATTAATAATGGGTTTACCTTCTTCAGTTAGTTTGACTGAATTTAGGATACTAGTTTTTTGGATTGAGGTTAGATAATATTCCCACCAGCCATGAAGTTGGCCAGTAAATCCAATTATTATTGATTTAATGATTTCAGCTTGTGTATTGCCATAGATCATGCCTGCATTTGTATATAGTATCATATTGCGCAGAATATTAAGAATTCCATATTCAGTAAGTCCATCAATATTCCATTCGACTAATGAACTACCATCATATTTACAATTTGCTATATCAGGAATTTCTTCAAATTGGAGATTCATTGGAGTGGGTCTACTGTAATAATTTTTTGTTTTTGATGTATGAGTTTTAGGATTGAAAATTCTATTAATTTCAGGGATACATTGATCGTCAGAGTCATCTGTTGAAGTGTCAGTATGAGTGTCTGAAGACATTTGAATTGATGTTCCTTCAATGACTGCATTAATTGAGGAGCCTTCATTTATTGATTTACCTTTGTCTAAAGGATTGATTCTTAAAGAAATGTCATTTTGAAAGTCAGCAGGGAGTTTTAATGGCCTTTTGTCTAAAGTCAATTTTGTAATAAATTCTGAACATAATGAAGGGACATCTCTGGATATTTTATACGGAGCTGAAGAAGTTGATTCGTGTTGAGATATAGTATTTTCAATTCTTTGAGTTTGTGAACCAATAGTCTGTAAATAGAGATTTGTAAAGTTACTTTGTTCAACTAGATGAGATATATGTTCAACAGTAAGGAGTTTAGAAGTTGGAAGAGCATTTTTAAATGGAGTGGCAATGATTTCTTTATGCTTTATGGTTTCTAAAGGGGGGTGAACCGATTCAACTTTACCTTTCTCGGTTTCCCATGTTTGTGTTGATTTATTAATTGTCAGCATTACAGTTCCTTTTTTATTTATTTTTGACGAAAGCCAATCAAAGAAAGGGATATTTCTCCGTTCTTGATTCATTTGGTCATACCATAATTCTTTGACTTGAGATCTCTCAAATTTAGAGAATTTGTTAAAAAACCATTTTGTCTTTGGATGTTTTAATAAATCTTGTTGAAGGAATTGTTTATCAATTTTGAAATCATGTATTACTTCATTAGATTCATGAATTAAGGAAATTGTATTAATTGATGCATTAAAATCGGATTCAGTTAATTTTACTGATTGTATATCTTCATCTTTTGCGCCTGAATAAACAGGGAAAGCTATGCCTGTAGGATGTAGTGGGGGTGATTTGGGAATAGATGTTTGATGAAAATTAGAAGAAGCGGATTTATAAGATCCAGCGTCTGAAGGGATTGATCTTTTTGTGGATGAAAAGTGTGATCTTGGTGTATTGGCAAAATTTATTGTTACTTTTCCAGATGGATGTTCTGTAATAGATTCAACATCTTCATTAATTAAAGGTGTAATTTGTTGAGCTTCATCAAGCTCCCATTTTCCAGAAAGATTTACATCTTCCCATGTGATGAGTTTGGGGGTGGTGACTTTATTTCGAAAATTTGTAAGGAATAAGGTGGTTACTCCTTTGATTTGAGATGAATATGCTATTTCAGGGACAATTGTATTCATTGCTTTATAATAAATTCTGTATACTATTGCAACATTTTGTGATTGGGGTTTCATATTGAATCCTTTTGTATGTATTCCTAGAGTGATGGCTTCAAATTCGACGAGACCGGGACCGAACCAGTAAACTCTAAGTAAGACTGAATAAACTCTAAGTAAGACTGAATTGAAAGAAAGGAAAGAAAGCGGAAAATTTACAAGTGTAAGTATTTGATGATGTGAGACAAGGGCTCAATGAGATTTATTGAGAAATTGAGAAACGTCAAATTTATCCCACCATTTAATATAAGAAATACGAACAAAACATGATGGCTTCATTTCTTGGGATTTACCATAATAAGTATTTGATGATGTGAGACAAGGGCTCACAAACCCTATTTATAGACCTTCATACTGAATTACATTTGAAATGTATTTGAAATCCGCAATGGGATAAGATGTATACGTCATTTGCAATGCAGCTACCTAACATAGATTCGATTCTACTATGCAAACAACAAACAAATAACCAAAGAAGGAAAGAGACATGATGTATGCAAAATTTTGCAAATAAATTGAAATAATTGAAAGCTTAAAGAGATATCAAAATGGATAAAGGAATTGATACTTCATTGATAAAATATTTCAGCAAATTCAAGAAATATTTTATCAATGAAGTATCAATTCCTTTATCCATTTTGATAGCTCTTTAAGCTTTCAATTATTTCAATTTATTTGCAAAATTTTGCATGCATCATGTCTCTTTCCTTCTTTGGTTATTTGTTTGTTGTTTGCATAGTAGAATCGAATCTATGTTAGGTAGCTGCATTTCTGAATTTTGATCTAACTTGACTAGATAGAGTTAATTGGTTGTTGTTGCTAAAAGGAGTGATTTGGGTCCGAGGCCCCCTTGTCGCGTCGCCTTTGTTGCCCGTTAGCCAGGAGAGCGTTTAGGGCTTTGTGGCGTAAATCGTTGACAGGCCACCAATCATTCTGATTAGTGATTATAATTAATTAATGATGTCTGGAATTTTTAGATCATTCGGAAGAAATTCATCTTCTAACACAGCTTCTAATTCTTCTTCTGCATCATCATCCATCATGCCAATAATCAATAAAATTTCAATTAAAAATCTTGAAGAAATAAGTTTTGATGATTTAGAAAAATCAATCCAAGATTGGACAATACCTAAAGTCTCTTTAAAAGAAATTTATAAAGAAGGATCTTTCATACAAAAATCAAATTATGTAATAAAGACGGTTGAAGAAACCCTCTCAATACAGCAAAATGAAGAAAATCTACAGGTCATTCCTGCAGAAAAAATTGAAATCCATAAATCAAAATACAAATACATGCATATAGCACTTGTTCAAGTTGCAATAAAGCCATTAACCAGACTTGGTTTGAATACATCCTGTCTCGCATATGTTCGAGATAGAAGACATAATTCCCTAATAGGGATGGTAGAAGCCAGTCTTCATGACGGCCCTGCCTTTTTTAATTGTTTCCCCAATTACACCGTATCACTCAGTGATCCCGGTGCTCATGAAGCCATCACTTTAGGAATACATACAAAAGGATTCAATATGAAACCCCAATCACAAAATGTTGCAATAGTATACAGAATTTATTATAAAGCAATGAATACAATTGTCCCTGAAATAGCATATTCATCTCAAATCAAAGGAGTAACCACCTTATTCCTTACAAATTTTCGAAATAAAGTCACCACCCCCAAACTCATCACATGGGAAGATGTAAATCTTTCTGGAAAATGGGAGCTTGATGAAGCTCAACAAATGACACCTTTAATTAATGAAGATGTTAAATCTATTACAGAACATCCATCTGGAAAAGTAACAATAAATTTTGCCAATACACCAAGATCACACTTTTCATCCACAAAAAGATCAATCCCTTCAGACGCTGGATCTTATAAATCAGCCTCTTCTAATTTTCATCAAACGTCTATTCCTACATCACCCCCACTACATCCTACAGGCATAGCTTTCCCTGTTTATTCAGGCACAAAAGATGAAGATATACAATCAGTAAAATTAACTGAATCCGATTTTAATGCATCAATTAATACAATTTCCTTAATTCATGAATCTAATGAAGTAATACATGATTTCAAAATTGATAAACAATTCCTTCAACAAGATTTATTAAAACATCCAAAGACAAAATGGTTTTTTACCAAATTCTCTAAATTTGAACGATCTCAAGTAAAAGAATTATGGTATGAACAAATGAATCAAGAACGGCGAAATATCCCTTTCTTTGATTGGCTTTCGTCCAAAATAAATAAAAAAGGAACTGTAATGCTAACAATTAATAAATCAACACAAACATGGGAAACCGAGAAAGGTAAAGTTGAATCGTCTCAACCCCCTTTAGAAACTATAAAATATAAAGAAATAAATAATTCTTTAAAACATAGTTTCCCGCAATCTACTCTCAATCTAGTTCCTAAAGAGTCAACTACTACATTAAATACATTAAATACAACTTCTATAAACAAATCCTTCTCTACAGACTCTACCTCGAAAACATCAATTTTACAAACTCATCTCGAAGAAAACATCTCTGATCAAGAAGAACATAATGAATTACATCCTTCGTATTCCTCAATAAATGTATTAAGTGCTCAAGACAAATTCATCATTAATGCTATTACTCTCAAACAATTTATTGAAGAAAACTCTTTTGAAAAAATTTCTAATCTTAATTTTCAACCTGTTTCTATACTTTCAAATATTGGAAAAATCAATCAAATAAATCTACTTATATCTAATAAAGAAAAATATATTGAAAATCTTAAAAATGACATTTTTCTCTGTCGAATTGAAGATCAATTAAAATCAAATTCATCTGAAAATAAAATTAATAATTTTCAAACCTCTCTAATAAATGAATGTTGTTCTGAAATACCTTCTGCCTTCTGGCATAGAAAAAAGCATCTAGTCTCCTTACCATATATTTCTACTTTTAATGAAAGAGATATTCCTACTAAAGCAAGACCATCTCAAATGAGTCCTAGACTCTTAGACTTATGTGATAAAGAAATTAAAGATTTACTTCAAAAGAAATTAATCCGCAAATCACATTCTCCTTGGAGTTGTGCAGCCTTTTATGTTGAAAATGCACCTGAAAAGGAACGAGGGGCTCCTCGCCTCGTCATCAATTATAAACCATTAAATAAAGTCCTTCAATCAATCAGATATCCAATTCCTAATAAACAAGATCTTATTACTCGTTTATATGAAGCCTTTATATTTTCAAAATTTGATCTCAAATCAGGATTTTGGCAAATACAGGTCGAAGAAAACGATCGTTATAAAACCGCCTTTACTGTCCCTTTTGGCCATTATGAATGGAATGTCATGCCTTTTGGGCTAAAAAATGCTCCTTCAGCCTTCCAAGAAATGATGAATGAAATCTTTCACCCTTATAAAAATTTCTCAATTGTTTACATTGATGATATTTTAATCTTTTCTAAATCTATTGATGATCACTGGAAACATTTAAAGACTTTCAAATGGATCATAAAGAAAAATGGCTTAGTCCTTTCTCAAAGAAAAATAAAACTTTTTCAAACAGAAATACAATTTCTTGGCTATAAAATATCAAACAAAATGATAACTCCTGTTGAAAGAGTAATCAAATTTGCTGACAATTTCCCTGATGAAATAACAGATAAAAAACAATTACAAAGATTTTTAGGATGTCTTAACTATGTATCTGATTTTTATCAAAACCTCTCTAAAGAAAGAAATCTTTTACAAAAATGTTTAAAAAATTCGGCAGAACAATGGACTCCTCAACATACAGAAGCAATACAAAAAATAAAACAAAAAGTGAAAACATTACCATGCTTAAATATTTCTAATCCAGATTTATTTAAAATAATCCAAACAGATGCTTCAGAAATAGGATTTGGTGGAATCCTACTTCAAAGAACTGCACAATCAAAGGAACAAATTATTAGATTTTATTCTGGCACTTGGAATACTACTCAACAAAATTACTCTACAATAAAGAAAGAAGTCCTTGCCATAGTCTCATGCATACTCAAATTTCAAAGTGATATTTTGAATCAAAAATTCCTCTTACGAATTGATTGCAAATCTGCAAAAGAAGTTTTGGAAAATGATGTCAAAAACCTTGCATCAAAACAAATTTTTGCTCGTTGGCAAGCTTTACTTGCTATTTTTGATTTTGACATTGAATATATAAAAGGTTCTTCAAATTCTCTTCCCGATTTTCTATCTCGTGAATTTTTACAGGGTAGAAACAAGGTGAAGAAAGATGCATCCAAGAGGAAAAGGAAAAAATCCAGTCATTGATACAATAAATATTCTTTCCAACAATAAATTCAATGCCTTAAATCCTTCTCCCATGCTGCAAGCACCCTATCGTTCCAATCCTTTCAAAAAATCTCAATACATAAAGATCTTTGAATATGCCCTTTTCTTCCTTGATGATAAAATCCATGCCAACCTTACAATTGATCAAATTCTCTCAAAACTCTACAGAAAAAATTGCCATTTTGTTCCAAAAGCCCCCAATATTTCTCACAAGTACTATGAAGCTATTCTAATTCAGTCAAAAAGTGCTATCATCACTCATGAAGATAGAGATGGAGAACATGCCTTTTCAAAAATAAAGATTATGCATATTCATACAATCACTGATTGGGCCGACAATCTATTCTCACCAAAAACTGTCACCAATCCCAATGGGAGTTCTTGGCCCTATGACTACTATGACTATATGAATGCTTGGGAATATACTTTATTATATCAAAATTCAAAACGATCTCATTCTTGGTACCTTAGCTTTTCATCCAAATGCAATCAAAATATTCCTTGTTGGTTCTGGCATAATTGGTGGCTCCGTTTTGGTGCACAATCCTGCATCCTTCCAGAAGCTTTATTAAGCTATTATCAAGCATTTGAATCTCAATCCAGTTTTGAAATTGCTGAACCTTCATATTCCTTCTTAAAATTTATTTCTTCATCCACTATTCCATGGATTTTCCGATGGGAATATGGTAAATCCCAAGAAATGAAGCCATCATGTTTTGTTCGTATTTCTTATATTAAATGGTGGGATAAATTTGACGTTTCTCAATTTCTCAATAAATCTCATCATTCCTCTCCTCAAGCTTCTCTTATTATACAACCCAATACCGCTATTCCTCAAATCAAGAAGCAGATCACTCCTAATCCAAAATTATCAAAGAGCTTCAAAGATGCTGTTCATGGTACAACCTCATCTCCTGCAACTCCAATCAATACTCAGCAGCATATGGATCTTCTCAAAGAAATTCAGCGTATGCAGAATGAAATTTTATTTCTCAGAAATCCCCTTATGAATAAATACAGCGGATTCGTTCAAGAAGTATCTTCTTCTCATGGTTCCGTCAATAAAGATGATTCTGATGCAACACTGCCACCGTCTGGAGCAGCAGATGAATTCTAAAATAAAGAAATATCTGTCTACATACAGCTCTATCAAATGCATCTCATGCAAATTCCAATGCAGATCTCGCTATCGAATACAGCCTTCATCCACCTCCATGCAGAATTAATTCAGCAATACAGATGTCCGAATGCAATTTTCAATGCAGTCCCCAAAGTCAGCACAGCTCTCCCCATGCAGCCATGTGTCCTGCAAATAATGAAGCTTCATTATCTCATTCATCAATTCCTAGCCTCCATGAAGTCAAGCCATAATTTCTAGTCACCATCATGCTTTTATAAACAACACATATCATTTTCATGTGCCTCACTCATATAAAGTTCTTTCGAATGCTTTCATTTGAAAAAAAAAAAAAAGAGTATAAAAAATTCCAAAAGTCCACATTTGTGAGCTATGGATTACTATTCTTATTAAAGTATTCCATAGACTACTATTTCAAATAAAGTATTAAGGAATTTAAAGTCAACAATTCAGTCTCAAATGCCTGCAGTCTCCGCCGCGTCAGCTGAGCATACAGTATATCCTGCCCCCTGCAGCAAATACAGCGATAATTTCTCCGCCGACTTTCAGACGCATGCAGCAGCAAATTCAATAACGTCAGTCAGCAATAAAGTCATCTCACTCATGCAGCAGCAACAGTAATGCATATTATATGCGACAGTGATACAGTACAAATGACGTATACATCTTATCCCATTGCGGATTTCAAATACATTTCAAATGTAATTCAGTATGAAGGTCTATAAATAGGGTTTGTGAGCCCTTGTCTCACATCATCAAATACTTACACTTGTAAATTTTCCGCTTTCTTTCCTTTCTTTCAATTCAGTCTTACTTAGAGTTTATTCAGTCTTACTTAGAGTTTACTGGTTCGGTCCCGGTCTCGTCGAATTGGCAACAAGGAATATTTTGATTGCATTTGGATGAAAAGCTAAGGTACCAAGAATGAGATCGTTTTGAATTTTGATATAATAAAGTATATTCCCAAGCATTCATATAGTCATAGTAGTCATAGGGCCAAGAACTCCCATTGGGATTGGTGACAGTTTTTGGTGAGAATAGATTGTCGGCCCAATCAGTGATTGTATGAATATGCATAATCTTTATTTTTGAAAAGGCATGTTCTCCATCTCTATCTTCATGAGTGATGATAGCACTTTTTGACTGAATTAGAATAGCTTCATAGTACTTGTGAGAAATATTGGGGGCTTTTGGAACAAAATGGCAATTTTTTCTGTAGAGTTTTGAGAGAATTTGATCAATTGTAAGGTGGGCATGGATTTTATCATCAAGGAAGAAAAGGGCATATTCAAAGATCTTTATGTATTGAGATTTTTTGAAAGGAGTGGAACGATAGGGTGCTTGCAGCATGGGAGAAGGATTAAACCATTAAATAAAGTCCTTCAATCAATTAGATATCCAATTCCTAATAAACAAGATCTTGAAAAGTGTGATCTTGGTGTATTGGCAAAATTTATTGTTACTTTTCCAGATGGATGTTCTGTAATAGATTCAACATCTTCATTTTGCTGTATTGAGAGGGTTTCTTCAACCGTCTTTATTACATAATTTGATTTTTGTATGAAAGATCCTTCTTTATAAATTTCTTTTAAAGAGACTTTAGGTATTGTCCAATCTTGGATTGATTTTTCTAAATCATCAAAACTTATTTCTTCAAGATTTTTAATTGAAATTTTATTGATTATTGGCATGATGGATGATGATGCAGAAGAAGAATTAGAAGCTGTGTTAGAAGATGAATTTCTTCCGAATGATCTAAAAATTCCAGACATCATTAATTAATTATAATCACTAATCAGAATGATTGGTGGCCTGTCAACGATTTACGCCACAAAAGATCAATCCCTTCAGACGCTGGATCTTATAAATCAGCCTCTTCTAATTTTCATCAAACATCTATTCCCACATCACCCCCAATACATCCTACAGGCATAGCTTTCCCTGTTTATTCAGACGCAAAAGATGACGATATACAATCAGTAAAATTAACTGAATCCGATTTTAATGCATCAATTAATACAATTTCCTTAATTCATGAATCTAATGAAGTAATAAATGATTTCAAAATTGATAAACAATTCCTTCAACAAGATTTATTAAAACATCCAAAGACAAAATGGTTTTTTACCAAATTCTCGAAATTTGAGAGATCTCAAGTAAAAGAATTATGGTATGAACAAATGAATCAAGAACGGCGAAATATCCCTTTCTTTGATTGGCTTTCGTCAAAAATAAATAAAAAAGGAACTGTAATGATGACAATTAATAAATCCACACAAACATGGGAAACCGAGAAAGGTAAAGTTGAATCGGTTCACCCTCCTTTAGAAACAATAAGGCATAAAGAAATCACTGCCACTCCATTTAAAAATGCTCTGCCAACTTCTAAACTCCTTACTGTTGAACATATATCTCATCTAGTTGAACAAAGTAACTTTACAAATCTCTATTTACAGACTATTGGTTCACAAACTCAAAGAATTGAAAATACTATATCTCAACACGAATCAACTTCTTCAGCTCCGTATAAAATATCCAGAGATGTCCCTTCATTATGTTCAGAATTTATTACAAAATTGACTTTAGACAAAAGGCCATTAAAACTCCCTGCTGACTTTCAAAATGACATTTCTTTAAGAATCAATCCTTTAGACAAAGGTAAATCAATAAATGAAGGCTCCTCAATTAATGCAGTCATTGAAGGAACATCAATTCAAATGTCTTCAGACACTAATACTGACACTTCAACAGATGACTCTGACGATCAATGTTTCCCTGAAATTAATAGAATTTTCAATCCTAAAACTCATACATCAAAAACAAAAAATTATTACAGTAGACCCACTCCAATGAATCTCCAATTTGAAGAAATTCCTGATATAGCAAATTGTAAATATGATGGTAGTTCATTAGTCGAATGGAATATTGATGGACTTACTGAATATGGAATTCTTAATATTCTGCGCAATATGATACTATATACAAATGCAGGCATGATCTATGGCAATACACAAGCTGAAATCATTAAATCAATAATAATTGGATTTACTGGCCAACTTCATGGCTGGTGGGAATATTATCTAACCTCAATCCAAAAAACTAGTATCTTAAATTCAGTCAAACTAACTGAAGAAGGTAAACCCATTATTAATACCAATAATCAGCCAATTTCTAATGCTGTTGAAACACTAATTCATAATATTTTAATCAATTTTTCTGGAAATGTTAGTGATCAAATTGAAAAATACAGAGAACAATTAATCAATCTTCGATGTCGAACTTTATCTGATTTCAGATGGTATAAAGATGTCTTTTTATCCCTTGTTTTTCAATTATTCAATTCTAATGAAGATTTTTGGAAAGAAAAATTTATTTCTGGCCTTCCAACTCATTTTGCAGAAAAAGTAAAAAATGTTCTACGAGAAAAAAATAATGGACGATTAAATTATGCTAACTATACATATGGTGATTTAATTCAAAAAATTTCTCGAGTTGGTATGTCTATTTGCAGTGATATGAAAATTAAAGCCGATTTACATAAACAAAAGAAAATTGGTAAACAAGAATTAGGGGATTTTTGCTATCAATTTGGCTATGAACCCCTACAAAATCCATCCAATCGAATTTATCAACCTAAACATCGGTCTAAAAAGAACCGATATCATGAAAAATCATATCGATCCTATAAAAATCACAAAAAATATACAAAAGGAAAACATGAAAAACACAATTCAAAGAGGAGAAAATCCAGCTCTTCCCCAAACCATAAAACTAATAAATCTGATTACACATGCTATAAATGCGGCAAAGAAGGACATTTTGCAAATAACTGTTTTAATAAAGATTCAAAAAAGAAAATCAATGAATTAGATTATCATTCTCATAATTCCGAAAATAAAAAAGATATATGTCTATGTTGCGAAAGCGAAGATAGTTCTTATGATTCTTCCTCCTCATCTTCTTATTTCTCCATTAATGTTTTAAATGCTCAAGATGAATTACTTCTGGAATTAATAGAAAACATTTCCTCTGAAGAAGAAAAGAGAAAATACTATAGAAAAATGCTTGAAGATAAATCTACTGACAAAACCTCTAAGAAACATAAAGATTTTCAATCACTTTCAATGAAAGATATTCTTTCCCAAAAACCAAGCTCTTCAAAACCTTTAACCCTTCAAGATCTCCATAATGAAGTTAATGAAACAAAACATGAAATTGCAAAATTAAAAGAAGAAGCAACCCAAGAAATTGCTAAATTAAAAACAAGAATTGAAATCCTTGAATTAGGTAAAGAATTCAGCTCAAATAATCAAGAAGATTCTAATCTCGAAAAAGAATTTGATGAAGAAATTCAAGAATTCGTAAATTCCATTACCAAATATCATTACCATAAATGGTATACAACTGTCACTCTAAAAATCAAAGAATTTAATTTATCTGTAGACTGTTTAATTGACAGTGGAGCAGATGTAAATTGCATCCGTGAAGGATTAATTCCAACAAAGTATTTTGAGAAAATAAAAAATTACACCATTGGCACAGCAAATGGAAAGAATATAATAGTCAATTATAAGATTCCAAATGCTCATATCTGTAAAAATGGAAAATGCATTCAAACTTCCTTTGCTGTCACAAAAACATTAACAAATGATGTCATCTTAGGAACACCCTTCTTATTAAAAATTCAGCCCTTTTCTGTCAATACCGATGGAATTCATACATCAATTGATGATAAGCCTATCAAATTTGAATTCATAGAAAGCCCAAGGCTTGGTAGGATAAATGGAATTAATATTTAATTGCATACATCTTCATATTTCCAAAATACAGTTTTATTGCATCAATAAAGAATTTTTATTACTAATTTCATTTCCTCTCCCCATAGGAAACCAATCATGTCTTCCAAAGATAAAGGCAAACAACCAATAGATTCAGATAAAGCCTCTGTTCCTGTTCATGAAGAACTACCCTTTCAAATACCTTTTCCATCCTTCTATCCAGCACCCTCTGCTGCTTCTCAAACCCTTATTGATAACATTTGGAGTGCATGCCTTACTGGCCAACGTAATTTACTAATGCGAAAGCACCTATCTGATTTGTCTAATCATATCAAATATTTGGAATCAAAAATTCAAATGCTTGAACAACAATGTGCATCGTCATCCCTCCCTCCAATTGAATACAGACAACAAATCCTGGAAAGAGTTAATACTCTTCTTCCGGACGATTTATCTGCAAGAATTAGAGGGGAAACTCTCTCTTGTCAGATCATGGAGCGCCTAATAAATCAAGCATCCTATCTCAGCTGGGCCACTGGTTTTCCAAAGATGTTCCTGCCCGCTGATGAATTTGATATTTCTTATATTGAACAAGGTCTAGTTCATCGATTCATTCTCGACAGAGACAATTTAGCAATTCATCGACAGTTGCCTGCAATTGTCAAATATGCTCTCAGTTGCCTTGGCATCACCAAGCGCAATCTTCTCATGACAATCTCTTCCACTCTTGGAGAAAGAGATGAATTCCGGTTTTATCAACCATATCAATTATGGATCCTTATGAATTATGAAGACGGAGATTTATTCTGTCAGAAATACAGCCTTCCAATCAATGATTATGAACATCTTCCTGATCGCAATTGGAATCAAGCAGAACAATTTGAATCCTCAGATGCTGCAGATCTCAGTTACAGCCTGGAGCGTCTACAATTCTACAATATTCAAGCTGATCAAAATCAAAGATTCATCAATATTAAAAGACATTTTGAATTTGCTCGTACTTTTAAGGGAATCTGGAGCGATGGTCGTCGCGTCGTCTGCATTGATGAAGATCTTGCAGAAGATACATTTGTTTATTATGATCCCTTTCGAGCTGGCCATACAGTTCTTGATGAAATTCTAGAAACATTTCAAAATGCATCGTCTCTTCATATTACTGAAAGAACAAAGAGACAGCTTATCAAGCTCTTCCAAAGAGAAAATGATTATGGAGTATGGACCCCCAGTCCACAACCACCAGATTACTACCTCATAAATGATTAAAATCCAGCACATGCAGCAATATCATGCAAATTTCAATGCAGATCTCGCCATCGAATACAGCCTTCATCTACCTCCATGCAGAATTAATTCAGCAATACAGATGTCCGAATGCAATTTTCAAAGCAGTCCCCAAAGTCAGCACAGCTCTCCCCATGCAGCCATGTGTCCTGCAAATAATGAAGCTTCATTATCTCATTCATCAATTCCTAGCCTCCATGAAGTCAAGCCATAATTTCTAGTCACCATCATGCTTTTATAAACAACACATGTCATTTTCATGTGCCTCACTCATATAAAGTTCTTTCGAATGCTTTCATTTGAAAAAAGTATAAAAAATTCCAAAAGTCCACATTTGTGAGCTATGGATTACTATTCTTATTAAAGTATTCCATAGACTACTATTTCAAATAAAGTATTAAGGAATTTAAAGTCAACAATTCAGTCTCAAATGCCTGCAGTCTCCGCCGCGTCTGCTGAGCATACAGTATATCCTGCCCCCTGCAGCAAATACAGCGATAATTTCTCCGCCGACTGTCAGACGCATGCAGCAGCAAATTCAATAACGTCAGTCAGCAATAAAGTCATCTCACTCATGCAGCAGCAACAGTAATGCATATTATATGCGACAGTGATACAGTACAAATGACGTATACATCTTATCCCATTGCGGATTTCAAATACATTTCAAATGTAATTCAGTATGAAGATCTATAAATAGGGTTTGTGAGCCCTTGTCTCACATCAACAAATACTTACACTTGTAAATTTTCCGCTTTCTTTCCTTTCTTTCAATTCAGTCTTACTTAGAGTTAACTGGTTCGGTCCCGGTCTCGTCGAATTGCTATCGATATCCAATTCCTAATAAACAAGATCTTATTACTCGTTTATATGAAGCTTTAAATTTGACGTTTCTCAATTTCTCAATAAATCTCATCATTCCTCTCCTCAAGCTTCTCTTATTATACAACCCAATACCGCTATTCCTCAAATCAAGAAGCAGATCACTCCTAATCCAAAATTATCAAAGAGCTTCAAAGATGCTGTTCATGGTACAACCTCATCTCCTGCAACTCCAATCAATACTCAGCAGCATATGGATCTTCTCAAAGAAATTCAGCGTATGCAGAATGAAATTTTATTTCTCAGAAATCCCCTTATGAATAAATACAGCGGATTCGTTCAAGAAGTATCTTCTTCTCATGGTTCCGTCAATAAAGATGATTCTGATGCAACACTGCCACCGTCTGGAGCAGCAGATGAATTCTAAAATAAAGAAATATCTGTCTACATACAGCTCTATCAAATGCATCTCATGCAAATTCCAATGCAGATCTCGCTATCGAATACAGCCTTCATCCACCTCCATGCAGAATTAATTCAGCAATACAGATGTCCGAATGCAATTTTCAATGCAGTCCCCAAAGTCAGCACAGCTCTCCCCATGCAGCCATGTGTCCTGCAAATAATGAAGCTTCATTATCTCATTCATCCATGCGTAGCCTCCATGAAGTCAAGCTTTAAATTCTTGTCACCATCATGCTTTTATAAACAACACATGTCATTTTCATGTGCCTCACTCATATAAAGTTCTTTCGAATGCTTTCATTTGAAAAAAGTATAAAAAATTCCAAAAGTCCACATTTGTGAGCTATGGATTACTATTCTTCTTAAAGTAATCCCTAGACTACTATTTCAAATAAAGTATTAAGGAATTTAAAGTCAACAATTCAGTCTCAAGTGCCTGCAGTCTCCGCCGCGTCAGCTGAGCATACAGTATATCCTGCCCCCTGCAGTAAATACAGCGATAATTTCACCGCCGACTGTCAGACGCATGCAGCAGCAAATTCAATGACGTCCGTCAGCAATAAAGTCATCTCACTCATGCAGCAGCAACAGTATGCAATCAAAAATTCCTCTTACGAATTAATTGCAAATCTGCAAAAGAAGTTTTGGAAAATGATGTCAAAAACCTTGCATCAAAACAAATTTTTGCTCGTTGGCAAGCTTTACTTGATATTTTTTATTTTGAAATTGAATATATAAAAGTGCTATCATCACTCATGAAGATAGAGATGGAGAACATGCCTTTTCAAAAATAAAGATTATGCATATTCATACTATCACTGATTGGGCCGACAATCTATTCTCACCAAAAACTGTCACCAATCCCAATGGGAGTTCTTGGCCCTATGACTACTATGACTATATGAATGCTTGGGAATATACTTTATTATATCAAAATTCAAAACGATCTCATTCTTGGTACCTTAGCTTTTCATCCAAATGCAATCAAAATATTCCTTGTTGGTTCTGGCATAATTGGTGGCTCCGTTTTGGTGCACAATCCTGCATCCTTCCAGAAGCTTTATTAAGCTATTATCAAGCATTTGAATCTCAATCCAGTTTTGAAATTGCTGAACCTTCATATTCCTTCTTAAAATTTATTTCTTCATCCACTATTCCATGGATTTTCCGATGGGAATATGGTAAATCCCAAGAAATGAAGCCATCATGTTTTGTTCGTATTTCTTATATTAAATGGTGGGATAAATTTGACGTTTCTCAATTTCTCAATAAATCTCATCATTCCTCTCCTCAAGCTTCTCTTATTATACAACCCAATACCGTTATTCCTCAAATCAAGAAGCAGATCACTCCTAATCCAAAATTATCAAAGAGCTTCAAAGATGTTGTTCATGGTACAACCTCATCTCCTGCAACTCCAATCAATACTCAGCAGCATATGGATCTTCTCAAAGAAATTCAGCGTATGCAGAATGAAATTTTATTTCTCAGAAATCCCCTTATGAATAAATACAGCGGATTCGTTCAAGAAGTATCTTCTTCTCATGGTTCCGTCAATAAAGATGATTCTGATGCAACACTGCCACCGTCTGGAGCAGCAGATGAATTCTAAAATAAAGAAATATCTGTCTACATACAGCTCTATCAAATGCATCTCATGCAAATTCCAATGCAGATCTCGCTATCGAATACAGCCTTCATCCACCTCCATGCAGAATTAATTCAGCAATACAGATGTCCGAATGCAATTTTCAATGCAGTCCCCAAAGTCAGCACAACTCTCCCCATGCAGCCATGTGTCCTGCAAATAATGAAGCTTCATTATCTCATTCATCAATTCCTAGCCTCCATGAAGTCAAGCCATAAATTCTTGTCACCATCATACTTTTATAAACAATACATGTCATTTTCATGTGCCTCACTCATATAAAGTTCTTTCGAATGCTTTCATTTGAAAAAAAAAAGTATAAAAAATTCCAAAAGTCCACAATTGTGAGCTATGGATTACTATTCTTATTAAAGTATTCCATAGACTACTATTTCAAATAAAGTATTAAGGAATTTAAAGTCAACAATTCAGTCTCAAGTGCCTGCAGTCTCCGCCGCGTCAGCTGAGCATACAGTATATCCTGCTCCCTGCAGCAAATACAGCGATAATTTCGCCGCCGACTGTCAGACGCATGCAGCAGCAAATTCAATGACGTCCTTCAGCAATAAAGTCATCTCACTCATGCAGCAGCAACAGTAATGCATATTATATGCGACAGTGATACAGTGCAAATGACGTATACATCTTATCCCATTGCGGATCTCAAATACATTTCAAATGTAATTCAGTATGAAGGTCTATAAATAGGGATTGTGAGCCCTTGTCTCACATCATCAAATACTTACACTTGTAAATTTTCCGCTTTCTTTCCCTTCTTTCAATTCAGTCTTACTTAGAGTTTACTGGTTCGGTCCCGGTCTCGTCGAATTGGTATCAGAGCCATCCCAGTCTTCTCTTATTGTAAGAAATATTTTATCAATGAAGTATCAATTCCTTTATCCATTTTGATAGCTCTTTAAGCTTTCAATTATTTCAATTTATTTGCAAAATTTTGCATGCATCATGTCTCTTTCCTTCTTTGGTTATTTGTTTGTTGTTTGCATAGTAGAATCGAATCTATGTTAGGTAGCTGCATTTCTGAATTTTGATCTAACTTGACTAGATAGAGTTAATTGGTTGTTGTTGCTAAAAGGAGTGATTTGGGTCCGAGGCCCCCTTGTCGCGTCGCCTTTGTTGCCCGTTAGCCAGGAGAGCGTTTAGGGCTTTGTGGCGTAAATCGTTGACAGGCCACCAATCATTCTGATTAGTGATTATAATTAATTAATGATGTCTGGAATTTTTAGATCATTCGGAAGAAATTCATCTTCTAACACAGCTTCTAATTCTTCTTCTGCATCATCATCCATCATGCCAATAATCAATAAAATTTCAATTAAAAATCTTGAAGAAATAAGTTTTGATGATTTAGAAAAATCAATCCAAGATTGGACAATACCTAAAGTCTCTTTAAAAGAAATTTATAAAGAAGGATCTTTCATACAAAAATCAAATTATGTAATAAAGACGGTTGAAGAAACCCTCTCAATACAGCAAAATGAAGAAAATCTACAGGTCATTCCTGCAGAAAAAATTGAAATCCATAAATCAAAATACAAATACATGCATATAGCACTTGTTCAAGTTGCAATAAAGCCATTAACCAGACTTGGTTTGAATACATCCTGTCTCGCATATGTTCGAGATAGAAGACATAATTCCCTAATAGGGATGGTAGAAGCCAGTCTTCATGACGGCCCTGCCTTTTTTAATTGTTTCCCCAATTACACCGTATCACTCAGTGATCCCGGTGCTCATGAAGCCATCACTTTAGGAATACATACAAAAGGATTCAATATGAAACCCCAATCACAAAATGTTGCAATAGTATACAGAATTTATTATAAAGCAATGAATACAATTGTCCCTGAAATAGCATATTCATCTCAAATCAAAGGAGTAACCACCTTATTCCTTACAAATTTTCGAAATAAAGTCACCACCCCCAAACTCATCACATGGGAAGATGTAAATCTTTCTGGAAAATGGGAGCTTGATGAGGCTCAACAAATCACACCTTTAATTAATGAAGATGTTGAATCTATTACAGAACATCCATCTGGAAAAGTAACAATCAATTTTGCCAATACACCAAGATCACACTTTTCATCCACAAAAAGATCAATCCCTTCAGACGCTGGATCTTATAAATCAGCCTCTTCTAATTTTCATCAAACGTCTATTCCTACATCACCCCCAATACATCCTACAGGCATAGCTTTCCCTGTTTATTCAGACGCAAAAGATGAAGATATACAATCAGTAAAATTAACTGAATCCGATTTTAATGCATCATTTAATACAATTTCCTTAATTCATGAATCTAATGAAGTAATACATGATTTCAAAATTGATAAACAATTCCTTCAACAAGATTTATTAAAACATCCAAAGACAAAATGGTTTTTTAACAAATTCTCTAAATTTGAGAGATCTCAAGTCAAAGAATTATGGTATGACCAAATGAATCAAGAACGGAGAAATATCCCTTTCTTTGATTGGCTTTCGTCAAAAATAAATAAAAAAGGAACTGTAATGCTGACAATTAATAAATCAACACAAACATGGGAAACCGAGAAAGGTAAAGTTGAATCGTCTCAACCCCCTTTAGAAACTATAAAATATAAAGAAATAAATAATTCTTTAAAACATAGTTTCCCGCAATCTACTCTCAATCTAGTTCCTAAAGAGTCAACTACTACATTAAATACATTAAATACAACTTCTATAAACAAATCCTTCTCTACAGACTCTACCTCGAAAACATCAATTTTACAAACTCATCTCGAAGAAAACATCTCTGATCAAGAAGAACATAATGAATTACATCCTTCGTATTCCTCAATAAATGTATTAAGTGCTCAAGACAAATTCATCATTAATGCTATTACTCTCAAACAATTTATTGAAGAAAACTCTTTTGAAAAAATTTCTAATCTTAATTTTCAACCTGTTTCTATACTTTCAAATATTGGAAAAATCAATCAAATAAATCTACTTATATCTAATAAAGAAAAATATATTGAAAATCTTAAAAATGACATTTTTCTCTGTCGAATTGAAGATCAATTAAAATCAAATTCATCTGAAAATAAAATTAATAATTTTCAAACCTCTCTAATAAATGAATGTTGTTCTGAAATACCTTCTGCCTTCTGGCATAGAAAAAAGCATCTAGTATCCTTACCATATATTTCTACTTTTAATGAAAGAGATATTCCTACTAAAGCAAGACCATCTCAAATGAGTCCTAGACTCTTAGACTTATGTGATAAAGAAATTAAAGATTTACTTCAAAAGAAATTAATCCGCAAATCACATTCTCCTTGGAGTTGTGCAGCCTTTTATGTTGAAAATGCACCTGAAAAGGAACGAGGGGCTCCTCGCCTCGTCATCAATTATAAACCATTAAATAAAGTCCTTCAATCAATCAGATATCCAATTCCTAATAAACAAGATCTTATTACTCGTTTATATGAAGCCTTTATATTTTCAAAATTTGATCTCAAATCAGGATTTTGGCAAATACAGGTCGAAGAAAACGATCGTTATAAAACCGCCTTTACTGTCCCTTTTGGCCATTATGAATGGAATGTCATGCCTTTTGGGCTAAAAAATGCTCCTTCAGCCTTCCAAGAAATGATGAATGAAATCTTTCACCCTTATAAAAATTTCTCAATTGTTTACATTGATGATATTTTAATCTTTTCTAAATCTATTGATGATCACTGGAAACATTTAAAGACTTTCAAATGGATCATAAAGAAAAATGGCTTAGTCCTTTCTCAAAGAAAAATAAAACTTTTTCAAACAGAAATACAATTTCTTGGCTATAAAATATCAAACAAAATGATAACTCCTGTTGAAAGAGTAATCAAATTTGCTGACAATTTCCCTGATGAAATAACAGATAAAAAACAATTACAAAGATTTTTAGGATGTCTTAACTATGTTTCTGATTTTTATCAAAACCTCTCTAAAGAAAGAAATCTTTTACAAAAATGTTTAAAAAATTCAGCAGAACAATGGACACCTCAACATACAGAAGCAATACAAAAAATCAAACAAAAAGTGAAAACATTACCATGCTTAAATATTTCAAATCCAGATTTATTTAAAATAATCCAAACAGATGCTTCAGAAATAGGATTTGGAGGAATCCTACTTCAAAGAACCGCACAATCAAAGGAACAAATTATTAGATTTTATTCTGGCACTTGGAATACTACTCAACAAAATTACTCTACAATAAAGAAAGAAGTCCTTGCCATAGTCTCATGCATACTCAAATTTCAAAGTGATATTTTGAATCAAAAATTCCTCTTACGAATTGATTGCAAATCTGCAAAAGAAGTTTTGGAAAATGATGTCAAAAACCTTGCATCAAAACAAATTTTTGCTCGTTGGCAAGCTTTACTTGCTATTTTTGATTTTGACATTGAATATATAAAAGGTTCTTCAAATTCTCTTCCCGATTTTCTATCTCGTGAATTTTTACAGGGTAGAAACAAGGTGAAGAAAGATGCATCCAAGAGGAAAAGGAAAAAATCCAGTCATTGATACAATAAATATTCTTTCCAACAATAAATTCAATGCCTTAAATCCTTCTCCCATGCTGCAAGCACCCTATCGTTCCACTCCTTTCAAAAAATCTCAATACATAAAGATCTTTGAATATGCCCTTTTCTTCCTTGATGATAAAATCCATGCCCACCTTACAATTGATCAAATTCTCTCAAAACTCTACAGAAAAAATTGCCATTTTGTTCCAAAAGCCCCCAATATTTCTCACAAGTACTATGAAGCTATTCTAATTCAGTCAAAAAGTGCTATCATCACTCATGAAGATAGAGATGGAGAACATGCCTTTTCAAAAATAAAGATTATGCATATTCATACAATCACTGATTGGGCCGACAATCTATTCTCACCAAAAACTGTCACCAATCCCAATGGGAGTTCTTGGCCCTATGACTACTATGACTATATGAATGCTTGGGAATATACTTTATTATATCAAAATTCAAAACGATCTCATTCTTGGTACCTTAGCTTTTCATCCAAATGCAATCAAAATATTCCTTGTTGGTTCTGGCATAATTGGTGGCTCCGTTTTGGTGCACAATCCTGCATCCTTCCAGAAGCTTTATTAAGCTATTATCAAGCATTTGAATCTCAATCCAGTTTTGAAATTGCTGAACCTTCATATTCCTTCTTAAAATTTATTTCTTCATCCACTATTCCATGGATTTTCCGATGGGAATATGGTAAATCCCAAGAAATGAAGCCATCATGTTTTGTTCGTATTTCTTATATTAAATGGTGGGATAAATTTGACGTTTCTCAATTTCTCAATAAATCTCATCATTCCTCTCCTCAAGCTTCTCTTATTATACAACCCAATACCGCTATTCCTCAAATCAAGAAGCAGATCACTCCTAATCCAAAATTATCAAAGAGCTTCAAAGATGTTGTTCATGGTACAACCTCATCTCCTGCAACTCCAATCAATACTCAGCAGCATATGGATCTTCTCAAAGAAATTCAGCGTATGCAGAATGAAATTTTATTTCTCAGAAATCCCCTTATGAATAAATACAGCGGATTCGTTCAAGAAGTATCTTCTTCTCATGGTTCCGTCAATAAAGATGATTCTGATGCAACACTGCCACCGTCTGGAGCAGCAGATGAATTCTAAAATAAAGAAATATCTGTCTACATACAGCTCTATCAAATGCATCTCATGCAAATTCCAATGCAGATCTCGCTATCGAATACAGCCTTCATCCACCTCCATGCAGAATTAATTCAGCAATACAGATGTCCGAATGCAATTTTCAATGCAGTCCCCAAAGTCAGCACAACTCTCCCCATGCAGCCATGTGTCCTGCAAATAATGAAGCTTCATTATCTCATTCATCAATTCCTAGCCTCCATGAAGTCAAGCCATAAATTCTTGTCACCATCATGCTTTTATAAACAATACATGTCATTTTCATGTGCCTCACTCATATAAAGTTCTTTCGAATGCTTTCATTTGAAAAAAAAAGTATAAAAAATTCCAAAAGTCCACAATTGTGAGCTATGGATTACTATTCTTATTAAAGTATTCCATAGACTACTATTTCAAATAAAGTATTAAGGAATTTAAAGTCAACAATTCAGTCTCAAGTGCCTGCAGTCTCCGCCGCGTCAGCTGAGCATACAGTATATCCTGCTCCCTGCAGCAAATACAGCGATAATTTCTCCGCCGACTGTCAGACGCATGCAGCAGCAAATTCAATAACGTCAGTCAGCAATAAAGTCATCTCACTCATGCAGCAGCAACAGTAATGCATATTATATGCGACAGTGATACAGTACAAATGACGTATACATCTTATCCCATTGCGGATTTCAAATACATTTCAAATGTAATTCAGTATGAAGGTCTATAAATAGGGTTTGTGAGCCCTTGTCTCACATCATCAAATACTTACACTTGTAAATTTTCCGCTTTCTTTCCTTTCTTTCAATTCAGTCTTACTTAGAGTTTACTGGTTCGGTCCCGGTCTCGTCGAATTGATACTTACACTTGTAAATTTTCCGCTTTCTTTCCTTTCTTTCAATTCAGTCTTACTTAGAGTTTACTGGTTCGGTCCCGGTCTCGTCGAATTGGTATCAGAGCCATCCCAGTCTTCTCTTATTGTAAGAAATATTTTATCAATGAAGTATCAATTCCTTTATCCATTTTGATAGCTCTTTAAGCTTTCAATTATTTCAATTTATTTGCAAAATTTTGCATGCATCATGTCTCTTTCCTTCTTTGGTTATTTGTTTGTTGTTTGCATAGTAGAATCGAATCTATGTTAGGTAGCTGCATTTCTGAATTTTGATCTAACTTGACTAGATAGAGTTAATTGGTTGTTGTTGCTAAAAGGAGTGATTTGGGTCCGAGGCCCCCTTGTCGCGTCGCCTTTGTTGCCCGTTAGCCAGGAGAGCGTTTAGGGCTTTGTGGCGTAAATCGTTGACAGGCCACCAATCATTCTGATTAGTGATTATAATTAATTAATGATGTCTGGAATTTTTAGATCATTCGGAAGAAATTCATCTTCTAACACAGCTTCTAATTCTTCTTCTGCATCATCATCCATCATGCCAATAATCAATAAAATTTCAATTAAAAATCTTGAAGAAATAAGTTTTGATGATTTAGAAAAATCAATCCAAGATTGGACAATACCTAAAGTCTCTTTAAAAGAAATTTATAAAGAAGGATCTTTCATACAAAAATCAAATTATGTAATAAAGACGGTTGAAGAAACCCTCTCACTACAGCAAAATGAAGAAAATCTACAGGTCATTCCTGCAGAAAAAATTGAAATCCATAAATCAAATACTTACACTTGTAAATTTTCCGCTTTCTTTCCTTTCTTTCAATTCAGTCTTACTTAGAGTTTATTCAGTCTTACTTAGAGTTTACTGGTTCGGTCCCGGTCTCGTCGAATTGGTATCAGAGCCATCCCAGTCTTCTCTTATTGTAAGAAATATTTTATCAATGAAGTATCAATTCCTTTATCCATTTTGATATCTCTTTAAGCTTTCAATTATTTCAATTTATTTGCAAAATTTTGCATGCATCATGTCTCTTTCCTTCTTTGGTTATTTGTTTGTTGTTTGCATAGTAGAATCGAATCTATGTTAGGTAGCTGCATTTCTGAATTTTGATCTAACTTGACTAGATAGAGTTAATTGGTTGTTGTTGCTAAAAGGAGTGATTTGGGTCCGAGGCCCCCTTGTCGCGTCGCCTTTGTTGCCCGTTAGCCAGGAGAGCGTTTAGGGCTTTGTGGCGTAAATCGTTGACAGGCCACCAATCATTCTGATTAGTGATTATAATTAATTAATGATGTCTGGAATTTTTAGATCATTCGGAAGAAATTCATCTTCTAACACAGCTTCTAATTCTTCTTCTGCATCATCATCCATCATGCCAATAATCAATAAAATTTCAATTAAAAATCTTGAAGAAATAAGTTTTGATGATTTAGAAAAATCAATCCAAGATTGGACAATACCTAAAGTCTCTTTAAAAGAAATTTATAAAGAAGGATCTTTCATACAAAAATCAAATTATGTAATAAAGACGGTTGAAGAAACCCTCTCAATACAGCAAAATGAAGAAAATCTACAGGTCATTCCTGCAGAAAAAATTGAAATCCATAAATCAAAATACAAATACATGCATATAGCACTTGTTCAAGTTGCAATAAAGCCATTAACCAGACTTGGTTTGAATACATCCTGTCTCGCATATGTTCGAGATAGAAGACATAATTCATTCAGAGATTCCCTAATAGGGATGGTAGAAGCCAGTCTTCATGACGGCCCTGCCTTTTTTAATTGTTTCCCCAATTACACCGTATCACTCAGTGATCCCGGTGCTCATGAAGCCATCACTTTAGGAATACATACAAAAGGATTCAATATGAAACCCCAATCACAAAATGTTGCAATAGTATACAGAATTTATTATAAAGCAATGAATACAATTGTCCCTGAAATAGCATATTCATCTCAAATCAAAGGAGTAACCACCTTATTCCTTACAAATTTTCGAAATAAAGTCACCACCCCCAAACTCATCACATGGGAAGATGTAAATCTTTCTGGAAAATGGGAGCTTGATGAAGCTCAACAAATCACACCTTTAATTAATGAAGATGTTGAATCTATTACAGAACATCCATCTGGAAAAGTAACAATAAATTTTGCCAATACACCAAGATCACACTTTTCATCCACAAAAAGATCAATCCCTTCAGACGCTGGATCTTATAAATCCGCTTCTTCTAATTTTCATCAAACATCTATTCCCACATCACCCCCAATACATCCTACAGGCATAGCTTTCCCTGTTTATTCAGACGCAAAAGATGAAGATATACAATCAGTAAAATTAACTGAATCCGATTTTAATGCATCAATTAATACAATTTCCTTAATTCATGAATCTAATGAAGTAATACATGATTTCAAAATTGATAAACAATTCCTTCAACAAGATTTATTAAAACATCCAAAGACAAAATGGTTTTTTACCAAATTCTCTAAATTTGAACGATCTCAAGTAAAAGAATTATGGTATGAACAAATGAATCAAGAACGGCGAAATATCCCTTTCTTTGATTGGCTTTCGTCCAAAATAAATAAAAAAGGAACTGTAATGCTAACAATTAATAAATCAACACAAACATGGGAAACCGAGAAAGGTAAAGTTGAATCGTCTCAACCCCCTTTAGAAACTATAAAATATAAAGAAATAAATAATTCTTTAAAACATAGTTTCCCGCAATCTACTCTCAATCTAGTTCCTAAAGAGTCAACTACTACATTAAATACATTAAATACAACTTCTATAAACAAATCCTTCTCTACAGACTCTACCTCGAAAACATCAATTTTACAAACTCATCTCGAAGAAAACATCTCTGATCAAGAAGAACATAATGAATTACATCCTTCGTATTCCTCAATAAATGTATTAAGTGCTCAAGACAAATTCATCATTAATGCTATTACTCTCAAACAATTTATTGAAGAAAACTCTTTTGAAAAAATTTCTAATCTTAATTTTCAACCTGTTTCTATACTTTCAAATATTGGAAAAATCAATCAAATAAATCTACTTATATCTAATAAAGAAAAATATATTGAAAATCTTAAAAATGACATTTTTCTCTGTCGAATTGAAGATCAATTAAAATCAAATTCATCTGAAAATAAAATTAATAATTTTCAAACCTCTCTAATAAATGAATGTTGTTCTGAAATACCTTCTGCCTTCTGGCATAGAAAAAAGCATCTAGTCTCCTTACCATATATTTCTACTTTTAATGAAAGAGATATTCCTACTAAAGCAAGACCATCTCAAATGAGTCCTAGACTCTTAGACTTATGTGATAAAGAAATTAAAGATTTACTTCAAAAGAAATTAATCCGCAAATCACATTCTCCTTGGAGTTGTGCAGCCTTTTATGTTGAAAATGCACCTGAAAAGGAACGAGGGGCTCCTCGCCTCGTCATCAATTATAAACCATTAAATAAAGTCCTTCAATCAATCAGATATCCAATTCCTAATAAACAAGATCTTATTACTCGTTTATATGAAGCCTTTATATTTTCAAAATTTGATCTCAAATCAGGATTTTGGCAAATACAGGTCGAAGAAAACGATCGTTATAAAACCGCCTTTACTGTCCCTTTTGGCCATTATGAATGGAATGTCATGCCTTTTGGGCTAAAAAATGCTCCTTCAGCCTTCCAAGAAATGATGAATGAAATCTTTCACCCTTATAAAAATTTCTCAATTGTTTACATTGATGATATTTTAATCTTTTCTAAATCTATTGATGATCACTGGAAACATTTAAAGACTTTCAAATGGATCATAAAGAAAAATGGCTTAGTCCTTTCTCAAAGAAAAATAAAACTTTTTCAAACAGAAATACAATTTCTTGGCTATAAAATATCAAACAAAATGATAACTCCTGTTGAAAGAGTAATCAAATTTGCTGACAATTTCCCTGATGAAATAACAGATAAAAAACAATTACAAAGATTTTTAGGATGTCTTAACTATGTATCTGATTTTTATCAAAACCTCTCTAAAGAAAGAAATCTTTTACAAAAATGTTTAAAAAATTCGGCAGAACAATGGACTCCTCAACATACAGAAGCAATACAAAAAATAAAACAAAAAGTGAAAACATTACCATGCTTAAATATTTCTAATCCAGATTTATTTAAAATAATCCAAACAGATGCTTCAGAAATAGGATTTGGTGGAATCCTACTTCAAAGAACTGCACAATCAAAGGAACAAATTATTAGATTTTATTCTGGCACTTGGAATACTACTCAACAAAATTACTCTACAATAAAGAAAGAAGTCCTTGCCATAGTCTCATGCATACTCAAATTTCAAAGTGATATTTTGAATCAAAAATTCCTCTTACGAATTGATTGCAAATCTGCAAAAGAAGTTTTGGAAAATGATGTCAAAAACCTTGCATCAAAACAAATTTTTGCTCGTTGGCAAGCTTTACTTGCTATTTTTGATTTTGACATTGAATATATAAAAGGTTCTTCAAATTCTCTTCCCGATTTTCTATCTCGTGAATTTTTACAGGGTAGAAACAAGGTGAAGAAAGATGCATCCAAGAGGAAAAGGAAAAAATCCAGTCATTGATACAATAAATATTCTTTCCAACAATAAATTCAATGCCTTAAATCCTTCTCCCATGCTGCAAGCACCCTATCGTTCCAATCCTTTCAAAAAATCTCAATACATAAAGATCTTTGAATATGCCCTTTTCTTCCTTGATGATAAAATCCATGCCAACCTTACAATTGATCAAATTCTCTCAAAACTCTACAGAAAAAATTGCCATTTTGTTCCAAAAGCCCCCAATATTTCTCACAAGTACTATGAAGCTATTCTAATTCAGTCAAAAAGTGCTATCATCACTCATGAAGATAGAGATGGAGAACATGCCTTTTCAAAAATAAAGATTATGCATATTCATACAATCACTGATTGGGCCGACAATCTATTCTCACCAAAAACTGTCACCAATCCCAATGGGAGTTCTTGGCCCTATGACTACTATGACTATATAAATGCTTGGGAATATACTTTATTATATCAAAATTCAAAACGATCTCATTCTTGGTACCTTAGCTTTTCATCCAAATGCAATCAAAATATTCCTTGTTGGTTCTGGCATAATTGGTGGCTCCGTTTTGGTGCTCAATCATGCATCCTTCCAGAAGCTTTATTAAGCTATTATCAAGCATTTGAATCTCAATCCAGTTTTGAAATTGCTGAACCTTCATATTCCTTCTTAAAATTTATTTCTTCATCCACTATTCCATGGATTTTCCGATGGGAATATGGTAAATCCCAAGAAATGAAGCCATCATGTTTTGTTCGTATTTCTTATATTAAATGGTGGGATAAATTTGACGTTTCTCAATTTCTCAATAAATCTCATCATTCCTCTCCTCAAGCTTCTCTTATTATACAACCCAATACCGCTATTCCTCAAATCAAGAAGCAGATCACTCCTAATCCAAAATTATCAAAGAGCTTCAAAGATGCTGTTCATGGTACAACCTCATCTCCTGCAACTCCAATCAATACTCAGCAGCATATGGATCTTCTCAAAGAAATTCAGCGTATGCAGAATGAAATTTTATTTCTCAGAAATCCCCTTATGAATAAATACAGCGGATTCGTTCAAGAAGTATCTTCTTCTCATGGTTCCGTCAATAAAGATGATTCTGATGCAACACTGCCACCGTCTGGAGCAGCAGATGAATTCTAAAATAAAGAAATATCTGTCTACATACAGCTCTATCAAATGCATCTCATGCAAATTCCAATGCAGATCTCGCTATCGAATACAGCCTTCATCCACCTCCATGCAGAATTAATTCAGCAATACAGATGTCCGAATGCAATTTTCAATGCAGTCCCCAAAGTCAGCACAGCTCTCCCCATGCAGCCATGTGTCCTGCAAATAATGAAGCTTCATTATCTCATTCATCAATTCCTAGCCTCCATGAAGTCAAGCCATAATTTCTAGTCACCATCATGCTTTTATAAACAACACATGTCATTTTCATGTGCCTCACTCATATAAAGTTCTTTCGAATGCTTTCATTTGAAAAAAAGTATAAAAAATTCCAAAAGTCCACATTTGTGAGCTATGGATTACTATTCTTATTAAAGTATTCCATAGACTACTATTTCAAATAAAGTATTAAGGAATTTAAAGTCAACAATTCAGTCTCAAATGCCTGCAGTCTCCGCCGCGTCAGCTGAGCATACAGTATATCCTGCCCCCTGCAGCAAATACAGCGATAATTTCTCCGCCGACTGTCAGACGCATGCAGCAGCAAATTCAATAACGTCAGTCAGCAATAAAGTCATCTCACTCATGCAGCAGCAACAGTAATGCATATTATATGCGACAGTGATACAGTACAAATGACGTATACATCTTATCCCATTGCGGATTTCAAATACATTTCAAATGTAATTCAGTATGAAGGTCTATAAATAGGGTTTGTGAGCCCTTGTCTCACATCATCAAATACTTACACTTGTAAATTTTCCGCTTTCTTTCCTTTCTTTCAATTCAGTCTTACTTAGAGTTTATTCAGTCTTACTTAGAGTTTACTGGTTCGGTCCCGGTCGACGAAGGGATATTGATGGTGACTAGAAATTATGGCTTGACTTCATGGAGGCTAGGAATTGATGAATGAGATAATGAAGCTTCATTATTTGCAGGACACATGGCTGCATGGGGAGAGCTGTGCTGACTTTGGGGACTGCATTGAAAATTGCATTCGGACATCTGTATTGCTGAATTAATTCTGCATGGAGGTGGATGAAGGCTGTATTCGATAGCGAGATCTGCATTGGAATTTGCATGAGATGCATTTGATAGAGCTGTATGTAGACAGATATTTCTTTATTTTAGAATTCATCTGCTGCTCCAGACGGTGGCAGTGTTGCATCAGAATCATCTTTATTGACGGAACCATGAGAAGAAGATACTTCTTGAACGAATCCGCTGTATTTATTCATAAGGGGATTTCTGAGAAATAAAATTTCATTCTGCATACGCTGAATTTCTTTGAGAAGATCCATATGCTGCTGAGTATTGATTGGAGTTGCAGGAGATGAGGTTGTACCATGAACAGCATCTTTGAAGCTCTTTGATAATTTTGGATTAGGAGTGATCTGCTTCTTGATTTGAGGAATAGCGGTATTGGGTTGTATAATAAGAGAAGCTTGAGGAGAGGAATGATGAGATTTATTGAGAAATTGAGAAACGTCAAATTTATCCCACCATTTAATATAAGAAATACGAACAAAACATGATGGCTTCATTTCTTGGGATTTACCATATTCCCATCGGAAAATCCATGGAATAGTGGATGAAGAAATAAATTTTAAGAAGGAATATGAAGGTTCAGCAATTTCAAAACTGGATTGAGATTCAAATGCTTGATAATAGCTTAATAAAGCTTCTGGAAGGATGCAGGATTGTGCACCAAAACGGAGCCACCAATTATGCCAGAACCAACAAGGAATATTTTGATTGCATTTGGATGAAAAGCTAAGGTACCAAGAATGAGATCGTTTTGAATTTTGATATAATAAAGTATATTCCCAAGCATTCATATAGTCATAGTAGTCATAGGGCCAAGAACTCCCATTGGGATTGGTGACAGTTTTTGGTGAGAATAGATTGTCGGCCCAATCAGTGATTGTATGAATATGCATAATCTTTATTTTTGAAAAGGCATGTTCTCCATCTCTATCTTCATGAGTGATGATAGCACTTTTTGACTGAATTAGAATAGCTTCATAGTACTTGTGAGAAATATTGGGGGCTTTTGGAACAAAATGGCAATTTTTTCTGTAGAGTTTTGAGAGAATTTGATCAATTGTAAGGTGGGCATGGATTTTATCATCAAGGAAGAAAAGGGCATATTCAAAGATCTTTATGTATTGAGATTTTTTGAAAGGAGTGGAACGATAGGGTGCTTGCAGCATGGGAGAAGGATTTAAGGCATTGAATTTATTGTTGGAAAGAATATTTATTGTATCAATGACTGGATTTTTTCCTTTTCCTCTTGGATGCATCTTTCTTCACCTTGTTTCTACCCTGTAAAAATTCACGAGATAGAAAATCGGGAAGAGAATTTGAAGAACCTTTTATATATTCAATGTCAAAATCAAAAATAGCAAGTAAAGCTTGCCAACGAGCAAAAATTTGTTTTGATGCAAGGTTTTTGACATCATTTTCCAAAACTTCTTTTGCAGATTTGCAATCAATTCGTAAGAGGAATTTTTGATTCAAAATATCACTTTGAAATTTGAGTATGCATGAGACTATGGCAAGGACTTCTTTCTTTATTGTAGAGTAATTTTGTTGAGTAGTATTCCAAGTGCCAGAATAAAATCTAATAATTTGTTCCTTTGATTGTGCAGTTCTTTGAAGTAGGATTCCACCAAATCCTATTTCTGAAGCATCTGTTTGGATTATTTTAAATAAATCTGGATTAGAAATATTTAAGCATGGTAATGTTTTCACTTTTTGTTTTATTTTTTGTATTGCTTCTGTATGTTGAGGAGTCCATTGTTCTGCCGAATTTTTTAAACATTTTTGTAAAAGATTTCTTTCTTTAGAGAGGTTTTGATAAAAATCAGATACATAGTTAAGACATCCTAAAAATCTTTGTAATTGTTTTTTATCTGTTATTTCATGAGGGAAATTGTCAGCAAATTTGATTACTCTTTCAACAGGAGTTATCATTTTGTTTGATATTTTATAGCCAAGAAATTGTATTTCTGTTTGAAAAAGTTTTATTTTTCTTTGAGAAAGGACTAAGCCATTTTTCTTTATGATCCATTTGAAAGTCTTTAAATGTTTCCAGTGATCATCAATAGATTTAGAAAAGATTAAAATATCATCAATGTAAACAATTGAGAAATTTTTATAAGGGTGAAAGATTTCATTCATCATTTCTTGGAAGGCTGAAGGAGCATTTTTTAGCCCAAAAGGCATGACATTCCATTCATAATGGCCAAAAGGGACAGTAAAGGCGGTTTTATAACGATCGTTTTCTTCGACCTGTATTTGCCAAAATCCTGATTTGAGATCAAATTTTGAAAATATAAAGGCTTCATATAAACGAGTAATAAGATCTTGTTTATTAGGAATTGGATATCTGATTGATTGAAGGACTTTATTTAATGGTTTATAATTGATGACGAGGCGAGGAGCCCCTCGTTCCTTTTCAGGTGCATTTTCAACATAAAAGGCTGCACAACTCCAAGGAGAATGTAATTTGCGGATTAATTTCTTTTGAAGTAAATCTTTAATTTCTTTATCACATAAGTCTAAGAGTCTAGGACTCATTTGATATGGTCTTGCTTTAGTAGGAATATCTCTTTCATTAAAAGTAGAAATATATGGTAAGGATACTAGATGCTTTTTTCTATGCCAGAAGGCAGAAGGTATTTCAGAACAACATTCATTTATTAGAGAGGTTTGAAAATTATTAATTTTATTTTCAGATGAATTTGATTTTAATTGATCTTCAATTCGACAGAGAAAAATGTCATTTTTAAGATTTTCAATATATTTTTCTTTATTAGATATAAGTAGATTTATTTGATTGATTTTTCCAATATTTGAAAGTATAGAAACAGGTTGAAAATTAAGATTAGAAATTTTTTCAAAAGAGTTTTCTTCAATAAATTGTTTGAGAGTAATAGCATTAATGATGAATTTGTCTTGAGCACTTAATACATTTATTGAGGAATACGAAGGATGTAATTCATTATGTTCTTCTTGATCAGAGATGTTTTCTTCGAGATGAGTTTGTGAAATTGATGTTTTCGAGGTAGAGTCTGTAGAGAAGGATTTGTTTATAGAAGTTGTATTTAATGTATTTAATGTAGTAGTTGACTCTTTAGGAACTAGATTGAGAGTAGATTGCGGGAAACTATGTTTTAAAGAATTATTTATTTCTTTATATTTTATAGTTTCTAAAGGGGGTTGAGACGATTCAACTTTACCTTTCTCGGTTTCCCATGTTTGTGTTGATTTATTAATTGTTAGCATTACAGTTCCTTTTTTATTTATTTTGGACGAAAGCCAATCAAAGAAAGGGATATTTCGCCGTTCTTGATTCATTTGTTCATACCATAATTCTTTTACTTGAGATCGTTCAAATTTAGAGAATTTGGTAAAAAACCATTTTGTCTTTGGATGTTTTAATAAATCTTGTTGAAGGAATTGTTTATCAATTTTGAAATCATGTATTACTTCATTAGATTCATGAATTAAGGAAATTGTATTAATTGATGCATTAAAATCGGATTCAGTTAATTTTACTGATTGTATATCTTCATCTTTTGCGTCTGAATAAACAGGGAAAGCTATGCCTGTAGGATGTATTGGGGGTGATGTGGGAATAGATGTTTGATGAAAATTAGAAGAAGCGGATTTATAAGATCCAGCGTCTGAAGGGATTGATCTTTTTGTGGATGAAAAGTGTGATCTTGGTGTATTGGCAAAATTTATTGTTACTTTTCCAGATGGATGTTCTGTAATAGATTCAACATCTTCATTAATTAAAGGTGTGATTTGTTGAGCTTCATCAAGCTCCCATTTTCCAGAAAGATTTACATCTTCCCATGTGATGAGTTTGGGGGTGGTGACTTTATTTCGAAAATTTGTAAGGAATAAGGTGGTTACTCCTTTGATTTGAGATGAATATGCTATTTCAGGGACAATTGTATTCATTGCTTTATAATAAATTCTGTATACTATTGCAACATTTTGTGATTGGGGTTTCATATTGAATCCTTTTGTATGTATTCCTAAAGTGATGGCTTCATGAGCACCGGGATCACTGAGTGATACGGTGTAATTGGGGAAACAATTAAAAAAGGCAGGGCCGTCATGAAGACTGGCTTCTACCATCCCTATTAGGGAATCTCTGAATGAATTATGTCTTCTATCTCGAACATATGCGAGACAGGATGTATTCAAACCAAGTCTGGTTAATGGCTTTATTGTAACTTGAACAAGTGCTATATGCATGTATTTGTATTTTGATTTATGGATTTCAATTTTTTCTGCAGGAATGACTTGTAGATTTTCTTCATTTTGCTGTATTGAGAGGGTTTCTTCAACCGTCTTTATTACATAATTTGATTTTTGTATGAAAGATCCTTCTTTATAAATTTCTTTTAAAGAGACTTTAGGTATTGTCCAATCTTGGATTGATTTTTCTAAATCATCAAAACTTATTTCTTCAAGATTTTTAATTGAAATTTTGTTGATTATTGGCATGATGGATGATGATGCAGAAGAAGAAGTAGAAGCTGTGTTAGAAGATGAATTTCTTCCGAATGATCTAAAAATTCCAGACATCATTAATTAATTATAATCACTAATCAGAATGATTGGTGGCCTGTCAACGATTTACGCCACAAAGCCCTAAACGCTCTCCTGGCTAACGGGCAACAAAGGCGACGCGACAAGGGGGCCTCGGACCCAACTCACTCCTTTTAGCAACAACAACCAATTAACTCTATCTAGTTAATAGAATTTTCAATCCTAAAACTCATACATCAAAAACAAAAAATTATTACAGTAGACCCACTCCAATGAATCTCCAATTTGAAGAAATTCCTGATATAGCAAATTGTAAATATGATGGTAGTTCATTAGTCGAATGGAATATTGATGGACTTACTGAATATGGAATTCTTAATATTCTGCGCAATATGATACTATATACAAATGCAGGCATGATCTATGGCAATACACAAGCTGAAATCATTAAATCAATAATAATTGGATTTACTGGCCAACTTCATGGCTGGTGGGAATATTATCTAACCTCAATCCAAAAAACTAGTATCCTAAATTCAGTCAAACTAACTGAAGAAGGTAAACCCATTATTAATACCAATAATCAGCCAATTTCTAATGCTGTTGAAACACTAATTCATAATATTTTAATCAATTTTTCTGGAAATGTTAGTGATCAAATTGAAAAATACAGAGAACAATTAATCAATCTTCGATGTCGAACTTTATCTGATTTCAGATGGTATAAAGATGTCTTTTTATCCCTTGTTTTTCAATTATTCAATTCTAATGAAGATTTCTGGAAAGAAAAATTTATTTCTGGCCTTCCAACTCATTTTGCAGAAAAAGTAAAAAATGTTCTACGAGAACAAAATAATGGAAGATTAAATTATGCTAACTATACATATGGTGATTTAATTCAAAAAATTTCACGTGTTGGTATGTCTATTTGCAGTGATATGAAAATTAAAGCCGATTTACATAAACAAAAGAAAATTGGTAAACAAGAATTAGGGGATTTTTGCTATCAATTTGGCTATGAACCCCTACAAAATCCATCCAATCGAATTTATCAACCTAAACATCGGTCTAAAAAGAAACGATATCATGAAAAATCATATCGATCCTATAAAAATCACAAAAAATATACAAAAGGAAAACATGAAAAACACAATTCAAAGAGGAGAAAATCCAGATCGTCCCCAAATCATAAAACTAATAAATCTGATTACACATGCTATAAATGCGGCAAAGAAGGACATTTTGCAAATAACTGTTTTAATAAAGATTCAAAAAAGAAAATCAATGAATTAGATTATCATTCTCATAATTCTGAAAATAAAAAAGATATATGTCTATGTTGCGAAAGCGAAGATAGTTCTTATGATTCTTCCTCCTCATCTTCTTATTTCTCCATTAATGTTTTAAATGCTCAAGATGAATTACTTCTGGAATTAATAGAAAACATTTCCTCTGAAGAAGAAAAGAGAAAATACTATAGAAAAATGCTTGAAGATAAATCTACTGACAAAACCTCTAAGAAACATAAAGATTTTCAATCACTTTCAATGAAAGATATTCTTTCCCAAAAACCAAGCTCTTCAAAACCTTTAACCCTTCAAGATCTCCATAATGAAGTTAATGAAACAAAACATGAAATTGCAAAATTAAAAGAAGAAGCAACCCAGGAAATTGCTAAATTAAAAACAAGAATTGAAATCCTTGAATTAGGTAAAGAATTCAGCTCAAATAATCAAGAAGATTCTAATCTCAAAAAAGAATTTGATGAAGAAATTCAAGAATTCGTAAATTCCATTACCAAATATCATTACCATAAATGGTATACAACTGTCACTCTAAAAATCAAAGAATTTAATTTATCTGTTGACTGTTTAATTGACAGTGGAGCAGATGTAAATTGCATCCGTGAAGGATTAATTCCAACAAAGTATTTTGAGAAAATAAAAAATTACACCATTGGCACAGCAAATGGAAAGAATATAATAGTCAATTATAAGATTCCAAATGCTCATATCTGTAAAAATGGAAAATGCATTCAAACTTCCTTTGCTGTCACAAAAACATTAACAAATGATGTCATCTTAGGAACACCCTTCTTATTAAAAATTCAGCCATTTTCTGTCAATACCGATGGAATTCATACATCAATTGATGATAAGCCTATCAAATTTGAATTCATAGAAAGCCCAAGGCTTGGTAGAATAAATGGAATTAATATTTAATTGCATACATCTTCATATTTCCAAAATACAGTTTTATTGCATCAATAAAGAATTTTTATTACTAATTTCATTTCCTCTCCCCATAGGAAACCAATCATGTCTTCCAAAGATAAGGGCAAACAACCAATAGATTCAGATAAAGCCTCTGTTCCTGTTCATGAAGAACTACCCTTTCAAATACCTTTTCCATCCTTCTATCCAGCACCCTCTGCTGCTTCTCAAACCCTTATTGATAACATTTGGAGTGCATGCCTTACTGGCCAACGTAATTTTCTAATGCGAAAGCACCTCTCTGATTTGTCAAATCATATCAAATATTTAGAATCAAAAATTCAAATGCTTGAACAGCAATGTGCATCGTCACCCCTCCCTCCAATTGAATACAGAAACCAAATCCTGGAAAGGGTTAATACTCTTCTTCCGGACGATTTATCTGCAAGAATTAGAGAGGAAACTCTCTCTTGTCAGATCATGGAGCGACTAATTAATCAAGCATCCTATCTCAGCTGGGCCACTGGTTTTCCAAAGATGTTCCTGCCCGCTGATGAATTTGATATTTCTTATATTGAACAAGGTCTAGTTCATCGATTCATTCTCGACAGAGACAATTTAGCAATTCATCGACAGTTGCCTGCAATTGTCAAATATGCTCTCAGTTGCCTTGGCATCACCAAGCGCAATCTTCTCATGACAATCTCTTCCACTCTTGGAGAAAGAGATGAATTCCGGTTTTATCAACCATATCAATTATGGATCCTTATGAATTATGAAGACGGAGATTTATTCTGTCAAAAATACAGCCTTCCAATCAATGATTATGAACATCTTCCTGATCGCAATTGGAATCAAGCAGAACAATTTGAATCCTCAGATGCTGCAGATCTCAGTTACAGCCTGGAGCGTCTACAATTCTACAATATTCAAGCTGATCAAAATCAAAGATTCATCAATCTCAAAAGACATTTCGAATTTGCTCGTACTTTTAAGGGAATCTGGAGCGATGGTCGTCGCGTCGTCTGCATTGATGAAGATCTTGCAGAAGATACATTTGTTTATTATGATCCCTTTCGAGCTGGCCATACAGTTCTTGATGAAATTCTAGAAACATTTCAAAATGCATCGTCTCTTCATATTACTGAAAGAACAAAGAGACAGCTTATCAAGCTCTTCCAAAGAGAAAATGATTATGGAGTATGGACCCCCAGTCCACAACCACCAGATTACTACCTCATAAATGATTAAAATCCAGCACATGCAGCAATATCATGCAAATTTCAATGCAGATCTCGCCATCGAATACAGCCTTCATCCACCTCCATGCAGAATTAATTCAGCTATACAGATGTCCGAATGCAATTTTCAATGCAGTCCCCAAAGTCAGCACAGCTCTCCCCATGCTGCCATGTGTCCTGCAAATAATGAAGCTTCATTATCTCATTCATCCATGCGTAGCCTCCATGAAGTCAAGCTTTAAATTCTTGTCACCATCATGCTTTTATAAACAACACATGTCATTTTCATGTGCCTCACTCATATAAAGTTCTTTCGAATGCTTTCATTTGAAAAAAGTATAAAAAATTCCAAAAGTCCACATTTGTGAGCTATGGATTACTATTCTTCTTAAAGTAATCCCTAGACTACTATTTCAAATAAAGTATTAAGGAATTTAAAGTCAACAATTCAGTCTCAAGTGCCTGCAGTCTCCGCCGCGTCAGCTGAGCATACAGTATATCCTGCCCCCTGCAGCAAATACAGCGATAATTTCTCCGCCGACTGTCAGACGCATGCAGCAGCAAATTCAATGACGTCCGTCAGCAATAAAGTCATCTCACTCATGCAGCAGCAACAGTAATGCATATTATATGCAACAGTGATACAGTGCAAATGACGTATACATCTTATCCCATTGCGGATTTCAAATACATTTCAAATGTAATTCAGTATGAAGGTCTATAAATAGGGTTTGTGAGCCCTTGTCTCACATCATCAAATACTTACACTTGTAAATTTTCCGCTTTCTTTCCCTTCTTTCAATTCAGTCTTACTTAGAGTTTACTGGTTCGGTCCCGGTCTCGTCCAATTGGTTTTTATCCCTTGTTTTTCAATTATTCAATTCTAATGAAGATTTCTGGAAAGAAAAATTTATTCTGTATGCAATTGGAGGGAGGGATGACGACGCACATTGTTGTTCAAGCATTTGAATTTTTGATTCCAAATATTTGATATGATTAGACAAATCAGATAGGTGCTTTCGCATTAGAAAATTACGTTGGCCAGTAAGGCATGCACTCCAAATGTTATCAATAAGGGTTTGAGAAGCAGCAGAGGGTGCTGGATAGAAGGATGGAAAAGGTATTTGAAAGGGTAGTTCTTCATGAACAGGAACAGAGGCTTTATCTGAATCTATTGGTTGTTTGCCCTTATCTTTGGAAGACATGATTGGTTTCCTATGGGGAGAGGAAATGAAATTAGTAATAAAAATTCTTTATTGATGCAATAAAACTGTATTTTGGAAATATGAAGATGTATGCAATTAAATATTAATTCCATTTATTCTACCAAGCCTTGGGCTTTCTATGAATTCAAATTTGATAGGCTTATCATCAATTGATGTATGAATTCCATCGGTATTGACAGAAAATGGCTGAATTTTTAATAAGAAGGGTGTTCCTAAGATGACATCATTTGTTAATGTTTTTGTGACAGCAAAGGAAGTTTGAATGCATTTTCCATTTTTACAGATATGAGCATTTGGAATCTTATAATTGACTATTATATTCTTTCCATTTGCTGTGCCAATGGTGTAATTTTTTATTTTCTCAAAATACTTTGTTGGAATTAATCCTTCACGGATGCAATTTACATCTGCTCCACTGTCAATTAAACAGTCTACAGATAAATTAAATTCTTTGATTTTTAGAGTGACAGTTGTATACCATTTATGGTAATGATATTTGGTAATGGAATTTACGAATTCTTGAATTTCTTCATCAAATTCTTTTTCGAGATTAGAATCTTCTTGATTATTTGAGCTGAATTCTTTACCTAATTCAAGGATTTCAATTCTTGTTTTTAATTTAGCAATTTCTTGGGTTGCTTCTTCTTTTAATTTTGCAATTTCATGTTTTGTTTCATTAACTTCATTATGGAGATCTTGAAGGGTTAAAGGTTTTGAAGAGCTTGGTTTTTGGGAAAGAATATCTTTCATTGAAAGTGATTGAAAATCTTTATGTTTCTTAGAGGTTTTGTCAGTAGATTTATCTTCAAGCATTTTTCTATAGTATTTTCTCTTTTCTTCTTCAGAGGAAATATTTTCTATTAATTCCAGAAGTAATTCATCTTGAGCATTTAAAACATTAATGGAGAAATAAGAAGATGAGGAGGAAGAATCATAAGAACTATCTTCGCTTTCGCAACATATACAAATATCTTTATTATTTTCGGAATTATGAGAATGATAATCTAATTCATTGATTTTCTTTTTTGAATCTTTATTAAAACAGTTATTTGCAAAATGTCCTTCTTTGCCGCATTTATAGCATGTATAATCAGATTTATTAGTTTTATGGTTTGGGGAAGAGCTGGATTTTCTCTTCTTTGAATTGTGTTTTTCATGTTTTCCTTTTGTATATTTTTTGTAATTTTTATAGGATCGATATGATTTTTCATGATATCGTTTCTTTTTAGACCGATGTTTAGGTTGATAAATTCGATTGGATGGATTTTGTAGGGGTTCATAGCCAAATTGATAGCAAAAATCCCCTAATTCTTGTTTACCAATTTTCTTTTGTTTATGTAAATCGGCTTTAATTTTCATATCACTGCAAATAGACATACCAACACGTGAAATTTTTTGAATTAAATCACCATATGTATAGTTAGCATAATTTAATCTTCGACGAGACCGGGACCGAACCAGTAAACTCTAAGTAAGACTGAATTGAAAGAAAGGAAAGAAAGCGGAAAATTTACAAGTGTAAGTATTTGATGATGTGAGACAAGGGCTCACAATCCCTATTTATAGACCTTCATACTGAATTACATTTGAAATGTATTTGAGATCCGCAATGTGATAAGATGTATACGTCATTTGCACTGTATCATTGTTGCATATAATATGCATTACTGTTGCTGCTGCATGAGTGAGATGACTTTATTGCTGACGGACGTTATACTCTTCTTCCGGACGATTTATCTGCAAGAATTAGAGGGGAAACTCTCTCTTGTCAGATCATGGAGCGACTAATAAATCAAGCATCCTATCTCAGCTGGGCCACTGGTTTTCCAAAGATGTTCCTGCCCGCTGATGAATTTGATATTTCTTATATTGAACAAGGTCTAGTTCATCGATTCATTCTCGACAGAGACAATTTAGCAATTCATCGACAGTTGCCTGCAATTGTCAAATATGCTCTCAGTTGCCTTGGCATCACCAAGCGCAATCTTCTCATGACAATCTCTTCCACTCTTGGAGAAAGAGATGAATTCCGATTTTATCAACCATATCAATTATGGATCCTTATGAATTATGAAGACGGAGATTTATTCTGTCAGAAATACAGCCTTCCAATCAATGATTATGAACATCTTCCTGATCGCAATTGGAATCCAGCAGAACAATTTGAATCCTCAGATGCTGCAGATCTCAGTTACAGCCTGGAGCGTCTACAATTCTACAATATTCAAGCTGATCAAAATCAAAGATTCATCAATATCAAAAGACATTTTGAATTTGCTCGTACTTTTAAGGGAATCTGGAGCGATGGTCGTCGCGTCGTCTGCATTGATGAAGATCTTGCAGAAGATACATTTGTTTATTATGATCCCTTTCGAGCTGGCCATACAGTTCTTGATGAAATTCTAGAAACATTTCAAAATGCATCGTCTCTTCATATTACTGAAAGAACAAAGAGACAGCTTATCAAGCTCTTCCAAAGAGAAAATGATTATGGAGTATGGACCCCCAGTCCACAACCACCAGATTACTACCTCATAAATGATTAAAATCCAGCACATGCAGCAATATCATGCAAATTTCAATGCAGATCTCGCCATCGAATACAGCCTTCATCCACCTCCATGCAGAATTAATTCAGCAATACAGATGTCCGAATGCAATTTTCAATGCAGTCCCCAAAGTCAGCACAGCTCTCCCCATGCAGCCATGTGTCCTGCAAATAATGAAGCTTCATTATCTCATTCATCAATTCCTAGCCTCCATGAAGTCAAGCCATAAATTCTTATCACCATCATGCTTTTATAAACAACACATGTCATTTTCATGTGCCTCACTCATATAAAGTTCTTTCGAATGCTTTCATTTGAAAAAAGTATAAAAAATTCCAAAAGTCCACATTTGTGAGCTATGGATTACTATTCTTATTAAAGTATTCCATAGACTACTATTTCAAATAAAGTATTAAGGAATTTAAAGTCAACAATTCAGTCTCAAGTGCCTGCAGTCTCCGCCGCGTCAGCTGAGCATACAGTATAGCCATATAATGATATATGGAATATCTTAATTTACAAGTGTAAGTATTTGATGATGTGAGACAAGGGCTCACAAACCCTATTTATAGACCTTCATACTGAATTACATTTGAAATGTATTTGAAATCCGCAATGGGATAAGATGTATACGTCATTTGCACTGTATCACTGTTGCATATAATATGCATTACTGTTGCTGCTGCATGAGTGAGATGACTTTATTGCTGACGGACGTCATTGAATTTGCTGCTGCATGCGTCTGACAGTCGGCGGAGAAATTATCGCTGTATTTGCTGCAGGGGGCAGGATATACTGTATGCTCAGCTGACGCGGCGGAGACTGCAGGCACTTGAGACTGAATTGTTGACTTTAAATTCCTTAATACTTTATTTGAAATAGTAGTCTAGGGATTACTTTAAGAAGAATAGTAATCCATAGCTCACAAATGTGGACTTTTGGAATTTTTTATACTTTTTTCAAATGAAAGCATTCGAAAGAACTTTATATGAGTGAGGCACATGAAAATGACATGTGTTGTTTATAAAAGCATGATGGTGACAAGAATTTAAAGCTTGACTTCATGGAGGCTACGCATGGATGAATGAGTTAATGAAGCTTCATTATTTGCAGGACACATGGCAGCATGGGGAGAGCTGTGCTGACTTTGGGGACTGCATTGAAAATTGCATTCGGACATCTGTATAGCTGAATTAATTCTGCATGGAGGTGGATGAAGGCTGTATTCGATGGCGAGATCTGCATTGAAATTTGCATGATATTGCTGCATGTGCTGGATTTTAATCATTTATGAGGTAGTAATCTGGTGGTTGTGGACTGGGGGTCCATACTCCATAATCATTTTCTCTTTGGAAGAGCTTGATAAGCTGTCTCTTTGTTCTTTCAGTAATATGAAGAGACGATGCATTTTGAAATGTTTCTAGAATTTCATCAAGAACTGTATGGCCAGCTCGAAAGGGATCATAATAAACAAATGTATCTTCTGCAAGATCTTCATCAATGCAGACGACGCGACGACCATCGCTCCAGATTCCCTTAAAAGTACGAGCAAATTCGAAATGTCTTTTGAGATTGATGAATCTTTGATTTTGATCAGCTTGAATATTGTAGAATTGTAGACGCTCCAGGCTGTAACTGAGATCTGCAGCATCTGAGGATTCAAATTGTTCTGCTTGATTCCAATTGCGATCAGGAAGATGTTCATAATCATTGATTGGAAGGCTGTATTTTTGACAGAATAAATCTCCGTCTTCATAATTCATAAGGATCCATAATTGATATGGTTGATAAAACCGGAATTCATCTCTTTCTCCAAGAGTGGAAGAGATTGTCATGAGAAGATTGCGCTTGGTGATGCCAAGGCAACTGAGAGCATATTTGACAATTGCAGGCAACTGTCGATGAATTGCTAAATTGTCTCTGTCGAGAATGAATCGATGAACTAGACCTTGTTCAATATAAGAAATATCAAATTCATCAGCGGGCAGGAACATCTTTGGAAAACCAGTGGCCCAGCTGAGATAGGATGCTTGATTAATTAGTCGCTCCATGATCTGACAAGAGAGAGTTTCCTCTCTAATTCTTGCAGATAAATCGTCCGGAAGAAGAGTATTAACCCTTTCCAGGATTTGGTTTCTGTATTCAATTGGAGGGAGGGGTGACGATGCACATTGCTGTTCAAGCATTTGAATTTTTGATTCTAAATATTTGATATGATTTGACAAATCAGAGAGGTGCTTTCGCATTAGAAAATTACGTTGGCCAGTAAGGCATGCACTCCAAATGTTATCAATAAGGGTTTGAGAAGCAGCAGAGGGTGCTGGATAGAAGGATGGAAAAGGTATTTGAAAGGGTAGTTCTTCATGAACAGGAACAGAGGCTTTATCTGAATCTATTGGTTGTTTGCCCTTATCTTTGGAAGACATGATTGGTTTCCTATGGGGAGAGGAAATGAAATTAGTAATAAAAATTCTTTATTGATGCAATAAAACTGTATTTTGGAAATATGAAGATGTATGCAATTAAATATTAATTCCATTTATTCTACCAAGCCTTGGGCTTTCTATGAATTCAAATTTGATAGGCTTATCATCAATTGATGTATGAATTCCATCGGTATTGACAGAAAATGGCTGAATTTTTAATAAGAAGGGTGTTCCTAAGATGACATCATTTGTTAATGTTTTTGTGACAGCAAAGGAAGTTTGAATGCATTTTCCATTTTTACAGATATGAGCATTTGGAATCTTATAATTGACTATTATATTCTTTCCATTTGCTGTGCCAATGGTGTAATTTTTTATTTTCTCAAAATACTTTGTTGGAATTAATCCTTCACGGATGCAATTTACATCTGCTCCACTGTCAATTAAACAGTCAACAGATAAATTAAATTCTTTGATTTTTAGAGTGACAGTTGTATACCATTTATGGTAATGATATTTGGTAATGGAATTTACGAATTCTTGAATTTCTTCATCAAATTCTTTTTTGAGATTAGAATCTTCTTGATTATTTGAGCTGAATTCTTTACCTAATTCAAGGATTTCAATTCTTGTTTTTAATTTAGCAATTTCCTGGGTTGCTTCTTCTTTTAATTTTGCAATTTCATGTTTTGTTTCATTAACTTCATTATGGAGATCTTGAAGGGTTAAAGGTTTTGAAGAGCTTGGTTTTTGGGAAAGAATATCTTTCATTGAAAGTGATTGAAAATCTTTATGTTTCTTAGAGGTTTTGTCAGTAGATTTATCTTCAAGCATTTTTCTATAGTATTTTCTCTTTTCTTCTTCAGAGGAAATGTTTTCTATTAATTCCAGAAGTAATTCATCTTGAGCATTTAAAACATTAATGGAGAAATAAGAAGATGAGGAGGAAGAATCATAAGAACTATCTTCGCTTTCGCAACATAGACATATATCTTTTTTATTTTCAGAATTATGAGAATGATAATCTAATTCATTGATTTTCTTTTTTGAATCTTTATTAAAACAGTTATTTGCAAAATGTCCTTCTTTGCCGCATTTATAGCATGTGTAATCAGATTTATTAGTTTTATGATTTGGGGACGATCTGGATTTTCTCCTCTTTGAATTGTGTTTTTCATGTTTTCCTTTTGTATATTTTTTGTGATTTTTATAGGATCGATATGATTTTTCATGATATCGTTTCTTTTTAGACCGATGTTTAGGTTGATAAATTCGATTGGATGGATTTTGTAGGGGTTCATAGCCAAATTGATAGCAAAAATCCCCTAATTCTTGTTTACCAATTTTCTTTTGTTTATGTAAATCGGCTTTAATTTTCATATCACTGCAAATAGACATACCAACACGTGAAATTTTTTGAATTAAATCACCATATGTATAGTTAGCATAATTTAATCTTCCATTATTTTGTTCTCGTAGAACATTTTTTACTTTTTCTGCAAAATGAGTTGGAAGGCCAGAAATAAATTTTTCTTTCCAGAAATCTTCATTAGAATTGAATAATTGAAAAACAAGGGATAAAAAGACATCTTTATACCATCTGAAATCAGATAAAGTTCGACATCGAAGATTGATTAATTGTTCTCTGTATTTTTCAATTTGATCACTAACATTTCCAGAAAAATTGATTAAAATATTATGAATTAGTGTTTCAACAGCATTAGAAATTGGCTGATTATTGGTATTAATAATGGGTTTACCTTCTTCAGTTAGTTTGACTGAATTTAGGATACTAGTTTTTTGGATTGAGGTTAGATAATATTCCCACCAGCCATGAAGTTGGCCAGTAAATCCAATTATTATTGATTTAATGATTTCAGCTTGTGTATTGCCATAGATCATGCCTGCATTTGTATATAGTATCATATTGCGCAGAATATTAAGAATTCCATATTCAGTAAGTCCATCAATATTCCATTCGACTAATGAACTACCATCATATTTACAATTTGCTATATCAGGAATTTCTTCAAATTGGAGATTCATTGGAGTGGGTCTACTGTAATAATTTTTTGTTTTTGATGTATGAGTTTTAGGATTGAAAATTCTATTAATTTCAGGGATACATTGATCGTCAGAGTCATCTGTTGAAGTGTCAGTATGAGTGTCTGAAGACATTTGAATTGATGTTCCTTCAATGACTGCATTAATTGAGGAGCCTTCATTTATTGATTTACCTTTGTCTAAAGGATTGATTCTTAAAGAAATGTCATTTTGAAAGTCAGCAGGGAGTTTTAATGGCCTTTTGTCTAAAGTCAATTTTGTAATAAATTCTGAACATAATGAAGGGACATCTCTGGATATTTTATACGGAGCTGAAGAAGTTGATTCGTGTTGAGATATAGTATTTTCAATTCTTTGAGTTTGTGAACCAATAGTCTGTAAATAGAGATTTGTAAAGTTACTTTGTTCAACTAGATGAGATATATGTTCAACAGTAAGGAGTTTAGAAGTTGGAAGAGCATTTTTAAATGGAGTGGCAATGATTTCTTTATGCTTTATGGTTTCTAAAGGGGGGTGAACCGATTCAACTTTACCTTTCTCGGTTTCCCATGTTTGTGTTGATTTATTAATTGTCAGCATTACAGTTCCTTTTTTATTTATTTTTGACGAAAGCCAATCAAAGAAAGGGATATTTCTCCGTTCTTGATTCATTTGGTCATACCATAATTCTTTGACTTGAGATCTCTCAAATTTAGAGAATTTGTTAAAAAACCATTTTGTCTTTGGATGTTTTAATAAATCTTGTTGAAGGAATTGTTTATCAATTTTGAAATCATGTATTACTTCATTAGATTCATGAATTAAGGAAATTGTATTAATTGATGCATTAAAATCGGATTCAGTTAATTTTACTGATTGTATATCTTCATCTTTTGCGTCTGAATAAACAGGGAAAGCTATGCCTGTAGGATGTATTGGGGGTGATGTGGGAATAGATGTTTGATGAAAATTAGAAGAAGCGGATTTATAAGATCCAGCGTCTGAAGGGATTGATCTTTTTGTGGATGAAAAGTGTGATCTTGGTGTATTGGCAAAATTTATTGTTACGTTTCCAGATGGATGTTCTGTAATAGATTCAACATCTTCATTAATTAAAGGTGTGATTTGTTGAGCTTCATCAAGCTCCCATTTTCCAGAAAGATTTACATCTTCCCATGTGATGAGTTTGGGGGTGGTGACTTTATTTCGAAAATTTGTAAGGAATAAGGTGGTTACTCCTTTGATTTGAGATGAATATGCTATTTCAGGGACAATTGTATTCATTGCTTTATAATAAATTCTGTATACTATTGCAACATTTTGTGATTTCCAAATATTGATTTATGGATTTGTTTATAGAAGTTGTATTTAATGTATTTAATGTAGTAGTTGACTCTTTAGGAACTAGATTGAGAGTAGATTGCGGGAAACTATGTTTTAAAGAATTATTTATTTCTTTATATTTTATAGTTTCTAAAGGGGGTTGAGACGATTCAACTTTACCTTTCTCGGTTTCCCATGTTTGTGTTGATTTATGGAATAGTGGATGAAGAAATAAATTTTAAGAAGGAATATGAAGGTTCAGCAATTTCAAAACTGGATTGAGATTCAAATGCTTGATAATAGCTTAATAAAGCTTCTGGAAGGATGCAGGATTGTGCACCAAAACGGAGCCACCAATTATGCCAGAACCAACAAGGAATATTTTGATTGCATTTGGATGAAAAGCTAAGGTACCAAGAATGAGATCGTTTTGAATTTTGATATAATAAAGTATATTCCCAAGCATTCATATAGTCATAGTAGTCATAGGGCCAAGAACTCCCATTGGGATTGGTGACAGTTTTTGGTGAGAATAGATTGTCGGCCCAATCAGTGATTGTATGAATATGCATAATCTTTATTTTTGAAAAGGCATGTTCTCCATCTCTATCTTCATGAGTGATGATAGCACTTTTTGACTGAATTAGAATAGCTTCATAGTACTTGTGAGAAATATTGGGGGCTTTTGGAACAAAATGGCAATTTTTTCTGTAGAGTTTTGAGAGAATTTGATCAATTGTAAGGTTGGCATGGATTTTATCATCAAGGAAGAAAAGGGCATATTCAAAGATCTTTATGTATTGAGATTTTTTGAAAGGATTGGAACGATAGGGTGCTTGCAGCATGGGAGATGGATTTCAATCTTGCTTTAGTAGGAATATCTCTTTCATTAAAAGTAGAAATATATGGTAAGGAGACTAGATGCTTTTTTCTATGCCAGAAGGCAGAAGGTATTTCAGAACAACATTCATTTATTAGAGAGGTTTGAAAATTATTAATTTTATTTTCAGATGAATTTGATTTTAATTGATCTTCAATTCGACAGAGAAAAATGTCATTTTTAAGATTTTCAATATATTTTTCTTTATTAGATATAAGTAGATTTATTTGATTGATTTTTCCAATATTTGAAAGTATAGAAACAGGTTGAAAATTAAGATTAGAAATTTTTTCAAAAGAGTTTTCTTCAATAAATTGTTTGAGAGTAATAGCATTAATGATGAATTTGTCTTGAGCACTTAATACATTTATTGAGGAATACGAAGGATGTAATTCATTATGTTCTTCTTGATCAGAGATGTTTTCTTCGAGATGAGTTTGTAAAATTGATGTTTTCGAGGTAGAGTCTGTAGAGAAGGATTTGTTTATAGAAGTTGTATTTAATGTATTTAATGTAGTAGTTGACTCTTTAGGAACTAGATTGAGAGTAGATTGCGGGAAACTATGTTTTAAAGAATTATTTATTTCTTTATATTTTATAGTTTCTAAAGGGGGTTGAGACGATTCAACTTTACCTTTCTCGGTTTCCCATGTTTGTGTTGATTTATTAATTGTTAGCATTACAGTTCCTTTTTTATTTATTTTGGACGAAAGCCAATCAAAGAAAGGGATATTTCGCCGTTCTTGATTCATTTGTTCATACCATAATTCTTTTACTTGAGATCGTTCAAATTTAGAGAATTTGGTAAAAAACCATTTTGTCTTTGGATGTTTTAATAAATCTTGTTGAAGGAATTGTTTATCAATTTTGAAATCATGTATTACTTCATTAGATTCATGAATTAAGGAAATTGTATTAATTGATGCATTAAAATCGGATTCAGTTAATTTTACTGATTGTATATCTTCATCTTTTGCGTCTGAATAAACAGGGAAAGCTATGCCTGTAGGATGTATTGGGGGTGATGTGGGAATAGATGTTTGATGAAAATTAGAAGAAGCGGATTTATAAGATCCAGCGTCTGAAGGGATTGATCTTTTTGTGGATGAAAAGTGTGATCTTGGTGTATTGTAATAAAGACGGTTGAAGAAACCCTTTTAATACAGCAAAATGAAGAAAATCTACAGGTCATTCCTGCAGAAAAAATTGAAATCCATAAATCAAAATACAAATACATGCATATAGCACTTGTTCAAGTTGCAATAAAGCCATTAACCAGACTTGGTTTGAATACATCCTGTCTCGCATATGTTCGAGATAGAAGACATAATTCATTCAGAGATTCCCTAATAGGGATGGTAGAAGCCAGTCTTCATGACGGCCCTGCCTTTTTTAATTGTTTCCCCAATTACACCGTATCACTCAGTGATCCCGGTGCTCATGAAGCCATCACTTTAGGAATACATACAAAAGGATTCAATATGAAACCCCAATCACAAAATGTTGCAATAGTATACAGAATTTATTATAAAGCAATGAATACAATTGTCCCTGAAATAGCATATTCATCTCAAATCAAAGGAGTAACCACCTTATTCCTTACAAATTTTCGAAATAAAGTCACCACCCCCAAACTCATCACATGGGAAGATGTAAATCTTTCTGGAAAATGGGAGCTTGATGAAGCTCAACAAATCACACCTTTAATTAATGAAGATGTTGAATCTATTACAGAACATCCATCTGGAAAAGTAACAATAAAGAAAGATGCATCCAAGAGGAAAAGGAAAAAATCCAGTCATTGATACAATAAATATTCTTTCCAACAATAAATTCAATGCCTTAAATCCTTCTCCCATGCTGCAAGCACCCTATCGTTCCAATCCTTTCAAAAAATCTCAATACATAAAGATCTTTGAATATGCCCTTTTCTTCCTTGATGATAAAATCCATGCCAACCTTACAATTGATCAAATTCTCTCAAAACTCTACAGAAAAAATTGCCATTTTGTTCCAAAAGCCCCCAATATTTCTCACAAGTACTATGAAGCTATTCTAATTCAGTCAAAAAGTGCTATCATCACTCATGAAGATAGAGATGGAGAACATGCCTTTTCAAAAATAAAGATTATGCATATTCATACAATCACTGATTGGGCCGACAATCTATTCTCACCAAAAACTGTCACCAATCCCAATGGGAGTTCTTGGCCCTATGACTACTATGACTATATGAATGCTTGGGAATATACTTTATTATATCAAAATTCAAAACGATCTCATTCTTGGTACCTTAGCTTTTCATCCAAATGCAATCAAAATATTCCTTGTTGGTTCTGGCATAATTGGTGGCTCCGTTTTGGTGCACAATCCTGCATCCTTCCAGAAGCTTTATTAAGCTATTATCAAGCATTTGAATCTCAATCCAGTTTTGAAATTGCTGAACCTTCATATTCCTTCTTAAAATTTATTTCTTCATCCACTATTCCATGGATTTTCCGATGGGAATATGGTAAATCCCAAGAAATGAAGCCATCATGTTTTGTTCGTATTTCTTATATTAAATGGTGGGATAAATTTGACGTTTCTCAATTTCTCAATAAATCTCATCATTCCTCTCCTCAAGCTTCTCTTATTATACAACCCAATACCGCTATTCCTCAAATCAAGAAGCAGATCACTCCTAATCCAAAATTATCAAAGAGCTTCAAAGATGCTGTTCATGGTACAACCTCATCTCCTGCAACTCCAATCAATACTCAGCAGCATATGGATCTTCTCAAAGAAATTCAGCGTATGCAGAATGAAATTTTATTTCTCAGAAATCCCCTTATGAATAAATACAGCGGATTCGTTCAAGAAGTATCTTCTTCTCATGGTTCCGTCAATAAAGATGATTCTGATGCAACACTGCCACCGTCTGGAGCAGCAGATGAATTCTAAAATAAAGAAATATCTGTCTACATACAGCTCTATCAAATGCATCTCATGCAAATTCCAATGCAGATCTCGCTCTCGAATACAGCCTTCATCCACCTCCATGCAGAATTAATTCAGCAATACAGATGTCCGAATGCAATTTTCAATGCAGTCCCCAAAGTCAGCACAGCTCTCCCCATGCAGCCATGTGTCCTGCAAATAATGAAGCTTCATTATCTCATTCATCCATGCGTAGCCTCCATGAAGTCAAGCTTTAAATTCTTGTCACCATCATGCTTTTATAAACAACACATGTCATTTTCATGTGCCTCACTCATATAAAGTTCTTTCGAATGCTTTCATTTGAAAAAAGTATAAAAAATTCCAAAAGTCCACATTTGTGAGCTATGGATTACTATTCTTCTTAAAGTAATCCCTAGACTACTATTTCAAATAAAGTATTAAGGAATTTAAAGTCAACAATTCAGTCTCAAGTGCCTGCAGTCTCCGCCGCGTCAGCTGAGCATACAGTATATCCTGCCCCCTGCAGCAAATACAGCGATAATTTCTCCGCCGACTGTCAGACGCATGCAGCAGCAAATTCAATGACGTCCGTCAGCAATAAAGTCATCTCACTCATGCAGCAGCAACAGTAATGCATATTATATGCAACAGTGATACAGTGCAAATGACGTATACATCTTATCCCATTGCGGATTTCAAATACATTTCAAATGTAATTCAGTATGAAGGTCTATAAATAGGGTTTGTGAGCCCTTGTCTCACATCATCAAATACTTACACTTGTAAATTTTCCGCTTTCTTTCCTTTCTTTCAATTCAGTCTTACTTAGAGTTTACTGGTTCGGTCCCGGTCTCGTCGAATTGGTATCAGAGCCATCCCAGTCTTCTCTTATTGTAAGAAATATTTTATCAATGAAGTATCAATTCCTTTATCCATTTTGATAGCTCTTTAAGCTTTCAATTATTTCAATTTATTTGCAAAATTTTGCATGCATCATGTCTCTTTCCTTCTTTGGTTATTTGTTTGTTGTTTGCATAGTAGAATCGAATCTATGTTAGGTAGCTGCATTTCTGAATTTTGATCTAACTTGACTAGATAGAGTTAATTGGTTGTTGTTGCTAAAAGGAGTGATTTGGGTCCGAGGCCCCCTTGTCGCGTCGCCTTTGTTGCCCGTTAGCCAGGAGAGCGTTTAGGGCTTTGTGGCGTAAATCGTTGACAGGCCACCAATCATTCTGATTAGTGATTATAATTAATTAATGATGTCTGGAATTTTTAGATCATTCGGAAGAAATTCATCTTCTAACACAGCTTCTAATTCTTCTTCTGCATCATCATCCATCATGCCAATAATCAATAAAATTTCAATTAAAAATCTTGAAGAAATAAGTTTTGATGATTTAGAAAAATCAATCCAAGATTGGACAATACCTAAAGTCTCTTTAAAAGAAATTTATAAAGAAGGATCTTTCATACAAAAATCAAATTATGTAATAAAGACGGTTGAAGAAACCCTCTCAATACAGCAAAATGAAGAAAATCTACAGGTCATTCCTGCAGAAAAAATTGAAATCCATAAATCAAAATACAAATACATGCATATAGCACTTGTTCAAGTTGCAATAAAGCCATTAACCAGACTTGGTTTGAATACATCCTGTCTCGCATATGTTCGAGATAGAAGACATAATTCCCTAATAGGGATGGTAGAAGCCAGTCTTCATGACGGCCCTGCCTTTTTTAATTGTTTCCCCAATTACACCGTATCACTCAGTGATCCCGGTGCTCATGAAGCCATCACTTTAGGAATACATACAAAAGGATTCAATATGAAACCCCAATCACAAAATGTTGCAATAGTATACAGAATTTATTATAAAGCAATGAATACAATTGTCCCTGAAATAGCATATTCATCTCAAATCAAAGGAGTAACCACCTTATTCCTTACAAATTTTCGAAATAAAGTCACCACCCCCAAACTCATCACATGGGAAGATGTAAATCTTTCTGGAAAATGGGAGCTTGATGAAGCTCAACAAATCACACCTTTAATTAATGAAGATGTTGAATCTATTACAGAACATCCATCTGGAAAAGTAACAATAAATTTTGCCAATACACCAAGATCACACTTTTCATCCACAAAAAGATCAATCCCTTCAGACGCTGGATCTTATAAATCCGCTTCTTCTAATTTTCATCAAACATCTATTCCCACATCACCCCCAATACATCCTACAGGCATAGCTTTCCCTGTTTATTCAGACGCAAAAGATGAAGATATACAATCAGTAAAATTAACTGAATCCGATTTTAATGCATCAATTAATACAATTTCCTTAATTCATGAATCTAATGAAGTAATACATGATTTCAAAATTGATAAACAATTCCTTCAACAAGATTTATTAAAACATCCAAAGACAAAATGGTTTTTTACCAAATTCTCTAAATTTGAACGATCTCAAGTAAAAGAATTATGGTATGAACAAATGAATCAAGAACGGCGAAATATCCCTTTCTTTGATTGGCTTTCGTCCAAAATAAATAAAAAAGGAACTGTAATGCTAACAATTAATAAATCAACACAAACATGGGAAACCGAGAAAGGTAAAGTTGAATCGTCTCAACCCCCTTTAGAAACTATAAAATATAAAGAAATAAATAATTCTTTAAAACATAGTTTCCCGCAATCTACTCTCAATCTAGTTCCTAAAGAGTCAACTACTACATTAAATACATTAAATACAACTTCTATAAACAAATCCTTCTCTACAGACTCTACCTCGAAAACATCAATTTTACAAACTCATCTCGAAGAAAACATCTCTGATCAAGAAGAACATAATGAATTACATCCTTCGTATTCCTCAATAAATGTATTAAGTGCTCAAGACAAATTCATCATTAATGCTATTACTCTCAAACAATTTATTGAAGAAAACTCTTTTGAAAAAATTTCTAATCTTAATTTTCAACCTGTTTCTATACTTTCAAATATTGGAAAAATCAATCAAATAAATCTACTTATATCTAATAAAGAAAAATATATTGAAAATCTTAAAAATGACATTTTTCTCTGTCGAATTGAAGATCAATTAAAATCAAATTCATCTGAAAATAAAATTAATAATTTTCAAACCTCTCTAATAAATGAATGTTGTTCTGAAATACCTTCTGCCTTCTGGCATAGAAAAAAGCATCTAGTCTCCTTACCATATATTTCTACTTTTAATGAAAGAGATATTCCTACTAAAGCAAGACCATCTCAAATGAGTCCTAGACTCTTAGACTTATGTGATAAAGAAATTAAAGATTTACTTCAAAAGAAATTAATCCGCAAATCACATTCTCCTTGGAGTTGTGCAGCCTTTTATGTTGAAAATGCACCTGAAAAGGAACGAGGGGCTCCTCGCCTCGTCATCAATTATAAACCATTAAATAAAGTCCTTCAATCAATCAGATATCCAATTCCTAATAAACAAGATCTTATTACTCGTTTATATGAAGCCTTTATATTTTCAAAATTTGATCTCAAATCAGGATTTTGGCAAATACAGGTCGAAGAAAACGATCGTTATAAAACCGCCTTTACTGTCCCTTTTGGCCATTATGAATGGAATGTCATGCCTTTTGGGCTAAAAAATGCTCCTTCAGCCTTCCAAGAAATGATGAATGAAATCTTTCACCCTTATAAAAATTTCTCAATTGTTTACATTGATGATATTTTAATCTTTTCTAAATCTATTGATGATCACTGGAAACATTTAAAGACTTTCAAATGGATCATAAAGAAAAATGGCTTAGTCCTTTCTCAAAGAAAAATAAAACTTTTTCAAACAGAAATACAATTTCTTGGCTATAAAATATCAAACAAAATGATAACTCCTGTTGAAAGAGTAATCAAATTTGCTGACAATTTCCCTGATGAAATAACAGATAAAAAACAATTACAAAGATTTTTAGGATGTCTTAACTATGTATCTGATTTTTATCAAAACCTCTCTAAAGAAAGAAATCTTTTACAAAAATGTTTAAAAAATTCGGCAGAACAATGGACTCCTCAACATACAGAAGCAATACAAAAAATAAAACAAAAAGTGAAAACATTACCATGCTTAAATATTTCTAATCCAGATTTATTTAAAATAATCCAAACAGATGCTTCAGAAATAGGATTTGGTGGAATCCTACTTCAAAGAACTGCACAATCAAAGGAACAAATTATTAGATTTTATTCTGGCACTTGGAATACTACTCAACAAAATTACTCTACAATAAAGAAAGAAGTCCTTGCCATAGTCTCATGCATACTCAAATTTCAAAGTGATATTTTGAATCAAAAATTCCTCTTACGAATTGATTGCAAATCTGCAAAAGAAGTTTTGGAAAATGATGTCAAAAACCTTGCATCAAAACAAATTTTTGCTCGTTGGCAAGCTTTACTTGCTATTTTTGATTTTGACATTGAATATATAAAAGGTTCTTCAAATTCTCTTCCCGATTTTCTATCTCGTGAATTTTTACAGGGTAGAAACAAGGTGAAGAAAGATGCATCCAAGAGGAAAAGGAAAAATGAAGCCATCATGTTTTGTTCGTATTTCTTATATTAAATGGTGGGATAAATTTGACGTTTCTCAATTTCTCAATAAATCTCATCATTCCTCTCCTCAAGCTTCTCTTATTATACAACCCAATACCGCTATTCCTCAAATCAAGAAGCAGATCACTCCTAATCCAAAATTATCAAAGAGCTTCAAAGATGTTGTTCATGGTACAACCTCATCTCCTGCAACTCCAATCAATACTCAGCAGCATATGGATCTTCTCAAAGAAATTCAGCGTATGCAGAATGAAATTTTATTTCTCAGAAATCCCCTTATGAATAAATACAGCGGATTCGTTCAAGAAGTATCTTCTTCTCATGGTTCCGTCAATAAAGATGATTCTGATGCAACACTGCCACCGTCTGGAGCAGCAGATGAATTCTAAAATAAAGAAATATCTGTCTACATACAGCTCTATCAAATGCATCTCATGCAAATTCCAATGCAGATCTCGCTATCGAATACAGCCTTCATCCACCTCCATGCAGAATTAATTCAGCAATACAGATGTCCGAATGCAATTTTCAATGCAGTCCCCAAAGTCAGCACAACTCTCCCCATGCAGCCATGTGTCCTGCAAATAATGAAGCTTCATTATCTCATTCATCAATTCCTAGCCTCCATGAAGTCAAGCCATAAATTCTTGTCACCATCATGCTTTTATAAACAATACATGTCATTTTCATGTGCCTCACTCATATAAAGTTCTTTCGAATGCTTTCATTTGAAAAAAAAAGTATAAAAAATTCCAAAAGTCCACAATTGTGAGCTATGGATTACTATTCTTATTAAAGTATTCCATAGACTACTATTTCAAATAAAGTATTAAGGAATTTAAAGTCAACAATTCAGTCTCAAGTGCCTGCAGTCTCCGCCGCGTCAGCTGAGCATACAGTATATCCTGCTCCCTGCAGCAAATACAGCGATAATTTCGCCGCCGACTGTCGGACGCATGCAGCAGCAAATTCAATGACGTCCTTCAGCAATAAAGTCATCTCACTCATGCAGCAGCAACAGTAATGCATATTATATGCGACAGTGATACAGTGCAAATGACGTATACATCTTATCCCATTGCGGATCTCAAATACATTTCAAATGTAATTCAGTATGAAGGTCTATAAATAGGGATTGTGAGCCCTTGTCTCACATCATCAAATACTTACACTTGTAAATTTTCCGCTTTCTTTCCTTTCTTTCAATTCAGTCTTACTTAGAGTTTATTCAGTCTTACTTAGAGTTTACTGGTTCGGTCCCGGTCTCGTCGAATTGGTATCAGAGCCATCCCAGTCTTCTCTTATTGTAAGAAATATTTTATCAATGAAGTATCAATTCCTTTATCCAAAAAAAAAAAAAAAAAAAAAAAAAAAAAAAAAAGAAAAAGTAAAAAATGTTCTTAGAGAACAAAATAATGGAAGATTAAATTATGCTAACTATACATATGGTGATTTGCGGATTAATTTCTTTTGAAGTAAATCTTTAATTTCTTTATCACATAAGTCTAAGAGTCTAGGACTCATTTGTGATGGCCTTGCTTTTGTAGGAATATCTCTTTCATTAAAAGTAGAAATATAGGGTAAGGATACTAAATGCTTTTTTCGATGCCAAAAGGCAGAAGGTATTTCAGAACAACATTCATTTATTAGAGAGGTTTGAAAATTATTAATTTTATTTTCAGATGAATTTGATTTTAATTGATCTTCAATTCGACAGAGAAAAATGTCATTTTTAAGATTTTCAATATATTTTTCTTTATGATCCATTTGAAAGTCTTTAAATGTTTCCAGTGATCATCAATAGATTTAGAAAAGATTAAAATATCATCAATGTAAACAATTGAGAAATTTTTATAAGGGTGAAAGATTTCATTCATCATTTCTTGGAAGGCTGAAGGAGCATTTTCAACATAAAAGGCTGCACAACTCCAAGGAGAATGTTAGAGTTTACTGGCTTCTAATAAGAAATTGTACCATCAGTAACCATATATTGATTGTTACTTTTCCAGATGGATGTTCTGTAATAGATTCAACATCTTCATTAATTAAAGGTGTGATTTGTTGAGCCTCATCAAGCTCCCATTTTCCAGAAAGATTTACATCTTCCCATGTGATGAGTTTGGGGGTGGTGACTTTATTTCGAAAATTTGTAAGGAATAAGGTGGTTACTCCTTTGATTTGAGATGAATATGCTATTTCAGGGACAATTGTATTCATTGCTTTATAATAAATTCTGTATACTATTGCAACATTTTGTGATTGGGGTTTCATATTGAATCCTTTTGTATGTATTCCTAAAGTGATGGCTTCATGAGCACCGGGATCACTGAGTGATACGGTGTAATTGGGGAAACAATTAAAAAAGGCAGGGCCGTCATGAAGACTGGCTTCTACCATCCCTATTAGGGAATCTCTGAATGAATTATGTCTTCTATCTCGAACATATGCGAGACAGGATGTATTCAAACCAAGTCTGGTTAATGGCTTTATTGCAACTTGAACAAGTGCTATATGCATGTATTTGTATTTTGATTTATGGATTTCAATTTTTTCTGCAGGAATGACCTGTAGATTTTCTTCATTTTGCTGTATTGAGAGGGTTTCTTCAACCGTCTTTATTACATAATTTGATTTTTGTATGAAAGATCCTTCTTTATAAATTTCTTTTAAAGAGACTTTAGGTATTGTCCAATCTTGGATTGATTTTTCTAAATCATCAAAACTTATTTCTTCAAGATTTTTAATTGAAATTTTATTGATTATTGGCATGATGGATGATGATGCAGAAGAAGAATTAGAAGCTGTGTTAGAAGATGAATTTCTTCCGAATGATCTAAAAATTCCAGACATCATTAATTAATTATAATCACTAATCAGAATGATTGGTGGCCTGTCAACGATTTACGCCACAAAGCCCTAAACGCTCTCCTGGCTAACGGGCAACAAAGGCGACGCGACAAGGGGGCCTCGGACCCAAATCACTCCTTTTAGCAACAACAACCAATTAACTCTATCTAGTCAAGTTAGATCAAAATTCAGAAATGCAGCTACCTAACATAGATTCGATTCTACTATGCAAACAACAAACAAATAACCAAAGAAGGAAAGAGACATGATGCATGCAAAATTTTGCAAATAAATTGAAATAATTGAAAGCTTAAAGAGCTATCAAAATGGATAAAGGAATTGATACTTCATTGATAAAATATTTCTTACAATAAGAGAAGACTGGGATGGCTCTGATACCAATTCGACGAGACCGGGACCGAACCAGTAAACTCTAAGTAAGACTGAATTGAAAGAAGGGAAAGAAAGCGGAAAATTTACAAGTGTAAGTATTTGATGATGTGAGACAAGGGCTCACAAACCCTATTTATAGATCTTCATACTGAATTACATTTGAAATGTATTTGAAATCCGCAATGGGATAAGATGTATACGTCATTTGTACTGTATCACTGTCGCATATAATATGCATTACTGTTGCTGCTGCATGAGTGAGATGACTTTATTGCTGACTGACGTTATTGAATTTGCTGCTGCATGCGTCTGACAGTCGGCGGAGAAATTATCGCTGTATTTGCTGCAGGGGGCAGGATATACTGTATGCTCAGCAGACGCGGCGGAGACTGCAGGCATTTGAGACTGAATTGTTGACTTTAAATTCCTTAATACTTTATTTGAAATAGTAGTCTATGGAATACTTTAATAAGAATAGTAATCCATAGCTCACAAATGTGGACTTTTGGAATTTTTTATACTTTTTTCAAATGAAAGCATTCGAAAGAACTTTATATGAGTGAGGCACATGAAAATGACATGTGTTGTTTATAAAAGCATGATGGTGACTAGAAATTATGGCTTGACTTCATGGAGGCTAGGAATTGATGAATGAGATAATGAAGCTTCATTATTTGCAGGACACATGGCTGCATGGGGAGAGCTGTGCTGACTTTGGGGACTGCTTTGAAAATTGCATTCGGACATCTGTATTGCTGAATTAATTCTGCATGGAGGTAGATGAAGGCTGTATTCGATGGCGAGATCTGCATTGAAATTTGCATGATATTGCTGCATGTGCTGGATTTTAATCATTTATGAGGTAGTAATCTGGTGGTTGTGGACTGGGGGTCCATACTCCATAATCATTTTCTCTTTGGAAGAGCTTGATAAGCTGTCTCTTTGTTCTTTCAGTAATATGAAGAGACGATGCATTTTGAAATGTTTCTAGAATTTCATCAAGAACTGTATGGCCAGCTCGAAAGGGATCATAATAAACAAATGTATCTTCTGCAAGATCTTCATCAATGCAGACGACGCGACGACCATCGCTCCAGATTCCCTTAAAAGTACGAGCAAATTCAAAATGTCTTTTAATATTGATGAATCTTTGATTTTGATCAGCTTGAATATTGTAGAATTGTAGACGCTCCAGGCTGTAACTGAGATCTGCAGCATCTGAGGATTCAAATTGTTCTGCTTGATTCCAATTGCGATCAGGAAGATGTTCATAATCATTGATTGGAAGGCTGTATTTCTGACAGAATAAATCTCCGTCTTCATAATTCATAAGGATCCATAATTGATATGGTTGATAAAACCGGAATTCATCTCTTTCTCCAAGAGTGGAAGAGATTGTCATGAGAAGATTGCGCTTGGTGATGCCAAGGCAACTGAGAGCATATTTGACAATTGCAGGCAACTGTCGATGAATTGCTAAATTGTCTCTGTCGAGAATGAATCGATGAACTAGACCTTGTTCAATATAAGAAATATCAAATTCATCAGCGGGCAGGAACATCTTTGGAAAACCAGTGGCCCAGCTGAGATAGGATGCTTGATTTATTAGGCGCTCCATGATCTGACAAGAGAGAGTTTCCCCTCTAATTCTTGCAGATAAATCGTCCGGAAGAAGAGTATTAACTCTTTCCAGGATTTGTTGTCTGTATTCAATTGGAGGGAGGGATGACGATGCACATTGTTGTTCAAGCATTTGAATTTTTGATTCCAAATATTTGATATGATTAGACAAATCAGATAGGTGCTTTCGCATTAGTAAATTACGTTGGCCAGTAAGGCATGCACTCCAAATGTTATCAATAAGGGTTTGAGAAGCAGCAGAGGGTGCTGGATAGAAGGATGGAAAAGGTATTTGAAAGGGTAGTTCTTCATGAACAGGAACAGAGGCTTTATCTGAATCTATTGGTTGTTTGCCTTTATCTTTGGAAGACATGATTGGTTTCCTATGGGGAGAGGAATTGAAATTAGTAATAAAAATTCTTTATTGATGCAATAAAACTGTATTTTGGAAATATGAAGATGTATGCAATTAAATATTAATTCCATTTATCCTACCAAGCCTTGGGCTTTCTATGAATTCAAATTTGATAGGCTTATCATCAATTGATGTATGAATTCCATCGGTATTGACAGAAAAGGGCTGAATTTTTAATAAGAAGGGTGTTCCTAAGATGACATCATTTGTTAATGTTTTTGTGACAGCAAAGGAAGTTTGAATGCATTTTCCATTTTTACAGATATGAGCATTTGGAATCTTATAATTGACTATTATATTCTTTCCATTTGCTGTGCCAATGGTGTAATTTTTTATTTTCTCAAAATACTTTGTTGGAATTAATCCTTCACGGATGCAATTTACATCTGCTCCACTGTCAATTAAACAGTCTACAGATAAATTAAATTCTTTGATTTTTAGAGTGACAGTTGTATACCATTTATGGTAATGATATTTGGTAATGGAATTTACGAATTCTTGAATTTCTTCATCAAATTCTTTTTCGAGATTAGAATCTTCTTGATTATTTGAGCTGAATTCTTTACCTAATTCAAGGATTTCAATTCTTGTTTTTAATTTAGCAATTTCTTGGGTTGCTTCTTCTTTTAATTTTGCAATTTCATGTTTTGTTTCATTAACTTCATTATGGAGATCTTGAAGGGTTAAAGGTTTTGAAGAGCTTGGTTTTTGGGAAAGAATATCTTTCATTGAAAGTGATTGAAAATCTTTATGTTTCTTAGAGGTTTTGTCAGTAGATTTATCTTCAAGCATTTAAAACATTAATGGAGAAATAAGAAGATGAGGAGGAAGAATCATAAGAACTATCTTCGCTTTCGCAACATAGACATATATCTTTTTTATTTTCGGAATTATGAGAATGATAATCTAATTCATTGATTTTCTTTTTTGAATCTTTATTAAAACAGTTATTTGCAAAATGTCCTTCTTTGCCGCATTTATAGCATGTGTAATCAGATTTATTAGTTTTATGGTTTGGGGAAGAGCTGGATTTTCTCCTCTTTGAATTGTGTTTTTCATGTTTTCCTTTTGTATATTTTTTGTGATTTTTATAGGATCGATATGATTTTTCATGATATCGGTTCTTTTTAGACCGATGTTTAGGTTGATAAATTCGATTGGATGGATTTTGTAGGGGTTCATAGCCAAATTGATAGCAAAAATCCCCTAATTCTTGTTTACCAATTTTCTTTTGTTTATGTAAATCGGCTTTAATTTTCATATCACTGCAAATAGACATACCAACTCGAGAAATTTTTTGAATTAAATCACCATATGTATAGTTAGCATAATTTAATCGTCCATTATTTTGTTCTCGTAGAACATTTTTTACTTTTTCTGCAAAATGAGTTGGAAGGCCAGAAATAAATTTTTCTTTCCAAAAATCTTCATTAGAATTGAATAATTGAAAAACAAGGGATAAAAAGACATCTTTATACCATCTGAAATCAGATAAAGTTCGACATCGAAGATTGATTAATTGTTCTCTGTATTTTTCAATTTGATCACTAACATTTCCAGAAAAATTGATTAAAATATTATGAATTAGTGTTTCAACAGCATTAGAAATTGGCTGATTATTGGTATTAATAATGGGTTTACCTTCTTCAGTTAGTTTGACTGAATTTAGGATACTAGTTTTTTGGATTGAGGTTAGATAATATTCCCACCAGCCATGAAGTTGGCCAGTAAATCCAATTATTATTGATTTAATGATTTCAGCTTGTGTATTGCCATAGATCATGCCTGCATTTGTATATAGTATCATATTGCGCAGAATATTAAGAATTCCATATTCAGTAAGTCCATCAATATTCCATTCGACTAATGAACTACCATCATATTTACAATTTGCTATATCAGGAATTTCTTCAAATTGGAGATTCATTGGAGTGGGTCTACTGTAATAATTTTTTGTTTTTGATGTATGAGTTTTAGGATTGAAAATTCTATTAATTTCAGGGAAACATTGATCGTCAGAGTCATCTGTTGAAGTGTCAGTATTAGTGTCTGAAGACATTTGAATTGATGTTCCTTCAATGACTGCATTAATTGAGGAGCCTTCATTTATTGATTTACCTTTGTCTAAAGGATTGATTCTTAAAGAAATGTCATTTTGAAAGTCAGCAGGGAGTTTTAATGGCCTTTTGTCTAAAGTCAATTTTGTAATAAATTCTGAACATAATGAAGGGACATCTCTGGATATTTTATACGGAGCTGAAGAAGTTGATTCGTGTTGAGATATAGTATTTTCAATTCTTTGAGTTTGTGAACCAATAGTCTGTAAATAGAGATTTGTAAAGTTACTTTGTTCAACTAGATGAGATATATGTTCAACAGTAAGGAGTTTAGAAGTTGGCAGAGCATTTTTAAATGGAGTGGCAGTGATTTCTTTATGCCTTATTGTTTCTAAAGGAGGGTGAACCGATTCAACTTTACCTTTCTCGGTTTCCCATGTTTGTGTGGATTTATTAATTGTCATCATTACAGTTCCTTTTTTATTTATTTTTGACGAAAGCCAATCAAAGAAAGGGATATTTCGCCGTTCTTGATTCATTTGTTCATACCGTAATTCTTTTACTTGAGATCTCTCAAATTTCGAGAATTTGGTAAAAAACCATTTTGTCTTTGGATGTTTTAATAAATCTTGTTGAAGGAATTGTTTATCAATTTTGAAATCATTTATTACTTCATTAGATTCATGAATTAAGGAAATTGTATTAATTGATGCATTAAAATCGGATTCAGTTAATTTTACTGATTGTATATCTTCATCTTTTGCGTCTGAATAAACAGGGAAAGCTATGCCTGTAGGATGTATTGGGGGTGATGTGGGAATAGATGTTTGATGAAAATTAGAAGAAGCGGATTTATAAGATCCAGCGTCTGAAGGGATTGATCTTTTTGTGGATGAAAAGTGTGATCTTGGTGTATTGGCAAAATTGATTGTTACTTTTCCAGATGGATGTTCTGTAATAGATGTGAATTAAGGAAATTGTATTAATTGATGCATTAAAATGCTCTGCCAACTTCTAAACTCCTTACTGTTGAACATATATCTCATCTAGTTGAACAAATATACTTTATTATATCAAAATTCAAAACGATCTCATTCTTGGTACCTTAGCTTTTCATCCAAATGCAATCAAAATATTCCTTGTTGGTTCTGGCATAATTGGTGGCTCCGTTTTGGTGCACAATCCTGCATCCTTCCAGAAGCTTTATTAAGCTATTATCAAGCATTTGAATCTCAATCCAGTTTTGAAATTGCTGAACCTTCATATTCCTTCTTAAAATTTATTTCTTCATCCACTATTCCATGGATTTTCCGATGGGAATATGGTAAATCCCAAGAAATGAAGCCATCATGTTTTGTTCGTATTTCTTATATTAAATGGTGGGATAAATTTGACGTTTCTCAATTTCTCAATAAATCTCATCATTCCTCTCCTCAAGCTTCTCTTATTATACAACCCAATACCGCTATTCCTCAAATCAAGAAGCAGATCACTCCTAATCCAAAATTATCAAAGAGCTTCAAAGATGCTGTTCATGGTACAACCTCATCTCCTGCAACTCCAATCAATACTCAGCAGCATATGGATCTTCTCAAAGAAATTCAGCGTATGCAGAATGAAATTTTATTTCTCAGAAATCCCCTTATGAATAAATACAGCGGATTCGTTCAAGAAGTATCTTCTTCTCATGGTTCCGTCAATAAAGATGATTCTGATGCAACACTGCCACCGTCTGGAGCAGCAGATGAATTCTAAAATAAAGAAATATCTGTCTACATACAGCTCTATCAAATGCATCTCATGCAAATTCCAATGCAGATCTCGCTATCGAATACAGCCTTCATCCACCTCCATGCAGAATTAATTCAGCAATACAGATGTCCGAATGCAATTTTCAATGCAGTCCCCAAAGTCAGCACAGCTCTCCCCATGCAGCCATGTGTCCTGCAAATAATGAAGCTTCATTATCTCATTCATCAATTCCTAGCCTCCATGAAGTCAAGCCATAATTTCTAGTCACCATCATGCTTTTATAAACAACACATATCATTTTCATGTGCCCCCTGCAGGCACTTGAGACTGAATTGTTGACTTTAAATTCCTTAATACTTTATTTGAAATAGTAGTCTAGGGATTACTTTAAGAAGAATAGTAATCCATAGCTCACAAATGTGGACTTTTGGAATTTTTTATACTTTTTTCAAATGAAAGCATTCGAAAGAACTTTATATGAGTGAGGCACATGAAAATGACATGTGTTGTTTATAAAAGCATGATGGTGACAAGAATTTAAAGCTTGACTTCATGGAGGCTACGCATGGATGAATGAGATAATGAAGCTTCATTATTTGCAGGACACATGGCAGCATGGGGAGAGCTGTGCTGACTTTGGGGACTGCATTGAAAATTGCATTCGGACATCTGTATAGCTGAATTAATTCTGCATGGAGGTGGATGAAGGCTGTATTCGATGGCGAGATCTGCATTGAAATTTGCATGATATTGCTGCATGTGCTGGATTTTAATCATTTATGAGGTAGTAATCTGGTGGTTGTGGACTGGGGGTCCATACTCCATAATCATTTTCTCTTTGGAAGAGCTTGATAAGCTGTCTCTTTGTTCTTTCAGTAATATGAAGAGACGATGCATTTTGAAATGTTTCTAGAATTTCATCAAGAACTGTATGGCCAGCTCGAAAGGGATCATAATAAACAAATGTATCTTCTGCAAGATCTTCATCAATGCAGACGACGCGACGACCATCGCTCCAGATTCCCTTAAAAGTACGAGCAAATTCGAAATGTCTTTTGAGATTGATGAATCTTTGATTTTGATCAGCTTGAATATTGTAGAATTGTAGACGCTCCAGGCTGTAACTGAGATCTGCAGCATCTGAGGATTCAAATTGTTCTGCTTGATTCCAATTGCGATCAGGAAGATGTTCATAATCATTGATTGGAAGGCTGTATTTTTGACAGAATAAATCTCCGTCTTCATAATTCATAAGGATCCATAATTGATATGGTTGATAAAACCGGAATTCATCTCTTTCTCCAAGAGTGGAAGAGATTGTCATGAGAAGATTGCGCTTGGTGATGCCAAGGCAACTGAGAGCATATTTGACAATTGCAGGCAACTGTCGATGAATTGCTAAATTGTCTCTGTCGAGAATGAATCGATGAACTAGACCTTGTTCAATATAAGAAATATCAAATTCATCAGCGGGCAGGAACATCTTTGGAAAACCAGTGGCCCAGCTGAGATAGGATGCTTGATTAATTAGTCGCTCCATGATCTGACAAGAGAGAGTTTCCTCTCTAATTCTTGCAGATAAATCGTCCGGAAGAAGAGTATTAACCCTTTCCAGGATTTGGTTTCTGTATTCAATTGGAGGGAGGGGTGACGATGCACATTGCTGTTCAAGCATTTGAATTTTTGATTCTAAATATTTGATATGATTTGACAAATCAGAGAGGTGCTTTCGCATTAGAAAATTACGTTGGCCAGTAAGGCATGCACTCCAAATGTTATCAATAAGGGTTTGAGAAGCAGCAGAGGGTGCTGGATAGAAGGATGGAAAAGGTATTTGAAAGGGTAGTTCTTCATGAACAGGAACAGAGGCTTTATCTGAATCTATTGGTTGTTTGCCCTTATCTTTGGAAGACATGATTGGTTTCCTATGGGGAGAGGAAATGAAATTAGTAATAAAAATTCTTTATTGATGCAATAAAACTGTATTTTGGAAATATGAAGATGTATGCAATTAAATATTAATTCCATTTATTCTACCAAGCCTTGGGCTTTCTATGAATTCAAATTTGATAGGCTTATCATCAATTGATGTATGAATTCCATCGGTATTGACAGAAAATGGCTGAATTTTTAATAAGAAGGGTGTTCCTAAGATGACATCATTTGTTAATGTTTTTGTGACAGCAAAGGAAGTTTGAATGCATTTTCCATTTTTACAGATATGAGCATTTGGAATCTTATAATTGACTATTATATTCTTTCCATTTGCTGTGCCAATGGTGTAATTTTTTATTTTCTCAAAATACTTTGTTGGAATTAATCCTTCACGGATGCAATTTACATCTGCTCCACTGTCAATTAAACAGTCAACAGATAAATTAAATTCTTTGATTTTTAGAGTGACAGTTGTATACCATTTATGGTAATGATATTTGGTAATGGAATTTACGAATTCTTGAATTTCTTCATCAAATTCTTTTTTGAGATTAGAATCTTCTTGATTATTTGAGCTGAATTCTTTACCTAATTCAAGGATTTCAATTCTTGTTTTTAATTTAGCAATTTCCTGGGTTGCTTCTTCTTTTAATTTTGCAATTTCATGTTTTGTTTCATTAACTTCATTATGGAGATCTTGAAGGGTTAAAGGTTTTGAAGAGCTTGGTTTTTGGGAAAGAATATCTTTCATTGAAAGTGATTGAAAATCTTTATGTTTCTTAGAGGTTTTGTCAGTAGATTTATCTTCAAGCATTTTTCTATAGTATTTTCTCTTTTCTTCTTCAGAGGAAATGTTTTCTATTAATTCCAGAAGTAATTCATCTTGAGCATTTAAAACATTAATGGAGAAATAAGAAGATGAGGAGGAAGAATCATAAGAACTATCTTCGCTTTCGCAACATAGACATATATCTTTTTTATTTTCAGAATTATGAGAATGATAATCTAATTCATTGATTTTCTTTTTTGAATCTTTATTAAAACAGTTATTTGCAAAATGTCCTTCTTTGCCGCATTTATAGCATGTGTAATCAGATTTATTAGTTTTATGATTTGGGGACGATCTGGATTTTCTCCTCTTTGAATTGTGTTTTTCATGTTTTCCTTTTGTATATTTTTTGTGATTTTTATAGGATCGATATGATTTTTCATGATATCGTTTCTTTTTAGACCGATGTTTAGGTTGATAAATTCGATTGGATGGATTTTGTAGGGGTTCATAGCCAAATTGATAGCAAAAATCCCCTAATTCTTGTTTACCAATTTTCTTTTGTTTATGTAAATCGGCTTTAATTTTCATATCACTGCAAATAGACATACCAACACGTGAAATTTTTTGAATTAAATCACCATATGTATAGTTAGCATAATTTAATCTTCCATTATTTTGTTCTCGTAGAACATTTTTTACTTTTTCTGCAAAATGAGTTGGAAGGCCAGAAATAAATTTTTCTTTCCAGAAATCTTCATTAGAATTGAATAATTGAAAAACAAGGGATAAAAAGACATCTTTATACCATCTGAAATCAGATAAAGTTCGACATCGAAGATTGATTAATTGTTCTCTGTATTTTTCAATTTGATCACTAACATTTCCAGAAAAATTGATTAAAATATTATGAATTAGTGTTTCAACAGCATTAGAAATTGGCTGATTATTGGTATTAATAATGGGTTTACCTTCTTCAGTTAGTTTGACTGAATTTAGGATACTAGTTTTTTGGATTGAGGTTAGATAATATTCCCACCAGCCATGAAGTTGGCCAGTAAATCCAATTATTATTGATTTAATGATTTCAGCTTGTGTATTGCCATAGATCATGCCTGCATTTGTATATAGTATCATATTGCGCAGAATATTAAGAATTCCATATTCAGTAAGTCCATCAATATTCCATTCGACTAATGAACTACCATCATATTTACAATTTGCTATATCAGGAATTTCTTCAAATTGGAGATTCATTGGAGTGGGTCTACTGTAATAATTTTTTGTTTTTGATGTATGAGTTTTAGGATTGAAAATTCTATTAATTTCAGGGATACATTGATCGTCAGAGTCATCTGTTGAAGTGTCAGTATGAGTGTCTGAAGACATTTGAATTGATGTTCCTTCAATGACTGCATTAATTGAGGAGCCTTCATTTATTGATTTACCTTTGTCTAAAGGATTGATTCTTAAAGAAATGTCATTTTGAAAGTCAGCAGGGAGTTTTAATGGCCTTTTGTCTAAAGTCAATTTTGTAATAAATTCTGAACATAATGAAGGGACATCTCTGGATATTTTATACGGAGCTGAAGAAGTTGATTCGTGTTGAGATATAGTATTTTCAATTCTTTGAGTTTGTGAACCAATAGTCTGTAAATAGAGATTTGTAAAGTTACTTTGTTCAACTAGATGAGATATATGTTCAACAGTAAGGAGTTTAGAAGTTGGAAGAGCATTTTTAAATGGAGTGGCAATGATTTCTTTATGCTTTATGGTTTCTAAAGGGGGGTGAACCGATTCAACTTTACCTTTCTCGGTTTCCCATGTTTGTGTTGATTTATTAATTGTCAGCATTACAGTTCCTTTTTTATTTATTTTTGACGAAAGCCAATCAAAGAAAGGGATATTTCTCCGTTCTTGATTCATTTGGTCATACCATAATTCTTTGACTTGAGATCTCTCAAATTTAGAGAATTTGTTAAAAAACCATTTTGTCTTTGGATGTTTTAATAAATCTTGTTGAAGGAATTGTTTATCAATTTTGAAATCATGTATTACTTCATTAGATTCATGAATTAAGGAAATTGTATTAATTGATGCATTAAAATCGGATTCAGTTAATTTTACTGATTGTATATCTTCATCTTTTGCGCCTGAATAAACAGGGAAAGCTATGCCTGTAGGATGTAGTGGGGGTGATTTGGGAATAGATGTTTGATGAAAATTAGAAGAAGCGGATTTATAAGATCCAGCGTCTGAAGGGATTGATCTTTTTGTGGATGAAAAGTGTGATCTTGGTGTATTGGCAAAATTTATTGTTACTTTTCCAGATGGATGTTCTGTAATAGATTCAACATCTTCATTAATTAAAGGTGTAATTTGTTGAGCTTCATCAAGCTCCCATTTTCCAGAAAGATTTACATCTTCCCATGTGATGAGTTTGGGGGTGGTGACTTTATTTCGAAAATTTGTAAGGAATAAGGTGGTTACTCCTTTGATTTGAGATGAATATGCTATTTCAGGGACAATTGTATTCATTGCTTTATAATAAATTCTGTATACTATTGCAACATTTTGTGATTGGGGTTTCATATTGAATCCTTTTGTATGTATTCCTAGAGTGATGGCTTCATGAGCACCGGGATCACTGAGTGATACGGTGTAATTGGGGAAACAATTAAAAAAGGCAGGGCCGTCATGAAGACTGGCTTCTACCATCCCTATTAGGGAATCTCTGAATGAATTATGTCTTCGATCTCGAACATATGCGAGACAGGATGTATTCAAACCAAGTCTGGTTAATGGCTTTATTGCAACTTGAACAAGTGCTATATGCATGTATTTGTATTTTGATTTATGGATTTCAATTGGTATCTGATACCAATTTGACGAGACCGGGACCGAACCAGTAAACTCTAAGTAAGACTGAATTGAAAGAAAGGAAAGAAAGCGGAAAATTTACAAGTGTAAGTATTTGATGATGTGAGACAAGGGCTCACAAACCCTATTTATAGACCTTCATACTGAATTACATTTGAAATGTATTTGAAATCCGCAATGGGATAAGATGTATACGTCATTTGCACTGTATCACTGTTGCATATAATATGCATTACTGTTGCTGCTGCATGAGTGAGATGACTTTATTGCTGACGGACGTCATTGAATTTGCTGCTGCATGCGTCTGACAGTCGGCGGAGAAATTATCGCTGTATTTGCTGCAGGGGGCAGGATATACTGTATGCTCAGCTGACGCGGCGGAGACTGCAGGCACTTGAGACTGAATTGTTGACTTTAAATTCCTTAATACTTTATTTGAAATAGTAGTCTAGGGATTACTTTAAGAAGAATAGTAATCCATAGCTCACAAATGTGGACTTTTGGAATTTTTTATACTTTTTTCAAATGAAAGCATTCGAAAGAACTTTATATGAGTGAGGCACATGAAAATGACATGTGTTGTTTATAAAAGCATGATGGTGACAAGAATTTAAAGCTTGACTTCATGGAGGCTACGCATGGATGAATGAGATAATGAAGCTTCATTATTTGCAGGACACATGGCAGCATGGGGAGAGCTGTGCTGACTTTGGGGACTGCATTGAAAATTGCATTCGGACATCTGTATAGCTGAATTAATTCTGCATGGAGGTGGATGAAGGCTGTATTCGATGGCGAGATCTGCATTGAAATTTGCATGATATTGCTGCATGTGCTGGATTTTAATCATTTATGAGGTAGTAATCTGGTGGTTGTGGACTGGGGGTCCATACTCCATAATCATTTTCTCTTTGGAAGAGCTTGATAAGCTGTCTCTTTGTTCTTTCAGTAATATGAAGAGACGATGCATTTTGAAATGTTTCTAGAATTTCATCAAGAACTGTATGGCCAGCTCGAAAGGGATCATAATAAACAAATGTATCTTCTGCAAGATCTTCATCAATGCAGACGACGCGACGACCATCGCTCCAGATTCCCTTAAAAGTACGAGCAAATTCGAAATGTCTTTTGAGATTGATGAATCTTTGATTTTGATCAGCTTGAATATTGTAGAATTGTAGACGCTCCAGGCTGTAACTGAGATCTGCAGCATCTGAGGATTCAAATTGTTCTGCTTGATTCCAATTGCGATCAGGAAGATGTTCATAATCATTGATTGGAAGGCTGTATTTTTGACAGAATAAATCTCCGTCTTCATAATTCATAAGGATCCATAATTGATATGGTTGATAAAACCGGAATTCATCTCTTTCTCCAAGAGTGGAAGAGATTGTCATGAGAAGATTGCGCTTGGTGATGCCAAGGCAACTGAGAGCATATTTGACAATTGCAGGCAACTGTCGATGAATTGCTAAATTGTCTCTGTCGAGAATGAATCGATGAACTAGACCTTGTTCAATATAAGAAATATCAAATTCATCAGCGGGCAGGAACATCTTTGGAAAACCAGTGGCCCAGCTGAGATAGGATGCTTGATTAATTAGTCGCTCCATGATCTGACAAGAGAGAGTTTCCTCTCTAATTCTTGCAGATAAATCGTCCGGAAGAAGAGTATTAACCCTTTCCAGGATTTGGTTTCTGTATTCAATTGGAGGGAGGGGTGACGATGCACATTGCTGTTCAAGCATTTGAATTTTTGATTCTAAATATTTGATATGATTTGACAAATCAGAGAGGTGCTTTCGCATTAGAAAATTACGTTGGCCAGTAAGGCATGCACTCCAAATGTTATCAATAAGGGTTTGAGAAGCAGCAGAGGGTGCTGGATAGAAGGATGGAAAAGGTATTTGAAAGGGTAGTTCTTCATGAACAGGAACAGAGGCTTTATCTGAATCTATTGGTTGTTTGCCCTTATCTTTGGAAGACATGATTGGTTTCCTATGGGGAGAGGAAATGAAATTAGTAATAAAAATTCTTTATTGATGCAATAAAACTGTATTTTGGAAATATGAAGATGTATGCAATTAAATATTAATTCCATTTATTCTACCAAGCCTTGGGCTTTCTATGAATTCAAATTTGATAGGCTTATCATCAATTGATGTATGAATTCCATCGGTATTGACAGAAAATGGCTGAATTTTTAATAAGAAGGGTGTTCCTAAGATGACATCATTTGTTAATGTTTTTGTGACAGCAAAGGAAGTTTGAATGCATTTTCCATTTTTACAGATATGAGCATTTGGAATCTTATAATTGACTATTATATTCTTTCCATTTGCTGTGCCAATGGTGTAATTTTTTATTTTCTCAAAATACTTTGTTGGAATTAATCCTTCACGGATGCAATTTACATCTGCTCCACTGTCAAGTAAACAGTCAACAGATAAATTAAATTCTTTGATTTTTAGAGTGACAGTTGTATACCATTTATGGTAATGATATTTGGTAATGGAATTTACGAATTCTTGAATTTCTTCATCAAATTCTTTTTTGAGATTAGAATCTTCTTGATTATTTGAGCTGAATTCTTTACCTAATTCAAGGATTTCAATTCTTGTTTTTAATTTAGCAATTTCCTGGGTTGCTTCTTCTTTTAATTTTGCAATTTCATGTTTTGTTTCATTAACTTCATTATGGAGATCTTGAAGGGTTAAAGGTTTTGAAGAGCTTGGTTTTTGGGAAAGAATATCTTTCATTGAAAGTGATTGAAAATCTTTATGTTTCTTAGAGGTTTTGTCAGTAGATTTATCTTCAAGCATTTTTCTATAGTATTTTCTCTTTTCTTCTTCAGAGGAAATGTTTTCTATTAATTCCAGAAGTAATTCATCTTGAGCATTTAAAACATTAATGGAGAAATAAGAAGATGAGGAGGAAGAATCATAAGAACTATCTTCGCTTTCGCAACATAGACATATATCTTTTTTATTTTCAGAATTATGAGAATGATAATCTAATTCATTGATTTTCTTTTTTGAATCTTTATTAAAACAGTTATTTGCAAAATGTCCTTCTTTGCCGCATTTATAGCATGTATAATCAGATTTATTAGTTTTATGGTTTGGGGAAGAGCTGGATTTTCTCTTCTTTGAATTGTGTTTTTCATGTTTTCCTTTTGTATATTTTTTGTAATTTTTATAGGATCGATATGATTTTTCATGATATCGTTTCTTTTTAGACCGATGTTTAGGTTGATAAATTCGATTGGATGGATTTTGTAGGGGTTCATAGCCAAATTGATAGCAAAAATCCCCTAATTCTTGTTTACCAATTTTCTTTTGTTTATGTAAATCGGCTTTAATTTTCATATCACTGCAAATAGACATACCAACACGTGAAATTTTTTGAATTAAATCACCATATGTATAGTTAGCATAATTTAATCTTCCATTATTTTGTTCTCTTAGAACATTTTTTACTTTTTCTGCAAAATGAGTTGGAAGGCCAGAAATAAATTTTTCTTTCCAGAAATCTTCATTAGAATTGAATAATTGAAAAACAAGGGATAAAAAGACATCTTTATACCATCTGAAATCAGATAAAGTGCGACATCTCAGATTGATTAATTGTTCTCTGTATTTTTCTATTTGATCACTAACATTTCCAGAGAAATTGATTAGAATATTATGAATTAGAGTTTCAACGGCATTAGAAATTGGCTGATTATTGGTATTAATAATGGGTTTACCTTCTTCAGTTAGTTTGACTGAATTTAGGATACTAGTTTTTTGGATTGAGGTTAGATAATATTCCCACCAGCCATGAAGTTGGCCAGTAAATCCAATTATTATTGATTTAATGATTTCAGCTTGTGTATTGCCATAGATCATGCCTGCATTTGTATATAGTATCATATTGCGCAGAATATTAAGAATTCCATATTCAGTAAGTCCATCAATATTCCATTCGACTAATGAACTACCATCATATTTACAATTTGCTATATCAGGAATTTCTTCAAATTGGAGATTCATTGGAGTGGGTCTACTGTAATAATTTTTTGTTTTTGATGTATGAGTTTTAGGATTGAAAATTCTATTAATTTCAGGGATACATTGATCGTCAGAGTCATCTGTTGAAGTGTCAGTATGAGTGTCTGAAGACATTTGAATTGATGTTCCTTCAATGACTGCATTAATTGAGGAGCCTTCATTTATTGATTTACCTTTGTCTAAAGGATTGATTCTTAAAGAAATGTCATTTTGAAAGTCAGCAGGGAGTTTTAATGGCCTTTTGTCTAAAGTCAATTTTGTAATAAATTCTGAACATAATGAAGGGACATCTCTGGATATTTTATACGGAGCTGAAGAAGTTGATTCGTGTTGAGATATAGTATTTTCAATTCTTTGAGTTTGTGAACCAATAGTCTGTAAATAGAGATTTGTAAAGTTACTTTGTTCAACTAGATGAGATATATGTTCAACAGTAAGGAGTTTAGAAGTTGGAAGAGCATTTTTAAATGGAGTGGCAATGATTTCTTTATGCTTTATGGTTTCTAAAGGGGGGTGAACCGATTCAACTTTACCTTTCTCGGTTTCCCATGTTTGTGTTGATTTATTAATTGTCAGCATTACAGTTCCTTTTTTATTTATTTTTGACGAAAGCCAATCAAAGAAAGGGATATTTCTCCGTTCTTGATTCATTTGGTCATACCATAATTCTTTGACTTGAGATCTCTCAAATTTAGAGAATTTGTTAAAAAACCATTTTGTCTTTGGATGTTTTAATAAATCTTGTTGAAGGAATTGTTTATCAATTTTGAAATCATGTATTACTTCATTAGATTCATGAATTAAGGAAATTGTATTAATTGATGCATTAAAATCGGATTCAGTTAATTTTACTGATTGTATATCTTCATCTTTTGCGCCTGAATAAACAGGGAAAGCTATGCCTGTAGGATGTAGTGGGGGTGATTTGGGAATAGATGTTTGATGAAAATTAGAAGAAGCGGATTTATAAGATCCAGCGTCTGAAGGGATTGATCTTTTTGTGGATGAAAAGTGTGATCTTGGTGTATTGGCAAAATTTATTGTTACTTTTCCAGATGGATGTTCTGTAATAGATTCAACATCTTCATTAATTAAAGGTGTAATTTGTTGAGCTTCATCAAGCTCCCATTTTCCAGAAAGATTTACATCTTCCCATGTGATGAGTTTGGGGGTGGTGACTTTATTTCGAAAATTTGTAAGGAATAAGGTGGTTACTCCTTTGATTTGAGATGAATATGCTATTTCAGGGACAATTGTATTCATTGCTTTATAATAAATTCTGTATACTATTGCAACATTTTGTGATTGGGGTTTCATATTGAATCCTTTTGTATGTATTCCTAGAGTGATGGCTTCATGAGCACCGGGATCACTGAGTGATACGGTGTAATTGGGGAAACAATTAAAAAAGGCAGGGCCGTCATGAAGACTGGCTTCTACCATCCCTATTAGGGAATCTCTGAATGAATTATGTCTTCGATCTCGAACATATGCGAGACAGGATGTATTCAAACCAAGTCTGGTTAATGGCTTTATTGCAACTTGAACAAGTGCTATATGCATGTATTTGTATTTTGATTTATGGATTTCAATTGGTATCTGATACCAATTTGACGAGACCGGGACCGAACCAGTAAACTCTAAGTAAGACTGAATTGAAAGAAAGGAAAGAAAGCGGAAAATTTACAAGTGTAAGTATTTGATGATGTGAGACAAGGGCTCACAAACCCTATTTATAGACCTTCATACTGAATTACATTTGAAATGTATTTGAAATCCGCAATGGGATAAGATGTATACGTCATTTGCACTGTATCACTGTTGCATATAATATGCATTACTGTTGCTGCTGCATGAGTGAGATGACTTTATTGCTGACGGACGTCATTGAATTTGCTGCTGCATGCGTCTGACAGTCGGCGGAGAAATTATCGCTGTATTTGCTGCAGGGGGCAGGATATACTGTATGCTCAGCTGACGCGGCGGAGACTGCAGGCACTTGAGACTGAATTGTTGACTTTAAATTCCTTAATACTTTATTTGAAATAGTAGTCTAGGGATTACTTTAAGAAGAATAGTAATCCATAGCTCACAAATGTGGACTTTTGGAATTTTTTATACTTTTTTCAAATGAAAGCATTCGAAAGAACTTTATATGAGTGAGGCACATGAAAATGACATGTGTTGTTTATAAAAGCATGATGGTGACAAGAATTTAAAGCTTGACTTCATGGAGGCTACGCATGGATGAATGAGATAATGAAGCTTCATTATTTGCAGGACACATGGCAGCATGGGGAGAGCTGTGCTGACTTTGGGGACTGCATTGAAAATTGCATTCGGACATCTGTATAGCTGAATTAATTCTGCATGGAGGTGGATGAAGGCTGTATTCGATGGCGAGATCTGCATTGAAATTTGCATGATATTGCTGCATGTGCTGGATTTTAATCATTTATGAGGTAGTAATCTGGTGGTTGTGGACTGGGGGTCCATACTCCATAATCATTTTCTCTTTGGAAGAGCTTGATAAGCTGTCTCTTTGTTCTTTCAGTAATATGAAGAGACGATGCATTTTGAAATGTTTCTAGAATTTCATCAAGAACTGTATGGCCAGCTCGAAAGGGATCATAATAAACAAATGTATCTTCTGCAAGATCTTCATCAATGCAGACGACGCGACGACCATCGCTCCAGATTCCCTTAAAAGTACGAGCAAATTCGAAATGTCTTTTGAGATTGATGAATCTTTGATTTTGATCAGCTTGAATATTGTAGAATTGTAGACGCTCCAGGCTGTAACTGAGATCTGCAGCATCTGAGGATTCAAATTGTTCTGCTTGATTCCAATTGCGATCAGGAAGATGTTCATAATCATTGATTGGAAGGCTGTATTTTTGACAGAATAAATCTCCGTCTTCATAATTCATAAGGATCCATAATTGATATGGTTGATAAAACCGGAATTCATCTCTTTCTCCAAGAGTGGAAGAGATTGTCATGAGAAGATTGCGCTTGGTGATGCCAAGGCAACTGAGAGCATATTTGACAATTGCAGGCAACTGTCGATGAATTGCTAAATTGTCTCTGTCGAGAATGAATCGATGAACTAGACCTTGTTCAATATAAGAAATATCAAATTCATCAGCGGGCAGGAACATCTTTGGAAAACCAGTGGCCCAGCTGAGATAGGATGCTTGATTAATTAGTCGCTCCATGATCTGACAAGAGAGAGTTTCCTCTCTAATTCTTGCAGATAAATCGTCCGGAAGAAGAGTATTAACCCTTTCCAGGATTTGGTTTCTGTATTCAATTGGAGGGAGGGGTGACGATGCACATTGCTGTTCAAGCATTTGAATTTTTGATTCTAAATATTTGATATGATTTGACAAATCAGAGAGGTGCTTTCGCATTAGAAAATTACGTTGGCCAGTAAGGCATGCACTCCAAATGTTATCAATAAGGGTTTGAGAAGCAGCAGAGGGTGCTGGATAGAAGGATGGAAAAGGTATTTGAAAGGGTAGTTCTTCATGAACAGGAACAGAGGCTTTATCTGAATCTATTGGTTGTTTGCCCTTATCTTTGGAAGACATGATTGGTTTCCTATGGGGAGAGGAAATGAAATTAGTAATAAAAATTCTTTATTGATGCAATAAAACTGTATTTTGGAAATATGAAGATGTATGCAATTAAATATTAATTCCATTTATTCTACCAAGCCTTGGGCTTTCTATGAATTCAAATTTGATAGGCTTATCATCAATTGATGTATGAATTCCATCGGTATTGACAGAAAATGGCTGAATTTTTAATAAGAAGGGTGTTCCTAAGATGACATCATTTGTTAATGTTTTTGTGACAGCAAAGGAAGTTTGAATGCATTTTCCATTTTTACAGATATGAGCATTTGGAATCTTATAATTGACTATTATATTCTTTCCATTTGCTGTGCCAATGGTGTAATTTTTTATTTTCTCAAAATACTTTGTTGGAATTAATCCTTCACGGATGCAATTTACATCTGCTCCACTGTCAAGTAAACAGTCAACAGATAAATTAAATTCTTTGATTTTTAGAGTGACAGTTGTATACCATTTATGGTAATGATATTTGGTAATGGAATTTACGAATTCTTGAATTTCTTCATCAAATTCTTTTTTGAGATTAGAATCTTCTTGATTATTTGAGCTGAATTCTTTACCTAATTCAAGGATTTCAATTCTTGTTTTTAATTTAGCAATTTCCTGGGTTGCTTCTTCTTTTAATTTTGCAATTTCATGTTTTGTTTCATTAACTTCATTATGGAGATCTTGAAGGGTTAAAGGTTTTGAAGAGCTTGGTTTTTGGGAAAGAATATCTTTCATTGAAAGTGATTGAAAATCTTTATGTTTCTTAGAGGTTTTGTCAGTAGATTTATCTTCAAGCATTTTTCTATAGTATTTTCTCTTTTCTTCTTCAGAGGAAATGTTTTCTATTAATTCCAGAAGTAATTCATCTTGAGCATTTAAAACATTAATGGAGAAATAAGAAGATGAGGAGGAAGAATCATAAGAACTATCTTCGCTTTCGCAACATAGACATATATCTTTTTTATTTTCAGAATTATGAGAATGATAATCTAATTCATTGATTTTCTTTTTTGAATCTTTATTAAAACAGTTATTTGCAAAATGTCCTTCTTTGCCGCATTTATAGCATGTATAATCAGATTTATTAGTTTTATGGTTTGGGGAAGAGCTGGATTTTCTCTTCTTTGAATTGTGTTTTTCATGTTTTCCTTTTGTATATTTTTTGTAATTTTTATAGGATCGATATGATTTTTCATGATATCGTTTCTTTTTAGACCGATGTTTAGGTTGATAAATTCGATTGGATGGATTTTGTAGGGGTTCATAGCCAAATTGATAGCAAAAATCCCCTAATTCTTGTTTACCAATTTTCTTTTGTTTATGTAAATCGGCTTTAATTTTCATATCACTGCAAATAGACATACCAACACGTGAAATTTTTTGAATTAAATCACCATATGTATAGTTAGCATAATTTAATCTTCCATTATTTTGTTCTCTTAGAACATTTTTTACTTTTTCTGCAAAATGAGTTGGAAGGCCAGAAATAAATTTTTCTTTCCAGAAATCTTCATTAGAATTGAATAATTGAAAAACAAGGGATAAAAAGACATCTTTATACCATCTGAAATCAGATAAAGTGCGACATCTCAGATTGATTAATTGTTCTCTGTATTTTTCTATTTGATCACTAACATTTCCAGAGAAATTGATTAGAATATTATGAATTAGAGTTTCAACGGCATTAGAAATTGGCTGATTATTGGTATTAATAATGGGTTTACCTTCTTCAGTTAGTTTGACTGAATTTAGGATACTAGTTTTTTGGATTGAGGTTAGATAATATTCCCACCAGCCATGAAGTTGGCCAGTAAATCCAATTATTATTGATTTAATGATTTCAGCTTGTGTATTGCCATAGATCATGCCTGCATTTGTATATAGTATCATATTGCGCAGAATATTAAGAATTCCATATTCAGTAAGTCCATCAATATTCCATTCGACTAATGAACTACCATCATATTTACAATTTGCTATATCAGGAATTTCTTCAAATTGGAGATTCATTGGAGTGGGTCTACTGTAATAATTTTTTGTTTTTGATGTATGAGTTTTAGGATTGAAAATTCTATTAATTTCAGGGATACATTGATCGTCAGAGTCATCTGTTGAAGTGTCAGTATGAGTGTCTGAAGACATTTGAATTGATGTTCCTTCAATGACTGCATTAATTGAGGAGCCTTCATTTATTGATTTACCTTTGTCTAAAGGATTGATTCTTAAAGAAATGTCATTTTGAAAGTCAGCAGGGAGTTTTAATGGCCTTTTGTCTAAAGTCAATTTTGTAATAAATTCTGAACATAATGAAGGGACATCTCTGGATATTTTATACGGAGCTGAAGAAGTTGATTCGTGTTGAGATATAGTATTTTCAATTCTTTGAGTTTGTGAACCAATAGTCTGTAAATAGAGATTTGTAAAGTTACTTTGTTCAACTAGATGAGATATATGTTCAACAGTAAGGAGTTTAGAAGTTGGAAGAGCATTTTTAAATGGAGTGGCAATGATTTCTTTATGCTTTATGGTTTCTAAAGGGGGGTGAACCGATTCAACTTTACCTTTCTCGGTTTCCCATGTTTGTGTTGATTTATTAATTGTCAGCATTACAGTTCCTTTTTTATTTATTTTTGACGAAAGCCAATCAAAGAAAGGGATATTTCTCCGTTCTTGATTCATTTGGTCATACCATAATTCTTTGACTTGAGATCTCTCAAATTTAGAGAATTTGTTAAAAAACCATTTTGTCTTTGGATGTTTTAATAAATCTTGTTGAAGGAATTGTTTATCAATTTTGAAATCATGTATTACTTCATTAGATTCATGAATTAAGGAAATTGTATTAATTGATGCATTAAAATCGGATTCAGTTAATTTTACTGATTGTATATCTTCATCTTTTGCGCCTGATTAAACAGGGAAAGCTATGCCTGTAGGATGTAGTGGGGGTGATTTGGGAATAGATGTTTGATGAAAATTAGAAGAAGCGGATTTATAAGATCCAGCGTCTGAAGGGATTGATCTTTTTGTGGATGAAAAGTGTGATCTTGGTGTATTGGCAAAATTTATTGTTACTTTTCCAGATGGATGTTCTGTAATAGATTCAACATCTTCATTAATTAAAGGTGTAATTTGTTGAGCTTCATCAAGCTCCCATTTTCCAGAAAGATTTACATCTTCCCATGTGATGAGTTTGGGGGTGGTGACTTTATTTCGAAAATTTGTAAGGAATAAGGTGGTTACTCCTTTGATTTGAGATGAATATGCTATTTCAGGGACAATTGTATTCATTGCTTTATAATAAATTCTGTATACTATTGCAACATTTTGTGATTGGGGTTTCATATTGAATCCTTTTGTATGTATTCCTAGAGTGATGGCTTCATGAGCACCGGGATCACTGAGTGATACGGTGTAATTGGGGAAACAATTAAAAAAGGCAGGGCCGTCATGAAGACTGGCTTCTACCATCCCTATTAGGGAATCTCTGAATGAATTATGTCTTCGATCTCGAACATATGCGAGACAGGATGTATTCAAACCAAGTCTGGTTAATGGCTTTATTGCAACTTGAACAACTGTACACTTGCCCTGCAGTGTTCTCGGTCGACCGAGACCCAGGTCTCGGTCGACCGGCGACACTGCCGGGACACCCCCAAAAATTCCAACTTTTGCATTTTGAAGATTTTCTTTGTGGAATTTTGTGGGTCACTAAACCAAGCTTAAAAACATGTTTTAAAACATTTAAAAACATGAAACACACAAAGCCTAAAAAGATTCAAAGGTTTAAAACCAAAGGCTAGCTTGATTTGATAAAACTCTTTTCAAATGAAAATGCATACAAAAATGATTCTTTTTGTGAAGAATGTATGCAAGGCTCAAACCTACAAACTCAAGATGATTTTCCAAATATAATGCACAAGGATATAGGTTTTCAAAAGAGTTTGGGTTTCAAAACTAATGCATCCAAGTTTAAAACCAAAACATGCATATAACAAATACTTTTCCAAATCTTAAAAGCTATGCATGTATAAAACTAGATTTCAATGTTTCTAAAAACAATGCATGTGTGAAATATCAAATGATGCTAAAGTGCAAATGCATCCATCAAATTGCAATTACAAAATCCCTAACAATCTCCCCCTTTGCAATTTGATGGCAACTTACTCATCATTGAAATTACACACCAAGGTCTTCAGCTCCCCCTCAGCTGGACAAGTCTTGAAATCTTCTTGGATGCTTCTTCTCTTAGCTTGGGCTCTTGAGCTCTTTTCTTCAATCTTCTTGATGCTTGGAGCTTGATCATTCTTCAAGCTTTCTTGCTTCTTTCTTTCTTTATCCAAGCATCTCCTTTAGCTCCAAGCTTTCTTTCTTCTATTTGCTCTCCCCCTTTGACCATGCCTTTCTCTCCCTTTGGCAAGCTATGCATTCTCTCCCTTTGAAGAAGATCATACACAACTCTCTCTCCTTAGGAAGCTTAGACATTCTCTTCACCCTTCTTGGGAGCTTGAATACTTTCTCCCCCTTTGATGGATAGGAGATCTTCGAGTACTTGAACTCTCGAACTCTCTCCCCCTTTGAAGAGTAGGAGATCTTTGAGTCACACTTGAACTCTCTCTCCCCCTTTGACATTAAATTGCAAAGGTACCTACACACATGAGACAAGAAGAATACCTTTAGTAGCACCTGTTAACAAATGAAATCGAAAATGAAATACGTAACAGGCTATCATGTATGAAAGTTAACTCTAAGGGCTCAAAGGCAATCTAAGGGTCAATTTGATCAAAACTAATACTTCCTATGAAGGTTTACACTCCCCCTCAATCCATTCTCTTCTTTTGTCAAGCTTTTGACAAGATATAACTATTAGATTCAAGAAGTAGATGGTTCAACCAAATGAGGGTCAACTTCAAGGAAAGAATTAGATTCATATAACTATAAAGGCTCATATGATCAAATTACCAAAAGAGAGCAAGGTCTAATGGGAAAAGCAATCATGGATACCAATTGAAATAAACATATCAATTGAGATTAAAGGATGTGACTATAAACTCAATCACTCTAAAATGGATTTAAGAGTATAACTATTATGAAAAATCCAAATTAGAGCTATCCATGATGTGGGGTTTACTCAAACATAGCATCAATCAATATTACTTATGAAAATCATATGCTATGTAAGTTTTGAAATCATTTCATTCAAACAATAAATATGACTATTAATGTGCAAGAATGAATGAAATGAATTTCAATCATGAAGCCAACCTCAAATAATAACCAACCAATATTATTAACACATAAACATGGTGGTCATGAGATATACCTATATGAGCAAAAGAGGTGGCAATCATGAACATTATGATGCTAATGGTGTGTGACATGGAACAATCATATTACTTATCAAGTTCAATCCAATGCACACAAGATTTATCACATTCACAAGAAATCAAATCAATCAAACATTATACCAAATGAAACCAATTGACTTTGACAACATGATAAAGGGCAAGAATGTGACAAAAATTCCATCAAGCACCATAAATGCATATTCATCACTTTTAAGGATATAACTATTGAGCATAGTGATGAACAAGGCAAATTGCAATGCAAAAGGATATGACTATGAAATGCATGCAATTTCCAAAGTGTCAAAATCATATGAATTCAACTACTAAGATATCCATCAACCATCATAAATGCAAGGAATGGATTTCAAAGAGTTTCATATGATTAAGATCACTACTTATGAAGTTGAAACATGTATAAGGATGACACCAAGAGAATCTACATGAATCAATATCATAACCATCCAAAAAGAAATGACTATAAGGCATAGAGGATGGATTTGGGTTCTAATATGGTTTCTACAAATATTGCTAAGATCACAACCATACATGGAACCAATAGTCATTTGCATATAACAAGAATGTAAATAAACAAGCAAGGATGCAAACAACATACATTTCCATTTCTAAGATAATGAAACCAAAAGAAAAGGAAATGAATACATGGAACATGCTATAGAAGAATATAACTAATGATGTTATAGGCAAATCCATTCAAACAATCTTCAAATCATTTTAATGAACAAAATCCAACAATGAGCATAAAAGAGAAAGATTTTGAAGATCAATTTTCAACATTGTATTTTAAAAGATATAACTTAATTGAAACACATACAAGTTGATTTTTCAAAACAATGTTCTCCATATAAAAGTATAACTTAGAAATCCATGGAAAACTTGAATTGATACAAATCATTTGTTCAAAAAATCTTACTATGACATATACACAAATGATTCAATAACAATTGATCATGAAAAATCTAGCTATGAAAGCTTTTGAAATCACAATCAATTGATCATGTAGAAATGCAATGCAAAACATAAAACTAAATGTGAGCAAAAAGCAAATCAAACATGATGAAATTATAATCAAGAGATTTTGAAAACCATGACATGTAACTAGAATAGTGCATGAAGACAAAATCAATTGATCATAAAGAAACAATGCATTTTAAATAAATGTAACTAAAAGAAACAAAATGCAAAGCAACATGACCAACAAAGTGATTTAACTTAAAAAGAATAGGTTGGTCAAGGAGGTTCAAGGCCTTAAGGTTTGTCTAGGTAAATAACTTTTGGAATCCATCTAAGGTCTTGAGAGGGTTGAACTTTGAGGTCTATTTTGGAAGTCTCACCAACTATAGGAGATTTAACTTGATAAATTTTCAATTTAAACTTATCACCATGATATTTAGATTTGACTAAATTTAGCTTGGAATGGTGATTAGTCTTTTGAGGTTGGTGAGTTTGTTTCTTAGGGGATTGCTTCACTTTTCTTTTCTTCTTATTTTCTCCCTTTCTTTGACTTTTGAAATTTAGATTTAACTTTGTAATTTTCTTCAAAAGTTCTTTCATGTTTTGACTTAAGGGAGGTAGGTTGAGAAGCTTTTTGTTAATAGATTCTTTTAAACTTGGTTTGACTTGTTTAACCCTTTTAGAATCTATCTTTGGAGACTCCATTTTAAGAGATTTAACTTGTTTAGTCTTTTTGGAGTCTTTCTTCATTTTTAGTGTCTTACCCTTCATAGGTTTTGATTCTCCATTCTTTAGTTCAAAGATGGGCTTAGACACATAGCTTCTTTTTCTTAGTTTGCACTCAAATTTTAGATGTCCTTCTTTACCACAATAATGACATTTAATTTTGGACATTTGAGAGAGAGTGCTAGAGAATGAGGACTCACCTTTCACAAAAGTGTTGGTGAATTTAGGGTCATGTGACATATTCCTATTAAATCCAAGACCCGTCCTATCTCCATGAGATTTACCCAATTTAAATAATTTTTCAAGTCTTTCTTCACTTTGGGTAAACTTGCACTCATACTTTTGTTTATAACTTTCAAGTTGAGTGACTTGGGTTTTAAGGGTTGAATTTTCATTTTTAACTTTAGTTAGTTCATTTTCAATTCCCTTAAATTTGCTTAGCTCTTCATTGGCAAGTTTTAACTTAGCTTTAAGTTCATTAACTATATTAGATCCAAGTTCTAGAGTTTTTACATTACTTTGTGCATTAGACAAGTTTTCATTTGAAATTGTCAACTTGGATTTTAAATAGTTAATGTTTTCATCTTGTCTTTTAATTGTATCTCTTAGGTTTAAATTTTCATTTTTAAGCTCATCACACTTTATCTTAATTTCATTTAATTCATCTTGAGTATTAGATAAATTTTCCTTAGAGATAGTCAATTTAGATTCAAGATTGTTAAAGTCTTTGTCTTGCCTTTTTATTTGATCTCTTAGATTTAAATTTTCCTTATTGACATTTTCATAATCCATCTTTAAATCTCTTAGTTCATCTTGAATGTTAGATAGATTATTTAAAGAGATCATGAACTTAGATTCTAAACAATTTATGACTTCTTCTTTCTCTCTAAGCTCATCTTTTGAAGAGTCTAGCTCTTTGTTTAGTTTCATAGATTCTTCTCTTAAACTTCTATTTCTCTTATCAAGCTTGGAAGATAATGTATATAATTCATTATAGGCTTGTTGAAGATCATCTTCATCATAATCATTTTCTTCCTCTTTTATGTCACATTGAGATTCATTTAATTTAGAGTTTGAATCTCCAATAGAAGGAAGAATTAGGGGTCTAGAAGAATCTACAAAGTCTATCATAGTGGAGTCCATTCTAATGATTTTCATGCAAAGGACAACTCTAGGGTTTTAACTCTAGGTTTTTACACCTAATCAAGAGTTCCAAACACTTGATCCTAAGGGATAGAGCACTCTTCTCTGATACCAATTGAAAGTCCACGAGGATCCTAACCCTAGAGGGGGGGGGGGGGGGTGAATAGGGTGAGCTACAATTGTGACCAATTTACACCAATTTTAACTTCTTAATATAAACTAGTCAAATGTGATGATTAACCATACAATATGCGGAAGCTAATAAAACAATCACCACAATAGCAAGCACCACAACACCAATGTTTATAGTGGTTCGGCCTCAATGCCTACGTCCACTACCGGCTTGTGAATCCAACACCCCACCGGATTTCCACTATTTATGCTTTTTACTAGGCTAAGCAATAACCCTTACAATGTTGTTTTTCTAAGGCTCAACAACAACCTTTACAAGATGCTTTTCAAGGCTAAGCAATAACCTATCAATGTGCTTTTAGAGGCTAAGCAATAACCTTACACAATTCAAGATTTCTCAAAGAAAGTGTTTACTCAACACTCTAAGAGATTACAATTTAAGCTCAAATGAAATTGCCTCTTGAATAGGCTAATATGAAAGTTTAAAACAAACTCACACAAACACTCTATGCATGCAAAAGTATATGCTCATGATGTGTGTGTGTGATGACTCCAATCAAGTTTAAAATGAAGGCTCACTCAATATATTGCTTAAAGCAATTCAAAGTTTAAAGCTCATAAAAGATTTGATTGAAGTCTTATGCAAATCACATGTATGAAATTCAACTTGTTTATGACATAAAAATCAAGAACTAACAAGTTGTATAAAAATGACTAATTTAGAACATGTGATGCATGTGCATGTTGTTTTCAAAACCAAATAAATTTTACTAAGCTTAAATGAATGAAAACAACAAGCAATGTTTCAACCAAGTAAAAGACTCATGCTATGTAAGAAAAACAAAGATTTTGTCTAAGCATGATTTAAAAAGTTAACAACTTGGATTGAAAACAAAGGTGAAGAATCCAATCTTAATTAGACCAAAGATTAGAAGAAGAATGGATTCAACACATCATAGTTATTATGCTAAATATCATATACCAATAGTTTAAACAAAGCACATAACTATGATTAATAAAGGTAGAGCTTACTTGGTGGTTTAACTTAATAATCCAAGCTTTAGCTCTCCTAATTGCCTCCTAGCCTTTCCAACTTCATCCCCTTTCAATGGCTCCAAAATGCTCTCAAAGGTTCAAGTTTCAAGCCTTGAAAAAGGTTGGAAATGAATGGACTTTATAGCCAAAAAGTTGCCAACGGCTAGTTCTCGGTCGACCGGCAAAGAGGTCTCGGTCGACCGGGAAGGCACAACGGTCATAAAAATGACCGTTGGAGGCTTACAGTTCAAAAACTGTACACTTGCCCTGCAGTGTTCTCGGTCGACCGAGACCCAGGTCTCGGTCGACCGGCGACACTGCCGGGACACCCCCAAAAATTCCAACTTTTGCATTTTGAAGATTTTCTTTGTGGAATTTTGTGGGTCACTAAACCAAGCTTAAAAACATGTTTTAAAACATTTAAAAACATGAAACACACAAAGCCTAAAAAGAGTCAAAGGTTTAAAACCAAAGGCTAGCTTGATTTGATAAAACTCTTTTCAAATGAAAATGCATACAAAAATGATTCTTTTTGTGAAGAATGTATGCAAGGCTCAAACCTACAAACTCAAGATGATTTTCCAAATATAATGCACAAGGATATAGGTTTTCAAAAGAGTTTGGGTTTCAAAACTAATGCATCCAAGTTTAAAACCAAAACATGCATATAACAAATACTTTTCCAAATCTTAAAAGCTATGCATGTATAAAACTAGATTTCAATGTTTCTAAAAACAATGCATGTGTGAAATATCAAATGATGCTAAAGTGCAAATGCATCCATCAAATTGCAATTACAAAATCCCTAACAATCACATGAAAGATTCAAACAACTTAAAGAAATGAACTAAAACAAGTTGTATGAATATTAAAGTCTAAGAACACATGTGAATTAGACAAGAGAGTTTGCAAACCAATCTAATTTACCAAAGATGATATTGAGTTTGCTAAACAACTCTTAAAAGGCTAGAAATCATGTATTTATGAAAATACAAAGATTTGAACATGCATGGATTTCATTTGAAATGGAAATCAAAACAATAAGTAAGATGTACCTTTTAAAAACTCAAGCATTTGATTTCCAAATGGCCTTCTAGCTTCCTCAACTCATTCCCCTTCTTTTGGCTTCAAAAAGGTTCCAAAAGTTCATCCAAAAAGCCTCTCAAAAGTGGGGAAAAGAATGGACTTTATACCAAAAAACAATCCAACGGCTAGTGCCCGGTCGACATGGAAACAGGGCCGGGTCGACTGGATACACACAACGGTCATAAAAAGATCCGTTGGTGCCCAAAGACCCTGACGACCTGCAGTGTGCCCGGTCGACCGGGTCCCTTGGCCCGGTCGACCGGCCACACAGGCAGGTCAACTCCCTGGGACCAATTTTCCCAAAAATTGCATATTTGAAGGTTTTTCTTGGAGGGGATTTTTGGGCCACTAAACTAAGCATTGAAACATTTTTTAAATCATTCAAAGGGGTTTTTAAAACATGAAACACAAAATGCCAAGAAAGATTCGAAACTTTAAAACCAATGGCTTGCTTGATTTATAAAAATTCGTTTCAAATTTAAATAGCATCCAAGTTTAAAAACAAAACATGCATAACTCAATGCTTTTACAAATCTTAAAACCAATGCATGTATAATTCAAGATTTCAAGATTTTCTAAATCAATGCAAGTGTGTAAAATCAAATGGTGCTAATATGATAATGCATCCATCAAATTGCAATATACAAAATCCCTAACACTCCTATCCTGAAAATAGAAAGGGAAAATGTCAGTAAATGACACCATTTGATTCCCTTGATTCCTCAATTTACAAACAACAAATAATTACCAACCAATGCAAAGGTTGAGATGATTGTAACATCTTCATTTAGTTGTCATTTGCATTTGTTCCAATCTTGCGCTTTTGAGCTTTTTTCACACTTCATCTAAGCCTTTCAAATGCCTTCACAAGCATTTGCAAAAACCCAACAAACAAATACCCAACACTTATCTCACAAACCTGCAAAGAACAACATTCATCTCCACAACCCACAAATATCATACACATAATTGTATGTTGTGAGTTTCTCTTAATACAAATTTGATGTGAGTATTTCTTCATATAGATTGATTAAGCAAGTCTAAAAGCCATAAAAAAAATAAGAAGAGATTGTAAGGAAGAAAAAAAAAAAAAGAACAATAGCAGTCAAAGATGAATATCAGCTTAATGCATTGCAACTCCATGTTTAGCCCAAAAATTCTCCACCTTCAAATTAATATAATCCCCTGCAAATCCACTACAAACCCATCCAAATTTCTGCCCAACCACAATCCTGCTCACTAGAAATCCCATCTTACATGACTAATAGCATAGCACAGCTCGCCCAATCTTACAGAGCTATATCTATTAAAAGGCTTCCTAGTTCCTGTCTCCTTTCTATACAAAACCAAAACTACCCATAAAAAATATTTAGAACTACAAGCTGTTTCAGTTTCTGAAATATTATTTCATCCCTGCTGGATTGGTAGAGAGCACCATCTTAGATTGAAGTACAATTACTCAAATTTTAATAGATGAGTATAAATCTAATTGAGAATGAGATAAACCCTATCAATCTTCACCTGATCAAGAAACCCTAATCACTAAAAAGAAAAGAAAAGAAAAAACGAGCAGGATAAATACAAAATTTAAAATCCAAAAGTAGGCCAGAGCAAAACATGAAAAACCACAAAAAACACAAGGCAAGTCTGCATACAAATCGGATAAAAAACCATGACTTTAATCTAAAACTGCATCAAATCAACAAAATCATCAAGATAAAATGAAATCTACATTCATGAAAGAAATTCTAATACATATATTTATGAAAACCCTAACTGCAGCAGGATCTACTAAAATGCACAGTGAAAAATATACAATTCTGGAGGCACATCAAAATGAGGAATTATTCTCCATGACCACTAAAATTCAAAGTAAGAAAATCTATATGACCTTCTTCTAACATGCCTAAAAGGCAAGGTAAAAACATATACCCATTCCGGAGGCACATAAAGATAAGGACTTATTCTCTGCTTCCTGCTCCAATGCACTACCACCAACAATCCAACCCAGTCAGTAATGGAGATTGGGTTTTATGGCTATGGGGATTTTAATGTCTAGTGTCAATTGAAAAAAAAAAGTAAAGTAAATTCCCTTAACCCTAAAACTGTCTTTCCCTAAAAAAAAAGTTCCTTTTGGAAGCCATGAATGACAGAGAAGTAGAGAGAGAGGGAGGAATACCAGTGTATAGTTGACTAGCCGGCGGTGGAGAGGAGAAGGTCGATCAAGATGGAGTTCTGGCATCGGGGCTTTCGTTTTCTCCTCTCCTCTGTCGAGCTCTAAAACGAGTGGGGCTTTCATTTTCTCCTTTGCTAACGAACAGGGACTTTTGTTCAAAGGATTTCCGGGGTCAATTAAACACCGTCTATGGGCATTTTCGTCCTCAAAAGTAGCTTCCGCCTCTACATTTTTTAGAGCCCATGCCTCTATTTTTCACGTGCCCAGAAAGTGGGCAGTTCAGTTTTAGAGGATATGCCTCTACTCCTCTAAAGTAGGAAAAGGATGAAGTCATCTACCAAACACTCTATTTTTTCCAACCTCTATTCGATTTAGACAAATAGATAAATAGAGGTGAAAAATAGAGATGCCAAACATGCACTAAAGGCTTCAAGTTCGTCCTTTTTCTTCGGGGTGGCTTCAACCTCAGCCTTATACCTTTCCAATGTGACTTCGAGCTCGGCCATCTTCTTCCCCTTAGCCTCAGCCTCACCCATCAGTTAGTGGGTCTCGGCCTTCAACCTGCAGATCTCGGCCACCGCAGTACCGAGCTCAGCTATGAGGCAAGAGTTCTTGTCCACCTCCTCCCTCAGCTCTTGGCCGTCTCGAGCTTCTTTTTCTCTGCTTCCAGCCTCGGGACCTTGGAGACGTTATGGCGAGACCTGTCCAAAACGACCTGGACCATTTGCACAATCTGAAAAAGAAAGAGTGTCAGAAAGGAACCGAGATCAAACACTTTGAAGATTTATGGGAAAATAAACTTACCGAGAAGGCCGACTGCAGAGAGGATATCAGCAGTGCCGTGTCATGAACCTCCCTATGCCTCTGCATGTCGGGTGGCAGGGCGCACGCATTAGTGAGTGCGACGATGACAAGTGGATTATTGGAGATGCGGTCCTCTACTGTCAATGGCCTACCGTGCCCAAGCTGGAGCTTCAGAATCCATGGAGTCGGCCTGGTAGCTAGGCCGAGGTGCGCAGTCGGGCCAGAACCCTACTTAGATGAGCCCTAGATCTTGGGCCTTTTCTCTGGCCGACCCTCCTCCTGCGCAGTCTCGGTAGGACGCTGCTGAGTCTCCACGCTTGCATGTGGAACAACGGTGAGTGCAGAAGTTGGGGCCTCATTGACAACAGGCGCCAAGGAGGTGGAGGGGTTCGAAGGGGCTTGAGTTCGGCCTTCGAATAATTGGACCCCCAAATCCTTCACCTTCACGGGAGGTTAGCTCCATGTCATCTTTTCTCTTTCTTCTTCCGAGCTGGGAGAAGTGTACGATTCAATGACTTGCTCAAGGTAGGTTGCCTTTGAGTCGGAAGGTGGAGCAGAGGCATCAGCACCCAAAATTGTTCGGTGCTCGACGTCGATTAATGCTAGCACCGGCTCCCCCTTCTCCGAAATCTGGCCGGTCCTCCTCTTAATGAATGAGTGATATCTTGGCTCGTATCCTAGGAGGTCCCAGGTAGCTCGCCCGTGATAACCTTGATAGCTGCGCATAGATCTGACCCAGACGTTGTTTCTTTTCCAGCCGGCTCGGTTGAACTCCTGCTTCCTCTGGGAATGTCTAAAAGACAAAAGAAATATTTCAGCTCGGCAAAACAATAAAAAAAGGAGAGAACGAGAACTCCAATATGGTCAGTATTTACTTGGAGGAATCTCGAAGCGACGGGGGACCCGATATATCTTCGTCGCCTTGGGATCAGTCGCTCTAAACTCCCAGTTGCTAGAGACAAACAGACGATCGTCCTTGGCATGCCTGTTAGATTCCTCTAGATCATGGACAGAGGGCTTCCGTCTCAGCTTTCCCCGGAGATAACAGATGTTATCACTCCCTATGGACTTGCACAAGTCATAAACATCCTCGATGTCATGGACACCGAGGTCAATGCCGAGAAGCTTGTTGAGCTAGACGACACCCATTATTATTTTGAAACTATTGGGCATTAATTGACAAGGACAGAGGTTCCACTTCCGAAGACAGATCCTCAGAAGCGGGTGAAGGGGGAATCTAACCCCGCCTTCGACTATTATAACTAGCGGGAATGACATCCAGCCGTTGCGGAAGGTACGACCTTCAAAGGCATCTTCTGGGTCATCTAACCTAACCAGAACGTCGTCCGGTATCCCATACATGGTCGTAAACTTAACTAAGGCTTTTGGAGTATCTAACCAGTGCCTGTAAATCCCCATCCTTGAGTCTAAAGAAACTAGGATAACAAAGACTGAAAGAAAAAGGGGGAGAAACCCTAAGTGAAGCTAGGAGAAGGACACCTAAAGAAGTTAGAAAACAAAAAGATAGGGCAATGAGAGACTTACGACGACGGGGTCAAACCCTAAAGATGCAGAACTTAAATCGGGAAAGCTTGACGACGGCGGATTTTCTCTCTGCAAGACTCTTCTAAATGGATGCCAAAGTAACAAAATAAAGAAGAAGAAGCGCCTCTATTTATAAAGAGAAAAGGGCGCCCTTTCGAAATTCGAAGATGCACATGTGAGGCGTCACCTCGAGTACTCCATGCTGTGTGGGTCAAATATCTTCGAAGTGGTTCGATAGCCAATCAAGCAGTGACACGTAGTGCCGTCGGTGCATCTTTTGCATCGGTCGAGGTGAACTATTAATGACCTTGGGCAGGAGAAGTGATAGCAGCGTGCTGTCAATTATCTCGGGTAGAGGAAACGACACTTAGATGTTAGCAACCGACGCCGAGATGAAATGCAAACTAAAATACTCGGAAGTGCCCTCTGGTCATAATACTTAGCTCCCGACCTTAAAGAGTTGAGGAACTATAAAAGATTAAGAGCTAGGGGGCAATTTTGTGGGACATTTTCCTAATAGCGTGATTATGCTACTCTCGGTAACAGTACCGGCTTGGCTTATCTCGATCTCGGTTTGCAACTTGGCAATAGTGACAAGATACATCCAGCTTGGCAACAGTGCCAGCTAACACTGAGCTTGAGCTAGCTTCGGTAAAAGTACCAGCTAGACTCGCTTTGGCCTCGGTATAGGGCACCTCGGCAACACTACCAGGATACGCCCATACCTGGTCTCGGTATCATCTTCAGCCTGGCTCGATCAACTGAGATAAGTACTAAGTCATAATTGTATTCTCATAAAACTACGGCTACGTTACATAACGTACTGATAGATTAGATGGGCGCTGGATATCGATAAGGGATTATCCTTATTTAACGATCACATCCGTAATAATACAAGAAGTCAAGGCATGATGTGATGGGACAGTACCTTCACCTATGTACCTCCACTAAGGAAACATGGTATAGTCTGATGAGACAATACCTTCACTTACCTCCACTATGGGAGCGCCTGATGGGACTTCCGCCTATATATATATATATATATATATATATATATAAGGGTAAGATCCCAAAGAGGTATGCAACGTGACTCAACATAAGTATGCACGTAGTCCAAACCTTGCCTTTCTTCTCCGTTTACTCATCCTTTGTTCAGTAACTGTACTAACTTAGACGTCGGAGTGCCTTCGACTGACTGCAGCCAGGGCCTCTAACCTCTGTCTCCTTCCCTTTCAGGTCTCAGGCATTCGATCTCTCCCCAAAAGAAGTTTATTTACGAGTTTCATACTCGCCTAGTCAAGTTCATAGTATTTAGACACTTACAGTCAACAATTTTGGAAAATACATTTATGTTATGTAAAAAAGTCTTGGATTTACAATTGTGCTTAATGCAATATTAATATGATTATATCAGAATATTTTGTGATATTCCTTTTTATAAAGATCTGTATATGCTTTGTAAATTATGTTTTTTTATAATTTAAAATATATTTTATAATTACTCTATTTGTTTCCTTTTCACAATTAAGAATGGAAAAAATTTGAGATGTCCCCCATGATTATGAGATTAATGTTACTTGTGACAATGGTGGGAAGCATTATTTAGAAAAGCATCATAACCCAATTGAGAGAGATAGAGTGAGAGCTCCTATAATTGATTTTCTGATAGAATCAAATTTCAGAGGGGCCTACCTAGCAGTGTGGGTCAAATAATTTGACCAAGAATTTGGCTGACTTGTACCAGTGGCAAGACCTGATGACTGCTCAACTGTCTCTTTTCTGATAAATACATTTTATCCTCAAATTCTCATTAAAAACTCCTCTAATCTTACGCCCTTTTCCAATAGGAAAGTTCGACTATTGAGTAAAGGTAAAATAAAACACTGGAACCATATGATTGGTGTTAAGGCCAAAAACATATCCACATTAATGGATCTACCAACGAACTTAAATAAACGAGCTGACAAAACGGTGGATAGTAAAATCGGACACCATATATATATGAAAACCAAAGAGCCCTTCAACCACCTCACCGGCCCTTCCATTATTTTGCACTTGTATAATAGTGGCTACTTTATCGACAGTTGAGATGTTTTACATGTGTAACTGCAAATATGTGGTACTCGTTATGTGGCTTTTGTTTGGTTGAGTTTTGAATTTCTAAAAATTCTAACCAATGTCGCCCAGTCAAAGAAGCCAATATTGAAGAAGCAAAAGGTGAAAACAGGCTGAACATTCATTTACAAATGACTACCAAATGGTCTCTATGGTGGAAAATAATTTGTCAGCCACTAAGAAAGTGAGGGTTCCATTTTTGTCAAAGTGAAAGTGAAGGACCCATCTATGTCTTTGTCTGACTCCTTTTTTTTTTTCAATATTGTTCTCCACTTTGGGTTTTTTTCCAACCTAACCTACTAGGATCTAAGAGAGCTCATACAAGTGAAAAGAGTGGGATGCCCGAGGATTGATCCTTGAGCAAAATCGGGTGACATGCGAGCCCGATTTCATGTCACTTCGGTTTTTTTTTTCACTTTTTTTTTTCAACTCAACCTACAAGGATCTAAGAGAGCTCATACAAGTGATCAATCCTTGCGTGACATGCGAGCCCACCCCCCACCCCCACAAAGGAAGAATTCCTGGGTCCGCCCCTGCATTCAAGGTTTCCAAGTTTGACTTTTTTCCATTAGTCCTGGGGTTTTTGGTGTATTGGTTATGTCCATAACATTTGGTATCAGAAGCATCCTCCACTTCTCAAGTGTGAGCCGTCCCGAGAGGTCATCGGCTGTGGAAGCGCGGTTGTTTGTTATGGTCCTAAATAGTTGTAAGACTTGATTTGATGTGTTCCATCAGTTCTAGGGCTTTTAGTGTATTGGTTAGCTCCATAACACTGCGCAACCCTTTGTCAACTCTTATTATATATATTGTGCGTTTGGACCTTACGGCACATGTCACCTGGCGTGGCCCACCTGATCACAGTTTAAATGGGCCAAACACAACCATCAATTGAATGTCATTGATCCCATTCTCCACACCGATTCGAATGGAACTGGCCGTTGGATCAACTATCATTTCGTTATATTATATAAAAATATTAAAATTATAGGCTACGGATCAGGGGATTAGGAAAAAATAACATTCTAGAAAATCTGCATAGAGGTATGGCCCATCTAGGTCTGTCGACCCCCCACATTTCCCCTACTTGGTGGGGCCTGGATGGGTCCACTAGCAGGATGCATAAGGGACCTAACCTATATATTGCAAACTGGGGCTCTGTACACAAAGGGATGTGGGGCCCACTTGGGTCCAACGATGGGATGGAGGGATTTCAAGATCTACTTGCGCCCCCTCATCTCTGCAAAAAGCGTGCATTCGATCTAACGATGTCCAATCCATTTGCATGGGTACAAACTCACGATAGGATCCATAAACTATATATACATGAATCTTTTTATTCACTCGGATGGGGAAACCCTGATGGGGGTGCTACATGGGGAGAGGTGTCACATCCCATCTCCTCCATGAATAAAAAAAATCCTCTCCCCCATGTGGCGCCCCTGATTGGTCGAAACAGGGATCCGGATGCCTCGAATGGACATTAGGTGGGCCCCATTAGGACTGTGCACAATTCACATCAGGCCCACTTGATAACTACTCTATGTGTTTTCCTCGGAAGATAAAAAATAATGTTAAGTTCAATAATTTTTACTTGTTAAATGATGACATTTTACACAGATCTATTATTTTGAAGTGACATTGCATCTTTTGGTTTTTGCACACAGCGGATTTAAATTAAAATGTTAGAGAAGTATTAGGGATTTACTCCTAAAATCCAAGATGGATGGTGCAAAACCGTGTCAAACAGCTATTGCCATAAAAAATACCCTCTCAAAAGAATCAGGGATGCCTCTCTCTGATGGATCCGAGTATCGAAGTATTGTGGGAGCTCTCCAATATCTATCATTAACAAGACCTGACATTGCATTTGCATTCAACAAAGTTTGTCAATTCATGCACTATCCCACAAGTGACCATTGGGCAGCAGTTAAACAAATTCTCTGTTATCTCAAGCATACCATTCAATATAGTCTACTCCTTAAGCCTTTTACTTATGTCACCATTCATGAATTTACTGATGCTGATTGGGCCGGATGTATTGATGATCGTCGATCAACTTCTAGTTATGGAGTCTACCTTGGCCTGAATTTGATTTCTTGGAGTTCAAAGAAGCAACTAATAGTTGCCCGTTCAAGCATTGAAGCCGAGTACAAAGGACTAGCAAATGCCACTGCTAAAGTGATATGGATAAGCTCTCCTCTTCATGAACTCAAGTGTCAACTACCAAAGGCACCAACCTTGTGGTTTGACAATCTAAGCCCATGTTTGGACCCTATATTTTATGCCTCTTATTCTCTAAATGTCTAAATCGAATAGAGATCAAGAAAATTAGAGAGTTTGGCACCAGATTCTACCCTCTGTCCGTTTTAGACATTGAGAGGCAAACCCTCTAAAATCCAAATACTCAAAAAGTTGGCAGATGAAAAATAGAGCTTTTGACTCTTTCAAATATAGAGGCGGAGGTTCTTTTTTATGGCAAAACTGCCCCTGGAAGGTCATTTATTGACACTGTCTGTCCATTAAACAAAAGCCCTTTCGTTTCATTCATTTTCTTTCCGTTTCAACACAGGAGACCAGACAGCGAGAAAAGGAAGGAGCGATCAAAGAGAGCAAAAAGGGAAGAAAGATCGTGTAGGTATTCATCGAACTTCTTGAGCTCTCTTTTTTCTTTTCATTTTTCAATTAGAGAGAATGTTTTGGGATGACTTTTGATTGAGTCTATGAATGTTGGGAGGACTGGTTCTAGGGCTTGTAATTTTTGGTAGGTTTTTTTGTTGATTTTGAAATGGTTTGGTGTTGTTGGGGTCTGTGGGTGGAAAAGGGCAAGAATGGGTAGGGTCTAGGGTTTTGGATGGAAAGGGTTTGGAGTGGGTAGGGTGTTGTTTGGCTCGGATGAGTGACCAAACACAATACCATTGTTTGGCTCGGATGACTGTTGTTTGGCTCTATTATTTGGCATTGTTTGGCTCGGATGAATGTTCTTGGCCATAAAACCTAACAGAGAAATCACAACTTTCTGCAGCTCTGATGAGTACTGGTCCATTGCATCTCTGAAATCACATTGGATTGCAAATTATATGCACCACAGGTTAGGATCAAAGTTCTGTAACTAGGTAATAAGTATTTATTTACCCTTCCCCATGGTAAAATTCTTCTACCATATTACAGGTGCATTCATTACCTGAATGTAGAGGGCTGAGTGGGCCAGAACCTCATGTTCCTCTGAGAGAAGGGCTGAGCCAAAAGGAAAAGCATGTCTCCCCAATCTTGTTTCTGTTGATCTTCTAAGACCACAAAGGCTTGGCCATAGCGTTCAATGTTGTTTGGCAGCTGACATGTGCAAAACTGCACATATATATGCATTTCAGGTCTTTTATTGTGCCAGACTGTTTCATCAAGGGGTTTTGCACAATACATTGTTTGAATGCAACGGAAAAAATGATGTAGGCTTGTAGTAGATAATGCTTGAAAAAATGGTGTGTTCATCTAACTTCTGACTTCTTTTTCAAAATGTAAATGGTGTGGATGTTGAATATTCATCCCCAGGTGGGGGAATGAATGAAGAAAACTATTTAAAAAGGGTTTGTTCAAAAAAACTATGGATGTTTGAAACATGGTATTAGATATGAGAAATGATTAGATAAGGTCGACCAAACTGTGTGGTTAAGGACAGTTGGTTGGTTCAAATTATTATGCCAATGGCTCACACCTGATTTGAACCAGGCTTTGGCTGTGGATTTGATGTTCTATCACTTAGAGAAATGAATAGATTATTTATTTATCATCTAGAGTAAACTTGGTGCACACATTTTTAAGGACTCAAGTAAACTTGCGGATGTTGTATATTTTCCTTGTCAAATGTGTTTTCATTCAAATTATGTGTAATTAGGTGTGATTATCATGGCGGATAAAGGAAAGTCAAAAGTGACTGATGACATAGATCGTGCGCAATGGTCTGATGAAATGAGAAAGTTTCTCATTGACATTTGTTTGGAACAAGTAAAATCTGAAGGTCGCCCAGCGATACAATTTAGCTCAAAAGCATGGAAGATTATCATAGAGAAGTTTACTCAAAGGACATGACACGGCTTTAATAAAAAACAATTGAAGAATCAATTGGATAATCTGAAAAAACTTTACAATGACTGGTTACACTTGACAAGCCAAACTGGTTTAGGCTTCAACCCGGATACAGGATGTGTGGAGATGGAACATGACCGATGGACAGAATACCTGAAGGTATATGCATTTTGTAGTTGTTTTGGTATTTATAGGATAGGTGAAAGCCTTTAACATTTATCATTAAACTTTATTGCCGACCCATAAAGATGCCAAAGTATTTAAGTCTAAGCCCCTTCCTTTTCCTGAAGAGATGGCTGCCTTATTTGATGACACTTCAGCAAGAGGGGATGATAAATGGGCTCCAACAATGGATGGCGTGCTTGAAGATATCATAACAGATATGGACTCAAGTTTTTTTAACTTGAATCATGATGATGACACTCCATCCTTGAACCTAACAAATTCCCGATCCTTCACCTTGCCAGAAGATTCAGCCGCTAGTGATATTGCTGCAGATGTCATGATGGCAAATATTAGGCGAAAGCGACCAAGGCCTTTTAAAAAGCAATCAATGGCAAGTTATGATGCACTAAATGCATGCATAATCGACCTCGCAACCTCAGTTAAGGCATCAAATTAGTTAGCTATTGCTTCAGTTCAATCTGAAGGACCTACCATAGACGACTGCATTGACGTATTGAATGCCCTGCCTGAAATTTTAGAGGCCAGCCCACTGTATTTGACTGCGCTTACGTGTTTTATGGTTAAGGATAAAAGGACTATTTGGATGCGACTCAGGACAGACAAAGGCAAGATGACTTGGCTCAAAAATCAATTGCAATTAGAGAAGGAGAATGCTTTTGGAGGTGATAGTGGCCTTTAGTTGTTTGGGTTTATATTTGGGTGTGAAACACAAATGCTATCTCTCTTATTTTTGAAATATGGATGTTTGAAATATGAATTTTATCTCTCTTTTTTGAAATATGGATGTTTGAAACATGGTATTATGTGAAATTTAGCTTGGAACATGTTTGTTATATCTCTTGTTTTTTTTATAGACTGCATTTTTTTTATTTAAAGAATGTTCATTTAGTTGAATGTTGACTTGTCATACCCTATGAATACATGATTTTTTTTTGTTTGACATATATATAGTGCGTATGGATCAAAGTTTACTTCAAAAAATCATACTTATCATATTGTTGTATAAGAAGCAACAACGATGCTTGATTAAGAAACCATGTAGGAACTCAATCATGACGGGATATGGTCATGTCCAAATAATTTTGAATGGTAACCCCATTATCTGTCATCAGTTACTACGTATGGAACAACATGTGTTTCGGCGTTTATGCATGTATTTTAGAGAAAAGATGTTACTAAAAGACAGTAATTATATACCCGTGGAGGAGCAGTTGGCGATGTTCATGATGGTCACTGCGCATGCCCGTACAAATAGAGTGATACAAGGTAGATTTCAACACTCAGGGGAAATAATTCATAGACACTTCAGTCAGGTATTGATAGCAATGATGCTATTTGCGAAAGACATGATAAAGCCGCCTCCTCTAGATAAAGTGCCTAAGGAAATTCTCTTGAATCCACGTTTTAAGCCCTATTTTAAGGTATTGATCTCTTGAATCCATCGTATTGTTTTCTTTATTCTATATAACATTAAATTTTCTCCTTGTTGACATCTTTATTTTTTTATCTCCATTTTTTTATAGGATTGTATTGGTGCTTTAGATGGCACCCTTGTACATGCCATTATCCAACCAGAGAAACAAATCCCTTATAGAGGTAGAAAGGGGGATTGCATGCAACAAGTTATGGCGGTATGTTCATTTGACATGCTCTTCACTTATGTGGTATGCGGATGGGAAGGTACAACTCATGATCAACGGATTCTTTTGGATATCATTTTTTATGAAAAGTTAAAGTTTCCACATGCCCCACCCGGTAAGAAAGTATTTAGAGTGCTTTAAATCCCATCAAATGATTGCTACAACATGTTTTGACATGGTCTTTAACATTTTTATATATTTTTCTTTAGATAAATATTATTTGGTTGATGCCGGTTACACAAATATGCGAGGGTTTCTTTCTCCATTTTGAAATGTTCGTTATTGGCTTCAAGATTTTCAAGGTGTTGCCATTCCTCGTACTAGAGAGGAGCATTTTAATAGATTACACTCATCCTTGAGGAATGTGATCGAGCGAAGCTTTAGAGTATTGAAGGCTTGATTTCCTATCCTCAAGCGGATGGCTCGTTACCCATTTCATGTACAACGGAGCATCGTGGTTGCTACAATGGCGATGCATAATTTCATTAGGAAAGAGGATATGGAGGATCGATTATTTGCCCAATTCTCAAGTGAAGATACCCAAGTAGAGTGTGGCACTGACTTTGAGGAAGATCTTGAAGAAAACACATACTTTTGATATCACGGATAGGACAGAGATAGATGAGAAGAGAAATTCAATTGCAGATGCCATTTGGCTAGATGCATCTTCTTAAGTCTGTCGTGTTTTTTACATTTGATTAATTAATGTGTTGCAACTAAGTTGTGTCTTTATTTGTTTTCTTGATCGATTAATTACTAGTTACATGATAGATTTTGATGGAAATGTTTGATGACAGGTTGTTATAATATGATGGCATATGTGTAGGTAATAGATGTGTTTTTTAATGGGTCCATGTTGATACTTGGAATGGGTCCAAATGACAGGATACTCATCTCTTAGTTCTTATGCTTCCGACGGGCATTCAAAGATGTATTTGTACTCATTTTGCTTAACTGGGTTCTTCTGGCTATTTATGCAAAAATTTTCAGGTCCCAGCTTTGGGGTGGAACTATATATAGAAGGAATTACTATTGGATTCACCAGCTTTGGGGCATTGACTACATGTACGAGCCAATGTTTTTCAGGTCCCCCACTTGTTGCTATCTTACAAATGTTTCATTATAACGTGTGACAGATCCTTCTGATACCTCACTTGTGGGTTTGACCACATTTCATGAATTTCTTGTTGAAGCAGAATTCAGCCTGTAGACTGCTTGAGCTAGCTAGCTAGCCATCCTTTCATCAGTCCTCTCATTTTATCATTTCAATGTTTCCTATGGCTTCAATCCAGCTTGTTAATGCTTTTTTTCCTTTTTTTTTTTTTTTTTGTGAGCACAAAAGGATTGGATCACATGAGTATCAGTTGTTCAACATTTCCAAGTGCTTGACACCATGGCCAACCTAACATTGAGTTCCAACTCTGATCGAATGGAACAATTACACATAAGAACAAATATTAGATAATGACATAAATACCCTTCTAAAAAGAGGCAATTACTTATAAAAAGAGGCAAGCAAAAGGAAATACCAAACAGTCTATTTAAAATAGATGTGTGTGTAAGTCCATGGGGATCCGAACCCTAGAGGGGGGGGGGGTGAATAGGGTGAGCTCCAATTATGACCAATTTTAACAAATTTAACTTCTTTAAAACAAACTAGTCACAAGTGATGATTATCAAACAACATGCGGAAGCTTAATAAAAACAATCACCACAAAGCAAGCACCATCACACAAGGATTTATAGTGGTTCGGCCTCAATGCCTACATCCACTACCGGCTTGTGATCCAACACCCCACCGGATTTCCACTATTTATGCTTTTCAATAGGCTAAGCAATAACCTTTACAATATGCTTTCCAAGGCTAAGCAATAACCTTACATTGATGTTTTTCAAGGCTTAACATCAACCTATACATTATGCTTTTATAGGCTAAGCAATAACCTCTTCAACCATAGGTTGGTTATCTCACTAAATTAGTGTCTAACATACACTTGATGGAGATTCTATTAAGCTCATTACAATGCCTCTTAAATAGGCGGATATGGAAGTGTAAAACAAACACACACTCACACTATGAATGCAAAGATGAAAGTATATGAAGTGTGTGTGTGTGGTCCTCAATCATTTTGAAAATGAAAGTTCATAAATGTATGCCTAAGGCTTTTGAAAATTTTAGCTCATAAAACATTTATGATTGAGGAAGTAATGCAATCACATGTTAAAAGTAACAACTTGTTAATGATATCAAAGTTACACAAGTTGTATGAAATGGATTAGCTCTAAACATGTGATGCATAGGGATGTCAATCAAATCATCAATGTAGCTCAAAACATAAAAATAGATTTGATTGAAATGAGGGGACAAATCATATGTAATTATAAAGACAACTTGAAAATGATTTACCAATCAAAGTAAGGCAAGTTGTGAAACATTAAAACAATAATACACATATGATTTGTAATGATGTTGAATCCAAAACATAAGATACATTTGAGAGAGATTTTCTTATGATGGAAAACAACACCCAAAGATTCAAAAAAGTATATGAATCATGTTACATTTTTCATTAACATGATCTACTTAGATTTACCAAAGATAAAGTACTACTTTGATGAATCAATGGTGATGTATCCAAAACAATAGATCTATTCAAAATATAGAATATGCTAAGGATACAACAAATCATAGATTAACATGTTACAAAGATTTACCAATGATAAAACAAACATGTAAACATATGATTTGTAAAGAAGTTGAATCCAAAACATAAGATAGTTTTGAAAGTGATTTTCTTATGATGGAAAACAACAACCAAAGATTCAACCAAGTATATGGATCATGTTACATATAATTCCAAAGGTTTTTCCATTAACATGATCTACTTAGATTTACCAAATAAAGTACTACTTGGATTGAATCATATGGTGTTGTATCCAAAACAATTAAATCAACTCAAAACATAAAACATGTTAAGGACACAACACAAACATAGTTTAACATGCTAGAAATGATTTACCAAAAATAAAACAAAGCATGAAAACATATGATTAAGGAAGGAAGAGCCTACTTGGTAGTTTAACTTCATTAGTCCAAGCTTTAGCTTTCCTAATCATCCCCTTCATCCCTTGGTTCTTTTCCCTTTTGATATGCCTCAATACCTCTCAAGGAGGGGCTTAAAATTCCCAACTTTTGGCAAGGGAAAGAACTCATATTTATAGCAAAAAGTTGCCAACGGCTAGTTCTCGGTCGACCGGCAAAGGGGTCTCGGTCGACCGGGAAGGCACAACGGTCATATTTCTGACCGTTGGGGCTTCAGGCAAAATTCTGCTGCAGTGTCCTCGGTCGACCGAGACCTGTGGGTCGGTCGACCGGCGACACTGCCGGGCCACCCCCCCTTTTTGCAAAAATTCAACTTTTCACATTTTAAAGGTATTTCTTTGGGGGACCTTTTGGCCACTAAATCAAGCTTGAAAACCATGTTTTAAAGATTCTAATGGTTTTTAAAACATGAACATAAAAAGCCTAAAAAGATTCAAAACTTTAAAAACAAAGGCTTGCTTGATTTCTTGAAAAAATCTTTTCTAAACAACCAATGCATCCAAGATTTAAAAACAAATCATGCATAAATGAATACTTTTACAAATCTTAAAAGCAACGCATGAATAAAACAAGATTTCAAGTTTATTTAAAACCAATGCAAGTGTGTAAATCAAATGATGCTTGAATGATAATGCATCCATCAAATTGCAATCTATAAAAACCCTAACAATCTCCCCCTTTGCAATTTGATGGCAAACACACTCACCACTGAACATACACACTTAGTCTTCAGCTCCCCCTCAGCTGGACAAGGCTTGAACTCTTCTTGGATGCTTCTTCTCTTAGCTTGGGCTCTTGGGCTTCATTCTTCATGATGCTTGGTGCTTAAATATTCTTTAAGCTTTCTTTCTTTATCCAAGCATCTTCTTTAGCTTCCAAGCTTTGTTTCTTCTATTTGCTCTCCCCCTTTGACCATGCCTCTTTCTCCCTTTGGCAAGGTATGTATTCTCTCCCCTTGTAGAAGATCATACAAAAACCTCCCCTTAGGAAGCTTTGGACATTCTCTTCACCCTTTGAGAACTTGAATATTTTCTCCCCCTTTGCCATTAAATTGCAAAGGTACCTACACACATGAAACAAGGAAAATACCTTTAGTAGCACCTGTTAACAAAAGAAATCGAAAGTGAATTACATTAACAGGCTATCATGTATGGAAGTTATCTCTAAGGGCTCAATGGCAATCCAAGGGTCAATTTGATCAAAACTAATACTTCCTATGAAGGTTTACACTCCCCCTCAATCCATTCTCTCCTTTTGTCAAACTTTTGACAAAGATTTAACTATTAGGTGCAAGAAGAAGATGGTTTAACCAAATGAGGGTCAACTTCAAGGAAAGGATTAGATTCATATAACTATAGAGCACAATATGATCAAATTACCAAAAGAAAGCAAGGTCTAATGGGAAAAACAATCATGGATACCAATTGGAAAAACAAAGAGTACCAATTGAGATTTAAGGATATGACTATTAAACATAATCACTCTAAGATGGATTTAAAAATATAACTATTAGGAAAAATCCAAATTAGAGCTATCCATGATTTGGGGTTTATTAATCATAGCATCAAATAATTTAACTAAGAAGAACATATGCTATGAAAGTTTTGAAAATCATTTCATTCAATCATTAAATATGACTATTAAAGTGCAAGATGAGTGAAATGAAATTCAAACATGAAGCCAACCTCAACTAATAACCAACCAATATTATGAACACATAAACATGGTGGTCATGAGATATACCTATATGAGCAAAAGAGAGGTGGCAACATGAGCATTATGATGCTAATGGTGTGTGACATGGAACAATCATATTACTTATCAAGTTCAATCCAATGCACACAAGGTTTATCACATTCACAAGAAATCAAATCAATCAAACATTATACTAATTGAATCCAATTGAATTTGATAACATGATAAAGAGCAAGAATGTGACAAAATTCCATCAAGCATCACAAATGCATATTCATCACTTTTAAAGATATAACTATTGAGCATAGTGAAGAACAAGGTAAATTGCAATGCAAAAGGATATTACTATGAAATGCATGCAATTTAAAAAGTGACTAAATCATATGAATTCAACATCTAAGTTATCCATCAAACACATAGAAATATGAGGAATGGATTTCAAAGAGTTTCATATGATCAAGATCACTACTATGAAGTTGAAACATGTCTAAGGATGATATCACTTAGAGAATATACATGAATCAACATCATAACCATCCAAAAAGAAAAGACTATAAAGCATAGAGGATGGATTTGAGTTCTAGTATGGTTTCAACAAATATAATAAATACCACAACCATACATAGAACGATTTGACATTTGCATAGAGAGGATCAATCAACACTCAAGATCTAACTCATACCATATCATCAATAAAAATACAACTATGTGAGCACAAGAAGGTATGGAATTAAAGGTATCAATCTATCATGCAACATCTCCACTCTTAGCAAATGTCCTAAGCTTACAATGCAATGGAAAATGATATGAGGTCTATACCAAATGAACTTAGCACATAAAATCACAAATGTACTTATTAGGCTCAAATGATAATAAAACAAAAGATTTTACTAAAAAGCACATAACCAATCATCAAAATGCATTAATGAGAATATATACCAAGTTAGGCACAAACATGCAAATCAATGAAACCATATCCAACCAAGCAATGTAAGACAACAAAATCAATTTGCATAAAGAATGTAACTCAAAGAGCAAAGATGCAAATTGTTTGTAAAAATTATTTCCTTTCAAAAGATACAATCATAATTAGGCACAAGGAAATAAATTCAAGAAAAATGCTTCTATAAATATAACTAATAAAGCTTAGAACATTTTCCAAAGTTTTTCAAATCACTTCAATGTATGAAATTCCAACAAAGAATCATTTATAGAATTAAGAGCAAGTGATTTTGAAAAACAAGAAGTGTACTATTGTAAAGTTTTCAATTTGTAAAAACAATAGACACTTACAAATTTTCCATATCAAAAGATATAACTTGTAAATCAATGGAAAACTAAGGTTGCTTCAAATCATTTGATTTCCAAAAAGGATCTAACTATGACAAACATCAAATGATCATGAAAAACTAGCTATGAAAGCATTTGTAATCACAATCAATTGATCATGAATAGATATGCACTACAAGAAAAATAACTATATGATCAAAATGCAAATCCATCATGAAATTATTGCAATCAAAGGATTTTGAAAACCATGAGATATAACTTAGAAGTTCATGAATACAAAATCAAATGATCACAAAGAAACATTGCATTTTAAAAGATGTGACTATAAAGCAACAAAATGCAAATGTACAAAGACCAACAAATAGATATAACTAAAAAGAGTAGGTTGGTCTAGGGGTATCAAGGCCTAAAGGTTACTCAAATAGTCTACCTTTGAAAATTCACCTAAGGTCTTGAAAAGGTTGTCCATGAGAGAACACTTTGAGGACTCACCAACTCTAGAAGATATAACTTGGAAAAGTCTTAGAGTGGTGCAATGAGGCTAGGGAAAAATCCATTTTCAATCATAGTGGAAATCTTTAAAAAGATATGCAATAAATCACAACACTAGGGTTCAAATCTAGCAAGGATCAACTCCGGGTTGTTAAGCCCTAAAATGGAGTAACCCTCTCTGATACCACTTGTAAGTCCATGGGGATCCGAACCCTAGAGGGGGGGTGAATAGGGTGAGCTCCAATTATGACAAATTTTAACAAATTTAACTTCTTTAAAACAAACTAGTCACAAGTGATGATTATCAAACAACATGCGAAATCTTAATAAAAACAATCACCACAAAGCAAGCACCATCACACAAGGATTTATAGTGGTTCGGCCTCAATGCCTACATCCACTACCGGCTTGTGATCCAACACCCCACCGGATTTCCACTATTTATGCTTTTCAATAGGCTAAGCAATAACCTTTACAATATGCTTTCCAAGGCTAAGCAATAACCTTACATTGATGTTTTTCAAGGCTTAACATCAACCTATACATTATGCTTTTATAGGCTAAGCAATAACCTCTTCAACCATAGGTTGGTTATCTCACTAAATTAGTGTCTAACATACACTTGATGGAGATTCTATTAAGCTCATTACAATGCCTCTTAAATAGGCGGATATGGAACACTACAAGAAATTGCACTTTTGCCGGCGCTAAGTCTATAAAACGCCGGTGAACACCTTTGCCGGCGATTTTCCTTGCGCCGGCAATACGCCGGTAAAGGGTCGCCAACATTACCTTTTGCCGGCGAAAAAAGGTTAGCGCCGGGAAAAATAAACATTAACGGCGTTTTTATTCGCCGGGAAAAGACATATAAAACGCCGGGAAAAGGCCTTTATTTTTCAATAATAAATTGATTTAGAAACTTTTGCCGGCGTTTTTTTGCGCCGGCAAAACATTTTTATTTTATGGATTTTTTTTTAAATCTTTTGCCGGCGTTTTTTTGCGCCGGCAAAACATTTATATTTTATGGAATTTTTTTCAAAAATTATTGCCGGCGTTTTTTTGCGCCGGCAAAACATTTATATTTTATGAAAATTAATTTTCCAAAATTATTTGCCGGCGTATTTTGTCGCCGGGAAAACATTTATTTTTTTTAAGTAATTATTTTGAAGGTGTTTTGCCGGCAAAAATGTTACGCCGGCAATCAATATTCATTTATTGTATTTATTTGATTTTTTAATTTTTTTCCTGTATATGCATCATTACAACTTCGAACCTGTATCGTATGAAACTACTGTTCTAGTATCTAAGACCAAATCTCCTACACACCCAACATCTATCTATTCCAAATATTCATTCCACTTCATATTAATATTCAAATATCCTTACAATATTAAAAGTACTTTACCATTACCATTACAAAATAAAAATCCATAGTAACATTCTACTATTTGCCAACATTCAAATGTCAATGAAAAATTACATCTTCATATACAATCATCTCATTGTTGCACCAATCCAACACCTGCAACATTGTTCAAAAAAACTTCATACGTCCTATTTTAACATATGGCAATCTGTTATGTTATGCTCTTGAGGTAAGCTCCATGTCAGACCTCCAAGGTTATAGATTGTAATAGTTAGAGTATTTTGCTTGCAATTGTCTGGACTCGGAATATTGTTGTTGTTCACACACTTGAGCAGATTGCCATTAGAAGTGTAGCCATTGGAGGACTCCAGTTCCCCCTTTAGTGCTTTGTCATAATCTGATGGATTCATAACTGAACACATGACATCTGCATAATGAAGTACTGGATACTTGGAACTGCCAAACATTGAAGACTCAACTACCAGTTTTTCTTTGATACTCTGAACAGCATGTGCATATTCCAATCCAAATAGAACCTACATTTCGGAAAGAAGAAAATGATTATAAAAGATTAAAGAATATCATACCACCCAATAGAATTACATTTTTCAGATGATTGCTAAATTAGAATGAACAACTTTATAAGGAAGATTCTCTAACTACAGCCAGCAGCATTCAGACCCATAACTTCTTCCTATCAGCAATTCAGACTAAAAAATGTCTCACTAAAAAAAGTAAACAATACCCAATTCAATGCAATAGCCTGATTGAACAAGCTGCAAGTCACAAGTGCCGGTTTGTCTTGGTCTCCAAACACAGCAACAGAAACAGAACCATGTCTAGTCTGTATAACATGTTCCTGATGACAATTACATGAACAGTTCAGAAGAAAGACACAAACTACAAGTAGTCATAGAGCAGATGCATGATTCTGTCAGGCATTACTCTCATACAAAAGAATAACAAAGGCTTCTCCAAGTTCAAAAACTAAAAAATTGTTCTGTCTTCTTGATGACCACATCCATCATTACAATTTCAAAAAGAAAACCAAAACCCATATCCATTAGCTTCATGATAAAAACAGAATCATAAAAGCAAAGGGAAAAAAAAAAAAAAAACATTGTCCTTAGAATCCTAAAAGGACAAAACCCAATGCTACTCAAGGAATAACAATCACTACAAAATTGGCAAGGGCAACTACCCATCTCAATTTGTAAGAAAAACTTAGAGAGAGAGAGATAGAGATGTGCAATAAGAATAATATACCTAAAGCATCAAGTTTCTCTCGCTTCCCTGCTACCACATCTTTTAGTTGGCACCTTTCAAGGCTCTGCAAAAAATTGTAGTCAGCAAAATCATATAAAGAAATACCATACAAGCCTCATTTTTTACACAGACATCAAGAGTAGCCAATGGTTTCCAAATTATCCTTGCTTGTTAAATGAAGCCATATACAGTACTAGCACTGAGAACTTCTACAGTTTGCTTGGGTTCTCAGTTTGGTGGTTACCACATGGTTGAGTTACAGTGGACACTTCCAAGACCCAACATGGACTTACCAATGCAGAGTGCATAAGATTAATGGAAAATCATCCTTCCAAGCAGCCATGTCCACCCAACATGGAGCTTACAGTCATGATATTCAAATGACAAAGTCCACTTCTTACTATGTTTTGTAGCATAAACCTAAAATAAAGTAACTGAAGACAAGCCAAGTATATCCTTGTAGATACCTGGTTTAACTATGTTGCTCGGTAACAAGATCATGAACAAAGTGGAAAAGCAAAGGATGAAGCTCCCAATCAGCTCTAAACAGAAATTCTAACATCATTCATTGGCAATTGAAATATGTGGCAGGTGTGAAAAAGCAACAGAAGGTGGTAGTAAGTAAAAAACAACATAGTCACAATTTGTCTAGAAAGACAAGGAATTGGCATGAAATGAGTGTCAATTTCAATCAACTCCAAGAACCCATGTAATTGATCATGCCAGCTTAATTATCAGCAGGATTTTTTAACTTCAGTTTTATCAAGATCAATAAAGAGACAGGTGTGATCAAGGAGCTCTCTAGTCCACATGCAATGTGACAAGTGGAAGCAACAAGAATCACATGACAAGAAATGAAAAGAAATAGTGAAAATGGTACAAGATCATAAAAGATATTCAGCATCACCTCTTCTTGTTCTGGAGTTAAATCAACTGGCTGTCCATTGTATAGCATCTTAATCCCGTGAGGTTTGTATGGAGGAGGGAAAATGACACCATTGTGCTCCATTGTGCTTTTATAATCTTTTTTGATTTCTTGTTTGTTTTCTTCAATTGGGAGGTGACAACCTTTGTTGGTTTCTTTGATAAGGATCGATTGTCTGATGAAACCGATTTTTGTCACACTGCATATTTCACCAATAAACATGTGTTAGGCACAATCACGTAAGTATCAATACCCTGCAATTACATACAGCATTCATATTATACAATTATCATAAATAAATTTATAGAAATGAATGTATTAGGCACTTAAAAAAAAGTGTTAATATCAACTTATGATAAATGCATTCTTACTAGATATGCGTCGGTATATATTTATACAAACTAATCAAGTTTAGTCTTAATAATGACACAAACGAAAGATGTAACTCATTTGTAATAGAACCTAAGAAGCTAATAACAATTTAAACACACAAAACTCATAAATTGAATGAATGTCAGGTCAACAATGCCTACAGACTCAGAGTCACTCCACTGCATCCACCCAAATCCAAGTTAACTCAGAATAGCTCCTACTGAGTTGCACGCTCAAGCGCAATGGTTGACGAGCCACCAATTCTGAGATTTAAACCTCCGTGTCAGTTGAGTTCTAAGGTGTAAACCTTTGCATAGACAATAGTTTCAGAAACAGTAGCAAGACAGGTTGGGCTAAGGGCATAATCCTTCCATGCCTCAACAGATAACAGAATCTGTGAGGCACTCTGTTATTACACACTTCAAACTGATAGCAGCAACTGGACCCCAAGAGTTGAGAACAATGGAGGTCTTCAGTTGTACTCTTAACTAGCAAGTGAATCCATTTGGCAGCCACTTCACGTTTTGTTTGGGGCTGCAAGGGAAAAGGACAAACATTGTGTGCTATTGTTTCTTCCACCCTGTAGATTAAGATTATAGGCATTTCAAGCCTGACTTAAAATGCAGCTGACATTAACTTGGGTAGTTAAGCTTCCAAGACAATGAAAAAGTTAGAAAAACCACATGCAGACTAAAATCAAAACCCAACTGATAAAAACCCAATGCCGCAGAAAAGACACAAGACCAAGGATCACATGGATATCAGGGCCTGGAGTGTGATTTGTATCTCCAGTAAAGAAGTATTGTTGGTCATCTCAATCCTATTGCACTGATGTTAGTAACATTAACTGCCATACAAGCTTCTGCGTAAAATGTATGAAAGCCAAACATGAGTCATTGGGGCAATCAGGCTTGCCTACAAAATTCTTATTTCTAGAGATTTCACATAATTCACCAATGCAACAAGTACTTCATAGGCAGTAGAATGAAGAGGAGTGGCCGGTGTTTTAACCAATTCAACAAGTCTCAGAAACAGATCCCAAACCACGAAGTCCGTCAACCATGCAAGCAGAAGCACACTCCTGCACTGTTTGATGACATCCCTTCACAGACATGGTCAAAAAGCACTTTGGAGACTGAATTTACACTTTAACATAGAATTCATGAAGGTATTGAATAGGTGAAGATTTATTGCCATCCTATTTCCCTCCAAGTAATGTCCATTTCTACTGCCACGCGTCTTATACTGAAAATCACAACAGCCACTGTTATGTGATTGACTATTATTTACTGATGACATCTTTACCAATGTGGTCAAAGAGCAAGCCACAAGCTAGGCAGTAGGCACCAAGCCCTTTTAAAGTGTAGGAAGCTTGCTGGATACACTTTCGAGGAAAAGCAATACAGATACACACTGTATTGACTTCTGTGTTTTGGCCTTATGCAACGCCACTATTAACAAAATAAAAGCCATAAATTACTCGTGTCAGCTTAGAAAGCTAATTGAAAGTTTAAAAAATGGCCATTATACAAATTATTGAAACTTAAAATTTAAGCATTTTCAAGAAGTTTCATTACTTCAGCCAACATGTTTTATCCGATGAAAATAAAAATCAGATCAACAAGAAAATAAGGTTCAACTAATAAATCCTTCATCAATTAACATTGCAGAAATCCAAACTGCAGATACATAAATCATAAAAGGTAAAAATGATTTTTATATCAATTTTTCATATCATCATCTTCATTGATTGTTCATTTTATTTGTTTAGATCGGACAGCTAAATACATTCAATGGATCTGAGATTTGGAAATCTTGTTCTTATCGAGCAGGATTGGTGGGCTTTTAAACCCCAAGACATGTCCTGTATTGAAGAGAGAAATTTGAAGACAACCATCAAAGAGTTAAGAACAAAGAATAAGTGGGTCCATAGCGCATTGCAATCCATCCAATATAAGATCGAAATATAGATGATCAGAATGGCTTCTATATTATCCACTCCACAACTAAACATGAGTTGGGCTTCTCTCTAAATAAAATTCAAGCTGGTCAAAATCACATTTCCTCTTTATGCTGTCACAGCAAGAAGTTTGACTCCAATCTGACTTGATCCCACCCATACCTTGATCATAGGTGACTGCAAATTATATGTTGCAAATCAAATAGGCCACCAAACTATAAATGTAAATTCAAAATGGCCCACAATTTAGATATAGAAAGAATTTAAAATATGAAGTTATTCTAAATTAATTGATATTGTTGTTAAGAAAGGAATAAAAAAAGAACCAAAAGCTGATTAAGAGAATAAGTTAGAAAGGAAATCAATAAAGGAAAATTAATAAATGAAGTAAAGGAGGTCAAAATCTAGGGTTTGAATAATCATCACTTTCATCTAGTGCTGAGTAGTGATTCTCTACTGTGTTTGGATTTGAAAGGCAACGGCTATGTAGGACAATAGGAGATAATCATTTTAGAACATTTATTTAAATAAAGATAATTATTAAAAGATTAAAAAGACAGACTTTAGCATTCAAATGCTGACCCACACACAACCAGACTTGGGCCTGAGCACTAACTAGGCCGTGAAGGTGGTGCACTTTGATGCTCATATGGAAATTCTGTGCAGGCCCAGAGCTACTAAGTTTTGGCCCTAGAACTACTGTGTTACAGAATTGCATATTGGAGGTCACTGTTTGATGATTTGATCATGTCATACTGCAAAACGTATAGAAAATCTATTTTACATACAGCCAATATGGTGAAACATAAGGAGGATCATTCTAAAGGGAATAAGAGAATGAATCCATAGATGCAAAGTCAATGTAACAGCAAAACATAAAAATGTAAAAAACAAACCCTAACTAAAGAAACCAAAAACCTAAGTCCACATTTTCATGTTTGAAACCTTATCTATTCCCCGCATTCGTCTGGTTCCTCACCTGCCTTCTTGATGTGCTTCCTGGCATTTCCTCATAACCTTTGGATCCATCTAAATAAACATCAAGATGGAAAATAAAAAATTTCAGATTCACGGGGAAAATATTTGCGAAAGCAATAAAACAATACCCATAAACCTATGAAAAATAAAACAAAAGCCGGTGAATAAAATGACAAGGAAGTAAAGATGCATATGAGTCTATGAGACTTTCAAAACCCACATCACAAAAGATTTCACAAAAATATGAATACAAACAAAGAGATCAAAGGAAACAGTGGCATATCCTTAGTTGAAAGGTCCTGGACAAGGGTCTGTTATAATTGATGCACTGCTGCACCTGTTCCAGCTTACTAGCTGCATCAGATATAATTGATGGAAGAGAGGATTGTGATTTTTCCCATTCAATAAGCATCCTTTTCACATTCGAAAGCTTCTGAACCACCTTATGCATTGGAATGCCATAGATATTGATATCCCAAGCAGCTTTCACAGTTTGAAAAAACCCTGGCAGTTTGGCCCAATAATTATAATATCTGAATGGAGATTTACAGTGATATTTCTCAATTAAGGTAAGCAAAAGCGAAGAATGATCTGATAGACATTAAGGTAAGCAAAAGCTTTGAGTTTGCTTCTGGCTCAGAGTTTGTTGTTTTGGTACCTTACCAGCAGGTGGACGAGAAGAAGATAACATAGACTGTGCACTAACAGTGTGTGCTCTGTTTTGCCATCAGAGTAAGTTGGAAGAGGGAAGAAAAGAAAAGGAAATATATTCCTACTTATATCATCACTAACTACTCAAGCATGATCAGTGTTAAAGAAGAAGATAAAAAAAAAGTAGCTATTGTAAGTTATTACCACAAAGACTTAATACCTGCATTGTGCTGGATCCACTCTCTCTTAATACCTGCATTGTGCTGGGTAATGGAATTCAGGGAGGTGGTGGTTTAGTGTAATAACATTCGGGCACTACATGCTCAAGATCTCCTTTAACATTCTCGTCCGACCATGGAGACCATGATTTCTTATAACACCTAATAAACCCCAACACACTAAAAAGATGCACCAAAAAAACTCTGCTAATTCCAAAAACAATAAAAAGGGAAGTTGGTCTTGGCCTTTTTCAGAACCATGAGGAATTACTGATTCAAACAAGGATAATTCTAAAGCAGTAATGAGTCTTGTAATCAATAATGGTGTATCATTAAATCCTCAATCTCAATAATGCTCAACTTACCATAAAGTACTTTTGCAAATCCATAGTGAAAAGATAAAAACTAAAAGAGTTTATAACAACTGAGCCATTAAACAGACACCATAAGGGTTCTAAAATCTTTTCTGCATCTTTTTTGCATGGAATCTTTCAACATAAAATCTTCTTCAATTTTCATTCAATCCTGCATAAAAAACAAAAATTCCTCATCACCCCTCGATCCTTCCAACTCCAAAAACAAAGACCCATCATCCATCTCAATTAAATCAGCCCATCATCAATTAAGTGATTAGAGAAAGAGAAAAGTTTAAGGAGGCTAATGGCAAAAGAAGGAAGTGTAGTTCTCTTGGGTTATTGGGTGAGCCCATTTGCCATGAGAGTTGGGATAGCTTTGGAGGAGAAAGGTGTTGGGTTTGAGGCTAGAGAAAAATGACTGGGTAGTGTTAGAGATAGTAATCAACATGCAAATAAAATACCATTTTGAAAAGAGTAATCATATGCAAACCTGGAGAAGTCGAATCATGAGTTCCACCAGAGGTGCCATCCACACCAACAAAGGAAACTGGATCTATGCCTACGCGCTCAGCTAACTGGAGGAGTAAGCCCTCTAGAAAAATGGTTCTCTTGCCAAAGTCCGCTACCTGTTGCCGCAATTGAAGTACCTCAGAATCAATGCCCGTTCGATTCTGGGTTGGACCTGAAGTGGACTTTGTGCGAATGCCAAAACCCTTAAGGTAACCCGATCTCTGTCCAAGCACCTTGACGGATATCTGTTCATCGGTCAACGGAGATGTGATGGAGGGTTGGGATTGTTCAGCAGTCACCCGCACTAATTCCTCCTGCCATTTTTAAACATGTAAAAATCAAATAAAGTGAGTTTAACATATGTATAAAAGTATATTTGTATTGATATATAAAACATGACTTAGGCATATGTACATGTGTCTTCTGAGCCTCCTCATTTATCCACTGTTTCTTCCCGTGCATATAGTGGGTGTCGTGGTAGAAATCGGAAAACGACTGCGCATGTCCACCATTCTGTGCTCTCTGTTATGACATTAGATTTTTCGTTAATAGAACAATTTAATTTTCATAACTCTGTCAAATGGAAAAAATTCTTAAATCCGCACTTACGATTATTGAATTACGTGCTAGGAACGATCTAGAGCCACTCGTATGATTCCACGGCATCTTCGATCGGCTAACTCTCGCTTTCTTTGACTTCTCCTATACAGAAAATTAAAAAACAATATACTAGTCAAAATAATTTTTAACTAATACAATGATCTTGATCAATAATTGTAGCAGAGATATATACAAAACCATTAAAAGTTACCTTCCACTCCATAGTCTCCCACAAATTGTCAATCATCCAAGCCCAGTCTTCTGCCTTACAAGGCTTTAGTGGGTGGCTCTTTGGATCGGGCACTCCCTCCTCCAAAAGAGACAAATAGTGGGTATGCAATTCACACTTCCAGTCCCTGTACAGTTTCTGGCACTTCGCATCAACGGCAGCCTTGATAATTGGATCGTTCACATAGTCCCCGAACTCAAAAAATTGCTGCAATTGCAAAAACAACATGTAATGTGAGACAACAATTAAACTTTAATGATTCTAATTGAATACGCATTAAATTATCTCAAATGAAATTACCTGAACTCTCTTTACCACCAACTTCTTGATCCCCTCAGGAACAGACTTCCAGCCTTCTTTCCGAACAGGTGCCTCATCTCGAATAGCTTCCCCGAGAAGGTTTGCAAAACTGGTGGCAAATTCGCCCTCTGGCGCAAGGCGAGAAGCTGAGATCGAAATTGGGATGGCATGGCCAAGTTGCCTCCTCAGCTTTTCCACCTTCAACCCCCTTGTCTTGCCCCGTACACGGTGGGAGCCCTCGATTGAGGCTGATGCTGTCACAACCACAATATTAATTGAGTTAGCATATAACATTAAAAGAATGTACATTTTAAAAAAGACAATAATTCTAAATTTCTCACCAACACTGCTGCCACCCGTACGCGGAGTCAAAACCTGGTTAGGCTGGCTAGAACTAATAGTAAGCCGTGTAGGACTACGCGCTCTAGCAATGGATGCCACCTCTGGCATGCCATCTGCATGAGAAGGCTGTGTGACTCGAGGCTGTGCCGGTGTAGCTTGGCCCGCCCCCTCGGGCGTGCTCTCTGCACGAGAAGACCGTGTGACTGGAGGTTGTGCCGGTGTCCTCAGGGCCAGTGCAGTTGCTACAGCGCAAGCATGTCTACTTCGCTTCCCTCGATTCATATGAGTAACCTGTCGCAACACAACAATGAATTATTAGTACATAAATACATAAATAAAGTGAATGAAGTAAAAATTAACAACTAGACACAAATTACCATAATTGCCGGAGACCCAGAAGTCTCATCATCCCCATCATCACCCGTATTTTCATCCGAAGAAACCAACCCAAAATCACCCTGGGGTGGTCGATATTCTTCGTTGTCATCTTCACCCGGTTTTCTTTTTCCATCTCCATTTTTCCTTTTGCTTGTTTGACCCAATCCAAAAACGGTATTGGATAAGTGCTTTACCCCCAAAGCACGACATCTCTCGTCTATTTCCATGATGTTCTTACTTCTCACCTTCTAGTATTCTGTCAACTTTGCCTGTTTGGCCACCCACCCAGGCTTGACATATGTTTTACTTCCCTTGGGCATTTTTGACAACTATATATGACATACAAGAGAATGAATGCATAGGCATATAAAATGAGACATATTTAATGAGCCATGAAATGTAAACCAAAAACTTTATTAATTTAGAACACTTGTCCATGCACAAAACAAAAAACAAACACTACACATCATACTCTATATCAGGATCTATATCTGGATCGAACTGGCTACACAGATCGTCTTCATCATCATCATCTATATATTCCGCCATAGTTTCATCCTCGTCATCGCTATGCTCCGCCATTGGCTCATCACCATTAACTATCTCTGGCGGAATATCATCCCTACAGTAGTGAACATCCCTATCTTCGACACAGATTGGGACAACATCGGTGGTTTCATGCTGCTGGAAGGCCTCGTTAGGCACATCATCCAGTTCTGCTACATCCCACACTCCCCGATGCTTGACTCGTTCTACGATTCTCCAGTTGTTGCCTTTGCAGGTATCACTGACATAGAAAACTTGCTTTGCTTGGCTTGGTAGGACAAATGGATCATCTTTATACCACCGACCCCTAACATCAATGCTTGTTATGTGTTGATCGGTATGTATTTTATTTCTAGTACCGGTGTTGTACCATTCACATTGGAACAGAACCACCCTACCCCCATGCATATATGTCAATTCCCAGACTTTGCACAAGTACCCGTAGAAGTCAATTGTCTTCCCAAGATGCTCCCCTTGCACAACCAAACCACTATTCTGGCACTTGCGCCTGTTCTCGCGATCTCTGGTGTGGAATCGAACACCATTGAATATGCACCCTGAATACAGATAAACTATAGAACCGGGACCATTTGCTAATGACCACATTTCATCGGTTGCTTCTGGCGACCTTTGGTTTCGTAAATCATTCATCTACATGAGCAACATGCGGTAAGTTTATTAAGTTGATGACAATTGAGGACCAGTTAGTTAATGTTTACTGTGTCAATAGGGCATCATATATCTTACCCGTTGCTTGAACCATTTTGGAAATGTGTCTCGCTGTATTTGACTAATGTCATGCGCTTCTGGATTTTGTATTGTATTCCTGTGTTCCCTACTTAAGCCAAAACAATTCATAAGCAAGTAAAAGTAGAGGAAGAATCAACAAGGGAACAATCTATGCACACATGTATTTAAGCCAAAGCACTTACTCGAGATATGGCTCTAACTCTGGACTATTATGCAATACAAACCAGTGAGCCATGTTGAGTTCATTCTGAGAAGGATCTAGTGCCCTTGTGATCGGTGCAAAGGGACGAACATTTTGAGTGAAAATATCCATCCCGGGACCACGCACGCCACCATCATCATTTCGTTCGTCTCGATCAGTCCCTTTTAGGTACATTGAGCAGAAAGTCAAACACTCTTTGACAATGTAAGCCTCGGCGATCGAACCTTCGGGTCGTGCTCGGTTAGTAACATAACCTTTTAAAGTCCCGAGAAACCTTCAAACAAAGAGACATTAGAATTAAGGTTACTTATGCAAGACAATCACACTACTACACGAATAACACTTCATCGGATGGTAACAGTTACCTTTCGATGGGGTACATCCACCGATATTGCACCGGTCCAGCAAGCATGGCCTCACGTGGCAAGTGAACAGCCAAATGGACCATTACATCAAAGAATGCTGGAGGAAAAATCTTCTCGAGCTTGCAAACTATGAGCACTCCCCGTTCCTCTAATTTTTTTAAATCGCTTTGTTTCAATGTTTTTGAGCAGAGGTCCGGGAAGAAACTACCCAACTCAAATAGAGTTGTACTTAACTCCTTATCAACATAACCACGTAGGCCAACCGGAAAAAGACGTTGTAGGAGGACATGATAGTCGTGACTTTTCATACCCGATAATTTGCCATTTTTTGAAGTCACACACCTTGACAGGTTTGCAGCATAGCCATCCGGGTACTTGATTGATTTCAAGAATTCAAAAAAACCCTCTCTCTGTTTCGGGTCCAATGTGTAGGATGCACGGGGTTTCACAATGGATCCTTCTTCATTCCTCTGCAGATGCAATTGTGGCCTGATGCCCATATCTTTTAAATCTTCACGCGCTTTGTCTGTGTCCTTATTCTTCTTATCTATGCCCACCACAGTCCCAACAATATTTTCACAGATGTTCTTCTCTATGTGCATGACATCAAGGTTATGCCTAAGGTTTAGGTTCTTCCAGTACGGTAGCTCGTACAAGATGCTTTTCTTTGTCCAATTCAACAGTGCAGGCTCACGAAGTCTTTTCCTGCTGTTAGGGCCCTTCCCAAACCTAACTTCTGGTAGTTGATCCAACTGATCAAGTACCTTTTGCACCGGTAAATGCAAGGATTTCATTTTATGTTCTGGCTGACCATTGAACTTCTTGCTCCTTCTCCAAGAGTGGTTCTCAGGCAAGTAAGCTCGATGTCCCACCCACCCAATCTTACTTCTTAACTTACACGATAATGAATCTTCGTTGCAAGGGGGACAAGCCAAATAACCTTTTGTGCTCCAACCAGACAAGTTACCATATGCGGGAAAGTCATTTATGGTCCACATCACAGCCGCATGCATTCGGAAGGGCTGTTCACTATGGGCATCATAAGTCATGACACCAATCTCCCACAACTCCTTCAACTCGTCAACCAAGGGCCTCAAGTACACATCGATCTCCTTCCCAGGTGCCTGCGGCCCGGGAATAAGTAAGGACATCATGAAAAATGGATCCTTCATGCACATCCAGGGTGGAAGGTTGTAAGGCATAAGTATGACAGGCCACATGCTGTAAGAAGTGCTCATGTTGCCGAAGGGGTTGAACCCATCGGTGGCCAGTCCTAACCTCACATTGCGGATCTCCCGGGCAAACTCTGGAAATTTCAAATCAAATTCCTTCCATTCCTTATGGTCGGCCGGATGCCTACCTAGATCGCCATCCATGCCATTCTCATGATGCCATCTCATCTCTTTGGCTGTCATCCTGGACATGTATAATCTCCGCAACCTAGGTATCAATGGGAAGTAACGCAGTATCTTATGAGAGATCTGCTTACCCCTGCCATTATTGACCTTGTACCTAGGCTCCCCACATTCTGGACACTTCTCCAAGTGAGCATTCTCCTTCCAAAAAAGTATGCAATCATTCTTGCAGGAGTCAATGTGCTCGTACCCCAAGCCCAAGTCACGTAGTAGCTTCTTAGCCTCATAAACGGAAGCGGGAACGACATTACCTTCTGGTAGGGTGTCCCTAAATATCTCCAAGACTTTGTCGAACGACTTGTTGCTCCACCTATACTGTACCTTCACATGTAGCATCCTAATGACAAATGCTAACAGGGTTTCTGAATCTTTACAGCCCGGGTACAAACCACGCTGGGAAGCCTCTAGCATAATTTCAAAGTTTCGCACATCATCCATCCCTATGGTATCATCCATCATGTAAGTCCCCCTACCATGGTCCTCTAATAATTCATCATATCCATCCCGGTCCTCATCCGATTCATCCTCACTATAATCCGATTCATCGGATAGTGCAAGTTCCCCATGCTGTAGCCAAGTGTCGTAAGATACCATCATCCCACGCAGGAGCAGATGGTCTCTCACAGTCTCATAATCATGCTTATAACCATTACAGCAATAGTTACATGGGCATTTAATCTCTCTGCTCCCACCCGAAGTCGTCTTTGCGAATTCAATAAAAGAATTCACCCCGTCTATATACGGCTGACTGAATCTATTATGATACTGTAACATCCAACTCTTGTCCATATCTGTTTACACATGTAAGGTGGTGGTTAACTCAAATTCAACCAATAGATGGTATAAAATAAATGCAAAAACTTTCAAAAAAAAAAAAAAAAAACAGAGAGAGAAAAAAAAGAACTCAAATATAAGAAAAACAAATCAACACTCTACGCCTAAAATACAGAACAAAAAAGTAAGAAAAAAATAACAATGTCCGTAGACTTGTGAGTCGCTCACTACAAGAAAGCAACATTTGGTGCTCATCTGAAATCGTTTACATTGAATCTCATTCTCATGAATATAGCAACTATATATTTGAAAAGTTTGTTGGTAAAGTAAAGCCCCACATTCTACATCTCCTAAATAATGTCCTTGGAAAGACTTTATATATACCTATTTTGACCTTCCACCTATGAGATTAAGCTTTTGGGTTGGTATATAGATTCTTACATGGTATGTCCGTCCATGAAATTTGATAATTTTTATTTTTATTGTTTTCAACGAGGGCAAGTTATTATAAGACTGTGTTGTGAAGAGTTTGGGTTCTCCGTCATTTTATTTTATTCAAGCCGCGTAATCCACCAGGATAGGTCATTATAAGACTCTGTTTCAAAGAGTTTGGGTTCTCCGTAATTTTATTTGATTCAAGGTGCATAATCCTCTTATTGGACAACCAAATTATAAAAACTCAGTACTGCATCAGCGAGTTGTTGAGTCTCTTTTTCTTGAGCATGCAACAAGAAGAAAAAACCAAATACAATTTGATAAGCTTGACTCTGCTTTTTCTTGAGTCGTTGCACCTAAAACTTGACTCTGTCATTGGCACTCTTGACTTACTATTCATTTATTTCCTAAATTTCTCTACGTCAACACATTTGTCTTTTACATGATGCACACATGTACAGCAAACCACTCATTACTAAAATATCTTCAATTCTCCATTGACTGACTTTCATTCCCACTAAATTACCTGTTTCAGTCGAAACCACTCATTACTATTTCAATTGAAACCACTCATTACTATCTTCATCAATTCTTCATTAAGGGCACTGGCAGCAGCGTAAAGCATAATTCCGAATCATGATCTTATCTTTCACAATGTATGATGGCCAAACCTATGTCATATTATTTAGAACAGATACTCCCATGTGGAGAAGATATCCAAATCTAGTGGCAGAGATTGATAGATCAACTTCATGGCTTTAAACATTTCTAGTGCCTTCAAAAAAAAAAAAAAAGTACACACACAACCTTTTTTTTTTTTTTACCTTAGAAGCTTGAATTCATTGAGTAGAAACAAAGAAGGAGAGTAAATATTTTTTTTTTTTAACCCTAGAAGCTTGATTTCATTGAATAGAAACAAAGAAAGAGAGTAAATACTACAAAGCAAAAGAAAGTACACAGAAAACATCTGGAGATGAAAGACAAAAATATACAATTTGATGGATATCTAGAAGAGCTATGAAAAATGGAAGAAAATTGGTCAGTGCTCAAATCTACCTAAAATCTTCCACCTATTGCTTCCAGCTAGTATCAGCCATTCTATAATAAGAGAATAATGACAAGAACACCATCTAGAAAGAAATTGTGCAAATGAGATCTTGCTACTGTGATATTTAAATTCAAACTCCCGCCGTTTTTCACCTTAAATTTGTGTGAGTACATGAGCTGGATGAGGATGGAAACAGAATCAAAATTCCACATTCATAAAACTGGCTCAAACCCATGTACAAAAAACGGCTCTATTTTCAGAATTTCAAAATCCAGGCCCATTACACATCTGTTTTACTTTCCATGGTCAAACGCTCCACACTGTTTTCAAATTCAAACCCAACAACAAATTCCGCCATAACACAAACCCAAATTTCTTTTTTTTCAAATCCAACAACTTCGATTACCTTGCAAGTGGGCCCCACTGATCTCAAAATACAAACCATCAACATGTAGCCCACAGAAAAATATCTTAACCATGTTGTATTTTGGATGGATGGGAATGAAAAGGAGGTTCATTAAACTACCTTATCAAGTAACCATTTCAAGATCATATGATAACCTTTCCAGATTAATCTAACAGGTAGAACCTAATATCAAATTATTGGAATGATGAAGCTGGGGAAGTGAATTATGGGCAAGAGCCAAGGAGCCCATCTGAGAGGAAAGTGTGTGGCTCGAAGAGGATATATTTAAATACAGGGGCTCCATACATCATGTGACATTATGGAAGACCATCTCAATATCAAATATCTAATATTATAGAAGAACATCTTAATATCAAAGATCTAACATTGCCAACACACTAAAAAATGTAACATTGCCCCATGAACCATATCTCAGAAACACTACCCCAATCTAGCAGATGTACAGATCTGACAAATTTGTTTTTTTTTAATTATTTTCCAAATCTGAGAGCATCCACAACATTAACAGCTTAAAAACAAAGTTCTGATAATGAAGCCTAGCAACACAGAAAGTTGTGGATAAAACAGATAAAGGTGAAGGCAGTGCACAGATAACTTGTGGAATATATTCTCCTAGCAACACAGAAATCCATCGGACAGCCAGCAACTCTATACATACTTTGGGCATTTAGAAAGACATTCCAGATAAAACAGATCAACAAGTAAACACCACAAATAATGAACATTAGGCAACCAAAGAGGTAGGAAAAAAAGAAAAGAAGCAATGCAATGAAGATGAGGCAGAGTCATTACCTTTGAGTGTCAGTCCGGTTGCGAGAGAGGGAAGGAGAGGATGCGCTGGCGAGGGAGACCGTGAGCGTGAGAGAGAGGTGAAAATCGCCACCAATGTGTTTTCAAGCCCCAATTCGCTTAAGGCCCTATTCGAGGATGGCGGACGAGAGAGATGGGTCAGAGAGAGGGCTGGACGAGACAGAGATGGGCGAGATGGGCCAGGGACCGAGAGGGAGGGAGATGCAGAGAGATGGGGAGATGGGCGCTGGAAGAGGCGAGATGGGCCAGGGACCGAGAGGGAGGGAGATGCAGAGAGATGAGGGAGATGGAAGGGGCAAGATGGGCCAGGGACCGAGAAGGAGGGAGATGCAGAGAGATGAGGGAGATGGGCGCTGCGAGATGGGATGGACGAGGCAGATGCAGAGAGGGGAGGGAGATGCAGAGAGAGGAGGGAGACGCAGAACGGGTTTGAAATGAGGGAGATGCAGAAGGGAGTTGCGATTTTGGGTTTATGCAGAAGGGAGATGCAGGAGGGAGATGCAGAAGCTCGTTTTTTGTTTTCTTTTGGGTTTATGCAGAAGCTCGTTTTCTTTTGTTTTATGATAACAATCCCGGCGCAAATAGTGCGCCGGCAAAGCTTATTATATATTTACTACCCCAAATAAACGCGCGATACCCTCAAATGTTGGCGCGAACGGAGGACATCTGCCGGCGAAGTGGGTAGAACGCCGGAAAAAGTAATAATTTTGCCGGCGAAAAAAGCATATGCGCCGGGAAAAATGAACTTGTGCCGGCGAAAAAAATAAATCGCCGGAAAAAAGCGGCCTTTTGCCGGCGATTATATGACGCCGGCAAAAATCAGTTTTTCCCGGCAAAAACAGCTTTTTCGCCGGTAAAAGTTATACTTTTCCCGGCGTTTATTTCTTGCGCCGGGAAAAAACGCCGGTAATAGTGCAAATTGTTGTAGTGGAAGTGTAAAACAAATACACACTCACACTATGAATGCAAAGATGAAAGTATATGAAGTGTGTGTGTGTGGTCCTCAATCATTTTGAAAATGAAAGTTCATAAATGTATGCCTAAGGCTTTTGAAAATTTTAGCTCATAAAACATTTATGATTGAGGAAGTAATGCAATCACATGTTAAAAGTAACAACTTGTTAATGATATCAAAGTTACACAAGTTGTATGAAATGGATTAGCTCTAAACATGTGATGCATAGGGATGTCAATCAAATCATCAATGTAGCTCAAAACATAAAAATAGATTTGATTGAAATGAGGGGACAAATCATATGTAATTATAAAGACAACTTGAAAATGATTTACCAATCAAAGTAAGGCAAGTTGTGAAACATTAAAACAATAATACACATATGATTTGTAATGATGTTGAATCCAAAACATAAGATACATTTGAGAGAGATTTTCTTATGATGGAAAACAACACCCAAAGATTCAAAAAAGTATATGAATCATGTTACATTTTTCATTAACATGATCTACTTAGATTTACCAAAGATAAAGTACTACTTTGATGAATCAATGGTGATGTATCCAAAACAATAGATCTATTCAAAATATAGAATATGCTAAGGATACAACAAATCATAGATTAACATGTTACAAAGATTTACCAATGATAAAACAAACATGTAAACATATGATTTGTAAAGAAGTTGAATCCAAAACATAAGATAGTTTTGAAAGTGATTTTCTTATGATGGAAAACAACAACCAAAGATTCAACCAAGTATATGGATCATGTTACATATAATTCCAAAGGTTTTTCCATTAACATGATCTACTTAGATTTACCAAATAAAGTACTACTTGGATTGAATCATATGGTGTTGTATCCAAAACAATTAAATCAACTCAAAACATAAAACATGTTAAGGACACAACACAAACATAGTTTAACATGCTAGAAATGATTTACCAAAAATAAAACAAAGCATGAAAACATATGATTAAGGAAGGAAGAGCCTACTTGGTAGTTTAACTTCATTAGTCCAAGCTTTAGCTTTCCTAATCATCCCCTTCATCCCTTGGTTCTTTTCCCTTTTGATATGCCTCAATACCTCTCAAGGAGGGGCTTAAAATTCCCAACTTTTGGCAAGGGAAAGAACTCATATTTATAGCAAAAAGTTGCCAACGGCTAGTTCTCGGTCGACCGGCAAAGGGGTCTCGGTCGACCGGGAAGGCACAACGGTCATATTTCTGACCGTTGGGGCTTCAGGCAAAATTCTGCTGCAGTGTCCTCGGTCGACCGAGACCTGTGGGTCGGTCGACCGGCGACACTGCCGGGCCACCCCCCCTTTTTGCAAAAATTCAACTTTTCACATTTTAAAGGTATTTCTTTGGGGGACCTTTTGGCCACTAAATCAAGCTTGAAAACCATGTTTTAAAGATTCTAATGGTTTTTAAAACATGAACATAAAAAGCCTAAAAAGATTCAAAACTTTAAAAACAAAGGCTTGCTTGATTTCTTGAAAAAATCTTTTCTAAACAACCAATGCATCCAAGATTTAAAAACAAATCATGCATAAATGAATACTTTTACAAATCTTAAAAGCAACGCATGAATAAAACAAGATTTCAAGTTTATTTAAAACCAATGCAAGTGTGTAAATCAAATGATGCTTGAATGATAATGCATCCATCAAATTGCAATCTATAAAAACCCTAACAATCTCCCCCTTTGCAATTTGATGGCAAACACACTCACCACTGAACATACACACTTAGTCTTCAGCTCCCCCTCAGCTGGACAAGGCTTGAACTCTTCTTGGATGCTTCTTCTCTTAGCTTGGGCTCTTGGGCTTCATTCTTCATGATGCTTGGTGCTTAAATATTCTTTAAGCTTTCTTTCTTTATCCAAGCATCTTCTTTAGCTTCCAAGCTTTGTTTCTTCTATTTGCTCTCCCCCTTTGACCATGCCTCTTTCTCCCTTTGGCAAGGTATGTATTCTCTCCCCTTGTAGAAGATCATACAAAAACCTCCCCTTAGGAAGCTTTGGACATTCTCTTCACCCTTTGAGAACTTGAATATTTTCTCCCCCTTTGCCATTAAATTGCAAAGGTACCTACACACATGAAACAAGGAAAATACCTTTAGTAGCACCTGTTAACAAAAGAAATCGAAAGTGAATTACATTAACAGGCTATCATGTATGGAAGTTATCTCTAAGGGCTCAATGGCAATCCAAGGGTCAATTTGATCAAAACTAATACTTCCTATGAAGGTTTACACTCCTCCTCAATCCATTCTCTCCTTTTGTCAAACTTTTGACAAAGATTTAACTATTAGGTGCAAGAAGAAGATGGTTTAACCAAATGAGGGTCAACTTCAAGGAAAGGATTAGATTCATATAACTATAGAGCACAATATGATCAAATTACCAAAAGAAAGCAAGGTCTAATGGGAAAAACAATCATGGATACCAATTGGAAAAACAAAGAGTACCAATTGAGATTTAAGGATATGACTATTAAACATAATCACTCTAAGATGGATTTAAAAATATAACTATTAGGAAAAATCCAAATTAGAGCTATCCATGATTTGGGGTTTATTAATCATAGCATCAAATAATTTAACTAAGAAGAACATATGCTATGAAAGTTTTGAAAATCATTTCATTCAATCATTAAATATGACTATTAAAGTGCAAGATGAGTGAAATGAAATTCAAACATGAAGCCAACCTCAACTAATAACCAACCAATATTATGAACACATAAACATGGTGGTCATGAGATATACCTATATGAGCAAAAGAGAGGTGGCAACATGAGCATTATGATGCTAATGGTGTGTGACATGGAACAATCATATTACTTATCAAGTTCAATCCAATGCACACAAGGTTTATCACATTCACAAGAAATCAAATCAATCAAACATTATACTAATTGAATCCAATTGAATTTGATAACATGATAAAGAGCAAGAATGTGACAAAATTCCATCAAGCATCACAAATGCATATTCATCACTTTTAAAGATATAACTATTGAGCATAGTGAAGAACAAGGTAAATTGCAATGCAAAAGGATATTACTATGAAATGCATGCAATTTAAAAAGTGACTAAATCATATGAATTCAACATCTAAGTTATCCATCAAACACATAGAAATATGAGGAATGGATTTCAAAGAGTTTCATATGATCAAGATCACTACTATGAAGTTGAAACATGTCTAAGGATGATATCACTTAGAGAATATACATGAATCAACATCATAACCATCCAAAAAGAAAAGACTATAAAGCATAGAGGATGGATTTGAGTTCTAGTATGGTTTCAACAAATATAATAAATACCACAACCATACATAGAACGATTTGACATTTGCATAGAGAGGATCAATCAACACTCAAGATCTAACTCATACCATATCATCAATAAAAATACAACTATGTGAGCACAAGAAGGTATGGAATTAAAGGTATCAATCTATCATGCAACATCTCCACTCTTAGCAAATGTCCTAAGCTTACAATGCAATGGAAAAGGATATGAGGTCTATACCAAATGAACTTAGCACATAAAATCACAAATGTACTTATTAGGCTCAAATGATAATAAAACAAAAGATTTTACTAAAAAGCACATAACCAATCATCAAAATGCATTAATGAGAATATATACCAAGTTAGGCACAAACATGCAAATCAATGAAACCATATCCAACCAAGCAATGTAAGACAACAAAATCAATTTGCATAAAGAATGTAACTCAAAGAGAAAAGATGCAAATTGTTTGTAAAAATTATTTCCTTTCAAAAGATACAATCATAATTAGGCACAAGGAAATAAATTCAAGGAAAATGCTTCTATAAATATAACTAATAAAGCTTAGAACATTTTCCAAAGTTTTTCAAATCACTTCAATGTATGAAATTCCAACAAAGAATCATTTATAGAATTAAGAGCAAGTGATTTTGAAAAACAAGAAGTGTACTATTGTAAAGTTTTCAATTTGTAAAAACAATAGACACTTACAAATTTTCCATATCAAAAGATATAACTTGTAAATCAATGGAAAACTAAGGTTGCTTCAAATCATTTGATTTCCAAAAAGGATCTAACTATGACAAACATCAAATGATTTTCCAACATCAATTGATCATGAAAAACTAGCTATGAAAGCATTTGTAATCACAATCAATTGATCATGAATAGATATGCACTACAAGAAAAATAACTATATGATCAAAATGCAAACCCATCATGAAATTATTGCAATCAAAGGATTTTGAAAACCATGAGATATAACTTAGAAGTTCATGAATACAAAATCAAATGATCACAAAGAAACATTGCATTTTAAAAGATGTGACTATATAGCAACAAAATGCAAATGTACAAAGACCAACAAATAGATATAACTAAAAAGAGTAGGTTGGTCTAGGGGTATCAAGGCCTAAAGGTTACTCAAATAGTCTACCTTTGAAAATTCACCTAAGGTCTTGAAAAGGTTGTCCATGAGAGAACACTTTGAGGACTCACCAACTCTAGAAGATATAACTTGGAAAAGTCTTAGAGTGGTGCAATGAGGCTAGGGAAAAATCCATTTTCAATCATAGTGGAAATCTTTAAAAAGATATGCAATAAATTACAACACTAGGGTTCAAATCTAGCAAGGATCAACTCCGGGTTGTTAAGCCCTAAAATGGAGTAACCCTCTCTGATACCACTTGTAAGTCCATGGGGATCCGAACCCTAGAGGGGGGGTGAATAGGGTGAGCTCCAATTATGACAAATTTTAACAAATTTAACTTCTTTAAAACAAACTAGTCACAAGTGATGATTATCAAACAACATGCGGAAGCTTAATAAAAACAATCACCACAAAGCAAGCACCATCACACAAGGATTTATAGTGGTTCGGCCTCAATGCCTACATCCACTACCGGCTTGTGATCCAACACCCCACCGGATTTCCACTATTTATGCTTTTCAATAGGCTAAGCAATAACCTTTACAATATGCTTTCCAAGGCTAAGCAATAACCTTACATTGATGTTTTTCAAGGCTTAACATCAACCTATACATTATGCTTTTATAGGCTAAGCAATAACCTCTTCAACCATAGGTTGGTTATCTCACTAAATTAGTGTCTAACATACACTTGATGGAGATTCTATTAAGCTCATTACAATGCCTCTTAAATAGGCGGATATGGAAGTGTAAAACAAATACACACTCACACTATGAATGCAAAGATGAAAGTATATGAAGTGTGTGTGTGTGGTCCTCAATCATTTTGAAAATGAAAGTTCATAAATGTATGCCTAAGGCTTTTGAAAATTTTAGCTCATAAAACATTTATGATTGAGGAAGTAATGCAATCACATGTTAAAAGTAACAACTTGTTAATGATATCAAAGTTACACAAGTTGTATGAAATGGATTAGCTCTAAACATGTGATGCATAGGGATGTCAATCAAATCATCAATGTAGCTCAAAACATAAAAATAGATTTGATTGAAATGAGGGGACAAATCATATGTAATTATAAAGACAACTTGAAAATGATTTACCAATCAAAGTAAGGCAAGTTGTGAAACATTAAAACAATAATACACATATGATTTGTAATGATGTTGAATCCAAAACATAAGATACATTTGAGAGAGATTTTCTTATGATGGAAAACAACACCCAAAGATTCAACAAAGTATATGAATCATGTTACATTTTTCATTAACATGATCTACTTAGATTTACCAAGATAAAGTACTACTTTGATGAATCAATGGTGATGTATCCAAAACAATAGATCTATTCAAAATATAGAATATGCTAAGGATACAACAAATCATAGATTAACATGTTACAAAGATTTACCAATGATAAAACAAACATGTAAACATATGATTTGTAAAGAAGTTGAATCCAAAACATAAGATAGTTTTGAAAGTGATTTTCTTATGATGGAAAACAACAACCAAAGATTCAACCAAGTATATGGATCATGTTACATATAATTCCAAAGGTTTTTCCATTAACATGATCTACTTAGATTTACCAAATAAAGTACTACTTGGATTGAATCATATGGTGTTGTATCCAAAACAATTAAATCAACTCAAAACATAAAACATGTTAAGGACACAACACAAACATAGTTTAACATGCTAGAAATGATTTACCAAAAATAAAACAAAGCATGAAAACATATGATTAAGGAAGGAAGAGCCTACTTGGTAGTTTAACTTCATTAGTCCAAGCTTTAGCTTTCCTAATCATCCCCTTCATCCCTTGGTTCTTTTCCCTTTTGATATGCCTCAATACCTCTCAAGGAGGGGCTTAAAATTCCCAACTTTTGGCAAGGGAAAGAACTCATATTTATAGCAAAAAGTTGCCAACGGCTAGTTCTCGGTCGACCGGCAAAGGGGTCTCGGTCGACCGGGAAGGCACAACGGTCATATTTCTGACCGTTGGGGCTTCAGGCAAAATTCTGCTGCAGTGTCCTCGGTCGACCGAGACCTGTGGGTCGGTCGACCGGCGACACTGCCGGGCCACCCCCCCTTTTTGCAAAAATTCAACTTTTCACATTTTAAAGGTATTTCTTTGGGGGACCTTTTGGCCACTAAATCAAGCTTGAAAACCATGTTTTAAAGATTCTAATGGTTTTTAAAACATGAACATAAAAAGCCTAAAAAGATTCAAAACTTTAAAAACAAAGGCTTGCTTGATTTCTTGAAAAACTCTTTTCTAAACAACCAATGCATCCAAGATTTAAAAACAAATCATGCATAAATGAATACTTTTACAAATCTTAAAAGCAATGCATGAATAAAAAAAGATTTCAAGTTTATTTAAAACCAATGCAAGTGTGTAAATCAAATGATGCTTGAATGATAATGCATCCATCAAATTGCAATCTATAAAAACCCTAACAGTGTGCATTACCAAACATGTTCTTTTAATTAGCCTCTTCTTTCTATGGCTCCTTTTTTAATGGCTCTATTTTTACTGGGTCTGTTAAAAGAAGAGTAGAGATACCAAACATGGCCTAAGTGATATATATCTCACTGCAAATCTAGTTTTTCATTCACGCATGAAGCATGTTGCGATTGATTTTCACTTTGTCAGAGAGTTGATTGCCAGAAAATCTATTCAAGTCAAGTCCCTATCTACAGTGGATCAAATTGAAGATATTTTTACTAAAGGACTCTCATCTCAAAGACATTCTCGATTTACAACCAATTTGACGGTCCACAGTCGACTATCATCTTGAGAGGGGTATTAGATACTACAGCTCATGATTTCTCATCTTGGATTCTGGTCAAAGATAATTATTCTCCCTCCATCAATCTCTCTCATTTACAACCATCTTCTTCTCTGCATCTTCAATCATAAGCACTATTATTTCACAATCAAAGATCCTAGAGATTTTGATAGTTCTGCATCCAAGCTATCTATAAATGGAAGAGAGTACCCACGAATCTAGTGTGGGAAAACTTTGTTGTGGATGTAGGCAATACGCTGAACCACGTTAATACTTGTGTCATTCATATTATAAGAAGCAATGCCTACAATTGTAGTGGAATGCATGTTATCGGTGAAAATACTCATCACACCCAAAAGTGCAAAATTGCGACCACAGATGTTGAAGGTTTAAATTTTCATTTTCACCTAAAATATAAACATTATAGAGATAGAATGTGGTTGCATGCAAACATGGCAAAGTCCCTTTCTTTGACATTGATAACTGATCCAAAGAATAGACCATGCACCTAAAAATATACTATTCGTAATCTACAAAGAAATTATATACTGATTTGAGCATTAAACCTCAAATTAGACCAATGGCGTGCAGTATGCCAAATCACAAAAAAATTACATTGAAGGTGACTAATTTTTTGAGTTTAAAACACAGATAGTTTTATGTCATTTTCATTAACATTTCTTTCAGAGCACTCAAAAGAACATTCATTAATCTGATGTAGTTTCGAGGAAGAGCAAGAAAGCCTTGAAATGCAAAGGGACTTTCTTGCAATTTCTAATCCGGAGATGATATGTTCTTCGAGCTTGAAAAAAGAGTGAAGCCACTTTAGGTTCTCAACTAAGCTCATCGAGCCCAACCCAAGTGGGGCTCGTTGTGGGCTTAACTCAAGCTGAACTTAAAATCTTCATTGGGAGGACCACTATGTAATTCTTCTCTTGAGGGAACAAATGTAAAAGGACAAAAGAAAATATGAAAAACTCCATTCTTCCTCGACCCCTCTCTCCTCCGGTTCCACCCGTGCCCTAACCTGATCCCATTCGAATGAAACCACATAGACTTGAGTCACTTGATCCGATTTGTAGATTCCCTGTTTGAGTGCATTTTTTGTTGTTGGGTCTAGTTAGGTTGGGTACCCAAAACTTTTAAGTTTTTCTTTTTAAAGGTGCATACAATTTAGAAAATATATCATGCATATTGTATAGAGTATTGCCATGTATTATACATTGTTTATAAATAAGTTGGGTACCTGACCAAGCCGATGCCCAAGCGGACGCATATTCTTCATTTGTTACAAACCCGACCAAAACCCAAGTTCCATTAAGCCAAACCCAAAACCCAAATCTAACATTTGGTCATATTGGGCCATCTATCTGGTTATTGTGTTGCAAGGGCCTCACTCAGTTCATGGGATGTGTGGCCTGGCCTTAGGTCTTCCCTACCCACTCCTTTTTCCTTTTTGTTCTTTTTCTTGCAACGTTACCTTTTCTACTAAAACTTGAATATTCTTTTCTAAGGTTTTGTTTAATCAAAGTGCATTTCTCTTCTAATCTCATCTCATCTGTGGGGCTCATCTTCAAATAGTCCAAATTATTATTTTGAAACTCTTGAAAGCCTATTACATTAAGGGCATCAAAATCTTCAAGTCAAACCACAGTAGTTAATTATAAACTACTTAATGCATCCATTAGCTTGTGATACACATTCTTTTTCCTTTTTTTCTCAGCTAAAAATTGGAAAATGATTTGAATTAACCATATGTTGAACAAATAATCAACCCCACAACACCCCTAACACTGATTTCATAAAAAGTCCCACAGCACCCCTAACACTGATTTCATCAAAATTTTATATAATGCCACCGCAAAGAGTTTTAGGACTTGTAACATGCAATTTCTTAAGGTGGGACCCACCCATGAGAATAATTTGGCCTCTGCATTTCAATAAAAATTCTATCTTGCTGCATTTCAGCTTTGCCCTTGTTTTTGTTTGGTGTTATTCTTCAACTTTTTTTTTTCTTTTTTTTTTTTTTTTTGGTGGTGTAGTGCACTGCCGACCAACTAAAACAGATCCCATGGTACCCAATTGTACTCCCTCCATTTATAGACATATTTGATATTGATGTGGACCTGCCAGAACAGAACCCATTGAACCAAAACCACACACTATCCATGTGGCTGCCATTCAAAGCTCATCTCCTCTTCTTTATCACCATCTCAATTAGAAAAAAGAAGCAAATGAAACAAAGTATCATGGATTCTCTGTCTACATATTCCCCAGACTCTAGGGCTATCTTGTTTTGACATGTGGCATAAAAAGCCAAGGAAGGGATTACAGACGTGCCGCTCTGTATGTGTTTTCTCAGATCCCTATATTGGCTATTTGGCTTTGACACCAATAGGCAGCACTGACCTAAAGTGGGGCCCACATCTTGAATCAGAACCGTTCACTCTCATCGTCATCTCCTTTGTACTAATTTAATTAGCTCTGTGGGGATTTGTACAACTTGGATTGTTGTTAACTGCATTTGCAAAACTTTTAAGGCTTGTGGTGTTTCTCGATTGTTCTTTTCTTCGAAATATCTAGAACTACCCTGTTGTGGATTTTGATCTGTTTGGCGACTTGACCAATGCCAGAAAATGTTTGTTATTAGAGAGGAATATCTCCACCAACATTAACTAATTGATGCCACCCAATAAAAATATTATGGTCTCTACTGGTAGTCTTGTAGTTGTTGATGTTGTTATTGTGGTCACCATCTACTTCCTTGTTCCAGAATTTTATATGTGATTTTCATTTTATTAACCTAAACCCATGAAAATACTAAAACTTGCCTTAACACAGGCAGAGGTCCTAATAAAAATGATCTAAGACGAATATCAATTAACCGTGATTAAACTAGTAGTTAATCCTAATCCAGATTAAGCAATCAAACCACAAGAGAGAAAGGACACACGGATTTATTCGTGGAAAACCCTGCTCGGGAAAAAACCACGGGCTTTACCGTATAGGCCAACAGACAACCAAGCACTATGTAAAACTTGAAGATTACAAGACATTTACAACCCTTCTCAGTTGTTGACTCAACCTAAGGATTGCTTCAGATCTTGTTGACTGCTCGTTACGAATCTTCACCGTGGTTGAACAAAGGAGTCTTCAAGAAAAGCGATGGAATCAGACCAAGACTGGAATCATAAGCGCAATAGCAGAATACATAGCCTTGGGGCAAAATAATGGATCTCTCTAACTCTCTCCCACATGGATTTCTTCTCATTCAGAGTAGTAGTAGAGAGGAGAGATAAATAGCCCTTTTATAGAGAGTATTTCTTGTAGCAAGGGCTTCTTCAAACATGTAACTTCCTTTCAAGAAATTAGTAAGAGAAGTTCGTCCAGATTTAGAATTCCTAGGTTTGCTCGAGTGGAGCTGGGGTTCGCTCGAGCGAATTGCTCTCTGGAAACAGACGTTCAGCGTATTGCTTCATGGGTCTAGCGAATAATTCTCTGTGAGGGGTTTGCTCGAGCGAACCACTCTCTGTCTTCAAGAACTTCATTCGAGAACTGAGATAGGTCTAGCGCACATTTTGATGGGTCGAGCGAACTAGGTTCTGTTTGGTCCGCTCGAGCGAAGTAAGGTTCGCTCGAGCGACCATTGTAAACTTTTAGAATACGGGCTCTTTGGAAGTTTTTCTATTTTAGACTCTGGCAGTCCTTTCCTAAACTCAACACATGATTAAAGAAACCCAGTTTTGTCCAATAACCTATGAATTAGCCAACTAAAATCTTTATAATCTCCCCCTTTGGCAATTCATGGACAAAACCCCTATTACATTAAAATCTACCCATCATTTCAACTCAAACTAAAATCATGACCAATCAGGATATAAAGTCTTTGGAGTACCTGTAGAAACTTTCACTTAAAGATCAAGTGTATAACATCATCGAAAATAACTGCCCCTTTTTGTTCATAAATTGGCAAAGTGAACCAATAGGAGAATAAACCAAAAGCAACATAAGCGAAAGAGAAGATTGAGATTAAACTAAATGAAAAGTTAGCAACAGGAGGTCAAAGTAGCAAATCTGAACAGATGATACCAAAACAGCAAATGCGAAGAAGTAGTCCAAAAGCAACTAATCAGTAAGCAGAAATAAACACATCAAAGAATAAGTAAGAAAAGAGATTCAACAGCAGGGTGAAGTCACTGCGGTCCCTGTCCCATACGAGCCAAGAGCTCTGCAAGTGCAGCATTGACCTGAGTAAAACCCATATCAACCCATGTAGATAGATCTTGAACCTGAGCAGAAAGTTGATCAAATCGTTCGTACAACCCTTAATGCTCCCCCTGACCTTGTGCAGCACCAATTTCTTCATCTTGGTTGCCTTCATCATGGTGGGGTGCAAGAGGTATGTGTGCAGAGGACTAAGTAATAGTGCGGGAGTTGATATGATTCTTAACTTTAACGAAAGGCTCATTTTGACGGACCGAGATCTCCTTGAAAGCAAGGAATTCAGTGATGAAAACACCAAATGGTAAGAGAGAATTCCTTTTGGCTGTTAAGGTGCGGACAAGGACATGCAAAATCACCAACGGAATGTTGACTCTCTTCCCGGTGCCGATGCAATAAAGTAGATAATCATTCTATTGTGCTACATCAGATGTATGACCTCACGGTTCCAAATTGTGGCACACAAACCGGTTGAGAAACCGGTATTTAGCGGTGAGATTTCCATGTATTATAATACCTTTCGGCCAGCTAGTCGGAACACCGCAGATTGTAGTAGCCACTAGATCATAATCAATGGGCTCTAGGAGTTCATCACGAATGGGATAATCAACATTTTTCTCTTCAGGAATGTTGATGAAATCAGCAATATCCGAGACTGATATAGTGACCCATTTTCCTCTCACATATGATTTTACCGAACTAGATTCCAGCACCTCCAAGTTGCAGTAAAATTCCCGAGCCAAATCCACATGAATTTTCTTGGAGTCAAACTTCATCAATGGGTACCAATCCCGATTAGCCAAACTCCTGCAGACTGCCTTGTTATGCAATTCCTCTACCACTTCCCTTTCGGATTCAATATTTCTGGTTGCAAACTATTCATAATATTGAGTTGATTTCCCTAATGTAGGGAACCGAGTATGATCAAACGACGAAGAGGAGGAAGCCTCAGCATGAGGTCTCTTCTTTGGAGCCATAACTGTCATTGAAATCAAGGGATCTAATTAGCAAAAATTCCCTGCAAAAAAAATTTGGGTATCTCCACCCAACACCAAATATGCATAAAGACAACATCTCCAATCAAGCATAACAATACTCCTCCATCCACAATCAACCAATGTCCAATGCAACGGGACATCAAGAAACAAAGTAGCAACATAGAACCATATCCACATTCACATATTTCCATCGAGATAAGTCTCCAGTTATGCCAACAAGTCTTCAGTCATTGAGCAAGACTCCACACACAAATCTCCTCCATAAACAGCAACATGAAATCCACAGATGTGCAAATGACATTCATCTAATTCCAATTTCATTCATAGAAACACCATCAAATATCACCAAACACAGATACTAAGAAGAAGATGAAAGAGAGCATTGTGCAATAGATGTTGATGACAACCAAAGAAAATTTAAAATGAATCTCCTTAGAAACTAATCCAAAGTGAAAATAGGATGCATGCAAAGGATAAAGAAAATGCATGAAGTAATATGCAAATGGGAATGAAAACCCTAACGAAAAGAAAGAACAAAAATGCAAAATAGGCCAAGAAAATGATTTTTTTTTTTTTGCAGATAAATGAAAATAGATGACAAACAAATAAGATTTGATGAAGGAAAAAGGAAGAAAATACCTTGAGGAAGGATATTAGGGCACATGGATGGTGGAGGAGAAAATAGGGAGAAAAATGCTAGGGTTAGCAGAGAAGGAAGGAAGAAGAAGTGGGGGAAGAGGAAAACTCGCGCGATATTAATGTGTGGGGTTCGCTCGAGCGACCACTCAAGTTCGCTCGAGCGAACTACCAAGGGTTTCAGATCTTTGAAAGCAGTGTGACAAAAATACTTTAACGTCTCATTTTAGGTCAAATCTCTCCATGAACAGTGAATAGATGCCACTGTAGAAATTTTCACTAGCTTAAGCACACAATGAAGAGGTGAACAATATGACCATAAAAAAATAAAGAATAAAAAAAAATGTGTGCTCTACTCCCTTTAAATCTCCTCAAGATGAACTATTTATTGCATAGGGAGCACACCCATCAACAAAACAGTTGAGCAAATGAGTTTCCCTTTTTTTTTTGACAGGCTAAACCATCATGGGTGACTTTCACACTAACGAACATGGTAGCCTTCTCCAAATGAAAATCACCAAACAAGTGGAAGCTTTCACACACATTCGTAGGTAGCCCTCTTCCTTCGGTTTAACTTTATTGCTACAACATCTCTCAAAAATAAAAACGGAGGTAGAAGTGAGAGAATTAATTCGTGCAGTGCGAAAAAAAAAGGTCATGTGACAATGTGAGTGTGCACTTAAGCAAATAAAAATTATGTAGTGCAGGGAATAAGAGAAATCCCTAACGATTTATGCAAAGATTCAAACTGAGTTGCATCCAAAGGTTTTGTAAGGATATCCGCAAGTTGAGCGTCGGTTGGAATATGATGCAGTGAGTTCCCCACCCCTTGTGGGCCCTCAATTTGAATTTGAATATTATTTAATAGTATATATTAGCTTTTTATACTAATTAATGGGTTAGTAAGGGTAGCTATGTATTTTCCTAAGTTTTAGTTAAATTAGCCTAGTTGTGTTAGTAATAAGTTAATAGGGGTCTTTTGCGATTTCTAGGGTTAGTTAGTGAGTTGGAGGCCCAAGCTAGATATTAGTGTTTACTATAGGGGGGGGTATTCACTAAAGAATCTTCTAGAAACCTCAACTAAAGTCCAAAATGCCCTCTACCCTAACCCTAATCCTATACAAACTAGAAGGGTATTTCAGTCCCTAGCCAAATCTCCAACTTATAAATACTACACATTTCCCCAGGCCACTCCTTAGCTACTATTCATCTTCTTCACTTCCCCTCTCCTTTCTCTCTTCTAGTCCTAAGCTCTGAGTTGGTTTTGTGCTTGAGAAGACCCTAGGAGCTGGGATTTCTTCCTACTTTGGCTTGGCTCTCTGTCTCTTCTCCCTCTCTACAACCTTTCATTTCAAACAAGGCAAGTGCAATATACATATTTAACATAGAATATATGTTTCTATTTCCTTTATTCTGCATTTTTAATTCAGTTAATGTACATGTACTAGATCTACCTATGAGCTTAGTATTGATGGATTTTTGGCATTGATGGATTGGATTTACCCATTTGGAAGATCAATGGCCCGTTTGGTGTTTGGATGGTAGTACATTGAAGTGTTTTTATGTTTTATATTGATTTGGTGATGTTTGGGCGACATTGGAGGAGTTTTAATGGAAAAATGGGTTGAAGGAGATGAAACCCAAAAATTTGGTTTTTTTGCAGATTTGCGTGTACCTGATCGACCGACCTGCAGTCCGGTCGACCGAGCACACTGAAACTGGGAAAAACCAGGTCCTAGTTATTTTCCTGCAGAATTGATAATTCAGTGTGAGCGGTCGACCGAGCCCTGCTCCAGGTTAACCGAGCACACAGGTTTTGCAGAAATTAGTTGAGAGTTAGATTTTCCCTCAGAACCAGAAATCTTGTGTACGTGGTCGACCGAGCTCTGCTCCAGGTCGACCGAGCACACAGGGTTTGCAGTGGAGATGGCTGAGAGCTGAGACATCATTTTTCCAGGTTTTCTTTGTATGCGGTCGACTGCCCAGGCCAGGAGGTCGATCGGACACGCAGGGAACCACTGAGAACAGATCATGTCTTCCAGGGCTGACCCAATCTTTTTCCCAGTGTACTCGGTCGACCGAGCCCTGTGCCAGGTCGACCGAGGACATTGTGTACAGTGATTTTCCAGTTTTCAGTATTCTGAAGATGTGGTTGTTCGTGGGGCCCATTGACCATCCAAATGGACTTCCATTGGTGTGCCAAGCCCGAGTCAAAGGTGTGGCTCAACCTTGACTCATGGGGACCACCAAGTAGGGTTTTTGGTTGTTTAATCTACGATGATTCGATCTTTAAACGTTATCAATGATGCTCGTAAACTCAGGAGCACCAAACACAGTATCCTTTGGCATATGAGACTCCATTTAGAGATCAAATTACCTGAGATGAACCTGAACCTAAACGTGATCCAATACCTAGGTTGGACTATTGTTACTTTCCCTATTGATTCTCATATTTGAAGTTCATACTTTACCTTTCTTATTACTGTCACTCTTATATCCTTACTGTAGCTGATAACTGTTAATTAAATGGAAATGGATGACCTGAACCTAGGATATCTTAGAAGTGACCCCGATAGTGTGATTGGGAGAACAATGACCCGTGTCTGTGGCTAGGCGGGCCTTTTTATGGCCTAAGTATGGATGTGTTATACCCTTAGAATTGGAGAGGTGTATTGTATTAGACTTATAACTCATTTGGATGAGAGTGGATTGTTTATCAGTAGAAACGGACTTGTTACCTCATTTGGACTGTTTTAGACCAGGCCATGTGTTGATGGGCCTTGGTATGGATCCAACGAGTGGGCTTGGACTTAGATTATAATCCATGGACTGATTTGATAGTGGAACCTCTTAGAGACATTGTTAGGAACTTGTTCATGCAAGGCAAAGCCTAGACAGACACAGACCTTTAGAGTTTCCTCGAGTCGGCATAGACATTCACTCGGTTGATTGAAGCTTAGCCTTTGGACTAATCATCACTGGTAGGAGCTATTTATGAGTGTTGAGTGAGCTATCATGATGAGCTATTTTTTGGACGGACGGTGTGATACCGAATCCAGTCTCCCCGAGTGATGAGTGTGGTGAGACTGTTGAGTGTTTTGCGGGGGTTAGTTATCCCCAGCACTGGTGAGATTCCTCGCCGCAACTGTGTTCAGGATGGGAGAGCCGCGGCATAATATCCCGCGGTATCCAGCTTGTGTGAATGTGCCATATTGTATTAGACTAGATGCTATATTATCCTGATTCTATATGTTTGTCTTGCTCAATTGCCTATATCATGTATCTTGATATTCCTTAAACTGTGTAACTGTCTCTACTCTTTTGATATATATGTCATATGTTACTTGTATACTGTGACTTGCCAGATCTTTAGATCTGACCCATCTTTGGTGCTTAGGTCTCGACCCCGAGTACGAGGATGATGCGCTTGCGCTCATAGAGTCGCCCGTAGCTGGAGATTTCGGTTAGGGACCGGCCGACTCAGATGTCGAGCTGGAAGGTGGAGAGCCACTACATGGGCTTTGAGCGTTTATCTTTGTTTGGGCTTTGAGTGATTTTGTAGTGAGCTGGGTAGCAGTCAAATATGTAATTAAATTTCAATTGATACCTTTAAACTGGATTACAGTTCCGCTCGTATTTGATATATCATGATACCTATTGCTTCCATCTCACTTATTATGCTTCCGCAATTTAACCATTGATATTATATTGTTCAAAAGTTTTAAATTGGACCTCACTGCGAACCTACAATCTTGGAAGTTCTCGGATTTTTCGGGAAGTAGCGCGCCAACTTCGGATATTTTGACGACTTTCTCGGTATCCGGAATTGGGGCGTTACAGTGAGATTGTTCCTTCCTCTATTAGATCATGAATAAAATGAAGCATAATATCTATATGCTTGGTGCATGAGTGTTGGACTGGATTTTTGAAAATATCGATTGCGCTTTGGTTGTCACAAAAAAACAGTCATAGTTTCTTGCTCAATTCCATAATCTTGTAGCATTTGTTTCATCTAAAGAAGTTGTGTGCAACAACTTCCTGCAGCGATGTATTTAGCCTCAGCAGTCGACAAAGAAGTCGAAGTTTACTTTTTACTATGCCAAGCCATGAGATTATTTCCAACAAAGAAGCATCCACTAGAAGTACTTTTTCGATCATCAACGCATCCAGCCCAATCAGCATCAGAGTATCCAACAATGGTTGTGTTGGTATCTTTTGACATCCAAATTCCAAATTCAGCAGTTCCACAGGTATATTTCAAAATTCATTTCACAGCTTGAACATGAGACAACTTCGGTTTGGATTGATATCTAGCACAAACTCCAATACTGTAAGCAATATCTGGACAACTTGCAGTAAGATAGAGAAGACTACCTATTATGCTTCTGTAGGCTTTCTCATCAGAGTCCTGCCACTAACATCAAGACTGATCTTGGCGGTTGTATTCATTGTCGTCTTAGCATGCTTTGAAGATTGCATTCCAAATTTTTTCAGTAACTCTCTAGCATATTTTGGTTGAGAGATAAAAATACCAGACGGAGTTTATTTGATTTGCAGTCCCAAAAAGAAAGAAAGTTCACCAACCATGCTCATTTCAAATTCACTCGCCATTTTTCCAGCAAACTTTTCAGCCAAGAATTCAGATGTAGATCCAAAAATAATGTCATTAACATAGACTTGTGCAATGACAATGTTGTTCTTTTCTTGTTTGATGAACAATGTTTTATCGACGCTTCCTCTATTAAATCCATGCTCAATAAGAAAAACTGTCAATCTTTCATACCATGCTCTTGGTGCTTGTTCCAAGCCATACAGTGCCTTTTTCAATTTATAAACATGATCAGGAGAATGAGGATCTTCGAATTCTTTCGGTTGCTCAACATACACTACCTCATTCAAAAATCCATTAAGGAAAGCACTCTTCACATCCATTTGAAACAGTTTTATATTCAGAAAACAACTAATATCAAGTAACAATCTTACCGATTAGTCTAGCAACAGGGGCAAAAGTTTCATCAAAGTCTATATCTTCAACTTGGGTATAACCTTGAGCTACTAGACGAGCTTTGTTCCTAATTACCTGACCAGATTCATCGGTTTTGTTTTTGAAGATCCATTTTGTACCGATGACATTTAAGTTAGTGGTTCCAGGAACAAACTCCCAAACACAGTTTCTTTCAAACTGAGTAAGTTCTTCATGCATAGCATTAATCCAAGAATCATCAACAACTGCATCTTTAACATTTTTTGGTTCAAAAGTAGAAACTTAACAAACATGACTGACCTCATCCGTACCTTTTTTCGTGTTTTCATTGGGACTGAAACCTCACCAATAATAGTATCTAGAGGGTGATCTTTGATTACTTGATCTCGTTCCGATTGAGGGTGAACAGGTAGAGGAGATGCACTCTTCTCTTCAAAATGCCTAATGATGTTTGGAACATTGCTTTCAGAAGCGTTTTTACTTGGACTTTTCGGTTCAGCAGTTTCAGATCCACCTTTTTTCTTATCTGAATTGGGTTCAGCATGGCTTTCAATCAAGGTTTCAACTTGCGTAGAGGATGGGGAAAAAGTTAGTCCCTCATCATCATCAGAGAAATGATCAGAGGTTCCTGCATCATCAACAACAACATTAATGGACTCCATGAAAGTAGAGTTTTTTAGATGAAAGACTCGATAAGCATTACTTGTCAATGAGTAATCGAGGAAGATTCCTTCGTCCCTCCTGGAGTCAAATTTTGTCAAGTGTTCTCTATCACGAAGGATGTAACGCTTGTTGCCAAAAGTTCGAAAATATTTTATGTTTGGTTTTACTCCAATCCATAATTCATATGGGGTTGTTTTAGTTCCTGGGCGGAGATAGACACGATTGATCACATAGACAGTCGTATTAACAGCCTTAGCCCAAAACCTTTGAGGGATGTTTTTGCTATGTAACATCACTCTTGCCATATCTTGGACCACTCGATTTTTTTCTTTCCACAACCCCATTCTGCTGTGGAGTTTTGGGTGCAGAAAACTCATGCTTAATTCCATGTGTTGTGCAAAAGGTAATGAAATCCGAAGTTTGAAATTCGGTGCCATGATCTGATCTTATTCTGGAAACTCCTCCGAATTCTTGACCTTTATTTGCAATAAGAAGGGACCACAAGTCATTAAATACAATAAAAGTCTCTGATTTGTCGTGCAAGAAACGCACCTAAGTCAATATAGAGAAATCATCAATAGTAAAAAAATATATATTTTTTTACCACCAATGCTTTCAACCTTTGTGGATCCTATAAGATCCATATGAAGTAGCTTTAATGGTCTCTTAGTGGTAAGAGAGTCAACCTTTTTGTGTGGAGCTTTTATTTGTTTACCAAGTTGGCAGGGACCACAAACATTATTCGGGGCTCTTTTGAGTTCAGGGAGTCCACGAACCAATTCATGTGTTGACAATTTTTCAAGATCCTTGTAATTCACATGGCCTAATCTTTGGTGCCATAGTTCAATGTCACTTATGATTGCAGAATTGTAAGTCATATCTTTTTCTGAAGAGACTACATAACAATTTTCTGAATTTCTTAAACCATAATCACAATTTTCCTCTTTTTATCCACAATTGTGCAATCTTTTGCAGAAAAATGCACCTCATGATGATTATCACACAGTTGGCTTATGCTTAAGAGATTTGTTTTCAAACCATCAACTAAATACACATCCTTCAAGTGTGACATACCTGGAATAAATACCGTACCTTTTCCAACAACTTTAGCCATACCTCCACCTCCAAATCAAACAGAACCACCATTATAATCTTCAAAAGAGGTAAACAAGGCTTTGTTTCCTGTCATGTGTCTTGAACATCCACTATCTAAATACCACACATCTGAGTGGGTAGCACTCAGTACCGTAAGGACCACGTTACAACGTAGATCAGATTTTCGGACCCAGACTAGTTTGGTCCTAATCTGTGAAGAAAAGTTTTTTGACTTTCTACGTTGATTTCAATTGAAATTTCGCAATTTGTTGAGTGTGGTCTTATGTGTCCAGTAATCCAGCAAAAGTGGCATACGGGAACAAACTTTGATCTAGACACATAATTTGACTTGTGATTCTTTGAGTATGCGGTATTTGAATAGATAGGAGGCAAAGACATCATGGTCTGTCCTTGAATAAAAATAGTTTTACCTTTGTCTTTTGATGTGGAGGCGCCATGTACAAATCCAAGTCCAGTTTTCGATGTTAGAGGTAATTGACTTGTCAGGACTTGATTCAACTTTACGGATCTAGTGTTCATCCTGTTGATTGAAGCTTTAGCTGATTCCAACTCAACAAGGACCATTCTTAATTTTCCAGCAACATTATCTTTTTCAGATTTGTAGACATTCAACTCTTTTCGCAAAATCTCCAATTCAGATTCAGCCCTTTGACTTCTCTGTTGGAGCTGAGCATTTTCTTCACCTGCAACAATCAATTTGTTAGACAAAATTGCCCACTGTTCTTGCAATTGCTTTAACCTTTGACTGAGAGTCTGTCAAGGTTGTCTGCAGAGATAAGTTCTTCTCTTCCATGGCCTTCAATTTCAAAGCCCTCTTTTCAGTGATTTTTGACATTCGGAGGGATTCTTGCAGTAGCTTGTGATAGTTTTCTTCTCCCTCCTGTTCTTCATCAGAAATATCATTAAGTTCTAATTCATCTTCGGATTTAGATTCCTGCGCAGATGAAACATTAGACAAAGCAACAAAAGCAACATACTTTCCCGACTCACTCGAAGGTGAATCAGGTTCTGATCCATTCTCATCAGAATCTTCATCCCAGGCAACATTCAGTACCTTGCTTTTATTCTTTTCCCTTTGATTGGCACACTTAGCAGCTGTGTGTCCATATCATTGACACTCAAAGCATTTAATTTGCTTATTTGTACCCTTTGATCAATTCTATTCTATTTAATTTGGGCATAAATTTGTCCTTAAAAGGTGCCTTCGGGTTTGATGTATCTTTCTTGTTGAAGGACTTCCTATTCTTCCAGATTTTCTTCAGTTTTCTTGCAAGATATGCTTCAAACTTTTCATCGTCTGTATCATTGCCTGGATCACTTAATTGAGGATCCTCGACTGAATTAGAGGACATTAGTGCAATGTACTTGCCCTTTTTCTGCGGGCAGTGATTTGCCTCAAAAGTCTGTAAATTGCCAACTAGTTCTTCAACAGATATTGAGTTCAGATCCCGGTGCTCCTCAATGGCAACGACTTTTAGACGAAACCTTTATGGGAGAGACCTCAAAATCTTTTTAACAACCTTAGATAAAGAAACCGGCTCTCCCAAAGTATAGCATGAATTGACAATTTTGGACAATTTTGTGTTAAAATCATCAAAAGTTTCAGATTCTTTCATGCGAATCGTTTCAAAAGCTGTTGTCAGATTTTGGAGTTTTGTTTGCCTAACAATTTTTGTTCCTTCATGACCAGTTTGAAGCAAATCCCATGCCGCCTATGCAGTGGAACAAGCACAGATCCTATGAAACTAAGTGGGAGAAACTCCATTGTAAATAGCATGAATGACCTTATTATTGCAGTTTGATTTGGCCTTTTCAATAGCGGACCATTGATCTTTGGGTTTTGGTTTTTGTTTGTCCTTCAACAACCATTGTGGGATCTGTATATCCATCAACCACAATATCCCAGACTTGGTCATCGATGGCCTTTAGGAAGGCTATCATTCTTGCTTTCCAATATGAATAATTTGATCCATCTAGAAGAGGGGGCCTGTTGGTAGAAGTTCCTTCTCTATTGATATCCATTAGAGATCAGTAAATTGATCACACAATAATTAGTGTAACCTGCTCTGATACCAATTGAAAATACTAAAACTTGCCTTAACACAGGCAGATGTCCCAATAAAAATGATCTCAGACGAATATACATTAACCGTGATTAAACTAGTAGTTAACCCCAATCCAGATTAAGCAATCAAACGACAAGAGAGAATGGACACACGGATTTATTAGTGGAAAACCCTGCTCGGGAAAAAACCACGGGCCTTACCGTCTAGGCCAACAGACAACCAAGCACTATGTAAAACTTGAAGATTACAAGACACTTACAACCTTTCCCAGTTGTTGACTCAACCTAAGGACTGCTTCAGATCTTGTTGACTGCTCGTCACGAATCTTCACCGTGGTTGAACAAAGGAGTCTTTAAGAAAAGCGATGGAATCAGACCAAGACTTGAATCATTAGTCCAACAACAGAATCGATAGCCTTGGGGGCAAAACAATGGATCTCTCTAACTCTCTCACACATGGATTTCTTCTCATTCAGAGTAGTAGTAAAGAGGAGAGATAAATAGCCCTTTTATAGAGAGTATTTCGTGTAGCAAGGGCTTCTTCAAACAGGTAACTTCCTTTCAAGAAATTAGTAAGAGAAGTTCGTCCAGATTTAGAATTCCTAGGTTCGCTCGAGTGGACTGCTCTATGGAAACAGACGTTCGGCGCTTTGCTTCATGGGTCTAGCGAAGGTAGAGGTGCGGTCGAGTGAACAACTCTCTGTGAGGGGTTCACTCGAGCAATCATGGGTTCGCTTGAGTGAACCACTCTCTGTCTTCAAGAACTTCATTCCAGAACTGACATGGGTCGAGCGAGCTAGGTTGTGTTTGGTCCGCTCGAGCGAAGCGCTCGACCCAGGTTCTGTTTGGTCCACTCGAGCGAAGTAAGCTTCGCTCGAGCGACCATTGTAAACCTTTAGAATCCAGACTCTTTGGAAGTTTTTCTATTTCAGACTCTGGCAGTCATTTCCTAAACTCAATACATGATTAAAGAAACCTAGTTTTGTCTAACAACCTATGAATTAGCCAATTAAAATCTTTACAATCCATCAAGACAAATTTTAATTGAGACACATGAGGTGCTTGGATGAGTTTTAGTACTACGTGGGTTGGGTCTTAGGCTGTACGGAAAAAAGTCAATCAAATAGGAATCATAGTGGTGGTGCAATAGAGATCATTCCCCATAGAGACTTGGGGGTGGCGTGACTGTTTAGTTGTGTGAGTGAGTATGTTAAAAAGAAAGGTGATATTGGTGTTGCAGTGGCAATGGTAATGGTGAAGCTCCACTCTAGTCCATTGAACCTAGTGATTTGTGGCCTTTCAAGGTGTGGCTCGACCATTAGGGCCGGGTCACCCATAGCATGGCTTAGGGTCGGGTCACCTGTTTGAACCTATTTACATGTGTAATGGAAGAATATCATGTGTAATGGTTACACATCAATCAAATTTCTTTATACTCATTTACGCATGTGTAAATGGTTTGAAAGTGGGGTGTTTCTATTTTCCCCTTTTTATTTTATAAAAAGAGTTGGGACTTTTATTAAAAAGCAGCTTGTGGTACATAAGATAGTATGAGGCCTTCTAGAATTGGTGGCACCTCCTCTAACCAAATATGCTTAGAAACGTAATTTTTTGCATGTTTTCCTAGAGAATGAGCCACTCTGTTCTCTTCTTTGAGTACATGTGTAAAACTGCACAAGCTAAACATCCTTGAAATAGCTTTGGCTTTGTCAATAATATGGCCAATCCGTGAGAAACCCTCCCATGGTGACTAACAACTTTGATCACTTGGAGCAGTCACCCTCTACAATAATGATTCGGGTACCTACCTCTAGAGCAAATCTTAGTGCCGAACAAGTGCAGAGGCCTCCAAAAGTGGGGGGTGTTTTTAAGCTCAATATTAATTTGAACACCTGGAAAGGTACAGTGAAAACCACAATAAACAAAGGTGCTTGTATTATAGGAGCAAACTGATGAACTTAGGTAGTCCCTTTTTGGTATTTTTTTATTTTTATGTGCCCTGTAATCTAGATCCGAACCGTTCATCCTATTTTAAAGGCAAAATATGACCATTAATTCACCAAGGATTTGATAAATTTATTTAAAGTCCATAGCTAAAAACTACCATTCTGACTTTCTGTGGGCCCCATTTTCATAATGCAAACCATTCACCCTCTTTAGAGGGCCAGACTTCACATCTCATTCTTAACTCATTATGGATTTTGAAAAGTCTCTGGAAAACGCATAGCGATTGAATTTATCCAATCAAAATGACACGATTTTCAAGTTCGTTACCACTAGTCACTTCTCTTCAAATCTCTAATGCATGCGGACTCCCAAATCATGATCTGAACCTTCCATCCTCTTTGGAAGGATAGAAAATGGCTAGGGGACCAAATCTCATCTGTTGATTTTGAGATATTTGCAAAAAAAGTCTACACCTAAAAGCAACCATTCTAGACTTTTGTAGGCCATATTTTCACGATATGAACCGTTCATCCTTTTTAGAATGCCAAAAGATATAGGAATTCAAATCCCATGTCTTGATTCATCATAGATTTTGAGAATTTTGTGAAAAATGGTGAACCATTGGATGTACACCAATTCATATGAAGAGATGTGAAAATGGCAAACAATGGAGTATATTGAACATGTGAGTCAATTGTATATCCAAAAGAGGTCACATATGTAATGGTTATGTATGATTCCTACTTACGCATCACATGTGGAAAAGACAAATGACTCCTTAAGGTTTTTTCTAAACACGCAATATTATCCATTGGATCAAAGAAAAAGTGTTTAAACAGCTAATTACAATCATTTATTAGTAAATTTATTTTCTTCTTATAATGAGGTAATTTGCATTTCAGATTTTTAGTTAGATGCTCAGCTTTCATCTTGTAATCATACGAGATTTTCTCTAATCAAAATTAAATTTTTCATTGGATTGGTAAAACACCATTTAGCATTTTTTCATAATTGTTCAATTCTAGTGTTACATCTTACTCTAATTCACCCTTTTTTTTTTTTTTGCAACCCTAACCAAGGGGGCCGGGACCCATGAGAGCACTTGCACAAAGTGGGGAGGCACAAGCGAAGAGAAGATACACACACACTACTAGAAAAAAGGGTTTTTATATCGGCTAAAAATCGATATAAAAGACCTATTATATCGGTTTTTCAGTAAACTTCAAACCGATATAAGTACCCCCGATATAATAAATAACTATAACCGATATAATATGTGTATTATTTCATATCGGTTTTTGGACAACTGATGTCTTTAAAACCTGAAATTATAACACATATTACTGTAAAACCGATATAAAAAAAATGAAACCGATATAAAAAATATTTATAATATCGGTTTTCGGAGAACTAATGTGTTTTGAAACTAAAATTATAGCATACATTACTATAAAACCGATATAAAAAAGAGTGAAACCGATATAAAAATTATTTATAATATCGGTTATAAAGGGCTTTGTTATATCGGTTTTTTGGGATTGTATTATATCGTTTGTTCTGTAACCGATTTAATATTATACATGCATTTTTTTTATAAATAGTCCTTCTAGAAAGGGTCAGGTGACCTTACGGTCACCTGCCACTCTTTGCAAGGGGGCTAGCCGCCAGACCCACGGTTAGCTTTCCAGTAAGCATTTTTTTTTCAGGATGATTTTTTGTGCTTCTTGTGGCTAACCGCCAGTGCACCTACGGCTAGCCGCAGTGCTAACCGTGGGATTACGGTTTGATTTCCAGAGACCAGTTTTTTCAGAACCATCTTGCGGTCACCCCTGCAGTTGCCTCACGGCTAGCCCCCAACTTTTCCTGCGGCTAGCTGTGAGCCATCCTGATTTGAATTTTCTAACCGTTATTTGAAAGAGGCTAGCCGCTGGTCTAAAAGGGCTAGCCGCCAATAGTCTTTCTTTGAATTATAGCTCACAAATATGATGGGTTCCAATCCCACATATATGTAGACTACTACAATGGCATCAACATGGAAATTGATTTCAGTATAAAACATAACTTCCAAATGAAAATTCATAACTTCAGTAGAATGGCAGAATTTGTCAGTAGTCTACTTACAATGGCAGAATTTGTCTCCAGTAGAAAATTCATAACTTCCTCTTCTGAACTCGAAACAACATGATTCTTGATCCAAATGAAAGATTTATCAGAGGGCTACAACTTTCATGTTTTGAGATTTAACCCAGATTGAATGTAAAGTAGTGTAAAATCACCTTGAAGCTGACTATTCACAGAAAAACAGCAACCTGAGTGAAACAGAGTTGTCTTCAGTAGAAAATTCATAACTTCCTGTTCTGAACTATAAACAACATGATTCTTGATCCAAATGAAATATTTATCATAGGGATACAACTTTCATGTTTTGAGATTTAACCCAGATTGAATGTAAAGTAGTGTAAAATCACCTTGAAGCTGACTGGTCACAGAAAAACAGCAACCTGAGTGAAGCAGAGTTGTCTCCAGTAGAAAATTCATAACTTCCTCTTCTGAACTCGAAACAACATGATTCTTGATCCAAATGAAATATTTATCAGAGGGCTACAACTTTCATGTTTTGAGATTTAACCCATATTGAATGGATGTGTTGCTAAACAACAGTAGATAGAGAGGAAAATAGGGAACAATGAAGTAGAAGTTTTCAGCACCCATTCAACGAACAAAGTTGCACTTAATTAAATAGATTGTAGAAAAAAAAACATAAATAAATTGGAGGACCAAGTTGTTTTCTAGGCCTTTGGTGGATGTGGTTGTCAGCCTTGGAACATTTGAGCACCTAAGAAAACTGTTTCCTTGGTTTATCTCTTGCTCCTTGCAAGTTAACAGCTTCAATTTCTATGTGACTCAAAGGGAGTCGTCTATACCCAGAAACAAAGAATTAGGGCCCTCTAATCTGGGAGATTTTGGGATTTCCTTGGGACAAGCCTATCAATCAATGGTCTAGACGGGAAAAACTAGGGTCTACACATACCAATTACATAGGGATTTAGGGTGTCTTCTTCAACCTAAATCCCTTATTCAAAGTTGTGCCACTGCGTATGGAGAAGATGATGCAGAGCCCGGGCAATGAGGGAGGTGTGCAGGGTAGTGGGTGAGCGCAGTGAGCGAAGGAGATGAGAGGGGGTGGAAGAGAGAGGAAAGAGAGATGTCGTGAAGGAGAAGGGAGATGGAGTGGAGGTGGGGAAGAAGGAGAAAGAAAGAGAGAAAAGGAAAGAGGGGGGAAGGGGGTGCAGGGGTGCACGATGAGGGAGAAGGGCAGATGTAGCGAGGAGAAAGAGAGAGAGTGATGGAAAGAAAAAAAGAAGAAGATGGACGGGAAGGGTGTGGCTGTCCGCAGATGCTGTGACGGTGCAAGGCAGTGGAGTTGGTGTAGATGACAGGGAGAGAAGGGGCAGTTCCTTACCTGTGGATGGCAGTGGTGCGGTTTGGCGTGGAGAGGGAAAGGGAAAGGGGCGTGTCTGGGCGTGAACGAGCGTCGCCTCAGGGCAGCAGCGCAGTCGGTGATAATGGATAGGATCGGCGCCAGAGGGGGAGTCCAGATAGGTTCTGCCGAGGCTCTGGCGAGGTTCCGCGCATGAGGAGATGGCGACGATAGAGAGGGCATCGAAAGGGATGATGAGATGTGAGATCGGTGGAGACTCTCCGCAGGGAGGCGACGAGGGTGATAGGTCGTGAGGTGCGCGCAATAGTTGGAGGAGGGCCGGCTAGTATTGCTCGCATGGAGGGCGATGACGGGAGGGACAGGTGAGAACGAGATAGAGGGTTGGCTGATCGAGAGAGAGAGAGAGAAATAGCAGAGAGAAAGAGAACGAGAGTGAGCGAGAGAGACAGGGAGAGCATAGAGAGTAGAGAAAGCGAGAGTGAGAGGAGAGCGAGAGAGCGAGAGGAGAGAGAGAGAGAGCAAGAGTGAGGAGAGGAGAGAGCGAGAGCGAGATGAAAGGGGTTATTGGAGGGAGAGAGGCGCTGGGAAGAGAGGCAAGAGTGAGGAGAGAAGAGAACGAGAGTGAGAGGAAAGAAGGAATGATGGAGAAAGAAAGAGAAGGGAGGGAAGGAAAAATAAAATGGAGGGAAAGAACTACTGAACCGCGCGCGGGCGATTAAGGGATTTGAAGAGCGATGTAAAATCATTGGGTATATAATATCGGTTTCATAATAACCGATATAAAATATGTATATATAACTCGCGGTTAGCCGCAGGTGCACTGGTGGTTAGCCGCAGGATGTGCTGAAAAAGGGAGGAAGGAAAAATAAAAAGGATGGAAAGAACCACTGAGCCCACGCGGGCGATTAAGGGATTTGAAGACTGATGTAAAATCATTGGGTATATAATATCGGTTTCATAATAACCGATATAAAATATGTATATATAATATCGGTTCCATAATAACCGATATAAAATATGTGTATATCATATCGGTTTTATAATAACCGATATAAAATATATGTATACAACCGATATAAAATATGTGTATATAATATTGGTTTTATAATAACCGATATAAAATATTGAAATTAATATCACATATTTTTCTAACTGATATTATATATAGAGATTATTATGTCGGTTCTTGTGTAACCGATATAAAAAAAAATTGACCGATATAAAAAATAATTAACCAATATAAAAAACCTTGACTGAAGATATTATATCGGTTATATGAAAAACCGATATAGGACAATTTTTGCAACCGATATAAAAACCATTTTTTCTAGTAGTGACATTCCTAAGAAGGGAGCACTCTTACATGTGAGGATAAGAGTCTCACAGTTGCGAGGAGGGAGAGACCTAAGATTTATCCTTGGTAATCCATGTTATGTGGGCTCTATAATATGATATCTTTAGTGCTTTTAAGAAAATGTGATTAATGTAATTAAATCACAAAATATCTGATTTTTATTGAAATATATTCAGATTGTGATAGATGCATTGGATCTTGGACCCAGTAAACACAGATGGTCATATCTTATTATTATTATTATTATTATTATTATTATTATTATTATTATTATTATTATTATTATTATTATTATTATTTTAAAGGGTAACAAGAAGTTCATTAAAATGGAGTAGCAATACAAAGAACAAAGAAGAGTAGGAAGGTACAAGAAAGATGTACCCCCACCTACACCTCAATTACATGACAAAAGCCTCCCAAAGAGTATTGCTTTCAACCCCCTATTTGGCAATAGTGTCTGCCATATAGTTGGGTAATCTATGCTCATGTCGGAAGACAACATAAGACACAAATTTTATTAAAGAGGAATTGGAATTTCCAAGGATTTGACCGTTGAAGAGGAATTGGAATTTCCAAGGATTTGACTTCCCATTCGACACCCATGAAACCACATTAGAAGAGTCACTCTCCACGAAGGGTGTACCTTGGAAAAATCTCTGTTTCATTAGAGTCACAAACATCCACATGCTTGGAGACCATAAAGAGAACCTCGCCCTTATCATTGTGAAGGACACCTCCGATACTCGCTGGACCCGGCTTACCTTCTGCAGCTCCATTGACATTGAATTTAAGCATGCAAAGAGGAGGAGAATGAAGAACATATGCCCTCACCTTAGTCGGACCACATAGCAAACATGCACCCCAATTTATAAGGTTGTCATCAAGAGAAACAATGACAAAACTCCTTTCTAATCAAAGCGCACTTCATAATTCTAAGGGTGACAATAGATATTGAGTTAACATGAGAAGTAACGACACTCCGGAAGATTCTGTCATTTCTTTCCTTCCAAATAGAGCATAATGATCAAAAGAACATTTTAAGGACTATTTTAAAAATATTGATGTTCCAAGGACTTTTTAGGATTAAGAAAAATGCAAGGGGAGTTTTTAGGAATTGTCGTAGTAAAGCATGCTCTCTATTTTTTAGGATTTAGGCCATTCCCCTTACGTGACCAAATCAAAATATCTCTCTCTCTCTCTCACTCTCTCTCTCTCTCTCTCTCAAATGTGGAAGATTCAATTCTCATTTTTCTTACTTGCAAAATGATGAAAATCTCCTCTCTTAAAAGCAGGAGATTGATGTTTTCATTTTTCTCAGCCTTTATCATTAATGGACACCGTTTTTAAATCTTTCTATATCTTTGTTTATATTTGCATTACAATGGGTTTTAGAAACGACCAAGTCATAGTTGTATATAATTCACGATCAACATTGACAAGGCACATTGATCTCACAATATAAAATAATGATAAATTATATAAGTTTTAGTGATGGCTATCATTTGTATGGAATGGCCTGCTTGTGGGTCCCACATGTCCCACCCTATGATCAATCTAAACCCCTCACTTTGTGAATTAACACTTATCCATATTTAACATTCATCTAAATTTTGCAAGTCCTCTTCGTGAAATATGCAAATCATGCGCTTGTTTTTTTGGGAGGTAGATTATGGTCACGGGCAGACCCAGGAAATTGAACAGAAGAATATATATAAATTTTGGTAGTTTTTTTTTCCTTTTTTTCATTTTTTTTCATTTTTTTTTTTTGGGTTGAAGCAACATGAATTTAACTTTCTTAGCAAACACATTACATGGTAGACAACTCCAAGCTTTCAAAATATTATATACAAGATTTCAAGCCATATATATATATGATGCCTGAATCCTATTAATCGATTTGCAATCTAAATACTTTTTGTATTGGTATATAATCTAAATATTATATTTTGAAATTAGGATCACAGTTGAAGAAAATATACGTTTGGACGCTTTGATGAAATTTATGTCATCTGATATTGAGACCCAAATATTTATGGATCGGCTCCAAAACAACTTATTTAAAAGGGGTAGGCTGGTTTTGTAGATTGGGTGGCACCAAGTCTGCTTAGCCTGGTTTGCACGGAAACCCAATGCAGGTTGAACTTGTTTGGGCTTGATCTGATTTTGAAGCCTGAGAAATATTTGGGCCGAGCTTGGGATTTAGCATGAGGAGTTCAAATTGGGTTTGAATATCTGAATTACCCACAAAAGGAAGATGGACAGTTTTAGTATTGTAATAAAGAGCCGAAATCAAATCCCATTACAAAGCTCCGATCCATTTACTACTTATTAGGAAACATGCACCATACTCTTTCCTTTCACCTTCCAATCAAATGAGCTTTACTTCATCTTTTCTTTGTATCAATTGCTTGCACACGAACAAAGAATGTACGGTTTTAGTCAAATTCTATACTAAGAAAGATGAATCAAAGACCTAAGTAAACAAATTCTCTCCCTCCAAGAAGGATCTTGATTGCCATATATAATTCTCTAAATCCTCTCCCCACAAGAAGGATTTTGATTGCCATATATAATTCTCCCCTATATATATAAATTTCATGGCACCTCTCCTTACAATAGACGTAGTAAGGACTAAGGAGTAGTGTTTGGTCTGAGGAAATGGCTAACCAACAAGTTTTTCCATTTCTACTTTTCTTGTCTTCTCTCTTTGCTGCTTTTTGCAACCAATGTCTTGCATTTCGGGAAGATAGAAAAGTAAGATGCTTAGAATTCTATTGTCTTCTTTTTTGATGTGTTGGTGATTTTTTTTTCCCACTATACAATGTGTTGGAGATGTATGTGGGTGTAGATGCTTTGGACTGTGGGACCTATTGCCTATTTGTAACTAGGCCACCTAGACTGGGCAAGGCCTGGCTAAGGCAATTATAGTCCTGGCCTGACTTTAGAAACACAGCTTCATATGCAGCCCAAGCCTGACTAAGGGAGTACAGTAACCGTAAGTGTCAAGCCCAAGCCTGGCTATTTTGTCAAGTGCGCATTGAACTGGGCTTTAATTTTATCAGTTTTTCTGGCTTTTCTAGCAATTGTTTGGACAAGTTATCACTAAATTACAAGCACATTTTATTCGGGCTGGTTGGACTATGATTTCAGTTTTCTATTCCCCAATCCAAGCCTGCCTAAATATTTAAAAAGGCCCGACCCATTAGCACCCATAGTACTTGTATGTAGAAAATGGGAACCATTTGTTCATATGTTACTATTTTGTGGCTCTCCAAATTCATGAGTTGGCTTGGAAAATTCTGTATATATGCATATTTGGCATAGACCATGCACATATGTTTATTTTGTTATAAAAATTAATTGAACAACTTGGTTTTCTGGGCTCATGTCATCTAACCTTTGTGCTTTTCTAGGCTCAAGTTTCACCTCTAAACATAAGTATAAGGGTGCGGAGTAGCTTGATTGGATCCATTATTACTTTAATTTGAATGTTTTAAGCGAAGCATACTTTTTCCAGTAATATTGATGACATTTTGTGAAAATGCAATCATCTAGAATATTTTCTTTTTCATTTATCTTCAGAAATCTGAAAATATTGCATTGTTGTAAAAAGTAAAGAAATTGCATACATAGTTTTTTATGGTATAATTTTCTATTTTTTACATTTTTCTTCCTGAATTAATTTATTCTTTTCCTAAAACATTTCACTAATTCCTAGAAAACTCCATATTTGAAAATATGCCAATATTTTTCTAGGTAAAAACATTTGTGATAATAATGTAGGCATATTGACTCAATGCATATATGTCAATGTCACATTCAAATGTTTTTAGGCTTACATTGTGTACATGGGAGCCCTCCAAAATAACCAGTTGGACCAATTTTCGATTCAATATCACCAGCTTAGCCTTTTACAGAATGTTCTTCAAGGAAGGTATAATATTGCTTTATCTTTTTTTTTCCTTTTAGTTTAAGTAAAATCATATATGAAATCCTTTTCACTTTTTTCTTTTCTTTTTTTAAATTTTTTTGGCTACACGAGCAATTCCATTGTATTAAGAAACAAAAATTTCATTGTAAGATCAATGAGTTTGTCTTTCATGAAAATAGGTTGTTTATGGGCTGAGGCATGTCTGAGCACAGCCGACCCATTTATTATATGTGCCTAATTTCAATCCTAGCTTTCTCAACCAAATTTTATTTCTTTCCTTAGTTGATCATTCCTTTTATTAATTATCTCTGATTGGACAAGCTTAAGTCGTGTTTGTGCGAGATGAGTAGTCCTTGATAAAAAGGAAAATTGATCTTATTTTCGATGCAATTTAATTTTCCATTGTTTGGTGTTAAAGTTGATCCTATATTCCTTAAGAGGATTTCAATTTCATATGGAATGGTTAGGAATGCAAGATTTCTCTCTTCTATGGAAACAAAAAGTAGAATTCTCTATTTTCATGAACAAGTCTTAAATTGTTTTTTATGGGGAGTTTGTGCAAGGCTCTTTGAATTGTCTGATACAAGAGTCTTTTAAAATGAAAATGGTGCTCTTATGCACATTGCATTGTCTCAAACTGCTCTAGATTTTTGGTTTGTTCTCTCCAATTTGAATAGGTCATGTAATATCAAACTCATAATCATCTTGGCCCCATATAGAAATCATCAAGCTTGCAGCCAGGAATTCTTTTGGTTGACGGGGCCACAGTCTATTCCTGAAACATCGCTGTTAATTAATTGTGTCATTGTATTTCAATTTTCCTCTTTCCAGGTCAGCAGAAGATAGATTGGTGGCAAGCTACAAAAGGAGTTTCAATGGATTTGCAGCCTCCCTCACTGAGGAAGAGAAACAAAAGCTAGCAAGTATGCAACGAAATACCTTAAGACACTAAAAAAGTTGAATGATTACAACACATGAGGATCCAAATGACGTTAATCTTAACTATATTTATGCAGGGATGGAAGGTGTGTTATCTGTGTTCCCAAGTAAAACTTATCAGCTTCACACAACAAGGTCTTGGGATTTTGTTGGTCTTTCAGAGCCAGTGAAAAGAGAGATTGAGAAAGAGAGCGATGTTATTATTGGTTTTCTTGATAGTGGTATCTGGCCTGAGTCTGAAAGCTTCAGCGATGAAGGATTTGGTCCTCCTCCTAGGAAATGGAAAGGCATTTGCCAAACTGATGGGAATTTCACTTGCAACAAGTAATCTATTTTCCCCACCTCTTTACTTTTTGCATTTCAACTATGGCTGAGTAGTGAGATGATAACTTTTTGTCACTTTATTTTATTTCTCATGTTGTCTAGTTTTTTGCAAAAGAGGAATACTTGAGACTTCATTTTCTATTTTTTTAGTATTTTTTAACTGATTGAAATGTTCAATTTACAGTAAGGTGATTGGAGCTAGGTATTACAAATGTTCTGAGGAATATATGACTTCTACAAGGGACACTATTGGTCATGGAACACACACTGCATCAACCGCGGCAGGCCAAAGAGTGAAAGGAGCTAGCTTCTTTGGTATTGCTCAGGGCTCTGCCAGGGGTGCAGTTCCATCTGCAAGGATTGCTGTGTACAAGGTCTGCGATGACAAATGCTGCTCAGATTCGAGTATTTTAGCTGGTTTCGATGATGCCATTGCTGATGGTGTCGACATACTCTCGGTCTCTCTCGGGCCTTCTTTGTTTATGGGAAATTACTCGAGTGACACGTTGGCCATTGGTTCTTTTCAGGCTATGCTAAGGGGTATACTCACCTCACAATCTGCAGGTAACAATGGTCCTGGTGCAGGTTCAATAACAAGTGTTGCTCCTTGGCTTTTCTCTGTTGCCGCAAGCAGCATCGATTGACAAATTATCACAGAGGCTATCGTCGGTGATAAGGTTTTTCGGGTAATTAACTTTGTATTGTTTCTTCGGTGATAAGGCTATTGTTTGAAGAAAATTATATTTCTTTGCTTGAAGTGTTCATCAATCGGTCCATTGATGATTATATTTTGGGTTTTTACCACAACGATTGTGAGATTTTGGTTGTATATTTCACGCATGAAAGTTCAATCTGTTTGGCATTTTCAGCATTCTAAAACTATGTTTTGGAAATTCTATTGTGACAGTCTTTCTTAAAAAAAATGAAAATGGTTTTCAAAAGAGAAGTAGTTATCATTATGTTTTATTAAAATTTAGCATAGTTTTTTATTCTCTTAGGGAAATCATTTCCGCAATTTCTTTGAAATGCTAATTCAAATTGAAGAGGTTTAGATTTGAATTTTTCCAGCTTATAAACAAGAACTAGAAGACATCATTGTAGAAGATGTTTCATCACATGAAACAATAGAAATTAGAAACATTGAAATAGAAATACAAGCTCTTTAGTTTCCATTTCAACTTATAATGAAACTAATGAAAGCTAATCTCTCCTTTTTCAATCAAACATCTTGTTAGCATATTCTGATGACATTCTTCAAGGGAACACTATTATTTTCCTTCATTATAAGTTAGTTTACAAAAGGTCATCAGACATAAATTCCATATGCATCTGGACGTAATTTCCATTTGTTAAAATTCTCAGGGCCGATCAGTTAACACTTTTGGTTCTAACAAGTCAGTTCCATTGATACTTTCTACAAATGCTTCGACCTCTTGCGATTTAGACCATTTCTGGTATATATTTCTTTGATTAAAACTTTAATTTATTTTCTCTTTTTCCATAGAAATATATATGAAATAGCTGTAGTCCTGTTTGTTTTGTTACAGGCCTTGTTCGGCCGAATGTTTGGATAGAAAATTGGTGAAGGGAAAGATTATTTTTTGTGAAGAAATTAGCACTAGAGAAAGAGCAATGTTACCTGGTGCTCAGGGACAAATCATGGGAACTAAAGAACAAAATGATGTTCCCGAAATTTTTCCTTCGCCTTTCACCATTGTAGATATGGCACAAGGGGACAACATTAAATCATACATAAAAAGCACGAAGTAAGTAACTTACCTGTGTTAATTAGCTTTTAACTTACTGTCTTATGGAGCATCATTTCTATCCCATACTAAAGATTCTAGAAGATTTTGATAATGAGCTCTATCAAAGGTCTTACCTTAAAATTTAAGATTAAGGTAAATATCAAAAGGGGCAATTGGATTTTTTTTTGTTGGTTGGGAAATGATCGATTGACCACCTTCCATATTGAATAAAATATTAAAGTGTTTCATTAATTCTAGGAAGTTTTTCAAAAAAGTCCTTAACTTTTGGGTGATTTTAAAAAATGGGTCAAAAGAATTCAATATTTCAAAAACGTATAAAAGTTTGTAAGACCTCTTTCACTCAAGTCCAATCTGGCAATCCATACCCACTGCGGTAATTCTTTATAAAAAAAACTCAAAAGGACAAAAGTGCCCTTAGTGAGTAGTATGTAGGTAAAAATGAAAATCTCAAAACAGTCCTGAACTTTTTAGGTGGGCACTCTAATTATTAACCTAGTCAATAGTTAATTTCAGTTTTCATGTCATGATCAATCCAATATATGGGCACTATAATTTTTAAGGTAGATTGTAGTGTAATCAATGCATTGAACCAGTGGCGGACGTACATCTATGGCATCTGGGGCGGTTGCCCCAGATCAAATCCTGAGTTCCCTCTAAAATAATAAGGCCCCTGCTGATTCCCCACGTGTATCAAAAAAACCGCCCCACCCCTTCTTCTTTCGTAAGTACCAGAAAAGCCTCACATCCTTTGCTTTCATTCTTCATCCTTTTAACCCCTAGTAGTCAGCCCCAGCCCCTTCTTCCTTTGAGTGTTGGTATAATGGCCTCTAGGCCCGAGATCTCTATCGTTGAAAGTCGAGGCTCGAGATTGATTTCTTCCATATAACCCATTTTCTCTTTCTTCAAGTTCTCCGTTCTCACGGATGTTAAAACCCTAATCTCTTATTTGTATCGGCTGTCCTCTCTCTATCAATCTCTGGTTTTCTTCTTTATGGGAACTTGTTTTAAGTAGCATTACATTGCATTGCATTGGTGGAATGGTGGGAGAAATCTACTAATGGAAATGCTTGACCCTGCATGTTTAAATCGAACTGTGTAGCTTGAAACAACTTTTCTCATTTACTATTTTGTGATCAATCTCTGTTTCTGTTCGTCTTGAAACAAATTAAGTCTGTTTCTGCCCTATTTTTGTTCGTTTTTTAATTATTTTTTCAATTTGAGAGACAAAAATCATGTGAGTCTAAAATATTTTATCATTGTTTTATTCTTTTGGGGTGCTATGTTTTTGAAAGGAAGATTTGTGAAATTTTTTTTAGCAAAAGTTTAGCCCTACCCAACCGAAAATCGTGGGTCCGCCACTGCATTGAACATCTATGGGTGACATGGAACAAGCAAAAGTGATCTTATAGTTGGTTCAATATTTTGGAGAAGGAATGAAATCAAATGGATTTTCTTCAGTTTGAATTAAATTTTTTTTGCCAATAGTGGATGGGGACCTCTCAATAGGAACAAATTGAAATAAGTCTTGAAAACTTTCATACCTTTTTGAAATACTCAATTCCTTGGTCCTTTTTTGAAAACCACTTAAAAAGTTTAGGCCTCTTTTGAAGATTTCCTTTTTACCTACTTACTACTCACTAAAAGCACTTCTGTACTTTTGAGTTTTTGTTTATACAAAGTTGTCGGTGGTGGTTATAGATTGCAGGATTGGACCTGATTGAAATAAATCTTGAAAATTTCATTCATTTTTTAAATAGTGAATTCTTTTGACCCTCTTTTTAAAATCACCCAAAAGTTAAGGGCTTTTTTCAAAAATTTCCCTTAATTCTATTAGTTCTCAAACATTGTTTCCCAATTTGTTTACAATGCATAGTTTTATATGCTTTAATAGTGGCTTATATGGGTACAAGAATTTCTAATAGAATTCTGAAAAAGGCTTTGAAATATTATTTTATTCCTAAATTCTTGGATTTCCCCATTTGACTGGGAGAATTCCAAATGATATTGGTGTCATCAAATTCTTGGATTCCAAAGCTACTTAGCATGGCAATGTTTGGCAATGTTATGTTAGGAAAATATTTTTAACTATCTGAAATCCTCCCACCATATTCCATATTCCATATTCCATATTCCATTTTGTTCTTTTACCTTTGTTATGTAAAATCATACAAATTTTTGAATAAGTACTTAGACTTGCAATTGACATATCTCCTTGAAATAGAATTAAATGGATTCTAACGCGATTATGTAAAAGGAGTCATTCTTTGGAATTTTACTCATATAATAAACATTGATTAGATCTTTTATATTCACTTTTCAATACCTGACATTGTTTGCCATTCAACAGGAACCCACAAGAAAAAATTCTCAAGTCTGTATCTCTTCGTGACAGGAAAGCCCCAGTTGTTGTTTCCTTCTCTTCAAGAGGACCAAACCCCATTTCATCCAACATTCTCAAGGTTTTTTTATATCATGTTTACTCTAAGTTGTATTTTTTGTATTAGATCTAACAACCTTGTAATATGATCTTCTATCACAGCCTGATATAACCGCTCCAGGTGTAGGAATTATTGCTGCTTACTCACCTGCCGCCTCTTTGACTGGTATCAAACAAGATAAAAGATCTGCAAAATATGCTATATTATCTGGGACATCCATGTCCTGCCCACATGTATCTGGTGCAGCAGCTTATGTGAAAGCATTTCACCCTGATTGGTCACCTGCTGCCATTAAGTCTGCCCTTATGACTACTGGTAATCTTATGTTCTTCTCTCTTAGTACTATAATACATATTCACAAGAATTGCACATGACTAGGCCTATTTGGCTTCTTTACATCCATTCCTAACATGGATTTTTTTCTTCTTCTTTAAGCTATTCCTATTAATCCTAGGAAAAATGTGGGTATGGAATTCGCCTACGGTGCTGGCCAGATCAATCCAGTGAAGGCTGTCAAACCTGGTTTAGTCTATGATGCCAACAAAGATGACTACATACAATTTTTATGCAATGAGGGGTACACCGCAAAAGAAATCAGACTCATTTCGGGTGAGACATTTCAATGTAGAAAGACTAATGGAACCACTGGGGACCTGAATTACCCATCAATACAACTTCTAGTTGACAAGAACAGGACTTCACACAAGTTCTCAAGATCGGTCACCAACGTTAGCACACCAGTATCCACATACAAGGCAAAAGTGAAACAACTTATTGGACTTAAAATTGCAGTTAGCCCAAGTGTTCTATCGTTCAAGTCAGTTAATGAGAAGCATTCTTTTGTTGTCACCGTTACTGGAAAAGTATTGTCAGATGCCAATGTAACCTCTACCTCTCTCGTGTGGTCTGATGGTGTTCACAGTGTGAGAAGTCCTATAGTTGTATATACCAATACAGCTTGAATCTCATGAAATAGCTAAATAAAACTTCTGTTTCTTTTATTCTCTATCAGTTGCTGGAGCGTTCCTTGTAACTTTTGTGATTTCGTTCTTAATCACATTTGCGATTTAATATATATTTCAGATTCTAAATATCTTTCTTCCTTTTCTTTTGTATTATTTCAATTCATATGTCAAGTCTTCCAACCATTGTTTATTGGTTGACATAGATATTAAGCAGTGCGAAAAATTGGCCATTAATCTTAACATGAACCCCTGCTTAATCCGAGAGTGAAGGAGAGAGGAGTGAGGGGAGAAGGCATGCAGAGAGAGAGAGAGAGAGAGAGAGAGAGAGAGGGCAGGAAAGAGGAGGGAGGAGAGAAGTCATGCAGAGAGGGAAAGAGAGAAAAACGCGGGAGAGAAAAATCTATATCAATTAGGGATGAAATGGTGGGTGAATGAAAAAACGATGTCGTTCGCACACCGAGGGGTAAAGGCATCCAAAATGCCAGTACGAACACCAAAATGGGTGTTTTGGCGTATTTGTGATTAAATCCGTCTAATACAAGTTTAGGGTCATTTATTTGGTAAAACTCCCTAAAAATAACGATGATGATGATAATAAAATATTTGAGAAGCGAGAGCGCTATCATTTTTTCCATCTAAAAGTACATAGTTGATTTATAGAATTAGATTAGAGGTTCACCCTTTTATATTTGGGCCATTTATTTCATCACCTTAATTAAGTTGCGTCAATAAATATTAATTACAATTTTTTTCCACATATGGGGTGGGGTAAAAAGTTTTTAAAAAACATTCTTTTGTTGCTATATTTCAAAGCAATTTGGCTACACCAACGTTATCGAGTGCCTTGTTTTAGAAAAATATAGACAACATTTTGTAGTTGGATTGCAAGATCGTCGCAAAGAGAGTCCCTCATCAGTGCGGTGAACCTCAACCACTCACGAGCTAAGTCAAAATCAAGGAGGATATATGGACTTGGTTGTCTTGGACTAGATGGTTAACAATGATAAAATGCATCTGATTTTTCCTACTCCCGTTTTAATTTCCTTTTTTTTTTTTTCACCTTCGATGGAAGTGGGACTGGCTAACGCACTTGTATTTGGTTTACCAAAATCAGGGATGTTCATGGGCATGGACAACCCAGGACAATGCTTGACCACTTTCGCTCATTTATTTATGAGGCCCACCTTCAGCCCCACAAGCCTAAAACTCGAATCAGGCTAATCCCTTATAGCACTAAGATATACACCATTTGGGCTTGTTTATAATTGAATACATAGGGTGTTTACCATAAAAAAGTAGATGGAAAATGAATAAACCGGCCATTATCCTTATAATTCATATCTCATCGTCTTTTGGTTTCATTTAAATAAAAGAAATTATTATTTGATGCCCATTTTAGGAATCTCACCTGTAATCTTCATTTTTAACTTCTTAAAATATTAATCCAATGTATTGAGTTTATATATATTTTAATGCAAACAAATAGGCCATCTGTGTTGAACATGTAAGGGGTGGACGTCACACACACAAAATTGAGTTTCTTGTGAGTGTTAATGCCTAAGTTGTAGTTATACCAAAAAAAAAATGCCTTAGTCGTAGAAGTGGAAAAAGACAAACTTCCAATTGATGTAGACCCCAAATAGAAAATGTCACATAGCAATTAGCTACCAAAAAAATTGTGTGAACCTAAAAATCTCTATTCTTATGAAGGGAAATATGTGTTCACTGCTTCCCTTCATCTGACCTTTCCCTTTTAGTTAAATGAAAATAACATGTACCTGAACAAAAAAAAGTGGGTACAAGTACATAGACCCGAAGAACTATGCCATGGGCTTTTGTCCTGACAATAAAGTCCTCGGATGGCCATCGGCATTTGAAAATACTGGTGTAAATACATGTTCCACTCCTGTAGAGAATCCCGAAGTCAGTGTGTGGGACGTTTTCCTAATAGCGAGATTATGCTAGTCTTGGTAACAGTATCGGCTTGGCTTATCTCGATCTCGGTTTGCAACTCGGCAATAGTGCCAAGATACATCTAGCTCGACAATAGTGCCAGTTAACACCGAGCTTGAGCTAGCTTTGGTAAAAGTACCAGCTAGACTCGCTTTGGTCTCGGTATAAGGCACCTCGACAATAGTGCCAGGATGCGCCCATACCTGGTCTTGGTATCATCATTAGTTTGGCTCGATCAACTGAGATGAGTACTGAGTCATAATTGTATTTCCATAGAACTACGGCTACTTTACAGAACATACTAACAGATAAGATAGGCACCGGATATAGATAAGGGGCTGTCCTTATCTAACGATCACATCCGCAATAATACAAGAAGTCAAAGCATGATTTGATGGGATAGTACGTCCACCTACTTCCACTAAGGAAACATGGTATGGGCTGATGGGACAGTACCTTCACCTACCTCCACTAAGGGAGCGCCCGATGGGACTTTCGCCTATATATATACAAGGGTAAGATCCCAAAGAGGTATGCAACGTGACTCAACATAAGTATGCACGTAATCCAAACCTTGCCTTTCTTCTCTATTCACTCATCCTTTGTTCAGTAACTGTACTAACTTAGACATCAAAGTGCCTTTGGCTAACTGCAGCCATGGCTTCTAACCTCTGTCTCCTTCCCTTTCAAGTCTCAGGCATTCGATCTCTCTCCCAAAAGAAGTTATTTACGAGTTTCATACTCGCCTAATCAAGTCCATAATATTTAGGCACTTACAATTGGTGTCGTCTGTGGGGAAAAAATTAAACCAGATTTGCAAACATCGTGCCTCCAAAGACTAGAAATGGCGAAGGATTGTCAAAGGCTCAGTTGCTACCTCAAGCACCAGTGCTACCACCAGTATTGCCAATGCAGTTGCCACCAGCCCCTCGCCAGAGGAGGTCTGAGGGAAGATCTGGTGTAGCAAGTGTGGAAGGGCCTGTGACCCAGTCAGGCTCATCGTCAAAGGAGGTGACAACACCTCCCCGGCGAGATAACCTTCCGACGGCTCCTCCCCAGCAAAATGCTCCTCTATTGGATGCCCCCAGCAGAATGTTTCCTTGTTGGAGCCTTTCCCACGAGACAAAGCTCCAGCAGCAGCCAGATCTCATCAATCCCCCCACCAGGTGGACAACTGATGATGACAACCCGTTCCTTGTGGATATCAGGCTCAAAACCTTGTTATATATCCAGGAACAAAATGAGTTGATCTGTCAACTTAAGCGGAAACTCAAGGAAAGGACGAAAGCCCCGGTTGCATTCCTCAGATGTGACCAGGCTCCTTCGGTCGAACAGGACTTGAGGCAAGTCCTGAGCAACAAAAGGCGAGATCGAGCTTATGATGAAGGCTCGATCAAGCAAACGGTGCAGCAAAATATGGAGGTAGTCGGTTTTAACCCAAAATCGGCTAAATTCCTACGATACCGAAGACCTTGGCACGTCTCCTTTCTCTCAGGAGAAAAGAGATTTTTCTCTCCCCGAAAGTTTAGCGTCCCCAGGTTCGTTCTTTATGACGGAACCTCAGACCCTGTTACACATCTTTGATATTTTACTCAGAGAATGTCGGTGTGGGGCGATATCGGTCACCTGAACTGCAGAGTCTTCTCTTCCAGTTTAGGCGACCTCCCCCTAAGGTGGTTTTACGCGCTTCTAGAGGAGTCAGTCTCGAGCTGGCGACAACTCCGAAACTCATTCGTGAAGAAGTTTCAAGCACACATGGTCATCCCCAATACTGACGATGACCTAATGGCTATCAGAATGAAGCGGACTGAAAATATTACATAGTTCGCCAAGAGGTTCTGGACCGTCTATAGCCAGGTGGAAGACGTCACTAACAAGGTGACACTCAAGTATTTTAAACAAGCTCTGCTACCAGGCAACGAGCTCTGAAAAGACTTGGTTTGGTTCCTCGTGGTCACATTGAAAGCACTGATGGCCAGGGTGAACCAATTTGTTGAGCAAGAAGAAGACGAGGCCCGAGCTCGAGAGAGCTTCATCCTCTGGCAAGATGACAGACCCTCCAAAAGGGGCAAAAAATTATCTCGGAGGGAGGAGGCAAATCGGAGCAAGGCTTCAACGACTTCGGCAGCGATCTCGGCTCCCGCCTTCGGGGGCGGTAAGAAGTCAAAGCCAGCCATCGCCTCCTACAAGGCTGTAAACGTAATTTTCAAGGAGCCCATCTGCAAGCTCCTCGGCAGGATAAAGTCACAACCCCATTTCAAGTGGCGCAACCAATGAAGGGTGACCCATCTACCCGATATCAGAGCAAATTCTGTGCCTATCACAAGCAAAATGGGCACAAAACCGAGGACGCATGGTCCTTAAGTCCGACCTCGAGAAGCTCGTCAGGGACGGATACTTAAAAGATTATATCAAGGAGGGTAGAGTCAACCGAGCTCATCAACGCCGACCTGATGATGATCAAGACAGTAACGAGCCAGAAGGCATTATTAACGTCATCCACCCAGCTCCCACCCCAAAGGGGAGCAACCAAGCTCATGCTGAGGCCAAGAGGGCCTCACACAGCAAGCAGGTAATGACAGCCGAGCTAAGACCTGTTGCCAAAAAAGATCGAAACCAAGGTAAGAACAAAGTGAAGTAAGAAAGGTTGTGCTCTAATTGTCACACTGTTATGATAAAGTATGATTCATATAATATTTGAAGGCCAAGCATATCTTTAAGCCACTTTACATCAAGCTTAGTGGCCATTAGAAATCCATGTTGTCCACAATAACAACAATATATCTCACTGACAGGAGTGAACTGCTTAGAACCAGCAATGAACACTAAACATCTAAAATTAATTAGAAAACAACCACAGCATAAAAGAAAAATTTTATCATATAACTGCTTTTCCCTGTTATACAGGTCAGGCTAATAAAGGAGTATCCATAAACAATATCAACATATAATTTGCCTTTAAGCATGGCTCCAAAACTTGGTCTCTATCACCGAGTTGGACACCACTGAGTCCATTATGATTCAGCAGAGTTGCACCAGGAGTCAGCTCATGCGTCATAAGGATGAGACATTTGAGTTTTGAGGGGTATCCTAGTAATTCATTAAGCATTTTAGTTTTTATATTAAGAACATGACAAAGTCAGTTCATGTGGGATTTTTGGAAACCTTCACCTATCTAAGATTAGTCAGACAGTAAGACTGACTAATGTTTGTCAGACACTAACACTGACTTGTGTCAGTTAGACAATACTAGGCATGCCCACTAAACCCAAGAAATAGAGGGCGAATGGAGGTGACAACTAACAGAAGCAAGCTCCACCAAGCATTGCTAGCTTTTAGATCTACAGCGATCAGTGTGAGCCATTTATTTTAACTTTATTTTTACATTTGCTTCATATAATTGGATGAGATGGCTGAGACTTTCCAAAGGAATACTTTTTTTTTTATTATTCTTTTTTCCTTTTTATGTTGTTGCAGATGGATAATTCAGACTCCTCTAGAATTTTTCAGGCCATGGGGCTTATCAGTGTGCCACACATGTCACCTGAAATACGTCAGTAAGAAACATTAGTACCTGACTAATTTTAATCAAGCTTACAAGGTTTGACAATTTAAGGTCAAGATTAAAAAGAACTTTAAAAGTTTCTTTTATGGTTTTACATATGATTCTTAGAAGAACTATGGAAGATTTTTCGTATTTAATTAATGCTAAATATATCCCAATAGCAAATTAAATCTTTTAGGGTGTTTTATCTACTTCAGACTTCAGAGAGCCCAAAATATATCGTATAGTTGTTCCTACCCTTGTAGCGCACTTGTGATTTAAGCTTGATTGTGGTTGCATGTAACAGTTTGGGATTTGGTCAATTTTCCATGCATAATAACCTAGTGAACTTGAACATACTAAATGGTCTGCACACACAATCCCCATCACTCCAAAGAAATAACTTTTTGAGCATTGCCAACTAGGCCACTATAAATTAGAGCTGGCTAGAAATGTGAGAGAACAAGAAACCAACCAAAAATTCCTTCACCAATATAATACGCCTTGCCAACTTCACAACACAATTATGACAGAAATTCAACAATAAATTTACAAGTAACATCTTTGATTCTTCCACACAAACTATTGAGGTAGAAGTTGCAGCAGTTCGAAATGCAAAGAAGTTTATGAAGGAAGTTATCTAGTTCATACCCTAAGAATTCACTAAATCCATAAAATAGATGGAAATGAGATGCCGCACATCGTTGCTTCATTTGAAATTCTAGTTGATCAAAGAGATCCTCCTTTCTAATATGGTTGACAAATCTAGGATATCATTAGACAGGGAAACTCGATTAAAGATGAATTTGCTAATTCTAATGTAGTAATACCAAAATGCAAGAAGAATATGCTTGATTCCTAATGAGATCCTCATTAAGCTTCCTCTCTATTTATAATCATTGATTTCTACTCTAGGGAGAAATATAGCAGCAACGACACATTCCAAATGCAAGCCATTTCTGTCAGACAAAATTCCTGCTTTATTGATTGGTAACAGTTGTAGCTGCGTACCCAACCAATTCAGTTTATAAAAAAAAAGTATATCTTTACAAACTACAGCTATTGTTTCACAAAACTCGCTCATTACAGTAGAACGATCACAGCCTTGGGTTGAAATCATTCCACAGAGACTCCCAAGTCCCAATAGCAATTCTACTAGTCACACTTTCACCTACCTACATACACCGGGACACCTTACTTGGGCACACACGTGAAATCTTACCTGTTCATCGAGTCATGGGTGTTGTGTGGGGTCATTCCGTGATCATGGAATTAAACGGGGCCACCATCCAGTCTCGGTAACCCGTGATCTCGGTGCCGCCAAGTTCGGCTGCATCGCCGTCTCGGGCAATTATGGAGCGGGCCCCAGTGATTACGTCACGAGTCCCAACTGCGGCCTCAGCCTCGACCGAGCTCGGCCTCCTTTCATTCAATCATAAATGCCGTCATTAATGCACTGCCAAAACAGGATCGGCGGTCTGACAACAGAATGGGCTCCGGACCTACGCGAGGAGCACGCCATATCTACAGTCATATCCATAGGCGAGGAGGGCTGGTCCGATGGGACGTCCCCTTTTTACCTACCCCCACTCAGGAGATGAGAGTACGTTCAGATGGGACTCCCGTCTCCTCAGGAAGACAGTCCAATGATGACTTCTCCACCTATATATTGCATGAGAGAATCCATGAAAGGTACGCACACGCATAATCTCTCCCTCCCAGAACTCTTTCTCTCCACTCTCTCAGTCCCTGCACTAACTTAATCGTCGGAGGGCCTTCGGCTACCCACAGCCAGGGTCCCTGACCGTTGTTCTTTTCCTTTCAGGTCATCGAAGGCTCGATCCATTCCCCTTACCTCCCTCAAAACCTTGCATCAGGAGCTTAATCCTCCATTAACTAAGTCCGTAATTTTTAGGCACCTACAGTTGGCGCCGTCTGTGGGGATAGGATCTGTGCCAAAACTTCTGAAGAAGCCATGCCTCCAAAGACCAGAAACGGTGGCGGAGGACCGTCGAAGTCTCAGAAGACGTCATCCTTCCCACTACCAGAACAACCTGCATTTCCACCATTCCTGCAGCCGCAATCCGCACTTCCAGAACTTACCCCCGACCTTCGTTCCGCTCTTCTTCCCCCTCCGGGGCCGATGGCGGCTCCTCCCGTCAGGCAGGAGGAACCAGAGGCCCCGCGCCAGAGGAGGTCTGGGGGGGGGTCGGGAGCCGCGTGCGTGGAGGGCATAGTCCAATCGGCCTCTTCGTCTCGGCCCACGACTGCGCGCCCCCACCACGATGACCGTCAGGGGGTCCCTCTCCATCCTGATGGTCGATCACAAAGGGGTCCGGAGCAGAACGCCCCCACGTCGGATCTTCGGCGAAGGGGCAAAACCCCTATCAGGGCGACGTCCCATCAGTCCCACCGCCACTCTCGCGACGACGGCCAATCTCTTCATCATATCCGTGAAACGAGAAATGACGACCCCCTGCTTAAAGAGCTCGATACCCAGGACCAGGCTCTCCAAGATAAAGACGAGGTGATTCGTCGTCTAGAGGAGCGACTCGAGATGAATGAGAGGAAGTCTCGTGGTCCGCCTCCCCGGCGGAAGCGGACCCACCCGGGTAACCAAGATCTGAGGCATGCCCTCAACCACAGAAGGAGGTCTCACTGCGAGGAGGAAGGCTCGAGCAGCAGTCATCTGCCTAGTGGTCTCGGGGGAGCACGGCGTGAGCCGGAATCCCCGAGACTCGATGACCAGACGGACCTCAAGGCACAGTTGGACCACTATATCAAGCAGGAGGTCCAGGCCCGTTTGGCCGAGATCGGTCTCGCCCGAGACCAGACTGATGAGCATGAAGAGGACGATCAGGGCATGTCCCCCTTTTCGCAGGAAATTAAAAATTTCTCTCTCCCCGAGAGATTTAACGTCCCAAGGTTCGTACTTTACGACGGGGCCTCAGACCCAGAGGCGCATCTGCGGCACTTCACTCAGCGGATGTCGGTCTGGGGGGACGTCGGTCTTTTAAACTGCAGGGTTTTCTCATCCAGTCTGGGAGACCTCCCTCTCCGGTGGTTCTGCGCACTCCCTCCCGGGTCGGTCTCAAGCTGGCGGCAGCTCCGGAGCTCTTTCCTTGAAAAGTTTCAAGCGCACCGCGTCATCCCGAAGACAGGTAGCAATCTCATGGCGATCCGGATGAAAGATGGTGAGGGTATCACTGCCTTCGCCAGAAGATTCTGGACGATATACAGCCAGATTACCGACGCCAATGACGAAGTCGCCATCATGTGCTTCAAGGAGGGGTTACTCCAAGGAAATGAACTCCGCAGAGATCTAGTCCGAAACCCCGTGGCCACGATGAAAGCACTGATGGCAAGGGTAAAACAGTACATTGAGCAGGAAGAGGACGAGGCCCATGGCACAGAGCGGTTCGGATTCCCGAAGAAACACCAGGCCTCCACCAAGGAAGGAACATTCCCCCGACCGAGGTCGGATAAAAGGAAGCCCGCCCGCTCTTTCTCGATCGCCTCGGACAGCAGCAAGAAGCCGAGGACGCAGTCCGCCAAGCCTGCCAACGATCCTTACAGGGCTATCAGTGTTGTGTTTAAAGAGCCTATTTATAGACTCCTGAACAAAATCAAGGCAGAGCCATACTTCCAGTGGCCTCGGCCGATGACAGGCGATCCATCCATCCGAGACCAGCAAAAGCGCTGCTCCTATCACAAGCAGCACGGGCACATGACCGAAGATTGCTTTGCGCTGAAATCCCACCTCGAAAAACTCGTCCAGGACGGGCACCTCCGGGAATATATCAAACAGGAGGAAATGGTCAACCGAGCACAGCAGCGCGCTCAACCCAACAATGACCAGGAGAGCGGTGAACCGGCGGGTACCATCAACGTCATCCACCTAGCCCCCGCCCCAGGCAGAGAAAGCGCCCAGGCTCGGTCAGACGCCAGGAGAGCTGCCCATGGCAAGCAGGTGATGTCGGCAGAGTGGGAAAGCGCCTCGAAGAGGGTTAAGAGGGAAAAGCCCAAGATTTGGTTCTCAGATGAGGACCTGAAGGAAGTCGAGCTCCCCCACAATGACGCCCTCATCCTCACCCTGCGGCTGAACAATTACACTACCAAGCGCGTCCTTGTGGACCCAGGGAGCTCCACCGAAATTGTATACTATAGCTGTTTTAAACAGCTCGGCCTGCCCGAATCCGCCCTGCGGGAGGCCCATGTCCCCTTGATAGGGTTTAGTGCCCAGCCAGTGTACCCCAAAGGCAGGATCTCACTTGAAGTCCGGGTCGGAGGCGCAGTGAAGGTAGCAGACTTTATGGTGATAGATGCACCGTCCCCTTACAATGTGATATTGGGACGAAGTTGGCTGCATGCCATGGAGGCAGTGCCATCCACCCTTCACCAAAAACTCAAGTTCCCTTTAGAAAAGCCTGGGGGAACGATCGAAATAGTAACTGTGCGTGGAAATCAGCAGATGGCCCGAGAATGCCTCGTGGCCGTAACGCCTGGGGAGGAGGAACCGAGACGAGTGCATATGGCCGAGCTCGAAGCCGAGATCGAAGATGTTGGGCGGACAGCAGGGCAGAAGAGCATAGAGGACCTCACCGAGGTCAGAATCAATCCCGAAGATCCGGAGCGCTACTTCCTGCTGGGTAGCCAGCTCCCCGACGCTGAGAAGGCCGAGTTGCTAGACTTCCTTCTCCTGAATAAGGATGTCTTCGCCTGGACTCCATATGAGATGCCTGGAGTTGACCCCGAGATCATATGTCACAAGCTGAATGTGAACCCCGGGCACAAGCCTATAGTGCAGAAGGCTCGCAGAACGGGGACCCCACAGACAGAGGCGATTGTAGAAGAGGTGGATAAGCTCCTCGAAGCTGGGGCAATCCGCGAGGTACACTATCCCCAGTGGCTAGCCAACACGGTGGTTGTAAAGAAGAAGAGCGGCAAATGGAGGGTCTGTGTAGACTTCACCGACCTCAACAAAGCTTGCCCCAAGGATAGCTTCCCCCTCCCAAAAATCGATCAGATGATCGACGCCACCTCGGGGCATGACAGGATGAGCTTCTTAGACGCCTACCGAGGTTACCATCAGATCCCTCTGCACAGATCTGATGAGGAGAAAACTGCGTTTATCACACCTCGAGGCATCTACTGTTACAAGGTGATGCCCTTTGGGCTGAAAAACGCCGGAGCGACATATCAGAGGCTGGTCACAAGGATGTTTCGGGACCAACTCGGGAAAACGATGGAGGTCTACATTGACGACATGGTAGTCAAGTCCAAGGAGTCGCAGAGCCACCTAACAGACCTGCGCCAAACATTTGCCATCCTCCGAAAGTTCCAGCTCAAACTCAATGCCTCGAAGTGTGCATTTGGCGTCGGCTCCGGCAAATTCCTGGGGAGCCTGGTGACACGGAGAGGGATTGAGGCCAATCCGGAGCAGATCGCAGCCATACAGGCTATCCAAAGCCCCACCTCGGCCAAGCAGGTCCAGAGACTGACGGGGATGGCCGCTGCACTCAATCGCTTCATCAGCCGCGCCTCAGACAAGTGCCGTCCATTCTTTCAGCTACTGAAGAAGAGTTCCAAGTTCCAATGGACTCCAGAATGCGATTTGGCACTAGAGACGCTCAAAAGGTACCTCTCCTCACCGCCTCTACTGTCCACTCCGTCGCAAGACGATTTTCTCTATCTCTATCTTGCGGTCTCGGACCATGCGGTGAGCTCGGTGCTGGTTCGAGAAAGCGACAAGCAACAGTACCCTATCTATTACACCAGCAAAACCCTGCTCGATGCCGAGACCAGATATCTACCTCTTGAAAAGCTAGCACTAGCACTGCTCAGCGCCTCTCGCAAGCTCTCCCATTACTTCCAGACTCACACGGTGTTAGTCATCATGGAATTCCCGCTCAAGTCCCTCTTCCGCAAGGCGGACTTTTCTGGCCGAATCTCCAAGTGGGCCGTGGAATTGGGTCAGTTCGACATCCAGTATCATCCCAGAACGGCAATCAAGGCACAGGTCCTGGCGGACTTCGTCGTCGAATTCACCTCTCCTAGTTCGGCACCGACCTCGCTCGATACCGAACTGGGGGACTCCAAGGGCAGCAATGAAGGTAACGCCAAGACTAAGGAAGACCAATCCTGGGAAAAATTTCTGGAGTCAGCCTGGAAAATCTTCGTTGACGGATCGTCTACATCCAAGAGGGCAGGCGCCGGCGTCGTCCTCCAATCCCCAGAAGGGTTAGTCATAGAGCAAGCACTAACCCTCAACTTCAAAGCATCAAACAATGAAGCAGAATATGAAGCACTGATCGCTGGTCTCGGCAGTGCGAGAATACTGGGGGCACGGAGGGTGGTGGTCTTCAGCGACTCCCAGTTGGTGACGAGCCAGCTGAGCGGGGACTACCAAGCCAGAGACGAAAGAATGGTGGCCTATCTAGCCCATACCAGGCAGCTCCTCTCCCAGTTTGAAAAAGTTGAAGTCAGGCAAGTTGGTAGGGAGTCCAATCGCCATGCAGACGCCCTGGCAAGCTTGGCCTCGGCTGTAGAAGCTGGAAAAAGAAGAACGGTCGATGTAGGGACGCTGGAAAAACCGAGCATAGAGCTCCTCCCAGTTCGGCAGGTTCTGTGCACTGACCTCGGTCCAAGCTGGATGGATCCGATCATGGCGTTCCTGAAGGAGGACAAGCTCCCAGAAGACAAGAGCGAAGCCCACAAGGTCAGAGTAAAAGCAGCTCACTTCTGGCTATCTCCAGATGAAAAGCTTTACAGGAAATCCTACTCTGGACCATATCTCCAATGCGTCCATCCGAGCAAGGTAGAGGATTTTCTATTTGAAATTCATGAAGGGATCTGCGGTAGCCACATCGGTGGAAGATCGCTGGCCTACAGAGCTATTAGCCAGGGCTACTGGTGGCCCTACATGCAGAAGGATGCCCAGATCTACGCCAGAAAATGTGAGAAATGCCAAAAGTTTTCCCATTCCCTCCACCAGCCAGCTCAGGACCTGAGCCCAATCTCCAGTCCATGGCCCTTTGCTCAATGGGGGCTGGACATCGTCGGACCTCTCCACCGAACCCCGGGAAACAAAAGATGGCTAATGGTGGGCACCGATTACTTCACAAAATGGATTGAGGCAGAGGCCTTATCCTCCATCACCGAGCTTGACACAAAGAATTTTGTATGGAAAAACATTATCACACGATTTGGGATCCCCAGAGCTCTAGTCTCGGACAACGGAACCCAATTCGATTCAAAATTCCTCAGAAACTTCTGTCAGGAGCTCGGCATCAGAAACCTTTACGCAACCCCTGCATACCCACAGAGCAATGGGCAGGCCGAAATCTCGAACAAAGTAGTCCTGGAAGGGCTGAAGAAGAGGCTTGACAAGGCTAAAGGCAGGTGGACGGAGGAATTGCCAAGTGTCCTCTGGGCATACAGAACCACCCCGAGACGATCCACTTCGGCCACCCCTTTTTCGTTGGCCTACGGAATGGAGGCAGTAATTCCTCTTGAGGTCGGCCTCCCGACCTTGAGAACAAATCTCTTCGATCAAGGGCAGAACGAGATGAACCTCGCCAGAGAACTCGACCTTGCCGAGGAACGAAGGGAAGCAGCATCCGTGCGCCTGGCCGCCTATCAGCAGCAGCTTTCCCGAGGGTATAATCGGAAGGTCAAAGAAAGGAGGTTCTCGGTTGGAGAACTAGTCTTAAAAAAAGCACTCCCAGCAGATAAAGATCCTAATGAGGGCAAACTTGCGCCGAACTGGCTCGGCCCCTACAAGGTGGTCTCTGTCTCAGGAAGGTCGGCCTACAGGCTTGAAGGGATGGATGGCAAGGAATTGCCACGGCCATGGAACGCTGCCCACCTAAAGAAATATTATTTCTAGTTGTATTCAAGACAATTGATCAATAAAGAAGAACCTTTTGACACAGATTTGCCTTGTATTTCTTCGATCCCCGCAAGGATCCGGCCCTCGCGCCATCCTCTTTGAGTTCGGTCGTAGGACCAACTCCGCAAGGATCCGGCCCTCGCGCCATCCTCTTTGAGTTCGGTCGTAGGACCAACTCCGCAAGGATCCGGCCCTCGCGCCATCCTCTTTGAGTTCGGTCGTAGGACCAACTCCGCAAGGATCCGGCCCTCGCGCCATCCTCTTTGAGTTCGGTCGTAGGACCAACTCCGCAAGGATCCGGCCCTCGCGCCACCCTCTTTGAGTTCGGTCGTAGGACCAACGCCACAAGGATCCGGCCCTCGCGCCATCCTCTTTGAGTTCGGTCGTAGGACCAACTCCGCAAGGATCCGGCCCTCGCGCCATCCTCTTTGAGTTCGGTCGCAGGGCCAACTGACCAAGAGACGTCCTCTGGGGCGTCTGTAAAGCTAATGATCCTAAGTCGCGAAACTCGGCCTACCCTAGAGTCTCACCTAGACCGTGGGAGCACGGCCTCAACTAAACCCCGGCACGTGAGTCGGGGGCTCGCCACCGTTTCGCCCTGGGAACCTCCCCCTCAAAAATATGCCATTAAGGCCTAACCTTCGGTCAGACGGCAGCATGACTCGCTTGCTTGCTAAAATTCAAAAGTGGGAAAGGGACAACCTAGTCTTCCGAGACTGGAAAAGGTCTGTCCGAGGCAGGCCCTTCCTACCGACCTCATCCACTTGGCAAAAATTTTGGACATCACCTCACATCAGAGCATCCACAGACCATTGCAAAAGAAGAAGCAAAGAAGGGAAACAGCAAGATGGAAAAAGAACTTCTTTTCAGTAATCAGGAAGTATGATTACATGATCTCTGTGCACTTGATAAAGAAAATTCCTAAAAAGTCTACTCCTTGGGCGCCGCCTTGTCGGTCTCCAGCTCTGGAGGTGCACAAGAAGTGGGGGCATCACGAGCAGTTGAAGGAGCTGCAGGAGGAGCCTGGGCCGCCTCAACTTCGGCGGGAGTCGGAGGTGGAGGAGGAGCCTGGGCCGCCTCAACTTCGGCAGGGGTCGGAGGTGGAGGAGGAGCGCCTTGGACTTCGGCGGAGGTCAGAGGTGGAGGAGGAGCGCCTTTTACTTCGGCCGAGGTCGGGGGCGGAGGAGGAGCGATGGGGGCATCGGCCAGAGCCTCGGAAGGGTTGGAGCCTGGTTCTGGCTCTGAGCCCACTGCTGCAGGTCGAAACTGAGGAAGATCCGAGAAGATGGGATGGTCCTCAGAGACCCCATATTTGAGTAGGGCCGCTTTGCACCCCATCTCGTACAGCACCGAGCTCAGATTTGTGATCTGAGCCGCGTACTCCTCCGAGGCCCAATCCACCCCGTCCTGGTAAGCCTTTGTAGCTTGGTCTCGCAGGATGGATTCGGCCTCGGATCTCTCCTTCTTGGAGGCCTCGAGCTCAGCCTCTTTATTGGCCAGCTCGCCTTGCTTCTCGGCGACCTCGGCATCTTTCTTCACGAGCTCGGCCTCCCTCTCGACGAGCTCAACCTCCAGCCGGGACGCCCTCCTCGCCTTCTCCTCTGCGGCGCCCCTCAGGCTCTTATTCTCACCCCGCAACTTAATGATTTCAGCCTTCGCTGCTTGCTGATCCGTTGCGTGTTGGGCGATTTTCTCCCCCACCTTCTTGAGTTCGGCCGCGCCGGCCTCCAGCGCACTCCCCAGCTTCCTCTTCTCCTTCTCTAGCCCGTCAATCTGGGCAGCTCTTTCCACCTCCCTCTCCATCAGTACTTGGAGCCTCTGCGCGTTCTGTGAAAAGAAATAGAAACGGTGAGAAGGTCGGATCAGGTGGCTAAGAAGTGAAAATTTTAGAAATAGCGAAGAAAAGCTACCTCGAGCGACGCCCTCAAGGTATGATGGATTAAATTCGGAGACCGGACTCTCCTGTGCCTCTCCATATCCTGGGGGAGGGCGCATCCCCGGGCGAGAGCCATGACCGACTCCCAGCTCGTCCCCAGCTGCACACCCACCGTCATCGGCTCGTTGGGGTTGAGGTCGAAGTTGGGCCTCCAAGGAGCCGGCGTGGACTGCTGGGGCTGCGGATCCTCCGACGGATGCCTCCCCTCTGCGCCCGCCAGACGGGACCTCTTCTCGGGAGGGGGCCTCTCGCCCTCCTTTCCGGCAGCCTCGGACCGAGGCCGGGCCTCCTTCTGCGGCGGAGGAGGCGGGGTCTCCTTCCCGGGTTCCACCACCCGTGGCCTGCTTTCTCGGAGCGGACGAGGGTCCTTCGTCTGCCGAGCGGCCACGGAAGACTCCCCCGACCTCCCCTTTGAAGGCTTGGCCGAAGAAGCGCCTGCCGCGCCCGACGAGCTAGAAAAGGCGGCCGGGGCGGATCCCTGGGCGGCACCTGCACCGCTGGGGACGTTCTTGGAGGCTTCCGGGGCTTTGTCACCAAAAATCAGGGCCCCCAGGTTCTTCAAGGGTAGGCGCGGCCTCTCCATTTCTTCTTCTTCTGCTTCTCCTTGGTCTCGGAGAGGACTGTCGCCAATAACTATCGGGTCCCGAGGATCCGTGGCTTGACCGTCTGTCTCGGCAGGGTCGGGTCCGACTTCCCCCGGTGGAGCAAGAGGAATCTCGGCAGTCTTCCTGGTGTAAGACTGATACCGAGGTTTATACCCCAGCAAGGAGAAAGCGGCTCGGTCGTAATGACCGTGGTAGCGCTCAATCCTCTCTAGCCACGCGTCGTTGCGCTTCCACTTGTCGAAACCGGCCTCTCTCCTCCTCTTCTGAATGCCTACACGGAAAAATGGGCAAGGACATCAGTTCGGCATAATAGCAGGCAAAGGCAAAATAAGCTTAAACCTAGAAGGGTGGGCATTTACTAGGGGGTGTCCCAGGTTTTCGTGGGACCTGGATCCTCCGGTCCTCCTCGGTCTCGGTCCCCCTGAACTCCCAGTTTCCCGAGATCAAAAAGCGGTCATCTCTGGCGTATTTGGTGGAGTCCTCCAGGGAATTCACCATGGGACGGCGCCTGGCCTTGACCCGAAGGTAGTAAGCGTCCTCGACCCCCGCGGCCTTGCAGATATCGTAGACATCTTCTAAATCATGTACGCCGAGACCGATGTCCAAGATCCAGTTCAGCTGGGCCACGCCCATTATTATTTTGAAGCCATTCGGCATTAGCTGGAAGGGGCAGAGGTTCCACGCGTGGAGACAGGACCGGAGGAGTGGGTGGATGGGGAATCTTACCCCCCCTTCGCACACAGCCAGCAAAGGGAAGGGCATCCATTCCTTATAGGTGACGAAACCCTTGACGGAGCCCTGGAAGACAAAGGGTTTCACCAGGACATCCTCTGGGATCCTAAAGTTCTCCCTAAAAGCCTCTAGGGCTGCAGGGCCCTCTAGCCAGTGGCTGTATATTCCCATTTTCTTGAAACAGAAGAGAAGGAAGAAATAGAAGAAAGGGAACGAAGGCTGGGAAGGCCTAAGGGATTAGGAATCTCAGAAATCGCAGAAGAAAGAGAAATACAGAGAGGAGATGAAGGCAAGAAGCATAACTCACAGGAAAAGCAAAGAGGACTGCAGAAGACGGAAGGGCAAGGAACGGGAAGCAGAGGGCGAAGAGTCTCCGAGTTCGGCGGTCTTCTGGGTTGGACAAAGTTGCAGCAGAGTCTCCTTCAAACTAACAGCTAGGGTAAAAGAGAAAGAAAGAGGAGCGGGCCCCTTTTTATAAAGGAGCGCCCCCTCTTGATTACCGCATGTCGCGTCGCTTCGACTTCGGTGTCCTACCAGACAGAAGGCTCCACGTGGCAGAGACGATAAGTATTCCGCCATGCCTCTAGTACGACATTAATCGCCTCGGGTATGCGAAACGGCGCTCTCCGTATCCGCTGTGGCAGGGCAATCATGACGCCCTATTTATTGCCTAGGGCAGGTGAAGAGGCGCCATAATGAGGATATTCCTAAGGCGGGATACGAAAAGACAGCCCCGTCACATCCAAGTCTTAGCTCCCGACCTCGGAGAAAGCCCGAGGTCAGGGAGCTAGGGGGCAATTGTGTGGGGTCATTCCGTGATCATGGAATTAAACGGGGCCACCATCCAGTCTCGGTAACCCGTGATCTCGGTGCCGCCAAGTTCGGCTGCATCGCCGTCTCGGGCAATTATGGAGCGGGCCCCAGTGATTACGTCACGAGTCCCAACTGCGGCCTCAGCCTCGACCGAGCTCGACCTCCTTTCATTCAATCATAAATGCCGCCATTAATGCACTGCCAAAACAGGATCGGCGGTCTGACAACAGAATGGGCTCCGGACCTACGCGAGGAGCAAGCCATATCTACAGTCATATCCATAGGCGAGGAGGGCTGGTCCGATGGGACGTCCCCTTTTTACCTACCCCCACTCAGGAGATGAGAGTACGTTCAGATGGGACTCCCGTCTCCTCAGGAAGACAGTCCAATGATGACTTCTCCACCTATATATTGCATGAGAGAATCCATGAAAGGTACGCACACGCATAATCTCTCCCTCCCAGAACTCTTTCTCTCCACTCTCTCAGTCCCTGCACTAACTTAATCGTCGGAGGGCCTTCGGCTACCCACAGCCAGGGTCCCTGACCGTTGTTCTTTTCCTTTCAGGTCATCGAAGGCTCGATCCATTCCCCTTACCTCCCTCAAAACCTTGCATCAGGAGCTTAATCCTCCATTAACTAAGTCCGTAATTTTTAGGCACTTACAGGTGTGATAGCATAGCATCCCAAATTCAAGCCAGTCAGACTAACCCAACCACTATATCAATGAATTGCAAACCCAATGTCCATTACCGACTCATTTTCCAATCTTTCCATCTTCATTTCATGAAATTCAGAACGGTTATGAAAGACCCACTCCCACCTGCTTAATCACCATACAAAGTCACATCCACCGCAAAACCCCACTTATCTCACCACATGTCCCCTCTTCACCTCAAAACTACCAAAACAGCCCTCAAAAGAAACCCCACAAATGCAAACCTCAAATCACCAAAAATAACACCAATCACCACATTAAAACAAGAGAAAAACCCAACACAAGACAACTCATAATCACCAATCCTATTTATCTATCTATCGATTAAAGATCGCATTTTTGAAGCCCCTACATGATTAAATTCAAATAAGACGGAATTTGAACACAGTCCAACCGAAAAACATAGAAAAAGAAAAGACATATGCTAGAATCCGATAAAGATTGAAAATTTAAATCCTAAGGGCCTGTTCACTTACTAGAATTCCTATAATTCTTGTCTGGGGAATTCTTGAATTCCTAGACAAGGTGGAATTCCAAAATCCTCCTAAGGGCATGAGAATTTTGGAATTCCACCAAAATGCAAAGAAGGAGGAATTCCAAGAATTCCTAAAGGTTATCATGTGCTGGAATTTATAAATTCCTGTAAAGAAACATGGAATTTGAAAATGCAAGGGGACATGATGTCACATCATGTCCCCAAAAACCCCAACCACTGGAATTCCAGTCAGGAATTCTAGTAAGTGAACAGGCCCTAAAAGAAGGGAAACAGTGGCATTGGAAGCGAGTTGAATTGAAACGGACCTGAGATGGAGCCTGGAATGGGAAATGGGAAGGAGAAAGAGAGAGACGGAAGAAGCTAGGGTTTGTTTGTAAGAGGGAGGTGGGTAGATGAGGAAGAGAAGGTGAGAAAAGGGAATTAGAAGGAAAAGAAGAGAAGAGGAGTCGTTTGTTGCAAGCGTGGGTAGGTGAACCAACGAACGGTACCTCTTTTTCTCCTCTCTCTCTTTATATTTGACTGGGGACTTCGTAGAAGGAGGGAGAATGCGAGATGGTTTTCAGTTGAGACCGATTAATCTCCGGACCCAATCACCTATCGCATGGCAGTTGTTGTTCCTTCATCCTAAATGGATCAATGAGAGTACGCCACATCATCTAAAAGTTTAGTTAATTTTCTTTCATCTAATTAAAATTTTTGAAACACGTAAGGGATTGTTATTGTTCCATTCATGACAAAAGTATAACAACTGCAATAGGTGATCCGGATTCTTTTTCTCATAGAGGTGTCAAATTTAACCATTAAAAATAACGATAATAATAATAATAATAAAAGATTTTAGAAGTTGGAGCGCTATCATTTCTTCCATCTAAAGTACGAAATTGATTTATAGAATTAGATTAGAGGTTCCACCTTTTATATGTGGGTCATTTATTTCATCACCTTAATTAAATTGCTTCAATAAATATTAATTACAATTTTTTTTTCCACTTATGGGGTGGGGTAAAAAGTTTTTGAAAAACATTCTTTTGTTGCTGTATTTCAAACCAATTTGGCTACACCAACATTATCATGTGCCTTGTATAGAAAAAATATAGACAACATTTTGTTGTTGGATTGCAAGATCGTCCCAAAGAGAGTCCCTCAACAGTGCGGTAAACATTAACCACTCACAAGCTAAATCAAAATCAAGGAGGATATATGTACTTGGTTGTGTTTGGACTAGATGGCTAACAATGATAAAATGCATATGATTTTTCCTACTCCTTTTTTCCACCTTGTCACCTTTGATAGAAGTGGGACTGGCTAATGCACTTGTATTTAGTTTGCCAAAATCAGGGATGTTCATGGGCTAGGACAACACAAGACGATGCTTGACCACTTTCGCTCATTTATATATCAGGCCCACATTCGGCCCCACAAGCCTAAAACTCAAATCAGGCTAATCCCTTATAGCAAAAATATATACACCCTTTGGACTTGTTTGTTTGCATTATGATACATATAATTGAATACATAAGGTTCCTACCATAAAAAAGTAGATGGAAAATGAATAAACAGGCCATTATCCTTATAATTCATTTCTCATCTGCTTTTGATTTTATTTCTATAAAAGAAATTATTATTTGATGCCCATTTTACAAATTTCACTTCTAATCTTCATTTTTAACCACTTAAAATATGAATCTACTATATTAAATTTATATGTATTTTAATACAAACAAATAGCCATTTGTGTTCAACATATAAGGGGTGGACGTCACACACAGAAAATTGAGTTTCTTGAGTGTTAATGCCTTACGCCTAGAAGTGGAAAAAGACAAACTTCCAATTCATGTAGACCCCAAATATAAAATGTCACATTGCAATTAGCTACCCAAAAAATTGTGTGAACCTAAAATTTTCGATTCCAATGAAGGGAAATATGTGTTCACTACTTCCCTTCGTCTGGCCTCTCCCTTTTAGTTAAATGAAAATAACATGTACCTGAACCAAAAAAAAAAAAAAAAAAAGTGGGTACAAGTGCATACAGCCGAACTATGCCATGGGCTTTTGTCCTGACAATAAGGTCCTCAGATGGCCACCAGCATTTGAAAATACTAGTGTAAATACATGTTCTACTCATGCAGATAATCCCAAAGTCAATGACTTTTTATTTTTTATTTTTTTGCTATTTGAGGTTTCCGATCCTTTAGAGCCGGATAAACTCACTTGTAACCCCAGTGTGGTAGTGCAGTTTCGAACCTAGAACCTTTGGGTGCAAACCGTGGTTCTACGCCAACAAAGCTACACTTTGGAGTTACATATATGTTATGTAAAAAAGTCTTGGATTCACAATTGTGCTTAATGCAATATTAATATGATTATGGTACAATATTTTGTCATATTCTTTTTCTTTTTTTTTTTTAAGATCTGTATATGCTTTGAAAATTATTATTTTTTATAATCTTAAACATATTTTATAATTAGCCTATTTTTTTTCTTTTTACAACTAAGAATGGAAAAAATTTGAGATGTCCCCCATGATTATGAGATTAATGTTACATGTGACAATGGTGGTGAGCATTATTTAGAAAAGCATCATAACCCAATTGAGAGAGAGAGAGAGAGAGAGAGAGAGAGAGCTCCTATAATTCATTTTCTGATATAGTCAATTTCAGAGAGGGGCCTACCTAGCTGTGTGGGTCAAATAGTTTTGACCAAGAATTTGGCTGACTTATACCAGTGGCAAGACCTGATGACTGCTCAACTGTCTCTTTTCTGATGAATAAATACATTTTATCCTCAAATTCTCATTAGAAATTCCTCTATTCTTACGCCCTTTTCCAATAGGAAAGTTCGACTATTGAGTAAAGGTAAAATAAAGCACTGGAACCATATGATTGGTGTTAAGGCCAAAAACATATCCAAATTAATGGATCTTCCCACTAACTAAAAGGAGCTGACAAAATGGGGGATGGTAAAACCCGCCACCATATCTGAAAACCAAAGAGCCCTTCAACCACCTCACCGGCCCTTCCATTATTTTGCACTTGTATAATTGTGGCTACTTCATCGACAGTTGAGATGTTTTACATGTGTGCCTTGCGGTACTCATTATGCGGCTTTTGTTTTGTTGAGTTTTGAATTTCTAAACATTCTAACCAAAGTCTCCCCGTCAGAGAAGCCAATATTGAAGAAGGAAAAAGGTGAAAAAAGGATGAACATTCATTCACAAATGACTACCAAATGGTCTCAAGACAAGTGAAAAGAGTGGCACTAGGAATTGATTCTTGAGCAATAGGGTGGCATGCAAGCGCTGATGGAACCAGGGGGTTGGTAGGGGCTATGGCCCCCCAAAAATTTCAGAATCCCACCTGGAGTTTTAGAAAAGTTCATGGTTCCAAAGAAAAAAAATTAAAAAAAACTATATATTTCCCCCCTCCCTGCAAGGAAGAATTCATGGGTCCGCCTCTGCATGGTTGGTTGCCAAGCAACTGCTTGTTACTGTCTTAAATAGTTATAAGACTTGATTTGACGTGTTCCACCAGTCATAGGGCTTTTGGTGTAGTGGTTACGTCCATAATATTTGGTATTGACTCGAAAAGGGCTACTTGGAGTAGATCGTGAGTCGTCTATAAAAATTTAAGAAAATGGCTACCTACCACCAGAGTTAAAGCCGCCGTGGGGAGGGCAACTTGGTTTAAAGTGTGAGCTGTCCCAAGAGGTACTCGGCAGTGGAAGCGCCGTAGTCTGTTACGATCCTAAATAGTTATCAGACTTGATTTGATGTGTTCTATCAGTCTTAAGGCTTTTGGTGTATTGGTTAGGTCAATAACACTTTGGAACCCCTTTTGCAACCTCTTATTATATATATCGTGCGCATGGATCTCAGGGCGCATGTCACCTAGCAGGGCCCACCTAGTCACAATTTAAATGGGCCAAACACACCCATTAATTGAATGTCATCGGTCCCATTCTCCACACCGATTCCAATGGAACTGGCCATTGGATCAACTATCATTTCTTTATATTATATAAAAATATTAAAATTATGGGCCATGGATCAAGGGATTAACATTACCTGACGTGTCAGGAAATTTACATAAAGGTATGGCCCATCTAGGTCTGTCGACCCCACACATTTCCCTGCTTGGTGGGGCCTAGATGGGTCCATTAGCGGGGATGCATAAGGGACCCAACCTTTATATCGCGCATGGGGCTCTGTACACACAAGGATGTAGGGCCTACTTGGGTCCCCACATGGGGATGGGATGGAGGGGGATTTCAAGATCTACTTGCACCCCTCATCTCTGCAAAAAGTGTGCATTTGATCTAACGAAGTCCAGTCCATTTGCATGGGTACAAACTCGGTTGGATCCATAAACTATACATGAATCTTTTTATTCACTCGGATGGACATTAGGTGGGCCCCATTAGGGCAGTGCACAATTCACATCAGGCACACTTGATAACTACTCTATGTGTTTTCCTCGGAAGATGAAAATAATGTTAAGTTGAATAAGTTTTACTTGTTAAATGATGACATTTTACACAGTTCTATTATTTTGAAGTGACATTGCATCTTGTGATTTTTGCACCATGTTAGAGAAGTAATGCCTACAATTCTAGTGGAATGCATGTTATCGGTAAAAATACTCATCACACCCAAAAGTGCAAAATAGAAACCACAGATATTGAAGGTTTAAATTTTCATTTTCACCTAAAATAAAAACATCATAGAGATAGATAGAATGTGGTTGCATGCAAACATGGCAAAGTCCCTTTCATTGACATTGATAACTGATCCTACGAACGGACCATGCACCTAAAAATATACAATTCATAATCTACAAAGCAATTATATACTGATTTGAGTATTAACCTTCAAATTAGACCAATGGTGCGCAGTATGCCAAATTACACAAAAAAAAAAAAAAAAAAAAAAAAACCAAAGAAGGTGACTGATTTTCTGAGTTTATAACACATATTTTTATGTCATTTTCATTAACTTTTCTTTCAGATCACTCAAAAGAACATTCAATAGGATGTAGTTTAGAGAAAGAGCAAGAAAGCCTTGAAATGAATACGAAAGGGACTGAAGGAAGTCCAACTTATCAACTGATTCCTGACAATTTCTAATCCTGAGATGATATGTTCTTTGAGCTTGAAAAAAGAGTGAAGCCACTTTGTGGAACTATATATGGTTCTCAACTAAGCTCATTGAGTCCAACCCAACCGGGGCTGGTTGTGGGCTTAACTCAAGCTGGACCTAAAATTTTCCTTGGGAGGACCACTTTGTAATTCTTCTCTTGACGGACCAAATGTAAAAAGGACAAAAGAAAATTTGAAAAACTCCATTCTTCTCGATTGCTCTCTTCTCCGGTTCCACCTATGCCCAAATCCGAACCCGAACCCATTCGAGTGAAACCCCATAGACTTGAGTCACTTGATCCGATTTGTAGATTCCCTGTCTGAGTGCATTTTTTGTTGTTGAGTCTAGTTAGGTTGGGTACCCAAAACTTTTGAGTTTTTCTTTTTAAAGGTGCATACAATTTCGAAAATATATCATATGTATTGTATAGAGTGTATGCCATGTATTATACATTGTTATATATAAGTTGGGTACCTCAAAGCCTATGCCCAAATCGGACCCATATTCTTCATTTGTTACAAACCCGACCAAAACCCAAGTTCCATTAAGCCAAACCCAAAACCCAAATCCAACATTTGGTCATATTGGGCCATCTATCTGGTTATTGTGTTGCAAGGGCCTCACTCAGTTCATGGGATGTGTGGCCTGGCCTTAGGCCTACCCTACCCACTCCTTTTTCCTTTTTGTTCGTTTTTCTACTAAAACTTGAATATTCTTTTCTAAAGTTTTGTTTAATCAAACTGCATTTCTCTTCTAATCTCATCTGTGGGGCTCATCTTCAAATAGTCCAAATTATTATTTTGAAACTTTTGAAAGCCTATTACATATAAGGGCATCAAAATCTTCAAGTCAAACCACAGTAGTTAATTATAAACTAATTATTGCATCCTTTAGCTTGTGATACACATTCTTTTTCCTTTTTTTCTCAGCTAAAAATTGAAAAATGGTTTGAATTAACCATATGTTGAACAAATAATCAATCCCACAGCACCCCTAAACTGATTTCATAAAAAGTCCCACAGCACTCCTAACACTGATTTCATCAAAATTTTATATAATGCCACCGCAAAGAGTTTTAGGACTTGTAACACGCAATTTCTTAAGGTGGGACCCACCCATGAGAATAATTTGGCCTCTGCATTTCAATAATTTTTTTTTTTAATTTGGCCTCTGCATTTCAATAATTTATTTATTTATTTATTTATTTATTTTTATTTTTTTTGTGGTGTAGTGCACTGCCGACCAACTAAAACAGATCCCATGGTACCCAATTGTACTCCCTCCATTTATAGACATGTTCGATATTGATGTGGACCTGCCAGAACAGAACCCATTGAACCAAAGGGAAATTCTATTCGCACCCACTGGAAGTGATGAATACACCCACAACTTAAATATTTTTTAATTACTAAAATGCCCTCGGGTGAAAGGACGAAATTGCCCTTACCATCAACATCCGTCTTCCTCCTTTGGTTCACCAGCGGCAGTGGGTCTCCATCTCATCTTCTTCTTCTTCTTCTTCTTCTTCTTCTTCTTCTTCTCCTCCTCCTCCTATCCCTTTATCCATTCCCTTCTCACTGCACCTCTGCACTCCTTCTTCCTCATTGATTTTCATCTCCTTCATCATCATTTCTTCTAACTCTTTTTAATATAACATCAAGTCTCCTCCATTTATTGAACGAAGTTGGAAGTACAATTATCCCTACACCACATTGTATATTTAAAGTAGGCATTTGCAATATGGACAAGCAGTTGACGATCTACGAAAATGAGGTATATACATTTTGACTTCATTTCGTTCGTTTTTTTTTTGTTTTCTCGCGTCCTGCACGGCATTCTATAAGACGTGCAAAATTATATTACACGGCCTATATAGACAGTGCAAAATTATTCTGCACGGCCTATATATACCGTGCAATATAATTTTGCACCGCCCATATAAACCGTGCAGAATAATTTTGCACCGCCTATATAAACCGTGCAGAATAATTTTGCACCGCATATATAAACCGTGCAAAATTAATAAATGAGTGTGCAGTGCTAATCTATAAATTTGCGATATATTTGCAGGAGGTTGAATCAACCGGTGTCAGTGAGTGCCTTTTGGATTTTACAAATGTCTTCACCACTGACATGATATTCAGAAGTCGAGAGGGCCTAATCCAATAGACAAGGGATGTTGGAAAGAAACATGGCTTGGTAATTGTAATCAAGACTTCGGATGCTGGTGGAGATGGACGGAAGCCGAGAGTCGTTCTTTCTTGTGAGAGAAGTGGTAGTTACAGGAGTCCATCGAAGGTATTCGAGAAGAGAAATCCTAAAAAGGCAACGGGAACGAAGAAGTGTAGTTGCCCTTTTAGTTTGAAGGGTCGAAAGTTGGCAATTGACAACGATTGGATGTTAACAGTGGTTTGTGGGGTGCACAATCATCCAAACGCACAGCATCTAGAGGGGCACTCGTTTGCCGGGAGGCTTTCTGTGGAAGAAATCAACATTTTGTTTGATATGTCTAAGAGTTTAGTGAAACCGAGGAACATCCTTCGAACATTGAAGGAAAGGGATGTGCACAACACCACTACAATTAAGAGTATCTACAATGCTCGCCAGAAGTTTAGGGTGACAGAGATGGCCGGTCGATCACAAATACAGCAACTCATGAGGCATTTGGAAGAGAACAACTACATTGAGTATCACACTAGCAACGATGATACAGATGAACCTATTCTGGGCACATCCATCATCTATTCAGTTATTACGTGCATTTCCAGAAGTTTTGATAATGGATTCCACATACAAGACTAATAGATATCGACTTCCCTTGCTTGAGATTGTTGGTGTCACATCTACTCAATTGACATTCTCCGTTGCTTTTGTGTACCTTGAATCAGAGAGGGAGGCCAATTATAGATGGGCTTTGGAGAGGCTTAAGGAATTAATGGATGGATGCATCACGACCCGTGTGATTGTCACAGACAAAGAGTTAGCGCTGATGAATGCAATAAATGTTATTTTTCCGAATGCAGCAAACTTATTATGCAGGTGGCATATTTCTAGGAACATCTTGGCAAATTGTAAGAAGTGTTTTGAGACCAACGACAGATGGGTTGCATTTATCTCTTGTTGGAACACGTTGGTAGTCTCTCCAACTGAAAGCGACTACACGCAAATGCTAAGTGCTTTGGAACGGAATTACTGCGGGTATCCACATGCTGTTGATTATGTGAAGACCTCATGGTTGAATAAGCATAAGGAGCAATTTGTGGCTGCATGGACGGATCGGCATATGCACTTTGGGAACGTCACTACTAACAGAGCTGAGAGTGCACATGCAAAATTAAAGAGACACCTAGGCACATCGAGCTGTAGCTTTGATTTGTCTTGGCAGGTTATACATGCCTTGCTAGAGTTGCTTTTTACAGAAATAAAGGCTTCTTTTGAAAAGAGTTTGAACACCGTGCAACATAAGTTCAAACCGGCACTGTTTCGTGAATTGAGAGGATTTCTATCAAGGAATGCTTTGGATATAGTGTTAAATGAGTCGTTAAGGGCTAGTCATATTGATCCAGATACTACGTCATGTGGGTGCGTAATCCGACGAACTCATGGTTTGCCATGTGCACATGAAATTGCCGAGTACATAAGGGAAGGTTCTCATATACCACTGAGTAGTGTCCACCACTATTGGCGGAAGCTCAATTTAGAAGCCACTATGGTGAACGAAGCCCTTGAGTTGACCACAACTTCAGAGTTCGAGTTGATCACTAAGAGATTTCAAAGTAGTGATCAGAAGGGTAAAATATAAATTTTAAGAAAACTTAGAGAACTCGGTTGTCCTTCATCTACTTCTCTTATCGAACCAGACATAAAATTGAATACCCGCGGTCGGTCATCATCGAAAAGAAAGAAGTTGGATAGATCTACGCGTCGGGAACCATCTAATTTTGAATACGCACTGTCGATAAAAGATAGCGTTCCAGCTAGATTAAGCAATACAGTTGCAACGAAGAATAAGGAGAAAATGACTGTCCGTCGCACTCGGTCATGTACGTTTCTGCATTTGCTTCCTCAGTCTTTGGGCCCCTATATCCACACTATTAAGGATGTTGCAGCTGATGGTAACTGTGGATTCAGAGCGATAGCTGGTTTCCTAGGCCTGGGCGAGGATAAATGGATGCAGGTTAGAATGGATTTGAGCAATGAATTGCAGAGGCATCAAAATTATTATGCACTGGTCTATGGAGGAGAGGACAGGGTTGAGGAGCTGTATTACGCATTGTGTTACTTTGAAAGCAATCCTTCATTTGATCGATGGATGACAATGCCGGACATGGGTCACTTAATATCTTCATATTATAACGTTGTATTGGTCCTTCTTTCACTGCAGCAGTGCCTTACTTTCCTGCCTTTGAGATCATCCCCGATTCCATCAAGTTCTCACAAAGTGCTCGCGGTTGGTTTCGTCAATGGAAACCATTTTGTTCAGGTCTTCATGAAACCCGAATCACCCATGCCTCCTATTGCTACAAATTGGCATAGACACCACCATCCTGAAGCAGACGGATGGCAGCTCCCATATGCAAAGAGCATCGAGCAATTCAGAGAATTGATTGGAAACAGCGTCGCAACGCAGGAGTCGGTCAATCTTGACAGCGATTGATTATGTGTACTCTCCATTTGATGTAAAGAAACAGATTACATATTTTGTATTGGATGGCCAATGAATTCGATGAGGTCTTTATGTGTTTATATTGTGTATTAATTCATTCATAATATTCCAAAGAAGGTATTACTTTATTAACAACTGCTCGGTTAAACTTGGCTGTGCAAATGTATTCTGCACGGCAAATATGTTCCGTGCAAATGGATAATGCACGGGATAAAGTTGCCGTGCATAAACTATTTGCACAGTAATAAAGTGTCGTGCATACAGTATTTGGTCGGAACATGGTGGCCGTGCAGTGTGTTTTACCAATTATTCGGACGGAAACACATAACACACATATCCATATAAAAATACAAGTTCAAACATAAAAAAGTGTATCATCAAAACATCCATTAAAAAAATAGATACATCAAAAAATCAGGTGATCCATCCATACATATCCAAAAAACTTCTTACATCGCAAAAATGGTTAAACCCATCCATACATCCATACATTAATTTCCCATCCATACAGACTTAACAAAATAATAAGACCAAAAAAAAAAAAAAAAAAACCCTCATGCCATCATGTATGTGTACGTCGTCGGTACGTCACCGGCAAGCCATCCAGGATCTCGAGGGTGGTTTGGAGTGCCCGGTAATAGAAATCTGCAGGCTGTTCCGTTCGTGCAATCGCAGCGCGGAGATGGTCCCTCGCCCGAGTGATCTGTAAGAAACAATTAACTGTGTCAATACCTAAGATAAGTATAACAAATGGATGCATAATGTTTCGATAAAGTACAAACACTCACCACTCTTGGAGTCGGGTCAGCTATACCCTCATTAGGGTGATAGTGGGAATGACGTTGGGGGTTCTGTACTCGAGGGTGTGAAATCCTAAAAAACCACTCGAGGTAATCGGGTGAGCACTCCCATGCATGTTGCACTCGATGGCCGCGGTGCGCTAAGGACAATACATGATCCTCCTAAGTAACCCAGTACTGGTCTAGAAATCTGTAAGAGACCCTGTACTGTCCAGCAGTAGATCCCCGAGACGCACGAATGGGGGCGAGCGGTGCGGGTGGGATGGTCTGTACATATCCAAACTGTCGGAGAACCCTATGTGGATGGTAGGGTTCAATGACATCTAGCGCTCTCAAGCAACCACAGAAGAAAGATATCTGATGGAATGGATGATGAGCCCTGACACCAGTATACGGATCCCACTGGACCTGTGGCAAGTAAATGAAAGAACTCATTATTATAATAAAAATTTGTCCATTGAAAAAAAGTGCAACATTATACCAAGGACCCCATATGGGTGCTCACCTGACTCGGATGGAGGTCATCCAGCCTCTCACGCAACAGTTTTATGTTCTCCCTCGCAATCCCAGAATCCTGTCCAGCATTCCAGCGGCTCGCTTGAGGCATACCAGCGGTATATCCCCACTGGACAGGAGGACGGGTAAATGGGAAGTGCTCGTACACCCAAGACTGCAAAAGATACCAATTATTAATTATACAATTTAAAGGATCAATTACGATGGAACATGTATATGTATATGTATTACCGCGAGCAGTGTCAGATATCCAGCAATCTGTCGCACGTCTGCCCTCGTGGCGGTCCCCAATTGGCGATAAAGATATGCAAGTGCGGCAGCCCCCCATGCATAGCGACGGACCCGTGGCAAGTCCATAAGTAAATGTAGGTAGGCAATGGGGACTCGAGTGGCTGACTTATCGGCGAAGAGTGTGCAGCCTAACAAATACAGAAGATAGCCTCTAGCTGCACACTCTACCTGCTCAACAGACGACGCAGGACTCACCTCGCCGCACACCCGTTTGATCCAGGCCATCCTCACTACCCCACCACGCGCTACTCTCAACTCAGCTGACGCAGATGCCCTATCCACGCCCAGTCCACGCTCAAGTAAATCTACTTGATCAGTAAATCCCATACTAGTCGATGCCTGGACAGGCAGTCCCGTTACTGGGATGCCGAGGAGAGTACCCACATCATCTAGGGTGATCGTCATCTTACCAAATGGCATGTGGAAGGTATTTGTCTCGGGCTGCCACCTCTCTACAAAGCTGGATACCAGAGGGCTGGAGATATATCGGTAAGAAAGACGCTTCAAACCTGCCAATCCAGACTCCTCTATAATAGCATGAAACCGAGGAACATGGATATCGGCCCCATCCCCGGGCAAAGGTATGTACCAATCCTTCAGCCCTCGCCAATGATTGATACATTTGAGTGCCTCACGTTCCTGCACATTACAAGTATAAATCTTCATTAATATCTGTTATTATAGACTTCAACACATCTTATTTGAAAAATGATTAATTAAAACATTAAAAAAGGCAATTGTACCTCCCCGTCCCATATGGACAAGGCTACGTGTGTCCTAAAACTCATAAGGACAGATAGGTCGGCCGGACCGCCGGGGATAGGACCCTCCCTTGCCGCCGCAGCAGGAGGACTGGATGGCTGTCCCTCCTCGAAATGGGAATCATCCTCCCCTGGTGCCCCTGCAGGGAGACTGGACGGCTGTGCCTCCTCCTCAGAGGAATCATCCTCTGAAGAACTGTCACCATGCTCTTCTCCTGGTGCCGATGCACGGGGACTGGACGGCTGTGCCTCCTCCTCTGAGGAATCATCCTCTGATGAACTGTCAACATGCTCCTCAACCTGCTCCGGGAGTGGATCCTGTTGCACTTTTCGTCTTCGTTCAGACGCCGTTGGCCGTTGACGGCCGGCGGTCGAAGAACTCGCATGCACACCTCGGGAACGCGGTCTTGAGACACCAATCTTCGTCCGAACTCTCGATGGCTCGCTAGAAGAACTGGCCCGTCCCCTTGTCATCTGTGAGCTGGCACCAATACGGCGAGCTGGTCTTCTCGGCATTTCTTCCAATCTGTTAAAAATGAAAACCAATAAAAGAGATTATCATATTTTGTTGTACTGCTCGGTTTAAATAGACAGTGCAACATTGTTCTGCACGGCGAAATGGTACCGTGCAAATTCTGTTTGCACGGCTCAATGTAACCGTGCAAAATCTGTTTGCACTGTAATATGAATCCGTGCATATATATTCTGCACGGTTTACACTTACCGTGCATAAAATCCCTGCACGTCTCTGGACTGCCGAGCAGATCGCGAACAACTATTCATGTTTTCAAAAATGGAAAACATTGGAGTTCGAAACTATTCATGTTTTCATTACGGACTTCTTCCCTATTTGTTGCAGAGGTCTCACAACTATACTCTCTAATGCATAAATTACAACCTAAACAAATTTGCGAAAATTCTATGAAGAAGAAGAAGAAGAAGGGCTCTCACCTGTTTGAGTGTCCCTGCTGATGAAGAAGACGAAGAAGAAGGAACGCAGCTCACCAACCGTCCACGAGGGTGTGAGAGATCTGAAGTGGAGAACGTCGACGACTCCGAAATGGCCAGAAATTTGAAAACTCTGAACGAGGGAATGTATTCAGGCAATGGAACGAATGGTGAGCTTGGATGGGCAGTTTGGGGATTATGGTGGGTGAGCTGAGTAAAATCAAGCCAAAATTAGAATGGTTGTGGTGAGTTCAGCAAGTGGGTGTATTCAGGAGTCTTAGTGGGTGCATATAGAATTTCCCTGAACCAAAACCACACACTATCCATGAGGCTGCCATTCAAAGCTCATCTTCTCTCCTTCATCACCATCTCAATAAAAAAAAAAGCAAATTAAACAAAGTATCATGGATTCTCTGTCTACATATTCCGCCCAGACTCTAGGGCTATCTTGTTTTGACATGTGGCATAAAAAGCCAAGGAAGGGATTACAGACGTGCCACTCTGTATGTGTTTTCTCAGATCCCTATATTGGCTATTTGGCTTTGACATCCAATAGGCAGCACTGACCTAAAGTGGGGCCCACAACTTGAATCAGAACCGTTCACTCTCATCGTCATCTCCTTTGTACTAATTTAATTAGCTCTGTGGGGATTTGGACAACTTGGATTGTTGTTAACTACATTTGCAAAACTTTTAAGGCTTGTGGTGTTTCTCGATTGTTCTTTTCTTCGAAATATCTAGAACTACCCTGTTGTGGATTTTGATCTGTTTGGCGACTTGACCAATGCCAGAAAATGTTTGTTATTAGAGAGGAATATCTCCACCAACATTAACTAATTGATGTCACCCAATAAAAAGATTATGGTCTCTACCGGTAGTCTTGTAGTTGTTGATGTTGTTATTGTGGTCACCATCTACTTCCTTGTTCTAGAATTTTATATGTGATTTTCATTTTATTAACCTAAACCCATGAAAGTACTAAAACTTGCCTTAACACAGGTAGAGGTCCCAATAAAAATGATCTCAGACGAATATCAATTAACCGTGATTAAACTAGTAGTTAATCCTAATTCAGATTAAACAGTCAAACCACAAGAGAGAAAGGACACATGGATTTATTCGTAGAAAACCCTGCTTGGGAAAAAACCACGGGTCTTACCGTCTAGGCCAACAGACAACCAAGCACTATGTAAAACTTGAAGATTACAAGACACTTACAACCCTTCTCAGTTGTTGACTCAACCTAAGGACTGCTTCAGATCTTGTTGACTGCTCGTTACGAATCTTCACCGTGGTTGAACAAAAGAGTCTTCAAGAAAAGCGATGGAATTAGACCAAGACTTGAATCATCAGCGCAACAATAGAATAGATAGCCTTGGGGCAAAACAATGGATCTCTCTAACTCTCTCACACATGGATTTCTTCTCATTCAGAGTAGTAGTAGAGAGAAGAGATAAATAGCCCTTTTATAGAGAGTATTTCGTGTAGCAAGGGCTTCTTCAAACAGGTAACTTCCTTTCAAGAAATTAGTAAGAGAAGTTCGTCCAGATTTAGAATTCCTAGGTTCGCTCGAGTGGAGCTGGGGTTCGCTCGAGCGAATTGCTCTCTTGAAACAGACGTTCAACGCATTGCTTCATGGGTCTAGCGAACAATTCTTTGTGAGGGGTTCGCTCGAGCGAACCACTCTCTATCTTCAAGAACTTCATTCCAGAACTAACATGGGTCTAGCGCACATTTTGATGGGTCGAGCGAACTAGGTTCTGTTTGGTCCGCTCGAGCGAAGTAAGGTTCGCTCGAGCGACCATTGTAAACCTTTAGCATACAGACTCTTTGGAAGTTTTTCTATTTTAGACTCTGGCAGTCCTTTCCTAAACTCAACACATGATTAAAGAAACCCAGTTTTGTTCAATAACCTATGAATTAGCCAACTAAAATCTTTACAATCTCCCCTTTTGGCAATTCATGGACAAAACCCCTATTACATTAAAATCTACCCATCATTTCAACTCAAACTAAAATCATGACCAATCAGGATATAAAGTCTTTGGAGTACCTGCAGAAACTTTCACTTAAAGATCAAGTGTATAACGTCATCGAAAATAACTGCCCCTTTTTGTTCATAAATTGGCAAAGTGAATCAATAGGAGAACAAACCAAAAGCAACATAAGCGAAAGAGAAGATTGAGATAAAACTAAATGAAAAGTTAGCAACTGGAGGTCAAAATAGCAAATCTGAACAGATGATACCAAAACAGCAAATGTGAAGAAGTAGTCCAAAAGCAACTAATCAGTAAGCAGAAATAAACACATCAAAGAACAAGTAAGAAAAGAGATTCAACAGCAGGGTGAAGTCACTGCGGTCCCTATCCCATACGAGCCAAGAGCTCTGCAAGTGAAGCATTGACCTGAGCAAAATCCATATCAACCCATGTAGATAGATCTTGAACCTGACCTTGTGCAGCACCAATTTCTTCATCTTGGTTGCCTTCATCAGCGTGGGGTGCAAGAGGTATGTGTGCAGAGGACTAAGCAATAGTGCGGGAGTTGATATGATTCTTAACTTTAACGAAAGGCTCATTTTGACGGGCCGGGATCTCCTTGAAAGCAAGGAATTCAGTGATGAAAACACCAAATGGTAAGAGAGAATTCCTTTTGGCTATTAAGGTGCGGACAAGGACATGCAAAATCACCAACGGAATGTTGACTCTCTTCCCAGTGCCAATGCAATAAAGCAGATAATCATTCTGTTGTGCTACATCAGATGTATGACCTCGCGGTTCCAAATTGTGGTACACAAACCGGTTGAGAAACCGGTATTTAGCGGTGAGATTTCCATGCATTATAATACCTTTCGGCCAGCTAGTCGGAACATTGCAGATTGTAGTAGCCACTAGATCATATTCAATGGGCTCTAGGAGTTCATCAGGAATGGGATAATCAGCATTCTCCTCTTCAGGAATGTTGATGAAATCAGCAATATCCGAGACTGATGTAGTGACCCATTTTCCTCTCACATATGATTTTACCGAACTAGATTCCAGCACCTCCAAGTTGTAGTAAAATTCCCGAACCAAATCCACATGAATTTTCTCGGAGTCAAACTTCATCAGTGGGTACCAATCCTGATTAGCCAAACTCCTGCAGACTGCCTTGTTATACAATTCCTCTGCCACTTCCCTTTCGGATTCAATATTTCTGGTTGCAAACTGTTCATAATATTGAGTCGATTTCCCTAATGTAGGGAACCGAGTATGATCAAACGACGAAGAGGAGGAAGCCTCAGCATGAGGTCTCTTCTTTGGAGCCATAACTGTCATTGAAATCAAGGGATCTAATTAGCAAACATCCCCTGCAAAAAAAAATTTGGGTATCTCCACCCAACACCAAATATGCATAAAGACAACATCTCCAACCAAGCATAACAATACTCCTCCATCCACAATCAACCAATGTCCAATGCAACGGGAGAACAAGAAACAAAGTAGCAACATAGACCCATATCCACATTCACATATTTCCATCGAGATAAGTCTCCAGTTATGCCAACAAGTCTTCAGTCATTGAGCAAGACTCCACACATAAATCTCCTCCATAAACAGCAACATGAAATCCATAGATGTGCAAACGACATTCATCTAATTCCAATTTCATTCATAGAAAACACCATCAAATATCACCAAACACAGATACTAAGAAGAAGATGAAAGAGAGCATTGTGCAATAGATGTTGATGACAACCAAAGAAAATTTAAAATGAATCTCCTTAGAAACCAATCCAAAGTGAAAATAGGATGCATGCAAAGGATAAAGAAAATGCATGAAGTAGTATGCAAATGGGAATGAAAACCCTAACGAAAAGAAAGAACAAAAATGCACAATAGGCCAAGAAAATGAATTTTTTTTGCAGATAAATGAAAATAGACGACAAACAAATAAGATTTGATGAAGGAAGAAGGAAGAAAATACCTTGAGGAAGGAGATTAGGGCACATGGATGGTGGAGGATAAAACAGGGAGAAAAATGCTAGGGTTAGCAGAGAAGGGAGGAAGAAGAAGTGGGGGAAGAGGAAAACTCCCGCGATATTAATGCGTGGGGTTCGCTCGAGCGACCACTCAAGTTCGCTCGAGCGAACTGCCAAGGGTTTCAGATTTTTGAAAGCAGTGCGACAAAAATACTTTAACGTCTCATTTTAGGTCAAATCTCTCCATGAACAGTGAATAGATGCCACTGTAGAAATTTTGACTAGCTTAAGCACATAATGAAGAGGTGAACAATATGACCATAAAAAATAAAGAATAAAAAAAAAGTGTGCTCTACTCCCTTTAAATCTCCTCAAGATGAACTATTTATTGCTAGGGAGCACACCCATCAACAAAACAATTGAGCAAATGAGTTTCCCCTCTTTTTTTTTTGGTCGTAAAAGCGGGGACAGGCTAAAACATTATGGGTGACGTTCACACTAATGAACATGGTAGCCTTCTCCAAATGAAAATTACCAAATAAGTGGAAGCTTTCACACACATTCGTAGGAAGCCCTCTTCCTCTGGTTTAACTTTATTGCTACAATATCTCTCAAAAATAAAAACGGAGGTAGAAGTGAGAGAATTAATTCATGCAGTGCAAAAAATAAAAAAAAAGGTCATGTGACAATGTGAGTGTGCACTTAAACAAATAAAAATTATTGAGTGTAGGGAATAAAAGAAATCCCTAACGATTTATGCAAAGATTCAAACCGGGTTGCATCCAAAGGTTTTGTGAAGATATCCGCAAGTTGAGCGTCGGTTGGAATATGATGCAGTAAGTGTGAGGCCCCACCCCTTGTGGGCCCTCAATTTGAATTTGAATACTATTGAATAGTATATATTAGCTTATTATACTAATTAATGGGTTAGTAAGGGTAGCTAAGTATTTTCTTAAGTTTTAGTTAGATTAGCCTAGTTGTGTTAGTAATAAGTTAATAGGGGCCTTTTGCAATTTCTAGGGTTAGTTAGTGAGTTGGAGGCCCTAACTAGATATTAGTGTTTACTATAGGGGGGGTATTCATTAAAGAATCTTCTAGAAACCTCACCTAAAGACCAAAATGCCCTCTACCCTAACCCTAATCCTATACAAACTAGAAGGGTATTTCAGTCCCTAGCCAAACCCCTAACTTATAAATACTACACATTTCCCCAGGCCACTCCTTAGCTACTATTCATCTTCTTCACTTACCCTCTCCTTTCTCTCTTCTAGTCCTAAGCTCTGAGTTGGTTTTGTGCTTGAGAAGACCCTAGGAGCTGGGATTTCTTCCTACTTTGGCTTGGCTCTCTCTCTTTTCTCTCTCTCTACAACCTTTCATTTCAAACAAGGCAAGTGCAATATACATATTTAACATAGAATATATGTTTCTATTTCCTTGATTCTGCATTTTCAATTCAATTAATGTACATGTGCTAGATCTACCTATGAACTTAGTATTGATGGATTTTTGGCATTGATGGATGGGATTTACCCATTTGGAAGATCAATGGCCCGTTTAGTGTTGGATGGTAGTACATTGAAGTGTTTTTATGTTTTATATTGATTTGGTGATGTTTCGGCGAGATTGGAGGAGTTTTAATAAAAAATAGGTTGAAGGAGATGAAACCCAAAAATTTGGTTTTTTTGCAGATTTGCGTGTACCCGGTCAACCAACCTGCAGTCCGGTCGACCGAGCACACTAAAACTAGGAAAAACCAGGTCCCAGTTATTTTCCTGCATAATTGATAATTCAGTGTGCGCGGTCGACCGAGCCCTGCTCCAGGTCGACCGAGCACATGAGTTTTGTAGAAATTAGCTAAGAGTTAGATTTTCCCTTAGAACCAGAAATCTTGTGTATGCGGTCGACCAAGCTCTACTCCAGGTCGACCGAGCACACAGGATTTGCAGTGGAAATGACTGAGAGCTGGGACATCATTTTTTTAGGTTTTCTGTGTATGGGGTCGACCGCCCAGGCCAGGAGGTCGACCGGACACACAGGGAACCACTGAGAACAGATCATGTCTTCCAGGGCTGACCCAATCTTTTTCCCAGTGTACTCGGTCGACTGACCAGGCCAGGAGGTCGACTGAGCACGCTGCACCAGGGTCGACCTTGGGGTCAACATCTAGTGTACTCGGTCGACCAGCCCTGTGCCAGGTCGACCGAGGACACTATGTATAGTAATTTTTCAGTTTTCAGTATTCTGAAGATGTGGATGTTCGTGGGGCCCATTGACCATCCAAATGGACTTCCATTGATGTGCCAAGCCTGAGTCAAGGGTGTGGCTCAACCTTGACTCGTGAGGGACCACCAAGTAGGGTTTTTGGTTGTTTAATCTATGATGATTCGATCTTTAAACATTGCTAATGATGCCCGTAACCTCAGGAGCACCAAACACAGTATCCTTTGGCATCTGAGACTCCATTTAGAGATCAAATTACCTGAGATGGACTTTAACCTGAACGTGATCCAATACCTAGGTTGGACTATTGTTACTTTCCCTATTGATTCTCATGTTTGAAGTTCATACTTCACCTTTCTTATTACTGTCACTCTTATATCCTTACTGTAGCTGATAACTGTTAATTAAATGGAAATGGATGAACTGAACCTAGGATATCTTAGAGGTGACCCAATAGTGTGATTGGGAGAACAATGACTCGTGTCTGTGGCTAGGCGGGCCTTATTATGGCCTAAGTACGGATGTGTTATACCCGTAGAATTGGAGAGGTGTATTGTATTAGACTTATAACTCATTTGGATGAGAGTGGACTGTTTATCAGTAGAAATGGACTTGTTACCTTGTTTGGACTGTTTTAGACCAGGCCATGTGTTGATGGGCCTTGGTATGGATCCAACGAGTGGGCTTGGACTTGGATTATAATCCATGGACTGATTTGATATTGGAACCTCTTAGAGACATTGTTAGGATCTTGTTCACGCAAGGCAAAGCCTAGACAGACACAGACCTTTAGAGTTTTCTCGAGTCGGCATAGACATTCACTCGGTTGATTTAAGCTCAGCCTTTGGACTGATCATCACTGGTTGGAGCTATTTATGAGTGTTGAGTGAGCTATCATGATGAGCTATGTTTTGGACGGATGGTGTGGTACCGAATCCAGTCTCCCCGAGTGATGAGTGTGGTGAGACTGTTGAGTGTTTTGCGGGGTTAGTTATCCCCAGCACTAGTGAGATTCCCCGCCGCAACTGTGTTCAGTATGGGTGGGCCGCGACATAATATCCCGCGGTATCCAGCTTGTGTGAATGTGTCATATTGTATTAGACTAGATGCTATATTATCCTGATTCTATATGTTTGTTTTGCTCAACTGCCTAGATCATGTATCTTGATATTCCTTAAACTGTGTAACTGTCTCTACTCTTTTGATAGATATGTCCTATGTTACTTGTATATTGTGACTTGCCAGATCTTTAGATCTGACCCATCTTTGGTGCTTAGGTCTCGACCTCGAGTACGAGGATGATGCGCTTGCGCTCATAGAGGCGCCCGTAGTTGGAGATCTCGGTTGGGGGCCGGCTGACCCAGATGTCGAGCTGGAGGGTAGAGAGCCAGTACATGGGCATTGAGCGTTTATCTTTGTTTGGGCTTTGAGCGATTTTGTAGTGAGCTGAGTAGCAGTCAAATATGTAATTAAATTTCAATTGATACCTTTAAACTGGATTACAATTCCACTCGTATTTGATATATCATGATACCTATTGCTTCCGTCTCACTTATTATGCTTCCGCAATTTAACCATTGATATTATATTGTTCAGAAGTTTTAGATTGGACCTCACTACGGACCTACGATCTTGGAAGTTCTCGGATTTTTCGAGAAGTAGCGCGCAAACTTCGGATATTTTGACGACTTTCTCGGTATCCGGAATTGGGGCGTTACAGTGAGATTGTTCCTTCCTCTACTAGATCACGAATAAAATGATGCATAATATCTATATGCCTGGTGCGTGAGCAGTGGCAGATCCAGGATTCAAAATCACTTGGGGCACGATTAAGTAGTAGGGGGTCCGGGGGCAATGGGCCCGGAATTTTTTTTTGGGTTATTTATATGATTGCAAATGATTTTTTCTTCATGCTTGAGAAAAAACAATACACAAAAAAAGTAGTGGACCTTTTACATACACTAGCAGTAACTAATACATAGAAATGTGCAATCAAAGATAGATAGTTTGTAGATTTCCACTGCATTGCAAATCATGCATAGCAAGGACAAATAGTGTGCAGATTTACCCCAAACCTTTTATATGGAACAAATATAATATAATAATTTCAAGCAATAAAACAAGACATATTTATTTATCACAATTGTTCTCTACGAGTTTTCATTGGGGGGCCTTGTTCAATGTCACTGGGGCCCAAAAAATTCATTAGGGACCTTATGGAAAAAATTAGTGGGCCTCACCAAAATTACAAGTAAATCTTAGAAATCCACTGGAGGCCCAGGCCCCCAGTGATATATACTCCATCCGCCTCTGTGCGTGAGTGTTGGACTGGATTTTTGAAAATATCGATTGTGCTTTGGTTGTCACAAAAAAAAAAAAAAAAAAAACAGTCATAGTTTCTTGCTCAATTCCATAATCTTGTAGCATTTGTTTCATCCAAAGAAGTTGTGTGCAACAACTTCCTATAGCGATGTATTTAGCCTCAGCAGTCAACAAAGAAGTCGAAGTTTATTTTTTACTATGCCAAGCCACAAGATTATTTCCAACAAAGAAGCATCCACCATAAGTACATTTTTGATCATCAACGCATCCACCCCAATCAGCATCAGAGTATCCAACAATGGTTGTGTTGGTATCTTTTGACATCCAAATTCCAAATTCAGCAGCTCCACAGGTTTATTTTAAAATTCATTTCACAGCTTGAACATGAGACAACTTCGGTTTGGATTGATATCTAGCACAAACTCCAATACTGTAAGCAATATCAAGACGACTCGCAGTAAGATAGAGAAGACTACCTATCATGCTTTTGTAGGCTTTCTCATCAGAGTCCTGTCCCCTAACATCAAGACTGATTTTGGCGGTTGTACTCATTGGCGTCCTCGCATGCTTTGAAGATTGCATTCCAAATTTTTTCAGTAACTCTCTGGCATATTTTGGTTGAGAGATAAAAATACTAGACGGAGTTTATTTGATTTGCAGTCCCAAAAAGAAAGAAAATTCACCAACCATGCTCATTTCGAATTCACTCTCCATTTTTCCAGCAAACTTTTCAGCCAAGAATTCAGATGTAGATCCAAACATAATGTCATCAACATAGACTTAAGCAATGACAATGTTGTTCTTGTCTTGTTTGATGAACACTGTTTTATTGACGCTTCCTCTATTAAATCCAAGCTCAATGAGAAAAACTGTCAATCTTTCATACCATGCTCTTGGTGCTTGTTCCAAGCCATACAGTGCCTTTTTCAATTTATAAACAGGATCAGGAGAATGAGGATCTTCGAATCCTTTCGGTTGCTCAACATACATTACCTCATTCAAAAATCCATTAAGGAAAGCACTCTTCACATCCATTTGAAACAGTTTTATATTTAGAAAACAAGCAATATCAAGTAACAATCTTACCGATTCAAGTCTAGCAACAGGGGCAAAAGTTTCATCAAAGTCTATATCTTCAACTTGGGTATAACCTTGAGCTACTAGACGGGCTTTGTTCCTAATTACCTGACCAGATTCATCAGTTTTGTTTTTGAAGATCCATTTTGTACCGATGACATTTAAGATAGTGGTTCCAGGAACACGCTCCCAAACACAGTTTCTTTCAAACTGAATAAGTTCTTCATGCATAGCATTAATCCAAGAATCATCAACAAGTGCATCTTTAACATTTTTCTGTTCAAAAGTAGAAACATAACAAACATGACTGACCTCATCGCGTACCTATTTTCGTGTTTTCATTGGGGCTGGCTGAAACCTCACCAATAACAGTATCTAAAGGGTGATCTTTGATTACTTGATCTCGTTCCGATCGAGGGTGAACAGGTAGAGGAGATGCACTCTTCTCTTCAAAAAGCCTAATGATGTCTGGAACATTGCTTCAGAAGCATTTTTGCTTGGACTTTTCGGTTCAGCAGTTTCAAACTCACCTTTTTTCTTATCTGAATCGGGTTCAGCATGGCTTTCAATCAAGGTTTCAACCTGTGTAGAGGATGGGGAAAAAGTTAGTCCCTCATCATCATCAGAGAAATGATCAGAGGTTCCTGCATCATCAATAACAACATTAATGGACTCCATGACAGTAGAATTCTTTAGATGAAAGACTCGATAAGCATTACTTGTCAATGAGTAATCGAGGAAGATTCCTTCGTCACTCTTGGAGTCAAATTTTGTCAAGTGTTCTCTATCACGAAGGATGTAACACTTGCTGCCAAAAGTTCGAAAATATTTAATGTTTGGCTTTACTCCAGTTCATAATTCATATGGGGTTGTTTTAGTTCCTGGGCGGAGATAGGCACGATTGATCACATAGACAGCCGTATTGACAGCCTTGGCCCAAAACCTTTGAGGGATGTTTTTGCTATGTAACATCACTCATGCCATATCTTGGACCACCCGATTTTTTCTTTCCATAACCCCATTCTGCTGTGGTGTTTTGGGTGCAGAAAACTCATGCTTAATTCCATGTGTTGTGCAAAAGGTAGCGAAATCCGTAGTTTGAAATTCGGTGCCATGATCTGATCTTATTCTGGAAACTCCTCCGAATTCTTGACCTTTATTTGCAATAAGAAGGGACCACAAGTCATTAAATACAATAAAAGTCTCTGATTTGTCAGGAAAGAAACGCACCCAAGTCAATATAGAGAAATCATCAATAGTCAAAAAAATATATTTTTTACCACCAATGCTTTCAACCTTTGTGCGTCCCATAAGATCCATATGAGGTAGCTCTAATGGTCTCTTAGTGGTAAGAGAGTCAACCTTTTTGTGTGGAGCTTTTATTTGTTTACTAAGTTGGCAGGGACCACAAACATTATTCGGGGCCCTTTTGAGTTTAGGGAGTCCACGAACCAATTCATGTGTTGACAATTTTTCAAGATCCTTGTAATTCACATGGCCTAGTCTTTGGTGCCATAGTTCAATGTCACTTATGATTGCAGAATTGTAAGTCATATCTTTGTCTGAAGAGACTAAATAACAATATCCCGAATTTCTTAAACCATAATCACAATTTTCCTCTTTTTATCCACAATTGTGAAATGTTTTGCAGAAAAATGTACCTCATGGTGATTATCACACAGTTGGCTTATGTTTAAGAGATTTGTTTTCAAACCATCAACTAAATACACATCCTTCAAGTGTGATATACCTAGAATAAATACTGTACCTTTTCCAACTACTTTAGCCTTACCTCCATCTCCAAATCGAACAGAACCACCATTATAATCTTCAAGAGAGGTAAACAAGGCTTTGTTTCCTGTCATGTCTCTTGAACATCCACTATCTAAATACCACACATCTAAGTCGGTAGCACTCAATGCCGTAAGGACCACGTTGCAATGTAGATCAGATTTTCGGACCCAGACTGGTTTGGTCCTAATCTATGAAGAAAAGTTTTTTGACTTTCTACGCTGATTTTGATTGAAATTTCGCAATTTGTTGAGTGTGTAATCCCGCAAAAGTGGCATACAGGAACAAACTTTGATCTAGACACATAATTTGGCTTGTGATTCTTTGAGTATGCAGTATTTGAATAAATAGGAGGCAAACACATCGTGGTCTGTCCTTGAACAAAAACTGCCTTACCTTTGTCTTTTGATGTGAAGGTGCCATGTACAGATCCAAGTCTAGTTTTCAATGTTGGAGGTAATTGACTTGTCGGGATTTGATTCAACTTTACGGATCCAGTGTTCATCCTGTCGATTGAAGCTTTAGCTGACTCCAACTCAACAAGCACCATTCTTAATTTTCCAGCAACATTGCAAAATGTCAAGATATATATAGGAGAAAAAAATACTGAAAAAGCTCAAAAAATGGTCGAAGAAAAGGCGACCAAAGGGGACCAAACCCAATGGCCGCCGGCGACCCTGGAAGTCCGGGTGGCCGGATTTTCGCCGGAAGGCCATTTTTCGGTTCTTTTTTTGCGTTTCGAGATGCCCGGCCCATGTGATTTTCCAAAATTCTGACTTTTGAGGCTTGTAACCCGTCGATCTTCTTCAACATCACGAATACGCAGTCAAAAGAATGGAATCATCATTGATCGCTCCATGATCACCGACCGACTAACCAAGAAAACATACTTTCTGTCCGATCGATCGAGAAATTGACAAGACAGATGGCACTGGCCCGCTATTAGGAATCAATGACTGAAGTTGCATGATCATCCGATGTCGATCAACAAGAAGATCCATCGTCGATCATCGCAAGAAGAATTCCAAAAGACGCGGCACGACCTGCGACTCTTCAAATCCCCGGCGACCACTTAATGTTGTTAATTGACCCAACTAAATGTGGTCATTAACTCATTATTTTGGACGGCCCAATCAGATTCAAAAGAATGGGAGTTACAAGTCAAATCCATCATGGCATTAAAGCCATGAAACTCCTCTCATCATGGAGATTGAAGGCGATTAAATGCCCATCATTCTCCATCGGCCAATCATATTCAAGGAAAAAGGAGTTACAAAATCAAGAAATAAAAACTTGTAACTCCTCCCTCCTCCCATCATGGAGCTTTAAAGCCATCAATGCTCATAAAACCCTCATAAATGGCTACCAAAGGCTATAAATAGGAGAGCATTCCAAGAAGAATGGATAAGAAAAACCTGCCAGAAAGATCCTGAACCCAAGCTACAGAAATCAAGAAAAATCGTCCAGAATTCTCAGAAGCTCTGCTACTTTGAAGAAATTCTGCTGCAACAAACACCACAAAGTGATTGAAGTCCCTTGGGGGCAATCCCCCCCAAGCAAAGCCCCCTCTCTCCTCCAATTCAACATGGCCTAGACGTGGCTTTTCAGCCCGTTTCTTCGTCTTTTTATTGGATATAGGACATTCCCTTGGTCTTTATCCTCTAAAAAAAAATTGAAGTCCAAGCCAGGCCAAAAGAACCAAAGCATTGCATGTTCTCATCTGAAGGATGATGGCGAACTCCATACATGACTTACGACCATCGATCTGAACGAGTCCGCGCAATCTCTTGAGAAGTCAGATTCCCTTTCTCACTTTTCTGCTATATTTTGTATTTTCTTTAAGAGACAAAAAAATCACATTTCTTGTCTTTCATTTTGATGAGATTTATAAATCGCCTTTCACGGCAAACAAAAAACGTTGTCTCTTTTCTTAAATATATGTGCAATGGAAAGTTAGAAAAAAGATTGATTTCCTTTCTACTTATGATGGTGGATCTCCGGATCACCATTTCTAAATTCCAAGTAGAATAAAAAATCTGGCATACCCGAACAAAAATTATTGACACTCGCCCTTTTCGGTAGCCCTGGGGATGGATGGGAGAGGAATGGAAGAATCGGGTCCATCAAACTCCCCCTAAGGTGGTTTTACGCGCTTCTACAGGAGTCAGTCTCGAGCTGGCTACAGTTCTGAAACTCCTTTGTGAAGAAGTCTCAAGCACACGAGGTCATCCCCAAAACTGACGACGACCTAATGGCTATTAGAATGAGGCGGACTGAAAATAATACTCAGTTCGCCAAGAGGTTCTGGACTGTCTATAGCCAGGTCAAAGACGTCACTGACAAGGTGGCCCTCAAGTCTTTCAAACAAGCTCTACTACCAGGCAACGAGCTCCGAAAAGACTTGGTTTGGTTCCTCGTGGTCACATTGAAAGCACTGATGGCCAGGGTGAACCAATTTGTTGAGCAAGAAGAAGACGAGGCCCGAGCTCGTGAGAGCTTCGGCCTCTGGCAAGATGACAGACCCTTCGAAAGGGACAAAAAATTATCTTAGAGGGAGGAGATCGGAGGAAGGCTTCAATGATTTCGGAAGCGATCTCGGCTCCCGCCTTGGGGGGATGTAAGAAGTCGAAGCCAGCCATCGACCCCTACAAGGCTGTAAACACAATCTTCAAGGAGCACATCTACAAGCTCCTTGGTAGGATAAAGTCACAGCACTATTTCAAGTGGCTGCAACCAATGAAGGGTGACCCATCTACCCGAGATCAAAGCAAATTCTGTACCTATCACAAGCAAAATGGGCACAGAACTAAGGACTGCATAGTCCTCAAGTCCGACTTCGAGAAGCTCATCAAGGACAGGCACTTAAAAGATTACATCAAGGAGGGCAAAGTCAACCGAGCTCATCAACGCCGACTCGATGATGATCAGGACCGTGACGAGCCAGAAGGCATTATCAACGTCATTCACCTAGCTCCTACCCCAAAGGGGAGCAACCAAGCTCGTGCCGAGGCCAAGAGGGCCTCACACAGCAAGCAAGTAATGACAGCCGAGCTAGGACCTGTTGTAAAAAAAGATCGAAAAGAAAGGCCCAAGATCTGGTTCTCAGATGAAGATCTGGATGGAGTCCAGCTCCCCCACAACGATCGCCTAATCCTAACCCTAAGATTGAAGAACTTCAAGGTACGAAGAATTCTTGTGGATCCTGGGAGTTGATCAAAGATCCTGTACTTCGATTGCTTCAAGAAGTTTGGTCTCAGAGAAGAGGACTTACAGGAAGCCAATATACCCTAAGGGGAAAGTCTCCCTTGAAGTCCAAATTGGAGGCGCCTCTATGATAGCCGACTTTCTTGTGGTGGATGCACCATCCCCATACAACGCAATTATGGGGCGAACTTGGCTACATAATATGGAGGCAATGCCCTCTACCCATCACCAAAAACTCAAGTTCCTGTTAGAGAACAGAGACGGTCGAGTTGAGGTGATCACGGTTAGGGGTGACCAATAGATGGCCAAGCAATGCCTGATAGCCGTGGTGCCTGGAGAAACAGAACCGCAGCATGTGCACATGGCCGAATTGGAAGCAGAGCTTGAGGACATTGGCCGATCCACAGAGCAGAAAAGCATTGAAGATCTAACCGAGGTCAGAATCGATCCCAACAACCTCGAAAGATATTTCCTGCTCGGAAGCCAACTCCCAGAGAGTGAGAAGTCCGAGCTACTAAACTTCTTGTTACAGAACAAGGAAGTTTTCGCTTGGACACCCTATGAGATGCCTGACATTGTTCTCGAAATCATGTGTCACAAGCTGAAAGTGGACCCCTAGTAAAAACTCGTGGTTTAGAAACCTCGCATAACGGGGATCCCATAAATTGAAGCCATGATCAAGGAGGTCAAGAAACTGCTGGAGGCTAAGGCGATCAACGAAGTCCACTACCCTGACTGGCTGGCTAACACAGTGGTGGTAAAAAAGAATGGGAAGTGGAGGCCCTGCGTCGACTTCACTGACCTCAATAAGGCCTGCCCGAAGGACAACTTTCCACTCCCAAAGATCGACCAAATGGTTGATGCCACCGCAGGGCATGACAAGATGAGTTTCCTTGACGCTTATCGAGGATACCATCAGATTCCAATGCATAGGCCCGACGAAGAAAAGACCGCGTTCATAACACATAGAGGCATCTACTGCTTCAAAGTGATGCCCTTTGGGTTAAAAAACGCGGGGCAACTTACCAGAGGCTGGTGACCAAGTTGTTCCAGGCCCAACTCAGCAAAATGATGGAGGTGTGCATTGACGATATGGTTGTCAAGTCTAAAAGGCCACATGACTTCTTGGCAGACCTTAGTCAGATGTTCAACACCCTCAAGAAGTTTCTGCTCAAACTAAATGCATCCAAGTGTGTGTTCGGTGTCGGCTCCGGTAAATTCCTGGGAAGCTTGATCACAAGAAGGGGAATTGAAGCCATTCCAGACCAAATCTCGGCTATCCAGACGGTTCAAAGTCCAACAACGGCGAAGCGAGTCCAGAAGCTCACTGGGATGGCTACTGCGCTCAATTGCTTCATTAGCCGAGCTTCTGACAATTGCCGACCCTTTTTTCAGCTTTTGAAGAAGAGTTCCAAATTCGAAAGGACTACGGAGTGCGACTGAGCTTTGCAGGAACTCAAGACTTATCTAGCTTCACCACCCTTGCTGTCTACACCGAAACAAGGGGAGGTGCTCTATCTGTACTTAGCCGTCTCAGATCATGCAGTGAGCTCGGTGCTCCTCAGAGAAGAGTACCGACAACAAAAGCCCATATATTATACGAGCAAGATCCTCCTTGACGCCGAGACCAGGTACCTGCCACTAGAGAAACTTGCATTAGCACTCGTCGGTGCTTCTCGCAAACTCTACCACAACTTCCAGACGTACACCATAGTGGTTGTTACAGAACATCCACTTAAGTCCCTTTTCAGAAAGGCAGACTTCTCTAGGAGAATCTTAAAATGGGCCATCAAGTTTTGACAGATTTCATCGATGAGTTTGTTTTTTCTAGTTCGGCACCGAGACAGCTCGACACCGAACTGGGGGGCAATGAGGAAGAGGTTACCGAGAAAAAACAAGAACAATCTTGGAAGCAGTTCCTCGATTCAGCATGGAAGGTCTACGTCGACGGATCCTCAACCTCCAAGAGGGCTGGTGCTGGCATAGTCCTCCAATCCCTAGAGGGCCTTGTCATCGAGCAAGCCTTAACACTCGGCTCCAAGGCGTTCAATAACGAAGTCGAATATGAAGCACTAATCATGGGGCTTGGCAGCACTAAAATCCAGGGGGCAAAGTAGCTGGTGGTCTTCAGTGATTTATAGTTGGTGACGAGTCAGTTGAACGGAGACAACCAAGCTCGTGACGAAAGGCTGACAGCTTACCTAGCTCACACAAAGAAGTTTCTCAGTTCATGAAAGTTGAAGTCAAACAGATCAACAGAGACTCCAATTCTAATGCCGATGCTCTTGTTAACCACTTCTGCTGTTGAGGCTGGGAAAAAGAAAACCATTGAGGTAGAGACACTGGAAAAACCAAGTATAGAGTTACAGCCGCCTCGGCAAGTTTTGTGCGCTGATCTCTGTCCAAACTGGATGGACCCAATCATGGCCTACCTCAGGAACAATCAACTTTTTGAAGATAAAAATGAGGCTCACAAAATCAGGCTGAAAGCAGCTCGGTTTTGGCTGTCTCCGGATGACAAGTTCTACAGGAAGTCCTACACTAGCCCCTACCTCCAGTACGTTCACCCAAGCAAAGTGGAAGACTTCTTCTATGAAATTCATGAAGGGATCTGAGGAAGCCACATCGGAGGTCGGTCATTGGCATACCGAGCCATCAACCAAGGCTATTAGTGGCCTTACATGCAGAAGGACGCCCAGCTCTATGCCAAAAGTGCCAAAACGTGCTCGTATTCTCTTTACCAGCCCAGCACAGGACCTGAGCCCACTCTTTAGCCCATGGCCCTTTGCTTAGTGGGGCTTGGACATCGTGGGACCGCTTGGCCGAACTCCAGGGAATAAGAGGTGGCTGATGTGAATTTAATTTCAATCTTTTAATACTGCAAGTGCACAGTTGTCTTTTTGAGACAGTGAAAAGTACAGGTCGAATCCCACAGGGAGCAGCACTACTAAGTCAAAATTTAAAATCTATTTTTTTATGATGATCAATCAAGATTTAAATGAGAGATAAGGCTACTATGCAAGATGAACAGATAACAATAATAATAAAGGTAGATCAGAGCAACAAAGAATCCATTAATTAATTTTAATTCTCAAACCACAAACTTTAATTTTGTCTTTTGCCTTGCAAATAACTCAGATCAGAAACAACTCAATGTTTCTGATTCGGAAGATATTCTTTTTAAAAAAATCAATTCTTAAGCAAAAGAACCCAAGATCTCCATCACCTCATAAAAATATAAATTACTTTGAGCGTCAGTTAACAAATTAAGCATAAAATATCAAAGGTATAAAAACCTAAGAATATCCTATAAAAAAAAGATTAACTGATCAAAAAGAAATTTATTTAAAAATATAAAGAGGAGGTTTGCCTGTGGCACAAAGGCAGATCTATTATTATATTAAATAATGCATCATAAGGACAAATAAATTAAATTAAAGACATAGAACGAAAATAAAATTACTTAACTTCGCTTTGTGCTCCGATCCAAAAGAATTTACTTCTTCATTGCAAAAGATATGATTTCCATTGAATACTTCATGGCAATTACAACTTCTCATTCACAAAGATTCTCCTTCAAAATAAATCCTTGGACATGGCCCAAGGCTACCAAAAGAATAAAAGAGAAAAGAAACTAGCTAATGGAAAAGAAGAAAGAAAGAAGGGAATATATGAGAGAGAGAGAGAGAGAGAGAGAGAGAGTTCCACGTGAGACAATTTTTTGGAGAAGGGGTTCCTTGTTTTGGACGTCCAAAGCCTTCTTTAAATAGGGCATGAGCTCCCTATTCTTTCTCTCTAGATCCTCTTTTTTAGCAAAAGAATCTTTCTTCTTTGGTAAGTCTTCTTCTTGCTTTCCAAGTTAAGGTGAGTTTCTTAGTAACTTTTGGAGAGATTTTAACTTTTTGGACAAGACTTGCTTAGTTAGATTCCCTAGCCAACAAGGACTTCCTCTTAAATTCTCTTTACTTGGAAATTTCCCATGCTATGGCCCACTCTCTTTCATAAGTTCAAATCTGAAATTGAATTTGCAGCAAAGCTTTGGCAAATGGTGTGGGACCACATGGGTAGTGCAAACATCTTGAAGTGGTATGGCTTGGACATTCTTTGTAAATTTCTTCTCTTAATTTCTTTTCAAGGCGGGTCCCAATTAACTGAAGATTCCCTAAAAAATAATAATAATAATAATTTAGCCATAATATGTATAAATTAAATTTATAAATGGCATGCATGGGACCCAAATGAGATCAAGCACATAAATGACCACTAGATGATTTTTGATGCAAGAATCAAAAAGCTAATTGGGTGTGACACTAAGATGATGTAAACCAAAGATTTCATAAAATTCATGCAATATTGATGATTTTGACTAAAATTCAACTTTAATGCTCAAATGCATGCAATTATGAAATTGAGTGCAAATTATCCTAATTAAGTCCACAAAGTAACATAAAATGATGATAAATACTACAATTTTGTGGACTTATCACACCCCCAAACCAGCTTTTTGCTAGTCCTCGAGCAAAATAAGTGAAAATGGAGAAGTTTACTATCATAACAAATGCAAAGAAGAAAAGAAAAATGTCACTTTCACTGGCCCTCTCGACTGCATTTAGCGTCTGCAATAAGCCCTTAAACCCCTAGGTTCTCTCTAGTGGACGAGTTGTGCCTCATGAGGGTTTGCAGTGAATATACCCACAAAATTCTTTTTTTTTTTTTTTTTTTGCAAAAGATATATGTGCTTAAAGCCTAACAAAATCTAGGGAAACTTCTTCCAAGCGTAATTCTATTGACACTGACTATTCTCGGTTCACGAAATTTTCAAAGAAAAATCTTAAATTCGGTTCACCAATCCCATCTTTTGGTCAGAAATTCTCGAAGTCATGCTAATTGATCGTGCACGGTGAAAAGCATGTATACATACAAAGCATCAAATGATCCACCAATAATTTCCATAAATTTTTTTATTCAGGGCCGCCTAAATGTAGCAAAGAAAAACAGTCTTCCTCTGAAGGTGATAATGATGGCTTTCACACTACTACTTTTTTCAAAGGACGCTTTTTTTTGCATTTTTTTTCTTTTTTTTTTTTAACACACACATGTGATTGTGCAATGCCTAGGTCCCTTAAGTTTTCTAATTAACCCATGTAACGAGCATTAGGCCAATGACTCCCAAACCATATGATTTTAGGGCACTAGGTATCTAAATACCCCTACGGGCTTACTGGCTTGGGTTAAAAAGGCTACGAACCCAAACTAGTCACACAATTTTTTATTCTTTCAAGACTTTTAACTAAACACTTTTTTTTCCGGTCGCCCAACAATAGGCAGCCATTTTCATGTATCCACCCATCAAACTAGGAAGCTCTGTGCACTAAGGGTCGATTTTCCATTTTCAATCATCAAAGAAAAACGAAAATCATAGCTTCACATTCAAAACCTTGAAAACGTATACAATCTGTGTAAAAGTGAGGGATCAAAACTCAGCACTTTTCCAAAAAATCTTTTTGTAAATAAAATAGTGAACCATTGTTTTCTTTTGTCCAAAATAAATATCTTCAACCAATAAAAATTCTCTTGAAAGTTTCCCTCTAACCTAACAGTAGCAATTTTTTTTTTTACGTATCCTAAAAACCAAAGTAAAGCGAAAAAGAAAATGTAGAATGAAAATTGAACAAATGATCACATGTTATGTTCTAACTCACAACCCCAAACCTAAATTCAACATTGTCCTCAATGTTATGAATGCATGTTTAATGTGAAAATGAACAATAAGGAAAATTGGAATATCTTACCATGTAGGGTGATTGCAAAAGAATGTGATCAACTAGCTCAATTACCTTCCAAAATTGGGTTGCCTCCCAATCAACACTAAGTTTAATGTCGTCAACCCGACGTGACAAAAAATGATTAGTCCTGGTACATTGGGTCTTCCAGAAGGATATCCTCAATGTTCTTATCTTTTAGTTCCAGAAACGGTTTCAACCGTTGACCATTCACTTTGAAAACATCCCCATTTCTGGGACTTTCACTATAAGAAAATGGGGATTTAGTGTCGAAGTTATACAGGCGGCCACTTAAACGAGACGGTATAAGATGACATTAAGGCTGAAGCCCCTGTTTTAATCGTTGCCTCTCTCACTCATAGTTCCTTCTCTCGCTCTCTCCTGCTCACTCTTTCTCCCTGCTCGAGTCTCGGCGATGGCGAAACTGATCCATCTCTTCCTCATCGATCCCTCTCTCGCTCTCTCCCTGCTCACGCCATCACTACACTACAAAACAAACAGAATCACACTCGCTCTTGCGCGCTCTCTCTCTCTCTCTCGTTTTCCCTTCGGCTTGCAAGCATGGAAGACGAACTCGGCATGTTGGTTTTGCAGCAGCAACGAGAACTCAAGGCCGCAAAAGCCCTCGAATCCGATCTCGATCTCGCCTTCAAATCCAAATGCAGGAAGCCCTAGCCGCTTCCCTTCTCCCTAATCCCTCCTCCTCCTCCTCCTCCTCTTCTTCTTCTTCTTCTTGTTCCTTTCCCCCAATCTCATCATCCTCAGATGTTCCTCATCATCTCCATCTCAAAGACGAAGAGGACGAAGCCATCAACCCCCTCCATCTCCAAACCCTAGAGCTCGAGCGATTCCGACAGGAGCGCAAGGACCGCGCCCTCTGCGAATCCGAAAGACGCCGAGTCGACTTCGACCTCAAGCGCCGCATCCACGACCAAGCTTTCGCGAGCGAGATCCACCAAATGCCAGCCAAAAGGTGGGCAAAATGCGGCGACATCTTCGAGAAGCCGATTGTCGCCGCTGCCTGCCACGGCTCCTCCTCCTCCTCCGCCTCGGCGGTGCTGGAGACCGGAGAGCCGTTCCGGCTCTATTTCAAAGGGCTGGTGAGCACCGAGCAGGTGAATCGGCGGTCGGTGTCAATGGCGGGGATGGGGATCGCCGTCTGCGATCCGCGCGACAACCTGCTGCTCAGGATCCAGAAGTCGTTGCTGGGGGCAGGGTTTACCCAGGGCATAGTGGGCCTGATATCCATACGACACAAAACGCGAAGTTCTATTCTTCATCTGCAAGAAGAGGGTTTTATGAGGGATTTTAGGGTTCTCTCTCCCTCCGTTTTGTATTTTTTTGACAGTGTTGCCGCTAAAATACCTCGAGCTGTGACGTTGGGTTTTTTCAGTTTCCAAAGAATCAACGACTCCATGAGCGTCTAGAGAAGTTCAAGAGAAATCCCAAGCTTTCTGTCAAGGTACGATTTCTTCTTCATCTCCCTTTGTACAGAATACTCTGAAGATTGTTGCAGGGGAAGTACTTGTCATTTGAAATGTCTTTTCTTCTTCATTCATGTAGATTACTGAATGAATTTTAGCTGTAGTCTCAAGTTATTGTATTGTAGGGAAATCTTTTTTCTTCATTTGTTTAGAGAATTCCCTTCCAAATGATGAATCTGATGATGCCACATATGGATTTTTTTTTAATGATTGTTTCAGGTTCCATTGTAACTGGGTTTTTTCATCTGGGTTTTTTTTCAAGTTATAGATTTCTTGGGAAGAATTTGTATAGATGCACCATCTTAAGTACAATGCTGGGAAACTTGGGATTTTGATTAGGGAGAGATGGTCTTTTATGGTTCCAAAATGCCCAAACTTGGAAAACCTTCATTCAGAAATGTTTACTGACCTTTCTTGAATACCTGTAACTTGCAGACTTAATGGCATTATGGACTGTGGTGAGAGACATAAGCACATTCACAAGAGGGCCATGCTTCTAGTGGAGCAAGTTAGAGTTAGCAAAGGAAGCCCACTTGTTACTTGCCTTCTGGAAGGTCCAAGTGGCAGGTATACTTCCACATAAATATTATCATTATGTACTTTTTCCTCATGGCCTTGAAGCACATGGGTGCGTTTTGTATTCTGATGTTATAGTCAGTTCATGCATGTTGGGGCTTATGGAGTTATTGGAAGCTGATGCAAAAGACCTATGCAACCCTCTATTGATGGAAGACGAACATAAAATCTTCCATATTGGAAGAATCAAGCTTCTTTTCTCTGTCCATATTGTTGCTGTATTTTCTTCCTATCCTTTTTACAATTATAAGAATTAATGTCTTCTACTATTGGAGCTTTTGGGGCATCCCCATCCATGGTTGGGTCTAACATTTTTATACAAGAGGTTCAAGTCACGATATACCAACAACAATGAGCACAGCTTGCCATTAGGTAGCAGACTTACATAGAAACTGCTAACTCCATCTTGTCTTGTAAATAACCCTGGAAACAACTTAATCCATGTCTCATCACAAGAAACAAGCGGGCCATATGCTTCCAGTTGTATAAATTGCAGCTGAATGTTGAATTTTTCTTGTTGCAGGATCTGTCTCAGGTACCTCCTTCATTTGACAGATTAATATTGATGGTAAGTGTTATTCATTAAGAAAAACATCCATGACTGATCTCAAAACTTTGTTTTGGGAATTTGAAATTGGCTTTTTTACTATGTGTTTTGGACAGGTTTTTGAAGATGCTTACAAGTCTCAGTTGAGCATTGTCATCCTTGATGACATTGAAAGGTAACTCCTGTCAATGTTGATTTATATGTTACTTCTGGGTTTTTCTCTGCTGTTTTTAAATGATGCTACTTCTGTTTTTAAATACTGCTGGTAAAATGTTTTGTTGTTGTTGTAGGATGGATATGGATGTATCGTTTATAGTCATTTGAATAACTGTTCCAAGAACCTTAAAATGCATCTTGAGTTGTGATACCTAAATAGTTCAAGGTTGTGGCATATAAGTTTGTCTAGCTAAAGAGGTTATACAAGTATCAAAATAGCAGTAGAATAAGAAAAACTTAACAGTTCACATTGAGAGAGCAAATTCAAAAAATCTAATAATTGGGTTCTCAAGATTAGTGGACCGCATCTGTCACATACAGTTCAACATTGTAGCATCACTTTCAGGGAAATGACTGATAAGCAAAGTAGTTGACATTATTTCTGGCTTAAAGATCAATATAGGGAAGGACATGATCTCTGATTACTGCTTTGGCCCTTCTCTCTCCTCTCTGTTAAATGCATGCATGCACTCAAAGATAAAAAAGGCAACCTTTTGTTTTTTGGGCAAACATCTAATGGTAACATATGTTGTAATGTTTTGATCTAAATTGATGGCATGAGTTGGCATTCCTTCAGATCTCAAACTTTTTCATTCAATGTGCTTTGCTCAAATTGAAAGTAGAAAAATTAATTTAGTGCAATGGATGGTTACACATTACTTGGGGTGGCGCAGGACTTGGAATCTATACCAGGTAGGATACAGTTTTCATCACGTATGGCACCCCAATGCTCATTGAAATGGATTTTACTTGCCTCAAAATCGGAATCATTGCTGAAAAAAAAAAAAAGTCTAATGATTTTACTTCCCTGAAACGTGCTCTTATTCTTTCATTGTTCTGTCTTCGTTCTGATTTAAGGTTATTATTGTTCCTATCTTTTATTATTTTTATGGATTTATGGATGAAGACTTTTCTTTTGGAATTTCATTATGCCATGCTATGCTTCAGCTGGAGTATATGTTATTAAATAATATTTAATACTATGATCATGGGGATGTTAGAAGGTCATGTAAGAAAACAGCAGCAGTGGGAAGGATTAAAAAGAAAGACTAAGTAATTCGTTTCAAAATTTTGATTATTACTTCTCATGACAGGTGAAAGGTCAAAGGAGAGAAAAAGCCGCCTTCCTGAATTTTAATTTACTGTCTCTTATTTTTGAAATGGGTTTACATGTTTTACTTTAACTGAAACTAGAGCTGTGTTGTTTGATTATTGTATTTTATTACAATTCATATCACTGGTGTCACTTTGTCTCTGTGAAATGGTAATTGGTTCATGGAACCAGAGAACTACCAATTTGGGAAAATTTGTAGGACTTTTTATACCTTTTGACCAGGTCAGTGTGGGCAGGTAAGGAGAAAGGAGGAGGATGAAAATAGGAATGGAATATTGATTTTTGGCATTCATTTCCTTTGGTTGGTGGGGTTGTGGGTCTTAGAGAGGAGAAAAAAGGAGGGGTGAGATGGTAGTGATTTTCTATCAGTGCTGTGCCCTTATTTAATTTTCTTTTCTATTCTATGCCTATTTCTCATTGATTGGATTGATGTACTATCTTGTCTGCTCTTCTTTTTCATTCATTGCTTGTTTTCTTATATGGATGTGATTCCTTTTTCATGGAATTGGTCTTGATTCATGAGTTTTGAGAAAGTTTGGAACTGTGTGCTGTGTTGGAGGGGCGTGGGTACCTGATGTATGGTGGATGTGTTGTGTATTGTGATCTTCTCTTTATGTAGGATTCGGGTATTTTGCTAGATAGTGATGTGGGAAGAAGTGCTTTCTTTGGGCACTTTCACTTGAGGGAATTGTAGCTAATCAGGGCATAAACATGATATAGCTCATGAAGGGCTGGCTATGTGCTCTGTTAGAACATACAAATCCCACATCTCTGTTATTTCTCTGTCTAGGCATTTTGCTTTGTAGGTTTAATGTCATGGATTTGAGACCCAACTAATGTCATGGATTTTTTTATGAACTCATTAGCAGATTAATCTGTATTTATGACTTTAGAGTTAGAGAAGATTTAAGATATTGTATGCATATTTAAGTAAAGCTTCTGTTGTGGAGTGGCATTTAGGAGGGAGGGATGTGAATGTCTGTATACATGGGCAGGGGAATAGCCAGAAATCAGCCAGAATGGATTTCATTAACCTTTTAACAAGTCTAACTTTCGGTCTATTTAATTAATCCAAAAGGTCTATTTAATTGAATTTGAATCTTAGCTTTAAAACACAGTTTTGAACAGATGACAGATACACTAGTACAATGTTACAGGCCATGTTTTTTCTTAGAGCGGTTTTTTATTGTTTTATTGTTTTTTTTTTTTTTATGTAAATATATGCTTGCATTACATGTGAAAGTCGTATAAATGGAGGAATCAAATGAGACGTCTTAGATAATGCCATGATCTTTTCTTATTCAATTCCATGTTGGTGGATATGTGTTGGTCTTTTTTGGGGCAATGAGTGGCATTGATGCAATATATACTAGGGAGAGCGATTAATGCGTGTAATGATAACTTTTGATGTAATACATAATAACAGATTAGATTAGGTTTGGTTCAGCAAGCAGATTGATGCCCTTTTTATTTTTTTTTGTGTTGTCATCCATCATATCATTGATTGACTCTTTGATTTTTCTTCTTTTTGGTTGCAGGGTTCCTGATTCTGTTAATTCTATAGCAGAACTCGTGGTCAGGGCTCTGGTGTTATCAAATATCTTATCAAATACAACCAAATACTGAGGAACAGATGTTTCGTGAGTTTTCTTTTTTCATTGTTTCTTCCTTGGGTATGTTAGTATCTAATAAAAGTTGCTGATTGTTTGCTTGATATCACATGAAGGTGTGTTCCTTCCCAAAATATGTGGGGCACAAGGCGGCAACTCTCGTCGAGAAATGGCTCTGGCATTGTGGCACCAGCACCTGGCTCTGTTTCACCTCTCAACCACCTTGGTCTGGCTCCTGTAATGGCTCCATTCTAATTCATCGTTTCATACGGCACAATATTCGTTGTCTATTATTAATATAGACAGAGCCAACTATGTTACATGTTGTCTTTATATTTGAAGTTATTTCTATCACACTGTTGTTTAAATCTCGAAGAAAAGTTATTTTGTGTAATTAAGAAAGAAGAAAATTGTATGAATTGTGTTGGTTGAATTGATCTTCTTTGTTTCTTCTGTAATTCTTGGTCGTCTGGTGATCAGTTAATTAGAAATAGGTTATTTGGGTGCATTTGGTCTTTTGTTTCTTGTTTTTTGGGTGTATTTGTGTATTTGGTAAATATTTTTGTGCTAGATGTGGCTAATATTTGAAAAAAAAGAAAATACTGCTTTTAGCGGCGGCCGCCTGACCGCCGCTAAAAGCAGTATTTTTTTTAAAAAAATTCTACTTTTACCGGCGGCCAAGACATATAGCGACGATTTTTTACCTTTACCGGCGGCCACCTGACCGCCGCTAAATGTTTTACCGGCGGCCGTCGGCCCCCGCTATAAGTAGTTTTTCTTGTAGTGAATTTCAATTTCTACAGCACCATGAAAGTAAACAGTTCTGATAATGAATGGACCAGTCCACCGGGTTCGTAACTTCCCTGGAAACAGGTGTAACCGGGAATTATACAAAAGGACTTTCATATCCGGTTCAAAGGATTTTCTTAGAATTGACTTATCATGGTTCAACTTCATGCTTTCCTTGTAGATCTTGGCATTCTCATAGGCATCATTTCGAAGTTCTTCCAACTCATTGAGTTGTAATTTGCGTAGAGTGCTCGCAGTGGGTAAGTCAAAATTAAACTTCTTAATGGCCTAATAAGCTTTATGCTCCAATTCAACAGGTAAATGGCATGCCTTCCCATAGACCAACCTATATGGAGACATCCCAATAGGTGTCTTGTAAGCGGTTCGATAGGCCCACAGTGCGTCAATCAATCACAAAGACCAGTCTTTCCGAGTGAGATTGACCGTCTTTTCTAGAATTTGTTTAATTTGCCTATTTGAAATTTCCGCTTGGCCACTTGTTTATGGGCGATAAGGTGTAGCAACCTTATGGGTGACAGAATATTTTTTCAACAAATGCTCAAAGGGACGGTTGCAAAAGTGAGTGCCTCCGTCACTAATGATCGCTCTAGGTGTACCAAAGCAAGAAAAGATATGATCTCTTACGAACTTAATCACTACATGGTGGTCATTCTTTTTTGTCGGTATGGCTTCTACCCATTTGGAAACATAGTCTACTGCTAGCAAAATGTAAAAATTTCCAAAGGAATGTGGAAATGGCCCTATGAAGTCAATTCCCCACACATCAAAAATTTCCACCACAAGTATGGGATTCAAGGGCATCATGTTCCTTCGATGGAGCTTGCCAAGCTTTTGACACCTCTCACAGTTCAAACATAATGTGTGGCAATCTTTAAAGATAGTGGGCCAGTAAAATCCACACTGCAAAACTTTTGCAGCTGTCTTTTTCGAACTAAAGTGGCCCCCACAAGCATGATCATGGCAGAAGGAAATGACCGAGTAATGGTCATGATCAGGAATGCATCTCCTGATGATCTGGTCCGGACAGTACTTAAAAAGATACGGGTCATCCAAGAAAAAGTACTTGACCGCAGCTAGAAATTTTGATCGATCCTGTTTTGACTAATGGGTGGGCATCTCCCCTGTAACAAGGTAATTGATTATGTCTGCAAACCAGGGGATTTGAGAAGAACTGAGCAATTGTTCATCAGGAAAACTTTCATTCAGTGGGACCTCATCTAATGGCCCTAAAGGTATCCTCGAAAGATGGTATGCTACAACATTCTCATATCCTTTTTTATCTCTTATTTCCAAATCAAACTCTTGTAGCAGAAGGATCCACCGGATCAATCGGGCTTTTGCAACCTTTTTGGACAGAAGGTATCTCAAAGCTACATGGTCTGTGTAGATGATGACTTTGGACCCTATCAAGTAGGACCGGAATTTCTCCAAGGCAAAAATCACAGCGAGCAATTCTTTTTCAGTGGTTGTGTAATTTATCTTTGCATCATTGAGGGTCCTACTTGCATAGTAAATCACATGAGGTAGCTTCCCAACCTAATGACCCAAAACAGCTCCAATAGCTGTATCGGATGCATCACACATTAGCTCAAATGGAATGGTCCAGTCAGGTGGCTGAATTATAGGGGCTGAAGTTAGTTCCTTTTTTATTCTCTCAAAGGCCTTTAGACACTTCTCATCAAATTCAAACGGGGCCTCTTTTGTCAGCAATTGGCACAAAGGTTTAACAATTTTACTAAAATCCTTGATGAATCGGCGATAAAAACCAGCATGGCCCAAGAATGACCGAATCTGCTTAACTGATTTTGGTGGTGGCAATTTGGAGATCAAATCAATTTTTGGTTTGTCCATTTCAATTCCATCATCAGAAAAAATGTGTCCCAGAACTATGCCCCATTTTACCATAAAATGACATTTCTCCCAATTTAAGACTAGATTCTTTTCTTTGCATCTTTTAAGCACAAGGGACAGATGATTAATGGACCGCGCCCCTCCGTTCCTCCTCCGCTGCCATCCGCCCCGGGTCTGTCGGGGTCCGGAAGGAGGGTGGAGGAAATGGGAGAAACGGGTATCAACATTTTTTTTGGGTATGCTAGATTTTCTATTCTACTTGGAATTTAGAGTGGTGATCCGGAGATTCACCTTCACAAGTAGAAAAGGAAATCAACTTTTTTCCATCTTTCCATTGCACACATATTTTTAAAGAAAAGATACAAGGTTTGTTTTTTGAATGCCGTGAGAGGCAGTTTTCTTTGTTTGCCGTAAAAGGCGATTTTGCCGTGAAAGGCGATTTTTCCGTGAAAGGCGATTTACAAATCTTATCAATAATGAAAGACAAGAGATGTGATTTTTTTTTTGTCTCTTTATAAAAAAAATACAATGCAACAGAAAAGAAAGAAAAGGAATCTAACTTTTCATGCGATTGTGGGGGAACCCGTTCAGATCGACGGTCGCGAGTCATGTATGGACTCCGCCATCGTCCTTCAGATGAGAACTTTGATGCTTGATTTCTTGGCTTGGCTCCAACCTCAGATTTTTAGAGGATAAGGACCAAGGTAAGGTCCTATATCCGGTAAAAAGCCGAGTAGACGGGCCGAAGAGCCGCATCTAGCCATGTTGGATAGAAGGAGAGGTGGCCTTGGGGGGGGGGGGGGTGGCCCCCCAAGGGGCTTTGATCACCTTGTAGTGCTTGTTGCAGCAGAGTTTTCTTCAACATAGGAGAGTTTGTTGCAGAGGTTTTGGATTTTTCTTGGATTTTTCGGAGAGTTTTTTGGATAATTTTTTCTGGCCCCTTTTCCTTGGAATGGCCTCTTATTTATAGGCATTTGGTAGCCATTTAGGAGAGTTTATGAGCATTTATGGTATTAATGCTCATGATGGGAGGAGTTACAAGTTTTTAATTTCTTGATTTGGTAACTCCTTTTTCCTTGAATTTGATTGGCCGATGGAGAGTGATGGGCATTTAATCACCTTTAATCTTCATGATGATGGGAGTTTCATGATTTTAATGTCATGATTACTTGGACTTATAACTCCCATTTGCTTGCTTCTGATTGGGCCGTCCAAGATAATGAGTTAATGACTGTAATAAGTTGCCATAAACAAGTCAATTAACAACATTAAATGGTCTCCCGGTCGCTTGAAGAGTCACGGGCCGCGCCGCGTCCTTTGGAATTCTTTTGGCGATGATCATCGATGGATCTTCATGTTAGTCAACATCGGATGACCATGCAATTTCGGATTTTGATTAATATCAACAAGCCGGCGACATCTGTCCAGTCGATTTCTCGATCGGTCGGGCAGAAAGTGCACTTTCTCGATCGGCCGGTTGACAATTTTGAGGCGTCGGATGATGATCCCATGATTCCGGCGGCGGATCCACGATGTCGACGAAAATCGACGGATTTCATGCTCAAAAAATCAGAATTTGGAAAAATCACAGGGGCCAATCAACTCGGACTGCGAAAGATACCCGAAAAACGGGGTTTTTGGGCGAGGTCCGGCGGCCTGGACCTCCATGGTCGCCGGCGACCATGCACCACGGTCGCCGGCGACCATGGGGTTTGTGCCCCATGGTCGGCCGTCTTCCGGTCGCCTTTTCTTCGCCGTTTTTCGTCGTTTTTCGCTTCTGGTTTCTCCTGCATTTTTCTTGGAATTTCCTCTCATTTATTGGCTGGATTTCCCTCAAGAAAAACCTGACGAGAAGCCGTGCAAATCGGATCGCAAAGTTTCCCATTTTCTGAAAAGCCGAAGACTTTGCTGTGGAGAACTGCCGATTTTTTGTCAAGCGTCGAAACTAGGTCAAACGATGTCGGAATGACCTGAAATTCGACGTGTAGCTTCTTGAGCAATAGAAAAGACCAACCATAGGATTTTGCTTGAGTTTTGAAGCCGTTTGGGGGCCCGCAAATGCTTGACTTGATTTCACCGCGAGGGAAATGCCGAGCTTTGACTTTCGGTTAAACAATGTCCGATTGACCTGAAATTCGATGGGTAGCTTCCTCATCAGTAGATAGGACCAACCATAGGCTTTCGTTTGAGTTTTGAAGCCATTTGGGGTCATGCAAACGCTTGCCTTTATTTCACCGCGAGGGAAATGCCGAGCTTTGACTTCTGGTCAAACGATGTCCGATTGACCTGAAATTCGATGGGTAGCTTCCTCATCAGTAGATAGGACCAACCATAGGCTTTCGTTTGAGTTTTGAAGCCATTTGGGGTCATGCAAACGCTTGCCTTTATTTCACCGCGAGGGAAATGCCGAGCTTTGACTTCTGGTCAAACGATGTCCGATTGACCTGAAATTCGATGGGTAGCTTCCTCATCAGTAGATAGGACCAACCATAGGCTTTCGTTTGAGTTTTGAAGCCATTTGGGGTCATGCAAACGCTTGCCTTTATTTCACCGCGAGGGAAATGCCGAGCTTTGACTTCTGGTCAAACGATGTTCGATTGACCTGAAATTCGATGGGTAGCTTCCTCATCAGTAGATAGGACCAACCATAGGCTTTCGTTTGAGTTTTGAAGCCATTTGGGGTCATGCAAACGCTTGCCTTTATTTCACCGCGAGGGAAATGCTGAGGTTTGACTTCTGGTCAAACGATGTCCGATTGACCTGAAATTTGATGGGTAGCTTCCTCATCAGTAGATAGGACCAACCATAGGCTTTTGTTTGAGTTTTGAAGCCATTTGGGGTCATGCAAATGCTTGCCTTTATTTCACCACGAGGGAAATGCCGAGCTTTGACTTCTGGTCAAACGATGTCCGATTGACCTGAAATTCGATGGAGAGCCTATTGGAGTCATTTTGAGATGATCCACAAGCTCCGAATTGGGTGCCATGGTCCCGGGGTGCTCCGCCGCCGGTAGGCTTGATTTTGTTTCCGAGCATCGAAACTGGGTCAAACGTCATCGGAATGACCTGAAATTTGTTGTGCAGCCCTTTGGAGGTATGTAGAAGCCGCCCATGTGCTCTGTTTGATGAGCGACGACCTCGGTAGTTCTCGCTACCTAAAGGCTTGATTTGGCTGCTCGAGAGTTGATGAAGGGTCAAGCGTTGCCGGTTTGACTTGAAGTTTGACATGGATCCTTTTGGAGGTATTTTGAGACCATCCGTAGGCTCTGATCGAAGTTTTGATGTCTTCGACATTGTCGCCGCCGGGAACGTTGACTTTGCTGTTGGAGAAGTGAAGTTAGGCCAAATGATGTCTAAATGGCTCGAAACTTCATGTGTACCTCTCTTTTGGTTGTTTTGAATGACCTTGCAGTTTTTGTTTGATTCTGACAAGATCTGATGCTTGAAGTGGCGCCTGCCTATATTTTTGTAGGATGCGGCTCCATGTAGCTTTTGGTGTGAAGAGGCAAATTGACATTTTTTTGTGTCAACAAATGCCCCCTCGAGGTACAACGACGATGGCTTTTGCAGTCGATGTGCCTCGAAGAGAATCTTGAAGAAGAGCTTCTGACTTGACCAAGAGTCTTTGAGCATTTTTTTTTTATAGAGTAGCCTTTTGAGCTTCCAAGGGATTTCATGGTAGTGAGAGGAGTCATGTACCGTCTCAAGGCAAGATTTTGAGAATGACATTTGGATTTGGATTTGGTTTTGGTTTTTTGGGTTTTGATTTTGACCTTGTGACCTAACAAGCTGTATGTGGCAAGTTAGGGGGTCGGGTTTTTTGGTTTTGGTTTTGACCTTGTGACCTAACAGGCTGTATGTGGCAAGTTAGGGGGTCGGGGTTTTTGGTTTTGGTTTTGACCTTGTGACCTAACAGGCTGTATGTGGCAAGTTAGGGGGTCATGGTTTGGTTTTTTGGTTCACTGTTTGGGACAATTTTGGGTCCATTGGAGTGGTTTGGGCTTTTGTGGAATGTCAATTTCAAGGTTTTGGCTTAATTTGGTCCATGAGGTGGGATGGTTTGGATTTTTGGAAACTCATGAAGCTTGGATTTTTGTATGGTCCAATCAACTCAAAAGAGGCATGGAACCATTTTTTTTTATATGCTCTTGGTAAGAGGAATTTTGACTAAAAGCCACTTTTAGTGCCTAGGTGGTCAAACCTGGCTCATATGGGCTAACCCATGGGACCTTAAGCTTTGAAGGATGGCTTAGATCTCATATGGTGTCATTTTCGTAAAGAATATCTAAAGATATCTCCTTTGGGTGGAGAATATCTAAAAATATCTTTACTTTGAGAGATTTTCTCAAGTTTCCTTGATTTTGGGAGAGATTCTCTCAAAATATCTTTCTTTGGAAAAGAATATCTATCATTCCCTTTCTTTTTGGAGAGAATTTCTCAAGGAATCTTTGTTTTGGGAGAGAATATCCCAAGTTTCCTTTTCTTTTGGGAAGGTTGCCAATTTTTAGCACTTACCTCCTTACTTTTCTCCTCTTTCCTCTTTTGGTTTGCTCTCTTCTATAAAAGCAAGGGAGGTGGGATCTTTTGCTCCTATTGCTTTCTTTTTGCAAAAGTTTTCAAGAGTTGCTCTAAGATCAAGAATCCTCCTTCTTCAAGAGTCTTCAAGTTCTTCTTTCTTCTCGATCCATGGCTTCAAGTAAGTTTTTTTTCTTTTTACAAGAAATTCCATGTAAAGAAAGTTTCAACATTTTTTTCTTCTCTTTTTTTTTTCTTTTGCACGTGTTCTTTTCTTTTTTTTTTTACACGCCCTTTTCTTTTTTTTTCTTTCTTCTTCTCTCTTTCTTTTCTCTCTCTCTCTTTTTTTTTTTTGCTGTACGGACATGTCCGTACAGCTTGGGCCGTACGACCATGTGGCCCATGGGCCACGGCCTGTGGGCCAGCCCATAATTTATCTTTTTTTTTCTTCTCTTTTCTTTTTTTTTTCTTTTTTTCTTTTTTTTTAAAAAAAAAAGAAACTTTCCTTTCTCCCCTTTTTGCTCATCATGATAATGAGGTTTCATGCAATTCAAGATGTTTATGCATTCTTTTTTTTTTTTTTTTTGTTTGATGCATCAAGATAGAAGGCTAGAATTTCTATGTTAAGTCAACATGAATTTCGACTTAGACAAAGTTTGATTTTGACCAAGTTGGGTTGGAATTGGTCAAATTTTGTCAAGGTTTTCCTAGCATCTAGTGCACGATGATTTTCTTTTATGCATGATTTTTGGTAAATTGAATTGGGAGCATGATGATGATGCACACTTGGAAATCTTTTGCAAGTCTTGAGATTTGAAGCTCGCAGCAATGTTGAGCTCTTTCTTTAGTCTTGCGGGGATTTGAGAAGACTAACTTGATCTCGCAACAATGTTTGAGTTCAAGCTTTCTTTGAGAATTCTTCATTGATTATGAGCTCGTGGTGATGTTGAGCTCATCTTCAGGCTTCCAATCTTTTTTTTCGGGGTGTTTCCCTTTTCTTCGGAATTGCCCCGGAGCCATGTCAAAATTTCGCTAGGATTTTTTTTATAGCAAAATTCTGTCATTTTGGTGATTGATTTTCTTTCTTTTTCTTCCATTGCAGGTAGTTCCTCCAGAACGAACAAGAGTAAGGAGCCCGTTACCGATGCACCTCGTCGATCTGCCAGATCTTCCAATGCGGCCGTACAGCAGGCCTGGGAGAAGGTCCATTATGTGGAGAGAAACTTGGAAGAGTGTGACTCGCTCAACCGAGATGAGATGAGACAGCGACTGATCGCTCTCAAGGATGAGGAGTTCTACAAGATTATGGCAAGCATCGTCCTTGGGTCATGGACGATCAGAGCGTTGTGCCCAAGCCTACCTTTTTCTTTGGTGATGCAGCCCCTGATGACTCGTCATACCAAAGGAGATGCTTTCAGTTCTCTTACACAGCTGATGGTGAGGAGAGAACCATTTCTACCCGATCGACTTTTGATCGTACTATTTCGATCATGAGTCTTTCTCCCACATGCTCTAAGAGAGAAGATCCTCCAAGCTGGGTGAAGAGGACCAATGTGGTCAAGACCGGGGTTTTTATTGGCGGTCCTTCTGGTTATGCAGAGAAGTCGCCTGTCCGTCTGGACATGTTGATGCCGGCCAGCGGCTACCAAGGATCTGATCATCCATCGGTTGATTTGAGACCGGTGGGCCTTGGCATTTTCAGGGGCGATGGCAGCAATTGGGTGAAGCCTTTTCGACTTCGTGGCCGTTTCAGTGTTGACTCGAGCTGGGAATCATGGACTGATCACATCCTGCAGATTGGTGGTGCCATTCTGAAGGAGGCCGAGATTTTTGATGCGGTTCGCGCTTTTAGGCAAACCGTGGTTTTTTCCGATGAGGCTTTTATGGCCATGCTGGAGTCCTTCCTTCCACAAACCAACACCTTCATTGTTACGAATGGTGAGATTGGTTTTTCTTTGAAGGAGCTGAGTGCCATTACCGGGCTGCCCATCCTTGGCAATCTCTATGAGGAGTTTATGCCAATCGACAACGTCCTTGAGGAGCGGTCTGAGGAGTTCAGGCTTTTGTACTTTCAGCTCGTTGCCTTCTACGATTTTTTGAAGGAGAAGGAGGGCTCGAAAGTCCGGTGCAGCAGTTGGAAGAATTTTGGCTCTTTATCTCCCAACTTCTTTGGCAGTGGAGAATCTTCTGAGAAGAATCCGGCTTCGAAGAAGATCTCCGTTATGCGAGAAAATTTGAGGGAATTCTTCGCAAGCACAAGCGCCATTTGTTCCGACATCGCGCTGCGAAGAGATCTCGCTATGTACCTCACTTACTGGCTAGGTGAGGTTGTCTTTGCTGGAGGAGATGGGACGCACATCAGGCCGAATTGTATTTTTCCGGCTTGTCAGATGGCGTTTGGAGAGCAGCTAGCTTTGGTGCCGGCTCTTTACTCCTATTTATGTACCGAACTGCAGGCTGCTGCTTTTTTAGTTCGGCTTGGGCTTCCCATGAATAGGGTATTTTCAGCCCATATTTTCTATTCGTGGTATGTGTACCACTGTCCTGGCTTTCACTGTTTAGGCGCCGCACAGGATGATGACCCTTTCATGATTCGGTTGGCTAGGGGAAAAGCCGTTTCCGAATTTCTTTTGTCTGCCCGCTTGAGAATCCGACGATTCAGGGACGTCGAGATTGGGCAATCTTCAGTGAAGCTTTCTCCAGATTTGCGGAAGAAGGCTTTTGATTTTGGTGTCTCCCGTGATTCCACCAGGGCAGGATCGGGAAGACACTATTCTTTGACCAACGCAGAGAAGAGGTGGCTTTTAAACATACGTGTTGGCACGATGGTGTACCGCAAACATCTTTTTGTTGACATCAAGTCGTATGTCCCTTCGCGTTTTGCGTTGCAGTTAGGCTTCTCTCAAGGCGTTGTTGGAGCGCCTTCGAGCATGGTGAAGCGCTTTGGAGGTTTGCAGGACGGAAGAAATGCATGGGCCTTCTATAGTGCAGAAGACACCACTGCTATGATTTCCTATCCTGAGTTGCCCACTTTCCGGACTGCTGGCTTCACGAAGTGGTTCGTGGAGAGCTTTGCTGTGTACCGAGGGCTTTCCAAGAAGGAGCTGAATGTCAAGCAATCTCTTGGGAAGGGTCTTGGTAGATCAGATGGCATCCGTCGAGAGGAAGTTTTGTTCTTCCTTTCTGGAGAGAAGTATAGGATAGGCTTTCGCGAGGAACAGGATGTCATCAGATCCGGAGCCGTACAAGAGATACTTGCTGAGGTCTTGAGACAGCATTGAGGAGGAGGAAGCCGAGATCGACACTTGGATGCAAGCAGAGCGAATGAAGGCTTCCATGGGGTCCACTGGTAGGAGCGGGCCGTCCAGTGAGGAGCCAAGTGGAAGTCCTGACTTTTACAGTGAGGCAGGTACTTCAAGTAGACCGGCTCGTAGAAAAAAGAGGAGGAGAGGACAGCGTCGCACTGAGAGACGCCACGAAGACTCTCCTGATCTGGAAGTCCCTCCTACCATTGCTGAGGAGGTATCAGGAGATGCTGATGAGCCTCCAGAGAAGAGGAGTCGTGAAGAAGAGACCGCCGATGTTGGTATGATTCTCCTTCTTTTCTATTTCCGCTTCTTTCCTTTTATGAGGGATTTTTTTTTCCGAATTTCCTGACACATATTTTTGTTTTCTTATCAGCTGACTTGCCAGAGGGTTCCGACTTTGAGCCATCTATGGATATGGCTTTTGACGATGCCTCAGATGAGCAGATGGAGACAGAAAGTACTCCACCCATCATGGAAGAAGGTATTTCATAGTGATAATCTTGACATTGATTTTTTTTTTACAAGATCATATTCATACCTTTTCTTGTGTTTTTGCCAGCAGGTTGTGAAGCAACAGGAGAAGTTCCTTCGTCTTCCTCAGGGCCAGAGCAAGAGATGCCAGCAGCCGATCCAGAAGTAGGGGCTTCTTCTACCAGTCCCGTCACGGCAGAGGCGGGACTTTATGGTGATATTGCTTCTTCAGTGGCTCCGATTGGAAAGAGCCTTTTGATTTCTTCTCCACCACGGCCTGACATGGGCAGTCAGCCAACAGAGCGTGGTGAATCTCCATCCGGACCATCCCTTCAATATGCAAAGAAGGTGTTGAAGAGTGTGCTGAGCTCATGGATTGAAACTCTCTCTTCTGGCCATTTGGAAGCTGGTTTTGGCATGGTCAAGCATGTACAGGACATCCTTGCTGACAGTGCAGAGGTCGGTCTGGACATTGCAAGTGCCAAGGCCTTTGTTGATGAAGTCATTGCTTTAGGCGACAAATGGACTGAGACCAAGAATTTCCCAAGCGGCGACTTCTTTAATGAGATGTTTTTGCAGCCATCCGGTAAGATCAAATCTGAAATGGATGAGATCTTACGGGCTCGGAAGCAATTCGTTCGGGAGAGGAACGTTACCGAGTTGGCTATTATTGAGCTAACACAGGACCTGCGCCGTCTTGATAGGGAGGTCACAGAAGCTAGGCAGCGCCTTGAGCAATTGCAAGAACAAATTGCTGCCAAATGGACTGCCATTGTAGAAGCCCGTGCTAAAGAGGGAACTCTGATTCGCCAAGTTGAAGAAGCCGGTAGCAGCCTTCAGAGAAAGACTCAGGAGTATGAGCAGTGGCAAATTCTCTGGGAAGAGCTTCCTCGTGCCGAAGATGGGTCACGGCGTTCTGCCGTATTTTATGGCAAGATCTTGAAGAAGCGCGGCCTGTAAGCTTTAGAGGCTAAGGCCAAGAGTCTGCTTGAGGAGCTGGATCTTTGGTTGAAGACCATGCTAGACTGAGCTCTTGATTTATAACAAACTCTTTTCTTCTTTTCTCTCTTTTTTTTTTTTTTTTTGGTACCTCTATGTAAAACATTTTTGGTACTCTGTGTACCTTTTACTTAAATTCATTTTGATGAAAATAAGCAAAGGTTGGATGAGAATGTTTGTTTGAAAATTTTGATCAAAAGGTTATCATTTTGTGAAAATCTTTTGTCAAAAGGGTTGTTTTGGCATGAAAGCCAGATTTTGTGGCAAAAGCCAGGGTTTATTTTTGTGTGGCTTGAAAACCGAATTTCGAGATGGCATGAAAGCCGAAATTTGGGTTTATGGCATGAGAGCCAAAATTTGGATGGCGTGGAAGCTGAAATTTTGAGGTGGCGTGGAAGCCGAATTTGGTGGCGTGAAAGCCGAATGATGGCATGAGAGCCATTTTTTGAGATGGCATGAAAGCCTAATTTTGAGGTGGCATGAAAGCCGATTTTTTTTTAGGGTGGCATGAAAGCCAAATTTGGGGTGGCATGAAAGCCGATTTTTGGTTTGTGGCATGAAAGCCGATTTTTTTTTAAATGGCATGAAATCCGAGTTTGAGATGGCATGGGAGCCAAAGATTTTTTTGTGGCATGAGAGCCAAGATTTGGTTTGTGGCATGAAAGACGATTTTGTTTTTGGTGTAAGCACTAGATTTTGTTTTTGGCATGAAAGCCGAAATTTCTTTTTGGCATGGAAGCTAGATTTTTTGTTTTTGGCATGAAAGCCAATTTTTTTTTTTGAAAACCGAGTTTTGTTTTGTTAGCATGGAAGCCGAATTTTGATTTTTGGCATAAAAGCCGAGTTTTTGGCGTGAAAGCCAGGTTTTTGGTTTTTTGGCGTGAAAGCCGGATTTTTGGCATGGAAGCCGGGTTTTTTTGGCGTGAAAGCCAGGTTTTTGGTTTTCAAAAATGCAAGTATCGACTAAAAGTCGCCTCCCTGCTGAATGGTATTGCAAGTATCGATGGAATGTCGCCTCCTTGCTCATTCGGTTGCGAGTATCGATGGAATGTCGCTTCCTCGCGGAGTTTGGTGCAAGTATCGATGGGATGTCGCTTCCTTGCTTTTGTCTTCAAAAATTTTGTTTTGTGGGTATCGATGGAATGTCGCTTCCCCACGATTTTTGAATTTTGAGGTTTTTTCGAACCTTTGTTTTGTTTTTTGTTTGTTTTGAAATTTGGGTTGTGGATATCAACTGGAACGTTGCGTCTCCACGATTTTTGAAATTTTGGGGTTTTGGAAGTATCGAATGGGGTTCGCATCCTTCCGATTTTGGGTTTTGCAAGTATCGACTGAACGTCGCTTCCCTGCGGTTTTTGAAAAACCATTTTTTGTTTAAAGACACGAGGGTCGTAAATTTTGACTCAAAACCATTTTGGTGGTAAAAGTCGGGGTGGACTAGGGCTGAAATCCCTAGGTCCTGATTTTGTTTCAAACCATGAATTTTGGGTTCAAGGATCGAAAATTTTGGTCAAGTTTGGGAAGAGGCTCCTAAACTTGGAGTTTTGGATTTGCTTTTTTTTTTTTGAACAATGAAACGATGAAAGAAACATTGTTTTGAGGGATTTTTTTTTTAGAAATTTCAACAAGAGGATGAACATTCCAAAAGGAGTGGGTTTGACGAGCAGATACCTAGGAATAGGCTTTGGCCGTGCAGGCGTCGCTCTGACCTGATGGAAGAAGCCTTCAAGGGTAGTACCGCTTCAAGAACTTTCCATTGATGGGCAGCATACATCTGTCACCCTCCATGTTTAGAAGAGCGTATGCGCCGTTGGAGAAGACTTTGTCGATGACGAAAGGTCCCTCCCATTTTGGTTCAAATTTGCCTTTAGATTTATTGGCAAAAACCATTGGTCTTTTTACTGTAAGAACCAAGTCTCCCTTTTTGTAGGCGCGTTGCCTGACCTTCTTGTCAAAAGATCCTGCCATGCGTGCTTGGTAGAGTTCAATGCTTTGTAGAGCTTCGAGCCGTCTCTCATCGAGGTTATCCAGCTCTTGGAGTCTCAATTTGACATTACTTTCTTGCGTCATGTCATTTTGCAGAGATACCCTTAATGAAGGAATTTGAACTTCCAAAGGGACAACAGCTTCGCATCCATAGACCAAGGAGAATGGTGTGTTATGGGTTGGTCCTCGAACGGTGGTTCGATAGGCCCACAAAGCTTCAGGCAGTTTGTCGCCCCAGTCTCTTTTGTGACTAGAGACCATTTTCTGGAGGATTTTGCAGAGTGTCTTATTGAAAGCCTCTGCTAGTCCATTCGCTGCCGGATTGTACGGAGTTGAAGGACAACTTTGGATTTTGTATTTGTCGCAGAACCTGTAGAATCGGTGATCGCGGAATTGTGGTCCGTTATCATGGACGAATCTTTTAGGTATGCCGAAGCGACGAATTATATTAGTGCGCAAGAATTGAAGGACTGACGAGGTCTTCATTTCGTTGAGCGCGAATGCTTCTGACCACTTGGAGAAATAATCCGTAGTAGCGAAAATGAAGCGATGACCTTTGCTTGATGGGGGAGAGATAGGACCTATGATGTCCATACTCCAGGCTTCAAAAGGCCATGAGATTGCTGTAGGATGTAGCCATTTCGGAGGCATGTGGACATAATCTCCATGAACTTGGCATTGTTGGTAGCGCTTAGCAAATTGCATTGCATCAGCCACCATGGTAGGCCAATAATAACCTAACCTTTTTATCTGATCGTAGAGCTTAGGCCCAGCCTGATGGGCTCCACAAAGACCAGCATGTACTTCTTTGAGTGTTTCCTCAGCCTCTTGTTGTGACAAGCAGCGTAGAAGTACTCCATTGTAGGATTTCCTATAAAGCATTTTTGAAGGAATATCCAAATGAAAGTTTGGGGTTCGCCTTTGGATGCTTACCCGCTCTTTTGGATCCTCAGGTAGGATTCCGAACATGATGTAATCAATGAACGGACCCCTCTAGTCGCCGATCAGAGGTTTAAGGATGGAGATCCGACTTCCAACCACTTGGTGGCATTCAGCAACTGCTTGATGTGTGTTGAGAGGAGGGAGAATCCTTTTTTGACACACTGTAACTTGCATGTTTTCCCCTTCTTGGATTGCCATAGACGCAGCAAGTCCAGCCAGGGCATCTGCACGAATGTTTTCACCTCTGAGGATGTGGGTGATGTGACAGATGTCGAACTTTTGTCGAAGCGATTGTGCCTTGTTGTAGTAAGGCAACAGATCGGGCTTCCTGACTTCAAATTTCTGATTCATCTGGTTGACGATCAGTTGAGAGTCTCCAAAAGCTTCCAGCGTAGTGATGCCGGGTTCAAGGGCGAGCTCCAATCCTACGATGAGGGCTTGGTACTTAGCTGCATTGTTTGAACATGGTTCCAGTAGCGAGAATGCGTGTGGAATCATGTATTTGTCGGGACTAACAAAGAGAATGCCAATTCCCGATATTTGATTTCCCTTTTCATTTGTCCTGGTTGCGCCATCGAAGTACATGTGCCAGGAAGCATTTGATAAGGAAGTCTCCACACTGTAGACCGGTTCGTCTGGGAGGTCATCCCTGAGTGGAGAATCTTTAGGCAATGGATGCTCCGCGAGGAAGTCTGCTAGAGCTTGGCCTTTGATTGCTTTTTGTAGTACATACCAAATGTCAAATTGTGACAGGAGGATGGACCATTTTGCCAGTCGGGCAATGAAAGAACCTGCTTTTGTGACAAGGACCTTTAGGAGGTTGATCCTCGAAATCAGGTACACTGTGTTGGATAGCAGGTAGTGACGCAGTTTTTGTACGGCGAACATCACTGCCAAGCATTCTTTTTCGACTGGAGAGTAGCGATGCTCTGCACCTACCAACATGCGGCTAAGGTAATATAGAGCAGCTTCTTTTCCCTCGTCATTCTTTTGTGCGAGTAGAGCGCCTAAAGAACAGTCAAGGGCTCTTGTGTACAAGAGGAATGGTTTTCGAGTTGTGGGGGCAGCCAACACTGGAGGTTTAGTCAGGTATGACTTGATGTCCTGGAACGCGGCTTCACATCCAGTATCCCAGACAAAATCGACACCTTTCTTCATTAACCGAGAGAATGGACGGCACTTCCTTGATAGGTTGGAGATGAACCGTCGAATGTATGCCAATCTTCCTTGGAGCCCTTTTAATTGTCTTAGGGTTCTTGGAGATGGCATTTCTAGGATAGCCTTGACTTTGGTGGGGTCAAGCTCTATGCCAGCTTTCCATACTATGAATCCGAGAAACTTACCCGATGAAACACCGAAGAAGCATTTGAGGGGATTCATTCGTAGTTTGTGTTTGCGAAGTCGGAGGAAGACTTTTCGAAGATCTTTGAGATGATCTTCTTTTCTTTTGCTTTTGACGGCGAGGTCATCAACGTAACATTCGACCGTCTTGTGCTGCATATCTTGGAATATCTTCATCATAGCCCTCTGATATGTAGCGCCGGCATTCTTCAGACCGAATGGCATGACAGTGTAGCAATACACGCCAAACGGGGTCCGAAATGCTGTGTGTTTTTCATCTTCAGGATGCATCTTTATCTGATTGTAGCCAGAGAAGCCATCCATGAATGTCATTCGCTCGAACCCACAGGTGTTGTCGATCATCACCTCCGGTATAGGGAGCGGGAATTCATCTTTTGGGCATGCATTGTTCAGGTCTCTGTAATCAATGCAGACCCTGATTTGCCCATTTTTCTTTGTCACAGGGACGATGTTGGCCAACCATTCAGGATGCTGTTCCTCACGGATGAAGCCAACGCTTTTGAGTTTTTGAACTTCTTATTCAATTTTGTCCATCACGTCAGGACGGAACCTTCTTTGGCCTTGTTTGACAGGCTTGATATCTTTTTGAAGATTGAGTTTGTGGACTGCTATTTTGGGGTCTAAGCTAGGCATCTCAGCGTAAGACCATGCAAAACAATCAACGAACTCATGAAGAAACGCGATATACTCGGGTAACTCATCATCCTTTATATTCTTGCTTATGAATACAGGACGTGGGTTATCAGGTGTTCCCAAGTCTATCTTTTGAACAGAATCTTCAGTTGGAAGGTTTGAAGGTGGTTCCTCCATAATATTTTCGGAGGCTTCCAGCCCAACAAAGCCTTCTGGAGTTCCAAAGGTATCTACAGACCACGGCTCTGCTTTTGTCCATGGGTCTTCTTGATTGGTACTTTTCTCAAGATTTGCTATGAGATGGTCCCAATCACCTGTTGAAACTAGGTCGAAGTAGGGCATTTCTTTTGGAGATGATGGTTCTTCTGGGCTAGAAAATCATGTATCCGTATCATCGGTCAATTCCTCTTCATCATCCGAGAAATCATACCAATTGGGTGAGCTTCTTGAATCTTCGACGGGTGACTCCTCAAAGAGATATCCGGGGAGATCGATGTCTTCATTAATATGAGATGTTGAGGCTTGGTCGGCAAGACGACTTTGCAGCCTTTGTGTCAACTGTCTCAAGGGAGCGTCAGGATCATACCCCAGCCCATGTGAAGACTTTTCTATGTGGCGGTGGGGTTTCCAACCTTCCAGTTGACTTTTGGTCAGGGTTGGTTCCAATGGCGTGATAATACCACGACCACCTCCCAAACCAATTGGGTTCTGAGCGTCGTAGCCCATTTTCTTCATGATAGCTTGTGCCATTGGACTATATAGGGATAGTTGAGGCATACCTTCATTTTGGAAAGGTTCAAGCGAAGAATTTGATGAAGAAACTCCCGATTTATGGAAGAAGATTGGCTTTTCTTCTGCTGATGTTGCTGGAACAACGAGGGAAGCAGATGCCGGATCTTCTATGTCAACGGTTGTCTCCATCGGAGTGAGAGCGGGCTGAACTTGTTGATCATCAGCTTGGCTTGACGATGTGTCGTCTTCTGGCTCTGAGTCCGAATCCGTGTCTTGCAAGATAGACACGAAGGAGACAGCAAACTTGCCCCCAGCCTTTTGTTTTGTCTTCTTTGCTTTGGTGGTGATCACCAGAGGCTTTAAAGAATTGAGGGAGACCATGAAGGGAGATTGATTATTCTCTTCGGTTTTGATAGAGGGTTTGTTTTCTTCCGGTGATTGCTGAGGAGCCTTGCCTTTGTCTTTCTGGAGATTTTCGGCAAAGGGTGCTGTTTCTTCCTCCCTTTCTTCTTTTTCATCTTTGTACATCTGAGCATCTGCGAAATAGACTTCTTTGCCTTTGAAGGGCTTTTTGTCTGCAAACACTCGATGTATCAAGCCGTCATTGCCAACAAACTTGATGCACTGATGTAAAGTCGAAGGGACAACACCATTCTTGTGTATCCAGGGGCGTCCGAGAAGGATGTTGTAGCATGAAGGGGTCTTTATTGCATAGACAGTGACCTCGGAGATAAGATCACCGATTTGCAACTTGAACCTGATTTTGCCGATCGGCCTTTGAGCGCTGCCATCATATCCAAAGATGGACACAGACGTGTGGCTCAGCTTGCTAGGCGGAATGCCCAGTTCTTCGAGTGCCGAAGTGGAGATGAGGTTGAGTGCAGAACCTGGATCGATCTGGATTCTGCGTACTGACACCTCTTTGATGTACCCGGTGAAGTACAGGGGTCGGTTGTGCTTTGTCTCGCCTAGCAGGAGGTCTTCCTTGGTGAAGGCGATGGTTGCACTTGCTGCTTTTTGAACCGAGAGGCATTCGATGCAGGATCCCTCAGTTTTCTTCTTTTCTCCTTTTGAGGGAGTTTTTGATTTTTTGACCCTATAGTCCATTTCAATTTGTAGGACTTGTGGGGCATGTTTGTCGACATCCGCATCCAGCATTTGTAATTCTGAAATGAGACTATCACGAGTCTGTGGTGACATTCGTAATAAGTCTAGGATGTGAAGACGTGCAGGTATGTGTTTGAAGTGCTGAATCAAGTCGTACTTGAAAGCCTCCTTGGGGCCTGCATTTTCATTATTCTTGCCACTAGGGGCGTTTACAGCTTGTTTTCCCGAAGGATTTACATAAGAAGCAGAAGGTTGGTTGTAGTTTTTGTGGTAATCCCGGCCAGAACGGGTACCTCTACCAACTTCAAGAGCTTCTAGAGAAGGGTCTTTGTTTGGAAGATCACCCTCGAGATCGAGGGGTTGTTCCTTCTCATTTGCTGGATCACCCTCGAGATCGAGGGGTTGTTCCTTCTCATTTGCTGAAGATGTCTCTGTGTCAGCATTACCATCTTCAGTAATTGTGTTGCATGGAGCATTTTCCGGGAGCAAGTCCTGAACAGCATCCAGCAACTTTCCTTCTTTATCGAATATTTTGTCGGTCCAGACATCACCGATGAGATCGGGCATTTGGGACCAATTGACCGGATTTTCTCTGAAGAAGATTTCACCGGCTGGAATTTCTTCAAGGTGATCAGTCGGAAGAGGTTTGAGTTCCGATGTCACTGTTCCAGGAGACGAAGCCTGAGAAGGTGTGGTTCCGGAGGAATTATCATCATGAGCTATTGCATTGCAAGTAACTTTGACGGAAGATGCCTCCAAGATGAACTGTTGGGAATCAGATTCGTCCTCAGATGTAAGAGGATCATCGATCCAACAGCTTTCTTCGTTTTCCGGGGTTACCGGAGGAGATTCCTGTAGATTTTCAAGAACTTCCGGTGCTGGGTTGTGACGAAGCTGGTTGATGCGACCTTGTTCTTGCTCTATAGCAAGGTGCTGCAAGATCCTTGTGTATTCATCGAGATCAGGCATGGGGGCCAAATCTTCTTCTTCGTCTGCTCCTTGTGGTTCAACATGGTTGGGTTCCACTGGAGTATTTTCTTGGACAACCTCTTGGTCTTCTTCATCATCAGACCAGGATCCTTGCGGCTGTAATGGGTTATACCAGATTACTAGCATAAGATGAGATTCAGGGATCCATTCCTCGTCGGAGAGATATTCTCCTGTTTCGAGGGATTCCTCCCACTCATCGATGTCGCTAGCGGTGTCACTGGACTCGTATCCACCCATGGGGAATCCAACCACCGAGTTGCAAGAGTATGATGCCCCCTGCGTAGTTTCATCTTTGAGGTGTGGTGGCATGAAATCACCAAGAGTGAATCTTCTTGCCGCCTTTGAAGTCTTGGGAGGAGACTCTTCTGTTGCCCCCAGTGAAGCGGTAGAGGAGGTCTCTGCCTTTTCAGCGACTTCTTGCTTTTTCGGAGCTTTCTCCTGCTGTTTGAGTTTGCGGAGTTGTCTCCTGGCTTGCCTTCGCTGTTGAGCGGTTGACTTTGTTTTGATGACCTCCCAATTTTCATCTTCTAGGAGATCGGGGTGTACCCATATGGGCTGTCCGTCTGATGTTGGATATGGAACCAACTCTTGGGACGTTTGTCCGTCTGATGTTGGATATGGAACCAACTCTTGGGACGTTTGGGTCATCTTTATCACCTTGAAGGAAGTAGTGATCTTCTCTTTTGGTGATTTTTGTTTTTGTCCACACGACACCATGTTGACGGAGGCAGACCCATAGTTCTTGTCGAAGGTGATGACTCCGTTTTTCCACATCTCATTTATCTTCTCTCTCACAACAAAGCATTGATTGAGAAGATGCGAGACCATCTGATGGTATGGACAGTACCGAGGATCATTGGTTTTGCCAACATCTCCTGGTCTTTTGGGGTCAGGCAATGTAAGTTTGCCGTTTGCTAGGAGGGCCCCAAAAATTTCTTCAACATCTTCATCGAACGGGTATTTCTTTTCTACTCGTTCTCTGAAGGCATCAGAAAGTTCAGGCTTTTTACTTGTAGCTTTGTTTTCAGCTTTCTTTGGCGGCTGAGGAGCTGACTTGGTTTGCACATTGAGAACCTCCTTTTTCTTTGGTTTTGAGGTTGCAATGGCAGTCGGCTCTTTCTTTGATGACTTTTGACTGTTAAGGTCTTTAATCACCGTTTCAGCTTCCATAGCTGCTTCCAGGAGTTCTCCCAGGTTTTTTGATTTGTTGCCGATGATCATGGAGCGGATTCTTGCTCTCATGTTGTTACGGCAGATGTCGACTAGCGACGCTTGTGGCAATACCTCTGAGCATTTGTATGCCATTGCCTTCCATTTGTGAATGAAGTCATATGTTGACTCACTCTCTCCCTGTTTTAGGCTGCAGAGCTGCGCCATAGTAACAGGATGATCCTCACCTTTGAAGTGGGTTAGGAAGCATGTCTCCAGCATGGCCCAATTTTGAATGGAGTCCTCTGGCAGAGTGGAGTACCAATCAAAGGCCATACCTTTTAGGGTACTTGCAAAGAGGCAAATTTTGAGGGCATCTTGATCTGCAATAGCTCCCGTCAGGATCTTGAAATGGATGATGTGCTGTCTAGCTGAACCCTTCCCCGTATATGTTTGGAGAGTAGGTTGCTTGAATTTTGTAGGGAACGGGACCGAGTCCATCCACAAGGGATATGGTGGCTTGATCCCATGCTCCTTTAGTGTATCCTCTTCTTTTGCTTTGGCGAGGATATCGTCAACGTCCTTTTTGGTAAGGGCGCGTGACTCACTGTTTTCCGCATTTTCCTCGTCGCCTTGATGGCTCGGAGGAGCTTCATTGTTTTGTGGACGCTGAAGATTGAGAATTAGGTTCTCTATTAGAGTCTCTATCCTCTGCTGCCCTTGCTCCAGCTGCTGGATGCGTGCGGTTACGTCATCATGCGGCGGAGGTTGCTCAGCATTTGTGACTAAGACGTTCATTCCTCGAGAGATGAATGAAGATATTGTCTTGGTGACTGAGCTAGAGCTCATTCTTTTAGATGAAGAGCTCGAAGAGTGATTACTCCGATGTCCTTGGCTTGAAGGAGCGGGAGAGTTTTCTTTATGTCTTCGTGTCCGGGAGACGCTGCGAGTCACCGGACATCTGACATGGATTTTAGTTGCTGACTTCTGGCGTCTTCTGGTTTTGCCAACCATATGAACAGCAGCAACTTGGTCGGGTCTTTCTTTTTCGACCCATTTTTGGGAGACCTGAAGTGCAGAATCCTGGGTTTTTTACTTCTCTAGTCTCTTTTGTCGATATGCCGTGCGGCGGCGCATACGACGAGCGATTTGAGCTTCAGTTAGCTCCGGTTGTGCTCTGGCAATGAAGGACGTAGTCCCTGGTGCGCAGCAGCCGAGCTTGTCTTCTTTGAAGACTGGCAGGGACAGGATCTGGACGCGGTCCTTTGCCTGCCGGAGCGAAGCTTTGAATTTTGCGAGTTCGGCTCCTGTTGAGAGGAAGGGTCGACTCGCAGGAGTGTAGGCCTTGGCAGGTTCTTGCGGAGGCCTGATGATGCATGACTTGATTTTGGGCTTGTAGGAGCAAACCGGCTCATTCTGAGTTGGTTTTGTTTGGCGGAGGGTAGGTTTCTCCTCTTTCATGCAAGCAAGAGGGTAGAGCCGGTTCTCCTTAAGAGGGGCCAGGTATGCTGGCTTTGCTGATGTTTGTGACCTTCGCTGTTTGGGTGAAGGCCTTGGAGACCAAGTCTTTGAGCATACCTGGTTTCTTGCTGGTTGAGGCTTTGCAGGAGCGCTAAGGGCCTCAGGCTTCTTGATGATCGCCCTTGGTATCACTGTCGTGATACGTTGAGGGGCGGTTCTCTGCTTCTTGGCAGGTGCGGTTTCTTCTGCGGGTAGTGGGAATGGTCCCAATGACCCGAAGACAATGGTCCGGGGAGTAGAGTTTGACCCTGTGTCTTCTGAGTTGCCGAGGGAAATGACGCTTCGGCAGCTGGCAGGGCGCTTGTAAGTGCGCTTGGTTTGTTTGTCTTGGAGCATGAGTTGGTACTTGTTCTCATCAAAGGTGATGGTTAATGAAGCTGCCATTGTTAGTTTTTGGAAAACTTCTGAAACAAGACCATATCCATTAGTAATCACAAGAATATGGTGATCATAAATGGAAAATACTATGGTTTCGCCTCTTCAAGTCGCCCGAGGGGACATGGCCCAGCCCAAGCAACATGAGGAAGGTAGAAAAGCCATAGAGGGCACAATTGTTCTAAACGCAGGTAGGGTCAGCTCAGAATGAGCGTCCCAGTGACTGCTAGAAGCAATTGTGATCCTTAATTCAAATTACCGAGAAGCAAAGCTCACTCAAGGTAAAGTGATATAAGGTTGAGATACAAATGTGTCGGTTGCGAATACAGTAGACCCGAAAGGGCGTACTAGCACCGCTAGGCACAAATGTTGCAAATCGCATCCTTGGAAAGGACACGAGATGGGATTTTTGAAAGGTCAAGATTAGATTCATAGAAGAGAGCAAATGGTATTCCAATCTGAAAATGAGCTCAACATTTCTGCGAGCTCGAAAGTCCGAAAAGGAAGAAACCAAGATTTCTCAAATATGAATTCAAAAGTGACGGAAGTTTTTTTTTGTTCTTTTTTTTTTTAGAGATTTTTTTTTTGAAGATTTTTTTTAAGAGTTCACATAGATCTCCAATTCGATCTTATGAAACCTCAGTTGATAGATCAGCCCCCAGGTAAGGGTAGGATTACTTAATGAACCCGTTTGGAGGACCCTTGCCTAGAACAGTCTAGCTGTCTCCACACTCTGGACAAGGCTTTTCTTAGATCCACTTTGGTCAAAGAATGCAATTGGTGCAACCTTAGTGGTTTTTTTTTTTGAAAGATTTTTTTTTATGGATTCATAGAAGAGAGCGAATGGTGTTCCATTCCGAAAATGAGTTCAACATTTCTGCGATCTCGAAGTCCGAAAAGGACAGAAGCGAAAGTTTCTCAACTTAAACCCAAAAGGGAGAAATCTGAAGTTTTTTTTTTTAAATCAGATTTTTTTTTGTGGATTCATAGAAGAGAGCGAATGGTGTTCCATTCCGAAAATGAGTTCAACATTTCTGCGATCTCGAAGTCCGAAAAGGAAGAAGCCAAAGTTTCTCAACTTAAACCCAAAAGGGAGAAATCTGAAGTTTTTTTTTTAAATCAGATTTTTTTTGTGGATTCATAGAAGAGAGCAAATGGTGTTCCATTCCGAAAATGAGTTCAACATTTCTGCGATCTCGAAGTCCGAAAAGGAAGAAGCCAAAGTTTCTCAACTTAAACCCAAAAGGGAGAAATCCGAAGTTTTTTTTTTTAAATCAGATTTTTTTTTGTGGATTCATAGAAGAGAGCAAATGGTGTTCCATTCCGAAAATGAGCTCAACATTTCTGCGAGCTCGAAAATCCGAAAAGGAAGAAACCAAAGTTTCTCAACTGTGAATCCAAAAGAGGAAAATCTGGAAAAAAAAAAATTTCAGATTTTTTTTTTGAAACAAGAAAGACTGGAAATAAACTCAAAAAGAAGAAATTTCCAAGAATCCCATCTCATGTGTTTTTTTTTTTAGATGTAAGATCCAACATAGGCCACCAACTAAAAAGGAGCCAAAGAATCCAAGCATTGTGTTCTCAAATGAACGGGTCCCACCGAGTATGCCAGCTTGATGGACCGCGCCCCTCCGTTCCTCCTCCGCTGCCATCCGCCCCGGGTCTGTGGGGTCCGGAAGGAGGGTGGAGGAAATGGGAGAAACGGGTATCAACATTTTTTTTGGGTATGCCAGATTTTCTATTCTACTTGGAATTTAGAGCGGTGATCCGGAGATTCACCTTCACAAGTAGAAAAGGAAATCAACTTTTTTCCATCTTTCCATTGCACACATATTTTTAAAGAAAAGAGACAAGGTTTGTTTTTTGAATGTGTTAGGAATTTTGTATTTGCAATTTGATGGATGCATTTTCACTTTAGCATCATTTGAATTTTCACACTTACATTGTTTAGAAAACCTTGAAATCTGGTTTTATACATGCATTGCTTTTAAGATTTGTAAAAGTAATGTTTTATGCATGTTTTGTTTTTAAACTTGGATGCATTGTTTTTAGAATTCAAACTCTTTTGAAAACCTAATTCTTTGTGCATTATATTTGGAAAATCATTTTGAGAATTTAGGTTTGAGCCTTGCATACATTCATCACTTTCAGAATCAGTTTTGTATGCATTTTCATTTGAAAAGAGTTTTTAGAAATCAAGCTAGCTTTTGGTTTTAAAAGTTTTGAATCTTTTTAGGCTTTTTATGTTTCATGTTTTAAAACTCTTAGAATGATTTAAAACATGTTTTCAAGCTTGATTTAGTGGCCAAAAGATCCCCTAAGAAAAATCTTTAAAATGTGTAAAATCAAGATTTTTTGGTCCCAGGCGGTTAACCGGCCAGTGTGGCCGGTCGACCGGCCTAAGGGACCCGGTCGACCGGCCACACTGGTGGTTAACCGAGTCCTGAGGCTCCAACGGCCATTTTTATGACCGTTGTGAAGGGCCGGTCGACCGGCCTGTCATGGGGTCGATCGGGGAGCTAGCCGTTGGGCTATTTTGGCTATAAAAATGAGTTCTTTCCTTTGTCAAAAGTTGGAGATTTTGAAGACTCTTTTGAGGAGCTTTGAGACAAGACAAAGGGGATGAACTAAGAGAGACCAAAGAGTCATTTAGTGAAGCTTAAGCTTGGATCAACTAAGTTAAATCTCCAAGTAAGTTTTACTTTTAATTAATCATTTGTTATGTGCTTTATTTGAAACTTTGGAAAATGATTTCAAGCATGATAACAATGATGTGTTGAATCCATTCTTCCCTTCATCTTTGATATTCAAGATTGGATTCATCACTTTGATTTCAACCCAAGTTTTGTTTTAAACTTTCTTAATCATGCTTAGCCTAAATCTTTGATTTCTTTTATTGCATGATTATTTCACTTGGTTGAAACTTCCTTTGTTGTTTTCATTCATTCAAACTTTAGTTAAACTAATTTATTTTGAAAACAACATTGCACATACATCACATTACTAAGTTAAACACCTTCATATAACTTGTTAGGTCTTTGATTTTCATATCATTAACAAGTTGATATACTTACATGTGATTAGCATTAAACTTCAATCAAATCTTTATGTGCATTAAACTTTGAAATGCCTTGAGCATTTATTAATTGAGCATTGTTTTTAAAACTTGATTGAAGTCATCACACACTCACATCATGAGCATACATCTTTGCATTCATTGAGTGTTTGTGTCAGTTAGGATTTAAACTTTCATATCCGCCTATTTAGAGGCATTTTATTTGAGCTTAAATTGTATCTCTTAGAGTGATCTTTTGTGAAGACACTTTCTTAGAGAAATCTTTATTTGTAAAGGTTATTGATTAGCCTAAGAAAAGCATCTTGTAAGGTTATTGCTTAGCCTAAGAAAAGCATTGTGTAAAGGTTATTGCTTAGCCTAAGAAAAGCATCTTGTAAAGATTATTGCTTAGCCTAGAAAAGCACATTGAGAGGTTGTTGTTTAGCCTAGAAAAACAACATTGTAAGGGTTATTGCTTAGCCTAGTAAAAAGCATAAATAGTGGAAATCCGGTGGGGTGATTGGATCACAAGCCGGTAGTGGACGTAGGCATTGAGGCCGAACCACTATAAATCTTTGTGTAGTGGTGTTTGCTTTGTGATGATTGTTTTATTAGCTTCCGCATATTGTTTGATTATTCATCACTTGTGACTAGTTTATGTTAAGAAATTAAAATTGGTATTAATTGGTCATATTTGTAGCACACCCTATTCACCCCCCCCCCCTCTAGGGTTAGGATCCCAAGGATTTTCAATTGGTATCAGAGCCAAGTGCTCTATATTTTAGGATCAAGTGTTTGGAAGTCTTGATTAGGTGTAAAAACCTAGAGTCAAAAACCCTAGAGTTGTCCTTGCATGAAAATCATTAGAATGGACTCCACTATGCTAGACCTTGTAGATTCTTCTAGACCCCTCATTCTTCCTTCTATTGGAGATTCAAACCCTCATTTAAATGAATATCAATTTAATTCAAAAGAGGAAGAAAATGAGTATGATGAAGATGATCTTCAAGAAGCCTATAATGAATTATATACATTATCTTCAAAGTTTGATAAGAGAAATAAAAGTTTAAAAGAAGAATCAAATAGACTAAACAAAGAACTAGTCTCTTCAAAAGATGAACTTAGAGAGAAAGAAGAAGTAATAAAATGTCTAGACTCTAAGTTCATGATCTCTTTGAATAACCTATCTAACATTCAAGATGAACTAAAAGAATTAAAGATGGGTTATGATAATGTCAATAAAGAAAATTTAAATCTAAGAGATCAAATAAAAAGGCAAGATGTAGACATTGACAACTTAGAAGCCAAGTTGATTAAAAGTAAGTTAAAAACAAAAGAACTTGGATCTAATGTTATTGATGAACTAAAACTTGAATTAAAACTTGCCAATGAAGAGCTAATCAAATATAAGGAAATTGAAAATGAACTTTCAAAAGTCAAAAATGAAAATTCAATCCTTATAACCAAAGTCACTCAACTTGAAAGCTATAAACAAAAGTATGAGTGCAAGTTTACCCAAAGTGAAGATAGACTTGAAAAATTATTTAAATTGGGTAAACCTCATGGAGATAGGACGGGTCTTGGATTTGATAGGAATATTTCTCATGACCCTAAATTCACCAACACTTTTGTGAAAGGTGAGTCCTCATTCTCTAGCACTCTTTCTCCTTTGCCCAAATCCAAATGTGTTTATTGTGGCATTGAAGGGCATTTTAGGTTTGAGTGCACATTAAGAAGACTCCATGTGTCTAAACCCATCTTTGAACCCAAAAAGGTAGAATCAAAATCTATGAAGGGTAAGACACTAAAAATCAAAGAAGACTCCAAAAGGACTAAACAAGTTAAATCATTTAAAATGGAGTCTCCCAAAATAGATTCTAACAAGTTTAAACAAGTTAAACCAAGTTTAAAAGAATCTATAAACAAAAAGCTTCTCAACTTATCTCCCTCATATCAACCCATGAAAGAACTTTTGAAGAAAGTTGCTAAGTTAAATTTAAAATTCAAAAGTCAAGTAAAGGGAGAAAATAAGAAGAAAAGAAAAGTGAAACAATCCCCTAAGAAACAAACTCACCAACTTCAAAAGACTAATCACCAATCTAAGCAAAGTTTAGTCAAATCTAAATATCTTGGTGATAAGTACAAATCGAAAATTTATCAAGTTAAATCTCCTATAGTTGGTGAGAAGTCCAAACTAGACCTCAAAGTTCAACCCTCTCAAGACCTTAGGTGGATTCCAAAAGTTATTTTCTTAGACAAACCTTAGGGCCTTGAACCTCCTTGACCAACCTATTCTTTAATAGTTAAATCACTTTGTTGGTCATGTTGCTTTGCATGTTGTTCTTTCTTAGTTACATTTATTAACATGCATTGCTTCTTTATGATCATTTGATTTTGTTTTCATGCACCATTCTAAGTTACACTTCATAGTTTTCAAAATCATTTGATTATAATTTAATCATGTTAGATTTGCTTTTTACTCACATTTAGTTGTATGCATTGCATTGCATTTCTATACATGAATCAATTGATTGTGTTTTTAAAAGCTTTCATAGCTAATTTATTCATGATCAATTGTTGTTGAATCATTTGTGTAGATGTCATAGTAAGATTATTTGAACAAATGATTTGAATCAATTCAAGTTTTTCCATGGATTTCTAAGTTATACTTTTATATGGAAAATCATTGTTTTGAAAAATCAACTTGTATGTGTTTCTTTTAAGTTATATCTTTTAAAATACAATGTTGAAAATTGATCTTCAAAATCATTCTTTTTATGCTCATTGTTGGATTTTGTTTATCAAAATGATTTGAAGATTGTTTGAATGGAAATGCTCTATAACATCATTAGTTATAATCTTTTAAGCATGTTCCATGTTCTCATTTTCTTTTCTTTTGGTTTCATTATCTTAGAAATGGAAATGCATGTTGTTTGCATCTTTGCTTTTTTAGTTATTCTTTTTATATGCAAATGACTATTGGTTCCATATGTGGTTGTGATCTTAGTAATATTTGTAGAAACCATACTAGAACCCAAATCCATCCTCTATGCCTTATAGTCATTTCTTTTAATGGATGGTTATGATGTTGATTCATGTATACCTTCTTAATGTTGTCATCTTTATACATGTTTCAACTTCATAGTAGTGCTCTTGATCATATGAACCTCTTTGAAATCCATTCATTGTATTTCTATATGTTTGATGGATATCTTAGATGTTGAATTCATATGATTTTGACACTTTGAAAAATTGCATGCATTTCAAAGTTATATCCTTTTGCATTGCAATTTACCTTGTTCATCACTATGCTCAATAGTTATATCTTTAAAAGTGATGAATATGCATTTATGATGCTTGATGGAATTTTGTGTTTGCCACATTCTTGCTCTTTATCATGTTATCAAATTCAATTGGTTTCAATTGGTATAAATCTCGATTGATTTGATTTCTTGTGAATGTGATAGACCTTGTGTGCATTGGATTGAACTTGATAGTAATATATTTGTTCCATGTCACACACCATTAGCATCATAATGTTCATGTTTGCCACCTCTCTTGCTCTTATAGGTATATCTCATGACCACCATGCTTATGTTTTCATAATATTGGTTGGTTATTAGTTGAGGTTGGCTTCATGCTTGAATTTCATTTCACTCATCTTGCACTTTAATAGTCATATTTATTGATTGAATGAAATGAGTTCAAAACTTACATAGCATATGATTTTCATAGTTAGATTGATGAATGCTATGTTTAGTAAACCCCATTGCTTCATGGATAGCTCTAATTTGGATTTTTCCTAATAATTATATTTTTAAATCCATTTTAGAGTGATTGATTTAGTAGTCATATCCTTAAATCTCAATTGGTATTCTTTGTTTTTCCAATTGATATCCATGATTGCTTTTATCTTTAGACCTTGCTTTCTTTTGGTAATTTGTTTAAATTGTGCTCTATAGTTAAATGAATCTAATCATTTCCTTGAAGTTGACCCTCAATTGGTTAAACCATCTTCTTCTTGCACCAAATAGTTATATCTTGTCAAAAGTTTGACGAAAGAAGAGAATGGATTGAGGGGGAGTGTAAACCTTCATAGGAAGTATTAGTTTTTGATCAAATTGACCCTTGGATTGCCTTTGAGCCCTTAGAGATAACTTCCATACATGATAGCCTGTTATTTATTTCATTTTTGATTTCATTTGTTAACAGGTGCTACTAAAGGTATTTTCCTTGTTTCATGTGTGTAGGTACCTTTGCAATTTAATGGCAAAGGGGGAGAAAGTATTCAAGTTCTCAAAAGGGTGAAGAGAATGTCCAAGCTTCCTAAGGGGAGGTTTTGTATGATCTTCTACAAGGGGAGAGAATACATACCTTGTCAAAGGGAGAAAGAGGCATGGTCAAAGGGGAGAGCAAATAGAAGAAAGAAAGCTTGGAAGCTAAAGAAGATGCTTGGCTAAAGAAAGAAAGATTGAAGCATGTTCAAACACCAAGCATCATGCAGAATGAAGATTGAAGCCCAAGAGCCCAAGCTAAGAGAAGAAGCATCCAAGAAGATTTCAAGCCTTGTCCAGCTAAGGGGGAGTAGAAGACTTGGTGTGACATATCAATGATGAGTAAGTTGCCATCAAATTGCAAAGGGGGAGATTGTTAGGAATTTTGTATTTGCAATTTGATGGATGCATTTTCACTTTAGCATCATTTGAATTTTCACACTTACATTGTTTAGAAAACCTTGAAATCTGGTTTTATACATGCATTGCTTTTAAGATTTGTAAAAGTAATGTTTTATGCATGTTTTGTTTTTAAACTTGGATGCATTGTTTTTAGAATTCAAACTCTTTTGAAAACCTAATTCTTTGTGCATTATATTTGGAAAATCATTTTGAGAATTTAGGTTTGAGCCTTGCATACATTCATCACTTTCAGAATCAGTTTTGTATGCATTTTCATTTGAAAAGAGTTTTTAGAAATCAAGCTAGCTTTTGGTTTTAAAAGTTTTGAATCTTTTTAGGCTTTTTATGTTTCATGTTTTAAAACTCTTAGAATGATTTAAAACATGTTTTCAAGCTTGATTTAGTAGCCAAAAGATCCCCTAAGAAAAATCTTTAAAATGTGTAAAATCAAGATTTTTTGGTCCCAGGCGGTTAACCGGCCAGTGTGGCCGGTCGACCGGCCTAAGGGACCCGGTCGACCGGCCACACTGGTGGTTAACCGGGTCCTGAGGCTCCAACGGCCATTTTTATGACCGTTGTGAAGGGCCGGTCGACCGGCCTGTCATGGGGTCGACCGGGGAGCTAGTCGTTGGGCTATTTTGGCTATAAAAATGAGTTCTTTCCTTTGTCAAAAGTTGGAGATTTTGAAGACTCTTTTGAGGAGCTTTGAGACAAGACAAAGGGGATGAACTAAGAGAGACCAAAGAGTCATTTAGTGAAGCTTAAGCTTGGATCAACTAAGTTAAATCTCCAAGTAAGTTTTACTTTTAATTAATCATTTGTTATGTGCTTTATTTGAAACTTTGGAAAATGATTTCAAGCATGGTAACAATGATGTGTTGAATCCATTCTTCCCTTCATCTTTGATATTCAAGATTGGATTCATCACTTTGATTTCAACCCAAGTTTTGTTTTAAACTTTCTTAATCATGCTTAGCCTAAATCTTTGATTTCTTTTATTGCATGATTATTTCACTTGGTTGAAACTTCCTTTGTTGTTTTCATTCATTCAAACTTTAGTTAAACTAATTTATTTTGAAAACAACATTGCACATACAACACATGTACTAAGTTAAACACTTTCATATAACTTGTTAGGTCTTTGATTTTCATATCATTAACAAGTTGATATACTTACATGTGATTAGCATTAAACTTCAATCAAATCTTTATGTGCATTAAACTTTGAAATGCCTTGAGCATTTATTAATTGAGCATTGTTTTTAAAACTTGATTGAAGTCATCACACACTCACATCATGAGCATACATCTTTGCATTCATTGAGTGTTTGTGTCAGTTAGGATTTAAACTTTCATATCCGCCTATTTAGAGGCATTTTATTTGAGCTTAAATTATATCTCTTAGAGTGATCTTTTGTGAAGACACTTTCTTAGAGAAATCTTTATTTGTAAAGGTTATTGATTAGCCTAAGAAAAGCATCTTGTAAGGTTATTGCTTAGCCTAAGAAAAGCATTGTGTAAAGGTTATTGCTTAGCCTAAGAAAAGCATCTTGTAAAGGTTATTGCTTAGCCTAGAAAAGCACATTGAGAGGTTGTTGTTTAGCCTAGAAAAACAACATTGTAAGGGTTACTGCTTAGCCTAGTAAAAAGCATAAATAGTGGAAATCCGGTGGGGTGATTGGATCACAAGCCGGTAGTGGACGTAGGCATTGAGGCCGAACCACTATAAATCTTTGTGTAGTGGTGTTTGCTTTGTGATGATTGTTTTATTAGCTTCCGCATATTGTTTGATTATTCATCACTTGTGACTAGTTTATGTTAAGAAATTAAAATTGGTATTAATTGGTCATATTTGTAGCACACCCTATTCACCCCCCCTCTAGGGTTAGGATCCCAAGGATTTTCAGAATGCCGTGAGAGGCAGTTTTCTTTGTTTGCCGTAAAAGGTGATTTTGGTGCCGTAAAAGGCGATTTTGCCGTGAAAGGCGATTTACAAATCTTATCAATAATGAAAGACAAGAGATGTGATTTTTTTTGTCTCTTTATAAAAAAAATACAATGCAACAGAAAAGAAAGAAAATGAATCTAACTTTTCATGCGATTGTGGGGGAACCCATTCAGATCGACGGTCGCGAGTCATGTATGGACTCCGCCATCGTCCTTCAGATGAGAACTTTGATGCTTGATTTCTTGGCTTGGCTCCAACCTCAGATTTTTAGAGGATAAGGACCAAGGTAAGGTCCTATATCCGGTAAAAAGCCGAGTAGACGGGCTGAAGAGCCGCATCTAGCCATGTTAGATAGAAGGAGAGCTGGCCTTGGGGGGGTGGCCCCCCAAGGGGCTTTGATCACCTTGTAGTGCTTGTTGCAGCAGAGGTTTCTTCAACAGATGAGAGTTTGTTGCAGAGGTTCTGGATTTTTCTTGGATTTTTCGGAGAGTTTTTTGGATAATTTTTTCTGGCCCCTTTTCCTTGGAATGGCCTCTTATTTATAGGCATTTGGTAGCCATTTAGGAGAGTTTATGAGCATTTATGGTATTAATGCTCATGATGGGAGGAGTTACAAGTTTTTAATTTCTTGATTTGGTAACTCCTTTTTCCTTGAATTTGATTGGCCGATGGAGAGTGATGGGCATTTAATCACCTTTAATCTCCATGATGATGGGAGTTTCATGATTTTAATGTCTTGATTACTTGGACTTGTAACTCCCATTTGCTTGCTTCTGATTGGGCCGTCCAAGATAATGAGTTAATGACTGTAATAAGTTGCCATAAACAAGTCAATTAACAACATTAAATGGTCTCCCGGTCGCTTGAAGAGTCACGGGCCGCGCCGCGTCCTTTGGAATTCTTTTGGCGATGATCATCGATGGATCTTCATGTTAATCAACATCGGATGACCATGCAATTTCGGATTTTGATTAATATCAACAAGCCGACGACATCTGTCCAGTCGATTTCTCGATCGGTCGGGCAGAAAGTGCACTTTCTTGATCGGCCGGTTGACAATTTTGAGGCGTCGGATGATGATCCCATGATTCCGGCGGTGGATCCACGATGTCGACGAAAATCGACGGATTTCATGCTCAAAAAATCAGAATTTGGAAAAATCCCAGGGGCCAATCAACTTGGAACGCGAAAGATACCCGAAAAACGGGGTTTTTGGGCGAGGTCCGGCGGCCCGGACCTCCATGGTCGCCGGCGACCATGGGGTTTGTGCCCCACGGTCGGCCGTCTTCCGGTCGCCTTTTCTTCGCCGTTTTTCGTCGTTTTTCGCTTCTGTTTTCTCCTGCATTTTTCTTGGAATTTCCTCTCATTTATTGGATGGATTTCCCTCAAGAAAACATGACGAGAAGCCGTGCAAATCGGATCGCAAAGTTTCCCATTTTCTGAAAAGCCGAAGACTTTGCTGTGGAGAACTGCCGATTTTTTGTCAAGCGTCGAAACTAGGTCAAACGATGTCGGAATGACCTGAAATTCGACGTGTAGCTTCTTGAGCAATAGACAAGACCAACCATAGGCTTTTTCTTGAGTTTTGAAGCCGTTTGGGGGCCCGCAAATGCTTGACTTGATTTCACTGCGAGGGAAATGCCGAGCTTTGACTTTCGGTCAAACGATGTCCGATTGACCTGAAATTTGATGGGTAGCTTCCTCATCAGTAGATAGGACCAACCATAGGCTTTCGTTTGAGTTTTGAAGCCATTTGGGGCCGTGCAAACGCTTGCCTTTATTTCACCGCGAGGGAAATGCCGAGCTTTGACTTCTGGTCAAACGATGTCCGATTGACCTGACATTCGATGGGTAGCTTCCTCATCAGTAGATAGGACCAACCATAGGCTTTCGTTTGAGTTTTGAAGCCATTTGGGGTCATGCAAACGCTTGCCTTTATTTCACCGCGAGGGAAATGCCGAGCTTTGACTTCTGGTCAAACGATGTCCGATTGACCTGAAATTCGATGGGTAGCTTCCTCATCAGTAGATAGGACCAACCATAGGCTTTCGTTTGAGTTTTGAAGCCATTTGGGGTCATGCAAACGCTTGCCTTTATTTCAGAGCGAGGGAAATGCCGAGCTTTGACTTCTAGTCAAACGATGTCCGATTGACCTGAAAGTTGATGGGTAGCTTCCTCATCAGTAGATAGGACCAACCATAGGCTTTCGTTTGAGTTTTGAATCCATTTGGGGTCATGCAAACGCTTGCCTTTATTTCACCGCGAGGGAAATGCTGAGCTTTGAGTTCTGGTCAAACGATATCCGATTGACCTGAAATTTGATGGGTAGCTTCCTCATCAGTAGATAGGACCAACCATAGGCTTTCGTTTGAGTTTTGAAGCCATTTGGGGTCATGCAAACGCTTGCCTTTATTTCACCGCGAGGGAAATGCTGAGCTTTGAGTTCTGGTCAAACGATATCCGATTGACCTGAAATTCGATGGGGAGCCTATTGGAGTCATTTTGAGATGATCCACAAGCTCCGAATTGGGTGCCATGGTCCCGGGGTGCTCCGCCGCCGGTAGGCTTGATTTTATTTCCGAGCATCGAAATTGGGTCAAACGTCATCGGAATGACCTGAAATTTGTTGTGCAGCCCTTTGGAGGTATGTAGAAGCCGCCCATGTGCTCTGTTTGATGAGTGACGACCTCGGTAGTTCTCGCTACCTAAAGGATTGATTTGGCTGCTCGAGAGTTGATGAAGGGTCAAGCGTTGCCGGTTTGACTTGAAGTTTGACATGGATCCTTTTGGAGGTATTTTGAGACCATCCGTAGGCTCTGATCGAAGTTTTGATGTCTTCGACATTGTCGCCGCAGGGAACGTTGACTTTGCTGTTGGAGAAGTGAAGTTAGGCCAAATGATGTCTAAATGGCTCGAAACTTCATGTGTACCTCTCTTTTGGTTGTTTTGAATGACCTTGCAGTTTTTGTTTGATTCTGACAAGATCTGATGCTTGAAGTGGCGCCTGCCTATTTTTGGTAGGATGCGGCTCCATGTAGCTTTTGATGTGAAGAGGCAAAGTGACATTTTTTTTTGTCAACAATGATGTAAGCACTCCTCAAAAGAATTGCCAACGACCGAGAAATCATCCATGAAAACCTCAATGAATCTTTCTACCATGTCAGAAAATATGCTCAACATGCACCTTTGAAAAGTGGCCGGTGCATTGCATAGCCTAAAGGGCATGCGTCTGTAAGCAAAAGTGCCAAACAAACATGTGATGGTGATCTTTTCCTCGTCCTCGGGTGCAATTGGAATTTGATTGTAACCTGAATAACCATCAAGAAAACAATAATATGCATGACCGGCCAGCCTTTCGAGCATCTGATCCATGAATGGGAGGGGAAAATGATCTTTCCAAGTGACAGAGTTCAACTTCCTATAATCAATGCATACCCTCCATCCAGTCTGTATCCGAGTGGGGACCAATTCATTGCCCTCATCTTGAACCACTGTTATACCAGATTTCTTTGGTACCACTTGAACTGGGCTCACCCATGCACTATCAGATATGGGGTAAAGCACCCCTGCATCAAGTAATTTTAAGACTTCTGCCCTGACCACTTCCTTCATTGCAGGGTTCAGTCGCCTCTATGGTTCACGAGAAGTTTTTGCATTTTCTTCCAAATGGATTCTATGCTGGACCACATATGGGTTAATTCCTTTGATATCTGCAATGGACCACCCTATAGCTTCCTTATGTGTATCCAAAATTCTCACGAGCTTTTCCTCTTGGACAGGGTCCAAGTCTGAAGCTATAATCACTGGAAGGGTTTTTAGCGGGCCTAAAAACACATATTTCAAGGTATCTGGCAACTGCTTGAGTTCTAACTTAAGGGGCTCTACAATTGATGGTACAGGTGGGGAAGCAGATGGAGTCAAAATCTCATGCTTCGGTTGCCACCTAGAGCAATCCATGGATGGGGTTGAGTCTAAGAGTGAATTGACTTCCTTAATATGTCCATCTACATCAAAATCACTTCCAAAGTGGGTCAGACAAGCATCTAGTGGATCTTCAAGTTTCAAATGGGGTAAGTGATTTTCCACCAATTCATGAATGTAACTAACTTCAAAAATCCCATCATCCTCATGAAGAGGTTGCTTCCTGACATTAAAAATGTTTACTTGAACTGTCATTGTCCCAAAAGAGATTTGCATCACTCCATTCCTACAATTGATCAAGGCATTAGAGGTGGCTAGGAATGGTCTTCCCAAAATTACTGGAATTTTGGGTTCAGCCCCAGATGTGTGTTTGGTATCCAAGACAACAAAATCGACAGGAAACACAAATTCCCTGACTTTGATAAGAACGTCTTCGACTACCCCCTTGGGGTATCGAATCGATGCATCAGCCATTTGCAAGGTTACATGGGTCTTTTTCAACTCTCCCAAACCTAATTCTTCATAAACATAGTACGGAAGAAGGTTCACACTAGCACCCAAGTCTAGCAATGCTTTCTCTATGTGATGGTCCCCTATCTGGCAAGAAATGGTAGGACACCCTGGGTCCTTATATTTGATCGGGGTTGGACAGGAAATGTTTGAGCTAGCTTGTTGGGCTAGAAAAGCCTTCTTCGGCACATTAGTTGTCCTTTTGAAGGTGCAAAGGTCCTTCAGGAATTTGGCATAGGCAGGAATTTGTTGGATTGCATCTAAAAGTGGGATGTTAATCCTGACTTGTTTGAATACTTCTAGCATTTTATCCAATTGAACAGTTGATTTTGCTGGGCCTAGCCTCTGTGGGTATGGTGCCTTGGGAATATAGGTCTTGGGAGTGGGCTCACTAGGTGATGGTTTAGCATTGACTGAGTTCTCTAGCTCTAATATGGGTTCAGCATTCGCACTTAGTTCCTCAATTTCCTTAGGTAGTTCCACCTTCTTATCAACCTGTGTACCCGACATAAGACTAATGATGGATTGGACTTGTTCCAGGCTTTTTCCTTTAGGATCATGAACAACTTGGCCCTTGGGATTAGGTTCGGGTTGACTAGGGAAGGTTCCCTTGTCTCTGGCACTGATGGAGTTGGCCAGTTGGCCCATCTGATATTCCAGTTTTACAATTGATTGTGTGTTAGCATTTAAGCTCTGAACAGTGCTTTGCTGAAACTGGAGGTTATTCTGAGCTAACAATTTCATGGTTTCTTCAAGAGAACCTATTCGCAGATTTTGCGGATTAGGGGTGAAATTGGGCTTTTGGAAACCGGGTGGGGCACTGGACTGAAGTTGATGGGATTGTGATGGGCCACCTTGAGTTGGACCCTTGGTCCAAGAAAAATTCAGATTATCCCTCCAACCTGGGTTGTATGTGTTGGAGTAAGGGTCATACCTTTGACGATTATCAAAATGAGTGTTTTGATAAAGCGCATTCACCTCCTCAATAAACTCGATCTGACCCAAAGTTGTTGGGTCAGTCCCTCCATTTATGGCCTGGTTATATTTCAATGACTCCAAAGTGTTTGGAGTGGGCTTTTGGTTCAGTTCTAAGGCCTCTATTCTCCTCACCAGTGTGGCTAATTTGACTTCTGCCTCAATTTTGGGTTCAATCTTAAACATCCCCCCTTTTTCAGGAATGGTGGGTTTGATGGGCTCTCTCTCGATAGGGGCCCATTGTAATGTGTTTTTAGCGGTTTCTTCCAAAAATGTCCATGCTTCATCCGTTGTCTTCTATGTGAACTTCCCACTACAGAATGATTCCACCATTTGCTTAATAGGGTAATCCAAACCCTCATACACGATCTGGACGAATCGGGTTTTTTCAAATCCATGGTGGGGATACTGGATTAAGAGGTCCTTGAACGGTTCCAAAAAACTATAAAGTGTCCCCCCTTCCATTTGATGGAATCCATTGATGGCCTGCCTAATCGAAGCTGTTTTCTGCTTGGAATAGAGTTTTTTGTAAAATTCTTCAACTAGCTTGGCCCATGTCGTGATGGACCCGGCCTGTAAGGCATAAAGCCAAGTTTTAGCCTTTTCTTTTAGGGAGAAAGGAAATAATCTAAGTTTAAGGGCCTCCTCAGTCATGTGATTGATTCTCATGGTCCCACAGATGTCCTCAAATTCCCTAACATGTTGATATGGGTTTTCCTGGTCTAACCCACGGAATACTGGGAGCATCTGGATCATGCCAGATTTCAGTTCAAATGTAGCATTGGTCTGAGGCAGGATGATGCAAGACGTTTGAGTTGTCCTGGTGGGGTACATGTAGTCCTTCAAAGTCACGGGTGGGTCCACTTGATCAGCCATCCTAACAATTTCTTCAAAAATGGAGGACTTTCCGACAACAGTTAAGGCTAATTCGGGCTCATCCTGACTAACCTTTTACTCTTGCGTACCCACAGTTTCTCTCTCTCAGGTCTAGAGCACATGCATCGGGTTCAACCTTAAAGAAATGCAAGCCTAACCTATATGCGGGGTCCTAATGGTCTTACTAGATGATGCACAAGCAGTCAAGCAGAAAGATTGAGCACAAGAAAATATCCTAGTGTTAGCCTAACTCACTAGACAGCTCCTAACTGGTTTGAAGAGTGCACTAAGGCCTCCAATCCGGTCTTATGAAGCCAAATTGACCAGGTAAGTCCCCAGGATGAGTGGTGGGGTCACAATGCGCTTGGCAAGGGTCCCGCTTAAGAACCAAACTCCTAGAACAGAGACTGCCACCCTTTTTGGTAGGGACAGGACTTACCTAGACATCAACTTGACCAAAGAGCGCAACTGGTGCAACCTTTTGTGGTCTTCGTCCTACTGAGCTCGAGTCTTATGGTCTCGTTTCTACTTGATTTTAATTAATATTTAAGTTACTATGTGAGAGGTGGTTAAGCCTAATTGGGCAAGGATCTGGTGATGAAATCCAGACCTTATCTTTTTGGGATGGATTGCCCTTAACTAAGTGTGCGTCCAATTAGATGGTGTGTCAATCACGCATTCACACTTTGCAAAAATCTAAATCACCCAAGCCCCCCTTGCAAGTAAAAGGTTCGTGGGGTACAGTTTCAAAACTCTTACAGTGGGCCCACGCTAATCCTTAAACTGTGTAAGCTTAACCTCTTTTGGCAGATTTTGCAATTCTGAGAGCAATCTGAGAGCAACTTGTTTGCTTAGAGCAAATCCATGTAGTTTCCTATTTTTGTGCAACTCTCCTCTTAGCAAGGTAACCTATCAAAAAAAAAAAAAAGAGTCTTGTTAGTAATTCCTAAGTTAAGAAACCAAATCAAATTCTATCATATCCTAATTTAATCAAGACATTAGTTAAACCAATCTTTTTTTTTTTGTGTTTTTATTTACTGAAATTCGGAATTAAAATAAATCCTTCAAAAAAAAAATTTTGGTTTTTTTTATTCCAAAAATTCAATTAATAAAAAAAATATCAGAAAAAATCAAAAAGAAAAAAAAAATCAGAAAAGTCTAAAAAATTAGCAAGGTGAAATTCTAACTAATACTAATTGCAAAGAATACTACTAAAGCAAATTAGATGCCTAAACAACTAATACAACCTAAATATATATGAGCATGCATATGAATCTAATGAAAATAAAAAAAAAATCAGATTTTTAATAAAAACTCAGATTTGGCTCCCCGGCAACGGCGCCAAAAACTTGATGTGAATTTAATTTCAATCTTTTAATACTGCAAATGCACAGTTGTCTTTTTGAGACAGTGGCAAGTGTACAGGTCGAATCCCACAGGGAGCGCTACTAAGTCAAAATTTAAAATCTAATTTTTTTATAATGATCAATCAAGATTTAAATGAGAGATAAGGCTACTATGCAAGATGAACAGATAACAATAATGGTAAAGGTAGATCAGAGCAACAAAGTATCCATTAATTAATTTTAATTCTCAAACCACAAACTTTAATTTTGTCTTTTGCCTTGCAAATAACTCAGATCATAAACAACTCAATGTTTCTGATCTGGAAGATATTCTTTTTAAAAAAATCAATTCTTAAGCAGAAGAACCCAAGATCTCCATCGCCTCATAAAAATATAAATTACTTTGAGCGTCAGTTAACAAATTAAGCATAAAATATCAAAGGTATAAAAACCTAAGTATATCCTATCAAAAAAAGATTAATTGATCAAAAAGAAATTTATTTAAAAATATAAAGAGGAGGTTTGCCTGTGGCACAAAGGCAGATCTATTATTATATTAAATAATGCATCATAAGGACAAAAGAGTTAAATTAAAGACATAGAACGAAAATAAAATTACTTGACTTCGCTTTGTGCTCCGATCCAAAAGAATTTACTCCTCCATTGCAAAAGATATGATTTCCATTGAATACTTCATGGCAATTACAACTTCTCCTTCACAAAGATTCTCCTTCAAAATAAATCCTTGGACATGGCCCAAGGCTACCAAAAGAATAAAAGAGAAAAGAAACTAGCTAATGGAAAAGAAGAAAGAAAGAAGGGAATATATGAGAGAGATAGAGAGTTCCACGTGAGACAATTTTTTGGAGAAGGGGTTCCTTGTTTTGGACGTCCAAAGCCTTCTTTAAATAGGGCATGGGCTCCCTAGTCTTTCTCTCTAGATCCTCTTTTTTAGCAAAAGAATCTTCCTTCTTTGGTAAGTCTTCTTCTTGCTTTCCAAGTTAAGGTGAGTTTCTTAGTAACTTTTGGAGAGATTTTAACTTTTTGGACAAGACTTGCTTAGTTAGATTCCCTAGCCAACAAGGACTTCCTCTTAGATTCTCTTTACTTGGAAATTTCCCATGCTATGGCCCACTCTCTTTCATAAGTTCAAATCTGAAATTGAATTTGCAGCAAAGCTTTGGCAAATGGTGTGGGACCACATAAGTAGTGCAAACATCTTGAAGTGATATGGCTTGGACATTCTTTGTAAATTTCTTCTCTTAATTTCTTTTCAAGGTGGGTCCTAATTAACTGAAGATTCCCTAAAAAAAAAAAAATAATAATTCAGCCATAATATGTATAAATTAAATTTATAAATGGCATGCATGGGACCCAAATGAGATCAAGCACATAAATGCACCACTAGATGATTTTTGATGCAAGAATCAAAAAGCTAATTGGTGTGACAGTAAGATGATGTAAACCAAAGATTTCATAAAATTCATGCAATATTGATGATTTTGACTAAAATTCAACTTTAATGCTCAAATGCATGGAATTATGAAATTGAGTCCAAATTATCCTAATTAAGTCCACAAAGTAACATAAAATGATGATAAATACTACAATTTAATGGACTTATCAGTGGCTAATAGTAGCTACCGATTATTTCACCAAGTGGATAGAAGCTGAGGCATTATCTTCCATCACCGAGTAGGAAACGAAGAACTTCGTGTGGAAGAATATCGTCAAAAGATTTGGAGTCCCCCGAGCTTTGGTCTCGGACAACGGGACCCACTTCGACTCCAATTTTTTCAGAAACTTTTGCCACGAGCTTGGCATCAGGAACTACTTTTCCACTCGAGCCTATCCACAAAGGAGCTGTTAGGCCGAAATTTGCAACGAAGTGGTACTCGATGGACTTAAGAAAATACTTGACCGAGCCAAAGGAAGATGGGTGGAAGTGCTCCCAAGTGTCCTCTTGGCATATGGAACTACCCCAAGGCGATCCACTTCGGCAACACTTTTCTCCTTGGCCTATGGAATTGAGGCCGTGATCCCTTTAGAAATCGGTCTTCCAACCCTGAGGTTGGAACTCTTTGATCGAGGCCGGAACAATGTGAATCTGGCCCGAGAACTTGACCTGGCTGAGGAACGAAGAGATGCAGCAGCTATCCGTCTGGCTTCTTGCCAGCAACAGTTGGCTAGGGGATACAACCAAAGAGTCAAAGAGAGGAAGTTTTCGGTTGGAGAACTCATCTTGAAGAAGACACTTCCTGCAGATAAGAGTCCCAATGAAGGCAAACTGTCTCCAAACTGGCACGGGCCATTCAAGGTGACCTCAACTGCCGGGTGACCTCCACTTCCCTAAAGAGCTATCACGACCATGGAATGCAACGCACCGCAAGAAATATTATTTATAAATTGTAATCTATTTATGGAATCGGTAAAAGTATATTCTTGTGGAAGGATGTGTCGATATACGCCATGTTACAGAACTCAACAGCTATCTCAATTCGATTATGGAACCAACTACATGAAACGCCAAGTTACAAAACTCGGCAACTATCTACCCAACTGCTGCGAAGCTTAGGGAAATGAAGGAAAAGCCTTAAATGGTTAAGGCGCGCCAAGTTAAGTGAACTCGGCGTCTACCTTGGTGTTCGAAAATGCTTAAGTAGAACCAAGTATTCTACCACTGAAAAAAAGACCTTGTATTCATTTTGAGTGAAAGAACTTGATCCAATTTGCTCTCGTTCAGCTCTGTTGGTGAACTAAGCTACGAAACAAACAAATTTGGTATTTGGATACAAACTCCTCGAGTTGGAGAACTTGAGGTTGTATAAGATTCTGGTTATTGAACCGAATTGCTCGTTCCGGTTATTGAACCGAACTTAGCATTTGTTTCGGTTATTGAACCAAACTCAGCATTTGTTTCGGTTATTGAACCGAACTCATTGACTTGAAGTTTCTTGAGTTAAAAGAAATAAGAGTAACGAGTTCTGGTTATTGAACCGTACTCAGTTACTAGGTTCCGTGAACCGAACTCAATTACTTAAGCAAATTTAGAAGAAAGCATGTAGAGAACTCTGTTAAAAAACCGAAGTCAAACACATGAGAAAGATGAGAGAGGAAAATGAAATTTTATTCACAAAAGGAGTACAAGGTTTACAAAAGGTCATTACAAAAAAAAAGGAAAAAAAAATACATAGAAGACTTTTATTTAGCGTCGGCCTCAGGACGTGCAGCTTTGGTCGAGGTGGCTTCGTGAGCAATCAGAACAACTTCAGGAACCTTGGGGGAAGGAACGAAACTCGGTTCGGGCGCCGGCCTTGGGAACTTGGCCGAATTTCTATAAGCTGGGTGGTCTTCGGAGACCCCAGCTACCTTCAATCCTCCCAGCCAACCGAGCTCCCACACTTTATCACTTACATCGGGACCTGGGCCTCGTACTACTGCGACGCCGCTTCCACCCCATCTTGGAAGGCGGCTTCGGTCTCGGCCTGGACTAAGGCCTTGTTTGGCATCTCTACTCTTTTTCTGACAGACCATTCAAAATAGAGCTATTAAAAAAAGAGTTATAAAAAAACGAGGCTGGAACCAAAAAACGTGTTTGGTAATGAACGAGTCTACTTCAAATAGACCATTTGGTATGCCCTCTATTTACCTCTTTTTAGTGGGGTATCTTCTGTCATTATGTAAAAAATGAACTTATGCGCATTTTCATCAAAATATGCCCTTACACACATACCATAACATCATAATCTCTTATCATTTGAAAATTACAACAATTTCCATTCCAAAACCATCAAAAAATAAAACAAGAAAATTCATTTCACTTCATATTAATATTCAAACATCGTTTCAACAAAATAAACCCAACCCAACAAAATAGTTGATAGAAAATTAACCGCACCCTTAAAAAACACAAATTTAAAACTATCACTTCAAAGTTTAAGAAATCGTGCTCAAGTTACATATAGTCTCTTTAGCTCTTTGCTTCAAAAGTTGCTTCGGGACCTCCTTGAAAGTCCTGGGATCCTAACCCTAGGGGGGGGGGTGTGAATAGGGTGTGCTACAAATATGACCAATTTAGACAAATTTTAACTTCTTAATATAAACGAGTCACAAGTGATGATTAATCAAATAAGATGCGGAAGCTAATATAAACAATCACCACAAGCATACACCACAGCACAAAGGTTCATAGTGGTTCGGCCTCAATGCCTACGTCCACTACCGGCTTGTGATCCAATCACCCCACCGGATTTCCACTAATTATGCTTTTTACTAGGCTAAGCAATAACCTTTACAATGTTGTTTTTCTAGGCTAAACAACGACCTCTCAATGTGCTTTTCTAGGCTAAGCAATAACCTTTACAAGATGCTTTTCTTAGGCTAAGCAATAACCTTTACACATGAAGGATTTCTCAAAGAAGGTGTCTTCACAAAAGAACACTCTAAGAGATACAATTTAAGCACAATTGAATTGCCTCTTAAATAGGCTCATATGAAAGTGAAATTCAAATTACAAACATACACTAGAATAAGCTAAAGTGTGTGCACAAGTGTATGAATGCTTTACTTCAATCAATTTCTACCATGAAGCACTTAAATGAATGCTTAATGCATTTTAAAATCAAAGCTTAGAAAAAGATGATTGAAGATAAATGCTAATCACATGAAAGATTCAAACAACTTAAAGAAATGAACTAAAACAAGTTGTATGAATATTAAAGTCTAAGAACACATGTGAATTAGACAAGAGAGTTTGCAAACCAATCTAATTTACCAAAGATGATATTGAGTTTGCTAAACAACTCTTAAAAGGCTAGAAATCATGTATTTATGAAAATACAAAGATTTGAACATGCATGGATTTCATTTGAAATGGAAATCAAAACAATAAGTAAGATGTACCTTTTAAAAACTCAAGCATTTGATTTCCAAATGGCCTTCTAGCTTCCTCAACTCATTCCCCTTCTTTTGGCTTCAAAAAGGTTCCAAAAGTTCATCCAAAAAGCCTCTCAAAAGTGGGGAAAAGAATGGACTTTATACCAAAAAACAATCCAACGGCTAGTGCCCGGTCGACATGGAAACAGGGCCGGGTCGACTGGATACACACAATGGTCATAAAAAGATCCGTTGGTGCCCAAAGACCCTGACGACCTGCAGTGTGCCCGGTCGACCGGCCACACAGGCAGGTCAACTCCCTGGGACCAATTTTCCCAAAAATTACATATTTGAAGGTTTTTCTTGGAGGGGATTTTTGGGCCACTAAACCAAGCATTGAAACATTTTTTAAATCATTCAAAGGGTTTTTAAAACATGAAACACAAAATGCCAAGAAAGATTCGAAACTTTAAAACCAATGGCTTGCTTGATTTATAAAAATTCATTTCAAATTTAAATAGCATCCAAGTTTAAAAACAAAACATGCATAACTCAATGCTTTTACAAATCTTAAAACCAATGCATGTATAATTCAAGATTTCAAGATTTTCTAAATCAATGCAAGTGTGTAAAATCAAATGGTGCTAATATGATAATGCATCCATCAAATTGCAATATACAAAATCCCTAACACTCCTATCCTGAAAATAGAAAGGGAAAATGTCAGTAAATGACACCATTTGATTCCCTTGATGCCTCAATTTACAAACAACAAATAATTACCAACCAATGCAAAGGTTGAGATGATTGTAACATCTTCATTTAGTTGTCATTTGCATTTGTTCCAATCTTGCGCTTTTGAGCTTTTTTCACACTTCATCTAAGCCTTTCAAATGCCTTCACAAGCATTTGCAAAAACCCAACAAACAAACACCCAACACTTATCTCACAAACCTGCAAAGAACAACATTCATCTCCACAACCCACAAATATCATACACATAATTGTATGTTGTGAGTTTCTCTTAATACAAATTTGATGTGAGTATTTCTTCATATAGATTGATTAAGCAAGTCTAAAAGCCATAAAAAAAATAAGAAGAGATTGTAAGGAAGAAAAAAAAGAAAGAACAATAGCAGTCAAAGATGAATATCAGCTTAATGCATTGCAACTCCATGTTTAGCCCAAAAATTCTCCACCTTCAAATTAATATAATCCCCTGCAAATCCACTACAAACCCATCCAAATTTCTGCCCAACCACAATCCTGCTCACTAGAAATCCCATCTTACATGACTAATAGCATAGCACAGCTCGCCCAATCTTACAGAGCTGTATCTATTAAAAGGCTTCCTAGTTCCTGTCTCCTTTCTATGCAAAACCAAAACTACCCATAAAAAATATTTAGAACTACAAGCTGTTTCAGTTTCTGAAATATTATTTCATCCCTGCTGGATTGGTAGAGAGCACCATCTTAGATTGAAGTACAATTACTCAAATTTTAATAGATGAGTATAAATCTAATTGAGAATGAGATAAACCCTATCAATCTTCACCTGATCAAGAAACCCTAATCACTAAAAAGAAAAGAAAAAAAAAAACGAGCAGGATAAATACAAAATTTAAAATCCAAAAGTAGGCCAGAGCAAAACATGAAAAACCACAAAAAACACAAGGCAAGTCTGCATACAAATCGGATAAAAAACCATGACTTTAATCTAAAACTGCATCAAATCAACAAAATCATCAAGATAAAATGAAATCTACATTCATGAAAGAAATTCTAATACATATATTTATGAAAACCCTAACTGCAGCAGGATCTACTAAAATGCACAGTGAAAAATATACAATTCTGGAGGCACATCAAAATGAGGAATTATTCTCCATGACCACTAAAATTCAAAGTAAGAAAATCTATATGACCTTCTTCTAACATGCCTAAAAGGCAAGGTAAAAACATATACCCATTCCGGAGGCACATAAAGATAAGGACTTATTCTCTGCTTCCTGCTCCAATGCACTACCACCAACAATCCAACCCAGTCAGTAATGGAGATTGGGTTTTATGGCTATGGGGATTTTAATGTCTAGTGTCAATTGAAAAAAAAAAGTAAAGTAAATTCCCTTAACCCTAAAACTGTCTTTCCCTAAAAAAAAAGTTCCTTTTGGAAGCCATGAATGACAGAGAAGTAGAGAGAGAGGGAGGAATACCAGTGTATAGTTGACTAGCCGGCGGTGGAGAGGAGAAGGTCGATCAAGATGGTGTTCTGGCATCGGGGCTTTCGTTTTCTCCTCTCCTCTGTCGAGCTCTAAAACGAGTGGGGCTTTCATTTTCTCCTTTGCTAACGAACAGGGACTTTTGTTCAAAGGATTTTCGGGGTCAATTAAACACCGTCTATGGGCATTTTCGTCCTCAAAAGTAGCTTCCGCCTCTACATTTTTTAGAGCCCATGCCTCTATTTTTCACGTGCCCAGAAAGTGGGCAGTTCAGTTTTAGAGGATATGCCTCTACTCCTCTAAAGTAGGAAAAGGATGAAGTCATCTACCAAACGCTCTATTTTTTCCAACCTCTATTCGATTTAGACAAATAGACAAATAGAGGTGAAAAATAGAGATGCCAAACATGCACTAAAGGCTTCAAGTTCGTCCTTTTTCTTCGGGGTGGCTTCAACCTCAGCCTTATACCTTTCCAATGTGACTTCGAGCTCGGCCATCTTCTTCACCTTAGCCTCAGCCTCACCCATCAGTTAGTGGGTCTCGGTCTTCAACCTGCAGATCTCGGCCACCGCAGTACCGAGCTCAGCTATGAGGCAAGAGTTCTTGTCCACCTCCTCCCTCAGCTCTTGGCCGTCTCGAGCTTCTTTTTCTCTGCTTCCAGCCTCGGGACCTTGGAGACGTTATGGCGAGACCTGTCCAAAACGACCTGGACCATTTGCACGATCTGAAAAAGAAAAAGTGTCAGAAAGGAACCGAGATCAAACACTTTGAAGATTTATGGGAAAATAAACTTACCGAGAAGGCCGACTGCAGAGAGGATATCAGCAGTGCCGTGTCATGAACCTCCCTATGCCTCTGCATGATGGGTGGCAGGGCGCACGCATTAGTGAGTGCGACGATGACAAGTGGATTATTGGAGATGCGGTCCTCTACTGTCAATGGCCTACCGTGCCCAAGCTGGAGCTTCAGAATCCATGGAGTCGGCCTGGTAGCTAGGCCGAGGTGCGCAGTCGGGCCAGAACCCTACTTAGATGAGCCCTAGATCTTGGGCCTTTTCTCTGGCCGACCCTCCTCCTGCGCAGTCTTGGTAGGACGCTGCTGAGTCTCCACGCTTGCATGTGGAACAACGGTGAGTGCAGAAGTTGGGGCCTCATTGACAACAGGCGCCAAGGAGGTGGAGGGGTTCGAAGGGGTTTGAGTTCGGCCTTCGAATAATTGGACCCCCAAATCCTTCACCTTCACGGGAGGTTAGCTCCATGTCATCTTTTCTCTTTCTTCTTCCAAGCTGGGAGAAGTGTACGATTCAATGACTTGCTCAAGGTAGGTTGCCTCTGAGTCGGAAGGTGGAGCAGAGGCATCAGCACCCAAAATTGTTCGGTGCTCGACGTCGATTAATGCTAGCACCGGCTCCCCCTTCTCCGAAATCTGGCCGGTCCTCCTCTTAATGAATGAGTGATATCTTGGCTCGTATCCTAGGAGGTCCCAGGTAGCTCGCCCGTGATAACCTTGATAGCTGCGCATAGATCTGACCCAGACGTTGTTTCTTTTCCAGCCGGCTCGGTTGAACTCCTGCTTCCTCTGGGAATGTCTAAAAGACAAAAGAAATATTTCAGCTCGGCAAAACAATAAAAAAAAGGAGAGAACGAGAACTCCAATATGGTCAGTATTTACTTGGAGGAATCTCGAAGCGACGGGGGACCCGATATATCTTCGTCGCCTTGGGATCGGTCGCTCTAAACTCCCAGTTGCTAGAGACAAACAGACGATCGTCCTTGGCATGCCTGTTAGATTCCTCTAGATCATGGACAGAGGGCTTCCGTCTCAGCTTTCCCCGGAGATAACAGATGGTATCACTCCCTATGGACTTGCATAAGTCATAAACATCCTCGATGTCATGGACACCGAGGTCAATGCCGAGAATCTTGTTGAGCTAGACGACACCCATTATTATTTTGAAACTATTGGGCATTAATTGACAAGGATAGAGGTTCCACTTCCGAAGACAGATCCTCAGAAGCGGGTGAAGGGGGAATCTAACCCCGCCTTCGACTATTGTAACTAGCGGGTATGACATCCAGCCATTGCGGAAGGTATGACCTTCAAAGGCATCTTCTGGGTCATCTAACCTAACCAGAACGTCGTCCGGTATCCCATACATGGTCGTAAACTTAACTAAGGCTTTTGGAGTATCTAACCAGTGCCTGTAAATCCCCATCCTTGAGTCTAAAGAAACTAGGATAACAAAGACTGAAAGAAAAGGGGGGAGAAACCCTAAGCGAAGCTAGGAGAAGGACACCTAAAGAAGTTAGAAAACAAAAAGATAGGGCAATGAGAGACTTACGACGACGGGGTCAAACCCTAAAGATGCAGAACTTAAATCGGGAAAGCTTGACGACGGCGGATTTTCTCTCTGCAAGACTCTTCTAAATGGATGCCAAAGTAACAAAATAAAGAAGAAGAAGCGCCTCTATTTATAAAGAGAAAAGGGCGCCCTTTCGAAATTTGAAGATGCACATGTGAGGCGTCACCTCGAGTACTCCATGCCGTGTGGGTCAAATATCTTCGAAGTGGTTCGATAGCCAATCAAGCAGTGACACGTAGTGCCGTCGGTGCATCTTTCGCATCGGTCGAGGCGAACTATTAATGACCTTGGCAGGAGAAGTGATAGCAGCGTGCTATCAATTATCTCGGGTAGAGGAAACGACACTTAGATGTTAGCAACCGACGCCGAGATGAAATGCAAACTAAAATACTCGGAAGTGCCCTCTGGTCATAATACTTAGCTCCCGACCTTAAAGAGTTGAGGAACTATAAAAGATTAAGAGCTAGGGGGCAATTTTGTGGGACATTTTCCTAATAGCGTGATTATGCTAGTCTCGGTAACAGTACCGGCTTGGCTTATCTCGATCTCGGTTTGCAACTTGGCAATAATGACAAGATACATCCAGCTTGGCAACAGTGCCAGCTAACACTGAGCTTGAGCTAGCTTCGGTAAAAGTACCAGCTAGACTCGCTTTGGCCTCGGTATAGGGCACCTCGGCAACACTACCAGGATACGCCCATACCTGGTCTCGGTATCATCTTCAGCCTGGCTCGATCTGAAAGTCCACGAGGATCCTAACCCTAGAGGGGGGGGGTGAATAGGGTGAGCTACAATTGTGACCAATTTAGACCAATTTTAAATTCTTAATTTAAACTAGTCACATGTGATGATAAACAATCAAAATGCGGAAGCTAACAATACCATCATCACAAAGCAATCACCACAACACAATATTTATAGTGGTTCGGCCAACGTGCCTACATCCACTACCGGCTTGTGAATCCAATCACCCCACCGGATTTCCACTATTTATGCTTTTAACTAGGCTAAGCAATAACCCTTACAAAATGCTTTTCAAAGGCTAAGCAATAACCCTACAAGATGCTTTTCAAAGGCTAAGCAATAACCTTACAAGATGCTTTTCAAAGGCTAAGCAATAACCTTTACAAATATAGATTTCTCTAAGAAAGTGTCTTTCCAAAAGATCACTCTAAGAGATTACAATTTAAGCTCAAATAAATTGCCTCTTGAATAGGCTAATATGAAAGTTTAAAACATCTCACACAAACACTCTATGAATGCAAAAGTGTATGCTCATGATGTGTGTGTGTGATGACTTCAATCAAGTTTAAAAAGAAAGCTTAATCAAATATATGCTTAAAGCATTTGAAGTTTAAGACACACAAAAGTTTTGATTGAAGTTTGATGCAAATCACATGAATAATAAACAACTTGTTAATGACATGAAATTCAAAGAATCACAAGTTGTATGAAAAATAAAGTTTAAGAAAACATGTGATTTGATAAGAGTGATTGCAAACTAATCTAATTTACCAAGAAAGATATTGAGCTTGCAAATCAACTCTTTAAGGACTTGAAATCATGCATAAATGAAAATACAAAGGATTTGAACATGCATGAATTTCAATTGTATGGAAATCAAAATAACTTAGAAGATGTACCTTTTAAAAACTCATGAGTTTGATTTCCAAATAGCCCTCTAGCCTTTCCAACTTCTTCCCCTTTCTTTGGCTCCAAAATGCTCTTAAAGGTTCATTGTTCAAGCCTTAAAAAAGGTTGAAAATGAATGGACTTTATAGCCAAAAAGTTGCCAACGGCTAGTTCTCGGTCGACCGGCAAAGAGGTCTCGGTCGACCGAGAAGGCACAACGGTCAGATTTCTGACCGTTGGGGCTCCAGTTCCAAAAACTGTCCATTTGCCCTGCAGTGGTCTCGGTCGACCGAGACCCAGGTCTCGGTCGACCGGCGACACTGCCGAGACACCCCCAAAAATTCCAACTTTTGCATTTTGAAGATTTTCTTTGTGGAATTTTGTGGGTCACTAAACCAAGCTTAAAAACATGTTTTAAAACATTTAAAAACATGAAACACACAAAGCCTAAAATGATTCAAAGGTTTAAAACCAAAGGCTAGCTTGATTTGATAAAACCCTTTTCAAATGAAAATGCATACAAAAATGATTCTTTTTGTGAAGAATGTATGCAAGGCTCAAACCTACAAACTCAAGATGATTTTCCAAATATAATGCACAAGGATATAGGTTTTCAAAAGAGTTTGGGTTTCAAAACTAATGCATCCAAGTTTAAAACCAAAACATGCATATAACAAATACTTTTCCAAATCTTAAAAGCTATGCATGTATAAAACTAGATTTCAATGTTTCTAAAAACAATGCATGTGTGAAATATCAAATGATGCTAAAGTGCAAATGCATCCATCAAATTGCAAATACAAAATACCTAACAATCTCCCCCTTTGCAATTTGATGGCAACTTACTCATCATTGAAATTACACACTCTGTCTTCAGCTCCCCCTCAGCTGGACAAGTCTTGAAATCTTCTTGGATGCTTCTTCTCTTAGCTTGGGCTCTTGAGCTCTTTTCTTCAATCTTCTTGATGCTTGGAGCTTGATCATTCTTCAAGCTTTCTTGCTTCTTTCTTTCTTTATCCAAGCATCTCCTTTAGCTCCAAGCTTTCTTTCTTCTATTTGCTCTCCCCCTTTGACCATGCCTCTTTCTCCCTTTGGCATCTTCACCCTTCTTGAGAACTTGAACTCTTTCTTCCCCTTTGATGGATAGGAGATCTTCGAGTACTTGAACTCTTGAACTCTCTCCCCCTTTGAAGAGTAGGAGATCTTTGAGTCACACTTGAACTCTCTCTCCCCCTTTGACATTAAATTGCAAAGGTACCTACACACATGAGACAAGAAGAATACCTTTAGTAGCACCTGTTAACAAATGAAATCGAAAATGAAATTCATAACAGGCTATCATGTATGTAAGATAACTCTAAGGGCTCAAAGGCAATCCAAGGGTCAATTTGATCAAAACTAATACTTCCTATGAAGGTTTACACTCCCCCTCAATCCATTCTCTTCTTTTGTCAAGCTTTTGACAAGATATAACTATTAGATTCAAGAAGTAGATGGTTTAACCAAGTGAGGGTCAACTTCAAGGAAAGGATTAGATTCATATAACTATAAAGCTCATATGATCAAATTACCAAAAGAGAGCAAGGTCTCATGAGAAAAGCAATCATGGATACCAATTGAAATAAACATATCAATTGAGATTAAAGGATGTGACTATAACCTCAATCACTCTAAAATGGATTAAGAAGTATAACTATTATGAGAAATCCAAATTAGAGCTATCCATGATATGGGGTTTACTCAAACATAGCATCAATCAATATAACTTATGAAAATCATATGCTATGTAAGGTTTTGAACTCATTTCATTCAATCAATAAATATGACTATTAAAGTGCAAGATGAGTGAAATGAATTCCAAGCATGAAGCCAACCTCAACTAATAACCAACCAATATTATTAACACATAAACATGGTGGTCATGAGATATACCTATATGAGCAAGAGAGGTGGCAAACATGAACATTATGATGCTAATGGTGTGTGACATGGAACAATCATATTACTTATCAAGTTCAATCCAATGCACACAAGGTTTATCACATTCACAAGAAATCAAATCAATCAAACATTATACTAATTGAAACCAATTGAATTTGATAACATGAATAAGAGCAAGAATGTGACAAAATTCCATCAAGCATCACAAATGCATATTCATCACTAATAAAGATATAACTATTGAGCATAGTGATGAACAAGGTAAATTGCAATGTAAAAGGATATTACTTTGTAAAACATGCAATTTCCAAAGTGTCTAAATCATATGAATTCAACACTAAGATATCCATCAACCAACATAAATGCAAGGAATGGATTTCAAAGAGATTCATATGATTAAGAACACTACTTATGAAGTTGAAACATGTATAAGGATGAAACCAAGAGAAACTACATGAGTCAACATCATAACCATCCAAAAAGAAATGACTATAAGGCATAGAGGATGGATTTGGGTTCTAGTATGGTTTCTACAAATAAAACTAAGATCACAACCATACATGGAACCAAATGTCATTTGCATATAAAAAGAATGTAAATCAACAAGCAAAGATGCAAACAACATACATTTCCATTTCTAAGATAATGAAACCAAAAGAAAAGGAAATGAAAACATGGAACATGCTTTAGATGAATATAACTAATGATGTTATAGGCATTTCCATTCAAACAATCTTCAAATCATTTTGAAAAACAAAATCCAACAATGAGCATAAAAAGAATGATTTTGAAGATCAATTTTCAACATTGTATTTTAAAAGATATAACTTAATTGAAACACATACAAGTTGATTTTTCAAAACAATGTTCTCCATATAAAAGTATAACTTAGAAATCCATGGAAAACTTAAGTTGATTCAAATCATTTGTTCAAATAATATTACTATGACATCTACATAAATGATTTTGCAACAACAATTGATCATGAATAAATTAGCTATGAAAGCTTTTAAAATCACAATCAATTAATCATGTAGAAATGCAATGCAAAACTTATGTGTGCAAAAAGCAAATCAAACATGATGAAATTATAATCAAAAGATTTTGAAAACCATGACATGTAACTTGGAATGGTGCATGAAAACAAAATCAAATGATCATAAAGAAACAATGCATTTTAATAAATGTAACTATATAGAAACAAAATGCAAAGCAACATGACCAACAAAGTGATTTAACTTAAAAAGAATAGGTTGGTCAATGAGGGTTCAAGGCCCTAAGGTTTGTTTAGGTAAATAACTTTAGGAATCCACCTAAGGTCTTGAGAGGGTTGAACTTTGAGGTCTTGTTTGGAATTCTCACCAACTAAAGGAGATTTAACTTGATAAATTTTCAATTTGAACTTATCACCATGATATTTAGATTTCACTAAATTTAGCTTAGATTGGTGATTAGTCTTTTGATGTTGGTGAGTTTGTTTCTTTGGGGATTGTTTCACTTTTCTTTTCTTCTTACTTTCTCCCTTTACTTGACTTTTGAATTTTAGATTTAACTTAGCAACTTTCTTCAAAAGTTCTTTCATGGGTTCATATAAGGGAGGTAGGTTGAGAAGCTTTTTGTTAATAGATTCTTTTAAACTTGGTTTGACTTGTTTAACCTTTTTAGAATCTATCTTTGGAGACTCCATTTTAAGAGATTTAACTTGTTTAGTCATTTTGGAGTCTTTCTTGATTTTTAGTGTCTTACCCTTCATAGGTTTTGATTCTCCATTCTTTAGTTCAAAGATGGGTTTAGACACATAGCTTCTTTTTCTTAGTTTGCACTCAAATTTTAGATGTCCTTCTTTACCACAATAATGACATTTAATTTTGGACATTTGAGAGAGAGTGCTAGAGAATGAGGACTCACCTTTCACAAATGTGTTGGTGAATTTAGGGTCATAAGACATATTCCTATTAAATCCAATACCCGTCCTATCTCCATGAGGTTTACCCAATTTGAATAATTTTTCAAGTTTCTCTTCACTTTGGGTAAACTTGCACTCATACTTTTGTTTATAGCTCTCAAGTTGAGTGACTTTGGTTATAAGGATTGAATTTTCATGTTTGACTTTTGAAAGTTCATTTTCAATTTCCTTATGTTTGCTTATCTCTTCATTGGCAAGTGTTAATTCTTGTTTTAGTTCATTAACAACTTTAGATCCAAGTTCTTGAGTTTTTAACTTACTTTTGATCAACTTGGCTTCTAAATTGTTAAAGTCTTTATCTTGTCTTTTAATTGTATCTCTTAGGTTCAAATTTTCATTATTAAGCTCATCACAATTTATCTTAATCTCATTTAATTCATCTTGAGCATTAGATAAATTTTCCTTAGAGATAGTCAATTTAGATTCAAGATTGTTGAAGTCTATATCTTGCCTTTTTATTTGATCTCTTAGAATTAAATTTTCCTTATTGACATTATCATAATCCATCTTTAATTCTCTTAGTTCATCTTGAATGTTAGATAGATTATTTAAAGAGATCATGAACTTAGATTCTACACAATTTATAAATTCATCTTTTTCTCTAAGTTCATTTTTAGAAGAGTCTAATTCTTGGTTTAGCCTTATAGATTCTTCTTTTAATCTTTTATTTTTCTTGGAAACCTCTAAGGACCATGTGTATAATTCCTCATAGGCTTCAAGTTCATCATATTCTTCTTATTTTAATTCAAGTTGAGATTCTTTAGTTTCAATGTTTGAATCTCCATAAGATGGAAGAATGAGGGGTCTAGAAGAATCTACTAAGTCTAGCATAGTGGAGTCCATTCTAATGATTTTCAAGTAAGGACAACTCTAGGGTTTTAACTCTAGGTTTTTACACCTAATCAAGAGTTTCAAACACTTGATCCTAAGGGATAGAGCACTTGTCTCTGATACCAATTGAAAGTCCACGAGGATCCTAACCCTAGAGGGGGGGGGGTGAATAGGGTGAGCTACAATTGTGACCAATTTAGACCAATTTTAAATTCTTAATTTAAACTAGTCACATGTGATGATAAACAATCAAAATGCGGAAGCTAACAATACCATCATCACAAAGCAATCACCACAACACAATATTTATAGTGGTTCGGCCAACGTGCCTACATCCACTACCGGCTTGTGAATCCAATCACCCCACCGGATTTCCACTATTTATGCTTTTAACTAGGCTAAGCAATAACCCTTACAAAATGCTTTTCAAAGGCTAAGCAATAACCCTACAAGATGCTTTTCAAAGGCTAAGCAATAACCTTACAAGATGCTTTTCAAAGGCTAAGCAATAACCTTTACAAATATAGATTTCTCTAAGAAAGTGTCTTTCCAAAAGATCACTCTAAGAGATTACAATTTAAGCTCAAATAAATTGCCTCTTGAATAGGCTAATATGAAAGTTTAAAACAACTCACACAAACACTCTATGAATGCAAAAGTGTATGCTCATGATGTGTGTGTGTGATGACTTCAATCAAGTTTAAAAAGAAAGCTTAATCAAATATATGCTTAAAGCATTTGAAAGTTTAAGACACACAAAAGTTTTGATTGAAGTTTGATGCAAATCACATGAATAATAAACAACTTGTTAATGACATGAAATTCAAAGAATCACAAGTTGTATGAAAAATAAAGTTTAAGAAAACATGTGATTTGATAAGAGTGATTGCAAACTAATCTAATTTACCAAGAAAGATATTGAGCTTGCAAATCAACTCTTTAAGGACTTGAAATCATGCATAAATGAAAATACAAAGGATTTGAACATGCATGAATTTCAATTGTATGGAAATCAAAATAACTTAGAAGATGTACCTTTTAAAAACTCATGAGTTTGATTTCCAAATAGCCCTCTAGCCTTTCCAACTTCTTCCCCTTTCTTTGGCTCCAAAATGCTCTCAAAGGTTCATTGTTCAAGCCTTAAAAAAGGTTGGAAATGAATGGACTTTATAGCCAAAAAGTTGCCAACGGCTAGTTCTCGGTCGACCGGCAAAGAGGTCTCGGTCGACCGAGAAGGCACAACGGTCAGATTTCTGACCGTTGGGGTTCCAGTTCCAAAAACTGTCCATTTGCCCTGCAGTGGTCTCGGTCGACCGAGACCCAGGTCTCGGTCGACCGGCGACACTGCCGAGACACCCCCAAAAATTCCAACTTTTGCATTTTGAAGATTTTCTTTGTGGAATTTTGTGGGTCACTAAACCAAGCTTAAAAACATGTTTTAAAACATTTAAAAACATGAAACACACAAAGCCTAAAATGATTCAAAGGTTTAAAACCAAAGGCTAGCTTGATTTGATAAAACCCTTTTCAAATGAAAATGCATACAAAAATGATTCTTTTTGTGAAGAATGTATGCAAGGCTCAAACCTACAAACTCAAGATGATTTTCCAAATATAATGCACAAGGATATAGGTTTTCAAAAGAGTTTGGGTTTCAAAACTAATGCATCCAAGTTCAAAACCAAAACATGCATATAACAAATACTTTTCCAAATCTTAAAAGCTATGCATGTATAAAACTAGATTTCAATGTTTCTAAAAACAATGCATGTGTGAAATATCAAATGATGCTAAAGTGCAAATGCATCCATCAAATTGCAAATACAAAATACCTAACACGATCAACTGAGATAAGTACTAAGTCATAATTGTATTCTCATAAAACTACGGCTACGTTACATAACGTACTGATAGATTAGATGGGCGCTGGATATCGATAAGGGATTATCCTTATTTAAAGATCACATCCGTAATAATACAAGAAGTCAAGGCATGATGTGATGGGACAGTACCTTCACCTATGTACCTCCACTAAGGAAACATGGTATAGTCTGATGAGACAATACCTTCACTTACCTCCACTATGGGAGCGCCTGATGGGACTTCCGCCTATATATATATAAGGGTAAGATCCCAAAGAGGTATGCAACGTGACTCAACATAAGTATGCACGTAGTCCAAACCTTGCCTTTCTTCTCCGTTTACTCATCCTTTGTTCAGTAACTGTACTAACTTAGACGTCGGAGTGCCTTCGACTGACTGCAGCCAGGGCCTCTAACCTCTGTCTCCTTCCCTTTCAGGTCTCAGGCATTCGATCTCTCCCCAAAAGAAGTTTATTTACGAGTTTCATACTCGCCTAGTCAAGTTCATAGTATTTAGACACTTACAGTCAACAATTTTGGAAAATACATATATGTTATGTAAAAAAGTCTTGGATTTACAATTGTGCTTAATGCAATATTAATATGATTATATCAGAATATTTTGTGATATTCCTTTTTATAAAGATCTGTATATGCTTTGTAAATTATGTTTTTTTATAATTTAAAATATATTTTATAATTACTCTATTTGTTTCCTTTTCACAATTAAGAATGGAAAAAATTTGAGATGTCCCCCATGATTATGAGATTAATGTTACTTGTGACAATGGTGGGAAGCATTATTTAGAAAAGCATCATAACCCAATTGAGAGAGATAGAGTGAGAGCTCCTATAATTGATTTTCTGATAGAATCAAATTTCAGAGAGGGGCCTACCTAGCCGTGTGGGTCAAATAATTTGACCAAGAATTTGGCTGACTTGTACCAGTGGCAAGACCTGATGACTGCTCAACTGTCTCTTTTCTGATAAATACATTTTATCCTCAAATTCTCATTAAAAACTCCTCTAATCTTACGCCCTTTTCCAATAGGAAAGTTCGACTATTGAGTAAAGGTAAAATAAAACACTGGAACCATATGATTGGTGTTAAGGCCAAAAACATATCCACATTAATGGATCTACCAACGAACTTAAATAAACGAGCTGACAAAACGGTGGATAGTAAAATCGGACACCATATATATATGAAAACCAAAGAGCCCTTCAACCACCTCACCGGCCCTTCCATTATTTTGCACTTGTATCATAGTGGCTACTTTATCGACAGTTGAGATGTTTTACATGTGTAACTGCAAATATGTGGTACTCGTTATGTGGCTTTTGTTTGGTTGAGTTTTGAATTTCTAAAAATTCTAACCAATGTCGCCCAGTCAAAGAAGCCAATATTGAAGAAGCAAAAGGTGAAAATAGGCTGAACATTCATTTACAAATGACTACCAAATGGTCTCTATGGTGGAAAATAATTTGTCAGCCACTAAGAAAGTGAGGGTTCCATTTTTGTCAAAGTGAAAGTGAAGGACCCATCTATGTCTTTGTCTGACTCCTTTTTTTTTTCAATATTGTTCTCCACTTTGGGTTTTTTTCCAACCTAACCTACTAGGATCTAAGAGAGATCATACAAGTGAAAAGAGTGGGATGCCCGAGGATTGATCCTTGAGCAAAATCGGGTGACATGCGAGCCCGATTTCATGTCACTTCGGTTTTTTTTTTCACTTTTTTTTTTCAACTCAACCTACAAGGATCTAAGAGAGCTCATACAAGTGATCAATCCTTGCGTGACATGCGAGCCCACCCCCCACCCCCACAAAGGAAGAATTCCTGGGTCCGCCCCTGCATTCAAGGTTTCCAAGTTTGACTTTTTTCCATTAGTCCTGGGGTTTTTGGTGTATTGGTTATGTCCATAACATTTGGTATCAGAAGCATCCTCCACTTCTCAAGTGTGAGCCGTCCCGAGAGGTCATCGGCTGTGGAAGCGCGGTTGTCTGTTATGGTCCTAAATAGTTGTAAGACTTGATTTGATGTGTTCCATCAGTTCTAGGGCTTTTAGTGTATTGGTTAGCTCCATAACACTGCGCAACCCTTTGTCAACTCTTATTATATATATTGTGCGTTTGGACCTTACGGCACATGTCACCTGGCGTGGCCCACCTGATCACAGTTTAAATGGGCCAAACACAACCATCAATTGAATGTCATTGATCCCATTCTCCACACCGATTCGAATGGAACTGGCCGTTGGATCAACTATCATTTCGTTATATTATATAAAAATATTAAAATTATAGGCTACGGATCAGGGGATTAGGAAAAAATAACATTCTAGAAAATCTGCATAGAGGTATGGCCCATCTAGGTCTGTCGACCCCCCACATTTCCCCTACTTGGTGGGGCCTGGATGGGTCCACTAGCAGGATGCATAAGGGACCTAACCTATATATTGCAAACTGGGGCTCTGTACACAAAGGGATGTGGGGCCCACTTGGGTCCAACGATGGGATGGAGGGATTTCAAGATCTACTTGCGCCCCCTCATCTCTGCAAAAAGCGTGCATTCGATCTAACGATGTCCAATCCATTTGCATGGGTACAAACTCACGATAGGATCCATAAACTATATATACATGAATCTTTTTATTCACTCGGATGGGGAAACCCTGATGGGGGTGCTACATGGGGAGAGGTGTCACATCCCATCTCCTCCATGAGTAAAAAAAATCCTCTCCCCCATGTGGCGCCCCTGATTGGTCGAAACAGGGATCCGGATGCCTCGAATGGACATTAGGTGGGCCCCATTAGGACTGTGCACAATTCACATCAGGCCCACTTGATAACTACTCTATGTGTTTTCCTCGGAAGATAAAAAATAATGTTAAGTTCAATAATTTTTACTTGTTAAATGATGACATTTTACACAGATCTATTATTTTGAAGTGACATTGCATCTTTTGGTTTTTGCACACAGCGGATTTAAATTAAAATGTTAGAGAAGTATTAGGGATTTACTCCTAAAATCCAAGATGGATGGTGCAAAACCGTGTCAAACAGCTATTGCCATAAAAAATACCCTCTCAAAAGAATCAGGGATGCCTCTCTCTGATGGATCCGAGTATCGAAGTATTGTAGGAGCTCTCCAATATCTATCATTAACAAGACCTGACATTGCATTTGCAGTCAACAAAAGTTTGTCAATTCATGCACTATCCCACAAGTGACCATTGGGCAGCAGTTAAACAAATTCTCTGTTATCTCAAGCATACCATTCAATATAGTCTACTCCTCAAGCCTTTTACTTATGTCACCATTCATGAATTTACTGATGCTGATTGGGCCGGATGTATTGATGATCGTCGATCAACTTCTAGTTATGGAGTCTACCTTGGCCTGAATTTGATTTCTTGGAGTTCAAAGAAGCAACTAATAGTTGCCCGTTCAAGCATTGAAGCCGAGTACAAAGGACTAGCAAATGCCACTGCTAAAGTGATATGGATAAGCTCTCCTCTTCATGAACTCAAGTGTCAACTACCAAAGGCACCAACCTTGTGGTTTGACAATCTAAGCCCATGTTTGGACCCTATATTTTATGCCTCTTATTCTCTAAATGTCTAAATCGAATAGAGATCAAGAAAATTAGAGCGTTTGGCACCAGATTCTACCCTCTGTCCGTTTTAGACATTGAGAGGCAAACCCTCTAAAATCCAAATACTCAAAAAGTTGGCAGATGAAAAATAGAGCTTTTGACTCTTTCAAATATAGAGGCGGAGGTTCTTTTTTATGGAAAAACTGCCCCTGGACGGTCATTTATTGACACTGTCTGTCCATTAAACAAAAGCCCTTTCGTTTCATTCATTTTCTTTCCGTTTCAACACAGGAGACCAGACAGCGAGAAAAGGAAGGAGCGATCAAAGAGAGCAAAAAGGGAAGAAAGATCGTGTAGGTATTCATCGAACTTCTTGAGCTCTCTTTTTTCTTTTCATTTTTCAATTAGAGAGAATGTTTTGGGATGACTTTTGATTGAGTCTATGAATGTTGGGAGGACTGGTTCTAGGGCTTGTAATTTTTGGTAGGTTTTTTTGTTGATTTTGAAATGGTTCGGTGTTGTTGGGGTCTGTGGGTGGAAAAGGGCAAGAGTGGGTAGGGTCTAGGGTTTTGGATGGAAAGGGTTTGGAGTGGGTAGGGTGTTGTTTGGCTCGGATGAGTGACCAAACACAATACCATTGTTTGGCTCGGATGACTGTTGTTTGGCTCTATTATTTGGCATTGTTTGCCTCGGATGAGTGACCAAACACAATACCATTGTTTGGCTCGGATGACTGTTGTTTGGCTCTATTATTTGGCATTGTTTGCCTCGGATGAATGTTCTTGGCCATAAAACCTAACAGAGAAATCACAACTTTCTGCAGCTCTGATGAGTACTGGTCCATTGCATCTTTGAAATCACATTGGATTGCAAATTATATGCACCACAGGTTAGGATCAAAGTTCTGTAACTAGGTAATAAGTATTTATTTACCCTTCCCCATGGTAAAATTCTTCTACCATATTACAGGTGCATTCATTACCTGAATGTAGAGGGCTGAGTGGGCCACAACCTCATGTTCCTCTGAGAGATGGGCTGAGCCAAAAGGAAAAGCATGTCTCCCCAATCTTGTTTCTGTTGATCTTCTAAGACCACAAAGGCTTGGCCATAGCGTTCAATGTTGTTTGGCAGCTGACATGTGCAAAACTGCACATATATATGCATTTCAGGTCTTTTATTGTGCCAGACTGTTTCATCAAGGGGTTTTGCACAATACATTGTTTGAATGCAACGGAAAAAATGATGTAGGCTTGTAGTAGATAATGCTTGAAAAAATGGTGTGTTCATCTAACTTCTGACTTCTTTTTCAAAATGTAAATGGTGTGGATGTTGAATATTCATCCCCAGGTGGGGGAATGAATGAAGAAAACTATTTAAAAAGGGTTTGTTCAAAAAAACTATGGATGTTTGAAACATGGTATTAGATATGAGAAATGATTAGATAAGGTCGACCAAACTGTGTGGTTAAGGACAGTTGGTTGGTTCAAATTATTATGCCAATGGCTCACACCTGATTTGAACCAGGCTTTGGCTGTGGATTTGATGTTCTATCATTTAGAGAAATGAATAGATTATTTATTTATCATCTAGAGTAAACTTGGTGCACACATTTTTAAGGACTCAAGTAAACTTGCGGATGTTGTATATTTTCCTTGTCAAATGTGTTTTCATTCAAATTATGTGTAATTAGGTGTGATTATCATGGCGGATAAAGGAAAGTCAAAAGTGACTGATGACATAGATCGTGCGCAATGGTCTGATGAAATGAGAAAGTTTCTCATTGACATTTGTTTGGAACAAGTAAAATTTGGAGGTCGCCCAGCGATACAATTTAGCTCAAAAGCATGGAAGATTATCATAGAGAAGTTTACTCAAAGGACATGACACGGCTTTAATAAAAAACAATTGAAGAATCAATTGGATAATCTGAAAAAACTTTACAATGACTGGTTACACTTGACAAGCCAAACTGGTTTAGGCTTCAACCCGCATACAGGATGTGTGGAGATGGAACATGACCGATGGACGGAATACCTGAAGGTATATGCATTTTGTAGTTGTTTTGGTATTTATAGGATAGGTGAAAGCCTTTAACATTTATCATTAAACTTTATTGCCGACCCATAAAGATGCCAAAGTATTTAAGTCTAAGCCCCTTCCTTTTCCTGAAGAGATGGCTGCCTTATTTGATGGCACTTCAGCAAGAGGGGATGATAAATGGGCTCCAACAATGGATGGCGTGCTTGAAGATATCATAACAGATATGGACTCAAGTTTTTTTAACTTGAATCATGATGATGACACTCCATCCCTGAACCTAACAAATTCCCGATCCTTCACCTTGCCAGAAGATTCAGCCGCTAGTGATATTGCTGCAGATGTCATGATGGCAAATATTAGGCGAAAGCGACCAAGGCCTTTTAAAAAGCAATCAATGGCAAGTAATGATGCACTAAATGCATGCATAATCGACCTCGCAACCTCAGTTAAGGCATCAAATTAGTTAGCTATTGCTTCAGTTCAATCTGAAGGACCTACCATAGACGACTGCATTGACGTATTGAATGCCCTGCCTGAAATTTTAGAGGCCAGCCCACTGTATTTGACTGCGCTTACGTGTTTTATGGTTAAGGATAAAAGGACTATTTGGATGCGACTCAGGACAGACAAAGGCAAGATGGCTTGGCTCAAAAATCAATTGCAATTAGAGAAGGAGAATGCTTTTGGAGGTGATAGTGGCCTTTAGTTGTTTGGGTTTATATTTGGGTGTGAAACACAAATGCTATCTCTCTTGTTTTTGAAATATGGATGCTTGAAATATGAATTTTATCTCTCTTTTTTGAAATATGGATGTTTGAAACATGGTATTATGTGAAATTTAGCTTGGAACATGTTTGTTATATCTCTTGTTTTTTTTATAGACTGCATTTTTTTTATTTAAAGAATGTTCATTTAGTTGAATGTTGACTTGTCATACCCTATGAATACATGATTTTTTTTTGTTTGACATATATATAGTGCGTATGGATCAAAGTTTACTTCAAAAAATCATACTTATCATATTGTTGTATAAGAAGCAACAACGATGCTTGATTAAGAAACCATGTAGGAACTCAATCATGACGGGATATGGTCATGTCCAAATAATTTTGAATGGTAACCCCATTATCTGTCATCAGTTACTACGTATGGAACAACATGTGTTTCGGCGTTTATGCATGTATTTTAGAGAAAAGATGTTACTAAAAGACAATAATTATATACCCGTGGAGGAGCAGTTGGCGATGTTCATGATGGTCACTGCACATGCCCGTACAAATAGAGTGATACAAGGTAGATTTCAACACTCAGGGGAAATAATTCATAGACACTTCAGTCAGGTATTGATAGCAATGATGCTATTTGCGAAAGACATGATAAAGCCGCCTCCTCTAGATAAAGTGCCTAAGGAAATTCTCTTGAATCCACGTTTTAAGCCCTATTTTAAGGTATTGATCTCTTGAATCCATCGTATTGTTTTCTTTATTCTATATAACATTAAATTTTCTCCTTGTTGACATCTTTATTTTTTTATCTCCATTTTTTTATAGGATTGTATTGGTGCTTTAGATGGCACCCTTGTACATGCCATTATCCAACCAGAGAAACAAATCCCTTATAGAGATAGAAAGGGGGATTGCATGCAACAAGTTATGGCAGTATGTTCATTTGACATGCTCTTCACTTATGTGGTATGCGGATGGGAAGGTACAACTCATGATCAACGGATTCTTTTGGATATCATTTTTTATGAAAAGCTAAAGTTTCCACATGCCCCACCCGGTAAGAAAGTATTTAGAGTGCTTTAAATCCCATCAAATGATTGCTACAACATGTTTTGACATGGTCTTTAACATTTTTATATATTTTTCTTTAGATAAATATTATTTGGTTGATGCCGGTTACACAAATATGCGAGGGTTTCTTTCTCCATTTTGAAATGTTCGTTATTGGCTTCAAGATTTTCAAGGTGTTGCCATTCCTCGTACTAGAGAGGAGCATTTTAATAGATTACACTCATCCTTGAGGAATGTGATCGAGCGAAGCTTTAGAGTATTGAAGGCTTGATTTCCTATCCTCAAGAGGATGGCTCGTTACCCATTTCATGTACAACGGAGCATCGTGGTTGCTACAATGGCGATGCATAATTTCATTAGGAAAGAGGATATGGAGGATCGATTATTTGCCCAATTCTCAAGTGAAGATACCCAAGTAGAGTGTGGCACTGACTTTGAGGAAGATCTTGAAGAAAACACATACTTTTGATATCACGGATAGGACAGAGATAGATGAGAAGAGAAATTCAATTGCAGATGCCATTTGGCTAGATGCATCTTCTTAAGTCTGTCGTGTTTTTTACATTTGATTAATTAATGTGTTGCAACTAAGTTGTGTCTTTATTTGTTTTCTTGATCGATTAATTACTAGTTACATGATAGATTTTGATGGAAATGTTTGATGACAGGTTGTTATAATATGATGGCATATGTGTAGGTAATAGATGTGTTTTTTAATGGGTCCATGTTGATACTTGGAATGGGTCCAAATGACAGGATACTCATCTCTTAGTTCTTATGCTTCCGACGGGCATTCAAAGATGTATTTGTACTCATTTTGCTTAACTGGGTTCTTCTGGCTATTTATGCAAAAAATTTTAGGTCCCAGCTTTGGGGTGGAACTATATATAGAAGGAATTACTATTGGATTCACCAGCTTTGGGGCATTGACTACATGTACGAGCCAATGTTTTTCAGGTCCCCCACTTGTTGCTATCTTACAAATGTGTCATTATAACGTGTGACAGATCCTTCTGATACCTCGCTTGTGGGTTTGACCACATTTCATGAATTTCTTGTTGAAGCAGAATTCAGCATGTAGACTGCTTGAGCTAGCTAGCTAGCCATCCTTTCATCAGTCCTCTCATTTTATCATTTCAATGTTTCCTATGGCTTCAATCCAGCTTGTTAATGGTTTTTTTCCTTTTTTTTTTTTTTTTGTGAGCACAAAAGGATTGGATCACATGAGTATCAGTTGTTCAACATTTCCAAGTGCTTGACACCATGGCCAACCTAACATTGAGTTCCAACTCTGACCGAATGGAACAATTACACATAAGAACAAATATTAGATAATGACATAAATACCCTTCTAAAAAGAGGCAATTACTTATAAAAAGAGGCAAGCAAAAGGAAATACCAAACAGTCTATTTAAAATAGATGTGTGCATTACCAAACATGTTCTTTTAATTAGCCTCTTCTTTCTATGGCTCCTTTTTTAATGGCTCTATTTTTACTGGGTCTGTTAAAAGAAGAGTAGAGATACCAAACATGGCCTAAGTGATATATATCTCACTGCAAATCTAGTTTTTCATTCATTCATGAAGCATGTTGCGATTGATTTTCACTTTGTCAGAGAGTTGATTGCCAGAAAATCTATTCAAGTCAAGTCCCTATCTACAGTGGATCAAATTGAAGATATTTTTACTAAAGGACTCTCATCTCAAAGACATTCTCGATTTACAACCAATTTGACGGTCCACAGTCGACTATCATCTTGAGAGGGGTATTAGATACTACAGCTCATGATTTCTCATCTTGGATTCTGGTCAAAGATAATTATTCTCCCTCCATCAATCTCTCTCATTTACAACCATCTTCTTCTCTGCATCTTCAATCATAAGCACTATTATTTCACAATCAAAGATCCTAGAGATTTTGATAGTTCTGCATCCAAGCTATCTATAAATGGAAGAGAGTACCCACGAATCTAGTGTGGGAAAACTTTGTTGTGGAGTAGGCAATACGCTGAACCACGTTAATACTTGTGTCATTCATATTATAAGAAGCAATGCCTACAATTGTAGTGGAATGCATGTTATCGGTGAAAATACTCATCACACCCAAAAGTGCAAAATTGCGACCACAGATGTTGAAGGTTTAAATTTTCATTTTCACCTAAAATATAAACATTATAGAGATAGAATGTGGTTGCATGCAAACATGGCAAAGTCCCTTTCTTTGACATTGATAACTGATCCAAAGAATAGACCATGCACCTAAAAATATACTATTCATAATCTACAAAGAAATTATATACTGATTTGAGCATTAAACCTCAAATTAGACCAATGGCGTGCAGTATGCCAAATCACAAAAAAATTACATTGAAGGTGACTAATTTTTTGAGTTTATAACACAGATATTTTTATGTCATTTTCATTAACATTTCTTTCAGAGCACTCAAAAGAACATTCATTAATCTGATGTAGTTTCGAGGAAGAGCAAGAAAGCCTTGAAATGCAAAGGGACTTTCTTGCAATTTCTAATCCGGAGATGATATGTTCTTCGAGCTTGAAAAAAGAGTGAAGCCACTTTAGGTTCTCAACTAAGCTCATCGAGCCCAACCCAAGTGGGGCTCGTTGTGGGCTTAACTCAAGCTGAACTTAAAATCTTCATTGGGAGGACCACTATGTAATTCTTCTCTTGAGGGAACAAATGTAAAAGGACAAAAGAAAATACGAAAAACTCCATTCTTCCTCGACCCCTCTCTCCTCCGGTTCCACCCGTGCCCTAACCTGATCCCATTCGAATGAAACCACATAGACTTGAGTCACTTGATCCGATTTGTAGATTCCCTGTTTGAGTGCATTTTTTGTTGTTGGGTCTAGTTAGGTTGGGTACCCAAAACTTTTAAGTTTTTCTTTTTAAAGGTGCATACAATTTAGAAAATATATCATGCATATTGTATAGAGTATTGCCATGTATTATACATTGTTTATAAATAAGTTGGGTACCTGACCAAGCCGATGCCCAAGCGGACGCATATTCTTCATTTGTTACAAACCCGACCAAAACCCAAGTTCCATTAAGCCAAACCCAAAACCCAAATCTAACATTTGGTCATATTGGGCCATCTATCTGGTTATTGTGTTGCAAGGGCCTCACTCAGTTCATGGGATGTGTGGCCTGGCCTTAGGTCTTCCCTACCCACTCCTTTTTCCTTTTTGTTCTTTTTCTTGCAACGTTACCTTTTCTACTAAAACTTGAATATTCTTTTCTAAGGTTTTGTTTAATCAAAGTGCATTTCTCTTCTAATCTCATCTCATCTGTGGGGCTCATCTTCAAATAGTCCAAATTATTATTTTGAAACTCTTGAAAGCCTATTACATTAAGGGCATCAAAATCTTCAAGTCAAACCACAGTAGTTAATTATAAACTACTTAATGCATCCATTAGCTTGTGATACACATTCTTTTTCCTTTTTTTCTCAGCTAAAAATTGGAAAATGATTTGAATTAACCATATGTTGAACAAATAATCAACCCCACAACACCCCTAACACTGATTTCATAAAAAGTCCCACAGCACCCCTAACACTGATTTCATCAAAAAAATTTATAATGCCACCGCAAAGAGTTTTAGGACTTGTAACATGCAATTTCTTAAGGTGGGACCCACCCATGAGAATAATTTGGCCTCTGCATTTCAATAAAAATTCTATCTTGCTGCATTTCAGCTTTGCCCTTGTTTTTGTTTGGTGTTATTCTTCAACTTTTTTTTTTCTTTTTTTTTTTTTTGGTGGTGTAGTGCACTGCCGACCAACTAAAACAGATCCCATGGTACCCAATTGTACTCCCTCCATTTATAGACATATTTGATATTGATGTGGACCTGCCAGAACAGAACCCATTGAACCAAAACCACACACTATCCATGTGGCTGCCATTCAAAGCTCATCTCCTCTTCTTTATCACCATCTCAATTAGAAAAAAGAAGCAAATGAAACAAAGTATCATGGATTCTCTGTCTAAATATTCCCCAGACTCTAGGGCTATCTTGTTTTGACATGTGGCATAAAAAGCCAAGGAAGGGATTACAGACGTGCCGCTCTGTATGTGTTTTCTCAGATCCCTATATTGGCTATTTGGCTTTGACACCAATAGGCAGCACTGACCTAAAGTGGGGCCCACATCTTGAATCAGAACCGTTCACTCTCATCGTCATCTCCTTTGTACTAATTTAATTAGCTCTGTGGGGATTTGTACAACTTGGATTGTTGTTAACTGCATTTGCAAAACTTTTAAGGCTTGTGGTGTTTCTCGATTGTTCTTTTCTTCGAAATATCTAGAACTACCCTGTTGTGGATTTTGATCTGTTTGGCGACTTGACCAATGCCAGAAAATGTTTGTTATTAGAGAGGAATATCTCCACCAACATTAACTAATTGATGCCACCCAATAAAAATATTATGGTCTCTACTGGTAGTCTTGTAGTTGTTGATGTTGTTATTGTGGTCACCATCTACTTCCTTGTTCCAGAATTTTATATGTGATTTTCATTTTATTAACCTAAACCCATGAAAATACTAAAACTTGCCTTAACACAGGCAGAGGTCCTAATAAAAATGATCTAAGACGAATATCAATTAACCGTGATTAAACTAGTAGTTAATCCTAATCCAGATTAAGCAATCAAACCACAAGAGAGAAAGGACACACGGATTTATTCGTGGAAAACCCTGCTCGGGAAAAAACCACGGGCTTTACCGTATAGGCCAACAGACAACCAAGCACTATGTAAAACTTGAAGATTACAAGACATTTACAACCCTTCTCAATTGTTGACTCAACCTAAGGATTGCTTCAGATCTTGTTGACTGCTCGTTACGAATCTTCACCGTGGTTGAACAAAGGAGTCTTCAAGAAAAGCGATGGAATCAGACCAAGACTGGAATCATAAGCGCAATAGCAGAATACATAGCCTTGGGGCAAAATAATGGATCTCTCTAACTCTCTCCCACATGGATTTCTTCTCATTCAGAGTAGTAGTAGAGAGGAGAGATAAATAGCCCTTTTATAGAGAGTATTTCTTGTAGCAAGGGCTTCTTCAAACATGTAACTTCCTTTCAAGAAATTAGTAAGAGAAGTTCGTCCAGATTTAGAATTCCTAGGTTTGCTCGAGTGGAGCTGGGGTTCGCTCGAGCGAATTGCTCTCTGGAAACAGACGTTCAGCGTATTGCTTCATGGGTCTAGCGAATAATTCTCTGTGAGGGGTTTGCTCGAGCGAACCACTCTCTGTCTTCAAGAACTTCATTCGAGAACTGAGATAGGTCTAGCGCACATTTTGATGGGTCGAGCGAACTAGGTTCTGTTTGGTCCGCTCGAGCGAAGTAAGGTTCGCTCGAGCGACCATTGTAAACTTTTAGAATACGGACTCTTTGGAAGTTTTTCTATTTTAGACTCTGGCAGTCCTTTCCTAAACTCAACACATGATTAAAGAAACCCAGTTTTGTCCAATAACCTATGAATTAGCCAACTAAAATCTTTATAATCTCCCCCTTTGGCAATTCATGGACAAAACCCCTATTACATTAAAATCTACCCATCATTTCAACTCAAACTAAAATCATGACCAATCAGGATATAAAGTCTTTGGAGTACCTGTAGAAACTTTCACTTAAAGATCAAGTGTATAACATCATCGAAAATAACTGCCCCTTTTTGTTCATAAATTGGCAAAGTGAACCAATAGGAGAATAAACCAAAAGCAACATAAGCGAAAGAGAAGATTGAGATTAAACTAAATGAAAAGTTAGCAACAGGAGGTCAAAGTAGCAAATCTGAACAGATGATACCAAAACAGCAAATGCGAAGAAGTAGTCCAAAAGCAACTAATCAGTAAGCAGAAATAAACACATCAAAGAATAAGTAAGAAAAGAGATTCAACAGCAGGGTGAAGTCACTGCGGTCCCTGTCCCATACGAGCCAAGAGCTCTGCAAGTGCAGCATTGACCTGAGTAAAACCCATATCAACCCATGTAGGTAGATCTTGAACCTAAGCAGAAAGTTGATCAAATCGTTCGTACAACCCTTAATGCTCCCCCTGACCTTGTGCAGCACCAATTTCTTCATCTTGGTTGCCTTCATCATGGTGGGGTGCAAGAGGTATGTGTGCAGAGGACTAAGTAATAGTGCGGGAGTTGATATGATTCTTAACTTTAACGAAAGGCTCATTTTGACGGACCGAGATCTCCTTGAAAGCAAGGAATTCAGTGATGAAAACACCAAATGGTAAGAGAGAATTCCTTTTGGCTGTTAAGGTGCGGACAAGGACATGCAAAATCACCAACGGAATGTTGACTCTCTTCCCGGTGCCGATGCAATAAAGTAGATAATCATTCTGTTGTGCTACATCAGATGTATGACCTCACGGTTCCAAATTGTGGCACACAAACCGGTTGAGAAACCGGTATTTAGCGGTGAGATTTCCATGTATTATAATACCTTTCGGCCAGCTAGTCGGAACACCGCAGATTGTAGTAGCCACTAGATCATAATCAATGGGCTCTAGGAGTTCATCACGAATGGGATAACCAACATTTTGCTCTTCAGGAATGTTGATGAAATCAGCAATATCCGAGACTGATATAGTGACCCATTTTCCTCTCACATATGATTTTACCGAACTAGATTCCAGCACCTCCAAGTTGCAGTAAAATTCCCGAGCCAAATCCACATGAATTTTCTTGGAGTCAAACTTCATCAATGGGTACCAATCCCGATTAGCCAAACTCCTGCAGACTGCCTTGTTATGCAATTCCTCTACCACTTCCCTTTCGGATTCAATATTTCTGGTTGCAAACTATTCATAATATTGAGTTGATTTCCCTAATGTAGGGAACCGAGTATGATCAAACGACGAAGAGGAGGAAGCCTCAGCATGAGGTCTCTTCTTTGGAGCCATAACTGTCATTGAAATCAAGGGATCTAATTAGCAAAAATTCCCTGCAAAAAAATTTTGGGTATCTCCACCCAACACCAAATATGCATAAAGACAACATCTCCAATCAAGCATAACAATACTCCTCCATCCACAATCAACCAATGTCCAATGCAATGGGACATCAAGAAACAAAGTAGCAACATAGAACCATATCCACATTCACATATTTCCATCGAGATAAGTCTCCAATTATGCCAACAAGTCTTCAGTCATTGAGCAAGACTCCACACACAAATCTCCTCCATAAACAGCAACATGAAATCCACAGATGTGCAAATGACATTCATCTAATTCCAATTTCATTCATAGAAACACCATCAAATATCACCAAACACAGATACTAAGAAAAAGATGAAAGAGAGCATTGTGCAATAGATGTTGATGACAACCAAAGAAAATTTAAAATGAATCTCCTTAGAAACTAATCCAAAGTGAAAATAGGATGCATGCAAAGGATAAAGAAAATGCATGAAGTAATATGCAAATGGGAATGAAAACCCTAACGAAAAGAAAGAACAAAAATGCAAAATAGGCCAAGAAAATGAATTTTTTTTTGCAGATAAATGAAAATAGATGACAAACAAATAAGATTTGATGAAGGAAAAAGGAAGAAAATACCTTGAGGAAGGAGATTAGGGCACATGGATGGTGGAGGAGAAAATAGGGAGAAAAATGCCAGGGTTAGCAGAGAAGGAAGGAAGAGGAAAACTCACGCGATATTAATGCGTGGGGTTCGCTTGAGCGACCACTCAAGTTCGCTCGAGCGAACTACCAAGGGTTTCAGATCTTTGAAAGCAGTGCGACAAAAATACTTTAACGTCTCATTTTAGGTCAAATCTCTCCATGAACAGTGAATAGATGCCACTGTAGAAATTTTCACTAGCTTAAGCACACAATGAAGAGGTGAACAATATGACCATAAAAAAATAAAGAATAAAAAAAATGTGTGCTCTACTCCCTTTAAATCTCCTCAAGATGAACTATTTATTGCATAGGGAGCACACCCATCAACAAAACAGTTGAGCAAATGAGTTTCCCTTTTTTTTTTGACAGGCTAAACCATCATGGGTGACTTTCACACTAACGAACATGGTAGCCTTCTCCAAATGAAAATCACCAAACAAGTGGAAGCTTTCACACACATTCGTAGGTAGCCCTCTTCCTTCGGTTTAACTTTATTGCTACAACATCTCTCAAAAATAAAAACGGAGGTAGAAGTGAGAGAATTAATTCGTGCAGTGCGAAAAAAAAAGGTCATGTGACAATGTGAGTGTGCACTTAAGCAAATAAAAATTATGGAGTGCAGGGAATAAGAGAAATCCCTAACGATTTATGCAAAGATTCAAACTGAGTTGCATCCAAAGGTTTTGTAAGGATATCCGCAAGTTGAGCGTCGGTTGGAATATGATGCAGTGAGTTCCCCACCCCTTGTGGGCCCTCAATTTGAATTTGAATATTATTTAATAGTATATATTAGCTTTTTATACTAATTAATGGGTTAGTAAGGGTAGCTATGTATTTTCCTAAGTTTTAGTTAAATTAGCCTAGTTGTGTTAGTAATAAGTTAATAGGGGTCTTTTGCGATTTCTAGGGTTAGTTAGTGAGTTGGAGGCCCAAGCTAGATATTAGTGTTTACTATAGGGGGGGGTATTCACTAAAGAATCTTCTAGAAACCTCAACTAAAGTCCAAAATGCCCTCTACCCTAACCCTAATCCTATACAAACTAGAAGGGTATTTCAGTCCCTAGCCAAATCTCCAACTTATAAATACTACACATTTCCCCAGGCCACTCCTTAGCTACTATTCATCTTCTTCACTTCCCCTCTCCTTTCTCTCTTCTAGTCCTAAGCTCTGAGTTGGTTTTGTGCTTGAGAAGACCCTAGGAGCTGGGATTTCTTCCTACTTTGGCTTGGCTCTCTGTCTCTTCTCCCTCTCTACAACCTTTCATTTCAAACAAGGCAAGTGCAATATACATATTTAACATAGAATATATGTTTCTATTTCCTTTATTCTGCATTTTTAATTCAGTTAATGTACATGTACTAGATCTACCTATGAGCTTAGTATTGATGGATTTTTGGCATTGATGGATTGGATTTACCCATTTGGAAGATCAATGGCCCGTTTGGTGTTTGGATGGTAGTACATTGAAGTGTTTTTATGTTTTATATTGATTTGGTGATGTTTGGGCGACATTGGAGGAGTTTTAATGGAAAAATGGGTTGAAGGAGATGAAACCCAGAAATTTGGTTTTTTTGCAGATTTGCGTGTACCTGATCGACCGACCTGCAGTCCGGTCGACCGAGCACACTGAAACTGGGAAAAACCAGGTCCTAGTTATTTTCCTGCAGAATTGATAATTCAGTGTGAGCGGTCGACCGAGCCCTGCTCCAGGTTAACCGAGCACACAGGTTTTGCAGAAATTAGTTGAGAGTTAGATTTTCCCTCAGAACCAAAAACCTTGTGTACGTGGTCGACCGAGCTCTGCTCCAGGTCGACCGAGCACACAGGGTTTGCAGTGGAGATGGCTGAGAGCTGAGACATCATTTTTCCAGGTTTTCTTTGTATGTGGTCGACTGCCCAGGCCAGGAGGTCGATCGGACACGCAGGGAACCACTGAGAACAGATCATGTCTTCCAGGGCTGACCCAATCTTTTTCCCAGTGTGCTCGGTCGACCGAGCCCTGTGCCAGGTCGACCGAGGACATTGTGTACAGTGATTTTCCAGTTTTCAGTATTCTGAAGATGTGGTTGTTCGTGGGGCCCATTGACCATCCAAATGGACTTCCATTGGTGTGCCAAGCCCGAGTCAAAGGTGTGGCTCAACCTTGACTCATGGGGACCACCAAGTAGGGTTTTTGGTTGTTTAATCTACGATGATTCGATCTTTAAACGTTATCAATGATGCTCGTAAACTCAGGAGCACCAAACACAGTATCCTTTGGCATATGAGACTCTATTTAGAGATCAAATTACCTGAGATGAACCTGAACCTAAACGTGATCCAATACCTAGGTTGGACTATTGTTACTTTCCCTATTGATTCTCATATTTGAAGTTCATACTTTACCTTTCTTATTACTGTCACTCTTATATCCTTACTGTAGCTGATAACTGTTAATTAAATGGAAATGGATGACCTGAACCTAGGATATCTTAGAAGTGACCCCGATAGTGTGATTGGGAGAACAGTGACCCGTGTCTGTGGCTAGGCGGGCCTTTTTATGGCCTAAGTATGGATGTGTTATACCCTTAGAATTGGAGAGGTGTATTGTATTAGACTTATAACTCATTTGGATGAGAGTGGATTGTTTATCAGTAGAAATGGACTTGTTACCTCATTTGGACTGTTTTAGACCAGGCCATGTGTTGATGGGCCTTGGTATGGATCCAACGAGTGGGCTTGGACTTAGATTATAATCCATGGACTGATTTGATAGTGGAACCTCTTAGAGACATTGTTAGGAACTTGTTCATGCAAGGCAAAGCCTAGACAGACACAGACCTTTAGAGTTTCCTCGAGTCGGCATAGACATTCACTCGGTTGATTGAAGCTCAGCCTTTGGACTAATCATAACTGGTAGGAGCTATTTATGAGTGTTGAGTGAGCTATCATGATGAGCTATTTTTTGGACGGATGGTGTGATACCGAATCCAGTCTCCCCGAGTGATGAGTGTGGTGAGACTGTTGAGTGTTTTGCGGGGGTTAGTTATCCCCAGCACTGGTGAGATTCCTCGCCGCAACTGTGTTCAGTATGGGAGAGCCGCGGCATAATATCCCGCGGTATCCAGCTTGTGTGAATGTGCCATATTGTATTAGACTAGATGCTATATTATCCTGATTCTATATGTTTGTCTTGCTCAATTGCCTAGATCATGTATCTTGATATTTCTTAAACTGTGTAACTGTCTCTACTCTTTTGATATATATGTCATATGTTACTTGTATACTGTGACTTGCCAGATCTTTAGATCTGACCCATCTTTGGTGCTTAGGTCTCGACCCCGAGTACGAGGATGATGCGCTTGCGCTCATAGAGTCGCCCGTAGCTGGAGATTTCGGTTAGGGACCGGCCGACTCAGATGTCGAGCTGGAGGGTGGAGAGCCACTACATGGGCTTTGAGCGTTTATCTTTGTTTGGGCTTTGAGTGATTTTGTAGTGAGCTGGGTAGCAGTCAAATATGTAATTAAATTTCAATTGATACCTTTAAACTGGATTACAGTTCCGCTCGTATTTGATATATCATGATACCTATTGCTTCCGTCTCACTTATTATGCTTCCGCAATTTAACCATTGATATTATATTGTTCAAAAGTTTTAAATTGGACCTCACTGCGAACCTACAATCTTGGAAGTTCTCGGATTTTTCGGGAAGTAGCGCGCCAACTTTGGATATTTTGACGACTTTCTCGGTATCCGGAATTGGGGCGTTACAGTGAGATTGTTCCTTCCTCTATTAGATCATGAATAAAATGAAGCATAATATCTATATGCTTGGTGCATGAGTGTTGGACTGGATTTTTGAAAATATCGATTGCGCTTTGGTTGTCACAAAAAAACAGTCATAGTTTCTTGCTCAATTCCATAATCTTGTAGCATTTGTTTCATCTAAAGAAGTTGTGTGCAACAACTTCCTGCAGCGATGTATTTAGCCTCAGCAGTCGACAAAGAAGTCGAAGTTTACTTTTTACTATGCCAAGCCATGAGATTATTTCCAACAAAGAAGCATCCACTAGAAGTACTTTTTCGATCATCAACGCATCCAGCCCAATCAGCATCAGAGTATCCAACAATGGTTGTGTTGGTATCTTTTGACATCCAAATTCCAAATTCAGCAGTTCCACAGGTATATTTCAAAATTCATTTCACAGCTTGAACATGAGACAACTTCGGTTTGGATTGATATCTAGCACAAACTCCAATACTGTAAGCAATATCAGGACAACTTGCAGTAAGATAGAGAAGACTACCTATTATGCTTCTGTAGGCTTTCTCATCAGAGTCCTGCCACTAACATCAAGACTGATCTTGGCGGTTGTACTCATTGGCGTCTTAGCATGCTTTGAAGATTGCATTCCAAATTTTTTCAGTAACTCTCTAGCATATTTTGGTTGAGAGATAAAAATACCAGACGGAGTTTATTTGATTTGCAGTCCCAAAAAGAAAGAAAGTTCACCAACCATGCTCATTTCAAATTCACTCGCCATTTTTCCAGCAAACTTTTCAGCCAAGAATTCAGATGTAGATCCAAAAATAATGTCATCAACATAGACTTGTGCAATGACAATGTTGTTCTTTTCTTGTTTGATGAACAATGTTTTATCGACGCTTCCTCTATTAAATCCATGCTCAATAAGAAAAACTGTCAATCTTTCATACCATGCTCTTGGTGCTTGTTCCAAGCCATACAGTGCCTTTTTCAATTTATAAACATGATCAGGAGAATGAGGATCTTCGAATTCTTTCGGTTGCTCAACATACACTACCTCATTCAAAAATCCATTAAGGAAAGCACTCTTCACATCCATTTGAAACAGTTTTATATTCAGAAAACAACTAATATCAAGTAACAATCTTACCGATTAGTCTAGCAACAGGGGCAAAAGTTTCATCAAAGTCTATATCTTCAACTTGGGTATAACCTTGAGCTACTAGACGAGCTTTGTTCCTAATTACCTGACCAGATTCATCGGTTTTGTTTTTGAAGATCCATTTTGTACCGATGACATTTAAGTTAGTGGTTCCAGGAACAAACTCCCAAACACAGTTTCTTTCAAACTGAGTAAGTTCTTCATGCATAGCATTAATCCAAGAATCATCAACAAGTGCATCTTTAACATTTTTTGGTTCAAAAGTAGAAACTTAACAAACATGACTGACCTCATCCGTACCTTTTTTTGTGTTTTCATTGGGACTGAAACCTCACCAATAACAGTATCTAGAGGGTGATCTTTGATTACTTGATCTCGTTCCGATCGAGGGTGAACAGGTAGAGGAGATGCACTCTTCTCTTCAAAATGCCTAATGATGTTTGGAACATTGCTTTCAGAAGCGTTTTTACTTGGACTTTTCGGTTCAACAGTTTCAGATCCACCTTTTTTCTTATCTGAATTGGGTTCAGCATGGCTTTCAATCAAGGTTTCAACTTGCGTAGAGGATGGGGAAAAAGTTAGTCCCTCATCATCATCAGAGAAATGATCAGAGGTTCCTGCATCATCAACAACAACATTAATGGACTCCATGACAGTAGAGTTTTTTAGATGAAAGACTCGATAAGCATTACTTGTCAGTGAGTAATCGAGGAAGATTCCTTCGTCCCTCCTGGAGTCAAATTTTGTCAAGTGTTCTCTATCACGAAGGATGTAACGCTTGTTGCCAAAAGTTCGAAAATATTTTATGTTTGGTTTTACTCCAATCCATAATTCATATGGGGTTGTTTTAGTTCCTGGGCGGAGATAGACACGATTGATCACATAGACAGCCGTATTAACAGCCTTAGCCCAAAACCTTTGAGGGATGTTTTTGCTATGTAACATCACTCTTGCCATATCTTGGACCACTCGATTTTTTCTTTCCACAACCCCATTCTGCTGTGGAGTTTTGGGTGCAGAAAACTCATGCTTAATTCCATGTGTAGTGCAAAAGGTAATGAAATCCGAAGTTTGAAATTCGGTGCCATGATCTGATCTTATTCTGGAAACTCCTCTGAATTCTTGACCTTTATTTGCAATAAGAAGGGACCACAAGTCATTAAATACAATAAAAGTCTCTGATTTGTCGTGCAAGAAACGCACCTAAGTCAATATAGAGAAATCATCAATAGTAAAAAAATATATATTTTTTTACCACCAATGCTTTCAACCTTTGTGGATCCTATAAGATCCATATGAAGTAGCTTTAATGGTCTCTTAGTGGTAAGAGAGTCAACCTTTTTGTGTGGAGCTTTTATTTGTTTACCAAGTTGGCAGGGACCACAAACATTATTCGGGGCTCTTTTGAGTTCAGGGAGTCCACGAACCAATTCATGTGTTGACAATTTTTCAAGATCCTTGTAATTCACATGGCCTAATCTTTGGTGCCATAGTTCAATGTCACTTATGATTGCAGAATTGTTAGTCATATCTTTTTCTGAAGAGACTACATAACAATTTTCTGAATTTCTTAAACCATAATCACAATTTTCCTCTTTTTATCCACAATTGTGCAATCTTTTGCAGAAAAATGCACCTCATGATGATTATCACACAGTTGGCTTATGCTTAAGAGATTTGTTTTCAAACCATCAACTAAATACACATCCTTCAAGTGTGACATACCTGGAATAAATACTGTACCTTTTCCAACAACTTTAGCCATACCTCCACCTCCAAATCAAACAGAACCACCATTATAATCTTCAAAAGAGGTAAACAAGGCTTTGTTTCCTGTCATGTGTCTTGAACATCCATTATCTAAATACCACACATCTGAGTGGGTAGCACTCAGTACCGTAAGGACCACGTTACAACGTAGATCAGATTTTCGGACCCAGACTGGTTTGGTCCTAATCTGTGAAGAAAAGTTTTTTGACTTTCTACGTTGATTTCAATTGAAATTTCGCAATTTGTTGAGTGTGGTCTTATGTGTCCAGTAATCCAGCAAAAGTGGCATACGGGAACAAACTTTGATCTAGACACATAATTTGACTTGTGATTCTTTGAGTATGCGGTATTTGAATAGATAGGAGGCAAAGACATCATGGTCTGTCCTTGAATAAAAATAGTTTTACCTTTGTCTTTTGATGTGGAGGCGCCATGTACAAATCCAAGTCCAGTTTTCGATGTTAGAGGTAATTGACTTGTCAGGACTTGATTCAACTTTACGGATCTAGTGTTCATCCTGTTGATTGAAGCTTTAGCTGATTCCAACTCAACAAGCACCATTCTTAATTTTCCAGTAACATTATCTTTTTCAGATTTGTAGACATTCAACTCTTTTCGCAAAATCTCCAATTCAGATTCAGCCCTTTGACTTCTCTGTTGGAGCTGAGCATTTTCTTCACCTGCAACAATCAATTTGTTAGACAAAATTGCCCACTGTTCTTGCAATTGCTTTAACCTTTGACTGAGAGTCTGTCAAGGTTGTCTGCAGAGATAAGTTCTTCTCTTCCATGGCCTTCAATTTCAAAGCCCTCTTTTCAGTGATTTTTGACATTCGGAGGGATTCTTGCAGTAGCTTGTGATAGTTTTCTTCTCCCTCCTGTTCTTCATCAGAAATATCATTAAGTTCTAATTCATCTTCGGATTTAGATTCCTGCGCAGATGAAACATTAGACAAAGCAACAAAAGCAACATACTTTCCCGACTCACTCGAAGGTGAATCAGGTTCTGATCCATTCTCATCAGAATCTTCATCCCAGGCAACATTCAGTACCTTGCTTTTATTCTTTTCCCTTTGATTGGCACACTTAGCAGCTGTGTGTCCATATCATTGACACTCAAAGCATTTAATTTGCTTATTTGTACCCTTTGATCAATTCTATTCTATTTAATTTGGGCATAAATTTGTCCTTAAAAGGTGCCTTCGGGTTTGATGTATCTTTCTTGTTGAAGGACTTCCTATTCTTCCAGATTTTCTTCAGTTTTCTTGCAAGATATGCTTCAAACTTTTCATCGTCTGTATCATTGCCTGGATCACTTAATTGAGGATCCTCGACTGAATTAGAGGACATTAGTGCAATGTACTTGCCCTTTTTCTGCGGGCAGTGATTTGCCTCAAAAGTCTGTAAATTGCCAACTAGTTCTTCAACAGATATTGAGTTCAGATCCCGGTGCTCCTCAATGGCTACGACTTTTAGACGAAACCTTTATGGGAGAGACCTCAAAATCTTTTTAACAACCTTAGATAAAGAAACCGGCTCTCCCAAAGTATAGCATGAATTGACAATTTTGGACAATTTTGTGTTAAAATCATCAAAAGTTTCAGATTCTTTCATGCGAATCGTTTCAAAAGCTGTTGTCAGATTTTGGAGTTTTGTTTGCCTAACAATTTTTGTTCCTTCATGACCAGTTTGAAGCAAATCCCATGCAGCCTATGTAGTGGAACAAGCACAGATCCTATGAAACTCAGTGGGAGAAACTCCATTGTAAATAGCATGAATGACCTTATTATTGCAGTTTGATTTGGCCTTTTCAATAGCGGACCATTGATCTTTGGGTTTTGGTTTTGTTTGTCCTTCAACAACCATTGTGGGATCTGTATATCCATCAACCACAATATCCCAGACTTGGTCATCGATGGCCTTTAGGAAGGCTATCATTCTTGCTTTCCAATATGAATAATTTGATCCATCTAGAAGAGGGGGCCTGTTGGTAGAAGTTCCTTCTCTATTGATATCCATTAGAGATCAGTAAATTGATCACACAATAATTAGTGTAACCTGCTCTGATACCAATTGAAAATACTAAAACTTGCCTTAACACAGGCAGATGTCCCAATAAAAATGATCTCAGACGAATATACATTAACCGTGATTAAACTAGTAGTTAACCCCAATCCAGATTAAGCAATCAAACCACAAGAGAGAAAGGACACACGGATTTATTAGTGGAAAACCCTGCTCGGGAAAAAACCACGGGCCTTACCGTCTAGGCCAACAGACAACCAAGCACTATGTAAAACTTGAAGATTACAAGACACTTACAACCTTTCCCAGTTGTTGACTCAACCTAAGGACTGCTTCAGATCTTGTTGACTGCTCGTCACGAATCTTCACCGTGGTTGAACAAAGGAGTCTTCAAGAAAAGCGATGGAATCAGACCAAGACTTGAATCATTAGTCCAACAACAGAATCGATAGCCTTGGGGGCAAAACAATGGATCTCTCTAACTCTCTCACACATGGATTTCTTCTCATTCAGAGTAGTAGTAAAGAGGAGAGATAAATAGCCCTTTTATAGAGAGTATTTCGTGTAGCAAGGGCTTCTTCAAACAGGTAACTTCCTTTCAAGAAATTAGTAAGAGAAGTTCGTCCAGATTTAGAATTCCTAGGTTCGCTCGAGTGGACTGCTCTATGGAAACAGACGTTCAGCGCTTTGCTTCATGGGTCTAGCGAAGGTAGAGGTGCGGTCGAGTGAACAACTCTCTGTGAGGGGTTCACTCGAGCAATCATGGGTTCGCTTGAGTGAACCACTCTCTGTCTTCAAGAACTTCATTCCAGAATTGACATGGGTCGAGCGAGCTAGGTTTTGTTTGGTCCGCTCGAGCGAAGCGCTCGACCCAGGTTCTGTTTGGTCCACTCGAGCGAAGTAAGCTTCGCTCGAGCGACCATTGTAAACCTTTAGAATCCAGACTCTTTGGAAGTTTTTCTATTTCAGACTCTGGCAGTCATTTCCTAAACTCAATACATGATTAAAGAAACCTAGTTTTGTCTAATAACCTATGAATTAGCCAATTAAAATCTTTACAATCCATCAAGACGAATTTTAATTGAGACACATGAGGTGCTTGGATGAGTTTTAGTACTACGTGGGTTGGGTCTTAGGCTGTACGGAAAAAAGTCAATCAAATAGGAATCATAGTGGTGGTGCAATAGAGATCATTCCCCATAGAGACTTGGGGGTGGCGTGACTGTTTAGTTGTGTGAGTGAGTATGTTAAAAAGAAAGGTGATATTGGTGTTGCAGTGGCAATGGTAATGGTGAAGCTCCACTCTAGTCCATTGAACCTAGTGATTTGTGGCCTTTCAAGGTGTGGCTCGACCATTAGGGCCGGGTCACCCATAGCATGGCTTAGGGTCGGGTCACCTGTTTGAACCTATTTACATGTGTAATGGAAGAATATCATGTGTAATGGTTACACATCAATCAAATTTCTTTATACTCATTTACGCATGTGTAAATGGTTTGAAAGTGGGGTGTTTCTATTTTCCCCTTTTTATTTTATAAAAAGAGTTGGGACTTTTATTAAAAAGCAGCTTGTGGTACATAAGATAGTATGAGGCCTTCTAGAATTGGTGGCACCTCCTCTAACCAAATATGCTTAGAAACGTAATTTTTTGCATGTTTTCCTAGAGAATGAGCCACTCTGTTCTCTTCTTTGAGTACATGTGTAAAACTGCACAAGCTAAACATCCTTGAAATAGCTTTGGCTTTGTCAATAATATGGCCAATCCGTGAGAAACCCTCCCATGGTGACTAACAACTTTGATCACTTGGAGCAGTCACCCTCTACAATAATGATTCGGGTACCTACCTCTAGAGCAAATCTTAGTGCCAAACAAGTGCAGAGGCCTCCAAAAGTGGGGGGTGTTTTTAAGCTCAATATTAATTTGAACACCTGGAAAGGTACAGTGAAAACCACAATAAACAAAGGTGCTTGTATTATAGGAGCAAACTGATGAACTTAGGTAGTCCCTTTTTGGTATTTTTTTATTTTTATGTGCCCCGTAATCTAGATCCGAACCGTTCATCCTATTTTAAAGGCAAAATATGACCATTAATTCACCAAGGATTTGATAAATTTATTTAAAGTCCATAGCTAAAAATTACCATTCTGACTTTCTGTGGGCCCCATTTTCATAATGCAAACCATTCACCCTCTTTAGAGGGCCAAACTTCACATCTCATTCTTAACTCATTATGGATTTTGAAAAGTCTCTGGAAAACGCATAGCTATTGAATTTATCCAATCAAAATGACACGATTTTCAAGTTCGTTACCACTAGTCACTTCTCTTCAAATCTCTAATGCATGCGGACTCCCAAATCATGATCTGAACCTTCCATCCTCTTTGGAAGGATAGAAAATGGCTAGGGGACCAAATCTCATCTGTTGATTTTGAGATATTTGCAAAAAAAGTCTACACCTAAAAGCAACCATTCTAGACTTTTGTAGGCCATATTTTCACGATATGAACCGTTCATCCTTTTTAGAATGCCAAAAGATATAGGAATTCAAATCCCATGTCTTGATTCATCATAGATTTTGAGAATTTTGTGAAAAATGGTGAACCATTGGATGTACACCAATTCATATGAAGAGATGTGAAAATGGCAAACAATGGAGTATATTGAACATGTGAGTCAATTGTATATCCAAAAGAGGTCACATATGTAATGGTTATGTATGATTCCTACTTACGCATCACATGTGGAAAAGACAAATGACTCCTTAAGGTTTTTTCTAAACACGCAATATTATCCATTGGATCAAAGAAAAAGTGTTTAAACAGCTAATTACAATCATTTATTAGTAAATTTATTTTCTTCTTATAATGAGGTAATTTGCATTTCAGATTTTTAGTTAGATGCTCAGCTTTCATCTTGTAATCATACGAGATTTTCTCTAATCAAAATTAAATTTTTCATTGGATTGGTAAAACACCATTTAGCATTTTTTTCATAATTGTTCAATTCTAGTGTTACATCTTACTCTAATTCACCCATTTTTTTTTTTTTGCAACCCTAACCAAGGGGGCCGGGACCCATGAGAGCACTTGCACAAAGTGGGGAGGCACAAGCGAAGAGAAGATACACACACACTACTAGAAAAAAGGGTTTTTATATCGGCTAAAAATCGATATAAAAGACCTATTATATCGGTTTTTCAGTAAACTTCAAACCGATATAAGTACCCCCGATATAATAAATAACTATAACCGATATAATATGTGTATTATTTCATATCGGTTTTTGGACAACTGATGTCTTTAAAACCTGAAATTATAACACATATTACTGTAAAACCGATATAAAAAAAAATGAAACCGATATAAAAAATATTTATAATATCGGTTTTCGGAGAACTAATGTGTTTTGAAACTAAAATTATAGCATACATTACTATAAAATCGATATAAAAAAGAGTGAAACCGATATAAAAATTATTTATAATATCGGTTATAAAGGGCTTTGTTATATCGGTTTTTTTGGATTGTATTATATCGTTTGTTCTATAACCGATTTAATATTATACATGCATTTTTTTTATAAATAGTCCTTCTAGAAAGGGTCAGGTGACCTTACGGTCACCTGCCACTCTTTGCAAGGGGGCTAGCCGCCAGACCCACGGTTAGCTTTCCAGTAAGCATTTTTTTTTTCAGGATGATTTTTTGTGCTTCCTGTGGCTAACCGCCAGTGCACCTACGGCTAGCCGCAGTGCTAACCGTGGGATTACGGTTTGATTTCCAGAGACCAGTTTTTTCATAACCATCTTGCGGTCACCCCTGCAGTTGCCTCACGGCTAGCCCCCAACTTTTCCTGCGGCTAGCCGTGAGCCATCCTGATTTGAATTTTCTAACCGTTATTTGAAAGAGGTTAGCCGCTGGTCTAAAAGGGCTAGCCGCCAATAGTCTTTCTTTGAATTATAGCTCACAAATATGATGGGTTCCAATCCCACATATATGTAGACTACTACAATGGCATCAACATGGAAATTGATTTCAGTATAAAACATAACTTCCAAATGAAAATTCATAACTTCAGTAGAATGGCAGAATTTGTCAGTAGTCTACTTACAATGGCAGAATTTGTCTCCAGTAGAAAATTCATAACTTCCTCTTCTGAACTCGAAACAACATGATTCTTGATCCAAATGAAAGATTTATCAGAGGGCTACAACTTTCATGTTTTGAGATTTAACCCAGATTGAATGTAAAGTAGTGTAAAATCACCTTGAAGCTGACTGTTCACAGAAAAACAGCAACCTGAGTGAAACAGAGTTGTCTTCAGTAGAAAATTCATACTTCCTGTTCTGAACTATAAACAACATGATTCTTGATCCAAATGAAATATTTATCATAGGGCTACAACTTTCATGTTTTGAGATTTAACCCAGATTGAATGTAAAGTAGTGTAAAATCACCTTGAAGCTGACTGGTCACAGAAAAACAGCAACCTGAATGAAGCAGAGTTGTCTCCAGTAGAAAATTCATAACTTCCTCTTCTGAACTCGAAACAACATGATTCTTGATCCAAATGAAATATTTATCAGAGGGCTACAACTTTCATGTTTTGAGATTTAACCCATATTGAATGGATGTGTTGCTAAACAACAGTAGATAGAGAGGAAAATAGGGAACAATGAAGTAGAAGTTTTCAGCACCCATTCAACGAACAAAGTTGCACTTAATTAAATAGATTGTAGAAAAAAAAACATAAATAAATTGGAGGACCAAGTTGTTTTCTAGGCCTTTAGTGGATGTGGTTGTCAGCCTTGGAACATTTGAGCACCTAAGAAAACTGATTCCTTGGTTTATCTCTTGCTCCTCGCAAGTTAACAGCTTCAGTTTCTATGTGACTCAAAGGGAGTCGTCTATACCCAGAAACAAAGAATTAGGGCCCTCTAATCTGGGAGATTTTGGGATTTCCTTGGGACAAGCCTATCAATCAATGGTCTAGATGGGAAAAACTAGGGTCTACACATACCAATTACATAGGGATTTAGGGTGTCTTCTTCAACCTAAATCCCTTATTCAAAGTTGTGCCACTGCGTATGGAGAAGATGATGCAGAGCCCGGGCAATGAGGGAGGTGTGCAGGGTAGTGGGTGAGCGCAGTGAGCGAAGGAGATGAGAGGGGGTGGAAGAGAGAGGAAAGAGAGATGTGGTGAAGGAGAAGGGAGATGGAGTGGAGGTGGGGAAGAAGGAGAAAAAAAGAGAGAAAAGGAAAGAGGGGGGAAGGGGGTGCAGGGGTGCACGATGAGGGAGAAGGGCAGATGTAGCGAGGAGAAAGAGAGAGAGTGATGGAAAGAAAAAAAGAAGAAGATGGACGGGAAGGGTGTGGCTGTCCGCAGATGCTGTGACGGTGCAAGGCAGTGGAGTTGGTGTAGATGACAGGGAGAGAAGGGGCAGTTCCTTACCTGTGGATGGCAGTGGTGCGGTTTGGCGTGGAGAGGGAAAGGGAAAGGGGCGTGTATGGGCGTGAACGAGCGTCGCCTCAGGGCAGCAGCGCAGTCGGTGATAATGGATAGGATCGGCGCCAGAGGGGGAGTCCAGATAGGTTCTGCCGAGGCTCTGGCGAGGTTCCGCGCATGAGGAGATGGCGACGATAGAGAGGGCATCGAAAGGGATGATGAGATGTGAGATCGGTGGAGACTCTCCGCAGGGAGGCGACGAGGGTGATAGGTCATGAGGTGCGCGCAATAGTTGGAGGAGGGCCGGCTAGTATTGCTCGCATGGAGGGCGATGACGGGAGGGACAGGTGAGAACGAGATAGAGGGTTGGCCGATCGAGAGAGAGAGAGAGAAATAGCAGAGAGAAAGAGAACGAGAGTGAGCGAGAGAGACAGGGAGAGCAGAGAGAGTAGAGAAAGCGAGAGTGAGAGGAGAGCGAGAGAGCGAGAGGAGAGAGAGAGCAAGAGTGAGGAGAGGAGAGAGCGAGAGCGAGATGAAAGGGGTTATTGGAGGGAGAGAGGCGCTGGGAAGAGAGGCAAGAGTGAGGAGAGAAGAGAACGAGAGTGAGAGGAAAGAAGGAATGATGGAGAAAGAAAGAGAAGGGAGGGAAGGAAAAATAAAATGGAGGGAAATAACTACTGAACCGCGCGCGGGCGATTAAGGGATTTGAAGAGCGATGTAAAATCATTGGGTATATAATATCGGTTTCATAATAACCGATATAAAATATGTATATATAACTCGCGGTTAGCCGCAGGTGCACTGGTGGTTAGCCGCAGGATGTGCTGAAAAAGGGAGGAAGGAAAAATAAAAAGGATGGAAAAAACCACTGAGCCCACGCGGGCGATTAAGGGATTTGAAGACTGATGTAAAATCATTGGGTATATAATATCGGTTTCATAATAACCGATATAAAATATGTATATATAATATCGGTTCCATAATAACCGATATAAAATATGTGTATATCATATCGGTTTTATAATAACCGATATAAAATATATGTATACAACCGATATAAAATATGTGTATATAATATTGGTTTTATAATAACCGATATAAAATATTGAAATTAATATCACATATTTTTCTAACTGATATTATATATAGAGATTATTATGTCGGTTCTTGTGTAACCGATATAAAAAAAAATTGACCGATATAAAAAATAATTAACCAATATAAAAAACCTTGACTGAAGATATTATATCGGTTATATGAAAAACCGATATAGGACAGTTTTTGCAACCGATATAAAAACCATTTTTTCTAGTAGTGACATTCCTAAGAAGGGAGCACTCTTACATGTGAGGATAAGAGTCTTACAGTTGCGAGGAGGGAGAGACCTAAGATTTATCCTTGGTAATCCATGTTATGTGGGCTCTATAATATGATATCTTTAGTGCTTTTAAGAAAATGTGATTAATGTAATTAAATCACAAAATATCTGATTTTTATTGAAATATATTCAGATTGTGATAGATGCATTGGATCTTGGACCCAGTAAACACAGATGGTCATATCTTATTATTATTATTATTATTATTATTTTAAAGGGTAACAAGAAGTTCATTAAAATGGAGTAGCAATACAAAGAACAAAGAAGAGTAGGAAGGTACAAGAAAGATGTACCCCCACCTACACCTCAATTACATGACAAAAGCCTCCCAAAGAGTATTGCTTTCAACCCCCTATTTGGCAATAGTGTCTGCCATATAGTTGGGTAATCTATGCTCATGTCGGAAGACAACATAAGACACAAATTTTATTAAAAAGGAATTGGAATTTCCAAGGATTTGACCGTTGAAGAGGAATTGGAATTTCCAAGGATTTGACTTCCCATTCGACACCCATGAAACCACATTAGAAGAGTCACTCTCCACGAAGGGTGTACCTTGGAAAAATCTCTGTTTCATTAGAGTCACAAACATCCACATGCTTGGAGACCATAAAGAGAACCTCGCCCTTATCATTGTGAAGGACACCTCCGATACTCGCTGGACCCGGCTTACCTTCTGCAGCTCCATTGACATTGAATTTAAGCATGCAAAGAGGAGGAGGATGAAGAACATATGCCCTCACCTTAGTCGGACCACATAGCAAACATGCACCCCAATTTATAAGGTTGTCATCAAGAGAAACAATGACAAAACTCCTTTCTAATCAAAGCGCACTTCATAATTCTAAGGGTGACAATAGATATTGAGTCAACATGAGAAGTAACGACACTCCGGAAGATTCTGTCATTTCTTTCCTTCCAAATAGAGCATAATGATCAAAAGAACTTTTTAAGGACTATTTTAAAAATATTGATGTTCCAAGGACTTTTTAGGATTAAGAAAAATGCAAGGGGAGTTTTTAGGAATTGTCGTAGTAAAGCATGCTCTCTATTTTTTAGGATTTAGGCCATTCCCCTTACGTGACCAAATCAAAATATATCTCTCTCTCTCACTCTCTCTCTCTCTCTCTCTCTCAAATGTGGAAGATTCAATTCTCATTTTTCTTACTTGCAAAATGATGAAAATCTCCTCTCTTAAAAGCAGGAGATTGATGTTTTCATTTTTCTCAGCCTTTATCATTAATGGACACTGTTTTTAAATCTTTCTATATCTTTGTTTATATTTGCATAACAATGGGTTTTAGAAACGACCAAGTCATAGTTGTATATAATTCACGATCAACATTGACAAGGCACATTGATCTCACAATATAAAATAATGATAAATTATATAAGTTTTAGTGATGGCTATCATTTGTATGGAATGGCCTGCTTGTGGGTCCCACATGTCCCACCCTATGATCAATCTAAACCCCTCACTTTGTGAATTAACACTTATCCATATTTAACATTCATCTAAATTTTGCAAGTCCTCTTCGTGAAATATGCAAATCATGCGCTTGTTTTTTTGGGAGGTAGATTATGGTCACGGGCAGACCCAGGAAATTGAACAGAAGAATATATATAAATTTTGGTAGTTTTTTTTTTCCTTTTTTTCATTTTTTTTCATTTTTTTTTTGGGTTGAAGCAACATGAATTTAACTTTCTTAGCAAACACATTACATGGTAGACAACTCCAAGCTTTCAAAATATTATATACAAGATTTCAAGCCATATATATATATGATGCCTGAATCCTATTAATCGATTTGCAATCTAAATACTTTTTGTATTGGTATATAATCTAAATATTATATTTTGAAATTAGGATCACAGTTGAAGAAAATATACGTTTGGACGCTTTGATGAAATTTATGTCATCTGATATTGAGACCCAATAGAAACAACCCATGGTCTGGATGGTTGGGGCCCATGTTGTGGATTGCTGGGTGGTATAGTGATGTAGGTGATATTTATCTTAACCCTAGTTTCAACACAATTCATTTATTAATTGGATAAGAAATGTCAACCTCAACCCAACTTGTTTGAATGGGTTTATATTTATGGATCGGCTCCAAAACAACTTATTTAAAAGGGGTAGGCTGGTTATGTAGATTGGGTGGCACCAAGTCTGCTTAGCCTGGTTTGCACGGAAACCCAATGCAGGTTGAACTTGTTTGGGCTTGATCTAAGATTTTGAAGCCTGAGAAATATTTGGGCCGAGCTTGGGATTTAGCATGAGGAGTTCAAATTGGGTTTGAATATCTGAATTACCCACAAAAGGAAGATGGACAGTTTTAGTATTGTAATAAAGAGCCGAAATCAAATCCCATTACAAAGCTCCGATCCATTTACTACTTATTAGGAAACATGCACCATACTCTTTCCTTTCACCTTCCAATCAAATGAGCTTTACTTCATCTTTTCTTTGTATCAATTGCTTGCACACGAACAAAGGATGTACGGTTTTAGTCAAATTCTATACTAAGAAAGATGAATCAAAGACCTAAGTAAACAAATTCTCTCCCTCCAAGAAGGATCTTGATTGCCATATATAATTCTCTAAATCCTCTCCCCACTAGAAGGATTTTGATTGCCATATATAATTCTCCCCTATATATATAAATTTCATGGCACCTCTCCTTACAATAGACGTAGTAAGGACTAAGGAGTAGTGTTTGGTCTGAGGAAATGGCTAACCAACAAGTTTTTCCATTTCTACTTTTCTTGTCTTCTCTCTTTGCTGGTTTTTGCAACCAATGTCTTGCATTTCGGGAAGATAGAAAAGTAAGATGCTTAGAATTCTATTGTCTTCTTTTTTGATGTGTTGGTGATTTTTTTTTCCCACTATACAATGTGTTGGAGATGTATGTGGGTGTAGATGCTTTGGACTGTGGGACCTATTGCCTATTTGTAACTAGGCCACCTAGACTGGGCAAGGCCTGGCTAAGGCAATTATAGTCCTGGCCTGACTTTAGAAACACAGCTTCATATGCAGCCCAAGCCTGACTAAGGGAGTACAGTAACCGTAAGTGTCAAGCCCAAGCCTGGCTATTTTGTCAAGTGCGCATTGAACTGGGCTTTAATTTTATCAGTTTTTCTGGCTTTTCTAGCAATTGTTTGGACAAGTTATCACTAAATTACAAGCACATTTTATTCGGGCTGGTTGGACTATGATTTCAGTTTTCTATTCCCCAATCCAAGCCTGCCTAAATATTTAAAAAGGCCCGACCCATTAGCACCCATAGTACTTGTATGTAGAAAATGGGAACCATTTGTTCATATGTTACTATTTTGTGGCTCTCCAAATTCATGAGTTGGCTTGGAAAATTCTGTATATATGCATATTTGGCATAGACCATGCACATATGTTTATTTTGTTATAAAAATTAATTGAACAACTTGGTTTTCTGGGCTCATGTCATCTAACCTTTGTGCTTTTCTAGGCTCAAGTTTCACCTCTAAACATAAGTATAAGGGTGCGGAGTAGCTTGATTGGATCCATTATTACTTTAATTTGAATGTTTTAAGCGAAGCATACTTTTTCCAGTAATATTGATGACATTTTGTGAAAATGCAATCATCTAGAATATTTTCTTTTTCATTTATCTTCAGAAATCTGAAAATATTGCATTGTTGTAAAAAGTAAAGAAATTGCATACATAGTTTTTTATGGTATAATTTTCTATTTTTTACATTTTTCTTCCTGAATTAATTTATTCTTTTCCTAAAACATTTCACTAATTCCTAGAAAACTCCATATTTGAAATTATGCCAATATTTTTCTAGGTAAAAACATTTGTGATAATAATGTAGGCATATTGACTCAATGCATATATGTCAATGTCACATTCAAATGTTTTTAGGTTTACATTGTGTACATGGGAGCCCTCCAAAATAACCAGTTGGACCAATTTTCGATTCAATATCACCAGCTTAGCCTTTTACAGAATGTTCTTCAAGGAAGGTATAATATTGCTTTATCTTTTTTTTTCCTTTTAGTTTAAGTAAAATCATATATGAAATCCTTTTCACTTTTTTCTTTTCTTTTTTTAAATTTTTTTGGCTACACGAGCAATTCCATTGTATTAAGAAACAAAAATTTCATTGTAAGATCAATGAGTTTGTCTTTCATGAAAATAGGTTGTTTATGGGCTGAGGCATGTCTGAGCACAGCCGACCCATTTATTATATGTGCCTAATTTCAATCCTAGCTTTCTCAACCAAATTTTATTTCTTTCCTTAGTTGATCATTCCTTTTATTAATTATCTCTGATTGGACAAGCTTAAGTCGTGTTTGTGCGAGATGAGTAGTCCTTGATAAAAAGGAAAATTGATCTTATTTTCGATGCAATTTAATTTTCCATTGTTTGGTGTTAAAGTTGATCCTATATTCCTTAAGAGGATTTCAATTTCATATGGAATGGTTAGGAATGCAAGATTTCTCTCTTCTATGGAAAAAAAAAGTAGAATTCTCTATTTTCATGAACAAGTCTTAAATTGTTTTTTATGGGGAGTTTGTGCAAGGCTCTTTGAATTGTCTGATACAAGAGTCTTTTAAAATGAAAATGGTGCTCTTATGCACATTGCATTGTCTCAAATTGCTCTAGATTTTTGGTTTGTTCTCTCCAATTTGAATAGGTCATGTAATATCAAACTCATAATCATCTTGGCCCCATATAGAAATCATCAAGCTTGCAGCCAGGAATTTTTTTGGTTGACGGGGCCACAGTCTATTCCTGAAACATCGCTGTTAATTAATTGTGTCATTGTATTTCAATTTTCCTCTTTCCAGCTCAGCAGAAGATAGATTGGTGGCAAGCTACAAAAGGAGTTTCAATGGATTTGCAGCCTCCCTCACTGAGGAAGAGAAACAAAAGCTAGCAAGTATGCAACGAAATACCTTAAGACACTAAAAAAGTTGAATGATTACAACACATGAGGATCCAAATGACGTTAATCTTAACTATATTTATGCAGGGATGGAAGGTGTGTTTTCTGTGTTCCCAAGTAAAACTTATCAGCTTCACACAACAAGGTCTTGGGATTTTGTTGGTCTTTCAGAGCCAGTGAAAAGAGAGATTGAGAAAGAGAGCGATGTTATTATTGGTTTTCTTGATAGTGGTATCTGGCCTGAGTCTGAAAGCTTCAGCGATGAAGGATTTGGTCCTCCTCCTAGGAAATGGAAAGGCATTTGCCAAACTGATGGGAATTTCACTTGCAACAAGTAATCTATTTTCCCCACCTCTTTACTTTTTGCATTTCAACTATGGCTAAGTAGTGAGATGATAACTTTTTGTCGCTTTATTTTATTTCTCATGTTGTCTAGTTTTTTGCAGAAGAGGAATACTTGAGACTTCATTTTCTATTTTTTTAGTATTTTTTAACTTATTGAAATGTTCAATTTACAGTAAGGTGATTGGAGCTAGGTATTACAAATGTTCTGAGGAATATATGACTTCTACAAGGGACACTATTGGTCATGGAACACACACTGCATCAATCGCGGCAGGCCGAAGAGTGAAAGGAGCTAGCTTCTTTGGTATTGCTCAGGGCTCTGCCAGGGGTGCAGTTCCATCTGCAAGGATTGCTGTGTACAAGGTCTGCGATGACAAATGCTGCTCAGATTCGAGTATTTTAGCTGGTTTCGATGATGCCATTGCTGATGGTGTCGACATACTCTCGGTCTCTCTCGGGCCTTCTTTGTTTATGGGAAATTACTCGAGTGACGCGTTGGCCATTGGTTCTTTTCAGGCTATGCTAAGGGGTATACTCACCTCACAATTTGCAGGTAACAATGGTCCTGGTGCAGGTTCAATAACAAGTGTTGCTCCTTGGCTTTTCTCTGTTGCCGCAAGCTACATCGATTGACAAATTATCACAGAGGCTATCGTCGGTGATAAGGTTTTTCGGGTAATTAACTTTGTATTGTTTCTTCGGTGATAAGGCTATTGTTTGAAGAAAATTCTATTTCTTTGCTTGAAGTGTTCATCAATCGGTCCATTGATGATTCTATTTTGGGTTTTTACCACAACGATTGTGAGATTTTGGTTGTATATTTCACGCAAGAAAGTTCAATCTGTTTGGCATTTTCAGCATTCTAAAACTATGTTTTGGAAATTCTATTGTGACAGTCTTTCTTAAAAAAAATGAAAATGGTTTTCAAAAGAGAAGTAGTTATCATTATGTTTTATTAAAATTTAGCATAGTTTTTTATTCTCTTAGGGAAATCATTTCCGCAATTTCTTTGAAATGCTAATTCAAATTGAAGAGGTTTAGATTTGAATTTTTCCAGCTTATAAACAAGAACTAGAAGACATCATTGTAGAAGATGTTTCATCACATGAAACAATAGAAATTAGAAACATTGAAATAGAAATACAAGCTCTTTAGTTTCCATTTCAACTTATAATGAAACTAATGAAAGCTAATCTCTCCTTTTTCAATCAAACATCTTGTTAGCATATTCTGATGACATTCTTCAAGGGAACACTATTATTTTCCTTCATTATAAGTTAGTTTACAAAAGGTCATCAGACATAAATTCCATATGCATCTGGACGTAATTTCCATTTGTTAAAATTCTCAGGGCCGATCAGTTAACACTTTTGGTTCTAACAAGTCAGTTCCATTGATACTTTCTACAAATGCTTCGACCTCTTGCGATTTAGACCATTTCTGGTATATATTTCTTTGATTAAAACTTTAATTTATTTTCTCTTTTTCCATAGAAATATATATGAAATAGCTGTAATCCTGTTTGTTTTGTTACAGGCCTTGTTCGGCCGAATGTTTGGATAGAAAATTGGTGAAGGGAAAGATTATTTTTTGTGAAGAAATTAGCACTAGAGAAAGAGCAATGTTACCTGGTGCTCAAGGACAAATCATGGGAACTAAAGAACAAAATGATGTTCCCGAAATTTTTCCTTCGCCTTTCACCATTGTAGATATGGCACAAGGGGACAACATTAAATCATACATAAAAAGCACGAAGTAAGTAACTTACCTGTGTTAATTAGCTTTTAACTTACTGTCTTATGGAGCATCATTTCTATCCCATACTAAAGATTCTAGAAGATTTTGATAATGAGCTCTATCAAAGGTCTTACCTTAAAATTTAAGATTAAGGTAAATATCAAAAGGGGCAATTGGATTTTTTTTTGTTGGTTGGGAAATGATCGATTGACCACCTTCCATATTGAATAAAATATTAAAGTGTTTCATTAATTCTAGGAAATTTTTCAAAAAAGTCCTTAACTTTTGGGTGATTTTAAAAAATGGGTCAAAAGAATTCAATATTTCAAAAACGTATAAAAGTTTGTAAGACCTCTTTCACTCAAGTCCAATCTGGCAATCCATACCCACTGCGGTAATTCTTTATAAAAAAAAACTCAAAAGGACAAAAGTGCCCTTAGTGAGTAGTATGTAGGTAAAAATGAAAATCTCAAAACAGTCCTGAACTTTTTAGGTGGGCACTCTAATTATTAACCTAGTCAATAGTTAATTTCAGTTTTCATGTCATGATCAATCCAATATATGGGCACTATAATTTTTAAGGTAGATTGTAGTGTAATCAATGCATTGAACCAGTGGCGGACGTACATCTATGGCATCTGGGGCGGTTGCCCCAGATCAAATCCTGAGTTCCCTCTAAAATAGTAAGGCCCCTGCTGATTCCCCACGTGTATCAAAACAACCGCCCCACCCCTTCTTCTTTCGTAAGTACCAGAAAAGCCTCACATCCTTTGCTTTCATTCTTCATCCTTTTAACCCCTAGTAGTCAGCCCTAGCCCCTTCTTCCTTTGAGTGTTGGTATAATGGCCTCTAGGCCCGAGATCTCTATCGTTGAAAGTCGAGGCTCGAGATTGATTTCTTCCATATAACCCATTTTCTCTTTCTTCAAGTTCTCCGTTCTCACGGATGTTAAAACCCTAATCTCTTATTTGTATCGGCTGTCCTCTCTCTATCAATCTCTGGTTTTCTTCTTTATGGGAACTTGTTTTAAGTAGCATTACATTGCATTGCATTGGTGGAATGGTGGGAGAAATCTACTAACGGAAATGCTTGACCCTGCATGTTTAAATCGAACTGTGTAGCTTGAAACAACTTTTCTCATTTACTATTTTGTGATCATGCTCTGTTTCTGTTCGTCTTGAAACAAATTAAGTCTGTTTCTGCCCTATTTTTGTTCGTTTTTTAATTATTTTTTCAATTTGAGAGACAAAAATCATGTGAGTCTAAAATATTTTATCATTGTTTTATTCTTTTGGGGTGCTATGTTTTTTGAAAGGAAGATTTGTGAAAAAAATTTTAGCAAAAGTTTAGCCCTACCCAACCGAAAATCGTGGGTCCGCCACTGCATTGAACATCTATAGGTGACATGGAACAAGCAAAAGTGATCTTATAGTTGGTTCAATATTTTGGAGAAGGAATGAAATCAAATGGATTTTCTTCAGTTTGAATTAAATTTTTTTTGCCAATAGTGGATGGGGACCTCTCAATAGGAACAAATTGAAAGAAGTCTTGAAAACTTTCATACCTTTTTGAAATACTCAATTCCTTGGTCCTTTTTTGAAAACCACTTAAAAAGTTTAGGCCTCTTTTGAAGATTTCCTTTTTACCTACTTACTACTCACTAAAAGCACTTCTGTACTTTTGAGTTTTTGTTTATACAAAGTTGTCGGTGGTGGTTATAGATTACAGGATTGGACCTGATTGAAATAAATCTTGAAAATTTCATTCATTTTTTAAATAGTGAATTCTTTTGACCCTCTTTTTAAAATCACCCAAAAGTTAAGGGCTTTTTTCAAAAATTTCCCTTAATTCTATTAGTTCTCAAACATTGTTTCCCAATTTGTTTACAATGCATAGTTTTATATGCTTTAATAGTGGCTTATATGGGTACAAGAATTTCTAATAGAATTCTGAAAAAGGCTTTGAAATATTATTTTATTCCTAAATTCTTGGATTTCCCCATTTGACTGGGAGAATTCCAAATGATATTGGTGTCATCAAATTCTTGGATTCCAAAGCTACTTAGCATGGCAATGTTTGGCAATGTTATGTTAGGAAAATATTTTTAACTATCTGAAATCCTCCCACCATATTCCATATTCCATATTCCATATTCCATTTTGTTCTTTTACCTTTGTTATGTAAAATCATACAAATTTTTGAATAAGTACTTAGACTTGCAATTGACATATCTCCTTGAAATAGAATTAAATGGATTCTAACGCGATTATGTAAAAGGAGTCATTCTTTGGAATTTTACTCATATAATAAACATTGATTAGATCTTTTATATTCACTTTTCAATACCTGACATTGTTTGCCATTCAACAGGAACCCACAAGCAAAAATTCTCAAGTCTGTATCTCTTCGTGACAGGAAAGCCCCAGTTGTTGTTTCCTTCTCTTCAAGAGGACCAAACCCCATTTCATCCAACATTCTCAAGGTTTTTTTATATCATGTTTACTCTAAGTTGTATTTTTTGTATTAGATCTAACAACCTTGTAATATGATCTTCTATCACAGCCTGATATAACCGCTCCAGGTGTAGGAATTATTGCTGCTTACTCACCTGCCGCCTCTTTGACTGGTATCAAACAAGATAAAAGATCTGCAAAATATGCTATATTATCTGGGACATCCATGTCCTGCCCACATGTATCTGGTGCAGCAGCTTATGTGAAAGCATTTCACCCTGATTGGTCACCTGCTGCCATTAAGTCTGCCCTTATGACTACTGGTAATCTTATGTTCTTCTCTCTTAGTACTATAATACATATTCATAAGAATTGCACATGACTAGGCCTATTTGGCTTCTTTACATCCATTCCTAACATGGATTTTTTTCTTCTTCTTTAAGCTTTTCCTATTAATCCTAGGAAAAATGTGGGTATGGAATTCGCCTACGGTGCTGGCCAGATCAATCCAGTGAAGGCTGTCAAACCTGGTTTAGTCTATGATGCCAACAAAGATGACTACATACAATTTTTATGCAATGAGGGGTACACCGCAAAAGAAATCAGACTCATTTCGGGTGAGACATTTCAATGTAGAAAGACTAATGGAACCACTGGGGACCTGAATTACCCATCAATACAACTTCTAGTTGACAAGAACAGGACTTCACACAAGTTCTCAAGATCGGTCACCAACGTTAGCACACCAGTATCCACATACAAGGCAAAAGTGAAACAACTTATTGGACTTAAAATTGCAGTTAGCCCAAGTGTTCTATCGTTCAAGTCAGTTAATGAGAAGCATTCTTTTGTTGTCACCGTTACTGGAAAAGTATTGTCAGATGCCAATGTAACCTCTACCTCTCTCGTGTGGTCTGATGGTGTTCACAGTGTGAGAAGTCCTATAGTTGTATATACCAATACAGCTTGAATCTCATGAAATAGCTAAATAAAACTTCTGTTTCTTTTATTCTCTATCAGTTGCTGGAGCGTTCCTTGTAACTTTTGTGATTTCGTTCTTAATCACATTTGCGATTTAATATATATTTCAGATTCTAAATATCTTTCTTCCTTTTCTTTTGTATTATTTCAATTCATATGTCAAGTCTTCCAACCATTGTTTATTGGTTGACATAGATATTAAGCAGTGCAAAAAATTGGCCATTAATCTTAACATGAACCCCTGCTTAATCCGAGAGTGAAGGAGAGAGGAGTGAGGGGAGAAGGCATGCAAAGAGAGAGAGAGAGAGAGAGAGAGAGGGCAGGAAAGAGGAGGGAGGAGAGAAGTCATGCATAGAGGGAAAGAGAGAAAAACGCGGGAGAGAAAAATCTATATCAATTAGGGATGAAATGGTGGGTGAATGAAAAAACGATGTCGTTCGCACACCGAGGGGTAAAGGCATCCAAAATGCCAGTACGAACACCAAAATGGGCGTTTTGGCGTATTTGTGATTAAATCCGTCTAATACAAGTTTAGGGTCATTTATTTGGTAAAACTCCCTAAAAATAACGATGATGATGATAATAAAATATTTGAGAAGCGAGAGCGCTATCATTTTTTCCATCTAAAAGTACATAGTTGATTTATAGAATTAGATTAGAGGTTCACCCTTTTATATTTGGGCCATTTATTTCATCACCTTAATTAAGTTGCGTCAATAAATATTAATTACAATTTTTTTCCACATATGGGGTGGGGTAAAAAGTTTTTAAAAAACATTCTTTTGTTGCTCTATTTCAAAGCAATTTGGCTACACCAACGTTATCGAGTGCCTTGTTTTAGAAAAATATAGACAACATTTTGTAGTTGGATTGCAAGATCGTCGCAAAGAGAGTCCCTCATCAGTGCGGTGAACCTCAACCACTCACGAGCTAAGTCAAAATCAAGGAGGATATATGGACTTGGTTGTCTTGGACTAGATGGTTAACAATGATAAAATGCATCTGATTTTTCCTACTCCCGTTTTAATTTCCTTTTTTTTTTTTTTCACCTTCGATGGAAGTGGGACTGGCTAACGCACTTGTATTTGGTTTACCAAAATCAGGGATGTTCATGGGCATGGACAACCCAGGACAATGCTTGACCACTTTCGCTCATTTATTTATGAGGCCCACCTTCAGCCCCAGAAGCCTAAAACTCGAATCAGGCTAATCCCTTATAGCACTAAAATATACACCATTTGGGCTTGTTTATAATTGAATACATAGGGTGTTTACCATAAAAAAGTAGATGGAAAATGAATAAACCGGCCATTATCCTTATAATTCATATCTCATCGTCTTTTGGTTTCATTTAAATAAAAGAAATTATTATTTGATGCCCATTTTAGGAATCTCACCTGTAATCTTCATTTTTAACTTCTTAAAATATTAATCCAATGTATTGAGTTTATATATATTTTAATGCAAACAAATAGGCCATCTGTGTTGAACATGTAAGGGGTGGACGTCACACACACAAAATTGAGTTTCTTATGAGTGTTAATGCCTAAGTTGTAGTTATACCAAAAAAAAAAAAATGCCTTCGTCGTAGAAGTGGAAAAAGACAAACTTCCAATTGATGTAGACCCCAAATAGAAAATGTCACATAGCAATTAGCTACCAAAAAAATTGTGTGAACCTAAAAATCTCTATTCTTATGAAGGGAAATATGTGTTCACTGCTTCCCTTCATCTGACCTTTCCCTTTTAGTTAAATGAAAATAACATGTACCTGAACAAAAAAAAGTGGGTACAAGTACATAGACCCGAAGAACTATGCCATGGGCTTTTGTCCTGACAATAAAGTCCTCGGATGGCCATCGGCATTTGAAAATACTGGTGTAAATACATGTTCCACTCCTGTAGAGAATCCCGAAGTCAGTGTGTGGGACGTTTTCCTAATAGCGAGATTATGCTAGTCTTGGTAACAGTATCGGCTTGGCTTATCTTGATCTCGGTTTGCAACTCGGCAATAGTGCCAAGATACATCTAGCTCGACAATAGTGCCAGTTAACACCGAGCTTGAGCTAGCTTTGGTAAAAGTACCAGCTAGACTCGCTTTGGTCTCGGTATAAGGCACCTCGACAATAGTGCCAGGATGCGCCCATACCTGGTCTTGGTATCATCGTTAGTTCGGCTCGATCAACTGAGATGAGTACTGAGTCATAATTGTATTTCCATAGAACTACGGCTACTTTACAGAACATACTAACAGATAAGATAGGCACCGGATATAGATAAGGGGCTGTCCTTATCTAACGATCACATCCGCAATAATACAAGAAGTCAAAGCATGATTTGATGGGATAGTACGTCCACCTACTTCCACTAAGGAAACATGGTATGGGCTGATGGGACAGTACCTTCACCTACCTCCACTAAGGGAGCGCCCGATGGGACTTTCGCCTATATATATACAAGGGTAAGATCCCAAAGAGGTATGCAACGTGACTCAACATAAGTATGCACGTAATCCAAACCTTGCCTTTCTTCTCCATTCACTCATCCTTTGTTCAGTAACTGTACTAACTTAGACATCAAAGTGCCTTTGGCTAACTGCAGCCATGGCTTCTAACCTCTGTCTCCTTCCCTTTCAAGTCTCAGGCATTCGATCTCTCTCCCAAAAAGAAGTTATTTACGAGTTTCATACTCGCCTAATCAAGTCCATAATATTTAGGCACTTACAATTGGCGTCGTCTGTGGGGAAAAAATTAAACCAGATTTGCAAACATCGTGCCTCCAAAGACTAGAAATGGCGAAGGATTGTCAAAGGCTCAGTTGCTACCTCAAGCACCAGTGCTACCACCAGTATTGCCAATGCAGTTGCCACCAGCCCCTCGCCAGAGGAGATCTGAGGGAAGATCTGGTGTAGCAAGTGTGGAAGGGCCTGTGACCCAGTCAGGCTCATCGTCAAAGGAGGTGACAACACCTCCCCGGCGAGATAACCTTCCGACGGCTCCTCCCCAGCAAAATGCTCCTCTATTGGATGCCCCCAGCAGAATGTTTCCTTGTTGGAGCCTTTCCCACGAGACAAAGCTCCAGCAGCAGCCAGATCTCATCAATCCCCCCACCAGGTGGACAACTGATGATGACAACCCGTTCCTTGTGGATATCAGGCTCAAAACCTTGTTATATATCCAGGAACAAAATGAGTTGATCTGTCAACTTAAGCGGAAACTCAAGGAAAAGACGAAAGCCCCGGTTGCATTCCTCAGATGTGACCGGGCTCCTTCGGTCGAACAGGACTTGAGGCAAGTCCTGAGCAACAAAAGGCGAGATCGAGCTTATGATGAAGGCTCGAACAGTAGCCACCTATACGACGACTCAAAGAGGTCGCGCCAGAAATCGGAGGACAATGACGACCTAAGAGAATGGCTTGACCATTAAGTCAAGCAAACGGTGCAGCAAAATATGGAGGTAGTCGGTTTTAACCCAAAATCGGCTAAATTCCTACGATACCGAAGACCTTGGCACGTCTCCTTTCTCTCAGGAGAAAAGAGATTTTTCTCTCCCCGAAAGTTTAGCGTCCCCAGGTTCGTTCTTTATGACGGAACCTCAGACCCTGTTACACATCTTTGATATTTTACTCAGAGAATGTCGGTGTGGGGCGATATCGGTCACCTGAACTGCAGAGTCTTCTCTTCCAGTTTAGGCGACCTCCCCCTAAGGTGGTTTTACGCGCTTCTAGAGGAGTCAGTCTCGAGCTGGCGACAACTCCGAAACTCATTCGTGAAGAAGTTTCAAGCACACATGGTCATCCCCAAAACTGACGATGACCTAATGGCTATCAGAATGAGGCGGACTGAAAATATTACATAGTTCGCCAAGAGGTTCTGGACCGTCTATAGCCAGGTGGAAGACGTCACTAACAAGGTGGCACTCAAGTATTTTAAACAAGCTCTGCTACCAGGCAACGAGCTCTGAAAAGACTTGGTTTGGTTCCTCGTGGTCACATTGAAAGCACTGATGGCCAGGGTGAACCAATTTGTTGAGCAAGAAGAAGACGAGGCCCGAGCTCGAGAGAGCTTCATCCTCTGGCAAGATGACAGACCCTCCAAAAGGGGCAAAAAATTATCTCGGAGGGAGGAGGTAGATCGGAGCAAGGCTTCAACGACTTCGGCAGCGATCTCGGCTCCCGCCTTCTGGGGCGGTAAGAAGTCAAAGCCAGCCATCGCCTCCTACAAGGCTGTAAACGTAATTTTCAAGGAGCCCATCTGCAAGCTCCTCGGCAGGATAAAGTCACAACCCTATTTCAAGTGGCGCAACCAATGAAGGGTGACCCATCTACCCGATATCAGAGCAAATTCTGTGCCTATCACAAGCAAAATGGGCACAAAACCGAGGACGCATGGTCCTTAAGTCCGACCTCGAGAAGCTCGTCAGGGACGGACACTTAAAAGATTATATCAAGGAGGGTAGAGTCAACCGAGCTCATCAACGCCGACCTGATGATGATCAAGACAGTAACGAGCCAGAAGGCATTATTAACGTCATCCACCTAGCTCCCACCCCAAAGGGGAGCAACCAAGCTCATGCTGAGGCCAAGAGGGCCTCACACAGCAAGCAGGTAATGACAGCCGAGCTAGGACCTGTTGCCAAAAAAGATCGAAACCAAGGTAAGAACAAAGTGAAGTGAGGCAAGGTTGTGCTCTAATTGTCACACTGTTATGATAAAGTATGATTCATATAATATTTGAAGGCCAAGCATATCTTTAAGCCACTTTACATCAAGCTTAGAGGCCATTAGAAATCCATGTTGTCCACAATAACAACAATATATCTCACTGACAGGAGTGAACTGCTTAGAACCAGCAATGAACACTAAACATCTAAAATTAATTAGAAAACAACCACAGCATAAAAGAAAAATTTTATCATATAACTGCTTTTCCCTGTGATACAGGTCAGGCTAATAAAGGAGTATCCATAAACAATATCAACATATAATTTGCCTTTAAGCATGACTCCAAAACTTGGTCTCTGTCACCGAGTTGGACACCACTGAGTCCATTATGATTCAGCAGAGTTGCGCCAGGAGTCAGCTGATGCGTCATAAGGATGAGACATTTGAGTTTTGAGTGGTATCCTAGTAATTCATTAATCCTTTTAGTTTTTATATTAAGAACATGTCAAAGTCAGTTCATGTAGGATTTTTGGAAACCTTCACCTATCTAAGATTAGTCAGACAGTAAGACTGCCTAATGTTTGTCAGACACTAACACTGACTTGTGTCAGACAATACTAGGCATGTTGATGGGCCCACTAAACCCAAGAAATAGAGGGCGAATGGAGGTGACAACTAACAGAAGCAAGCTCCACCAAGCATTGCAAGCTTTTAGATCTACAGCGATCAGTGTGAGTCATTTATTTTAACTTTATTTTTACATTTGCTTCATATAATTGGATGAGATGGCTGAGACTTTCCAAAGGAATACTTTTTTTTTTATTATTCTTTTTTCCTTTTTATGTTGTTGCAGATGGATAATTCAGACTCCTCTAGAATTTTTCAGGCCATGGGGCTCATCAGTGTGCCACACATGTCACCTGAAATACGTCAGTAAGAAACATTAGCACCTGACTAATTTTAATCAAGCTTACAAGGTTTGACAATTTAAGGTTAAGATTAAAAAGAACTTTAAAAGTTTCTTTTATGGTTTTACATACGATTCTTAGAAGAACTATGGAAGATTTTTCGTATTTAATTAATGCTAAATATATCCCAATAGCAAATTAAATCTTTTAGGGTGTTTTATCTACTTCAGACTTCAGAGAGCCCAAAATATATGGTATAGTAGTTCCTACCCTTGTAGCGCACTTGTGATTTATGCATTGATTTAAGCTTGATTGTGGTTGCATGTCACAGTTTGGGATTTGGTCAATTTTCCATGCATAATAACCTAGTGAACTTGAACATACTAAATGGTCTGCACACACAATCCCCATCACTCCAAAGAAATAACTTTTTGAGCATTGCCAACTAGGCCACTATAAATTAGAGCTGGCTAGAAATGTGAGAGAACAAGAAACCAACCAAAAATTCCTTCACCAATATAATACGCCTTGCCAACTTTACAACACAATTATGACAGAAATTCAACAATAAATTTATAAGTAACATCTTTGATTCTTCCACACAAACTATTGAGGTAGAAGTTGCAGCAGTTTGAAATGCAAAGAAGTTTCTGAAGGAAGTTATCTAGTTCATACCCTAAGAATTCACTAAATCCATAAAATAGATGGAAATGAGATGCCGCACATCGTTGCTTCATTTGAAATTCTAGTTGATCAAAGAGATCCTCCTTTCTAATATGGTTGACAAATCTAGGATATCATTAGACAGGGAAACTCGATTGAAGATGAATTTGCTAATTCTAATGTAGTAATACCAAAATGCAAGAAGAATATGCTTGATTCCTAAAAGAGATCCTCATTAAGCTTCCTCTCTATTTATAATCATTGATTTCTACTCTAGGGAGAAATATAGCAGCATCGACACATTCCAAATGCAAGCCATTTCTGTCAGACAAAATTCCTGCTTTATTAATTGGTAACAGTTGTAGCTGTGTACCCTGGGGGGGGGGGGGGGGGGTTGGGTTCATTTCATAATCACGGATTTAGGTGGGCCACTCCCCGATTTCGGACATTCTGGATCTCGGTGTCATCCCAGGAGCGGTTGTAGCGCCGTCTCGGGAAATCATGGGACGAGTCTCGGTGGCCACGTCACGAGCCTCAACCTCGGTCTCGGCCCCCAGCTTGATCTCGGTCCCCGTCATTCTGTCATAAATGCGGCCATAAATGCAACCATAAATGCGCCGCCGTGACGGGGACGGCTAGCTGACAGGCGGAGTGGGCGCCGGACCTAGATGAGGGGCACGCCTTATCTAGAGCCATGTCCATAGGCAAGGGGCGACGGTCCGATGGGACATCCCCTTTTCACCTACCCCCACTCAGGAGATAAGAGTACACTCCGATAAGACTCCTGTCCCCTCCAAGGAACAGGCCAATGATGACTTTCACACCTATATATTGCATGGAAGGAAATCATGTAAGGTACGCATATCCTCTCCCCACCTGAGCTCTCCTTCTCCATTCCTTTCAGTTCTCACGCTGATTTGAGCATCGGAGCGCCTTCGGCTGCCTACAGCCAGGGGCTCTGACTCACCATCTTTCTCTTTCAGGTCACCAGTGGTCCGATCCGTCCTCCCCATCTCCTCAGGATCACCAGCGCAGGAGCATAATCCTTTCTTGATCAAGTCCGTAATTTTTTAGGCACTTACAGTTGGCGCCGTCTGTGGGAACAGGATCCTCGAACCAGTGATAGCCATGCCTCCGAAGACCAGGAACGGTGGCGGAGGGACGTCGAAGTCCCGGAGGGCATCGTCCTTCCCACCGCGAGAGCAACCCCTGTTTCCGCTGTTCTTACAGCCTCAGTCGCTCCAGTCAGCACCTCCGGAGCAGCCGGCTGGCGTTCGCCCCGCTCCCCTCCCCCCCCCCCCCCCTCCGGGGCCGGCCGGGCTTCCCCCCGCTAGGCAGGAGCCTCCCGGGGTTTCCCGCCGAAGGAGGTCCGGAGGAAAGTCCGATGCAGCGTATATGGAGGGCATTGTCCATTCGGACTCTTCATCTCGGCCCGTGACGATGCATCCCCGTCACAGCGGCCACCGCGAGGCTCCCCTCCCTCCTAGCGGTCATCCGCTCAAGGGTCTGCAGCAAGTCGCCTCCACGACGGATCCCCGGCGACTGGGCGGGACACCCGTCGGAGCGAAGTCCCATCAGTCCCACCGTCGCTCTCACGACGATGGCCAGTCCCTTCATCAGTGCCATGAAGCAAGAGGCGACGACCCCCTGCGGAGGGAGTTGGACGCTCAGAACCGGGTCCTCCAGGAGAAGGAGGAGTTGATTCGCCAGCTCCAAGCGCGGCTGAGGGCGAATGAGAGGTCTCGTGCTCCGCCCCTCAGGCGGCACCCGAACTATCAGGGCAACCGGGATCTGAGGCACGACCTCAATGATAGGAGGAGGTCTCGCTGCGAGGAGGAAGGCTCGAGCAGCAGCCATCTACCTGCTGGCCTCGGGAGATCGCACCGCGAACCGGGGTCCCCAGGGCCAGAAAACCCGACGGGCCTCAAAGAGTTGCTGGATCACTACGTCAAACAGGAGGTCCAAGCCCGCTTAGCCGAGGTCGGGCTGGCCTGAGACCATGCGGAAGACCATGAAGAAGGCGACCAGGGCATATCCCCCTTCTCCCAGGAGATCAAAGATTTCTCCCTCCCGGAGAGGTTCAGCGTCCCGAGGTTCGTCCTCTATGACGGAACCTCGGACCCAGAGGCCCATCTGCGACACTTCACCCAACGGATGTCGGTCTGGGGGGACGTCGACCCCTAAATTGTAGGGTCTTCTCCTCCAGCCTGGGCGATCTCCCGCTCCGGTGGTTCTGCGCACTCCCCCCGGGGTCGGTCTCTAGCTGGTGACAGCTCCAGATTTCCTTCGTCGGCAAATTTCAAGCACACCGAGTCATTCCGAAGACATGCGGTAACCTCATGGCCATCACAATGAAGGACGACGAAAATATCACCGCCTTTGCCAGGAGGTTCTGGACGATATATAGCCAGATTACCGACACCAATGATGATATCGCCATCATGTGCTTCCGGCAGGGATTACGCCCGGGAAACGAGCTCCGGAGGGACCTGGTCCGATCCCCCGTGACCACGATGAAGGCGCTGATGGCGAAGGTGAACCAGTACATCGAGCAGGAGGAAGCCGAGGCTCATGGCAAGGAGCGGTTCAGACTCCCTCAGAGGGACCAGGCCTCCAAAAGGGAAGAAACGTTCTCCAAACCAAGGTCGGACAAAAGGAGAGCAGCCAGCTCTTATTCGATTGCCTCGAGCAGTGGCAAGAGACCGAGATTCCAGCCCTCCAAGCCCGCCGGCGACTCCTACAGAGCCATCGATGTCGTCTTCAAAGAGCCCATCTACAGAATCCTGAACAAGATCAAGGCAGAGCCGTGCTTCCAGTGGCCTCGGCCGATGACGAGCGATCCATCCACCCGAGACCGACAAAAGAATTGCTCCTACCACAAGCAGCACTAAAGTCCCACCTCGAAAGGCTCGCCAAAGATGGGCACCTCCAAGAGTACATCAAGGAGGGAGAAAGGGTCAACCAGGCCCAGCAGCGCGCTCCTCGGTCACCACCACCACCATGTGATGATCAGGACAACGACGGGCCAATAGGGGTCGTCAACGTCATTCATCTGGCTCCCACTCCCAGCAGAGGGAGTCATCAATCTCGGTAAGAGGCAAGGAAGGCTGCCCATGGAAAACAGGTGATGTCGGCGGAACTAGAGAATGCGCCGAAAAGGGTTAGGAAAGAAAAGCCCAAGATCTGGTTCTCGGACGAAGACCTGAGAGGGTTCCAACTCCCCCACAATGACGCCCTCATCCTCACCTTGCGGCTCAACAACTACACCACGAAGCGCGTCCTCGTGGACCCCGGGAGCTCATCCGAAATCCTCTATTTTAGCTGCTTCAAGCAGATCGGCTTGACCGAGGCCAATCTGAAGGAGGCGCACGTCCCTCTAGTAGGATTCAGCGCCAAGCCAGTGTATCCCAAGGGGAGGGTCTCACTGGAGGTCCGGATAGGCGGGGCCACGAAGATGGCGGACTTTATGGTGGTGGACGCACCATCCCCCTATAACGTGATAATGGGACGAAGTTGGCTGCATGCAATGGAAGCAGTACCTTCCACCCTTCATCAAAAACTCAAATTTCCATTGGAGAAGCCTGGTGGCGTGGTCGAGATAGTGACAGTGTTGGGGAACCAACATATGGCCAGAGAATGCATCATGGCCGTGACCCCTGGAGAAGTGGAGCCACAACAAGTGCATATGGCCGAGTTCGAAGCTGAAATGGGGGATGTCGGAAGAACTGAAGGGCAGAAAAGCGTAGAGGACCTCACCGAGGCCAGAATCGATCCCGAAGACTCTGAGCGCTATTTCCTACTCGGGAGCCAGCTTCCCGACCATGAGAGGGCCGAGCTGCTGGACTTCCTACTGCAAAACACGGATGTCTTCGCTTGGACTCCGTATGAGATGCCCGAAATCGACCCCGAAGTCATGTGCCACAGTCTGAATGTGGATCCCGGGCACAAGCCCGTTGTGCAGAAAGCTCACAGGACAGGGATCCCACAGACAGAGGCAGTACTCGAAAAGGTGGATAAGCTCCTCGAAGCTGGGGCAATCCGCGAGGTGCATTATCCCCAGTGGCTTGCTAACACAGTAGTGGTGAAAAAGAAAAATGGCAAGTGGAAAGTCTGGGTGGACTTCACCGACCTCAACAAAGCATGCCCCAAGGACAGGTTCCCCTTGCCCAAGATTGATCAGATGATCGACGCCACCTCGGGACATGACAGAATGAGCTTCTTGGACGCCTATCGAGGTTATCACCAGATCCCACTATACAAACCTGATGAGGAGAAAACTGCTTTCATAACACCTCGGGGCATCTACTGTTATAAGGTGATGCCCTTTGGGTTGAAAAATGTCGGGGCAACATATCAGAGGCTGGTCACGAAGATGTTTCAGGGCCAGCTCGGGAAGACGATGGAAGTCTACATCGACGACATGGTGGTCAAATCTAAAAAGTCCCAGGACCATCTAACAGACCTGCGCCAGACATTCGCCGTTCTCAGAAAGTCCCAGCTCAAACTAAACGCTTCCAAGTGCGCGTTTGGTGTCGGGTCCGGCAAGTTCCTGGGAAGCTTGGTGACCAGAAGAGGAATCGAGGTCAATCCAGATCAGATCGCAGCTATACAGGCGGTCCAGAGACCCACCTCGGCCAAACAGGTCCAAAGGCTCACGGGGATGGCCGCCGCACTCAATCGCTTTATCAGTCGAGCATCGGACAAATGCCGCCCATTCTTTTAGCTCCTGAAGAAAAGCTCCAAGTTCCAATGGACTCCTGAATGCGACCTGGCACTAGAAGCGCTCAAAAGGTACCTTTCCTCACCGCCACTATTGTCCACTCCGTCGCAAGACGATTTTCTTTATCTCTACCTTGCAGTCTCGGACCATGCGGTGAGCTCGGTGCTAGTTCGAGAAAGCGACAAGCAACAGTACCCCATCTATTACACCAGCAAGACGCTGCTCGATGCCGAGACAAGGTATCTACCACTCGAAAAGCTAGCACTACCGTTGATCAGCGCCTCCCGCAAGCTCTCCCACTACTTCCAGACACACACGGTAGTAGTCGTCACAGAGTACCCACTCAAGTCACTCTTTAGGAAGGCAGACTTTTCCGGCAGAATCTCCAAGTGGGCCGTAGAGTTAGGCCAGTTCGACATCCAGTACCAACCCAGAACAGCAATCAAAGCACAGGTCCTGGCGGACTTCGTCGTCGAATTCACCTCTCCTAGTTCGGCACCGACCTCACTCGATACCGAACTGGGGGACTCCAAGGGCAATGGTGAAGCTCAAACCACCAAGGCCGAGGAAGACCAGTTTTGGAAAAAATTCCTTGGGTCAACCTGGAAAGTATTCGTTGACGGATCGTCGACATCCAAGAGAGCAGGCGTTGACATTGTCCTTCAATCCCCAGAAGGACTAGTCATTGAGCAAGCATTGACCCTGGACTTCAAGGCGTCAAATAATGAAGCAGAATACGAGGCACTGATTGCGGGTCTCGTTAGCGCAGAGATACTGGGGGCACGTCGGCTGGTAGTCTTCAGCGACTCTCAGTTGGTGACGAACCAGCTGAGCGGAGATTACTAGGCCTGAGACGGGAGGATGACGGCCTACCTAGCCCACGCCAGGCAGCTCCTCTCCCAGTTCGAAAAAGTCGAAGTCAGGCAGATCGGTAGGGAGTCCAACTGCCACGCAAACGCCCTGGCCAACTTGGCCTCGGCCGTAGAGGCAGGGAAAAGAAGAACGGTTGATGTGGGGACATTAGAAAGACTGAGCATAGAACTCCTTCCGGTTTAGCAAGTCTTGTGCGCTGACCTCGGCCAGCGCTGGATGGACCCGATCATAACATTCCTGAAAGAAGATAAGCTCCCTGAGGACAAGAGTGAAGCTCACAAGGTCAGGATTAAAGCTGCTCATTTTTTGCTGTCCCCAGATGAAAAACTCTACAGGAAATCCTACTCTGGACCGTATCTCCAATGCGTTCATCCGAGTAAGGTGGAAAACTTCCTCTTTGAGATCCACGAGGGAATATGTGGAAGCCACATTGGAGGAAGATCACTGGCGTACAGAGCTATTAGCCAGGGCTATTGGTGGCCCTATATGCAGAAAGATGCCCAGCTCTACGCCAGGAAGTGCGAAAAATGCCAGAAGTTCTCCCATTCCCTTCACCAGCCAGCTCGGGGCCTGAGCCCCATCTCCAGTCCTTGGCCTTTCGCTCAGTGGGGACTGGACATCGTGGGGCCTCTTCACCGAACTCCAGGAAACAAGAGATGGCTGATGGTGGGCACCGACTACTTCACAAAGTGGATCGAGGCGGAGGCCTTATCATCCATCACCGAGCACGACACGAAGAATTTCGTATGGAAGAACATCGTTACACGATTCGGAATCCCCAGGACTCTGGTCTCGGACAACGGAGCCCAATTCGATTCAAAATTCTTCAAGAACTTCTGCCAGGAGCTCGGCATCAGGAACCTCTATGCAACCCTGGCTTACCCACAGAGCAATGGGCAAGCAGAGATCTCAAACAAGGTGGTACTGGACGGACTCAAAAAGAGGCTTGATAAAGCCAAGGGCAGATGGGTGGAAGAATTGCCAAGTGTCCTTTGGGCATACAGGACCACCCCGAGGCGATCCACTTCGGCGACTCCTTTTTCACTGGCCTATGGCATGGAGGTCGTGATCCCTCTCGAGGTCAGCCTTCCGACATTGAGGACGAACCTCTTCGATCAAGGGCAGAACGAGATCAACCTTGCCAGAGAGCTCGACCTGGCCGAGGAGCGAAGGGAAGCGGCATCCGTGGGTCTGGCCTCCTATCAGCAGCAGCTATCTAGAGGATACAATCAGAGAGTCAAAGAAAGGAGGTTCTCAGTTGGAGAACTAGTCCTGAAAAGAGCACTTCCGGCGGATAGAGATCCTAACGAAGGCAAACTCGCGCCGAACTAGCTCGGCCCATTTAAAGTAATCTCGGTCTCTGGGAGGTCAGCCTACAGACTTGAGGGGATGGATGGCAAAGAGTTGCCCCGACCATGGAATGCTGCGCATCTCAAAAAATATTACTTCTAAATGTACTCGAATGATACAGTCAATAAAAGGAGAAGCTTATGGAAAATGCGTGCTTTGCCTCTGCCTCTCATTCATGTTACGAAGCAAGGATCCGGCCCTCGCGCCATCCTCTTTGAGTTCGGTCGCAGGACCAACTCCACAAGGATCCGACCCTCGCGCCATCCTCTTTGAGTTCGGTCGCAGGACCAACTCCACAAGGATCCGACCCTCGGGCCATCCTCTTTGAGTTCGGTCGCAGGACCAACTCCGCAAGGATCCGGCCCTCGCGCCATCCTCTTTGAGTTCGGTCGCGGGACCAACTCCGCAAGGATCCGGCCCTCGTGCCATCCTCTTTGAGTTCGGTCACAGGACCAGCTGACCTGAAGGGCAAATCCCCCAAGGTTCGACCCCCAGGCCAACCTCGGACCCGGTCACAGGGTCGAGACTTCACTCCCTACGGCAGTCGCAGTCAACGGATCATCCCCTAGAGCATAAGCGGAACTAACTATCTAAAGCCACGGAATTCGGCCCACCCTTGAGTGTGATCCAGACCACCCATGTCGCGAGGACGTGGCCCCAGCTACACCTTGGCACATGAGTCCAAGGCTAACTACAGTTTCGTCCTAAGATCCTCCCCTCGGCGGCACATCATTAAGGCCTGGCCTTTGGTCAAAGAACATCATGACTACTACCGAACTCGCCTACTTAAGCCTACCTGGGAAATCCGAAAGCTGGAGAAAGTAAGCTCAAGGCGGATCCATTTACAGACCTCAGTTACTTAGGGATGTTGGTCACACTTTTACATCGCCGCATTCATACACCATTGCAGGGGGAAAGAAATAAGGAAATAACTGGAGATTTAAAAAGAAGATTCGTTTTTTAATGAAGGAATGAATACAGAGTTTTTTGTACACTTCCAAAAAGAAAGGGAAAAATTACATTGGAAAAAAGAAGAAAATTCCTAAAGATTCTACTTTTCGGGCGCCGCTTTATTAGTCTCCGGCTCTGGAGGTGCAGAAGAGGTGGGGGCATCACGAGTGGACGAAGGAGCTGCGAGAGGGGCCTGAACCACTGCAACCTCGGCGAGGGACAACGGAGGAGGAGGAGCGCCGGGGACATCGGTAGGGGCCTCAGGAGGGTTGGAGTCAGGCTCTGGCTCTGAACTCGCTGCTGCAGGTTGGAACTTGGGAAGATCCGAAAATATGGGGTAGTCCTCAGAGACCCCGTACTTTCGGAGGGCCTCCTTGCACCCCATCTCAAACAGCAACGGGCTCAGATCTGTGATTTGAGCCATGTACTCCTCCGACGCCCAATCCACCCCATCCTGGTAAGCTTTTGCGACTCGATCTCGCAAGGTGGACTCGGCGTCGGCCCTCTCTTTCCTGGAGGCCTCGAGCTCGGCCTCCTTCTTGGCCAGTTCATTCTGTTTTTGGGTGAGCTCGGCCTCCTTCTTGGCGAGCTCGGCCCCCTTCTCGGCGAGCTCGGCCTCCAGTTGGGCCGCCCTCCTCGCCTTATCATCAACGGCGCCCCTCAAGTTCTTATTCTCACCCCGCAACTTGATGATCTCGGCCTTCGCCGCCTGTTGTTCCGTTGCGAGTCGGGCGAGCTTCTCCTCTGCTTTCTTTATTTCAGCCGCGCTGGCCTCCAGCGCACCCCCCAGCTTCTTTTTCTCCTTCTCCAGCTCGGCGACGTGGGCAGCCCTTTCCGTCAGCCTCTCCATTTGCACTTGAGTCCTCTGTACATTCTGCGAAAGGATAAAAATAGTAAGGGAATCGAGTCGGGCAACCAGGTGGCAGAAAATCGAAAGAGGGGGAAGCAAGCTACCTCAAGCGACGCCTTCATCGTCTGGTGAAGTAGTGCCATCGACCCGGCCTTCCGATGCTTCTCCATGTCCAGGGGGAGGGCGCATCCCCGAGCAAGGGCCACGACCGACTCCCAGCTGGATCCCAGCCGCTCCCCCATGGTCATGGGCTCGTTAGGGTTGAGGTCGAAATTGGGTCTCCAGGGGGCCGGCACAGAAAGTCGGGGCTGCGGCTCCGCTTCCTGGGGCCTCCCCTCCATGCCCGCCAGGCGGGGCCTCTTCTCGGGAGGGGGCCCCTCACCCTCCTTTCCGGCCTCCACGGTTCGAGGCAGAATCTTCTTCTGCGGCGGAGGCGACAGGACCTCCTTCTCGGGCTCCATGACCCGCGGCCTGCTGTCCTTAATGGGACGAGGTTCCTTGGGCAGCCGGACGTCCTTTGAGGGTTCCACCAACCTCCCCTTCTTAGCTTTGGCGGGGACAGCCCCAGCCGCTCCTGACGCCGCTCCCGACGAGGCGGAGGACGCAGCCGCGGCGGAGCCTTGGGAAGCACCTGACCCGCTGGGGGCACGCTTGGGGGCAGAGGGAGCTCGGCCCGCAAAAATCAGAGCCCCCAAGTTTTTCAGGGCCGGGCGCTGTCCTTCCATCTCCTCTTCTCCTTGGTCTCGGGGGGGAGGGCTGTCGCCGATGACTATCGGGTCCTGAGGATCCGTGGCTTGACCGCTAGTCTCGGCGGGCTCAAACACGTTTTCCCCTGATGGCGCGAGAGAGATCTCGGCAGTCTTCCTGGTGTAAGACTGGTACCGAGGTTTGTACCCTAGCAGGGAGAAGGCAGCTCGGTCGTGGTGACCGTGGTAGCAGTGGATCTTCTCTAATCACCCGTCGTTTCGCTTCCACTTGTCGAAGCTGGCCTCTTTCCTCCTCTTCTGGATACCTGCGCAGAAAACAACGATGGGCATCAGCTCGGCACGACAACAAGCAGAGGCAACAGAAGCGAAACCTAAGGGGGCAGGCATTTACTAGGAGGGGTCCTAGGCTTCCGCGGGACATGGATTCTCCGGTCCTCTTCAGTCTCGGTCCCCTTGAACTCCTAGTTCCCCGAGACCAACATGCGGTCATCTCCAGCATATTTGTTGGAGTCTTCCAGGGCGTTCACCAAGGGCTGACGCCTGGCTTTCACCCGGAGATAGTAGGTGTCCTCGGTCCCCGCGGCCTTGCAAATATCATAGACATCTTCTATGTCGTGCACGCCGAGGCTGATGTCCAGAATCCAATTCAGCTCGGCCACGCCCATTATTATTTTGAAGCCATTCGACATTAGTTGGAAGGGGCAAATCTTCCACGCGCTGAGGCAGGACCGGAGGAGCGGATGGATGGGGAACCTGACCCCGCCTTCGCACACCGACAACAAGGGGAATGGCATCCACTCCTTGAAAGTGGCGAAGCCCTCAAAGGAGCCCTGGAAGTCGCAGGGCTTCACCAGGACGTCGGCCGGGATTTTGAAAGACGCCCTAAAAGCCTCCAGGGCGGCAGGGCCCTCTAACCAGTGGCTATAGATCCCCATTTACGCAAAAGCTTAAGGGGCAGGGATCGAACGGAGAGAGGGCCAGAAAGAAGAAATGGAACCCTAAAAGGACCAAAGCCCTCTGAAAACAGAGAAAAGAAGAGATGCAAGGAAGAAGCAAGGGCAGAGAAAGGAACTCACAGAAAGGACGCAGAAGAATACTGAGGAGCAGAGAGTTGGGAAGAAAGGTTCCCGAGATCAGTTGGTTTGTTTTCCAGCAAGGTTGCAGCAGGACTTCGTCTTCAGCAAGGCTCTCCTCCTCTGGCAATAGTTAGGGTAAAAGAGAAAGGGAGAGGGGTGACTCCGTTTTATAGAGGAGCGCCCCCTCTTAATTATCACGCCACGCGTCGCTCCGATCCAGGTGAGCAGCCAGACGAATGGCTCCACGTGGCAACGACTGTCCGTCTCTCACCACGCCTCTGGTACAGCATTTATCACCTCGGGCAGGCGATCCGTCGCCCACGCGTTTATCTCCACAAAGCAATCATAACACCCTATTTATTGCCTAAGGCAGACGAAGGGGCACCATAATGAAGACTGCACGCCTACGAGATACGATGAGACAGGGCTAAACCCTCCAACCCGAGCTTAGCTCCCGACCTCAGAAAAAGCCAAGGAGGCCGAGAGCTAGGGGCAATTGTGGGGGGGTCATTTCAGAATCACGGAATTAGGTGGGGCCACTCCCCGATTTCGGACATTCTGGATCTCGGTGTCATCCCAGGAGCGGTTGTAGCGCCGTCTCAGGGAATCATGGGACGAGTCTCGGTGGCCACGTCACGAGCCTCAACCTCGGTCTCGGCCCCCAGCTTGATCTCGGTCCCCGTCATTCAGTCATAAATGCGGTCATAAATGCAACCATAAATGCGCCGCCGTGACGGGGACGGCTAGCTGACAGGCGGAGTGGGCGCCGGACCTAGATGAGGGGCACGCCTTATCTAGAGCCATGTCCATAGGCAATGGGCGAAGGTCCGATGGGACATCCCCTTTTCACCTACCCCCACTCAGGAGATAAGAGTACACTCCGATAAGACTCCTGTCCCCTCCAAGGAACAGGCCAATGATGACTTTCACACCTATATATTGCATGGAAGGAAATCATGTAAGGTACGCATATCCTCTCCCCACCTGAGCTCTCCTTCTCCATTCCTTTCAGTTCTCACGCTGACTTGAGCATCGGAGCGCCTTCGGCTGCCTACAGCCAGGGGCTCTGACTCACCATCTTTCTCTTTCAAGTCACCAGTGGTCTGATCCGTCCTCCCCATCTCCTCAGGATCACCAGCGCAGGAGCATAATCCTTTCTTGATCAAGACCGTAATTTTTTAGGCACTTACATACCCAACCAATTCAGTTTATAAAAAAAAAGTATATCTTTACAAACTACAGCTATTGTTTCACAAAACTCGCTCATTACAGTAGAACGATCACAGCCTTGGGTTGAAATCATTCCACAGAGACTCCCAAGTCCCAATAGCAATTCTACTAGTCACACTTTCACCTACCTACATACACCGGAACACCTTACTTGGGCACACACGTGAAATCTTACCTGTTCATCGAGTCATGGGTGTGATAGCATAGCATCCCAAATTCAAGCCAGTCAGACTAACCCAACCACTATATCAATGAATTGCAAACCCAATGTCCATTACCGACTCATTTTCCAATCTTTCCATCTTCATTTCATGAAATTCAGAACGGTTATGAAAGACCCACTCCCACCTGCTTAATCACCATACAAAGTCACATCCACCGCAAAACCCCACTTATCTCACCACATGTCCCCTCTTCACCTCAAAACTACCAAAACAGCCCTCAAAAGAAATCCCACAAATGCAAACCTCAAATCACCAAAAATAACACCAATCACCACATTAAAACAAGAGAAAAACCCAACACAAGACAACTCATAATCATCAATCCTATTTATCTATCTATCGATTAAAGATCGCATTTTTGAAGCCCCTACATGATTAAATTCAAATAAGACGGAATTTGAACACAGTCCAACCGAAAAACATAGAAAAAGAAAAGACATATGGTAGAATCCGATAAAGATTGCAAATTTAAACCCTAAAAGAAGGGAAACAGTGGCATTGGAAGAGAGTTGAATTGAAACGGACCTGAGATGGACCCTGGAATGGGAAATGGGAAGGAGAAAGAGAGAGATGGAAGAAGCTAGGGTTTGTTTGTAAGAGGGAGGTGGGTAGATGAGGAAGAGAAGGTGTGAAAAGGGAATTAGAAGGGAAAGAAGACATGAGGAGGAGTCGTTTGTCGTAAGGGTGGGTAGGTGAACCAACGAACGGTGCCTCTTTTTCTCTTCTCTCTCCCTCTTTATATTTGACTGGGGACTTTCTAAACAAAAAGTCTGTTTGGCCCCATTTTGAGGGGACCGGGTGCGAGCCGAGCAGCATTGCCCCTTTGTAAAAGGAGGGAGAATGCGAGATGGTTTCAGTTGAGACCAATTAATCTCCCGGACCCAATCACCTATCGCATGGCAGTTGTTGTTCCTTCATCCTAAGTGGATCAATGAGAGTAAGCCACATCATCTAAAAGTTTAGTTAATTTTCTTTCATCTAACTTTAAACTTTTGAAACACCTAACGGATTGTTATTGTTCCATTTATAACAAAAGTATAACAACTGCAATAGGTGATCCCGATTCTTCTTCTTATAGAGGTGTCAAACTTAGCCATTAAAAATAACGATAATAATAACAATAATAAAAATATTTAAGAAGCTGGAGCGCTGTCATTTCTTCCATCTAAAAGTACGAAATTGATTTATAGAATTAGATTAGAGGTTCCACCTTTTATATGTTGGTCATTTATTTCATCACCTTAATTAAATTGCATCAATAAATATTAATTACAATTTTTTTTCCACTTATAGGGTGGGGTAAAAAGTTTTTAAAAAACATTCTTTTGTTGCTATATTTCAAACCAATTTGGCTACACCAACATTATCGTGTGCCTTGTTATAGAAAAATATAGGCAACATTTTGTTGTTGGATTGCAAGATCGTCACAAAGAGAGTCCCTCAACAGTGCGGTAAACATTAACCACTCACAAGCTAAATCAAAATCAAGGAGGATATATGGACTTGGTTGTGTTTGGACTAGATGGCTAACAATGATAAAATGCATGTGATTTTTCCCACTTCCGTCTGCCACCTTTTCACCTTTGATAGAAGTGGGACTAGCTAATGCACTTGTATTTAGTTTGCCAAAATCAGGGATGTTCATGGGCTAGGACAACACAAGACGATGCTTGACCACTTTCGCTCATTTATTTAACAGGCCCACATTCGGCCCCACAAGCCTAAAACTCGGATCAGGCTAATCCCTTATAGCAAAAATATATACACCCTTTGGGCTTGTTTGTTTGCATTATGATACATATAATTGAATACATAAAGTTCCTACCATAAAAAAAGTAGATGGAAAATGAATAAACAGGCCATTACCCTTATAATTCATTTCTCATCTTCTTTTGATTTTATTTCTATAAAAGAAATTATTATTTGATGCCCATTTTACGAATCTCACCTCTAATCTTCATTTTTAACCACTTAAAATATGAATCCAGTGTATTAAATTTATATGTATTTTAATGCAAACAAATAGCGATTTGTGTTCAACATATAAGTGGTGGACGTCACACACACAAAATTGAGTTTCTTGTGAGTGTTAGTGCCTTAGTCCTAGAAGTGGAAAAAGACAAACTTCCAATTCATGTAGACCCCAAATAGAAAATGTCACATTGCAATTAGCTACCCAAAAAATTGTGTGAACCTAAAATTTTCTATTCTAATGAAGGGAAATATGTGTTCACTACTTCCCTTCGTCTGGCCTTTCCCTTTTAGTTAAACGAAAATAACATGTACCTGAACAAAAAAAAAGTGGGTACAAGTACATACAACCGAACTATGCCATGGGCTTTTGTCCTGACAATAAAGTCCTCAGATGGCCACCAGCATTTGAAAATACTAGTGTAAATACATGTTCTACTCATGCAGATAATCCCAAAGTCAATGACTTTTTATTTTTTATTTTTTTGCTATTTGAGGTTTCCAATCCTTTAGAGCCGGGTAAACTTTCTTATAGTCCCAGTGTGGTAGTGCAGTTTCAAACCTAGAACCTTTGGGTGCAAACCGTGGTCTTAGGCCAACAGAGCTACACCTTGGAGTTACATATATGTTATGTAAAAAAGTCTTGGATTCACAATTGTGCTTAATGCAATATTAATATGATTATGGTACAATATTTTGTGATATTCTTTTTTTTTGAAGATCTGTATATGCTTTGAAAATTATTTTTTTTTATAATTTTAAATATATTTTATAATTAGCCTAATTTTTTCTTTTTAAAACTAAGAATGGAAAAAATTTGAGATGTCTCCCATGATTATGAGATTAATGTTACAAGTGACAATGGTGGTGAGCATTATTTAGAAAAGCATCATAACCCAATAGAGAGAGAGAGAGAGAGAGAGAGAGAGAGAGAGCTCCTATAATTCATTTTCTAATATAGTCAATTTCAGAGAGGAGCCTACCTAGCTGTGTGGGTCAAATAGTTTTGACCAAGAATTTGGCTGACTTATACCAGTGGCAAGACCTGATGACTGCTCAACTGTCTCTTTTCTGATGAATAAATACATTTTATCCTCAAATTCTCATTAGAAATTCCTCTATTCTTACGCCCTTTTCCAATAGGAAAGTTCGACTATTGAGTAGAGGTAAAATAAAGCACTGGAACCATATGATTGGTGTTAAGGCCAAAAAATATCCACATTAATGGATCTACCAACTAACTAAAATAAAGGAGCTGACAAAATGGTGGATGGTAAAACCCGCCACCATATCTGAAAACCAAAGAGCCCTTCAACCACCTCACCGGCCCTTCCATTATTTTGCACTTGTATAATTGTGGCTACTTCATCGACAGTTGAGATGTTTTACATGTGTGCCTGCAAATATGCGATACTCATTATGTGGCTTTTGTTTTGTTGAGTTTTGAATTTCTAAACATTCTAACCAATGTCTCCCAGTCAGAGAAGCCAATATTGAAGAAGGAAAAGGTGAAAAAAGGATGAACATTCATTCACAAATGACTACCAAATGGTGTCAAGACCGGTAAAAAGAGTGGCATATCTAGGAATTGATTTTTGAGCAATCGGGTGACATGCGAGCACTGACGGAACCAGGGGCGTTGGCAGGGGCCATGGCCCCCCCAAAATTTCAGAATCCCACCTGGAGTTTTAGAAAAGTTCATGGTTCCAAAGAAAAAAAATTAAAAAAAAACTATATATTTCCCCCCTCCCTGCAAGGAAGAATTCATGGGTTCGCCTCTGCATGTGAGGTTGCCAAGCAACCGCTTGTTACGGTCCTAAATAGTTATAAGACTTGATTTTACGTGTTCCATCAGTCATAGGGCTTTTGGTGTAGTGGTTACGTCCATAATATTTGGTATTGACTCGAAAAGGGCTACATGGAGTAGATCGTGAGTCGTCTAAAAACTTTGAGAAAATGGCTACCTACCACCAGAGTTAAAGCCGCTGCGGGGAGGGCAACTTGGTTTAATGTGTGAGCTGTCCCAAGAGGTACTCGGCCGCGGAAGCGCGGTAGTCTGTTACGATCCTAAATAGTTATTAGACTTAATTTGACGTGTTCTATCAGTCTTAGGGCTTTTGGTGTATTGGTTAGGTCAATAACACTTTGGAACCCCTTTTGCCACCTCTTATTATATATATATATATATATATCTTGCGCATGGATCTTACGGTGCATGTCACCTAGCGGGGCCCACCTAGTCATAGTTTAAATGGGCCAAACACACCCATCAATTGAATGTCATTGGTCCCATTCTCCACACTGATTCCAATGGAACTGGTCGTTGGATCAACTATCATTTCTTTATATTATATAAAAATATTAAAATTATGGGTCATGGATCAAGGGATTAGGATTACCTGACGTGTCAGGAAATTTACATAAAGGTATGGCCCATCTAGGTCTGTCGACCCCCCACATTTCCCCTGCTTGGTGGGGCCTAGATGGGTCCACTAGCGGGGATGCATAAGGGACCCAACCTATATATCGCGCACGGGGCTCTATACATAAGAGGATGTGGGGCCTACTTGGGTCTCCACATGGGGATGGGATGGAGGGGGATTTCAAGATCTACTTGCACCCCTCATCTCTGCAAAAAGTGTGCATTTGATCTAACGAATTCCAGTCCATTTGCATGGGTACAAGCTCGGTTGGATCCATAAACTATACATGAATCTTTTTATTCACTCGGATGGACATTAGGTGGGCCCCATTAGGGCTGTGCACAATTCACATCAGGCACACTTGATAACTAGTCTATGTGTTTTCCTCGGAAGATGAAAATAATGTTAAGTTGAATAAGTTTTACTTGTTAAATGATGACATTTTACACAGTTCTATTATTTTGAAGTGACATTGCATCTTGTGATTTTTGCACCATGTTAGAGAAGCAATGCCTACAATTCTAGTGGAATGCATGTTATCTGTAAAAATACTCATCATACCCAAAAGTGCAAAATAGAAACCACAGATATTGAAGGTTTAAATTTTCATTTTCACCTAAAATAAAAACATCATAGAGATAGATAGAATGTGGTTGCATGTAAACATGGCAAAGTCCCTTTCATTGACATTGATAACTGATCCAACGAACAAACCATGCACCTAAAAATATACAATTCATAATCTACAAAGCAACTATATACTGATTTGAGCATTAACCCTCAAATTAGACCAGTGGCGCGCAATATGCCAAATTACAAAAAATAAATAAAAAAATAAATAAAAAACAAAGAAGGTGACTGATTTTCTGAGTTTATAACACATATTTTTATGTCATTTTCATTAACTTTTCTTTCAAATCACTCAAAAGAACATTCAATCGGATGTAGTTTAGAGAAAGAGCAAGAAAGCCTTGAAATGAATACGAAAGGGACTGAAGGAAGTCCAACTTATCAACTGATTCCTGACAATTTCTAATCCTGAGATGGTATGTTCTTTGAGCTTGAAAAAAGAGTGAAGCCACTTTGTGGAACTATTTATGGTTCTCAACTAAGCTCATTGAGTCCAACCCAACCGGGGCTGGTTGTGGGCTTAACTCAAGCTGAACCTAAAATTTTCCTTGGGAGGACCACTTTGTAATTCTTCTCTTGAGGGACCAAATGTAAAAGGACAAAAGAAAATTTGAAAAACTCCATTCTTCCTCGATTGCTCTCTTCTCCGGTTCCACCTATGCCCAAATCTGAACCGGAACCCATTCGAGTGAAACCCCATAGACTTGAGTCACTTGATCCGATTTGTAGATTCCCTGTCTGAGTGCATTTTTTGTTGTTGGGTCTAGTTTGGTTGGGTACCCAAAACTTTTGAGTTTTTCTTTTTAAAGGTGCATACAATTTAGAAAATATATCATATATATTGTATAGAGTGTATGCCATGTATTATACATTGTTTATATATAAGTTGGGTACCTCAAGCCGATGCCCAAATCGGACCAATATTCTTCATTTGTTACAAACCCGACCAAAACCCAAGTTCCATTAAGCCAAACCCAAAACCCAAATCTAACATTTGGTCATATTGGGCCATCTATCTGGTTATTGTGTTGCTTGGGCCTCACTCAGTTCATGGGATGTGTGGCCTGGCCTTAGGCCTACCCTACCCACTCCTTTTTCCTTTTTGTTCGTTTTTCTTGCAACGTTACCTTTTCTACTAAAACTTGAATATTCTTTTCTAAAGTTTTGTTTAATCAAAGTGCATTTCTCTTCTAATCTCATCTGTGGGGCTCATCTTCAAATAGTCCAAATTATTATTTTGAAACTTTTGAAAGCCTATTACATATAAGGGCATCAAAATCTTCAAGTCAAACCACAGTAGTTAATTATAAACTAATTAATGCATCCTTTAGCTTGTGATACACATTCTTTTTCCTTTTTTTCTCAGCTAAAAATTGGAAAATGATTTGAATTAACCATATGTTGAACAAATAATCAATCCCACAGCACCCCTAACACTGATTTCATAAAAAGTCCCACAGCACCCCTAACACTGATTTCATCAAAATTTTATATAATGCCACCGCAAAGAGTTTTAGGACTTGTAACATGCAATTTCTTAAGGTGGGACCCGCCCATGAGAATAATTTGGCCTCTGCATTTCAATAAAAATTCTATCTTGCTGCATTTCAGCTTTGCCCTTGTTTTTGTTTGGTGTTATTCTTCAACTTTTTCTTTTCTTTTTTTTTTTTTTTTTGTGGTGTAGTGCACTGCCGACCAACTAAAACAGATCCCATGGTACCCAATTGTACTCCCTCCATTTATAGACATGTTCGATTTTGATGTGGACCTGCCTGAACAGAACCCATTGAACCAAAACCACACACTATCCATGTGGCTGCCATTCAAAGCTCATCTCCTCTCCTTCATCACCATCTCAATTAAAAAAAAGAAGCAAATAAAACAAAGTATCATGGATTCTCTGTCTACATATTCCCCACCATGGTTTAAAATCTCGGTCTCGGTCGCGGTATCGGCCGGGCCGAAAAACCGATATGATATCGGTATCGGTCGCGGATATCGGTCCGTCGCGGTCATCGCGGTGTGAATTTTTTTTTAATCCAAAAAATTTCGCAAAAATATCCAAAAAATCCAGAATATTAGAAAATGCTTGAAAACTATATTTGTTTCCATTAGTAACAACAATAAATCAAAATCTCGGTCACCTTAAGTTATGAGTCCTGTTTGTGTCGCAGACTCGCAGTTCACTGTCTTTTTTCCAGTATTTTATATAATGCAAACATTATTAATGCTCTGCTCATGATCAATTCCTAACAAGTATCACTGCCTTTGGTTTCACAAATATCCTAACAAGTAACAAAAAATATTTTTTGGAAAACAAAAATTAATAAAATCATTTTCAAAATCTAAATATATAGATCTAACATAAAAGTATGTAGATCTATCATTTACACACCATACAATGATCATGAATCATTAAAAAAACATATTTATGATGAAATCCCCAAAAAATGATATATTATAATTCAAATATTAAAAAAATCCGAAAATAAAAAAAATTGAAAAAAAAGTTCAAAATCATGTGTATGAGTAGATCTAGAATGAAAGTATATAGATCTAACTTCTAAATGAAGAAAACAACATAATTACACAAGTGAGTAAGTGACAAACCTCTATGCTTCATCTATAAAAATAAAAATAAAAATAAAAAAAAACACATAATATGCTTTAAGTTGATTTCCTCTTACCTTATATAATATTTTCTTCAAAAAATATAAGTGAGATTTGGAAATATGGAAGAGAGAAGGTGGCTGCTGCTAGGGCTAGTAGGGGCTTTGAGAAGAGAGGAGAAGAAGATGAAGATGGGAGAAGAATAAAAAAAAAATAGGGTTGAATGCTTTATATTCATCTCGGCCGAGATTTTGAATATCTCGGCCGAGATGGCCGAGATTTTGGTGAATTTGGGCCGAGACCGATATCTCAACGAGATATCGACTCGGTCTCGGCCGAGATTTTAAACCATGTTCCCCATAGACTCTAGGGCTATCTTGTTTTGACATGTGGCATAAAAAGCCAAGGAAGGGATTACAGACGTGCCACTCTGTATGTGTTTTCTCAGATCCCTATATTGGCTATTTGGCTTTGACATCCAATAGGCAGCACTGACCTAAAGTGGGGCCCACATCTTGAATCAGAACCGTTCACTCTCATCGTCATCTCCTTTGTACTAATTTAATTAGCTCTGTGGGGATTTGGACAACTTGGATTGTTGTTAACTGCATTTGCAAAACTTTTAAGGCTTGTGGTGTTTCTCGATTGTTCTTTTCTTCGAAATATCTAGAACTACCTTGTTGTGGATTTTGATCTGTTGGCGACTTGACCAATGCCAGAAAATGTTTGTTATTAGAGAGGAATATCTCCACCAATATTAACTAATTGATGTCACCCTATAAAAAGATTATGGTCTCTACTGGTAGTCTTGTAGTTGTTGATGTTGTTATTGTGGTCACCATCTACTTCCTTGTTCTAGAATTTTATGTGATTTTCATTTTATTAACCTAAATCCATGAAAATACTAAAACTTGCCTTAACACAGGCAGAGGTCCCAATAAAAACGATCTCAGACGAATATCAATTAACTTTGATTAAACTAGTAGTTAATCCTAATCCAAATTAAGCAATCAAACCACAAGAGAGAAAGGACACACGGATTTATTCGTGGAAAACCCTGCTCGGGAAAAAACCACGGGCCTTACCATCTAGGCCAACAGACAACCAAGCACTATGTAAAACTTGAAGATTACAAGACACTTACAACCCTTCCCAGTTGTTGACTCAACCTAAGGACTGCTTCAGATCTTGTTGATTGCTCGTCACGAATCTTCACGGTGGTTGAACAAAGGAGTCTTCAAGAAAAGCAATGGAATCAGACCAAGACTTGAATCATCAGTGCAACAGCAGAATAGATAGCCTTGGGGGCAAAACAATGGATCTCTTTAACTCTCTCACACATGGATTTCTTCTCATTCAGAGTAGTAGTAGAGAGGAGAGATAAATAGCCCTTTTATAGAGAGTATTTCGTGTAGCAAGGGCTTCTTCAAACATGTAACTTCCTTTCAAGAAATTAGTAAGAGAAGTTCGTCCAGATTTAGAATTCCTAGGTTCGCTCGAGTGGAGCTGGGGTTCGCTCGAGCGAATTGCTCTCTGGAAACAGACGTTCAGCGCATTGCTTCATGGGTCTAGCGAACAATTCTCTGTGAGGGGTTCGTTCGAGCGAACCACTCTCTGTCTTCAAGAACATCATTCCAGAATTGACATGGGTCTAGCGCACATTTTGATGGGTCGAGCGAACTAGGTTCTGTTTGGTCTGCTCGAGCGAAGTAAGGTTCGCTCGAGCGACCATTGTAAACTTTTAGAATACGGACTCTTTGGAAGTTTTTCTATTTTAGACTCTGGCAGTCCTTTCCTAAACTCAACACATGATTAAAGAAACCCAGTTTTGTCCAATAACCTATGAATTAGCCAACTAAAATCTTTACAATCTCCCCCTTTGGCAATTCATGGACAAAACTCCTATTACATTAAAATCTACCCATCATTTCAACTCAAACTAAAATCATGACCAATTAGGATATAAAGTCTTTGGAGTACATGCAGAAACTTTCACTTAAAGATCAAGTGTATAACATCATCGAAGATAACTGCCCCTTTTTGTTCATAAATTGGCAAAGTGAACCAATAGGAGAATAAACCAAAAGCAACATAAGCGAAAGAGAAGATTGAGATTAAACTAAATGAAAAGTTAGCAACAGGAGGTCAAAGTAGCAAATCTGAATAGATGATACCAAAATAGCAAATGCGAAGAAGTAGTCCAAAAGCAACTAATCAGTAAGCAGAAATAAACACATCAAAGAACAAGTAAGAAAAGAGATCCAACAGCAGGGTGTAGTCACTGCGGTCCCTGTCCCATACGAGCCAAGAGCTCTGCAAGTGCAGCATTGACCTGAGTAAAACCCATATCAACCCATGTAGGTAGATCTTGAACTTGAGCAGAAAGTTGATCAAATCGTTCGTACAGCCCTCAATGCTCCCCCTGACCTTGTGCAGCACCAATTTCTTCATCTTGGTTGCCTTCATCAGCGTGGGGTGCAAGAGGTATGCGTGCAGAGGACTAAGCAATAGTGCGGGAGTTGATATGATTCTTAACTTTAACGAAAGGCTCATTTTGACGGACCGGGATCTCCTTGAAAGCAAGGAATTCAGTGATGAAAACACCAAATGGTAAGAGAGAATTCCTTTTGGCTGTTAAGGTACGGTCAAGGACATGCAAAATCACCAACGGAATGTTAACTCTCTTCCCAGTGCCGATGCAATTAAGCAGATAATCATTCTGTTGTGCTACATTAGATGTATGACCTCGCGGTTCCAAATTGTGGCACACAAATCGGTTGAGAAACCAGTATTTAGCGGTGAGATTTCCATGCATTATAATACCTTTCGGCCAGCTAGTCGGAACACCGCAGATTGTAGTAGCCACTAGATCATAATCAATGGGCTTTAGGAGTTCATCAGGAAAGGGATAATCAGCATTCTCCTCTTCAGGAATGTTGATGAAATCAGCAATATCCGAGACTGATATAGTGACCCATTTTCCTCTCACATATGATTTTACCGAACTAGATTCCAGCACCTCCAAGTTACAGTAAAATTCCCGACCCAAATCCACATGAATTTTCTTTGAGTCAAACTTCATCAGTGGGTACCAATCCCGATTAGCCAAACTCCTGCAGACTGCCTTGTTATGCAATTCCTCTACCACTTCCCTTTCGGATTCAATATTTCTGGTTGCAAACTGTTCATAATATTGAGTTGATTTCCCTAATGTAGGGAACCGAGTATGATTAAACGACGAAGAGGAGGAAACCTCAGCACGAGGTCTCTTCTTTGGAACCATAACTGTCATTGAAATCAAGGGATCTAATTAGCAAACATTCCCTGCAAAAAAAAAATTGGGTATCTCCACCCAACACCAAATATGCGTAAAGACAACATCTCCAACCAAGCATAACAGTACTCCATCTACAATCAATCAATGTCCAATGCAACGGGACAACAAGAAACAAAGTAGCAACATAGAACCATATCCACATTCACATATTTCCATCGAGAAAAGTCTCCAGTTATGCCAACAAGTCTTCAGTCATTGAGCAAGACTCCACACACAAATCTCCTCCATAAACAGCAACATGAAATCCACAGATGTGCAAACGACATTCATCTAATTCCAATTTCATTCATAGAAACACCATCAAATATCACCAAACACAGATACTAAGAAGAAGATGAAAGAGAGCATTGTGCAATAGATGTTGATGACAAAATTTAAAATGAATCTCCTTAGAAACCAATCCAAAGTGAAAATAGGATGCATGCAAAGGATAAAGAAAATGCATGAAGTAGTATGCAAATGGGAATGAAAACCCTAACGAAAAGAAAGAAAAAAAAATGCACAATAGGCTAAGAAAATGAATTTTTTTTTGCAAATAAATGAAAATAGATGACAAACAAATAAGATTTGATGAAGGAAAAAGGAAGAAAATACCTTGAGGAAGGAGATTAGGGCACATGGATGGTGGAGGAGAAAACAGGGAGAAAAATGCTAGGGTTAGCAGAGAAGGGAGGAAGAAGAAGTGGGGGAAGAGGAAAACTCGCGTGATATTAATGCGTGGGGTTCGCTAAAGCGACCACTCAAGTTCGCTCGAGCGAACTGCCAAGGGTTTTAGATCTTTGAAAGCAGTGCGACAAAAATACTTTAACGTCTCATTTTAGGTCAAATCTCTCCATGAACAGTGAATAGATGCCACTGTAGAAATTTTCACCAGCTTAAGCACACAATGAAGAGGTGAACAATATGACCATAAAAAATAAAGAATAAAAAAAAATGTGTGCTCTACTCCCTTTAAATCTCCTCAAGATGAACTATTTATTGCATAGGGAGCACACCCATCAACAAAACAGTTGAGCAAATGAGTTTCCCCTTTTTTTTTCGTCGTAAAAGCGGGGACAGGCTAAACCATCATGGGTGACTTTCACACTAACGAACATGGTAGCCTTCTCCAAATGAAAATTACCAAGCAAGTGGAAGCTTTCACACACATTCGTAGGTAGCCCTCTTCCTCCAGTTTAACTTTATTGCTACAACATCTCTCAAAAATAAAAACGGAGGTAGAAGTGAGAGAATTAATTCGTGCAGTGCAAAAAAAAAAAAAAAGGTCATGTGACAATGTGAGTGTACACTTAAACAAATAAAAATTATGGAGTGTAGGGAATAAGAGAAATCCCTAACGATTTATGCAAAGATTCAAACCGGATTGCATCCAAAGGTTTTGTAAAGATATCCGCAAGTTGAGCGTCGGTTGGAATATGATGCAATGGGGCCTCAATTTGAATTTGAATACTATTTAATAGTATATATTAGCTTATTATACTAATTAATGGGTTAGTAAGGGTAGCTATGTATTTTCCTAAGTTTTAGTTTGATTAGCCTAGTTGTGTTAGTAATAAGTTAATAGGGGTCTTTTGCAATTTCTAGGGTTAGTTAGTGAGTTGGAGGCCCTAGCTAGATATTAGTGTTTACTATAGGGGGGGTATTCACTAAAGAATCTTCTAGAAACCTCACCTAAAGACCAAAATGCCCTCTATCCTAACCCTAATCCTATACAAACTAGAAGGGTATTTCAGTCCCTAGCCAAACCCCCAACTTATAAATACTACACATTTCCCCAGGCCACTCCTTAGCTCCTATTCATCTTCTTCACTTCCCCTCTCCTTTCTCTCTTCTAGTCCTAAGCTCTGAGTTGGTTTTGTGCTTGAGAAGACCTTAGGAGCTGGGATTTCTTCCTACTTTGGCTTGGCTCTCTCTCTCTTCTCTCTCTCTACAACCTTTCATTTCAAACAAGGCAAGTGCAATATACATATTTAACATAGAATATATGTTTCTATTTCCTTGATTCTACATTTTCAATTCAGTTAATGTACATGTGCTAGATCTACCTATGAGCTTAGTATTGATGGATTTTTGGCATTGATGGATGAGATTTACCCATTTGGAAGATCAATGGCCCGTTTAGTGTTGGATGGTAGTACATTGAAGTGTTTTTTATGTTTTATATTGATTTGGTGATGTTTGGGCGAGATTGGAGGAGTTTTAATGGAAAAATGGGTTGAAGGAGATGAAACCCAGAAATCTGGTTTTCTGCAGATTTGCGTGTACTCGGTCGACCGAGCACACTGAAACTGGGAAAAAACAGGTCCTAGTTATTTTCCTGTAAAATTGATAATTCAGTGTGCGCGGTCGACCGAGCCCTACTCCAGGTCGACCGAGCACACAGGTTTTGCAGAAATTAGCTGAGAGTTAGATTTTCCCTCAGAACTAGAAATCTTGTGTACGCGGTCGACCGAGCTCTGCTCTAGGTTGACCGAGCACACAGGATTTGCAGTGGAAATGGCTGAGAGCCGGGACATCATTTTTTCAGGTTTTCTGTGTATGCGGTCGACCGCCCAGGCCTGGAGGTCGACCGGACACACAAGGAACCACTGAGAACAGATCATGTCTTCCAGGGCTGACCCAATCTTTTTCCCAGTGTACTCGGTCGATCGACCAGGCCAGGAGGTCGACTGAGCACACTGCACCAGGGTCGACCTGGGGGTCAACATCCAGTGTACTCGGTCGACCGAGCCCTGTGCCAGGTCGACTGAGGACACTGAGTACAGTGATTTTCCAGTTTTCAGTATTCTGAAGATGTGGTTGTTCGTGGGGCCCATTGACCATCCAAATGGACTTCCATTGATGTGCCAAGCCCGAGTCAATCGTGTGGCTCAATCTTGACTCGTGGGAACCACCAAGTAGGGTTTTTGGTTGTTTAATCTACGATGATTCGATCTTTAAACGTTGCCAATGATGCCCGTAACCTCAGGAGCACCAAACACAGTATCCTTTGGCATCTGAGACTCCATTTAGAGATCAAATTACCTGAGATGGACCTGAACCTGAACGTGATACAATAGCTAGGTTGGACTATTGTTACTTTCCCTATTGATTCTCATATTTGAAGTTCATACTTCACCTTTCTATTACTGTCACTCTTATATCCTTACTGTAGCTGATAACTGTTAATTAAATAGAAATGGATGACATGAACCTAGGATATCTTAGAGGTGACCTGATAGTGTGATTGGGAGAACAATGACCCGTGTCTGTGGCTAGGCGGGCCTTTTTATGGCCTAAGTATGGATGTGTTATACCCTTGGAATTGGAGAGGTGTATTGTATTAGACTTATAACTCATTTGGATGAGAGTGGACTATTTATCAGTAGAAATGGACTTGTTACCTCGTTTGGACTGTTTTAGACCAGGCCGTGTGTTGATGGGCCTTGGTATGGATCCAACGAGTGGGCTTGGACTTGGATTATAATCCATGGACTGATTTGATATTGGAACCTCTTAGAGACATTGTTAGGATCTTATTCACGCAAGGCAAAGCCTAGACAGACACAGACCTTTAGAGTTTCCTCGAGTCGGCATAGACATTCACTCGATTGATTTAAGCTCAGCAATTGGACTGATCATCACTGGTAGGATCTATTTATGAGTGTTGAGTGAGCTATCATGATGAGCTATGTTTTGGGTGGACGGTGTGATACCGAATCCAGTCTCCCTAAGTGATGAGTGTGGTGAGACTATTGTGTGTTTTGCGGGGTTAGTTATCCCCAGCATTGGTGAGATTCCCCGCCGCAACTGTGTTCAGTATGGGAGGGCCGCGGCATAATATCCCACGGTATCCAACTTGTGTGAATGTGCCATATTGTATTAGACTAGATGCTATATTATCCTGATTCTATATGTTTGTCTTGCTCAACTGCCTAGATCATGTATCTTGATATTCCTTAAACTGTGTAATTGTCTCTACTCTTTTGATATATATGTCTTATGTTACTTGTATACTGTGACTTGCCAGATTTTTAGATCTGACCCATCTTTGGTGCTTAGGTCTCGACCCCGAGTACGAGGATGATACGCTTGCGCTGATAGAGGCGCCCGTAGCTGGAGATTTCGGTTGGGGACCGGCCGACCCAGATGTCGAGTCGGAGGGTGGAGAGCCAGTACATGGGCTTTGAGCGTTTATCTTTGTTTGGGCTTTGAGTGATTTTGTAGTGAGCTGGGTAGCAGTCAAACATGTAATTAAATTTCAATTGATACCTTTAAACTGGATTACAGTTCCGCTCGTATTTGATATATCATGATACCTATTGCTTCCGTCTCATTTATTATGCTTCCGCAATTTAACCATTGATATTATATTGTTCAAAAGTTTTAAATTGGACCTCACTGCGGACCTACGATCTTGGAAGTTCTCGGATTTTCCGGGAAGTAGCGGGCCAACTTCGGATATTTTGACGACTTTCTCAGTATCCGGAATTGGGGCGTTACAGTGAGATTGTTCCTTCCTCTACTAGATCACGAATAAAATGATGCATAATATCTATATGCTTGGTGCGTGAGTGTTGGACTGGATTTTTGAAAATATCGATTGCGCTTTGGTTGTCACAAAAAACAGCCATAGTTTCTTGCTCAATTCCATAATCTTGTAGCATTTGTTTCATCTAAAGATGTTGTGTGCAACAACTTCCTGTAGCGATGTATTCAGTCTCAGCAGTCGACAAAGAAGTCGAAGTTTACTTTTTACTATGCCAAACCACGAGATTATTTCCAACAAAGAAGCATCCACCAGAAGTACTTTTTCGATCATCAACGCATCCAGCCCAATCAGCATCAGAGTATCCAACAATGGTTGTGTTGGTATCTTTTGACATCCAAATTCCAAATTCAGCAGTTCCACAGGTATATTTCAAAATTCATTTCACAGCTTGAACATGAGACAACTTCGGTTTGGATTGATATCTAGCACAAACTCCAATACTGTAAGCAATATCAGGACAACTTGCAGTAAGATAGAGAAGACTACCTATTATGCTTCTGTAGGCTTTCTCATCAGAGTCCTGTCCACTAACATCAAGATTGATTTTGGCGGTTGTACTCATTGGCGTCCTAGCATGCTTTGAAGATTGCATTCCAAATTTTCTCAGTAACTCTCTGGCATATTTTGGTTGAGAGATAAAAATACCAGACGGAGTTTATTTGATTTGCAGTCCCAAAAAGAAAGAAAGTTCACCAACCATGCTCATTTCGAATTCACTCGCCATTTTTCCAGCAAACTTTTCAGCCAAGAATTCAGATGTAGATCAAAAAATAATGTCATCAACATAGACTTGTGCAATGACAATGTTGTTCTTGTCTTGTTTGATGAACAATGTTTTATCGACACTTCCTCTATTAAATCCATGCTCAATGAGAAAAACTGTCAATCTTTCATACCATGCTCTTGGTGCTCGTTCCAAGCCATACAATGCCTTTTTCAATTTATAAACATGATCAGGAAAATGAGGATCTTCGAATCCTTTCGGTTGCTCAACATACACTACCTCATTCAAAAATCCATTAAGGAAAGCACTCTTCACATCCATTTGAAACAGTTTTATATTCAGAAAACAAGCAATATCAAGTAACAATCTTACTGATTCAAGTCTAGCAACAGGGGCAAAAGTTTCATCAAAGTCTATATCTTCAACTTGGGTATAATCTTGAGCTACTAGACGGGCTTTGTTCCTAATTACCTGACCAGATTCATCGGTTTTGTTTTTGAAGATCCATTTTGTACCGATGACATTTAAGTTAGTGGTTCCAGGAACAAGCTCCCAAACACAGTTTCTTTCAAACTGAGTAAGTTCTTCATGCATAGCATTAATCCAAGAATCATCAACAAGTGCATCTTTAACATTTTTCGGTTCAAAAGTAGAAACATAACAAACATGACTGACCTCATCGCATACCTATTTTCGTGTTTTCATTGGGGCTGAAACCTCACCAATAACAGCATCTAAAGGGTGATCTTTGATTACTTGATCTCGTTCCGATCGAGGGTGAACAGGTAGACGAGATGCACTCTTCTCTTCAAAATGCCTAATGATGTCTGGAACATTGCTTTCAGAAGTGTTTTTGCTTGAACTTTTCGGTTCAGCAGTTTCAGATCCACCTTTTTTCTTATCTGAATCGGGTTCAGCATGGCTTTCAATCAAGGTTTCAACCTGTGTAGAGGATTGGGAAAAAGTTAGTCCCTCATCATCATCAGAGAAATGATCAGAGGTTCCTGCATTATCAACAACAACATTAATGGACTCCATGACAGTAGAATTCTTTAGATGAAAGACTCGATAAGCATTACTTGTCAATGAGAAATCGAGGAAGATTCCTTCGTCACTCCTGGAGTCAAATTTTGTCAAGTGTTCTCTATCACGAAGGATGTAACACTTGTTGCCAAAAGTTCAAAAATATTTTATGTTTGGCTTTACTCCAGTTCATAATTCATATGGGGTTGTTTTAGTTCCTGGGCGGAGATAGACACGATTGATCACATAGACAGCTGTATTGACAGCCTTAGCCCAAAACCTTTGAGGGTTGTTTTTGCTATGTAACATCACTCGTGCCATATCTTGGACCACCCGATTTTTTCTTTCCACAACCCCATTCTGCTGTGGTGTTTTGGGTGCAGAAAACTCATGCTTAATTCCATGTGTTGTGTAAAAGGTAGCGAAATCCGAAGTTTGAAATTCGGTGCCATGATCTGATCTTATTCTGGAAACTCCTCTGAATTCTTGACCTTTATTTGCAATAAGAAGGGACCACAAGTCATTAAATACAATAAAAGTCTCTGATTTGTCATGCAAGAAACGCACCCAAGTCAATATAGAGAAATCATCAATAGTCAAAAATATATATTTTTTACCACCAATGCTTTCAACCTTTGTGGGTCCCATAAGATCCATATGAAGTAGCTCTAATGGTCTCTTGGTGGTAAGAGAGTCAACCTTTTTGTGTGGAGCTTTTATTTGTTTACCAAGTTGGCAGGGACCACGAACATTATTCGGGGCCCTTTTGAGTTTAGGGAGTCCACGAACCAATTCATGTGTTGACAATTTTTCAAGATCCTTGTAATTCACATGGCCTAGTCTTTGGTGCCATAGTTCAATGTTACTTATGATTGCAGAATTGTAAGTCATATCTTTGTCTGAAGAGACTACATAACAATTTCCCCGAATTTCTTAAACCATAAATCACAATTTTCCCCTTTTTATCCACAATTGTGCAATCTTTTGCAGAAAAATGCACCTCATGATGATTATCACACAGTTGGCTTATGCTTAAGAGATTTGTTTTCAAACCATCAACTAAATACACATCCTTCAAGTGTGACATACCTGGAATAAATACCGTACCTTTTCCAACAACTTTAGCCTTACCTCCATCTCCAAATCGAATAGAACCACCATTATAATCTTCAAGAGAGGTAAACAAGGCTTTGTTTCCTATCATGTGTCTTGAACATCCACTATCTAAATACCACACATCTGAGTCGGTAGCACTCAGTGCCGTAAGGACCACGTTATAACGTAGATCAGATTTTCGGACCCAGACTGGTTTGGTCCTAATCTGTGAAGAAAAGTTTTTTGACTTTCTACGCTGATTTCGATTGAAATTTCGCAATTTGTTGAGTGTGGTCTTATGTGTCCAGTAATCCCGCAAAAGTGGCATACATGAACAAACTTTGATCTAGACACATAATTTGACTTGTGATTCTTTGAGTATGCGGTATTTGAATAGATAGGAGGCAAAGACATCATGGTCTGTCCTTGAACAAAAACAGTCTTACCTTTGTCTTTTGATGTGGAGGCGCCATGTACAAATCCAAGTCTAGTTTTCGATGTTGGAGGTAATTGACTTGTCAGGATTTGATTCAACTTTATGGATCCAGTGTTCATCCTGTTGATTGAAGCTTTAGCTGATTCCAACTCAACAAGCACCATTCTTAATTTTCCAGCAACATTATCTTTTTCAGATTTGCAGACATTCAACTCTTTTCGCAAAATCTCCAATTCAGATTCAGCCCTTTGACTTCTCTGTTGGAGCTGAGCATTTTCTTCACCTGCAACAATGAATTTGTTAGACAAAATTGCCCACTGTTCTTCCAATTTCTTTACCTTTGACTAAGAGTCTGTCAAGGTTGTCTGCAGAGATAAGTTCTTCTCTTCCATGGCTTTCAATCTCAAAGCCCTCTTTTTAGTGATTTTTGACATTCAGAGGGATTCTTGCAGCAATTTGTGATAGTTTTCTTCTCCCTCCTGTTCTTCATCAGAAATATCATTAAGTTCTAATTCATCTTCGGATTTAGATTCCTGCGCAGATGAAACATTAGACAAAGCAACAAAAGCAACATACTTTCCCGACTCACTCGAAGGTGAATCAGGTTCTGATCCATTCTCATCAGAATCTTCATCCTAGGCAACATTTAGTGCCTTGCTTTTATTCTTTTCCCTTTGATTGGCACACTTAGCAGCTGCGTGTCCATATCCTTGACACTCAAAGCATTTAATTTGCTTATTTGTACCCTTTGATCAATTCTGTTCTATTTTGGGCATAAATTTGCCCTTAAAAGGTGCCTTCGGGTTTGATGTATCTTTCTTGTTGAAGGACTTCCTATTCTTCCAGATTTTCTTCAGTTTTCTTGCAAGATATGCTTCAAACTTTTCATCGTCTGTATCATTGCCTGGATCACTTAATTCAGGATCCTCGACTGAATTAGAGGACATTAGTGCAATGTCCTTGCCCTTTTTCTGCGGGCAGTGATTTGCCTCAAAAGTCTGTAAATTGCCAACTAGTTCTTCAACAGATATTGAGTTCAGATCCCGGTGCTCCTCAATGGCAACGACTTTTAGATGAAACCTTTCAGGGAGAGACCTCAAAATCTTTTTAACAACCTTAGATAAAGGAACCGGCTCTCCCAAAGTATAGCATGAATTGACAATTTTGGACAATTTTGTGTTAAAATCATCAAAAGTTTCAGATTCTTTCATGCGAATCGTTTCAAAAGCTGTTGTCAGATTTTGGAGTTTTGTTTGCCTAACAATTTTTGTTCCTTCATGAACAGTTTGAAGCAAATCCCATGCGGCCTTTGTAGTGGAACAAACAGAGATCCTATGAAACTCAGTGGGAGAAACTCCATTGCAAATAGCATGAATGACCTTATTATTGCAGTTTGATTTGGCCTTTTCAACAGCCCACCATTGATCTTTGGGTTTTGGTTTTGTTTGTCCTTCAACGACCATTGTGGCTGTATATCCATCAACCACAATATCCCAGACTTGGTCATCGATGGCCTTTAGGAAGGCTATCATTCTTGCTTTCCAATATGGATAATTTGATCCATCTAGAAGAGGGGGCCTGTTGGTAGAAGTTCCTTCTTTGTTGATATCCATGAGAGATCAGTAAATTGATCACACAATAATTAGTGTAACCTGCTCTGATACCAATTGAAAATACTAAAACTTGCCATAACACAGGCAGATGTCCCAATAAAAATGATCTCAGACGAATATCAATTAACCGTGATTAAACTAGTAGTTAACCCCAATCCAGATTAAGCAATCAAACCACAAGAGAGAAAGGACACACGGATTTAAACGTGGAAAACCCTGCTCGGGAAAAAACCACAGGCCTTACCATCTAGGCCAACAGACAACCAAGCACTATGTAAAACTTGAAGATTACAAGACACTTACAACCCTTCCCAGTTGTTGACTCAACCTAAGGACTGCTTCAGATCTTGTTGATTGCTCATCACGAATCTTCACGGTGGTTGAACAAAGGAGTCTTCAAGAAAAGCAATGGAATCAGACCAAGACTTGAATCATCAGTGCAACAGCAGAATAGATAGCCTTGGGGGCAAAACAATGGATCTCTTTAACTCTCTCACACATGGATTTCTTCTCATTCAGAGTAGTAGTAGAGAGGAGAGATAAATAGCCCTTTTATAGAGAGTATTTCGTCTAGCAAGGGCTTTTTCAAACAGGTAACTTCTTTTCAAGAAATTAGTAAGAGAAGTTCGTCCAGATTTAGAATTCCTAGGTTCGCTCGAGCGGAGCTGGGGTTCGCTCAAGCGAACTGCTCTCTGGAAACAGACGTTCAGCGCATTGCTTCATGGGTCGAGCGAAGGTAAAGGTGCGGTCGAGCGAACAACTCTCGGTGAGGGGTTCACTCGAGCGATCTCTGTCTTCAAGAACTTCATTCCAGAACTGACATGGGTCGAGCGAGCTAGGTTCTGTTTTGTCCGCTCGAGGGAAGTAAGCTTCGCTCGAGCGACCATTGTAAACCTTTAGAATCCTGACTCTTTGGAAGTGTTTCTATTTAGACTCTGGCAGTCATTTCCTAAACTCAATACATGATTAAAGAAACCCAGTTTTGTCCAATAACATATGGATTAGCCAACTAAAATCTTTACAATCCATCAAGATGAATTTTAATTGAGACACATGAGATGCTTAGATGAGTTTTAGTACTACGTGGGTTGGGTCTTAGGTTGTACGAAAAAAACAATCAAAGAGGAATCATAGTGGTGGTGCAATAGAGATCATTCCCCATAGAGACTTGGGGGTGGCGTGGCTATTTAGTTGTGTGAGTGAGTATGTTAAAAAGAAAGGTGATATTGGTGGTGCAGTGGCAATGGTAATGGTGAAGCTCCACTCTAGTCCATTGAACCTAGTGATTTGTGGCCTTTCAAGGTGTGGCTCGACCCTTAGGGCCGGGTCACCCATAGCATGGCTTAGGGCTGGGTCGCCTGTTTGAACCTATTTACATGTGTAATGGAAGAATATCATGTGTAATGGTTACACATCAATCAAATTTCTTTATACTCATTTATGCATGTGTAAATGGTTTGAAAGTGGGGTGTTTCTATTTTCCCTTTTTTATTTTATAAAAAGAGTTGGAACTTTTATTAAAGAGCAGCTTGCGGTACATAAGATAGTATGAGGTCTTCTAGAATTGGTGGCACCTCCTCTAACCAAATATGCTTAGAAACGGAATTTTTTGCATGTTTTCCTAGAGAATGAGCCACTCTGTTCTCTTCTTTGAGTACATGTGTAAAACTGCACAAGCTAAACATCCTTGAAATAGCTTTGGCTTCGTCAATAATATGGCCAATCCGTGAGAAACCCTCCTATGGTGACTAACAACTTTAATCACTTGGAGCAGTCACCCTCTACAATAATGATTCGGGTACCTACCTCCAGAGCAAATCTTAGTGCCGAACAAGTGTAGAGGCCTCCGAAAGTGGGGGGTGTTTTTAAGCTCAATATTAATTTGAACACCTGGAAAGGTACAGTGAAAACCACAATAAACAAAGGTGCTTGTATTATAGGAGCAAACTGATGAACTTAGGTAGTCACTTTTTTGTATTTTTTTATTTTTATGTGCCCCGTAATCTAGATCCGAACCGTTCATCCTATTTTAAAGGCAAAATACGACCATTAATTCACCAAGGATTTGATATATTTATTTAAAGTCCATATCTAAAAACTACCATTCTGACTTTCTGTGGGCCCCATTTTCATAATGCAAACCATTCACCCTCTTTAGAGGGCCAAACTTCACATCTCATTCTTAACTCATTATGGATTTCGAAAAGTCTCTGGAAAACGCATAGCCATTGAATTTATCCAATCAAAATGACACGATTTTCAAGTTCGTTACCACTAGTCACTTCTCTTCAAATCTCTAATGCATGCGGACTCCCAAATCATGATCTGAACCTTCCATCCTCTTTAGAAGGATAGAAAATGGCTAGGGGACCAAATCTCATCTGTTGATTTTGAGATATTTGCAAAAAAAGTCTACACCTAAAAGCAACCATTCTAGACTTTTGTAGGCCATATTTTCACGATATGAACCGTTCATTCTTTTTAGAATGCCAAAAGATATAGGAATTCAAATCCCATGTCTTGATTCATCATAGATTTTGAGAATTTTGTGAAAAATGGTGAACCATTGGATGTACACCGATTCATATAAAGAGATGTGAAAATGGCAAACAATGGAGTATATTGAACATGTGAGTCAATTGTATATCCAAAAGAGGTCACATATGTAATGGTTATGCATGATTCCCACTTACGCATCACATGTGGAAAAGACAAATGACTCCTTAAGGTTTTTTCTAAACACGCAATATTATCCATTGGATCAAAGAAAAAGTGTTTAAACAGCTAATTACAATCATTTATTAGTAAATTTATTTTCTTCTTATAATGAGGTAATTTTCATTTCAGATTTTTAGTTAGATGCTCAGCTTTCATCTTGTAATCATACGAGATTTTGTCTAATCAAAATTAAAAATTTCATTGGATTAGTAAAACACCATTTAGCATTTTTTCATAATTGTCCAATTCTAGTGTTACATCTTACTCTAATTCATCCTTTTTTTTTTTTGCAACCCTAACCAAGGGGGCCGGGACCCATGAGAGCACTTGCACAAAGTGGGGGAGGCACAAGCGAAGAGAAGATACACACATTCCTAAGAAGGGAGCACTCTTACATGTGAGGATAAGAGTCTCGCAGTTGCAAGGAGGGAGAGACCTAAGATTTATCCTTGGTAATCCATGTTATGTGGGCTCTATAATATGGTATCTTTAGTGCTTTTAAGAAAATGTGATTAATGTAATTAAATCACAAAATATCTGATTTTTATTGAAATATATTCAGATTGTGATAGATGCATTGGATCTTGGACCCAGTAAACACAGATGGTCATGTCCTATTATTATTATTATTATTATTATTATTATTATTATTATTATTATTATTATTTTAAAGGGTAACAAGAAGTTCATTAAAATGGAGTAGCAATACAAAGAACAAAGAAGAGTAGGAAGGTACAAGAAAGATGTACCCCCACCTACACCTCAATTACATGACAAAAGCCTCCCAAAGAGTACTGCTTTCAACCCCCTATTTGGCAATAGTGTCTGCCATATAGTTGGGTAATCTATGCTCATGTCAGAAGACAACATAAGACACAAATTTCATTGAAGAGGAATTGGAATTTCCAAGGATTTGACTTCCCATTCAACACCCATGAAACCACATTAGAAGAGTCACTCTCCACGAAGGGTGTACCTTGGAAAAATCTCTGTTTCATTAGAGTCACGAACATCCACATGCTTGGAGACCATAAAGAGAACCTCGCCCTTATCATTGTGAAGGACACCTCCAATACTCGCCGGACCCGACTTACCTTCTGCAGCTCCATTGACATTGAATTTAAGCATGCAAAGAGGAGGAGAATAAAAAACATATGCCCTCACCCAATTTATAAGGTTGTCATCAAGAGAAACAATGACAAAACTCCTTTCTAATCAAAGCGCACTTCATAATTCTAAGGGTGACAATAGATATTGAGTCAACATGAGAAGTAACGACACTCCGGAAGATTCTGTCATTTCTTTCCTTCCAAATAGAGCATAATGATCAAAAGAAATTTTTAAGGACTATTTTAAAAATATTGATGTTCCAAGGACTTTTTATAGGATTAAGAAAAATGCTAGGGGAGTTTTTAGGAATTGTCGTTGTAAAGCATGCTCTCTATTTTTTAGGATTTAGGCCATTCCCCTTACGTGACCAAATCAAAATATCTCTCTCTCTCTTTAGGATTTAGGCCAATCCCCTAAAGTGACCAAATAAAATCTATTTCTCTCTCTCTCTCTCCCCCTCTCTCTCAAATGTGGAAGATTCAATTCTCATTTTTCTTACTTGCAAAATGACAAAAATCTCCTCTCTTAAAAGCGGGAGATTGATTTTCTTATTTTTCTCAGCCTTTATCATTAATGGAAATCGTTTTTAAATCTTTCTATATCTTTGTTTATATTTGCATAACAATGGGTTTTAGAAACGACCAAGTCATAGTTGTATATAATTCACGATCAACATTGACAAGGCACATTGATCTCACAATATAAAATAATGATAAATTAAATAAGTTTTAGTGATGGCTATCATTTGTATGGAATGGCCTGCTTGTGGGTCCCACATGTCCCACCCTATGATCAATCTAAACCCCTCACTTTGTGAATTAACACTTATCCATATTTAACACTCATCTAAGTTTTGCAAGTCCTCTTCGTGAATTATGCAAATCCTGCGCTTGTTTTTTTTGGGAGGTAGATTATGGTCACGGGCGGACCCAGGAAATTGAACAGAAGAATATATATATAAATTTTGGTAGTTTTTTTTTCCTTTTTTTCATTTTTTTTGGGTTGAAGCAACATGAATTTAACTTTTTTAGCAAACACATTACATGGTAGACAGCTCCAAGCTTTCAAAATATTATATACAAGATTTCAAGCCATATATATATATATATGATGCCTGAATCCTATTAATCAATTTGCAAGCTAAATACTTTTTTTATTGGTATGTAATCTAAATATTATATTTTGAAATTAGGATCACAGTTGAAGAAAATATACGTTTGGACGCTTTGATGAAATTTATGTCATCTGATATTGAGACCCAATAGAAACAACCCATGGTCTGGATGGTTGGGGCCCATATTGTGGATTGCTGGGTGGTATAGTGATGTAGGTGATATTTATCTTAACCCTAGTTTCAACACAATTCATTTATTAATTGGATAAGAAATGTCAACCTCAACCCAACTTGTTCAAATGGGTTTATATTTATAGATCGGCTCCAAAACAACTCATTTAAAAGGGGTAGGCTGGTTATGTAGGTTGAGTGGGTTGACCCAAACGAACATGTTTAAATCTTGGCTAACTTCTCTTAACCTGTGATTGACCCATATATATTGTCGGTCGGGATATGTGGGCTGGGTTAGTATGGAGTTGAGACTTTGCTGCCTATAGCATGTTGGTAGTAGAGGTGCAACTTGGGTGGCACCAAGTCTGCTTAGCCTGGTTTGCACGGAAACCCAATGCAGGTTGAACTTGTTTGGGCTTGATCTAAGATTTTGAAGCCTGAGAAATATTTGGGCCGAGCTTGGGATTTAGCATGAGGAGTTCAAATTGGGTTTGAATATCTGAATTACCCACAAAAGGAAGATGGACAGTTTTAGTATTGTAATAAAGAGCCAAATCAAATCCCATTACACAGCTCCGATCCATTTACTACTTATTAGGAAACATGCACCGTACTCTTTCCTTTCACCTTCCAATCAAATGAGCTGTACTTCATCTTTTCTTTGTATCAATTGCTTGCACATGAACAAAGAACGTACGGTTTTAGTCAAATTCTATACTAAGAAAGATGAATCAAAGATCTAAGTAAACAAATCCTCTCCCTCCAAGAAGGGTCTTGATTGCCATATATAATTCTCTAAATCCTCTCCCCCCAAGAAGGATTTTGATTGCCATATATAATTCTCCCCTATATATATATAAATTTCATGGCACCTCTCCTTACAATAGACATAGTAAGGACTAAGGAGTAGTGTTTGGTCTGAGGAAATGGCTAACCAACAAGTTCTTCCATTTCTACTTTTCTTGTCTTCTCTCTTTGCTGCTTTTTGCAACCAATGTATTGCATTTCGGGAAGATAGAAAAGTAAGATGCTTAGAATTCTATTGTCTTCTTTTCTGATGTGTTGGTGATTTTTTTTTCCAATATACAATGTGTTGGAGATGATAGGAATAGATATGTATGTGGGTGTAGATGCTTTGGACTGTGGGACCTATTGCCTATTTGTAACTAGGCCACCTAGACCGGGCAAGGCCTGGCTAAGGCAATTATAGTCCTGGCCTGACTTTAGAAACACAGCTTCATATGCAGCCCAAGCCTGACTAAGGGAGTACAGTAACCGTAAGTGTCAAGCCCAAGCCTGGCCATTTAGTCAAGTGCGCATTGAACTGGGCTTTAATTTTATCAGTTTTTCTGGCTTTTCTAGCAATTGTTTGGACAAGTTATCACTAAATTACAAGCACATTTTATTCGGGCTGGTTGGGCTATGATTTCAGTTTTCTATTCCTCAATCCAAGCCTGCCTAAATATTTAAAAGGCCCGACCCATTAGCACCCATAGTACTTGTATGTAGAAAATGGGAACCATTTGTTCATATGTTACTATTTTGTGGCTCTCCAAATTCAGATGAGTTGGATTGGAAAATTCTGTATATATGCATATTTAGCATAGACCATCCACATATGTTTATTTTGTTATAAAAATTAATTGAACAACTTGGTTTTCTGGGCTCATGTCATCTAACCTTTGTGCTTTTCTAGGCTCAAGTTTCACCTCTAGACACAAATATAAGGGTGCAGAGTAGCTTGATTGGATCCATTATTACTTTAATTTGAATGTTTTAAGCGAAGCAGACTTTTTCCAGTAATATTGATGACATTTTGTGAAAATGCAATCATCTAGAATATTTTCTTTTTCATTTATCTTCAGAAATCTAAAAATATTGCATTGTTGTAAAATGTAGAGAAATTGCATACATAGTTTTTTATGGTATAATTTTCTATTTTTTACATTTTTCTTCCTGAATTAATTTATTCTTTTCCTAAAACATTTCACTAATTCCTAGAAAACTCCATATTTGAAAATATGCCAATATTTTTCTAGGTAAAAACATTTGTGATAATAATGTAGGCATATTGACCAATGCATATATGTTAATGTCACATTCAAATGTTTTTAGGTTTACATTGTGTACATGGGAGCCCTCCAAAATAACCAGTTGGACCAATTTTCGATTCAATATCACCAGCTTAACCTTTTACAGAATGTTCTTCAAGGAAGGTATAATATTGCTTTATCTTTTTTTTCCTTTTAGTTTAAATAAAATCATGTATGAAATCTTTTTCACTTTTTTCTTTTCTTTTTTTAAATTTTTTGGCTACACAAGCAATTCCATTGTATTAAGAAACAAAAATTTCATTGTAAGATCAATGAGTTTGTCTTTCATGAAAATAGGTTGTTTATGGGCTGAGGCATGTTTGAGCACAGCCTACTCATTTATTATATGTGCCTAATTTCAATCCTAGCTTTCTCAACCAAATTTTATTTCTTTCCTTAGTTGATCATTCCTTTTATTAATTATCTCTGATTGGACAAGCTTAAGTTGTGTTTGTGCGAGATGAGTAGTCCTTGATAAAAAAGGAAAATTGATCTTATTTTCGATGCAATTTAATTTTCCATTGTTTGGTGTTAAAGTTGATCCTATATTTCTTAAGAGGATTTCAACTTCATATGGAATGGTTAGGAATGCAAGATTTCTCTCTTCTATGGAAACAAAAAGTAGAATTCTCTGTTTTCATGAACAAGTCTTAAATTGTTTTTTATGGGGAGTTTGTGCAAGGCTCTTTGAATTGTCTGATACAAGAGTCTTTTAAAATGAAAATGGTGCTCTTATGCACATTGCATTGTCTCAAACTGCTCTAGATTTTTGGTTTGTTCTCTCCAATTTGAATAGGTCATGTAATATCAAACTCATAATCATCTTGGCCCATATAGAAATCATCAAGCTTGGAGCCAGGAATTATTTTGGTTGACGGGGCCACAGTCTATTCCTGAAACATCACTGTTAATTAATTGTGTCATTGTATTTCAATTTTCCTCTTTCCAGCTCAGCAGGAGATAGATTGGTGGCAAGCTACAAAAGGAGTTTCAATGGATTTGCAGCCTCCCTCACTGAGGAAGAGAAACAAAAGCTAGCAAGTACGCAACGAAATACCTTAAGACACTAAAAAAAGTTGAATGATTACAACACATGAGGATCCAAATGACGTTAATTTTAACTATATTTATGCAGGGATGGAAGGTGTGTTATCTGTGTTCCCAAGTAAAACTTATCAGCTTCACACAACAAGGTCTTGGGATTTTGTTGGTCTTTCAGAGCCAGTGAAAAGAGAGATTGAGAAAGAGAGTGATGTTATTATTGGTTTTCTTGATGGTGGTATCTGGCCAGAGTCTGAAAGCTTCAGCGACGAAGGATTTGGTCCCCCTCCAAGGAAATGGAAAGGCATTTGCCAAACTGATGGGAATTTCACTTGCAACAAGTAATTTATTTTCCCCACCTCTTTACTTTTTGCATTTCTAAGTAGTGAGATGATAACTTTTTGTCGCTTTATTTTATTTCTCATGTTGTCTAGTTTTCTGCAGAAGAGGAATACTTGAGACTTCATTTTCTATTTTTTAGTGTTTTTTAACTGATTGAAATGTTCAATTTACAGTAAGGTGATTGGAGCTAGGTATTACAAAAGTCCTGAGGAAGATATAACTTCTGCAAGGGACACTAATGGTCATGGAACACACACTGCATCAACCGCGGCAGGCCGAAGAGTGAAAGGAGCTAGCTTCTTTGGTATTGCTCAGGGTTCTGCCAGGGGTGCAGTTCCATCTGCAAGGATTGCTGTGTACAAGGTCTGCGGTGAGAAACGCTGCGCAGAGTCGAGTATTTTAGCTGGTTTTGATGATGCCATTGCTGATGGTGTCGACATACTCTCGGTCTCTCTCGGGCCTTCTTTTTATGTGGGAAATTACTCGAGTGAAGCGTTGGCCATTGGTTCTTTTCAGGCTATGGTAAGGGGTATACTCACCTCACAATCTGCAGGTAACAGTGGTCCTGGTGCACGTACAATAACAAGTGTTGCTCCTTGGCTTTTCTCTGTTGCCGCAAGCAGCATCGATCGACAAATTATCACAGAGGCTATCGTCGGTGATAAGGTTTTTCGGGTAATTAACTTTGTATTGTTTCTTCGGTGATAAGGCTATTGTGTGAAGAAAATTCTATTTCTTTGCTTGAAGTGTTCATCAATCGGTCCATTGATGATTCTATTTTGGGTTTTTACCACAACGATTGTGAGATTTTGGTTGTATATTTCACGCATGAAAGTTCAATCTGTTTGGCATTTTCAGCATTCAAAAACTATGTTTTGGAAATTCTATTGTGACAGTCTTTCTTCAAAAAAATGAAAATGGTTTTCAAAAGAGAAGTAGTTATCATTATGTTTTATTAAAATTTAGCATAGTTTTTTATTCTCTTAGGGAAATCATTTCCGCAATTTCTTTGAAATACTAATTCAAATTGAAGAGGTTTAGATTTGAATTTTTCCAGCTTATAAACAAGAACTAGAAGACATCATTGTAGAAGATGTTTCATCACATGAAACAACATAAATTAGAATCATTGAAATAGAAATACAAGCTCTTTAGTTTCCATTTTCAGCTTATAATGAAACTAATGAAAGCTAATCTCTCCATTTTCAATCAAACATCTTGTTAGCATATTCTGATGACATTCTTCAAAGGAACACTATTATTTTCCTTCATTATAAGTTAGTTTACAAAAGGTCATCAGACATAAATTCCATATGCATCTGGACGTAATTTCCATTTGTTAAAATTCTCAGGGCCGATCAATTAACACTTTTGGTTCTAACAAGTCAGTTCCATTGATACTTTCTACAAATGCTTCGACCTCTTGCGATTTAGACCATTTCTGGTATATATTTCTTTGATTAAAACTTTAATTTATTTTCTCTTTTTCCATAGAAATATATATATATGAAATAGCTGTAATCTTGTTTGTTTTGTTACAGGCCTTGTTCGGCTGAATGTTTGGATAGAAAATTGGTGAAGGGAAAGATTATTTTTTGTGAAGACATGAGCAATGGAGAAGGAGCATTGTTGTCCGGTGCTCAGGGACAAATCATGCCAACTGAAGAACAAAATGATTTTCCCGAAAATTTTCCTTTGCCTGACACCATTGTAGATATGGCACAAGGGGACAACATTAAATCATACATAAAAAGCACGAAGTAAGTAACTTACCTGTGTTAATTAGCTTTTAACTTACTGTCTTATGGAGCATCATTTCTATCCCATACTAAAGATTCTAGAAGATTTTGATAATGAGCTCTATCAAAGGTCTTACCTTAAAATTTAAGATTAAGGTAAATATCAAAGGGGGCAATTGGATTTTTTTGTTGGTTGGGAAATGATCGATTGACCACCTTCCATATTGAATAAAATCTTAAAGTGTTTCATTAATTCTAGGGAATTTTTCAAAAAAGTCCTTAACTTTTGGGTGATTTTAAAAAATGGGTCAAAAGAATTCAATATTTCAAAAACGTATAAAAGTTTGCAAGACCTCTTTCACTCAAGTCCAATATGGCAATCCATACCCACTGCCGGTAATTCTTTATAAACAAAAACTCAAAAGGACAAAAGTGCCCTTAGTGAGTAGTATGTAGATAAAAAAGAAAATTTCAAAACAGTCCTAAACTTTTTAGGTGGGCACTCTAATTATTAACCTAGTCAATAGTTAATTTCAGTTTTCATGTCATGATCAATCCAATATTTGGGCACTATAATTATTAAGGTAGATTGCAGTGTAATCAATGCATTGAACCAGTGGCGGACGCACATCTATGGCATCTGGGGCGGTCGCCTCAGATCAAATCCTGAGTTCCCTCTAAAATAGTAAGGCCCCAGCTGATTCCCCACGTGTATCAAAACAACCACCCCACCCCTTCTTCTTTCGTAAGTACCAGAAAAGCCTCACATCCTTTGCTTTCATTCTTCCTCCTTTTAACCCCTAGTAGTCAGCCCTAGCCCCTTCTTCCTTCAAGTGCTGGTATAATGTCCTCCAGGCCCGAGATCTCTAACGTTGAAAGTCGAGGCTCGAGATTGATTTCTTCCATATAACCCATTTTCTCTTTCTTCAAGTTCTCTGTTCTCACGGATGTTAAAACCCTAATCTCTTATTTGTCTCGGTTGTCCTCTCTCTATCAATCTCTGGTTTTCTTCTTTATGGGAAATTGTTTTAAGTAGCATTACATTGCATTGCATTGATGGAATGGTGGGAGAAATCTACTAATGGAAATGCTTGACCCTGCATGTTTAAATCGAATTGTGTAGCTTGAAACAACTTTTCTCATTTACTATTTTGTGATCATGCTCTGTTTCTGTTCGTCTTGAAACAAATTAAGTCTGTTTCTGCCCTGTTTTTGTTCATTTTTTTTTATTATTTCAATTTGAGAGACAAAAATCATGTGAGTCTAAAATATTTTATCATTGTTTTATTCTTTTGGGGTGCTATGTTTTTTGAAAGGAAGATTTGTGAAAAAATTTTTAGCAAAAGTTTAGCCCCACTCAACCGAAAATCGTGGGTCCGCCACTGCATTGAACATATATAGGTGACATGGGACAAGCAAAAGTGATCTTATAGTTGGTCCAATATTTTGGAGAAGGAATGAAATCAAATGGATTTTCTTCAGTTTGAATTAAAATTTTTTTGCCAATAGTGGATGGGGACCTCAAAATAGGACCGAATTGAAAGAAGTCTTGAAAACTTTCATACCTTTTTGAAATACTCAATTCCTTGGTCCTTTTTTGAAAACCACTTAAAAAGTTTAGGCCTCTTTTGAAGATTTCCTTTTTACCTACTTACTACTCACTAAAGGCACTTCTGTACTTTTGAGTTTTTGTTTATACAAAGTTGTCGATGGTGGTTATAGATTGCAGGATTGGACCTGATTGAAATAAATCTTGAAAATTTCATTCGTTTTTGAAATATTGAATTCTTTTGACCCTCTTTTTAAAATCACCCAAAAGTTAAGGGCTTTTTTCAAAAATTTCCCTTAATTCTATTAGTTCTCAAACATTGTTTCCCAATTTGTTTACAATGCATAGTTTTATATGCTTTAATAGTGGCTTATATGGGTACAAGAATTTCTAATAGAATTCTGAAAAAGGCTTTGAAATATTATTTTATTCCTAAATTCTTGGATTTCCCCATTTGATTGGGAGAATTCCAAATGATATTGGTGTCATCAAATTCATGGATTCCAAAGCTACTTAGCATGGCAATGTTATGTTAGGCAAATATTTTTAACTATCTGAAATCCTCCCACCATATTCCATATTCCATATTCCATTTTGTTCTTTTACCTTTGTTATGTAAAATCATACAAATTTTTGAATCAATACTTAGACTTGCAATTGACATATCTCCTTGAAATAGAATTAAATGGATTCTAACGCGATTATATAAAAGGAGTCATTCTTTGGAATTTTACTCAGATAATAAACTTTGATTAGATCTTTTATATTCACTTTTCAATACCTGACATTGTTTGCCATTCAACAGGAACCCACAAGCAAAAATTCTCAAGTCTGTATCTCTTCGTGACAGGAAAGCCCCAGTTGTTGTTTCCTTCTCTTCAAGAGGACCAAACCCCATTTCATCCAACATTCTCAAGGTTTTTTTATATCATGTTTACTCTAAGTTGTATTTTTTGTATTAGATCTAACAACCTTGTAATATGATCTTCTATCACAGCCTGATATAACCGCTCCAGGTGTAGGAATTATTGCTGCTTACTCACCTGCCGCTTCTTTGAATGGTATTAAACAAGATAAAAGATCTGCAAAATATGCTATATTATCTGGGACATCCATGTCCTGCCCACATGTATCCGGTGCAGCAGCTTATGTGAAAGCATTTCACCCTGACTGGTCACCTGCTGCCATCAAGTCTGCCCTTATGACTACTGGTAATCTTACGTTCTTCTCTCTTAGTACTATAATACATATTCACAAGAATTGCACATGACTAGGCCTATTTGGCTTCTTTACATCCATTCCTAACATGGATTTTTTTCTTCTTTCTTTAAGCTTTTCCTATTAATCCTAGGAAAAATGTGGATATGGAATTCGCCTACGGTGCTGGCCAGATCAATCCAGTGAAGGCTGTCAAACCTGGTTTAGTCTATGATGCCAACAAAGATGACTACATACAATTTTTATGCAATGAGGGGTACACCGTAAAAGAAATAAGACTCATTTCGGGTGCGACATTCCAATGTAGAAAGACTAATGGAACTGCTGGGGACCTGAATTACCCATCAATACAACTTCTAGTTGACAAGAACAGGACTTTTTCACGCAAGTTCTCAAGATCGGTCACCAATGTTGGCACACCAGTATCCACATACAAGGCAGCAGTGAAACAACTTATTGGACTTAAAATTGCAGTTTGCCCAAGTGTTCTATCATTCAAGTCAGTTAATGAGAAGCATTCTTTTGTTGTCACCGTTACTGGAAAAGTATTGTCAAATGCCAATGTAACCTCTACCTCTCTCGTGTGGTCTGATGGTGTTCACAGTGTGAGAAGTCCTATAGTTGTATATACCAATACAGCTTGAATCTCATGAAATAGCTAAATAAAACTTCTGTTTCTTTTATTCTCTATCAGTTGCTGGAGCGTTCCTTGTAACTTTTGTGATTTCGTTCTTAATCACATTTGCGATTTAATATATATTTCAGATTCTAAATATCTTTCTTCCTTTTCTTTTGTATTAATTCAATTCATATGTCAAGTCTTCAAACCATTGTTTATTGGTTGACATAGATATCAAGCAGTGCGAAAAATTGGCCATTAATCTTAACATGAACCCCTGCTTAATCCGAGAGCGAAGGAGAGAGGAGGGAGGGGAGAAGGCATGCACAGAGAGAGAGAGAGAGAGGGCAGGAGAGAGGAGGGAGGAGAGAAGTCATGCAGAGAGGGAAAGAGAGAAAAACGCGGGAGAGAAAAATCTATATCAATTAGGGATGAAATGGTGGGTGAATGAAAAAACGATGTCGTTCGCACACCGAGGGGTAAAGGCATCCAAAATGCCAGTACGAACACCAAAATGGGTGTTTTGGCGTATTTGTGATTAAATCCGTCTAATACAAGTTTAGGGACATTTATTTGGTAAAACTCCCTAAAAATAACGATGATGATGATAATAATAAAATATTTGAGAAGCGAGAGCGCTATCATTTTTTCCATCTAAAAGTACAGAATTGATTTATAGAATTAGATTAGAGGTTCACCCTTTTATATGTGGGTCATTTATTTCATCACCTTAATTAAGTTGCGCCAATAAATATTAATTACAATTTTTTTCCACATATGGGGTGGGGTAAAAAGTTTTTAAAAAACATTCTTTTGTTGCTATATTTCAAAGCAATTTGGCTACAACAACGTTATCGAGTGCCTTGTTTTAGAAAAATATAGACAACATTTTGTAGTTGGATTGCAAGATCGTCGCAAAGAGAGTCCCTCATCAGTGCGGTGAACATCAACCACTCACGAGCTAAGTCAAAATCAAGGAGGATATATGGACTTGGTTGTCTTGGACTAGATGGCTAACAATGATAAAATGCATCTGATTTTTCCTACTCCCGTTTTCCTTTTTTCTTTGTTCACCTTCGATGGAAGTGGGACTGGCTAACGCACTTGTATTTGGTTTACCAAAATCAGGGATGTTCATGGGCATGGACAACCCAGGACGATGCTTGACCACTTTCGCTCATTTATTTATGAGGCCCACCTTCAGCCCCACAAGCCTAAAACTCGAATTAGGCTAATCCCTTATAGCACTAAAATATACACCATTTGGGCTTGTTTGTTCGCATTATGATATATATAATTGAATACATAGGGTACTTACCATAAAAAAGTAGATGGAAAATGAATAAACCGGCCATTATGCTTATAATTCATATCTCATCGTCTTTTGGTTTTATTTCCATAAAAGAAATTATTATTTGATGCCCATTTTAGGAATCTCACCTGTAATCTTCATTTTTAACTTCTTAAAATATTAATCCAATGTATTGAGTTTATATATATTTTAATGCAAACAAATAGGCCATCTGTGTTGAGCATGTAAGGGGTGGACGTCACACACACAAAATTGAGTTTCTTGTGAGTGTTAATGCCTAAGTTGTAGTTATACCAAAAAAAAAAAAAAATGCCTTAGTCGTAGATGTGGAAAAAGACAAACTTCCAATTGATGTAGACCCCAAATAGAAAATGTCACATAGCAATTAGCTACCAAAAAAATTGTGTGAACCTAAAAATCTCTATTCTTATGAAGGGAAATATGTGTTCACTGCTTCCCTTCATCTGACCTTTCCCTTTTACTTAAATGAAAATAACATGTACCTGAACCAAAAAAAGTGGGTACAAGTACATGGACCCGAAGAACTGTGCCATGGACTTTGTCCTGACAATAAAGTCCTCAGATGGCCACTGGCATTTGAAAATACTGGTGTAAATACATGTTCCACTCCTGCAGAGAATCCCAAAGTCAGTGTGTGGGACGTTTTCCTAATAGCGAGATTATGCTAGTCTCGGTAACAGTACGGCTTGGCTTATCTCGATCTCGGTTTGTAACTCGGTAATAGTGCCAAGATACATCCAGCTCGACAACAGTGCCAGTTAACACCGAGCTTGAGCTAGCTTTGGTAAAATACCAGCTAGACTCGCTTTGGTCTTGGTATAAGGCACCTCGATAACAGTGCCAGGATGCGCCCATACCTGGTCTCGATATCATCGTTAGTTCTGTTCGATCAACTGAGATGAGTACTGAGTCATAATTGTATTTCCATAAAACTACAGCTACGTTACAGAACATACTGACAGATAAGATAGGCACCCGATATAGATAAGGGGTTGTCCTTATCTAACGGTCACATCCGCAATAATACGTCCACCTACCTCCACTAAGGAAACATGGTATGGGCCGATGGGACAGTACCTTCACCTACCTCCACTAAGGGAGTGCCCGATGCTTCCGCCTATATATATACAAGGGTAAGATCCCAAAGAGGTATGCAACGTGACTCAACATAAGTATGCACGTAGTCCAAACCTTGCCTTTCTTCTCCATTCACTCATCCTTTGTTCAGTAACTGTACTAACTTAGACATCAGAGTGCTTTTGGCTGACTGCAGCCAGGGCCTCTAACCTCTGTTTCCTTCCCTTTCAGGTCTCAGGCATTCGATCTCTCCCCAAAAGAAGTTATTTACGAGTTTCATACTCGCCTAATCAAGTCCATAGTATTTAGGCACTTACAATTGGCGTCGTCTGTGGGGAAAAAAATTAAACCAGATTTGCAAACATCGTGCCTCCAAAGACTAGAAATGGCGAAGGATTGTCAAAGGCTCAGTTGCTACCTCAAGCACCAGTGCTACCACCAGTATTGCCAATGCAGTTGCCACCAGCCCCTCGCTAGAGGAGGTCTGGGGGAAGATCTGGTGTAGCAAGCGTGGAAGGGCCTGTGACCCAGTCAGGCTCATCGTCAAAGGGGGTGATAGCACCTCCCCGGTGAGATAACCTTCCGACGGCTCCTCCCCAGCAAAATGCTCCTCTATTGGAGCGCCCCCAGCAGAATGTTTCCTTGTTGGAGCCTTTCCCACCAGACAAAGCTCCAGCAGCAGCCAGATCTCATCAATCCCCCCACCAGGTGGACAACTGATGATGACAACCCGTTCCTTGCGGATATCAGGCTCAAAACCTTGTTATCCAGGAACAAAATGAGTTGATCCGTTAACTCAAGCGGCAACTCAAGGAAAAGACGAAAGCCCCGGTTCCATTCCTCAGATGTGACCGGGCTCCTTCGGTCGAACAGGACTTGAGGCAAGTCCTGAGCAACAAAAGGCGAGATCGAGCTTATGATGAAGGCTCGAACAACAGCCACCTACATGATGACTCAAAGAGGTCGCGCCAGAAATTGGAGGACAATGACGACCTAAGAGAATGGCTTGACCATTAAGTCAAGGAAACGGTGCAGCAAAATATGGAGGTAGTCGGTTTTAACCCAAAACTGGCTGAATGCCTACGATACCGAAGACCTTGGCACGTCTCCTTTCTCTTAAGAGATCAGAGATTTTTCTCTCCCCGAGAAGTTTAGCGTCCCCAGGTTCGTTCTTTACGACGGAACCTCAGACCCTGTTTCACATCTTTGATATTTTACTCAGGGGGCGATATCGGTCACCTTAACTGCAGAGTCTTCTCTTCCAGTTTAGGCGACCTCCCCCTAAGGTGGTTTTACGCGCTTCTAGAGGAGTCAGTCTCGAGTTGGCGACAGCTCCGAAACTCATTCGTTAAGAAGTTTCAAGCACACATGGTCATCCCCAAAACTGACGACGACCTAATGTCTATCAGAATGAGGCGGACTGAAAATATTACATAGTTCGCCAAGAGGTTTTGGACCGTTTATAGCCAGGTGGAAGACATCACTGACAAGGTGGCCCTCAAGTATTTCAAACAAGCTCTCCTACCAGGCAACGAGCTCCGAAAAGACTTGGTTTGGTTCCCCGTGGTCACATTGAAAGCACTGATGGCCAGGGTGAACCAATTTGTTGAGCAAGAAGAAGACGAGGCTCAAGCTCGCGAGAGCTTCATCCTCTGGCAAGATGATAGACCCTCCAAAAGGGGTAAAAAATTAGCTCGGAGGAAGGAGGCAGATAGGAGCAAGGCTTCGACGAGTTCGGCAGCGATCTCGGCTCCCGCCTTCGGTGGCGGTAAGAAGTCGAAGCCAGCCATCGCCTCCTACAAGGCTGTAAATGCAATCTTCAAGGTGCCCATCTACAAGCTCCTCGGCAGGATAAAGTCACAACCCTATTTCAAGTGGCCGAACCAATGAAGGGTGACCCATCTACCCGATATCAGAGCAAATTCTGTGCCTATGACAAGCAAAATGGGCACAAAACCGAGGACGCATGGTCCTCAAGTCCGACCTCGAGAAGCTCGTCAGGGACGGGCACTTAAAAGATTTTATCAAGGAGGGCAGAGTCAACCGAGCTCATCAACGCCGACCTGATGATGATCAGGATAGTGACGAGCCAGAAGGCATTATCAACGTCATCCACCTAGCTCCCACCCCAAAGGGGAGCAACCAAGCTCATGCCGAGGCCAAGAGGGCCTCACACTGTAAGCAGGTAATGATAGCCGAGCTAGGACCTGTTGCCAAAAAAGATCGAAAAGAGAGGCCCAAGATTTGGTTCTCAGTTGAAGATCTGGATGGAGTCCAGCTCCCCCGCAACGATCCCCGGATCCTAACCCTAAAATTGAAGAACTTCAAGGTACGGAGAATTCTTGTGGATCCTGGGAGTTCATCAGAGATCCTGTACTTTGATTGCTTCAAGAATTTTGGTCTTAGAGAAGAGGACTTACAGGAAGCCAGTATACCCTAAGGGGAAAGTCTCCCTTGAAGTCTAAATTGGAGGCGCCTCTATGATAGCCGACTTTCTTGTGGTGGATGCACCATCCCCATACAACGCAATTATGGGGCGAACTTGGCTACATAATATGGAAGCAGTGCCCTCCACCCATCACCAAAAACTCAAGTTCCTGTTAGAGAACAGGGACGACCAAGTTGAGGTGATCACGGTTAGGGGTGACCAATAGATGGCCAAGCAGTGCCTGATGGCTGTGGTGCCTAGAGTAACAGAACCGCAGCATGTACACATGGCCGAACTGGAGGCAGAGCTTGAGGACGTTGGCCGATCCCCAGAGCAGAAGAGCATTGAAGATTTGACCGAGGTCAGAATCAATCCCAACGACCCCGAAAGATATTTCTTGCTTGGGAGCCAACTCCCTGAGAGTGAGAAGTCCGAGCTACTAAACTTCTTGTTACAGAACAAGGAAGTTTTCGCTTGAACGCCCTATCAAATGCCTGACATTGATCCCGAGATCATGTGTCACAAGCTGAATGTGGACCCCAAGTAAAAGCCCGTGGTTCAAAAATCTCGCAGAATGGGGATCCCACAAACTGAAACCATGATCAAGGAGGTCGAGAAACTGCTGGAGGCTAAGGCGATCAGGCAAGTCCACTACCCTGACTTGCTGGCTAACAAGGTGGTGGTCAAAGAGAAGAATGGGAAGTGGATGGCCTGCGTCGACTTCACCGACATCAATAAGGCCTACCCGAAGGACAACTTTCCACTCCCAAAGATCGACCAAATGATTGATGCCACCGTAGGGCATGACAGGATGAGTTTCCTTGACGCTTATCGAGGATACCATCAGATTCCAATGCATAAGCCTGACGAAGAAAAGACCACGTTCATAACACCTAGAGGCATCTACTGCTGGAAAGTGATGCCCTTTGGGTTAAAAAATGCGGGGGCAACTTACCAGAGGCTGGTGACCAAGATGTTCCAGGCCCAGCTCAGCAAAACGATGGAGGTGTACATTGACGATATGGTTGTCAAGTCTAAAAGGTCACATGACTTCTTGGCAGACCTTAGTCAGATGTTCGACACCCTTAAGAAGTTTCAGCTCGAATTGAATGCATCTAAGTGTGCGTTCAGTGTCGGCTCTGGTAAATTCCTGGGGAGCCCGGTCACAAGAAGGGGAATTGAAGCCAATCCAGACCAGATCTCGGCTATCCAGACGGTTCAAAGTCCAACAACGGCGAAGCAAGTCCAGAAGCTCACTGGGATGGCAGTTGCGCTCAATCGCTTCATCAGCCGAGCTTCTGACAAGTGCCGACCCTTTTTTCAGCTTTTGAAGAAGAGTTCCAAATTCTAATGGACTACGGAGTGTGATTGAGCTCTGCAGGAATTCAAGACTTATCTAGCTTCACCACCCTTGTTGTCTACACCGAAACAAGGGGAGGTGCTCTATCTGTACTTGGCCATCTCGGATCATGCAGTGAGCTCGGTGCTCTTCAGAGAAGAGGACAGACAACAAAAGTCCATATATTACAAGAGCAAGATCCTCCTTGACGCCGAGACCAGGTACCTGCCACTAGAGAAACTTGGATTAGCACTCGTCAGTGCTTCTCGCAAACTCTCCCACTACTTCCAGACGTACATCATAGTGGTTGTTACAGAACATCCACTTTAGTCCCTTTTCAGAAAGGTAGACTTCTCTGGGAGAATCTCAAAATGGGTCGTCGAGTTAGGGCAGTATGATATCCAGTATCAACCCAGAATGGCGATCAAGGCCTAAGTTTTGATAGATTTCATCGTTGAGTTTGTTTCTTCTAGTTCGGCACCGAGACAGCTCGACACCAAACTGGGGGGCAATGAGGAAGAGGTTACTGAGACAGAACAAGAACAATCTTGGAAGCAGTTCTTCGATTCAGCATGGAAGGTCTACGTCGACGGTGTTAGTTTTATGGTCTCAATACCAAGGGTCTATGATGTAATAAATTGATTAATTTCTTTATTTATCAATACAATCATGTTTTCCTTTCATGAGATGAATGGTGTTTAATCATATACTTGCACATAACCAATACGAATGACATAATGGTCCATGAGATGAACCGGAGTCCACAAGTATACTAGATGTAATACGTGTGTATGAATGAGATCCACATACATGAGACATGTATTACAAATCTTATACTTAAATATCTTCACAACCAGTGATGAGATTGGACATCTCATTTGACAAGGTTGCAACACTTTGATCACTATGAGATTGTGTGATTTGTCTCGATCATCAGAATGTAAGATTCTGGATCATGGTGCTGGTACATTGGATGTATTGAAGGACCATGAGAAGCACCTTATACACACTATCTTTACTTTAAGGTCTGCTCTCATAATTCCCTAGCAATAGGCTCATAATCCTGAGACATTAATGAACTCAAGTTTCTATCTATGCATTTGCTTTGAGTCACCAATGAGTGAGGCCAATTGTAGGTCAACACCTCAGTGATTTGGGTACTTGGTAGTAGAGCTGTGAGAACATTCAATGGTCAAGATGGAATCTATCTTTAATATCCCCTTGTGCCAATTAATGGATTTATCATTGGTAAGTGCGCACCCATTCCAATTAAGAGTTAATTGGATCGGTACCAAATGATCACTATAATTAATTGGGGCTCAAGGATAATAAGATATGGATCTAATTTGGTGGACAGGTCCAATTGATCCATGGATAATGATAGAGGGGCCTACTTGTGGTAATTGGGAAGTTTAGGGTCTTCATTGTAATTTATTCCTAAGACTAGAGTACAATTGCATTTATATAGTGGAGTTATTTGCAATTAACTGTGGGCCCGGATTGCACATGAGATGTGGGGTCACGTGTCCCAGTTAGAGCCAGCTTTCTAAGGAATCCCTAGTGGTCCCCACGCTAGCCCAAGATATTAGAAAGATACTAATTATAGTAGAACTCTAAAAGGAAATAGAAAGTTACTATTTCTATTTGAAGTGAGACTTCTAATAGTGGTAATAGTAAGTTACTAATTATCAATGGAAGTGAGACTTCTATTTTAATTAGTAAAAGAGGAAGTTACTAATCTAATTTGAAGTAAGACTTCTAATTGTGATTTGGTAAGCAACTAATTGTTATGGAAGTAAGACTTCTATTTCAATCAGTAAGAGGAGGTTGCTTAAGTGTTATAAAAGGAGAGAGAGGAAGCTTGGACGTCCCATGCATTGATTCCACCTAGGGATTCACGCCCATCATCATCTTCCTCTCTTGTGCAAGTTGTTGCACATCACTTCCCTCTTCTAGTTTCTCTTCTAGTTTCCTTTAGGGTTTTTCTCTTAGAGATTTCACCATCTTCTTGAGAAAAGAGAATCTGATACGGGTCATAGCGTGGAAGATCAAAAGGTGTTGGAGATTCTGATTTGATTAGTGAAGGTGTTCATCATCAAATAAAGAATTCAAATTCTCCATTAGAGCACAACTAAACTCCAAAGGTATAATCTACATCCTTGTATCTTGTGGATTTTGTGGTTGCATGTTTAGGTGTTGTTTTCTATCTTCTAGATAGTATATATTGCTGTACATGATTTATGAGTTTGAGGGATTACATCCTGGATTGGGTTTGTTGCCTTCTAGATAATTGATCCCTGCATCAAGTGGGTCAAAACGTTTTGAAACCTATCTGAAAGGTCCACCTATTTTCCAACAGACGGATCCTCAACCTCTAAGAGGGCTGGTGCTGGCATAGTCCTCCAATCTCCAGAGGGCCTTGTCATCGAGCAGGCCTTAACACTCGGCTTCAAGGTGTCCAATAACGAAGTCGAATGAAGCACTAATCGCAGGGCTTGGCAGCGCTAAAATCCTGGGGGCACAACAGCTTGTGGTCTTCAGTGATTCACAATTAGTGACGAGCCAGTTGAATGGGGACTACCAATCTCGAGACGAAAGGCTGACAACTTACCTAGCTCACACAAAGAAGCTCTGTTCTCAATTCAAGAAAGTTGAAGTCAAACAGATCGGTGGAGACTCCAATTCGAATGCCGATGCTCTTGTTAACCTAACTTCTGCTGTCGAGGCTTGGAAAAAGAGAACCATCGAGGTAGAGACACTGGAAAAACCAAGTATAGAGCTACAACCGCCTCGGCAAGTTTCGTGCGCTGATCTCGGTCCAAACTGGATGGACCCAATCATGACCTACCTCAAGAATGATCAACTTTCTGAAGATAAAAATGAGGCTCACAAAATCAGGCTGAAAACAGCTCAGTTTTGGTTGTCTCCGGATGGCAAGCTCTACAGGAAGTCCTACACCGGCCCTTACCTCTAGTACGTTCACCCAAGCAAAGTGGAAGACTTCCTCTATGAAATTCATGAAGGGATCTGTAGAAGCCACATCGGAGGTCGGTCACTGGCATGCCGAGCCATCAGCCAAGGTTACTGGTGACCTTACATGCAGAAGGACACCCAGCTCTATGCCAAAAGTGCCAAAAGTTCTCGTATTCTCTTTACCAGCCCAGCGCAGGACCTGAGCCCACTCTCTAGCCTATTGCCCTTTGCTTAGTGGGGCTTGGACATCGTGGGACCGCTTGGCCGAACTCCAGGGAATAAGAAGTGGCTAATAGTAGCTGTCGATTATTTCACCAAGTGGATAGAAGCCGAGGCATTATCTTCCATCACCGAGCAGGAAACGAAGAACTTCGTGTGGAAGAATATCATCATAAGATTTTGAGTCCCCCGAGCTTTGGTCTCGGATAACTGGACCCAGTTCGACTCCAATTTCTTCAGAAACTTCTGCCACTGAGCTTGGCATCATGAACTACTATTCCACTCCAGCCTATCCACAAAGCAACGATTAGGCTGAAATTTCCAACAAAGTGGTACTCGATGGGATCAAGAAAAGACTTGACTGAGCCAAAAGAAGATGGGCGGAAGAGCTCCCAAGTGTCCTCTTGGCGTATCGAACTACCCCAAGGCGATCCACTTCGGCAACACCTTTCTCCTTGGCCTATGGAATGGAGGCCGTGATCCCTCTAAAAATCGGTCTTCCAACCCTGAGGTTGGAACTCTTTGATCATGGCAAGAACGATGTGAATCTGGCCTGAGAACTTGACCTGGCTGAGGAACGAAGAGATGCAGTAACTATCCGTCTGGCTTCTTGCGAGCAGCAGTTGGACAGGGGATACAACCAAAGAGTCAAAGAGAGGAAGTTTTCGGTTGGAGAACTCGCCTTGAAGAAGACACTTCCTGCAGATAAGAATCTCAATGAAGGCAAACTGTCTCCGAACTGGCAGGGGCCATTCAAGGTGACGTCAACTGCCAAGCAATCAGCATACAGGCTTGAGGACATGGATGGTAAAGAGTTATAACGACCATGGAATGCGACGCACCTCAAGAAATATTACTTCTAAATTGTAATCTATTTACGGAATCAATAAAAGTATATTCTTGTGGAAGGATGTGTCGATATACGCCATGTTACAGAACTTGGCAGCTATCTCAGTTCGATTATGGAACCAACTACACGAAACGCCAAGTTACAGAACTCGGCAACTATCTACCCAACCGCTGCGGAGCATTAGGGAAATGAAGGAAAAGCCTTAAATGGTTAAGGCGCGCCAAGTTAAGTGGACTCGGTGTCTACCTCGATGTTCGAAAATGCGTATGGTTGCAGAACCAAGTATTCTACCACCGAGAAAAAGACCTTGTATTCATTTTGAGTGAAAGAACTTGATCCAATTTGCTCTCGTTCAGCTCTGTTGGTGAACTAAGCTACGAAACAGACAAATTTGGTATTTGGATACAAACTCCTCGAGTTAGAGAATTTGAGGTTGTATAAGATTCCGGTTATTGAACTGAATTGCTCGTTCCAGTTGTTGAGCTGAGCTTAGCATTTGTTCCGGTTATTGAACCGAACTCAATGACTTGAAGTTTCTTGAGTTAAAAGAACTTAAGAGTAACGAGTTCTGGTTATTGAACCGAACTCAGTTACTAGGTTCCGGTTATTGAACTGAACTCAATTACTTAAGCAAATTTAGAAGAAAGCATGTAGAGAACTCGGTTAAAGAACTAAAGGCAAACACATGAGAAAGATGAGAGAGGAAAATGAAATTTTATTCACAAAAGGAGTACAAGGTTTATAGAAGGTCATTACAAAAAAGAAAGAAAAAAGGAAAAAAATACATAGAAGACTTTTATTCAGCGTCGGCCTCAGGACGTGCAGCTCCGGTCGAGGGGGCTTCGAGAGCAGTCAGAACAACTTCAGGAACCTCGGGGGAAGGAATGAAACTCGGTTTGGGCTTCGGCCTTGGGAACTTCACCGGATTTTTATAAGCTAGGTGGTCTTTGGAGACCTTAGCGGCCTTCAATCCTCCCAGCCAACTGAGTTCCCACACTTTATCACTCACATCGAGGACCTGGGCCAAGTACTGCTACGTTGCCGCATCCACCTCGTCTTGGAAGGCGGCTTCGGTCTCGGCCTGGCCTGAGGTTTCAAGTTCGTCCTTTTTCTCCAGGGTGGCTTCGAGCTCAGCCTTATACCTTTCCAATGTGGCTTCGAGCTCGGTCATCTTCTTCCCTTTAGTCTCAGCCTCACCCATCAGTTCGTGGGTCTCGGCCTTCAACTTGCAGATCTCGGCCGCCGCCGTATCGAGCTTAGCTACGAGGCCAGAGTTCTTGTCCACCTCCTCCCTCAGCTCCTGGCCGTTTGCCTCCAGGGCCGTCTCGAGCTCCTTTTTCTCTGCTTCCAGCCTCGGGACCCTAGAGACGTTCTGGAGAGACCTGTCCAGAACGACCTGGACCTTCTGCACGATCTGAAAAGGAAAGAGTGTCAGAAAGGAACCGAGATCAAACACTTTGAAGATTTATGGAAAAATAAACTTACCGAGAAGGCCGACTGCAGAGAGGATATCAGTAGTGCCATGTCGTCGCATCCCTGTGCCTCTACATGTCAGGTGGCAGGGCGCACGCATTAGCAAGCGCGGCGATGACAAGCGGACTAATAGAGATGCGGTCCTCTACTGTCAATGGCCTACCGGGCCCAAGCTGGAGCTTCGGCTTCCATGGAGCCGGCCCAGTAGGCCGAGGTGCCGCAGTCGGGCCAGAACCCTACTTAGATGAGCCTTAGATCCTGGGCCTTTTCTCTGGACGACCCTCCTCCTGCGAAGTCTCGACTTGATGCTGTTGAGTCTCCACGCTTGCGCGTGGAACATGGGTGAGGGCAGAAGTCGGGGCCTCATTGACAACAGGTGCCAAGGAGGTCGAGGGGTTCGAAGGGGCTTGAGTTCGGCCTCCGAATAACTGGGCCCCCAAATCCTTCACCTTCACGGGAGGTCGGCTCTGCGTCATCTCTTCTCTTTCTTCTTCTGATCTGGGAGAAGTGTATGATTCGATGACTTGCTCAAGGTAGGCTGCCTCTGAGTCGGAAGGTGGAGCAGAGGCATCAGCACCCAAAGTTGCTCGGTGCTTGACGTCGGTCAATGCTAGCACCGGCTCCCCCTTCTCCGAAGTCTGGCCGGTCCTCTTAATGAATGAGTGATATCTCAGCTAGTACCCTAGGAGGTCCCAGGCAGCTCGCCTGTGATGACCTTGGTAGCTGCGCATAGATCTGAGCCAGACGTCGTTTCTTTTCCAACCGGCTCGGTTGAACTCCTGCTTCCTCTAGCGAATGTCTAAAAAGACAAAAGAAATATTTTAGCTCAGCAAAACAATAAAAAAAAAAAAGAATAAGAACTCCAATATGGTCGGTATTTACTTGGAGGAATCTCGAAGCGACGGGGGACCCGATATATCTTTGTTGCCTTGGGATCGGTCACTCTAAACTCCCAGTTGCCAGAGACGAACAGACGATCGTCCTCGGCATGCCTGTTAGAGTCCTCCAGATCATTGACAGAGGGCTCCCGTCTCGGCTTTCCCCGGAGATAATAGCTGTTATCACTCCCTATGGACTTGCACAAGTCATAGACATCCTCGGTGTCCATGACACCGAGAATCTTGTTGAGCTCGGCGACACCCATTATTATTTTGAAACTATTGGGCATTAATTGACAAGGACAAAGGTTCCACTTCCGAAGACAGATCCTCAGAAATAGGTGAAGGGGGAATCTAATCCCGCCTTCGACTATTGTAACTAGAGGGAATGGCATCCAGCCGTTGCGGAAGGTACGGCCTTCAAAGGCATCTTCTGGGTCATCTAACCTAACCAGAACGTCGTCTGGTATCCCATACATGGCCCTAAACTCAACTAAGGCCTCTGGAGTATCTAACCAGTGCCTGTAAATCCCCATCCCTAAGTCTAAAGAAACTAGGAGAACAAAGACTGAAAGAAAAGGGGGGAGAAACCCTAAGCGAAGCTAGGAGAAGGAGACCTAAAGAAGTCAGAAAACAAAAAGATAGGGCAATGAGAGACTTACGACGACGGAGTCAAACCCTAAAGATGCCAGACTTAGATCGGGAAAGCTTGACGACGACGGATTTTCTCTCTACAAGACTCTTCTAAATGGATGCCAAAGTAACAAAACGAAGAAGAAGAAGCGCCTCTATATATAACGAGAAAAGGGCGCCCTCTTCGAAAGACGCACGTGCGAGGTGTCACCTCGAGTACTCCACGCGTCTCTTCGAAGTGGTTCGATAGCCAATCAAGCAGTGACACGTAGTGCCGCCGGTGCATCTTTTGCATCTGTCGAGGCGAACTATTAATTACCTTGGGCAGGAGAAGTGATAGCGGCGTGCTGTCAATTATCTCGGGCAGAGGAAGCGACACTTAGATGTCAACAACCGACACCAAGATGAAATGCAAACTAAAATACTCGAAAGGGCCCTCCGGTCATAATACTTAGCTCCCGACCTCAAAGAGTTGAGGAACTCTAAAAGATCAGGAGCTAGGGGGCAATTATGTGGGACATTTTCCTAATAGCGAGATTATGCTAGTCTCGGTAACAGTACCAGCTTGGCTTATCTCGATCTCGGTTTGCAACTCGGCGATAGTGACAAGATACATCCAGCTTGGTAACAGTGCCAGCTAACACCGAGCTTGAGCTAGCTTCAGTAAAAGTACCAGCTAGACTTGCTTTGGTCTCGGTATAAGGCACCACAGCAACACTGCCAGGATGCGCCCATACCTGGTCTCAGTATAAGGCACCTCAGCAACACTGCCAGGATGCGCCCATACCTGGTCTCGGTATCATCTTCAGCCCGGTTTGATCAACTGAGATAAGTACTGAGTCATAATTGTATTCCTATAAAACTACGGCTACGTTACAGAACGTACTGATAGATTAGATGGGAGTCGGATATCGATAAGGGGTTGTCCTTATGTAACGATCACATCCGCAATAATACAAGAAGTCAAGGCATGATCTGATGGGACGATACCTCCATAAGACCCCGTCCCGAGTGTTATCGATTAGTGTTATTAAGGTGTGTTTTAGTTCTAAGTGTGATTAGTGAATTTTGGTTAAGTTGGGAATATTATAGATTTTGATATAGATTTGGAAAATTTTGATTGCTTTGTGATTAGTGGGGCCCTTTGGGGGTTCCTTTTTAGGACCTTGCATGTGCTTGGGGATTTATCGGAGATTCTTGCATTCATTGTTTTAATCCCATTTTATTTTTATTATTACTCCCTACAACTTTTATGTTGATCCTGTGCCCGTTCGAGACCCCAAAACCCGACTTTCCTAGCATTGAGGGCAAAACAGTCTTTTTACACTAAATCTGTACCCAAAATTTGATATCCCCGAAACCTGCGAAAGATATACTTTTTGGAAACTAGATATTTCGACGATCACTTTTCTCTTCTTCGTCGAATTCATTAGAAGCCCTGAAAGCCATGATTTCAGCCCAATTAGATTATTAGTAGTGGAGCCCACTCCCCATTTGCTTATAAGGGAACTCTTCTTCTTCATTTTCCTTTTCTAGCTCAAACCTTAATCACGCAAACTAGGGTTTTCCCTTTTCTCTCTTTTCTTGCTTTCCATCTTTTAATCCACTACCAAACCTTTGCTTTTGGGATAATGCTTGTCATCATCTTCTTCCTCATCACCATAGCTCTCCATTGATATCCTTTTTAGAAAAAACTCCTCATTCCAAGACTCTCTTTGAGCTCACCTTGTCCATTTGGAGAACCTACAAGTAAGCAATCCTCCCCATCTCTTAGATTTGTGTTTCTTTGACCTTGATGAAGCTCCATTTTCATTATTGAAACCTTTTCCTCTCCGTTCCATGTTTTGACTCTTTTAGGGTTTGTATTGGGGGATTTTTGTTCATAGGTTAGATTCTTTGCTTGGAGGAGTGTTAAGCTTGATTTGCTTGATTAGCTTAGACCCAAAGCAAGTGGATGATTTGATTTTTAAAAGCTTTCAATGGTTTTGGTATTTCACTCATGCCTATTTATTGCATTGATTTGAAATAAATGTTCATGATAGAGCATTGATAGTGCATTTATGTCATCGAAATGTATTGGTGCATGGCATTTAATTTCCTCTTGTTTTATCCCAAATGTTCTCTTATGTGTAATGGTTTCCTTCCTTCTTTCTTTATATTGGATGTGATGTTGATGGAGGAGAATGGAATGGATATTGTAAGAGATTTGATGTTGTTTTGAATGAAGTTTTGGACTCCTCATTGGATGTATAAAAGAGGCTAGAAAGAGGTTGTAGAAGGAAGAGATAGAGAGGAGCTGAACTCCATTGTATTGAGAAGAACCGTTCATATGATTTGACATCCGTTTGAGAAAGAAACCACGTCACGAAGATTTCATTTGAAGTTGTAAAAATCCAAAGGTGTATAAGAAGCTCGGAATGTCCCCAAACTCAAAGAGTACCATGTGGTCATTAAATCGACATACGGGACCCCTGTTCACCTTAAACAAATCTGGAACCTCGGTACTTGTCTTGAGATTTTGAAAGTTCATTTGTATTTCATTATTTCCCGAACTTCTTATGTATTCTCAAAAATGTTGAAATTGCAATTGTATCATTTTGCTAGCCCCGATAAGCACGCCCGAATTGATATGACAATTGTGCCTTTGAGCACCTCATCCCGTTTATTTATGTACCTGCACTTGATGTATTTTATACATGTTTTAATCTTGTCATTTGACCTATGAGTTGGCACCACTAAGCTTGGATAACCCAGTTGGTCTGATCCACCGAGTTGGAGATCCCCCTCTTGTCCCGCTAGCTGCTGGTCTTGTCCCGATACCCCGGATTGCTACCGTGGTTCCCGATGCTCGGCTCGCTACTGTGGTCATGTATAGCATATGTATATGTATTTACAAGATCCACTGTTTCTCCTCACCTCGAGTGACTGAGATCAGTGCCTAGTTATTGCTCTGTCACTTTAGTGATAGTGGACTTAGCTTCGTGTGGTTGCCATCTTGCTTGTTTCCCGATTTCCTTGGATACCCATACAAGTTTTACACTATGCTTACTTTTTCATAAATGATTTGATTCTTTTATGAAGATATTGTTCGAACAGGTTTAAATGCTTTTAAAGGTAAATGTATTTATTATTGAATTATTATGTCCTTTCACCCATTTGCCAAACTGTCATGTTTGACCCACTCTTTGGTACTCAGGTCCGGATATTGCCTACCCTCAGGCGGAGCTTGAGGATGCGGTCGGTGAACCGCAACGCCTAGTTGAGTGGCATGATGATGATGTCGTTTAGACATTTGACTGCTTGGGAGACGGAACATTTTGGAAACGTTTAACCATTCTTTTGGGGATTGATATTTTGTTTATATTGGCCTCTGTTGGCCTTTATTTTTTGGAATGTAATTAAATGATCTTGTGTACAACTTTAACTTACTTTTGGGAAACATGTTAATGATCATTGCTCATTCTGATATAGTATTATACTTGTGTTATTGTCTTTATGACTAGAGATAGTTTGAATGTTTGATTTGCTACACGCTTCCGCACTTAATAGAAATGTTCATATATGGTTGTGATATCCTCACCGTGGACACCTGTGGGAAATTAAATAGATGTGGCCAATTTACACTAGTCACCTAACATCTCATACACCAATATCATCAATTAGTCCCGATCTCGAATTAGGACCTCGGTGACCCAGTCCGGGGTCGCGACAGACTGGTATTAGAGCGAGACGTGTTTCAAGCAATTAAAAAAAACTGGAAATCCTAAGGACGTGGCGAGGATTCGTTAGACTCTTCTTTAGCTAGTATCGTGTGAGCACTGTGACCCTTTAATTGATTATTATGTGCCAACAACTTGTTTTGCAACATCATGCCACCTCGTAAGAGACCGATAAACGAAAACTCCTCCGCAAGTAATAGTGATCACACAGGGCCAGTTGAGGAGGATATAGTTGGTAACAACATGCCAAATCAATTCCAACAGATGATGCAGGTAATGCTTGATCAACAACGTCAGGCCAATGAGAACCAAGCTAGATTGCAAGAACAGATGCTTAAGAAAGATGAGGATCATGCTAGGGAATTGGCAGAGATGCAAAGGCAACTGTTAGAGGTGTTACAGAGAAGGCCCGAACCGGTTCAACCCCAACCCGCTATTGTCATCAATCAGAGGCAACATGACCCAAACGCTTTGTTTGAACAGTTTCGGAAGAGAGCTCCATAGGAATTCCTAGGCATAGAGGATCCATTAGCTGCAGATGATTGGCTAGAGCATATCGAGAACATCTTTTAGATCTTCCAATGCACCGGAGGGGACAGAGTGAAACTTGCATCATCTCTCTTTATTGGCGCAGCAGACATTTGGTGGAAGACAGTTAGAGATGAATACCGGACTATGGTAGATGCAGTGGCTTGGGCAAATCTCAAAAGGCAGTTTCATGATAAATATGTACCCACCCACATCAAGAGATAGAAAGCAGTGGAATTCCAGCAGCTTGTGCAAAGGAACATGACATTCCTCGAATACCTCACTAAGTTCGAGAGATTGTCTACATATGCTCTGGAATTGGTGGATACGGTGGAGAAAAAATTATAAAGTTCCTAGAGGGACTTAACCCTTTCATTGAGAGAGATGCTATGGGAGTAGTACCACCTGTCACTTTCAAAGAAGCTGTCAAGAGGGCCTGTAAGTTTGAGAACTTTCACAACAAGATCCTTAGAGTTCAAGGGAAAGGACAAGCTCCTCAGCAGAATTACCAGCAGAAGAATCAACAGAACAAGAGACAGGACATAACAGAATGCCCAGAATCCATTGGTTTGCACCCACTATGGGAAGAACCATGAGAGTGCACAGTGCCGCACACTCACAGGGGCATGTTTCATATGTGGTTCCATGAACCATCAGATGAGAGGCTGTCCAAGGCAGAATAGACAGAACTAGTAGCAGCAAGGGGCACAACGTCCAACACCACCACAGAATGCAATAGTTTTCCAGAATTAGGCAAGGCCACTCCAGCAACAGTATAGACCACAGCAGCAACAACAACAGGTTCGTCAGCAGGGACAGAACCAAAATCAGCGTGCACCGCAACAGAATAGAAATGTCCAACAAGACAGGCCACAACAGGCTCAGAATAGGCCACAACATCGAGGGTAAACTTATGTGGTTAATAGAGCTGATGCAGAGGCAGCAGGTGATGTCGTGGAAGGTACACTCCTTGTTTGTGGGATTAAAGCTAAGATTTTGTTTGACCCTGGCTCTACACACTTGTTTTTATCTCATGCATTTTCTAAGTTGATTGATGTGCATGATAGAGAACTTGAGTTCATTTTGACTGTGGCAACCCCAGTAGGTAAACAAGTTATTTGTAGAACCTTTTACCCTAGTTGCGCAGTCTAGATAGGAGAAGTGGTTTTAACCGCATATTTCATTTTATTGGAGATGTATGATTATGATGTCATCCTAGGGATGGATTGGCTAGCAGGGTACCATGCCACAATGGATTGTTTCCATAAGACCCTTGCTTTCAAGTTAGATGAGACTCCAGCAGGGGTGTTGTTTCAGGGAGAGAGGAAAAATCCTAGTACAGGGTTTGTCTCAGCATTGAAGGCTGACAAACTATTGAAAAGTGGATGTGAAGTGTATTTGGCGTTTATCACGGAGGATAAACGGTCCCAAGGGGTGGAGGAGATCCCAATTGTTTGGGAATTCTCGGATGTTTTTCCGGAGGATATTCCAGGTTTACCACCCATTAGAGAGATTGACTTCACTATCGAGTTGTTACCAGGAACCGCTCCGATATCTATTGCACCATATAGAATGGCTCCGGCAGAGTTAGGAGAATTGAAGACTCAATTGCAAGAATTATTGGACAAAGGTTTTGTGAGACCGAGTATTTCACCATGGGGAGCTCCAGTCTTATTTGTCAAGAAGAAAGATGGTTCCATGAAAGATGGTTCCATGAGAATGTGCATTGATTACCGAAGATTGAATTAAGTGACCATCAAGATCAAATACCCATTGCCAAGGATAGATGAATTGTTTGATCAACTACAAGGTGCTTCATACTTTTCGAAGATTGACTTGAGATCCGATTACCATCAGCTTAGAGTCAGAGAATCAGATGTGTTGAAAACAGTTTTTCGGACAAGATATGGCCACTATGAGTTTCTAGTGATGCCATTTGGGTTGACCTTGATGAACAAGATATTTGCAGAGTATCTAGATCAGTTTGTGGTAGTATTCATTGATGATATTTTGGTGTACTCCAAGACCAAAGAAGAGCATGAAGAGCACTTGAGGATAGCACTGCAACTTCTAAGAGAGAATCAACTGTATGTGAAGCTCAATATGTGTGAATTTTGGTTGGAGCATTTTTGGGGCACATCATCTCCAAGGAAGGATTATCAATAGATCCGTCCAAGATTGAAGCAGTTATGAGTTGGGAAAGACCGAAGAATGTGACGGAAATTCAAAGTTTTCTAGGATTGGTAGGATATTACCGGAGGTTTGTGCAGGGATTTTCGTCAATTGTGTCACCATTGACGAAGTTGACAAGGAAGAATGTACCATATGTGTTGACAGATCAATGCGAAGATAGTTTCCAAGAGTTGAAAAAGAGACTGACTACAGCACCAGTCTTTACTTTACCATCCGGAAGCGACGGTTTCACCATTTTTCCCGATGCTTCGAATGTTGGACTTGGTTGCGTGTTGATGCTAGAGGGAAAAGTTGTTGCATATGGATCCTGGCAGTTGAAAGATCACGAGAAGAACTATGCCACCCATGATCTTGAGTTCGCAGCAGTTGTTTTTGCGTTGAAAATGTGGAGACATTACCTCTATGGAGAGAAGTTCAAAGTCCACTCCGATCATTGCAGCTTACAGTACTTGTTTTCTCAGAAGGAATTGAACATGAGGCAGAAAAGATGGATGGAGTATATCAATGACTACGATTTTCCAATCAAGTACCACCCGGGGAAAGCTAATGTAGTTGCCGATGCCTTTGTTGACACCAAAAATGTTGCTTTGCCTCTCCAACATCAAGAACCGCATGACGCTGCATCCTACTACAAACAGGCAATGCCGCTTCAAGAATCAAATCTTATCAGAATTACATGAAAACTGATAGATCCTTCAAGACAGCCAAAAGAGGAGTTCAGATGAAGTTTCGGGCCATTCCGACATCATTTGGCCTAACTTCACTCCTCCGGCAACCAAACAACGCTCCTGGCAGCGACGACGTCGAAGAGATCAAAACTCCGATCTGAGCCTATGGATTGTCTCAAAATACCTCCAAAAGGCTCCACGTCAAATTTCAGGTCATTCCGACAACGTTTGATCCGACTTCGACGCTCCGAAAGAAAATCAAGCCTCTCGGCAGCGAAAACCACCGGGACCATTACTCATCAAACGGAGCACATGGGCGACTTCGACATGCTTCAAAAGGACTGCACGTCAAATTTCAGGTCATTCCGATAACGTTTGGCCCGACTTTGATGCTCCGAAAGAAAATTAAGGCTACCGGTGGCGGAGCACCCCGGGACCATGACATCCAAATCAGAGCCAATGGATCATCTCAAATTGACTCCAATAGGCTCCCAGTCAAATTTTAGGCCAATCGAACATCGGTTGACCACACATCAAAGCGCGACATCTCCCTCGCGGCGAAATCAAGCCTAGCAGTGACGGGACCCCAAACGGCTTCAAAACTCAAACAAATGCCCATGGTTGGTCCTATCTACTGCTCAGGAAGCTCCACGTCAAATTTCAAGTCATTCCGGCATCGTTTGACCTAGTTTCAACTCTTGACAAAAATCAGCAACTCTGCGTGGGCGGCAAAGTCTTCGGCTTCACCAAAGAATAAGAAACTTTGCGCCTGATTTTGCATAACTTCTCGTTGGGTTTTCTCCAGGAGAACCAAGTCAAAAAATGAGGGAAAATGTCAAGAAAATACAGGAGAAAAAAGAATAAAACAAGCTCGAAAAACGACCGACAAAACGGCGACCAAAGGGGAAAATCCCCCCATGGTCACCGGATTTCCGCCGCAGGGCCCCGTTTTCCGATTCTTTCCGCATTCCGAGAGTTTCAGCCCCTGTGATTTCCTTAAAATCTGATTTTTGATGCTCGGAAACGATTGATCTTCGTCAACATCACGAATCCGCCGTCAAGAGCATAAAATCGTCACCGATCGCTCCAAGATCGCCAACCGGCCGACCAAGAAAGTGCACTTTCTGTCCGATCGATTGAGAAATTGACAAGACAGATGTCACTAGCCCACTGGTATTAACTAATGTCTAAAGTTGCGTGATCATCCGACATGAAGATCCATCGTCGATAATCACAAGAAGAATTCCAAAAGACGCGGCACGGCTCGCGACTCTTCAACTCCTCGGCGACCACGTAATGATGTTAATTGACCCAACTAAATGCGGTCATTAACTCATTATTTTGGACGGCCCAATCAGAAGCAAGGAAATGGGAGTTACAAGTCCAAATCATCATGACATTAAAGTTATGAAACTCCTCTCATCATGGAGATTAAAGGCGATTAAATGCCCATTATCTCCACCGGCCAATCAGAAGTCAAGAAAAAGGAGTTACAAAACAAAGGATTTAAAACTTGTAACTCCTCCCATTATGTGGTTTTAATACATTAAAGCCCATAAAGTCACGTAAAGGCTACCAAATGCCTATAAAAGGAGGTGACCTCAAGAAGCCGGGACACACGGAGAATCCCGAAATTCCGAACTCAAGATCCAGAAGCCCTGCTACTCTGAAGAAACTCTGCTGCAACAAACACCCAAAGGTGATCAAAGCCCCCTTGGGCCCCCCCCCTTCCTCTAAGAAAAAAGCCTTCTCTTCTCCTATTCAACATGGCCAAGACATAGCTCTTCATCCCGTCTCTTCGTTTTTCATTGGGTATAGGACATTCCCTTGGTCCTTATCCTCTAAAAAACTGAAGTCCAAGCCAAGCCAAAGAATCAAAGCATCAAGCGTTGTCATCTGAAGGACGATGGCGAAGTCCATACATGACTTGCGACCGTTGATCTGAACTGGTCCCCACAATCTCCTGAGAAGTCAGATTCCCTTTCTTACTTCTCTGTTGTACTTTGTATTTTCTGTAAGAGACAAAAAAAATCACAATTCGTGTCTTGCATTTTGATAAGATTTGTAAATCGCCTTTCACGGTACAAAATCGCATTTTACGGCAAACAAAATCGCCTTTCACGGCAAACAAAATCGCCTCTCACGACATTCAAAAAACCGTCTCTTTTTTTAAATATTTGTGCAATGGAAAGTTAGAAAAAGGTTAATTTCCTTTCTACTTGCGAAGGTGGATCTCCGGATCACCACTTCTAAACTCCAAGTAGAATAGAAAATCTGGCATACCCGTACAAAAATATAGATGCCCTTCTTTTCTCCCCCTTTCTTCCCTCCATTCGATTCCTCTCGGTGACCTCGGGGGACGAATGGTAGAGGAAAGAAGAAAAAATCGGGTCCATCAAGCTTGCATACCTGTGGGACCAGTTCATTAGAGAACGTGATGCTTAAATTCTTAGGCTCCTTTCTAGTTGGTGGCCTATGTTGGATCTTGCATCCAAAAAAAATAAAAAAATGAGATGGGATTTTTGGAAAATTTCTACCTTTGAACTTATTTCCGTTCTTTCTCATTTCCAAAAAATTTCAAAAAAAAAATTTGATTTCTTTTTTTTTTTGCATTCAATTTTGAGAAACTTTGATCCCTCCTCTTTGAACTTGATAGCTCACAGAAATGTTCGCAGCTATTGTTCTTATCGGGGAATGGGCCATCTTTTCTCTTTGATGAGTCCGATAAGGATTTCACAAAAAAAAACTCTTCAAAAAGAATTCTTCAAAAAAAAAAAAAACTCCTTCAAAAAAAATCTTCTTTTTTGGAATCAAATTTGAGAAAGTTTGGTCCCCTCCTTTCCGGATTTAGTGCTCGCAGAAATGTTTGAGCCCTTATTCGGATTGGAACACCGTTCGTTCTCTTTGATGAATCCATAAAAAAAAATAAAAAGACTTTTCAAAACCCACTAAGGTTACACCAATTGCGTTCTTTGACCAAAGTGGATCTAAGAAAAGCCTTGTCCAGAGTGTGGAGACAGTTAGACTATTCGAGGCAAGGGTCCTCCAAACGGGTTCATTAAGTAATCCTACCCTTACCTGGGGGCTGATCTATCTACTAAGATTTCATAAGACCGAATTGAAAACCTTTGTGGGCCTTTAAAAAAAACAAATTTTTTTAAAAAAAAATAAAACTTTAAAAATCGTCATCTTTGGGTTTACATCTGAGAAATCTTGGTCCCCTCCTTTTCGGGTTTAGCGCTCGCAGAAATGTTTGAGCCCTTATTCGGATTGGAACGCCATTTGCTCTTTTTTATGAACCCAAATTTGACCTTTCAAAAAGTCCCATCTCGTGTCCATTCCAAGGATGCGATTTGCAACATTTGTGCCTAGCGATGCTAGTACGCCCTTCCGGGTCTACTGTATTCGCGACCGACACATTGTATCTCCAACCTTATATCATCTTACCTCGAGTGAGCCTCGTTTCTCGGTAATTTGAATTAAGGTCCACAATTGCTTCTAGCAGTCACCTGAATGCTGGCTCTGAACCTCCTGTACTTGCATTCAGAACAATTGTATCCTCTATGGCTTTTTGCCTTCTTCACCTCGCTTGGACTAGGCCTTGTTCCCCTGAGCGATTTGAAAAGACAAAACTATAGCTCTTTCCCATTTATGATCACTATATTCTTATGATTACTAATGGACGTGGTCTTGTTTCAGAAGTTTTCCAAAACTAACAATGGCAGCTTCGTTAACCATCACTTTTGATGAGAACAAGTACCAGCTCATGCACCAGGAGAAGCAGAACAAGCGCATTCATAAGCGCCCTGCCAGCTGCTGAAGCGTCACCTCCCTCAGCAAATCTCAGAACACCGGGTCAACCTCTACTTCTCGGACTATCATCTTCGGGTCGCTGAGACCATTCCCACTTCCCGTAGAGGAAACTGCACCTGCTAAGGAGCAGAAGACCGCCCCGTAACGTGTCACCGCCATGACACCAAGGGCGAACACAGAGAAACCTGAAGCCTGTGGCAACCCCACGAAGCCTCAACCCGCAGAGAACCAGGTCTACCCTAAGACTTGGTCCCCAAGACCTTCGCCAAAACAAAGGAGGTCTCGAGCATCTACAAGGCCAGCATACCTGCCCCCTCTCAAAGAAAACCGGTTCTATCCTCTTGCATACATGAAGGAGGAGAAACCAGCCTCTTGCCTGACAAAGAAGGCAACCCATCATGAGTCGGCTTGCTCCTACAAGCCAAAAATCAAATCATACATCACCAGGCCTCTGCAAGAACCTGCTAAGGCCTGCACTCCTGCAGTTCGACCCTTTATCTCAACAGGGGCTGAACTTGCAAAATTCAAAGCTTCGCTACAACAGTCGAAGGACCGGGTCAAAATGCTGTCTATGCCCAGCTTCAAAGAAGACAGGCTCGGCTGCTGCGCTCGAGGGAGTACATCCTTCATTACCGAAGCCCAGCCAGAGCTGACAGAAGCTCAAATTTCTCGTCGCATACGTGGCCGCATGTCGTATCGACAAAAGAGACTAGATAAGCAAATGACTCAGCATCCTATTCTCCAAGTCTCCCGAAAATGGGTCGAAATAGAAAGACCCGATCAAATCGTTGCTGTCCATATGGTTGCCAAAACCAGAAGACGCCAGAAGTCAGCAACTAAACTTCATGTCCGGCGACCGGTGACTCGCAGCGTCTCCCGGACACGAAGACGCCTAGAAGAATCTTCTACTCCTTCAAGCCAAGGACAACGGAGTAACCCTTCTTCAGGCTCTTCAAGAATGAGCCCTAGCTCAGTCACCAGGACGATCTTTTCGTTCGAATAACGGAGGATGAACGTCTTGGCTACAAACTCTGAGCAACCTCGCAATCCACCTCCTGATGAAACAACCGCACGCATCCAACAATTGGAGCAAGGTCAGCAGAGGATTGAGGCTCTGATGGAAAATCTTCTTCTCACTTTGCAGCGTCAAGAAAACAACCAACCTCCTCCAGATAACGAGGAGAATGCAGAAAATGGTGAGTCAAGCGCCCTTACCAAAAAGGACGTTGACGATATCCTCGCCAAAGCAAAGGAGGAGGATACACTGAAAGAGCATGGGATCAAGCCACCATATCCCTTGTGGATTGACTCGGTCCCGTTCCCTGCAAAATTCAAACAAACTACTCTCCAAACATATACGGGGAAAGGTTTAGCTAGACAGCACGTCATCCACTTCAAAATACTGACGGGAGCTATCGCAGATCAAGATGCCCTTAAGATCCGTCTCTTTGCAAGTACTCTAAAAGGTACGACCTTTGATTGGTATTCCACTTTGCCAGAGGACTCCATCCAAAATTGGGCCATGCTAGAGACACGCTTCCTGACCCACTTTAAAGGTGAGGATTATCCTGTTACTATGGCACAACTCTGTAGCTTAAAACAGGGAGAGAATGAGTCAACATACGACTTCATTCACAAGTGGAAGGCAATGACATACAAGTGCTCAGATGTGTTTCCAAAAGAGTCGCTCGTCGACATCTGCCGTAACAACATGAGAGCGAGGACCCGCTCCATGATTATCGGCAAGAAATCCAAGAACCTGGGAGAACACCTAGAAGCTTCCTTGGAGGCTGAAACGGTGATCAAAGACCTCAACAGTCAGCAGTCATCGAAGAAAGAGCTGGCTAACATTACGACCTCAAAGCCAAAGGAAGAGGAGGTTCTTAATGTGCAAACCAAGCCAGCTCCTCAGCAGCCAAAGAAAGTTGAAAATAAAGCTGCAGGTAAGAAACCTGAACTCTCTGATGCCTTCAGGGAACGAGTATAAAAAAAATACCCGTTCGATGAAGATGTCGAAGAAATCTTTGAGGCTCTCGTAGCAAATGGTAAACTCACCTTACCTGAGCCCAAAAGACCGGGAGATGTTGGCAAAACCAACGATCCACAGTATTGTCCCTACCACCAGATGATCTCGCATCCTCTCAATCAATGTTTTGTTGTGAGAAAGAAGATCAACGAGATGTGGAAAAACGGAGTCATTACCTTTGATAAAAACTATGGGTCTGCCTCCGTCAACATGGTGTGGTATGGACAAACTTCAAAATCACCAAAGGAGAAGACCACTACTTCCTTTAAGGTGATAAAAATGACCCAAGCGTCCCAAGAGTTGGTCCCTTATCCAACACCTGATGGACAACCTATATGGGTACATCCCGATCTCCTAGAAGATGAAAATTGGGAGATCGTCAAAACAAAACCTACCGCTCGACAGCGAAAGCAAACCAAGAGACAACTCCGCAAGCTCAAGTAGCAGGAGAAGGCTCAACCAAAGCAAGAAGTCCTTGAAAAGGCAGAGACCTCTTCCACTGCTTCGCTGGGGGCAACGGAAGAATCCAAGGTTTCAAAGGTGGAAAGAAAATTCACCCTTGGTGATTTCATGCCGCATCAATTCAGAAATGAAACTGCGTAGGGGGCATCATACTCTTGTAATTTGGTGGTTGGATTCTCCATGGATGGATACGAGTCCAGTGACATCGACGAGTGAGAGGAATCCTTTGAAACAGGAGAATATCTCTCCGATGAGGAATGGGTTCCCGAATCTCACCTCATGTTGGTAATCTGGTATGACCCGTATCAGCAACAAGGATCCTGGTCCGATGATGAAGGAGACCAAGAGCCTGCTCAAGGAAATGTTGTTGACTCAGTACCCTTCAACGCTCTAGTGGAACCCGATCATGTCGAACCACAAGGGGCATATGATGAAAAAGATTTGGCTCCCATGCCTGATCCTGAAGAGTATGAAAGGATCTTGCAGCGTCTTGCCTTAGAATAGGAGCAAGATCTTCGCGATCAAATCCGGAACCGGAAGTCCCTGAAAATCATCAGGTACCTCCTCCTTCAACTCCTGAAAATGGAGAAAACTGCTGGATAGATGATCCTCTCATATCCGATGATGAGTCCGACTCCCAATAGTCCACTCTGGAAGGATCTCCTATCAGGGCAACTTGCAATGTGATAGCTCATGATGATAGTGCCTCTGAAGCATCATCTAATGAAGACACATACTCTTCGGCTACGCCTGATAGTATATCTTCCGGAGCTACATTTTCTCGGGTGACTTCCACTGAGATAACATCTTCTCAGCTGTGAGAACCCGACCCCTAATCTCTTGGATTAGTGTTGTTTTATTTGTGGATTAGTTCTTTTAGTGGGATTAGTATTTGTTGGGTTGAGTTTGTGAGCTAGATTGGGTTTTCTTCTAGTTTTGGGCTTTTGAGTGCTTTGGCAGCTTGTGGGGCCCTTTGGGGGTTCCCTTTTCGGCTTTGCTTTTACTTGTGAGATTTTCCCGATTTGTTTCGTATTGTGTTTTTGGTCCGTTGCATTCATCTTGAGGAATCTTACAACTTTCATGTTGATCCTGTATCCATTTGAGAACCCAAAACCCGATTTCTTGGCCTTAAGGGCAAAACAGTCTTTTCACACAAAATCTGTACCCAAAACTCAATATTCTCGAAACCCACGAAACATATACTGTTTGGAAACTAGATATTTCGACGATCATCTCTTCCTTCTTCGTCGAATCCATCCGAGGTCCCGAATTAGATGATTTCAGCCACCCAAGTCCCTTAAGTTGTGGGACCCAAACCTCACTTGTTTATAAGAGGAACCCATCTCCTTCATTGCTCATTTCTTCACCATTGTTCCAGCTGAGCCTAGGGTTTGCTCTTGTGTTTTCTCCTCTTCTTCTTGCTTCTCCATCTCCAAGCCACACCTAGAGCTCATCAATCAAGCAATAGAGATCATCATCTTCTTCCTCATCTTACAAGCTTTCCATTGGTATCATTTGTGAAGAGAACCCTCCATCACAAGGCTTCCATTGAGCTTACTCTTGCCATTAGAGGACCTTCCAAGTAAGTGATTCTTCCCATCTCCTAGATTAGTGTTCCTCTAGCTCTTGAGAAACTCCATTTGTATTATTGAAAGCTCTTTCATTTTCATTCTTTGTGTGACCCATTTTAGGGTTGTTTTTGGGGGTTTTTGATTGTAGCTTGGAAGTGAGCTTAAGAAGGGATTAGGAGCTTGGTTTGTGAGATTGGAACCCAAGGCAAGTGGTTGATTGGATCGTTTTGATTATTAACATGTTTTGTGAAAAAAATCTTGATTCAATAATGGTTTTGGTGATTTTAATAGTTGTCTTTAATATGATTAATATTGATTTCAAGATGTGCTTATCGATGAGTTATTTCTCCCTTGTTAATCTCTTGGAAATGTATGTATCATAGTGTCAAGATTTCAAATGGTTTCACATGAATGAGTTTTCTCCACTTTTGAGATTTATTGTGAATGGAAAGGATGGAAATGGAGGAACTTGAAATGAGGAGCTCTTTAGCTCATTTTAATGTCTTGGAAACATGTGTTTAAGTCTCCTTATGTATAATTCTATGTGATTGATTATATGTTGGAAGGAAAGGAAACAAAAAGGAGAAAAATCAGTGTCCCGGACCTGCTGCACGCCCAGGTCCGATCGATCGGACCTACAGGCCGATCGATCGGCCTGTCTTTAACTGTAAGGCTTTTTGGGCCGATCGATCGGCCGATCGATCGGACCCTGTGTATAACTGGTACAGAAATTTCGATCGGCAGTGAAATTTGATATTTGTTTTTTTTGGAAACCTTTGGGCCTTCTATGAGTCCTAGAGGTTTATACCTTAGTGTTAAGACCAATTGTACCCTAATCTAAGGTCTCTAAGACTAGGGGACTAAAAGAAAAGAATGGTGTTGATTAGACACTAATTCTTGGTTTTAGGTGGGACCCTGGCTACCCTCTTTGGACTGTTTGGACCATGTGCGAGAATGTCTTGAGCCGACACTCCTCACGGTGGGTTCGGTGACATCGAAGTTAATCCATTTCAATCTTGAACGGGATGGAACGACGCGATATCTTCTTTATATCTAAACACAAGTCTATTTCCTTGGTTATCGCTAATTCTATTCCTTTCGATGACTGAGTAGGTTGCTCGATGTTTCCGGATTAATGTCATGCCTAGGATGGACCGTTTATAATCTTGATTCTTGCTATTGTGACATCTAGTACTACCCATAAGCTCATTTTAAGTTTAGAAAGGAGTAAAAGTGCATAAGGAGCCCGAAATGTCTTCTAACTCAAGGAGTACCAAGTAATTGTTATAATCGACATACGGGACCCCTATTCACTTAAATAGATCTTGAAACCGATATTTTTACCCGAAATTGTTATAGTTCATTGTTCCACCTCTTTTCCCGAGATTTGCATTACATGACTTGTTTTTCCGAAAGCATTGGAGTTACTCTAGTAACAGTCATTTGTCCCGAAGTGCATTGCATCAAATGATACGACAGTGTGCCCTTGAGCACCCCGTTTTACCCGTTTATTTATTGTACTTGATTTACTTGTTTCCCCGAAAGCATTGAAGTTACACTAGTAACAGTTAATTGTCCCGAATGTATTGCCCGATATGAAGTGACAGTGTGCCCTTGAGCACCTCGTTTTACCCATTTATATACTGTACTTGATTTGCTTGCATATGTCTCGATTGGTTTTGACCTATGAGTCGGCATCACTAAGCTTGGATACCTTGTCGGTTTGATCCACCGACTTGGAAATCCCTCTCCCGTCCCGCCAACTGCAGTTTGGATCCAGATACCCGGTCATTGCCGTGGTCCCGTCCCGATACCCGGTTCGCTACCGTGGTCCCGTTCCCGTTCCCGTATATTTATTATTGTATATATGATTTACGTTGAGTCTCCTCACCTTGTGTGACTGAGACCAACGTCCCGCTCTTGTCACTTCGGTGATAGAGGACTTAGCTTCTTGTGATTGCCATCTTGCCAGTTCCCGATTCCTTGGATACCCGATATGTTTTATATTGTTTACTTGCTTTCCGATAAATGATTCGTTTCCTTTATGAAAGTTGTTATTTAAACAAGTGCTAATATTCTCCAATGTAAATTCAGTTATTATTATATTGTTTTCTGTCCTTTGTACCCGCACATGTTTTAAATGAATGCCGGTTGGGTGAATAACCATGCTTTTACATATGTTCCATACGATAAATGATTTTGCTAGATTTATATGATTACACGTGTTTTAAAGGAATACCCGAATTGTTAAATATCCGTGCCTTGTTTTAAAGGACATTTGGTTTGTCAGATATCCATGTTTATACCTGTTTTTAAATGAATACCCGAATTGTTAAATACCCATGCTTTGAAATATGTTTCAAATGACACTTGTTTTGCCAGATCACCATGTTTATACCGGTTTCAAATGAATATCCGATTTGTTAAATATCCCTGCTTTGAAATATGTCTAAATGAACATTTGTTTTGTCAGATTTCCTTGGTTACACCTGTTTTAAATGAACACCCGGTTTGTTAAATATCCGCATTTTCACATATGTTTCAAAAGGACATTGGTTTTGCTAGACTGTTATGAATACCTAGTTTGTTGTATACTTATGTTTGTACTTAAGTTTCAAATGAACGTTGTTTTGCCATACCGCCATAATTATACATGTTTTAGACGAATACCCGATTGTCAAATATCTATGATTATAGATGATGTAAATGAACACATGTTTTATTAGATATTCATGTTTTACCCATGCTTGAAATGAATACAGGTTTTCCCCGAGATTCCCGACTTTTGCACCCGTTTAATTATATGCAGCATTTGATCGAGTATCATGATTTATCTTATGTTTTATTCTTCAGTATATTTGTATTCTTTTCATCCACCTGCCAGACCGTCGCGTCTGACCCACTACTTTTGGTACTCAGGTTCAGTTTTCTTCGCCCCGAGTTGAGTGTTTTGTTGGCTTTGGAGCCATGCCTTGCAGGTTGTTTTGTCGGCTATGTCATGTAGACATTGAGCCTGACATCGGAGCTACGTCACATTTGGGTAGTAGTTTATAGCTTTTTGTTGTATGGCTTTTATTAGCTTTTTCTTGGGATTCTTAATTAATGTACATTGATAATTGTAACTGGAATATATTTGGGAATGTAATATCCTGCTACTGTCAGCTCTGTATTTTATTGTGATGGTTTACTCCAGTCCGAGATGATTCTTGATATAATAGCTATGTGCTAAAGGTTGAGTGCGACGCGGAATCCGATGGCCACGGACTTCGGGTCGCAACGCCACAAATGCTTCCGCAATAATATTCAGAATGTGTTGTCTTCACACACGCGGATCCTGGGAGAAGTAAAATATATTTATGCTAAATCCCATTTCCCGCCCCCGAGGTTCTGGTTCGGGGGCGTGACATCAGCCTTCGTCCCCTGAAACTGTGACATCGCAACTCACAGCCCTTCCGTCCAATCATCCTGAAGAAACTTCAGCCGATGAAGACCTGGTCAGTTGGTCCCAGATACCTGACCTCATAGGAGATGTCTGGACCTACAAATTGCTCAATGAAGGAGAAAAGTTGCTAGATACTATTCATAACTTGTTCCTGGAAAATGCTCTATGTAACGCAATCACTGAGGATGGTGACTCTGCTGCAGACACATCTTCAGCAAATGAGAAGGAGCAACCCTTGGATCTCAAGGACGATCTTCCAAATAAAGACCCTTCTGAAGAAGCTCTTGAAGTTGGTAGAGGTACCCGTTCTGGCCGGGATTACCACAAAAACTATAACCAAACTTCTTCTTCTTATGTAAATCCTTTGGGAAAAGATGTTGTAAACGCCCCAAGTAGCAACAATAATGAACATGCAGGCCCGAAGGAGGCTTTCAAGTACAACTTGATTTAGCACTTCAAACACATACCTGTACGATTGCACATCCTGGACTTGTTACGAATGTCTCCACAAACTCGTGATAGTCTTATTTCATAACTACAAAGGCTGAATGCGGATGTCGACAAACATGCCCCACAAGTCCTACACATTGAAATGGACTACAGGGTCCAAAAATCAAATACTTCCTCAAAGGGAGAAAAGAAGAAAACCGAGGGATCAAGCATCAAATGCCTCTCAGTCCAAAAAGTAACAAGTGAAACCATCGCCTTCGGTAAGGATGACCTCCTGCTAGGCGAGACAAAGCACAACCGACCCTTGTACTTCACAGGGTAAATCAAAGAAATGCTGATACACAGAGTCCAGATCGACCCAGGTTCTGCACTCAACCTCATCTCTACTTCGGCGCTTGAAGAGTTGGGCATCCCACCTAGCAAGCTGAGTCACACATCTGTATCCATTTTTGGGGATGATGGGAGCGCTCAAAGGCCTATCGCTAAAATCAGGTTTAAGTTGCAAATCGGTGATCTTATCTCCGAAGTCACTGTGTATTCAATTAGAACCCCCCTCATGCTACAACATCCTCCTCGGACGCTCCTGGATACACGAGAATGGTGTCGTCCCTTCAACTCTACATCAATGCATCAAGTTCGTCGGCAATGACGGCTCGATACATCGAGTGTTTGCAGACAAAAAGTCCTTCAAAGGCAAAGAAGTCCACTTTGCAGACGCTCAAATGTACAAAGATGAAAAAGAAGAAAATGAGGAAGAAATAGCACCCTTTGTCGAAAATCTCCGAAAAGATAAAGGCAAGGCTCTTCAGCAATCATTGGAAGAAAATAAACCTTCCGGTAAATCTAAAGAGAGAGATCCATCTCCCTTCGTTGTTTCTCTCAAATCTTCCAAGCCTTTGGTCATAACAACCAAAGCAAAGAAGACAAAGCAAAAGTCTGGGGGCAAGTTTGTCATCTCCTTTGTGTCTATCATGCAAGACACGGATTTAGAGTCAGAGCCAGAAGACGACACACCGTCAAGCCAAGCTGACACTCAACAAGTTCAGCCTGCTCTACCCCCAATGGAGACACCTGCTGATGTAGAGGATCCTACGCCTGCTTCCTTTGTTGTTCCGGCAACATTAGCAGAAGAGAAGCCAATCTTCTTCCATAGATTAGAAGCTTCCTCATCAAATTCCATGCTTGAACCTTTCCAAAACGAAGGTATGCATAAACTATTTTTATATAGTCCTATGGCACAAGCTATTATGAAGAAAATGGGTTATGACACTCGAAACCCAGTCGGTCTGGGGCAAGGTCGCGGTATTCTCACACCGTTGGAGCCCGCCTTAACCAAAAGTCAACTGGAAGATTGGAGACTCTACGGTCATGTAGAAAGATCTTCACATGGGTTGGGGTATGATCCCGACGCTCCCATGAGACAGTTGACATAAATGCTGAGGAGTCGATTTGCCGACCAAGCCTCAACATCTCATGTCCATGAAGACATTGATCTCTCTGGATAAATTTGTCCAGACGTGATGGACAAATTTTCCGTCCAGTCGTGATGGACAAATTTGAACAAGAAGTTCAAAAACTCAAAAGCGTCGGCTTCATCCGTGAAGAACAACATCCTGAATGGTTGGCCAACATTATCCCAGTGACAAAGAAAAATGGGCAGATCAGGGTCTGTATTGATTATAGAGACCTAAATGGCGCTTGCCCCAAAGATGAGTTCTTGCTCCCCATACCAGAGGTGATGATTAACAACACCTGTGGGTTTGAGCGAATGACATTCATGGATGGATTCTCTGGTTACAATCAGATAAAGATGCATCCTAAAGATGAAAAACACACATCATTTCGGACCCCATTTGGCGTGTATTGCTACACTGTCATACCATTTGGTCTGAAAAATGCTGGTGCCACATATAAGAAGGTTATGATGAAGATATTCCAAGATATGCAGCACAAGACAGTCGAATGTTACGTTGATGACCTCGCCGTGAAAAGCAGAAGAAAAGAAGACCATCTGAAAGACCTTCGGGAAGTCTTCCTCCGACTTCGCAAACACAAACTGCGAATGAATCCACTGAAATGCTTCTTCGACGTCTCATCGGGTAAGTTTCTCGGATTCATAGTCCGGAAAACTGGAATAGAACTTGACCCCATCAAAGTCAAAGCTATTCTAGAAATGCCTTCTCCAAGAACCTTAAGAGAACTGAAAGGACTTCAAGGAAGGTTGGCATACATCAGACGGTTCATCTCCAACCTGTCAGGAAAGTGCCGTCCCTTCTCTCGCCTAATGAAGAAAGGTGTGAACTTTGTTTGGGATGCTGAATGTCAAGCAGCATTTCAAGATATCAAAACATACCTAACTAAACCTCCAGTGCTGGCTGCCCCTACCACTGGAAAACCATTCATCTTGTACATAAGAGCTCTCGACCATTCCTTGGGCGCTCTGCTCGCACAAGAGAATGACGAGGGAAAAGAAGCTGCTCTATACTACCGGATGTTGGTAGGTGCGGAGCATCGCTACTCTCTAGTCGAGAAAGAATGCCTTGCGGTGATGTTCGTCGTACAAAAGATGCGTCACTATCTGTTGTCTAACACAGTCTACCTGATTTCGAGGATCAACCTCTTAAAGGTCCTTGTCACAAAAGCAGGTTCTCTCAATGCCCGACTAGCAAAATGGTCCATCCTCCTATCACAATTTGATATCAGGTATGTAACACAAAAGGCGATCAAAGGCCAATCTCTAGCAGATTTCCTCGTAGAGCATCCGTTGCCTAAAGATTCCCCACTCAGAGATGATCTCCCAAACGAACCTGTCTACAATGTGGAGACTTTCTCACGAAATGCCTCCTGGGATATGTACTTTGATGGTGCAACCAGGACAAATGAAAAAAGAAAGCTAATCTCGGGAGTTGGCATCCTCTTTGTTAGCCTCGACAAGCACATGATTCCACATGCTTTCTCGCTACTAGAAACCATGCTCAAACAATGCAGCTAAGTACTAAGCCCTGATTGCAGGATTGGAACTCGCCCTAGAATCTGGCATCACCATGCTAGAAGTCTTTGGAGACTCTTAACTGATCTTTAACTAGATGAATCAGAAATTTAAAGTCAGGAAGCCTGACCTGTTGCCTTACTACAACAAGGCACAATCACTTCGCCAAATGTTTGACATCTGTCGCATCACCCATATCCTCAGAGGTGAGAACATCCGTGCAGATGCCCTGGCCGGACTTGCCGTATCCATGGCGATCCAGAAAGGGGAAAACATGCAAATTACAGTGTGTCAAAGAAGGATTCTCCCTCCTCTTAACACACACCAAGCAGTTGCTGAATGCCACAAATTGGCTGGAAGTCGGATTTCCATCCTCAAACCTCCAATCGGCGATTGGAGAGATCCATTCATTGATTACACCATGTTCGGAATTCTCCCAGAAGATCCAAAAGAATGGGTAAGCGTTCAAAAATGAGCCCCAAACTTTCATTTGGACATACCTTCAAAAATGCTTTATAGAAAATCCTTCGACGGAGTACTTCTACGATGCTTGTCACCACAAGAGGCGGAGGAAACCCTCAAAGAAGTTCATGGTGGTCTTTATGGAGCTCATCAGGCTGGTCTCAAGCTCTACGATCAGATAAAAAGGCTAGGATATTATTGGCCTACCATGGTAGCTGACGCAATGCAATTTGCTAAATGCTGCCGCCATTGCCGAGTTCATGGAGACTATGTTCATATGCCTCCAGAATGACTACACCCCACAACAATCTCATGGTCGTTCAAAGCTTGGGGTATGGACGTCATAGGTCTTATCTCTCCCCCGTCAAGCAAAAGTCATCGCTTCATCTTCGCTGCTACGGATTATTTCTCCCAGTGGTCAGAAGCATTTCGCTCAACGAAATGAAGACCTCATCAGTCCTTCAATTCTTGCGTACCAACATTATTTGTCGCTTCGGCATACCTAAAAGATTCGTTCATGATAACGGACCACAATTCCAGGATCACCGATTCCACAGGTTCTGCGATAAGTATAAAATTCAAAGTTGTTCTTCGACTCTGTACAATCCGGCAGCAAACGGACTAGCAGAGGCTTTCAACAAAACACTCTATAAATCCTCAAGAAAATGGTCTCTAGTCACAAAAGAGACTAGGGAGACAAACTACCTGAAGATTTGTGGGCTTATCGAACCACTGTTCGAGGGCCAACCCATAACACTGTTTTCTTTGGTCTATGGATGCAAAGTTGTTGTCCCTTTGGAAGTACAAATTCCTTCCTTAAGGGTATCTTTGCAAAATGACATGACGCAAGAAAGTAAAGTCAAACTGAGACTCCAAGAACTGGACAATCTCGATGAAAGACGGCTCGAAGCCTTACAAAGCATTGAGTTGTACCAAGCCCGCATGGCAGGATCTTTCGACAGAAGGGTCCGGCAAAGCGCCTACAAAAAGGGTGACTTGGTTCTTGCAGTAAAAATGCCAATGGTTTTTGTCCACAAATCCAAAGGTAAACTCAAACCAAAATGGGAGGGACCCTTCGCCATTGACAAAGTCTTCTCCAACGGCGCATACGCACTTCTGAACATGGAAGGCGACAGATGAATGCTGCCCATCAACGGCAAGTTCTTGAAGTGGTACTACCCTTGAAGACTTCCGTCATCAGGTCAGAGCAGTGCCTGCATGGCCAAAGCCTATTCTCAGGTACTCGCTCGTCAAACCCGCCTCTGTTAGATTTTTCATCCTTATGTTGAGATTTCTAAAATTCAAAACAATGCTTACTTTCATAGTTTCATTGTTCAAAAAAAAAATCCAAAAATCCAGGTTTAGGAGCCTCTTCCCAGACTTGACCAAATTTTCGATCCTTGAACCCAAAATTCATGGTTTGAAACAAAATCAGGATTCAGGAATTTCCACCCTAGTCCACCCTAACTTTTACAACCAAAAAACGGTTTTAAGTCAAAATTTACGACCCTCGTGTCTTTAAATAAAAAAAAGGTTTCTAAGAAACCGCGGGGAAGCGACGCTCAGTCGATACTGGCAAAACCGAAAAATCGGAAGGATGTGAACCCCATTCGATACTTGCAAAATTTCAAAATTGCAAGGAAGCGACACTTTGTCGATACTTGCAAATTTTCAAAAATCATGGAGACGCAACATTCCAGTTGATATCCACAAACCCAAAATTCAAACAAAAAACCGAGGTAAAAAAAATAGACCTCAAAATTTCAAATCTGTGGGGAAGCGACATTCCATCGATACCCACAAAACCAAATTTTTGAAAAAAAATGCAAGGAAGCGACGCTTAGTCGATACTTGTGCCCAAATCCGCGAGGAGGCGACATTCCATCGATACTCGCAACCGAATGAGCAAGGAGGCGTTATTCCATCGATACTTGCAAAACCATTCAGCAGGGAGGCGACTTTTAGTCTATACTTGCATTTTTGAAAACCAAGAAACCCGGCTATAAATGCCACAAAAACCGGCTATAAACGCCAAAAAACCCGGCTATAAAATCCACACAAATCGGCTATAAATGCCACAAAAATCTACAATAAATGCCACAAAAATCGGCTATAAACGCCACCAAAACCAGCTATAAATGCCACAAAAATCGGCTATAAATGCCATTTCAAAATTCGGCTTCCATGCCAACAAAACAAAACTTGGTTTTCAACAAAATCGGCTATAATTGTCAAAAACCCGGCTTTCATGCCACAAAAAAAAATCGGCTATAAATGCCATAAAATCGGCTATCAATGCCAAAATTTCGGCTTCCATGCCATCCCAAACTTCGGCTCCTATGCCACGAAATTCGGCTTTCATGCCATTTCAAAAATCGGCTTTCATGCTATCCCACAAACAAAACCGGCTTCCATGCCATCCCAAATTTTGGCTTTTACGCCTCAAAACTCCGCCTCCCATGCCGACCCAAATTTTGGCTTCCATGCCATCTCAAAATTCGGCTTTCACGCCAAAACAATCATTTAGCAATAGGTTTTTCACAAAATGACAAACTTTTGATCAAATTTCCAAACAAACATTCCCATTTAACTATCGCTTGAATTTTTCACAAAAGAATTTGAGTGAAAAAAGGGAATACAAAAAGAAATGCTAAAAAAAATTTCCACAAGCACTATAAAAGAAAGAGTACCAAAAAAATATGTGTATACACGGGTACAAAAAAAAGAAAAGAATAAAGGGGTTTGTTACAAGAATAAAGAGTTTACATGGTCTTCAACCAAAGGCTCAACTCCTTAAGAAGACTCTTGGCCTTAGCCTCTAAAGCTTACAGCAATGCTTCTTGAAGATCTTCCCATAGAATGCGGCAGAACGCCGCGATCCGTCTGTAGCACGGGGGAGCTCTTCCCAAAGAATCTGTCATTGCTCGTACTCTTGAGTCTTCCTCCGGAGATTGCTCTCAGTGTGAGGCCCCACCCCTTGTGGGCCCTCAATTTGAATTTGAATACTATTTAATAATATTTAATAGCTAATTATCCTAATTAGTGGGTTAGTAAGGGTAGATGTATGCTTCCTAGGTATTAGTTAGATTAGTCTAACCTTGTTAGCAATAGGGTTTATAAGGGGTCCTTGTACAATTTCTAGGGTTAGTTATGAGTGGAGGCCTAGCTAGATATTAATAGGTTCCATAAGGGGGTATCCATAAAAGAGCCATTCTAGAACCTTCCCACCTAAAGACCTAAAAGCCCTCTACCCTAACCCTAATCCCATACAATCTAAAAGGGCATTTCAGTCCTTAGCCCAACCCCCAATCCTATAAATCCAGCACTATTCCCAATGCACCATAGCTACTATTCCTCTTCTTCATTTCCCCTCTCCTTCCTCTCTCTCATTTCTTCCCTAGAGCTGAGTTTTGGGTTGTTTCTGTGCTGGAGAAAACACTAGGAGCTGCAACTTCATCTTCTTGGATAGGGTTTCTCTTCTCTCTCTCTCTCTACAACCTCTCATCTCACTAAGGCAAGTTCAATATATGTATTTAACATATAACATATGTCTTTTAGTTTACTTGATTCTGAAATTTCAATTTAGTCATTATACATGTGATAGAATTACCTTTGAGCTTAGTTTTCATGGATTTGGCATTGATGGATGAGATTTACCCATTTGGAAGATCAATGGCCCTTTTTGGAGTTGGTTGATGGTGCATTGAAGTCTTTTTATGTTTTTCATTGGTTTGGTGATGTTTGGGAGAGATTTGAGGTGTTTTGGTGGAAAAACGGGTTGAAAGGAAGAAACCCTGATAAACTGGGTCTCTACAGTTTTGCGTGTGCTCGGTCGACCAACCTGCAGCCCGGTCGGCCGAGTACACTGCAACTGGGAAAAACCCAGGTCTCTGTTAATTTCTGCAGAACTTGCAATACACTGTGCGCGGTCGACCGAGCCATGCTCCAGGTCGACCGAGCACACTGGTTTTTCAGGAAATAACTGAGAATGGAATTTTCTATCAGGCCCAGAAATCCAGTGTGCGCGGTTGACCGAGCACACAGGAATTGCAGGGAAAATGCCTGGAAGCTGGGACATCACTTTTTCCAGGGTTTTTGTGCATGCAGTCGACCGTCCAGGCCAGGAGGTCGACCGGACACACTGGAAACCACTGAAAACAAATCAGGCCTGCCAGGTGCCTGACCTGGATTTCTCAGTGCACTCGGTCGACCGACCTGCAGCCCGGTCGACCGAGCACACTGCACACTGGGTCGACCTGGGGGTCAACCCCCAGTGTGCCCGGTCGACCGAGCCCTGTGTCAGGTGACCAGCACACTGAGTTCAGTGATTTTTCAGTTTTCAGTAGTCTGAAGCTGTAATCATTTGTGGGGCCCATTGACCATCCAAATGGACTTCCATTGATGTGCCAAGCACGAGTCAACGGTGTGGCTCAACCTTGACTCGTGGGGATCACCAAGTAGGGTTTTGGTTGTTTAATCTAAGATGATTCGATCCCTAAAAGTTGTCAATGATGTTCGTTACCTCAGGAGCACCAAACACAGTATCCTTTGGCATCTGAGACCCCATTTAGAAACCGAATTACCTGAGATGGACCAGGACCTGAATGTGGTCCATTACCTAGGTTGGACTATTGTATCTTCCCTACTGATTCTCATATTTGAAGTTCACACTTCACCTTTCTTATTATTGTCACTCTTGCATCCTTAGTGTAGCTGTTTCTGTTAATTAAATAGAAATGGATGACCTGAACCTAGGATATCTTAGAGGTGACCCGATGGTGTGATTGGGAAAACAATGACCCGTGTCTGTGCTAGGCGGGCCCTATTTATGGCCTAAGTATGGATGTGTTATACCCTTAGAATTGGAGAGGTGTACTGTATTAGTCTTATAACTCCTTATGGATGAGAAGGAGCTGTTTATCATTAGAAATGGATATGTTGCCTCGTTTGGACTATTTTAGACCAGGCCATGTGTTGATGGGCCTTGGTATGGATCCAACGAGTGGGCTTGGACTTTGATTGCGATCCATGGACTGATTTGATATTGGAACCTCTTAGGGACTTGGTCAGGACCTTGTTCACGCAAGGCAAAGCCTAGACAGACACAGACCTTTAGAGTTTCCTCGAGTCGGCATAGACATTCACTCGTTTGATTTAAGCTCACCCTGTGGACTGATCATCCCCGATAGGAGCTATTATGAGCGTTGAGTGAGCTATAATGATGAGCTATGTTTTTAGACGGACGGTGTGATACCGAATCCAGTCTCCCCGAGTGTTGAGTGTGTTGAGACTGTTGAGTGATTTGCGGGGTTAGTAATCCCCAGCATTGGTGAGATTCCCCGCCTCAACTGTGTTCAGTATGGAAGGGCCGCGGCATAATATCCCGCGGTATCCAGCTCGTGTGAATGTGCCATATTGCAGTAGATTAGATGTTGTATATTCATCCTGATTCTATATGTTTATCTTGCTCAGCTGCCTAGATCATTTATCTTGTTATACCTTAATTTATATACCTGTCTCTACTCTTTTGATATATATGTCCTATGTTACTTGTATACTGTGACTTGCCAGATCTTTAGATCTGACCCATCTTTGGTGCTTAGGTCTTGACCTCGAGTTCGCAGACGATGCGCTTGCGCTCGTAGAGGCGTCTGTCGCTGGAGATTTCGTTTGCGGCCCGGCCGACCCCGACGTCGAGCCGGAGGGTGGAGAGCCAGGGCCAGGGCTTTGAGCGTTATCTTTATTTTGGGATTTTGAGCGAATTTTGTAATGAGTCAGGTAGAAGTAAAATATAACTAACTTTTGTTCTTAACAATTAGCACCTTTAAACTAGACTACTGTTCTGCTCATATTTAATATATTATGATACCCATTGCTTCCTTTTCACTTCTTATGCTTCCGCAATTTAACCGTTGATAGCATATTGTTCAAAAGTTTTAAATTGGACCTCACTGCGGACCTACGATCTTGGAAGTTCTCGGATTTTCCGGGAAGTAGCGCGCCAACTTCGGGTATTCCGACGACTTGCTCGGTATCCGGAATTGGAGCGTTACAATTTTATGGTATCAGAGCTGAGCTGGTATCTAGGAAATAAAAAACACTAGAAACTTTAGGACGTAGTGAGGATTTCAGTGATGGGGTACGTGTGAGGACGATGGATTAGGTAGGATCAGTATAGTCCTAGGTTTTGGTCTTAGACTGAGGCAATTTCTTTTTCATCATAGATGTCTGGAGGTGAGGCACCCCCTGAGGCGATAGCGATCGGCGATCAGTCTGGCCACGAGCGTCGCTTCGAGAGATTTCTTCAGGCCTTCCTTGCCGCACAGGAGGCTCAGACGACCGCCCATCAGCAGCAGACAAAGGACTTTGCACAGTTTCAGGCGCAGGTCCTAGAGGTGATTGATAAGGTGGCCCCACCAGCCCCAGTGGACGTACCAGTTCAGGAGGCAAACCCGAACATGATATTTGAGAGGTTCCTCAAGAGGGGACGGCCAGAGTTTACCGGCACAGATGACCCCATTGTTGCGGACGACTGGATTGTCCGTATGGAGAAGATCTTCAGGGTCTTCTAGTGTTCGGGACGTCAGAGGGTGCAACTAGCATCTTACATGTTTCGCGGCGTGGCGGAGGACTGGTGGAGGATTATGCAGCGACCCTACGAGGAGATAGGAGATGAGGTGGCATGGACTGCTTTCAAGACGGACTTCCTTAGGAAGTTTATTCCCACGCATGTCAGAGAGCGTAAGCTCCGAGAGTTCCAGACTCTTGTTCAGGGCAGCATGACGGTCTATCAGTATGAGCTCCATTTCACTCAGCTGTCCCGTTTCGCAGAGGCAATGCTTACGTCCGAGGCAGAGAGGGTTCGACGGTTCGTTGATGGGTTGAGAGAGGAGATCCAGATAACTATGACTTGTATTGAGCTACCTACCTACGAGGAGGCTTTAAGGAGAGCTTTCTGGGCAGAGGAGCATCTTCAATGGTTGGAGGTCGTTCATCAGCAGAAGCGACTCCGGATCGCCCCGATCAGACAGCAGCCCGTGATTCCGCAGCAATAGCCATTCCAGAGGCAGAGGCCACCAGGCCAGGTGGGGCGGTACCATCAGCAGCAACAACCTTACCGCGGGCCTAGAGTATGCTTTGACTATGGTGAGCCGGGGCACATATCTAGGCACTGCCCACTCCGCGAGCAGCGGCCCCTGATGTTAGGAATTTTGTAGATTGCAATTTGATGGATGCATTATCATTCTAGCATCATTTGATTCACACACACTTGCATTGTTTTAGATGAACTTGAAATCTTGTTTTATTCATGCATTGCTTTTAAAAGTTGTAAAAGTTTCTATTTATGCATGATTTGTTTTCTAAACTTGGATGCAATGGTTTTAGAATACAAACTCTTTTGAAAACCTAATTCTTTGTGCATTATATTTGGAAAATCATTTTGAGAATTTAGGTTTGAGCCTTGCATACATTCATCACTTTTAGAATCAGTTTTGTATGCATTTTCATTTAGAAAAGAGTTTTAGAAATCAAGTTAGCCTTTGGTTTTAAAGTTTCGAATCTTTTAGGCTCTTTATGGTTCATGTTTTAAAAACCCCTAGAATGATTTAAAACATGTTTTCATGCTTGATTTAATGGCCCAAAAGAAATTCCCAACCAAAATTACTTTAAAAAAATACTTTTTTGGGAAAACAGGACTTTTACCGGCGGACAAAACCACTTTTACCGGCGGTCTCTGTGTCCGCCACTAAAAGCAGTTTTTCAAACGGTCATATTTCTGGCCGTTGTGTGATCCCGGTCGACCGAGACCTGTTTCTAGGTCGACCGAGGACTAGCCGTTGGACACTTTTTGCTATAAATATGAGTTCTTTCCTTTGTCCAAAGTTGGAGATTTTTAAGCCTTCTTTGAGGAGCTTTGAGTCAAGACAAAGGGGATGAACTAAGAGAGACCAAAGGGGTCATTAAGTGAAGCTTAAGCTTGGATCAACTAAGTTAAATCTCCAAGTAAGTTTTACTTTTAATTAATCATTTGTTATGTGCTTTATTTGAAACTTTGGAAAATGATTTCAAGCATGATAACAATGATGTGTTGAATCCATTCTTCCCTTCATCTTTGATATTCAAGATTGGATTCATCACTTTGATTTCAACCCAAGTTTTGTTTTAAACTTTCTTAATCATCCTTAGCCTAAATCTTTGATTTCTTTTATTGCATGATTATTTCACTTGGTTGAAACTTCCCTTGTTGTTTTCATTCATTTAATCTTTAGTCAAAGTAGTTTTGAAAACAACATTGCACATGCATCACTTGATTAGGCTTAAACACTTTCATACAACTTGTGATCTTTAGATTTTCATATCATTCACAAGTGTGTAATTGTTCAAGTGATTTGCATAGAACTTCAATCATATCTTTTTGTGTCTTAAACTTTCAAATTGCATTAAGCATAAATTGATTGAGCTTACTTTTAAACTTGATTGAAGTTTTCACACACACACTTCATAAGCATACATCTTTGCATTTCTTTGAGTGTTTGTGTGAGTTAGTTTTCATTTTCATATCCGCCTATTTAGAGGCAAATTAATTTGAGCTTAAATTGTAATCTCTTAGAGTGTTGTGTAAACACTATCTTTGAGAAAATCTTCTTGATTTGTAAAGGTTATTGCTTAGCCTAAGAAAAGCATTGTGTAAAGGTTATTGCTTAGCCTTGAAAAGCATCTTGTAAAGGTTATTGCTAAGCCTATAAAAGCACATTGAGAGGTTGTTGTTTAGCCTAAAAAAACAACATTGTAAGGGTTATTGCTTAGCCTATTAAAAAGCATAAATAGTGGAAATCCGGTGGGATGATTGGATAACAAGTCGGTAGTGGACGTAGGCATTGAGGCCGAACCACTATAAACCTTGGTGTTGTGGTGCTTGCTTGTGGTGATTCTTTTATTAGCTTCCGCATATTGTTTGATTTATCATTACTTGTGACTAGTTTACCTTAAAGAATTAAAATTGGTCTAAATTGGTCATATTTGTAGCACACCCTATTCACCCCCCCTCTAGGGTTCGGATCCCAAGGACCTTCACCTGATGCTTCAGCTACCAGCACCTCCAGGAGCTCCAGCACCAGCCCCAGCTCCAGCGGCTCAGCCAGCGCGTCAGGTTGCACTAGCACCTCAGCCGCAGTACCGTGCACAGCAGCAGGCAAGCTCACCTCAGCAGCCCCGAGGGCAACAGTACCATCGAGGACGTCATCAGAGGCACCATGGCCAGCAGCACCAGCAGCAGAGACCCCAAGCTGTGGGTCAAGCTTTCGCACTCACTCACGAGGATGCAGAGGCTGCATGCAACATGGTGGAAGGTACTCTTTCCATCAGTGATCATCTTGCTAGAGTGTTGCTTGATCCAGGAGCGACACATTCGTATGTGTCATCAGCTTTTGCTTTAGTCCTTGGTGGGATAGGTGAGGCTATGCCTTGTACATTAGTTGTGTCCACACCAATGGGTAGGAGTGTGGTGTGTCAGACTTACCACCCCAGATGCCGAGTGCAGATTGGGGAGTACATTTTGCTTGCAGATCTGATCGTGCTACCCATACATGACTTCGACGTCATTTTGGGGATGGATTGGTCGGCTAGATACCGAACGGTAATGAATTGCTTCGAGAAGACAGTCCGACTCACTATCGACGGTTCGGATGACACGATCGAGTTCGTAGGCGAGAGGAAGTGGCCCAGCACTAGAGTGATTTCGGCACTGAAGGCTGAAAGATGGATGAAATCAGGCTGCGAAGGCTACATCGCGTTCATCTAGGAGGATAAGCCGACCAAGGGAGTAGAGGAGATCCCAGTTGTCTGCAATTTCCCCGATGTGTTTCTCGACGAGATCCCGGGATTACCACCTGTCAGAGAGATCGACTTCACCATTGAGCTTGCACCAGGCATAGCACCGATTTCCAGAGCTCCTTATCGCATGGCTCCGGCAGAGTTACGAGAGTTGAAGACCCAGTTGGAGGAGTTGCTAGACAAAGGCTTCATCAGGCTGAGCGTGTCGCCATGGGGCGCACCGGTGCTCTTTGTGAAGAAGAAGGATGGATCGATGAGGATGTGCATCGACTATCGACAACTGAACCAGGCAACGGTGAAGAACAAGTATCCTCTTCCCCGGATCAACGAGCTCTTCGACTAGCTTCAGGGTGCGCAATACTTTTCGAAGATAGACTTGAGATTGGGCTACCATCAGCTGCGAGTCAGAGAGCAGGATGTGCAGAAGACAGCATTCCGTTCACGCTATGGCCACTACGAGTTCCTTGTGATGCCGTTCGGATTGACGAATGCACCAGCAGTGTTCATATCCCTGATGAACAAGATCTTCGCTCCGTACCTCGACAGCTTCACAGTTGTGTTCATCGACGATGTGTTGGTCTATTCCAAGTCCAAAGAGGAGCACGAGCAGCATTTAAGGACGTCTCTACAGTTGTTGCGCGACAACCAGTTGTACGCGAAGCTTAGCAAGTACGAGTTTTGGTTGGAGCAAGTAGTCTTCCTCGGACATATCATCTCCAAGGACGGGCTAGCAGTGGACCCAGCAAAGATAGAAGCAGTGATGAATTGGGCGAGACCGAAGAATGCCACGGAGATTCGGAGTTTTCTCGGCTTAGTAGGCTACTATCGTAGATTCGTCAAGAGCTTCTCCACGATCTCAGCCCCATTGACCAAGCTGACGCGGAAAGATGTACCGTTTGTTTGGACTGATGCTTGCGAGAACAGCTTCCATGAACTGAAGGAGAGACTGACGACAGCACCCATCTTGTCTTTGCCTACCGGTAATGGTGGATTCGTAGTCTTCACCGACGCTTCAGGGACCGGTCTTGGTTGTGTCTTGATGCAGGAAGGGAAAGTCATTGCCTATGGATCACGCCAGTTGAAAGAGCACGAGAAGAAGTACGCTACGCACGACTTGGAGCTAGCAGTGGTCGTTTTTGCATTGAAGTTGTGGCGACACTACCTTTATGGGGAGAAGTTCGAAGTGCATTCAGATCATCGCAGCTTGCAGTACTTGTTCACTCAGAATGACCTCAACAATCGACAGAGAAGATGGATGGAGTACATCAAGGATTACGACTTCCTTATCAAATACCATCCAGGTAAGGAAAATGTCGTAGCAGACACCTTAAGCAGGAATACCGCCTTCCTCAGTTTTCTAGCAGCAGAGGGTGTGTGGACCGACGTCTTCAGCAGCTTAGATGTCCGGTTTCAGCCTCTCAGCGAGAGAGTCTTACTTGCTACCATGTCCGCATGGGAACTAGAGTTACTAGGAAAGGTCAAGGACAGTCAACGCAACGATCCAAAGCTTGTTAGAGTGATCGAGCAGATTGACCAGAGGCCAGAGTTCAGATTGATTGGTGGAGTGCTCTACTATCAGGACTGATTGTGCGTGCCGGATATTCAGAAGCTGAAGGACAAGATCCTCGCAGATGCACACCATAGCAGATATTCGATTCACCCCGGCAGCACCAAGATGTACCAGAAGCTGAGGAGCTACTACTGGTGGAACAACATGAAGAAGGAGATAGCACGCTATGTCTCCAGGTGCTTGACGTGTCAGAAGATCAAGGTCGAACACCAGAAGCCGCCAGGACTACTTCACCAGCTCGACATACCCCAGTGGAAGTGGGAGCATATTACCATGGACTTCATCGCAGGACTTCCAGCTACCAGTAGACGCCACGACGACATTTGGGTGATCGTGGATCGACTGACTAAGTCAGCTCACTTCTTGCCAGTCTCGATGAAGGCAGGATTCGACGTCCTTGCTAAGCTGTATGTGGACAGGATTGTTTCATTACATGGAGTTCCATGCTTCGATTGTTTCGGACAGAGACCCACGTTTTACTTCCCATTTCTGGGAGAGCCTACAGCAGGCCTTGGGCACCAAGTTGAGTTTCAGCACCGCTTATCATCCTCAGACAGATGGACAGACCGAGCGTACCAACCAGACACTAGAGGACATGTTGAGAGCTTGTGTCTTGGACTACAAAGAGAATTGGGAAGATTCCTTGCCGCTTTGCGAGTTTGCCTACAACAATAGTTACCATTCGAGCATCAAGATGGCACCGTTCTAGGCTCTGTATGGAAGGAGATGCAAGACCCCGGTCTGTTGGGAAGAAGTTGGTGTCAGGAGTTTCCATGGACCATCCATAGTCAGCGACACCAGCGAGAAGGTTCGACAAATAGTTGAAAACCTGAAGATCAGCCGCAGCCGACAGAAGAGCTATGCAGATAACCAGCGCAGACCTCTCGAGTTTCAGAAGGGAGACAAAGTTTTCTTGAAGGTTTCCCCAGCCATAGGTACCCTTAGGCTTGAAGAAAAGGGTAAGCTAGAGCGGAAATACGTCGGACCGTTCGAGATCAGGTCAAGGGTCGGAGACGTTGCTTACAAGCTTCAGCTACCGCCAGAGCTATCAGGAGTGCACAATGTGTTTCACGTCTCTATGCTGAAGAAGTACGTGGAGGATCCTACACATGTTCTATTTTACCAGCCACTCAATATTCAGCCAGACGCTTCGTAAGTCGCCACACCAGTTGCTATCATCGACACCAAGGAGCAGATGCTCCGAAACCGAACCATCCATTGGGTAAAGGTTCAGTCGGAGCATCACACTCCGGAAGAGGCTACATGGTAGTTACGCGACCAGGTGGAGAAGGACTATCCACATCTTCTACCTCAGGTATGTTCTGACCTTGTTTTTACATTTGGGGACCAAATGTTCTAAAGGAGGGAGTGATGTGAGGCCCCACCCCTTGTGGGCCCTCAATTTGAATTTGAATACTATTTAACAATATTTAATAGCTAATTATCCTAATTAGTGGGTTAGTAAGGGTAGATGTATGCTTCCTAGGTATTAGTTAGATTAGTCTAATCTTGTTAGCAATAGGGTTTATAAGGGGTCCTTGTACAATTTCTAGGGTTAGTTGTGAGTGAAGGCCTAGCTAGATATTAATAGGTTCCATAAAGGGGTATCCATAAAAGAGCCATTCTAGAACCTTCCCACCTAAAGACCTAAAAGCCCTCTACCCAAACCCTAATCCCATACAATCTAAAAGGGCATTTCAGTCCTTAACGCAACCCCCAATCCTATAAATCCAGCACTATTCCCAAGGCACCATAGCTACTATTCCTCTTCTTCATTTCCCCTCTCCTTCCTTTCTCTCATTTCTTCCCTAGAGCTGAGTTTTGGTCTGTTTCTGTGCTGGAGAAGACACTAGGAGCTACAACTTCATCTTCTTGGATAGGGTTTCTCTTCTCTCTCTCTCTCTACAACCTCTCATCTCACTAAGGCAAGTACAATATATGTATTTAACATAGAACATATGTCTTCTAGTTTACTTGATTCTAAAATTTCAATTCAGTCATTATACATGTGATAAATTACCTTTGAGCTTAGTTTTCATGGATTTGGCATTGATGGAAGGGATTTACCCATTTGGAAGATCAATGGCCCTTTTTGGTGTTGGATGATGGTGCATTGAAGTCTTTTTATGTTTTTCATTGGTTGGGTGATGTTTGGGAGAGATTTGAGGTGTTTTGGTGGAAAAACGGGTTAAAAGGAAGAAACCCTGAAAAACTGGGTTTCTGCAGTTTTGCGTGTGCTCGGTCGACCGAGCACACTACAACTGGGAAAAACCCAGGTCTCAGTTAATTTCTGCAGAACTTGCAGTACAGTGTGCGCGGTCGACCGAGCCATGCTCCAGATCGACCGAGCACACTGGTTTTTCAGGAAATAACTGAGAATGGAATTTTCTATCAGGCCCAGAAATCCAGTGTGCGCGGTCGACCGAGCCCTGCTCCGGGTCGACCGAGCACATAGGAATTGCAGCGAAAATGCCTGGAAGCTGGGACATCACCTTTTCCAGGGTTCTTATGTATGCGGTCGACCGCCCAGGCCAGGAGGTCGACCGGACACACTGGAAACCACTGAAAACAAATCAGGCCTGCCAGGTGCCTGACCTGGATTTCTCAGTGCACTCGGTCGACCGACCTGCAGCCCGGTCGACCGAGCACACTGCACACTGGGTCGACCTGGGGGTCAACCCCCAGTGTGCCCGGTCGACCGAGCCCTGTGCTAGGTCGACCGAGCACACTGAGTTCAGTGATTTTTCAATTTTCAGTAGTCCGAAGCTGTGATCATTTGTGGGACCCATTGACCATCTAAATGGACTTCCATTGATGTTCCAAGCACGAGTCAACGGTGTGGCTCAACCTTGACTCGTGGGGATCACCAAGTAGGGTTTTGGTTGTTTAATCTAAGATGATTCGATCCCTAAAAGTTGTCAATGATGTCCGTTACCTCAGGAGCACCAAACACAGTATCCTTTGGCATCTGAGACCCCATTTAGAAACCGAATTACCTGAGATGGACCAGGACCTGAATGTGGTCCATTACCTAGGTTGGACTATTGTATCTTCCCTATTGATTCTCATATTTGAAGTTCACACTTCACCTTTCTTATTATTGTCACTCTTGCATCCTTAGTGTAGCTGTTTCTGTTAATTAAATAGAAATGGATGACCTGAACCTAGGATATCTTAGAGGTGACCCGATGGTGTGATTGGGAAAACAATGACCCGTGTCTGTGCTAGGCAGGCCCTATTTATGGCCTAAGTATGGATGTGTTATACCCTTAGAATTGGAGAGGTGTACTGTATTAGTCTTATAACTCCTTATGGATGAGAAGGAGCTGTTTATCATTAGAAATGGATATGTTGCCTCGTTTGGACTATTTTAGACCAGGCCATGTGTTGATGGGCCTTGGTATGGATCCAACGAGTGGGCTTGGACTTTGATTGCGATCCATGGACTGATTTGATATTGGAACCTCTTAGGGACTTGGTCAGGACCTTGTTCACGCAAGGCAAAGCCTAGACAGACACAGACCTTTAGAGTTTCCTCGAGTCGGCATAGACATTCACTCGTTTGATTTAAGCTCACCCTGTGGACTGATCATCCCCGATAGGAGCTATTATGAGCGTTGAGTGAGCTATAATGATGAGCTATGCTTTTAGACGGACGGTGTGATACCGAATCCAGTCTCCCCGAGTGTTGAGTGTGTTGAGACTGTTGAGTGATTTGCGGGGTTAGTAATCCCCAGCATTGGTGAGATTCCCCGCCTCAACTGTGTTCAGTATGGAAGGGCCGCGGCATAATATCCCGCGGTATCTAGCTCGTGTGAATGTGCCATATTGCAGTAGATTAGATGTTGTATATTCATCCTGATTCTATATGTTTATCTTGCTCAGCTGCCTAGATCATTTATCTTGTTATACCTTAATTTATATACCTGTCTCTACTCTTTTGATATATATGTCCTATGTTACTTGTATACTGTGACTTGCCAGATCTTTAGATCTGACCCATCTTTGGTGCTTAGGTCTTGACCTCGAGTTCGCAGACGATGCGCCTGTCGCTGGAGATTTCATTTGGGGCCCGGCCGACCCCGACGTCGAGCCGAAGGGTGGAGAGCCAGGGCCAAGGCTTTGAGCGTTATCTTTATTTTGGGCCTTTGAGCGAATTTTGTAGTGAGTCGGGTAGCAGTAAAATGTAACTAACTTTTGTTCTTAACAATTAACACCTTTAAACTAGACTATTGTTCTGCTCTTATTTAATATATTATGATACCCATTGCTTCCTTTTCACTTCTTATGCTTCCGCAATTTAACCGTTGATAGCATATTGTTCAAAAGTTTTAAATTGGACCTCACTGCGGACCCACGATCTTGGAAGTTCTCGGATTTTCCGGGAAGTAGCGCGCCAACTTCGGGTGTTCCGACGACTTGCTCGGTATCCGGAATTGGGGCGTTACACTCATTCTCCTCGACTTGACGAATCAGAGAGCCTTCTTTGGCACGAGCTTTCGCAATGGCATCCCATTTCACGGCAGCTTGTTCCTGCAATAGCTCAAGACGTTGCCTGGTCTCAACGACCTCCCTATCAATACGGCGCAGTGAAAGTCCTGGGGATCCTAACCCTAGAGGGGGGGGTGAATAGGGTGCGCTACCAATATGACCAATTAAGACAAATTTTAACTTCTTTAAAACCAACTAGTCACATGTGATGATTAATCATACAAGATGCGGAAGCTAAAATAAACAATCACCACAAATGCAAGCACCACAACACCAAGGTTTATAGTGGTTCGGCCTCAATGCCTACATCCACTACCGGCTTGTGATCCAATCACCCCACCGGATTTCCACTATTTATGCTTTTTACTAGGCTAAGCAATAACCCTTACAATGTTGTTTTTCTAGGCTAAACAACAACCTCTCAATGTGCTTTTCTAGGCTAAGCAATAACCTTTACAAAATGCTTTTCTTAGGCTAAGCAATAACCTTTACAAATAAAGATTTCTCTAAGATGGTGTCTTCACAAAAGATCACTCTAAGAGATACAATTAAAGCACAATTGAATTGCCTCTACATAGGCTAATATGAAAGTGTAATTCAAATTACAAACATACACTAAATGAGCTAAAGTGTGTGCACAAGTGTATGAATGCTTTTCTTCAATCAATTTCAACAATGAAGCTCTTAAATGAATGCATGATGCATTTTAAAATCAAAGCTTATAAAATGATGATTAAAGAGAAAACTAATCACATAAAAGATTCAAACAACTTTGAAGAAATGAAATAAACAAGTTGTATGAATGTTAAAGTCTAAGAGCACATGTGATTATGATAAGAGTGATTGCAAACCATTCTAATATACCAATGATGATAATGAGTTTGCAAAACAACTCTTTAAAAGCTAGAAATCATGCATCAATGAAAATACAAAGATTTAAACATGCAATGATTCTACTTTTAATGGAAATCAAAATGATAAGTAAGATGTACCTTTTTAAAACTCAAGCATTTGATTTCCAAATAGCCCTCTAGCCTTTCCAACTTCTTCCCCTTTCCTTGGCTCCAAAATAGTCTCAAAAGTTCATGTATCAAGCATTTTGAAAGTTGGAAAAAGAATGGACTTTATAGCCAAAAAGTGCCCAACGGCTAGTCCTCGGTCGACCTGCAAAGAGGTCTCGGTCGACCGGGATCACACAACGGTCAAATTTCTGACCGTTGGAGCACTTTGGCCCTGACGGCCTGCAGTGTTCCCGGTCGACCGGTGACACTGCCGGGCCACCCCCCTTTTGACAAAAATTCCAATTTTGCATATTTGAAGGTATATCTTTGGGAGGATTTTTGGGCCACTAAACCAAGCTTGGTAACATGTTTTAAATCAACTTAAGATGTTCAAAAACATGAAACACACAAAGCCTAAATTCATTCGAAACTTTAAATCCAAAGGCTAGCTTGATTTCTAAAAACTCTTTTCACATAAAAATGCATACAAAAATGATTCTGAAAGTGATGAATGCATGCAAGGCTCAAACCTAAATTCTCAAAATGATTTTCCAAATATAATGCACAAAGAATTAGGTTTTCAAAAGAGTTTGAATTCTAAAAACCAATGCATCCAAGTATAGAAACAAAACATGCATAAAACAAGATTTCTACAAGTCTAAAACCAATGCATGTAAAAATCAAGATTTCAAGATGATTTAAATCAATGCAAGTGTGTGTAAATCAAATGATGCTAAAGTGAAAAATGCATCCATCAAATTGTAAATACAAAATTCCTAACACGCAGATCTTCTGTTAGCCCAATGATAGCCAACTCGGTAACGTTCCTCTCCCAAACGAATTGCTTCCGAGTCCGTGAGATCTCGTCCAGCTCAGACTTGACCTCGCCAGAAGGCTTAAAAAAGATCTCATTGAAGAAGTCACCACTTGGGAAGCTCTTGGTTTCATTCCACTTGCTCCCTAAAGCTATGACTTCATCAACGAAAGCCTTCGCATCTGCAATGTCCAGGCCGACTTCTTCGCTATTAGCAAGGATGTCCTGTACATGCTTAACCATGCCAAAGCCAGCTTCCAAATGGCCAGAAGAAAGGGTTTCGATCCACGAGCTCAAAACGCTCTTCAGCACTTTCTTCGCATACTCAAGAGATGGCCAGGACGAAGGCTCGCCCCTCTCCATTGGTCGATTGCCCGTGTCATGTCCTGCTGGAGGAGTGATCATTAAGCTCTTTCTGACCGGAGACACTGGCGAAGGAATCTGCTCAGAAGATTTCGTCTCTGCTGCATTAAAACTAGAAGAAAAAGTCCCTACTTCTGGTTCAACTGCAGGCATCCCCTACTCTGGCACTGAGAAAGATGGAGGAACTTCCTCTGTTGCCTCAAAATCTGTGAGCAAAACAAAACAAAAAAGAGGTATGAGTATGATCCTGTTGAAAAATCATAATCATCAGGATTATTGCTTCAAATACCTTCTTCGACGACTGGCGGAATACTTTCTGCCTCCATCAGTTCATCCGAAGCGTCGTCAAAGGACGCGTCCATGGATGGCTCGAAATCGTCGGAATCCTGTGGCAAGTCAGCTGACAAGAAAACAAGCAACATGTTAGCAGATGACAGCACAGACAAAAGAAAGAAAATACAAAGAAGTCATACCAGGTGAAGATTCTGGAATCACTCTAGAGTCCCTCGGTTCTTCTTCATATGCTGAAGCCGGATCTGTCATTGCCTCATCAGTCGGAACCTCAGGCATCACCAAGTCCTCATCTTCCACTAAAAAAGGGGGGGGGGAGAAAAGGCAAATCAAAACAAGAAAATCTCAAAGAAAAGAAACGGAAGGAGAAAGAAGAGGAATCATACCTTCATCAACGGTTTCTTCCTCTCGGCTCCTCTTTTCCAGAGGCTCTTCAGCATCCCCTAACATCTCTTCAGCGGTGGCGAGAGGGACTTCCAAATCGGGAGAGTTATCGTGTCGTCTCTTATTGCGGCGCTGCCCTCTCTTCCTCTTGCTTCTATGGGATGGTTTATTTGAAGTACCCGCCCCACTGTCAAAGTCAGGAGCTTCGCTTGATTCCTCACCAGACGGTATGCTCTTTCCAGTAGACCCCATGGAAGCCTTCGTCAATTCCGCTTGCATCCAAGCGTCGATCAAGGCTTCCTCCTCCTCGAGTTGTTCCAAGACCTCACCAGGTATCTCTTGTGTAGCTCCTGGTCTGATGATGTCATGCTCATTGAGAAAGCCGACCTTGTGCTTCTCTCCGGAAAGGAAAGCCAGAACTTCCTCGTGACAGACTCCATTCGATCTGCCAAGACCCTTCCCAGGAGATTGCTTGACATCAAGCTCCTTCTTAGAAAGCCCCCGATACACAGAAAAGGTTTCCACGAACCATTTTGTGAAGCTAGTAGTCCGGAAGGTAGGCAACTCAGGATAGGAAATCATGGCGGTTGTGTCTTCCGCACTGTAAAAGGCCCATGTATTCCTTCCATCCTGTAAACCTCCAAAGCGCTTCACCAAGCTCGAAGGCTCTCCAACAACGCATTGAGAGAATCCCAACTGCAGCGCCAAACGCGAGGGAACATACGGCTGGATATCAACAAAAAGATGTCTTCGGTACACCATCGTACCAACACGTATGTTAAAAAACCATCCCTTTTCTGCATTGGTCAAAGAGTAATGTCTTCCCGACCCCGCCCTGGTGGAATCGCAGGAGGCTCCAAAATCAAAAGCCTTCTTCCCCAAACCTGGAGAAAGCTTCACTGAAGATTGCCCGACTCGACGTCCTTGAACCGTCAGATCCTCAAACGGGCAGACAAAAGAGATTCGAAAACGGCTGTCCCCCTAGCCAACCGAATCATGAAAAGGTCATCATCCTGCGCAGCTTCTAGTCGGTGGAAGCCAGGACAGTGGTACACATACCACGAATAGAAAATATTCTGATTCGCTCCCTTGAAAGCTCACATACCACGAATAGAACTTTGCTAAAAAAAAAGTTCTAGCGAAATTTTGGCATGATTCCGAGAAAATTCCGAAGAAAAGGAAGACATCCCGAAAAAGATAGGAAGCTTGAAGAAGAGCTCAACATCGCTGCGAGCTCAATGAAACCTCATCAAAGAAGGTTTGAACTCAAACATCGCTGCGAGATCAAACCAATCTCATCAAATCTCCACAAAGCTTGAAGAAGGGCTTAACATTGATGCGAGCTCCAAACTCCGAAACTTGCAAAGCTCCTAAAAAATCCAGCAAGATCAGGAAAGGGCTCAACATTGCTGCGAGCTCCAAATCCCAAAATTTGCAAAAGATTTCTAGGTATGCAGCATCATGCTCCTAATCAATTTACTAAAAAGCATGCATCAAAAAATCATCATCATTAGATGCTAGGAAAACTTTAACCAAAGTTTGACCAATTCCAACCCAACTTGGTCAAAACCATTTAAACTTTGTCAAAGTCATAATTCATGTTGACTTGACCTAGAGATTCTAGCCTCTTATCTTGATGCATCCAAAAAAGAAAAGAAAGAAACAAATATGCATGAACATCTTGAAATGCATAAAACCTCATCATCATGGTGCATAAACCTCAATATCATAGTGAGCAAAAAAAATAAAAACAAAAAAAACAAAAAAAGGGAGAGAGAAGTTTCAAAAAAAAAATTGGCAGCAGGCCGTGGCCCACTGCCACGTGGCAGTACGGTCAGGTCCGTACAGACCTGTTCGTACAGCCAATAAAAAAAAGAAAAAAAAACAATGTGCAAAAAAAAGAAGAAAAAAAAACAGTACGTGAAAAAAAAGAGAAAGAAAACACGTGGAGAAAAAGAAAAAAAAAGAGAGGAGAAAGAAAGAAAAAAAAAAGGGAAGAAAAGAAAAGAATTCTACTTCTACAATGGAAATTTCTTATGGAGAAAGAAAACTTACTTGAAGCCATTGATGGAGAAGAAGAAGAAAAGCCTGAAGATCCTTGAGGAAGAAGAAGAACTCTTGATCTTGGAGCACTCTTGAAGACTCTTGCGATGGAAGAAAGCAAAGAAGCAAAGATCCAATCTCATCTTGTTTTTATAGAAGAGAGCTAACCAAAAGAGGAAACAAGGAGAAAAGAAAGGAGGTAAGTGGCTAAAAATTAGCAACCTTCCTAAAAGAAAGGAAATTTGAGATATTCTCTCCCAAAAAGAAGATTCTTTGAGAAATTTTCTCCAAAAAGAAAGGGAATGAGAAATATTCTCTCCCAAAGAGAGATACTTCGAGAAAATCTCTCCCAAAAGAAAGGAAACTTGAGAGATTCTCTCCAAGTAAGAATATTTTTAGATATTCTCTATCCAAAAGAGATATTTTTATATATTCTTTACAAAATGACACCAACCATGTGAGATCTAAGCACCTTCAAAAGCTTAAGGTCCCATAGGCTAGCCCACATGTGTCAGGTTTGACCACCTAGGCACTAAAAGGGGTTTCCTTTCAAAAAATTCTTCTTACCAAGAGCATACAAAATGGTTCCATGCCTCTTTTGAGTCGATTGAACCATTTAAAAAAAAAAACAGAGAGAAAACCTCATGAGTTCCCAAAAAAATCAAAGCATCCAACCTCATGAACCAAATTAAGCCAAAATCTTGAAATTGACAACCCACACCTTGGTCCCCTAACTTGCCACATAAAGCTTGTTAGGTCACAAGGCCGAAACAAAAATCCTGACCCCTGACTCGCCACATACAGCTTGTTAGGTCACAAGGTCAAAACCAAACCCAACCCCCTAACCTGCCACATACAGCTTGTTAGGTCACAAAGTCAAAAAACCAAAAAGATCCTTCTTGATCGCCTGATGCGCCACATAAAGCCCTTAGGTTCACAAGATCAAAAGGAAAACCCAAAATCCAAAACCCAAATCCAACTCCCTCTTGTCATTTTCAAAACTTTGCCTTCAGATGGTAAGTGATCCCTTTCACTACCATAAAATCCCCTTGGAAACTCAAAAGGCTATTAAAAAAAAATGCTCAAAGACTCTTGGTCAAGTCAAAAGCTTTCCTTCAATTTTTCTCTTCGAGGCACACCGACTCCGAAAGTTACTCGTCGCTATACCTCGAGGGGGCATTTGTTGACACCAAAAATGTCACTTTGCCTCTCCAACATCAAGAAGCCACATGAATCCACATCCTACTACAAACAGGTAATGCCGCTTCAAGCATCAGATCTTATCAGAATTACTTGAAAACTGATAGATCCTTTAAGACAGCCAAAAGAGGAGTTCACATGAAGTTTCGGGCCATTCTGACATCATTTGGCCTAACTTCACTCCTCCGACAACCAAACAACGCTCCTGGCGGCGGCGGCGTCGAAGACATCAAAACTCCGATCTGAGCATATGGATGGTCTCAAAATACCTTCAAAAGGCTCCACGTAAAATTTCAGGTCATTCCGACAACGTTTGATCCGACTTCGACGCTCCGAAAGAAAATCAAGCCCCTCGGCGGCGAAAACCACTGGGACCATTACTCATCAAACGGAGCACATGGGCGAATTCGACATGCTTCAAAAGGGCTGCACGTCAAAGTTTAGGTTATTCCGACAACGTTTGACTCGACTTTGATGCTCCGAAAGAAAGTCAAGGCTATCGGCGGCGAAGCACCCCGGGACCATGACATCCAAAATCAGAGCCAATGGATCATCTCAAAATGACTCCAATAGGTTCCCTGTCAAATTTCAAGCCAATCGGACATCGGTTGACCGCACATCAAAGCGCGACATCTCCCTCGCGGCGAAATCAAGCCTAGCAGAGACGGGACCCCAAACGGCTTCAAAACCCAAAACTCAAAGCCCATGGTTGGTCCTATCTACTACTCAGGAAGCTCCACGTCAAATTTCAGGTCATTCTGGCATCGTTTGACCTAGTTTCAACTCTTGACAAAAATCAGCAACTATGCGCGGGCGGCAAAGTCTTCGGCTTCTCCAAAGAATAGGAAACTTTGAGCCCAATTTTGCACAACTTCTCATTGGGTTTTCTCCAGGAGAACCAAGTTAAAAAATGAGGGAAAATGTCAAGAAAATATAGGGAAAAAAAGAATAAAAAAAGCTTGAAAAACGGCGACCAAAGGGGAAAATCCCCCCATGGTCGTCGGCGACCATGGAATTCTGGGTCACCGGATTTCCGCCGCCGGGCCCCTTTTTCCGATTCTTTTCGTATTCCGGGAGTTCTAGCCCCTGTGATTTCCTGAAAATCTAATTTTTGATGCTTGATGGACCTGATTTTTTCTTCTTTCCTCTCCCATTCATCCCCCGGGGTCGCCGAGAGGAATCGAATGGAGGGAAGAAAGGGGGAGAAAAAAAGGGCATCTATATTTTTGTACGGGTATGCCAGATTTTCTATTTTACTTGGAGTTTAGAAGTGGTGATCTGGAGATCCACCTTTGCAAGTAGAAAGGAAATCAACCTTTTTCTAACTTTCCATTGCACAAATCTTTAAGAAAAGAGACGGTTTTTGTTTGCCGTGAAAGGCGATTTTGTTTGCCATAAAAGGCGATTTTGTTCCATGAAAGGCGATTTACAAATCTTATCAAAATGAAAGACAAGAATTGTGATTTTTTTGTCTCTTAAAGAAAATACAAAGTACAACGGAAAAGTAAGAAAGGGAATCTGACTTCTCAGGAGACTGTGGGGACCAGTTCAGATCGACTGTCGCAAGTCATGTATGGACTTCACCATCGTCCTTCAGATGAGAGCGCTTGATGCTTTGATTCTTTCGCTTGGCTTGGACTTCTGTTTTTTAGAGGATAAGGACCAAGGGAAGGTCCTATACCCAATGAAAAACGAAGAGACGGGTTGAAGAGCCACGTCTTGGCCATGTTGAATAAGAGAAGAGAAGGCTTTTTCTTAGAGGAAGGGGGGGCGCTTTGATCACCTTTGGGTGTTTGTTGCAGCAGAGTTTCTTCTTGGAGCAGAGTTTCTTCAGAGTAGCAAGGCTTCTGGATCTTGAGTTCGGAATTCCGGGATTCTCATTGTGTCCTGGCTTCTTGGGGTCACCTCCTTTTATAGGCATTTGTAGCCTTTACGTGACTTTATGGGCTTTAATGTATTAAAACCACATAATGGGAGGAGTTACAAGTTTTAAATCCTTTGTTTTGTAACTCCTTTTTCTTGGCTTCTGATTGGCCGGTGGAGATAATGGGCATTTAATCGCCTTTAATCTCCATGATGAGAGGAGTTTCATAACTTTAATGTCATGATGATTTGGACTTGTAACTCCCATTTCCTTGCTTCTGATTGGGTCGTCCAAAATAATGAGTTAATGGCCGCATTTATTTGGGTCAATTAACATCATTAAGTGGTCATCGAGGAGTTGAAGAGTCCCGGGCCGTGCCGCGTCTTTTGGAATTCTTCTTGTGATGATCGACGATGGATCTTCATGTCGATCGATGTTGGATGATCACGCAACTTTAGACATTAGTTGATACCAGTGGGCCGGTGACATCTGTCTTGTCGATTTCTTGATCGATCGGACAGAAAGTGCACTTTCTTGGTCGGCCGGTTGGCGATCTTGGAGCGATCGGCGACGATTTTATGCTCTTGACGGCGGATTTGTGATGTTGACGAAGATCAGTCGTTTCCGAGCATCAAAAATCAAATTTTCAGGAAATCACAGGGGCTGGAACTCCCGGAATGCGAAAAGAATCGGAAAAAGGGGCCATGCGGAGGAAATCCAGGTCGCCGGCAACCGGCCTTGAGCAGAAAATCCGTAGGCTTGGAAAATCTAAGTGGCACTTGTATTTTTGAGCAATTTGAGGAGTTGAGTATAGATCTGCAGCCACTAAGGAAAGGTGTTTTGTTAGTTAACATGGCAGTGTCAGAACCTTCTTTCATTCAGAAGATCAAAGATAGTCAGTTGCAAGATCCAAAGTTGGCCAAGATTTCAGAACATATAGTAAACCGTCTAGATTTTCATATTGTTGATGGAGTTTTATAGTGCCGTGATTGTCTGTGTGTACCCAATATTGAAGATTTGAGGAATGATATCATGACCGAGGCTCACAGTATGAAGTACTCCATGCATCCAGGCAGCACAAAGATGTATCAGAATTTGAAGGGCAGATTTTGGTGGAATAACATGAAGAGAGAGATTGCAGCGTTTGTCTCTCGTTGCATGACCTGTCAGTTTATTAAGGCAGAACATCAGAGGGCTCCAGGATTGTTACAGCCGTTAGAGATCCTAGAATGGAAATGGGAGCACATTACCATGAATTTTATTTCGGGACTACCGAGGACTAGCAGTGGCAATGATGCGATATGGGTCATTGTGGATCGTCTCACTAGATCGGCTCATTTCATTCCTATGAGGACAGGGAAGAAGATGCACATGCTACCTTTGACAGAGTTATTTGTCAACGAGATTGTCAGTCGACATGGGCAGCCAGTTTCTATCACATCTGACAGAGACAATAGATTTGTTTCGAGGTTCTGGAAGACACTACATGAGTCTATTGGTACGAAACTACAGTTTAGCACAGCTTATCACCCGAAGACAGATGGCCAGTCAGAGAGGACAATTCAAACCCTCGAGGATATGCTCCGTGCTTCTGTGTTAGATTTTAAGACTCAATGGGATGAGACTCTACTGTTGTGTGAGTTTGCTTACAACAACAGTCACCGCTCGAGCATTGGGATGGCGCCTTTTGAGGCTTTGTATGGCAGAAGGTGTAAGACACCTGTATGTTGGGAAGAAGTCGGCATTCGCAGTTTCCATGGACCGACTATTGTAAGTGAGACCAACGACAAGATCAAGTTGATTCAAGAACGTCTGAAAGTGTCTCGAGTAGACAGAAAAGTTATGCAGATTCTTACCGAAGGGATTTACAGTTTCAAGAAGGAGATAAGGTTTTCTTGAAGGTGTCACCTACGAGAGGAACATTGAGATTTGGACAGAAGAGCAAGCTATCACGGAGGTACATTGGACCGTATGATATTGTGAGCAAGATCGTTGATGTGGGTTATAGATTAGCCTCACTACCTGAGCTATCCGGCGTACATAACGTCTTTCACGTGTCAATGTTGAAGAAGTACGTCCCGATCCATCACATGTACTCCGACATGAACCTTTGAAAATCAGAGAAGATAATACCTATGTTGAGAAGCCCGTACAGATCATTGATACGAATGAACAAGAGTTGAGGACACGGACTAATCAATGGGTAAAAGTACTATGGGAGAATCATGGACCGGAAGAGGCAACGTGGGAATTACGAGATCAAGTGCAGAAGAAGTATCCACATATACTACCAGAGGTGAGTTTTATATTTTATTTGGTGGGCCAAATGCCCTAAGGGGTGGAGGATGTAAGACCCCGTTCCGAGTGTTATCGATTAGTGTTAATTAAGTTGTGTTTTAGTTCTAAGTGTGATTAGTGAATTTTGGTTAAGTTGAGAATAGAATAGATTTTGATATAGCTTTGGGGAATTTTGATTAATTTGTGATTAGTGGGGCCCTTTGGGGGTTCCTTTTTATGACCTTGCATGTACTTGGGGATTTGTTAGAGATTCTTGCATTCATTGTTTTAATCCCGTTTTATTTGTATTGTTAATCCCTACAACTTTTATGTTGATCCCATGCCCGTTCGAGACCCCGAAACCCGACTTTCCTAGCATTGAGGGCAAAACAATCTTTTTACACTAAATCTGTACCCAAAATTTGATATCCCCGAAACCTACGAAAGATATACTTTTTGAAAACTAAATATTTCAACGATCACTTTTCTCTACTTCGTCGAATTCATTAGAAGCCCCGAAAGCCATGATTTCAGCCCAATTAGATTATTAGTAGTGGAGTCCACTCCCCATTTGCTTATCAGGGAACTCTTCTTCTTCATTTTCCTTTTCTAGCTCAAACCTCAATCTCTCAAACTAGGGTTTTCCCTTTTCTCTCTTTTCTTGCTTTCCATCTCCCAATCCACTACCAAACCTTTGCTTTTGGGATAATGCTTGTCATCATCTTCTTCCTCATCACCATAGCACTCCATTAATATCCTTTTGAGAGAAAACTCCTCATTCCAAGACTCTCTTTGAGCTCACCTTATCCATTTGGAGAACCTACAAGTAAACAATCCTCCCCATCTCTTGGATTTGTGTTTCTTTGACCTTGATGAAGCTCCATTTTCATTATTGAAACCTTTTCCTCCCCATTCCATGTTTTGACTCTTTTAGGGTTTGTATTTGGGGATTTTTTTTCATATCTTGGATTCTTTGCTTGGAGGAGTGTTAGAGCTTGATTTGCTTGATTAGCTTGGACCTAAGGCAAGTGGATGATTTTATTTTTATAAAATTTCAATGGTTTTGGTATTTCCACTCATGCCTATTTATTGCATTGATTTGAAATAAACGTTCATGATAGAGCATTGATAGTGCATTTATGTCATAGAAATGTATTGGTGCATGGCATTTCATTTCCTCTTGTTTTATCCCAAATGTACTCTTATGTGTAATGGTTTCCTTCCTTCTTTCTTTGTATTGGATGTGATGTTGATGGAGGAGAATGGAATGGATATTGTAAGAGATTTGATGTTGTTTTGAATGAAGTTTTGGACTCATTGGATGTATAAAAGAGACTAGAAAGAGGTTGTTGAAGGAAGAGATAGAGAGGAGCTGAACTGTCCTGGAATCAGTTTCTGGACAGTTCGCTCTAGCGAACATGACACTTCGTTCGAGCGAATTGTCCAGAAAAGGGTTCGAAGCATTCCACTAGGCAGTTCGCTCGAGCAGACCCCTTGGTCGCTCGAGCGAACCTCTCAGAACTCATTCCAGATAGTGATTAATTCGAGCGAACCAATACTTCGCTCGAGCCAACCTGACTCTGGATGAGTTCGCTCGAGCGACCTTAACTTCGCTCATGCGAACCCACCCAGACAACCATTCTAGAGAGCTAACCGCTTGAGCGAACCTCCACTCCGCTCGAGCAATGGGTACTGTTCACCTGGGACTGTTTTGGGAGCATAAATAAAATGTTTATATATTTGAGAGAGGTTTGTTAGGAACTCCATTGTTTTGAGAAGAACCGTTCATATGATTTGACATCCGTTTGAGAAGGAAACCACGTCACGAAGATTTCATTTGAAGTTGTAAAAATCCTAAGGTGTATACGGAGCTCGGAATGTCCCCAAACTCAAAGAGTACCAAGTGGTCATTAAATCGACATACGGAACCCCTATTCACCTTAAACAAATATGGAACCCCGGTACTTGTCTTGAGATTTTGAAAGTTCATTTGTATTTCATTATTTCCCGAACTTCTTATGTATTCTCGAAAATGTTGAAATTGCAATTGTAGCATTTTGCTAGCCCCGATAAGCACGCCTGAATTGATATGACAGTTGTTTGAGCACCCCGTCCCGTTTATTTATGTACTTGAACTTGATGTATTTTATACATGTTTTAATCTTGTCATTTGACCTATGAGTCGGCACCGCTAAGCTTGGATAACCCTATTGGTCTGGTCCACCGACTTGGAGATCCCCCTCTTGTCTCGCCAGCTGCAGTTTGGATCCCGATACCCTATTATTACCGTGGTCTTGTCCCGATACCCCGGATTGCTACCGTGACTCCCAATGCCCGGCTCGCTACCGTGGTCATGTATAGTATATGTATATGTATTTATAAGATCCATTGTTTCTCCTCACCTTGAGTGACTGAGATCAGTGCCTTGTTATTGCTCTGTCACTTTAGTGATAGAGGACTTAGCTTCGTGTGGTTGTCATCTTGCTTGTTTCCCGATTTCCTTGGATACCCATACATGTTTTACACTATGCTTACATTTTCATTAAATGATTTGATTCTTTTATGAAGATATTGATTGAACATGTTAAAATGCTTTTAAAGGTAAATGTGTTTATTATTGAATTGTTATGTCTTTTCACCCATTTGCCAAACCGTCGTGTTTGACCCACTCTTTGGTACTCAGGTCCGGATATTGCCTACCCCGAGGCGGAGCTTGAGGATGCGATCGGTGAACCGCAACGCCTAGTTGAGTGGCATGCTGATGATGTCATTTAGACATTTGACTGCTTGAGAGATGGAACATTTTGAGAACGTTTAACCATTCTTTTGGGGATTGATATTTTGTTTATATTGGCCTCTGTTGGCCTCTATTTTTTGGAATGTAATTAAATGATCTTGTGTAAAACTTTAACTTACTTTTGGGAAACATGCTAATGATCATTGCTCATTCTAATACAGTATTATACTTGTGTTATTGTCTTTATGACTAGAGATGATTTGAATGTTTGATTTGCTACACGCTTCCGCACTTAATAGAAATGTTCATATATGGTTGTGATATCCTCACCGCGGACACCTGTGGGAAATTAAATAAATGTGCACACTCTACACTCATCACCTAACATCTCATACACCAATCTCATCAATTAGTCCCGATCCCCGATTAGGACCTCAGTGATTCGGTCTAGGGTCGCGACAACCTCCACCTACCTCCACTAAGGGAACATGGTATGGGCTGATGGGACAGTACCTTCACCTACCTCCACTACGGGAGCGCCCAATGGGACTTCTGCCAATATATATATACAAGGGTAAGATCCCAAAGAAGTATGCAACGTGACTCAACATAAGTATGCATGTAGTCCAAACATTGCCTTTCTTCTCCATTCGCTCATCCTTTGTTCAGTAACTGTACTAACTTAGACATCAGAGTGCCTTCGGCTGACTGCAGCCAGGGCCTCTAACCTTTGTCTCCTTCCCTTTCAGGTCTCATGCATTCGATCTCTCCCCAAAAGAAGTTTAGTTACGAGTTTCATACTCGCCTAGTCATGTTCATAGTATTTAGGCACTTACAGTCAGCAGTTTTGGAAAATACATATATGTTATGTAAAATAGTCTTGGATTCATAATTGTGCTTAATACAATATTAATTTGATTATATCAGAATATTTTGTGATATTCCTTTTTATAAAGATCTGTATATGCTTTGTAAATTATGTTTTTTCATAATTTAAAATATATTTTATAATTACTCTATTTTTTCCTTTTTACAATTAAGAGTGGAAAAAATTTGAGATGTCCCCATGATTATGAGATTAATGTTACTTGTGACAATGGTGGTGAGCATTATTTAGAAAAGCATCATAACCCAATTGAGAGAGAGAGAGAGACCGCCTATAATTCATTTTCTAATATAGTCAATTTCAGCGAGGGGCCTACCTAGCTGTGTGGGTCAAATAATTTTGACCAAGAACTTGGCTGGTGTAGGATCTTACACCCAATTGAGCTACCACTTATCTCAAAACCAATTGGTGATAGGAAACGGCACAACAATAGTTTTATGGCGAGGGCAAGGGCTCGACCACAATTATGACCGCTCATGAGCGAAGGTGGGTGTTGACCTCAACAATCCCTCCCTCAACGGCACACCCGCCGCGACTCCTGCTGCGAACTCGCAAAACGCGTGTCCCGTGACTCGAACACCCGACCTACCAGGCTCTGATACCACTTGTAGGATCTTACACCCAATTGAACTACCACTTATCCCAAAACCAATTGGTGATAGGAAACGGCACAACAATAGTTTTATGGTGAGGGCGAGGGCTCGATCACAATTATGACCGCTCATGAGCGAAGGTGGACGTTGACCTCAACAATATACCAAATGAAAATTCCTAGAGGGTTGATAATCACAAACCCTAACAGAAAGTAAAATAAATCCCAACACAGATATGAATATGGAATGAAAAGAAACAAAAAACCTAAGTTAATCAAGCAAGCAACCAAGAAGATGGACACAAGATTTTCTACGTGGAAAACCCTGGGTAGGGAAAAAACCACGGGACCTTGCACCGGTCCATAAAGATCAAGCACTAAAAAATCAAAGGTTACAAGAGAAACTCACTCCCCTTTACAGTTGACCTCAACCTAAGGACCACAGTGATTCTTGCCGACGACCACGCCGTTCACCTTCTCTAGTACTTCAATCTCCACGTCTTAAGCAAGACGAATTGACTGGAACATGGATGGGAAATCTCAAAAGAACAAGGCTTCTGCACATGAATCTCTCAAAAGAACTCTCTGGAGGAAGTTAATCTCTCTAAGGATAATCTAGGGTTTAGATCTGAGAGAGGTGTGTTTTTCTGAAGGGGTTAAACCCTTAAATAAGCTTCTGGAATTGTATGGGAGAGATTGGGTTTGAATAGGATTGGAAAACAGGGCATAAGAAAGAAGCTGCTAAAAAATAGCTCAAGCTCGCCGATGTCCGATCGATCGGTCTGTCTTTTAACTGAGGCCTTTTATGGTCCGATCGATCGGTGAAGGGTCCGATCGATCGGTCTGACTTTTAACTGAGAGCATTTTCTAGGCAATCGATTGGTCTATCACTTTGCTGAAAAATCCCTGTTTTCTGCTGCTTTTGAATTCTTCTTCAACACAAGGTGGTCCAACTAAAAATCACAAATTACATGAAATACCATGTTTTGTCCACCCACATGAACTAGCCAACACTCAAAAATATTAACAACTGGCTTATACTAGTGGCAAGACCTGATGACTGCTCAACTGTCTCTTTTCTGATGAATACATTTTATCCTCAAATTCTCATCAGAAATTCCTCTAATCTTACGCCCTTTTCCAATAGGAAAGTTTGACTATTGAGTAAAGGTAAAATAAAGCACTGGAACCATATGATTGGTGTTAAGGCCAAAAACATATCCACATTAATGGATCTACCAACGAACTTAAATAAACGAGCTTGTAAGGTTTTAGTTGGCTAATTCATAGATGTTTGGACAAAACTGGGTTTCTTCGAATCTTGTATTGAGTCTAGAAAAGGACTGTAAGAGTTCTAAAAAAGGAAGTGTTCTAAAGAGCCCGGATTCTGCTGATTTGAATTGGTCGCTCAAGCGACCATCCATCCGCTTGAGCGGACCAAACAGAGTTTCATTCTCTCGACCCTTCAATCCATGCGCTCGACCCATCAAGGTTCTGGAATGAAGTTTCAAAGTTCGCACGACGACCGCTCGAGCGAACCCCTCACAGAGAGTTGTTCGCTCGACCGCATGTTATTGGTCGCTCGACCAATGATCCAATGCGCTGTTCGTCTGTTTCCAGAGAGCAGGTTGCTTGAGCGAACCTTATGACCACTAGTGCGAACCTGGGAATTCTAAATTAAGAAGAACTCCTCTTACTAATTTCTATGAAGGAAGTTACCTGTTTGAAGAAGCCTTGGATGCACGAAATATGTCCTATAAATAGGCTTTTCATCTCTCCTCTCTACACAACTCTGAACAAGAAGGAATCTAGGAGTGTGAGAGTTTGAGAGACCCATTGTTCTGCCCCAAGGCTGCCATTACTGTTGCTATGCTGGTGATTCAAGTCTTGGTTTGATTCCATTAAATCTCTTGAAGACTCTGTTGTTCAAGCGCGGTGAAGGTGCACGGTGAGCAGTCGGCAAGTTCTATACAATCCTTAGGTTGAGTCAGCAACTGCGAAAGGGTTGTGAGTTTTCTTGTAATTTCAATTCATAGTGCTTGGTTGTCTGTTGGCTTAGACGATAAGGCCCGTAGTTTTTTTTTCCGAGTAGGGTTTTCCACGTATAAATCATGTGTCCTTCTCTCTCTTGTGGTTTGATTGCTTTAACCTGGATTAGGGTTAATTATTAGATTAATCACATTTTATTGATATTCATCTGAGATCGTATAAGTGGGACCTCTGCCTGTGTTAAGGCAAGTTTTGATATTTTCAATTGGTATCAGAGCGGGTTACACTAAGTTATCGTGTGATCAAGTTACTGACCTCTCATGGATATCATTAGAGAAGGAACTTCGACCGACAAGCCCCCCTTCTAGATGGATCAAATTATGCTTATTGGAAAGGAAGAATGATAGCTTTTTTTAAGGCCATCGATGACCAGGTTTGGGATATTGTGGCTGATGGATATACTGAACCCACTGTGGTTGTTGAAGGACAAACTAGACCAAAACCCAAAGCACAATGGTCCGCTGATGAAAAGGCCAAATCAAACTGCAATAATAAGGCCATTCATGCTATTTACAATGGTGTCACTCAAACTAAGTTTCATAGAATCTCTGCTTGCACCACTGCAAAAGCTACATGGGATTTGCTTCAAACTGTTCATGAAGGAACATAAATTGTTAGGCAAACCAAACTCCAAAATCTGCCAACGGCTTTTGAAACGATTCGAATGAAAGAATTTGAATCCTTTGATGATTTAAACACAAAATTGTAAAAAATCGTCAATTCATGCCATACCCTAGGAGAGCCGGTACCTCCATCAAAGGTTGTTAAAAAGATTTTGAGGTCTCTCCCTGAAAGGTTTCGTCCAAAAGTCGTTGCCATTGAGGAGCACAAGGATTTGAACTCAATATCTATTGAAGAATTGGTTGGAAACTTACAGACATTTGAGGCAAATCATTGTCCGCAGAAAAAGGGAAAAGACATTGCACTATTGTCTTCTAAGTCAGTTGAGGATCCTGAATTAAGTGATCAGGGCAGCGATACTGATGATGAAAAGTTTGAAGCATATCTTGCTCGAAAATTGAAGAAAATCTGGAAGAACAGGAAGACCTTCAATAAGAAAGAACCATCAAACCCGAAAGCACCTTTTAAATGCAAATTTTTACCCAAAACAGAATTGATCAAATCAAAGGGTACAAATAAGCAAATTAAATGCTTTGAGTGTCAAGGATATGGACACACAGCTGCTAAGTGTGCCAATCGCAGGGAGAAGAATAAAAGCAAAGCACTGAATGTCGCCTGGGATGAAGATTCAGATGAGGATGAATCTGATCCTGAATCACCTTCGAGTGACTCATGAAAATATGTTGCTTTTCTTGCTATGTCTAATGTTACATCTGCGCAGGAATCCAAATCCGAAGATGATTTAGATTTTAATGATCTTTCTGATGAAGATCTGGAGGGCGACGAAAACTATCATAAGTTGTTACAAGAATCCCTCCGAATGTCGAAAATCAGTGAAAAGAGGGCGTTAAAAATCAAAGCAATGGAAGAAAAAATCTTGTCTCTGCAGACAACCTTGACAGACTCTCAGTCAAGGGTAATACAATTGGAAGAACAACGAGCAATTTTTTCTAACAAATTAATTCTTGCAGGTGAAGAAAACGCTCAACTCCAATAGCGTAATCTAAAAGCTGAATCTGAAGTGGAGAATTTGCAAAAAGAATTAATTGCCTGCAAATCTGAAAGAGATAATTCTGCTGGAAAGTTACGAATGGTGCTGGTAGAGTTAGAATCGACTAAAGCTTCAATCAACAGGATGAACACTGGATCCGCAAAGCTGAATCAAATTCTAGAAAGCCAATTACCTCTAATGTCGAAAACTGGTCTTGGATACGTTCATGGAGAATCCACATCTAAAGACAAAGGTAAGACTGTTTTTGTTCAAGGACAGACCATGATGTGGTTACCTCCTGTCTACTCTAATACCTCATCCTCAAATGCTCACAAGTCAAATTATGTGTCTAGATCAAAGTTTATTCCAATTTGTCACTTTTGCGGGATTTTTGGACACATAAGACCACATTGCAACAAATTACGAAATTTCCATAGGAACCAGCGTAGAAGGTCAAAAATTTCTTCCTCACAGATTTGGACCAAACCAGTCTGGGTCCGTAAATCTGATATGCGCTATAATGTGGTTCTTACAGCATTGAGTGCTACCGACTCAGATGTATGGTATCTAGATAGTGGATGTTCGAGGCACATGACAGGAAACGAAGCCTTGTTTACCTCTCTTGAAGATTATAATGGTGGTTTTGTTTGATTCGGAGATGGAGGTAAGGCTAAAGTTGTTGGAAAAGGTACAGTCTCCATACCAGGTATGTCACAACTGAAGGATGTATATTTGGTTGATGGTTTAAAAACAAATCTTTTGAGCATAAGTCAACTGTGCGACAATTATCATGAAGTGCATTTTTCTGCACAAGATTGCACAATTGTGGATAAGAAAGGGAAAACAGTGATTCATGGCATGAGAAATTCGAGAAATTGTTATGTAGTCTCTTCAGACAAATCTATGACTTGCAATTCTGCAATTATAAGTGACATCGAGCTTTGGCACCAAAGACTAGGACATGTGAATTACAAAGACCTAGAAAAATTGTCAACCCATGAGTTGGTATGTGGCCTCCCGAAGCTCAAAAAGGCTACAAATACTGTGTGTGATCCCTGCCAATTTGGTAAACAAATCAAAGCTCCTCATAAGAAGACCGATTCTCTTACTACAAAGAGGCCATTAGAGTTACTTCACATGGATCTGATGGGACCCACAAAGGTTGAAAGCATTGGTGGTAAAAATATATATATTTTTAACTATTGATGATTTCTCTCACCTAACTTGGGTTCGTTTTTTACGTGATAAATCAGAAACGTTTATTGTGTTTAATGACTTGTGGTCTCTTCTTATTGCAGATAAAGGTCAAGAATTTGGAGGAGTTTCGAGAATAAGATCAGATCATGGCACCGAATTTCAAAATTCAGATTTCTCTTCCTTTTGCTCAACACATGGAATTAAACATGAGTTTTCTGCACCCAAAACACCTGAGCAGAATGGGGTTGTGGAAAGAAAAAATAGAGTGGTCCAAGAAATGGCACGAGTGATGTTACACAGCAAAAACATCCCTCAAAGATTTTGGGTTGAGGCGGTTAATACGACAGTTTATGTGATAAATCGTGTTTACCTCCGCCCAGGAACTAAGACAACCCCATATGAATTGTGGACTGGAGTAAAGCCAAACATTAAATATTTTCAAACTTTTGGCAGTAAGTGTTATATCCTCCGTGATAGAGAACACTTGACCAAATTTGACTCCAGGAGTGACGAAGGAATCTTCCTCGGTTACTTCTCAACAAGTAAAACTTATAGGGTTTTTCATCTGAAGAATTCTACTGTCATGGAGTCCATTAATGTTGTTGCTGATGATGCAGGAACTTTTGATCATTTATCCGACGATGATGAGGGACTAACTTTTTCCACTTCTCCTGCACAGGTCGAGAATTTGATTGAAAATCATGATGAACTTGATTCCGATGAGAAACACGGTGCCTCTGAATCTGCTGAACCAAAAAATCCAAGCAAAAACGCTGCTGAAAGCACTGTTCCAAACATCATTAAGCATTTTGAAGAGAAGAGCGCATCTCCTCTACCTGTAAACCCGCGATCGCAAAAAGGTCAAGTCATAAAGGATCATCCTCTCGATACTGTTATAGGTGAGGTCTCAGCGCCTATGATAACACGGAAACAGGTACGTGATGAGGTAAGTCATGTGTGTTATGTCTCTTCTTTTGAACCGAAAAATGTCAAAGCTGCTTTTGATGATGATTCTTGGACCAATGCTATGCATGAAGAATTGGCTCAATTTGAAAGAAACTGTGTTTGGGAGCTTGTTCCTCGACCTACTAACTTAAATGTCATCGGTACAAAATGGATCTTCAAAAACAAAACCGATGAATCTAGTCAAGTTATTAGGAACAAAGCTCGCCTAGTAGCCTAGGGATATACCGAAGTTGAAGGTATAGACTTTGATGAAACATTTGCCCCGGTTGCTAGACTAGAATCTGTGAGATTGTTACTTGCTATTGCTTGTTTCTTGAATATAAAACTGTTCCAAATGGATGTGAAGAGTGCCTTCCTTAATGGGTATTTGAATGAGGTAGTGTATGTTGAACAACCAAAAGGATTCGAAGATCCTCATTCCCCTGATCATGTTTGTAAATTGAAAAAGGCACTGTATGGTTTGAAACAAGCACCGAGAGGATGGTATGAGCGCCTTACAGTGTTTCTAATTGAGCATGGATTTTCTAGAGGAAGCGTTGATAAAACATTGTTCATCAAACATGATAAGGGTCAAATTGTCATTGCTCAAGTCTATGTTGATGACATCATCTTTGGATCTACCTCTGAATTGATGGCTGAAAAATTTGTTTGAAAAATGGCGAGTGAATTCGAAATGAGCATGGTGGGAGAGCTGTCTTTTTTTTTTGGACTGCAAATCAAACAAACTTCGTCTGGTATTTTTATTTCTCAGCCAAAATATGCCAGAGAGTTACTAAAGAAATTTGGAATGCAATCCTCGAAGCATGCAAGGACACCAATGAGTACTACTGCCAAAATAAGTCTTGATGTAAGTGGACAGGACTCTGATGAGAAAGCCTATAGAAGCATGATAGGCAGTCTTCTTTATCTCACTGCGAGTCGTCCAGATACTGCTTATAGTGTTGGCGTTTGTGCACGATTTCAATCCAAACCAAAGCTGTCACATGTTCAAGCTGTGAAACGTATTATGAAATACATCTGTGGCACTACTGAATTTGGAATTTGGATGTCAAAAGATACCAACACGACTGTGGTTGGATTCTCGGATGCTGATTGGGCTGGATGCGTTGATGATCGAAAAAGTACTTCAGGTGGATGCTTCTTTGTTGGAAATAATCTTGTGGCCTAGCACAGTAAAAAGCAGACTTCGACCTCTCTGTCGAATGCTGAGGCTGAATACATCGCTGCTAGCAGTTGTTGCACACAACTTCTATGGATGAAACAAATGCTACAAGATTATGGAATTGAGCAAGTAACTATGACTGTTTTTTGTGACAATCAAAGCGCAATCGACATTTCCAAGAATCCAGTCCAACACTCTCGCACAAAACATATAGATATTAGGCATCATTTTATCCTTGATTTAGTAGAGGAAGGTACAATTTCACTTCATCACATTTCCACCGACGCTCAACTTGCGGATATCTTTACCAAACCTTTGGATGTAACCTGGTTTGAATCTTTGCGTAAATCGTTAGGGATTTCACTAACTCCCTACACTCCATAATTTTTTTTACTTGTCTAAGTGCACACTACACTGTCACATGCATTTTTTTATTACTGCACGAAGTTATTCTCTCACTTCTATTTCCTGTTTAGTCTTCGAGAGATGTTGCATTTCGGTTAAACCGGAGGAAGAGGGCTACCTACGATTATGTGTGAAAGCTTCCATATGTCTGGTAATTTTCATTTGGAGAAGGCTACCATGGTCGTTAGAGTGAAAGTCACCTATGATGGTTTAGCCCGTCCAAAAAAAAAAAAAAAAACTCTTCAGAGTTCTCATTTCTCAATAAAAAATAATAATAAAAAAAAGGGGGAAACTTTTTTGCTTAACTATTTTTAGATGGGTGTGCTCCCTATACTAGAAATAAGTGCATCTTGAGGAGATTTAAATGGAGTAGGACTCACAGTTTTTTACATTTTCACTGTTCACCTCATCACTGTGTGCTTAGGCCTGTGAAATTTTCTACAGTAGCATCCTGTCACTGTTATAGAGAGTTTTGACCTAAATTGAGACGTTGAAGTAGTTTTACCGTGCAGCATTCGAAGAGTTGGAACCCTTGGCAGTTCGCTCGAGCGAACTTGACTGGTCGCTCGAGCGAACCCACGCATTAAAAGCGCACACAATCTTCCTTCTTCCCCATTTCTTCTTCCTACCTCCCTGCTATCCCTAGCGGTTTTTCTTTCGTTTTTTCCCCTCTTCACCCTCGTGCGCTCCATACATTTGCAAAGGTATTTTCTTTCATCTTTTCTTCTTTAATCTTGTTTGTTGTTCATCGTTTCTCATTCCTTTGCTGTGTTTCTCCATTTTTTTTTACTCCTTATGCATTTTGTATGGTTAGGGCTCATTTTTTTTCATTATATTTTCACCTTATTCTCATTTCGTTGTGTTTTTTTTTTTTTTTTTTGCTTTCTATATACTTTCATTTTTGGATTGTTTTTTTTTTTCACACTACTTATTGCATACTTCTTTTCGTTCATTTTGCATCTCACATCATGCTTATTCTTCATCCTTTACTTGCATTTTCTCACAATTGGATTGGAGTCTATGGAAATGAATTCTCTCTCACATTTCTTAATAGTCAATGCTTCTATTACAAAATGCTCTATTCTTTGTCTTACTTTGGCTGCAAATGGGAGTGGCTGATTGGGACTTGCACATCTGTGGCTGTGGTGGTGGTTGATACTGAAGACTGTATGTATGTGATGTTTGGATGATGTGCTTGGGATTTTGTGGATTTTTTTTGTGCTTGGATACCTCTTTTTCTTGATGGATAGCACTTTTGCTATATGTTACTTCTGACTTACTAGCACTTTTGAGAGTGATGCTCTGTTTCTTTGGACAGTGATTGTGTGTGGTGTATAAGGTGGCCTTTATGGCACTTCTGGTGATGGGTGGAGATACCCAAGTTTTTTTTTGCAGGATATGATCAGTGGTGTGTAAACTTAGAAGTTGTTCTGTGTCTGGTTGATGATTGGGTGGGGATACCCATATTAGTCTTTTTGCAGGGACTGTGTGCTAATAGGATTGTCTGGTTTTACTGACAGTTATGGCTCCTAAAAAGAGACCTCATGCTGAGGCTTCATCCTCTTCTTCCTTTGATCATAATCGTTTCCCTACCTTAGGGAAATCAACTCAATTTTATGAACAGTTTGCCACGAGAAACATTGAATCAGAAAGGGAAGTGGCTGAGGAATTGCACAACAAGTCTGTATGTATGAGCCTTGCCAATCGGGATTGGTACCCGTTGATGAAATTTGATTCAAAGAAGATTCATGTGGAGTAGGTCAAAGAATTTTATTGCAATTTGGAAGTTTTGGAAAATGGTTCAGTCAAGACTTATGTGCGAGGCAAATGGATAACCATCTCTATAGCGGACATTGCTGATTTCATAAACATACCTAAAGAGGAAGAGGCTGACTACCCAATTCCAGATGAGCTGCCTGCCCCCATCGACTATGATGTTGTTGCCACTACTCTCTGTGGAGTGCCTACACATTGGCCAGGTGGGATCATTCTACATGGCAATCTGACTGCTGAATATCGGTTCCTAAACCGATTTGTGTGCCATAACCTCGAGCCCCGTGGTCATACATCTGATGTGGCCCAAAAGAATGGCTATCTGCTGTATTGTATTGGCACTGGCAAGCGAGTCAACATCCCTCTGGTGTATTTACGTGTTCTTGTGCGAACATTGACGGCTAAGAGAAATTCCCTATTACCTTTTGGAGTCTTCGTCACTGAATTTCTAGCCTTTAAGGAGATACAAGTCCGTCAGAATGAACCGTTTGTGAAAGTAAAGAATCCCATCAATGCACGCACAATTGCTCAATCCTCTGCTCATGTTCCTCCTGCACATCGAGTTGATGAAGAAAATCAAGGTGCAAATGTTGCTGAAGCACAAGGTCAGGGGGAGCAACCAAGGTTGCATGAACGCTTTGATCAACTTCCACATCAAGTGCAGGATCTCTCTTCTAGGGTTGATTTAGGTTTCACTCAGGTGCATGCAGCCCTTATGGAACTATTGGAAAGGATGGGACAAGGCCCACACTGACTTTTCTCTTTGTTGATACATTGTTATTTTGTTACTTGTTGGTTTCCTTCATCTTATGCTTCTTGATGGTTAGGTACTTTGGAACTATGTCTTTAACATTATGCTTAGGATCTTTTATCATTATTACCTCCTTTGGTTTACTGCTTATATTTTTCTATCTTCGTCTAGTTTTCACTCTCTCTTATGCTGCTTCAGGGTTACTTTTTCTTCTTGGTTTTGCCAATTTATGAGCAAAAGGGGGAGTGATGTGGTGTGATGTGTGTTATTTTCATTTTCTATGAGTTCATACATTTGATCTGTTTATGAAAGACTCTGTGCAGGTACTTCTATCCTTCATGTGTTAGAGAGTTTTCTGGTCTCTCTTTTGATTGATTATATTTTAGTTGATGGGTAGATTTTTTGTAATAGGGGTTTTGTCCATGAATTGCCAAAGGGGGAGATTGTAAGGTTTTAGTTGGCTAATTCATAGATGTTTGGACAAAACTGGGTTTCTTCGAATCTTGTATTGAGTCTAGAAAAGGACTGTAAGAGTTCTAAAAAAGGAAGTGTTCTAAAGTGCCCGGATTCTGCTGATTTGAATTGGTCGCTCGAGCGACCATTCATCCGCTAGAGCGGACCAAACAGAATTTCATTCGCTCGACCCTTCAATCCGTGCGCTCGACCCATCAAGGTTCTGGAATGAAGTTTCAAAGTTCGCACGACGACCGCTCGAGCGAACCCCTCACAGAGAGTTGTTCGCTCGACCGCATGTTATTGGTCACTCGACCAACGATCCAATGCGTTGTTCGTCTGTTTCCAGAGAGCAGGTCGCTCGAGCGAACCTTATGACCGCTCGAGCGAACTTGGGAATTCTAAATTAAGAAGAACTCCTCTTACTAATTTCTATGAAGGAAGTTACCTGTTTGAAGAAGCCTTGGATGCACGAAATGTGTCCTATAAATAGGCTTTTCATCTCTCCTCTCTACACAACTCTGAATAAGAAGGAATCTAGGAGTGTGAGAGTTTGAGAGATCTATTGTTCTGCCCCAAGGCTGCCATTACTGTTGCTATGTTGATGATTCAAGTCTTGGTTTGATTCCACTACTTCTCTTGAGGACTCTGTTGTTCAAGCGCGGTGAAGGTGCACGGCGAGCAGTCGGCAAGTTCTATACAGTCCTTAGGCTGAGTCAACAACTGGGAAAGGGTTGTGAGTTTTCTTGTAACTTTCAATTCATAGTGCTTGGTTGTCTGTTGGCCTAGACGATAAGACTCGTGGTTTTTTTTCCAAGTAGGGCTTTCCACGTATAAATCATGTGTCCTTCTCTCTCTTGTGGTTTGATTGCTTTAACCTGGATTAGGGTTAATTATTAGATTAATCACATTTTATTGATATTCATCTAAGATCGTATAAGTGGGATCTCTGCCTATGTTAAGGCAAGTTTTAGTATTTTCAGAGCTGACAAAACGGTGGATAGTAAAATCCGACACCATATATATATGAAAACCAAAGAGCCCTTCAACCACCTCACCGGCCCTTCCATTATTTTGCACTTGTATAATAGTGGCTACTTTATCGACAGTTGAGATGTTTTACATGTGTGACTGCAAATATGTGGTACTCGTTATGTGGATTTTGTTTTGTTGAGTTTTGAATTTCTAAAAATTCTAACCAATGTCGCCCAGTCAAAGAAGCCAATATTGAAGAAGCAAAAGGTGAAAACAGGCTGGACATTCATTTACAAATGACTACCAAATGGTCTCTATGGTGGAAAATAATTTGTCAGCCACTAAGAAAGTGAGGGTTCCATTTTTGTCAAAGTGAAAGTGAAGGACCCATCTATGTCTTTGTCTGACTCTTTTTTTTTTTTTTTTAAATATTGTTCTCCACTTTGGGTATTTTTTTTTAAACCCAACCTACTAGGATCTAAGAGAGCTCATACAAGTGGAAAGAGTGGGATGCCCAGGGATTGATCCTTGAGCAAAATCGGGTGAAGTGCGAGCCCGATTTCATGTCACTTCGGGTTTTTTTTTCACTTTTTTTTTTCAACTCAACCTACAAGGATCTAAGAGAGCTCATACAAGTGATCAATCCTTGGGTGACATGCGAGCCCACCCCCCACCCCCACAAAGGAAGAATTCCTGGGTTCGCCTCTTCATGCGAGGTTTCCAAGTTTGACGTGTTCCATTAGTCCTGGGGTTTTTGGTGTATTGGTTACGTCCATAACATTTGGTATCAAAAGCATCCTCCACATCTCAAGTGTGAGCCCTCCCGAGAGGTCATCGGCTGTGGAAGCGGTTGTCTGTTATGGTCCTAAATAGTTGTAAGACTTGATTTGACGTGTTCCATCAGTTCTAGGGCTTTTAGTGTATTGGTTAGCTCCATAACACTGCGCAACCCTTTGTCACCTCTTATTATATATATTATGTGCCTGGATCTTACGGCGAATGTCACCAGTCGTGGCCCACCTGATCACAGTTCAAATGGCCCAAACACAACCATCAATTGAATGTAATTGATCCCATTCTCCACACCGATTCGAGTGGAACTGGCCGTTGGATCAACTATCATTTCTTTATATTATATAAGAATATTAAAATTATAGGCTACGGATCAGGGGATTAGGAAAAATTGACATGCTAGAAAATTTACATAGAGGTATGGCCCATCTAGGTCTGTCGACCCCCCACATTTCCCCTACTTGGTGGGGCCTAGATGGATTCACTAGCAGGGATGCATAAGGGACCCAACCTATATATTGCGAGCTGGGGCTCTGTACACAAAGGGATGTGGGGCCCACTTGGGTCCGACGATGGGATGGAGGGATTTCAAGATCTACTTGCACCACCTCATCTCTGCAAAAAGTGTGCATTCGGTCCAACGATGTCCAGTCCATTTGCATGGGTACAAACTCGGTGGGATCCATAAACTATATATACATGAATCTTTTTATTCACTCGGATGGGGAAATGGATCCCCTGTTTGGACCAAACAGGGAAACCCTGATGGCCGGGGGTGCCACATGGGGAGAGATGTCACATCCCATCTCCTTCATGAATAAAAAAAATCGGATGATGTCACATGGGTGCCACATGGGGAGAGATGTCAAAATGATGACATTTTACACGGATCTATAATTTTGAAGTGACATTGCATCTTTTGGTTTTTGCACAAAGCGGATTTAAATTAAAATGTTAGAGAAGTATTAGGGATTTACTCCTAAAATCCAAGATGGATGGTGCAAAACTGTGTCAAACACCTATTGCCAGCAAAAATACCCTCTTAAAAGAATCAGAGACCCCTCTCTCTGATGGATCCGAGTATCGAAGTATTGTGGGAGCTCTTTAATATCTATCATTAACAAGACCTGTCATTGCATTTGCAGTCAACAAAGTTTGTCAATTCATGCACTATCCCACAAGTGACCATTGGGTAGCAGTTAAGCAAATTCTCTGTTATCTCAAGCATACCATTCAATATAGTCTACTCCTCAAGCCTTTTACTAATGTCACCATTCATGAATTTACTGATGCTGATTGGGTCGGATGTATTGATGATCGTCGATCAACTTCTGGTTATGGAGTCTACCTTGGCCTGAATTTGATTTCTTGGAGTTCAAAGAAGCAACTAATAGTTGCCCGTTCAAGCATTGAAGCCGAGTACAAAGGACTAGCAAATGCCACTGCTGAAGTGATGTGGATATGCTCTCTTCTTCATGAACTCAAGTGTCAACAACCAAAGGCACCAACCTTGTGGTTTGACAATCTAAGTGCCAAATATCTCACTGCAAATCCGGTTTTTCATTCACGCATGAAGCATGTAGCGATTGATTTTCACTTTGTCAGAGAGTTGTTTGCTAGAAAATCTATTCAAGTCAAGTACCTATCTATAGTGGATCAAATTGCAGATATTTTTACTAAAGGATTCTCATCTCAAAGACATTCTAGACTTACAACCAATCTGACGGTCCACAGTCGACCATCATCTTGACGGGGGGGTGGGTGTATTAGATACTACAGCTCATGAATTTCTCATCTTGGATTCTGGTCAAAGATAATTATTCTCCCTCCATCAATCTCTCTCATTTACAACCATCTTCTTCTCTGTGCCTTCAATCATAAGCACTATTATTTCACAATCAAAGATCCTAGAGATTTTGATTGTTCTGTATCCAAGCTATCTATAAATGGAAGAGAGTACCCACCAATCTAGTGTGGGAAAACTTTGTCGTGGATGTAGGCAATACGCTGAACCACATTAATACTTGTGTCATTCATATTATAAGAAGCAATGCCTACAATTCTAGTCGAATGCATGTTATCGGTGAAAATACTCATCACGCCCAAAAGTGAAAAATTGCGACCACAGATATTGAAGGTTTAAATTTTCATTTTCACCTAAAATATAAACAATATAGAGATAGAATGTGGTTGCATGCAAACATGGCAAAGTCCCTTTCTTTGACATTGATAACTGATTTGAAATTGATATATAACTGATCCAACGAATAGACCATGCACCTAAAAATATACTATTCGTAATCTACAAAGAAATTATATACTGATTTGAGCATTAAACCTCAAATTAGACCAATGGCGCGCAGTATGCCAAATCACAAACAAATTACATTGAAGGTGACTAATTTTCTGAGTTTATAGCATAGATATTTTTATGTCATTTTCATTAACATTTCTTTCAGATCACTCAAAAGAACATTCATTCTGATGTAGTTTCGAGGAAGAGCAAGAAAGCCTTGAAATGCAAAGGGACTGAAGGAAGACTAACTTACCAGCTGATTCTTGCAATTTCTAATCCGGAGATGATATGTTATTCGAGCTTGAAAAAAGAGTGAAGCCACTTTAGGTTCTCAACTAAGCTCATTGAGTCTAACCCAAGTGGGGCTGGTTGTGGGCTTAACTCAATCACCCCTAACACTGATTTCATAAAAAGTCCCACAGCACCCCTAACACTGATTTCATCAAAATTTTATATAATGCCACCACAGAGTTTCAGGACTTTTAACATGCAATTTTTTAAGGTGGGACCCAGACATGAGAATAATTTGGCCTCTGCATTTCAATAAAAAATTGTATCCTGCTGCATTTCAGCTTTGCCCTTGTTTTTGTTTGGTGTAGTTCTGCTACTTTTTTTTTCTTTTTTTTTTTTTTTTTTTTTTAATGTAGTGCACTGCCGATCAGCTAAAACAGATCCCATGGTACCCAATTGGACTCCCTCCATTTATTGACATGTTCCACATTGATGTGGACCTGCCAGAACAGACCCCATGGAACCAAAACCACACACTATCTAATCCATGTGGCTGCCATTCAAAGCTCACCTCCTCTCCTTCATCACTATCTCATTAAAAAAAAGAAGCAAATAAAACAAAGCATCATGGATTCTTTCTCTACATTTTCCCCAGAGACTCTAAGCTATCTTCTTTTGACATGTGGCATAAAAAAGCCATGGAAGGGATTACACACGTGCCCCTCTGTATGTGTTTTCTCAGATGCCTATATTGGCTATTTGACTTTGATATCAACTGGGCAGCACGTACCTAAAGTGGGGCCCACATCTTGAATCAAAACCGTTCACTCTCATCGTCATCTCCTTTGTACTAATTTAATTAGCTCTGTGGGGATTTGGACAACTTGGATTGTTGTTAACTGCATTTGCAAAACTTTTAAGGCTTGTGGTGTTTCTCGATGGTTCTTTTCTTCGAAATATCTAGAACTAACCTGTTGTGGATTTTGGTCTGTTAGGCGACTTGACCAATGCCAGAAAATTTTTGTTATTAGAGAGGAATATCTCCACCAACATTAACTAATTGATGTCACCCAATAAAAAGATTATGGTCTCTACTGGTAGTCTTGTAGTTGTTGATGTTGTTACTGTGGTCACCATCTACTTCCTTGTTCTAGAATTTTTTATGTAATTTTCATTTTATTAACCTAAACCCATCAAGACGAATTTTAATTGAGACACATGAGACGCTTATATGAGTTTTAGTACAGGAAAAAACAATCAAAGAGGAATCATAGTGGTGGTGCAACAGAGATCAATCCATAGAGACTTGGGGGTGGCATGAGTGTTTCGTTGTGTGATTATGTTAAAAAGAAAGGTGATATTGGTGGATGGCAATGGTGAATCTCCACTCTAGTCCATTGAACCTAGTGATTTGTGGCCTGTCAAGGTGTGGCTTGACCCTTAGGGCCGGGACACCCATAGCATGGCTTAGGGCCGGGTCGCCTGTTTGAACCTATTTACATGTGTAATGGAAGAATATCATGTGTAATGGTTACACATCAATCAGATTTGTTTATACTCATTTACCCATGTGTAAATGGTTTGTAAGAGGGAGGTGGGTTTATATATATTTGGATCTTCAAACAGTGAGTTCCCAAATTATGTTTAGTTAATATCACTCATATGCTACTCATTCCACATGCATTTCCACACGACCACAATGAGAATGTGGTGGGAAACTCTCCCATTTTAAACAACAAGAATTATCTAGAAACTAATCACAATATCACACAAGCAATTATTTGGAACACATCCTGAAAGACAAATCACATGTTCCAGTAGAACTAATATGGCCCAGAACAGACCAATGGGATAAGGTCCAATTCAGTTTCGCTGGAACTGCCAAGCACTCAAAGAAACAGTTCTAAAGTTCCTAACTAGCAAAACATACCCACGAACTGGTATTGAGAGCTTTTTGGCTGCAGCAGCAACTTCGCGATAACGTGAAAGACTAACTTCAATACTGCAATTAATATTTGACATGGAAAATGTGTGGGGGCCCATTTCGTGAACCAGTTTCTCTTGGTCTCGGCTAGGGTGTGCTCGGTTAGCTACTGTATGGGGGACCACGTCCCTTGATCTCGGCTACGATCCGATCCACTTCGGTCTCGGCACTACGTGCTGGTCTCGGCCAAACAGTATTCAGTTCGGCCGTACACCCCGTTCAGTCTCGATAGTGCGATCTCGGCAATGCACTATTGCACTTGGAGCTAACAGCCACGGCCTTGCCGTGGCAAGGCCCAAGGAAGGGGTCTGATGGGACCCCAGCCATAATTAGATCTGGGCAGGGTCAGGCCCAATGTGACTAGCATTAAATGCAGCATGGGCTGATCGGATTCGCATTAAATGCAAAGAGGGCTATGATGGACCTTCATTAATGACTTTGTGGGCTGGTGTGACCCAGGTCACATCACCAAGCCCACTGGCATTCACCCAAGACTGTCCCATATATAAGGCACGAGCCAAAGGGAGCAGGGGGTAAGCACTCTCACATAGACACTCAGTCTTTCTTCTTCTTCTTCTCCGATCCATTGCTGACTTAAGCATCGGAGAGCCCTGCGCTGCCCATAGCCAGGGTCCTCTGACTTTTGTCTTTCTCCTCTTTCAGGTTCATACCGTCGCAGCTATCTCCTCCATGCATTGAGTAAGTCCTAAGAGGCATCCTGATCTTGTGAGTATTATTATTTCTGCACTTACAATTGGCGCCGTCTGTGGGAACGATTTCTATAATCTTTCCTATTCCTATTCCTGAACACCATGACGAGGAGAGCTGCGAAAGATGGAGAAACTTCCAAGACAAAGCATGCAAGGCCGCCCCCTGCCAACCAGAGGGCTGGGAAGCAACCAGTCACAGAGGACGATGCTGAACGTGCTCTCATCCGGATCAACGTTCAGGAGCGTGACCTCCGCTCGGAGTCCGCTCCCGGGAAGGGAGACACCCAGCAGCCTACAGGTCTCCTGACGGGGGGAGACCAGCGGGATAAGTCTCCAGTGGTCGATGGATCACGCCCCCCGGGCCAAGTGGAGGACGTTGAGGGCCGGGTGGAGGACGTTGAAGATACTGAGGATGAAGACTACAGCCCTGATGACGACTTGGACTCCACCCTTCTGGAGATTAAAGCACAGAATGAGGCCATCAAGGAGAGAGATGCTCTGATCTGGCGGCTCCAGCGGTAATTGGAAAGAGCTACTGGTTCGGCAAGGCAGCAGCAACGGACCCGTCAGGAGCAGTCCCAGCAGCAGCGGACTCATCGGGAGCAGTCCCAGCAGCAGCGATCTCGGCAGCAGCAGTGATCGCCACAACACGAGAGGGGAGTTACTCGTGTCACGCGCATCTCTTCCTCAAAGGAAGACCTGAGGGACCACTTGAACAGGAAAAGGGACGACCGAACTCGAGATGAAGGCTCAAGCACCAGCCGTAGATACTCGAGGAAGGCGTCCGAGACCATTCCGGAGGGTATGTATCATAATCAGGAATGGCTGGACGCGCACATAAGGGAAACGGTCCAGCGCAACCTGGAAGTAGCCGGCTTCGGCCGAGACAAAAAGAATGCTTGCTGCGACCCCGTTGATCTCGGCGCGTCTCCTTTCTCCCAAGACATCAGGAGGTACCCCTTACCGAAGAAGTTCACCGTACCAAGATTCGTCACCTATGATGGGGTCTCGGATCCAGCTACGCATCTCAGGCACTTCTCCCAGAGGATGTCTGTCTGGGGAGACGAGGGCCATCTAAACTGCCGAGTCTTTTCCTCCAGTTTAGGCGACCTTCCCCTGAAGTGGTTCTGTGCGCTCCCAGAGGGATCCGTCTCGAGTTGGCAGCAACTCCAGCAGTCCTTTATGAATAAGTTCCAGGCCTACAGAGTCCTTCCGAAGACAGATGCAGACATCATGGCCATGAAGATGAAGCAAGGAGAGAACGTCACCCAATTCGCCAAGCGCTTCTGGGCGGTCTACAGTCAGATTGAGAATTCCAAGGACGAGGTTGCCGTCTTCGCATTTCAGAATGCCTTGCTGCCAGACAGCAATCTTCGCAAGGACCTGGCCAGGAACCCGGTCTCTTCCATAGCAGCGCTCATGTCCATCGCCAACCGGTACATTGCTCAAGAGGATGACCAGGCCCGTGCTCGGGAAAGCCATGGAACCGTGCAAAGAAACCGAGACCGAGGTGAGAGGCCCCCCAAGAAGGACGGAGGACCGTTTCTGAGGAGTGAGCCTCGGCGAGACGAGCGACGAAGAGGTGACTCAGACAGGAGTTGGGTGCCTACAAGCTCGGCAAGGACTCAGACGTTCGCCTTGGCAAGGAGCAAAAGGCCCAGGCTATCCGAGGACGCGTATCGGGGGGTCAACACGGTCTTCAAGATGCCAATCCACAAAATCATGTATAAGATCAAGAGCAGGCCGTATTTCAGATGGCCAGAGCCCATGCAAGGCGACCCTTCTATCCGAGATCAGACGAAGTTCTGTTCCTATCACAAGGAGGGCGGCCACAAGACTGAAGATTGCAGGATACTGCGGTCGCATTTGGAGAAGCTTGTCCAGGATGGACACCTGCAAGAGTTTGTCAGGAGAGAAACCAGGGCCGACACCCGAGCCCCGCGCCGAGACGAGGGGGGTCACGACAGCGACGGGACAGAGAAGATAATTGACGTTATCCATTTGGCACCCCCGCCCAAGGGGAGTAACCAAGCGCGTGCCGAAGCCAGGAAAGCCGCTCACGGCAAGCAGGTCCTGGCCGCCGAGCTCGGCCCAGCACAGAAAAGGGCTCGGAGGGAGCGTCCCGAGATCAGGTTTACTGATGCAGATCTGGAAGGGGTGCAGCTCCCCCACAACGACCCCCTGATCGTCACTCTGAAGTTTGACTGCTCTAAGCAGGGCGTGAAGAATTGCACTGTGAAGAAAGTCCTTGTTGACCCCGGCAGTTCTTCCGAGGTCCTCTATTTCGACAGCTTTCGAAGGATGGGACTGGCGGAGAAAGATCTGCAGCAGGCTCGAGTTCCCCTTATCGGCTTCAGCGCCAAACCTGTTTATCCTAAGGGGAAAGTGACATTCAGGGTCGAGGTCGGTGGCGCGTCTGTCATGGAAACCTTCATGGTGATCGACGCACCCTGTCCCTACAATGCTATAGTGGGCAGGTCTTGGCTCCACAGCCTGGAAGCAGTCCCTTCCACCCTCCATCAGAAGCTGAAATTTCCGTGGGAGGGAAAGAGCGGCCGAGTTGAAATCATCACGATCAGAGGAGATCAGCAGGCAGCCAAGCAGTGCCTGACCGCTGTGGTACCCGGGGAGCAAGAGCCCAAGGAGGTCAATGTGGCCGAGATGGAGAAGAACATGGAGCAGGGGCTGGATGAGCTCGGCCAAGATCCAAGAAGGAAAAGCGTGGAGGAACTGGCCGAGGTCAGGATCGACCCAACGGACCCGGATCGGTTCTTCCTGCTCGGCAGCCAGCTCGGAGAGCCGGAGAGGTCCGAACTGGCCCAGTTCCTGGTGCAGAACAGAGATGCCTTCGCCTGGACACCTCAGGAGATGCCTGGCGTCGACCCCGAGGTAATGTGTCATAGACTGAATGTTGACCCTAACCACAAACCTGTGATGCAGAAAGCCCGCAGGACAGGGGTCCCACAGACCGAAGCCGTCGTCGAGGAAGTGGATAAGCTGCTAGAGGCCGGCGCCATCAGAGAGGTTCAATACCCGACCTGGTTAGCCAATCCGGTGGTTGTCAGGAAGAAGACTGGCAAATGGAGGGTGTGCGTCGACTTTACCGACCTCAACAAAGCCTGTCCCAAGGACAGCTTTCCCCTACCAAAGATTGACCAGTTGATCGACGCCACGGCCGGGCACGACAGAATGAGCTTCCTCGATGCCTACCGTGGCTATCACCAGATCCCACTGTTTGGGCCAGACGAAGAGAAAACAGCTTTTATCACGCCCAGGGGAACCTACTGCTATAAGGTGATGCCGTTCGGACTGAAGAATGCAGGAGCCACCTACCAGAGGCTCGTTACCAAGATGTTCCACGATCAGCTCGGCAAAACCGTAGAGGTCTACATCGATGACATGGTGGTCAAATCCAAGCAGGCGCGGGATCATCTGTCAGACTTGGCCGAGGTCTTTGCCACTCTAAAGGAGTTCCGGCTGAAGCTTAACGCCTCGAAGTGCGCCTTCGGTGTTGGCTCCGGCAAGTTTTTGGGCAGCTTGGTTACACGCAGAGGCATTGAGGCAGACCCAGATCAGATCTCGGCTATCCTCAGGGTGCAGAGTCCCACCTCGGCAAAGGAGGTTCAGAAGCTTACAGGGATGGCCGCGGCACTGAATCGCTTTATTAGCAAATCTTCAGATAAGTGCCGACCTTTCTTTCAGCTTCTTAGAAAAAATTCTAAATTCCAATGGACCCCAGAGTGTGACCATGCCTTACAGCAGCTTAAGGCTTACCTTTCTTCACCACCATTGTTATCAACCCCGACCCACGGGGAAACCCTGTATTTATATTTGGCGGTCTCGGATCATGCGGTCAGCTCAGTCCTCATCCGAGAAGAGGACACGGTTCAAAAACCAGTGTATTATACTAGCAGGACCCTTATTGATGCCGAGACCAGGTATCTGCCTCTGGAGAAGCTCGCCTTGGCGCTGGTTAGCGCCTCGCGAAAGCTCTCCCATTACTTTCAAACCCATTCTATTGTGGTTGTTACGGAGCACCCACTCAAGTCTGTTTTTAGAAAGGCTGACTTTTCAGGAAGAATCTCCCGATGGGCTGTCGAACTGGGGCAGTATGAGATTCAGTATCAGCCACGGACAGCGATAAAAGCCCAGGTGCTGGCAGATTTCCTTGCCGAATTTGATTCGAGTTCGGCACCAACCCAGCTCGGCACCGAACTGGGGGGTGAGGAGCATGGGGCTTCCACGGGTTTTGAACAATCACCATGCCAAGCCGAGACCCCAGTTTGGAAAGTCTTCGTCGATGGATCTTCCACCTCGAGAAGAGCCGGAGCAGGAGTTGTTCTCCAATCGCCAGAAGGACTGGTCATCGAGCAGGCTCTGACCTTAGACTTCAAGGCGTCAAACAATGAGGCTGAGTATGAAGCCCTTTTGGCCGGACTGAATAGCGCCCATATCCTCGGAGCTCAACAGCTGGTGGTCTTCAGCGATTCACAGTTGGTGACAAACCAACTGACTGGGGACTATCAGGCTCGCGACGACCGGATGGCCGCGTATTTGGCCCTGGCTAAGAAGCAGCTCTCTCAGTTCCACACGGCCGAAGTCAAGCAGATTGGCAGAGAAGTTAACTCTCACGCAGATGCTCTTGCGAACTTGGCCAGCGCTGTTGAGGCAGGAAAAAAGAGAAGCATCGAAGTCGGATCATTAGCTGCACCCAGCATTGAACTACGTCCACCTCGGGATGTGTTGTGCCTCGGTCTCGGCCCGAGCTGGATGGACCCCATCGTCACCTACCTTAAGGACGACAGGCTCCCCGAGGACAGTGGCGAAGCCCACCGGGTCAGACTCAAGGCAGCTCGGTTTTGGCTATCTCCCGAGGTCAAGCTCTACAGGAAATCATTTTCGGGACCGTACCTCCAGTGCGTCCATCCAAGTAAGGTCGAAGACCTCCTTTTCGAGATACACGAAGGAATCTGTGGAAGCCATATCGGAGGGAGATCTCTAGCCTATCGAGCCATCAGCCAGGGTTACTGGTGGCCGTACAAGCAGAAAGATGCACAGGTATATGCGAAGAAGTGCGAGAAGTGCCAGAAGTTCTCACACTCTCTCCATCAGCCCGCGCAGGATCTCAGCCCGCTCTCTAGCCCGTGGCCGTTCGCCCAGTGGGGGCTCGACATAGTGGGCCCGCTCCACCGAACCCCAGGGAACAAGAGATGGCTTATTGTGGCGACAGATTACTTCACCAAATGGATTGAAGCAGAGCCACTTTCATCCATCACAGAGCGAGACTCCAAGAATTTTGTGTGGAAGAATGTCGTCACAAGGTTTGGCATTCCCAGAGCGCTGGTTTCGGACAACGGAACTCAGTTCGACTCTAAACTTTTCAAGACCTTCTGCCAGGAGCTCGGCATCCGAAACCATTATTCCACTCCAGCCTACCCACAGAGTAACGGCCAGGCCGAGATCTCCAACAAGGTGATCCTCGATGGGCTCAAGAAGCGGCTGGACCAAGCAAAGGGGAGATGGGTGGAAGAACTGCCGAGCGTCCTGTGGGCTTACAGAACTACTCCGAGGCGTTCCACTTCGGCTACCCCCTTCTCGCTCGCCTATGGCATGGAAGCAGTCATCCCTCTGGAGATCGGCCTCCCCACTTTGAGGTCCGAACTCTTTGACCGGGGACAGAACGAAACCAACGTGGCCAGGGAGCTAGATTTAGCGGACGAGCGAAGGGAAGCAGCTGCAGTCAGGCCGTCAGAGAAAGGAAATTCTCTGTGGGAGAACTGGTTCTCAAGAAGGCTCTCCCAGGGGACAAGGATCCGAATCAAGGGAAGCTAGTGCCGAATTGGCATGGTCCGTTTAAGGTCACCTCCGTTGCCGGACGGACGGCTTATCGGCTCGAAGACATGGAGGGACGGCCGCTACCGAGACCATGGAACGCGTCACATCTAAAGAAATTCTATTTTTAAGCCTGTGCACCTGTACAATGCTTCTGGATTTAATGGAACTACATTTGTCCTCGATTTATAGCAATCTGGTGACCTGACAGTGAATGATGTGAGGGTGGAGGACCATCTAAGGTTGGCACTCAGCCACCTAGACGAGCTACCGAAACGGCCCATATCTAAGGCTGGCACTCAGCCACCTAGATGAGTTGCCGAAACGGCCCATGTCTAAGGTTGGCACTCAGCCACCTAGATGAGTTGCCGAAACGGCCCATGTCTAAGGTTGGCACTCAGCCACCTAGACGAGCTGCCGAAACGGCCCGTATCGAAGGCTGGCACTCAGCCACCTAGATGAGTTGCCGAAACGGCCCATGTCTAAGGTTGGCACTCAGCCACCTAGACGAGCTGCCGAAACGGCCCGTATCGAAGGCTGGCACTCAGCCACCTAGATGAGTTGCCGAAACGGCCCATGTCTAAGGTTGGCACTCAGCCACCTAGACGAGCTGCCGAAACAGCCCATATCTAAGGCTGGCACTCAGCCACCTAGATGAGTTGCCGAAACGGCCCATGTCTAAGGTTGGCACCCAGCCACCTAGACGAGTTGCCGAAACGGCCCATGTCTAAGGTTGGCACCCAGCCACCTAGACGAGTTGCCGAAATGGCCCATGTCTCAGGTTGGCACTCAGTCACCTAGACGAGCAACCGAACTGGCCATGGCTATGGTTGGCACTCAGCCACCTAGATCAGCCGAAACGGCATCAGTCGATGATGGTACCCAGTCTACCACCGCCTTGACAGGTCCGATACGGTTCTCTGGTCTCGCCGAAATAAAAGAGGCCTCCAAGGGGTCAGAGCGCTCACAGAGAACCCTAATCTAACCGGTCCACTCTAGTCCGAACTCACACCCAGATTCATAACACTCACGGAAAGCGTACAAAGGAAAGCAAATAAAAGCCACACCACACAGGAGACAAATATGAGAAAGGGCCTTTCATTGATAACATTGATACATACACTGGAGCTTACATTGAAATAGTTTGAAACAAAGACTACATTTTATAAGAAGAAAGAGGAAGTCAAGTCGACGGCCCTGCTTCTATGTCTTCGATAACGACCACGGCGGCCTCGGCTTGAGGAGCTTCTTCAACGGGGTCAGGCGTTGGCTCGGAAGGGACTTCGGCCGGAGTGGCAGGGGTCTCGGCCAGGGCTTCATCTAGGGGCTCATCTCCGAGCTCGGGGAGATTCTGATATATCGGATCATCTGCAGGAACCCCCATCTTCTTCAACACGGCCTTGCAGCCGAGTCGGTACAGCTTCGGGCTGAGTGCCGTGATTTGATCAACATAAATTTTCGCAGCTTCCTCAGTCCCCTCCAGGAAGGCGGCATCGACCTCGGCTTTTTTCGATGCAAGGAGTTCCTCCTTCGATGCAAGAAGTTCCTCCTTCGCCTTCCTTTCCAGCTCCAGCTCGGCCTTGAACCCCGCCGACCTCTTTTCCTCTACCTGGAGCTTCGTTTGCCGCTCGAAGCTCTCTGACCTTGCTTTGCAGAGGTCGCTGGCCATTATATCTGATTGAGCATTGAGCTCTGCAGTCTTGGCCGCCTCCGCCTTCAGCTCCACCTTGGCCGCCTTCAGTTCGGCTTCGGCTCTCTGCTTTTCCTTTGCTAGGCGGGCCAGCCGGTTGTCCTCTTCCGTTATTCTGTCAGCGACTACCTGGAGCCTTTGGACAGCCTGCAGCGGAGCAAACGAAAAAAGGTCAGCACGAAAGCAAGAAATATCAAAAGATAGAAACACCTGTGACCAGGAAAGTCGAGCACTTACAGCGAGGGAGTGCTGTATGGTCCTCATAAGCAGCAGGGGGAGTCTTCCGACCTGTGCCTCTCCATGTCCTTGGGGAGTGCACAGGCTCGGCTGAGCGCCGCAATGACATCCGGGCTCCCCACCAGTCTGTCCTCAGCATTTAGGGGCCTCCCCTTCCTCAGCTCCATGTCCGGCCTGAACTCGGCCGGCTTGGCACCCGAGGACGTTGCCGCCTGGGGCTCGGAGCGACTCTCCACCAGAGGAACCGCCGGAGTGGGCACCACGTCCGCTGCCCTCTCCCTCGCAGCTTGGGGTGAACGTTGCCGTGATCGCTCCTCCTGATCCAGCCCCTTCCCCTTCGCCTTTTTCCTCGGCCTCTCGCTTTCCGAATCTGGGGGAGGTCGGGCCTCAACTCTGGCAGGGACGATGGTCCCGAAGGAGGGCGGGGCAGTGCGGGGTGCGGCAACCTGTCTATTGCCACCGAGGACGGCGTCCGCCAGATTCCGCGGCTGAAACGCGGGCCTGCGCCTCTCCATATTGTCGGCTTCGGCCTCGGCTCCGGAAGAATAGTTCTCAACTTCCCTTGTCGGAGAGTCTACCTCGGCTCCGGAGGTATAGTCTTCAATTTCCCTTAGCGGGATGCCCGCGACCACGGCCAACGTTGTGGACGCTCCCGCAACCGAGACGGTCCCGCTGGTTTCTGCTAGATCGGGGGCGAATCTCTCCGGGTTGCCGGATTTCCGTGTATAAGACACGTATCTCGGCTCGTACTTCAGGAGGGAGTAGGCAGCTCTTGTGTAGTGGCCGCGGTAGCAGTACACCTTGTTCAGCCAAGGTGCATGCCTCCTCCAACCGTTCAGCTGGGCTTCGCGCTTGCGCTGAGAAAGGTCTGCGAAAAACAGCCGAGTTAGAATCCGGCAGCAGAGATCAAACATAAGAAGAAATCCGAAACCCAGGGAGTTAGGTCTTTACTCGGTGGAGTCCCGAAGCGTCGAGGGACTCGGACCCTCCTAGCTGCTTCGGTCTCGGTCTCGCCGAACTCCCAGTTTCCCGAGACGAGTAGGCGGTCATCTCCGGCGTATTTATTGGAGTCCTCCAACGCCGTGACGAGGGGTTGGCACTTGGCCTTGACACGAAGATAGTAGGTGACCCCCTCCCTGGACTTGCAGAGGTCATATATATCCTCTATATCATGGACGCCGAGGCCGATGTCTAGAATCTTATTCAGCTCGGCGACGCCCATGATGATTTTATACCCATTGGGCATCAGCTGGCAGGGGCTAAGGTTCCAGGTCTCCAAGCAAGACCTAAGAAGGGGGGCCACGGGGAATCTGACCCCACCCTCGATCACGGCTATCAGGGGAAACGGCATCCAGCCGTTGTGAAATGAGTAGATGGAGGGGTCGGCTGCCATGATCCGGACATCGTCCGGGATCATGTAGACTCTCCTAAGATTTGCCAGGCCGGCCTGGGAATCTATCCAATGGGTGAAAATCCCCATCTCTGAATCTAAGGAACCCTAACAATCTCTAGGGGTCTGAACTGTGGAAGGACCTGAGGGACGGAGGAGATCCTAGGAGGGGTTTAGGTCAGAAATACAAAATGGAAGAGAAGAGAATCGAGGCAGGGAGACTCACAGACTCGGGCGAAATCACAACTCAGGCCGTTGATCCCTCACTGGTCCTAGAGGAAGTCCTAGACGAAGCTAGGAGGCGACGGAGGTGGTTCTGGCAGTGAAGGTTCCGGCGAACAGAGGTTCTAGCAGAGCTTCGACAAGGTTCGTTTGCAGAGATGACAAAGGGAGAAGACAGAAGTGAATATAAAGGGGAGGAATGGGCGGCATTCTGGAATTCGAAGCGGGACACGCGTGAGATGTCGCCTCGGCTTGCGTCGCACGCCCCCCTCTAAAAGACAAGACAGCCTACCAGGCACCAGGCAATAACGCGTGGCGCTGTGGCAGTGATGGTTCGCCTTCCCATGCTAATCATAGCCCCCGCATTTATTACCCCCTTTATTGCCTCTGGCAGACGAAGCAGTGGCGGCGTCTGGCGCCGAACGAGTCACAACCCTTGACCAAAAGGCAGATGGAAGGCAAGCACTATCCGTCTCGGGAGATCGGTCCAGCTCTTTAACCCTAGCGCCCGAGAAAGCCCTAGAGGTCAAGAACTGAGGGGCTATTGTGTGGGGGCCCATTTCGTGAACCAGTTTCTCTTGGTCTCGGCTAGGGTGTGCTCGGTTAGCTACTGTATGGAGGACCACGTCCCTTGATCTCGGCTACGATCCGATCCACTTCGGTCTCGGCACTACGTGCTGGTCTCGGCCAAACAGTATTCAGTTCGGCCGTACACCCCGTTCAGTCTCGATAGTGCGATCTCGGCAATGCACTATTGCACTTGGAGCTAACAGCCACGGCCTTGCCGTGGCAAGGCCCAAGGAAGGGGTCTGATGGGACCCCAGCCATCATTAGATCTGGGCAGGGTCAGGCCCAATGTGACTAGCATTAAATGCAGCATGGGCTGATCGGATTCGCATTAAATGCAAAGAGGGCTATGATGGACCTTCATTAATGACTTTGTGGGCTGGTGTGACCCAGGTCACATCACCAAGCCCACTGGCATTCACCCAAGACTGTCCCATATATAAGGCACGAGCCAAAGGGAGCAGGGGGTAAGCACTCTCACATAGACACTCAGTCTTTCTTCTTCTTCTTCTCCGATCCATTGCTGACTTAAGCATCGGAGAGCCCTGCGCTGCCCATAGCCAGGGTCCTCTGACTTTTGTCTTTCTCCTCTTTCAGGTTCATACCGTCGCAGCTATCTCCTCCATGCATTGAGTAAGTCCTAAGAGGCATCCTGATCTTGTGAGTATTATTATTTCTGCACTTACAGAAAATGATTCAGAAGCTGAAGCAAATATGGCAATTTCTTTAGCCCCAGCTGCAACAGCCGCTTCAAAACCCTGGAGCATAATATATCCAATCATCAATGATTCACTCAACATAAATTTGTGAAGCCTATAATTCTGAGTTTTAGGCAAGATTGCTTACTTTAAGATTAGGTGTTAAGACAGGAAATCTTGCACCCTCCACATTTCTAATTGCTTCCATTACATCCTTTGCATCTGCTAGCTGAAACATATTTGGAAAAACAAGGATTCAGAAGTACTGCAAAATTTCAACACCTTGATCTCAATCATTTGGTTCCTTTGATGTGAATAAACAATGATTCCCTACTTCTTGGCAAGTCAAAGATGATAAATTTTTATTTTCAATGTTTTAACTAGCTTAAGATGCAACATTATAAAGTGTTTCTCATCATCTCTCTTTTAAACAAATCTTTTGAATTTAGATTGAAATACATTCAGAAGAAGAATTTGATAACAGCGATGGTTTTAATATTGACCAATATGATATATTTATTTATTTATTTATCTGGTATCAAGAAAGGAGGATCCAATACCTGATGCATATTGTTGTTTGTCAGGGTTGTAAGTGCAAGAATAAAATACTCACAAGATCAGGAAGCCTTCTAGGACTTACTCAATGCATGGAAGAGGTAGCTGCGACGGCCTGAACCTGGAAGGGAAGAAAGACAAGGGTCAGAGGACCCTGGCTGTGGGCAGCGCAGGGCTCTCCGATGCTTAAGTCAGCAAGAGCGATCGGAGAAGAAGAATAGGAGAAAGACAGGAAAGAACTCTGGTTCTTGGTAAGAGAATGCTTACCCTCCTCTCAGTCTGGTTCGTGCCTTTTATAAGGAACAGTCTTGGTGAATGTGCCAGTGGGCTTTGTGATGTGACCTGGGTCTTGTCAGCCCACAAAGTCATTAATGAAGGTCCATCACAGCCCTCTTTGCATTTAATGCGAGTCCGATCAGCCCATGCTGCATTTAATGCCAGTCACATTGGGCCTGACCTTGCCCTGATCTGTAGACGGCTAAGGTCTCATCGAATCCCTTTCTTGGGCCCTGTTCTGATGGATACAAGTGTATCTCCGCATGGCCGAGACTGGATGGGGTGGCGTGGCCGAACTGAACGACGTTTCCCCGGTATCGGCATACGGCACTGAAACCGAAGTCACACAGGGTCCGCGTCCGAGACAGAGGCGGGCGTGTTCCGCCGATATCAGAGGGAGCTGGTTCACAAAGTGGTCCCCACACAATAGTCCCCCAGCTCTCGGCCTCTAGGGCTTCCCCAGGCTCTGAGGTCGAGAGCTGGACGTGTCTTTCGAAGCCATTTAGCAATCGTCCAGCATTTATTTCCAAGGCGTTCTCCAGCTAAAGGCCCTGGCAACTCGGCTTAGGGCGCCGCCGTCGCTTTGGCTGCCCGAGGCAATCAATGGGAGCGCCAAACGAGGCCATCATGCCTAGCGTCGGAAAGTGTACCGACCGTGCCACGCGTCAACGTCCATAAGCTCCCCTTGTCACTTCTAGGCGGCGTGGGGAGTCAATCGAGGCGACACCCCGCGTGCCTTTCATTTGATTTTTCGGGATGGCGCCCATCCCCTCACCTTAAATACGTCTGAGCTCGTCTTCTCTCCATTTTCGATCTCAATCTCTCTTGCCCTCTGCTAGCTGCTAGAAAGCCCTTGCTCCCTGCTAGATCCAGCGCCACCAGGCCAGAACAAGCGTCACCACCTCAGAACAGGACTCCTAGTTGTCTTCCTCTGGTCATCGTCTGCAATCCGTCCGTCAGTCTGACTGCCTAGTGAGTCTCCTTCAATTCTCTTGTCTGTTTACGTTTCTGGCTTGGCTTTTAAGGTCCTGCCCTCCATCTCTCCGTCCTGTTTCCGCCTCTCTAGGGTTTCGTTAGGGCTTCTTAGATTTAGAGATGGGGGTTTTCACCCACTGGATAGATTCTCAGGCGGGCCTGGCAGAACTCAGGAGAACCTACATGATCCCGAACGATGTTCGGATCATGGCAGCCGATCCCTCCGTCTATGCATTTCACAATGGCTGGATGCCGTTCCCTCTGATAGCCATCATCGAGGGTGGGGTCAGATTCCCCTTGCTTCCCCTCCTTAGGTCCTGCTTGCATACCTGGAATCTTAGCCCTTGTCAATTAATGCCCAATGGCTATAAGATCATCATGGGCGTCGCCGAACTGAACAAGATTCTAGATATCAGTCTCGGCGTCCATGACATAGAAGATATATATGACATCTGCAAATCGCGGGAGGGGGGCACTTATTACCTTCGCGTCAAGGCGAAGTGCCAACCCCTCGTCACGGCGTTGGAGGACTCCAACAAATACGCCGGGGATGACCGCCTGCTCGTCTCGGGGAACTGGGAGTTCGGCGAGACCGAGACCGAGGTGACCAGGAGGGTGCCGGTTCCGCGGATCTTCGGGACCCCGCCGAGTAAAAATTTACCCCAATCGCCAAGCCGATACCCCAGTTTGGAGCGCTGCCGACACGGAGCGGGAGAGGCCCAGGAAGAGGGCGAAGGGGAAGGAACTGGCTCAGGAGGAGCGACCGCGGCAACGCCCCCCCCAGGCTGCTAGGGAGAGGGCGACGAGTGTAGCGCCAATCCCGGCGTTACCCCTGGCGGAGCGGCGTCCCGAGCCCCAGGCCGAGTCCCAAGCAGCAGCGTCCTCGGCCGAGCCGGCAACCTTCATGCCGGACCTTGAGCTGCGAAGGGGGAGGCCCCTGAATGTTGAAGACAGGCTGGTGGGGAGCCCGGCTGTCATCGCGGCGCTCGGCCGAGCTTGTGCGCTCCCCAAAGACATGGAGAGGCACAAATCAGAGGATAGCCCCCAGCTGCTCATGAGAACGATGCAGCACTCTCTCGCGGTGAGTACCGAACCCCTTTGGTAATGGGTCTCTGAATTCTCACTTCGTACTAAGTTGCCCTCGTTTGCTTCTTTGCAGGCCGTCCAAAGGCTTCAAATAGTCATGGATAGAATAATGGAAGATGACGGCCGGCTGAGTCGGATGACGGAGGAGAAAGAGAAGGTTAAAGCAGAGTGGAAGGCAAAATGTCTGGAGCTGGCGGAGGTGGAGGCGAAGAAGGCCGAGCTTGACGCTCAGGCCGAGCTGATGGTAAGCGAGCTTTGCAAGATCAAGTCGGATCATTATGAGCTGCAAGGCAAACTCATCGCCGAGGAGAAACGAGCGACGGGGCTGGCAGCCGACCTTGCCGGGCTGGCAGCCGAGCTGGAGGGGGAGAAAAAGGCAAAAGAAGATCTTCTGGCGTCTTCCCAGGCCGAAGCCAGCGCTGCCTTTATGGAAGGGGCAGCGGACGCAGGCCGAAACTACACCGAGCAAATCCTGGGGCTAAGCCCAAAAATATTCCAGCTCGGTTGCCGTACCATACTCAAGGAATTGGGGTATCAAGAGGACCATCCTTTGTTTTTGAATCCTCCTGAGTTTGGACAAACTGCCCTCGCAGCCACGCCTTTAGCCGAGACTGCCACGCCTTCGGCCGAGACTCCTGCTCCACCGCCTCCTGAGACTCCGGCCGAGCCTATACCGAATCCTCCCTCTGAAGCGGCTCCTCTGGATGACACTGCCGCTCCTCCAGAAGACGTTGCCGTGGTTGTCATTGTTGATTCGGAGGCCGGACCGTCGACCTGAGTGTCATTTGTTATGAAGAATGTAACCTTTGTTTTGCTTTCTGTCTTGTATGAGAACAACACCCGAGATAAAAAATGTAATGAAAAATTTGATGTACGTATTGATGATTTATCAATATCAAATGGACTTTTGATTCCCTTCCCGTGCTTGTCTCCTTTGTGTTCTTGCTAGCTTATGATGTTATGATGTTATGTTGGCTTTTGGGCTTGGCTTGTTTTTTCTTTTTCACACAATTCCGTTTTCTATTTTGCACAATTCCACACAATCCCACAAGCGTAAGGGCTCGGATTGAAATGAACCGATTAGGTCAGGACAAATCGTTGGCGCTAATCATCTCGGCAGCATAGCCGCCATGCCCTAACGGGAATTGTGCCATTTCAGCTTTGCGTCTAGGTGGCTGAGTGCCAACCTTAGACATTGGCCATTTCGGCTACTCATCTAGGTGGCTGAGTGCCAACCTTAGACATTGGCCGTTTCGGCTACTCATCTAGGTGGCTGAGTGCCAACCTTAGACATTGGCCATTTCGGCTACTCATCTAGGTGGCTGAGTGCCAACCTTAGATATTGGCCGTTTCGGCTACTCGTCTAGGAGGCTGAGTGCCAACCTTAGACATCGGCCATTTCGGCTACTCATCTAGGTGGCTGAGTGTCAACCTTAGACATCGGCCATTTCGGCTACTCATCTAGGTGGCTGAGTGCCAACCTTAGACATTGGCCATTTCGGCTACTCATCTAGTGGCTGAGTGCCAACCTTAGACATTGGCCGTTTCGGCTACTCATCTAGGTGGCTGAGTGCCAACCTTAGACATTGGCCGTTTCGGCTACTCGTCTAGGAGGCTGAGTGCCAACCTTAGACATTGGCCATTTCGGCTACTCATCTAGGTGGCTGAGTGCCAACCTTAGACATAGGCCATTTCGGCTACTCATCTAGGTGGCTGAGTGCCAACCTTATACATCGGCCATTTCGGCTACTCATCTAGGTGGCTGAGTGCCAACCTTAGACATCGGCCATTTCGGCTACTCATCTAGGTGGCTGAGTGCCAACCTTAGACATCGGCCATTTCGGCTACTCATCTAGGTGGCTGAGTGCCAACCTTAGACATTGGCCGTTTCGGCTACTCATCTAGGTGGCTGAGTGCCAACCTTAGACGGTCCTCCATATTCACACCATTGTCACTGTCACATTGCCATTGATCACCAACTTGCCCCAAATCGAAAACGAACGTAGTTCTATTAAATCCAGAAGCATTGTACAGGTACAGAGACTAAAAATAGAATTTCTTGAGGTGTGACGCGTTCCATGGTCTCGGTAGCGGCCGTCCTTCCATGTCTTCGAGCCGATAAGCTGACCGCCCAGCGATGGAAGTGACTTTAAACGGGCCATGCCAATTCGGCGCCAGCTTTCCTTGATTCGGATCCTTGTCTCCCGGGAGTGCCTTCTTGAGAACCAGTTCTCCTACAGAGAACTTCCTCTCTCTGACGTTCTGGTTATAGCCCCTGGCTAGCTGCTGCTGGTAGACGGCTAGCCTAACTGCAGCTGCTTCCCTTCGCTCGTCCGCTAAATCCAGCTCCCTGGCCACGTTGGTTTCGTTCTGGCCTTGGTCGAAAAGCTTGGACCTCATAGTAGGCAGGCCGATCTCCAGAGGGATGACCGCTTCCATGCCATAGGCAAGTGAGAAGGGGGTAGCCGAAGTGGAACGTCTTGGAGTAGTTCTGTAAGCCCATAGGACGCTTGGAAGTTCCTCCACCCATCTCCCCTTGGCTTGGTCCAGCCGTTTCTTGAGTCCATCGAGGATCACCTTGTTGGAGATCTCGGCCTGGCCGTTACTCTGTGGGTAAGCTGGAGTGGAGTAATGGTTTCGGATGCCGAGCTCCAGGCAGAAGGTCTTGAAGAGCTTGGAGTCGAACTGAGTTCCGTTGTCCGAGATCAACGCTCTAGGAATGCCGAACCTTGTGATGACATTCTTCCATACGAAACTCTTGGAGTCCCGCTCCGTGATGGATGACAGTGGTTCTGCTTCGATCCATTTAGTGAATTAGTCAGTAGCCACGATGAGCCATCTCTTGTTCCCCGGAGTTTGGTGGAGTGGTCCCACAATGTCGAGCCCCCATTGAGCGAACGGTCACGGGCTAGAGAGTGGGCTGAGGTCCTGTGCTGGCTGATGGAGAGAGTGAGAGAACTTCTGGCACTTCTCGCACTTCCTCACGTATACCTGCGCATCCTTCTGCATGTACGGCCACCAGTAGCCTTGGCTGATGGCGCGATAGGCCAGGGACCTTCCCCCGATGTGGCTCCCGCAGATTCCTTCATGTATCTAAAAAAGGAGGTCTTCGACCTTGCTTGGATGGACGCACTGAAGGTACGGTCCCGATAACGATTTTCTGTAGAGCTTGTCCTCGGGAGATAGCCAGAACCGAGCTGCCTTGAGTCTGACTCGATAGGCCTCGCCAAGGTCCTCGGGAAGCCTGTCGTCCTTAAGGTAGGTGATAATGGGGTCCATCCAACTCGGACCGAGACCGAGGCACAACACATCCCGAGGTGGACGCAGCTCAATGCTGGGCCCAGCTAACGATCCGACTTCAATGCTCCTCTTTCTTCCTGCCTCAACAGCGCTGGCCAAGTTTGCTAGGGCGTCGGCGTGAGAGTTTGCTTCTCTGCCTATCTGCCTGATTTCGGCTGACTGGAACTGTGAGAGCAGCTTCTTTGCCAGGGCTAAATACGCGGCCATCCGATCGTCGCGAGCTTGGTAGCCCCCAGTCAGCTGGTTTGCCACCAACTGTGAGTCGCTGAAGACCACCAGCTGTTGAGCCCCGAGGATTTTGGTGCTATTCAGTCCGGCTAAAAGTGCTTCATACTCAGCTTCATTGTTTGATGCCTTGAAATCTAGGGTCAGAGCCTGCTCGATGACCAGTCCTTCTGGCGATTGGAGGACAACTCCTGCCCCGGCTCTTCTCGAGGTCGAAGATCCGTCGACGAAGACTTTCCAAACTGGGGTATCGGCTTGGCATTGTGATTGTTCAGAGCCCGTGGGCGCCTTATGCTCTTTGCCCCCAGTTCGGTGCCGAGCTGGGTTGGTGCCGAACTTGAATCAAACTCGGCAAGGAAATCTGCCAGAACCTGGGCTTTTATCGCTGTCCGGGGCTGATATTGAATCTCATACTGCCCCAGTTCGACGGCCCATCTCGAGATTCTTCCTGAAAAATCAGCTTTTCTAAAAACAGACTTAAGTGGATGTTCCGTAACAACCACTATTGTATGTGTTTGAAAGTAATGAGAGAGCTTCCGTGAGGCACTAACGAGTGCCAATGCAAGCTTCTCGAGTGGCAAGTACCTGGTCTCGGCGTCAATCATGGTCTTGCTCGTATAGTAGACGGGTTTTTGGATCTTGTCCTCTTCTCGGATGAGGACCAAGCTGACCGCGTGATCCGAGACCGACAAGTACAGATACAGGGTTTCTCCGTGGACCGGAGTTGATAGCAGTGGTGATGAAGAGAGGTAAGCCTTAAGCTGCTGTAAGGCATGGTCACATTCTGGAGTCCATTGGAATTTAGAATTTTTTCTAAGTAGCTGAAAGAAAGGTCGGCACTTATCTGAGGATTTGCTGATGAAGCGATTTAGTGCCGCTGACATCCCAGTGAGCTTTTGGACCTCCTTTGCCGAGGTGGGACTCTGCACCCTGAGGATGGCCGAGATCTGATCTGGATTCGCTTCTATTCCTCTGCGCGTGACCAAGCTTCCCAGAAATTTGCCAGATCCCACGCCAAAAGCGCACTTAGAGGCATTGAGTTTGAGCTTGAACTTCTTCAGAGTGGCAAAGACCTCAGCCAGGTCTGCCAAGTGGTTCTGCGCTTTCTCAGATTTGACCACCATATCATCGATGTAAACTTCAATGGTCTTGCCGAGCTGACCGTGGAACATCTTGGTGACGAGTCTCTGGTAGGTGGCGCCCGCATTCTTCAGCCCAAACGGCATCACCTTATAGCAGTAGGTTCCTCTGGGCGTGATAGAAGCTGTCTTCTCTTCATATGGCCCATACAGCGGAATCTGGTGATAGCCGCGGTAGGCATCAAGGAAACTCATTCTGTCGTGCCCGGCCGTGGCGTCGATCAACTGGTCAATCTTTGGTAGGGGAAAGTTGTCCTTGGGACAGGCTTTGTTGAGGTCGGTAAAGTCGACGCACACCCTCCACTTGCCAGTCTTCTTCCTGACGACCACCGGATTGGCTAGCCAGGTCGGGTATTGAACCTCTCTGATGGCGCCGGCCTCAAGCAGCTTTTCCACTTCCTCAACGATGGCTTCGGTCTGCGCGACCTCAGTCCTGCGGGCCTTCTGCATCACAGGTTTGCGGTTAGGGTCAACATTTAGTCTATGACACATTACCTCGGGGTCGATGCCAGGCATCTCTTGAGGTGTCCAGGCGAAGGCATCTCTGTTCTGCACCAGGAACTGGGCCAGTTCGGACCTCTCCGGCTCCCCGAGCTGGCTGCCGAGCAGGAAGAACCGATCCGGGTCCTTTGGGTCGATCTGGACTTCGGTCAATTCCTCGACGCTCTTCCTGCCCGGATCTCGGCCGAGCTCATCCAGCTCCTCCTCTAGGTTCTTCTCCATCTCGGCCACATTGACCTCCTTGGGCTCTTGCTCCCCGGGTACCACGGCCGTCAAGCACTGCTTAGCTGCCTGCTGATCTCCTCTGACCGTGATGATTTCAACTCGGCCGTTTTTGCCCTCCCACGGAAATTTCAGCCTCTGGTGGAGGGTGGAAGGGACTGCTTCCAGGCTATGGAGCCAGGGCCTGCCCACTATAGCATTGTAGGGCGAGGGTGCGTCGATCACCATGAAGGTTGCCATGACAGACGCGCCACCGGCCCCGACCTTGAATGTCACCTTCCCCTTGGGGTATACTGGTTTGGCGCTGAAGCCGATAAGGGGAACTCGGGCCTCCTGCAGATCCTTCTCCGTCAGTCCCATCCTTCGGAAGCTATCAAGATAGAGGACCTCGGAAGAACTGCCGGGGTCGACGAGGACCTTCTTCACAGTGCAATTCTTCACGCCCTGCTTAGAGCAATCAAACTTCAGAGTAACAATCAGTGGGTCGTTGTGGGGAAGCTGTACCCCCTCCAAATCTGCGTTAGTGAACCTGATTTCGAGCCGCTCCCTCCGAGCTCTTTTCGGTGCTGAGCCGAGTTCGGCGGCCATGACCTGCTTGTCGTGAGAGGCTTTCCTGGCTTCGGCACGAGCTTGGTTACTCCCCTTGGGCGGGGGTGCCAAATGGATGACGTTAATGATCTTCTCCGACCCGTCGCTGTCGTGGCCTCCTTCATCTCGGCGAGGGGCTCGGGTGTCGGCCCGGGTTTCTCTCTTGACAAACTCTTGCAAGTGTCCATCCTGGACAAGCTTCTCCAAATGTGACCGCAGTATTCTGCATTCTTCAGTCTTGTGGCCGCCCTCCTTGTGATAAGCGCAGAATTTCGTCTGATCTCGGATAGAAGGGTCGCCTTGCATGGGCTCTGGCCAGCTGAAGTACGGCCTTCTCTTGATCTTATACATGATTTTGTGGATTGGCATCTTGAAGACCGTGTTGACCGCCCGATATGCGTCCTCGGATAGCCTGGGCCTTTTGCTCCTTGCCGAGGCGAACATCTGAGTCCTTGCCGAGCTGGTAGGTGCCCAACGTCTGTCCGACTCACCTCTTCGTCGCTCGTCTCGCCGAGGCCCATCGCTTCGAGACGGTCCCCCGTCCTTCTTGGAGGGCCTCTCACCTCGGTCCTTCTGCGCGGTTCCATGGTTTTCCCGAGCACGGACCTGGTCATCCTCTTGGGCGATGTACCGGTTGGCGATGGACATGAGCGCTGCTATGGAAGACACCGGGTTCTTGGCCAGGTCCTTGCGAAGATCGCTGTCTGGCAGCAAGGCATTCTGAAATGCGAAGACGGCAACTTCGTCCTTGGAATTCTCAATCTGACTGTAGACCGCCCAGAACCGTTTGGCGAACTGGGTGACGTTTTCTCCCTGCTTCATCTTCATGGCCATGATGTCTGCATCTGTCTTCGGAAGGACTCTGTAGGCCTGGAACTTCTTCATAAAGGACTGCTGGAGTTGCTGCCAACTCGAGACGGACCCCTCTGGGAGCGCACAGAACCACTTCAGGAGGAGGTCGCCCAAACTGTAGGAAAAAACTCGGCAGTTTAGATGACCCTCGTCTCCCCAGACAGACATCCTCTGGGAGAAGTGCCTGAGATGCGTAGCTGGGTCCGAAGTCCCGTCGTAAGTGACGAACCTCGGGACGGTAAACTTCTTTGGCAGGGGATACTTCCTGATGTCTCGAGAAAAAGGAGATGCGCCGAGATCAATGGAGTCACAGCAAACACCCTTTTGGTCTCGGCCGAGGCCGGCTACCTCCAGGTTGCGCTGGACCGTTTCCCTTATGTGCGCGTCCAGCCATTCTTGATTACGATATATGCTCTCCGGAATGGTCTCGGACGCCTTCCTCGAGTAGCTCCGGCTGGTACTTGAGCCTTCATCTCGGGTTCGGTCTTCCCTTTTCTTGTTCAGAATGTCCCTCAGATCCTCCTTGGGAGAGGAAGTGCGCCTAACATGAGTAACCCTCCCTTCGTGCTGTCGTTGCGATCGCCGCTGTTGCTGCGACCGTTGCTGCTGGGACAGCTCCTGATGAGACCGCTGCCGCTGCCTTGCTAAACTCGCAGCTCTCTCCAGCTGCTGCTGGAGCTGGCGGATCAGAGCATCCTTCTCCTTGAGGGCTTCATTCTGTGCTCTAATCTCTTGGAGGGTGGAGTCGTCGAAGTCATCACTAGGATTATACTCCTCGTCCTCAGCGTCCTCAGCATCCTCCACCTGATCAAAGGGACAGGGTCCATCGATCGCTGGAGACTTACTCCGCTGGTCTTGACCCGTCAGGAGGCCTGCAGGTTGCTGCTGGGTATCCCCCCTCCGGGGAGCAGACTCCGAACGAAGGTCACGCTCCTGGATGTTGATTCGGACGAGGCCACGCTCGACGTCATCCTCTACCACTGGTTCCTTCCCGGACCTCTTCTTAGCAGGGAGGAGGTCAGAGGACGGTCCTGTACGCCTTGCCTTGGATGTTTCTCCGCCTTTCGCAGTTCTCCTCGTCATGGTGATAGGGAAGATTGCAGAAATCGTTTCCCACAGACGGCGCCAATTGTAAGTGCAAGAATAAAATACTCACAAGATCAGGAAGCCTTCTAGGACTTACTCAATGCATGGAAGAGGTAGCTGCGACGGCCTGAACCTGGAAGGGAAGAAAGACAAGGGTCAGAGGACCCTGGCTGTGGGCAGCGCAGGGCTCTCCGATGCTTAAGTCAGCAAGAGCGATCGGAGAAGAAGAAGAGGAGAAAGACAGGAAAGAACTCTGGTTCTTGGTAAGAGAATGCTTACCCTCCTCTCAGTCTAGTTCGTGCCTTTTATAAGGAACAGTCTTGGTGAATGTGCCAGTGGGCTTTGTGATGTGACCTGGGTCTTGTCAGCCCACAAAGTCATTAATGAAGGTCCATCACAGCCCTCTTTGCATTTAATGCGAGTCCGATCAGCCCATGCTGCATTTAATGCCAGTCACATTGGGCCTGACCTTGCCCTGATCTGTAGACGGCTAAGGTCTCATCGAATCCCTTTCTTGGGCCCTGTTCTGATGGATACAAGTGTATCTCCGCATGGCCGAGACTGGATGGGGTGGCGTGGCCGAACTGAACGACGTTTCCCCGGTATCGGCATACGGCACCGAAACCGAAGTCACACAGGGTCCGCGTCCGAGACAGAGGCGGGCGTGTTCCGCCGATATCAGAGGGAGCTGGTTCACAAAGTGGTCCCCACACAAGGGTATTGGCATTTTATCATATTGAATACATATTTACAGAGATTACCTTCTTAGATGAGGATAATTATCGATTTTGAATACATCTGAAGCAAACGATTTGATTTCAAATTTGGATTGTAACTAGTTTTTTATGATTGGACAGAAAGCGCAATGATTGAGATGGATTGACTCAGAATTTTTCACTCAGTTTTCTCTCTGTTGTTTTATCAACCCTACCAGCCATAACAGAGTTCCATCCATTAAGAGAAGCTTCAATTGGGTTGTCTAAGTTCAAATATCCAAGTTTCAAAAATGGTACGATTAAGTACTTTGTAAGGATCCTGTGGTTGTGATTTTGTCAATTGCGATTTGGATAGTGGGTTTTACACAATTTGCCTGTATCATGCTTGAGATAAAACAAATGGGAATGGTGTGCCTGCAGGACTTCTTCCACTTCATTGATTAAAGATCAAAAGGGATGTGCAAGAATGGTGTGACAGCAGCTATATAGTAATTATACTCTGTACAATTGACATTACAGAAGAATGCCCCCAAACCCTGTGTAGAATCCAGAGATTAACATAGTGGAGCAACTCAAGTTGATAGATGAACACACTCCTGCCAATGGACTGGATTGGATGGGTCAAGTGCTTTGGAATTTGAGGCAAATGTGATATTGTACATCCCTACATGGGTCCAATGGATGTTCAACCATACTAAATGGAACTTGTATGTAGTAACTAGTAACAAGAAAGTACTAAATACTAAGGAGTGATACATCAATTTTGTTCATTTCAAATCTTAAAACAATTGAGGCATGTACGACATTAAAAAATCCAAAATATAGTTACCCAATTTGCAGTTCGGCCAATTTTCATTAGAGTTCTCAGTTTATTCAATTCGTTTTTCGATTCGATTAATTTGAAGTTCGAGTTCAATGATTTTCAATGCACTAACTCAAATACTTAATTTGAAGATTCATGTCTAATTTGACATGCACACACAAAGTGAAATATTCAGATTAGAACCATCTTTCGGAACAGTCATCCTATTTTTTGGGCCACTGGACCACGTATGATATAATTACCCTCTCATGGACATTACCCTGTGACCTAACACAAGCCCAAATCTGACACTCATCCAACTGTTACCGCTATATTGAAATCCAAGAAAAAGAAATGCTTTCTGAAACAATTAAAATTGAAATTCATTTGATCAAAGGGTTATGATGATCTAATGAGGCTGATATTTTGCATATCACTAGGTCTTGTTGAGATTTTTCTATCCCCCATCTCCCCATGATTGGCATGGCCACATGTGGGCCCCATGGTCATCCTAACTATTTCAAGATGATTAATGTCTAACCAAGTTTAACAACAAAAATTCCACCATAAGAAAAAAAATCATTGTCAAATATTATAGAGGTGGTCCGTAATCAAACAGAAGCCATTGAAGACAAACCTGTGGCACCCACTTTTGATGAGACAAAGCTTGTAGCCTCAACAACAAGCAATCCAGAAGAAACCAACCTTCGAATCAATTCAATCTTTACAGCTGTAGGTACAATAGTCTTCTCATTTTGCAATCCATCCCTTGGCCCAACTTCCACAATCTTTACAAACCTTGGAATACCTCTTAAAAACTGCAATTATCAAACAAAATTCGGTTATACAGCTTTGTATTAGAAACATGTCAATTATGAAGAAAGGCGAACATCTATTTAAGGAATTCAAAACATTTAACAACTGAAAGATACAGCAAAGAATGTGAATCAATAAAAGAATAATTTCCAGAGCTGTGGCTCAGCTAGTTAGGGACATCAAATGCCTCCCATAAGGGGCAAGGGTGTGTGAGTTTGAGTCATGTCAAGGAAAATATATGTATGGATAATTGACAAGTAAAAACCATAAAGTGATACAACTAAATGTAATACTTCACACATTGGTAACAAGATGCTCACAGTCAAGGACATCCAATCCACTCACTTGTGAAAAGCCCAACATGTCACCGGTTATCACCCTAACTACAATTTAGAAGTTTATACCATGGTTCACACTATGAGGTGCTGGCAAGCATATTTAACTTGCAAGAAATTTATCCTCCACTTTACTCACAAAGAAGTGCACGACTGCAACAGATAATTAATAGGAGAATTTTAAGTGGAGCAACGTCCATCAGGAGTACTCAATTAAGAAAATTTAAAGAGCCATTTTAAGCAATAGCGTAAATACATGAAATACCAAAGCATGTTGAAACAAAGCGAATACATCCTTAGGAAATTATATATATATATATATATAATTACAAAGAAAATAGAGTAAAGAAATAATTATCAGAACGGATGAAATTTAGTGTTGTTTTTTTTACTGTAGTTAATAATTACATCCATTTAATCCATGAATTGAATAGATTTTTGTTCCCATGTTTTATAGATCATAAAGTGTTCTAAATTTGAGCCACATTAACATGGAAACACAAGACCAAATAATTAGATGGAGATTCAACAATAATAAAAGTAGTATATTTGGCATTTTGGAGCACCTTATTCGTTAAACCCCTTATGTCTCTCTCATTGCATGGTTTGCTATACTGATGATCTTGCAAATACCATGAATCACAAACATTGTCAAAAACCTTTTGATTCCTGCCAAGGCATAATGTCCTTGGACTTAAAGAGTCTCCTCGGATTTTCTCTCTTTGCCTCCTCCAGTGGTATGTCTCTCTTGCGTATTCCTCACTGAGGGGGGAAAAAATCATAGTCTTATTAAGCAAAAACCTAACCAATATAATTGCTATGGAACAGAAAACAACAACTGAAAACAAATGTAAAGTATTGGCATTAAGACCAAGGAGAATAACAGGAACAATCAAACATTACAAAGAACTGAGAATTAAAGTTGTTTGATAGGAACAATATTGCTCCTCTTTGCTTTTTACTATGTATTTATGAAGTTCATTTGACCAAATCAAGGTACACATCATAAGTAGAGGAAAAACGCGCTTCAGTCTTTGATGGACATGACATTACAAGACATACATAGGGTCAAGGTGGGGACAAATCAATAAAATCAAAACACCAACTTTCCTAATAGAGTATCTATTATAGTCTTCTCTAGATATGTCAAATTAAAGAAACCAATAGACGTTGCCAACTGCAACCTCAAGGAACTCGTAATATTATTGGGAAATTAGTTTCCAACATATCCATGTAGCATTGACTGTGTATCTTGTACCAGCCACGACAAATAACAAATTCTTGTAATTGAACCTGGATGGATAGAAAATTAAAGTTCAGAGTTCAATACTGACCATCCTCCACCACTTTTCTTTTCAGAAGGTAACTGATTTTGTTAAATGTAGAGAGGGTACAAAAAGCTGAAAGGAGGCCAATCCCCAAGGCATGCATCAGCCCCCGAAGAAAGAAATAGCCAAAGTTCATGTTTCCAATTAAAAATCAAGAAAGGCCACTAGAAATTGTCCTTAGCGAGAAAGCCGACTATATAGTGAGCCACCCTAGGCACATGTGAGAAAGACACCTAGCGACCGACCAAAAGATCCAAAATCTCATATAACCACAGGTTAATTTTACATGGTCCAGTGCATCAACCTGTACCCAGTTGATAGCGCATGCTGAATCACCTTCTATTACCAAAGGAAAGAGGTGAGATAGCTACCCTCCGCTACTTCCATTATCAAAGAAAGAATTTGCTCCATAACATTCTTGTAACCTCAGAGAGGACACTTTGTTGGCATGACATATCTTTAACTCAAAAATAAGTTAGTAGAAGTGAAGAAAGCATTGACAAGAAAGGCCATAGAGCCACATGACATTTTGATGGAAACTTGGAAATGCTTAGGAGAAATTAAATGGATTTGATTAATGCAAATGAATAGAGATTTGTTGTATCTGAATACAAGAACAAAGGAGATATACAAAGTTGCACCAATTAATAATGATGGGACTAAACATATGAGTCACACTTTGAAACTTTGGAAGAGTAATGGAATAAAGACTCAAACAAAAAACCAAGGTATCTAAAAAACAATTTGGTTTATGTCAAAAAAGTCAACTATCAAACCTATCTTCTCACCTAAACAATTAATGAAAATTACTAAAAGAAGAGGAAAAATATTAATGTGGTCTTTATTGAACTAGAAAAGACCTGTGATAGGGTACCTAAAGATTTGATTTGGTGGGTTTTAGATAAAAGGAGTGTCTGAAGAGGATATATTGACATCAGCAAAGACATGTATGAGGGAGTGGTAACTACTGTGAGAACTAACTGACGAGAGATAAGTGAATTTCCAATGACCAAAAGTTTGCTCCAGGGGTCAACTTTAAGCCCTTATCGTTTTTCATTGACTATGGATGAGGTTTTCTTTTTGGATAACACAGGGTGTCCCAGCCCATTGGGCCAGAATAATCCATACGGGCCCAGGAGAGAAAGATGGGTAAAATTCCCCTATGGCCCCAGTGTGGCAATGCAATTTCGAACCCACAACCTCCAAGTGCAAACCATCATCTTTCATTGATTATGGATGAGTTAGCTGCTCATAGTCAAAAGGAAGTTCCTAGGTGTATGTCGTCTGTAGATGATATAGTGTTGGCAGATGAATTGAGAGATAGGGTAAATGTGAAACTTAAGATATAGTGGGCAACATCAAAATCAAAGAGCTTTAAAATAAGTTATACAAAGAATATATGAATTGAAACTTTAGCGGGGATGTGCAAAGAGATGCAACTCCTGTGAGAATTGAAGCCTAAGAGATACCACAAAGAGATTCATTCTGATATCTTGGCTCGATAATTAGTAAGATGGAGAGATTGAGGAGATGTTGAACATAGAATAAGAATTGAATAGTTGAAGTGGAGACTTGCTTCAAGAGTGTTTTTATGATTCACGTATACCAACAGAGATTAAAGTAAAAATTTTATAAGATAATGATTAGACCAGTTATGACCTATGGAGCAAAACGTTGGGCAATCAGAAAATAACAAACGCAAAAGATGAGTGTAGTATAAATGAGAATATTGAGATAGATGTGGTAAACCTAGAAAAGGGAGAATAAAAAATGAGTGCATTTTGGAGCATTTAGGGTTAGCATCAACACAAAATATATAAAAAAGAGACTCGTTCGAGATAGTTTGGACGCATCCAGCATAGGACAATAACAACATTGGTGAGGAAAAGTATCTACAATGTAGGTTGATGGCCCCTCACCTCCAGAAAAAGGGTAGTCTGTAGAGGACATAGATAGAAGTAGGAAGGATAGCTCTGAAGAAGGTGCAACCTATCTGAGGATATGGCACGGGATAGACTGGAATGGATAAACAAAATTTAGAAGCCAGTCCCCGACATTGGGACAAGTCTTTGATGATGATGATGATTCTTATAACCTGCTGAACCTAAATGGTTTCTTCTAACACTCCATAAATCAGTTTGAATGACAAATTCTCTCGACTCTAGGATTTATCAAAGCATCAGTGAGAAAGTTAAGCTTCCACTAGCCTTTACAACAGGTAAGGGTGCTCTTGGTCGAGCTAGCCTAAGCTGAACCCAAGCCCATTCCATGTTGGACTAGATTTGTGCTTTGTTTTTAGCTCATAGGCTTGTACCGGAGCCTCATTTTTAGCTCAATTATCATGTTATTGAATGTCACACAGTATGTTGCCTACAACCAGTCAACTGTACCCTTTTTATAAAAACTACTAGAAGTACTAGAAAACCCTAGAATAAATCCAGATCATTCATCCGACTGGGAAAACTCCAAGTCCTGACTGCGTAAAAATAATACTCCTAATGATATTAGATTGATTAACATGAATGGAATAAATCAAAACCAAAGTTTCCTAACTCTGCTGGAATGTCTAGAACATGTTGGGCAACTTCAATTGTAGTTCCAATGTGGCCCCACCAAACCATTGAATGGACCCCACGAAGTTGAAGTGCACCCTTGGGCGACCCAAAGGGATACAGGTATCCAGTGGGTTTGGGCGCAGTTCGATCGATTGAATTAGGCTCAACTAAACAACATGTTTGTTGTTTTATTCTGCAAATTACAGAATGACCGCATTAGATAAGGGTGCCCTTGATATGTCTTGAAATGGTTTTTTGCAACAAGAGCATCCAATGATTCTCATATGAGCTGTAATGCTCTAGACAAGAGAGAAGGAGCACCTTGTAGGAATACAAAATGACAGCAATATTCTATATATATGGCATTTTCTAACTTCAGAATTACCAGGCACGTCTAAGTTCTAACCCACATTTTCAACACATCTCCAGTTCTGATCTTCAAGAAGAAATAAACTCAACAGCAGCCATGTCATAAATAACTTGTTGATCCACTTGCCTGACGAAAGCACTTAAGAAGATATACATAGCGCAGGATTAGTACAGAAAATGAAGGCAATGGATTTTGTGAATCATCTATTGTCGTTGAAGTAATTAGAGATGATCCATAAAATTTCCTTGGTATGAATCCATGGATAAGAATCTAAGAATCTCACTTTCAAACTGGAGAATAAATCAAATACGCACGTGGTCTAGTTAGACCAAGAATCATTTTTGTGATAAAAAGCTGAGACACAAGAAAGTAAACAAGGTCTTGGACTAAATGATGAATCAAGTAATCATTTCAAATAATGAAAGTTGCTCATCTCTCTAAATAATGAGTGGAAAAAATAAAACTCACAAGGACAACCCTAAATAGATGGGATAAGGACTTCATGATGATGCTGATGATGATCAACAACCCTTTCAATATCAGAATCTCATTGCTTTTCAAAAAGTATAGGAAGGTAAATATATAAAAATTTCATTGACTAAAGAGGGACAAATTTAACATGAAACTCTACCAATTCAATAAAAAGAACAAGAAGTTATACCAGCATAAGAAAATGATCAAAGGAAGTTAGTTGTCAACAGTAGCTGAGTTGTGAAAATTGATGAATTCTAGATTTGAAAAATATCTAACAGAAATTATTGTCTTCAGTTCATGCACTCCTAGTTAGAACAATAATACCCAGTATAGGTTCACTAAAGAAAAAACAGAATGTAATATCTTCCAAATCAATTCCACCTTATCCAAAATTACTTAAAAAAAATAGTATTATTTTTATAACAGAAGCCATGCAGGAGGAAAAGCTACATTCAACAAAGCTCAAGATGCAAGAAGTAGCAAGGAACTTAGATGAAAATTAAACAAAAGAAAAAAAGGGTAGGAATGAGTCTCATGTCAAAAAAAAAAAAACACGTTAATTAGAAACTTCCAAAATATCACTAATGAAATACAATAATTTTTTTGCTTGGTAACACTCGCCAGCGAAAAAAGCCAGTTTTGTTTTGATAAGATTGATGAGACCATGGAGTCCTCACACATTCACCAAGGACGATCATCACCATTGACAACCCAAGGAGTTTAAAAAAGGAGAAGCACTTGCTCAATGCATCTATAAATGAGAAGTAAAGACAGAAGTTTCATTGAATTGTATAAATGAAAGTTGCAAGTGAATTTATAGAGGATGGGAAGACAATCGAACAATCCTAGCTAGGATTTCCTATCCTCTTCATGAGATGATTACATGCCAATCAGTTTGTTAATGATATATCCGGGTCAAACATAAAACCCATTTGGTTGCGTCTACTTCATACATCTTCCTCCCCCAAAACGAACAAAATTAACCGCTTGGTCAGTCAAATGTGCATTTATTGGGTATGCCCATGGTTTAAAATAGCGGTATTGGTCGCGGTATTGGCCGGGAAAAAAACCGATATGATATCGGTATCGGTCGCGGTTATTGGTCCGTCGCGGTCGTCGGCTCGTCGCGATGTGAATTCCAAAAAAATCCAAAATATTAGAAAATGATGGAAATTTTTTTTTTCCCATTAGTAACAACAATAAATCAAAATATCGGTCACCTTAAGTTATGAGTCCTGTCTATGTCGCAGTTCGTTGTCTTCTCTAGTATTTCATATAATGTAACTATTATTTTGGATCACAGTCAATTTATTAATATAAAATATAAGAAAATAAAGATAACATAACAATTATCTATACACTATTAATAAGCTATTAGTATTTACTATTTAGTATCATAAATACTCCAACAATTTTTTTAAAGTAGAAGATTAAAAAAAAACATTTTTCTACACCCAAAATCATGTTTATAAGTAGATCAAGCATGAAAGTGTGTAGATCTAAGTGAAAAACACAACACAAACCCAAAAATGACATGCCAATGATCTTTTCATTCATTTCTATGTTTTATCTAAAAATAAAAAATAAAAAACACATAATAGTAAAAATAAGGGAGTTAAGTTGATTTTCTCTTACTAAATAAAATGATTTCTTCAAGAAATAGTGTTGAAATTTAGAAATATGTAAGAGAATGAGCTATGGAGACATGGTTGCTCTAAGGAGATGAGGGGAGAGGAGAAGAAAATGGGGGAATACGGAAAAAGTCACAAAAGATTAGGGTTTTTACCATTACTCCATCTCGGCCGATATTTCAGATATCGGTCAAACCGATATTTTGACCGTATCGGCAGACATTGGCTGATATTTTGGGGATATTTTGCCTGACTCGGTATCGCAGCAAAATATCGTCGTGATATGGGCCGATACTAGTTCATATCGCCAATATGAACCAGTATCGGCTGAGATTTTAAACCATGGGTATGCCCCTCATAAAAAAAGATTTCTTTGTTGTGATCCAGGTATACAACGTTATGACCACATGTTTGTAATATAAAAATGGGCTGGACCTTCACGGGCTTTATGTTTGACCTGGATATATCATTAACACTCACTACATGAAATGAGATTTTCATTCCTTCCTCTTATTTGATTAAATGTCAATCCATTGTCTTTTATTGATTACATGTCAATCAATTATCAAGCCAGTTTTAGATATCTTCATAGTATTCTCTAAACAAAGAACTAGATCTAGGAAATTCTATTGGAAATTTATATACTAAGAAAGTAGACATAGTTGGTCAAGGGGCTGAGCATGGGTTTGACCCAATAGGTCAGTAATCTATGGGCTTGGCTCAATTGGATGGCCCCCCATGGGTTAGGCCCATTGTGCTGGCCAACTGTGGTCCTTTAGTAGACTTTGACACCCATGATGCTATTAGGCTGCAATCCAAGGCACAGCTATTTGTCCAACACAAATTACAGAATATTTACAATGCAACCAGCATTACAAGTTAGGTAAATAAGGAAAATATAATAGGATCAACCATCACATGGACTCTTATACGCTCAGTCAGATCAGATGATTTAATTAGCAAAGATAAAGCAAAAAATAACAGGTAATAAAGAAAAAGCTCAAATTTTCCACTTGAAGTTTTTTCAAAATTCACTGTCAAATCACCAAGTCAAGTTGCTAACTGCAAAATAGAAAGGATAAATTGAAATATAAAAGACTTGTGGAAATGCTTCTGGGTAAAGAAAAACTACTCGCAACTGTTTGAAGAGCTGCAACTTCTCCCTTCAATAAGGCAATTTCCCATTTCCGCTTCATCTACTCTAGGTCTACAAGCGCCAGAGGAGAATCTTTGAACCCAACTGACACCATTCAAGTTTGACACTCTTTCGAGACCAATAGGCTCCTCTAAACTAGACATTATGGCAGTAAAACTGGAGGGCAAAAGAGAAACTCAAATAAGTGTATGTGAGAAGCATGTATTCAACCATGAACAATAGTGCAGGGCTTTCGATGTCCGCATTAGAAAAGCAGTATTGCATAAAGGATTTACCCATCTAAGAAAACAGATTCTTTGAGCTTAGTTAAAAGATAAGTACATGATTGACAACATAAGCTAAATCCTTTGAGGACAGCACAATTGTTTGAGATATGCATGTATTAACAAGGTTTAAGAAGCTAGACGCTTGTCACACTGTTATGATAAAGTATGATTCATATAATATTTGAAGGCCAAGCATATCTTTAAGCCACTTTACATCAATTCGTGGCCATTAGAAATCCATGTTGTCCACAATAACAACAATATATCTCACTGACAGGAGTGAACTGCTTAGAACCAGCAATGAACACTAAACATCTAAAATTAATTAGAAAACAACCACAGCATAAAAGAAAATTTTATCATATAACTGCTTTTCCCTGTTATACAGGTCAGGCTAATAAATTAAGGAGTATCCATAAACAATATCAACATATAATTTGCCTTTAAGCATGGCTCCAAAACTTGGTCTCTGTCACCGAGTTGGATAACACTGAGTCCATTATGATTCAGCAGAGTTGCACCAGGAGTCAGCTGATGCGTCATAAGGATGAGACATTTGAGTTTTGAGCGGTATCCAGCTTTTAGTTTTTATATTAAGAACATGTCAAAGTCAGTTCATGTAGGATTTTTGGAAACCTTCACCTATCTAAGATTAGTCAGACAGTAAGACTGACTAATGTTTGTCAGACACTAACACTGACTTATGTCAGTTAGACAATACTAGGCATGTTTATGGGCCCACTAAACCCAAGAAATAGAGGGCGAATGGAGGTGACAACTAACAGAAGCAAGCTCCACCAAGCATTGCTAGCTTTTAGATCTACAGCGATCAGTGTGAGCCATTTATTTTAACTTTCTTTTTACATTTGCTTCATATAATTGGATGAGATGGCTGAGACTTTCCAAAGGAATACTTTTTTTTTTATTATTCTTTTTTTCCTTTTTATGCTGTTGCAGATGGATAATTCAGACTCCTCTAGAATTTTTCAGGCCATGGGGCTCATCAGTGTGCCACATATGTCACCTGAAATACGTCAGTAAGAAGCATTAGTACCTGACTAATTTTAATCAAGCTTACAAGGTTTGACAATTTAAGGTTAAGATTAAAAAGAACTTTAAAAGTTTCTTTTATGGTTTTACATATGATTCTTAGAAGAACTATGGAAGATTTTTCGTATTTAATTAATGCTAAATATATCCCAATAGCAAATTAAATCTTTTAGGGTGTTTTATCTACTTCAGACTTCAGAGAGCCCAAAATATATGGTATAGTTGTTCCTACCCTTGTAGCGCACTTGTGATTTATGCATTGATTTAAGCTTGATTGTGGTTGCATGTAACGGTTTGGGATTTGGTCAATTTTCCATGCATAATAACCTAGTGAACTTAAAATACTAAATGGTCTCCACACACAATCCCCATCACTCCAAAGAAATAATTTTTTGAGCATTGCCAACTAGGCCACTATAAATTAGAGCTGGCTAGAAATGTGAGAGAACAAGAAACCAACCAATAATTCCTTCACCAATATAATACGCCTTGCCAACTTCACAACATAATTATGACAGAAATTCAACAATAAATTTACAAGTAACATCTTTGATTCTTCCACACAAACTATTGAGGTAGAAGTTGCAGCAGTTTGAAATGCAAAGAAGTTTCTGAAGGAAGTTATCTAGTTCATACCCTAAGAATTCACTAAATCCATAAAATAGATGGAAATGAGATGCCGCACATCATTGCTTCATTTGAAATTCTAGTTGATCAAAGAGATCCTCCTTTCTAATATGGTTGACAAATCTAGGATATCATTAGACAGGGAAACTCGATTGAAGATGAATTTGCTAATTCTAATGTAGTAATACCAAAATGCAAGAAGAATATGCTTGATTCCTAATGAGATCCTCATTAAGCTTCCTCTCTATTTATAATCATTGATTTCTACTCTAGGGAGAAATATAGCAGCTTCGACACATTCCAAATGCAAGGCATTTCTGTCAGACAAAATTCCTGGTTTATTGATTGGTAACAGTTGTAGCTGTGTACCCAACCAATTCAGTTTATAAAAAAAATAAAGTATATCTTTACAAACTACAGCTATTGTTTCACAAAACTCGCTCATTACAGTAGAATGATCACAGCCTTGGGTTGAAATCATTCCACAGAGACTCCCAAGTCCCAATAGCAATTCTACTAGTCACACTTTCACCTACCTACATACACCGGGACACCTTACTTGGGCACACACGTGAAATCTTACCCGTTCATCGAGTCATGGGTGTGATAGCATAGCATCCCAAATTCAAGCCAGTCAGACTAACCCAACCACTATATCAATGGATTGCAAACTCAATGTCCATTACCGACTCATTTTCCAATCTTTCCATCTTCATTTCATGAAATTCAGAACGGTTATGAAAGACCCACTCCCACCTGCTTAATCACCATACAAAGTCACATCCACCGCAAAACCCCACTTATCTCACCACATGTCCCCTCTTCACCTCAAAACTACCAAAACAGCCCTCAAAAGAAACCCCACAAATGCAAACCTCAAATCACCAAAAATAACACTGTGTGGGGTCGTTCCGTGCTCAAGGGTTTGGCTGGGGCCATCCCCCAGTCTCGGTTTACCATCGGTCTCGGTTTCATCCAAGTTCGGCCGCGACGCCATCTCGGAAGAAATCATGGAGCGAGTCTCGGTGGCTGCGTCACGAGTCCCGATCTCGGTCTTCGCCTCTGCCCGACCTCGGCCCCTGTCACTCAGCCATAAATGTGGCCATAAATGCGCTGCCATGACGGGATCGGCAAACTGACAACATAGTGGGCGCCAGACCTAGATAAGAAGCACGCCCTATCTAAGTCATGTCCATAGGCAGGGGGTGCTGGTCCGATGGGACATTCCCTTTTTACCTACCCCTACCTAGGAGGTACGAATACACGCTGATGGGACTCCCATCCCCTCATGTGGACAGTGCCATGATGACTCTCACGTCTATATATATTGCATGAAGAAAAACCATGCGAGGTACGCATAAATCCTCCCTTCCGAGCACTCTCTTTCTCCATTCTCTTTCAGTTCTCACACTGGCTTGAGCGTCGAAGGGCCTTCGGCTGCCCATAGCCAGGGTCTCTGACTGTTATCTTCTTCCTTTCAGGTCACCGGAGGCTCAATCCTTTCCCCTTATCTTCTCCAAAACCTCAAATCAGGAGTTTAACCCACCATTAACTAAGTCCGTAATTTTTAGGCACTTACAGTTGGCGCCGTCTGTGGGAACAGGATCCGTGTCAAAGTCTCTGCAAAAGCAATGCCTCCAAAAACCAGATACGGTGGCGGAGGACCATCGACGTCCCAAAAAGCATCGTCCTTCCCGCTACGTAGGAACCTGCGTTCCCACCATTCTTGCCGTCGCAACCAACCCAGTCGGTTCTTCCGGAACCACCCCCTGGCCTTCAGTCTGCTCTTCTTCGCCCTCCGGGACCTACCGGGGTTCCTCCCATCGGGCAGGAGCCATCAGGGACCCCGCGTCAGAGGAGGTCAGGGAGAAAGACGAGTGCCGCATACGTGGAGGGCATAGTCCAGTCGGCCTCTTCATCTCGGCCCGCGACTACGCGCCCCCACCATGATGACCGCCGCGAGGTCCCCCTCCACCTTGGCGATCGGTCACAAAGGGGCCCGCAGCAGAACGCCTCCATGTCGGACCTTCGACGACGAGGCAAGTCCCCCGTCAGGATAGGGTCCTGTCGGTCCCACCAGCGCGTCCACGACGACGGCCAGTCCTTTCATCAAACCCATGGAGCCAGAGGTGACAACCCCCTGCTTAAAGAGCTCAATGCCCAGCACCGGGCCCTCTAAGATAAAGACGAGGTGATACGTCGCCTCGAGGAACGGCTCGAGATGAATGAGAGGAAGTCTCGTGGTCCACCTCCCCGGCGACAGCAGGCCCGCCCGGACGACCGAGACCTGAGGCAGGTCCTCAACAGCAGAAGGAGATACCGTTGTAAGGAGGAGGGCTCAAGCAGCAGTCATCTGCCTAGTGGCCTCGAGGGATCGCGGCACGAGCCGGGGTCACCGAGACCAGATGACCGGGCGGACTTCAAGGAGTTGCTGGACCATTACGTCAAGCAGGAGGTCCAGGCCCGCTTGGCCGAGATCGGGTTTGCCCGATACCAAATAGATGAGCATGAAGAGGACGATCAGGGCATATCCCCCTTTTCGCAGGAAATCAAAAATTTCTCTCTCCCCGAGAGATTTAGCGTCCCGAGGTTCGTCCTTTATGACGGAGCCTCGGACCCAGAGGCGCATCTGCGGCATTTCACTCAGCGGATGTCGGTCTGGGGGGACGTCGGTCTCTTGAGCTGCAGGGTTTTCTCATCCAGTTTGGGAGACCTCCCCCTCCGGTGGTTCTGCGCGCTCCTCCCCGGATCGATCTCGAGCTGGCGGCAACTCCGGAGCTCTTTCCTTGAAAAGTTTCAAGCGCACCGCGTCATCCGAAAGACAGGTAGCAATCTCATGGCGATCCGGATGAAAGATGGTGAGAATATCACTGCCTTCGCCAGGAGATTCTGGACGATTTACAGCCAGATTACCGACGCCAACGACGAAGTCGCCATCATGTGCTTCAGGGAGGGCCTACTCCCAGGAAACGAACTCCGCAGAGACCTGGTTCGGAACCCTGTAACTACGATGAAAGCACTGATGGCAAGGGTGAAGCAGTACATTGAGCAAGAGGAGGACGAGGCCCACGGCACAGAGCGGTTTGGATTCTCAAAGAAACACCAAGCCTCCACCGGGGAAAGAACATTCCCCAGGCCGAGGTCGGATAAGAGGAAGCCCGCCCGCTCTTTCTCGGTCTCCTCGGACAGCAACAAGAAACCAAGGCCCCAGCCCCCCAAGCCCGCCGGCGATTCCTACAGAGCCATCAGTGCTGTGTTCAAGGAGCCTATTTATAGGATCCTGAACAAGATCAAGGCGGAACCATACTTCCAGTGGCCTCGGCCGATGGCAAGCAATCCATCCACCCGAGACCGGCAAAAGAACTGCGCCTATCACAAGCAGCACGGGCACATGACCGAAGACTGCTTTGCGCTGAAATCCCATCTGGAGAGGCTCGTCAAGGACGGGCACCTCCGCGAGTACATCAAGGATGAAGAAAGGGTCAACCGAGCTCAGCAGCGCGCTCCACCCAATGATGACCAGGACGGTGACGAACCAGCAGGCATCATCAACGTCATCCACCTGGCCCCCGCCCCAAGCAAAGAGAGCGCCCGAGCTCGGTCAGAGGCCAGGAGGGCCGCCCATGGCAAGCAGGTGATGTCGGCAGAGTTAGAAAGCGCCCCGAAGAGGGTTAAGAGGGAAAGGCCCAGGATTTGGTTCTCAGATGAGGACCTGAAGGGAGTCCAGCTCCCCCATAATGACACCCTCATCCTCACCCTGCGGCTCAACAATTACACTACCAAGCGCGTCCTTGTGGATCCTGGGAGCTCCTCCGAGATCATCTACTATAGCTGCTTTAAGCAGCTTGGCCTAACCGAGTCCGACCTGCAGGAGGCTCATGTCCCTCTGGTGGGGTTCAGCGCCAAACCAGTGTACCCCAAAGGCAGGATTTCACTTGAAGTCCGGATCGGAGGCGCAACGAAGATGGCAGACTTTATGGTAGTAGACGTGCCATCCCCCTACAATGTGATCATGGGACGAAGTTGGCTGCATGCCATGGAAGCAGTGCCCTCCACCTTACATCAAAAACTCAAGTTTCCATTAGCAACGCCTGACGGGGCGTTCGAGATTGTGACTGTGTGCGGAAATCAGTAAATGGCCCGAGAATGCCTCGTAGCCGTAACACCTTGGGAGGCGGAACCGGGACAAGTGCATATGGCCGAGCTCGAAGCCGAGATTGAGGATGTTGGGCGGACAGCAGGGCAGAAAAGCATAGAGGATCTCACCGAGGTCAGGATCAATCCTGAAGACCCCGAGCGCTACTTCATGCTGGGTAGTCAGCTCCCCGACACTGAGAGGGCCGAGCTACTAGACTTCCTACTTCTGAATAAGGATGTCTTCGCCTGGACTCCATATGAGATGCCAGGAATCGACCCCGAGGTCATGTGTCACAAGCTGAATGTGGATCCCGGACACAAGCCCATAATGCAGAAGGCTCGCAGAACGGGGATCCCGCAGACAGAGGCAGTAATCGAAGAGGTGGATAAGCTCCTCGAAGCTGGGGTGATCCGCGAGGTGCACTACCCCCAGTGGCTCTCCAACACAGTAGTGGTAAAAAAGAAGAGCGGCAAATGGAGGGTCTGCGTGGATTTCACCGACCTCAACAAAGCTTGCCCCAAGGACAGCTTTCCCCTCCCGAAGATCGATCAGCTGATCGACGCCACCTCGGGACATGACAGGATGAGTTTCCTAGACGCCTACCGAGGTTACCATCAGATCCCGCTGCACGGACCTGATGAGGAAAGAACTGCATTTATAACGCCTCGAGGCATCTACTGTTATAAGGTGATGCCCTTCGGACTGAAGAATGTCGGGGCAACGTATCAGCGGCTGGTCACGAAAATGTTCCAGAACCAGCTCGGGAAGACAATGGAAGTGTACATTGACGACATGGTGGTCAAATCAAAGAGATCGCAGGACCACCTGGTGGACCTGCGCCAAACATTCGCCGTCCTCAAGAAGTTCCAGTTCAAACTAAATGCCTCGAAATGTGCGTTTGGCGTCGGCTCAGGCAAGTTCTTGGGAAGCCTGGTGACTCGGAGGGGAATCGAAGCAAACCCAGAGCAGATCGCAGCTATACAGGCTATCCAGAGCCCGACCTCGGCCAAGCAGGTCCAAAGACTTACAGGGATGGCTGCTGCACTCAACCGCTTCATCAGCCGAGCCTCGGACAAGTGTCATCCATTCTTTCAGCTCCTGAAGAAGAGTTCCAAGTTCCAATGGACTCCTGAATTGGACCTGGCACTGGAAACGCTCAAAAGGTACCTCTCCTCACCACCACTTTTGTCCACTCCGTCGCAAGACGATTCTCTCTATCTCTACCTTGTAGTCTCGGACCACGCGGTGAGCTCGGTGCTGGTTCGGGAAAGCGACAAGCAACAGTACCCCATCTACTACACCAGCAAAACCCTGCTCGACGCCGAAACCAGGTATCTGCCACTTGAAAAGCTCGCATTGGCATTGATCAGTGCCTCTCGCAAGCTCTCCCACTACTTCCAGACACACACGGTGGTGGTCATCACGGAATTCCCACTCAAATCCCTCTTCCGCAAGGCGGACTTTTCTGGCCGCATCTCCAAGTGGGCGGTCGAACTGGGTCAGTTCGATATCCAATATCAACCTAGAACAGCAATCAAGGCACAAGTCCTGGTGGATTTCGTCGTCGAATTCACCTCTCCTAGTTTGGCACCGACCCCACTCGATACCGAACTGGGGGGCTCCAAGAGCAGTGATGAAGCTGAAACCGAGACCGAGGAAGACCAGTCTTGGAAAAAATTCCTTGAGTCAGCCTGGAAAGTCTTCGTTGACGGATCGTCAACGACCAGAAGAGCAGGCGCCGGCGTTGTCCTTCAATCTCCAGAAGGACTAGTCATTGAGCAGGCACTGACCCTGAACTTCAAGGCATCAAACAATGAAGCAGAATATGAAGCACTGATCGCTGGTCTCGGTAGTGCAAGAATACTGGGGGCACGACGGGTGGTTGTCTTCAGTGACTCCCAGTTGGTGACGAACCAGCTGAGCGGAGACTACCAGGCCAGAGACGAAAGAATGATGGCCTACCTAGCCCACACCAGGCAGCTCCTCTCCCAGTTTGAAAAAGCTGAAGTCAGGCAGATCGGCAGGGAGTCCAATCGCCATGCGGACGCCCTAGCAAGCTTGGCCTCGGCCGTAGAAGCTGGGAAGAGAAGGACAGTTGATGTGGGGGCATTGGAAAGACCGAGCATAGAGCTCCTCCCAGTTCGGCAAGTTTTGTGCACTGATCTCGGTCCGAGCTGGATGGACCCAATCGTGACATTCTTGAAAGAAGATAAGCTACCCGATGACAAGAATGAGGCTCACAAGGTCAGGGTAAAAGCGGCTCACTTTTGGCTATCCCTAGACGAAAAACTCTACAGAAAATCCTACTCAGGACCATATCTTCAATGCGTCCACCCAAGCAAGGTGGAAGACTTCCTCTTTGAAATTCACGAAGGAATCTGTGGAAGCCACATCGGAGGAAGATCACTGGCATACAGAGCCATTAGCCAGGGCTATTGGTGGCCCTACATGCAGAAGGATGCCCAGCTCTACGCCAGAAAGTGTGAGAAATGCCAGAAGTTCTCCCATTCCCTGCATCAGCCAGCTCGGGACCTGAGTCCCCTCTCCAGTCCGTGGCCCTTCGCCCAGTGGGGGCTGGACATCGTGGGTCCTCTTCACCGCAGTCCAGGGAACAAGAGGTGGTTGATGGTGGGCACTGATTACTTCACAAAATGGATAGAGGCAGAGGCCTTGTCCTCCATTACCGAACACGACACAAAGAATTTTGTGTGGAAAAACATCATCACAAGGTTCGGGATCCCTAGGGCTCTGGTCTCGGATAACGGGACCCAGTTCGATTCAAAACTCTTCAGAAATTTCTGCCAGGAGCACGGTATCAGGAACCTTTATGCGACTCCGGCCTACCCACAGAGCAACGGGCAAGCAGAAATCTCAAACAAGGTGGTGCTGGATGGACTCAAAAAGAGACTTGATAAAGCTAAAGGCAGGTGGGTAGAAGAATTACCAAGTGTCCTCTGGGCATACAGAACCACTCCGAGGCGGTCCACTTCAGCGACTCCTTTTTCACTGGCCTATGGGATGGAGGTCGTGATCCCTCTCGAAGTTGGCCTCCCAACATTGAGGACGAACCTCTTTGATCAAGGGCAGAACGAGATAAATCTCGCTAGAGAACTCGACCTGGCCGAGGAACGAAGGGAAGCAGCATTCGTGCGTCTGGCCGCCTATCAGCAGCAGTTGTCCCGAGGATATAATCAGAAGGTTAGAGAGAGAAGGTTCTCGGTTGGAGAACTAGTCTTGAAGAGAGCACTTCCAGCGGATAGAGATCCTCATGAAGGCAAACTCGCTCTGAATTGGCTTGGCCCCTTTAAAGTGATCTCGGTCTCTGGGAGATCGGCCTACAGACTTGAAGGGATGGATGGCAAGGAGTTGCCGCGACCGTGGAACGCTGCACACCTCAAGAAATATTACTTCTAGTTGTATTCAAAATGGTTGATCAATAAAGAAGAACCTTTTCACAAAGATCTGCCTTATGTCTTTCCAGTTGTAAACAAGGCCCCGGCCCTCGCGCCAGCCTCTTTGAGTTCGGTCACAGGACCAACTCCCCAAGGCTCCGGCCCTCGTGCCAGCCTCAAGCAACAATCAACACGGAATGCGAATAGGGCCATCTACGAAGGAACGGAGTTCGGCCAACACAAGTCTGGTCCAAGCCCCTCGAGTCACCAAAGAATGCTCACCAAAAATAGAGATACAACCACGACCCTCCAGCGAATGGGCCGCATCTCGGGGTATGAGCCCAAACTAACTGCAAATTCCTTCCCAAGGTATTTCTCCCAAAAGCATGTCTTCAAAGCTTAACCATCGGTCTAGAGGAAGCCTAATGTACTCACCAAAGGGGTTCGCCATCCTAAGATAGAAAGGTGGGTTAAATTCTGGGTGCTTTACCGACCTCAAAGACTTGCAAGTTTTCGCACCAAAACATCCACATCACATAGCAGAAAGAAAGAGATAAGAAAACAGTCGGAGAATCAAAAAGAAAAAAAATTCATTTTTTCATTAATGGAAGGACGAATACAGAGCTTTTTGTACAATCTGAAAGAAAAGAGAAAAATTACATAAGAAATAAAGATCCTATGGCTTCTCGGGCGCCGCTTCTTTATTTTCCGGAGCTGGAGGATCTGATGGGGCAGGGGCATCAGATGGAGGAGCCAGAGGAGGAGCCTGGGTCGCTTCGGCCTCGGTGGGGGTCGGAGGAGGAGAGGGCACGTCTGGAACTTCGACAGGGGTCCCAGGAGGATTGGAGCCAGGCTCTGATTCTGATCCCGGCGCTGCAGGCTGGAATTTGGGAAGGTCCGCAAATATGGGATCGTCCTCAGAAACCCCATACTTGCGGAGAGCCTCCTTGCACCCCATCTCAAACAGCACCGGGCTCAGATCCATGATCTGAGCCGTATACTCCTCCGACGCCCAGTCCACCCCCTCTTGGTAAGCTTTCGCGGCTTGGGCCCTCAGGGTGGACTCGACATCGGCCTTCTCTTTCCTGGAGGCCTCGAGCTCGGTCTCCCTCTTGGCCAGCTCGTTCTGCTTTTCAGCAAGCTCGGCCTCCCTCTTGGCGAGCTCGGTCCGCTTTTCGGCAAGCTCGGCCTCCAGTTGGACCGCCCTCCTCGCCTTATCATCAACGGCGCCCCTCAGGTTTTTGTTCTCGCCCCGCAACTTAATGATTTTGGCCTTTGCCGCTTGTTGCTCGGTTGCAGACTGGGCGAGCTTCTCCTCCGCCTTCTTTATTTCGGCCGCGCTGGCCTCCAGCGCGCCCCCCATCTTCTTCTTCTCTTTCTCTAGGGCGGCGATGTAGGCAGTTCTTTCCGCCAGCCTCTCCATGAGCACTTGAGTCCTCTGTACATTCTGCAAAAGGATAAAAATAGTGAGGGGATCGGTTCAAGCAACCAGGAGGCAGAAATTTGAAACCAGAAGGAGGAAAGCTACCTCAAGCGACGCCATCATCGTCTGATGAAGTAGACCCGCCGACGCAACCTTCTTGTGCTTCTCCATGTCCAGGGGGAGGGCACATCCCCGGCCAAGAGCCACGACCGACTCCCAGCTGGAGCCCAGCCGCTCCCCCATGGTCATGGGCTCGTTGGGGTTGAGGTCGAAGTTGGGCCTCTAAGGTGCCGGCACAGAAGGCTGGGCCTGCGACTCCGCTCCCTGGAGCCTCCCCCCTCACCCGCCAGGCGAGGCCTCTTCTCGGGAGGGGGCCCTTCGCCCTCCTTTCCAGCCTCAACGGTCCGAGACCGGGTCTCCCTCTGCGCCTGCGGCAGGGGCGGCAGAGCCTCCTTCGCGGGCTCGACCACCCGCGGCCTGCTGTCCTTGAACGGACGAGGTTCCTTGGGCTGCCGAACCTCCTTGGGGGGTTCCACCGATCTCCCCTTCTTAGCTTTTGTGGAAGTGGCCCCAGGCGCTCCCGACGCTGCTCCCGACGAGGCGGAGGAAGCAGCCGCCGCGAAGGAGGCCCCTGACCCACTGGCGGCACGATTGAGGGCGGGGGGAGCTCGGCCTGCAAAAATTACAGCACCCAAGTTCTTCAAGGAGGGGCGTTGTCCTTCCATCTCTTCTTCTTCTCCTCCTCTTTGACTTCGGGAGGGAGGGCTGTCAGTAATGACAATCGGGTCTTGGGACTCCGTGGCTTGACCGCTGGTCTCGGCAAGCGCGAGTACGACCTCCCCTACCGGCGCAAGGGGGACCTCGGCAGTCTTATTTGTATAAGACCAGTACCGCGGCTTGTACCCAAGTAAAGAGAAGGCAGCTCGGTCGAAGTGACCGTGGTAGCAATGAATCTTCTCTAACCACGTGTCGTTTCGTTTCCACTTGTTAAAACCGGCCTCTCTCCTCCTCTTCTGAATACCTGCGCAGGAAAAAGGCAAGGGCGTCAGCTCGGCTTAGCGATTAGCAAAGGCAATACAAGCAAAACCTAGAGGGGCGGGCATTTACCAGGGGGGCCCAAGCTTCCGCGGAACCTGGATTCTCCGATCCTCCTCGGTCTCGGTCCCCTTGAACTCCCAGTTCCTCGAGACCAAAATACGGTCATCTCTAGCGTATTTGGTGGAGTCCTCCAGAGCGTTCACCAAAGGACGGCGCCTGGCTTTCACTCGGAGATAATAGGCGTCCTCGGCCCCTGCGGCCTTGCAGATATCATAGACATCTTCTATGTCGTGCACACCGAGGTTGATATCCAGAATCCAGTTCAGCTCGGCCACGCCCATTATTATTTTGAAGCCATTCGGCATTAGCTGGAAGGGGCAGATTTTCCAGGCGTTGAGGCAGGATCGGAGAAGCGGGTGGATAGGGAACCTAACCCACCCCCCCCCCTTCACACACCGACAACAGGGGGAAAGGCATCCATTCATTATACCGGGAAAGGCCACCAGGGAGGTCCCCGACATCGTCAGGTTTAACCAAGACGTCGGCCGGGATCTTAAACGACGACTTGAAAGCCTCCAGGGCTGCAGGACCCTCTAACCAGTGGCTATAAGCCCCCATCTTTCTTAGAAGGCTAAGGAGCAAAAGAAAATAGGCGAAAAATTGGAAAAACCCTAAAAGGCCAAAACCTTCTGAAAACAAAGAAAAGGAGGGGTACGAAGGAGTAGCAGAGGCAAGGAATGGAACTCACAGAAAAGATGAGAAGGACTGCAGGAGACGAGAAGGCAGGAAGTAGGAAGCAGAAGGGGAAGTCTCCAAGTTCGGTGGTCCTCTGTCTTGGGTGAAGTTGCAGCAAGGTGTTCAGCAAGATGTTCTTCAGCACTTCAACAAGATCTCCTTCAGGCAAGAGTTAGGGTAAGGGAAGAAAGGAGAAGGACACCCCTATTTTATAAAAGGGAGACCCTCCTTGAAATACCACGCACGCGAGGCGTCTCTTCGAACTCGCCACGCGTCGCTTCGATGCCGGCGAATGGCCAGATGGAGGATTCCACGTGGCAGTGACGGTTCATCTCTCACCACGCCTCTGGTACAATATTTATCACCTCGGTCATACGGAACGGCGTCCCGCGTGCTTGACATGACAGAGCAATTATGACGCCCTATTCATTGTCTAGGGCAGATGAAGGGGCATCATGATGAAGACCTCATAAATGCAAGATACGAAAGGACGGCCCAATCACTTCCAAAATCTTATCTCCTGACCTCGGATAAAGTCCAAGAGGTCGAGAGCTAGGGGGCAATTGTGTGGGGTCGTTCCGTGCTCAAGGGTTTGGCTGGGGCCATCCCCCAGTCTCGATTTACCATCGGTCTCGGTTTCATCCAAGTTCGGCCGCGACACCATCTCGGAAGAAATCATGGAGCGAGTCTCGGTGGCTGCGTCACGAGTCCCGATCTCGGTCTTCGCCTCTGCCCGACCTCGACCCCTGTCACTCAGCCATAAATGTGGCCATAAATGCGCTGCCATGACGGGATCGGCAAACTGACAACATAGTGGGCGCCGGACCTAGATAAGAAGCACGCCCTATCTAAAGTCATGTCCATAGGCAGGGGGTGCTAGTCCGATGGGACATTCCCTTTTTACCTACCCCTACCCAGGAGGTACGAATACACGCTGATGGGACTCCCATCCCCTCATGTGGACAGTGCCATGATGACTCTCACGTCTATATATATTGCATGAAGAAAAACCATGCGAGGTACGCATAAATCCTCCCTTCCGAGCACTCTCTTTCTCCATTCTCTTTCAGTTCTCACACTGACTTGAGCGTCGGAGGGCCTTCGGCTGCCCATAGCCAGGGTCTCTGACTGTTATCTTCTTCCTTTCAGGTCACCGGAGGCTCGATCCTTTCCCCTTATCTTCCCCAAAACCTCAAATCAGGAGTTTAACCCACCATTAACTAAGTCCGTAATTTTTAGGCACTTACAAACACCAATCACCACATTAAAACAAGAGAAAAACCCAACACAAGACAACTCATAATCACCAATCCTATTTATCTATCTATCGATTAAAGATCGCATTTTTGAAGCCCCTACATGATTAAATTCAAATAAGACGGAATTTGAACACAGTCCAACCGAAAAACATAGAAAAAGAAAAGACATATGCTAGAATCCGATAAAAATTGGAAATTTAAACCCTAAAAGAAGGGAAACAGTGGCATTGGAAGCGAGTTGAATTGAAACGGACCTGAGATGGAGCCTGGAATGGGAAATGGGAAGGAGAAAGAGAGAGATGGAAGAAGCTAGGGTTTGTTTGTAAGAGGGAGGTGGGTAGATGAGGAAGAGAAGGTGAGAAAAGGGAATTAGAAGGGAAAGAAGAGAAGAGGAGTCGTTTGTTGCAAGCGTGGGTAGGTGAACCAACGAACGGTACCTCTTTTTCTCCTCTCTCTCTCTCTATATATATATATATATATATATATATATATATATATGAGAGCCCCTCTCCTCAGCTCATGCTGAGGAGAAGGTCCGCTCATCACGTGCGATGTTGAGTGAAACATGTCTCTCAAGTGTGGACCACGCCCAGTTATTTCGTTTCCCCGCTCTCCATCAGCGCCAAAATCAAATCCTCGACATCACCGCTTCTCCTCTCTCTCCATTTCGAATGTTTTGGAACCCTTTTTCTCTGCGACTGCGACGACGATCTATCTCCGCCGGGGACGCGACGATCTCTCTCCAGCGACAAATCGCCCCATTTCCTTCACTGGCTCTCCCCTCTCTCTCTCCAGTTCTGGAACCCATTTTCTTCCTCGACGATCTCTCTCCGACGGCGTCGTAGTGATCTCTCTCCCAGCGACGATTAGCGACACCGCCCCTACCCAGCGTCTCTCCCGCGAGACTGCGAAATACGAATGTCCGACCCTCGTGCGCCCGTCGGCCTCTCTAACTATCTCCTGCTATCATCCATCCGGAAAGGAGCGAGGTTTGAAGCGACGACGCACCCTCTCCTGCGATCCTCCGTCGGGAAATCACCGCGACGCGCACTAGGTGAAGAATCCTTCCCTTTCCTGTTCTCTCCCTCTCCTCCCTGACTCTCTGTTATTTTTTTTTTCCATCTGAATCGATGATTGTTGGTTTGTGTTTTGGGACACCGTTATTTCCCATTTTACACATGGTTGGCCTCATGTATCTCAGTTCTCTCTCTCTCTCTCTCTCTCTCTCTTTGTTTCAGTTCTCTCCCTCTCTCTGTTTCAGCTTCCTCCCTCTGCAACCAGCATAAACGGAAGATTGTTTTTTTTTTTTTTTACTTTATCTTATGTATTGATCGAGGACACCGTTTTTGTCCTCAATGACAAAGCACCATCCACCATTTTCTCTCCTCCATTCCAAAAAGCCCCCTTCCCAAACCCATTTTCTCAACAAGATGTCCTCACCTCCATCAGGAAGGTATTTCTCGAAAAACAGGAATTTTTTTTTTATCAAACTCTCATTTCCAAACTGTTCAATTTTTCCATTTTTTTATTCCTTTTTTATTTGTGAAACTGGAGATTCCATGTGTGGAATTGGGAAATGGTATCAGTTGGGCATGACATAATTCTCAGGAGTTGGGATGACATAATATGTTGTAAGATTTCTGGTTTTTTTTCTTTTTTCTTTTTTCTTTTTGGATGATTTGCTTGCATTGGTTTATGGAATCCAATATCTTAATTGGATGATTTCTGATTTGCTTGTCATATGGATACTCTGCAAATTCAATGCAGAAACAATGGAGTGTGAGAGCTATTAATCAATTGCCTGGCTACAGCTGTGGTTGTATTTTTAGCTCTTTCATTTTCTCTGGTACAAACATGATAATCAGCAGCAGTTTAAATTTAATAGAGATTGTAAAAAAAAAAAAAAGATTAACTCTCTCTGAATAATTCCCTTGATGAACTGGGAGTTAGATAATCTGACTAGAGGGTACTGTTAATTTAATAGGAAACTGTCTTAAGCAGTGTAGTAAAAAAGTTACCTGAACAAACTAAATGATCTCATCTTATTTGTTCAAACAATCTTCCTTTGGGGGTCAAAATGTCTTTGGCTTAGATGTTTGAAAGAGCTTGCTATGCAGCACCCAAGTTTGGAAAGTTTGGTTGAATGAATATCATCTGTCACGTGGTTTTAACCCAAAAGCTGAAGCCTTAGGACTAGTTTTGAGGTTGTTCTGGTTCTTGTATTGCTCCTAATTGTCGTGTTTCCAGCCTTTCCAGCGTGTATCTGTATCACTTTTTGATGTGAAAAATTGGAAGTTATTTTATGGTGAAAGGCTAAAGGTCTTCTTTGGATTCTTTGGGTGATCGAATTCAATGAGGCAAAAATCATTACCGCAGTACTTTTCATTTCTTTGCTTTTTTAATCAATAGAAAAACTTATTTTATTACCACAAATAGGAGAGGCTATGAGAAAGTGGCAGTACGAGAGTGTTACACCAAAGGCCCAACAAAAAACAAGCAGCAACAATGGAAATACAACTACATTAAAGGATCAACAAAAGGAACATCTTCATTGACCAGCATGTCTGCTGCACAATTGACTTCCCTAGTCATAAGATGATAGGCCACCTGAAGAGAAAATGACCAGGCTTTGATCTCATTTAAAATATTGGACCATTAAAGTTCTGTGCATGATTTTGCTATGTGGAAATTGATGACCACACTAATTTGGACTCTTCCCTACTAAAAAAACATTTTTTTGGGGTGCAGGTGATCATTTAGAGTGAAAGAGTGATGCTGAGAGCATCAAAGCCAGCTTGGAAATTGATAAGCATTAGAGTGAAAGGTCTCATCACTTTGGAATCTCCTTTTTGGAATCCAGCAAAGAGTAAGCCTTTTGAGCAAAAACATTACAAGATGATATCATGGAAGAGGATATAAATGGTGATGATGAAGATTACTCTTAGCATTTCAGGCACTAGAACTTGTCACTAGAAGTCTGCAACAAATTGTTTGTGAAAGGTATTTGTCTCCTACTTTGTAATGTTTTGGTGCTTGAGTTGATTATTGAAATCTTTGGTGCCTCCATGTCTTGATTTGCATGCTTTTAAGTGTGTCCAAAGTACTACTATAACTTAGTATTGTCATCATTTTTTTTTTAACTTATAAATCTATTTATGTACACTACATGATTATTGCTTATGTCTTTTAATCTCAACATTTTTAGATTCAAGGTTTATGTCATTCTTTATGCAAGCCAATATTTGTTGCAAGGTTTATCAGCATTGACTTGTTGCAACAATGCTTGTGTTTCCTCACTGAATCATCATCTTCACCCTTTTAAAATGCTTGGGACCCACACTTTGAGCCTTTTGAGTATGGAACAGGAGTATAGGACTCTTCAACTAGGGAATCAAATGGAGCCTTGACAATTGGGAAAGCTTGGAGCTTGGAGTCCGCACCAAAACTAAAGAACACATGATATTGCAAAGATAACAGTCAAATATATTCTTTCCTTTCAATGTGCCACATTTAAAATGTAAAAAGATCTGGAAGGCTTTCCAGAAGGCAAGACTAAAACAACTCCTAATCTGAAGCATGTTTGACCATCCTCTTTTACACTATCTCTAGAAACTGAATCTGAAAGAAACTAAACCTTTTTACTTTGACAAATAATAGACAATAAGATATAAATATAACTCCAGCCATGACGAAGATCTTTTGACTAGTCTCAACGTGAACCAAATGAAGATGTTGTGTGCATGTTGGAGTGCCCTTTGAGTCTGCACAACAGCATGTGATAACTATTTTTTTCTAGTCTTGGATTTGCATCATAATGGCTGTTGGGACATCCCCTACTTTGTCAACATTTAATTGAACTTTGATGTTTACAATGTAATAGCTATGCAGTGATTCACTTGGGATTCTGGGGGCTGTCAGTTGGGATTTTGGGGCTGTTTTAGGACAATTATTATTGCTGGAATTCCTGAATTGTAGCTGGGATTATTTTCTCTACTTCAGATTTTTGTGACTCTATGGTATTGTTTGGCAAGCAATCAAATAAATTCCTGCTCTCAGTCAGGGATCGTACAGATTGTTCAGGGTCAACTTGGTTTGTTTGGTCAGGATGATTCCTGACTGCATCATATCAAGCAACTGACTTCTATTGTGTCAATCTTTTCAAGGTCACCACTATGAATATTACCTAATTGTTCTCTTTTCTTTTTCAGTTGGGGCATCGACTGAATCATCCTAATGGAGTGATGGCATCTAGCAGGGAGCCTGATCAAGGCTTACCAGTGAAGAAGCAGGAAGCAGTTCCCCAAAATGTGAATCTCCCACCCATACATCCGAACAACAAGAAGAAACCTTATCCAATCCCTCTGAAGAAGATACAACGGGCTGCAAGAGCTGATAAGAAACTGGCAGAGAAGGGAATAGAGAAGCCTCTTGGACCTCCAAAGAATGGAGAAATTATTATATATGAATATGTGAATTTTCTTTGGCATTTGAATGTTGGTGGTACATAGTAGAATGTTAGCATTTGTTTTAATTTTGTAATGGTAATGGTAAAGTGTTTTCAACGTTGTAAGGATGTTTGAATATTAATATGAAGTGAAATGAATTTTTTTGTTTCATTTGTTGATGATTTTGGAATGGAAATGCATGGGGTGTAAGAAGTCCAATTGTTCTCCATAATTGTAGAAGTAAATGAACTACACATGGCAAAAATCAAAATTGCAGAAGTGGAGTCTCACTATTTTTTCTCATCAAACACCATCACAAACAACGAGTCTAGTCTAGATCATTGATTTTGGTACCGACACATTGTATGACTGGACTGAGATCCTTAGTGGATATGTGAAACACCTGTACATTCATTCATTTTCAACAGTTGGATATTCTTTCTTTCATTGCAAACATGCATCCCTAGGTTTGTAGCATTGGGAGAAAGGGTAGCCTTGGTGCCCCAAACATACAAGCATTCAAGAAACAACCCCATGTAACCTATTCTTCTCACATTCAACATCACCGTGTTATTGAGCATCACCATTCCACATTCAACTTGGAATGTGTTCCCTTTTATATTTGTGCTTCAGAACTCATCATTCAGCATTGTGAATTTCCATACATGCCATAAACACTCACAACCTGAAATAGAACCTTAAACACTTGACCTGAACAAAAACATCATGTTACATATAATGTGAACATGGCTTGAAGAACCTGTACAATCACTACCAGAGACGAAATATCTTCACTCAACATCTACTCACATTCAAATTAAAAGCTGATATAAAATTCAACATTGAACATCTGCATAAGAGAAAATATATTAAAATCACAAACTCAAAAAAAAATAAATACAATAACAATCCACAACAAAAAAAATAAAACATCCTATAACAACTGGTATGAAGCTGCAAGTACCTTGAAACAAATACATTCAAACTTCACTTCAAGAACAAAATACATTCTATTAGATTCACTTTGCATCCTAATTCAATCCCAGCACAATACATTCCATTGAAACAAAAGGAAAACAAAATGTATATAACAGTCACCCTTGAACCCTCACAGGACATCTTGAAACTGGTCGCATTCCATGGCATCTGCAGGTTTATGATCATCCACAAAGACAAAAAAAAAAAGTCAACATTTTGAAACTGGACCACAGATCATAAATATTATGGTACTGAATTGTTCATATAAATTCAAACCAAAAGGCATGCAGATATCCAAAAGTCAACAAACATGCTTAAGACATTCAAACCAAATCAGACATGTTATCTATACATGTTACCTAAAGACATTCAAGGACTGTTGAGTCCCAGGATCACCAATGAAAACAACCCCTTCACAAGAAGAGATGTCTTCTACAGGGAAAATAAAAGTAGGCTCCTTTAAAGAAGAATAGTAAAAAAGGCTTCTACCAATCCCCTTTCAAAACCCAAAGTAGTCAGTAGCCAGCTCATTGTCGTTTTCATGGCCTTAAGTTGGTATCTCTAACATTGGATAGACTATTTTTTTATGGAATTTGATGCTAACCCCCAGGCCAGTGTGATACAATCAGATCTACTGTTAAGTTTAACAATAACAACAGAGAAAAGATAGTTAAACCTAGAATCAAATCAGCATGTAAATTATAATAGCTGAGGTCTTATTCTTCATATTCAGCATGTCCTGTCTTAAACTCACTATCTTTGCTTGTGAAAGCAATAGATTCAAATTCAATCCAAAAATCATCATCATTTGTGCTTCATGTTGCCTTTGTTTGGATTCAGGCTTGGCCAATCAGATTTAGATTCAAGCAGACATGGGCAAACAAAGATCTGAGCAGGTAAATCTGTTAATATCATAAATGATGATTACTGTTTTTGGATAACCACAGTGACACAACTGTATTGAGTCTTTGCCATGACCAATTAAGTACTACAGGATACTAGAGTTGTAGGTAATTTGAACACAGGGCAATAGAAAAGATTCAAACAGGGCCTTACCAATAATAAAAAAAGAAAACCAAATGTGGATGTAATGTATGTATTCCTTATGGCAACTCTGGAAAACCATTTCGGTCAAAGGCCTTTTTATCCTCTTATGACTTATTTTAATTGCAGTGTTTAATTAGTCATGGACTATTCAAGTTTGCTCATTGCTGATATTCTGCATCACCTGATATGTTGCTCTGCACATGTCACAAATAAATTTGCATTTCCAGTCTCTAGTCTAAACAGCAATAGTACCGAGACATGGCAAGTGGTTGATGGAGGTGAGGACATCTTGTTGAGAAAATGGGTTTGGGATGGGGGCTTTTTGGAATGGAGGAGAGAAAATGGTGGATGGTGCTTTGTCATTGAGGACAGAAACGGTGTCCTCAATCAATACATAAGATAAAAGTAAAAAAAAAAAAAAAAACCAACAATCTTCTATTTATGCTGGTTGCAGAGGGAGAAAACTGAAACAGAGAGAGAGAGAAAACGGAAAGAGAGAGAGAGAGAGAAAACTGAGATACATGAGGCCAACCATGTGTAAAATGGGAAATAACATTGTCCCAAAACACAAACCAACAATCATCGATTCAGATGGTAAAAAAAAAACAGAGAAGTCGGGGAGGAGAGGGAGAGAACAGGAAAGGGAAGGATTCGTCACTTGGCGCACGTCGCGATGATTTCCCAACGGATGGATGATAGCAGGAGATAGGTAGAGAGGCCGACGGGCGCACGAGGGTCGGACATTCGTATTTCGCAGTCTCGCGGGAGAGATGCTGGGTAGGGGCGGTGTCGCTGATCGTCGCTGGGAGAGAGATCACTGCGACGCTGTCGGAGAGAGATCGTCGAGGAAGAAAATGGGTTCCAGAACTGGAGAGAGAGAGAGAGAGAGGAGAGCCAGTGAAGGAAATGGGGCGATTTGTCGCTGGAGAGAGATCATCGCGTCCCCGGCGGAGAGAGATCGTCGTCGCAGTCGCAGAGAAAAAGGGTTCCAAAGCATTCGAAATGGAGAGAGAGGAGAAGGGGTGATGTCGAGGATTTGATTTTGGCGCTGATGGAGAGCGGGGAAACGAAATAACTGGGCGTGGTCCACACTTGAGAGACATGTTTCACTCAACATCGCACGTGATGAGCGGACCTTCTCCTCAGCATGAGCTGAGGAGAGGGGCTCTATATATATATATTTGACTGGGGACTTTGTAAAAGGAGGGAGAATGCGAGATGGTTTTCAGTTGAGACCGATTAATCTCCGGACCCAATCACCTATCGCATGGCAGTTGTTGTTCCTTCATCCTAAGTGGATCAATGAGAGTAAGCCACATCATCTAAAAATTTAGTTAATTTTCTTTCATTTAATTTAAAATTTTGAAACACGTAAGGGATTATTATTGTTCCATTCATAACAAAAGTATAACAACTGCAATAGGTGATCCAGATTCTTCTTCTTATAGAGGTGTCAAATTTAGCCATTAAAATTAACAATAATAATAATAATAATAATAAAAAGATTTAAGAAGTTGGAGCGCTATCATTTCTTCCATCTAAAAGTAAGAAATTGATTTATAGAATTAGATTAGAGGTTCCACCTTTTATATATGGGTCATTTATTTCATCACCTTAATTAAATTGCATCAATAAATATTAATTACAATTTTTTTTCCACTTATAGGGTGGGGTAAAAGGTTTTTAAAAAACATTCTTTTGTTGCTGTATTTCAAACCAATTTGGCTACACCAACATTATCGTGTGCCTTGTATAGAAAAATATAGACAACATTTTGTTGTTGGGTTGCAAGATCGTCACAAAGAGAGTCCCTCAACAGTGCGGTAAACATTAACCACTCACAAGCTAAATCAAAATCAAGGAGGATATATGGACTTGGTTGTGTTTGGACTAGATGGCTAACAATGATAAAATGCATCTGATTTTTCCTACTCTCGTTTTCCACCTTTTCACCTTTGATAGAAGTGGGACTGGGTTATGCACTTGTATTTAGTTTGCCAAAATCAGGGTTGTTCATGGGCTAGGACAACACAAGACGATGCTTGACCACTTTCGCTCATTTATTTATCAGGCCCACATTCAGCCCCACAAGCCTAAAAGTCGGATCAGGCTAATCCCTTATAGTAGAAATATATACACCCTTTGGGCTTGTTTGTTTGCATTATGATACCTATAATTGAATATATAAGGTTCCTACCATAAAAAAGTAGATGGAAAATGAATAAACAGGCCATTATCCTTATAATTCATTTCTCATCTGCTTTTGATTTTATTTCTATAAAAGAAATTATTATTTGATGCCCATTTTACAAATCTCACCTCTAATCTTCATTTTTAACCACTTAAAATATGAATCCAATGTATTAAATTTATATGTATTTTAATGCAAACAAATAGCCATTTGTGTTCAACATATAAGGGGTGGACGTCACACACACAAAATTGAGTTTCTTGTGAGTGTTAATGCCTTAGTCCTAGAAGTGGAAAAAGACAAACTTCCAATTCATGTAGACCCCAAATATAAAATGTCACATTGCAATTAGCTACCCAAAAAATTGTGTGAACCTAAAATTTTCTATTCTAATGAAGGGAAATATGTGTTCACTACTTCCCTTCGTCCGGCCTTTTCCCTTTTAGTTAAATGAAAATAACATGTACCTGAACAAAAAAAAAGTGGGTACAAGTACATACAGCCGAACTATGCCATGGACTTTTGTCCTGACAATAAGGTCCTTAGATGGCCACCAGCATTTGAAAATACTAGTGTAAATACATGTTCTACTCATGCAGATAATCCCAAAGTCAATGACTTTTTATTTTTTATTTTTTTGCTATTTGAGGTTTCCAATCCTTTAGAGCCGGGTAAACTCTCCTATAGTCTCAGTGTGGTAGTGCAATTTCGAACCTAGAACCTTTGGGTGCAAACCGTGGTCCTAGGCCAACAGAGCTACACCTTGAAGTTACATATATGTCATGTAAAAAAGTCTTGGATTCACAATTGTGCTTAATGCAATATTAATATGATTATGGTACAATATTTTGTGATATTCTTTTTTTTTTTTTTTAAAGATCTGCATATGCTTTGAAAATTATTATTTTTTATAATTTTAAATATATTTTATAATTAGCCTAATTTTTTTCTTTTTAAAACTAAGAATGGAAAAAATTTGAGATGTCCCCCATGATTATGAGATTAATGTTACATGTGACAATGGTGGTGAGCATTATTTAGAAAAGCATCATAACCCAATTGAGAGAGAGAGAGAGAGAGAGATCCTATAATTCATTTTTTGATATAGTCAATTTCAGAGAGGGGCCTACCTAACCTAACTGTGTGGGTCAAATAGTTTTGACCAAGAATTTGGCTGACTTGTACCAGTGGCAAGACCTGATGAGTGCTCAACTGTCTCTTTTCTAATGAATAAATACATTTTATCCTCAAATTCTCATTAGAAATTCCTCTATTCTTACGCCCTTTTCCAATAGGAAAGTTCGACTATTGAGTAAAGGTAAAATAAAGCACTGGAACCATATGATTGGTGTTAAGGCCAAAAACATATCCAAATTAATGGATCTACCAACAAACTAAAAGGAGCTGACAAAATGGTGGATGGTAAAACCCGCCACCATATCTGAAAACCAAAGAGCCCTTCAACCACCTCACCGGCCCTTCCATTATTTTGCACTTGTATAATTGTGGCTACTTCATCGACAGTTGAGATGTTTTACATGTGTGCCTGCAAATATGCGGTACTCATTATGTGGCTTTTGTTTTGTTGAGTTTTGAATTTCTAAACATTCTAACCAATGTCTCCCAGTCAGAGAAGCCAATATTGAAGAAGGAAAAAGGTGAAAAAAGGATGAACATTCATTCACAAATGACTACCAAATGGTCTCAAGACAAGTGAAAAGAGTGGCATATTTAAGAATTGATTCTTGAGCAATTGGGTGACATGCGAGCTGACGGAACCAGGGGGGTTGGCAGGGGCTATGGCCCCCCAAAAATTTCAAAATCCCACCTGGAGTTTTAGAAAAGTTCATGGTTCCAAAGAAAAAAATATATATATATATATATATTTCCCCCCTCCCTGCAAGGAAGAATTCATGGGTCCGCCTCTGCATGGTTGGTTGCCAAGCAACCGCTTGTTACGGTCCTAAATAATTGTAAGACTTGATTTGATGTGTTCCATCAGTCATAGGGCTTTTGGTGTAGTGGTTACGTCTATAATATTTGGTATTGACTCAAAAAGGGCTACTTGGAGTTGATCGTGAGTCGTCTAAAAAATTTGAGAAAATGGCTACCTACCACCAGAGTTAAAGCCGCCGCGGGGAGGGCAACTTGGTTTAAAGTGTGAGCTGTCCTAAGAGGTACTCGGCTGTGGAAGCGCGGTAGACTGTTACGATCCTAAATAGTTATCAGACTTGATTTGATGTGTTCTATCAGTTTTAGGGCTTTTGGTGTATTGGTTAAGTCAATAACACTTTGGAACCTCTTTTACATCCTCTTATTATATATATCGTGCGCATGGATCTTACGGTGCATGTCACCTAGCGGGGCCCACCTAGTCACAGTTTAAATGGCCAAACACACACATCAATTGAATGTCATTGGTCCCATTCTCCACACCGAATCCAATGGAACTGGCCGTTGGATCAACTATCATTTCTTTATATTATATAAAAATATTAAAATTATGGGTCATGGATCAAGGGATTAAGATTACCTGACGTGTCAGGAAATTTACATAAAGGTATGGCCCATCTAGGTCTGTCGACCCCCCACATTTCCCCTGCTTGGTGGGGCCTAGATGGGTCCATTAGCGGGGATGCAAAAGGGACCTAACCTATATATTGCGCATGGGGCTCTGTACACACAAGGATGTGGGGCCTACTTGGGTCCCCACATGGGGATGGGATGGAGGGGGATTTCAAGATCTACTTGCACCCCTCATCTCTGCAAAAAGTGTGCATTTGATCTAACGAAGTCCAGTCCATTTGCATGGGTACAAACTCGGTTGGATCCATAAACTATACATGAATCTTTTTATTCACTCGGATGGACATTAGGTGGGCCCCATTAGGGCAGTGCACAATTCACATCAGGCACACTTGATAACTACTCTATGTGTTTTCCTCGGAAGATGAAAATAATGTTAAGTTGAATAAGTTTTACTTGTTAAATGATAGACATTTTACACAGTTCTATTATTTTGAAGTGACCTTGCATCTTATGATTTTTGCACCATGTTAGAGAAGCAATGCCTACAATTCTAGTGGAATGCATGTTATCGGTAAAAATACTCATCACACCCAAAAGTGCAAAATAGAAACCACAGATATTGAAGGTTTAAATTTTCATTTTCACCTAAAATAAAAACATCATAGAGATAGATAGAATGTGGTTGCATGCAAACATGGCAAAGTCCCTTTCATTGACATTGATAACTGATCCAACGAACAGACCATGCACCTAAAAATATACAATTCATAATCTACAAAGCAATTATATACTGATTTGAGCATTAACCCTCAAATTAGACCAATGGCGAGCAGTATGCCAAATTAAAAAAAAAAAAAAAAAAAAAAGAAGAAGAAAGAAGGTGACTGATTTTCTGAGTTTATAACACATATTTTTATGTCATTTTCATAAACTTTTCTTTCAGATCACTCAAAAGAACATTCAATCGGATGTAGTTTAGAGAAAGAGCAAGAAAGCCTTGAAATGAATACGAAAGGGACTGAAGGAAGTCCAACTTATCAACTGATTCCTGACAATTTCTAATCCTGAGATGATATGTTCTTTGAGCTTGAAAAAAGAGTGAAGCCACTTTGTGGAACTATATATGGTTCTCAACTAAGCTCATTGAGTCCAACCCAACCGGGGCTGGTTGTGGGCTTAACTCAACCTGAACCTAAAATTTTCCTTGGGAGGACCACTTTGTAATTCTTCTCTTGAGGGACCAAATGTAAAAGGACAAAAGAAAATTTGAAAAACTCCATTCTTCCTCGATTGCTCTCTTTTCTGGTTCCACCTATGCCCAAATCCGAACCCGAACCCATTCGAGTGAAACCCCATAGACTTGAGTCACTTGATCCGATTTGTAGATTCCCTGTCTGAGTGCATTTTTTGTTGTTGGGTCTAGTTAGGTTGGGTACCCAAAACTTTTGAGTTTTTCTTTTTAAAGGTGCATACAATTTAGAAAATATATCATATATATTATATAGAGTGTATGCCATGTATTATACATTGTTTATATATAAGTTGGGTACCTCAAGCCGATGCCCAAATCCGACCCATATTCTTCATTTGTTACAAACCCGACCAAAACCCAAGTTCCATTAAGCCAAACCCAAAACCCAAATCTAACATTTGGTCATATTGGGCCATCTATATGGTTATTGTGTTGCAAGGGCCTCACTCAGTTCATGGGATGTGTGGCCTGGCCTTAGGCCTACCCTACCCACTCCTTTTTCCTTTTTGTTCGTTTTTCTTGCAACGTTACCTTTTCTACTAAAACTTGAATATTCTTTCCTAAAGTTTTGTTTAATCAAAGTGCATTTCTCTTGTAATCTCATCTGTGGGGCTCATCTTCAAACAGTCCAAATTATTATTTTGAAACTTTTGAAAGCCTATTACATATAAGGGCATCAAAATCTTCAAGTCAAACCACAGTAGTTAATTGTAAACTAATTAATGCATCCTTTAGCTTGTGATACACATTCATTTTCCTTTTTTTCTCAGCTAAAAATTGGAAAATGATTTGAATTAACCATATGTTGAACAAATAATCAATCCCACAGCACCCCTAAACTGATTTCATAAAAAGTCCCACAGCACTCCTAACACTGATTTCATCAAAATTTTATATAATGCCACTGCAAAGAGTTTTAGGACTTGTAACATGCAATTTCTTAAGGTGGGACCCACCCATGAGAATAATTTGGCCTCTGCATTTCAATAAAAAATCTATCTTGCTGCATTTCAGCTTTGCCCTTGTTTTTGTTTGGTGTTATTCTTCAACTTTTTTTTTTTTTTTTTTTTTTTTTTTTTTTTGTGGTGTTGTGCACTGCCGACCAACTAAAACAGATCCCATGGTACCCAATTGTACTCCCTCCATTTATAGACATGTTCAATATTGATGTAGACCTGCCAGAACAGAACCCATTGAACCAAAACCACACACTATCCATGAGGCTGCCATTCAAAGCTCATCTCCTCTCCTTCATCACCATCTCAATTAAAAAAACAGAAGCAAATAAAACAAAGTATCATGGATTCTCTGTCTACATATTCCCCACAGACTCTAGGGCTATCTTGTTTTGACATGTGGCATAAAAAGCCAAGGAAGGGATTACAGACGTGCCACTCTGTATGTGTTTTCTCAGATCCCTATATTGGCTATTTGGCTTTGACATCCAATTGGCAGCACTGACCTAAAGTGGGGCCCACATCTTGAATCAGAACCGTTCACTCTCATCGTCATCTCCTTTGTACCAATTTAATTAGCTCTCTGGGGATTTGGACAACCTGGATTGTTGTTAACTGCATTTGCAAAACTTTTGAGGCTTGTGGTGTTTCTCGATTGTTCTTTTCTTCGAAATATCTAGAACTAACTTGTTGTGGATTTTGATCTGTTTGGCGACTTGACCAATGCCAGAAAATGTTTGTTATTAGAGAGGAATATCTCCACCAACATTAACTAATTGATGTCACCCAATAAAAAGATTATGGTCTCTACCGGTAGTCTTGTAGTTGTTGATGTTGTTATCGTGGTCACCATCTACTTCCTTGTTCTAGAATTTTATATGTGATTTTCATTTTATTAACCTAAACCCATGAAAGTACTAAAACTTGCCTTAACACAGGCAGATGTCCCAATAAAAACGATCTCAGACGAATATCAATTAATCGTGATTAAACTAGTAGTTAATCATAATCCAGATTAAGCAATCAAACCACAAGAGAGAAAGGACACACGGATTTATTCGTGGAAAACCCTGCTCGGGAAAAAATCATGGGTCTTACCGTCTAGGCCAACAGACAACCAAGCACTATGTAAAACTTGAAGATTACAAGACACTTACAACCCTTCTCAGTTGTTGACTCAACCTAAGGACTGCTTCAGATCTTGTTGACTGCTCGTTACGAATCTTCACCGTGGTTGAACAAAGGAGTCTTCAAGAAAAGCGATGGAATCAGACCAAGACTTGAATCATCAACGCAACAGCAGAATAGATAGCCTTGGGGCAAAACAATGGATCTCTTTAACTCTCTCACACATGGATTTCTTCTCATTCAGAGTAGTAGTAGAGAGAAGAGATAAATAGCCCTTTTATGGAGAGTATTTCGTGTAGCAAGGGCTTCTTCAAACAGGTAACTTCCTTTCAAGAAATTAGTAAGAGAAGTTCGTCCAGATTTAGAATTCCTTGGTTCGCTCGAGCGGAGCTGGGGTTCGCTCGAGCGAATTGCTCTCTGGAAACAGATGTTCAACGCATTGCTTCATGGGTCTAGCGAACAATTCTCTGTGAGGGGTTCGCTCGAGCGAACCACTCTCTGTCTTCAAGAACTTCATTCCAGAACTGACATGGGTCCAGCGCACATTTTGATGGGTCGAGCGAACTAGGTTCTGTTTGGTCCACTCGAGCGAAGTAAGGTTTGCTCGAGCGACCATTGTAAACCTTTAGAATGCGGACTCTTTGGAAGTTTTTCTATTTTAGACTCTGGCAGTCCTTTCCTAAACTCAACACATGATTAAAGAAGCCCAGTTTTGTCAAATAACCTATTAATTAGCCAACTAAAATATTTACAATCTCCCCCTTTGGCAATTCATGGACAAAACCCCTATTACATTAAAATCTACCCATCATTTCAACTCAAACTAAAATCATGACCAATCAGGATATAAAGTCTTTGGAGTACCTGCAGAAACTTTCACTTAAAGATCAAGTGTATAACATCATCGAAAATAACTGCCCCTTTTTGTTCATAAATTGGCAAAGTGAACCAATAGGAGAATAAACCAAAAGCAACATAAGCGAAAGAGAAGATTGAGATTAAACTAAATGAAAAGTTAGCAACAAGAGGTCAAAGTAGCAAATCTGAATAGATGATACCAAAACAGCAAATGTGAAGAAGTAGTCCAAAAGCAACTAATCAGTAAGCAGAAATAAACACATCAAAGAACACGTAAGAAAAGAGATTCAACAGCAGGGTGAAGTCACTGCGGTCCCTGTCCCATACGAGCCAAGAGCTCTGCAAGTGCAGCATGGACCTGAGTAAAACCCATATCAACCCATGTAGATAGATCTTGAACTTGAGCAGAAAGTTGATCAAATCGTTCGTACAACCCTTAATGCTCCCCCTGACCTTGTGCAGCACCAATTTCTTCATCTTGGTTGCCTTCATCAGCGTGGGGTGCAAGAGGTATGTGTGCAGAGGATTAAGCAATAGTGTGGGAGTTGATATGATTCTTAACTTTAACGAAAGGCTCATTTTGACGGACCGGGATCTCCTTGAAAGCAAGGAATTCAGTGATGAAAACACCAAATGATAAGAGAGAATTCCTTTTGGCTGTTAAGGTGCGGACAAGGACATGCAAAATCACCAACGGAATGTTGACTCTCTTCCCAGTGCTGATGCAATAAAGCAGATAATCATTCTGTTGTGTTACATCAGATGTATGACCTCGCGGTTCCAAAATGTGGTACACAAACCGGTTAAGAAACCGGTATTTAGCAGTGAGATTTCCATGCATTATAATACCTTTCGGCCAGCTAGTCGGAAAATTGCAGATTGTAGTAGCCACTAGATCATATTCAATGGGCTCTAGGAGTTCATCAGGAATGGGATAATCATCATTCTCCTCTTCAGGAATGTTGATGAAATCAGCAATATCCGAGACTGATATAGTGACCCATTTTCCTCTCACATATGATTTTACCGAACTAGATTCCAGCACCTCCAAGTTGCAGTGAAATTCCCGAACCAAATCCACATGAATTTTCTTGGAGTCAAACTTCATCAGTGGGTACCAATCCCGATTAGCCAAACTCCTGCAGACTACCTTGTTATGCAATTCCTCTGCCACTTCCCTTTCGGATTCAATATTTCTGGTTGCAAACTGTTCATAATATTGAGTTGATTTCCCTAATGTAGGGAACCGAGTATGATCAAACGACAAAGAGGAGGAAGCCTCAGCATGAGGTCTCTTCTTTGGAGCCATAACTGTCATTGAAATCAAGGGATCTAATTAGCAAACATTCCCTGCAAAAAAAAATTTGGGTATCTCCACCCAACACCAAATATGCATAAAGACAACATCTCCAACCAAGCATAACAATACTCCTCCATCCACATTCAACCAATGTCCAATGCAACGGGACAACAAAAAACAAAGTAGCAACATAGAACCATATCCACATTCACATATTTCCATCGAGATAAGTCTCCAGTTATGCCAACAAGTCTTCAGTCATTGAGCAAGACTCCACACACAAATCTCCTCCATAAACAGCAACATGAAATCCACAGATGTGCAAACGACATTCATCTAATTCCAATTTCATTCATAGAAAACACCATCAAATATCACCAAACACAGATACTAAGAAGAAGATGAAAGAGAGCATTGTGCAATAGATGTTGATGACAACCAAAGAAAATTTAAAATGAATCTCCTTAGAAACCAATCCAAAGTGAAAATAGGATGCATGCAAAGGATAAAGAAAATGCATGAAGTAGTATGCAAATGGGAATGAAAACCCTAACGAAAAGAAAGAAAAAAATGCACAATAGGCTAAGAAAATGAAAATTTTTTTTGTAGATAAATGAAAACAGATGACAAACAAACAAGATTTGATGAAGGAAAAAGGAAGAAAATTCCTTGAGGAAGGAGATTAGGGCACATGGATGGTGGAGGAGAAAACAGGGAGAAAAATGCTAGGGTTAGCAGAGAAGGGAGGAAGAAGAAGTGGGGGAAGAGGAAAACTCCCGCGATATTAATGCGTGGGGTTCGCTCGAGCGACCACTCAAGTTCGCTCGAGCGAACTGCCAAGGGTTTCAGATCTTTGAAAGCAGTGTGACAAAAATACTTTAACGACTCATTTTAAGTGAAATCTCTCCATGAACAGTGAATAGATGCCACTGTAGAAATTTTGACTAGCTTAAGCACACAATGAAGAGGTGAACAATATGACAATAAAAAATAAAGAATAAAAAAAAGTGTGCTCTACTCCCTTTAAATCTCCTCAAGATGAACTATTTATTGCATAGGGAGCACACCCATCAACAAAACAGTTGAGCAAATGAGTTTCCCCTTCTTTTTTTTTCGTCGTAAAAGCGGGGACAGGCTAAACCATCATGGGTGACTCTTACACTAACGAACATGGTAGCCTTCTCCAAATGAAAATTACCAAACAAGTGGAAGCTTTCACACACATTCGTAGGTAGCCCTCTTCCTCCGGTTTAACTTTATTGCTACAACATCTCTTAAAAATAAAAACGGAGGTAGAAGTGAGAATTAATTCGTGCAGTGCAAAAAAAAAAAAAAAAAAAAGGTCATGTGACAATGTGAGTGTGCACTTAAACAAATAAAAATTATGGAGTGTAGGGAATAAGAGAAATCCCTAACGATTTATGCAAAGATTCAAACTGGGTTGCATCAAAAGGTTTTGTAAAGATACCCGCAAGTTGAGCGTCGGTTGGAATATGATGCAGTAAGTGTGAGGCCCCACCCCTTGTGGGCCCTCAATTTGAATTTGAATACTATTTAATAGTATATATTAGCTTATTATACTAATTAATGGGTTAGTAAGGGTAGCTATGTATTTTCCTAAGTTTTAGTTAGATTAGCCTAGTTGTGTTAGTAATAAGTTAATAGAGGTCTTTTGCAATTTCTAGGGTTAGTTAGTGAGTTGGAGGCCCTAACTAGATATTAGTGTTTACTATAGGGGGGGTATTCATTAAAGAATCTTCTAGAAACCTCACCTAAAGACCAAAATGCCCTCTACCCTAACCCTAATCCTAAACAAACTAGAAGGGTATTTCAGTCCCTAGCCAAACCCCCAACTTATAAATACTATACATTTCCCCAGGCCACTCCTTAGCTACTATTCATCATCTTCACTTCCCCTCTCCTTTCTCTCTTCTAGTCCTAAGCTCTGAGTTGGTTTTGTGCTTGAGAAGACCCTAGGAGCTGGGATTTCTTTCTACTTTGGCTTGGCTCTCTCTCTCTTCTCTCTCTCTACAACCTTTCATTTCAAACAAGGCAAGTGCAATATACATATTTAACATAGAATATATGTTTCTATTTCCTTGATTCTGCATTTTCAATTCAATTAATGTACATGTGCTAGATCTACCTATGAGCTTAGTATTGATGGATTTTTGGCATTGATGGATGGGATTTACCCATTTGGAAGATCAATGGCCCGTTTAGTGTTGGATGGTAGTACATTGAAGTGTTTTTATGTTTTATATTGATTTGGTGATGTTTGGGCGAGATTGGAGGAGTTTTAATGGAAAAATGGGTTGAAGGAGATGAAACCCAAAAATTTGGTTTTTTGCAGATTTGCGTGTACCCGGTCAACCGATCTGCAGTCCGGTCGACCGAGCACACTGAAACTGGGAAAAACCAGGTCCCAGTTATTTTCCTGCAGAATTGATAATTCAGTGTGCGCGGTCGACCGAGCCTTGCTCCAGGTTCACAGAGCACACAAGTTTTGCAGAAATTAGCTAAGAGTTAGATTTTCCCTTAGAACCAGAAATCTTGTGTACGCGGTCGATCGAGCTCTGCTCTAGGTCGACCGAGCACACAGGATTTTCAGTGGAAATGACTAAGAGCTAGGACATCATTTTTCTAGGTTTTCTGTGTATGCGGTCGACCGCCCAGGCCAGGAGGTCGACCGGACACACAGGGAACCACTGAGAATAGATCATGTCTTCCAGGGCTGACCCAATCTTTTTCCCAGTGTACTCGGTCGACCGACCAGGCTAGGAGGTCGACCGAGCACACTGCACCAGGGTCGACGTGGGGGTCAACATCTAGTGTACTCGGTCGACCAGCCCTGTGCCAAGTCGACCGAGGACACTGTGTACAGTAATTTTTCAGTTTTCAGTATTCTGAAGATGTGGTTGTTCGTGGGGCCCATTGACCATCCAAATGGAGTTCCATTGATGTGCCAAGCCCGAGTCAATAGTGTGGCTCAACCTTGACTCGTGGGGACCACCAAGTAGGGTTTTTGGTTGTTTAATCTATGATGATTCGATCTTTAAACGTTGCCAATGATGCCCGTAACCTCAGGAGCACCAAACACAGTATCCTTTGGCATCTGAGACTCCATTTAGAGATCAAATTACCTGAGATGGACCTGAACCTGAACGTGATCCAATACCTAGGTTGGACTATTGTTACTTTCCCTATTGATTCTCATATTTGAAGTTCATACTTCACCTTTCTTATTACTGTCACTCTTATATCCCTACTGTAGCTGATAACTGTTAATTAAATGGAAATGGATGACCTGAACCTAGGATATCTTAGAGGTGACCCAATAGTGTGATTGGGAGAACAATGACCCGTGTCTGTGGCTAGGCGGGCCTTTTTATGGCCTAAGTATGGATGTGTTATACCCGTAGAATTGGAGAGGTGTATTGTATTAGACTTATAACTCATTTGGATGAGAGTGGACTGTTTATCAGTAGAAATGGACTTGTTACCTCGTTTGGACTGTTTTAGACCAAGCCATGTGTTGATGGGCCTTGGTATGGATCCAACGAGTGGGCTTGGACTTGGATTATAATCCATGGATTGATTTGATATTGGAACCTCTTAGAGACATTGTTAGGATCTTGTTCACGTAAGTCAAAGCCTAGACAGACACAGACCTTTAGAGTTTCCTCGAGTCGGCATAGACATTCACTCGGTTGATTTAAGCTCAGCCTTTGGACTGATCATCACTGGTAGGAGCTATTTATGAGTGTTGAGTGAGCTATCATGATGAGTTATGTTTTGGACGGATGGTGTAATACCGAATCCAGTCTCCCCGAGTGATGAGTGTGGTGAGATTGTTGAGTGTTTTGCGGGGTTAGTTATCCCCAGCACTGGTGAGATTTCCCGCCGCAACTGTGTTCAGTATGGGAGGGCCGCGACATAATATCCCGCGGTATCTAGCTTGTGTGATTGTGCCATATTGTATTAGACTAGATGCTATATTATCCTGATTCTATATGTTTGTCTTGCTCAACTGCCTAGATCATGTATCTTGATATTCCTTAAACTGTGTAACTGTCTCTACTCTTTTGATATATATGTCCTATGTTACTTGTATACTGTGACTTGCCAGATCTTTAGATCTGACCCATCTTTGGTGCTTAGGTCTCGACCCCGAGTATGAGGATGATGCGCTTGCGCTCATAGAGGCGCCCGTAGTTAAAGATCTCGGTTGGGGACCGGCCGACCCAGATGTCGAGCCGGAGGGTGGAGAGCCAGTACATGGGCTTTGAGCGTTTATCTTTGTTTGGGCTTTGAGCGATTTTGTAGTGAGCTGAGTAGGAGTCAAATATGTAATTAAATTTCAATTGATACCTTTAAACTGGATTACAGTTCTGCTCGTATTTGATATATCATGATACCTATTGCTTCCGTCTCACTTATTATGCTTCCGCAATTTAACCATTAATATTATATTGTTCAAAAGTTTTAAATTGGACCTCACTACGGACCTACGATCTTGGAAGTTCTCGGATTTTCAGAGAAGTACCGCGCCAACTTCGGATATTTTGACGACTTTCTCGGTATCCGGAATTGGGGCGTTACAGTGAGATTGTTCCTTCCTCTACTAGATCACGAATAAAATGATGCTTAATATCTATATGCTTGGTGCGTGAGCAGTGGCGGATCCAGGATTCAAAATCACTAGGGGCACGATTAAGTAGTAGGGGGTCCGGGGGCAATCACCCCGAAATTTTTTTTGGGGTTATTTATATGATTGCAAATGATTTTTTCTTCTTTTTTTCTTCATGCTTGAGAAAAAACAATACACAAAAAAAGTAGTGTACCTTTTACATACACTATCAGTAACTAATACACAGAAAGGTGCATTCAAAGATAGATAGTTTGTAGATTTCCACTGCATTGCAAATCATGCCTAGCAAAGACAAATAGTGTGCAGATTTACCCCAAACCTTTTATATGGAACAAATATAATATAATAATTTCAAGCAATAAAACAAGACATATTTATTTATCACAATTGTTCTCTAGAGTTTTCATTGGGGGGCCTGGTTCAATGTCACTGCGGGCCCAAAAAATTCATTGGGGGCCTTATGGAAAAAATTAGTGGGCCTCACCAAAATTACAAGTAAATCTTAGAAATCCACTGGGGGCCTGGATATATACTCCATCCGCCTCTGTGCGTGAGTGTTGGACTGGATTTTTGAAAATATTGATTGTGCTTTGGTTGTCACAAAAAAACAGTCATAGTTTCTTGCTCAATTCCATAATCTTGTAGCATTTGTTTCATCCAAAGAAGTTGTGTGCAACAACTTCCTGTAGCGATGTATTCAGCCTCAGTAGTCAACAAAGAAGTCGAAGTTTATTTTTTTACTATGCCAAGCCACGAGATTATTTCCAACAAAGAAGCATCCACCAGAAGTACTTTTTCGATCATCAACGCATCCAGCCCAATCAGCATCAGAGTATCCAACAATGGTTGTGTTGGTATCTTTTGACATCCAAATTCCAAATTCAGCAGTTCCACAGGTGTATTTCAAAATTCATTTCATAGCTTGAACATGAGACAACTTTGGTTTGGATTGATATCTAGTACAAACTCCAATACTGTAAGCAATATCAGGACGACTCGCAGTAAGATAGAGAAGACTACCTATCATGCTTCTGTAGGCTTTCTCATCAGAGTCCTGTCCACTAACATCAAGACTGATTTTGGCGGTTGTACTCATTGGCGTCCTAGCATGCTTTGAAGATTGCATTCCAAATTTTTTCAATAACTCTCTAGCATATTTTGGTTGAGAGATAAAAATACTAGACGGAGTTTATTTGATTTGCAGTCCCAAAAAGAAAGAAAGTTCACCAACCATGCTCATTTCGAATTCACTCGCCATTTTTCCAGCAAACTTTTCAGCCAAGAATTCAGATGTAGATCCAAAAATAATGTCATCAACATAGACTTAAGCAATGACAATGTTGTTCTTGTCTTGTTTGATGAACAATGTTTTATTGACGCTTCCTCTATTAAATCCATGCTCAATGAGAAAAACTGTCAATCTTTCATACCATGCTCTTGGTGCTTATTCCAAGCCATACAGTGCCTTTTTCAATTTATAAACAGGATCAGGAGAATGAGGATCTTCGAATCCTTTCGGTTGCTCAACATACACTACCTCATTTAAAAATCCATTAAGGAAATCACTCTTCATATCCATTTGAAACAGTTTTATATTCAGAAAACAAGCAATATCAAGTAACAATCTTACCGATTCAAGTCTAGCAATAGGGGCAAAAGTTTCATCAAAGTCTATATCTTCAACATGGGTATAACCTTGAGCTACCAGACGAGCTTTGTTCCTAATTACCTGACCAAATTCATCGGTTTTGTTTTTGAAGATCCATTTTGTACCGATGACATTTAAGTTAGTGGTTCCAGGAACAAGCTCCCAAACACAGTTTCTTTCAAACTGAATAAGTTCTTAATGCATAGCATTAATCCAAGAATCATCAACAAGTGCATCTTTAACATTTTTCGGTTCAAAAGTAGAAACATAACAAACATGACTGACCTCATCGCTTACCTGTTTTCGTGTTTTCATTGGGGCTGAAACCTCACCAATAACAATATCTAAAGGGTGATCTTTGATTACTTGATCTCGTTCCGATCGAGGGTGAACAGGTAGAGGAGATGCACTCTTCTCTTCAAAATGCCTAATGATGTCTGGAACATTGCTTCAGAAGCGTTTTTGCTTGGACTTTTCGGTTCAGCAGTTTCAGATCCACCTTTTTTCTTATCTGAATCGGGTTCAGCATGGCTTTCAATCAAGGTTTCAACCTGTGTAGAGGATGGGGAAAAAGTTAGTCCCTCATCATCATCAGAGAAATGATCAGAGGTTCCTGCATCATCAATAACAACATTAATGGACTCCATGACAGTAGAATTCTTTAGATGAAAGACTCGATAAGCATTATTTGTCAATGAGTAATCAAGGAAGATTCCTTCGTCACTCTTGGAGTCAAATCTTGTCAAGTGTTCTCTATCACGAAGGATGTAACACTTGCTGCCAAAAGTTCGAAAATATTTTATGTTTGGCTTTACACCAGTTCATAATTCATATGGGGTTGTTTTAGTTCCTGGGCGGAGATAGGCACGATTGATCACATAGACAGCCGTATTGACAGCCTTAGCCCAAAACCTTTGAGGGATGTTTTTGCTATGTAACATCACTCGTGCCATATCTTGGACCACCCGATTTTTTCTTTCCATAACCCCATTCTGCTGTGGTGTTTTGGGTGCAGAAAACTCATGCTTAATTCCATGTGTCGTGCAAAAGGTAGCGAAATCCATAGTTTGAAATTCGGTGCCATGATCTGATCTTATTCTGGAAACTCCTCCGAATTCTTGACCTTTATTTGCAATAAGAAGGGACCACAAGTCATTAAATACAATAAAAGTCTCTGATTTGTCAAGCAAGAAACGCACCCAAGTCAATATAGAGAAATCATTAATAGTAAAAAATATATATTTTTTACCACCAATGCTTTCAACCTTTGTGCGTCCCATAAGATCCATATGAGGTAGCTCTAATGGTCTCTTAGTGGTAAGAGAGTCAACCTTTTTGTGTGGAGCTTTTATTTGTTTACTAAGTTGGCAGGGACCACAAACATTTATTCGGGGCCCTTTTGAGTTTAGGGAGTCCACGAACCAATTCATGTGTTGACAATTTTTCAAGATCCTTGTAATTCACATGGTCTAGTCTTTGGTGCCATAGTTCAATGTCACTTATGATTGCAGAATTGTAAGTCATATCTTTGTCTGAAGAGAATACATAACAATATCCCGAATTTCTTAAACCATAATCACAGTTTTCCTCTTTTTATCCACAATTGTGCAATCTTTTGCAGAAAAATGCACCTCATGATGATTATCACACAGTTGGCTTATGTTTAAGAGATTTGTTTTCAAACCATCAACTAAATACACATCCTTCAAGTGTGACATACCTGGAATAAATACCGTACCTTTTCCAACAACTTTAGTCTTACCTCCATCTCCAAATCGAACAGAACCACCATTATAATCTTCAAGAGAGGTAAACAAGGCTTTGTTTCCTGTCATGTGTCTTGAACATCCACTATCTAAATACCACACATCTGAGTCGGTAGCACTTAGTGCCGTAAGGACCACGTTACAACGTAGATCAGATTTTCGAACCCAGACTGGTTTGGTCCTAATCTGTGAAGAAAAGTTTTTTGACTTTCTACGCTGATTTCGATTGAAATTTCGCAATTTGTTGAGTGTGTAATCCCGCAAAAGTGGCATACAGGAACAAACTTTGATCTAGACACATAATTTGACTTGTGATTCTTTGAGTATGCGGTATTTGAATAAATAGGAGGTAAAGACATCATGGTCTGTCCTTGAACAAAAATTGTCTTACCTTTGTCTTTTGATGTGGAGGAGCCATGTACAGATCCAAGTCTAGTTTTCGATGTTGGAGGTAATTGACTTGTCAGGATTTGATTCAACTTTACGGATCCAGTGTTCATCCTGTTGATTGAAGCTTTAGCTGATTCCAACTCAACAAGCACCATTCTTAATTTTCCAGCAACATTATCTTTTTCGGATTTGCAGACATTCAACTCTTTTTGCAAAATCTCCAATTCAAATTCAGCCCTTTGACTTCTCTGTTGGAGCTGAGCATTTTCTTCACCTGCAACAATCAATTTGTTAGACAAAATTGCCCACTGTTCTTCCAATTGCTTTACCTTTGACTTAGAATCTGTCAAGGTTGTCTGCAGAGATAAGTTCTTCTCTTCCATGGCTTTCAATTTCAAAGCCCTCTTTTCAGTGATTTTTGACATTCGGAGGGATTCTTGCAGCAACTTGTGATAGTTTTCTTCTCCCTCCTGTTCTTCATTAGAAATATCATTAAGTTCTAATTCATCTTCGGATTTAGATTCCTGCACAAATGAAACATTAGACAAAGCAACAAAAGCAACATAATTTCCCGACTCACTCGAAGGTGAATCAGGTTCTGATCTATTCTCATCAGAATCTTCATCCCAGGCAACATTCAGTGCCTTGCTTTTATTCTTTTCCCTTTGATTGGCACACTTAGCAGCTGTGTGTCCATATCCTTGACACTCAAAGCATTTAATTTGCTTATTTGTAACCTTTGATCAATTCTGTTATATTTTGGGCACAAATTTGGCCTTAAAAGGTGCATCGGGTTTGATGTATCTTTTTTGTTGAAGGACTTCCTATTCTTCCAGATTTTCTTCAGTTTTCTTGCAAGATATGCTTCAAACTTTTCATCGTCTATAGCATTGCCTGGATCACTTAATTCAGGATCCTCGACTGAATTAGAGGACATTAGTGCAATGTCCTTGCCCTTTTTCTGCGGGCAGTGATTTGCCTCAAAAGTCTATAAATTGCCAACTAGTTCTTCAACAGATATTGAGTTCAGATCCCGGTGCTTCTCAATGACAACGACTTTTAGACGAAACCTTTCAGGGAGAGACCTCAAAATCTTTTTAACAACCTTAGATAAAGGAACCGGCTCTCCCAAAGTATAGCATGAATTGACAATTTTGGACAATTTTGTGTTAAAATCATCAAAAGTTTCAGATTCTTTCATGCGAATCGTTTCAAAAGCTGTTGTCAGATTTTGGAGTTTTGTTTGCCTAACAATTTCTATTCCTTCATGAACAGTTCGAAGCAAATCCCATGCAGCCTTTGCAGTGGAACAAGCAGAGATCCTATGAAACTCAGTGGGAGAAACTCTATTGTAAATAGCATGAATGACCTTATTATTGCAGTTTGATTTGGTTTTTTCAACAGCGGACCATTGATCTTTGGGTTTTGGTTTTGTTTGTCCCTCAACGACCATTGTGGGATCTGTATATCCATCAACCACATTATCCCAGACTTGGTCGTCGATGGCCTTTAGGAAGGCTATCATTCTTGCTTTCCAATATGAATAATTTGATCCATCTAGAAGAGGGGGCCTGTTGGTAGAAGTTCCTTCTCTATTGATATCCATGAGAGATCAGTAAATTGATCACACAATAATTAGTGTAACCTGCTCTGATACCAATTGAAAATACTAAAACTTGCCTTAACACTGGCAGATGTCCCAATAAAAATGATCTCAGACGAATATCAATTAACCATGATTAAACTAGTAGTTAACCCCAATCCAGATTAAGCAATCAAACCACAAGAGAGAAAGGACACACGGATTTAAACGTGGAAAACCCAGCTCGGGAAAAAACCACGGGCCTTACCGTCTAGGCCAACAGACAACCAAGCACTATGTAAAACTTGAAGATTAAAAGACACTTACAACCTTTCCCAGTTGTTGACTCAACCTAAGGACTGCTTCAGATCTTGTTGACTGCTCGTCACGAATCTTCACCGTGGTTGAACAAAGGAGTCTTCAAAAAAAGCGATGGAATCATACCAAGACTTGAATCATCAGTGCAACAGCAGAATAGATAACCTTGGGGGCAAAACAATGGATCTCTCTAACTCTCTCACACATGGATTTCTTCTCATTCAGAGTAGTAGTAGAGAGGAGAAATAAATAACCCTTTTATATAGAGTATTTCGTGTAGCAAGGGCTTCTTCAAACAGGTAACTTCCTTTCAAGAAATTAGTAAGGGAAGTTCGTCCAGATTTAGAATTCCTAGGTTCGCTCGAGCGGAGCTGGGGTTCGCTCGAGTGAACTGCTCTCTGGAAACAGACGTTCAGCGCATTGCTTCATGGGCCGAACGAAGGTAGAGGTGCGGTCGAGCGAACAACTCTCTATGAGGGGTTCACTCGAGCGATCATGGGTTCGCTTGAGCGAACCACTCTCTTTCTTCAAGAACTTCATTCCAGAACTGACATGGGTTGAGCGAGCTAGGTTCTGTTTGGTCCGCTCGAGTGAAGTAAGCTTCGCTCGAGCAACCATTGTAAACCTTTAGAATCCGGACTCTTTGGAAGTTTTTCTTTTTTAGACTCTGGTAGTCATTTCCTAAACTCAATACATGATTAAAGAAACCCAGTTTTGTCCAATAACCTATGAATTAGCCAACTAAAATCTTTACAATCCATCAAGATGAATTTTAATTGAGACACATGAGATGCTTAGATGAGTTTTAGTACTACGTGGGTTGGGTCTTAGGCTGCACTAAAAAAACAATCAAAGAGGAATCATAGTGGTGTTGCAATAGAGATCATTCCCTATAGAGACTTGGGGGTGGCGTGACTGTTTGGTTGTGTGAGTGAGTATGTTAAAAAGAAAGGTGATATTGGTGGCGCAGTGGCAATGGTAATGGTGAAGCTCCACTCTAGTCCATTGAACCTAGTGATTTGTGGCCTTTCAAGGTGTGGCTCGACCCTTAGGGCCGGGTCACCCATAGCATGGCTTAGGGTCGGGTTGCCTGTTTGAACCTATTTGCATGTGTAATGGAAGAATATCATGTGTAATGGTTACACATCAATCAAATTTCTTTATACTCATTTACGCATGTGTAAATGGTTTGAAAGTGGGGTGTTTCTATTTTCCCTTTTTTATTTTATAAAAAGAGTTGGAACTTTTATTAAAGAGCAGCTTGCGGTACATAAGATAGTATGAGGCCTTCTAGAATTGGTGGCACCTCCTCTAACCAAATATGCTTAGAAACGTAATTTTTTGCATGTTTTCCTAGAGAATGAGCCACTCTGTTCTCTTCTTTGAGTACATGTGTAAAACTGCACAAGCTAAACATCCTTGAAATAGCTTTGGCTTCGTCAATAATATGGCCAATCCGTGAGAAACCCTCTTATGGTGACTAACAACTTTAATCACTTGGAGCAGTCACCCTCTACAATAATGATTCGGGTACCTACCTCCAAAGCAAATCTTAGTGCCGAACAAGTGCAAAGGCCTCCGAAAGTGAGGGGTGTTTTTAAGCTCAATATTAATTTGAACACCTGTAAAGGTACAGTGAAAACCACAATAAACAAAGGTGCTTGTATTATAGGAGCAAACTGATGAACTTATGTAGTCCCTTTTTTGTATTTTTTTATTTTTATGTGCCCCGTAATCTAGATCCGAACCGTTCATCCTATTTTAAATTTAAAATACGACCATTAATTCACCAAGGATTTGATATATTTATTTAAAGTCCATATCTAAATACTACCATTCTGACTTTCTGTGGGCCCCATTTTCATAATGCAAACCATTCACCCTCTTTAGAGGGCCAAACTTCACATCTCATTCTTAACTCATTATGGATTTTGAAAAGTCTCTGGAAAACGCATAGCCATTGAATTTATCCAATCAAAATGACACGATTTTCAAGTTCGTTACCACTAGTCACTTCTCTTCAAATCTCTAATGCATGCGGACTCCCAAATCATGATCTGAACTTCCATCCTCTTTAGAAGGATAGAAAATGGCTAGGGGACCAAATCTCATCTGTTGATTTTGAGATATTTGCAAAAAAAGTCTACACCTAAAAGCAACCATTCTAGATTTTTGTAGGCCATATTTTCACGATATGAACCGTTCATCCTTTTTAGAATGCCAAAAGATATAGGAATTCAAATCCCATGTCTTGATTCATCATAGATTTTGAGAATTTTGTGAAAAATGGTGAACCATTGGATGTACACCGATTCATATGAAGAGATGTGAAAATGGCAAACAATGGAGTATATTGAACATGTCAGTCAATTGTATATCCAAAAGAGGTCACATATGTAATGGTTATGTATGAATCCCACTTACGCATCACATGTGGAAAAGACAAATGGCTCCTTAAGGTTTTTTCTAAACACGCAATATTATCCATTGGATCAAAGAAAAAGTGTTTAAATAGCTAATTACAATCATTTATTAGTAAATTTATTTTCTTCTTATAATGAGGTAATTTGCGTTTCAGATTTTTAGTTAGATGCTCAGCTTTCATCTTGTAATCATACGAGATTTTGTCTAATCAAGATTAAAGTTTTCATTGGATTGGTAAAACACCATTTAGCATTTTTTCATAATTGTCCAATTCTAGTGTTACATCTTACTCTAATTCACCCCCCCTTTTTTTTTTTTTGCAACCCTAACCAAGGGGGCCGAGACCCATGAGAGCACTTGCACAAAGTGGGGAGGGACAAGCGAAGAGAAGAAACACACATTCCTAAGAAGGGAGCACTCTTACATGTGAGGATAAGAGTCTCGCAGTTGCGAGGAGGGAGAGACCTAAGATTTATCCTTGGTAATCCATGTTATGTGGGCTCTATAATATGGTATCTTTAGTGCTTTTAAGAAAATGTGATTAATGTAATTAAATCACAAAATATCTGATTTTTATTGAAATATATTCAGATTGTGATAGATGCATTGGATCTTGGACCCAATAAACACAGATGGTCATGTCCTATTATTATTATTATTATTTTAAAGGGTAACAAGAAGTTCATTAAAATGGAGTAGCAATACAAAGAACAAAGAAGAGTAGGAAGGTACAAGAAAGATGTACCCCCACCTACACCTCAATTACATGACAAAAGCCACCCAAAGAGTATTGCTTTCAACCCCCTATTTGGCAACAGTGTCTGCCATATAGTTGGGTAATCTATGCTCATGTCGGAAGACAACATAAGACACAAATTTCATTGAAGAGGAATTGGAATTTCCAAGGATTTGACTTCCCATTCTACACCCATGAAACCACATTAGAAGAGTCACTCTCCACGAAGGGTGTACCTTGGAAAAATCTCTGTTTCATTAGAGTCACGAACATCCACATGCTTGGAGACCATAAAGAGAACCTTGCCCTCATCATTGTAAAGGACACCTCCGATACTCGCCGGACCCGGCTTACCTTCTGTAGCTCCATTGACATTGAATTTAAGCATGCAAAGAGGAGGAGAATAAAGAACATATGCCCTCACCTTAGTCGGACCACACAACAAACATGCTCCCCAATTTATAAGGTTGTCATCAAGAGAAACAATGACAAAACTCCTTTCTAATCAAAGCGCACTTCATAATTCTAAGGGTGACAATAGATATTGAGTTAACATGAGAAGTAACGACACTCCGGAAGATTCTGTCATTTCTTTCCTTCCAAATAGAGCATAATGATCAAAAGAACTTTTTAAGGACTATTTTAAAAATATTGATGTTCCAAGGACTTTTTAGGATTAAGAAAAATGCTAGGGGAGCTTTTAGGAATTGTCGTAGTAAAGCATGCTCTCTATTTTTTAGGATTTAGGCCATTCCCCTTACGTGACCAAATCAAAATATCTCTCTTTCTCTCTCTCTCTCTCTCTCTCTCTTTAGGATTTAGGCCAATCCGCTAAAGTGACCAAATAAAATCTATTTCTCTCTCTCTCTCTCTCTCTCTCTCTCAAATGTGGAAGATTCAATTCTCATTTTTCTTACTTGCAAAATGACGACAATCTCCTCTCTTAAAAGCGGGAGATTGATTTTCTCATTTTTCTCAGCCTTTATCATTAATGGAAACCGTTTTTAAATCTTTATATATCTTTGTTTATATTTGCATAACAATGGGTTTTAGAAACGACCAAGTCATAGTTGTATATAATTCACGATCAACATTGACAAGGCACATTGATCTCACAATATAAAATAATGATAAATTATATAAGTTTTAGTGATGGCTATCATTTGTATGGAATGGCCTGCTTGTGGGTCCCACATGTCCCACCCTATGATCAATCTAAACCCCTCACTTTGTGAATTAACACTTATCCATATTTAACATTCATCTAAATTTTGCAAGTCCTCTTCGTGAAATATGCAAATCCTGCGCTTGTTTTTTTTGGGAGGTAGATTATGGTCACGGGCGGACCCAGGAAATTGAACAGAAGAATATATATATAAATTTTGGTAGTTTTTTTTTCCCTTTTTTCATTTTTTTTCATTTTTTTTTGGGTTGAAGCAACATGAATTTAACTTTCTTAGCAAACACATTACATGGTAGACAACTCTAAGCTTTCAAAATATTATATACAAGATTTCAAGCCATATATATATATATATATGATGCCTGAATCCTATTAATCGATTTGCAATCTAAATACTTTTTTTATTGGTATATAATCTAAATATTATATTTTGAAATTAGGATCACAGTTGAAGAAAATATACGTTTGGACGCTTTGATGAAATTTATGTCATCTGATATTAAGACCCAATAGAAACAACCCATGGTCTGGATGGTTGGGGCCCATATTGTGGATTGCTGGGTGGTATAGTGATGTAGGTGATATTTATCTTAACCCTAGTTTCAACACAATTCATTTATTAATTGGATAAGAAATGTCAACCTCAACCCAACTTGTTCGAATGGGTTTATATTTATGGATCGGCTCCAAAACAACTCATTTAAAAGGGGTAGGCTGGTTATGTAGGTTGAGTGGGTTGACCCAAACGGACATGTTTAAATCTTGGCTAACTTCTCTTAACCTGTGACTGACCCATATATATTGTCGGTCGGGATATGTGGGCCGGGTTAGTATGGAGTTGAGACTTTGCTGCCTATAGCATGTTGGTAGTAGTGGTGCAACTTGGGTGGCACCAAGTCTGCGTAGCCTGGTTTGCACGGAAACCCAATGCATGTTGAGCTTGTTTGGGCTTGATCTAAGATTTTGAAGCCTGAGAAATATTTGGGCCGAGCTTGGGATTTAGCTTGAGGAGTTCAAATTGGGTTTGAATATCTGAATTACCCATAAAAGGAAGATGGACAGTTTTAGTATTGTAATAAAGAGCCGAAATCAAATCCCATTACACAGCTCCAATCCATTTACTAATTATTAGGAAACATGCACCGTACTCTTTCCTTTCACCTTCCAATCAAATGAGTTGTACTTCATCTTTTCTTTGTATCAATTGCTTGCACCCGAACAAAGAACGTACTGTTTTAGTCAAATTCTATACTAAGAAAGATGAATCAAAGATCTAAGTAAACAAATCCTCTCCCTCCAAGAAGGATCTTGATTGCCATATATAATTCTCTAAATCCTCTCCCCCCAAGAAGGATTTTGATTGCCATATATAATTCTCCCCTATATATATATAAATTTCATGGCACCTCTCCTTACAATAGACATAGTAAGGACTAAGGAGTAGTGTTTGGTCTGAGGAAATGGCTAACCAACAAGTTCTTCCATTTCTACTTTTCTTGTCTTCTCTCTTTGCTGCTTTTTGCAACCAATGTCTTGCATTTCGGGAAGATAGAAAAGTAAGATACTTAGAATTCTATTGTCTTCTTTTCTGATGTGTTGGTGATTTTTTTTTCCAATATACAATGTGTTGGAGATGATAGGAATAGATATGTATGTGGGTGTAGATGCTTTGGACTGTGGGACCTATTGCCTATTTGTAACTAGGCCACCTAGACCGAGCAAGGCCTGGCTAAGGCAATTATAGTCCTGGCCTGACTTTAGAAACACAGCTTCATATGCAGCCCAAGCCTGACTAAGGGAGTACAGTAACCGTAACTGTCAAGCCCAAGCTTGGCCATTTAGTCAAGTGCGCATTGAACTGGGCTTTAATTTTATCAGTTTTTCTGGCTTTTCTAGCAATTGTTTGGACAAGTTATCACTAAATTACAAGCACATTTTATTCGGGCTGGTTGGGCTATGATTTCAGTTTTCTATTCCTCAATCCAAGCCTGCCTAAGTATTTAAAAGGCCCGACCCATTAGCACCCATAGTACTTGTATGTAGAAAATGGGAACCATTTGTTCATATGTTACTATTTTGTGGCTCTCCAAAATCAGATGAGTTGGACTGGAAAATTCTATATATATGCATATTTAGCATAGACCATCCACATATGTTTATTTTGTTATAAAAATTAATTGAACAACTTGGTTTTCTGGGCTCATGTCATCTAACCTTTGTGCTTTTCTAGGCTCAAGTTTCACCTCAAGACACAAATATAGGGTACAGAGTAGCTTGATTGGATCCATTATTACTTTAATTTGAATGTTTTAAGCGAAGCAGACTTTTTCCAGTAATATTGATGACATTTTGTGAAAATGCAATCATCTAGAATATTTTCTTTTTCATTTATCTTCAGAAATCTGAAAATATTGCATTGTTGTAAAAAGTAGAGAAATTGTATACATAGTTTTTTATGGTATAATTTTCTATTTTTTACATTTCTCTTCCTGAATTAATTTATTCTTTTCCTAAAACATTTCACTAATTCCTAGAAAACTCCATATTTGAAAATATGCCAATATTTTTCTTGGTAAAAACATTTGTGATAATAATGTAGGCATATTGACTCAATGCATATATGTTAATGTCACATTCAAATGTTTTTAGGTTTACATTGTGTACATGGGAGCCCTCCAAAATAACCAGTTGGACCAATTTTCGATTCAATATCACCAGCTTAGCCTTTTACAGAATGTTCTTCAAGGAAGGTATAATATTGCTTTATCTTTTTTTTCCTTTTAGTTTAAGTAAAATCATATATGAAATCTTTCTCACTTTTTTCTTTTCTTTTTTTAAATTTTTTGGCTACACAAGCAATTCCATTGTATTAAGAAACAAAGTTTTCATTGTAAGATCAATGAGTTTGTCTTTCATGAAATTAGGTTGTTTATGGGCTGAGGCATGTCTGAGCACAACCGACCCATTTATTATACGTGCCTAATTTCAATCCTAGCTTTCTCAACCAAATTTTATTTCTTTCCTTAGTTGATCATTCCTTTTATTAATTATCTCTGATTGGACAAGCTTAAGTCGTGTTTGTGCGAGATGAGTAGTCCTTGATAAAAAGGAAAATTGATCTTATTTTCGATGCAATTTAATTTTCCATTGTTTGGTGTTAACTTTGAACCTATATTCCTGAAGAGGATTTCAATTTCATATGGAATGGTTAGGAATGCAAGATTTCTCTCTTCTATGGAAACAAAAAGTAGAATTCTCTGCTTTCATGAACAAGTCTTAAATTGTCTTTTATGGGGAGTTTGTGCAAGGCTCTTTGAATTGTCTGATACAAGAGTCTTTTAAAATGAAAATGGTGCTCTTATGCACATTGCATTGTCTCAAATTGCTCTAGTTTTTTGGTTTGTTCTCTCCAATTTGAATAGGTCATGTAAAATCAAACTCATAATCATCTTGGCCCATATAGAAATCATCAAGCTTGGAGCCAGGAATTTTTTTGGTTGACGGGGCCATAGTCTATTCCTGAAACATCACTGTTAATTAATTGTGTCATTGTATTTCAATTTTCCTCTCTTCAGCTCAGCAGAAGACAGATTGGTGGCAAGCTACAAAAGGAGTTTCAATGGATTTGCAGCCTCCCTCACTGAGGTAGAGCAACAAAAGATAGCAAGTACGCAACGAAATACCTTAAGACACTAAAAAAGTTGAATGATTACAACACATGAGGGTCCAAATGACGTTAATTTTAACTATATTTATGTAGGGATGGAAGGTGTGTTATCTGTATTCCCAAGTAAAACTTATCAGCTTCACACAACAAGGTCTTGGGATTTTGTTGGTCTTTCAGAGCCAGTGAAAAGAGAGATTGAGAAAGAGAGCGATGTTATTATTGGTTTTCTTGATAGTGGTATCTGGCCTGAGTCTGAAAGCTTCAGTGATGAAGGATTTGGTCCTCCTCCAAGGAAATGGAAAGGCATTTGCCAAACTGATGGGAATTTCACTTGCAACAAGTATTCTATTTTCCCCACCTCTTTACTTTTTACATTTCAACTATGGCTGAGTAGTGAGATGATAACTTTTTGTCGCTTTATTTTATTTCTCATGTTGTCTAGTTTTCTGCAGAAGAGGAATACTTGAGACTTCATTTTCTATTTTTTTAGTGTTTTTTAACTGATTGAAACATTCAATTTATAGTAAGGTGATTGGAGCTAGGTATTACAAATGTCCTGAGGAAGATATAACTTCTGCAAGGGACATTGATGGTCATGGAACACACACTGCATCAACCGCGGCAGGCCGAAGAGTGAAAGGAGCTAGCTTCTTTGGTATTGCTCAGGGCTCTGCCAGGGGTGCAGTTCCATCTGCAAGGATTGCTGTGTACAAGGTCTGCGGTGAGAAATGCTGCACAGAGTCGAGTATTTTAGCTGGTTTTGATGATGCCATTGCTGATGGTGTCGACATACTCTCGGTCTCTCTCGGGCGGCATTCTTATTCTGTGAGAAATTACTCGAGTGACGCGTTCGCCATTGGTTCTTTTCAGGCTATGCTAAGGGGTATACTCATCTCACAATCTGCAGGTAACGATGGTCCTGATGCAGGTACAATAACAAGTGTTGCTCCTTGGCTTTTCTCTGTTGCCGCAAGCAGTATCGATCGACAAATTATCACAGAGGCTATTGTCGGTGATAAGGTTTTTCGGGTAATTAACTTTGTATTGTTTCTTCGGTGATAAGGCTATTGTTTGAAGAAAATTCTATTTCTTTGCTTGAAGTGTTCATCAATCGGTCCATTGATGATTCTATTTTGGGTTTTTACCACAACGATTGTGAGATTTTGGTTGTATATTTCACGCATGAAAGTTCAATCTGTTTGGCGTTTTCAGCATTCTAAAACTGTGTTTTGGAAATTCTATTGTGACGGTCTTTCTTCAAAAAAATGAAAATGGTTTTCAAAAGAGAAAGTTATCATTATGTTTTATTAAAATTTAGCATAGTTTTTTATTCTCTTAGGGAAAAATCATTTCCGCAATTTCTTTGAAATGCTAATTCAAATTGAAGAGGTTTAGATTTGAATTTTTCCAGCTTATAAACAAGAACTAGAAGACATCATTGTAGAAGATGTTTCATCACATGAAACAATAGAAATTAGAATCATTGAAATAGAAATACAAGCTCTTTAGTTTCCATTTTCAGCTTATAATGAAACTAATGAAAGCTAATCTCTCCATTTTCAATCAAACATCTTGTTAGCATATTCTGATGACATTCTTCAAAGGAACACTATTATTTTCCTTCATTATAAGTTAGTTTACAAAAGGTCATCAGACATAAATTCCATATGCATCTGGACGTAATTTCCATTTGTTAAAATTCTCAGGGCCGATCAATTAACACTTTTGGTTCTAACAAGTCAGTTCCATTGATACTTTCTACAAATGCTTCAACCTCTTGCGATTTAGACCATTTCTGGTATATATTTCTTTGATTAAAACTTTAATTTATTTTCTCTTTTTCCATAGAAATATATATGAAATAGCTGTAATCCTGTTTGTTTTGTTACAGGCCTTGTTCGACTGAATGTTTGGATAGAAAATTGGTGAAGGGAAAGATTATTTTTTGTGAAGAAATTAGCATTGGAGAAAGAGGAATGTTGCCTGGTGCTCAGGGAAAAATCATGGGAACTAAAGAACAAAATGATGTTCCCGAAATTTTTCCTTTGCCTTTCACCATTGTAGATATGGCACAAGGGGACAACATTAAATCATACATAAAAAGCACGAAGTAAGTAACTTACCTGTGTTAATAATTAGCTTTTAACTTACTGTCTTATGGAACATCATTTCTATCCCATACTAAAGATTCTAGAAGATTTTGATAATGAGTTCTATCAAAGGTCTTACCTTAAAATTTAAGATTAAGGTAAATATCAAAAGGGGCAATTGGATTTTTTTGTTGGTTGGGAAATGATCGATTGACCACCTTCCATATTGAATAAAATCTTAAAGTGTTTCATTAATTCTAGGGAATTTTTCAAAAAAGTCCTTAACTTTTGGGTGATTTTAAAAAATGGGTCAAAAGAATTCAATATTTCAAAAACGTATAAAAGTTTGCAAGACCTCTTTCACTCAAGTCCAATATGGCAATCCATACCCACTGCCGGTAATTCTTTATAAACAAAAACTCAAAAGGACAAAAGTGCCCTTAGTGAGTAGTATGTAGGTAAAAAAGAAATTTTCAAAATAGTCCTAAACTTTTTAGGCGGGCACTCTAATTATTAACCTAGTAAATAGTTAATTTCAGTTTTCATGTCATGATCAATCCAATATTTGGGCACTATAATTATTAAGGTAGATTGCAGTGCAATCAATGCATTGAACCAGTGGCAGACGCACATCTATGGCATCTGGGGCGGTCGCCCCAGATCAAATCCTGAGTTCCCTCTAAAATAGTAGGGCCCTTGTTGATTCCCCACGTGTATCAAAATAAACGCCCCACCCCTTCTTCTTTCGTAAGTACCGGAAAAGCCTCACATCCTTTGCTTTCATTCTTCCTCCTTTTAACCCCTAGTAGTCAGCCCCAGCAACTTCTTCCTTCGAGTGCTGGTATAACGGCCTCCAGGCCCGAGATCTCTACCGTTGAAAGTCGAGGCTCGAGATTGATTTCTTCCATATAACCCATTTTCTCTTTCTTCAAGTTCTCCGTTCTCACGGATGTTAAAACCCTAATCTCTTATTTGTCTCGGTTGTCCTCTCTCTATCAATCTCTGGTTTTCTTCTTTATGGGAAATTGTTTTAAGTAGCATTACATTGCATTGCATTGATGGAATGGTGGGAGAAATCTACTAATGGAAATGTTTGACCCTGCATGTTTAAATCGAATTGTGTAGCTTGAAACAACTTTTCTCATTTACTATTTTGTGATCATGCTCTGTTTTTGTTCGTCTTGAAACAAATTAAGTCTGTTTCTGCCCTGTTTTTGTTCGTTTTTTTTTTATTATTTCAATTTGAGAGACAAAAATCATGTGAGTCTAAAATATTTTATCATTGCTTTATTCTTTTGGGGTGCTATGTTTTTTGAAAGGAAGATTTGTGAAAAAAAATTTAGCAAAAGTTTAGCCCCACTCAACCGAAAATCGTGGGTCTGCCACTGCATTGAACATATATAGGTGACATGGAACAAGCAAAAGTGATCTTATAGTTGGTCCAATATTTTGGAGAAGGAATGAAATCAAATGGATTTTCTTCAGTTTGAATTAAAAAAAAATTGCCAATAGTGGATGGGGACCTCTCAATAGGACCGAATTGAAAGAAGTCTTGCAAGCTTTCATACCTTTTTGAAATTCTCAATTCCTTGGTCCTTTTTTGAAAACCACTTAAAAAGTTTTGGCCTCTTTTGAAGATTTCCTTTTTACCTACTTACTACTCACTAAAGGCACTTCTGTACTTTTGAGTTTTTGTTTATACAAAGTTGTCGATGGTGGTTATAGATTGCAGGATTGGACCTGATTGAAATAAATCTTGAAAATTTCATTCGTTTTTGAAATATTGAATTCTTTTGACCCTCTTTTTAAAATCACCCAAAATTTAAGGGCTTTTTTCAAAAATTTCCCTTAATTCTATTAGTTCTCAAACATTGTTTCCCAATTTGTTTACAATGCATAGTTTTATATGCTTTAATAGTGGCTTATATGGGTACAAGAATTTCTAATAGAATTCTGAAAAAGGCTTTGAAATATTATTTTATTCCTAAATTCTTGGATTTCCCCATTTGATTGGGAGAATTCCAAATGATATTGGTGTCATCAAATTCATGGATTCCAAAGCTACTTAGCATGGCAATGTTATGTTAGGCAAATATTTTTAACTATCTGAAATCCTCCCACCATATTCCATATTCCATATTCCATTTTGTTCTTTTACCTTTGTTATGTAAAATCATACAAATTTTTGAATCAGTACTTAGACTTGCAATTGACATATCTCCTTGAAATAGAATTAAATGGATTCTAACGCGATCATATAAAAGGAGTCATTCTTTGGAATTTTACTCAGATAATAAACTTTGATTAGATCTTTTATATTCACTTTTCAATACCTGACATTGTTTGCCATTCAACAGGAACCCACAAGCAAAAATTCTCAAGTCTGTATCTCTTCGTGACAGGAAAGCCCCAGTTGTTGTTTCCTTCTCTTCAAGAGGACCAAACCCCATTTCATCCAACATTCTCAAGGTTTTTTTTATATCATGTTTACTCTAAGTTGTATTTTTTGTATTAGATCTAACAACCTTGTAATATGATCTTCTATCACAGCCTGATATAACCGCTCCAGGTGTAGGAATTATTGCTGCTTACTCACCTGCCGCCTCTTTGACTGGTATCAAACAAGATAAAAGATCTGCAAAATATGCTATATTATCTGGGACATCCATGTCCAGCCCACATGTATCCGGTGCAGCAGCTTATGTGAAAGCTTTTCACCCTGACTGGTCACCTGCTGCCATCAAGTCTGCCCTTATGACTACTGGTAATCTTATGTTCTTCTCTCTTAGTACTATAATACATATTCACAAGAATTGCACATGACTAGGCCTATTTGGCTTCTTTACATCCATTCCTAACATGGATTTTTTTCTTCTTCTTTAAGCTTTTCCTATTAATCCTAGGAAAAATGTGGATATGGAATTCGCCTACGGTGCTGGCCAGATCAATCCAGTGAAGGCTGTCAAACCTGGTTTAGTCTATGATGCCAACAAAGATGACTACATACAATTTTTATGCAATGAGGGGTACACCGCAAAAGAAATCAGACTCATTTCGGGCGCGACATTCCAATGTAGAAAGACTAATGGAACTGCTGGGGACCTGAATTACCCATCAATACAACTTCTAATTGACAAGAACAAGACTTTTTCACGCAAGTTCTCAAGATCGGTCACCAATGTTGGCACACCAGTATCCACATACAAGGCAACAGTGAAACAACTTATTGGACTTAAAATTGCAGTTAGCCCAAGTGTTCTATCATTCAAGTCAGTTAATGAGAAGCATTCTTTTGTTGTCACCGTTACTGGAAAAGTATTGTCAGATGCCAATGTAACCTCTACCTCTCTCGTGTGGTCTGATGGTGTTCACAGTGTGAGAAGTCCTATAGTTGTATATACCAATACAGCTTGAATCTCATGAAATAGCTAAATAAAACTTCTGTTTCTTTTATTCTCTATCAGTTGTTGGAGCGTTCCTTGTAACTTTTGTGATTTCGTTCTTAATCACATTTGCGATTTAATATATATTTCAGATTCTAAATATCTTTCTTCCTTTTCTTTTGTATTATTTCAATTCATATGTCAAGTCTTCCAACCATTGTTTATTGGTTGACATAGATATCAAGCAGTGCGAAAAATTGGCCATTAATCTTAACATGAACCCCTGCTTAATCTGAGAGCGAAGGAGAGAGGAGGGAGGGGAGAAGGCATGCAGAGAGAGAGAGAGAGAGAGAGAGAGAGACGGGGGGCAGGAGAGAGGAGGGAGGAGAGAAGTCATGCAGAGAGGGAAAGAGAGAAAAACGCGGGAGAGAAAAATCTATATCAATTAGGGATGAAATGATGAATGAATGAAAAAACGATGTCGTTCGCACACCGAGGGGTAAAGGCATCCAAAATGGGTGTTTTGGTGTATTTGTGATTAAATCCGTCTAATACAAGTTTAGGAACATTTATTTGGTAAAACTCCCTAAAAATAACGATGATGATGATAATAATAAAATAATTGAGAAGCGAGAGCGCTATCAGTTTTTCCATCTAAAAGTACGGAATTGATTTATAGAATTAGATTAGAGGTTCACCCTTTTATATGTGGGTCATTTATTTCATCACCTTAATTAAGTTGCGTCAATAAATATTAATTACAATTTTTTTCCACATATGGGGTGGGGTAAAAAGTTTTTAAAAAACATTCTTTTGTTGCTATATTTCAAAGCAATTTGGCTACACCAACGTTATCGAGTGCCTTGCTTTAAAAAAATATAGACAACATTTTGTAGTTGGATTGCAAGATCGTCGCAAAAAGAGTCCCTCATCAGTGCGGTGAACATCAACCACTCACGAGCTAAGTCAAAATCAAGGAGGATATATGGACTTGGTTGTCTTGGACTAGATGGCTAACAATGATAAAATGCATCTGATTTTTCCTACTCCCGTTTTCCTTTTTTTTTTTTTGTTCACCTTCGATGGAAGTGGGACTGGCTAACGCACTTGTATTTGGTTTTCCAAAATCAGGGATGTTCATGGGCATGGACAACCCAGGACGATGCTGCTTGACCACTTTCGCTCATTTATTTATGAGGCCCACCTTCAGCCCCACAAGCCTAAAACTCGGATCAGGCTAATCCCTTATAGCACTAAAATATACACCATTTGGGCTTGTTTGTTTGCATTATGATATATATATATATATAATTGAATACATAGGGTGCTTACCATAAAAAAGTAGATGGAAAATGAATAAACTGGCCATTATCCTTATAATTCATATCTCATCGTCTTTTGGTTTTATTTCCATAAAAGAAATTATTATTTGATGCCCATTTTAGGAATCTCACCTATAATCTTCAGTTTTAACTTCTTAAAATATTAATCCAATGTATTGAGTTTATATATATTTTAATGCAAACAAATAGGCCATCTGTGTTGAACATGTAAGGGGTGGACATCACACACACAAAATTGAGTTTCTTGTGAGTGTTAATGCCTAAGTTGTAGTTATACCAAAAAAATAAATAAAAATGCCTTAGTCGTAGAAGTGGAAAAAGACAAATTTCCAATTGATGTAGACCCCAAATAGAAAATGTCACATAGCAATTAGCTACCAAAAAAGTTGTGTGAACCTAAAAATCTCTATTCTTATGAAGGGAAATATGTGTTCACTGCTTCCCTTCATCTAACCTTTCCCTTTTAGTTAAATGAAAATAACATGTACCTGAACCAAAAAAAGTGGGTACAAGTACATAGAACCGAAGAACTGTGCCATGGGCTTTTGTCCTGACAATAAAGTCCTCAGATGGCCACCGACATTTGAAAATATTGGTGTAAATACATGTTCCACTCCTGCAGAGAATCCCAAAGTCAATATGTGGGATGTTTTCCTAATAGCGAGATTATGCTAGTCTCGGTAATAGTACCGGCTAGGCTTATCTCGATCTCGGTTTGCAACTCGGCAATAGTGCCAAGATACATCCAGCTCGACAACAGTGCCAGTTAACACCGAGCTTGAGCTAGCTTTGGTAAAAGTACCAGCTAGACTCGCTTTGGTCTCGGTATAAGGCACCTCGACAACAGTGCCAGGATGCGCCCATACCTGGTCTCGGTATCATCGTTAGTTCGGCTCGATCAACTGAGATGAGTACTGAGTCATAATTGTATTCCCATAAAACTACGGCTACGTTATAGAACATACTGACAGATAAGATAGGCACCAGATATAGATAAGGGGTTGTCCTTATCTAACGATCACATCCGCAATAATACAAGAAGTCAAAGCATGATCTGATGGGATAGTACGTCCACCTACCTCCACTAAGGAAACATGGTATGGGCTGATGGGACAATACCTTCACCTACCTCCACTAAGGGAGCGCCCGATGGGACTTCCGCCTATATATATGCAAGGGTAAGAACCCAAAGAGGTATGCAACGTGACTCAACATAAGTATGCACGTAGTCCAAACCTTGCCTTTCTTCTCCAGTCACTCATCCTTTGTTCAGTAACTATACTAACTTAGATATCAGAGTGCCTTTGGCTGACTGCAGCCAGGGCCTCTAACCTCTGTCTCCTTCCCTTTCAGGTCTCAGGCATTCAATCTCTCCCCAAAAGAAGTTATTTACGAGTTTCATACTCGCCTAATCAAGTCCATAGTATTTAGGCACTTACAATTGGCGTCGTCTGTGGGGACAAAATTAAACCAGATTTGCAAACATCTTGCCTCCAAAGACTAGAAATGGCGAAGGATTGTCAAAGGCTCAGTTGCTACCTCAAGCACCAGTGCTACCACCAGTATTGCCAATGCAGTTGCCACCAGCCCCTCGCCAGAGGAGGTCTGGGAGAAGATCTGGTGTAGCAAGCATGGAAGGGCCTGTGACCCAATCAGGCTCATCGTCAAAGGGCGTGACAGCACCTCCCCGGTAAGATAACCTTCCGACGGCTCCTCCCAAGCAAAATGCTCCTCTATTGGAGTGCCCCCAGCAGAATGTTTCCTTGTTGGAGCCTTTCCCACGAGACAAAGCTCCAGCAGCAGCCAGATCTCATCAGTCCCCCCACCAGGTGGACAACTGATGATGACAACCTGTTCCTTGCGGATATCAGGCTCAAAACCTTGTTATCCAGGAACAAAATGAGTTGATTTGTCAACTCAAGCGGCAACTCAAGGAAAAGACGAAAGCCCCTGTTCCATTCCTCAGATGTGATCGGGCTCCTTCGGTCGAACAGGACTTGAGGCAAGTCCTGAGCAACAAAAGGCGAGATCGAGCTTATGATGAAGGCTCGAACAGCAGCCACCTACATGACGACTCAAAGAGGTCGCGCCAGAAATCAGAGGACAATGACGACCTAAGAGAATGGGTTGACCATTAAGTTAAGCAAATGGTGCAGCAAAATATGGAGGTAGTCGATTTTAACCCAAAATCGGCTGAATGCCTACGATACCGAAGACCTTGGCACGTCTCCTTTCTCTCAAGAGATAAGAGATTTTTCTCTCCCCGAGAACTTTAGCGTCCCCAGGTTCGTTCTTTACGATGGAACCTTAGACCCTGTTGCACATCTTTGATATTTTACTCAGGGAATGTCGGTGTGGGGCAATATCGGTCACCTGAACTGCAGAGTCTTCTCTTCCAGTTTAGGCGACCTCCCCCTAAGGTGGTTTTACGCACTTTTAGAGGAGTCAGTCTCGAGCTGGCGACAGTTCCAAAACTCATTCGTGAAGAAGTTTCAAGCACACATGGTCATCCCCAAAACTGACGACGACCTAATGGCTATCAGAATGAGGCGGACTGAAAATATTACATAGTTCGCCAAGAGGTTCTGGACTGTCAATAGCCAGGTGGAAGACGTCACTGACAAGGCGGCCCTCAAGTATTTCAAACAAGCTCTGCTACCAGGCAACGAGCTCCGAAAAGACTTGGTTTGGTTCCCCGTGGTCACATTGAAAGCACCGATGGCCAGGGTGAACCAATTTGTTGAGCAAGAAGAAGACGAGGCCTGAGCTCGCGAGAGCTTCGTCCTCTGGCAAGATGACAGACCCTCCAAAAGGGGCAAAAAATTATCTCGGAGGGAGGAGGCAGATCAGAGCAAGGCTTCGACGAGTTTGGCAGCGATCTCGGCTCCCGCCTTCGGGGGCGGTAAGAAGTCGAAGCCAGCCATCTCCTCCTACAAGGCTGTAAACGCAATCTTCAAGGAGCCCATCTACAAGCTCCTCGGCAGGATAAAGTCACAACCCTATTTCAAGTGGCCACAACCAATGAAGGGTGACCCATCTACCCGATATCAGAGCAAATTCTGTGCCTATCACAAGCAAAATGGGCACAAAATCGAGGACGCATGGTCCTCAAGTCCGACCTCGAGAAGCTCGTTAGGGACGAGCACTTAAAAGATTATATCAAGGAGGGCAGAGTCAACCGAGCTCATCAACGCTGACCTGATGATGATCAGGACAGTGACGAGCCAGAAGGCATTATCAACATCATCCACCTAGCTCCCACCCCAAAGGGGAGCAACCAAGCTCATGCCGAGGCCAAGAGGGCCTCACACAGCAAGTAGGTAATGATAGCCAAGCTAGGACCTGTTGCCAAAAAAGATCGAAAAGAGAGGTCCAAGATTTGGTTCTCAGTTGAAGATCTGGATGGAGTCTAGCTCCCCCACAACGATCCCCGGATCCTAACCCTAAGATTGAAGAACTTCAAGGTACGGAGAATTCTTGTGGATCCTAGGAGTTCATCAGAGATCCTGTACTTTGATTGCTTCAAGAAGTTTGGTCTTAGAGAAGAGGACTTACAGGAAGCCAGTATACCCTAAGGGGAAAGTCTCCCTTGAAGTCCAAATTGGAGGCGCCTCTATGATAGCCGACTTTCTTGTGGTGGCTGCACCATCCCCATACAATGCAATTATGGGGCGAACTTGGCTACATAATATGGAAGCAGTGCCCTCCACCCATCACCAAAAACTCAAGTTCCTGTTAGAGAACGGGGACGGCCAAGTTGACGTGATCACGGTTAGGGGTGACTAACAGTTGGCAAGCAGTGCCTGATGGCTGTGGTGCCTAGAGTAACAGAACCGTAGCATGTGTACATGGCCGAACTGGAGGCAGAGCTTGAGGACGTTGGCTGATCCCCAGAGCAGAAGAGCACTGAAGATTTGACCGAGGTCAGAATCGATCCCAACGATCCCGAAAGATATTTCCTGCTCGGGAGCCAACTCCCTGAGAGTGAGAAGTCCGAGCTACTAAACTTCTTGTCACAGAAGAAGGAAGTTTTCGCTTGAACGCCCTATCAAATGCCTGACATTGATCCCGAGATCATGTGTCACAAGCTGAATGTGGACCCCAAGTAAAAACCCGTGGTTCAAAAATCTCGCAGAACGGGGATCCCACAAACTGAAACCATCATCAAGGAGGTCGAGAAACTGCTGGAGGCTAAGGCGACCAGGCAAGTCCACTACCCTGATTTGCTGGCTAACACGGTGGTGGTCAAAAAGAAGAATGGGAAGTGGAGGGCCTGCGCCGACTTCACCGACCTCAATAAGGCCTACCCGAAGGACAACTTTCCACTCCCAAAGATCGACCAAATGATTGATGCCACCGCAGGGCATGACAGGATGAGTTTCCTTGACGCTTATTGAGGATACCATCAGATTCCAATGCATAAGCCTGGCGAAGAAAAGACCGCGTTCATAACACCTAAAGGCATCTACTACTGCAAAGTGATGCCCTTTGGGTTAAAAAATATGGGGGCAACTTACCAGAGGCTGGTGACCAAGATGTTCCAGGCCCAACTCAACAAAACGATGGAGGTGTACATTGACGATATGGTTGTCAAGTCTAAAAGGTCACATGACTTCTTGGCAGACCTTAGTTAGATGTTCGACACCCTTAAGAAGTTTCAGCTCGAATTGAATGCATCCAAGTGTGCGTTTGGTGTCGGCTTCGGTAAATTCCTAGGGAGCCTGGTCACAAGAAGGGGAATTGAAGCCAATCCAGACCAGATCTCGGCTATCCAGACGGTTCAAAGTCCAACAACGGCGAAGCAAGTCCAGAAGCTCACTGGGATGGCTGCTGCGCTCAATCGCTTCATCAGCCGAGCTTTTGACAAGTGCCGACCCTTTTTTCAGCTTTTGAAGAAGAGTTCCAAATTCCAATGGACTACGGAGTTCGACTGAGCTCTCCAGGAATTCAAGACTTATCTAGCTTCACCACCCTTGCTGTCTACATCGAAACAAGGGGAGGTGCTCTATCTGTACTTGGCTGTCTCGGATCATGCAGTGAGCTCGGTGCTCCTCAAAGAAGAGGATAGACAACAAAAGCCCATATATTACACGAGCAAGATCCTCCTTGACGCCGAGACCAGGTACCTGCCACTAGAGAAACTTGCATTAGCACTCGTCAGTGCTTCTCACAAACTCTCCCACTACTTCCAGACGTACACCATAGTGGTTGTTACAGAATATCCACTTAAGTCCCTTTTCAGAAAGGTAGACTTCTCTGGGAGAATCTTAAAATGGGTCGTCGAGTTAGGGCAGTATGATATCCAGTATCAACCCAGAATGGCAATCAAGGCCTAAGTTTTGACAGATTTCATCGTTGAGTTTGTTTCTTCTAGTTCGGCACCGAGATAGCTCGACACCAAACTGGGGGGCAATGAGGAAGAGGTTACCGAGACAGAACAAGAACAATCTTTGAAGCAGTTCCTCGATTCAGCATGGAAGGTCTACGTCGACGGTGTTAGTTTTATGGTCTCAATACCAGGGGTCTATGATGTAATAAATTGATTAATTTCTTTATTTATCAATACAATCATATTTTCCTTTCATGAGATAAATGGTGTTTAATCATATACTTGCACATAACCAATACGAATGACATAATGGTCCATGAGATGAGCCGGAGTTCACAAGTATACTAGATGTAATACATGTGTATGGATGAAATCCACATACAGGAGACATGTATTGCAAATCTTATACTTAAATATCTTCACAACCAGTGATGAGATTGGACATCTCATTCGACAAGGTTGCAGCACTTTGATCACTATGAGATTGTGTGATTTGTCTCGATTATCAGAATGTAAGATTCTGGATCATGGTGCTGGTACATTGGATGTATTGAACGACCATGAGAATCACCTTATACACATTGTTTTTACTTTAAGGTCTGCTCTCATAATTCCCTAGCAATAGGCTCATAATCCTTAGACATTAATGAACTCAAGTTTCTATCTATGCATTTGCTTTGAGTCACCGATGAGTGAGGCTAATTGTAGGTCAACACCTCGGTGATTTGGGTACTTGGTAGTAGAGCTGTGAGAACATTCAATGGTCAAGATGGAATCTATCTTTAATATCCCCTTGTGCCAATTAATGGATTTATCATTGGTAAGTGCGCACCCATTCCAATTAAGAGTTAATTGGATCGGTACCAAATGATCACTATAATTAATTGGGGCTCAAGGATAATAAGATATGGATCTAATTTGCTGGACTGGTCCAATTGATCCATGGATAATGATAGAGGGGCCTACTTGTGGTAATTGGGAAGTTTAGGGTCTTCATTGTAATTTATTCCTAAGACTGGAGTGCAATTGCATTTATATAGTGGAGTTATTTGCAATTAACTGTGGGCCCGGATTGCACATTAGATGTAGGGTCACGTGTTTCAGTTGGAGCTAGCTTTCTAAGGAATCCCTAGTGGTCCCCACGCTAGCCCAAGATATTAGAAAGATACTAATTATAGTATAACTCTAAAAGGAAATAGAAAGTTACTATTTCTATTTGAAGTGAGACTTCTAATAGTGGTAATAGTAAGTTACTAATTATCAATGGAAGTGAGACTTCTATTTTAATTAGTAAAGTAGGAAGTTACTAATCATATTTGAAGTAAGACTTCTAATTGTGATTTGGTAAGCAACTAATTGTTATGGAAGTAAGACTTCTATTTCAATCAGTAAGAGGAGGTTGCTTAAGTGTTATAAAAGGAGAGAGAGGAGGCTTGGACGTCCCATGCATTGATTCCACCTAGGGATTCACGCCCATCATCATCTTCCTCTCTTGTGCAAGTTGTTGCACATCACTTCCCTCTTCTAGTTTCTCTTCTAGTTTCCTTTAGGTTTTTTCTCTTAGAGATTCCACCATCTTCTTGAGAAAAGAAATCTGATACGGGTCATTGCGTGGAAGATCAAAAGGTGTTGGAGATTCTGATTTGATTAGTGAAGGTGTTCATCATCAAATAAAGAATTCAAATTCTCCATTAGAGCACAATTAAGCTCCAAAGGTATAATCTACATCCTTGTATGTTGTGGATTTCGTGGTTGCATGTTTAGGTGCTGTTTTCTATCTTCTAGATAGTATATATTGTTGTACATGATTTATGAGTTTGAGGGATTACATCCTGGATTGGGTTTGTTGCCTTCTAGATAATTGATCCCTACATCAAGTGGGTCAAAAGGTTTTGAAACCTATCTGAAAGGTCCACCTATTTTCCAACAGACGGATCCTCAACCTCTAAAAGGGCTGGTGCTAGCATAGTCCTCCAATCTCCATGGGACCTTGTCATCGAGCAAGCCCTAACACTCGGCTTCAAGGTGTCCAATAACGAAGTTGAATATGAAGCACTAATCGCGGGGCTTGGTAGCGCTAAAATCTTGGGGGCACAACAACTGGTGGTCTTCAGTGATTCACAATTAGTGACGAGCCAGTTGAATGGGGACTACCAAGCTTGAGACGAAAGGCTGACCGCTTACCTAGCTCACACTAAGAAGCTCTGTTCTCAGTTCAAGAAAGTTGAAGTCAAACAGATCGGCGGAGACTCCAATTCTAATGCCGATGCTCTTGTTAACCTAACTTTTGCTGTTTAGGCTTGGAAAAAGAGAACCATCGAGGTAGAGACACTGAAAAAACCAAGTATAGAGTTACAGCCGCCTTGGCAAGTTTCGTGCGCTGATCTCGGTCTAAACTGGATGGACCCAATCATGACCTACCTCAAGAATGATCAACTTTCTGAAGATAAAAATCAGGCTCATAAAATCAGGCTGAACACAGCTCGGTTTTGGCTGTCTCCGGATGGCAAGCTCTGCAGGAAGTCCTACACCAGCTCTTACCTCTAGTACGTTCACCCAAGCAAAGTGGAAGACTTCCTCTATGAAATTAATGAAGGGATCCGTAGAAGCCACATCGGAGGTCGGTCACTGGCATGCTGAGCCATCAGCCAAGGTTACTGGTGGCCTTACATGCAGAAGGACACCCAGCTCTATGCCAAAAGTGCCAAAAGTTCTCGTATTCTCTTTACCAGCCCAGCACAGGACCTGAGCCCACTCTCTAGCCTCTTGCCTTTTGCTCAGTGGGGCTTGGACATCGTGGGACCGCTTGGCCGAACTCCAGGGAATAAGAAATGGCTAATAGTAGCTGTCAATTATTTCACCAAGTGGATAGAAGCCGAGGCATTATCTTCCATCACCGAGCAGGAAACGAAGAACTTCGTGTGGAAGAATATCGTCATAAGATTTTGAGTCCCCCGAGCTTTGGTCTCGGACAACTGGACCCGATTCGACTCCAATTTCTTCAGAAACTTCTGCCACCAAGCTTGGCATCATGAACTACTATTCCACTCCAGCCTATCCACAAAGCAACGGTTAGGGTGAAATTTCCAACAAAGTGGTACTCGATGGGATTAGAAAAGACTTGATTGAGCCAAAGGAAGATGGGCGGAAGAGCTCCCAAGTGTCCTCTTGGCGTATCGAACTACCCCAAGGCGATCCACTTCGGCAACACCTTTTCCCTTGGCTTATGGAATGGAGGCCGTGATCCCTCTAGAAATCGATCTTCCAACCCTGAGGTTGGAACTCTTTGATCGTGGCAAGATCGATGTGAATCTGGCCCGAGAACTTGACCTGGCTGAGGAACGAAGAGATGCAGCAACTATCCGACTGGCTTCTTTCCAGCAGCAGTTGGCCAGGGGATACAACCAAAGAGTCAAAGAGAGGAAGTTTTCAGTTGGAGAACTCGCCTTGAAGAAGACACTTCCTGCAGATAAGAATCCCAATGAAGGCAAACTGTCTCCGAACTGGCACGGGCCATTCAAGGTGACCTCAACTGCCAGGCGATCATCATACAGGCTTGAGGACATGGATGGTAAAGAGTTATCACGACCATGGAATGCGACGCACCTCAAGAAATATTATTTCTAAATTGTAATCTATTTACGGAATCAATAAAAGTATATTCTTGTGGAAGGATGTGTTGATATACGCCATGTTACAGAACTCGGCAGCTATCTCAGTTCGATTATGGAACCAACTACACGAAACGCCAAGTTACAGAACTCAGCAACTATCTACCCAACCGCTGCGGAGCATTAGGGAAATGAAGGAAAAGCCATAAATGGTTAAGGCGAGCCAAGTTAAGTGAACTCGGTGTCTACCTCGATGTCCAAAAATGCGTATGGTTGCAGAAACAAGTATTCTACCACCGAGAAAAAGACCTTGTATTCATTTTGAGTGAAAGAACTTGATCCAATTTGCTCTCATTCAGCTCTGTTGGTGAACTAAGCTACGAAACAGACAAATTTGGTATTTGGATACAAACTCCTTGAGTTGGAGAATTTGAGGTTGTATAAGATTCTGGTTATTGAACTGAATTGCTCGTTTCGGTTGTTGAACTGAGCTTAGCATTTGTTTCGGTTATTGAATCGAACTTAGCATTTGTTCCGGTTATTGAACCGAACTCAATGACTTGAAGTTTCTTGAGTTAAAAGAACTTAAGAGTAACGAGTTCTGGTTATTGAACCGAACTCAGTTACTAGGTTCCGGTTATTGAACTGAACTCAATTACTTAAGCAAATTTAGAAGAAAGCATGTAGAGAACTCGGTTAAAGAACTGAAGTCAAACACATGAGAAAGATGAGAGAGGAAAATGAAATTTTATTCACAAAAGGAGTACAAGGTTTATAGAAGGTCATTACAAAAAAAAAAAGAAAAAAGGAAAAAATACATAGAAGACTTTTATTCAGCGTCGGCCTCAGGATGTGCAGCTCCGGTTGAGGGGGCTTCGAGAGCAGTCAGAACAACTTCAGGAACCTCGGGGGAAGGAATGAAATTCGGTTTAGGCTTTGGCCTTGGGAACTTCACCGGATTTCTATAAGCTAAGTGGTCTTTGGAGACCCCAGCGGCCTTCAATCCTCCCAGCCAACCGAGCTCCCACACTTTATCGCTCACATTGAGTACATCCACCCCGTCTTGGAAGGCGGCTTCGGTCTCGGCCTGGACTGAGGCTTCAAGTTCGTCCTTTTTCTCTAGGGTGGCTTTGAGCTCAGCCTTATACCTTTCCAATGTGGCTTCAAGCTCGGCCATCTTCTTCCCTTTAGCCTCAGCCTCACCCATCAGTTCGTGGGTCTTGGCCTTCAACTTGCAGATCTCGGCCATCGCCGTATCGAGCTCAGCTACGAGGCCAGAGTTCTTGTCCACCTCCTCCCTCAGCTCCTGGTCGTTTGCCTCCAGGGCCGTTTCGAGCTCCTTTTCTCTACTTCTAGCCTCGGGACCCTGGAGACGTTCTGGAGAGACCTGTCCAGAACGACCTGGACCTTCTGCACGATCTAAAAAGGAAAGAGTGTCAGAAAGGAGCCGAGATCAAACACTTTGAAGATTTATGGAAAAATAAACTTACCGAGAAGGCCGACTACAGAGAGGATATCAGTAGTGCCATGTCGTCGCATCCCTGTGCCTCTGCATGTCAGGTGGCAGGGGGCACGCATTAGAGAGCGCGGGGATGACAAGCGGACTAATAGAGATGTGGTCCTCTACTGTCAATGGCCTACCGGGCCCGAGCTGGAGCTTCGGCTTCCATGGAGCCGGCCCGGTAGGCCGAGGTGCCGCAGTCGGGTCAGAACCCTACTCAGATGAGCCTTAGATCCTGGGCCTTTTCTCTGGACGACCCTCCTCCTGCGGAGTCTCGACAGGATGCTATTGAGTCTCCACGCTTGCGCATGGAACATGGGTGAGCGCAAAAGTCGGGGCCTCATTGACAACAGGTGCCAAGGAGGTCGAGGGGTTCGAAGGGGCTTGAGTTCGGCCTTCGAATAACTGGGCCCCCAAATCCTTCACCTTCATGGGAGGTCGGCTCTACGTCATCTCTTCTCTTTCTTCTTCTGAGCTGGGAGAAGTGTACGATTCGATGACTTGCTCAAGGTAGGCCGCCTCTGAGTCGGAAGGTGGAGCAGAGGCATCAGCACCCAAAGCTGCTCGGTACTCGATGTCGGTCAATGCTAGCACCGGCTCCCCCTTCTCTGAAGTCTGGCCGGTCCTCCTCTTAATGAATGAGTGATATCTCGGCTCGTACCCTAGGAGGTCCTAGGCAGCTCGCCTGTGATGACCTTGGTAGCTGCGTATAGATCTGAGCCAGATGTCGTTTCTTTTCTAGTCGGCTCGGTTGAACTCCTACTTCCTCTGGCGAATGTCTAAAAAGACAAAAGGAATATTTTAGCTCAGCAAAACAATAAAAAAAAAAGAGAATGAGAACTCCAATATGGTCGGTATTTACTTGGAGGAATCTCAAAGCGACGGGGGACCCGATATATCTTCGTTGCCTTGGGATCGGTCGCTCTAAACTCCCAGTTGCCAGAGACGAACAGACGATCGTCCTCGGCATGCCTGTTAGAGTCCTCCAGATCATGGACAGAGGGCTCCCGTCTCGGCTTTCCCCGGAGATAATAGCTGTTATCACTCCCTATGGACTTGCACAAGTCATAGACATCCTCGGTGTCATGGACACCGAGGTCAATGCCGAGAATCTTGTTGAGCTCGGCGACACCCATTATCATTTTGAAACTATTGGGCATAATTGACAAGGACAGAGGTTCCACTTTCGAAGACAGATCCTCGGAAGCGGGTGAAGGGGGAATCTAATCCGCCTTCGACTATTGTAACTAGAGGGAATGGCATCCAGCCGTTGCGGAAGGTACGGCCTTCAATGGCATCTTTTGGGTCATCTAACCTAACCAGAACGTCGTCTGGTATCCCATACATGGCCCTAAACTCAACTAAGGCCTCTGGAGTATCTAACCAGTGCCTGTAAATCCCCATCCCTGAGTCTAAAGAAACTAGGAGAACAAAGACTGAAAGAAAAGGGGGGAGAAACCCTAAGCGAAGCTAGGAGAAGGAGACCTAAAGAAGTCAGTAAACAAAAAGATAGGGCAATGAGAGACTTACGACGACGGAGTCAAACCCTAAAGAGGCCAGACTTAGATCGGGAAAGCTTGACGACGGTGGATTTTCTCTCTGCAAGACTCTTCAAATGGATGCCAAAGTAACAAATCGAAGAAGAAGAAACGCCTCTATATATAAAGAGAAAAGGGCGCCCTCTTCGAAAGACGCACGTGTGAGGTGTCACCTCGAGTACTCCACGCGTCTCTTCGAAGTGGTTCGATAGCCAATCAAGCAGTGACAAGTAGTGTCGTCGGTGCATCTTTTGCATCAGTCGAGGCGAACTATTAATTACCTCGGGCAGGAGAAGTGATAGCGACGTGCTGTCAATTATCTCGAGCAGAGGAAGCGACACTTAGATGTCAACAACTGACACCGAGATGAAATGCAAACTAAAATACTTGAAAGGGCCCTCCGGTCATAATACTTAGCTCCCGACCTCAAAGAGTTGAGGAACTCTAAAAGATCAGGAGCTAGGAGCAATTATGTGGAACATTTTCCTAATAGCGAGATTATGCTAGTCTCGGTAACAGTACTGGTTGGCTTATCTCGATCTCGGTTTGCAACTCGGCGATAATGACAAGATACATCCAGCTTGGTAACAGTGCCAATTAACACCGAGCTTGAGCTAGCTTTGGTAAAAGTACCAGCTAGACTTGCTTTGGTCTCGGTATAAGGCACCTCGGCAACACTGCCAGGATGCGCCCATACCTAGTCTCGGTATCATCTTCAGCCCGCTTGATCAACTGAGATAAGTACTGAGTCATAATTGTATTCCTATAAAATTACGGCTACATTACAGAACGTACTAACAGATTAGATGGGCGTCGGATATCAATAAGGGGTTGTCCTTATGTAACGATCACATCTGCAATAATACAAGAAGTCAAGGCATGATCTGATGGGACAATACCTTTATAAGACCCTGTCCTGAGTGTTATCGATTAGTGTTAATTAAGGTGTGTTTTAGTTCTAAGTGTGATTAGTGAATTTTGGTTAAGTTGGGAATAGAATAGATTTTGATATAGCTTTGGGAAATTTTGATTGCTTTGTGATTAGTGGGGCCCTTTGGGGGTTCCTTTTTATGACCTTGCATGTGCTTGGGGATTTATTGGAGATTCTTGCATTCATTGTTTTAATCCCGTTTTATTTGTATTGTTACTCCCTACAACTTTTATGTTGATCCCATGCCCGTTCGAGACCCCAAAACCCGACTTTCCTAGCATTGAGGGCAAAACAGTCTTTTTACACTAAATCTGTACCCAAAATTTGATATCCCCGAAAGATATACTTTTTGGAAACTAGATATTTCGACGATCACTTTTCTCTTCTTCGTTGAATTCATTAAAAGCCCCGAAAGCCATGATTTCAGCCCAATTAGATTATTAGTAGTGGAGCCCACTCCCCATTTGCTTATAAGGGAACTCTTCTTCTTCATTTTCCTTTTCTAGTTCAAACCTCAATCACGCAAACTAGGGTTTTCCCTTTTCTATCTTTTCTTGCTTTCCATCTTCTAATCCACTACCAAACCTTTGCTTTTGGGATAATGCTTGTCATCATCTTCTTCCATAGCTCTCCATTGATATCCTTTTTAGAGAAAACTCCTCATTCCAAGACTCTCTTTGAGCTCACCTTGTCCATTTGGAGAACCTACAAGTAAGCAATCCTCCCCATCTCTTAGATTTGTGTTTCTTTGACCTTGATGAAGCTCCATTTTCATTATTGAAACCTTTTCCTCTCCGTTCCATGTTTTGACTCTTTTAGGGTTTGTATTTAGGGATTTTTGTTCATAGCTTAGATTCTTTGCTTGGAGGAGTGTTAAGCTTGATTTGCTTGATTAGCTTAGACCCGAAGCAAGTGGATGATTTGATTTTTAGAAGCTTTCAATGGTTTTGGTATTTCCACTCATGCCTATTTATTGCATTGATTTGAAAAAATGTTCATGATAGAGCATTGATAATGCATTTATGTCATAGAAATGTATTGGTGCATGGATTTAATTTCCTCTTGTTTTATCCCAAATGTTCTCTTATGTGTAATGGTTTCCTTCCTTCTTTCTTTGTATTGGATGTGATGTTGATGGAGGAGAATGGAATGGATATTGTAAGAGATTTGATGTTGTTTTGAATGAAGTTTTGGACTCCTCATTGGATGTATAAAAGAGGCTAGAAAGAGGTTGTAGAAGAAAGAGATAGAGAGGAGCTGAACTCCATTGTATTGAGAAGAACCGTTCATATGATTTGACATTCGTTTGAGAAAGAAACCACGTCACGAAGATTTCATTTGAAGTTGTAAAAATCCAAAGGTGTATAAGAAGCTCGGAATGTCCCCAAACTCAAAGAGTACCAAGTGGTCATTAAATCGACATACGGGACCCCTGTTCACCTTAAACAAATCTGGAACCTCGGTACTTGCCTTGAGATTTTGAAAGTTCATTTTTATTTCATTATTTCCCGAACTTCTTATGTATTCTCAAAAATGTTGAAATTGCAATTGTAGCATTTTGCTAGCCCCGATAAGCACGCCCGAATTAATATGACAGTTGTGCCTTTGAGCACCTCGTCCCGTTTATTTATGTACTTGCACTTGATGTATTTTATACATGTTTTAATCTTGTCATTTGACCTATGAGTTGGTACCACTAAGCTTGGATAACCTTGTTGGTCTGATCCACCGAGTTGGAGATCCCCCTCTTGTCCCGTCAGTTGCTGGTCTTGTCCTGATACCCCGGATTGCTACCGTGGTTCCCGATGCCCGGCTTGCTACCGTGGTCATGTATAGTATATGTATATGTATTTACAAGATCCAATCTTTCTCCTCACCTCGAGTGACTGAGATCAGTGCCTAGTTATTGCTCTGTCACTTTAGTGATAGTGGACTTAGCTTCGTGTGGTTGCCATCTTGGTTGTTTCCCGATTTCCTTGGATACCCATACATGTTTTACACTATGCTTACTTTTTCATTAAATGATTTGATTCTTTTATGAAGATATTGTTCGAACAGGTTTAAATGCTTTTAAAGGTAAATGTATTTATTTTTGAATTATTATGTCCTTTCACCCATTTGCCAAACTGTCATGTTTGACCCACTCTTTGGTACTCAGGTCCGGATATTGCCTACCCTGAGGCGGAGCTTGAGGATGCGGTTGGTGAACCGCAACGCCTAGTGAAGTGGCATGATGATGATGTCGTTCAAACATTTGACTGCTTGAGAGATGAAACATTTTGAAAACGTTTAACCATTCTTTTGGGGATTGATATTTTGTTTATATTGGCATCTGTTGGCCTCTACTTTTGGGAATGTAATTAAATGATCTTGTGTACAACTTTAACTTACTTTTGGAAAACATGTTAATGATCATTATTCATTCTGATATAGTATTATACTTGTTTTATTGTCTTTATGACTAGAGATAGTTTGAATGTTTGATTTGCTACACGCTTCCGCACTTAATAGAAATGTTCATATATGGTTGTGATATCCTCACCGTGGACACCTGTGGGAAATTAAATAAATGTGGCCACTTTACACTCATCACCTAACATCTCATACACTAATATCATCAATTAGTCCCAATCTCGGATTAGGTCCTCGGTGACCCAGTCCGGGGTCGCGACAGACTGGTATCAGAGCGAGACGTGTTTCAAGCAATTAAAAGAAACTAGAAATCCTAAGGACGTGGCGAGGATTCGTTAGACTCTTCGTTAGCCAGTATCGTGTGAGCAATGTGACCCTTTAATTAATTATTATGTGCTAACAACTTGTTTTGAATCATCATGCCACCTCGTAAGAGACCGATAAACGGAAGCTCCTCTGCAAGTAATAGTGATCACACAGGGCCAGTTGAGGAGGATATAGTTGGTAACAACATGCCAAATCAATTCCAACAGATGATGCAGGTAATGCTTGATCAACAACGTCAGGCCAATGAGAACCAAGCTAGATTGCAAGAACAGATGCTAAAGAAAGATGAGGATCATGCTAGGGAATTGGCAGAGATGCAAAGGCAATTGTTAGAGGTGTTACAGAGAAGGCCCGAACCAGTTCAACCCCAACCCGTTATTGTCATCAATCAGAGGCAACATGACCTGAACGCTTTGTTTGAACGGTTTTGGAAGAGAGCTCCATAGGAATTCCTAGGCATAGATGATCCATTAGCTGCAGATGATTGGCTAGAGCATATCGAGAACATCTTTTAGATCTTCCAATGCACCGGAGGGGACAGAGTGAAACTTGCATCATCTCTCTTTATTGGCGCAACAAACATTTGGTGGAAGACAGTTAGAGATGAATACCGGACTATGGCAGATGCAGTGGCTTGGGCAAATCTCAAAAGGTAGTTTCATGATAAATATGTACCCACCCACATCAAGAGATAGAAGGCAGTGGAATTCCAGCAGCTTGTGCAAAGGAACATGACATTCCTCTAATACCTCACTAAGTTCGAGAGATTGTCTACATATGCTCCGGAATTGGTGGATACGGTGGAGAAAAAATTGCAAAGTTCCTAGAGGGACTTAACCCTTTCATTGAGAGAGATGCTAGCGGAGTAGTACCACCTGTCACTTTCAAAGAAGCTGTCAAGAGGGCTTATGATTTGAGAACTTTCACAACAAGATCCTTAGAGTTCAAGGGAAAGGACAAGCTCCTCAGCAGAATTACCAACAGAAGAATCAACAGAACAAGAGACAGGACATAACAGAATGCCCAGAATCCATTGGTTTGTACCCACTATGGGAAGAACCATGAGAGTGCACAGTGTCGTACACTCACAGAGGCATGTTTCATATGTGGTTCCATGAACCATCAGATGAGAGGCTGTCCAAGGCATAATAGATAGAACCACTAGTAGCAAGGGGCACAATGTCCAGCACCACCACCGAATGCAATAGTTTTCCAGAATCAGGCAAGGCCACTCCAGCAACAAGCACCACAGCAGCAATATAGACCACGACAGCAACAACAACAGGTTCGTCAGCAGGAACAGAACCAAAATCAGCGTGCACCGCAACAGAATAGAAATGTCCAACAAGGCAGGCCACAATAGGCTCAGAATAGGCCACAACATCGAGGGTAAATTTATACGGTTAATAGAGCTGATGCAGAGGCAGCAGGTGATGTCGTGGAAGGTACACTCCTTGTTTGTGGGATTAAAGCTAAGATTTTGTTTGACCCTGGCTCTACACACTTATTTTTATCTCATGCATTTTCTAAGTTGATTAATGTGCATGATAGAGAACTTGAGTTCATTTTGACTGTGGCAACCCCAGTAGGTAAATAAGTTATTTTAAGAACCTTTTACCCTAGTTGCGCAGTCCAGATAGGAGAAGTGGTTTTAACTGCAGATTTCATTTTATTGGAGATGTATGATTATGATGTCATCCTAGGGATGGATTGGCTGGCAGGGTACCATGCCACAATGGATTGTTTCCATAAGACTCTAACTTTTAAGTTAGATGAGACTCCAGCAGGGGTGCTGTTTCAGGGAGAGAGGAAAAATCCTAGTACAGGGTTTGTCTCAGCATTGAAAGCTGACAAACTATTGAAAAGTGGATGTGAAGTGTATTTGGTGTTTATCACGGAGGATAAACGGTCCCAAGGGGTGGAGGAGATCCCAATTGTTTGGGAGTTCTCGGATGTTTTTCCGGAGGATATTCCAGGTTTACCACCCATCGGAGAGATTGACTTCACTATCGAGTTGTTACCAGGGACCGCTCTGATATCTATTGCACCATATAGAATGGCTCCGGCAGAGTTGGGAGAATTGAAGACTCAGTTGTAAGAATTATTAGACAAAGGTTTGTGAGACCGAGTATTTCACCATGGGGAGCTCCAGTCTTATTTGTCAAGAAGAAAGATGGTTCCATGAGAATGTGCATTTATTACCGAAGATTGAATTAAGTGACCATCAAGAACAAATACCCATTGCCAAGGATAGATGAATTGTTGGATCAACTACAAGGTGCTTCATACTTTTCAAAGATTGATTTGAGATCCGATTACCATCAGCTTAGAGTCAGAGAATCATATGTGTTGAAAAAAGCTTTCCGAACAAGATATGGCCACTATGAGTTTCTAGTGATGCCATTTGGGTTGACCTTGATGAACAAGATATTTGTAGAGTATCTAGATCAGTTTGTGGTAGTATTCATTGATGATATTTTGGTGTACTCCAAGACCAAAGAAGAGCATGAAGAGCACTTGAGGATAGCACTGCAACTTCTAAGAGAGAATCAGCTATATGAGAAGCTCAATAAGTGTGAATTTTGGTTGGAACAAGTAGCATTTTTGGGACACATCATCTCCAAGGAAGGATAATCAGCAGATCTGTCTAAGATTGAAGCAGTTATGAGTTGGGAAAGACTGAAGAATATGACAGAAATCAGAAGTTTTCTAGGATTGGCAGGATATTACTGGAGGTTTGTGCAGGGATTTTTGTCAATTGCGTCACCATTGACGAAGTAGACAAGGAAGAATGTACCATATGTGTTGACAGATCAGTGCGAAGATAGTTTCCAAGAGTTGAAAAAGAGATTGACTATAGCACCAGTCCTTACTTTACCATCCGGAAGCGGCAGTTTCACCATTTTTACCGATGCTTCGAATGTTGGACTTGGTTGCGTGTTGATACAAGAAGGAAAAGTTGTTGCATATGGATCCTGGCAGTTGAAAGATCACGAGAAGAACTATGCCACCCATGATCTTGAGTTCACAGCGGTTATTTTTGCGTTGAAAATGTGGAGACATTACCTCTATGGAGAGAAGTTCAAAGTCCACTCCGATCATTGCAGCTTACAGTACTTGTTTTCTCAGAAGGAATTGAACATGAGGCAGAGAAGATGGATGGAGTATATCAATGACTACGATTTTCCAATCAAGTACCACCTGTGGAAAGCTAATGTAGTTGCCGATGCCTTTGTTGACACAAAAAATGTCGCTTTGCCTCTCCAACATCAAGAACCGCATGAAGCTGCATCCTACTACAAACAGGCAATGCCGCTTTAAGCATAAGATCTTATCAGAATTGCATGAAAACTGATAGATCCTTCAAGACAGCCAAAAGAGGAGATCACATGAAGTTTCGGGCCATTCCGACATCATTTGGCCTAACTTCACTCCTCCGGCAACCAAACAACGCTCCTGGCGGCGGCGGCGGCGAAGAGATTAAAACTCTGATCTGAGCCTATGGATTGTCTCAAAATACCTCCAAAAGGCTCCACGTCAAATTTCAGGTCATTCCGACAACGTTTGATCCGACTTCGACGCTTCGAAAGAAAATCAAGCCTCTCGGCGGCGAAAACCACCGGGACCAATACTCATCAAACGGAGCACATGGGCGACTTCGACATGCTTCAAAAGGGTTGCATGTCAAATTTCAGGTCATTCCGATAACGTTTGGCCTGTCTTTGATGCTCCGAAAGAAAATTAAGGCTACCAGCGGCGGAGCACCCCGGGACCATGAAATCCAAATCAGAGCCAATGGATCATCTCAAAATGACTCCAATAGGCTCCCTGTCAAATTTCAGGCCAATCAGACATTGGTTGACCGCACATCAAAGCACGACATCTCCCTCGCGGTGAAATCAAGCCTAGCAGTGACGGGACCCCCAAACGGCTTCAAAACTCAAACAAATGCCCATGGTTGGTCCTATCTACTGCTCAGGAAGCTCCATGTCAAATTTCAGGTCATTCCGGCATCGTTTGACCTAGTTTCAACTCTTGACAAAAATCAGCAACTCTGCGCGCGCGGCATAGTCTTCGGCTTCACCAAAGAATAGGAAACTTTGCGCCTGATTTTGCACAACTTCTCGTTGGGTTTTCTCCAGGAGAACCAAGTCAAAAAATGAGGGAAAATGTCAAGAAAATACAGGAGAAAAAAGAATAAAACAAGCTCGAAAAACGGCCGACAAAACGATGACCAAAGGGGAAAATCCCCCCATGGTCGCCGGATTTCCACCGCAGGTGTTAGACCCCGACCCAGACCTATTCGATTAGTGTGTGTTTATTCCTAAGTGGGTTTAGTTGTCGTTGGGTTAAAAGTAATTAGTTTTTAGTCTTGGACATAGCTTTGGGAATTTTGACAACGTTTAGTATTAGTCAGACAAACTCAGGAAGGTCTGAGTGCACATGTAAGCTTGGGAGGATCGTATCGGTTTCCGTGTAATTGTGATTTTGATTTCATTTGAATGATTTTACTATGTGTTACAACTTTCGTCTTAAGCCCATTCATGTTTGAAGCCCAAAAACCCAAGTTCTGGCCCAAAAAGGGTAAAGTTGTCTTTTACACAAATCTGGACACAAATTTTGAGATCTCAAAACCATGTCAAAATTATACTTTTTGGAAACTAGATATTTCGAGGATCGTTTTATCCTTCTTCGTCGAGTTCATTCGAGGCCCGCATGATCACGTTTCTGTCAATACTAAGATTTGATTCATTGTGCCCCGTTGGCATTTCTTAACCTCATCTTCATCTCTTTTCATTCACTTTCCCAAGATCCTGTAACTTTCTTAACCTAGGGCTAAAAACCCCTTTTTCCCTTCCCCTTCATTCCTCTTGCATGCTCTAGCTAGAGATCTCCAAATAGAATTCCAAGACCAACATCTTCTTCCTCTCCGTGCAAGCTTTCTATTAATACAAATTTCTTGGGGTTTCTTGTGGGACAAGCTCTTTATTTTCTTCATCTCTTCTTGTTTGGCCATTTCTAGGTAAGAGCTTCAACCCATACTCTTCATGAAGCCTTTTTGGTTCTTAAAGATCTTGTTTTTCATATTGCAAACCCTTTTTGTGAAAATGGGTTCTTTGTTTTCATTTTTGTTGAGTTTTGAATGGATTTCCTTGGGATTCTTGTAGTGTTGGCTTAGATTTTGAGTAAGAGTGTTTGAAGAGGATTGTTTAGCATTTGGGCAAAGGAAATAATCTCTATAGGCTCAATGTTGCATGTGTTTTTTTGATTTCCTTGTTGTTCTAGAAATTGTGCATATAAACTTGTTTATAGACTTCATGATCCTGTTTTCATTGGATTGAATGTTTGAAATTGTGAAAAAAATGAACCCTTGGTGAGCATGAAGGCTCAAGGGATTGTATGTGGCTTAAGGATGAGAAGAAGGAGAGAAATGTATTGGAAGTTGTACAAGAGAAAGGGTTTTTCTGCACTCAGCGAGCTCAGGCAGAAGCTTGTTCGCTTGAGCGACCTTTGGGTCCGCTCGAGCGACCAAGCCACTGCTTGGTCTAGGCGCAGACAGAGAGCTGTCCGCTCGAGCGACCTTATTGTCCGCTCGAACGAACTGCCCACTATCTAGTCTGGAGCAAGACAGAGAGTTGTCCGCCCGAGCGACCTTATGGTACGCTCGAGCGAACTGTCTCGCTCGAGCGAAGTGTCAATTCCGTTCGAGCGAACCTGCCAGATTCAGGAAAAAGTATTGTTTCCATTTATGTATTTTCTTGAAGGTTGAAAAACTAGACTATGTTAAGGGTTTTGACTTGACATTGTGTAAATGCAACTTTGAAAGGCAACTCAACTTCGGGGACACCAATTCTTGTACATTCACACATTTGGAGTCCCAATTACACAAGAGTCAATTAATAGCCTTAACACATGCTTGACAGACGTTGAATTTGAATTTTTGTATTGGTACGATAAGTACCATTGTGTACTCGTTTTGGGATTTTAAGTATAAGCTCGTTTTGAAGATTTGTTTCAAGAAAAAGGGGATCACTTCCTAAGCGTGTTATGCATATTAATTATGCCTTTTGCTAGTTGTGTTTGTTGTGTTTTGATAAGTGATTTTCCCCCTTTTTATCTCGACACGTTTAGACCGTGTTTCGCGTGTTTTGTGCATTCATGAATTTAAGTGAACACCACTGAGCTTGGACTGCCCTTTCAGTTTGATCCATTGTCTGGGGGTCCTTAAACATGTGGACTGTCTGCAGACTAGTCGTGTATGTATTACACATCGTACGTGTCCGGTTCCGCGGCCGGAATCCCCGTATATGTGGGAATTGTGTCGTGATTATATTATGTGTATCGTGCTTGTCGTGCTTGCTTGCTCTTTTCATTATATATGATAAAGGATGGGCTCTTTGTGGATTGTAACTATTCATGATATTATAAGTATTCATGTTAGCTTTGCTCGTATTTTGAAATGTACTTTAGTCATGTAACTGTTTACAATTAAGCAAAATGCCTTTATATGTTTTCTGAAACACTTACTACTTGTATGCTCATGCATAAATTGATTACCTGCCAAACCATTGTGTTTGACCCTTGTATGTTGGTGCCCAGGTGCAGGAGACGTTGCGTTTGAGGAGGAGGAGGCTCTTGAGCCACCCCTAGAGAGAGAGTGGCAGCCTGACGATGTCAACTAGATGTCGGGCGGGTTCTTGAGTTTCGTTACATTTTGTCATGGGGTTCTTTTTATTATTTTGAGAATTGTATTGGCCTTTGTTGGCCTCTTATGGAATGTAACAAAAACTTAACTTACTTTGTGTAGTCTCGTAACTTGAATTGTGTTGGGAATGCCATGTTAACTCCTTTCTTTTGATACTATGTCTTGTTATTATTTTGGCGTAGCACTTAAAGATTTATTGGTGCTTATCTTGATGTGATTTGCTACACGCTTCCGCAATCTTGTACATGTGAGTCAGATTCCGCGTGTCTAAGGAATCCTCACCGCGGGAACCTGTGGGAAAACAATGCAATGTAACAACACGTCGTGGGCTCGGGATCTGTTACGGGGTCGCGACAGGACTAGTATCAGAGTGGGACTTGTTTCAGGCACTTAAAAGAAACTAGAAAGGTCTTAGGAACGTGGCGAGGATTCGCGATTTCGATAGATTCGTTGGTATAGGACCTTAGAAACCCTTATACCATGATTATTGTGTACTAACTCCTTGTTTTACAACACTATGCCTCCAAGAAAAGCTCCAAACCATCATGCTTCAGGCAGTAATCAGAATGAGTTAGACACATCTGATACACCAACAGCTACACAGTTTCAAGAACTAATGCAAGCAATGATAGCACAACAAAGGCAGGCTAATGAAAACCAAGCAAGATTTCAAGAACAGTTAGCAAAGAAAGATGACGAAATGGCACAAGTCCAGAGACAACTCTTGGAAGTTCTTCAGAACAGGAACGTAGCACCACCTCCTTTGGGTCCACAGATTGTTATCCATAATAGGGATCATGACCCTAATGCGCTATTTGAAAGGTTCAGGAAGAGAACACCGAAGGAATTTTCGAGGAATGAGGACCCGTTAGTGACAGATGATTGGTTAGTTAATATCGAGAAGATCTTCGATGTCTTTACGTGCACGGGTATACAGAAAGTCAACCTCACAGCTTCACTATTCTATGGGCTTGCAGATAGGTGGTGGCAAACAGTTAAGGATCCATACGCGGTAATGGCTGACGAAGAGGTGTGGGCAGCATTCAAGACACAGTTTCAGGATAAGTACATTCCCTCGCATGTTAGGAGGCAGAAGGCTATTGAATTTCAGCAGCTCAAGCAAGGCAGCATGACGGTCCTAGACTATGTCACCAAATTTGAAAGATTGGCTAGATATGCTACCGAGTTGATTGACACGGAGCAGAAGAAGATTACAAAGTTTTTGGAAGGGTTGAACCCGATTATTATGAGAGATGTCATAGGAGTAGTTCCACCAGCTACATATGATGAGGCGGTCAAACGGGCATATACATTTGAGGATATTAACAATTTGATCGTTCAAGACAAGAAGCAGCACTATCGGCAGCAGAATCAGAGGCAACTGCAGAACAAGAAACCAAGGCAAGAACAAGGTCATGTGAGGCAGGGTTGTGGACATTGTGACAAGAATCATGAAACTCATGAATGTCGTAAGGCCATGGGTGCCTGTTTCAAATGTGGGGCTATGAATCATGCAATCAAGGATTTCCCACTACTTCAGAATCAAGGGAACAGAAACCAATAGTAGAGACAAGCAACTCCTCAGAATCAAGCACCAGTTCAGAATCAGATTAGATCACTTCAGTAGCAGCAGCAGGCTAGGCCACCGGCGCAGAATCAGAATGCTCGTCCGCCACAATAGAACAGACATGGCCAAGGAAGGCAGAACCAAGCACCGAATAGAGTACAGATGCATGGACGTTTATATTATCTCAACCGTACGGATGCTGAAGCTGCAGGAGACGTGGTAGAAGGTAAACTTCTTGTTTGTGGGGTAGAAGCCCAGATTTTATTTGATCCTGGATCCACACATTCTTTTTCATCTCCTAGTTTTGCTAAGATGATTGATGCACCATGTAGTGAATTGGATTACATTCTAGTAGTGACCACTCCAGTAGGGAAACAAGTTGTGTGTAGAACTTATTAGCCTAGCCGTACAGTTTTGTTAGGAGATGTTAATTTACCGGCCAACCTCATTGTTTTTGGACATGCATGATTTTGATGTCATATTAGGCATGGATTGGTTAGAAGCATATCGTGCCACCATGGATTGTTTTAGTAAAACCATAACATTCAGATTCCAAGGATTTATTTCAGTTTTGAAGGCAAGCAGATTAGTTCAGAGTGGATGTCAGGCATTTATTGCATTTATCACGGAGGATAAACAGTCCCAAGGGGTGGAGGATATCCCCATTGTGTGTGAATTTCCGGATGTTTTTCCAGAAGAAATCCCGAGATTACCACCAATTAGAGAAGTTGAGTTCACAATTGAGCTCCTACCAGGGATGGCTCCAATCTCGATTGCACCATACAGAATGGCTCCAGCAGAAATGGGTGAGCTAAAACTCCAATTGCAGGATTTGTTAAGCAAAGGCTTTATTAGGCCAAGTGTTTCACCTTGGGGTGCACCGGTGTTGTTTGTGAAAAAGAAGGATGGAAGTTTGAGAATGTGCATCGACTATAGGAAGTTGAACCATGTGACCGTGAAGAACAAGTATCCATTGCCGAGGATAGACAAATTATTTGACCAATTGCAAGGAGCAGCCTATTTTTCCAAGATAGACTTGAGATCAGGGTACCATCAGTTGAGAGTTAGAGACTCAAATGTTCAGAGAACAGCCTTTAGGACAAGATATGGGCACTATGAGTTCTTAGTGATGCCCTTTGGTTTGACAAATGCACCCGTAGTCTTTATGGCTCTGATGAACAAAGTCTTTGCACCCTATTTGGATCACTCTACGGTAGTATTCATTGATGATGTCCTTGTGTATTCCAAGAATAAGAAGGAGCATGAAGAACATTTGAGGATAGCGTTGCAGCTTTTGAGGGACAACCGGCTTTATGCAAAACTCAGTAAGTGCGAATTCTGGTTAGAACAAGTTGCTTTTCTAGGCCACATAATCTCCATAGAAGGTTTAGCAGTTGATCCAGCTAAGATAGAGGCAGTTGTTAATTGGGTGAGGCCAAGCAGTGTGACAGAAATCAGAAGCTTTTTGGGATTAGCAGGATATTACAGGAGATTTGTCCAAGGTTTTTCGTCTATTGCAGCACCGTTGACAAAATTGACCAGGAAGAATGTCCCATTTGTTTGGACAGAGCAGTGTGAAACAAGTTTCAAGAGTTGAAAGGAAGGTTAACCACAACCCCAATCCTTACGTTAACCTCAAGCAACGACGGGTTTATTGTTTATACAAATGCTTCGAATGTGGGACTAGGTTGTGTATTGATGCAAGATGGCAAGGTGATTGCTTATGGCTCGAGACAGTTGAAGGACCATGAGAAGTACTATGCAACTCACGACTTGGAATTGGCGGCAGTTGTTTTTGCATTGAAGAAGTGGAGACACTATCTCTATGGAGAGAAGTTTGAAGTCCATTTAGATCACCGAAGCTTACAATACTTGTTCTCGCAGAAGGATTTAAATATGAGACAGAGACGGTGGACGGAGTATATCAAGGATTATGACTTTCCAATCAAATATCATCCATACAAAGTGAATGTTGTAGCTGATGCATTGAGCAGGAAATCAGTGGTCATGGCCAGTTTGAGAGGAATTAGTGTCTTACAGCAGTTTGAAGAGTTGGGTGTAGAGGTGTAAACCCTGAAATTGGGTGCGATGTTAGCAAATATGACAGTATCAGAACCTACCTTCATCCAGAAGATCAAGGAAAGTCAGTTGCAAGACCCAGACTTGGCTAAGATAGTAGAGGTTATTACAGAACGCCCAGATTTCAAGATGGTGAGTGGGATATTATACTTTATTGACCGGTTGTGTGTGCCAAATGTAGATGACTTGAAAGGTGAAATAATGAATGAAGCTCACAGCGCGAGATATTCTATGCGTCCGGGTAGCACGAAGATGTACCACAATTTGAAGAATAGATTTTGGTGGAACAACATGAAGAGAGAGATAACAGCTTTTGTGTCTCGTTGTCTAACTTGTTAGTTGATTAAGGCAGAGCATCAGAAGCCCCCAGGTTTGTTACAACCGTTGGAGATTCCGGAGTGGAAATGGGAACACATCACCATGGATTTCGTTTCAGGTTTGCTGAATACCAAGAAGGGAAATAATGCGATTTGGATTATCGTAGATCGTCTGACAAAGTCTGCTCATTTCATTCCGATGAAGACAGGGAATATGATGCATATGGCACCACTTGCGAAGTTATTTGTTGATGAGAATGTTAGTAAACATGGTTAACCCGTCTCCATTACTTCAGACAGAGACAGCAGGTTTGTTTCAAAGTTTTGGAAAACACTTCATGAGTCTATGGGTACCAAACTCCAGTTCAGTACAGCTTATCCTCCTCAGACAGATGGTCAGTCAGAAAGGACGATACAGACTCTCGAAGACATGTTGCGTGCTTGTGTATTGGATTTCAAGGTTCAGTGGGATGAGTGCTTACCGCTTTGTGAATTTGCTTATAACAATAGTTACCACTCTAGTATCAGTATGACACCTTTCGAGGCACTTTATGGTAGAAGATGCAGAACTCCGGTTTGCTAGGAAGAAGTCGGTGAGCGTAGTTTTTATGGATCGACGATAGTTGGAGAGACAAGTGACAAGGTCAAGCTGATTCAGGAACAGTTGAAGATCGCCCGAGTAGGCAGAAGAGTTATGCAGATACTCGCTGGAGAGAATTGCAGTTTCAGGTGGGTGACAAAGTGTTCCTGAAGATCTCACCAGTTAGAGGGACTCTGAGATTCGGTCAGAAGGGAAAATTGTCTAAAAGGTTTATTGGTCCGTATGAAATTTTGAGCAAGATTGGAGATGTCACTTATAGACTTGCGTTACCGCCGGAATTTTCCGGGGTGCACAATGTATTTCATGTTTCTATGCTCAAGAAATATGTCTCTAGTCCTACACACATTCTACAGCATGAACATTTGGAGATTCGGGAGGATGCCTCGTATATGGAAAGGCCGATCAGGATCATCGATACAAAAGAGCAAGAATTGAGAAATCAGACTATTCTTTGGGTCAAAAGAAGCCACCTGGGAATTGAGAGAGCAAGTGCAGAGGAAGTATCCACAACTTTTATCAGAGGTAATTAGACGTCGGGCGGGTTCTTGAGTTTCGTTACATTTTGTCATGTGGTTCCTTTTATTATTTTGAGAATTGTATTGGCCTTTGTTGGCCTCTTATGGGATGTAACAAAAACTTAACTTACTTTGTGTAGTCTTGTAACTTGAATTGTGTTGGGAATGCCATGTTAACTCCTTTCTTTTGATACTATGTCTTGTTATTATTTTGGCGTAGCACTTAAAGATTTATTGGTGCTTATCTTGATATGATTTGCTACACGCTTCCGCAATCTTGTACATGTGAGTCAGATTCCGCGTGTCTAGGGAATCCTCACCGCGGGAACCTGTGGGAAAACAACGCAATGTAACAACACGTCGCGGGCTCGGGATCCGTTCCGGGGTCGCGTCAGCAGGGCCCCGTTTTCTGATTCTTTCCGCATTCCGGGAGTTCCATCCCCTATGATTTCCTTAAAATCTGATTTTTGATGCTCGGAAACGACTGATCTTCGTCAACATCACAAATCCGCCGTCAAGAGCATAAAATCGTCACCGATCGCTCCAAGATCGCCAACCCGCCGACCAAGAAAGTGCACTTTCTGTCCGATCGATTGAGAAATTGACAAGACAAATGTCACTAGCCCACTGGTATCAACTAATGTCTAAAGTTGCGTGATCATCCGACATCGATCGACATGATGATCCATCGTCGATCATCACAAGAAGAATTCCAAAAGACGCGGCACGGCCCGCGACTCTTCAACTCCTCGGCGACCACTTAATGATGTTAATTGACCCAACTAAATGTGGTCATTAACTAATTATTTTGGACGGCCCAATCAGAAGCAAGGAAATGGGAGTTACAAGTCCAAATCATCATGACATTAAAGTTATGAAACTCCTCTCATCATGGAGATTAAAGGCGATTAAATGCCAATTATCTCCACCGGCCAATCAGAAGCTAAGAAAAAGGAGTTACAAAATAAAGGATTTAAAGCTTGTAACTCCTCCCATTATGTGGTTTTAATACATTAAAGCCCATAAAGTCACCTAAAGGCTACCAAATGCCTATAAAAGGAGGAGACCCCAAGAAGCCAGGACACACGGAGAATCCCGGAATTCCGAACTCAAGATCCAGAAGCCCTGCTACTCTGAAGAAACTCTGCTGCAACAAACACCCAAAGGTGATCAAAGCCTCCTTGGGGGGGCGCGGGGGGGGGGGGGGGGGGGGGGGGGAGGGCACCCCCTTCCTCTAAGAAAAAAGCCTTCTATTCGCCTATTCAACATGGCCAAAACATGGCTCTTCAGCCCGTCTATTCGTTTTTCATTGGGTATAGGACCTTCCCTTGGTCCTTCTCCTCTAAAAAACTGAAGTCCAAGCCAAGCCAAAGAATCAAAGCATCAAGCGTTCTCATCTGAAGGACAATGGCAAAGTCCATACATGACTTGCAACCGTCGATCTGAACTGGTCCCCACAATCTCCTGAGAAGTAAGATTTCCTTTCTTACTTTTCTGTTGTACTTTATATTTTCTTTAAGCGACAAAAAAAATCACAATTCTTGTCTTTCATTTTGATAAGATTTGTAAATCGCCTTTCAAAGTATAAAATCGCCTTTTACGGCAAACAAAATCGCCTTTCACGGCAAACAAAATCGCCTCTCATGACATTAAAAAAACCATCTCTTTTTTTAAATATTTGTGCAATGGAAAGTTAGAAAAAGGTTAATTTCCTTTCTATTTGTGAAGGTGGATCTCTGGATCACCACTTCTAAACTCCAAGTAGAATAGAAAATCTGGCATACCCGTACAAAAATATAGATGCCCTTTTTTTCTCCCCCTTTCTTCCCTCCATTCGATTCCTCTCGGGGACCCCGGGGGACAGATGGTAGAGGAAAGAAGAAAAAATCGGGTCCATCAAGCTGGCATACCCGTGTGACCAGTTCATTAGAGAACACGATGCTTAAATTCTTAGGCTCCTTTCTAGTTGGTGGCCTATGTTGGATCTTGCATCAAAAAAAAAAAAAAAGAGATGGGATTTTTGGAAAATTTCTACCTTTGAACTTATTTCCATTCTTTCTCATTTCCAAAAAATTTCAAAAAAAAAATTTTGATTTCTTTTTTTTGCATTCAATTTTGAGAAACTTTGATCCTCTCCTCTTCGAACTTGATAGCTCATAGAAATGTTCGCAGCTATTGTTCTTATCGGGGAATGGGCCATCTTTTCTCTTTGATGAGTCCGATAGGGATTTCAGAAAAAAAAAACTCTTCAAAAAAAAAAACTCCTTAAAAAAAATCTTCTTTTTTGGAATCAAATTTGAGAAAGTTTGGTCCCCTTCTTTTCGGATTTAGTGCTCGCAGAAATGTTTGAGCCCTTATTCGGATTGGAACACCGTTCGTTCTCTTTGATGAATCCATAAGAAAAAAATCAAAAAACTTTTCAAAACCCACTAAGGTTACACCAATTGCGTTCTTTGACCAAAGTAGATCTAAGAAATGCCTTGTCCAGAGTGTGGAGATAGTTAGACTATTCGAGGCAAGGGTCCTCCAAACGGGTTCATTAAGTAATCCTACCCTTACCTGGGGGCTGATCTATCTACTAAGGTTTCAAAAGACCGAATTGAAAACCTTTGTGGTCCTTTAAAAAAAAAGAAATTTTTTTTCAAAAAAATAAAACTTTAAAAAAAATCGTCATCTTTGGGTTCACATCTGAGAAATCTTGGTCTCCTCCTTTTCGGGTTTAGCGCTCGCAGAAATGTTTGAGCCCTTATTCGGATTGGAACGCCATTTGCTCTCTTTTATGAACCCGATTTTGACCTTTCAAAAAATCCCATCTTGTGTCCATTCCAAGGATGTGATTTGCAACATTTGTGCCTAGTGGTGCTAGTACGTCCTTCCGGGTCTACTGTATTAGCGGCGGACACATTGTATCTCCAACTTATATCATCTTACCTCGAGTGAGCCTCGCTTCTCAGTAATTTGAATTAAGGTCCACAATTGCTTCTAGCAGTCACGGGAATGCTGGCTCTGAGCCTCCTGTACTTGCATTCAGAACAATTGTATCCTCTATGGCTATTTGCCTTCTTCACCTCGCTTGGACTAGGCCTTGTTCCCCTGAGCGATTTGAAAAGACAAAACCATAGCTCTTTCCCATTTATGATCACTATATTCTTATGATTACTAATGGATGTGGTCTTGTTTTAGAAGTTTTCCAAAACTAACAATGGCAACTTCGTTAACCATCACTTTTGATGAGAACAAGTACCAGCTCATGCTCCAGGAGAAGCAGAATAAGAGCATTCATAAGCACCATGCCAGCTGCCGAAGCGTCACCTCCCTCGGCAAATCTCAAAACACCAGGTCAACCTATACTTCTCGGACTATCATCTTTGGGTCGCTGGGACTGTTCCCACTTCTCGTAGAGGAAACTGTACCTGCTAAGAAGCAGAAGACCGCCCCGTAACGTGTCACCGCCATGACACCAAGGGCGAACACAAAGAAACCTGAAGCCCATGGCAACCCCACGAAGCCTCAACCAGCAGAGAACCAGGTCTACCCTAAGACTTGGTCCCCAAGACCTTTGCCAAAACAAAGGAGGTCCCGAGCATCTACAAGGCCAGCATACCTATCCCCTCTCAAAGAAAACCGATTCTATCCTCTTGCATACATGAAGGAGGAGAAACCAGCCTCTTGCCTGACAAAGAAGGCAACCCATCATGAGTCAGCTTGCTCCTACAAGCCAAAAATCAAATCATACATCACCAGGCCTCTGCAAGAACCTGCCAAGGCGTGCACTCCTGCAGTTCGACCCTCTATCTCAACAGGGGCTGAACTTGCAAAATCCAAAGTTTCGTTATGACAGTCGAAGGACCGGGTCCAAATCCTGTCTATGCCCAGCTTCAAAGAAGACATGCTCGGCTGCTGCGCTCGAGGGAGTACATCCTTCATTACCGAAGCCCAGCTAGAGCTGACAGAAGCTCAAATTTCTCGTCGCATACGTCACCGCATGTCGTATCGACAAAAGAGACTAGAGAAGCAAATGACTCAGCATCCTATTCTCCAAGTCTCCCGAAAATGGGTCGAAATAGAAAGACCCGATCAAATTGTTGTTGTCCATATGGTTGGCAAAACCAGAAGACGCTAGAAATCAGCAACTAAACTTCGTGTCCGGCGACCGGTGACTCGCAGTGCCTCCCGGACACGAAGACGCTTGGAAGAATCTTCTACTCCTTCAAGCCAAGGACAACGGAGTAACCCTTCCTCAAGCTCTTCAAGAATGAGCCCCAGCTCAGTCGCCAGGATGATCTCTTCGTTCGAATAACGGAGGATGAACGTCTTGGCTACAAACTCTGAGCAACCTCGCAATCCACCTCCCGATGAAACTACCGCACGCATCCAACAATTGGAGCAAGGTCAACAGAGGATTGAGGCTCTGATGGAAAATCTTCTTCTCACTTTGCAGCGTCAAGAAAACACAACCTCCTCCAGATAACGAGGAGAATGTAGAAAATGGTGAGTCACGCGCCCTTACCAAAAAGGACGTTGACGATATCCTTACCAAAGCAAAGGAGGAGGATACACTGAAAGAGCATAGGATCAAGCCACCATATCCCTTGTGGATTGACTCGGTCCCATTCCCTGCAAAATTCAAACAAACTACTCTCCAAACATATACAGGGAAAGGTTTAGCTAGACAGCACGTCATCCACTTCAAAATACTGACGGGAGCTATCGCCGATCAAGATGCCCTTAAGATCCGTCTCTTTGCAAGTACTCTAAAAGGTTCGGCCTTCGATTGGTTTTCCACTTTGCTAGAGGACTCCATCCAAAATTGGGCCATGCTAGAGACACGCTTCCTGACCCACTTTAAAGGTGAGGATTATCCTGTTACTATGGCACATCTCTATAGCTTAAAACAGGGGGAGAATGAGTCAACATATGACTTCATTCACAAGTGGAAGGCAATGACATACAAGTGCTCAAATGTGTTGCCAAAAGCGTCGCTCGTCGACATTTGCCGTAACAACATGAGAGCGAGGATCCGCTCCATGATTATCGACAACAAATCGAAGAACCTGGGAGAACTCCTAGAAGCTTCCTTAGAGGCTGAAACGGTGATCAAAGACCTCAACAGTCAGCAGTCATCGAAGAAAGAGCCGGCTACCATTACGACCTCAAAGCTAAAGGAAAAGGAGGTTCTTAATGTGCAAACTATGCCAGCTCCTCAGCAGCCAAAGAAAGTTGAAAATAAAGCTGCAGGTAAGAAACCTGAACTCTCTGATGCCTTCAGGGAACGAGTATAGAAAAAATACCCGTTCGATGAAGATGTCGAAGGAATCTTTGAGGCTCTCGTAGCAAATGGTAAACTCACCTTACCTGAGCCCAAAAGACCGGGAGATGTTGGCAAAACCAACGATCCGCGGTATTGTCCCTACCACCAGATGATCTCGCATCCTCTCAATCAATGTTTTGTTGTGAGAGAGAAGATCAACGATATGTGGAAAAACGGAGTCATTACCTTTGATAAAAACTATGGGTCTGCCTCCGTCAATATGGTGTCGTATGGACAAACTTCAAAATCACCAAAGGAGAAGACCACTACTTCCTTTAAGGTGATAAAAATGACCCAGGCGTCCCAAGAGTTGGTCCCTTATCCAACACTTGATGGACAACCTATATGGGTACATCCCGATCTCCTAGAAGATGAAAATTGGGAGATCGTCAAAACAAAACCTGCCGGTCGACAGTGAAGGCAAACCAAGAGAGAACTCTGCAAGCTCAAGCAGCAGGAGAAGGCTCAACCAAAGCAAGAAGTCCCTGAAAAGGCAGAGACCTCTTCCACTGCTTCACTGGGGGCAACGGAAGAATCCAAGGTTTCAAAGGTGGAAACAAAATTCACCCTTGGTGATTTCATGCCACCTCAATTCAGAAATGAAACTACGCAGGGGGCATCATACTCTTGTAATTCGGTGGTTGGATTCTCCATGGATGGATACGAGTCCAGTGACACTGCCAGTGACACCAACGAGTGGGAGGAATCCTTTGAAACAGGAGAGTATCTCTCCGATGAGGAATGGGTTCCCAAATCTCACCTCATGTCGGTAATCTGGTATGACCCGTATCAGCAACAAGGATCCTGGTCCGATGATGAAGGAGACCAAGAGCCTGTTCAAGGAAATGTTGTTGACTCAGTCCCCTTCAACGCTCTAGTGGAACCCGATCATGTCAAACCACAAGGGGCATATGATGAAAAAGATTTGGCTCCCATGCTTGATCCTGAAGAGTATGCAAGGATCTTGCAGCGCCTTGCCTTAGAACAGGAGCAAGATCTTCGCCATCAAAACTAAAAGTCCCTGAAAATCATCAGGTACCTCCTCCTTCAACTCCTGAAAATGGAGAAAACTGCTGGATAGATGATCCTCTCACATCCGATGATGAGTCCTACTCCCAATAGTCCACTCTGGAAGGATCTCCTATCAGGGGAACTTGCAATGTGATAGTTCATGATGATAGTGCCTCTGAAGCATCATCTAATGAAGACACATACTCTTCGGCTACCCCTGATAGTATATCTTCCGGAGCTACATTTTCTCGGGTGACTTCCATTGAGATAACATCTTCTCAGCCTTCGTCCCCTGAAACTGTGACATCGCAACTCACATCCCTTCCAACCAATCATCCTGAAGAAACTTCAGCCGATGAAGACCTGGTCAGTTGGTCCCAGATACCTGACCTCATAGGAGATGTCCGGACCGACAAATTGCTCAATGAAGGAGAAAAGTTGCTAGATACTGTTCATGACTTGTTCCCGAAAAATGCTCCATGTAACGCAATCACTGAGGATGGTGACTCTGCTGCAGACACATCTTCAGCAAATGAGAAGGAGCAGCCCTTGGATCTCAAGGACGATCTTCCAAATAAAGACCCTTCTCAAGAAGCTCTTGAAGTTGGTAGAGGTACCCGTTCTGGTCGGGATTACCACAAAAACTATAACCAAACTTCTTCTTCTTATGTAAATCCTTTGGGAAAAGATGTTGCAAACGCCCCAAGTAGCAACAATAATGAACATGCAGGCCCGAAGGAGGCTTTCAAGTACAACTTGATTTAGCACTTCAAACACATGCTTGTACGATTACACATCTTGGACTTGTTACGAATGTCTCCACAAACTCGTGATAGTCTTATTTCAGAACAACAAAAGCTGAATGCGGATGTCGACAAACATGCCCCACAAGTCCTATACATTGAAATGGACTACAGGTTCCAAAAATAAAATACTTCCTCAAAGGGAGAAAAGAAGAAAACCAAGGGATCAAGCATCAAATGCCTCTCAGTCCAAAAAGTAACAAGTGCAACCATCGCCTTCAGTAAGGATGACCTCCTGCTAGGCGAGACAAAGCACAACCGACCCCTGTACTTCACAGGGTACATCAAAGAAATGCCGATACATAGAGTCCAGACCGACCCAGGTTCTACACTCAACCTCATCTCTACTTCGGCGCTTGAAGAGCTGGGCATCCCACCTAGCAAGCTGAGTCACACATCTGTATCCATTTTTGGGTACGATGGGAGCGCTCAAAGGCCTATCGCTAAAATTAGGTTTAAGTTGCAAATCGGTTATCTTATCTCCGAAGTCACTATGTATTTAATAAGAACCCCCCTCATGCCACAACATCCTCCTCAGACGCTCCTGGATACACGAGAATGGTGTCGTCCCTTCAACTCTACATCAATGCATCAGGTTCGTCGGCAATGACGGCTCGATACATCGAGTGTTTGCAGAAAAAAGCCCTTCAAAGGCAAAGAAGTCCACTTTGCAGACTTTCAAATGTACAAAGATGAAAAAGAAAAAAAGGAGGAAGAAATAGCACCCTTTGTCGAAAATCTCCGAAAAGATAAAGGCAAGGCTCTTCAGCAATCATCAGAAGAAAATAAACCTTCCGGTAAATCTAAAGAGAGAGATCCATCTCCCTTTGTTGTTTCTCTCAAGTCTTGCAAGCCGTTGGTCATAACAACCAAAGCAAAGAAGACAAAGCAAAAGTCTGGGGGCAAGTTTGTCGTCTCCTATGTGTCTATCATGCAAGACACGGATTCAAAGTCAGAGCCAGAAGACGACACACCGTCAAGCCAAGCTGACACTCAACAAGTTCAACCTGCTCTACCCCCTGTGGAGACACCTGCTGATGTAGAGGATCCTACGTCTGCTTCCTTTGTTGTTCCGGCAACATCAGCAGAAGAGAAGCCAATCTTCTTCCACAGATCAGAAGCTTCCTCATCAAATTCCATGCTTGAACCTTTTCAAAACGAAGGTATGCCTAAACTATTTTTATATAGTCCCATAGCACAAGCTATTATGAAGAAAATGGGTTATGACACTCAAAACCCAGTGGTCTGGGGCAAGGTCGCGGTATTCTCACACCGTTGGAGCTCGCCTTAACCAAAAGTCAACTGGAAGATTGGAGACTCTACGGTCATGTAGAAAGATCTTCACATGGGTTGGGGTATGATCCCGGCGCTCCCATGAGACAGTTGACACAAATGCTGAGGAGTCGATTTGCCGACCAAGCCTCAACATCTCATGTCCTTGAAGACATTGATCTCTCTGGATATCTCTTTGAAGAGTCATCCGTCAAGGATCCAGGAAGCTCTACCAATCAGTATGATTTCTCTGATGATGAAGAGGAATTATACGGTGATACAGACATGTGGCGTTCTGACCCAGAAAAGTCATCATCTCATGATGAAGAGGAATGATTTCTCTGTTGTCCCTTTGGAAGTACAAATTCCTTCCTTAAGGGTATCTTTGCAAAATGACATGATGCAAGAAAGTAATGTCAAACTGAGACTCCAAGAACTGGACAATCTCGATGAAAGACGGCTCGAAGCCTTACAAAGCATTGAGTTGTACCAAGCCCGCATGGCAGGATCTTTCGACAGAAGGGTCCGGCAACGTGCCTACAAAAAGGGTGACTTGGTTCTTGTAGTAAAAATGCCAATGGTTTTTGCCCACAAATCCAAAGGCAAACTCGAACCAAAATGGGAGGGACCCTTCATCATTGACAAAGTCTTCTCCAATGGCGCATACGCACTTCTGAACATGGAAGGCGACAGATGTATGCTGCCCATCAACGGCAAGTTCTTGAAGCGGTACTACCCTTGAAGACTTCCGTCACCGGGTCAGAGCAGTGCCTGCATGGCCAAAGCCTATTCTCAGGTACTCGCTCGTCAAACCCGCCTCTGTTAGATTTTTCATCCTTATGTTGAGATTTCTAAAATTCAAAACAATGCTTACTTTCATAGTTTCATTGTTAAAAAAAAAATCCAAAAATCCAAGTTTAGGAGCCTCTTCCAAGACTTGACCAAATTTTCGATACTTGAACCCAAAATTCATGGTTTGAAACAAAATCAGGACTCAGGAATTTCCACCCTAGTCCACCCTGACTTTTACAACCAAAAAACGGTTTTAAGTCAAAATTTACGACCCTCGTGTCTTTAAATAAAAAAAAATGGTTTTTTAGAAACCGCGGGGAAGCGATGCTCAGTCGATACTCGCAAAACCCAAAAATTGGAAGGATGTAAACCCCATTTGATACTTCCAAAATTTCAAAATTGCAAGGAAGCAACACTTTGTCGATACTTGCAAAATCTCAAAAATCGTGGAGACGCAACATTCCAGTTGATATCCACAAACCCAAAACTCAAACACAAAACCGAGGTAAAAAAAAAGACCTCAAAATTTCAAATATGTGGGGAAGCGACATTCCATCGATACCCACAAAACCAAATTTTTGAGAAAAAAAAGCAAGAAAATGATGCTTAGTCGATACTTGCGCCCAAATCCGCGAGGAGGTGACATTCTATCGATACTCGCAACCGAATGAGCAAGGAGGCGACATTCCATCGATACTTTCAAAACCATTCAGCAGGGAGGCGACTTTTAGTTGATACTTGCATTTTTGAAAACCAAAAAGCCCGGCTATAAATGCCACAAAAACCGGCTATAAACGCCATAAAACCCGGCTAAAAATGCCACAAAAATCGGCTATAAATGCCACAAAAATCAGCTATAAATGCCATTTCAAAATTCGGCTTCCATGCCAACAAAACAAAAATTGGTTTTCAACAAAATCGGCTATAAATGTAAAAAACCAGGCTTTCATGCCACAAAAAAAAATCGGCTATAAACGCCACAAAATCGGCTATCAATGCCAAAATCTCGGCTTCCTTGCCATCCCAAACTTCGGCTCCTACGCCACAAAATTTGGCTTTCATGCCATTTCAAAAATTGGCTTTCACGCCACCTCAAAATATTTGGCTCCCATGCCACAAACAAAACCTGGCTCTCATGCCATTTCAAAAATCGGCTTTCATGCTACTTTAAAATTTTGGCTCCTATGCCACAAACAAAACCGGCTTCCATGCCATCCCAAATTTTGGCTTTTACGCCTCAAAACTCCGGCTCCCATGCCGACCCAAATTTTGGCTTCCATGCCATCTCAAAATTCTGCTTTCACGCCAAAACAACCATTTAGCAATAGGTTTTTCTCAAAATGACAAACTTTTGATCAAATTTCCAAACAAACATTCCCATTTAACTATCGCTTGAATTTTTCATAAAAGAATTTGAGTGAAAAGAGGGAATACAAAAAGAAGTGCTAAAAAAAATGTCCACAAGCACTATAAAAGAAAGAGTACCAAAAAAATATGCGCACGGGTACAAAAAAAAAGAAGAAAAAAAGGGGTTTGTTACAAGAATCAAGAGTTCACATGGTCTTCAACCAAAGGCTCAACTCCTTAAGAAGACTCTTGGCCTTAGCATCTAAAGTTTACAACCATGCTTCTTGAAGATCTTCCCATAGAATGCGGCAGAACGCCGCAATCCGTCTGTAGCACAGGGGTGTTCTTCCCAAAGAATCTGCCATTGCTCGTACTCTTGAGTCTTCCTCCGGAGATTGCTCTCAATGTGAGGCCCCACCCCTTATGGGCCCTCAATTTGAATTTGAATACTATTTAACAATATTTAATAGCTAATTATCCTAATTAGTGGGTTAGTAAGGGTAGATGTATGCTTCCTAGGTATTAGTTAGATTAGTCTAATCTTGTTAGCAATAGGGTTTATAAGGGGTCCTTGTACAATTTCCAGGGTTAGTTGTGAGTGGAGGCCTAGCTAGATATTAATAGGTTCCATAAGGGGGTATCCATAAAAGAGCCATTCTAGAACCTTCCCACCTAAAGACCTAAAAGCCCACTACCCTAACCCTAATCCCATACAATCTAAAAGGGCATTTCAGTCCTTAGCCCAACCCCCAATCCTATAAATCCATCACTATTCCCAAGGCACCATAGCTACTATTCCTCTTCTTCATTTCCCCTCTCCTTCCTCTCTCTCATTTCTTCCCTAGAGCTGAGTTTTGGGTTGTGTCTGTGCTGGAGAAGACACTAGGAGCTGCAACTTCATCTTCTTGGATAGGGTTTCTCTTCTCTCTCTCTCTACAAACTGCGGGTGCATTAGTCAACCCGAAAGGCATCACGAGAAACTCAAAGTGACCATATCTCGTCCGGAATGCAGTCTTAGGAACATCCTCATTCCTGACTCGCAACTGATGGTAACCGGAACGCAGGTCTATCTTCGAAAAGAATTGAGCTCCTTGCAGCTGATCAAACAACTCATCAATCCTAGGTAAGGGATACTTGTACTTGACGGTCACCTGATTCAGTTGTCTGTAGTCTATACACATTCTCATTGTCCCGTCCTTCTTCTTCACAAATATCACCGGAGCTCCCCACGGTGAAACACTAGGTCTGATGAAACCTTTATCTAACAAATCTTCTATCTGAGTCTTCAACTCCTTCAATTCAGCTGGAGCCATCCTATACGGGGCCTTCGAAATAGGTGTTGTACCCGGCTGCAATTCTATCGTGAAATCCAACTCACGAACAGGAGGCAAACCAGGAATCTCCTCCGAAAATAAATCCGGGAATTCTCGCACCACAGGAATCTCTTCAACAGTCTTAGACTCCTTGTCTTCCATGATAAATGCGATAAAACCTTCACAACCACTCCTTATCAATCGTTCTGCCTTCAACGCAGAAATCAACCGAGTGGAAGTAGAATTCTTAGCTCCCACAAACTCAACACTACAATCTGCATCCTGTAACCTCACGGTCTTGTTAAAACAATCTAACACCGCTCGGTTCGCTGCTAACCAATCCATTCCAAGAATCACGTCAAACTCCGACATCGATAAAATAATCAAACTGACAGTCATCACAACTCCTCCAATCTGAATACTACATCGAGGGTAGATAACATTACAAGGCACATGTCTACCCACAGGGGTAGCTACTATCAAATCATAAGGTAGTATCTCCTTATCCTCCCCCAAGTGAAGTGCAAATGCTGGTGCAACAAATGAGTGTGTGGATCCAGGATCAAATAGAACTTTAGCATCAAATCCACAAAATAAAAGTGTACCTTCTATGACATTGCCTGCAGCCTCTGCTTCCGCATGCGTCAGAGCATAAGGTCTCCCTGCCAGCTGGGGATGTTGCTGCTGATACTGCTGCTGTGGCCTAGGACCACGAGCCTGGAATCTGGGTGGTGCTGGAAGTCTCTGCCGGAATCGCTGCTGCGGTATTGGAGGACGCTGTTGTGGTACCGGAGGACGCTGCTGCGATGGCTGAGGTGGTCTGACAATCATCTGCTGCTGCTGTGGTCTAGCCTATGCAGGTGGCACCTGTCTCAACGGCTGTGCAGGATGTGGAGGCCTAAACGCCGGAGCTGGGAATGCTGGTGGTACCACTCCTGTCTTCCCTGGACAAGTGCGAACTTTATGCCCTGGGTCCCCACAATGAAAACATGCACCAGTCTGCTTCCTGCAATCGCGGACATGATGATTTCCCCCGTAAAAAGTCCAAGTGATCCGTTGTGGCAACTGTCGAAGCACTGGTTCATACCGTAGCCTCTTAGGTGCTAGCTGCTGAAAGTGATGGGATGATGAGCTCTGTGCCTTGGGTTGAGGTATCAACGCCAAGATCCTCTGCTGCTCTAGTGCAATCACTTCCTTCAAGGACTCCTCCGCCCAATATGCTTCCTTGACCACTTCATCATAATCAGTCAGCTTACTACGCTAAACTTGCATCTTGATATCTGCCCGCAGTCCCTTGATAAACCTTCTAACCCTCTCTAATTCGGGCTGAATCAAATTCCCTGCAAACCTGGATAGGTGGGTGAAAGAGATCTCATAGTCTTGTACCGAGAGATCTCCCTGAACTAATCTCTCAAACTCCTCCATCTTTTGATCCCGGTAGTGCTTAGGGATAAACTTCTTTTGGAACTGATCAGTGAAGGTCTTCCAAGCCACTTCTTCCTCGACTGTCTCATAAGGGTGCTTAACTGTTTTCCACCACCTCTCAGCTGCACCACGGAACATGTGGGCTGCTAACTGCACCTGTTGGACACCCGTGCACTTAAAGACTTCATAGATCTTCTCCATCTGAACCACCCACTCATCTGCCATAGCGGGGTCCTCAATGCCATGAAACTCTGGTGGGAACCTCTTCCTGAATTTCTCAACCAGCTCGTTGAGATCATATTCCTTGGGCTGTGGTTGGCCCACTTTCTGCACTACCTTAAGCATCTGAGCTTGGAATACAGCCTGACTCTCATTCTGTCGAGTACTCTGTTCAGCCAAATCCTTTTGAGACTGAATAAATGCTGCCATGAATTGGTGGAATTGATTCTCAGGACCACTCTGAGAAGAACTACCCTCTGGCGGTGGTCCGTTATTGGTTCGGGTGGTTCTACCGGCCATTGTCCTGTAAAACATTCAAGGTTAGTTCCAAAATGCCTCAATCTAACAATACAATACTAAGAAAAAACTACCAAGTCAACCTACTAACTAATGGAATCCTCACACGCGTCCTATGGTTTCTACAATTTTTACCCTGAGAAACCATCCATTGCTCTGATACCATTCTGTCACATCCCCCGAACCCGATTAGAGAATAAACCGGATCCGGGGAGTGAAATTTAGGGCTAATTAAAAAATTTGCCCTTTAGGCCCAAGGATCGTATGTCCGCTGTGAGGATATAATATATATTTCAAGCCTCAAACATAATAAGAACATGCGGAACTCATACAACTCTAGGCATATTTAGATATCAACAATGAATAATGAATCTCAATATAAATTAAAGTTGAACAAGGAATAAAATAAACTTAAACAAGAAAATTAATTTATTCAATGGCCATCCCACTAATCAAGGCCATTTAAAACAATTAAGAAGTCAATGATATGAAAGTTTCAACGAGAGATAATAAATGACGAAATAAAATCTAAGGAAGTCCCGATGAATCGCTCTCGTGCCAGGAATGATGACGCTACTCTACGTCATCTGCACGCCACTCTCGTTCCTCCTCAGCCGGTTGGAGATCCTCTGGGATCTCCTCACCTGATTGCTCATCGTAATAGTACTCACCTGAGGAGTCTGCACACCAAGGAATAGGGTCAACGACATGTTGAGCAATAGCTAAGCAAGATATAATTAATCATGACATGCGTCAAGTATAAGAATAATGGCAGGCATGATAATCAAGAGAATACAAGGAATCGAATCTAGGCATAAAGCATGAGTAAATAACCATCAGGATCATAAATAAAAATCCTAGCAATACTAACAATCACCACTACCAATATAATGCAATGCACAAGAGGGAGACTCCGTGGATGTCCTAGCCACCTCACGGGGTACCAGTAACAATCCTATCCAGACTACTGATACCAAAGTCCGGCTCCAGGGGGATCCCAGCTCCCGGTAGTGGGAATAGTAGCACGGTCCCAGCCCGCTCCCAACTATTCAACGCCATGGACGCCGTCCAAAGCCGACTGCCCACCCCGATGTCCGAGTAACCGGCCCATCAATAAACCCCCAAACTGCAGCTGGCCATGATATGCAAATAATAATAATAATAATGTGGTGTTGACACGAGAATAGATCAAGACAAGCAAGTCTGGCTAGCTCAATTTACAAGACATGATCGTAGGGATTATCTCATTCAATCAATACAAGACAAAACCAATCACATGGTAATCCCTTCAGTCTAGCCAGTCATGTTCGTCAATTACATAACACGGGGTACTAAGGTACACTCTAAGTCCGGTCCAAGTCCTAATTCTACAAGAGATTATATTTCATAATTAATTAGGGGTATTATGCCGAGAGTGAGTGTATAAGGAATTACAACAACGGATACAATTAAATAAGTCAAGGAGGAATTACAATCCAAACCTAGGCAAGTGGTGTCATCCATGTATCCTACATGTTCTAACAGAGTACGTGTGGAATTTGGATCAACGATGCTTCTAAGGAAATCCCTTGGTGTACAATCATGTTAAGCATCCATTAATTCAGTTCCATACGCATTCGGTTACCCCATGTTTAATACACGAATACCTAGACACCTAATCGAAACACACCAAGCCACGTGCTACGATTAAATCTCCATTAATGGTCAAGTGATAGTAGGTTCATGGTTTCCAACATCTAAGGCCCAAACCTAAGTTACTGGTCTCATTTCTAATAAAATATAGGTTGGATTAATAATCTGAGTATTTACATCACTTCCCGACCTCCGATCGTGATGAAACCAGAACCATTGGATTCTACATCTCAAGAACTTTCCAACGGTATATTATATGTAAAATTCCGACGGACGGATTAAAAGTTATGGGCGTTTCAAAATGGTATGTGTATATGCCCCTCGGGTTCCCGGCGTCCGGACGCCTGGAACCTGGCGTCTGGACGCCCGGAACCAGTAAGTGTGCGCTGAGGTTTGCCTTCTGGCGTCCGGAAGCCCGGAGGCAGAAACCCTCCGCAGACGTCCGTTTTTGCCCTGTTTGTTCAACTGACCTGCACAAGCATTGTACCCTGCACGAAATTGAGCCTCCTGCTCTCCCAAAAATCCATTCTAACAATTTAGAAACATAAAAAGGGTACAAATTTAACAGTTAATCTAATCCATACTACAAATCTAACCTAATCCAAAAATCACTATCATAACCAGGCTTGGGATTGGGGAATCTAATAAGAAAATCAGTACAATCAATGAAGAAGCAAACACCATGCTTAATTATAAATTGCAATCTACTTGCCTCAACCAAGAAGATGATTAGAAATTGGAAAGCTTGAGGAGAAGCTCTCTTTCGTAAAACCCACAATCTAATCCGACCAAACGCAATCTAGAACGCAACGGAGAAGAAAAGAAAGAAAAATATTAAGATCAAGTCTAAATCTAAACCAAAGAGAATCGATTGAAAAGATGAAAGTGAGTAAAACTTACCCAAATCAGGACCAAGAGAGGGAGAAGATCGAGAGGAAGAAGATAAGCGGTTCCGATCGCGGAGGTGATCTCTCCCGGGTAGAGTTCTGGGCTTGAGAAGAGAAGAGGAAGGAGAAAAGGCTGCTGTAACTCTTGTTCGTTGCAGAGATGAATAAAGATTAGGGCTAATCCCTGATTAAGAAGAGAGGGAAGGGAAAAAGACTACTTTGCCCTTAAATGGGTCCGGTGAAAGAATGAACCATTTGAAGGGTTTCTGATCGTCGGATTGCGACGAGCCAGAAGACAAAAATGATCAGCGCGATGAGACCTTTCCAACGAACCCAAAATCACGGTGATAGGAATTTTCCGGAAAAACACTCAATTTTCCCTAATTTGCAAACTACCCCCCTCCTAGGATCAAACGAACTCGAAATCGAACGAAACTTCGCAGACACTATCCTAACACTAAAAGAAACTTACTCAAAGACTAAACCCACTTAAATATCTAAAAGAAAAATAATTATAATAATAATAAAAAATAAATGGGTCAACGGGCCTGCTATTGGGCCCAATTGACCCAGTAAGGTCGCAGACCTTACAGTCATCACACACACACATCATGAGCATACAACTTTGCATTCATATAGTGTTTCTGTGAGTTTGTTTTTCACTTTCACATTAGCCTATTTTAGAGGCAATTACATTGAGCTTTAATTGTATCTCATAGAGTGTTCTTGCATAGACACCTTCTTTGAGAAATCTCTCTTTTGTAAAGGTTATTTCTTAGCCTAGAAAAGCATCTTGTAAAGGTTATTGTTTAGCCTAAGAAAAGCATTTTGTAGAGGTTATTGCTTAGCCTTGAAAAGCATCTTGTAAAGGTTGTTGTTGAGCCTAGAAAAACAACATTGTAAGGGTTATTGCTTAGCCTAGTAAAAGGCATAAATAGTGAAAATCCGGTGGGGTGATTGGATCACAAGCCGGTAGTGGACGTAGGTATTGAGGCCGAACCACTATAAACCTTGGTGTTGTGGTGTATGCTTGTGGTGATTCATTTATTAGCTTCCGCATTTTGATTGATTAAATCATCACATGTGACTAGTTTATGTTAAGAAGTTAAAATTTATTTAAATTGGTCATAATTGTAGCTCACCCTATTCACCCCCCCCCCCCTCTAGGGTTAGGATCCCAAGGACTTTCAATTGGTATCAGAGCCTCGTGCTCTATCTTTTAGGATCAAGTGTTTTTGGAACTCTTGATTAGGTGTAATAACCTAGAGTCAAAACCCTAGAGTTGTCCTTGCATGAAAATCATTAGAATGGACTCCACTATGCTAGACTTTGTAGATTCTTCTAGACCCCTCATTCTTCCTTCTATTGGAGATTCAAACCCTCAATTAAATGAATCTCAATGTGACATAAAAGAAGAAGATTTTAATGAAAATGAAGGAGATCTTCAACAAGCCTTTGAGGAATTATATGAATTATCCTTAAAGACTGAAAAGAAAAACAAAAAGTTAAGAGAAGAATCTAAAAGACTAAACAAAGAACTAGTCTCTTCAAAAGATGAGCTTAGAGAGAAAGAAGAAGTCATAAATTGTTTAGAATCTAAGTTCATGATCTCTTTAAATAACCTATCTAACATTCCAGATGAACTAAAAGAATTAAAGATGGGTTATGATAATGTCAGTAAGGAAAATTTAAATCTAAGAGATCAAATAAAAAGGCAAGATGAAGACATTGACAATTTAGAATCCAAGTTGATTAAAAGTAAGTTAAAAACCAAAGAACTTGGACCTAATGTTGTTAATGAAATAAAACTTGAATTAAAACTTGCAAATGAAGAGCTAAGCAAATATAAGGAAATTGAAAATGAACTTTCAAAAGTCAAAAATGAAAATTCAATCCTTATAACCAAAGTCACTCAACTTGAAGTTTACAAACAAAAGTATGAGTGCAAGTTTACCCAAAGTGAAGAAAGACTTGAAAAATTATTTAAATTTGGTAAACCTCATGGAGATAGGACGGGTCTTGGATTTAATAGGAATATGTCATATGACCCTAAATTCACCAACACTTTTGTGAAAAGTGAGTCCTCTTTCTCTAGCACTCCTTCTCCAATGTCCAAAACTAAATGTCATTATTGTGGTAAAGTAGGACATTTCAAATTTGAGTGCAAACTAAGAAGAAGCCATGTGTCTAAACCCCTCCTTGAACCCAAAAAGGTAGAATCTAAATCTATGAAGGGTAAGACACTAAAAATCAAGAAAGACTCCAAAAAGACTAAACAAGTTAAATCTATTAAAATGGAGTCTCCAAAGATAGATTCTAAAAAGGTTAAACAAGTCAAACCTAGTTTAAAAGAATCTATAAACAAAAAGCTTCCCAACCTATCTCCCTTATATAAACCCATGAAAGAACTTTTGAATAAAGTAACAAAGTTAAATTTAAAATTCAAAAGTCAAGTAAAGGGAGAAAATAAGAAGAAAAGAAAAGTGAATCAATCCCCAAAGAAACAAACTCACCAACATCAAAAGACTAATCACCAATCTAAGCTAAATTTAGTTAAATCTAAATATCATGGTGATAAGTTTAAATTGAAAATTTATCAAGTCAAATCTCCTTTAGTTGGTAAGAAGTCCAAAATAGACCTCAAAGCTCAACCCTCTCAAGACCTTAGGTGGATTCCTAAAGTTATTTACTTAGACAAACCTTAAGGCCTTTAACCTCCTTGACCAACCTATTCTTTAATAGTTAAATCACTTTGTTGGTCATGTTGCATTTGCATTTTGTTTCTCTATAGTTACATCTATTAAAATGCATTGTTTCTTTAGGATCAATTGATTTTGTTTTCATGCACCATTCTTGTTACATATCATGGTTTTCAAAATCTTTTGATTATAATTTCATCATGTTTGATTTGCTTTTTGCACACTTATGTCTTGCATTACATTTCTTTACATGATTAATTGATTGTGATTTTAAAAGCTTTCATAGCTAATTTATTCATTATCAATTGTTGTTGAATCATTTGTGTAGATGTCATAGTAAGATTATTTGAACAAATGATTTGAATCAATTCAAGTTTTTCCATGGATTTCTAAGTTATACTTTTATATGGAAAATCATTGTTTTGAAAAATCAACTTGTATGTGTTTCATTTAAGTTATATCTTTTAAAATACAATGTTGAAAATTGATCTTCAAAATCATTCTCTTTATGCTCATTGTTGGATTTTGTTTATCAAAATGATTTGAAGATTGGTTGAATGGAAATGCTCTATAACCTCATTAGTTATAATCATCTAAGCATGTTCCATGTTCTCATTTCCTTTCTTTTGGTTTCATTATCTTAGAAATGGAAATGTATGTTGTTTGCATCTTTGCTTTTTTAGTTATTCTTTTTATATGCAAATGACAATTGGTTCCATGTATGGTTGTGATCTTAGTTTTATTTGTAGAAACCATACTAGAACCCAAATCCATCCTCTATGCCTTCTAGTCATTTCTTTTTGGATGGTTATGATGTTGATTCATGTAGATTCTCTTGGTGTCATCCCAATACATGTTTCAACTTCATAAGTAGTGATCTTAATCATATGAAACACTTTGAAATCCATTCCTTGTATTTCCATATGTTTGGTGGATATCTTAGATGTTGAATTCATATGATTTTGACACTTTGGAAATTGCATGCTTTACCAAGTCATATTCTTTTGCATTGCAATTTACCTTGTTCATCACTATGCTCATTAGTCATATCTTTATAAGTGATGAATATCCATTTATGTTGCTTGATAGAATTTTGTGTTTGTCACATCCTTGCTATTAATCATATTGCCATATTCAATTGGTTTCATTTGGTATAACCTTCCATTGATTACATCTCCAATTGATATCTTATCTTGTGTATGTGATAGAACTTGTGTACATTGGATTGAACTTGATAGTAATATGTTTACATTCCATGTCACATTCCATTAGCATCATAATTTTCATGTTTGCCACCTCTCTTGCTCATATAGGTATATCTCATGACCTCCATATTTATGTGTTCATAATATTGGTTGGTTATTAGTTGAGGTTGGCTTCATGCTTGAATGTCATTTCACTCATTCTTGCACATTAATAGTCATATTTATTGTTTGAATGAAATGATTTCAAAACCTTCATAGCATATGCTTTCCATAGTTAGATTATTTGATGCTATGAATAATAAACCCCATTTCATCATGGATAGCTCTATTTTGGATTTTTCCTAATAGGTATATTTTTAAATCCATTTTAGAGTGACTGCTTTAATAGACTTATCTTTGAATCTCAATTGGTATTCTTTGTTTTTCCAATTGATATCCATGATTGCTTTTCCCATTGACCTTGCTTTCTTTTGGTAATTTGATCATATTGAGCTTTATAGTTAAATGAATCTAATCCTTTCCTTGAAGTTGACCCTCATTTGGTTGAACCATCTACTTCTTGAACCAAATAGTTATATCTTGTCAAAAGTTTGACAAAAGAAGAGAATGGATTGAGGGGGAGTGTAAATCTTCATAGGAAGTATTAGTTTTGATCAAATTCACCCTTGGATTGCCTTTGAGCCCTTAGAGATAACTTCCATACATGATAGCCTGTTATGTATTTCATTTTCGATTTCATTTGTTAACAGGTGCTACTAAAGGTATTTTCCTTATTTCATGTGTGTAGGTACCTTTGCAATTTAATGTCAAAGGGGGAGAGAGTTCAAGTACTCTAAGATCTCCTATTCTTCAAAGGGGGAGAGAGCATTCAAAGTCTCAAGAAGGGTGAAGAGAATGTCCAAGCTTCCTAAGGGGAGAGTTGTGTATGATCTTCTACAAGGGGAGAGAATGCATATCTTGCCAAAGGGAGAGAGAGGCATGGTCAAAGGGGGAGAGCTAATAGAAGAAAGAAAGCTTGGAGCTAAAGAAGATGCTTGGCCATGAAGATGAATAGAAAGCTTGAAGATTGATCAAGCACCAAGCATCAAGAAGATTGAAGAAATAGTCCAAGAGCCCAAGCTAAGAGGAGGAGCATCCAAGAAGATTTCAAGACTTGTCCAGCTTAGGGGGAGCTGAAGACTTAGTGTGTAATTTCATTGATGAGTAAGTTGCCATCAAATTGCAAAGGGGGAGATTGTTAGGAATTTTGTATTTGCAATTTGATGGATGCATTTTCACTTTAGCATCATTTGAATTTTCACACTTGCATTGTTTTAGAAAACCTTGAAATCTGGTTTTATACATGCATTGCTTTTAAGATTTGTAAAAGTATTGTTTTATGCATGTTTTGTTTTTATACTTGGATGCATTGGTTTTAAAATCCAAACTTTTTTGAAAACCTAATTCTTTGTGCATTATATTTGGAAAATCATTTTGAGAATTTAGGTTTGAGCCTTGCATACATTCATCATTTTCAGAATCAGTTTTGTATGCATTTTCATTTGAAAAGAGTTTTTAGAAATCAAGCTAGCCTTTGGTTTTAAACTTTTGAATCATTTTAGGCTTTGTGTGTTTCATGTTTTTAAATATCTTAGAATGATTTAAAACATGTATTCAAGCTTGGTTTAGTGGCCCAAAAATCCCCACAAAGCAATACCTTCAAATGTGCAAAAATTGAAATTTTTGTCAAAAGGGGGGTGGCCCGGCATTGTCGCCGGTCGATCGGCGCAGAGGTCCCGGTCGACCGGGAACACTGCAGGCAGAAAGTGCCTGGGAGCCCCAACGGTCATTTTTCTGACCGTTGTGTGTTCCCGGTCGACCGAGGCCTGTGTGCAGGTCAAACCGAGGACTAGCCGTTGGGCACTTTTTGCTATAAATTTGAGTTCTTTCCTTTGCCAAAAGTTGGAGAATTTTAAGCCTTCTTAGAGGTGTTTGGAGACAAGGCAAAGGGGATGAACTAAGAGAGACCAAAGAGTCATTTGGATAGCTAAAGCTTGGATTAATGAAGTTAAATCTCTAAGTAAGCTCTACCTCTCTTAATCATAGTTTACATGCTTTGTTTAAGTTATTGGTAAATGATTTTGAGCATGATAACTATGATGTGATGAATCCATTCTTCTCTTAATCTTTGATCTAATTAAGATTGGATTCTTCACTTTGTTTTCATCCAAGTAGTTTTTAAAACTTTCTTAATCATGCTTAGTCTAAATCTTTGATTTCTTTTATATAGCATGATTCATTTTCTTGGTTGAAACATTACTTGTTGTTTTCATTCATTTAAACATTAGTAAAATTAATTTGGTTTTGAAAACAACATTGCACATGCATCACATGTTCTAAGTTAGTCATTTTTCATACAACTTGTGAGTCTTTGATTTTCATGTCATTAACAAGTTGATTTTCATACATGTGATTTGCATTAGACTTCAATCAAATCTTTTATGAGCTTTAAACTTTGAATTTCTTTAAGAAATATATTGAATGAGCCTTCTTTTTAAACTTGATTGGAGTCATCACACACACACACATCATGAGCATACAACTTTGCATTCATATAGTGTTTGTGTGAGTTTGTTTTTCACTTTCACATTAGCCTATTTTAGAGGAAATTACATTGAGCTTTAATTGTATCTCATAGAGTGTTCTTGCATAGACACCTTCTTTGAGAAATCTCTCTTTTGTAAAGGTTATTGCTTAGCCTAAGAAAAGCATTGTGTAAAGGTTATTGCTTAGCCTTGAAAAGCATCTTGTAAAGGTTGTTGTTGAGCCTAGAAAAACAACATTGTAAGGGTTATTGCATAGCCTAGTAAAAAGCATAAATAGTGAAAATCCGGTGGGGTGATTGGATCACAAGCCGGTAGTGGACGTAGGCATTGAGGCCGAACCACTATAAACCTTGGTGTTGTGGTGTATGCTCGTGGTGATTCATTTATTAGCTTCCGCATTTTGATTGATTAAATCATCACATGTGACTAGTTTATGTTAAGAAGTTAAAATTTGTTTAAATTGGTCATAATTGTAGCTCACCCTATTCACCCCCCCCCCCTCTAGGGTTAGGATCCCAAGGACTTTCAAATCATACCTTCATCAACGGTTTCTTCCTCTCGGATCCTCTTTTCCGGAGGCTCTTCAGAATCCCCTGACATCTCTTCAGCGGTGGCGAGAGGGACTTCCAAATCGAGAGAGTTATTGTGTCGTCTTTTATTGCGGCGTTGCCCTCTCTTCCTTTTGCTTCTATGGGACGGTTTTTTTGATGTATCCGCCCCACTATCAAAGTCAGGAGCTTCGCTTGATTCCTCACCAGACGATCTGCTCTTTCCAATAGACCCCATGGAAGCCTTCGTCAATTTCGCTTGCATCCAAGCGTCGATCAAGGCTTCCTCCTCCTCGAGTTGTTCCAAGACCTCACTAGGTATCTCTTGTGTAGCTCCTGGTCTGATGATGTCCTGCTCATTGAAAAAGTCGACCTTCTGCTTCTCTCCGGAAAGGAAAGCCGGAACTTCCTCTCGACGGACTCCATTCGATCTACCAAGACCCTTCCAAGGAGATTGCTTGACATCAAGCTCCTTCTTGGAAAGCCCCCGGTACACAGAAAAGCTTTCCACGAACCATTTCGTGAAGCTAGTAGTCCGGAAGGTGGGCAACTCAGGATAGGAAATCATGGCGGTTGTGTCTTCCGCACTGTAAAAGGCCCATGCATTCCTTCCATCCTGTAAACCTCCAAAGCGCTTCACCAAGCTCGAAGGCTCTCCAACAATGCATTGAGAGAAGCCCAACTGCAGCGCCAAATGCGAGGGAACATACGACTGGATATCAACAAAAAGATGTCTCCGGTACACCATCGTACCAACACGTATGTTAAAAAGCCATCCCTTTTCTGCATTGGTTAAAGAGTAATGTCTTCGCAACCTCGCCCTAGTGGAATCGTAGGAGGCTCCAAAATCAAAAGCCTTCTTCCCCAAACCTCGAGAAAGCTTCACTGAAGATTGCCCGACTCGACGTCCTTGAACCGTCAGATCCTCGAACGGGCAGACAAAAGAGATTCGGAAACGGCTGTCCCCCTAGCCAACCGAATCATGAAAGGGTCATCATCCTGTGCAGCTCCTAGTCGGTGGAAGCCAGGACAGTGGTACACATACCACGAATAGAAAATATTCTGATTCGCTCCCTTGAAAGCTCACATACCACGAATAGAACTTTGCTAAAAATAAGTTCTGGCGAAATTTTGGCATGATTCCGAGAAAATTCCGAAGATAAGGAAGACATCCCGAAAAAGATAGGAAGCTTGAAGAAGAGCTCAACATCGCTGCTAGCTCAATGAAACCTCATCAAAGAAGGTTTGAACGCAAACATCGCTGTGAGATCAAACCAATCTCATCAAATCCCCACGAATCTTGAAGAAGGGCTCAGCATTGATGCGAGCTCCAAACTTCGAAACTTGCAAAGCTCTTCAAAAATCCAGCAAGATCAGGAAAGGGCTCAACATTGCTGCGAGCTCCAAATCTCAAAATTTGCAAAAGATTTCTAGGTATGCAGCATCATGCTCCCAATCAATTTACTAAAAAGCATGCATAAAAAAATCATCATCATTATATGCTAGGAAAACTTTAACCAAAGTTTGACCAATTCCAACCCAATTTGGTCAAAACCAATCAAACTTTGTCAAAGTGATAATTCATGTTGACTTGACCTAGAGATTCTAGCCTCTTATCTTGATGCATCCAAAAAAGAAAAGAAAGAAACAAATATGCAAGAACATCTTGAAATGCATAAAACCTCATTATCATGGTGCATAAACCTCAATATCATAGTGAGCAAAAAAAAAAAAAAAGAACAAAAAAAGGGAGAGAGAAGTTTCACAAAAAAAATTTGGCAGCAGGCCGTGGCCCACTGCCACGTGGTAGTACGGTCAGGTCCGTACGGACCTGTTCGTACAGCCAATTAAAAAAAAAAGAAAAAAAAAACAATGTGCAAAAAAAAGAAGGAAAAAAAAACAGCACGTGAAAAAAAAGAGGAAGAAAACACGTGGAGAAAAAGAAAAAAAACAGAGAGGAGAAAGAAAGAAAAAAAAAGGGAAGAAAAGAAAAGAATTCTACTTCTACAATGGAAATTTCTTGTGGAGAAAGAAAACTTACTTGAAGCCATTGATGGAGAAGAAGAAGAAAAGCCTGAAGATCCTTGAAGAAGAAGAAGAACTCTTGATCTTGGAGCACTCTTGAAGACTCCTACGAAGGAAGAAAGCAAAGAAGCAAAGATCCAATCTCATCTTGCTTTTATAAAAGAGAGCTAACCAAAAGAGGAAACAAGGAGAAAAGAAAGGAGGTAAGTGGCTAAAAATTAGCAACCTTCCTAAAAGAAAGGAAATTTGAGATATTCTCTCCCAAAGAGAAGATTCTTTGAGAAATTTTCTCCAAAAAGAAAGGGAATGAGAAATATTCTCTCCCAAAGAGAGATACTTTGAGAAAATCTCTCCCCAAAGAAAGGAAACTTGAGAGATTCTCTCCAAGTAAGAATATTTTTAGATATTCTCTATCCAAAAGAGATATTTTTAGATATTCTTTACAAAATGACACCAACCATGTGAGATCTAAGCCACCTTCAAAAGCTTAAGGTCCCATAGGCTAGCCCACATGTGTCAGGTTTGACCACCTAGGCACTAAAAGGGGTTTTCCTTTCAAAAAATTCTTCTTTCCAAGAGCATACAAAATGGTTCCATGCCTCTTTTGAGTCGATTGAACCATTTTAAAAAAATAGAGAGAAAGCCTCGTGAGTTCCCAAAAAAATCAAAGCATCCAACCTCATGAACCAAATTAAGCCAAAATCTTGAAATTGACAACCCACACCCTGGTCCCCTAACTTGCCACATAAAGCTTGTTAGGTCACAAGGCCGAAACAAAAATCCTGACCCCTGACTCGCCACATACAGCTTGTTAGGTCACAAGGTCAAAACCAAACCCGACCCCCTAACCTGCCACAAACAGCTTGTTAGGTCACAAAGTCAAAAAACCAAAAAGATCCTTCTTGATCGCCTGATGCGCCACATAAAGCCCTTAGGTTCACAAGATCAAAAGGAAAACCCAAAATCCAAAACCCAAATCCAACTCCCTCTTGTCATTTTCAAAACTTTGCCTTCAGATGGTACATGATGTTAGAGTTTTAGTTTTGTTGCAATTTGATAGGATGCATTCACTTTCATATAGCTTGTTCTCTCATTCTTTCTTGGTTTTATTCTTAGAATCATCATGCATATTTCACATTCTTGATCTTTGGTTTTATCATTTAATTTGCATGGTTTTCATCTCAGGTTGCCTCTTCAGTTCATAGAGTTTTTGATTTCAAAACTCCTTCCAAGCTTTCCAAAGTTTCTAGCTTTAAATTCATTATTGTGTTTTGGAGTTTTCATGGCTTTAAAATCTCAGTTTTCATCTTCTTTTAAGTCATGATTTATTGCTTGGAAGATGTGTTTGAAAGTCCTTTGGAAGGTGCCCTCTTAAGCCTCAAGTTTCTCTCAAGTGTTGAAATTCTGGGCAGTTTCAGGCAGTGTTCTCGGTCGACCGAGACCTGCCTCTCGGTCGACCGAGACAACTGAGGCCATTTCTGCAGAAATCTGAACTGTAGCCCCAACGGTCAGATTTATATCCGTTGTGTATTCCCGGTCGACCGAGACCTGTTTCTCGGTCGACCGAGAACTAGCCGTTGGCAACTTTAACTTTATAAAAGGTGGCTTTTTGGTTGGAGAAAGTTGCTGATATTTGAGAGACCTTTGAGGCCAAGGCTAAGCAACTTCTTAGGAGCTTTTTCACAAGGATTATGAAGTCATTCCTCTTATTCAACCTTTGATCTTCAAATGGGTGTGCTTCCTTTAATCCTACTCTTTTCAAAATCATGTTTTGATTTGAATCTTTGATCTTTTTTTCAATGCATGATAAACAAGTTGCTTTCCTATTAAGATGTTGATCTTCATAACATGCTTAGTTCTTTAAAAATCACATGAGACTTATGAATGCAACATATGATCTATGAAACACATGATTTTAGTTTCTTGTTTCAAAAATCAACTTGTTAGCCTTTAGATCATCTTTTTGAAAACAAGTTGGTTTTCATTATGAATCATTTGTGTTAGACATATAACTCTTTCTCAAATTTGTGTTAAACATCTTTGCATCATTTAAGTTCATATCTTTTAAAAGAGAAAGAGTAATCTTCTAGAAAATGCATTTCACATAGACTTTGTCATTTTCATGCATTGTTCTAGAACTTGAGTTTCATTTTCAATCTAGCCTTTTAAGAGGCATTTCTTTGCACTTCATTGCTCTCTTTATCCATGCATCATTAGGCATATTGTTTAAGAGAAAAGTTCTAAGTTGTAAAGGTTCATACTTAGCCTTGAAAAGTATATGTTGTAAAGGTTGGTGCTAACCCTTGAAAAGCATATTGTTGTGTGTAAGGTTTGAGGTGATCCTAAACCTTAATTGAAGTTAGTGGATACCGGTAGGTGTACCGGGAGTGGATGTAGGCAATTTGGCCGAACCACTATACGTGCTTGTGTTATGGTGATTGTTATTATGCTCTCTTTTTATGGATTATGCATGGTTGGTTGATTTCCTTATTTCTCCTTCAAAGCATAATAGACTTAAAAGCTAAAAGAATTAAAAATTGGTCTAGGTCTTAGAGCTCACCCTATTCACCCCCCCCCCCCCTCTAGGATTCGATCTTGGACTGTCAATTGGTATCAGAGCTTAGGTGCTCTTGCTTAGGTCTAACAACCTAGAGTTAGAATCCTTAGAGTGAGTTTTAGCTTTTGTGGTCACCATGCAATCCCAATTAGGAGAAGGCCATGCCACCAATAGACCTCCCTTGTTCAATGGCTCTCATTACCGGTATTGGAAAATTAGGATGCAAGTCTTTCTTGAATCTCAAAATATGGATGTTTGGAGTATCATTGAAGAAGGGTATCATGATCCCATTATCACTGAACAAGATTCTGAAGGACATGTCATTGCTATCAAAGTTAAGCCCAAGAAAGATTGGACTCAAGGAGAGAAAGATAGGGCAAATCTAAATGCTAAAGCAAAAAATTCCTTGTTTTGTGCCTTGTCCCAAGAAGAGTTCAATAGGGTAGTAAATTGTATTACTGCTAAGGAAGTGTGGGATACCTTAGAGACCACTCATGAAGGGACCAATCAAGTCAAAGTTGCTAAAATCCAAATGTTGTCTACTAAGTATGAGGAACTCAAAATGCAAGAGGAAGAAACATTTGATGAGTTCTATACTAAATTCATGGAGATTGTCAATTCCCTCATAGGTCTAGGAGAGAAGATGGATGAGTCCAAAGCTGTTAGGAAAATATTAAGATCTCTTCCCAAAAGGTTCAAACCTAAGATAGTTGCTATAACCGAAAGCAAAGATGTGGACAAGATCAAAATAGAAGAACTTAGAGGAAATCTTCTCACCTATGAATTAGACTTTGAAGCCCCTAGCAAGAAGAAAGGTGTAGCTCTTAGCTCCCAACATAAAGAAAATGACAATGAGAGTGAGAGTGATGATGAAAACACTATTTTACTTGCTAAGAAGTTCAAGAATTTCCTTAAGAACAAAAAGAACTATAAATATTCTGAAGATTCTAAAAATGAAAAATTTCAAAGAAACTCAAGGGGATCTTTTACCAAAAGGGATGTGCAATGTTATAACTGTAAAGGCTTTGGTCACATTGCTCAAAATTGTCCCTCCCCTAAGGAATCTGAAAAGAAAGATAAGAAAGGAAAGAAAGTCTTAAACATAACTTGGGATGATGATGAAGATGAAAGTAGTGACAATAATGAACCTCAAAATGATGAAGATAATGATAATTCCACTTCTTGGCTTCTCTTCACTCCCATTGAAGAAAACAATGATCATAACATATTAATAGAAGAAGTAAATGAAGAGAATAGTGACAATGATATTCATCAAGCCTATGAGGAACTATATGAACTATGTGAAGTCATAACCAAGAAAAATAAAAGCTTAAAAAGTGAATCTAAAAGGCTTGTGAATGATCTAGATGTTTTAAAAGATCAATTAATCTTGAAAGACAATGAGATAAAAAATGTTCAATCTAAGTTGACTACCTCTAATGACAATCTTGCTAAAGCTGAAAAAGAAATTCATAAGTTACAAAGTCTGTTAGAATCTAGTCAACAAGAATCAGAATCTCTTCAAATGAAACTTGAAAAGGGAAAACATGTTGTTGAAAAATTTACCTTAGGCAATGACAAATTCTATCAAATGTTAGGCTTGAATAAAGTCTTTGGTAACAAGAATGGTATAGGTTATGAATGCTCCTTTAGTAGCAAGAAGAATAGCTTTCAACATAATACTAGGACTCATCTCAAGCCTATAGGTAAAATCTTCTTTTCCTCTAGATGGACTTGTCATTTTTGCAATCAAATAGGTCATCTAGTTCCTAACTGTCCTTTTAAGTTTAGGATGTCTCAAAAACATAGTTCTAGAGCTCATTTCAAATTTGTTCCCAAGACCTCTACCTCTACCTTCATTAAGGCTACTTGGATTGAAAAAGAGAAAGGTTTCAAAAATTTCTTAGTTCAAACCGCTCTTAAAGTTAAAGAAAATTCTAGATGGTTTTTGGACAGTGGTTGCTCCAAGCATATGACTGGAGACCGTTCTAGATTTATCACTCTTGAGGACTATGATGGAGGTAATGTGTCTTTTGGAGATAATCGGAAAGCTCAGATTATAGGAAAAGGCTGTGTTGGAGGAGATCAAATGCCTACATTAAAAGATGTTTTCCTTGTGGATGGTTTAAAGCATAATCTCTTGAGCATAAGTCAATTGTGTGACAAAGGAAATAAAGTTGTCTTCGATAGAAAATCTTGCAAAGTTCTGGATGAGAAATCCCATAAAGTTCTGCTGACTGGATTACGTACTAAAGATAATATCTACACCATAGAAGAATGTGGTGAGAATGAATCCATGTGCTTAATGTCTAAAGTTCAAGAAAATCAATTGTGGCATCAAAGAATGGGACATATTAATTACAAGCTGATGAGGATCTTATCAAAGAAAGAAATTGTTAGAGGAATACCCAAATTAGGTGACTTCAAATCAGAATTGTGCAAAGCTTGTCAAATGGGTAAACAAATCAAGAAAAGTTTTAAAGGTATAAAAGATATATCCTCAACTCGTCCCCTTGAACTCATTCATATGGACCTCATTGGACCAGCGCCTGTTCAAAGTATTGGTGGAAGAAAGTATATCCTAGTGATGGTTGATGATTATTCGAGATTTGGATGGGTTGCCTTTCTTCATGCAAAATCTGATGCAGTAGATAATATCATAAGGATTTGCAAGAAAATTCAAGTTGAGAAGGACTGCAAAATTAAGAAGATAAGAAGTGACCATGGAGGTGAATTTGAAAATGAAAGATTTGCAGACTTCTGTGAAAGCCATGGGATCAGTCATCAATTCTCTGCTCCTAAAACTCCTCAGCAAAATGGAGTAGCTGAACGGAGAAACAGAGTTATTCAAGAAATGGCCAGAACCCTTCTTAATGAGAAAAATCTCCCGCGAAACTTGTGGGCTGAAGCTGTCAATACCGCATGCTATCTTATTAACCGTGTTTATCTGACAAAGAACACTAACAAAACCCCTTATGAGCTGTATTTTGGAAGAAAACCTAATCTGGGGTATCTTAAGGTGTTTGGTAGCAAGTGCTATATTTTAAGAGATAGAGAACAGCTTGAAAAGTTCGATTCTAAATCTGATGAAGGGATCTTCTTAGGATATTCTGATAAAAGCAAGGCTTATAGAGTTTTCAACCTTAGATCTATGGCTGTCATGGAATCAGCTCATGTTGTAATTGATGAAGCTAATCAAATTAAGAAAACTCCTCATGATGAAGAAGAGATCTCAGTTGAGCAGCCTATTTCATCTGAAATTGAAGAAGAGATTCCCTCAGTCCCCACTATGCCCACAAAGCTTTTAAGAAATCATAATCTGGATAATGTCATTGGAGATATCTCAAAAGGAGTCATGACAAGAAGACAGGTTCATAATCTGTGTGCTCACTATTCATTTGTTTCACAAATTGAGCCCAAGAATTTCTCTGAAGCAGAAACCAAGTCTGAATGGATTGATGCCATGCAAGATGAGCTAAACCAGTTTAGAAAGAATGATGTGTGGGATCTTGTACCTCTTCCTGAAGGCAAAAGTCAAATTGGCACCAAATGGATTTTCAAGAATAAGCTGGACGAATCAGGAAATGTTATAAGGAACAAAGCTAGACTTGTAGCCAAAGGGTATGCTCAAGTTGAAGGAGTTGATTTTGAGGAAACCTTTGCCCCAGTAGCTCGATTGGAGTCTATTCGAATTCTATTAGCTTATGCCAGCAGCATGAGGATTAAACTGTTTCAAATGGATGTGAAGAGTGCCTTTTTGAATGGTGAAATTGAGGAAGATGTGTATGTTACTCAACCTCAAGGCTTTGAGGATCCTCATCACCCAGAATATGTTTTTAAGTTGAAAAAGGCTCTTTATGGATTGAAACAAGCCCCAAGAGCCTGGTATGAAAAGCTGACAAGTCACTTACTTGAAAATGGATATGAGTGTGGGAATGTGGACAAGACTCTATTCATTAAAAAGGTTGGTAAAGATATTCTCATTGCTCAAATATATGTGGACGACATTGTTTTTGGATCAACATCTGATCATCTTGCTCAAGGATTTTCTAAGTTAATGAGCTCCACGTTTGAAATGAGTTTGGTAGGACCCCTTCAGTTCTTTTTAGGATTACAAGTTAGTCAGACTGATCAAGGTATATTTCTTAGTCAATCCAAGTTTGCTCTAGAAATAGTGAAAAAGTTTGGATTAGGAGAATCTAAGACTAGTTGCAATCCTATGGGATCCTCTACTAAAATCTCTAGTGACCTTCAGGGTAAGAAAGCAGACCAAAAACTCTATAGGAGCATGATAGGAAGCCTTCTCTACCTCACTGCTAGTCGCCCTGATATCTCGTTTAGCGTTGGGATATGTGCTAGGTATCAATCTGACCCCCGAGAGTCTCACATTAAAGCTGTTAAGCGTATCATAAAATATATTAATGGGACTTCTTATTATGGTATCTGGTATCCTCATGACTCAACTCTGCAATTAATTGGATATAGTGATGCAGATTGGGCAGGATCCATAGATGATAGGAAGAGCACTAGTGGCTGCTGCTATTTCTTAGGAAATTGCTTAGTAGCCTGGCATAGCAAAAAGCAAAATTCTGTATCTTTGTCTACTGCAGAAGCTGAATATATTGCTGCAGGTAGCTGTTGTGCCCAGCTGTTGTGGATGAAACAAACCTTATTAGACTATAATGTTCCACAACAATGCATGCCTATCATGTGTGACAACTCTAGTGCCATCAGTATCTCAAAAAATCCTGTTCAACACTCACGCACTAAACACATTGACATTCGCTATCATTTCTTGCGTGATCATGCTGACCAAGGCACTATTGAACTATTGTTTGTCCCTACAGATACCCAATTGGCTGATCTGTTCACTAAACCCCTTGGAAATGATCGTTTCATTAAATTGAGACATCAATTGGGCATTGGCCCTTGCCCTGAATTCTAACTTCTTGTTGGCTTCTCACCTGTTTCTAATCTTATTTTTATATCTCTTATAAGCAGGTGCTACTAACAAAGTTATGTGTTTTATCTTTCATGGGCAGGCTCCTTTGCAATTAGATGTCAAAGGGGGAGAGAGTTCACCAAGTGAGGGGGAGAAGATTTAAAAAGGGTTGCTTTGTTTGAGGGGGAGTAGCTTTGCCTAGAGTGCTTTTTGTGTATAGCTTCTAGGTTGGTTGTCTTTTGTCGTCGCTCCTACAAGGAAAATCCAAAGCTCCAAAAGATCCAAATGCTCCCAAATGTCCAAAGCTCCTTAATTATCCAAAGCTCCTTAATTATCCAAAGTTCAAGCTTCAAGAGTTCAAGCTGAAGAGAAAATTGAAAGAGAGTTCAAGCTTCAAGAGTAGCCATCAAATTGCAAAGGGGGAGATTGTTAGAGTTTTAGTTTTGTTGCAATTTGATAGGATGCATTCACTTTCATATAGCTTGTTCTCTCATTCTTTCTTGGTTTTATTCTTAGAATCATCATGCATATTTCACATTCTTGATCTTTGGTTTTATCATTTAATTTGCATGGTTTTCATCTCAGGTTGCCTCTTCAGTTCATAGAGTTTTTGATTTCAAAACTCCTTCCAAGCTTTCCAAAGTTTCTAGCTTTAAATTCATTATTGTGTTTTGGAGTTTTCATGGCTTTAAAATCTCAGTTTTCATCTTCTTTTAAGTCATGATTTATTGCTTGGAAGATGTGTTTGAAAGTCCTTTGGAAGGTGCCCTCTTAAGCCTCAAGTTTCTCTCAAGTGTTGAAATTCTGGGCAGTTTCAGGCAGTGTTCTCGGTCGACCGAGACCTGCCTCTCGGTCGACCGAGACAACTGAGGCCATTTCTGCAGAAATCTGAACTGTAGCCCCAACGGTCAGATTTATATCCGTTGTGTATTCCCGGTCGACCGAGAACTAGCCGTTGGCAACTTTAACTTTATAAAAGGTGGCTTTTTGGTTGGAGAAAGTTGCTGATATTTGAGAGACCTTTGAGGCCAAGGCTAAGCAACTTCTTAGGAGCTTTTTCACAAGGATTATGAAGTCATTCCTCTTATTCAACCTTTGATCTTCAAATGGGTGTGCTTCCTTTAATCCTACTCTTTTCAAAATCATGTTTTGATTTGAATCTTTGATCTTTTTTTCAATGCATGATAAACAAGTTGCTTTCCTATTAAGATGTTGATCTTCATAACATGCTTAGTTCTTTAAAAATCACATGAGACTTATGAATGCAACATATGATCTATGAAACACATGATTTTAGTTTCTTGTTTCAAAAATCAACTTGTTAGCCTTTAGATCATCTTTTTGAAAACAAGTTGCTTTTCATTATGAATCATTTGTGTTAGACATATAACTCTTTCTCAAATTTGTGTTAAACATCTTTGCATCATTTAAGTTCATATCTTTTAAAAGAGAAAGAGTAATCTTCTAGAAAATGCATTTCACATAGACTTTGTCATTTTCATGCATTGTTCTAGAACTTGAGTTTCATTTTCAATCTAGCCTTTTAAGAGGCATTTCTTTGCACTTCATTGCTCTCTTTATCCATGCATCATTAGGCATATTGTTTAAGAGAAAAGTTCTAAGTTGTAAAGGTTCATACTTAGCCTTGAAAAGTATATGTTGTAAAGGTTGGTGCTAACCCTTGAAAAGCATATTGTTGTGTGTAAGGTTTGAGGTGATCCTAAACCTTAATTGAAGTTAGTGGATACCGGTAGGTGTACCGGGAGTGGATGTAGGCAATTTGGCCGAACCACTATACGTGCTTGTGTTATGGTGATTGTTATTATGCTCTCTTTTTATGGATTATGCATGGTTGGTTGATTTCCTTATTTCTCCTTCAAAGCATAATAGACTTAAAAGCTAAAAGAATTAAAAATTGGTCTAGGTCTTAGAGCTCACCCTATTCACCCCCCCCCCCCCCCTCTAGGATTCGATCTTGGACTGTCACATGATCCCTTTCACTACCATAAAATCCCCTTGAAAACTCAAAAGGCTATTAAAAAAAATGCTCAAAGACTCTTGGTCAAGTCAAAAGCTCTCCTTCAAGTTTTCTCTTCGAGGCACACCGACTCCGAAAGTCACTCGTCGCTGTACCTCGAGGGGGAATTTGTTGACACAAAAAATGTTGCTTTGCCTCTCCAACATCAAGAAGCCACATGAAGCCGCATCCTACTACAAACAGGCAATGCCGCTTCAAGCATCAGATCTTATCAGAATTACTTGAAAACTGATAGATCCTTCAAGATAGCCAAAAGAGGAGTTCACATGAAGTTTCGGGCCATTCTTACATCATTTGGCCTAACTTCACTCCTCCGGCAACCAAACAGTGCTCTTGGCGGCGGCGGCGTCGAAGACATCAAAACTCTGATCTGAGCCTATGGATGGTCTCAAAATACCTCCAAAAGGCTCCACGTGAAATTTCAAGTCATTCCGACAACGTTTGATCCGACTTCGACGCTCCGAAAGAAAATCAAGCCCCTCGGCGGCGAAAACCACCGGAACCATTACTCATCAAACGGAGCACATGGGCGACTTCGACATGCTTCAAAAGGGCTGCACGTCAAAGTTTAGGTTATTCCGACAACGTTTGACCCGACTTTGATGATCCGAAAGAAAATCAAGGATATTGGCAGCGAAGCACCCCGGGACCATGACATCCAAAATCAGAGCCAATGGATCATCTCAAAATGACTCCAATAGGTTCCTTGTCAAATTTCAAGCCAATCAGACATCGGTTGACCGCACATCAAAGCACGACATCTCCCTCGCGGCGAAATCAAGCCTAGCAGCGACGGGACCCCAAACGGCTTCAAAACTCAAACAAAAGCCCATGGTTGGTCCTATCTACTGCTCAGGAAGCTCCACGTCAAATTTCAGGTCATTCCGGCATCGTTTGACCTAGTTTCAACTCTTGACAAATATCAGCAACTATGCGCGGGCGGCAAAGTCTTCGGCTTCTCCAAAGAATAGGAAACTTTGTGCCCAATTTTTCACAACTTCTCATTGGGTTTTCTCCAGGAGAACCAAGTCAAAAAATGAGGGAAAATGTCAAGAAAATACAGGAAAAAAAAGAATAAAAAAAGCTCGAAAAACGACAGAAAAAACGGCGACCCAAGGGGAAAATCCCCCCCTGGGTTGCCGGATTTCCGCCGCAGGGCCCCTTTTTCCGATTCTTTTCGCATTCCGAGAGTTCCAACCCCCGTGATTTCCTGAAAATCTAATTTTTGATGCTTGATGGACCCGATTGTTTCTTCTTTCCTCTCCCATCCGTCCCCCCGGGGTCGCCGAGAGGAATCGAATGGAGGGAAGAAAGGGGGAGAAAAAAAGGGCATCTATATTTTTGTACGGGTATGCCAAATTTTCTATTCTACTTGGAGTTTAGAAGTGGTGATCCGAAGATCCACCTTCGCAAGTAGAAAGGAAATCAACCTTTTTCTAACTTTCCACTGCACAAATATTTAAGAAAAGAGACGGTTTTTGTTTGCCGTGAAAGGCGATTTTGTTTGCCGTAAAAGGTGATTTTGTGCCATGAAAGGCGATTTACAAATCTTATCAAAATGAAAGACAAGAATTGTGATTTTTTTTTCTCTTAAAGAAAATACAAAGTACAACGGAAAAGTAAGAAAGGGAATCTGACTTCTCAGGAGACTGTGGGGACCAGTTCAGATCGACTGTCGTAAGTCATGTATGGACTTCACCATCGACCTTCAGATGAGAATGCTTGATGCTTTGATTCTTTCGCTTGGCTTGGACTTCAGTTTTTAGAGGATAAGGACCAAGGGAAGGTCCTATACCCAATGAAAAACGAAGAGACGGGCTGAAGAGCCACGTCTTGGACATGTTGAATAGGAGAAGAGAAGGTTTTTTCTTAGAGGAAGGGGGGGTGCCCTCCCCCCCCCCCCCCCCCCCCAAGGGGGCTTTGATCACCTTTGGGTGTTTGTTGTAGTAGAGTTTCTTCAGAGTAGCAAGGCTTCTGGATCTTGAGTTTAGAATTCTGGGATTCTCCGTGTGTCCTGGCTTCTTGGGTTCACCTCCTTTTATAGGCATTTGTAGCCTTTACATGACTTTATGGGCTTTAATGTATTAAAACCACATAATGGGAGGAGTTATAAGTTTTAAATCCTTTGTTTTGTAACTCCTTTTTCTCGGCTTCTGATTGGCCGGTGGAGATAATGGGCATTTAATCGCCTTTAATCTCCATGAAGAGAGGAGTTTCATAACTTTAATGTCATGATGATTTGGACTTGTAACTCCCATTTCCTTGCTTCTGATTGGGTCGTCCAAAATAATGAGTTAATGGCCGCATTTATTTGGGTCCATTAACATCATTAAGTGGTCATCGAGGAGTTGAAGAGTCGCGGGCCGTGCAAGTTGATACGATGGATCTTCATGTCAATCGATGTCGGATGATCACGCGACTTTAGACATTAGTTGATACCAGTGGGCCGGTGACATCTGTCTTGTCGATTCTCGATTGATCGGACAGAAAGTGCACTTTCTTGGTCGACCGGTTGACGATCTTGGAGTGATCGGTGACGATTTTATGCTCTTGACGGCGGATTCGTGATGTTGACGAAGATCAGTCGTTTCCGAGCATCAAAAAACAGGTTTTCAAGAAATCACAGGGGCTGTAACTCCCGGAATGCGAAAATAATCGGAAAAAGGGGCCCTGCGGTGGAAATCTGGGTCGCCGACGACCTTGCCCCGGCCTTGAGCAGAAAATCTGTAGGCTTGGATTTTCCATTCCGGGATTTTTTGTATTTTTGGATTTTGCAAATCTGTACTCAACTCCTAAAATCTGTAGGCTTGAAAAATAAAATTAAGTGACACTTGTATTTTTGAGCAATTTTAGGAGTTGAGTATAGATTTGCAACCACTAAGGAAGGGTGTTTTGTTAGCTAACATGACAGTGTCAGAGCCTTCTTTCATTCAGAAGATCAAAGATGGTCAGTTGCAAGATCCAGAGTTGGCCAAGATTTCAGAACATATAGTAAACCGTCCAGATTTTCGTATTGTTGATGGAGTTTTAAAGTGCCGTGATTTTCTGTGTGTACCCAATATTGAAGATTTGAGGAATGATATCATGACCGAGGCTCACAGCATGAAGTACTCAATGCATCTAGGCAGCACAAAGATGTATCAGAATTTGAAGGGCAGATTTTGGTGGAATAACATGAAGAGAGAGATTGCAGCGTTTGTCTCTCGTTGCATGATGTGTCAGTTGATTAAGGTAGAACATCAAAGGGCTCCAGGATTGTTACAGCCGTTAGAGATCCCGGAATGGAAATGGGAGCATATTACCATGGATTTTATTTCGGGACTACCGAGGACTAGCAGAGGCAACGATGCGATATGGGTCATTGTGGATCGTCTCACCAAATCGGCTCATTTCATTCCTATGAGGACAGGGAAGAAGATGCACATGCTACCTTTGATAGAGTTATTCGTCAACGAGATTGTCAATCGACATGGGCAGCCAGTTTCTATCACATATGATAGAGACAATAGATTGCAGCCAGTTTCTATCACATATGATAGAGACAATAGATTTGTTTCGAGGTTCTGGAAGACACAACATGAGTCTATGGGTACGAAACTATAATTTAGCACGACTTACCACCCGAAGACAGATGGCCAGTCAGAGAGGATAATTCAAACCCTCAAGGATATGCTCCGTGCTTGTGTGTTAGATTTTAAGACTCAATAGGATGAGACTCTACCGCTGTGTGAGTTTGCTTACAACAACAGTCACCACTCGAGCGTTGGGATGGCGCCTTTTGAGGCTTTGCATGGCAGAAGGTGTAGGACACCTGTACGTTGGGAAGAAGTCGGCATTCGCAGTTTCCATGGACCGACTATTGTAAGTGAGACCAACGACAAGATCAAGTTGATTCAAGAACGTTTGAAAGTGTCTCGAGTAGACAGAAAAGTTTTGCAGATTCTCACTGAAGGGATTTACAGTTTCAAGAAGGAGATAAGGTTTTCTTGAAGGTGTCACCTACGAGAGGAACATTGAGATTTGGATAGAAGGGTAAGCTATCACGGAGGTACATTGGACCGTATGATATTGTGAGCAAGATCGGTGATGTGGCTTATAGATTAGCCCCACTACCTGAGCTATCCGGCATACATAACGTCTTTCACGTGTCAATGTTGAAGAAGTACATCCCAATCCATCACATGTACTCCAACATGAACCTTTGAAAATCAAAGAAGATGCTACCTATGTTGAGAAGCCCGTACAGATCATTGATACAAATGAACAAGAGTTGAAGACACGGACTAATCAGTGGGTGAAAGTACTATGGGAGAATCATGGACTGGAAGAGGCAACGTGGGAATTACGAGATCAAGTGCAGAAGAAGTATCCACATATACTACCAGAGGTAAGTTTTATATTTCATTTGGTGGACTAAATGCCCTAAGGGGTGGAGGATGTAAGACCTCGTTCCGAGTGTTATCGATTAGTGTTAATTAAGTTGTGTTTTAGTTCTAAGTGTGATTAGTGAATTTTGGTTAAGTTGAGAATAGAATAGATTTTGATCTAGCTTTGGGGAATTTTGATTGCTTTGTGATTAGTGGGGCCCTTTGGGGGTTCCTTTTTATGACCTTGCATGTACTTGGGGATTTGTTAGAGATTCTAGCATTCATTGTTTTAATCTCGTTTTATTTGTATTGTTAATCCCTACAACTTTTATGTTGATCCCATGCCCGTTCGAGACCCCGAAACCTAACTTTCCTAGCATTGAGGGCAAAACAGTCTTTTTACAATAAATCTGCACCGAAAATTTGATATCCCGAAACCTGCGAAAGATATACTTTTTGAAAACTAGATATTTCGACGATCACTTTTCTCTACTTCGTCGAATTCATTAGAAGCCCCGAAAGCCATGATTTCAGCCCAATTAGATTATTAGTAGTGGAGACCACTCCCCATTTGCTTATCAGGGAACTCTTCTTCTTCATTTTCCTTTTCTAGCTCAAACCTCAATCTGTCAAACTAGGGTTTTCCTTTTTCTTTCTTTTCTTCCTTTCCATCTCCCAATCCACTACCAAACCTTTGCTTTTGGGATAATGCTTGTCATCATCTTCTTCCTCATCACCATAGCACTCCATTAATATCCTTTTTAGAGAAAACTCCTCATTCCAAGACTCTCTTTGAGCTCACCTTATCCATTTGGAGAACCTACAAGTAAGCAATCCTCCCCATCTCTTGGATTTGTGTTTCTTTGAACTTGATGAAGCTTCATTTTCATTATTGAAACCTTTTCCTCCCCATTCCATGTTTTGACTCTTTTAGGGTTTGTATTTGGGGATTTTTGTTCATATCTTGGATTCTTTGCTTGGAGGAGTGTTAGAGCTTGATTTGCTTGATTAGCTTGGACCCAAGGCAAGTGGATGATTTGATTTTTATAAGCTTTCAATGGTTTTGGTATTTCCACTCATGCCTATTTATTGCATTGATTTGAAATAAATGTTCATGATAGAGCATTGATAGTGCATTTATGTCATAGAAATGTATTGGTGCATGGCATTTCATTTCCTTTTGTTTTATCCCAAATGTACTCTTATGTGTAATGGTTTCTTTCCTTCTTTCTTTGTATTGGATGTGATGTTGATGGAGGAGAATGGAATGGATATTGTAAGAGATTTGATGTTGTTTTGAATGAAGTTTTGGACTCCTCATTGGATGTATAAAAGAGACTAGAAAGAGGTTGTAGAAGGAAGAGATAGAGAGGAGCTAAACTGTCCCAAAATCAGTTTCTGGACAGTTCGCTCGAGCGAACATGACACTTCGCTCGAGCGAATTGTCCAGAAAAGGGTTCGGAGCATTCCACTAGGCAGTTCGCTCGAGCGAACCTCCCAGAACTCATTCCAAAGAGTGGTTAATTCGAGCGAAACAATACTTTGCTCGAGCCAACCTGACTCTGGATGAGTTTGCTCGAGCGACCTCAACTTCGCTCAAGTGAACCCACCCAGACGACCATTCCAGAGAGCTAACCGCTTGAGCGAACCTCCACTCCGCTCGAGCAATGGGTACTGTTCACCTGGGACTGTTTTGGGAGCATAAATAAAATGTTTATATATTTGAGAGAGGTTTGTTAGGAACTCCATTGTATTGAGAAGAACCGTCACTACAAAAAAAAGGACTTTTAGTCTCGCTTTTGAAATGAGCTTTTGTGTCGCTTTTACAATAAAGTGACACAGTATGGTCTGTTGTGTCACTTTAGAAGAGGAGTAAACGAGGAGGAGGTTTGTTGGGTCACTTTTCTATAACGCGACACACAAAATAAATCTATGATTTTCTCCCACTAAACAAAAGCGACACAAGAAGTTTGACTGTTATTTTCTTTCATAAAATAGAAAAAAAAAAGCGACACATGAATTTTGGGCAAGTGATAATTTGGGTTCCCTCCATCGTATATCCCATCCCTTCGTTCCCTCCATGCCTCATTCATCTATGCACCCGAACTTCAGCGCTGCGCATCATCAGCCAACCTCCCATCTCCATCTCCATCTCCATCGCAGTCATAATGCAAAACGAAGGATTTATATTCTACGCGTCTCTGTGTCTTCACCAAAAAAAAAAACACGCGCCTGTCTTTCCGATTTCGTCCGTTTAAGAAGCCTCTATCTCTTCCTTTTCTTCCCAAAACCCTAACCCCAACCCCAACCCCAACCCCTAAGAGCCTGATCTATATCCTTCTCTCGAATCCCAAAAGCAGCAGCCATGCTTCTCTCTCCCGGCAATTCTCCCCCCCACATCTCCTCCGAAAATACCCTAGTAACCGCAGCAGAAACCACCCAATCCTCCTCCTCAAACTCCCTCCCTTCAAATTCAAACCCTAGAAGAAAGCGCTCTCTAGAAGTCCTCGATGAAGACACCTACATCGCAGCACTCGAGCGGATTGTCGAGCGCGACTTCTTCCCCGATCTCCCAAAGCTCCGCGATCGTCTCGACTGGCTCGAGGCGGTTCGCAGCGGCGATCCCGTCCACATCGAGGTTCGGATTTCACATTTTCTCCTTTTGTCAGTTCTTTACTTCCTTCCTTTCATGGAAGGTGTCAGATGGGGTTTTGTTATTATTCTTAATTCGTAGGGTTAAAGTTTTGTTATATTGAGATCTGGTGGGTTTTGCCATTGAATGGCCATTTGCTGAGAAACATATTGATCAGCACCCATTTCAAAAGAAACAGCTTTGATGCTTTTTTTTTTTAAAGTTTACTGGGATTTTATACTTGCAAGAGAAAAAATGTGCATCATTGGTACAAGTAATTACTCCATTGGAAATGGCAAGGGACTGTTTTTCTACCCTGGTTTTTGCTGGTTTATACGCTTCTACATAACTTTCTCCTTGAACATGAAGGATCGAAGGGCCTTTGGGGTCTTAGCTAATGCCCTTGATTTCATTCAAAACATAAAGAAGTGAGCACTGGGGCTGCATCACGGTGAGTCTGTGACAAAGCCCACGTGATTGCGTTCCTTTTGATCTCCTTTGAACATTGCCAGTTGTTCGTTTCAGCCAATGTTATTGATTGAGATGTTCATGCTTTGTGCTTTTATTTCTTAATTGTGGGTGTTAATCTGATTTGGAATTCTCTCATATGCCTCTCTTTCTCCATGACAAAAGGGAAAACCAGAACTCTGGTTTCTTGTTGTTTTGCTTGTGTAAATAGAAAACCCCCACCATCTGTTTGTTTATGTTACTCTAATATTTCTCTGTATTTGTATTTGATTTGGAATTCTCTCATGGATGCCTCTCTTTCTCAATGACAAAAGGGAAAACCAGAACTCTGGTTTCTTCTTGTTTTGCTTGTGTGCATAGAAAACGCCCACCATCTGTTTGTTTATGTTACTCTAATATTTATCTATATTTGTAAAGAGTGCTTCCCATGTGTTCATTTATATTCCTCTGTTAAAGAAGCTTGAAGAGGATTTGATGTTGGGATTAAGATTAATGATTGGAATAGCCCAAAAAGTGCCCTTTCCTATGTGGGCTCACCTATGGCTCATTTGTGATTCATAGTCAAATGAGCTCAATGGAAGAATTACTAAAGAGACCTGATTGGCATCTAGGATCATCCGGCCGCCCGATCTTCCTTACAAGATGGACGAGTGGTCTAGATCTTCGACATCATGTCTATTGCATCCTATTTAAATTAATCTTGTACAATTAGCACTCGTATCCTAATTATGATTAATTAACTCCTTATGGTGGGTAGGAATATCCCATACAACGAAGGGGAAGTGCAGAAGAGGCCCTAAGCAAAGCACCAAAATCTGTGGTGGCTTGCTTGGGCACACTCCCTTTAACTCAGTGAGGATAAACACCAAGATGGTTTAGTGATTGAGGATCCTTGGGACATGACAATAGCAAAGGGACGACTCTATACACAACTTTTCTATGTCTCTCTACTAAATAATTCAAGGCCACCCATTTGTTTATTTCATGACAGAGACACTCACTAAGGTGGGATTCTCTTTAAAATGTCAGGAGTCTTCCTTTCCTTTAGCACCCTTCTTACATTATTCTATTAAAATAGGCAATTGCTGTTAACAGTAAGACAGTATAGAAATGCATTTCTTATTGTTTCTCTTTCCAAGAAGGAACCATTGTCCTCCTCCAACTCCACTGGGTTTCTCAAAGAAAGGTCTTGAAGGACAAAGATGGTTCTTAAAATAACATATTCTTTCCCTTACTGTTTTGGTCAATGCAACAGATTAATGTTGTATAGTTAATTAGCTGTGGTGCAATTAGTTTAATAGATTTTCAATCAGGGACAATCAATCCATCATGTCAAAACAAATGAGTTTGTATTAAGAAACTGATAAGAAATTAATTGAGCAATTAGATTAGTCATTTTAGAAAGAGTTTGTTCAATGGGAAAGATCCATCTTGTTTTCAAACTTTGCATCTGGATCATAAATATAATGTTTAGGAGATTGGGCAGACCGCCAACTCGAGCCTACCTAAGTTGGGCTGGTTTTGGAGTTGAGCTAATTAATTAGAGAGAAAAACATACTCAGGATGAAATAGATAGTGTTATGCAGAATTATGAAGTTGAACAGTTTGCTAGACTTTTTGGTGTATAAATTGGGTACCATAGTTTTGACTATCCAAACTATTGGTATGATGGGCCCTACTGTGAAGGGCCCTAGTGTGGATAGTCTCTAAAATTTAAGATACATGTGGTCCAGTTATTGGCCTTCTTTTTGTTCCAAGTTATTTTTGGACAAGTTAAGATACATGAGCTAATGATCCACTGATTTTACTTCATATTCATTTGTCCATTTGGTGCAATGAGAGAGAGGACCTTTAATATGCTGTGTACATATGATAGTAATCAATAAGTGGAATTACTGATAATAATAAAATACCAATAAGTGGAATCATGTCTCCTTTTATGATGCGGCAAAAGGTAAGATGCAGGATTGCAATATCACATTAACTACTATTAGAATTGTAGCAGACCAGCAGAAGATCAGTGGTCTTTTTTTTTTTTTTTTGGACTTATAGAACTCTTACCTGAACCTTATAGTATTGCAACCTGGCAGAAAGCAAATTTTTTAATCTCTGTTATCCAACTTTTGCACAAACTACATCGCCATAAAAGTTTCTTCTGTTATGTGTATTGTAAATTTGTATTTGCTCTGTTGTTTGTAATATTATCTTGTCTCCTCAAAACTAAAGCATTATGCATGCTCCTTTGGTGTAGTTTTATGCAATTCCTTGCCATATTCATGGCTATGCCATCCATTTTTTCCTTGCCATATTCGTCGCTGAAGGTGTAATTTGTTAAAATATATTTTGATAACCATTAGTGACTCACAGATCACACTCACATATTTTCTCTTACTGTGGCAGGTAAATGACCACTTAGGACTCTAGTACCAAAGCTTTGTAATTAGTGGACTTTTTTGACAAATTGAACTTGGACAGTGATCATTTGTTTGTAATTAGTGGACTTTTTTGACAAATTGAACTTGGACAGTGTAATTAGCAGCCATTTTCATATAAGAAACTTTAATTTTTTGTACAATTTTCATAATTATTGTTTATAATCTTTTGGAACCCAATTTCCAACTTTATGTTCTCTATAATACACCACACAGTCACACACATATGGTGTAATTTCTGTATCTTCATTTGGAGATGACTGTGTTAGATCTTCATTTGGTTTGATTGATGCTTTACAGTTGGATTGTATGTTTCTTTTCAGCGTTAGGTTTTATTTGGGGAGAAGTTGCTGACATGTTCTTTTGCTATTGTGTTCTGGCTCAAAAGTGTTTGTTTTGATTCTAATATGTTGTTATCTTTCTTTCTGCATTCTTTTTCTTTACTGTTTTCTGAGCTAGTGTAGTGAGAGCCTCTGAATCATAATCTTGATTTTTTTTTGGGTGTTTTTTTTCTCTAATAATGGCAGGGCCTGGGACCTTACTCTGCGAGCATAAAGAAACCCGAGAAGGAAGTTAAGGAAATGGCCAAGAAAGTTAATGATCTATGTGGTATGATTCTTGATTGATCTTAGTTTGGGAAATACTTTTCTCAGATTTTTCTTGCTATCCTTGAAAAAAAAAAGTGAGTAGAGAGTGTGAAAAGTGAAAACAATTTGCAGATGTAATGAAAGAATTTTACTGACGCATTTCATACATATACATTAGGTTCTATGGCTGATGAATCTCATCATGAACTAAAACAGTCCGTTGATAACTAATGAATCCCTCCTGAGTAATATGATAGTGGCCAACCCCACCAACGACCCGGATACTGCAACAGGGTTAGGACTGAATATGCAGGAGTTTCTGATCTGTTGTTTTGCCGCTTCCAGGGTTTAACTACCTGATAAACTGCGACTGTATTCATCCTGTGTACTGAAACTAAGTTTTTGTTTATTTTTGAGTCACTATTGCAAGTTCATATTTGAAACCAATGTGGATTACACCTGGTTTTATCTAATATTATGATCTATATGGATACTTAATTAATTGTTTTAATGCTCTTCAATTTTGTTATCTAAAGACTTGTTTGAAATACCTTATCTGCATATTATCACTGTTGGTAGATGATCCACTGCAGGATGTATGGTGTTTAGTCCCCACTTGACCACGAGCTAATGATAGCCCCCACCCTCTTGCCGTTTTCTTTTTGTTTTTCAATCTTATATTTTTTTGTTGAGTACTCTCACACACTCATTCAAGTCCCTCGTTATCATTGCTACAGAGCCAGAGATTAATCTCTGGTTGTTTCTTTTTATAAAGGAGGTGCCTCACATTGAGCTATTAGTGAATTGCTTGGCATTCCATGTCATACTTGAGGTATGAAAAGTTAGAAAAAAGAGAGCCCCTCCTCTGAAACAAAGATTTTCTCTGTAAGCAAAGAAAAAAAAATATGATTTTTATTTGTTTCCTGTTTCTTCACTCTGTTTCTTCATTGGAAGGTGAGTGATACTATTAGCACAAGTAATAGTAGTTCTTGCTTTGTTAATAGTTTTTATGCTTATCTAAGTATAACAACTTCACCCAATCTTCCTCATCTTATTCTCTCACAAACCCAAATGAGGAAACATGCCCATATGTAATGAATTGAGTTTCACTCACCCAAATGAGAATATAAGCCTACAATCGTAATATGAGTGAATTGCCTTATTCTTGAGCATGTTCTAATTGAATGGAAAGATAGTACCCACTCTTGGATTACATCTTCTATCTTTTCTGACTTGTTTTTCTTTTTTGTTCTTTTTAATATTCTGAAGTTAATTATTATCCTTTCTTACTTGTTTTTCTTGGTGATATAGCCAGGGGATATCGAGTTTGGTGTTTCATTGAGGCTTTGGATCAATTTTCCCATTGTGTAGGTAAGGGACTTGGGCATGTAATTTTATTGAACCCAGATAAGTCTAGATAACACCCAGGTTTAAGATCTCTTGAACAATTAATTAGTCTTAAGCTTTATATAGCACATCCTGGCAACTTCTACCTTTTTCATGTCAATCTTATGCCTGTTTTGAATGTTGTTGGTGAACAGGTAGTTAGAAGCTATTTGTGCAATTTACCCAGCACTGCAGAGAAAAAAAAAATTGGATATTTGAATTTGTAGCTAAAGGGAAGCTGTCAGGCTGAAGATATGTGTCTTCATTTCTTTTTCTAAATCAATAGCTGAGTTTGACCAATGCTTTGGTTGTAATTTACTTTCAGAAAACTGAGCCAACATCTCGTAAGAATGCTCAAAGGTAAGATTTTTGCTATGAAAATCCCTTCTTTTCTTTGATGCTCCACCTTGCACCTTCATCTGCTTCTTGAATTTATAATTTATAATTGTTGGGAGTTTTTGATATTGGGATTCTATTTTTTCATGTCTTGTTGGATCCAATTGATGGACATCAACAGGATCATCTGTTCATTCATTGTACTTCACAACTCTTCTTTCGTTGTTCAGGTTATTAGAACCCATGTCTTCAATTGAATGATAAGCAATTCAAACATTTGTTATTGAAGCTCGGTTTATCTAGTAATAGAACATTTCCTACTTATATAGATCACAAAATACCCATTAAACTCCTAAATAAAAATGAAAAATAAACAAATAAGGAATCCTAATCTGACAGTGATTTAGAAATATTTACATCCACATGGTTCTCACCCACTTTTCAGGCTTCCTTACATATCTCAGGGTTAGGTTACTGTGTTCTGGCCCATTTTTCTCAAACATGTCATCCTGTTCTTCCTTAAATCTTCTTGTTTTCTCATTTGTATTTCTGTGTATGACGATGATGCTGACTATATATATAATTTTTGCTTAAGTTATAGAATATCAGTCTGAAAAGTGTTGTTACTACTATGATGTTCAGGTCTACTAGATAATGTACTGAGCGATTACTTATGGGCACAAGCTGTTCTCCTAACAACACCCACAGCAACAACGGCAGGGCTCACGATTCAGGTTCCCATGGCTGCTGTTGTGGACACCTCATCTCATGGATTACATTGGAGGTGCTGCCATCATGGTTGGGTTTGTGGGCATCAACATCTCTCCTGTAGTTTGTTGTTCAAGTGGTGCTCCACAAAATGAAGAAACTGAAAAATGTTGTTATAGTTGCTTCCCAAGATCAACCTGCTTAACAGGTAGTGTGAGACATGGCCTGTATTTCCGTGAGGTTGCTGAACTTTGCAAGAAAAATTTGGTGATGTTTGGATGGACATTTTCTTGGCCAATTGTTCTATTTATATAAAAGTTAAGTTGTGTATTAAGGTGTATGTTGTATTTTGTATTGAAGGAATGTAGGTTGCGACTTGAATACAATTTCTTATCCTGATTTTGTTGGTTCTTGTTTTGGCACATTTATATTTTGAGCTTCCTTTCTCCGCATCTGTCACACTTCATACTTGGCATCAATAGGGCTTCTAAATTCCTTGTTTCCATATTGTGGTTGTTTACAGATAAACTATGTTTTTATCAGTCTGATCTTGATGTTTCTAATAATGAAATTTCAGATCCTTAAAAAATAGGCCATAAAAGTGAAAAAAATGTCCCAAAAAAGGGGGAAAAAGAAATATTTATTTAAAAAAAATGGATGGTATCTCGCTTCTATGAAAACTGTCACAACTGATGACTACTTGTGTCACTTTTGGTCCAAAAACAAAATATTGATCACTGCTTTTGAAAAGCGAGACAACAAAGTTATCTTTCTTGTGACGCTTTTAAGTTATTTCAGTGTCACTTTTGGGTTAAAAGTGACATAAGTAACCATTTTTTTGTGTCACTTTGATAACAGAAACTGACACAACAAATGTATTTCTTGAGACGCTTTTACGAACTTTTAGTGACGCCGGCAGATAAGACGCTTGCATAGTAATCAGAAAAGCGACACAAACCACTTTTTAAGACACTTTAAAAGTGACTCATTAAGACATTTTTTTTGTAGTGCGTTCATATGATTTGACATCCGTTTGAGAAAGAAACCGCATCACGAAGATTTCATTTGAAGTTGTAAAAATCCCATGGTGTATACGGAGCTCGGAATGTTCCCAAACTCAAAGAGTACCAAGTGGTCATTAAATCGACATACGTGACCCCTGTTCACCTTAAACAAATCTAGAACCCCGGTACTTGTCTTGAGATTTTGAAAGTTCATTTGTATTTCATTATTTCCTGAACTTCTTATGTATTCTCGAAAATTTTGAAATTGCAATTGCGGCATTTTGCTAGCCCCGATAAGCATGCCCGAATTGATATGACAGTTGTTTGAGCACCCCGTCTCGTTTATTTATGTACTTGCACTTGATGTATTTTATACATATTTTAATCTTGTCATTTGACCTATATGAGTCGGCACCGCTAAGCTTGGATAACCCTATTGGTCTGATCCACCGACTTGGAGATCCCCCTCTTGTCCTACCAGCTGCAGTTTGAATCCCGTTACCCGATTATTACCGTGGTCTTGTCCCGATACCCCGGATTGCTACCGTGGCTCCCAATGCCCACCTTGCTACCGTGGTCGTGTATAGTATATGTATATGTATTTATAAGATCCATTGTTTCTTTTCACCTCGAGTGACTGAGATCAGTGCATAGTTATTGCTCTGTCACTTTAGTGATAGAGGACTTAGCTTCGTGTGGTTGCCATCTTGCTTGTTTCCCGATTTCCTTGGATACCCATACATGTTTTACACTATGCTTACGTTTTCATTAAATGATTTGATTCTTTTATGAAGATATTGATTGAACATGTTTAAATGCTTTTAAAGGTAAATGTGTTTATTATTGAATTGTTATGTCTTTTCACCCATTTGCCAAACCGTCGTGTTTGACCCACTCTTTGGTACTCAGGTCCGGATATTGCCTACCCCGAGGCGGAGCTTGAGGATGCGATCGGTGAACTGCAACGCCTAGTTGAGTGGCATGCTGATGATGTCATTTAGACATTTGACTGCTTGAGAGACGGAACATTTTGAGAACGTTTAACCATTCTTTTGGGGATTGGTATTTTGTTTATATTGGCCTCTATTTTTTGGAATGTAATTAAATGATCTTGTGTAAAACTTTAACTTACTTTTGGGAAATATGCTAATGATCATTGCGCGCTCATTCTGATACAGTATTATACTTGTGTTATTGTCTTTATGACTAGAGATGATTTGAATGTTTGATTTGCTACACGCTTCCGCACTTAATAGAAATGTTCATATATGGTTGTGATATCCTTACCGCGGACACCAACCTCATCAATTAGTCCCGATCCCGGATTAGGACCTCGGTGATTTGGTCCAGGGTCGTGACAACCTCCACCTACCTCCACTAAGGAAACATGGTATGGACTGATGGGACAGTACCTGCACCTACCTCCACTACGGGAGCGCCCGATGGGACTTCCGCCTATTTATATACAAGGGTAAGATCCCAAAGAAGTATGCAACGTGACTCAACATAAGTATGCATGTAGTCCAAACCTTGCCTTTCTTCTCCATTCGCTCATCCTTTGTTCAGTAACTGTACTAACTTAGACATCGAACTGCCTTTGGCTGACTGTAGCCAGGGCATCTAACCTTTGTCTCCTTCCCTTTCAGTTCTCAGGCATTCGATCTCTCCCCAAAAGAAGTTTATTTACGAGTTTCATACTCGCCTAGTCATGGTCATAGTATTTAGGCACTTACAGTCAACATTTTTGGAAAATACATATATGTTATGTAAAAAAGTCTTGGATTCATAATTGTGCTTAATACAATATTAATTTGATTATATCAGAATATTTTGTGATATTCCTTTTTATAAAGATCTGTATATGCTTTGTAAACTATGTTTTTTCATAATTTAAAATATATTTTATAATTACTCTATTTTTTTTCCTTTTTACAATTAAGAGTGGAAAAAATTTGAGATGTCCCCCATGATTATGAGATTAATGTTACTTGTGACAATGATGGTGAGCATTATTTAGAAAAGCATCATAACCCAATTGAGAGAGAGAGAGAGAAAGACCGCCTATAATTCATTTTCTGATATAGTCAATTTCAGCGAGGGGCCTACCTAGCTGTGTGGGTCAAATAATTTTGACCAAGAATTTGGCTGGTGTAGGACCTTACACCTAATTGAGCTACCACTTATCCCAAAACCATTTGGTGATAGGAAACGGCACAACAATAGTTTTATGGTGAGGGCGAGGGCTCGACCACAATTATGACCTCTTGAGCGAAGGTGGGCGTTGACCTCAACAATCCCTCCCTCAACGGCACACCCGCCACGACTCCTGCTGCGAACTCACAAAACACGGGAACGCGTGTCCCATGACTCGAACACCCGACCTACCAGGCTCTGATACCACTTGTAGGATCTTACACCCAATTGAACTACCACTTATCCCAAAACCAATTGGTGATAGGAAACGGCACAATAATAGTTTTATGGTGAGGGCGAGGGCTCGACCACAATTATGACCGCTCATGAGCGAAGGTGGACGTTGACCTCAACAATATACCAAATGAAAATTCCTGGAGGGTTGATAATCACAAACCCTAACAGAAAGTAAAATAAATCCCAACACAGATATGAATATGGAATGAAAAGAAACAAAAAACCTAAGTTAATCAAGCAAGCAACCAAGAAGATGGACACAAGATTTTCTATGTGGAAAACCCTGGGTAGGGAAAAAACCACGGGACCTTGCACCGGTCCATAAAGATCAAGCACTAAAAAATCAAAGGTTACAAGAGAAACTCACTCCCCTTTACAACTGATCTCAACCTAAGGACCACAGTGATTCTTGCCGACGACCACGCCATTCACCTTCTCTAGTACTTCAATCTCCACATCTTAAGCAAGACGAATTGACTGGAACATGGATGGGAAATCTCCAGAGAACAAGGCTTCAGCACATGAATCTCTCAAAAGAACTCTCTGGAGGAAGTTAATCTCTCTAAGGATAATCTAGGGTTTAGATCTGAGAGAGGTGTGTTTTTCTGAAGGGGTTGAACCCTTAAATAAGCTTCTGGAATTGTATGGGAGAGATTGGGTTTGAATAGAATTGGAAAACAGGGCATAAGAAAGAAGCTGCTAAAAAATAGTTGAAGCTCGTCGTTGTCTGATCGATCAGACTAAAAGTCCGATCGATCGGTCTGTCTTTTAACTGAGGCCTTTTATGGTCCGATCGATCGGTGAAGGGTCGGATCGATCGGTCTGACTTTTAACTGAGAGCATTTTCTAGGCGATCGATCGATCTTTGGGCCCAATCGATCGGTCTATAACTCTGCTAAAAAATCCTTGTTTTCTGTTGCTTTTGAATTCTTTTTCAACACAAGGTGGTCCAACTAAAAATCACAAATTACATGAAATACCATGTTTTGTCCACCCACATGAACTAGCCAACACTCAAAAATACTAACAGCTGGCTTATACTAGTGGCAAGACCTGATGACTGCTCAACTGTCTCTTTTCTGATGAATACATTTTATCCTCAAATTCTCATTAGAAATTCCTCTAATCTTACGCCCTTTTCCAATAGGAAAGTTTGACTATTGAGTAAAGGTAAAATAAAGCACTGGAACCATATGATTGGTGTTAAGGCCAAAAACATATCCACATTAATGGATCTACCAACGAACTTAAATAAACAAGCTTATAAGGTTTTAGTTGGCTAATTCATAAATATTTGGACAAAACTGGGTTTCTTCGAATCTTGTATTGAGTCTAGAAAAGGACTGTAAGAGTTTTAAAAAAGGAAGTGTTCTAAAGAGCCCGAATTCTGCTGATTTGAATTGGTCGCTCGAGCGACCATCCATTCACTCGGCGGACCAAATAGAGTTTCATCCGCTCGACCCTTCAATCCGTGCGCTCAACCCATCAAGGTTCTGGAATGAAGTTTCAAAGTTCGCACGACGACCGCTCGAGCGAACCCCTCACAGAGAGTTGTTCGCTCGACCGCATGTTATTGGTCGCTCGACCAATGATCCAACGCGCTGTTCGTCTGTTTTTAGAGAGCAGGTCGCTCGAGCGAACCTTATGACCGCTCTAGCGAACCTGGGAATTCTAAATTAAGAAGAACTCCTCTTACTAATTTCTATGAATGAAGTTACCTGTTTGAAGAAGCCTTGGATGCACGAAATATGTCCTATAAATAGGCTTTTCATCTCTCCTCTCTACACAACTTTGAACAAGAAGGAATCTAGGATTGCGAGAGTTTGAGAGATCCATTGTTCTGCCCCAAGGCTGCCATTACTGTTGCTATGCTGATGATTCAAGTCTTAGTTTGATTCCACTACTTCTCTTGAAGACTCTGTTGTTCAAGCGCGGTGAAGGTGCACGGCGAGCAGTCGGCAAGTTCTATACAGTCCTTAGGTTGAGTCAGCAACTGCGAAAGGGTTGTGAGTTTTCTTGTAACTTTCAATTCATAGTGCTTGGTTGTCTGTTGGCCTAGACGATAAGGCCCGTGGTTTTTTTTTCCAAGTAGGGTTTTCCACGTATAAATCCTGTGTCCTTCTCTCTCTTGTGGTTTGATTGGTTTAACCTGGATTAGGGTTAATTATTAGATTAATCACATTTTATTGATATTCATCTGAGATCGTATAAGTGGGACATCTGCCTGTGTTAAGGCAAGTTTTAGTATTTTCAATTGGTATCAGAGCAAGTTACACTAAGTTATCGTGTGATCAAGTTACTGATCTCTCATGGATATCATTAGAGAAGGAACTTCGACCAACAAGCCCCCCCTTCTAGATGGATCAAATTATACTTATTGGAAAGGAAGAATGATAGCTTTTTTTAAGGCCATCAATGACCAGGTTTGGGATATTGTGGCTGATGGATATACTGAACCCACTGTGGTTGTTGAAGGACAAACTAGACCAAAACCCAAAGCACAATGGTCCACTGATGAAAAGGCCAAATCAAACTGCAATAATAAGGCCATTCATGCTATTTACAATGGTGTCACTCAAACTGAGTTTCATAGAATCTCTACTTGCACCACTGCAAAAGCTGCATGGGATTTGCTTCAAACTGTTCATGAAGGAACAGAAACTGTTAGGCAAACCAAACTCCAAAATCTGACAACGGCTTTTGAAACCATTCGAATGAAAGAATCTGAATCCTTTGATGATTTTAACACAAAATTGCCAAAAATCGTCAATTCATGCCATACCCTAGGAGAGCCGGTACCTCCATCAAAGGTTGTTAAAAAGATCTTGAGGTTTCTTCCTGAAAGGTTTCATCCAAAAGTCGTTGCCATTGAGGAGCACCAAGATCTGAACTCAATATCTGTTGAAGAATTGGTTGGAAACTTACAGACATTTGAGGCAAATCATTGTCCGCAGAAAAAGGGAAAAGACATTGCACTAATGTCTTCTAAGTCAGTTGAGGATCCTGAATTAAGTGATCAAGGCAGCGATACTGATGATGAAAAGTTTGAAGCTTATCTTGCTCGAAAATTGAAGAAAATCTGGAAGAACAGGAAGACCTTCAACAAGAAAGAACCATCAAACCCGAAAGCACCTTTTAAAGGAAAATTTGTACCCAAAACAGAATTGATCAAATCAAAGGGTACAAATAAGCAAATTAAATGCTTTGAGTGTCAAGGATATGGACACACAGCTGCTAAGTGTGCCAATCGCAGGGAGAAGAATAAAAGCAAAGCACTGAATGTTGCCTGGGATGAAGATTCAAATGAGGATGAATCTGATCCTGAATCGCCTTTGAGTGACTCATGAAAATATGTTGCTTTTCTTGCTATGTCTAATGTTACATCTACGCAGGAATCCAAATCCAAAGATGATTTAGATTTTAATGATCTTTCTGATGAGGATCTGGAGGACGACGAAAACTATCATAAGTTGTTATAAGAATCCCTCTGAATGTCAAAAATCAGTGAAAAGAGGGCGTTAAAAATCAAAGCAATGGAAGAAAAAATCTTGTCTCTGCAGACAACCTTGACAGACTCTCAGTCAAAGGTAATACAATTAGAAGAACAGCGAGCAATTTTTTCTAACAAATTAATTCTTGCAGGTGAAGAAAACGCTCAGCTCCAACAGCGTAATCTAAAAGCTGAATCTGAGGTGGAGAATTTGCAAAAAGAATTAATTGTCTGCAAATCTGAAAGAGATAATTTTGCTGGAAAGTTATGAATGGTGCTGGTTGAGTTAGAATCGACTAAAGCTTCAATCAACAGGATGAACATTGGATCCGCAAAGCTGAATCAAATTCTAGAAAGCCAATTACCTCCAATGTCGAAAACTGGTCTTGGATACGTTCATGGAGCATCCACATCTAAAGACAAAGGTAAGACTGTTTTTGTTCAAGGACAGACCATGATGTCGTTACCTCCTGTCTACTCTAATACCTCATCCTCAAATCCTCACAAGTCAAATTATGTGTCTAGATCAAAGTTTATTCTAATTTGTCACTTTTGCGGGATTTCTGGATACATAAGACCACATTGCAACAAATTGCAAAATTTCCATAGGAACCAGCGTAGAAGGTCAAAAATTTCTTCCTCATAGATTCGGACCAAACCAGTCTGGGTCCGCAAATCTGATCTGCGCTGTAATGTGGTTCTTACAGCATTGAGTGCTACCGACTCAGATGTATGGTATCTAGATAGTGGATGTTCGAGGCACATGACAGGAAACGAAGCCTTGTTTACCTCTCTTGAAGATTATAATGGTGGTTCTGTTTGATTCGGAGAATGAGGTAAGGCTAAAGTTGTTGGTGTAAGTCCATGGGGATCCGAACCCTAGAGGGGGGGTGAATAGGGTGAGCTCCTTTTATGACCAATTTTAACAATTTTAACTTCTTTAAAACAAACTAGTCACATGTGATGATTTATCATACAAGATGCGGAAGCTAACAAAATAATCACCACAAAGCAATCACCATCACACAAGTATTTATAGTGGTTCGGCCTCAATGCCTACATCCACTACCGGCTTGTGAACCAACACCCCACCGGATTTCCACTATTTATGCTTTTCAATAGGCTAAGCAATAACCTTTACAATATGCTTTCCAAGGCTAAGCAATAACCTTACATTGATGTTTTTTCAAGGCTTAACATCAACCTATCCATTATGCTTTTATAGGCTAAGCAATAACCTCTTCAACCACAAGGTTGGTTATCTCACTAATTTAGTGTCTATAATACACTTGATGGAGATTCATTTAAGCTCATTACATTGCCTCTTAAATAGGCGGATATGGAAGTGAAATACAAATACACACTCACACTATGAATGCAAAGTTGAAAACAAATGAAGTGTGTGTGTGTAGTCCTCAATCATTTTGAAAATGAAAGTTCATAAATGTATGCCTAAGGCTTTTGAAAGTTTTAGCTCAAAAACATTTATGATTGAGGAAGAATGCAATCACATGTTAAAAGTAACAACTTGTTAATGATATCAAAGTTACACAAGTTGTATGAAATGGATTAGCTCTAAACATGTGATGCATAGGGATGTCAAATCAAATCATCAATGAAGCTCAAAACATAAAATTAGATTTGATTGAAATTAGGGGACAAATCATATGTAATTATAAGGACAACTTGAAAATGATTTACCAATCAAAGTAAGGCAAGTTGTGAAGCATTAAAACAATAATACACATATGATTTGTAATGATGTTGGATCCAAAACATAAGATACATTTGAGAGAGATTTTCTTATGATGGAAAAACAACACCCAAAGATTCAACAAAGTATATGAATCATGTTACATCTTTCATTAACATGATCTACTTAGATTTACCAATAAAGTACTACTTTGATGAATCAATGGTGATGTATCCAAAACAATAGATCTATTCAAAATATAAAATATGCTAAGGATACAACATATCATATATTAACATGTTACAAGGATTTACCAATGATAAAACAAAACATGAAAACATATGATTTGTAAAGAAGTTGAATCCAAAACATAAGTTAGTTTTGAGAGAGATGTTCTTATGATGGAAAACAACAACCAAAGATTCAACCAAGTATATGGATCATGTTACATATGATTTACCAAAGTTCTTTCATTAACATGATCTACTTTGATTTACCAATTCAAGTACTACTTGGATTGAATCATGTGATGTTATATCCAAAACAATAAATCAACTCAAAACATAAAATATGTTAAGGACACAACACAAACATAGTTTAACATGCTAGAAATGATTTACCAAAAATAAAACAAAAGCATGAAAACATATGATTAAGAAAGGAAGAGCCTACTTGGTGGTTTAACTTCATTAATCCAAGCTTTAGCTTTCCTAATCTTCCCCTTCATCCCTTGGTTCTTTTCCCTTTTGATATGCCTCAAATCCTCTCAAGGAGGGGTTAAAAATTCCCAACTTTTGGCAAGGGAAAGAACTCATATTTATAGCAAAAAGTTGCCAACGGCTAGTTCTCGGTCGACCGGCAAACAGGCCTCGGTCGACCGGGAACACACAACGGTCAGATTTCTGACCGTTGGGGCGCCAGGCCAAATTTTTGCCTTGCAGTGTTCCCGGTCGACCGGGACCTCTGCGCCGGTCGACCGGCGACACTGCAGTGGCCCCAAAATCCAATTTTTGCAAAAACAAAGTTTTTCTTTGTGGAATTATTTGGGCCATAAAATCAAGCTTTAAAACATGTTTTAAATCATTCTAAGGGTTTTAAAACATGGAACATAAAAAGCCTAAAAAGATTCAAAACTTTTAAAATAAAGGCTTGCTTGATTTCTTGAAAACTCTTTTCTAAATCAAATGCATCCAAGATAAAAAGACAAATCATGCATAAAACAATATCTTAAAAACAATGCATGAATAAAACAAGATTTCAAGTTTATATAAAAACCAATGCAAGTGTGTCAATCAAATGATGCTTGAATGATATGCATCCATCAAATTGCAATCTAGAAAATTCCTAACAATCTCCCCCTTTGCAATTTGATGGCAAACACACTCACCACTGAAATTACACACTTCGTCTTCAGCTCCCCCTCAGCTGGACAAGGCTTGAAATCTTCTTGGATGCTTATCTTAGCTTGGGCTCTTTTCTTCTCTTCATTCTTCATGATGCTTGGTGCTTGATCATTCTTCAATCTTTCTTTCTTCTTTCTTTCTTTGGCCAAGCATCTTCTTTAGCTCCAAGCTTTCTTTCTTCTAATAGCTCTCCCCCTTTGACCATGCCTCTTTCTCCCTTTGGCAAGGTATGTATTCTCTCCCCTTGTAGAAGATCATACAAAACCTCTTCTTAGGAAACTTGGACATTCTCTTTACCCTTTTGAGAACTTGCATAATTTCTCCCCCTTTGCCATTAAATTGCAAAGGTACCTACACACATGAAACAAAGAAAATACCTTTAGTAGCACCTGTTAACAAATGAAATCGAAAATGAAATACATAACAGGCTATCATGTGAGGTAGTAGTCTCTAAGGGCTCAAAGGCAATCTAAGGGTCAATTTGATCAAAACTAATACTTCCTATGAATGTTTACACTCCCCCTCAATCCATTCTCTCCTTTTGTCAAACATTTGACAAAGATTTAACTATTAGATGCAAGAAGAAGATGGTTTTACCAATGAGGGTCAACTTTCAAGGAAAGGATTAGATTCATTTAACTATAAAGCTCATATGATCAAATTGCCAAAAGAAAGCAAGGTCAAAGAGAAAAGCAATCATGGATATCAATTGGAAAAACAAAGAATACCAATTGAGATCTAAGGATATGACTTAATAAAATCAATCACTCTTAAATGGATTTAAAGATATACCTATTAGGAAAAATCCAAATTAGAGCTATCCATGAAGCAATGGGGTTTACTAATCATAGCATCAAATAATTTAACTAAGAAGAACATATGCTATGAAAGTTTTGAAAATCATTTCATTCAATCATTAAATATGACTATTAAAGTGCAAGATGAGTGAAATGAAATTCAAGCATGAAGCCAACCTCAACTATAACCAACCAATATTATGAACACATAAACATGGTGGTCATGAGATATACCTATGAGAGCAAAAGAGGTGGCAACATGAACATTATGATGCTAATGGTGTGTGACATGGAACAATCATATTACTTATCAAGTTCAATCCAATGCACACAAGATTTATCACATTCACAAGAAATCAAATCAATCAAACATTATACCAAATGAAACCAATTGAATTTGATAACAAGATAAAGAGCAAGAATGTGACAAAATTCCATCAAGCATCATAAATGCATATTCATCACTTTTAAAGATATAACTATTGAGCATAGTGATGAACAAGGGAAATTGCAATGCAAAAAGATATGACTTGGTAAAGCATGCAATTTCCAAAGTGTCTAAATCATATGAATTCAACATCTAAGATATCCATCAAACATATAGAAATATGAGAAATGGGTTTCAAAGAGTTTCATATGATTAAGAACACTACTTATGAAGTTGAAACATGTATAAGAATGAAAACACTTAGAAAATACACATGAATCAACATCATAACCATCCAATAAAAATATGACTAGAAGGCAAAGAGGATGGATTTGGGTTCTAGTATGGTTTCAACAAATATTATAAATACCACAACCATACATAGAACACTATGACATTTGCATAGAGAGGATTAATCAACATTCAAGATCTAACTCATACCAATCATCCAAAAAGGAATATAACTATTTAAGCACAAGAAGGTATGAAGTTAAAGGTATCAATCTATCATGTAACATTTCCACTCTTAGCAAATGTACTAAGCTTACAATGCAATGGACAATAGATATGAGGTTTATACCAAATGAACTTAGCACATAAAATCACATATGTACATAAAAAGCTCAAATACAAGATTTTACTATAAAGCTCATAAACACTCATTAATTTGCATTAATGAAACTATATACCAAAATAGGCACAAACATGCAAATCAATGAAACCATATCCAACCAAGCAATGTAAGACAACAAAATCAATTTGCATAAAAAGAATGTCACTAAATGAGCAAAGATGCAAATTGTTTGTAAAAATTATTTCCTTTCAAAAGATATAATCATAATTAGGCACAAGGAAATAAATTCAAGGAAAATGCTTCTAGAAATACAACCAATAAAGCATAGAACATTTTCCAAAGTTTCTCAAATCACTTCAATATATGAAATTCCAACAAAGAATCATTTATAGAATTAAGAGCAAGTGATTTTGAAAAACAAGAAGTGTACTATTGTAAAATTTCAAATTGTAAAACAATAGACACTCTCAAAGTTTCCATACCAAGAGATATAACTTGAAAAACAATGGAAAACTTAAATTGTTTCAAATCATTTGATTTTCAAAAAGAATCTAACTATGACAAACATCAAATGATTTTCCAACATCAATTGATCATGTAAAAGCTAGCTATGAAAGCATTTGTAAACACAATCAATTGATCATGAATAGATAAGCACAACAAGAGATATAACTATATGATCAAAATGCAAATCCATCATGAAAGTATTGTAATCAAGAGATTTTGAAAACCAAGAAATATAACTTAGAAGTTCATGAAGACAAAATCAAATGATCACAAAGAAACATTGCATTTTAAAAGATGTGACTACAAAGAAACAAAATGCAAATGTGACATGACCAACAAAAAGATATTACTAAAAAGCATAGGTTGGTCTAGTGGGATCAAGGCCTTAAGGTTACTCAAATAGACTACCTTTGAAAATACACCTAAGGTCTTGAAAATGAGTCCTTGAGAGATCACTTTGGGGACTCACCAACTCTAGAAGATATAACTTAGAAAAGTCTTAGAGTGGTGCAAAGAGGCTAGGGAAAAACATTTTCAATCATAGTGGAAATCTTTAAAAAGATATGCAATAAACACAACACTAGGGTTCAAATCTAGCAAGGATCAACTCCGGGTTGTTAAGCCCTAAAATGGAGTAACCCGCTCTGATACCACTTGTAAGTCCATGGGGATCCGAACCCTAGAGGGGGGGTGAATAGGGTGAGCTCCTTTTATGACCAATTTTAACAATTTTAACTTCTTTAAAACAAACTAGTCACATGTGATGATTTATCATACAAGATGCGGAAGCTAACAAAATAATCACCACAAAGCAATCACCATCACACAAGTATTTATAGTGGTTCGGCCTCAATGCCTACATCCACTACCGGCTTGTGAACCAACACCCCACCGGATTTCCACTATTTATGCTTTTCAATAGGCTAAGCAATAACCTTTACAATATGCTTTCCAAGGCTAAGCAATAACCTTACATTGATGTTTTTTCAAGGCTTAACATCAACCTATCCATTATGCTTTTATAGGCTAAGCAATAACCTCTTCAACCACAAGGTTGGTTATCTCACTAATTTAGTGTCTATAATACACTTGATGGAGATTCATTTAAGCTCATTACATTGCCTCTTAAATAGGCGGATATGGAAGTGAAATACAAATACACACTCACACTATGAATGCAAAGTTGAAAACAAATGAAGTGTGTGTGTGTAGTCCTCAATCATTTTGAAAATGAAAGTTCATAAATGTATGCCTAAGGCTTTTGAAAGTTTTAGCTCAAAAACATTTATGATTGAGGAAGAATGCAATCACATGTTAAAAGTAACAACTTGTTAATGATATCAAAGTTACACAAGTTGTATGAAATGGATTAGCTCTAAACATGTGATGCATAGGGATGTCAAATCAAATCATCAATGAAGCTCAAAACATAAAATTAGATTTGATTGAAATTAGGGGACAAATCATATGTAATTATAAGGACAACTTGAAAATGATTTACCAATCAAAGTAAGGCAAGTTGTGAAGCATTAAAACAATAATACACATATGATTTGTAATGATGTTGGATCCAAAACATAAGATACATTTGAGAGAGATTTTCTTATGATGGAAAAACAACACCCAAAGATTCAACAAAGTATATGAATCATGTTACATCTTTCATTAACATGATCTACTTAGATTTACCAATAAAGTACTACTTTGATGAATCAATGGTGATGTATCCAAAACAATAGATCTATTCAAAATATAAAATATGCTAAGGATACAACATATCATATATTAACATGTTACAAGGATTTACCAATGATAAAACAAAACATGAAAACATATGATTTGTAAAGAAGTTGAATCCAAAACATAAGTTAGTTTTGAGAGAGATGTTCTTATGATGGAAAACAACAACCAAAGATTCAACCAAGTATATGGATCATGTTACATATGATTTACCAAAGTTCTTTCATTAACATGATCTACTTTGATTTACCAATTCAAGTACTACTTGGATTGAATCATGTGATGTTATATCCAAAACAATAAATCAACTCAAAACATAAAATATGTTAAGGACACAACACAAACATAGTTTAACATGCTAGAAATGATTTACCAAAAATAAAACAAAAGCATGAAAACATATGATTAAGAAAGGAAGAGCCTACTTGGTGGTTTAACTTCATTAATCCAAGCTTTAGCTTTCCTAATCTTCCCCTTCATCCCTTGGTTCTTTTCCCTTTTGATATGCCTCAAATCCTCTCAAGGAGGGGTTAAAAATTCCCAACTTTTGGCAAGGGAAAGAACTCATATTTATAGCAAAAAGTTGCCAACGGCTAGTTCTCGGTCGACCGGCAAACAGGCCTCGGTCGACCGGGAACACACAACGGTCAGATTTCTGACCGTTGGGGCGCCAGGCCAAATTTTTGCCTTGCAGTGTTCCCGGTCGACCGGGACCTCTGCGCCGGTCGACCGGCGACACTGCAGTGGCCCCAAAATCCAATTTTTGCAAAAACAAAGTTTTTCTTTGTGGAATTATTTGGGCCATAAAATCAAGCTTTAAAACATGTTTTAAATCATTCTAAGGGTTTTAAAACATGGAACATAAAAAGCCTAAAAAGATTCAAAACTTTTAAAATAAAGGCTTGCTTGATTTCTTGAAAACTCTTTTCTAAATCAAATGCATCCAAGATAAAAAGACAAATCATGCATAAAACAATATCTTAAAAACAATGCATGAATAAAACAAGATTTCAAGTTTATATAAAAACCAATGCAAGTGTGTCAATCAAATGATGCTTGAATGATATGCATCCATCAAATTGCAATCTAGAAAATTCCTAACAATCTCCCCCTTTGCAATTTGATGGCAAACACACTCACCACTGAAATTACACACTTCGTCTTCAGCTCCCCCTCAGCTGGACAAGGCTTGAAATCTTCTTGGATGCTTATCTTAGCTTGGGCTCTTTTCTTCTCTTCATTCTTCATGATGCTTGGTGCTTGATCATTCTTCAATCTTTCTTTCTTCTTTCTTTCTTTGGCCAAGCATCTTCTTTAGCTCCAAGCTTTCTTTCTTCTAATAGCTCTCCCCCTTTGACCATGCCTCTTTCTCCCTTTGGCAAGGTATGTATTCTCTCCCCTTGTAGAAGATCATACAAAACCTCTTCTTAGGAAACTTGGACATTCTCTTTACCCTTTTGAGAACTTGCATAATTTCTCCCCCTTTGCCATTAAATTGCAAAGGTACCTACACACATGAAACAAAGAAAATACCTTTAGTAGCACCTGTTAACAAATGAAATCGAAAATGAAATACATAACAGGCTATCATGTGAGGTAGTAGTCTCTAAGGGCTCAAAGGCAATCTAAGGGTCAATTTGATCAAAACTAATACTTCCTATGAAGGTTTACACTCCCCCTCAATCCATTCTCTCCTTTTGTCAAACATTTGACAAAGATTTAACTATTAGATGCAAGAAGAAGATGGTTTTACCAATGAGGGTCAACTTTCAAGGAAAGGATTAGATTCATTTAACTATAAAGCTCATATGATCAAATTGCCAAAAGAAAGCAAGGTCAAAGAGAAAAGCAATCATGGATATCAATTGGAAAAACAAAGAATACCAATTGAGATCTAAGGATATGACTTAATAAAATCAATCACTCTTAAATGGATTTAAAGATATACCTATTAGGAAAAATCCAAATTAGAGCTATCCATGAAGCAATGGGGTTTACTAATCATAGCATCAAATAATTTAACTAAGAAGAACATATGCTATGAAAGTTTTGAAAATCATTTCATTCAATCATTAAATATGACTATTAAAGTGCAAGATGAGTGAAATGAAATTCAAGCATGAAGCCAACCTCAACTATAACCAACCAATATTATGAACACATAAACATGGTGGTCATGAGATATACCTATGAGAGCAAAAGAGGTGGCAACATGAACATTATGATGCTAATGGTGTGTGACATGGAACAATCATATTACTTATCAAGTTCAATCCAATGCACACAAGATTTATCACATTCACAAGAAATCAAATCAATCAAACATTATACCAAATGAAACCAATTGAATTTGATAACAAGATAAAGAGCAAGAATGTGACAAAATTCCATCAAGCATCATAAATGCATATTCATCACTTTTAAAGATATAACTATTGAGCATAGTGATGAACAAGGGAAATTGCAATGCAAAAAGATATGACTTGGTAAAGCATGCAATTTCCAAAGTGTCTAAATCATATGAATTCAACATCTAAGATATCCATCAAACATATAGAAATATGAGAAATGGGTTTCAAAGAGTTTCATATGATTAAGAACACTACTTATGAAGTTGAAACATGTATAAGAATGAAAACACTTAGAAAATACACATGAATCAACATCATAACCATCCAATAAAAATATGACTAGAAGGCAAAGAGGATGGATTTGGGTTCTAGTATGGTTTCAACAAATATTATAAATACCACAACCATACATAGAACACTATGACATTTGCATAGAGAGGATTAATCAACATTCAAGATCTAACTCATACCAATCATCCAAAAAGGAATATAACTATTTAAGCACAAGAAGGTATGAAGTTAAAGGTATCAATCTATCATGTAACATTTCCACTCTTAGCAAATGTACTAAGCTTACAATGCAATGGACAATAGATATGAGGTTTATACCAAATGAACTTAGCACATAAAATCACATATGTACATAAAAAGCTCAAATACAAGATTTTACTATAAAGCTCATAAACACTCATTAATTTGCATTAATGAAACTATATACCAAAATAGGCACAAACATGCAAATCAATGAAACCATATCCAACCAAGCAATGTAAGACAACAAAATCAATTTGCATAAAAAGAATGTCACTAAATGAGCAAAGATGCAAATTGTTTGTAAAAATTATTTCCTTTCAAAAGATATAATCATAATTAGGCACAAGGAAATAAATTCAAGGAAAATGCTTCTAGAAATACAACCAATAAAGCATAGAACATTTTCCAAAGTTTCTCAAATCACTTCAATATATGAAATTCCAACAAAGAATCATTTATAGAATTAAGAGCAAGTGATTTTGAAAAACAAGAAGTGTACTATTGTAAAATTTCAAATTGTAAAACAATAGACACTCTCAAAGTTTCCATACCAAGAGATATAACTTGAAAAACAATGGAAAACTTAAATTGTTTCAAATCATTTGATTTTCAAAAAGAATCTAACTATGACAAACATCAAATGATTTTCCAACATCAATTGATCATGTAAAAGCTAGCTATGAAAGCATTTGTAAACACAATCAATTGATCATGAATAGATAAGCACAACAAGAGATATAACTATATGATCAAAATGCAAATCCATCATGAAAGTATTGTAATCAAGAGATTTTGAAAACCAAGAAATATAACTTAGAAGTTCATGAAGACAAAATCAAATGATCACAAAGAAACATTGCATTTTAAAAGATGTGACTACAAAGAAACAAAATGCAAATGTGACATGACCAACAAAAAGATATTACTAAAAAGCATAGGTTGGTCTAGTGGGATCAAGGCCTTAAGGTTACTCAAATAGACTACCTTTGAAAATACACCTAAGGTCTTGAAAATGAGTCCTTGAGAGATCACTTTGGGGACTCACCAACTCTAGAAGATATAACTTAGAAAAGTCTTAGAGTGGTGCAAAGAGGCTAGGGAAAAACATTTTCAATCATAGTGGAAATCTTTAAAAAGATATGCAATAAACACAACACTAGGGTTCAAATCTAGCAAGGATCAACTCCGGGTTGTTAAGCCCTAAAATGGAGTAACCCGCTCTGATACCACTTGTAAGTCCATGGGGATCCGAACCCTAGAGGGGGGGTGAATAGGGTGAGCTCCTTTTATGACCAATTTTAACAATTTTAACTTCTTTAAAACAAACTAGTCACATGTGATGATTTATCATACAAGATGCGGAAGCTAACAAAATAATCACCACAAAGCAATCACCATCACACAAGTATTTATAGTGGTTCGGCCTCAATGCCTACATCCACTACCGGCTTGTGAACCAACACCCCACCGGATTTCCACTATTTATGCTTTTCAATAGGCTAAGCAATAACCTTTACAATATGCTTTCCAAGGCTAAGCAATAACCTTACATTGATGTTTTTTCAAGGCTTAACATCAACCTATCCATTATGCTTTTATAGGCTAAGCAATAACCTCTTCAACCACAAGGTTGGTTATCTCACTAATTTAGTGTCTATAATACACTTGATGGAGATTCATTTAAGCTCATTACATTGCCTCTTAAATAGGCGGATATGGAAGTGAAATACAAATACACACTCACACTATGAATGCAAAGTTGAAAACAAATGAAGTGTGTGTGTGTAGTCCTCAATCATTTTGAAAATGAAAGTTCATAAATGTATGCCTAAGGCTTTTGAAAGTTTTAGCTCAAAAACATTTATGATTGAGGAAGAATGCAATCACATGTTAAAAGTAACAACTTGTTAATGATATCAAAGTTACACAAGTTGTATGAAATGGATTAGCTCTAAACATGTGATGCATAGGGATGTCAAATCAAATCATCAATGAAGCTCAAAACATAAAATTAGATTTGATTGAAATTAGGGGACAAATCATATGTAATTATAAGGACAACTTGAAAATGATTTACCAATCAAAGTAAGGCAAGTTGTGAAGCATTAAAACAATAATACACATATGATTTGTAATGATGTTGGATCCAAAACATAAGATACATTTGAGAGAGATTTTCTTATGATGGAAAAACAACACCCAAAGATTCAACAAAGTATATGAATCATGTTACATCTTTCATTAACATGATCTACTTAGATTTACCAATAAAGTACTACTTTGATGAATCAATGGTGATGTATCCAAAACAATAGATCTATTCAAAATATAAAATATGCTAAGGATACAACATATCATATATTAACATGTTACAAGGATTTACCAATGATAAAACAAAACATGAAAACATATGATTTGTAAAGAAGTTGAATCCAAAACATAAGTTAGTTTTGAGAGAGATGTTCTTATGATGGAAAACAACAACCAAAGATTCAACCAAGTATATGGATCATGTTACATATGATTTACCAAAGTTCTTTCATTAACATGATCTACTTTGATTTACCAATTCAAGTACTACTTGGATTGAATCATGTGATGTTATATCCAAAACAATAAATCAACTCAAAACATAAAATATGTTAAGGACACAACACAAACATAGTTTAACATGCTAGAAATGATTTACCAAAAATAAAACAAAAGCATGAAAACATATGATTAAGAAAGGAAGAGCCTACTTGGTGGTTTAACTTCATTAATCCAAGCTTTAGCTTTCCTAATCTTCCCCTTCATCCCTTGGTTCTTTTCCCTTTTGATATGCCTCAAATCCTCTCAAGGAGGGGTTAAAAATTCCCAACTTTTGGCAAGGGAAAGAACTCATATTTATAGCAAAAAGTTGCCAACGGCTAGTTCTCGGTCGACCGGCAAACAGGCCTCGGTCGACCGGGAACACACAACGGTCAGATTTCTGACCGTTGGGGCGCCAGGCCAAATTTTTGCCTTGCAGTGTTCCCGGTCGACCGGGACCTCTGCGCCGGTCGACCGGCGACACTGCAGTGGCCCCAAAATCCAATTTTTGCAAAAACAAAGTTTTTCTTTGTGGAATTATTTGGGCCATAAAATCAAGCTTTAAAACATGTTTTAAATCATTCTAAGGGTTTTAAAACATGGAACATAAAAAGCCTAAAAAGATTCAAAACTTTTAAAATAAAGGCTTGCTTGATTTCTTGAAAACTCTTTTCTAAATCAAATGCATCCAAGATAAAAAGACAAATCATGCATAAAACAATATCTTAAAAACAATGCATGAATAAAACAAGATTTCAAGTTTATATAAAAACCAATGCAAGTGTGTCAATCAAATGATGCTTGAATGATATGCATCCATCAAATTGCAATCTAGAAAATTCCTAACAGTTGGAAAAGGTACAGTCTCCATACCAGGTATGTCACAATTGAAGGATGTATATTTGGTTGATGGTTTAAAAGAAAATCTTTTGAGCATAAGTCAACTGTGCGGCAATTATCATGCAGTGCATTTTTCTACACAAGATTGCACAATTGTGGATAAGAAAGGGAAAACAGTGATTCATGGCATGATAAATTTTGGAAATTGTTATGTAGTCTCTTCAGACAAATCTATGACTTGCAATTCTGCAATCATAAGTGACATCGAGCTTTGGCACCAAAGACTAGGACATGTGAATTACAAAGAACTAGAAAAATTGTCAACCCATGAGTTGGTACGTGGCCTCCCGAAACTCAAAAAGGCTACAAATACTGTGTGTGGTCCCTGCCAATTTGGTAAACAAATCAAAGCTCCTCATAAGAAGACTGATTCTCTTACTACAAAGAGGCCATTTGAGTTACTTCACATGGATCTGATGGGACCCACAAAGGTTGAAAGCATTGGTGGTAAAAAAAAATATATTTTTAACTGTTGATGATTTCTCTCGCCTAACTTGGGTTCGTTTTTTACGTGACAAATCAGAAACGTTTATTGTGTTTAATGACTTGTGGTCTCTTCTTATTGCAGATAAAGGTCAAGAATTTGGAGCAGTTTCGAGAATAAGATCAGATCATGGCACCGAATTTCAAAATTCGGATTTCTCTTCCTTTTGCTCAACACATGGAATTAAACATGAGTTTTCTGCACCCAAAACACCTTAGCAGAATGGGGTTGTGGAAAAAAAAAATAGAGTGGTCCAAGAAATGGCACGAGTGATGTTACACAGCAAAAACATCCCTCAAAGATTTTAGGTTGAGGCAGTTAATACGGCAGTTTATGTGATAAATCGTGTTTACCTCCGCCTAGGAACTGAGACAACCCCATATGAATTGTCGACTGGAGTAAAGCCAAACATTAAATATTTTCGAGCTTTTGGCAGCAAGTGTTATATCCTCCGTGATAGAGAACACTTGACCAAATTTGACTCCCGGAGTGACGAAGGAATCTTCCTCGGTTACTCCTCAACAAGTAAAGCTTATAGGGTTTTTCATCTGAAGAATTCTACTGTCATGGAGTCCATTAATGTTGTTGTTGATGATGCAGGAACTTTTGATCATTTATCCGACGATGATGAGGGACTAACTTTTTCCCCATCTCCTGCACAGGTCGAAAATTTGATTGAAAATCATGATGAACCTAATTCTGATGAGAAACACGGTGCCTCTGAATCTGTTGAACCAAAAAGTCCAAGCACAAACGCTGCTGAAAGCCAATCATTAAGCATTTTGAAGAGAAGAGCGCATCTCCTCTCCCTATACACCTGCGATCGCAAAAAGGTCAAATCATAAAGGATCATCCTCTCGATACTGTTATAGGTGAGGTCTCAGCGCCTATGAAAACACGGAAACAGGTACGTGATGAGGTAAGTCATGTGTGTTATGTCTCTTCTTTTGAACCGAAAAATGTCAAAGCTGCTCTTGATGATGATTCTTGGATCAATGCTATGCATGAAGAATTGACTCAATTTGAAAGAAACTGTGTTTGGGAGCTTGTTCCTCGATCTACTAACTTAAATGTCATCGGTACAAAATGGATCTTCAAAAACAAAACCGATGAATCTAGTCAGGTTATTAGGAACAAAGCTCGCCTAGTAGCCCAGGGATATACCCAAGTTGAAGGTATAGACTTTGATGAAACATTTGCCCCGGTTGCTAGACTAGAATCTGTGAGATCGTTACTTGTTATTGCTTGTTTCTTGAATATAAAACTGTTCCAAATGGATGTGAAGAGTGCCTAACTAAGGGATAGAGCACTTGTCTCTGATACCAATTGAAAGTCCACGAGGATCCTAACCCTAGAGGGGGGGGTGAATAGGGTGAGCTACAACTATGACCAATTTAAAACAATTTTAATTTCTTAAACAAAACTAGTCACATGTGATGAATAATCAATCAATATGCGGAAGCTAAACAAAATCAATCACCACATAGCAATCACCACAACACAAATGTTTATAGTGGTTCGGCCTCAATGCCTACATCCACTACCGGCTTGTGAATCCAATCACCCCACCGGATTTCCACTATTTATGCTTTTTCAAAGGCTAAGCAATAACCTCTACAATGTTGCTTTTCAAAAGGCTAAACAACAACCTTACAAGATGCTTTTCTTAGGCTAAGCAATAACCTTACAATATGCTTTTCTTAGGCTAAGCAATAACCTTATACAATGCTTTTCTTAGGCTAAGCAATAACCTTTACAAATAAAGCTTTCTCTAAGAAAGTGTCTTTACAAAAGATCACTCTAAGAGATTACAATTTTAGCTCAATGAAATTGCCTCTTAAATAGGCGGATATGAAAGTTTAATACAAACTCACACAAACACTCTATGTATGCAAAAGTGTATGATTATGATGTGTGTGTGTGATGACTTCAATCAAGTTTAAAAAGAAAGCTTAATCAATTATATGCTTGAAGCATTTCAAAGTTCAAAGCTCATGAAAGATTGGATTGAAGTCTAATGCAAATCACATGTATGAGAAACAACTTGTTAATGACATGAATTTCAAAGAATCACAAGTTGTATGAAAAATAAAGTATAAGAAAGCATGTGATTTGATAAGAGTGATTGCAAACCATTCTAATATACCAATGATGAAAATGAGTTTGCAAAACAACTCTTTAAAAACTAGTAATCATGCATAAAAGGAAATACAAAGATTTGTCATGCATGGATTCTAATTTTAATGGAAATCAAAATGATAAGTAAGGTCTACCTTTTTAAATCTCAAGCATTTGATTTCCAAATGGCCCTCTAGCCTTTCCAACTTCTTCCCCTTTCTTTGGCTCCAAAATGCTCTCAAAAGTTCATGGTTCAAGCCTTGAAAAAGGTTGGAAATGAATGGACTTTATAGCCAAAAAGTTGCCAACGGCTAGTTCTCGGTCGACCGGCAAAGGGGTCTCGGTCGACCGAGAAGGCACAACGGTCAGATTTCTGACCGTTGGGGCTTCAGTTCAAAAAACTGTGCATTTGCCCTGCAGTGTTCTCGGTCGACCGAGACCCAGGTCTCGGTCGACCGGCGACACTGCCGGGACACCCCCAAAAATTCCAACTTTTGCATTTTGAAGATTTTCTTTGTGGAATTTTGTGGGTCACTAAACCAAGCTTAAAAACATGTTTTAAAACATTTAAAAACATGAAACACACAAAGCCTAAAATGATTCAAAGGTTTAAAACCAAAGGCTAGCTTGATTTGATAAAACTCTTTTCAAATGAAAATGCATACAAAAATGATTCTTTTTGTAATGAATGTATGCAAAGCTCAAACCTAAATTCACAAGATGATTTTCCAAATATAATGCACAAGGAATTAGGTTTTCAAAAGAGTTTGGGTTTCAAAACTAATGCATCCAAGTTTAAAACCAAAACATGCATATAACAAAAGCTTTTCCAAATCTTAAAAGCAATGCATGAATAAAACTAGATTTCAAGATATTTTAAATCAATGCATGTGTGTGAATTCAAATGATGCCAATATGCAAATGCATCCACCAAATTGCAAAAACAAAATACCTAACAATCTCCCCCTTTGCAATTTGATGGCAACTTACTCATCATTGAAATTACACACTTAGTCTTTAGCTCCCCCTAAGCTTGACAAGACTTGAAATCTTCTTGGATGCTCCTTCTCTTAGCTTGGGCTCTTTGGCTCTTTTCTTCAATCTTCTTGATGCTTGGAGCTTGATCTCTTCTCATCTTCCTCTCTTTAGCCAAGCATCTTCTATAGCTCCAAGCTTTCTTTCTTCTATTTGCTCTCCCCCTTTGACCATGCCTCTTTCTTCCTTTGGCAAGATATGTATTCTCTCCCCTTGTAGAAGATCATACACAACTCTCCCCTTTGGAAGCTTGGACTTTCTCTTCACCCTTTTGAGAACATGCATAATTTCTCCCCCTTTGCCATTAAATTGCAAAGGTACCTACACACATGAAACAAGGAAAATACCTTTAGTAGCACCTGTTAACAAATGAAATCGAAAATGAAATACATAACAGGCTATCATGTGAGGTAGTAGTCTCTAAGGGCTCAAAGGCATTCCAATGGTCAATTTGATCACAACTAATACTTCCTATGAAGGTTTACACTCCCCCTCAATCCATTCTCTTCTTTTGTCAAACTTTTGATAAAGATTTAACTATTAGGTGCAAGAAGAAGATGGTTTAACCAAGTGAGGGTTAACTTCAAGGAAAGGATTAGATTCATTTAACTATTGAGCACAAATGATCAAATTACCAAAAGAGAGCAAGGTCTAATGGGAAAAGCAATCATGGATATCAATTGAAATAAACATATCAATTGAGATTAAAGGATATGACTATTAACATAATCACTCTAAAATGGATTCAAGAATGTTACTTATTAGGAAAAATCCAAATTAGAGCTATCCATGATATGGGGTTTACTCAAACATAGCATCAATCAATATAACTTATGAAAATCATATGCTATGTAAGGTTTTGAACTCATTTCATTCAATTAATAAATATGACTTATTAAAGTACAAGTTGAGTGAAATGAAATTCAAACATGAAGCCAACCTCAACTAATAACCAACCAATATTATGAATACATAAACATGGTGGTCATGAGATATACCTATATGAGCAAGAGAGGTGGCAATCATGAACATTATGATGCTAATGGAATGTGACATGGAATTTAAACATATAACTATCAAGTACAATCCAATGTACACAAGGTCTATCACATACACAAGAAAAGTCATCAATTGGATATGAAATCAATGGAAAATTATACCAAAAGAAACCAATTGAATATGATAACATGATTAAAAGCAAGGATGTGACAAACTCAAAATACCATCAAGCATCATAAATAGGTATTCATCACTTTTAAAGATATAACTAATGAGCATAGTGATGAACAATGGTAAATTGCAATGCAAAAGGATAAAGCTTTGTAATGCATGCAATTTCCAAAGTGTCTAGATCATATGAATTCAACACTAAGAAATACATCAAACAAGAGATATAACTATGAAATACAAGAAATGGATTTCAAATAGGTACATATGATCAAGAACACTACTATGAAGTTGAAACATGTATAAGGATGACTCCAAGAGAATCTACATGAATCAACATCATAACCATCCATAAAGATATGACTAGTGAGCATAGAGGATGGATTTAGGTTCTAGTATGGTTTCTACAAATGTTACAAGTTCACAACCATACATGGAACCAATAGTCATTTGCATATGAAAAGAATGTAAACACATAAGCTAGAGATGCAAACAACATACATTTCCATTTCTAAAGATAATGAAACCAAAAGAAAAAGGAAATGAGAATAATGGAACATGCTTAGATGAATATAACTAATGAGATTAAAAAGCATTTCCATTTAAAACAATCTTCAAATCATTTTGAAAAACAAAATCCAACAATGAGCATAAAGGAATGATTTTGAAGATCAATTATCAACATTGTATTTTAAAAGATATAACTTAAATGAAACACATACAAGTTGATTTTTCAAAACAATGTTCTCCATATAAAAGTATACCTTATAAATCCATGGAAAAACTTGAATTGATTCAAATCATTTGATTTACAAAAAGGATCTAACTAAGACATCCATCAAATGATCTAACAACAATTGATCATGACAAATTAGCTATGAAAGCTTTTAACATCACAATCAATTAATCATGTAGAAATGCAATGCAAAACATATGAGTGCAACAAGCAAATCAAACATGATGAGATTATAATCAAAAGATTTTGAAAAACCATGATATGTAACTAGAATGGTGCATGAAGACAAAATCAATTGATCATAAAGAAGCAATGCATTTTATGAAATGTAACTAAGAAAGAACCAAAATGCAAATGCAACATGACCAACAAAAGGATTTAACTATTAAGGAATAGGTTGGTCAAGGTGGTCAAGACCCTAAGGTTTGTCTAAGTATCTAACTTTAGGAATCCACCTAAGGTCTTGGGCTTTGGAGACTACTTTGGAAATTCCACCAACTAAAGGAGATAGAGATTGAATTCTTTTAGACTTAACATCAAATCTTTGAGGTTTGACTATTTTAGATTGATGATTAGTCTTAGAGAGTTGGTGTGTTTGTTTCATAGGGGATTGATTTGTTTTCTTGTTAACCTTCTCATTTCTTTTAACTTTTCCTCCCTCTTTTTGCCTTTTGAACTTTAATTTTAACTTTTCAATCTTTTTCATGAACTCTTTCATTTCTAAGGATAAAGGAGGAAAAGAGAGAAGCTTTTTGTTCTTAGATTCTTTTAAGCTTGGTTTAACTTGTTTAAGCTTTTTAGAATCTATTTTAGGAGACTCCATTTTAAAAGATTTAACTTGTTTAGTCTTTGTGGAGTTTTCCTTGATTTTTAGTGTCTTACCCTTCATAGATTTAGATTCTCCATTTTTGAGTTCAAAGATGGGTTTAGACACATGGCTTCTTTTCCTTAGTTTGCACTCAAACATAAAATGTCCTTCAATGCCACAATAATTACATTTAGACATGGGCAAAGAAGTGTGAGTGCTAGAGAATGAGGACTCACCTTTCACAAAAGTGTTGGTGAATTTAGGGTCATATGACATATTCCTATTAAATCCAAGACCCGTCCTATCTCCATGAGATTTACCCAATTTGAATAATTTTTCAAGTTTCTCTTCACTTTGGGTAAACTTGCACTCATACTTTTGTTTATAGCTTTCAAGTTGAGTGACTTTGGTTTTAAGGGTTGAATTTTCATATTTAACTTTTGTTAGTTCATTTTCAATTCCCTTAAAATTGTTTAGCTCTTCATTGGCAAGTTTTAACTTAGCTTTAAGTTCATTAACTATATTAGATCCAAGTTCTAGAGTTTTTACATTACTTTGTGCATTAGACAAGTTTTCATTTGAAATTGTCAACTTGGATTTTAAATAGTTAATGTTTTCATCTTGTCTTTTAATTGTATCTCTTAGGTTTAAATTTTCATTTTTAAGCTCATCACAATTTATCTTAATCTCATTTAATTCATCTTGAGTATTAGATAAATTTTCCTTAGAGATAGTCAATTTGGATTCAAGATTGTTAAAGTCTTTGTCTTGCCTTTTTATTTGATCTCTTAGATTTAAATTTTCCTTATTGACATTTTCATAATCCATCTTTAAATCTCCTAGTTCATCTTGAATGTTAGATAGATTATTTAAAGAGATCATGAACTTAGAGTCTAGACATTTTATTACTTCTTCTTTCTCTCTAAGTTCATCTTTTGAAGATGCTAGCTCTTTGTTTAGGTTTTTAGATTCTTCCCTTAAACTTTTGTTTTTCTTTTCAAGCTTTAAGGATATTTCATATAATTCTTCAAAAGCTTGTTGAAGGTCTTCTTCATTATATTCATTTTCTTCTTCTTTTGGATCAAATTGATTTTCATTAGTTTGAGAGTTTGAAACTCCAAAAGAAGGAAGAGTGAGGGGTCTAGAAGAATCTACAAAGTCTAGCCTAGTGAAGTCCATTTAAATGATTTTCAAGTAATCACAACTCTAGGGTTTTAACTCTAGGTTTTTACACCTAATCAAGAGTTCCAAACACTTGATCCTAAGGGATAGAGCACTTGTCTCTGATACCAATTGAAAGTCCACGAGGATCCTAACCCTAGAGGGGGGGTGAATAGGGTGAGCTACAACTATGACCAATTTAAAACAATTTTAATTTCTTAAACAAAACTAGTCACATGTGATGAATAATCAATCAATATGCGGAAGCTAAACAAAATCAATCACCACATAGCAATCACCACAACACAAATGTTTATAGTGGTTCGGCCTCAATGCCTACATCCACTACCGGCTTGTGAATCCAATCACCCCACCGGATTTCCACTATTTATGCTTTTTCAAAGGCTAAGCAATAACCTCTACAATGTTGCTTTTCAAAAGGCTAAACAACAACCTTACAAGATGCTTTTCTTAGGCTAAGCAATAACCTTACAATATGCTTTTCTTAGGCTAAGCAATAACCTTATACAATGCTTTTCTTAGGCTAAGCAATAACCTTTACAAATAAAGCTTTCTCTAAGAAAGTGTCTTTACAAAAGATCACTCTAAGAGATTACAATTTTAGCTCAATGAAATTGCCTCTTAAATAGGCGGATATGAAAGTTTAATACAAACTCACACAAACACTCTATGTATGCAAAAGTGTATGATTATGATGTGTGTGTGTGATGACTTCAATCAAGTTTAAAAAGAAAGCTTAATCAATTATATGCTTGAAGCATTTCAAAGTTCAAAGCTCATGAAAGATTGGATTGAAGTCTAATGCAAATCACATGTATGAGAAACAACTTGTTAATGACATGAATTTCAAAGAATCACAAGTTGTATGAAAAATAAAGTATAAGAAAGCATGTGATTTGATAAGAGTGATTGCAAACCATTCTAATATACCAATGATGAAAATGAGTTTGCAAAACAACTCTTTAAAAACTAGTAATCATGCATAAAAGGAAATACAAAGATTTGTCATGCATGGATTCTAATTTTAATGGAAATCAAAATGATAAGTAAGGTCTACCTTTTTAAATCTCAAGCATTTGATTTCCAAATGGCCCTCTAGCCTTTCCAACTTCTTCCCCTTTCTTTGGCTCCAAAATGCTCTCAAAAGTTCATGGTTCAAGCCTTGAAAAAGGTTGGAAATGAATGGACTTTATAGCCAAAAAGTTGCCAACGGCTAGTTCTCGGTCGACCGGCAAAGGGGTCTCGGTCGACCGAGAAGGCACAACGGTCAGATTTCTGACCGTTGGGGCTTCAGTTCAAAAAACTGTGCATTTGCCCTGCAGTGTTCTCGGTCGACCGAGACCCAGGTCTCGGTCGACCGGCGACACTGCCGGGACACCCCCAAAAATTCCAACTTTTGCATTTTGAAGATTTTCTTTGTGGAATTTTGTGGGTCACTAAACCAAGCTTAAAAACATGTTTTAAAACATTTAAAAACATGAAACACACAAAGCCTAAAATGATTCAAAGGTTTAAAACCAAATGCTAGCTTGATTTGATAAAACTCTTTTCAAATGAAAATGCATACAAAAATGATTCTTTTTGTAATGAATGTATGCAAAGCTCAAACCTAAATTCACAAGATGATTTTCCAAATATAATGCACAAGGAATTAGGTTTTCAAAAGAGTTTGGGTTTCAAAACTAATGCATCCAAGTTTAAAACCAAAACATGCATATAACAAAAGCTTTTCCAAATCTTAAAAGCTATGCATGAATAAAACTAGATTTCAAGATATTTTAAATCAATGCATGTGTGTGAATTCAAATGATGCCAATATGCAAATGCATCCACCAAATTGCAAAAACAAAATACCTAACAATCACTGTGTGCTTAGGCCTGTGAAATTTTCTACAGTAGCATCATGTCACTGTTATAGAGAGTTTTGACCTAAATTGAGACGTTGGAGTAGTTTTGTCGCGCAGCATTCGAAGAGTTGGAACCCTTGGCAGTTCGCTCGAGCGAACTTGACTGGTCGCTCGAGCGAACCCACGCATTAAAAGCGCGCACAATCTTCCTTCTTCCCCATTTCTTCTTCTACCTCCCTGCTATCCCTAGTAGTTTTTCTTTTGTTTTTTCCCCTCTTCACCCTCGTGCGCTCCATACATTTGCAAAGTATTTTTTTTTCATCTTTTCTTCTTTAATCTTTTTTATTGTTCATCGTTTCTCATTCCTTTGCTGTGTTTCTCCGTTTTTTTTTTTTTTTTGACTCCTTATGCATTTTGTATGGTTAGGGCTCATTTTTTTTCATTATATTTTCACCTTATTCTCATTTCGTTGCGTTTTTTTTTTTTTTGCTTTCTATATACTTTCATATTCGGATTGTTTTTTTTTGTTCACACTACTTCTTGCATACTTCTTTTCGTTCATTTTGCATCTCACATCATGCTTATTCTTCATCCTTTACTTGCATTTTCTCACAATTGGATTGGACTCTATGGAAATGAATTCTCTCTCACATTTCTTAATAGTCAATGCTTCTATTGCAAAATGCTCTATTCTTTGTCTTACTTTGGCTGCAAATGGGAGTGGCTGATCGGGACTTGCACATCTGTGGCTGTGGTGGTGGTTGATACTGAAGACTGTATGTATGTATTGCTTGGATGATGTGCTTGGGATTTTGTGAATTTTTTTTGTGCTTGGAGACCTCTTTTTCTTGATGGATAACACTTGTGCTATATGTTACTTTTGACTTACTAGCACTTTTGAGAGTGATGCTCTGTTTCTTTGGACAGTGATTGTGTGCGGTGTATAAGGTGGCCTTTATGGCGCTTCTGGTGATGGGTGGAGATACCCAAGTTTTTTTTTTTTTTTTTTTTTGCAGGATATGATCAGTGGTGTGTAAACTTAGAAGTTGTTATTTGTCTGGTTGATGATTGGGTGGGGATACCCATATTAGTCTTTTTGCAAGGACTGTGTGCTAATTGGATTGTCTGGTTTTACTGACAGTTATGGCTCCTAAAAAGAGACCTCATGCTGAGGCTTCATCCTCTTCTTCCTTTGATCATAATCCTTTCCCTACCTTAGGGAAATCAATTCAATTTTATGAACAGTTTGCCATGAGAAACATTGAATCAGAACGGGAAGTGGCTGAGGAATTGCACAACAAGTCTGTATGCAGGAGTCTTGGCAATCGGGATTGGTACCCGTTGATGAAATTTGATTCAAAGAAGATTCATGTGGAGTTGGTCAGAGAATTTTATTGCAATTTGGAAGTTTTGGAAAATGGTTCAGTCAAGACTTATGTGCGAGGCAAATGGATAACCATCTCTGTAGCGGACATTGCTGATTTCATAAACATACCTGAAGAGGAAGAGGCTGACTACCCAATTTCAGATGAGCTGCCTGCCCCCATCGACTATGATGTTGTTGCCACTACTCTCTGTGGAGTGCCTACACATTGGCTAGGCGGGATCATTCTACATGGCAATCTGACTGTTGAATATCGGTTCCTAAATCGATTTGTGTGCCATAACCTCGAGCCCCATGGTCATACATCTGATGTGGCCCAAAAGAATGGCTATCTGCTGTATTGTATTGGCACTGGCAAGCGAGTCAACATCCCTCTGGTGTCACTACAAAAAAAAGGACTTTTAGTCTCGCTTTTAAATTGAGCTTTTGTGTCGCTTTTACAATAAAGTGACACAGTATGGTCTGATGTGTCACTTTAAAGGAGGAGTAAACGAGGAGGAGGTTTGTTGTGTCACTTTTCTATAACGCAACACACACAAAACAAATCTATATCTCGTTTTATTCTTAAAGTGACACTAGCGGAGCAAATTTTTAAAATAATCCAAACTAAATATTGAGGATGGTTTTCCCCACTAAACAAAAGTGACACAAGAAGTTTGGTTGTTATTTTCTTTCGGGAAATCTACCCCATATAATTGGGGCAGTTTTGGTCGACACAATGCCCATATCTACCCCATATATATTTTTATTTATTTATTTTCTACCCATATTTATTTATTTATTTTTATATAAAAGCGGCAGTTTTGTTTTTGTTTTTTTTTTATATCTCAATGCCCATACACGTGCCATACCCATGTATAAAAATCGCCATCATACACGTGCCATACCCATATATATAAAAATAAGAACAAGAAGAAACCCTTGTTGGCCTCCTAACCAGAAACCTTTCTCGCTGGTCTGCCCGCTCTCATCGATCCACTGCCGGACCTCGAGCCATCGATCGCCGAAGCCGTCTCCTCTCTCAACCCTAAGGTGCATCTTCTTCTCCCTTATCCTCTCCTTTTCTTTTCTCTGTTTCTTTCCTGTGCCATTTTTTTCCTCATATAGTGTATATGTGACTAACAGAGGATAGCTTCTCACACACCATTAAAGGCCTCAATATTGAGGTACTCTCTCTCAATCTCGTTTTCTTTTTTATGGTAGAAAGATTCATGTTTTCCTTTCTTCCCTGAGGCATTGGTCTTGAGGTAGTGTCTATTTGACTCTCTCAATCTCATGTTTCTTTTAACGGTAGAAAGATGCATGTTTTACTTCCTTCCCTACATCTTGGGTTTTGGGTTTTGGAGCATTTTGGAGTTCCAGGTCTCTAAACCTTACTGGTGTGAAATTAGGTGCCATTAAATAAACAATAGAGCTTTGAATTTTAGGGCTTTTGATTTGTGTGTTGCGTCTTAATATTCAAGGTCTCCAAAAAGTACTTTTGTGAACTTGACGATTATCATTATATGTATCACTGTTCTATTTTGAATGTCAATAATCTGAGAGTTCCAAGGATTTTTTTTTAAACAAAAAAATGAACTACTTTTAAATACACAGGGATTGACACATCCTCAATTTTGAAGAAGTCTCTGAGCCCCTCATTATCTTAAAGTTTCACTGGCTTTGCTCTCTCTTTTGTTTTCTTTCTAGAAGTGGGATTTACTATATTCTGGTTGAAATAACAATGATAGCATTTTTTCTAAGATTTATTCTTAATAGCCGATTTTTGGGGTTTTGGGTATGCATCAATTAAACATGAAACGGAGCCCCTAAGAATGATCTAATGGATTATATAGTTAATGGGAATCAGATTGTTGATAGATTATTTTCCATTAATGAATTACCAACAAGGACATTTTCAAATTTGTTCGGTGGCGTAGTCAGCTCCTTAATTTTTTGCTTAAGGTTTCCAAGCACTTCTTTGTTCCAAGTCTTGAATCATATGTTGTTCCAAAATTCCCATTTTAAATTAGTTGAATGAGAAATTTCCTTTTTTTTTTCTTATAATGTAGGACTTGTTAAATTATTTGATGCTGTTGTTGTAATGGAGGGTGAAGTTAGGTTATATTTTCCTTCGCCGGTTTCATATGTGTGTTGATTAGGTGGAGTTTGGTTTTTGATTGATGATTTTTTTTTTTTTGGTTCTTAATTAGCATGAACACCAATTGTTTGATGAAATGCTACTAAAAGTTATTATTATAAGTTGTGCTTGTACTAATCTCTAAGCCAGATAGTCTAATCTTCCAATATTTGTAGAAAGGCAACCCCAAATGAGTTGTAGTTCTGCCTTCTCATTTGGAACCACATTGGTGGTGTTTGTTTTGTGGCTAAGATTGTGGGGAGGAGTTGGTAATGATGATGAAGTTTTCGTCTTCCACAGAGATGCTACACTTGGAAAATTTTCAACACTAAGATGTGACCCTAAATTTTTTATGAGGGGTCTATAAGATAAATAACTTAGTTTACATGACACTATGACTATGACAAGTAGGGAAAGAGAGCTGTTTTCTTTGGAAGAGAAGAGTGGGTGATTAGAATCATGTGGAGTGCATTAATGGCAAAGAGTGTGTAAGAACAAGACTTAGGGTTCTACAACTAAATTTCATTTTCAATCTCCCTTGAAATTGTTTCATTTTTTTTTAATATTGCTTAGACCTTAGTTTGATGTCGGATCTCATTAAGTGTATCTCATTAATGACTTGGTTCTTGTTGTCTTAGAGGAGTACTTTTTAAATCTGATGGGCATAGCTTGAAGATTGTTTTTCTTACATTTCTTTTGTTAAGTAAGATGTTATGCTGATTTGAGATTTGTTAAAAGATTCATTTGATCAGAAGCAACATGGTCATGGTCATGGTCCAAATATTAATTATCTTTAGTTCTTTACCAGGCCATGTTAAACTGGCTAAGCTAGCATGTGTACTAAATTACTAACTAATTGAAAAACAATGTATAGCCGCATAGGCCATATACCTGGTTTCATTTTAAAAGGGTTGGGATTCCATGAGTATATCTTTTTGTCTCACAGGATGAGCTGAAAAAAAAAAAAAAAAGAAGGAACTTTGATTACAGAAGGAAGCAATGATATACTTACAATGGCCTTGGGAACTCTGGAGCAAAGTGGACGCGTTAGGGGGGCTAGTATGTACTACACTCCAACTACACACTTCAATCTCCCTGGACGTGGATCAAGGAAACATACTAAGAAGTTGGAAGCAGAGGATCAAACACTGAACGTAGCAGTAATAGAGCTGCTTAAACAAGCAGCATCAAGTGGCTCATCACCACTGAATGAAACCATAATTGAGCTTCTTAGGCAACAAGGAATGGACACGCCATGACTATCGGAAAATGTGGCATCTAATAGTGCTAAGAGTGATAGCAGAGAGCACGTAATAATGACTTCTGAAGCATATAGATCATGTGGAAAACAGGTAGCAATTTTCAATTCCATGTTTTGTGTTCCCAATTTTATACGTTCTTTGAGAACACTCTTTTGTCATTGACTTTAAAATAGATTGTGGTATCTTCAAAGCCAAAGGCAAAGAAACGGATTGTGGCAGCTCGAAACCAAAAGGCAAAGATAGTTGATAAAAGGCATTCTCACATCTTCAACACTTAAATCTAAAGATGGAAAGGTATATGTTTGTCAATAATCCAACTTAAGTGGTAAATAACCTATGTAACTAACAAATCCTTTATAAGCTTTCATTTTCTTGTGTGTTATAGACCCAACGTTGTAAGTTAGCGTTGCAGTCTATAGATAACATTGTTGTTGAAGGTAATATTCGTCCGAGGAATGGGACAAAAGAATCACTTCACAACGTGCCTTTAGGGGAGTCAAATGTGTGTGTCTATATCAATACAACTATATGTCATGATGCTCCTCTCCCCATTCCAAATGACAACGCTGGGCTGATTTATGTTAAAGATGCTATCAATTCATTTGTAGCTTGGCCTAAGGAATTTGTTACACTCGAGGATGATGAGGTATCTTGTAGAAACAATAATAGTTTTACATTCATACAGTCTTGCAATATAACTGATCCAACGAATAGACCATGCACCTAAAAATATACTATTCGTAATCTACAAAGAAATTATATACTGATTTGAGCATTAAACCTCAAATTAGACCAATGGCGCGTAGTATGCCAAATCACAAAAAAATTACATTGAAGGTGACTAATTTTCTGAGTTTATAGCACAGATATTTTTATGTCATTTTCATTAACATTTCTTTCAAATCACTCAAAAGAACATTCATTCTGATGTAGTTTCGAGGAAGAGCAAGAAAGCCTTGAAATGCAAAGGGACTGAAGGAAGAAGACTAACTTACCAGCTGATTCTTGCAATTTCTAATCCGGAGATGATATGTTCTTCGAGCTTGAAAAAAGAGTGAAGCCACTTTAGGTTCTCAACTAAGCTCATTGAGTCTAACCCAAGTGGGGCTGGTTGTGGGCTTAACTCAATCACCCCTAACACTGATTTCATAAAAAGTCCCACAGCACCCCTAACACTGATTTCATCAAAAGTTTATATAATGCCACCACAGAGTTTCAGGACTTTTAACATGCAATTTTTTAAGGTGGGACCCAGACATGAGAATAATTTGGCCTCTTCATTTCAATAAAAAATTGTATCCTGCTGCATTTCAGCTTTGCCCTTGTTTTTGTTTGGTGTAGTTCTGCTACTTTTTTTTTTTCAATGTAGTGCACTGCCGACCAACTAAAACAGATCCCATGGTACCCAATTGGACTCCCTCCATTTATTGACATGTTCCACATTGATGTGGACCTGCCAGAACAGACCCCATGGAACCAAAACCACACACTATCTAATCCATGTGGCTGCCATTCAAAGCTCACCTCCACTCCTTCATCACTATCTCATTAAAAAAAAGAAGCAAATAAAAAAAAGCATCATGGATTCTTTCTCTACATTTTCCCCAGACTCTAGGCTATCTTCTTTTGACATGTGGCATAAAAAAGCCATGGAAGGGATTACACACGTGCCCCTCTGTATGTGTTTTCTCAGATACCTATATTGGCTATTTGACTTTGATATCCACTGGGCAGCACGTACCTAAAGTGGGGCCCACATCTTGAATCAAAACCGTTCACTCTCATCGTCATCTCCTTTGTATTAATTTAATTAGCCCTGTGGGGATTTGGACAACTTGGATTGTTGTTAACTGCATTTGCAAAACTTTTAAGGCTTGCGGTGTTTCTCGATGGTTCTTTTCTTCGAAATATCTAGAAATACCCTGTTGTGGATTTTGGTCTGTTAGGCGACTTGACCAATGCCAGAAAATTTTTGTTATTAGAGAGGAATATCTCCACCAACATTAACTAATGGATGTCACCCAATAAAAAGATTATGGTCTCTACTGGTAGTCTTGTAGTTGTTGATGCCGTTACTGTGGTCACCATCTACTTCCTTGTTCTAGAATTTTTTATGTAATTTTCATTTTATTAACCTAAACCCATCAAGACGAATTTTAATTGAGACACATGAGATGCTTATATGAGTTTTAGTACGGGAAAAAACAATCAAAGAGTAATCATAGTGGTGGTGCAACAGAGATCAATCCATAGAGACTTGGGGGTGGCGTGAGTGTTTCGTTGTGTGAGTATGTTAAAAAGAAAGGTGATATTGGTGGTGCAGTGGCAATGGTAATGGTGAATCTCCACTCTAGTCCATTGAACCTAGTGATTTGTGGCCTTTCAAGGTGTGGCTTGACCCTTAGGGCCGGGTCACCCATAGCATGGCTTAGGGCCGGAGCGCCTGTTTGAACCTATTTACATGTGTAATGGAAGAATATCATGTGTAATGGTTACACATCAATCAGATTTCTTTATACTCATTTACGCATGTGTAAATGGTTTGAAAGTGGGGTGTTTCTATTTTCCCTATTTTATGTTATAAAAAGAGTTGGAACTTTTATTAAAGAGCAGCTTGCGGTACATTCTTGAAGCCTTCTAGAATTGGTGGCACCTCCTCTAACCAAATATGCTTAGAAACGTAGCTTTCTGCATGTTTTGCTAGAGAATGAGCCACTCTGTTCCCTACTTTGAGTACCTGTGTAAAACTGCACATGCTAAACATCCTTGAAATAGCTTTCGCTTTGTCAATGATATGGCCAATCCGTGAGAAACCCTCCTATGGTGACTAAACAACTTTAATCACTTGGAGCAGTCAACCTCTACAGTAATGATTCGGGTACCTACCTCCAGAGCAAATCTTAGTGCCGGACAAGTGCAGAGGCCTCCAAAAGGTACAGTGAATCCCTTCCTTGGCTAGGGGTGTTTTTAAGCTCATTATTAATTTGAACACCTGGATAGGTACATTGAAAAACCACAATAAAAATAGGTGCTTGTATTATAGGAGCAAACTGATGAACTTAGGTAGTCCCTATTTTGTATTTTATTTTTATTTTTATGGACCCCGTAATCTAGATCCGAACCGTTCATCCTATTTTAAAGGAAAAATAGGACCGTTAATTCACCAAGGATTTGATATATTTATTTAAAGTCCACATCTAAAACTACCATTCTGACTTTCTGTGGGCTCCATTTTCATAATGCAAACCATTCACCCCCTTTAGAGGGCCAAACTTCACATCTCATTCTTAACTCATTATGGATTTTGAAAAGTCTCTGGAAAACGCATAGCCATTGAATTTATCCAATCAAAATGACACAATTTTCAAGTTCGTTACCACTAGTCACTTTTATTCAAATCTCTAATGCATGCGGACTCCCAAATCATGATCCGAACCTTCCATCCTCTTTAGAAGGATAGAAAATGGCTAGGTGACCAAATCTCATCTGTTGATTTTGAGATATTAGCAAAAAAGTTTACACCTAAAAGCAACCATTCTAGACTTTTGTAGGCCATATTTTCAAGATATGAACCATTCATCCTTTTTAGAATGCCAAAAGATATAGGAATTCAAATCCCATGTCTTGATTCATCATAGATTTTGAGAATTTTGTGAAAAATGGTGAACCATTGGATGTACACCAATTCATATGAAGAGATGTGAAAATGGCAAACAATGGAGTATATTGAACATGTGAGTCAATTGTATATCCAAAAGAGGTCACATATGTAATGGTTATGCATGATTCCCACATAGGCATCACATGTGGAAAAGACAAATGACTCCTTAAGGTGTTTTCTGAACACGCAATATTATCCATTGGATCAAAGAAAAGTGTTTAAACAACTAATTACAATCATTTATTAGTAAATTTATTTTCTAATTATAATGAGGTAATTTGCATTTCAGATTTTTAGTTAGATGCTCAGCTTCCATCTTGTAATCGTACGAGATTTTTTCTAATCAAAATTAAAAATTTCATTGGATTGGTAAAACACCATTTAGCATTTTTATCATAATTGGCCAATTCTAGTGTTACATCTTACTCTAATTCACGCTTTTTTTTTTGCTACCCTAATTAAGGGGGCCGGGACCCATGAGAGCACTTGCACAAAGTGGGGAGGCACAAGCGAAGAGAAGATGCACACATTCCTAAGAAGGGAGCACTCTTACATGTGAGGATAAGAGTCTCGCATTTGCGAGGAGGGAGAGACCTAAGATTTATCCTTGGTAATCCATATTATGTGGGCTCTATAATATGGTATCTTTAGTGCTTTTAAGAAAATGTGATTAATGTAATTAAATCACAAAATATCTGATTTTTATTGAAATATATTCAGATTGTGATAGATGCATTGGATCTTGGACCCAGTAAACATAGGTGGTCATGTCCTATTATTATTATTTTTTTTTTTTTAAAGGGTAACAAGAAGTTCATTAAAATGGAGTAGCAATACAAAGAACAAAGAAGAGTAGGAAGGTACAAGAAAGATGTACCCCCGCCTACACCTCAATTACATGACAAAAGCCTCCCAAAGAGTACTGCTTTCAACCCCCTGTTTGGCAATAGTGTCTGCCGTATAGTTGGGTAATCTATGCTCTTGTCGGAAGACAACATAAGACACAAATTTCATTCAAGAGGAATTGGAATTTCCAAGGATTTGACTTTCCATTCGACACCCATGAAACCGTATTAGAAGAGTCACTCTCCACGAAGGGTGTACCTTGGAAAAATCTCTGTTTCATTAGAGTCACGAACATCCACATGCTTGGAGACCATAAAGAGAACCTCGCCCTTATCATTGTGAAGGACACCTCCAATACTCGCCGGACCCGGCTTACCTTTTGCAGCTCCATTGACATTGAATTTAAGCATGCAAAGAGGAGGAGACTAAAGAACATATGCCCTCACCTTAGTCGGACCACACAACATACATGCTTCCCAATTTATAAGGTTGACATCAAGAGAAACAATAAGAAAACTCCTTTCTAATCAAAGCGCACTTCACAATTCTAAGGGTGACAGTAGATATCGAGTCAACATGAGAAGTAACGACACTCCGGAAGATTCTGTCATTTCTTTCCTTCCAAATAGAGCATAACGATCAAAAGAACTTTTTAAGGACTATTTTAAAAATATAGATGTTCCAAGGACTTTTTAGGATTAAGAAAAATGCTAGGGGCGTTTTTAGGAATTGTCGTAGTAAAGCATGCTCTCTATTTTTTAGGATTTAGGCCATTCCCCTTAGGTGACCAAATCAAAATCTCTCTCTCTCTCTCTCTCTCTCTCTAGGATTTAGGCCAATCCCCTAAAGTGACCAAATAAAATCTATTTCTCTCTCTCTCTCTCTCTCTCTCTCTCTCTCTTTCTCTCTCTCTCTCTTAAATGTGGAAGATTCAATTCTTATTTTTCTTACTTGCAAAATGACAAAAATATCCTCTCTTAAAAGCGGGAGATTGTTTTTCTCATTTTTCTCGGCCTTTATCATTAATGGAAACCGTTGTTAAATCTTTCTATATCTCTGTTTATGTTTGCATAACAATGGCTTTTAGAAACGACCAAGTCATAGTTGTATATAATTCACGATCAACATTGACAAGGCTCATTGATCTCACAATGTAAAATAATGATAAATTATATACGTTTTTGTGATGGCTATCATTTGTATGGAATGGCCTGCTTGTGGGTCCCACATGTCCCACCCTATGATCAATCTAAACCCCTCACTTTGTGAATTAACACTCATCTAAGTTTTGCAAGTCCTCTTCGTGAATTATGCAAATCTTGCGCTTGTTTTTTTGTTTTTTTTTTTTTGGAAGGTAGATTATGGTCACGGGCAGACCCAGGAAATTGAACAAAAGAATATATATATATATATATACAAATTTTGGTGGTTTTTTTCTCTTTTTTTCATTTTTTTTTTGGGTTGAAGCAACATGAATTTAACTTTCTTAGCAAACACATTAAATGGTAGATAGCTCCAAGCTTTCAAAATATTATATACACGATTTCAAGCCATATATATATATATATATATGATGCCTGAATCCTATTAATCAATTTGCAATCTAAATACTTTTTTTTATTGGTATATAATCTAAATATTATATTTTGAAATTAGGATCACAGTTGAAGAAAATATACGTTTGGACGCTTTGATGAAATTTATGTCATTTGATATTGAGACCCAATAGAAACAACCCATGGTCTGGGTGGTTGGGGCCCATATTGTGGATCGCTGGGTGGTATAGTGATGTAGGTGATATTTATCTTAACCCTAGTTTCAACACAATTCATTTATTAATTGGATAAGAAATCTCAACCTCAACCCAACTTGTTTGAATGGGTTTATATTTATGGATTGGCTCCAAAACAACTCATTTAAAAGGGTTAGGCTGGTTATGTAGGTTGAGTGGGTTGACCCAAACGAACATGTTTAAATCTTGGCTAACTTCTCTTAACCTGTGACTGACCCATATATGTTGTCGGTCGGGATATGTGGGCCGGGTCAGTATGGAGTTGATACTTTGCTGCCTATAGCACGTTGGTAGTAGTGGTGCAACTTGGGTGGCACCAAGCCTGCTTAGCCTGGTTTGCACGGAAACCCAATGCAGGTTGAACTTGTTCGGGCTTCATCTAAGATTTTGAAGCTTGAGAAATATTTGGGCCGAGCTTGGGATTTAGCATGAGGAGTTCAAATTGGGTTTGAATATTTGAATTACCCATAAAACGAAGATGGACAGTTTTAGTATTGTAATAAGAGCCGAAATCAAATCCCATTACATAGCTCAGATCCATTTACTACTTATTAATAAACATGCACCGTACTCTTTCCTTTCACCTTCCAATCAAATGAGCTGTACTTCCTCTTTTCTTTGTATCAATTGCTTGCACACGAACAAAGAACGTACGGTTTTAGTCAAATTCTATATTAAGAAAGATGAATCAAAGATCTAAGTAAACAAATCCTCTCCCTCCAAGAAGGATCTTGATTGCCATATATAATTCTCTAAATCCTCTCCCCCAAAGAAGGATCTTTATTGCCATATATAATTCTCCCCTATATATATATATATATATATATAAATTTCATGGCACCTCTCCTTACAATAGACATAGTAAGGACTAAGGAGTAGTGTTTGGTCTGAGGAAATGGCTAACCAACAAGTTCTTCCAATTCTACTTTTCTTGTCTTCTCTCTTTGCTGCTTTTTGCAACCAATGTCTTGCATTTCGGGAAGATAGAAAAGTAAGATGCTTAGAATTCTATTGCCTTCTTTTCTGATGTGTTGGTGATTTTTTTTTCCAATATACAATGTGTTGGAGATGATAGGAATAGATATGTATGTGGGTGTAGATGCTTTGGACTATGGGACCTATTGCCTGTTTGTAACTAGGCCACCTAGACTGGGCAAGGCCTGGCTAAGGCAATTATAGCCCTGGCTTGACTTTAGAAACACAGCTTCATATGTAGCTCAATCCTAACTAAGGGAGTACAGTAACCGTAAGTGTCAAGCCCAAGCCTGACCATTTAGTCAAGTGCGCATTGAACTGGGCTTTAGTTTTATCAGTTTTTTTGGCTTTTCTAGCAATTGTCTGGACAAGTTATCACTAAATTACAAGCACATTTTATTCGGGCTGGTTGGGCTATGATTTCAGGTTTCTATTCCTCATTCCAAGCCCGCCTAAATATTTAAAAGGCCCTGAAAGTCCTGTGATCCTAACCCTAGAGGGGGGGGGGGGTGAATAGGGTGTGCTACAACTATGACCAATTTAGACCAATTTTAATTTCTTAACATAAACTAGTCACATGTGATTGTTAGGAATTTTGTAGATTGCAATTTGATGGATGCATTATCATTCTAGCATCATTTGATTCACACACACTTGTATTGTTTTAGATAAACTTGAAATCTTGTTTTATTCATGCATGGTTTTTAAGAGTTGTAAAAGTTTTGATTTATGCATGTTTTGTTTTTAATCTTGGATGCAATTGTTTTAGAAAAAGGAGTTTTAGAAATCAAGCTAGCCTTTGGTTTTAAAAGTTTTGAATCATTTTAGGCTTTTTATGTTTCATGTTTTAAAACTCTTAGAATGATTTAAAACATGTTTCCAAGCTTGATTTAGTGGCCCAAAAATCCTCTCCAAGAAAAACCTTCAATATGCAAAAAATTGGATTTTTTAGGTCCCAGGTGGTCAACCTGCAGTGAGGTAGGTCAACCTACCCAGGGGCAGGTCGACCTACCTCCCTGGAGGTCGACTGGGTCCAGAAAGCTCCAACGGTCAGTTTTTTGACCGTTGTGTGTGGTAGGTCGACCTGCCCCTGTAGGTAGGTCGACCTGCTACTAGCCGTTGGGCATTTTTCTCTATAAATATGAGTTCTTTCCTTTGCCAAAAGTTGGAAATTTTAAGCCCTTCCTTGAGAGGTTTTGAGGCATATTCAAGGGAAAAGAACCAAGGGATGAAGGGGAGCATTAGGAAAGCTAAAGCTTGGATTAATGAAGTTAAATCACCAAGTAGGCTTTACTTTCCTTAATCATATGTTTTCATGCTTTGTTTTATTTTTGGTAAATCATTTCTAGCATGTTAAACTATGTTTGTGTTGTGTCCTTAACATGTTTTATGTTTTGAATTGATTTATTGTTTTGGATACAACACCATATGATTCAATCCAAGTAGTACTTAACTTTGGTAAATCTAAGTAGATCATGTTAATGGTAGAATCTTTGAAATTATATGTAACATGATCCATATACTTTGTTGAATCTTTGGTTGTTGTTTTCCATCATAAGAAAATCTCTCTCAAATGTATCTTATGATTTGGATTCAACTTCTTTACAAATCATATGTTTTCATGTTTTGTTTTATCTTTGATAAATCTTTTGTAACATGTTAATCTATGATTTGTTGTATCCTTAGCATGTCTTATATTTTGAATTGATCTATTGTTTTGGATACATCACCATTTGATTCAATCCAAGTAGTACTTTATCTTTGGTAAATCTAAGTAGATCATGTTAATGAAATATGTAACATGATTCATATACTTGGTTGAATCTTTGGTTGTTGTTTTTCCATCATAAGAAAATCTCTTTCAAATGTATCTTATGTTTTGGATTCAACAAACTTTACAAATCATATGTGTATTATTGTTTTAAAGTTTCACAACTTGCCTTACTTTGATAGGTATATCATTTTCAAGTTGTATTTATAATTACATATGATTTGTCCCCTTACTTCAATCAAATCTATTTTTATGTTTTGAGCTTCATTGTTTATTTGATTGACATCCCTATGCATCACATGTTTAGAACTAATTAATTTCATACAACTTGTGTAACTTTGATATCATTAACAAGTTGTTACTTTTAACATGTGATTGCATTATATCCTCAATCATAAATGTTTTATGAGCTAAAACTTTCAAAAGCCTTAGGCATACATTTATGAGCCTTCATTTTCAAAATGATTGAGGACCACACACACACACATCATGTTCTTTCATCTTTGCATTCATAGTGTGAGTGTGTATTAAATTTTCACTTCCATATCTGCCTATTCAAGAGGCATTGTAATGAGCTTAATTGAATCTCCATCAAGTGTTTATAGACACTAAATTAGTGAGATAACCAACCTTGTGGTTGAAGAGGTTATTGCTTAGCCTATGAAAAGCATAATGTATAGGTTGATGTTGAGCCTTGAAAAACATCATTGTAAAGGTTATTGCTAAGCCTTGAAAAGCATATTGTAAAGGTTATTGCTTAGCCTATTGAAAAGCATAAATAGTGGAAATCCGGTGGGGTGTTGGATCACAAGCCGGTAGTGGATGTAGGCATTGAGGCCGAACCACTATAAATCCTTGTGTGTTAGTGCTTGCTTTGTGGTGATTGTTTTTATTAAGCTTCCGCATTTTATTTGTAATCATCACTTATGACTAGTTTATTTTAAAGAAGTTTAAATTTGTCTTAATTGGTCATAATTGGAGCTCACCCTATTCACCCCCCTCTAGGGTTCGGATCCCCGGACTTTACAGTGATGATTAATCAAACAATATGCGGAAGCTAATATAAACAATCACCACAAAAGCATGCACCACAACACAAAGGTTTATAGTGGTTCGGCCTCAATGCCTACGTCCACTACCGGCTTGTGATCCAATCACCCCACCGGATTTCCACTATTTATGCTTTTTACTAGGCTAAGCAATAACCCTTACAATGTTGTTTTTCTAGGCTAAACAACAACCTCTCAATGTGCTTTTCTAGGCTAAGCAATAACCTTTACAAAATGCTTTTCTTAGGCTAAGCAATAACCTTTACAAATAAAGATTTCTCTAAGAAAGTGTCTTTACAAAAGATCACTCTAAGAGATACAATTTAAGCACAATGGAATTGCCTCTTAAATAGGCTAATATGAAAGTGAAATTCCAATTACAAACATACACTAAAACAAGTTAAAGTGTGTGCACAAGTGTATGAATGCTTTACTTCAATCAATGTCTACAATGAAGCTCTTAAATGAATGCATGATGCATTTTAAAATCAAAGCTTATAAAAAGATGATTGAAGATAAAACTAATCACATAAAAGATTCAAACAACTTTGAAGAAATGAACTAAACAAGTTGTATGAATATTTAAAGTCTAATAGCATGTGAATTAGTCAAGAGAGTTTGCAAATCATTCTAATGTTCCAAGGATGATAATGAGTTTGCTAAACTTCTCTAGAAATCATGCATAAGTGAAAATACAAAGCTTTAAGCATGCATGGATTTCATTTTAATGGAAATCAAAATACTAGTAAGATGTACCTTTTGAAAACTCAAGCATTTGATTTCCAAATAGCCCTCTAGCCTTTCCAACTTCTTCCCCTTTCTTTGGCTCCAATATGGTCTCAAAAGTTCATGGTTCAAGCCCCAAAGAAGGTTGGAAATGAATGGACTTTATAATGAAAAACAGTCCAACGGCTAGTCCCCGGTCGACCTGGCCTTCACAACGGCTATATTTCTGACCGTTGAAAAAATGGCCAACGGTAGTGTTCCCGGTCGACCTGGCCTGGCTCGGTCGACCTGGTACACTGCGTTTCTTGCCCGGGACCAAAATTCCCAAAAATGCATATTTTTTGCATATTTCAAAGTCTTTTCAAGTGGGAATTTTTGGGCCATTAAATCAAGCTTGGAAACATGTTTTAAACCAAACTAAGATGTTTAAAAACATGAAACACAAAAAGCCTAAAAAGATTCGAAACTTTAAAACCAAAGGCTAGCTTGATTTGACAAAACTCTTTTCACATAAAAATGCATACAAAAATGATTCTGAAAATGATGAATGTATGCAAGGCACAACCCTAAATCCTCAATTTGATTTCTCAAAAGTAATGCACAAAGAATTAGGTTTTCAAAAGAGTTTGGATTCTTAAACAAATGCATCCAAGTTTAGAAACAAAACATGCATAAAACAATAATTCTACAAGTCTAAAAACCAATGCATCTATAAAATCAGATTTCAAGATTTTCTAAAACAATGCATGTGTGAAAATTCAAATGATAAAGTGAAAATGCATCCATCAAATTGCAAATACAAAATCCCTAACAGGCCCAACCCATTAGCACCCATATTACTTGTATATAGAAAATGGGAACCATTTGTTCATAGATGTTACTATTTTGTGGCTCTCCAAATTTAGATGAGTTGGATTGGAAAATTCTGTATATATGCAGATTTAGCATAGACCATCCATATATGTTTATATTGTTATAAAAATTAATTGAACAACTTGGTTTTTTGGGCTCATGTACTCATCTAACCTTTGTGCTTTTCTAGGCTCAAGTTTTACCTCAAGACACAAATATAAGGGTGCAGAGTAGCTTGATTGGATCCATTATTACTTTAATTTGAATGTTTTAAGCGAAGCAGACTTTTTCCAGTAATATTGAAGACTTTTTGTGAAAATGCAATCATCTAGAATATTTTCTTTTTCATTTATCTTCAGAAATCTGAAAATATTGCATAGTTGTAAAAAGTAGAGAAATTGCATACACGGTTTTTTATGGTATAATTTTTTATTTTTTACATTTTTCTTACTGAATTAATTTATCCTTTTCCTAAAACATTTCACTAATTCCTAGAAAACTCCATATTTGAAAATATGCCAATATTTTTCTAGGTAAAAACATTTGTGATAATAATGTTGGCATATTGACTAAATGCATATATGTTGATGTCACATTCAAATGTTTTTAGGTTTACATTGTGTACATGGGAGCCCTCCAAAATAACCAATTGGACCAATTTTCGATTCAATATCACCAGCTTAGCCTTTTACAGAATGTTCTTCAAGGAAGGTATAATATTGTTTTATTTTTTTTTCCTTTTACTTTAAGTAAAATCATATTTGAAATCTTTTTCACTTTTTTCCTTTCTTTTTTTAAATTTTTTGGCTACACAAGCAATTCCATTGTATTAAGAATTTTTTTTTTTCATTGTGAGATCAATGAGTTTGTCTTTCATGAAATTAGGTTGTTTATGGGCTGAGGCATGTCTGAGCACAGCCGACCCATTTATTATATGTGCCTAATTTCAATCCTAGCTTTCTCAACCAAATTTTATTTCTTTCCTTAGTTGATCATTCCTTTTATTAATTATCTCTGATTGGACAAGCTTAAGTCGTGTTTGTGTGAGATGAATAGTCCTTGATAAAAAGGAAAATTGATCTTATTTTTTATGCAATTTAATTTTCCATTGTTTGGTGTTAAAGTTGAACCTATATTCCTGAAGAGGATTTCAATTTCATATGGAATGGTTAAGAATGCAAGATTTCTCTCTTCTATGGAAACAAAAAGTAGAATTCTCTATTTTCAGGAACAAGTCTTAAATTGTTTTTTATGGGGAGTTTGTGCAAGGCTCTTTGAATTGTCGGATACAAGAGTCTTTTAAAATGAAAATGGTGCTCTTATGCACATTGCATTGTCTCAAATTGCTCTAGTTTTTTGGTTTGTTCTCTCCAATTTGAATAGGTCATGTAATATCAAACTCATAATCACCTTGGCCCATATAGAAATCATCAAGCTTGGAGCCAGGGATTTTTTTGGTTGACGGGGCCACAGTCTATTCCTGAAACATCACTGTTAATTAATTGTGTCATTGTATTTCAATTTTCCTCTTTCCAGCTCAGCAGAAGACAGATTGGTGGCAAGCTACAAAAGGAGTTTCAATGGATTTGCAGCCTCCCTCACTGAGGTAGAGCAACAAAAGATAGCAAGTACGCAACGAAATACCTTAAGACACTAAAAAAAGTTGAATGATTACAACACATGAGGATCCAAATGACGTTAATTTTAACTATATATTTATGCAGGGATGGAAGGTGTGTTATCTGTGTTCCTAAGTAAAACTTATCAGCTTCACACAGCAAGGTCTTGGGATTTTGTTGGTCTTTCAGAGCCAGTGAAAAGAGAGATTGAGAAAGAGAGCGATGTTATTATTGGTTTTCTTGATAGTGGTATCTGGCTTGAGTCTACAAGCTTCAGTGATGAAGGATTTGGTCCTCCTCCTAGGAAATGGAAAGGCATTTGCCAAACTGATGGGAATTTCACTTGCAACAAGTAATCTATTTTCCCCACCTCTTTACTTTTTGCATTTCAACTGTGGCTGAGTAGTGAGATGATAACTTTTTGTCGCTTTATTTTATTTCTCATGTTGTCTAGTTTTCTGCAGAAGAGGAATACTTGAGACTTCATTTTCTATTTTTTTGTATTTTTTAACTGATTGAAATGTTCAATTTACAGTAAGGTGATTGGAGCTAGGTATTACAAATGTCCTGAGGAAGATATAACTTCTGCGAGGGACATTGATGGTCATGGAACACACACTGCATCAACCGCGGCAGGCCGAAGAGTGAAAGGAGCTAGCTTCTTTGGTATTGCTCAGGGCTCTGCCAGGGGTGCAGTTCCATCTACAAGGATTGCTGTGTACAAGGTCTACGGTGAGAAATGCTGCGCAGAGTCGAGTATTTTAGCTGGTTTTGATGATGCCATTGTTGATGGTGTCGACATACTCTCGGTCTCTCTTGGGTCTTCTTTTTTTATGGGAAATTACTCGAGTGACGCGTTGGCCATTGGTTCTTTTCAGGCTATGCTAAGGGGTATACTCACCTCACAATCTGCAGGTAACAGTGGTCATGGTGCAGGTACAATAATAAGTGTTGCTCCCTGGCTTTTCTCTGTTGCTGCAAGCAGCATCGATCAACAAATTATCACAGAGGCTATCATTGGTGATAAGGTTTTTCGGGTAATTAACTTTGTATCGTTTCTTCGGTGATAAGGCTATTGTTTGAAGAAAATTCTATTTCTTTGCTTGAAGTGTTCATCAATTGGTCCATTGATGAATCTATTTTGGGTTTTTACCACAGCGATTGTGAGATTTTGGTTGTATATTTCACGCATGAAAGTTCAATCTGTTTGGCATTTTCCACATTCTACAATTATGTTTTGGAAATTCTATTGTGACAGTCTTTCTTCAAAAAAATGAAAATGGCTTTCAAAAGAGAATTAGTTATCATTATGTTTTATTAAAATTTAGCATAGTTTTTTATTCTCTTAGGGAAATCATTTCCGCAATTTCTTCAAAATGCTAATTCAAATTCAAGAGGTTTCGATTTGAATTTTTCCAGCTTATAAACAAGAACTAGAAGACATCATTGTAGAAGATGTTTCATCACATGAAACAATAGAAATTAGAATCATAGAAATAGAAATACAAGCTCTTTAGTTTCCATTTTCAGCTTATAATGAAACTAATGAAAGCTAATCTCTCCATTTTCAATCAAACATCTTGTTAGCATATTCTGATGACATTCTTCAAAGGAACACTATTATTTCCCTTCATTATAAGTTAGTTTACAAAAGGTCATCAGACATAAATTCCATATGCATCTGGACGTAATTTCTGTTGTTAAAATTTTCAGGGTCGATCAACTAACACTTTTGGTTCTAACAAGTCAGTTCCATTGATACTTTCTACAAATGCTTCGACCTCTTGCGATTTAGCCCGTGTCGGGTATATATTTCTTTGATTAAAACTTTAATTTATTTTTTCCTTTTCCATAGAAATATATATGAAATAGCTATAATCCTGTTTGTTTTGTTACAGGAATTGTACGGCTGAATGTTTGGATAGAAAATTGGTGAAGGGAAAGATTATTTTTTGTGAAAAATTTAGCAGTGGAGAAGAAGCATTGTCGTCCGGTGCTCAGGGACAAATCATGCAAACTGAAAAAGAAAATGATGATTCCCCAATTTTTCCTTTGCCTTCCACCATTGTAGATATGGTACAAGGGGACAACATTAAATCATACATAAAAAGCACGAAGTAAGTAACTTACTTGTGTTAATTAGCTTTTAACTTACTGTCTTATGGAGCATCACTTCTATCCCATACTAAAGATTCTAGAAGATTTTGATAATGAGCTCTATCAAAGGTCTTACCTTAAAATTTAAGATTAAGGTAAATATCAAAACGGGCAATTGGATTTTTTTGTTGGTTGGGAAATGATTGAATGACCACCTTCCATATTGAATAAAATCTTAAAGAGTTTCATTAATTCTAGGGAATTTTTCAAAAAAGTCCTTTAACTTTTGGGTGATTTTAAAAAATGGGTAAAAAAAATTCAATATTTCAAAAACGTATGAAAGTTTGCAAGACCTATTTCACTCAAGTCCAATCTGGCAATCCATACCCACTGCCGGTACTTCTTTATTAACAAAAACTCAAAAGGACAAAAGTGCCCTTAGTGAGTAGTATGTAGGTAAAAAAGAAAATTTCAAAACAGTCCTAAACTTTTTAGGTGGGCACTCTAATTATTAACCTAGTCAATAGTTAATTTCAGTTTTCATGTCATGATCAATCAAATATTTGGGCACTATAATTATTAAGGTAGATTTCAGTGCAATCAATGCATTGAACATATATAAGTGACATGGAACAAGCAAAAGTGATCTTATAGTTGGTCCAATATTTTGGAGAAGGAATGAAATCAAATGGATTTTCTTCAGTTTGAATTAAAAAAAAAAAAAAAAAACTGGCAATAGTGGATGGAGACCTCTCAATAGGACCGAATTGAAAGAAGTCTTGAAAACTTTCATACCTTTTTGAAATACTCAATTCCTTGGTCCTTTTTTGAAAACCACTTAAAAAGTTTAGGCCTCTTTTGAAGATTTCCTTTTTACCTACTTACTACTCACTAAGGGCACTTTTGTCCTTTTGAGTTTCTGTTTATACAAAGTTGCCGATGGTGGTTATAGATTGCAGGATTGGACCTGATTGAAATAAATCTTGAAAATTTTCATTCATTTTTGAAATATTGGATTCTTTTGACCCTCTTTCTAAAATCACCCAAAAGTTAAGGGCTTTTTTCAAAAATTTCCCTTAATTCTATTAGTTCTCAAACATTGTTTCCCAATCTGTTTACAATGCATAGTTTTATATGCTTTAATAGTGGCTTATATGGGTATAACAATTTCTAATAGAATTCTGAAAAAGGTTTTGAAATATTATTTTATTTCTAAATTCTTGGATTTCCCCATTTGATTGGGAGAATTCCAAATGATATTGGTGTCATCAAATTCATCGATTCCAAAGCTACTTAGCATGGCAATGTTTGGCAATGTTATGTTTGGCAAATATTTTTAACTATCTGAAATCCTCCCACCATATTCCATATTCCATTTTGTTCTTTTACCTTTGTAATGTAAAATCATACAAATTTTTGAATCAGTACATAGACTTGCAATTGACATATCTCCTTGAAATAGAATTAAATGGATTCCAACGCGATTATATAAAAGGAGTCATTCTTTGGAATTTTACTCAGATAATAAACTTTGATTAGATCTTTTATATTCACTTTTCAATACCTGACATTGTTTGCCATTCAACAGGAACCCACAAGCAAAAATTCTCAAGTCTGTAGCTCTTCGTGACAGGACAGCCCCAGTTGTTGTTTCCTTCTCTTCAAGAGGACCAAACCCCATTTCATCCAACATTCTCAAGGTTTTTTATATCATGTTTAGTCTAAGTTGTATTTTTTGTATTAGATCTAACAACCTTGTAATATGATCTTCTATCACAGCCTGATATAACTGCTCCAGGTGTAGGAATTATTGCTGCTTACTCACCTGCCGCCTCTTTGACTGATATCAAACAAGATAAAAGATCTGCAAAATATGTTATATTATCTGGGACATCCATGTCCTGCCCACATGTATCCGGTGTAGCAGCTTATGTGAAAGCATTTCACCCTGACTGGTCACCTGCTGCCATCAAGTGTGCCCTTATGACTACTGGTAATCTTATGTTCTTCTCTCTCAGTACTATAATACATATTCACAAGAATTGCACATGACTAGGCCTATTTGGGTTCTTTGCGTCCGTTCCTAACATGGATTTTTTTCTTCTTCTTTAAGCTTTTCCTATTGATCCTAGGAAAAATGTGGATATGGAATTCGCCTACGGTGCTGGCCAGATCAATCCATTGAAGGCTGTCAAACCTGGTTTAGTCTATGATGCCAACAAAGATGACTACATACAATTTTTATGCAATGAGGGGTACACCGCAAAAGAAATCAGACTCATTTCGGGTGCCAATGTAGAAAGACTAATGGAGCTGTTGGGGACCTGAATTACCCATCAATACAACTTCTAGTTGACAAGAACAGGACTTTTTCACACAAGTTCTCAAGATCGGTCACCAATGTTGGCACACCAGTATCCACATACAAGGCAGAAGTGAAACAACTTATTGGACTTAACATTGCAGTTAGCCCAAGTGTTCTATCATTCAAGTCAGTTAATGAGAAGCATTCTTTTGTTGTCACCATTACTGGAAAATTATTGTCAAATGCCAATGTAACCTCTACCTCTCTCGTGTGGTCTGATGGTGTTCACAGTGTCAGAAAAATGGGAGTAGGAAAAATCAAATGCATTTTATCATTGTTAGCCATCTAGTCCAAGACAACCAAGTCCATATATCCTCCCGCCTCTTCAACATCAAGAAGCTACATGAAGCCGCATCTTACTACAAAACATGCAATGCTGCTTCAAGCATCAGATCTTGTTAGAATCAAACAAAAACTGCAAGATCCTTCAAGACAGCCAAAAGAGGGGTTCACATGAAGTTTTGGGCCATTCCAACATTATTTGACCCTACTTCACTCCTCCGGCAGCCCAAACAGGCGCTCCTGACGGCAACGGCGTCGAAGACATCAAAACTTCAATCAGAGCCTACGGATGGTCTCAAAATACCTCCAAAGGACTCCATGTCAAATTTTAGGTCAAACCGACAACGTTTGACCCTCCATCAACCCTCGAGCAGTAAAATCAAGCCTCTCGGCCGAGAGAAGCATTGAGGCCATCACTCATCAAACAAAGCACATGGATGGTTTCAACATGCTTCCAAAGGGCTACACGTCAAATTCCAGGTCATTCCGACAACGTTTAACCTGATTTTGACGCTCCGAAACAAAATCAAGGCTACGGGCAGCGGAGCACCCCGGGACCATGACTTCCAAAACGGATCCAATGGATCGTCTCAAATTGACTACAAAAGGCTCCCTGTCAAATCTCAGGTCAATCGAACATTGGTTGACCGCACATCAAAGCGCGACATCTTCCTCGTGTCGAAGTCAAGTCTAGCAGAGACGAGACCCCAAACGGCTTCAAAGCTCAAACAAAAGCCCATGGTTGATCCTATCTACTGCTCAGGAAGCTTCACCTTAAATTCCGGGTCATTCCGACATCGTTTAACCTATTTTCGACTCTTGATCGAAAATCGGCAACTCTGCGCGGCAAGGTCTTCGGCTTTTCCAAAAAATAGGAAACTTTGTGCTCCGATTTTGCATGACTTCTTGTCGGGTTTTTTTTAGGAGAATCAAGCCAAAAAATGAAGAAAAACGTCAAGAAAAATACGGGAGAAAAAAAGACTGAAAAAGCTCGAAAAACGGCCGAAGAAAAGGCGACCAAAGGGGACCAAACCCCATGGTTGCTGGCGACCATGGGTGTATGGTCGCCGGCGACCCTGGAAGTCCGGGTCGCCGGTTTTCTGCCGGAAGGCCATTCTGCGGTTCCTTTTCACGTTTCGAGATGTCTGGCCCCTGTGATTTTCCAAAATTCTGACTTTTGAGGCTTGCAACCCGTCGATCTTCGTCAACATCACGGATCCGCCGTCAAAAGCATGGAATCATCATTGATCGCTCCAAGATCGCCGACTGGCTAACCAAGAAAACGTACTTTCTGTCCGACCGATCAAGAAATAGACGGGATAGATGGCACCAGCCCGCTGTTAGCAATCAATGACTGAGTTGCATGATCATCCGACATCGATCAACATGAAGATCAATCGTCGATCATCACAAGAAGAATTCCAAAAGACACAGCACGACCTGCGACTCTTCAAATCCCCGACAACCACTTAATGCTGTTAATTGACCCAACTGAATGTGGCCATTAACTCATTATTTTGGACGGCCCGATAAGATTCAAGAGAATGAGAGTTACAAGTCAAATCCATCATGGCATTAAAGCCATGAAACTCCTCTCATCATGGAGATTAAAGGCGATTAAATAACTATCATTCTCCATCGGCCAATCAGATTCAAGGAAAAATGAGTTACAAAATCAAGAAATAAAAACTTGTAACTCCTCCCATCATGGAGCTTTAAAGCCATCAATGCTCATAAAACCCTCCTAAACGGCTACTAAAGGCCTAAAAATAGGAGAGCATTCTAAGAAGAATGGATAAGAAAAATCTGCCAGAAAGATCCAGAACCCAAGCCCCGGAAATCAAGAAAAATCGTCCAGAATTCCCAGAAGCTCAACTACTTTAAAGAAATTCTGCTGCCACAAACACCACAAGATGATTGGAGTCCCTTGGGGGGCACTCCCCCCAAGGCAAAGCCCCCTCTCTCCTCCAATTCAACATGGCCTAGACGTGGCTTTTCAGCCCGTCTCTTCATCTTTTTATTGAATATAGGACCTTCCCTTAGTCTTTATTCTCTAAAAAAAACTAAAGTCCAAGCCAAGCCAAAAGAATCAAAGCATCGCATGTTCTCATCTGAAGGACGATGGTGAAGTCCATACATGACTTGTAACCGTCGATCTGAACGAGTTCCCACAATCTCCTGAGAAGTCAAATTCCCTTTCTCACTTTTCTGTTGTATTTTGTATTTTCTTTAAGAAACAAAAAAAATCACAATTCTTGTCTTTCATTTTGATGAGATTTGTAAATCGCCTTTCACGGCAAAATCACTTTTCACGGCAAACAAAATCGCCTTTCACGACAAACAAACACCGCTTTTCACGGCAAACAAAAAACCTTGTCTCTTTTTTTAAATATATGTGCAATGGAAAGTTAGAAAAAAGATTGATTTCCTTTCTACTTGTGAGGGTGGATCTCCGGATCACCATTTCTAAATTCCAAGTAGAATAGAAAATCTGGCATACTCATACAAAAAATGTTGATACTCGCCTTTCTCCCCCTTTTCCCCTCCATTCGCCCTTTTCGGTAGCCCCGAGGACGGATGGGAAAGGAATGGAAGAATCGGATCCATCACCCATATGTGGAAAAAAATTGTAATGAATATTTATTAACGCAACTTAATTAAGGGGATGAAATAAATTACCTACATATAAAAGGTGGAACCTCTAATCTAATTCTATAAATCAATTCCATACTTTTAGATGGAAAAAATGATAGCGCTCTTGCTGCTCAAATATTTTATTATTATCATCATCATCGTTATTTTTAGGAAATTTTACCAAATAAATGTCCCTAAACTTGTATTAGACGGATTTAATTACAAATACGCCAAAACACCCATTTTGGTGTTCGTGAAAGTCCGGGGATCCGAACCCAAGAGGGCGGGGTGAATAGGGTGAGCTTCAAATATGACCAATTTTAAACCAATTTTAACTTCTTTAACTTAAACTAGTCACAAGTGGTGATTACAAATAAAATGCCGAAGCTTAATAAAAACAATCACCACAAAGCAAGCACCATCACGCAAGGATTTATAGTGGTTCGGCCTCAATGCCTACATCCACTACCGGCTTGTGATCCAACACCCCACCGAATTTCCACTATTTATGCTTTTCAATAGGTCAAGCAATAACCTTTACAATATGCTTTTCAATAGGTCAAGCAATAACCTTTACAATATGCTTTTCAAGGCTAAGCAATAACCTTTACAATGATGTTTTTCAAGACTTAACATCAACCTATACATTATGCTTTTCTTAGGCTAAGCAATAACCTCTTCAACCATAGGTTGGTTATCTCTCTAATTATTGTCTAAATTACACTTGATGGAGATACAATTAATCTCATTACATTTGCCTCTAAAATAGGCGGATTTGAAAATTAAAATCTAACTCACACAAACACTAAATGAATGCAAATATGTATGCTCATGATGTGTGTGTGTGATGTCCTCAATCATTTTGAAAATGAAAACTCATAAATGTATGCCTAAGGCTTTTGAAAGTTTTAGCTCATAAAAACATTTATTATTGAGGAAGGAATGCAAGTCACATGTTAAAAGTAACAACTTGTTAATGATATCAAAGATTCACAAGTTGTATGAAATTAATTAGCTCTAAACATGTGATGCATAGGGATGTCAATCAAATCAACAATGTAGCTCAAAACATAAAAATAGATTTGATTGAAATTAGGGGACAAATCATATGTAATTATAAATACAACTTGAATATGATATACCAATCAATGCAAAGCAAGTTGTGAAACTTTAAAACAAAGTTACATATGATTTGTAAAGATGTTGAATCCAAAACATAAGATATATTTGAAAGAGATTTTCTTATGATGAAAAACAACAACCAAAGATTCAACCAAGTATAGGAATCATGTTACATATAATTTCAAAGATTCTTTCATTAACATGATCTACTTAGATTTACCAAATAAAGTACTACTTGGATTGAATCAAATGGTGATGCATCCAAAACAATAGATCAATTCAAAACATAAATATGTTAAGGACACAACAAATCATAGTTTAAATGCTACTAAAGATTTACAAAAGATAAAATAAAACATGAAAACATATGATTTGTAAAGATGTTGAATCCACAACATAAGATAGTTTTGAAAGTGATTTTCTTATGTTGAAAAACAACAACCATAGATTCAACCAAGTATAGGAATCATGTTACATATAATTTCAAAGATTCTTTCATTAACATGATCTACTTAGATTTACCAAAAAAAGTACTACTTGGATTGAATCAAATGGTGATGTATCCAAAACAATAAATCAATTCAAAACATAAAACATGTTAAGGACACAACACCTCATAGTTTATCATGCTACAAAAGATTTACCAAAAATAAAACAAAGCATGAAAACATATGATTAAGGAAAGTAGAGCCTACTTGGTGATTTAACTTCATTAATCCAAGCTTTAGCTTTCCTAATGACCCCTTTCATCCCTTAGTTCATTTCCCTTTGATTGGCCTCAAAACCTCTCAAGGATGGCCTCTTGATCATCAATTTTTTCAAAGGAATGAACCACTATTTATAGCCAAAAAGTGCCCAACGGCTCTTTCCCGGTCGACCTGGCCCATCCCCGGTCGACCTGGCCTTCACAACGGTTAAAAAACAGACCGTTGGCAGGAGCCCCAACGGCTCATTCCCGGTCGACCTGCTTGGGCTCAATCGACCGGGTCCCTGTTGGGCCAGTCGACCGGGCCCACTGCGGGTCGACCGAGCCTGGGGACCCAAATTCCCTAAAATGCATATTTTGCATATTTTTCAAAGTTTTTCTTGAGGGAACTTTTTGGGCCATTAAATCAAGCTTGAATACATGTTTTAAATCATTCTAAGGGTTTTAAAACATGAAACATAAAAAGCCTAAAACGTTTTGAAAGATTTGAAACTCATAGGCTAGCTTGATTTCTAAAACTCTTTTCAAATTAAAATGCATCCAAGTTTAAAAACAAATCATGCATAAATCAATATATCTTCAAGTCTAAAAACCAATGCATGTGAAGATCAAGATTTCTAGATTTTCTAAAACAATGCAAGTGTAAATTCAAATGATGCTAATATGAAAATGCATCCATCAAATTGCAATATACAAAATTCCTAACAGTTCGTACTGGCATTTTGGATGCCATTATCCCTCGGTGTGCGAACGACATCTTTTTTCATTCACCCACCATTTCATCCCTAATTGATATAGATTTTTCTCTCCCGCGTTTTTCTCTCTTTCCCTCTCTGCATGACTTCTCTCCTCCCTCCTCTATCCTGCCCTCTCTCTCACTCTCTCTGCATGCCTTCTCCCCTCCCTCCTCTCTCCTTTGCTCTTGGATTAAGCAGGGGTTCATGTTAAGATTAATGGCCAATTTTTCACACTGCTTGATATATATGTCAACTACTAAACAATGGTTGGAAGTCTTGACATATGAATTGAAATAATACAAAAGAAAAGGAAGAAAGATATTTAGAATCTGAAATATATATTAAATTGCAAATGTGATTAAGAACGAAATCACAAAAGTTACAAGGAACGCTCCAGCAGCTGATAGAGAATAAAAGAAATAGAAGTTTTATTTAGTTATTTCATGAGATTCAAGCTGTATTGGTATATACAACTATAGGACTAGCTGTTCCAAGACCTCACTAGGTATCTCTTGTACAACTCCTGATCTAATGATGTCCTGCTCATTAAGAAAGCCGATCTGGTGTTTTTCTCCGAAAAGGAAAGCCAGAACTTCCTCTCGCCGGACTCCATCTTATCTGCAAGACCCTTCCCAGGAGATTGCTTGACATCAAGCTCCTTCTTGGAAAGCCCCCGGTACACTAAAAAGCTTTCCACGAACCATTTCGTGAAACCAGCAGTCTGGAAAGTGGGCAACTTAGGATAGGAAATCATGGCGGTAGTGTCCTCTGCACTGTAAAAAGCCCATGCATTCCTTCCATCCTGCAAACCTCCAAAACGCTTTACCATGCTCGAAGGCGCTCCAACAACGCCTTGAGAGAAACCCAACTGCAGCGCAAAATGCGAGGGGACATACGACTGGATGTCAACAAAAAGATGTCTATGGTACACCATTGTACCAACAAGTATGTTGAAAAGCCACCCCTTCTCTGCGTTGGTCAAGGAGTAGTGTCTTCCCGACCCTGCCCTGGTGGAATTGCGAGAGGCACCAAAATCAAAAGCCTTCTTCCACAAATATGGAGAAAGCTTTACTGAAGACTGCCCGATCTCGACGTCCCTGAACCGCCGGATCCTCAAACGGGTAGACAAAAGAGATTCGGAAATGGCTGTCCCTCTAACCAGTCGAATCATGAAAGGGTCATTATCCTGTGCAACTCCTAATCGATGGAAGCCGGGACAGTGGTAAACATACCACAAATAGAAAATATGGGTTGAAAATACCCTGTTCATAGGGACCCCCAGCAGAACCAGAAAAGCAGGAACATGCAGTTCGGTACACAAGTAGGAGTAAAGAGCTGGCACCAAAGCAAGCTGCTCTCCGAATGCCATCTGACAAGCCGGAAAAATACAGTGCGGCCTGATGTGTGTTCCATCTCCTCCAGCAAAAACAGCCTCACCCAACCAATAAGTGAGGTAAACAACGAGATCTCTCTGCAGTGCAATGTCAGGATAAATGGCGTCTATACTTTCGAGGAACTTCTTCAAGTCATCTCGCATGACGGAGATCTTCTTCAAACTTGAGTTCTTGGCCTTAGCATCCTGGGCCATACCATCAGAATACTCTCCGCCGCCAAAGAAGTTGGAGCTACAATTCTTCCAACTGCTACACCGGACGTTCGAGCCCTCCTTCTCCTTCAAAAAATCATAAAAGGCGACGAGCTGAAAGTACAGGAGCCTGAACTCCTCAGACTACTCCTCAAGGACGCTGTCGATAGGCATAAACTCCTCAAAGAGTTTGCCAAGGATAGGCAGCCCGGTGATGACGCTTAATTCCTTCAAAGAAAAACCAATCTCACCGTTCGTCACAATGAAGGTGTTGGTTTGTGGAAGGAGTGACTCTAACATGGGCATGAAATCCTCATCAGAGAAAACCACGGTCGTCCGAAAAGCGCGAACCACGTCGAGGTTCCTGGCCTCCTTCAAAATGGCTCTAACAACCTGCAGGGTATGATCAGTCCACAACTCCCAGCTCGAATCAGCACTGAAACTACCACGAAGTTGGAAAGGCTTCACCCAATTGCTACCGTCACACCGAAAAATGCCAAGGCCAGTCGGTCTCAAATTGACCAACGGATGGTCAAAACCTTGGTAGCCACTAGAGGGCATCAACATGTCCATGTGGACTGGCGACTTCTCTACGTAACCGGAAGGGCCGCTAACAAAAACCCCGGTCTTTATCACATTGGTCCTCTTCACCAAGCTCAGAGGATCTTCCCTCTTGGGACATGTGGGAGAAAGACTCATGATCGAGATAGTGCGATAAAAGGTGACCAGGTAGAAATAGTTCTCTCCTCACCATCAGTCGTGTAAGAGAACTGAAAACATCTCCTCTGGTATGTCATGTCGTCAGGGACTGCATCACCAAAGAGAATGGTAGGCTTGGGCACAATGCTCTGATCGTCCGTGACCAAGGGACGACTGCTTACCATAATCTTATAGAACTCCTCATACTTGAGAGCGATCAATCGCTGCCTCATCTTATCACGGTTGAGAGAGTCGCACTCTTCCAAGTTCTTCTTAACATACTAGACCTTCTCCCAGGCCTACTGAATGGCCGCATTAGTAGATCTGGCAGACCGGCGAGGTGCGTTAGTAACAGGCCCCTTACCCTTGTTCATTCTAGAAGAAGCACCTGCAAAGGATGGAAAAGAAAAAAATCGACCATCAAAATGACATAATTTTGCTAAAAAAAATTCTAGCGAAATCTTGGCATGATTTCGGGACAATTCCAAAGAAAAGGGAAACATCCCAAAGAAGATAGGAAGCTTGAAGATGAGTTCAACACCGCTGCAAGCTCAATGAAGCATCCTCAAAGAAGGTTTGAACTCAAACATTGTTGCGAGATCAAACCAATCTCATCAAATCTCCACAAGCTTGAAGAATGACTCAACATTGCTGCGAGCTCCAAACTCCAAAACTTGCAAAGCTCCTCAAAATCAGCAAGATCAGGAAAGGGCTCAACATTGCTGCGAGTTCCAAATCCCAAAACTTGCAAAAGATTTCTAGGTATGCATCATCATGTTCCCAACCAATTTACTAAAAATCATGCATCAAAAAAATCATCATGCTTTAGATGCAAAGAAAACTTTAGCCAAAGTTTGACCAATTCCAACCCAATTTGGTCAAAACCAATCAAACTTTGTCCAAGTCTAAAATCATGTTGGCTTGACCTAGAGATTCTAGCCTAATGCATCATAAAAAAAAGGGAAGAAATAAATATGCATGAACATCTTGGAATGCATAAACCTCATTAGCATGGTGCATAAACCTCATTATCTTCGTGAGCAAAAAAAAAAAAAAAAAACCAGAAAGAAGCAAAAAAAAAAAAAGAAAAAAGAGAAAGAAATTTCTTCAAAAAAAAAAAATCAGCCAGCAGGCCGTGGCCTATTGCCATGTGGCAGTATGGCCAGGTCCGTACAGCCAAGAAAATATAAAAAAAAGAAAATAAAAAAAAAACGCAAGCAAGAAAAAAAGCAGCACGTGAAAAAAAAAGGAAAAAGAAAACACATGAAAAAAAAGAAGAAAAAAAAAGAAAAGAAAAAAAAAAGAGAAAAAAAATTCGACTTCTACATGGAATTTCTTGTGAAGGAAGAAAACTTACTTGAAGCTATGGATGGAGAAGAAGAAAGAGAACTTTAAGATCTTTGAAGAAGAAGAAGAGTTCTTGATCTTGGAGCACTCTTGGAGACTTTTGCAAAAAGAAAGTAATGAAGCAAAGATCCAATCTCCTCTTGCTTTTATAGAAGAGAGTAAACCAAAAGAAGAAAACAAGGTGAAAAGAAAGAAGGTAAGTGCTAAAAATTAGCAACCTTCCCAAAAGAAAGGAAATTTGAGATATTCTCTCCCAAAGAGAAGATTCTTTGAGAAATTTTCTCCAAAAAGAAAGGGAATGAGAAATATTCTCTACCAAAGAGAGATACTTTGAGAAAATCTCTCCAAAAAGAAGGGAAACTTGAGAGATTCTCTCCAAGTAAAAATATTTTTAGATATTCTCTATCCAAAAGAGATATTTTTAGATATTCTTTACAAAATGACACCATGTGAGATCTGAGCAATCTTTAAAAGCTTAAGGTGCCATGGGCTAGCCCACATGAGCCAGAACCGCCTAGGCACTAAAAGAGGCTTCCTTTCAAAAAATCCTCTTACCAAGAGCATACAAAGTGGTTCCCTACCTCTTTTGAGTTGATTGGACCACAAAAAAAAAAATCCAAGCATCATGAGCTTCCAAAATTTCAAACCATCCCACCTCATATACCAAATTGAGCCAAAATCTTGAAATGGACATTCCACAAAATTCAAACTTGACCCCCTAGCTTGCCACATACAGCTTGTTAGGTCACAAGGTCAAAACTAAAACCAAATCTGACCCCCCAACTTGCCACATACAGCCTGTTGGGTCACAAGGTCAAAATCCAAAAAATCAAACCCCGACCCGGCCCCTAACCTGCCACATACAGCTCGTTAGGTCACAAGGTCAAAAAACCAAAAATCCTCTTGACCGCCTAATGTGCCACATACAGCCCTTAGGTTCACAAGGTCAAAAGGAAAACCCAAAATCCAAAACCCAAATCCAACTTCCTCATTTCATTTTCAGAACTTTGCCTTGAGATGGTACATGATCCCTCTCACTACCACAAAATCCCCTTGGAAATTCAAGAGGCTATAAAAAAAATGCTCAAAGACTCTTGGTCAAGTCAGAAGCTCTCCTTCAAGTTTCTCTTCGAGGCACATCGACTCCAAAAGCTACTCGTCGTTGTATCTCGAGGGGGCATTTGTTGACACCAAAAATGTCACTTTGCCTCTTCAACATCAAGAAGCTACATGAAGCCGCATTATACTACAAAATAGGCAATGCTGCTTCAAGCATCGGATCTTATTAGAATCAAACAAAAACTGCAAGATCCTTCAAGACAGCTAAAAGAGGGGTTTGCAGGAAGTCTTAGGCCATTCCAACATCATTTGACCCTACTTCACTCCTCCAGCAGCCAAACAGGCGCTCCTGGCGGCAACGGCGTCGAAGACATCAAAACTTCGATCAGAGCCTACGGATGGTCTCAAAATACCTCCAAAGGACTCCATGTCAAATCTTAGGTCAAACCGACAACGTTTGACCCTCCATCAACCCTCGAACAATAAAATCAAGCCTCTCAGCGGCGAGAACTATCGAGGTCATCACTCATCAAACAAAGCACATGGGTGATTTCAACATGCTTCCAAAGGGTTACACATCAAATTTCAGGTCATTCCGACAACGTTTGACTCGACTTTGATGCTCCGAAACAAAATCAAGTCTACGAGCGGCGGAGCACACTAGGACCATAACTTCCAAAATGGAGCCAATGGATCGTCTCAAAATGACTCCAAAAGGCTCCCTGTCAAATTTCAGGTCAATCGGACATCGGTTAACCGCACATCAAAGCGTGACATCTTCCTTGTGGCGAAGTCAGGTCTAGCAGCGACGGGACCCCAAACGACTTCAAAACTCAAACCAAAGCCCATGGTTGGTCCTATCTACTGCTCAGGAAGCTTCACCTCAAATTCCGGGTCATTCGGACATCGTTTGACCTAGTTTCGACTCTTGATCGAAAATCGGCAACTCTGCGAGGCAAGGTCTTCGGCTTTTCCGAAAAATAGGAAACTTTGTGCTTCGGTTTTGCATGACTTCTCGTCGGGTTTTCTTTAAGAGAATCAAGCCAAAAAATGAGGAAAAATGTCAAGAAATATATAGGAGAAAAAAATGCTCAAAAAGCTCAAAAAAACGGTCGAAGAAAAGGCGACCAAAGGGGACCAAACCCAATGGTCGCCGGCGACCCTGGAAGTCCAGGTCGCCGGATTTTCGCCGGAAGGCCATTTTTCGGTTCTTTTTTGCGTTTCGAGATGTCCGGCCCCTGTGATTTTCCAAAATTCTAACTTTTGAGGCTTGTAACCCGTCGATCTTCGTCAACATCACGGATACACCATCAAAAGCATGGAATCATCATTGATCGCTGACCGGCTAACCAAGAAAACATATTTTCTGTCCGACCGATCGAAAAATCGACAGGACAGATGGCATGGCCCACTATTAGGAATCAATGACTGAAGTTGCATGATCATCCGATGTCGATCAACAAGAAGATCCATCGTCGATCATCGCAAGAAGAATTCCAAAAGACGCGGCACGACCTGCGACTCTTCAAATCCCCGACGACCACTTAATGCTGTTAATTGACCCAACTAAATGTGGTCATTAACTCATTATTTTGGACGGCCCAATCAAATTCAAGAGAATGGGAGTTACAAGTCAAATCCATCATGGCATTAAAGCCATGAAACTCCTCTCATCATGGAGATTGAAGGTGATTAAATGCCCATCATTCTCCATCGGCCAATCAGATTCAAGGAAAAATTTGTTACAAAATCAAGAAATAAAAACTTGTAACTCCTCCCATCATGGAGATTTAAAGCCATCTGTGCTCATAAAACCCTCATAAATGGCTACCAAAGGCCTATAAATAGGAGAGCATTCCAAGAAGAATGGATAAGAAAAATATGCCAAAAAGATCCTGAACCCAAGCCCCAGAAATCAAGAAAAATCGTCCAGAATTCCCAGAAGCTCTGCTACTTTGAAGAAATTCTACTGCAACAAACCCCACAAAGTAATTGAAGTCCCTTGGGGGGCAATCCCCCCCAGGCAAAGCCCCCTCTCTCCTCCAATTCAACATGGCCTAGACGTGGCTTTTTAGACCGTCTCTTCGTCTTTTTATTGGATATAGGACCTTCCCTTGGTCTTTATCCTCTAAAAAAAACCTGAAGTCCAAGCCAGGCCAAAAGAATCAAAGCATCGCATGTTCTCATCTGAAGGATGATGGTGAAGTCCATACATGACTTACGACCATCGATCTGAACGAGTCCACGCAATCTCTTGAGAAATCAGATTCCCTTTCTCACTTTTCTGCTGTATTTTGTATTTTCTTTAAGAGAAAAAAAATCACATTTCTTGTCTTTCATTTTGATGAGATTTATAGATCGCCTTTCACGGCAAACAAAAAACGTTGTCTCTTTCCTTAAATATATGTGCAATGGAAAGTTAGAAAAAAGATTGATTTCCGTTCTACTTGTGACGGTGGATCTCCAGATCACCATTTCTAAATTCCAAGTAGAATAGAAAATCTGGCATACCCGAACAAAAATTATTGATACTCGCCCTTTTCGGTAGCCTCGGGGATGGATGGGAGAGGAATGGAAGAATCGGGTCCATCAAACTCCCCCTAAGGTGGTTTTACGCGCTTCTACAGGAGTCAGTCTCAAGCTGGCTACAGTTCTGAAACTCCTTTGTGAAGAAGTCTCAAGCACACAAGGTCATCCCCAAAACTGACGACGACCTAATGGCTATTAGAATGAGGCAGACTGAAAATATTACTCAGTTCGCCAAGAGGTTCTGGACCGTCTATAGCCAGGTCGAAGACGTCACTGACAAGGTGGCCCTCAAGTCTTTCAAACAAGCTCTGCTACCAGGCAACGAGCTCTGAAAAGACTTGGTTTGGTTCCTCATGGTCACATTGAAAGCACTGATGGCCAAGGTGAACCAATTTGTTGAGCAAGAAGAAGATGAGGCCCGAGCTCGTGAGAGCTTCGACCTCTGGCAAGATGACAGATGTCGCGACCCCGGACCGGAAATCCGGGATCGGGACACTAATGAAAAATGATTGAAGGATCTACATCAACGATATACAACTTATTTAATTTCCCACAGGTGTCCGCGGTGAGGATATCACAACTATCAATGAACATTTCTTTTTAAGTGCGGAAGCGTGTAGCAAATCAAATAGTCAAACCATCCTTGGTCATAAACAATATCACAAGTATAAAGATACTGCATCAGAAAGAGCAATGATCTAAAGCATGTTACCCAAAGTAAGTTAAAGTTTATACAAATATCATTTAATTACATTCCCCAAAAATTAGAGGCAAAAAAAGGCCAATATAATCAAAAGAATGGTTAAATAGTCCCCCAAAATGTAAAGTCTCTCATAAACATCAAACGTCTGCATGACGTCATTGGCACGCCACTCAACCAACTGTTGCGGTTCTACGACCGCCTCCTCGAGCTCCTCCTCGGGATAACCGACAACGGGACCTGAGTACCAAAGAGTGGGTCAAACACGACAGTTTGGCAAATGGAGGCAAATACAATGATAGTATGATAATAAATAAATTTATCTTCAAAACATGTAAACCTGTTTAAATAACCATTTCTATGAAAGAGATAAAATATTTATTAAATTACAAGGATGCAATGTAAAACACGTAAGGTGACCAAGGAAACGGGAAACAAGCAAGATGGCAACCACACGAAGCTAAGTCCTCTATCACTAAGGTGATAGAGCAATAACTATGTACTGATCTCAGTCACTCGAGGTGAGGAGAAACAGTGGATCTCATATAATACATATACATATACAATACTTTACATGACCACGGTAGCGAGCCGGGCATCGAGGACCATAGTAGCAATTTGCGGCATCGGGACAAGACCACGGTAATGACCGGGTAGCGGGATCCAAACTGCAGTTGGCAGGACAAGAGGGGGATCTCCAAGTTGGTGGATCAGACCAACATGGTTATCCAAGCTTAGTGGTGCCGACTCATAGGTCAAATACAATCGAGACATATGCAAGCAAATCAAGTACAAGTAAATAATCAAGCGAGCAGGACGGGGGTGCTCAAGGGCACACTATCATATCAAATGGTGCAATGCACTTCGGGTCAAGTAACCATTTCAGGTGTATAACAATACTTTTGGGGAAAACAGGACATGTAAGGTAACTCTCAGGATCAGTGAAGTACAGAAAACAATTGACATTTCGGGAAAATATCTATCTGAAGTGAATAGGGACCCCGTATGTCGATCAAATAACAATTTGGTACTCTTGAGTTTGGGAACATTCCGGGCTCCTTATACATTTCAAATTTTCAAAACTACGAATGAAATCTTTGTGATATGGTTTCTTCCTCAAATGGCCTCATACAATGCATAGTAAACCTCCCTGATATACAGGGGTTCCCAAAGAACAGTCCCAATGCGTTGAAATAGTCGAACATTGCCCCAAACATGGCTTAGGCCAGACAGACCGCATCGCTCAAGCGGACTGTAGGGTTCGCTCGAGCGAGTCGCTCGCTGGGATGGTTGTCTGGGTTGGTTCGCTCGAGCGAAGTTGAGGTCGCTTGAGCGAACTCATTAGGTCAAGCGAATATTTAAATGCGTTCGAGCGAACAACTCACTGGAATGAGTTCTGGGATGACCGCTCGAGCGAAAAAGGGTGCGTTCGAGCGACCAAGCTACTGGAATGCTCCGAACCCTTTCTGGACAGGTCGCTCGAGCGAAGTGTCATGGTCGCTCGAGCGAACTGTCCAGAAACAGATTACGGACCAGTCCAGGTCCTCTCTATCTCTTCCTTTTTACAACCTCCTTTCAGCCCTTCTTATACATCAAATGAAGAGTCTAATACTCCATACCAACTACATCAAATCCTTTATCATAACCATCTCATTCTCCTCCATCCATAACCCATTCAATATAAGGAAAAAGGGAGAAGGAAACCATTTCACAACATATACATTTGAAACAAAACAAGAAAACATTCAATGCTATGAACTACCACTTCTCTATGATCATAAATGTGTCATTAATACTCTATCATGAGCATTCATTTCAAAACAAACCAATAAATGTGCATTAATGGAAGACAACCAAAATCAATGAAAACTTAGGAACTTATTTATCCACTTGCCTTAGGTCTTCTAACAATGCAATCAAGCTCTAACAAGTCTCCCAAGCAAGGAATCGAAGCTAAGACAAAAACCCCAAAACAAACAAACCCTAAAAGAGTCAAAACAATGAAATAGCAAGGAAACCTTCCAATAATAAAGGTGGAGCTTCTTATGGGCTAGGAGATAACAAATCTAGAAGATGAAGGGAAATACTTACTTGCAAGGTCCTCTAATGGCAATGGTAAGCTCAAAGGAGTTCTTGTAATGGTTGGTTTGCTCCACAAAAGCTATTGAAATAAAGCTCTCAAGGAGATGAAGAAGGTGATGGCCTCTAATCTCCTCTTGGTGCAAGTTTGGGAGTGGATTGAGTGATGGAGAGCAAGAAGAAGAAAGAGTTGCTCACAAACCCTAGTTTTCTCTCTTGTGCTGGAAAAATGAAAATGGAAGGGAAGGGTCTCCTCTTGTAGTAAGTGAGGAGTAGGCTCCACCACTAACAATCTAATTAGGCTGAGATCATGACTTTCGGGGCTTCTAATGAATTTGGCGAAGAAGGAAGAAATGATCGTCGAAATATCTAGTTTCTAAAAAGTATATGTTTCGCGGGTTTCGAAAATATCGAGTTTTGGGTACAGATTTTGTGTGCAATGACTGTTTTGCCCTCAAGGCTATGAAATCGGGTTTCGGGACCTCAAACGGAATCGGGATCAACATGAAAGTTGTAGAGCTTGACGATACCAATAAAACGAGATTACAACCATGAATGCAAAATCTCCGATAAATTCTCAACAAAATGCAATGTCATGAAAAGGAACCCCCAAAGGGCCCTACTAACACAAAGCAATCAAGATTCCCCAAAACTAATATCAAAAGCTATTCCAAACCCAACTTAGCCAAAACGACAAATCAAGCTTAGCACTAACATCCAACTTAATTAGCACTAATCGGGTTCACTCGGGTCGGGGTCTTACAACAGACCCTTCGAAAGGGACAAAAAATTATCTCGGAGGGAGGAGGCAGATCAGAGCAAGGCTTTGATGAGTTCGGAAGCGATCTCGGCTCCCGCCTCAGGGGGATGTAAGAAGTCGAAGCCAGCCATCGACTCCTACAAGGCTATAAACACAATCTTCAAGGAGCCCATCTACAAGCTCCTCGGCAGGATAAAGTCACAGCACTATTTCAAGTGGCCGCAACCAATGAAGGGCGACCCATCTACCCGAGATCAAAGCAAATTCTGTGCCTATCACAAGCAAAATGGGCACAGAACTGAGGACTGTATAGTCCTCAAGTCCGACCTCGAGAAGCTCGTCAAGGACAGGCACTTAAAAGATTACATCAAGGAGGGCAGAGTCAACTGAGCTCATCAACGCCGACCCGATGATGATTAGGACAGTGACGAGCCAGAAGGCATTATCAACGTCATTCACCTAGCTCCCACCCCAAAGGGGAGCAACCAAGCTCGTGTCGAGGCCAAGAGGGCCTCACATAGCAAGCAAGTAATGACAGCCGAGCTAAGACCTGTTGCAAAAAAAGATCGAAAAGAGAGGCCCAAGATTTGGTTCTCAGATGAAGATCTGGATGGAGTCCAGCTCCTCCACAACGATCCCCTAATCCTAACCCTAAGATTGAAGAACTTCAAGGTACGGAGAATTCTTGTGGATCCTGGGAGTTCATCAGAGATCCTGTACTTCGATTACTTTAAGAAGTTTGGTCGCAGAGAAGAGGACTTATAGGAAGCCAATATACCCTAAGGGGAAAGTCTCCCTTGAAGTCCAAATTGGAGGCGCCTCTATGATAGCCGACTTTCTTATGGTGGATGCACCATCCCCTTACAATGCAATTATGGGGCGAACTTGGCTACATAATATGGAGGCGGTGCCCTCAACCCATCACCAAAAACTCAAGTTCCTGCTAGAGAACGGAGACGGTCAAGTTGAGGTGATCACGGTTAGGGGTGACCAATAGATGGCCAAGCAATGCCTGATAGCCGTGGTGCCTGGAGAAACAGAACCGCAGCATGTGCACATGGTCGAATTGGAGGCAGAGCTTGAGGACGTTGGCCGATCCCCAGAGCAGAAGACCGGGTTCGTAACTTCCCTAGAATTGCTAAAGTACTAAGCATGTTATGAAGAACAACATTTTAATAGAAAAACATCTTGTTAATCATGCATTGAAGGAAATCAAAGATAGTGAAACAAAACATGATTTTAAAAGACTTAGGATTAAAGAAAGCACACTCATTTGAAGATCAAAGGTTGAATCAATGGAATGCCTTCATAATCCCTTCAAAGATGCTCTAGAAAAGTTGCAAATCCTTGGCCTCAAAAGTCCCTCCAAGATCAGCAACCTTTTCCAAACAAAAAGCCACTTTTTATAAAGAAAAAGTTTCCAACGGCTAGTTGCCCGGTCGACCTGGGCCTAGCTCGGTCGACCTGGTACACACAATGGCTAGATTTCTGACCGTTGGTGCAACAGAGACCCTGTCGACCTGCAGTGTGCCCGGTCGACCTGGTCCCTTGGCTCGGTCGACCGGCCACACAGGCAGGTCGACCTGGTGATGCCCAGAATTTCTGAATTAAAGAGAAATTGTAACTTTTGAGGGCATCTTCCAGGAGACTTTGAGACACTAAGATCAAGCAAGAATTCATGACTGAAAAAGGATGAAAACTGAATTTCTAAAGTCATGAAAACTCCAAATCAAAATAATGATTTTAAAGAAAGAGCCTTTGGAAAGCTTGAATGATTTTTGATATCAAAAACTCCATGATCTTAAGAGGCAAACTGAATTTGAAAACCATGCATATCATATCATAAAAACAAAGATTAAGCAGAAAAATGCATGAAGATCCTATGTATAAGACCATGAAAGAATGAGAGGACAAGCTTATTAAAATGAATGCATCCTATCAAATTGCAACAAAACAAAAACTCTAACAATCTCCCCCTTTGCAATTTGATGGCAACTTATAGAAGCTTGAACTCTCTCTCAATCTCCTTTGAAACTTGAACAGAAACTTCTTTAGATATTTAAGGAGCTTTGGATAATCGGGAGCATTTGGATATTTTGGAGCTTTGGATTTTTCTTGCGGGAGCGACGACTTATGATGACCAAACCTAGAAGCTACAAAAACTAACACTTTAGGCAAAGCTATTCCCCTTCAACATTAGCAACCCTTGAAACTTCTCCCCCTCAATTGGTGAACACCTTGAGGAACACTTGATATTTCTCTCCCCCTTTGACATCTAATTGCAAAGGATCATGCCCATCAAAGATAAAACACACAACCTTGTTAGTAGCACCTTTTTATAAGAGATATGATAAAAGTAAAATTAGGAACAGGTGAGAAGCCAACAAGAAGTTAGAATTCAGGGCAAGGGCCAATGCCCAATTGATGTCTCAATTTTATGAAACGATCATTTCCAAGGGGTTTAGTAAATAAGTCAGCCAATTGGGTATGTAGGAACAAATATTAACTCAATAGTGCCTTGGTCAGCATGATCACGCAAGAAATGATAGCGAATGTCAATGTGCTTAGTGCGAGAGTGCTGAACAGGATTTTTAGAAATACTAATGGCACTAGAGTTGTCACACATGATAGGCATGCATTGTTGTGGAACATTATAATCTAACAAAGTTTGTTTCATCCACAACAGTTGGGCACAACAGCTACCTGCACCAATATATTCAACTTCTGCAGTAGACAAGGATACATAATTTTTCTTTTTGCTATGCCAGGCTACTAAGCAGTTTCCTAAGAAATAGCAGCAGCCACTAGTGCTTTTCCTATCATCTATTGATCCTGTCCAATCTGCATCACTATATCCAATTAATTGCAGAGTTGAGTCATGAGGATACCAGATACCATAATGAGAAGTCCCATTAATATATTTTATGATACGTTTAACAGCTTTAATATGAGACTCTCGGGGGTCAGATTGATACCTAGCACATATTCCAACGCTAAAAGAGATATTAGGGCGGCTAGCCGTGAGGTAGAGAAGGCTTCCTATCATGCTCCTATAAAGTTTCTGGTCAGCTTTCTTACCCTGAAGATCACTAGAGATTTTAGTAGTAGAGCCCATGGAATTGCAGCTAGTCTTAGATTCTCCTAAGCCAAACTTTTTTACTATTTCTAGAACAAACTTGGATTGACTAAGAAAGATACCATGATCAGTCTGACTAACTTGTAATCCTAGAAAGAACTGAAGGGGTCCTACCAAACTCATTTCAAAAGTGGAGCTCATTAACTTAGAAAATCCTTGATCAAGTTGATTAGATGTTGATCCAAAAACAATGTCGTCAACATATATCTGAGCAATGAGAATATCTTTATCAACCTTTTTAATGAAGAGAGTCTTGTCCACATTCCCACATTCATATCCATTTTCAAGTAAGTGACTTGTAAGCTTTTCATACCAGGCTCTTGGGGCTTGTTTCAATCCATAGAGAGCCTTTTTCAACTTAAAAACATATTCTGGGTGATGAGGATCCTCGAAGCCTTGAGGTTGAGTAACATACACATCTTCCTCAATTTCACCATTTAAAAAGGCACTCTTCACATCTATTTGAAACAGTTTAATCCTCATGCTGCTAGCATAAGCCAATAAAATTCGAATAGACTCCAACCGAGCTACTGGGGCAAAGGTTTCCTCAAAATCAATTCCTTCAACTTGAGCATACCCTTTGGCTACAAGTCTAGCTTTGTTCCTAACATTTCCTTATTCATCCAGCTTGTTCTTGAAAATCCATTTGGTGCCAATTTGGCTTTTGCCTTCAGGAAGAGGTACAAGATCCCACACATCATTCTTTCTAAACTGATTTAATTCTTCTTGCATGGCATCAATCCATTCAGACTTGGTTTCTGCTTCAGAGAAGTTCTTGGGCTCAATTTGTGAAACAAAGGAATAGTGAGCACACAGATTATGAACCTGTCCTCTTGTCATGACTCCTTTTGTGATATCTCCAATGACATTATCCAAGTTGTCATTTCTTAATAACTTTGTGGGCATAGTAGGGACTAAGGGGATTTCTTCTTCAATTTCAGATGAAATAGGCTGCTCAACTAAGGTCTCTTCTTCATCATGACTAGCCTCTTTAATTTGATTAGTCTCATCAAAGACAACATGAGCTGATTCCATAACAGCCATCGATCTGAGGTTGAACACTCTATAAGCCTTGCTTTTATCAGAATACCCTAAGAAGATCCCTTCATCAGATTTGGAATCAAACTTTTCAAGATGCTCTCTATCTCTTAAAATATAGCACTTACTACCAAACACTCTAAGATAACCCAGATTTGGTTTTCTTCCAAAAGACAGCTCATAAGGGGTTTTGTTAGTGTTCTTAGTTAAATGAACACGATTAATAAGATAGCAAGCGGTATTTATAGCCTCAGCCCATAAGTTGCGAGGGAGATTTTTCTCATTAAGAAGGGTTCTGGCCATTTCTTGAATAACTCTATTTCTACTTTCAGCTACTCCATTTTGCTAGGGAGTTTTTGGAGCAGAGAATTGATGACTGATCCCATGGCTTTCACAGAAGTCTGCAAATCTTTCATTTTCAAATTCGCCTCCATGATCACTTCTTATCTTCTTAATTTTGCAGTCCTTCTCAACTTGAATTTTCTTGCAGATCCTTATGATATTATCTACTGCATCTGATTTTGCATGAAGAAAGGCTACCCATCCAAATCTCGAATAATCATCAACCATAACTAGGATATATTTTCTCCCACCAATACTCTGAACAGGTGCAGGTCCAATGAGGTCCATATGAATGAGTTCAAGGGGACGAGAAGAGGATATATCTTTTATACCTTTAAAACTTTTCTTGATTTATTTACCCATTTGACAAGCTTTGCACAATTCAGATTTGTAATCATCTAATTTGGGTATTCCTCTAACAATTTCTTTCTTTGACAAGATCTTCATCAATTTATAATTTATATGACCCATTCTTTGATGCCGCAACTGATTTTCTTGAACTTTTGTCATTAAACACATGGATTCATTTTCAGAACATTCTTCTATGGTGTAGATGTTATCTTTGGTACGTAATCCAGTGAGTAGAACTTTGTGGGATTTCTCATCCAGAACTTTGCAAGATTTGCTGTAAAAAACAACTTTTTTTCCTTTATCACATAACTGACTTATACTCAAAAGATTATGCTTTAAGCCATCCACAAGGAAAACATCTTTTAAAGTAAGCATTTGATCTCCTCCAACACAGCCTTTTCCTATAATTTGAGCTTTCCGATTATCTCCAAAAGACACATTTCCTCCATCATAGTCCTCAAGTGTGATAAATCCAGAACGGTTTCCAGTCATATGCTTGGAGCAACCACTGTCCAAAAACCATCTAGAGTTTTCTTTAACTTTAAGAGCGGTTTGAACTAGAAAATTCTTAACACTTTTCTCTTTTTTAATCCAAGTAGCCTTAATGAAGGTAGAGGTAGAGGTCTTGGGAATAAACTTAAAATGAGCTCTAGAAAGATGCTTTTGAGACATCCTAAACTTAAAGGGACAGTTTGGAACTAGATGACCTATTTGATTGCAAAAATGACAAATCCATCTAGAGGAAAATAAGATTTTATCTATAGGTTTGAGGTGAGTCCTAGAATTATGTTGAAAGCTATTCTTCTTGCTACTAGAGGAGCATTCAAAACCTATACCATTCTTGTTACCAAAAATTTTATTCATGCTTAACATTTGATAGAATTTGTCATTGCCTAAGGCAAATTTTTCAACAACATGTTTTCCCTTTTCAAGTTTCATTTGAAGAGATTCTGATTCTTGTTGACTAGATTCTAGCAGACATTGTAATTTATGAATTTCTTTTTCGGCTTTAGCAAGATTGTCATTAGAGGTAGTCAACTTAGATTGAACATTACTTATCTCATTGTCTTTCAAGATTAATTGATCCTTTAACACATTTAGATCATTCACAAGCCTCTTAGATTCATTTTTTAACGTTTTATTCTTCTTGGTTATGACTTCACAAAGTTCATATAGTTCTTCATAGGCTTGATGAATATCATTTTCACTATTCTCATCATTTACTTCTTCTGTTAGAACATTATGATCATTGTTTTCTTCAATGGGAGTAAATAGAAGCCAAGAAGTGAAGTTATCATTATCTTCATCATTTTGAGGTTCATTGTTGTCACTACTTTCATCTTCGTCATCATCCCAAGTTATGTTCAAAACTTTCTTTCCTTTCTTATCTTTCTTTTCAGATTCTTTAGGGGAGGGACAATTTTGAGCCATGTGACCAAATCCTTTACAGTTGTAACATTGCACATCCTTCTTGGTAAAAGATCCCCTTGAATTCCTTTGAAAATTTTCATTTCTAGAATCCTCAAAATTTTTATAGTTCTTTTTGTTTCTAAGGATATTCTTAAACTTCTTAGCAAGCAAGATGGCGTTTTCATTATCACTCTCACTCTCATTATCATTTTCTTTATGTTGGGAGCTAAGAGCTACACCTTTCTTCTTGCTAGGGACTTCAAAATCTAATTCATAAGTGAGAAGATTTCCTCTAAGTTCTTCAATTTTGATTTTGTCAACATCCTTACTCTCAGTTATAGCTACAATTTTGGGTTTGAACCCTTTGAGAAGAGATCTTAAAATTTTTCTAACAGCTTTGGACTCATCCATCTTTTCTCCTAGACCTATGAGGGAATTAACAATCTCCATGAATTTAGTATAGAACTCATCAAAGGTTTCTTCCTCTTGCATTTTGAGTTCTTCATACTTATTAGACAGCATTTGGATTTTAGCTACCTTGACTTGATTAGTCCCTTCATGAGAGGTCTCTAAGGTATCCCAAACTTCCTTAGCAGTATTACAATTCACTACCCTGTTGAACTCTTCTTGAGACAGGGCACAATACAAGACATATTTAGCTTTAGCATTTAGATTTGCCCTATCTTTCTCTCCTTGAGTCCAGTCTTTCTTAGGCTTAGTCTTGATAGATATGACATGTCCTTCCGAATCTTTTTCGGTGATAATGGGTTCATGATACCCTTCTTCAATGATATTCCAAACATCTAGACTTTGAGATTCTAGAAAGATTTGCATCCTAATCTTCCAATACCGGTAATGAGAGCCATTAAATAAGGGAGGTCTATTAGTGGCATGACCTTCTCCTAATTGGGATTGCATGGTGAACACAAAAACAAAAACTCACTCTAAGGATTCTAACTCTAGGTTGTTAGACTTAAACAAGAGCACCTAGGCTTTGATACCAATTGAAAGTCCAAGATCGAATCCTAGAGAGGGGGGGGGGGGTGTGAATAGGATGAGCTCAAAATCCTAGACCAATTTTAATTCTCTTATGCTTTGAAGAAGAATAATAAAATCAACCAAGAGAGCATAATCCATAAAAAGAAAGCATAAAGACAATCACCATAACACAAGCATTTATAGTGGTTCGGCCAACATGCCTACATCCACTCCCGGTACACCTACCGGATTTCACTAAGCCAATTAAGGTTTAGGATCACCTCAAACCTTACAATTCATCACTATGTTTTTCAAGGCTAAACATAAACCTTTACAACATATGCTTTTCAAGGCTAAGCATAAACCTTAACAACTAGAAATTTTCTCTTAAGAAATATGCCTATGAATGCATGGATTAAGAGAACAATGTAAGTGCAATGGAGTGCCTCTAAATAGGCTAATTATAAAGTGAAAACTCAACTTCTAGAAAGATGCATATGGATGACAAAGTCTATGAATGATGCATTTACTAGAAATAACTCTTTCTCTTTAAAAAGATGAAACTTTGATTGATGCAAAGATGATAAACATAAGATAGAGAAAAAGTTGTTTGTCGAACACATGAATTCAACAAAGTGAACTAACTTGTTTTCAAAGTAGATAAACTAAAGTCTAACAAGTTGATTTTGAAACAAGAAAAAAATTTCATGTGTAACAAAGACAATATGTTGTATTCATAAAACATATGAGATTTCTAAAGTAGTAAGCATGTTATGAAGAACAACATTTTAATAGAAAAACATCTTGTTAATAATGCATTGAAGGAAATCAAAGATAGTGAAACAAAACATGATTTTAAAAGACTTAGGATTAAAGAAAGCACACCCATTTGAAGATCAAAGGTTGAATCAATGGAATGGCTTCATAATCCCTTCAAAGATACTCTAGAAAAGTTGCAAATCCTTGGCCTCAAAAGTCCCTCCAAGATCAGCAACCTTTTCCAAACAAAAAACCACTTTTTATAAAGAAAAAGTTCCCAACGGCTAGTTGCCCGGTCGACCTGGTACACACAACGGCTAGATTTCTGACCGTTGGTGCATCAGAGACCCTGTCGACCTGCAGTGTGCCCGGTCGACTGGCCACACAGGCAGGTCGACCTGGTGATGCCCAGAATTTCTGAATTAAAGAGAAACTTGTAACTTTTGAGGGCATCTTCCAGGGGACTTTGAGACACTAAGATCAAGCAAGAATTCATGACTGAAAAAGGATGAAAACTGAATTTCTAAAGTCATGAAAACTCCAAATCAAAATAATGATTTTAAAAAAAGAGCCTTTGGAAAGCTTGAATGATTTTTGAAATAAAAAAATCCATGATCTTAAGAGCCAAACTGAATTTGAAAACCATGCATATCATATGATAAAAACAAAGGTTAAGAAGGAAAAATATGCATGAAGATCCTATGTATAAGACCATGAAAGAATGAGATGACAAGCTTATGAAAATGAATGCATCCTATCAAATTGCAACAAAACAAAAACTCTAACAATATATATAAGGGTAAGATCCCAAAGAGGTATGCAACGTGACTCAACATAAGTATGCACGTAGTCCAAACCTTGCCTTTCTTCTCCGTTCACTCATCCTTTGTTCAGTAACTGTACTAACTTAGACGTCGGAGTGCCTTCGACTGGCTGCAGCTAGGGCCTCTAACCTCTGTCTCCTTCCCTTTCAGGTCTCAGGCATTCGATCTCTCCCCAAAAGGAGTTTATTTACGAGTTTCATACTCGCCTAGTCAAGTTCATAGTATTTAGACACTTACAGACAACAATTTTGGAAAATACATATATGTTATGTAAAAAAGTCTTGGATTTACAATTGTGCTTAATGCAATATTAATATGATTATATCAGAATATTTTGTGATATTCCTTTTTATAAAGATCTGTATATGCTTTGTAAATTATGTTTTTTTATAATTTAAAATAAATTTTATAATTAATCTATTTGTTTCCTTTTCACAATTAAGAATGGAAAAAATTTGAGATGTCCCCCATGATTATGAGATTAATGTTACTTGTGACAATGGTGGGAAGCATTATTTAGAAAAGCATCATAACCCAATTGAGAGAGAGAGTGAGAGCTCCTATAATTGATTTTCTGATAGAGTCAAATTTCAAAGAGGGGCCTAACTAGCCGTGTGGGTCAAATAATTTGACCAAGAATTTGGCTGACTTGTACCAGTGGCAAGACCTGATGACTGCTCAACTGTCTCTTTTCTGATGAATACATTTTATCCTCAAATTCTCATTAGAAATTCCTCTAATCTTACGCCCTTTTCCAGTAGGAAAGTTCGACTATTGAGTAAAGGTAAAATAAAACACTGGAACCATATGATTGGTGTTAAGGCCAAAAACATATCCACATTAATGGATCTACCAACGAACTTAAATAAACAAGCTGACAAAACAGTGGATAGTAAAATCCGACACCATATATATATGAAAACCAAAGAGCCCTTCAACCACCTCACCGGCCCTTCCATTTATTTGCACTTGTATAATAGTGGCTACTTTATCGACAGTTGAGATGTTTTACATGTGTGACTGCAAATATGCGGTACTCGTTATGTGGCTTTTGTATTGTTGAGTTTTGAATTTCTAAAAATTCTAACCAATGTCGCCCAGTGTCAAAGAAGCCAATATTGAAGAAGCAAAAGGTGAAAACAGGCTGAGCATTCATTTACAAATGACTACCAAATGGTCTCTATGGTGGAAAATAATTTGTCGGCCACTAAGAAAGTGAGGGTTCCATTTTTGTCAAAGTGAAAGTGAAGGACCCATCTATGTCTTTGTCTGACTCTTTTTTTTTTTTTTTTCAATATTGTTCTCCACTTTGGGTTTTTTTTTCCAACCTAACCTACTAGGATCTAAGAGAGCTCATACAAGTGGAAAGAGTGGGATGCCCGGGGATTGATCCTTGAGCAAAATCGGGTGACATGCGAGCCCGATTTCATGTCACTTCGGGTTTTTTTTTTCTTCACTTTTTTTTTTCAACTCAACCTACAAGGATCTAAGAGAGCTCATACAAGTGATCAATCCTTGGGTGACATGCGAGCCCACCCCCCACCCCCACAAAGGAAGAATTCCTGGGTCCGCCCCTGCATGCGAGGTTTCCAAGTTTGACGTGTTCCATTAGTCCTAGGGTTTTTGGTGTATTGGTTACGTCCATAATATTTGGTATCAGAAGCATCCTCCACATCTCAAGTGTGAGCCGTCCCAAGAGGTCATCGGCCGTGGAAGCGCGGTTGTCTGATGGTCCTAAATAGTTGTAAGACTTAATTTGACGTGTTCCATCAGTTCTAGGGCTTTTAGTGTATTGGTTAGCTCCATAACACTGCGCAACCCTTTGTCAACTCTTATTATATATATTGTGCACCTGGATCTTACAACGCATGTCACCTGGCGTGGCCCACCTGATCACAGTTTAAATGGGCCAAACACAACCATCAATTGAATGTCATTGATCCCATTCTCCACACCGATTCGAATGGAACTGGCCGTTGGATCAACTATCATTTCTTTATATTATATAAAAATATTAAAATCATAGGCTACGGATCTGGGGATTAGGAAAAAATAACATGCTAGAAAATTTACATAGAGGTATGGCCCATCTAGGTCTGTCGACCCCCCACATTTCCCCTACTTGGTGGGGCTTGGATGGGTTCACTAGCGGGATGCATAAGAGACCCAACCTATATATTGCAAACTGGGGCTCTGTACACAAAGGGATGTGGGGCCCACTTGGGTCCGACGATGGGATGGAGGGATTTCAAGATCTACTTGCGCCCCCTCATCTCTGCAAAAAGCGTGCATTCGATCCAACGATGTCCAGTCCATTTGCATGGGTACAAACTCACGATAGGATCCATAAACTATATATACATGAATCTTTTTATTCACTCGGATGGGGAAACGGATCTCCTGTTTGGTCCAAACAGGGAAACCCTGATGGGGGTGCCACATGGGGAGAGATGTCAATCCCATCTCCTCCATGAATAAAAAAAATCCTCTCCCCCATGTGGCGCCCCTGATTGGTCGAAACAGGGATCCGGATGCCCCTTGGATGGACATTAGGTGGGCCCCATTAGGACTGTGCACAATTCACATCAGGCCCACTTGATAACTGCTCTATGTGTTTTCCTCGGAAGATAAAAAATAATGTTAAGTTCAATAATTTTTACTTGTTAAATGATGACATTTTACACAGATCTATTATTTTGATGTGACATTGCATCTTTTGGTTTTTGCACAAAGCGGATTTAAATTAAAATGTTAGAGAAGTATTAGGGATTTACTCCTAAAATCCAAGAGGGATGTGCAAAACCGTGTCAAACAGCTATTGCCATAAAAATACCCTCTCTAAAGAATCAGGGACGCCTCTCTCTGCTGGATCCGAGTATCGATGTATTGTGGGAGCTCTCCAATATCTATCATTATCAAGACCTAACATTGCATTTGCAGTCAACAAAGTTTGTCAATTCATGCACTATCCCACAAGTGACCATTGGGCAGCAGTTAAACAAATTCTCTGTTATCTCAAGCATACCATTCAATATAGTCTACTCCTCAAGCCTTTTACTTATGTCACCATTCATGAATTTACTGATGTTGATTGGGCCGGATGTATTGATGATCGTCGATCAACTTCTGGTTATGGAGTCTACCTTGGCCTGAATTTGATTTCTTGGAGTTCAAAGAAGCAACTAATAGTTGCCCGTTCAAGCATTGAAGCCGAGTACAAAGGACTAGCAAATGCCACTGCTGAAGTGATATGGATAAGCCCTCTTCTTCATGAACTCAAGTGTCAACTACCAAAGGCACCAACCTTGTGGTTTGACAAAAGTGATATATATCTCACTGCAAATCCAGTTTTTCATTCACGCATGAAGCATGTTGCAATTGATTTTCACTTTGTCAGAGAGTTGATTGCCAGAAAATCTATTCAAGTCAAGTACCTATCTACAGTGGATCAAATTGCAGATATTTTTACTAAAGGACTCTCATCTCAAAGACATTCTCGACTTACAACCAATTTGACGGTCCACAGTCGACCATCATCTTGAGGGGGGTATTAGATACTATAGCTCATGATTTCTCATCTTGGATTCTGGTCAAAGATAATTATTCTCCCTCCATCAATCTCTCTCATTTACAACCATCTTCTTCTCTGTATCTTCAATCATAAGCACTATTATTTCACAATCAAAGATCCTAGAGATTTTTATAGTTCTGCATCCAAGCTATCTATAAATGGAGGAGAGTACCCACAAATCTAGTGTGGGAAAACTTTGTTGTGGATGTAGGCAATACGCTGAACCAAATTAATACTTGTGTCATTCATATTATAAGAAGCAATGCCTACAATTGTAGTGGAATGCATGTTATCGGTGAAAATGCTCATCACACCCAAAAGTGCCATAGATATTGAAGGTTTAAATTTTCATTTTCACCTAAAATATGAACATTATAGAGATAGAATGTGGTTGCATGCAAACATGGCAAAGTCCCTTTCTTTGACATTGATAACTGATCCAAAGAATAGACCATGCACCTAAAAATATACTATTCGTAATCTACAAAGAAATTATATACTGATTTGAGCATTAAACCTCAAATTAGACCAATGGCGCGCAATATGCCAAATCACAAAAAAATTACATTGAAGGTGACTAATTTTTTGAGTTTATAACAGAGATATTTTTATGTCATTTTCATTAACATTTCTTTCAGAGCACTCAAAAGAACATTCATTAATCTGATGTAGTTTCGAGGAAGAGCAAGAAAGCCTTGAAATGCAAAGGGACTTTCTTGCACTTTCTAATCCGGAGATGATATGTTCTTCGAGCTTGAAAAAAGAGTGAAGCCACTTTAGGTTCTCAACTAAGCTCATCGAGTCCAACCCAAGTGGGGCTGGTTGTGGGCTTAACTCAAGCTGAACTTAAAATCTTCCTTGGGAGGACCACTATGTAATTCTTCTCTTGAGGGAACAAATGTAAAAGGACAAAAGAAAATACGAAAAACTCCATTCTTCCTCGACCCCTCTCTCCTCCGGTTCCACCCGTGCCCTAACCTGATCCCATTCGAGTGAAACCCCATAGACTTGAGTCACTTGATCCGATTTGTAGATTCCCTGTTTGAGTGCAGTTTTTGTTGTTGGGTCTAGTTAGGTTGGGTACCCAAAACTTTTAAGTTTTTCTTTTTAAAGGTGCATACAATTTAGAAAATATATCATGCATATTGTATAGAGTATTGCCATGTATTATACATTGTTTATACATAAGTTGGGTACCTGATCAAGCCGATGCCCAAGCGGACCCATATTCTTCATTTGTTACAAACCCGACCAAAACCCAAGTTCCATTAAGCCAAACCCAAAACCCAAATCTAACATTTGGTCATATTGGGCCATCTATCTGGTTATTGTGTTGCAAGGGCCTCACTCAGTTCATGGGATGTGTGGCTTGGCCTTAGGTCTACCCTACCCACTCCTTTTTCCTTTTTGTTCTTTTTCTTGCAACGTTAGCTTTTCTACTAAAACTTAAATATTCTTTTCTAAGGTTTTGTTTAATCAAAGTGCATTTCTCTTCTAATCTCATCTCATCTGTGGGGCTCATCTTCAAATAGTCCAAATTATTATTTTTAAACTCTTGAAAGCCTATTACATTAAGGGCATCAAAATCTTCAAGTCAAACCACAGTAGTTAATTGTAAACTACTTAATGCATCCATTAGCTTGTGTACACATTCTTTTTCCTTTTTTTTCTCTGCTAAAAATTGGAAAATGATTTGAATTAACCATATGTTGAACAAATAATCAACCCCACAGCACCCATAACACTGATTTCATAAAAAGTCCCACAGCACCCCTAACACTGATTTCATCAAAATTTTATATAATGCCACCACAGAGTTTCAGGACTTTTAACGTACAATTTTTTAAGGTGGGACCCAGACATGAGAATAATTTGGCCTCTGCATTTCAATAACAAATTGTATCCTGCTGCATTTCAGCTTTGCCCTTGTTTTTGTTTGGTGTAGTACTGCAACCTTTTTTTTTTTTTTTTTTATGTAGTGCACTGCCGACCAACTAAAACAGATCCCATAGTACCCAATTGGACTCCCTCCATTTATTGACATGTTCCACATTGATGTGGACCTGCCAGAACAGACCCCATGGAACCAAAACCCTGCCAGAACAGACCCCATGGAACCAAAACCACACACTATCTAATCCATGTGGCTGCCGTTCAAAGCTCACCTCCTCTCCTTCATCACTATCTCAATAAAAAAAAGAAGCAAATAAAACAAAGCATCATGGATTCTTTCTCTACATTTTCCCCAGACTCTAGGCTATCTTGTTTTGACATGTGGCATAAAAAAGCCAAGGAAGGGATTACACACGTGCCCCTCTGTATGTGTTTTCTCAGATCCCTATATTGGCTATTTAGCTTTGATATCCACTAGGCAGCACGGACCTCAAGTGGGGCCCACATCTTGAATCAGAACCGTTCACTCTCATCGTCATCACCTTTGTACTAATTTAATTAGCTCTGTGGGGATTTGGACAACTTGGATTGTTGTTAACTGCATTTGCAAAACTTTTAAGGCTTGTGGTGTTTCTCGATTGTTCTTTTCTTCGAAATATCTAGAACTACCCTGTTGTGGATTTTGGTCTGTTAGGCGACTTGACCAATGCCAGAAAATTTTTGTTATTAGAGAGGAATATCTATCTCCACCAACATTAACTAATTGATGTCACCCAATAAAAAGATTATGGTCTCTACTGGTAGTCTTGTAGTTGTTGATGTTGTTATTGTGGTCACCATCTACTTCCTTGTTCTAGAATTTTATATGTGATTTTCATTTTATTAACCTAAACCCATCAAGACGAATTTTAATTGAGACGCATGAGATGCTTAGATGAGTTTTAGTACTAAGTGGGTTGGGTCTTAGGCTGTACGGAAAATATCAAAGAGGGATCATAGTGGTGGTGCAACAGAGATCAATCCATAGAGACTTGGGGGTGGCGTGAGTGTTTAGTTGTGTGAGTGAGTATGTTAAAAAGAAAGGTAATATTGGTGGTGCGGTGGCAATGGCAATGGTAATGGTGAATCTCCACTCTAGTCCATTGAACCTAGTGATTTGTGGCCTTTCAAGGTGTGGCTTGACCCTTAGGGCCGGGTCACCCATAGCATGGCTTAGGGCCGGGTCGCCTGTTTGAACCTATTTACATGTGTAATGGAAGAATATCATGTGTAATGGTTACACATCAATCAGATTTCTTTATACTCATTTACGCATGTGTAAATAGTTTGAAAGTGGGGTGTTTCTATTTTCCCTGTTTTATTTTCTAAAAAGAGTTGGAACTTTTATTAAAGAGCAGCTTGCGGTACATTCTTGAAGCCTTCTAGAATTGGTGGCACCTCCTCTAACCAAATATGCTTAGAAACGTAGCTTTCTGCATGTTTTGCTAGAGAATGAGCCACTCTGTTCCCTACTTTGAGTACCTGTGTAAAACTGCACATGCTAAACATCCTTGAAATAGCTTTTGCTTTGTCAATGATATGGCCAATCCGTGAGAAACCCTCCTATGGTGACTAAACAACTTTAATCACTTGGAGCAGTCACCCTCTACAAAAATGATTCGGGTACCTACCTCCAGAGCAAATCTTAGTGCCGAACAAGTATAGAGGCCTCCGAAAGTGGGGGTGTTTTTAAGCTCAATATTAATTTGAACACCTAGATAGGTACAGTGAAAAACCACAATAAACAAAGGTGCTTGTATTATAGGAGCAAACTGATGAACTTAGGTAGTCCCTATTTTGTATTTTATTTTTATTTTTATGGGCCCTGTAATCTAGATCCGAACCGTTCATCCTATTTTAAAGGCAAAATAGGACCGTTAATTCACCAGGATTTGATATATTTATTTAAAGTCCACATCTAAAATCTACCATTCTGACTTTCTGCGGGCCCCGTTTTCATAATGCAAACCATTCACCCTCTTTAGTGGGCCAAACTTCACATCTCATTCTTAACTCATTATGGATTTTGAAAAGTCTCTGGAAAACGCATAGCCATTGAATTTATCCAATCAAAATGACACGATTTTCAAGTTCGTTACCACTAGTCACTTTTCTTCAAATCTCTAATGCATGCGGACTCCCAAATCATGATCCGAACCTTCCATCCTCTTTAGAAGGATAGAAAATGGCTAGGGGACCAAATCTCATCTGTTGATTTTGAGATATTTGCAAAAAAAGTTTACACCTAAAAGCAACCATTCTAGACTTTTATAGGCTATATTTTCAAGATATGAACCGTTCATCCTTTTTAGAATGCCAAAAGATATAGGAATTCAAATCCCATGTCTTGATTCATCATAGATTTTGAGAATTTTGTGAAAAATGGTGAACCATTGGATGTACACCAATTCATATGAAGAGATGTGAAAATGGCAAACAATGGAGTATATTGAACATGTGAGTCAATTGTATATCCAAAAGAGGTCACATATGTAATGGTTATGCATGATTCCCACTTACGCATCACATGTGGAAAAGACAAATGACTCCTTAAGGTGTTTTCTGAACACGCAATATTATCCATTGGATCAAAGAAAAGTGTTTAAACAACTAATTACAATGATTTATTAGTAAATTTATATTCTGCTTATAATGAGGTAATTTGCATTTCAGATTTTTAGTTAGATGCTCAGCTTCCATCTTGTAATCGTACGAGATTTTTTCTAATCAAAATTAAAATTTTCATTGGATTGGTAAAACACCATTTAGCATTTTTATCATAATTGGCCAATTCTAGTGTTACATCTTACTCTAATTCACGCTTCTTTTTTTTTTTTTTGCTACCCTAACCAAGGGGGTCGGGACCCATGAGAGCACTTGCACAAAGTGGGGAGGCACAAGCGAAGAGAAGATACACACATTCCATAGAAGGGAGCACTCTTACATGTGAGGATAAGAGTCTCGCATTTGCGAGGAGGGAGAGACCAAAGATTTATCTCAGGTAATCCATGTTATGTGGGCTGTATAATATGGTATCTTTAGTGCTTTTAAGAAAACGTGATTATTGTAATTAAATCACAAAATATCTGATTATTTATTGAAATATATTCAAATTGTGAAAGATGCATTGGATGTTGGACCCAGTAAACATAGGTGGTCATGTCCTATTATTATTATTATTATTATTTTAAAGGGTAACAAGAAGTTCATTAAAATGGAGTAGCAATACAAAAGAACAAAGAAAAGTAGGAAGGTACAAGAGAGATGTACCTCTACCTACACCTCAATTACATGACAAAAGCCTCCCAAAGAATATTGTTTTCAACCCCCTATTTGGCAATAGTGTCTGCCATATAGTTGCGTAATCTATGCTCATGTCGGAAGACAACATAAGGCACAAATTTCATTGAGAGGAATTGGAATTTCTAAGGATTTGACCGTTGAAGAGGAATTGAAATTTCCAAGGATTTGACTTCCCATACGACCACCATGAAACCACATTAGAAGAGTCACTCTCCACGAAGGGTGTACCTTGGAAAAATCTCTGTTTCATTAGAGTCACGAACATCCACATGTTTGGAGACCATAAAGAGAACCTCGCCCTCATTATTGTGAAGGACACCTCCGATACTCGCCGGACCCGGCTTACCTTCTGCAGCTCCATTGACATTGAATTTAAGCATGCAAAGAGGAGGTGACTAAAGAACAAATGCCCTCACCTTAGTCGGACCACACAACATACAAGCTCCCCAATTTATAAGGATGTCATCAAGAGAAACAATGACAGAACTCCTTTCTAATCAAAGCGCACTTCACAATTCTAAGGGTGACAATAGATATCGAGTCAACATGAGAAGTATCGACACTCCGGAAGATTCTATCATTTCTTTCCTTCCAAATAGAGTATAATGATCAAAAGAACTTTTTAAGGACTATTTTAAAAATATTGATGTTCCAAGGACTTTTTAGGATTAAGAAAAATGCTAGGGGCGTTTTTAGGAATTGTTGTAGTAAAGCATGCTCTCTATTTTTTAGGATTTAGGCCATTCCCCTTAGGTGACCAAATCAAAATATCTCTCTCTCTCTCTCTCTAGGATTTAGGCCAATCCCCTAAAGTGACCAAATAAAATCTCTCTCTCTCTCTCTCTCTCTCTCTCTCTCTCTCTCTCTCTCTCTCCCTCCCTCTCTTAAATGTGGAAAATTCAATTCTCATTTTTCTTACTTGCAAAATGACAAAAATCTCCTCTCTTAAAAGCGGGATATTGATTTTCTCATTTTTCTCGGCCTTTATCATTAATGGAAACGGTTGTTAAATCTTTCTATATCTCTGTTTATATTTGCATGACAATGGCTTTTAGAAACGACCAAGTTATAGTTGTATATAATTCACGATCAACATTGACAAGGCTCATTGATCTCACAATGTAAAATAATGATAAATTATATAAGTTTTAGTGATGGCTATCATTTGTATGGAATGGCCTGCTTGTGGGTCCCACATGTCCCACCCTATTGTTAGGAATTTTGTATATTGCAATTTGATGGATGCATTTTCATATTAGCATCATTTGATTTTACACACTTGCATTGATTTAGAAAATCTTGAAATCTTGATTTTCACATGCATTGGTTTTAAGTCTTTTAGAAATCATGTTTCATGCATATTTGGTTTTAGATCTTGGATGCATTTTAGTTTGAAAAGAATTTTGTTTAATCAAGCAAGCCTTTGGTTTTAAAAGTTTCGAATCTTTTTAGGCTTTTTATGTTTCATGATTTTAAACCACTTAGTTTGATTTAAATCATGTTTCCAAACTTGATTCAATGCCCCAAAAAGTTCCCTCAAGAAATACTTTCAAAAATGAATTTTTAGGGAATTTTGGCCCCAGGCCCGGGTCGACCCGCAGTGGGCGCGGTCGACCGGGCCATACCGGGTAAAGAGCCATTGAGCTCTTTTCAAACGGTCTGTTTTATGACCGTTGTGTGTACCAGGTCGACCGGGGGTATGACAGGTCGACCGGGGAGATGCAGAAACCCACTTTTTGGGTATAAATTGAAGTTCATTCATTTTCTAAAGTTGGAGATTTTCAAGACTCTTTTGAGGTGTTTTGAGACAATGAAAAGGGGATGAACTAAGAGAGACCAAAGAGTCATTTGGAGAGCTAAAGCTTGGATTAATGAATTTAAATATCTAAGTAAGCTCTACCTCTCTTAATCATATGTTATATGCTTTGTTTAAATTATTGGTAAATGATTATTAGCATGATAACTATGATGTGTTGAATCCATTCTTCTCTTAATCTTTGATCTAATTAAGATTGGATTCTTCACTTTGTTTTCAAACCAAGTTTTGTTTTAAAGTCTTCATTAATCATGCTTAACCTAAATCTTTGATTTCTTTTAGCATGATTCATTTTCTTGGTTGAAACTCTATTTGTTGTTTTCATTCATTTAAACCTTAGTCAAATTAATTTGGTTTTGAAAACAACATTGCGCATGCATCACATGTTCTAAGTTAATAAATTTCATACAACTTGTGAGCTCTTGATTTTCATGGCATTAACAAGTTGATATTCATACATGTGATTTGCATCAAACTTCAATCAAATCTTTTATGTGCCTTAAACTTTTAAATGCTTTGAGCATATATTGAATGAGCCTTCTTTTTAAACTTAATTGAAGTTATCATACACACACATCATGAGCATACACATTTGCATTCATCTAGTGTTTGTGTGAGTTTGTTTTTCACTTTCATATTAGCCTATTTAAGAGGCAATTCCATTGAGCTTAAATTGTATCTCTTAAAGTGTTCTTTTGTGAAGACACCTTCTTTGAGAAATCCTTCATTTGTAAAGGTTATTGCTTAGCCTAAGAAAAGCATTGTGTAAAGGTTATTGCTTAGCCTAGAAAAGCATCTTGTAAAGGTTGTTGTTAAGCCTAGGAAAACAACATTGTAAAGGTTATTGCTTAGCCTATTGAAAAGCATAGATAATGGAAATCCGGTGGGGTGATTAGATCACAAGCCGGTAGTGGATGTAGGCATTGAGGCCGAACCACTATAAATCTCTGTGCACTGGTGATTGCTTGTGGGGATTGTTTTATTTGCTTTCGCATCTTGTCTGGTAAATCATCACATGTGACTAGTTTATCTTAAAGATTTAAAATTGGTCTAAATTGGTCATATTTGTAGCACACCCTATTCACCCCCCCCCCCCCCCCCCCCCCCCCCCCCCCTGGGGTTAGGATCCAAGGACTTTCACCTATGATCAATCTAAACCCCTCACTTTGTGAATTAACACTTATCCATATTTAACACTCATCTAAGTTTTGCAAGTCCTCTTTGTGAATTATGCAAATCTTGCGCTTGTTTTTTGTTTTTGTTTTTGGAAGGTAGATTATGGTCACAGGCAGACCCAGGAAATTGAACAGAAGTATATATATATATATATATATATATAAATTTTGGTGGTTTTTTTTCCCTTTTTTTCATTTTTTTTTGGGTTGAAGCAACATGAATTTAACTTTTTTAGCAAACACATTACATGGTAGACAGCTCCAAGCTTTCAAAATATTATATACAAGATTTCAAGCCATATATATATGATGCCTGAATCCTATTAATCAATTTGCAATCTAAATACTTTTTTTATTGGTATATAATCTAAATATTATATTTTAAAATTAGGACCACAGTTGAAGAAAATATACGTTTGGACGCTTTGATGAAATTTATGTCATTTGATATTGAGACCCAATAGAAACAACCCATGGTCTGGATGGTTGGGGCCCATATTGTGGATCGCTGGGTGGTATAGTGATGTAGGTGATATTTATCTTAACCCTAGTTTCAACACAATTCATTTATTAATTGGATAAGAAATCTCAACCTCAACCCAACTTGTTCGAATGGGTTTATATTTATGGATTGGCTCCAAAACAACTCATTTAAAAGGGTTAGGCTGGTTATGTAGGTTGAGTGGGTTGACCCAAATGAACATGTTTAAATCTTGGCTAACTTCTCTTAACCTGTGACTGACCCATATATATTGTCGGTCGGGATATGTGGGCCGGGTTAGTATGGAGTTGAGACTTTGCTGCCTATAGCATGTTGGTAGTAGTGGTGCAACTTGGGTGGCACCAAGTCTACTTAGCCTGGTTTGCACGGAAACCCAATGCGGGTTGAACTTGTTTGGGCTTGATCTAAGATTTTGAAGCCTGAGAAATATTTGGGCCGAGGTTGGGATTTAGCATGAGGAGTTCAAATTGGGTTTGAATATCTGAATTACCCACAAAACGAAGATGGATAGTTTTAGTATTGTAATAAAGAGCCGAAATCAAATCCCATTACACAGCTCAGATCCATTTACTACTTATTAAGAAACATGCACCGTACTCTTTCCTTTCACCTTCCAATCAAATGAGCTGTACTTCCTCTTTTTTTTGTATCAATTGCTTGCACACGAACAAAGAACGTACGGTTTTAGTCAAATTCTATACTAAGAAAGATGAATCAAAGATCTAAGTAAACAAATCTTCTCCCTCCAATAAGGATCTTGATTGCCATATATAATTCTCTAAATCCTCTCCCCTCAAGAAGGATCTTTATTGCCATATATAATTCTCCCCTATATATATATAAATTTCATGGCACCTCTCCTTACAATAGATGTAGTAAGGATCTTTATTGCCATATATAATTCTCCCCTATATATATATATAAATTACATGGCACCTCTCCTTACAATAGACGTAGTAAGGACTAAGGTGTAGTGTTTGGTCTGAGGAAATGGCTAATCAACAAGTTCTTCCAATTCTACTTTTCTTGTCTTCTCTCTTTGCTGCTTTTTGCAACCAATGTCTTGCATTTCGGGAAGATAGAAAAGTAAGATGCTTAGAATTCTATTGTCTTCTTTTCTGATGTGTTGGTGATTTTTTTTCCAATATACAACGTGTTGGAGATGATAGGAATAGATATGTATGTGGGTGTAGATGCTTTGGACTGTGGGACCATATTGCCTATTTGTAACTAGGCCACCTAGACCGGGCAAGGCCTGGCTAAGGCAATTATAGTCCTGGCCTGACTTTAGAAACACAGCTTCATATGTAGCTCAATCCTGACTAAGGGAGTACAGTAACCGTAAGTGTCAAGCCCAAGCCTGGCCATTTAGTCAAGTGCGCATTGAACTGGGCTTTAGTTTTATCAGTTTTTTTGGCTTTTCTAGCAATTGTCTGGACAAGTTATCACTAAATTACAAGCACATTTTATTCGGGCTGGTTGGGCTATGATTCCAGTTTTCTATTCCTCAATCCAAGCCTGCCTAAATATTTAAAAGGCCCGACCCATTAGCACCCATATTACTTGTATATAGAAAATGGGAACCATTTGTTCATAGATGTTACTATTTTGTGGCTCTCCAAATTCAGATGAGTTGGATTGGAAAATTCTGTATATATGCACATTTAGCATAGACCATCCATATATGTTTATATTGCTATAAAAATTAATTGAACAACTTGGTTTTTTGGGCTCATGTCATCTAACCTTTGTGCTTTTCTAGGCTAAAGTTTCACCTCTAAACACAAATATAAGGGTGCAGAGTAGCTTGATTGGATCCATTATTACCTTAATTTGAATGTTTTAAGCGAAGCAGACTTTTTCCAGTAATATTTATGACTTTTTGTGAAAATGCAATCATCTAGAATATTTTCTTTTTCATTTATCTTCAGAAATCTGAAAATATTGCATAGTTGTAAAAAGTAGAGAAATTGCATACACAGTTTTTTATGGTATAATTTTTTATTTTTTACATTTTTCTTACTGAATTAATTTATTCTTTTCCTAAAACATTTCACTAATTCCTAGAAAACTCCATATATGAAAATATGCCAATATTTTTCTAGGTAAAAACATTTGTGATAATAATGTAGGCATATTGACTAAATGCATATATGTTGATGCCACATTCAAATGTTTTTAGGTATACATTGTGTACATGGGAGCCCTCCAAAATAACCAGTTGGACCAGTTTTTGATTCAATATCACCAGCTTAGCCTTTTACAGAATGTTCTTCAAGGAAGGTATAATATTGCTTTATCTTTTTTTTTCCTTTTACTTTAAGTAAAATCATATATGAAATCTTTTTTACTTTTTTCCTTTCTTTTTTTAAATTTTTTGGCTACACAAGCAATTCCATTGTATTAAGAAACAAAATTTTCATTGTAAGATCAATGAGTTTGTCTTTCATGAAATTAGGTTGTTTATGGGCAGAGGCATGTCTGAGCACAGCCGACCCATTTATTATATGTGCCTAATTTCAATCCTAGCTTTCTCAACCAAATTTTATTTCTTTCCTTAGTTGATCATTCCTTTTATTAATTATCTCTGATTGGACAAGCTTAAGTCGTGTTTGTGCGAGATGAGTAGTCCTTGATAAAAAGGAAAATTGATCTTATTTTCGATGCAATTTAATTTTCTATTGTTTGGTGTTAAAGTTGAACCTATATTCCTGAAGAGGATTTCAATTTCATATGGAATGGTTAGGAATGCAAGATTTCTCTCTTCTATGGAAACAGAAAGTAGAATTTTTTGTTTTCATGAACAAGTCTTAAATTGTTTTTTATGGGGAGTTTGTGCAAGGCTCTTTGAATTGTCTGATACAAGAGTCTTTTAAAATGAAAATGGTGCTCTTATGCACATTACATTGTCTCAAATTGCTCTAGTTTTTTGGTGGTTTGTTGTCTCCAATTTGAATAGGTCATGTAATATCAAACTCATAATCATCTTGGCCCATATAGAAATCATCAAACCTGGAGCCAGGAATTTTTTTGGTTGACGGGGCCACAGTCTATTCCTGAAACATCACTGTTAATTAATTGTGTCATTGTATTTCAATTTTCCTCTTTCCAGCTCAGCAGAAGACAGATTGGTGGCAAGCTACAAAAGGAGTTTCAATGGATTTGCAGCCTCCCTCACTGAGGTAGAGCAACAAAAGATAGCAAGTACGCAATGAAATACCTTAAGACACTAAAAGAAGTTGAATGATTACAACACATGAGGATCCAAATGACGTTAATTTTAACTATATTTATGCAGGGATGGAAGGTGTGTTATCTGTGTTCCCAAGTAAAACTTATCAGCTTCACACAACAAGGTCTTGGGATTTTGTTGGTCTTTCAGAGCCAGTGAAAAGAGAGATTGAGAAAGAGAGCGATGTTATTATTGGTTTTCTTGATAGTGGTATCTGGCCTGAGTCTGAAAGCTTCAGCGATGAAGGATTTGGTCCTCCTCCTAGGAAATGGAAAGGCATTTGCCAAACTGATGGGAATTTCACTTGCAACAAGTAATTTATTTTCCCCACCTCTTTACTTTTTTGCATTTCAACTGTGGCTGAGTAGTGAGATGATAACTTTTTGTCGCTTTATTTTATTTCTCATGTTGTCTAGTTTTCTGCAGAAGAGGAATACTTGAGACTTCATTTTCTATTTTTTTAGTATTTTTTAATTGATTGAAATGTTCAATTTACAGTAAGGTGTTGGAGCTAGGTATTACAAATGTTCGGAGGAATATATGACTTCTGCAAGGGACACTACTGGTCATGGAACACACACTGCATCAACCGCGGCAAGCCGAAGAGTGAAAGGAGCTAGTTTCTTTGGTATTGCTCAGGGCTCTGCCAGGGGTGCAGTTCCATCTGCAAGGATTGCTGTGTACAAGGTCTGCGATAAGAAATGCTGCTTAGATTCGAGTATTTTAGCTGGTTTTGATGATGCCTTTGCTGATGGGGTTGACATACTCTCGATGTCTCTCGGGCCTCTTTTTGCGAGAAAATATTCGATTGACGCGTTGGCCATTGGTTCTTTTCAGGCTATGCTAAGGGGTATACTCACCTCACAATCTGTAGGTAACAATGGTCCTCGTGCAGGTACAATAACAAGTGTTGCTCCCTGGCTTTTCTCTGTTGCCGCAAGCAGCATCGATCGACAAATTATCACAGAGGCTATCGTTGGTGATAAGGTTTTTCGGGTAATTAACTTTGTATCGTTTCTTCGGCGATAAGGCTATTGTTTGAAGAAAACTCTATTTCTTTGCTTGAAGTGTTCATCAATTGGTCCATTGGTGATTCTATTTTGGGTTTTTACCACAGCGATTGTGAGATTTTGGTTGTATATTTCACGCATGAAAGTTCAATCTGTTTGGCATTTTCAGCATTCTAAAACTATGTTTTGGAAATTCTATTGTGACAGTCTTTCTTCAAAAAATTGAAAATGGTTTTCAAAAGAGAATTAGTTATCATTATGTTTTATTAAAATTTAGCATAGTTTTTTATTCTCTTAGGGAAATCATTTCCGCAATTTCTTCGAAATGCTAATTCAAATTGAAGAGGTTTCAATTTGAATTTTTCCAGCTTATAAACAAGAACTAGAAGACATCATTGTAGAAGATGTTTCATCACATGAAACAATAGAAATTAGAATCATAGAAATAGAAATACAAGCTCTTTAGTTTCCATTTTCAGCTTATAATGAAACTAATGAAAGCTAATCTCTCCATTTTCAATCAAACATCTTGTTAGCATATTCTGATGACATTCTTCAAAGGAACACTATTATTTTCCTTCATTATAAGTTAGTTTACAAAAGGTCATCAGACATAAATTCCATATGCATCTGGACGTAATTTTTGTTTGTTAAAATTCTCAGGGCCGATCAATTAACACTTTTGGTTCTAACAAGTCAGTTCCACTGATACTTTCTACAAATGCTTCGACCTCTTGCGATTCAGCCCGTGCCGGGTATATATTTCTTTGATTAAAACTTTAATTTATTTTTTCCTTTTCCATAGAAATATATATGAAATAGCTGTAATCCTGTTTGTTTTGTTACAGAACTTGTTCGGCTGAATGTTTGGATAGAAAACTGGTGAAGGGAAAGATTATTTTTTGTGAAAAAATTAGCAGTGGAGAAGGAGCATTGTCGTCCGGTGCTCAGGGACAAATCATGCAAACTGAAAAAGAAAATGATTATTCACGAATTTTTCCTTTGCCTTCCACCATTGTAGATATGGCACAAGGGGACAACATTAAATCATACATAAAAAGCACGAAGTAAGTAACTTACTTGTGTTAATTAGCTTTTAACTTGTTGTCTTATGGAGCATCATTTCTATCCCATACTAAAGATTCTAGAAGATTTTGATAATGATCTCTATCAAAGGTCTTACCTTAAAATTTAAGATTAAGGTAAATATCAAAAGGGGCAATTGGATTTTTTTGCTGGTTGGGAAATGATTGAATGACCACCTTCCATATTGAATAAAATTTTAAAGAGTTTCATTAATTCTAGGTAATTTTTCAAAAAAGTCCTTAACTTTTGGGTGATTTTAAAAAATGGGTCAAAAAAATTCAATATTTCAAAAACGTATGAAAGTTTGCAAGACCTTTTTCACTCAAGTCCAATCTGGCAATCCATACCCACTGCCGGTAATTCTTTATAAACAAGAACTCAAAAGGACAAAAGTGCCCTTCGTGAGTAGTATGTAGGTAAAAAAAGAAAATTTCAAAACAGTCCTAAACTTTTTAGGTGGGCACTCTAATTATGAACCTAGTCAATAGTTAATTTCAGTTTTCATGTCATGATCAATCCAATATTTGGCCACTATAATTATTAAGGTAGATTTCAGTGCAATCAATGCATTGAACATATATAAGTGACATGGAACAAGCAAAAGTGATCTTATAGTTGGTCCAATATTTTGGAGAAGGAATGAAATCAAATGGATTTTCTTCAGTTTGAATTAAAAAAAGAAAATGGCAACAGTGGATGGAGACCTCTCAATAGGACCGAATTGAAAGAAGTCTTAAAAACTTTCATACCTTTTTGAAATACTCAATTCCTTGGTCCTTTTTTGAAAACCACTTAAAAAGTTTAGGCCTCTTTTGAAGATTTCCCTTTTACCTACTTACTACTCACTAAGGGAACTTTTGTCCTTTTGAGTTTCTGTTTATACAAAGTTGCCGATGGTGGTTATAGATTGCAGGATTGGACCTGATTGAAATAAATCTTGAAAATTTTCATTCGTTTTTGAAATATTGAATTCTTTTGACCCTCTTTTTAAAATCACCCAAAAGTTAAGGGCTTTTTTGAAAAATGTCCCTTAATTCTTTTAGTTCTCAAACATTGTTTCCCATTCTGTTTACAATGCATAGTTTTATATGCTTTAGTAGTGGCTTATATGGGTACAAGAATTTCTAATAGAATTCTGAAAAAGGTTTTGAAATATTATTTTATTCCTAAATTCTTGGATTTCCCCATTTGATTGGGAGAATTCCAAATGATATTGGTGTCATCAAATTCTTGGATTCCAAAGCTACTTAGCATGGCAATGTTTGGTAATGTTTTGTTTGGAGAATATTTTTAACTATCTGAAATGCTCCCACCATATTCCATAATCAATTTTGTTCTTTTACCTTTGTAATGTAAAATCATACAAATTTTTGAATCAGTACTTAGACTTGTAATTGACATATCTCCTTGAAATAGAATTAAATGGATTCTAACGCGATTATATAAAAGGTGTCATTCTTTGGAATTTTACTCAGATAATAAACTTTGATTAGATCTTTTATATTCACTTTTCAATACCTGACATTGTTTGCCATTCAACAGGAACCCACAAGCAAAAATTCTCAAGTCTGTAGCTCTTCGTGACAGGACAGCCCCAGTTGTTGTTTCCTTCTCTTCAAGAGGACCAAACCCCATTTCATCCAACATTCTCAAGGTTTTTTATATCATGTTTAGTCTAAGTTGTATTTTTTGTATTAGATCTAACAACCTTGTAATATGATCTTTTATCACAGCCTGATATAACCGCTCCAGGTGTAGGAATTATTGCTGCTTACTCACCTGCCGCCTTTTTGACTGATATCAAACAAGATAAAAGATCTGCAAAATATGCTATATTATCTGGGACATCCATGTCCTGCCCACATGTATCTGGTGTAGCAGCTTATGTGAAAGCATTTCACCCTGACTGGTCACCTGCTGCCATCAAGTCTGCCCTTATGACTACTGGTAATCTTTTGTTCTTCTCTCTCAGTACTATAATACATATTCACAAGAATTGCACATGACTAGGCCTATTTGGGTTCTTTACATCCATTCCTAACATGGATTTTTTTCTTCTTCTTTAAGCTTTTCCTATTAATCCTAGGAAAAATGTGGATATGGAATTCGCCTACGGTGCTGGCCAGATCAATCCATTGAAGGCTGTCAAACCTGGTTTAGTCTATGATGCCAACAAAGATGACTACATACAATTTTTATGCAATGAGGGGTACACCGCAAAAGAAATCAGACTCATTTCGGGTGCGAAATTCCAATGTAGAAAGACTAATGGATCTGCTGGGGACCTGAATTACCCATCAATACAACTTCTAGTTGACAAGAACAGGACTTTTTCACGCAAGTTCTCAAGATCGGTCACCAATGTTGGCACGCCAGTATCCACATACAAGGCAATAGTGAAACAACTTATTGGACTTAAAATTGCAGTTAGCCCAAGTGTTCTATCATTCAAGTCAGTTAATGAGAAGCATTCTTTTGTTGTCACCGTTACTGGAAAAGTATTGTCAGATGCCAATGTAACCTCTACCTCTCTCGTGTGGTCTGATGGTGTTCACAGTGTGAGAAGTCCTATAGTTGTATATACCAATACAGCTTGAATCTCATGAAATAACTAAATAAAACTTCTGTTTCTTTTATTCTCTATCAGCTGCTGGAGCGTTCCATGTAACTTTTGTGATTTCATTCTTAATCACATTTGCAATTTAATATATATTTCAGATTCTAAATATCTTTCTTCCTTTTCTTTTGTATTATTTCAATTCATATGTCAAGTCTTCCAACCATTGTTTATTAGTTGACATAGATATCAAGCAGTGTGAAAAATTGGCCATTAATCTTAACATGAACCCCTGCTTAATCCAAGAACGAAGGAGAGAGGAGGAAGGGGAGAAGGCATGTAGAGAGAGAGAAGAGAGAGAGAGAGGGCAGGATAGAGGAGGGAGGAGAGAAGTCATGCAGAGAGGGAAAGAGAGAAAGACGCGGGAGAGAAAAATCTATATCAATTAGGGATGAAATGGTGGGTGAATGAAAAAAGATGTCGTTCGCACACCGAGGGGTAATGGCATCCAAAATGCCAGTACGAACACCAAAATGGGTGTTTTGGCGTATTTGTGATTAAATCCGTCTAATACAAGTTTAGGGACATTTATTTGGTAAAATTCCCTAAAAATAACGATGATGACGATAATACTAAAATATTTGAGCAGCAAGAGCGCTATCATTTTTTCCATCTAAAAGTATGGAATTGATTTATAGAATTAGATTAGAGGTTCCACCTTTTATATGTGGGTCATTTATTTCATCACCTTAATTAAGTTACGTTAATAAATATTAATTACAATTTTTTTCCACATGTGGGTGATGGATCCGATTCTTCCATTCCTTTCCCATCCGTCCCCGGGGCTACCGAAAAGGGCGAATGGAGGGAAAAAGGGGAGAAAGGCGAGTATTAACATTTTTTGTACGGGTATGCCAGATTTTCTGTTCTACTTGAAATTTAGAAATGGTGATCCGGAGATCCACCGTCACAAGTAGAAAGGAAATCAATCTTTTTTCTAAGTTTCCATTGCACATATATTTAAAAAAAGAGACAAGGTTTTTTGTTTGTCGTAAAAGGCGGTGTTTGTTTGCCGTGAAAAGCGATTTTGCCGTGAAAGGCGATTTACAAATCTCATCAAAATGAAAGACAAGAATTGTGATTTTTCTTGAGAAAGGGAATCTGACTTCTCAGGAGATTGCGGGAACTCATTCAGATCGACGGTCATAAGTCAAGTATGGACTTCACCATCGTCCTTCAGATGAGAACATGCGATGCTTTGATTCTTTTGGCTTGGCTTAGACTTCAGTTTTTTATAGAGAATAAAGACCAAGGGAAGGTCCTATATTCAATAAAAAGATGAAGAGACGGGCTGAAAAGCCACGTCTAGGCCATGTTGAATTGGAGGAGAGAGGGGGCTTTGCCTTGGGGGGAGTGCCCTCCCAAGGGACTTCAATCATCTTGTGGTGTTTGTTGCAGCAGAGTTTCTTCAAAGTAGTAGAACTTCTGGGAATTCTGGACGACTTTTCTTGATTTCCGGGGCTTGAGTTCTGGATCTTTCTGGCATATTTTTTTTATCCATTCTTCTTAGAATGCTCTCTTATTTATAGGCCTTTAGTAGCCATTTAGGAGGGTTTTATGAGCATTGATGGCTTTAAAGCTCCATGATGGGAGGAGTTATAAGTTTTTATTTCTTGATTTTGTAACTCCTTTTTCCTTGAATCTGATTGGCCGATGGAGAATGATGGGCATTTAATCGCCTTTAATCTACATGATGAGAGGAGTTTCATGGCATTAATGCCAGGATGGATTTGACTTGTAACTCCCATTCTCTTGAATCTGATTGGGCCGTCCAAAATAATGAGTTAATGGCCGTATTTAGTTGGGTCAATTCACAGCATTAAGTGGTTGCCGGGGATTTGAAGAGTTGCGGGTCGTGCCGCGTCTCTGTGAAATCTTCTTGCGATGATCGACGATGGTTCTTCATGTTGATCGATGTCAGATGATCATGCAACTCAATCATTGATTGCTAACAGCGGGCCGGTGCCATCTATCCTGTCTATTTCTCGATCGGTCGGACAGAAAGTACGTTTTCTTGATTAGCCGGTCGGCGACCTTGGAGCGATCAATGATGATTCCTTGTTTTTGACGGCGGATCCGTGATGTTGACGAAGATCGACGGGTTGCAAGCCTCAAAAGTCAGAATTTTGGAAAATCACAGGGGCCGGACATCTCGAAAAGGAACCGAAGAATGGCCTTCGGCTGAAATCCGGCGACCCAGACTTCCAAGGTCGCCGGCAACCATACACCCATGGTCGCCGACAACCATGGGGTTTGGTCCCCTTCGGTCGCCTTTTCTTCGGCCGTTTTTCGAGCTTTTTCAGTCTTTTTTTCTCCTGTATTTTTCTTGACGTTTTTTTTTTCATTTTTTGGCTTGATTCTCCTGAAGAAAATTAGACAAAAAGTCTTGCAAAATCGGAGCACAAAGTTTCCTATTTTTCGGAAAAGCCGAAGACCTTGCCGCGTAGAGTTGCCGATTTTCGATCAAGAGTCGAAACTAGGTCAAACGATGTCGGAATGACCCGAAATTTGAGGTGAAGCTTCCTGAGCAGTAGATAGGACCAACCATGGGCTTTGGTTTGAGCTTTGAAGCCGTTTGGGGTCCCGTCGCTGCTAGACTTGACTTCGACACGAGGAAGATGTCGCGATTTGATGTGCGGTCAACCGATGTCCGATTGACCTGAAATTTGGCAGGGAGCCTTTTGTAGTCATTTTGAGACGATCCATTGGATCTGTTTTGGAAGTCATGGTCCCGGGGTGCTCTGTCGCCTGTAGCCTTGATTTTGTTTCGGAGCGTCAAAGTCAGGTTAAACGTTGTCGGAATGACCTGAAATTTGACGTGTAGCCCTTTGGAAGCATGTTGAAACCATCCATGTGCTTTGTTTGATGAGTGATGGCCTCGGTGGTTCTTGTCGCCGTGAGGCTTGATTTTACTGCTCGAGGGTTGATGGAGGGTCAAACGTTGTCGGTTTGACCCAAAACTTGACATGGAGTCCTTTGGAGGTATTTTGAGACCATCCGTAGGCTCTGATCGAAGTTTTGATGTCTTCGACGCCGTTGCCGCCATGAGCGCCTATTTGGTTGTCGGAGCAGTGAAGTAGGGTCAAATGATGTTGGAATGGCCCGAAACTTCATGTGAACCCCTCTTTTGGCTGTCTTGAAGGATCTTGCAGTTTTTGTTTGATTCTAACAAGATCTGATGCTTGAAGCAGCATTGCCTGTTTTGTAGTAGGATGCGGCTTCATATAGCTTCTTGATGTTGAAGATGCAAAGTGACATTTTTGGTGCCAACAATGGGGTGGGGTAAAAGGTTTTTAAAAAACATTCTTTTGTTGCTATATTTCAAAGCAATTTGGCTACACCAATGTTATCGAGTGCCTTGTTTTAGAAAAATATAGACAACATTTTGTAGTTGGATTGCAAGATCATCGCAAAGAGAGTCCCTCATTAGTGCGGTGAACATCAACCGCTCACGAGCTAAGTCAAAATCAGGGAGGATATATGAACTCGGTTGTCTTGGACTAGATGGCTAACAATGGTAAAATGCATCTGATTTTTCCTACTCCCGTTTTCCTTTTTTTTTTTTTTTTGTTCACCTTTGATGGAAGTGGGACTGGCTAATGCACTTGTATTTGGTTTGCCAAAATCAGGGATGTTCATGGGCACGGACAACCCAGGATGATGCTTGACCACTTTCGCTCATTTATTTATGAGGCCAACCTTCAGCCCCACAAGCCTAAAAATCGGATCAGGCTAATCCCTTATAGCACAAATATATACACCATTTGGGCTTGTTTGTTTACATTATGATATATGTAATTGAATACATACGGTGCTTACCATAAAAAAGTAGATGGAAAATGAATAAACCGGCCATTATCCTTATAATTCATATCTCATCTTCTTTTGGTTTTATTTCCATAAAAGAAATTATTATTTGATGCCCATTTTAGGAATCTCACCTATAATCTTCATTTTTAACTTCTTAAAAATTAATCCAATGTATTGAGTTTATATATATTTTAATGCAAACAAATAGGCCCTCTGTGTTGAACATGTAAGGGGTGGACGCCACACACACAAAATTGAGTTTCTTGTGAGTGTTAATGCCTAAGTCGTAGTTATACCAAAAAAAAATGCCTTAGTCGTAGAAGTGGAAAAGGACAAACTTCCAATTGATGTAAACCCCAAATAGAAAATGTCACATAGCAATTAGCTACCAAAAATTGTGTGAACCTAAAAATCTCTATTCTTATGAAGGGGAATATGTGTTCACTGCTTCCCTTCATCTGGCCTTTCCTTTTTAGTTAAATGAAAATAACATGTACCTGAACCAAAAAAAGTGGGTACAAGTACATAAAGCCGAAGCACTGTGCCATGGGCTTTTGTCCTGATAATAAAGTCCTTAGAAGGCCACCAGCATTTGAAAATACTGGTGTAAATACATGTTCTACTCCTGCAGAGAATCCCAAAGTTAGTGTGTAGGACGTTTTCCTAATAGCAAGATTATGCTAGTCTCGGTAACAGTAGCGGCTTGGCTTATCTCGATCTCGGTTTGTAACTCAGCAATAGTGCCAAGATACATCCAGCTCGACAACAGTGCCAGTTAACACCGAGCTTAAGCTAGCTTTGGTAAAGTATCAGCTAGACTCGCTTTGGTCTCAGTATAAGGCACCTCGACAACAGTGCCAGGATGCGCCCATACTTGGTCTCGGTATCATCTTCAGTTCGGATCGATCAACTGAGATGAGCACTGAGTCATAATTGTATTCCCATAAAACTACGGCCACGTTACAAAACATACTGACAGATAAGATGGGCGCCGGATATAGATAAGGGGTTGTCATTATCAAACGATCACATCCGCAATAATGCGAGAAGTCGAGGCATGATCTGATGGGACAGTACCTCCATCTACCTCCACTAAGGAAACATGGTATGGGCTGATGGGACAGTACCTTCACCTACCTCCACTAAGGGAGCGCCCGATGGGACTTCCGCCTATATATATACAAGGGTAAGATCCCAAAGAGGTATGCAACGTGACTCAACATAAGTATGCACGTAGTCCAAACCTTGCCTTTCTTCTCCATTAAGTCATCCTTTGTTCAATAACTGTACTAACTTAGACATCGGAGCGCCTTCAGCTGACTGCGGCCAGGACCATTAACCTCTGTCTCCTTCCCTTTCAGGTCTCGGGCATTCGATCTCTCCCCAAAAGAAGTTTATTTATGAGTTTCATACTCGCCTAATCAAGTCCATAGTATTTAGGCACTTACAATTGGCGTCGTCTGTAAGGAAAAAACCAAACCAGATTTGCAAACAACGTGCCTCCAAAGACTAGAAACAGCGAAGGATCGTCAAAGGCTCAGTTGCTACCTCAAGCACCAGTGCTCCACCAGTATTGCCAATGCAGTTGCCACCAGCCTCTCGCCAGAGATGGTCTGGGGGAAGATCTGGTGTAGCAAGCGTGGAAGGGCCTGTGACCCAGTCAGGCACATTGTCAAAGGGGGTGACAGCAGCTCCCCGATGAGATAACCTTCCGACGGCTCCTCCCCAGCAAAATGCTCCTCTATTGGAGCGCCCCTAGCAGAATGTTCCCATGTTGGAGCCTTTCCCACGAGACAAAGCTCCAGCAGCGGCCAGATCTCATCAATCCCCACACCAGGTGGATAGTGATGATGATGACAACCTGTTCCTTGCGGATATCAGGGCTCAAAACCTTGTTATCAAGGAACAAAATGAGTTGATCCGTCAACTCAAGCGACAACTCAAAGAAAAGACGAAAACCTGACATCTCTTTAGCAATGGTTAGAGGGACTTCTAAATCAGGAGAGTCTTCATGCTGTCTCTTATTACAGCGCCGCCCTCTCTTCCTCTTGCTTCTATGGGTTGATTTACTTGAAGTACCCACCCCATTGTCAAAGTTGGGATCTTCGCTTGATTCCTTAACGGATGGTCTGCTCTTCCCAATGGACTCCATGGAAGCCTTTGTCAGTTCCGTTTACATCCAAGCATCAATCTCGGCCTCCTCCTACTCTAGCTGTTCCAAGAACTCACTAGGTATCTCTTGTACAACTCCTGATCTGATGATGTCCTACTCATTAAAAAAGCCGATCTGGTGCTTCTCTCCGAAAAGGAAAGCCAGAACTTCCTCTCGCCGGACTCCATCTGATCTGCCAAGACCCTTCCCAGGAGATTGCTTGACATCAAGTTCCTTCTTGGAAAGCCCCCAGTACACTGAAAAGCTTTCCAGAACCATTTCGTGAAACCAGCAGTCCGGAAAGTGGGCAACTTAGGATAGGAAATCATGACGGTAATGTCCTCCGCACTGTAAAAAGCCCATGCATTCCTCCCGTCCTGCAAACCTCCAAAACACTTCACCATGCTCGAAGGCGCTCCAATAACGCCTTGAGAGAAGCCCAACTGCACGCAAAATGCGAGGGGACATACGACTGGATGTCAACAAAAAGATGTCTACGGTACACCATTGTACCAACACGTATGTTGAAAACCACCCCTTCTCTGCGTTGGTCAAGGAGTACTGTCTTCCCGACCCTGCCCTGGTGGAATCGTGAGAGGCACCAAAATCAAAAGCCTTCTTCCACAAATCTGGAGAAAGCTTTACTGAAGATTGCCCGATCTTGACGTCCCTGAACCGTCGGATCCTCAAATGGGCAGACAAAAGAGATTCGGAAACGGCTGTCCCTCTAGCCAGTCGAATCATGAAAAGGTCATTATCCTGTGTAACTCCCAATCGATGGAAGCCGGGACAGTGGAAAAACATACCACGAATAGAAAATATGGGCTGAAAATACCCTGTTCATAGGGACCCCCAGCAGAACCAGAAAAGCAGCAGCATGCAGTTCGGTACACAAGTAGGAGTAAGGAGCTGGCACCAAAGCAAGCTGCTCTCCGAATGCCATCTGACAATCCAGGAAAATACAGTGCAGCCTGATGTGTGTTCCATCTCCTCTAGCAAAAACAGCCTCACCCAACCAATAAGTGAGGTAAACAGCGAGATCTCTCCGCAGTGCAATGTCAGGATAAATGACGTCTGTACTTTCGAGGAACTTCTTCAAGTCATCTCGCATGACGGAGATCTTCTTCAAACTTGAGTTCTTGGCCCTAGCATCCTGGGCCATACCATCAGAAGACTCTCCACCGCCAAAGAAGTTGGAGCTACAATTCTTCCAACTGCTACACCGGACTTTCGAGCCCTCCTTCTCCTTCAAAAAATCATAAAAGGCGACGAGCTGAAAGTACAGGAGCCTGAACTCCTCAGACTACTCCTCAAGGACGCTATCGATAGGCATAAACTCCTCATAGAGTTTCCCAAGGATAGGCAGCCCGGTGATGATGCTTAATTCCTTTAAAGTAAAACCAATCTCACCGTTCGTTACAATGAAGGTGTTGGTTTATGGAAGGAATGACTCTAACATGGCCATGAAATCTTCACCAGAGAAAACCACGGTCTTCCAAAAAGCGTGAACCACATCGAGGATCCTGGCGTCCTTCAAAATGGCTTTACCAACCTGCAGGGTATGATCAGTCCACAATTTCCAGCTCGAATCAACACTGAAACGGCCACGAAGTCGGAAAGGCTTCACCCAATTGCTGCCGTCACCCCGAAAAATACCAAGGCCAACCGGCCTCAAATTGCCCGACGGATGGTCAGAACCTTGGTAGCCACTAGAGGGCATCAACATGTCCATGTGGACTGGTGACTTCTCTGCGTAACCGGAAGGGCCGCCAACAAAAACCCAAGTCTTTATCACATTGGTCCTCTTCACCAAGCTCGGAGGATCTTCCCTCTTGGGACATGTGGGAGAAAGACTCATGATCAAGATAGTGCGATCAAAGGTCGACCAGGTAGAAATAGTTCTCTCCTCACCATCAGTCATTTAAGAGAACTGAAAACATCTCATCCGGTATGTCATGTCGTCAGAGACTGTATCACCAAAGAGAAAGGTAGGCTTGGGCACAATGCCCTGATCGTTCGTGACCCAGGGACGACTGCTTACCATAATCTTATAGAACTCCTCATCCTTGAGAGCAATCAATCGCTGCCTCATCTTATCACGATTGAGAGAGTCGCACTCTTCCAAGTTCTTCTCAACATACTGGACCTTCTCCCAGGCCTGCTGAATGGCCGCATTAGAAGATCTGGCAGAACGGCGAGGTGCGTTAGTAACAGGTCCTTTACCCTTGTTCATCCTAGAAGAACCACCTGCAAAGGATAGAAAAGAAAAAATCGACCATCAAAATGATAGAATTTTGCTAAAAAAAATTCTAGCGAAATCTTGGCATGATTTGGGGACAATTCCGAATAAAAGGGAAACATCCCGAAGAAGATAGGAAGCTTGAAGATGAGCTCAACACCACTGCAAGCTCAATGAAGCATCCTCAAAGAAGGTTTGAACTCAAACATTGATGCGAGATCAAACCAATCTCATCAAATCTCCTCAAGCTTGAAGAAGGGCTCAACATTGCTGCGAGCTCCAAATGCCAAAACTTGCAAAGCTCCTCAAAATCCAGCAAGATCAGGAAAGGGCTCAACATTGCTGCGAGTTCTAAATCCCAAAACTTGCAAATGATTTCTAGGTATGCATTATCATGTTCCCAACCAATTTACTAAAAATCATGCATAAAAAAAATCATCATGCTGTAGATGCTAAGAAAACTTTAGCCAAAGTTTGACCAATTCCTACCCAATTTGGTCAAAACCAATCAAACTTTGTCCAAGTCTAAAATCATGTTGGCTTGACCTAGAGATTCTAGCCTGATGCATCATTAAAAAAAGGAAAGAAATAAATATGCTTGAACATCTTGGAATGCATAAACCTCATTATCATGGTGCATAAACCTCATTATCTTCGTGAGCAAAAAGAAAAAGAAAAAACAGAGAGAAGCAAAAAAAAAAAAAAAAAAGAAAGAAATTTCTTCAAAAAAAAAAATAAGGCCAGCAGGTCGTGGCCCATTGCCATGTGGCAGTATGGCCAAGTCCGTACAGCAAAAAAAAAGGTAGCAAAAAAAAAGCAGCACGTGAAGAAAAAGGGAAAAAGAAAACACGTGAAAAAAAAGAAAAGAAAAAAAAGAGAGAAAAAAAATTCTTCTTCTACATGGAATTTCTTGTGAAGGAAGAAAACTTACTTGAAGCTATAGATGGAGAAGAAGAAAGAGAACTTAAAGATCTTTGAAGAAGAAGAAGAGTTCTTGATCTTGGAGCACTCTTAGAGACTTTTGGAAAAAGAAATCAATAAAGCAAAGATTCAATCTCCTCTTGCTTTTATAGAAGAGAGTAAACCAAAAGAAGAAAACAAGGTGAAAAGAAAGAAGGTAAGTGCTAAAAATTAGCAACCTTCCCAAAAGAAAGAAAATTTGAGATATTCTCTCCCAAAGAGAAGATTCTTTGAGAAATTTTCTCCAAAAAGAAAGGGAATGAGAAATATTCTCTACCAAAGAGAGATATTTTGAGAAAATCTCTCCAAAAAGAAGGGAAACTTGAGAGATTCTCTCCGAGTAAGAATATTTTTAGATATTCTCTATCCAAAAGAGATTTTTAGATATTCTCTATCCAAAAGAGATATTTTTAGATATTCTTTACAAAATGACAACATGTGAGATCTGAGCAATCTTTAAAAGCTTAAGGTGCCATGGGCTAGCCCACATGAGCCAGGTTTCACCACCTAGGCACTAAAAGAGGCTTCCTTTCAAAAATTCCTCTTACCAAGAGCATACAAAATGGTTCCATGCCTTTTTCGAGTTGATTGGACCACACAAAAAAAAACCCAAGCCTTATGAGCTTCCAAAATTTCAAACCATCCCACCTCATATACCAAATTGAGCCAAAATCTTGAAATGGACATTCCACAAAATTCAAACTTGACACCCTAGCTTGCCACATGCAACTTGTTGTTAGGAATTTTCTAGATTGCAATTTGATGGATGCATTATCATTCAAGCATCATTTGATTTACACACATGCATTGTTTTAGATAAACTTGAAATCTTGTTTTATTCATGCATTGCTTTTAAGATTTGTAAAAGTATTGATTTATGCATGATTTGTATTTTCATCTTGGATGCATTTGTTTTAGAAAAGAGTTTTCTAGAAATCAAGCAAGCCTTTGTTTTAAAAGTTTTGAATCTTTTTAGGCATTTTATGTCATGTTTTAAAAACCATTAGAATCTTTAAAACATGTTTTCCAAGCTTGATTTAGTGGCCAAAAGGTCCCCCAAAGCTAAACCTTCAAATATGCAAAAGTTGCATTTTTTGTCAAAGGGAGGCTGTCCCGGCAGTGTCGCCGGTCGACCGAGATACAGGTCTCGGTCGACCGAGACAACTGGAGGTAAAATCTGCAGTTCTGAACTGAAACCTCCAACGGTCAGAAATCTGACCGTTGTGCCTTCCCGGTCGACCGAGACCTCTTTGCCGGTCGACCGAGGACTAGCCGTTGGCAACTTTTTGCTATAAATATGAGTTCTTTCCCTTGCCAAAAGTTGGGAATTTTAAGCCCCTCCTTGAGAGGTATTGAGGCATATCAAAAGGGAAAAGAACCAAGGGATGAAGGGGATGATTAGGAAAGCTAAAGCTTGGATTAATGAAGTTAAACCACCAAGTAGGCTCTTCCTTCCTTAATCATATGTTTTCATGCTTTGTTTTATTTTTGGTAAATCATTGCTAGCATGTTAAACTATGTTTGTGTTGTGTCCTTAACATGTTTTATGTTATGAGTTGATTTATTGTTTTGGATACAACATCATATGATTCAATCCAAGTAGTACTTAACTTTGGTAAATCTAAGTAGATCATGTTAATGGAAAAACCTTTGGAATTATATGTAACATGATCCATATACTTGGTTGAATCTTTGGTTGTTGTTTTCCATCATAAGAAAATCACTTTCAAAACTATCTTATGTTTTGGATTCAACTTCTTTACAAATCATATGTTTTCATGTTTTGTTTTATCTTAGGTAAATCTTTAGCAACATGATAAACTATGATGTGTTGGATCCTTAGCATGTTCTATATTTTGAATTGATCTATTGTTTTGGATGCACCACCATTGATTCAATCAAAGTAGTACTTTATCTTTGGTAAATCTAAGTAGATCATGTTAATGAAATATGTAACATGATTCATATACTTTGTTGAATCTTTGGTTGTTGTTTTTCCATCATAAGAAAATCTCTTTCAAATGTATCTTATGTTTTGGATTCAACATCTTTACAAATCATATGTGTATTATTGTTTTAAAGTTTCACAACTTGCCTTACTTTGATAGGTATATCACTTTCAAGTTGTATTTATAATTACATATGATTTGTCCCCTCTTTTCAATCAAATCTATTTTTATGTTTTGAGCTTCATGTTGATTTGATTGACATCCCTATGTATCACATGTTTAGAGCTAATCCATTTCATACAACTTGTGTATCTTTGACATCATTAACAAGTTGTTACTTTTAACATGTGATTGCATTCTTCCTCAATCATAAATGTTTTTGAGCTAAAACTTTCAAAAGCCTTAGGCATACATTTATGAGCTTTCATTTTCAAAATGATTGAGGACCACACACACACACTTCATGTACTTTCATCTTTGCATTCATAGTGTGAGTGTGTATTAGATTTTCACTTCCATATCCGCCTAATTAAGAGGCAATGTAATGAGCTTAATTGAATCTCCATCAAGTGTATTAAAGACACTATCTTAGTGAGATAACCAACCTTGTGGTTGAAGAGGTTATTGCTTAGCCTATAAAAGCATAATGGATAGGTTGATGTTAAGCCTTGAAAAACATCAATGTAAAAGGTTATTGCTTAGCCTTGGAAAGCATATTGTAAAGGTTATTGCTTAGCCTATTGAAAAGCATAAATAGTGGAAATCCGGTGGGGTGTTGGTTCACAAGCCGGTAGTGGATGTAGGCATTGAGGCCGAACCACTATAAATCCTTGTGTGATGGTGATTTCTTTGTGGTGATTGTTTTCTTTAAGCTTCCGCATTTTGTTTGATAATCATCTCTTGTGACTAGTTTGTTTTAAAGAAGTTAAAATTGTTAAAATTGGTCATAAAAGAAGCTCACCCTATTCACCCCCCCTCTAGGGTTCGGATCCCCATGGACTTACACTTGTTAGGTCACAAGGTCAAAACTAAAACCAAATCTGACCCCCCAACTTGCCACATACAGCCTGTTGGTCACAAGGTCAAAATCCAAAATCCAAAAATCAAACCCCGACCCCCTAACCTGCCACATACAGCTCGTTAGGTCACAGGGTCAAAAAACCAAAAATCCTCTTGACCGCCTAATGCGCCACATGCAGCCCTTAGGTTCACTAGGTCAAAAGGAAAACCTAAAATCCAAAACACAAATCCAACTTCCTCATTTCATTTTCAAAACTTTGCCTTGAGATGGTACGTGATCCCTCTCACTACCACAAAATCCTCCTGGAAATTCAAGAGGCTATAAAAAAATGCTCAAAGATTCTTGGTCAAGTGAGAAGCTCTCCTTCAAGTTTCTTTTCGAGGCACATCGACTCCAAAAGCTACTCGTCGCTATACCTCGAGGGGGCATTTGTTGACACTAAAAATGTCACTTGCCTCTGTTAGGGATTTTGTATTTGCAATTTGATGGATGCTTTTGCACTTTAGCATCATTTGATATTTCACACATGCATTGATTTAAAATATCTTGAAATCTTGATTTATACATGCATTGGTTTTTAGATTTGGAAAAGTTTTTGTTTTATGCATGTTTTGGTTCTAAACTTGGATGCATTGGTTTTGAATCCCAAACTCTTTTGAAAACCTATATTCTTTGTGCATTATGTTTGGAAAATCATGTTGAGAATTTAGGTTTGAGCCTTGCATACTTTCTTCACAAAAAGAATCATTTTTGTATGCATTTTCATTTGAAAGGAGTTTTATCCAATCAAGCTAGCCTTTGGTTTTAAACTTATGAATCATCTTAGGCTTTGCAGGTTCATGTTTTAAAAACCCTTAGAATGTCTTAAAACATGTTTTTCCAAGCTTGATTTAGTGGCCAAAAGGTCCCCCAAAGAAATACCTTTGAAATGGCAAAAGTTGGATTTTTTGTCAAAAGGGGGGTTGTCCCGGCAGTGTCGCCGGTCGACCGAGACAACTGGAAGTCATTTTTCCAGAACCTGACCTGTAACATGCCAACGGTCAGAAATATGACCGTTGTGCTTTCTCGGTCGACCGAGACCCCTTTGCCGGTCGACCAAGGACTAGCCGTTGGACACTTTTTGGCTATAAAATCCATTCTTTTCCAACCTTTTTCAAGGCTTGATAGATGAACCTTTGAGACCATTTTGGAGCCATTGAAAGGGGATGAAGTTGGAAAGGCTAGAAGGTCATTAGGAGAGCTAAAGCTTGGATCAATGAGTTAAACCACCAAGTAAGCTCTACCTTTGTTAATCATGGTTTTCATGTTTTGTTTAAGCTATTGGTAAATGGTTTTGTACATGATAACTATGATGTGTTGAATCCATTCTTCTCCTAATCTTTGATCTTATTAAGATTGGATTCTTCACTTTGGTTTCAATCCAAGTTGTTCTTAAACCTTACTTAATCATGCTTAGCCAAAGTCTTTGATTTCCTTTAATGCATGATTCTTTGTCTTGGTTGAAACCTAATTTGTTGTTTTCTTTCATTTGAACTTTAGTTAAATCTATTTGTTTTTTTAAAACAACATTGCACATGCATCACATGTTCTAAGTTAGTCATTTTCATACAACTTGTGATTCTTTGATTTTCATATCATTAACAAGTTATTAAACATACATGTGATTTGCATTAAACTTCAATCAAGTCTTTTATATGTCTTAAACTTTGAAATGCTTTGAGCATACATTTGAATAAGCCTTCTTTTTAAACTTGATTGAAGTCATCACACACACACATCATGAGCATACACTTTTGCATTCATAGAGTGTTTGTGTGAGTTTGTTTTAAACTTTCATATCCGCCTATTTAGAGGCAAATTTATTTGAGCTTAAATTGTAATCTCTTAGAGTGAGCTTTTGAGAAGACATTTTCTTAGAGAAATCTTTATCTTGTAAGGTTATTGCTTAGCCTAAGAAAAGCATCTTGTAAGGTTATTGCTTAGCCTAAGAAAAGCATTGTGTAAAGGTTATTGCTTAGCCTTGAAAAGCATCTTGTAAAGGTTATTGCTTAGCCTATAAAAGCACATTGAGAGGTTGTTGTTTAGCCTAGAAAAACAACATTGTAAGGGTTATTGCTTAGCCTAGTAAAAAGCATACATAGTGGAAATCCGGTGGGGTGTTGGATGCACAAGCCGGTAGTGGATGTAGGCACGTTGGCCGAACCACTATAAATATTGTGTTGTGGTGATTGCTATGTGGTGATTGTTTTTGTTTTAGCTTCCGCATATTGATTGATTTATCATCACATGTGACTAGTTTAGTTTAAGAATTTAAAATTGGTCTAAATTGGTCATACTTGTAGCACACCCTATTCACCCCCCCCCTCTAGGGTTAGGATCCCAAGGACTTTCAATTGGTATCAGAGCCTCGTGCTCTATCTTATAGGATCAAGTGTTTGGAACTATTGATTAGGTGTAAAAACCTAGAGTTAAAACCCTAGAGTAGTGCTTATTTGAAAATCATTAGAATGGACTCCACTATGCTAGACTTTGTAGATTCTTCTAGACCCCTCATTCTTCCTTCTATTGGAGATTCAAACCCTCACTTAAATGAATATCAATTTGACTCAAAAGAGGAAGAAAATGAGTATGATGAAGATGATCTTCAACAGGCCTATAATGAATTATATACATTATCTTCAAAGCTTGATAAGAGAAATAAAAGTCTAAAAGAAGAATCAAATAGACTAAACAAAGAGCTAGCCTCTTCAAAAGATGAACTTAGAGAGAAAGAAGAAGTAATAAAATGTTTAGAATCTAAGTTCATGATCTCTTTAAATAATCTATCTAACATTCAAGATGAGCTAAAAGAATTAAAGATGGATTATGATAATGTCAATAAGGAAAATTTAAAACTAAGAGATCAATTACAAAGGCAAGATAAAGACTTTAACAATCTTGAATCTAAATTGACTATCTCTAAGGAAAATTTATCTAATGCTCAAGATGAATTAAATGAGATTAAGATAAATTGTGATGAGCTTAAAAATGAAAATTTGAACCTAAGAGATACAATTAAAAGACAAGATGAAAACATTAACTATTTAAATTCCAAGTTGACAATTTCCAATGAAAATTTGTCTAATGCTAAAAGTAATTTAAAAACTTTAGAACTTGGATCTAATGTTGTTAATGAGCTTAAATCTAAGTTAAAACTTGCCTATGAAGAGCTAAACAATTTTAAGGGAATTGAAAATGAACTAACAAAAGTCAAAAATGAAAATTCAACCCTTAAAACCCAAGTCACTCAACTTGAAGAGTATAAACAAAAGTATGAGTGCAAGTTTACCCAAAGTGAAGATAGACTTGAAAAATTATTTAAATTGGGTAAACCTCATGGAGATAGGACGGGTCATGGATTTAATAGGAATATGACACATGACCCTAAATTCACCAACACTTTTGTGAAAGGTGAGTCCTCATTCTCTAGCACTCTTTCTCCTTTGCCCAAAACCAAATGTCATTATTGTGGTAAAGAAGGACATTTCAAATTTGAGTGCAAACTAAGAAAAAGAAGCCATGTGTCTAAACCCATCTTTGAGCTAAAGAATGGAGAATCAAAACCTATGAAGGGTAAGACACTAAAAATCAAGAAAGACTCCAAAAAGACTTAAACAAGTTAAATCTATTAAAATGGAGTCTCCTAAGATAGATTCTAAGAAGTTTAAACAAGTTAAACCAAGCTTAAAAGAATCTATGAACAAAAAGCTTCTCAACCTATCTCCCTTATATCAACCCATGAAAGAACTTTTGAAGAAAGTTGCTAAGTTAAATCTAAAATTCAAAAGTCAAGTAAAGGGAGAAAATAAGAAGAAAAGAAAAGTGAAGCAATCCCCTAAGAAACAAACTCACCAACATCAAAAGACTAATCACCAATCTAAGCCAAATTTAGTCAAATCTAAATATCATGGTGATAAGTTCAAATTGAAAATTTATCAAGTTAAATCTCCTTTAGTTGGTGAGAATTCCAAACTAGACCTCAAAGTTCAACCCTCTCAAGACCTTAGGTGGATTCCCAAAGTTTTATACTTAGACAAACCTTAAGGCCTTGGACCTCATTGACCAACCTATGCTTTATAAGTTAAATCTCTTTGTTGGTCATGTTGCATTTGCATTTTGCTTATCTCTAGTTACATCTGTTAAAATGCATTGTTTCATTATGATCAATTGATTTTGTCTTCATGCACCATTCTTGTTACATATCATGGTTTTCAAAATCTTTTGATTATAAATTCATCATGTTTGATTTGCTTTTTGCACTCATAAGTTTTGCATTGCATTTCTACATGATTAATTGATTGTGATTTTAAAAGCTTTCATAGCTAATTTATTCATGATCAATTGTTGTTGCAAAATCATTTGTGTAGATGTCATAGTAATATTATTTGAACAAATAATTTGAATCAACTTAAGTTTTCCATGGATTTCTAAGTTATACTTTTATATGGAGAACATTGTTTTGAAAAATCAACTTGTATGTGTTTCAATTAAGTTATATCTTTTAAAATACAATGTTGAAAATTGATCTTCAAAATCATTCTTTTTATGCTCATTGTTGGATTTTTTTTTTCAAAATGATTTGAAGATTGTTTGAATGGAAATGCTTTTTAACTTCATTAGTCATATTCATCAAAGCATGTTCCATGTTTTCATTTCCTTTTTCTTTTGGTTTCATTATCTTAGAAATGGAAATGTATGTTGTTTGCATCTTTGCTTATTTAGTTATTCTTTTTATATGCAAATGACTATTGGTTCCATGTATGGTTGTGATCTTAGTTACATGTGTAGAAACCATACTAGAACCCAAATCCATCCTCTATGCCTTATAGTCATTTCTTTTTGGATGGTTATGGTGTTGATTCATGTAGATTCTCTTGGTGTCATCCTTATACATGTTTCAACTTCATAGTAGTGTTCTTAATCATATGAAACTCTTTGAAATCCATTTCTTGCATTTATGTTGATTGATGGATATCTTAGTAGTTGAATTCATATGATTTTGACACTTTGGAAATTGCATGCACTACCAAGTCATATCCTTTTGCATTGCAATTTGCCTTATTCATCTCAATGCTCAATAGTTATATCTTTAAAAGTGATGAATATGCATTTATGATGCTTGATGGAATTTTGGGTTTGTCACATCCTTGCTTTTAATCATGTTGTCATATTCAATTGGTTTCATTTGGTATAACTTTCCATTGATTTCATATCCAATTGATATCTTATCTTGTGTATGTGATAGACCTTGTGTACATTGGATTGATCTTGATAGTTATATGTTTTCATTCCATGTCACATTCCATTAGCATCATAATGTTCATGTTTGCCACCTCTCATGCTCATATAGGTTTATCTCATGACCACCATGTTTATGTGTTAATAATATTGGTTGGTTATTAGTTGAGGTTGGCTTCATGTTTGAATTTCATTTCACTCATTCTTGCACATTAATAGTCATATTTATTGATTGAATGAAATGATTTCAAAACTTTCATAGCATATGATTTTCATAGTTAAATTATTTGATGCTATGATTAGTAAACCCCATTGCTTCATGGATTGCTCTAATTTGGATTTTTCCTAATAGTTATATTTTTAAATCCATTTTAGAGTGATTGATTTAATAGTCATATCCTTAAATCTCAATTGGTATTCTTTGCTTTTCCAATTGGTATCCATGATTGCTTTTCACCTTGACCTAGCTCTCTTTTGGTAATTTGATCATATGAGCCTTATAGTTAAATGAACCTAATCCTTTCCTTGAAGTTGACCCTCACTTGGTTAAACCATCTACTTCTTGAATCTAATAGTTATATCTTGTCAAAAGCTTGACAAAAGAAGAGAATGGATTGAGGGGGAGTGTAAACCTTCATAGGAAGTATTAGTTTTGATCAAATTGACCCTTGGATTGCCCTTGAGCCCTTAGAGATAACTTCCATACATGATAACCTGTTATGAATTTCATTTTCGATTTCATTTGTTAACAGGTGCTACTAAAGGTATTTTCCTTGTTTCATGTGTGTAGGTACCTTTGCAATTTAATGTCAAAGGGGGAGAGAGTTCGAGAGTTCAAGTACTCGAAGATCTCCTATCCATCAAAGGGGGAGAAAGAATTCAAGTTCTCAAAGGGTGAAGAGAATGTCCAAGCTTCCTAAAGGGAGAGAGAGGCATGGACAAAGGGGGAGAGCTAATAGAAGAAAGAAAGCTTGGAGCTAAAGGAGATGCTTGGATAAAGAGAGAAAGAAGAAAGAAAGCTTGAAGAATGATCAAGCTCCAAGCATCAAGAAGATTGAAGAAAAGAGCCCAAGAGCACAAGCTAAGAGAAGGAGCTTCCAAGGAGATTTCAAGACATGTCTAGCTAAGGGGGAGCTGAAGACAGAGTGTGTAATTTCAATGATGAGTAAGTTGCCATCAAATTGCAAAGAGGGAGATTGTTAGGGATTTTGTATTTGCAATTTGATGGATGCTTTTGCACTTTAGCATCATTTGATATTTCACACATGCATTGATTTAAAATATCTTGAAATCTTGATTTATACATGCATTGGTTTTTAGATTTGGAAAAGTTTTTGTTTTATGCATGTTTTGGTTCTAAACTTGGATGCATTGGTTTTGAATCCCAAACTCTTTTGAAAACCTATATTCTTTGTGCATTATGTTTGGAAAATCATGTTGAGAATTTAGGTTTGAGCCTTGCATACTTTCTTCACAAAAAGAATCATTTTTGTATGCATTTTCATTTGAAAGGAGTTTTATCCAATCAAGCTGGCCTTTGGTTTTAAACTTATGAATCATCTTAGGCTTTGCAGGTTCATGTTTTAAAAACCCTTAGAATGTCTTAAAACATGTTTTTCCAAGCTTGATTTAGTGGCCAAAAGGTCCCCCAAAGAAATACCTTTGAAATGGCAAAAGTTGGATTTTTTGTCAAAAGGGGGGTTGTCCCGGCAGTGTCGCCGGTCGACCGAGACAACTGGAAGTCATTTTTCCAGAACCTGAACTGTAACATGCCAACGGTCAGAAATATGACCGTTGTGCTTTCTCGGTCGACCGAGACCCCTTTGCCGGTCGACCAAGGACTAGCCGTTGGACACTTTTTGGCTATAAAATCCATTCTTTTCCAACCTTTTTCAAGGCTTGATAGATGAACCTTTGAGACCATTTTGGAGCCATTGAAAGGGGATGAAGTTGGAAAGGCTAGAAGGTCATTAGGAGAGCTAAAGCTTGGATCAATGAGTTAAACCACCAAGTAAGCTCTACCTTTGTTAATCATGGTTTTCATGTTTTGTTTAAGCTATTGGTAAATGGTTTTGTACATGATAACTATGATGTGTTGAATCCATTCTTCTCCTAATCTTTGATCTTATTAAGATTGGATTCTTCACTTTGGTTTCAATCCAAGTTGTTTTTAAACCTTACTTAATCATGCTTAGCCAAAGTCTTTGATTTCCTTTAATGCATGATTCTTTGTCTTGGTTGAAACCTAATTTGTTGTTTTCTTTCATTTGAACTTTAGTTAAATCTATTTGTTTTTTAAAAGAACATTGCACATGCATCACATGTTCTAAGTTAGTCATTTTCATACAACTTGTGATTCTTTGATTTTCATATCATTAACAAGTTATTAAACATACATGTGATTTGCATTAAACTTCAATCAAGTCTTTTATATGTCTTAAACTTTGAAATGCTTTGAGCATACATTTGAATAAGCCTTCTTTTTAAACTTGATTGAAGTCATCACACACACACATCATGAGCATACACTTTTGCATTCATAGAGTCTTTGTGTGAGTTTGTTTTAAACTTTCATATCCGCCTATTTAGAGGCAAATTTATTTGAGCTTAAATTGTAATCTCTTAGAGTGAGCTTTTGAGAAGACATTTTCTTAGAGAAATCTTTATCTTGTAAGGTTATTGCTTAGCCTAAGAAAAGCATCTTGTAAGGTTATTGCTTAGCCTAAGAAAAGCATTGTGTAAAGGTTATTGCTTAGCCTTGAAAAGCATCTTGTAAAGGTTATTGCTTAGCCTATAAAAGCACATTGAGAGGTTGTTGTTTAGCCTAGAAAAACAACATTGTAAGGGTTATTGCTTAGCCTAGTAAAAAGCATACATAGTGGAAATCCGGTGGGGTGTTGGATGCACAAGCCGGTAGTGGATGTAGGCACGTTGGCCGAACCACTATAAATATTGTGTTGTGGTGATTGCTATGTGGTGATTGTTTTTGTTTTAGCTTCCGCATATTGATTGATTTATCATCACATGTGACTAGTTTAGTTTAAGAATTTAAAATTGGTCTAAATTGGTCATACTTGTAGCACACCCTATTCACCCCCCCCCCCTCTAGGGTTAGGATCCCAAGGAGTTTCAGCCTCTTCAACATCAAGAAGCTACATGAAGCCGCATTATACTACAAAACAGGCAATGTTGCTTCAAGCATCAGATCTTGTTAGAATCAAACAAAAACTGCAAGATCCTTCAAGACAGCCAAAAGAGGGGTTCACATGAAGTTTTGGGCCATTCCAACATCATTTGACCCTACTTCACTCCTCCAGCAGCCAAACAGGCGCTCCTGGCGGCAACGGCGTCGAAGACATCAAAACATCGATCAGAGCCTACGAATGGTCTCAAAATACCTCCAAAGGACTCCATGTCAAATCTTAGGTCAAACCGACAACGTTTGACCCTCCATCAACCCTCGAGCAGTAAAATCAAGCCTCTCGACGGTGAGAACCACCGAGGTCATCACTCATCAAACAAAGCACATGGGTGGTTTCAACATGCTTCCAAAGGGCTACACGTCAAATTTCAGGTCATTCCGACAACGTTTGACCCGACTTTGACGCTCTGAAACAAAATCAAGGCTACGACCGGCGGAGCACACTGGGACAATAACTTCGAAAATGGAGTCAATGGATCATCTCAAAATGACTCCAAAAGGCCTCCTGTCAAATTTCAGGTCAATCGGACATCGATTGATCGCACATCAAAGCGCGACATCTTCCTCGTGGTGAAGTCATGTATAGCAGCGACGGGACCCCAAACGACTTCAAAACTCAAACCAGAGCCCATGGTTGGTTCTATCTACTACTCAGGAAGCTTCACCTCAAGTTCCGGGTCATTCGGACATCGTTTGACCTAGTTTCGACTCTTGATCGAAAATCGGCAACTCTGCGCGGCAAGGTCTTCGGCTTTTCCGAAAATAGGAAACTTTGTGCTTCGATTTTGCACGACTTCTCATTGGGTTTTCTTCAAGAGAATCAAGCCAAAAAATGAGGAAAATGTCAAGAAATATATAGGAGAAAAAAATACTGAAAAAGCTTGAAAAACGGTCGAAGAAAAGGCGACCAAAGGGGACCAAACCCAATGGTTGTCGGCGACCCTGGAAGTTCGGGTCGCCGGAATTCTGCCGGAAGGCCATTTTTCGGTTTGTTTTTGCGTTTCGAGATGTCCGGCCCATGTGATTTTCCAAAATTCTGACTTTTGAGGCTTGCAACCCGTCGATCTTCATCAACATCACGGATCTGCTGTCAAAAGCATGGAATCATCAGTGATCGCTCCATGATTGCCGACCGGTTAACCAAGAAAATGTACTTTCTGTCTGACTGATCAAGAAATCGACAGGACAGATGGCACCGGCCCACTATTAGGAATCAATGACTGAAGTTGCATGATCATCCGACGTCGATCAACATGAAGATCCATCATCGATCATCACAAGAAGAATTCCAAAAGACGCGGCACGACCCACAACTCTTCAAATCCCCAACGACCACTTAATGCTGTTAATTGACCCAACTAAATGTGGTCATTAACTCATTATTTTGGACGGCCCAATCAGATTCAAGAGAATGGGAGTTACAAGTCAAATCCATTATGGCATTAAAGCCATGAAACTCCTCTCATCATGGAGATTAAAGGCGATTAAATGCCCATCATTCTCCATCGGCCAATCAGATTCAAGGAAAAATGAGTTACAAAATCAAGAAATAAAAGCTTGTAACTCCTCCCATCTTGGAGCTTTAAAGCCATCAATGCTCATAAAACCCTCATAAATAGCTACCAAAGGCCTATAAATAGGATAGCATTCCAAGAAGAATGGATAAGAAAAATCTGCCAGAAAGATCCTGAACCCAAGCCCCAAAAATCACGAAAAATCATCCAGAATTCCCATAAGCTCTGCTACTTTGAAGAACTTCTGCTACAACAAACACCACAAAGTGATCGAAGTCCCTTGGGGGGCAATCCCCCCAAGGCAAAGCCCCCTCTCTCCTCCAATTCAACATGGCCTAGACGTGGCTTTTTAGCCCGTCTCTTCGTCTTTTTATTGGATATAGGACCTTCCCTTGGTCTTTATCCTCTAAAAAGAAAAAAACTGAAGTCCAAGTCAAGCCAAAAGAATCAAAGCATCGCATGTTTTCATCTGAAGGACGATGGCGAAGTCCATACATGACTTGCGACCATCGATCTGAACGAGTCCACTTAATCTCCTGAGAAGTCAGATTCCCTTTCTCACTTTTCTGCTGTATTTTGTATTTTCTTTAAGAGAAAAAAAATCACATTTCTTGTCTTTCATTTTGATGAGATTTATAAATCGCCTTTCACGGCAAACAAAAAACGTTGTCTCTTTTCTTAAATATATGTGCAATGGAAAGTTAGAAAAAAGATTGATTTTCTTTCTACTTGTGACGGTGGATCTCCAGATCACCATTTCTAAATTCTAAGTAGAATAGAAAATCTGGCATACCCGGACAAAAATTATTGATACTCGCCTTTCTCCCATTCTTCCCTCCATTTGCCCTTTTAGGTAGCCCCGGGGACGGATGGGAGAGGAATGGAAGAATCGGGTCCATCAAACTCCCCCTAAGGTGGTTTTACGTGCTTCTAGAGGATTCAGTCTCAAGTTGGCGACAGTTCCGAAACTCCTTCGTGAAGAAGTCTCAAGCACACAGGGTCATCCCCAAAACTGACAACGACCTAATGGCTATTAGAATGAGGCGGACTGCAAATATTACTCAGTTCGCCAAGAGGTTCTGGACCGTCTAGAGCCAGGTCGAAGATGTCACTAACAAGGTTGCCCTCAAGTCTTTCAAACAAGCTCTGCTACCAGGCAACGAGCTCCGAAAAGACTTGGTTTGGTTCCTCGTGGTCACATTGAAAGCACTGATGGCCAGGGTGAACCAATTTGTTGAGCAAGAAGAAGACGAGGCCTGGCAAGATGACAAACCCTTCAAAAGAGGCAAAAAATTATCTCGCAGGGAGGAGGCAGATCGGAGTAAGGCTTCGATGAGTTCGGAAGTAATCTCGGCTCCCGCCTCCGGGGGCGGTAAGAAGTCGAAGCCAGCCATCGACTCCTACAAGGCTGTAAACACAATTTTCAAGTAGCCCATCTACAAGCTCCTCGGCAGGGTAAAGTCACAACCCTATTTCAAGTGGCTGCAACCAATGAAGGGTGACCCATCTACCCGAGATCAAAGCAAATTTTGTGCCTATCAAAAGAAAAATGGGCACAGAACTGAGGACTGGATAGTCCTTAAGTCCAACCTCGAGAAGCTCGTCAAGGACAGGCACTTAAAAGATTACATCAAGGAGGGCAGAGTGAACCGAGCTCATCAACGCCGACCAGATGATGATCAGGACAGTGACAAGCCAGAAGGCATTATCAACGTCATCCACCTAGCTCCCACCCAAAGGGGAGCAACCAAGCTCGTGCCGAGGCCAAGAGGGCCTCACATAGCAAGCAAGTAATGACAGCCGAGCTAGGACCAATTGCAAAAAAAGATCGAAAAGAGAGGCCTAAGATCTGGTTCTCACATGAAGATCTGGATGGAGTCCAGCTCCCCCACAACGATCCCCTAATCCTAACCCTAAGATTGAAGAACTTCAAGGTACGGAGAATTCTTGTGGATCCTGGGAGTTCATCAGAGATCCTGTACTTCGATCACTTCAAGAAGTTTGGTCTCAGAGAAGAGGACTTACAGGAAGCCAATATACCCTAAGGAGAAAGTCTCCTTTGAAGTCCAAATTGGAGGCGCCTCTATGATAACCGACTTTCTTCTGGTGGATGCACCATCCCCATACAACGCAATTATGGGGCGAACTTGGCTACATACTATGGATTTTGTGCCCTCCATCCATCACCAAAAACTCAAGTTCCTGTTAGAGAATGGAGACGATCTAGTTGAGGTGATCACGGTTAGGGGTGACCAATAGATGGCCAAGCAATGCCTGATAGCCGTGGTGCCTGGAGAAACAGAACCGCAGCATGTGCACATGGCCGAATTGGAGGCAGAGCTTGATGACGTTGGCTGATCCCCAGAGCAGAAGAGCATTGAAGATCTGACCGAGGTCAGAATCGATCCCAACGACCTCGAAAGATATTTCCTGCACGGGAGCCAACTCCCTGAGAGTGAGAAGTCCGAGCTACTAAACTTCTTGTTACAGAACGAGGAAGTTTTCGCTTGGACGCCCTATGAGATGCCTGACATTGATCTCGAGATCATGTGTCACAAGCTGAATGTGGACTCTTACTAAAATCCCGTGGTTCAGAAACCTCGCAGAACGGGGATCCCACAAACTGAAGCCGTGATCAAGGAGGTCAAGAAACTGCTAGAGGCTAAGGCGATCAAGGAAGTCCACTACCCTGACTAGCTGGCTAACACGGTGGTGGTAAAAAAGAAGAATGGGAAGTGGAGGCCCTACGTTGACTTCACCGACCTCAATAAGGCCTGCCCGAAGGACAACTTTCCACTCCCAAAGATCAACCAAATGGTTGATGCCACCGCAGGGCATGACAGGATGAGTTTCCTTGATGCTTATCGAGGATACCATCAGATTCCAATGCATAGGCCTGACAAAGAAAAGACCGCGTTCATAACAAATAGATGCATCTACTGCTACAAAGTGATGCCCTTTGGGTTAAAAAACGCGGGGGCAACTTTCCAGAGGCTGGTGACCAAGTTGTTCCAGGCCCAACTCAGCAAAATGATGGAGGTGTACATTGACGATATAGTTGTCAAGTCTAAAAGGTCACATGACTTCTTGGCAGACCTTAGTCAAATGTTCAACACCCTCAAGAAATTTCAGCTCAAACTGAATGCATCCAAGTGTGTGTTCAGTGTCGGCTCCGGTAAATTCCTGGGAAGCCTAGTCACAAGAAGGGGAATTGAAGCCATTCCAGACTAGATCTCTGCTATCCAGACGGTTCAAAGTCCAACAACGGCGAAGCAAGTCCAGAAGCTCACTGGGATGGCTACTACGCTCAATCGCTTCATCAGCCGAGCTTCTGACAATTGCTGACCCTTTTTTTCAGCTTTTGTAGAAGAGTTCCAAATTCCAAAGGACTACGGAGTGCGACTGAGCTCTGCAGGATCTCAAGACTTATCTAGCTTCACCATCCTTGCTGTCTACACCGAAACAAAGGGAGGTGCTCTATCTGTACTTGGCCATCTCGGATCATGCAGTGAGCTCGGTGCTCCTCAGAGAAGAGGACAGACAACAAAAGCCCATATATTATACGAGCAAGATCCTCCTTGACGCCGAGACCAGGTACCTGCCACTAGAGAAACTTGCATTAGCACTCGTCAGTGCTTCTCGCAAACTCTACCACTACTTCCAGACGTACACCATAATGGTTGTTACAAAACATCCACTTAAGTCCCTTTTCAGAAAGGCAAACTTCTCTGGGAGAATCTCAAAATGGGCCGTCAAGTTTTGACATATTTCATCGTTGAGTTTGTTTCTTCTAGTTCGGCACCGAGACAGCTGACACCGAACTGAGGGACAATGAGGAAGAGGTTACCGAGACAGAATAAGAACAATCTTGGAAGGAGTTCCTCGATTCAGCATGGAAGGTCTACATCGACAGATCCTCAACCTCCAAGAGGGCTGGTGCTGGCATAGTCCTCCAATCTCCAGAGGGCCTTGTCATCGAGCAAGCCTTAACACTCGGCTTCAAGGCGTCCAATAATGAAGTCGAATATGAAGCACTAATCATGGGGCTTGGCAGCGCTAAAATCCTGAGGGTACGCAGCTGGTGGTCTTCAGTGATTTATAATTGGTGACGAGCCAGTTGAACGGAGACTACCAAGCTCGTGACGAAAGGCTGACAGCTTACCTAGCTCACACAAAGAAGTTTCTCAGTTCATGAAAGTTGAAGTCAAACAGATCGGCAGAGACTCCAATTCTAATGCCGATGCTCTTGTTAACCTAACTTTTGCTTTTGAGGCTGGGAAAAAGAGAACCATCGAGGTAGAGACACTGGAAAAGCCAAGTATAGAGCTACAGCCGCCTCGACAAGTTTTGTACGCTGATCTCGATCCAATCTGGATGGACCCAATCATGGCCTACCTCAGGAACGATCAACTTTTTGAAAATAAAAATGAGGCTCACAAAATCAGGATGAAAGCAGCTCGGTTTTAGCTGTCTCCGGATGACAAGCTTTACAGGAAGTCCTACACTGGTCCCTACCTCCAGTGCGTTCACCTAAGCAAAGTGGAAGACTTCCTCTATGAAATTCACAAAGGGATCTGAGGAAGCCATATCGGAGGTCGGAGTTGGCATACCGAGCCATCAGCCAAGGCTACTAGTGGCCTTACATGCAGAAGGACGCCCAACTCTATGCCAAAAGTGCCAAAACGTGCTCGTATTCTCTTTAGCAGCCCAGCACAGGACCTGAGCCCACTCTCTAGCCCATGGGTCTTTGCTTAGTGGGGCTTGGACATTGTGGGACAGCTTGGCCAAACTCCAGGGAATAAGAGGTGGCTAATAGTAGCTACCGATTATTTCACCAAGTGGATAGAAGCCGAGGCATTATCTTCCATCATCGAGTAGGAAACGAAGAACTTCGTGTGGAAGAATATCGTCAAAAGATTTCGAGTCCCCCGAGCTTTGGTCTCGGACAACGGGACTAAAAGTCCAAGATCGAATCCTAGAGGGGGGGGGGGGGGTGAATATGGTGAGCTCAAGGTCCTAGACCAATTTTAATTCTTTTAGCTTTTAAGTCTCTTATGCTTTGAAGAAGAATAATGAAATCAAACAAGAGAGCATAATCCATAAAATGAAAGCGTAAAGACAATCACCATAACACAAGCACATATAGTGGTTCGGCCAAATAGCCTACATCCACTCCCGGTACACCTACCGGAATTCACTAACTTCAATTAAGGTTTAGGATCACCTCAAACCTTACAATCAACACTATGCTTTTCAAGGCTAAGCATAAACCTTTGCACCATATGCTTTTCAAGGCTAAGCATAAACCTTTACAACATAGAATTTTTCTCTTAAGAAATATGCCTACGAGTGCATGGATAAAGAGAGCAATGAAGTGCAAGGGAGTGCCTCTAAATAGGCTAATTAGAAAGTGAAAACTCAACTCCTAGAAATATGCATAACAATGACAAAGTCTATGAATGATGCATTTTCTAGAAATAACTCTTTCTCTTTGAAAAGATGAAACCTTGAATGATGCAAAGATGTTAATCAAATATATGAGAAAAGTTGTATGTCTAACACATGTATTTAACAATGAAAATTAACTTGTTTTCAAAAAGGATGTTCTAAAGTCTAACAAGTTGATTTTGAAACAAGAAAACAAAATCGTATGTAACATAGACAATATGTTGCATTCATAAAGCTCATGTGATTTCTAAAGTACTAAGCATGTTATGAAGGTCAACATTTTAATAGGAAAGCATCTTGTTAATCATGCATTGAAAGAAATCAAAAGAGTGAACCAAAACATGATTTTAAAATACTTAGGATTAAAGAAAGCACACCCATTTGAAGATCAAAGGTTGAACAAAGGGAATGGCTTCATAATCCTTGCAAAGATGCTCTTGAGAAGTTGCTAATCCTTGGCCTCAAAAGTCTCTCCAATGTCAGCAACTTTTCCCAAACAAAAAGCCACTTTTTATAGAGAAAAAGTTCCCAACGGCTAGCTCCCTGGTCGACCAAGTAACAGGCCGGTCGACCTGCCCTTCACAACAGCTATATTTCTGACCGTTTGAGCTTCAGAACACAGTCGACCTGCAGTGTGGCCGGCCCATAGGACCCGGTCGACCGGCCACACAGGCAGGTTGACCTGCAAAGAGCCCAGAATTTTGAAAATTTTGAAACTTGCAATATTTGAAGGGCACTTTCCAGTGGACTTTGAGGACCATTTCTCAAGCATGAATTCATGACTAAAAGAAGATGAAAAATGAATTTCTAAAGCCATGAAAACTCCAAATCAAAATAATGATTTTAAAGAAAGAACCTTTGGAAAGCTTGAATGATTTTTGAAAACAAAAACTCCAACATCTTAAGAGGCAAACTGAAATGAAAACCATGCATATCAAAAGATAAAAACAAAGATCAAGAATGAGAAAAAAATGCATGATGATCCTATGAATAAAACCAAGAATGAATGAGAGGACAAGCTTTATGAAAGTGAATTCATCCTATCAAATTGCAACAAAACAAAAACTCTAACAGGGACCCTGTTGGACTCCAATTTTTTCAGAAACTTTTGCCACGAGCTTGGCATCAGGAACTACTATTCCACTCCAGCCTATCCACAAAGCAACGGTTAGGCCAAAATTTCCAGCGAAGTGGTACTCGATGGACTTAAGAAAATACTTGACCAAGCCAAAGGAAGATGGGTGGAAGTGCTCCCAAGTGTCCTCTTGGCATATAGAACTACCCCAAGGCGATCCACTTCGGCAACAACTTTCTCCTTGGCCTATGGAATTGAGGCCGTGATCCCTTTAGAAATCAGTCCTCTAACCCTGAGGTTGGAACTCTTTGAACGAGGCCAGAACAATGTGAATCTGGCCTGAGAACTTGACTTGGCTGAGGAACGAAGAGATGCAGCAACTATTTGTTTGGCTTCTTGCCAGCAACAGTTGGCTAGGGGATACAACCAAAGAGTCAAAGAGAGGAAGTTTTCGGTTGGAGAACTCATCTTGAAGAAGACACTTCCTGCAGATAAGAATCCCAATGAAGGCAAACTGTCTCCGAACTAGCACGGGCCATTCAAGGTGACCTCAACTGCCGGGTGACCTCAACTGCCGTAAAGAGTTATCACGACCATGGAATGCGACGCACCTCAAGAAGTAATATTTCTAAATTGTAATCTATTTATGGAATCAATAAAAGTATATTCTTGTGGAAGGATGTGTCGATATACGCCATGTTACAGAACTCGGCAGCTATCTCAGTTCGATTATGGAACTAACTACACGAAACGCCAAGTTACAGAACTCGGCAACTATCTACCCAACTGCTGCGAAGCTTAGGGAAATGAAGGAAAAGCCTTAAATGGTTAAGGCGCGCAAAGTTCAGTGAACTCGGCGTCTACCTTGGTGTTCGAAAATGCGTATGGTTGCAGAACCAAGTATTTTACCACCGAGAAAAAGACCTTGTATTCATCTTGAGTGAAAGAACTTGATCCAATTTGCTCTCATTTAGCTCAATTGGTGAACTAAGCTATGAAACAGACAAATTTGGTATTTGGATACAAACTCCTTGAGTTGGAGAACTTGAGGTTGTATAAGATTCTAGTTATTGAGTCGAATTGCTCGTTCCGGTTACTGAACCGAACTCATTGACTTGAAGTTTCTTGAGTTAAAAGAAATAAGAGTAACGAGTTCTGGTTATTGAACCGAACTCAGTTACTAGGTTCCGTGAACCGAACTCAATTACTTAAGCAAATTTAGAAGAAAGCATGTAGAGAACTCGGTTAAAGAACTGAAGTCAAACACATGAGAAAGATGAGAGAGGAAAATGAAATTTTATTCACAAAAGGAGCACAAGGTTTACAAAAGGTCATTTACAAAAAAAAAAGGAAAATATACATAGAAGACTTTTATTCAGCGTCGGCCTCAGGACGTGCAGCTTTGGTCGAGGCGGTTTCTTGAGCAGTCAGAACAACTTTAGGAACCTCGGGGAAAGGAACGGAACTCGGTTTGGGCTCCGGCCTTGGGAACTTGGCAGAATTCCTATAAGCTAGGTGGTCGTCGGAGACCCCAGCTACCTTCAATCCTCCCAGCCAACCGAGCTCCTACACTTTATCGCTCACATCGCGGACCTGGGCCTCGTACTGCTGCGTGTCTGCTTCCACCCCATCTTGGAAGGCGGCTTCGGTCTCGGCTTGGACTGAGGCTTCAAGTTCATCCTTTTTCTTCAGGGTGGCTTCGAGCTCAGCCTTATACCTTTCCAATGTGGCTTCGAGCTTGGCCATCTACTTCCCCTTAGCCTCAGCCTCACCCATCAGTTAGTGGGTCTCGGCCTTCAACCTGTAGATCTCGGCCACCACCGTATCGAGCTCAGTTATGAGGCCAGAGTTCTTGTCCACCTCCTCCCTCAGCTCCTGGCCGTCTCGAGCCTCTTTTTCTCTGCTTCTAGCCTCGGGACCCTGGAGACCTTATGGCGAGACCTATCCAAAACGACCTGGACCATCTACATGATCTGAAAAAAAAAAAGAGTGTCAGAAAGGAACCGAGATCAAACACATTGAAGATTTATGGAAAAATAAACTTACCGAGAAGGCCGACTGTAGAGAGGATATCAGCAGTGTCGTGTCGTCAGCCTCCATATGCCTCTGCATGTCGGGTGGCAGGGCGCATGCATTAGCGAGCGCGGCGATGACAAGTGGACTATTGAGATGCGGTCCTCTACTGTCAATGGCCTACCTGGCCCAAGCTGGAGCTTCAGCTTCCATGGAGCAGGCCCGGTAGGCCGAGGTGCGCAGTCGAGCCAGAACCCTACTCAGATGAGCCCTAGATCTTGGGCCTTTTCTCTAGCTGACCCTCCTCCTGCGCAGTCTCAGCAGGACGTTGTTGAGTCTCCACGCTTGCGCGTGGAACAAGGGCGAGTGCAGAAGTTAGGGCCTCATCGACAACAGGCGCCGAGGAGGTCGAGGGGTTCGAAGGGGCTTGAGTTCGGCCTCCGAATAATTGGGCCCCCAAATCCTTCACCTTCACGGGAGGTTAGCTCCATGTCATCTCTTCTCTTTCTTCTTCTGAACTAGGAGAAGTGTACGATTCAATGACTTGCTCAAGGTAGGCTACCTCTGAGTCGAAAGGTGGAGCAAAGGCATCAGCACCCAAAATTGCTTGGTGCTCGACATCGGTCAATGCTAACACCGGCTCCCCCTTCTCCGAAATCTGGTCGGTCCTCCTCTTAATGAATGAGTGATTTGGCTCGTATCCAAGGAGGTCCCAAGCAGCTTGCTCGTGATGACCTTGGTAGCTGCGCATAGATCTGAGCCAGACGTCGTTTCTTTTCCAGCCGGCTCGGTTGAACTCCTGCTTCCTCTGGTGAATGTCTAAAAGACAAAAGAAATATTTCAGCTCAGCAAAACAATAAAAAAAAGGAGAGAACGAGAACTCCAATATGGTCAGTATTTACTTGGAGGAATCTCGAAGCGACGGGGGACCCGATATATCTTCATCGACTTGGGATCGGTCGCTCTAAACTCCCAATTGCCAGAGACGAACAGATGATCGTCCTCGGCATGCCTGTTAGAGTCCTCTAGATCATGGATAGAGGGCTTCCGTCTCGGCTTTCCCCGGAGATAATAGTTGTTATCACTCCCTATGGACTTGCACAAGTCATAGACATCCTCGATGTCGTGGACACCGAGGTCAATGCCGAGAATCTTGTTGAGCTCGACGACACCCATTATTATTTTGAAACTATTGGGTATTAATTGACAAGGACAGAGGTTCCACTTCCGAAGACAGATCCTCAGAAGCGGGTGAAGGGGGAATCTAACCCCGCCTTCGACTATTGTAACTAGCGGGAATGACATCCAGCCGTTGCGGAAGGTACGGCCTTCAAAGGCATCTTCCGAGTCATCTAACTTAACCAGAACGTCGTCCGGTATCCCATACATGGTCGTAAACTTAACTAAGGCTTCTGGAGTATCTAACCAGTGCTTGTAAATCCCCATCCTTCAGTCTAAAGAAACTAGGATAACAAAGACTGAAAGAAAAGGGGGGAGAAACCCTAAGCGAAGCTAGGAGAAGGAGACCTAAAGAAGTCAGAAAACAAAAAGATAGGGCAATGAGAGACTTACGACGACGGGGTCAAACCCTAAAGATGCCGGACTTAAATCGGGAAAGCTTGACGACGACGGATTTTCTCTCCGCCAGACTCTTCTAAATGGATGCCAACGTAACAAAACAAAGAAGAAGAAGCGCCTCTATTTATAAAGAGAAAAGGGCGCCCTTTCGAAATTCGAAGACGCACATGTGAGGTGTCACCTCGAGTACTCCATGCGTCTATTCGAAGTGGTTCGATAGTCAATCAAGCAGTGACACGTAGTGCCGCCGGTGCATCTTTTGCATCAGTCGAGGCGAACTATTAATTACCTTGGGTAGGAGAAGTGATAGCGGCGTGCTGTCAATTATCTTGGGCAGAGGAAACGACACTTAGATGTCAACAACCGACACCGAGATGAAATGCAAACTAAAATACTCGGAATGGCCCTCCGGTCATAATACTTAGCTCCCGACCTCAAAGAGTTGAGGAACTCTAAAAGATCAGGAGCTAGGGAGCAATTTTGTGGGACATTTTCCTAATAGCGTGATTATGCTAGTCTTGGTAATAGTACCGACTTGGCTTATCTCGATCTCGGTTTGCAACCGGCAATAGTGACAAGATACATCCAGCTTGGCAACAATGCCAGCTAACACCGAGCTTGAGCTAGTTTCGGTAAAAGTACCAGTTAGACTCACTTTGGCCTCGGTATAAGGCACCTCGGCAACACTAGGCACTTACAGTCAACAATTTTGGAAAATACATATATGTTATGTAAAAAAGTCTTGGATTTACAATTGTGCTTAATGCAATATTAATATGATTATATCAGAATATTTTGTGATATTCCTTTTTATAAAGATCTGTATATGCTTTGTAAATTATGTTTTTTTATAATTTAAAATATATTTTATAATTACTCTATTTTTTTCCTTTTCACAATTAAGAATGGAAAAAATTTGAGATGTCCCCCATGATTATGAGATTAATGTTACTTGTGACAATGGTGGGAAGCATTATTTAGAAAAGCATCATAACCCAATTGAGAGAGAGAGTGAGAGCTCCTATAATTGATTTTCTGATAGAGTCAAATTTCAGAGAGGGGCCTACCTAGCCGTGTGGGTCAAATAATTTGACCAAGAATTTGGCTGACTTGTACCAGTGGCAAGACCTGATGACTGATCAACTGTCTCTTTTCTGATGAATACATTTTATCCTCAAATTCTCATTAGAAATTCCTCTAATCTTATGCCCTTTTCGAATAGGAAAGTTCGACTATTGAGTAAAGGTAAAATAAAGCACTGGAACCATATGATTGGTGTTAAGGCCAAAAACATATCCACATTAATGGATCTACCAACGAACTTAAATAAACGAGCTGACAAAATGGTGGATAGTAAAATCCGACACCATATATATATGAAAACCTAAGAGCCCTTCCACCACCTCACCGGCCCTTCCATTATTTTGCACTTGTATAATTGTGGCTACTTTACCGACAGTTGAGATGTTTTACATGTGTGGCTCCAAATATGTGGTACTCGTTATGTGGCTTTTGTTTTGTTGAGTTTTGAATTTCTAAAAATTCTAACCAATGTCGCCAAGTCAAAGAAGCCAATATTGAAGAAGCAAAAGGTGAAAACAGGCTGAACATTCATTTACAAATGACTACCAAATGGTCTCTATGGTGGAAAATAATTTGTCAGCCACTAAGAAATTGAGGGTTCCATTTATGTCAAAGTGAAAGTGAAGGACCCATCTATGTCTTTGCCTGACTCTTTTTTATTTTTTATTTTTTTTTCAATATTGTTCTCCACTTCGGTTTTTTTTTTCCAACCCAACCTACTAAGGATCTAAGAGAGCTCATACAAGTGGAACGAGTGGGATGCCCAGGGATTGATCCTTGAGCAAAATCGGGTGACATGCGAGCCCCATTTCATGTCACTTTGGGTTTTGTTTTGTTTTTTTTTTTTTTGTTTTTTTTTTTCTTCACTTTTTTTTTCAACTCAACCTACAAGGATCTAAGATAGCTCATACAAGTGATCAATCCTTGGGTGACATGCGAGCCCACCCCCCATCCCCACAAAGGAAGAATTCCTGGGTCCGCCCCTGCATGCGAGGTTTCCAAGTTTAACATGTTCCATTAGTCCTGGGGTTTTTGGTGTATTGGTTACGTCCATAACATTTGGTATCAGAAGCATCCTCCACATCTCAAGTGTGAGTCGTCCCGAGAGGTCATCGGCCGTGGAAGCGCGGTTGTTTGTTATGGTCCTAAATAGTTGTAAGACTTGATTTGACGTGCTCCATCAGTTCTAGGGCTTTTAGTGTATTGGTTAGCTCCATAACACTGCGCAACCCTTTGTCAACTCTTATTATATATATTGTGCGCCTAGATCTTACGGCGCATGTCACCTAGCGTGGCCCACCTGATCACAGTTTAAATGGGCCAAACACAACCATCAATTGAATGTCATTGATCCCATTCTCCACACCAATTCGAATGGAACTGGCCGTTGGATCAACTATCATTTCTATATATTATATAAAATTATTAAAATTATAGGCTACGGATCAGGGGATTAGGAAAAATTAACATGCTAGAAAATTTACATAGAGGTATGGCCCATCTAGGTCTGTCAACCCCCCACATTTCCCCTACTTGGTGGGGCCTGGGTGGGTCCACTAGCGGGGATGCATAAGGGACCCAACCTATATATTGCAAATTGGGGCTTTGTACACAAAGGGATGTGGGGCCCACTTGGGTCCGACGATGGGATGGAGGGATTTCAAGATCTACTTACGCCCCCTCATCTCTGCAAAAAGCGTGCATTCGATCCAACGATGTCCAGTCCATTTGCATAGGTACAAACTCAAGGTGGGATCCGTAAACTATATATACATGAATCTTTTTATTCACTCGGATGGGGAAACGGATCCCCTGTTTGGACCAAACAAGGAAACCTTGTTGGGGGTGCCACATGGGGAGAGATGTCACATCCCATCTCCTCCATGAATAAAAAAATCCTCTCCCCCATGTGGCGCCCCCTGATTGGTCGAAACAGGGATCCGGTTGCCTCGGATGGACATTAGGTGGGCCCCATTAGGACTGTGCACAATTCACATCAGGCCCACTTGATAACTACTCTATGTGTTTTACTCGGAAGATAAAAAATAATGTTAAGTTCAATAATTTCTACTTGTTAAATGATGACATTTTACACAGATCTATTATTTTGAAGTGACATTGCATCTTTTGGTTTTTGCACAAAGCAGATTTAAATTAAAATTGTTAATTAGTATGGCTCACTATTAATTAGGAAGTCTTGGCTAACCAAGCTCCTGAATTGCCCAAGTTGTACTGTGAATAGAAGTATGCCTATTATAGTAAGTCTACTGAGATTAGAAGTAGGGTTTGGGTGTAACAGGGTTTGGGGTTGATATTATAAATAGAGACCCAGAGTCTCTAGGATGTACACAACTATTCTGATTGCATAGTGATTCTCCTGTCCACTCGTGGACGTAGGCCAAAAGCCGAACCACGTAAATCTCGTGTTCTTTGTGCGTGATTGTTCTCTTCTCGTAGCCCTAGATCATAACAAACTGGTATCATCAGAACTTTTTGGCGTGATTGGAAGAAATCCGACGGATCGGATCTCAGAGGGTTGATTGGAGAAGGTCATCTGCGTCATCTGGTTTGGAAGAAACTGGAATTGGGTTTGTCCAGGCATGACAAATCGATCTTGAAGTGGGCCCCGATTTGATTAGTGCGTTGAGTGCAGAGAAGAAGCAGTAGTCAACACCATTTTCTATTACAGAACGTGCCGGAATCGTTAACAGAGAAGGATTTGGGCGATTTGTTTTTCTTGTTTTTCCAGCCGGAACTCCACACCGCCACCGCGTGTCGCCGGAATCTTCGTTACCCGCCGTTGCCGCTGCGCGTCGTCGAACCCTGTGCTGCCGTCGTCCCGTGGCTGGAGCAAGGAAGGAAACAAGAATGCTGCAAGGCTGTTACAGAATTGAATCAGGTTCTCCTACAGAAAGAGAGTGAGGAGGAAGACCTTGTAAAAGAAACCTTTTGACTTGGTAGTCCGAGGTACTAAGAAAATTTATGGTCCCTGAAGCGCCACATAAATTGGTGATCCCTCAGTCCTGGTTATAGGCCAGACCAGTTTCGGGTCAGGTTGACCTGGTCCATGCAGGAACCCAGCAGCAAGGCGCTGACATCATCGCTGACATCAGTACGGTACGATCAAAGGCAGATTTGACCAATCGACAGTTGAAAATCATTTTCGCGATATCTTGACTATCCGGAGTACGATTTGAGATCCGTTTGAACCTACGGACTCGTCTTGAGGAGATCTACACAGATATAGTGAAAGATCCACGGAATGGATACTAAATTTGAGATTGAAAAATTCGACGGAAACAATGACTTCGGTCTATCGAGTTTGAAGATGCATGCTTTGCTGGTTCAGAATGGTTTGCAGAAAGCTTTGAAAGGAAAGAATGCTTTGTCTGACAAACTGTTAGATGAGATGAGAGTTGCTGGAGAAGGCGTGCGGTCAGATTCTGCTGTTTCTAAGTGATGGTGTACTGCGAAAAGTTGTCCAGGAGAAAACTGTTGCTGGCATATGGCAGAAATTGGAGAACTTGTACATCACGAAGTCTCTCACAAATCGCTTGTACCTGAAGAAACGATTGTTCACCTTACAAATGCAGTAAGGTACGTCTGTTTCAACCCATCTTGATTATTTTACAAAAGGTGTTTTGGATCTTGAAAGTATAGATGTTCATATTGATGATGAGGACCAAGCTATAATGTTGCTCTGCTCTTTACCACCCTCGTATGAGAACTTTGTTGATACCATGATGTATGGTAGAGAAACTCTATCTAAGGAAGATGTTGAGTCAGCCTTGAACGCTAAGGAGTTAAAGAAAAAGGTTGCAACTGAAAACACTGACAGTTCTGGTGAGAGTTTGGTAGCGCGTGGCAGAACAGAGAAGAGAGATCAGAATAGAATAGGCCGATCTAGGTCAAAATCAAAAACTAGAAAATTAAAGTGCTTCAAATGTCACAAGGAAGGGCACTTTAGAAAAGATTGTCCAGAGCGAAAAAGAAAGGAGAAATCTGATTCTGGAGAAATTGCCGGAGTTGCAACCGAAGCAACAGAGAGTAATTCTGATGGTGCAGAAGTTCTTTCGGTTACTGTTGGTAGCTTAACTACTGAGTGGATTCTTGATTCAGGGTGTTCTTATCATATGTGTCCTTACAGAGATTGGTTTACCAATTATCAATCGATTGATGGTGGTAAAGTGCTTATGGGAAATAATGCAGCCTGTAAGGTTGTTGGGATAGGTGCAATCAAAATTAAGATGTATGACGGTATTGTGAGAACTTTGTCAGATGTTAGGCATGTTCCAGAGTTGAAGAAAAATATGATTTCCTTGGGTACGCTTGACTCCAATGGTTGTACCTACAAAGCTGGAGGTGGAGTTATGAAAATTTCGAAGGGTGCTCTTGTAGTGATGAAGGGACTGAAACAGAATGGCCTTTAATTTCTTCAAGGTAGTACAATTACAACTGCTACAGCTGTGTCGTCCTCAGATTCAGATTTAGAAACTACCAAGTTATGGCATATGCGGCTTGGGCATCTGAGTGAGAGAGGTTTGGATGAGCTGACTAAACAGGGTTTGCTGTGTGGTCAGAAAACAAGAAAGCTGGACTTTTGTGAGGATTGTGTCTTCGGAAAGCAGTGTAGGGTTAAGTTCAGGATAGCTGTTCATCGGACCAAAGGTACTTTGGATTACATCCACTCTGATCTTTGGGGTCCCTCTCGTGTTCCGTCTCTTGGTGGTGGTTTATACATGTTGACTTTCATTGATAACTATTCTCGGAAGGTCTGGGTGTATATTTTAAAGCACAAACATGAAGCTTTTGCGTAGTTCAAGCAATGGAAAGCTATGATTAAAAAGCAGACAAGTAAACAAATCAAGCGCTTGAGAACTGACAACGGCTTAGAATTCTATAACAGTGCTTTTAATGAGTTTTGCAAGAATGAAGGGATTGTGAGACATCGCACAGTCCGGCATACACCGCAACAGAACGGAGTTGCAGAACGGATGAACAATGCTATTTTAGAAAAGACCCGGTGCATTCTCTCCAATGTAGGGTTACCAAGGAAGTTCTGGGCAGAAGCTGTTAACACAGCTTGTTATCTGATTAACCGGTATCCATCAACAGCTATAGAATGTAAAACTCGTACAGAGGTATGGTCTGGATCTCCTGCTGATTACACCAACTTACGGAGATTTGGTTGTCCTGCCTATGCTCATGTGAATGATGGAAAGCTTGAACCAAGGGCAAGAAATTGAATATTTTTATGATATGCAGATGGTGTGAAAGGATATAGGCTGTGGTGCCTAGATGGGAAATCTCCCAAATGCATTATAAGCAGAGATGTGACCTTTGATGAGTCTGTTATGTTCAAACCGAAGGAGTGCCATGATGCTGGAAACAAAATGATGTCAGTAAAAAGGTGGAGGATAAAGACGGTGGTGTCAGTAAACAGGAGGAGCTTGAGAATGAAGTTTCAGGAAACTTGCAGGATAAGGTACAAGCAGATGCCCCAGTTTGACAGGATGTAGAGGAGATGCAAAGCTTAAATGAGGAAACTGCAGTTCCAAATGATTACATGCTTACCAGGGACATAGACAGGAGGCAGATTAAGCAACTTCAGAGATACGAGTATGAAGAAATTGTTGCCTACGCTCTTAATACAGCTGAGAGTATTGAGTCAGAGCCGATTACATATCGGGATGCCGTCACTAGCAAAGAATCAGCAAGATGGGCTGTTGCCATGGGTGAAGAGATTGAATCTCTTCACAAGAATCAAACTTGGGAGCTGGTGAAACCTCCGAAAGGCCAGAAGATTGTTGGTTGATAATGGGTCTTTAAGAAAAACGAAGGAACTCCAGGGGTGGAAGATGCTAGGTTCAAAGCACGACTTGTTGCAAAAGGCTATACTCAGAGAGAGGGTGTTGACTTCAATGAAGTGTTCTCTCCTGTGGTGAAACATAGTTCTATCCGGGTGCTACTTGCTATAGTTGCTAAATTGAATTTAGAATTGGAGCAGCTTGATGTCAAGACTGTGTTTTTACATGGCGAGCTAGATGAACAGATTTATATGCATCAACTAGAGGGGTTTGAAATTCATGGAAAGGAAGAGCACGTATGTTTTCTGAAGAAATCGTTATATGGCCTGAAACAGTCCCCTAGGCAGTGGTACAAGCATTTCGATACCTTTATGGTTGGAAACGGTTATTGCAGGAGTACATACGACAGTTGTGTCTATCACAAGAAGCACTCAAATGGCTCGTCTGTCTATTTGTTGTTATATGTTGATGATATGTTGATTGCTGCAAAGGACATGTCTGAGATCAACAGGTTAAAGGCTCAGTTAAATGGTGAATTTGAGATGAAGGACTTAGGTGCTGCAAAGAAAATTCTTGGAATGGAGATACGAAGGGACCGGAAAGCGGGCAAATTATTTTTGTCACAAAAGGGATACCTTGAAAAGGCTCTGGAGCGCTTTGGTATGCAAAGTTCGAAACCTAAAAACACTCCATTGGCAGCCCATTTCAAACTTTCCGCTGCTTTATCACCACAAACTGAGGAAGAGGTGGAGCACGTGTCTCGTGTTCCTTATGCTAGTGTAGTTGGGAGTATCATCTATGCCATGGTTTGCACGAGGCCGGATATTTCTCATGCGGTTAGTGTAGTTAGCAGCTACATGGATAACCCCGGGAAGGATCATTGGCAGGCAGTGAAATGGATACTCCGTTACTTGAAAGGTACTGCTGATGTTGGGATAGTGTATGACAAAAGCAACAACACTTCTGGAAGTGATATTGGATATGTTGATTCAGATTTTGCTGGAGATTTAGATAGAAGAAGGTCCTTGACAAGTTATGCCTTCACTTTTGCTAGTGGTGCCATTAGTTGGAAGACAACATTGCAATCCAAAGCTGTCTTGTCTACCACTGAAGCAGAATATATGGCAGCTACAAAGGCAGTGAAGGAAACTATTTGGCTGACAGGCTTGGTTGGAGATCTGGGATTGGAACAGAAGCTGACAATTGTTTTCTGTGACAGTCAGAGTGCGATCGATCTGACACACAATCCTAAGTATCATGAAAAGACCAAACACATTGATGTTAGGGCACACTTCATTCAAGATGTTGTCGCCGAGGGTGCTATTGCAATAGTTAAGATTGCTATGGCGGATAATCCAGCAGACATGATGACCAAAACTATTCCAGCAGTCAAGTTCAAGCATTGCTTGGACTTGATCAATGTGGTCTGTACCTGAGTGCCCTCAGGGGCAGGTGGAGACAGTGAGACGTGTTCTGTGCATGAGAATCAGCTTCAATGTTCGCCAAGGTAGAGATTTGTTTATTAGTATGGCTCACTATTAATTAGGAAGTCTTGGCTAACCGGGCTCCTGGATTGCCCAAGTTGTACTGTGATTAGAAGTAGGCCTATTATAGTAAGTCTATTGAGATTAGAAGTAGGGTTTGGGTGTAACAGGGTTTGGGGTTGATATTATAAATAGAGACCCAGAGTCTCTAGGATGTACACAACTATTCTGATTGCATAGTGATTCTCCTGTTTCCCCGTGGACGTAGACCAAAAGCCGAACCACGTAACTCTCGTGTTCTCTGTACGTGATTGAGAAGTATTAGGGATTTACTCCTAAAATCCAAGATGGATGGTGCAAAACCGTGTCAAACACCTATTGCCAGCAAAAATACCCTCTCAAAAGAATCAGGGACGCCTCTCTCTGATGGATCCGAGTATCGAAGTATTGTGGGAGCTCTCCAATATATATCATTAACAAGACCTGACATTGCATTTGCAGTCAACAAAGTTTGTCAATTCATGCACTATCCCATAAGTGACCATTGGGAGTAGTTAAACAAATTCTCTGTTATCTCAAGCATACCATTCAATATAGTCTACTCCTCAAGCCTTTTACTTATGTCACCATTCATGAATTTACTGATGCTGATTGGGCCGGATGTATTGATGATCATCGATCAACTTCTGGTTATGGAGTCTACCTTGGCCTGACTTTGATTTCTTGGAGTTCAAAGAAGCAACTAATAGTTGCCCGTTCAAGCATTGAAGCCGAGTACAAAGGACCCGCAAATGCCACTGCTGAAGTGATATGGATAAGCTCTCTTCTTCATGAACTCAAGTGTCAACTACCAAAGGCACCAACCTTGTGGTTTGACAATCTAAGTGATATATATCTCACTGTAAATCCGGTTTTTCATTCACGCATGAAGCATGTTGCGATTGATTTCACTTTGTCAGAGAGTTGATTGCCAGAAAATCTATTCAAGTCAAGTACCTATCTATAGTGGATCAAATTGCAGATATTTTTACTAAAGGACTCTCATCTCAAAGACATTCTCAATTTACAACCAATCTGACGGTCCACAGTCGACCATCATCTTGAGGAGGGTATTAGATACTACAGCTCATGATTTCTCATCAAAGATAATTATTCTCCCTCCATCAATCTCTCTCATTTACAACCATCTTCTTCTCTGTATCTTCAATCATAAGTATTATTATTTCACAATCAAAGATCCTAGAGATTTTGATAGTTCTGTATCCAAGCTATCTATAAATGGAAGAGAGTACCCACCAATCTAGTGTGGGAAAACTTTGTCATGGATGTAGGCAATATGCTGAACCACGTTAATACTTGTGTCATTCATATTATAAGAAGCAATGCCTACAATTGTAGTGGAATGCATGTTATCAGTGAAAATACTCATCACACCCAAAAGTGCAAAATTGCGACCACAGATATTGAAGGTTTAAATTTTCATTTTCACCTAAAATAAAAACATCATAGAGATTGATAGAATGTGGTTGCATTCAAACATGGCAAAGTCCCTTTCTTTGACATTGATAACTGATTTGACATTGATATATAACTGATCCGAATAGACCATGCACCTAAAAATATACTATTCGTAATCTACAAAGAAATTATATACTGATTTGAGCATTAAACCTCAAATTAGACCAATGGCACGCAGTATGCCAAATCACAAAAAAATTACATTGAAGGTGACTAATTTTCTGAGTTTATAGCACAGATATTTTTATGTCATTTTCATTAACATTTCTTTCAGATCACTCAAAAGAACATTCATTCTGATGTAGTTTCAAGGAAGAGCAAGAAAGCCTTGAAATGCAAAGGGACTGAAGGAAGACTAACTTACCAGCTGATTCTTGCAATTTCTAATCCCGAGATGATATGTTCTTCGAGCTTGAAAAAGAGTGAAGCCACTTTAGGTTCTCAACTAAGCTCATTGAGTCTAACCCAAGTGGGGCTGGTTGTGGGCTTAACTCAATCACCCCTAACACTGATTTCATAAAAAGTCCCACAGCACCCCTAACACTGATTTGATCAAAATTTTATATAATGCCACCAGAGAGTTTCAGGACTTTTAACATGCAATTTTTTAAGGTCGGACCCAGACATGAGAATAATTTGGCCTCTGCATTTCAATAAAAAATTGTATCCTGCTGCATTTCAGCTTTGCCCTTGTTTTTGTTTGGTGTAGTTCTGCTCCCTTTTTTTTTTTTTTTTTTTTTCTAATGTAGTGCACTGCCGACCAACTAAACCAGATCCCCTGGTACCCAATTGGACTCCCTCCATTTATTGACATGTTCCACATTGATGTGGACCTGCCAGAACAGACCCCATGGAACCAAAACCACACACTATCTAATCCATGTGGCTGCCATTCAAAGCTCACCTCCTCTCGTTCATCACTATCTCAATAAAAAAAACGAAGCAAATAAAACAAAGCATCATGGATTCTTTCTCTACATTTTCCCCACAGACTCAAGGCTATCTTGTTTTGACATGTGGCATAAAAAAGCCAAGGAAGGGATTACACACGTGCCCCTCTGTATGTGTTTTCTCAGATCCCTATATTGGCTATTTGGCTTTGATATCCACTAGGCAGCACGGACCTCAAGTGGGGCCCACATCTTGAATCAGAACCGTTCACTCTGTGGGGATTTGGACAACTTGGATTTGGACAACTTAAGGCAGCACGGCCTTAAAAGTTTTGTACTAATTTAATTAGCTCTGTGGGGATTTGGACAACTTGGATTGTTGTTAACTGCATTTGCAAAACTTTTAAGGCTTGTGGTGTTTCTCGATTGTTCTTTTCTTCGAAATATCTAGAACTACCCGGTTGTGGATTTTGGTCTGTTAGGCGACTTGACCAATTTTTGTTATTAGAGAGGAATATTTATCTCCACCAATATTAACTAATTGATGTCACCCAATAAAAAGATTATGGTCTCTACTTGTAGTCTTGTAGTTGTTGATGTTGTTATTGTGGTCACCATCTACTTCCTTGTTCTAGAATTTTATATGTGATTTTCATTTTATTAACCTAAACCCATCAAGACGAATTTTAATTGAGACACATGAGATGCTTAGATGAGTTTTAGTACTAAGTGGGTTGGGTCTTAGGCTGTACGGAAAAAATCAAAGAGGGATCATAGTGGTGGTAAAACAGAGATCAATCCATAGAGACTTGGGAGTGGCGTGAGTGTTTAGTTGTGTATGTTAAAAAGAAAGGTGATATTGGTGGTGCAGTAGCAATGGTAATGGTGAATCTCCACTCTAGTCCATTGAACCTAGTGATTTGTGGCCTTTCAAGGTGTGGCTTGACCCTTAGGGCCGGGTCACCCATAGCATGGCTTAGGGCAGGGTCGCCTGTTTGAACCTATTTACATGTGTAATGGAAGAATATCATGTGTAATGGTTACACATCAATCAGATTTCTTTATACTCATTTACGCATGTGTAAATGGTTTGAAAGTGGGGTGTTTCTAATTTCCCTTTTTTATTTTATAAAAAGAGTTGGAACTTTTATTAAAGAGCAGCTTGCGGTACATAAGATAGTATGAGGCCTTCTAGAATTGGTGGCACCTCTTCTAACCAAATATGCTTAGAAACGTAGCTTTTTGCATGTTTTGCTAGAGAATGAGCCACTCTGTTCCCTACTTTGAGCACACGTGTAAAACTGCACAAGCTAAACATCCTTGAAATAGCTTTGGCTTTGTCGATGATTTGACCAATCCGTGAGAAACCCTCCTATGGTGCCTAAACAACTTTAATCACTTGGAGCGAGTCACCCTCTACAATAATAATTCGGGTACCTACCTCCAGAGCAAATCTTAGTGCCGAACAAGTGCATAGGCCTCCGAAAGTGGGGCTGTTTTTAAGCTCAATATTAATTTGAACACCTTGATAGGTACAGTGAAAACCACAATAAACAAAGGTGCTTGTATTATAGGAGCAAACTGATGAACTTAGGTAGTCCCTATTTTGTATTCTTTTTTTACTTATATGGGCCCCGTAATCTAGATCCAAACCGTTCATCCTATTTTAAAAGCAAAATAGGACCATTAATTCACCAAGGATTGGATATATTTATTTAAAGTCCACATCTAAAACTACCATTTTGACTTTCTGTGGGCCCCATTCTCATAATGCAAACCATTTATCCTCTTTAGAGGGTCAAACTTCACATCTCATTCTTAACTCATTATGGATTTTTGATGTGATCTATATCAATCATAAAATACCACAAGTGCACGGGTGTCTAGATGTGACAGCGGCAAGAACGGATCGAACCCACATGGAGCTAATTAAAGAAACTTTTAAATTAAAAAAACTAATTAACTAACAATTAAGAAAAGTTTTGAGTTTTTAGATATAAAAATAAGCTACTAATTTAGAAATTCGAAATCTACCAATTAATGAAGGTGATTAGAGCATAGGAATCTAATAAGCATCCACTAATTATTTATCAAGTAACCCTAACTTGTTCCAATTTTTACTTCAAAGCAAAGACAAATCAATGTTTTTAATTTGGAAGATTTAACTTTTAAAATCCCTTTTTAATCATAAATATTCAAAACTCAAGACTTCCTTCATCTCATAAAAGAATAAAAATAATTTAAGCACCACCCATCAAAAATAAGCATAAACCATCAAAAGATCTAAATCCTAAGGATGGCCTATCAAACCTAAGCATGAGTAGTCAAAAACTAATTTTTTTTTTAGAAATAAAAAAAGAGATTTGTCTAGGGCACTAAGCACATAATCATGGAACACAAATTAGAATTACTAAACAAATAAAAAGATAATTACTTACCTTCATCCATAACTCTAATCAAGAAAATTAGCCCGCCATTGCAAAGAATGCTTCTTGATTTATCATTAAAATTTGCATCTTTACAACTTCTCCTTCACAAATTTTCTCCTTCAAAATAAATCCTTGAACATGGCTCAAGGCTACCAAAAATAAAAATAAACTAATGGAAAAGAAGAAAGGAAGAAAGAAAGAAAGGAATAGAAGAGAGGGTTGTGTTAAGATGCTTGGTGGAGAATGACTTTATAGATGTTGATGCCTCATTTTTAGCAAAGAATCTCCTCTCTTTTAGGACTTGTTTCCTTATTTGATTAGATTTCTTTCTTAGGACTCAAGTTAGGCTTCACACTTGGGAAGAATTTGAATTGAAGAGGATTTGTTACTAAGTGTGGTCTCTTGGACTCCAAGTCTTGCCAAATTGAACTCCTCAAACATCTCTCAAGTTGCCAATTTAATTTAAAAACATTTTGTAATTCCCGCATAGAATTATAACAGCCAACTTCCGGAGGTTATATCTCCCTCGATATAGCTCCGATTTATGAAATCTTGGGCTCCACAGATATCTACTCGAAAAGAGCTTTCAAACGGTATATAGATTGCACTAATCCGACACTGAAATCGAAAGTTATGACCATCTCAATTTGTTGCCCCTGAAAAATTCGAGAATAATTGTGCAATTAAGGGAACTTCTATGTTTGGCAAGCAATGGGGTGTGTGGGACCAATGTTGGATGTTCAAGATATGTTTGGACTCTTTATTTATTTTCTTATTTGATTATCTTCTCATATTTTGCATGCTTCCTCATTTGCAACTTTCCTTGTAAAGTTTCCAATTTTCTCTTTCTTTCATGAAGGGCGTCCCCGCCTTTGATCTCTCTTCAAGTTTCACCAGTGCAGGTCCCACTCTTGATTTCTCCTACATAAATAAAATTAAATAATGTCGATAATAATCAGGTGTGAAGAATCTAGATTGACTATGCATGGGACCCTACATGCCTACTTAATGCGCCAAAAATATCTAACTTTCCAAAAATAACACATAGTGTCAAAATTAGCAGGTATGCATTAGTGAAGCTAAAAATAACTAATTTTTTGGATGATGAATGAGATGAAAATCCATAATTTCACAAAAGTGAATTTTGACCAAATTTGACTAAGATTACAACTTTGATGCACAAATGCATGAAATCATGAAATTAAGTGTAATTCTATGCAATTAACCTAATTAAGTCCACAAATCCATATAAAATGATGAATGAAAGCTACAATTTTGTGGACTTATCAACTTTGAAAAGTCTCTGAAAAAAGCATAGCCATTGAATTTAACCAATCAAAATGACACGATTTTCAAGTTCGTTACCACGAGTCCCTTCTCTTCAAATATCTAATGCATGCGGACTCCCAAATCATGATCTTAACCTTCCATCCTCTTTAGAAGGATAGAAAATGGCTAGGGGACCAAATCTCATCTGTTGATTTTGAGATATTTGCAAAAAAATCTACACCTAAATGCAACCATTCTAGACTTTTGTAGGCCATATTTTCTCGATATGAACCGTTCATCCTTTTAGAATGCCAAAAGATATAGGAATTCAAATCCCATGTCTTGATTCATCATAGATTTTGAGAATTTTGTGAAAAATGGTGAACCATTGGATGTACACCAATTTATATGAAGAGATGTGAAAATGGCAAACAATGGAGTATATTGAACATGTGAGTCAATTGTATATCCAAAAGAGGTCACATATGTAATGGTTATGCATGATTCCCACTTACGCATCTCATGTGGAAAAGACAAATGACTCCTTAAGGTGTTTTCTGAACACGCAATATTATCCATTGCATCAAAGAAAAAGTGTTTAAACAACTAATTACAATCATTTATTAGTAAATTTATTTTATGCTTATAATGAGGTAATTTGCATTTCAGATTTTTAGTTAGATGCTCAGCTTCCATCTTGTAATCGTACAAGATTTTGTCTAATCAAAATTAATTTTTTCATTGGATTGGTAAAACACCATTTAGCATTTTTTCATAATTGTCCAACTCTAGTGTTACATCTTACTCTAATTCACCCTTTTTTTTTTGCTACCCTAACCAAGGGGGCCGGGACCCATGAGAGCACTTGCACAAAGTGGGGAGGCACAAGCGAAGAGAAGATACACACATTCCTAAGAAGGGAGCACTCTTACATGTGAGGATAAGAGTCTCGCATTTGTGAGGAGGGAGAGACCAAAGATTTATCCCAGGTAATCCATGTTATGTGGGCTGTATAATATGGTATCTTGAGTGCTTTTAAGAAAACGTGATTAATGTAATTAAATCACAAAATATCTGATTTTTTATTGAAATATATTCAGATTGTGAAAGATGCATTGGATCTTGGACCCAGTAAACATAGGTGGTCATGTCCTATTATTATTATTATTATTATTATTATTATTATTATTTTAAAGGGTAACAAGAAGTTCATTAAAATGGAGTAGCAATACAAAAGAACAAAGAAAAGTAGGAAGGTACAAGAGAGATGTACCCCCACCTACACCTCAATTACATGACAAAAGCCTCCCAAAGAATATTGTTTTCAACCCCCTATTTGGCAATAGTGTCTGCCATATAGTTGTGTAATCTATGCTCATGTCGGAAGACAACATAAGGCACAAATTTCATTGAAGAGGAATTGGAATTTCCAAGGATTTGACCGTTGAAGAGGAATTGAAAATTTCCAAGGATTTGACTTCCCATACGACCACCATGAAACCGCATTAGAAGAGTCACTCTCCACGAAGGGTGTACCTTGGAAAAATCTCTGTTTCATTAGAGTCACGAACATCCACATGTTTGGAGACCATAAAGAGAACCTCGCCCTTATTATTGTGAAGGACACCTCCGATACTCGCCAGACCCGGCTTACCTTCTGCAGCTCCATTGACATTGAATTTAAGCATGCAAAGAGGAGGTGACTAAAGAACAAATGCCCTCACCTTAGTCGGACCACACAACATACATGCTTCCCAATTTATAAGGATGTCATCAAGAGAAACAATGACAGAACTCCTTTTTAATCAAAGCGCACTTCACAATTCTAAGGGTGACAATAGATATCGAGTCAACATGAGAAGTATCGACACTCCGGAAGATTCTATCATTTCTTTCCTTCCAAATAGAGTATAATGATCAAAAGAACTTTTTAAGGACTATTTTAAAAATATTGATGTTCCAAGGACTTTTTAGGATTAAGAAAAATGCTAGGGGCGTTTTTAGGAATTGTCGTAGTAAAGCATGCTTCTATTTTTTAGGATTTAGGCCATTCCCCTTAGGTGACCAAAATCAAAATCTCTCTCTCTCTAGGAATTAGGCCAATCCCCTAAAGTGACCAAATAAAATCTCTCTCTCTCTCTCTCTCTCTCTCTCTCTCTCTCTCTCTCTCTCTCTTTCTCTCCCTTTCTCTCTCTCGCTCTCTCTTAAATGTGGAAGATTCAATTCTCATTTTTCTTACTTGCAAAATGACGAAAATCTCCTCTCTTAAAAACGGGAGATTGATTTTCTCATTTTTCTCGGCCTTTATCATTAATGGAAACCGTTGTTAAATCTTTCTATATCTCGTTTATATTTGCATAACAATGGCTTTTAAAAACGACCAAGTTATAGTTGTATATAATTCACGATCAACATTGACAAGGCACATTGATCTCACAATATAAAATAATGATAAATCATATAAGTTTTAGTGATGGCTATCATTTGTATGGAATGGCCTACTTGTGGGTTGATCGACACTTAGATGTGTAACGCTTAACCGCAAGACTACGGTGTCGTCAAGTAGTAAAGGACTAAAGAGTCCGGATTATCGATCCCACGAGGAGAGGATGAAACAAGCAATGAATCCAATTTGAGTACAATTGAACTAAGATATAACTAATATAAACACTTGAAGTTAACAATTAAAACTATCAAACTATGCAATGTAAATAATTAATTAACAATCTAAGGCATGAAATTAACAAAATCTAAGCTAATCTAACAAACTACACTAAACTAGTGGATGGATGAATGGTGGTGGAAATGGAAGATTTATATGCAGATGTGGTGTGAAATGTGGGGATTTTAAAACAAGTTGTGTGAAATGTGGATCTAATAATCTAAAAGTGAAAATAACAAGTCAAACAAATATTTAAATCAACAACAATAAAAATAAGAGATTAGGCAATCCAAAATCCACTAAGTATGAAATTAATTCAACCAATGCATGTTCAAATTCAACTCCCAAATCTACAATCCAATTAGCAATCTCTTGCCTAATTGGGTTGGATGATATAACAAAGAAGATCAAAGTAAAGAAAACAAAAGGCTAATTAAGATCCTAAATCATCATTTAGCCACCCTAACAATAAATCACCAAAATCAAGCTACAAAAGATCAAAGATAAGTGCTCTAGAGCATGCTATGTGAGAGAACTTAATCCAACTACAAAGCATCAACTGTAGAGATAGAGCATGAGAAATGAGAGAGGTTAGCACAATTAGATCTAAAATCTACTAATCAATTAAGGCACAAGTAGGGAATTTAAACTAAAACATGCATGAAATTGAACTAAGCACATTACTTAGCTTCAAAAGGAGAGTCTAATTCAAGAGCCTTAGCCACAAACATCAAGAAAGAGCTCAAAATCTTCATTAATGATCTTCAATTACACACTCTCTCTCTAGATTAATTTTTCAAAAAGATCTCCCTTCACTTTGCAAAAAACATTCTAATTTATAGGAACATTGAAGACATTTGATTGGCTCATTTCATTTCACAAGGATTGCTTCCATTTGATTAGTTGCAACTTGAAGGCTTTTGATTGGTTAGCTTCAATTTGATTGGTTGCAGGCTCATATCCTTTCACATGGAGTTGGATGGAAAAAAAATAATATGCAATTGTTAGGATTTGAACCCATAACCTATTCCATACCAACACAAGCTCCAACCAATACACCAACCAATCCTTTGTGTTAGAAAATGACTTCTTTTATCCATAAAGTCTTCCCTTATATATTTTGGAATTCTTCAACACTTCCTAATATTTCTTCGTGTAATTTCTTTATTGAAATCTCTTCTTGATGGCTTGGGACACTAGCCGGAATGTTGGGATAGTCGCGGGGTCCACCTACACAAGAGAAATTACAAAAAAATGTGCTACAAATAATCAAATTTATACATGATAATCCGATAATCCGTTAATGTGATAGAATGATAAAATCTCCGTGTAAGGCAAATGATATGCATATGATATGCCGATAAAATTCGGACTAATGATGGGTACAATATGCAATATTTAACACTCATCAGACCCCCAAACCTACATTTTGCTAGTCCCGAGCAAAACTATGAAAAAAAACTAAACTATATGCAAGAAAACACGGTAAAGATCGTAACTCACTTTCGCAGGAATCGCGGCTGCACTTAGCTCTTGCAACAAGCCGTTAAACCCCTAGGTTTCCCCTAGTGGACGAGTTTTGTCTCGTGAGGGTTTTCAGAGAATAAATCCCACAAAATTCTTTTTATTTTGAAAAGAAAATATTTTTGGTGTCCAACAGTCTTTAGCAAGAATACTAGCCAACTCTTGAAGACATGACAGTCAATACCTAAGTCCAACTGTGTATGTGTGTGTATTTAGCCAATAATCATGCAATCTTCAAGTCGAATCTTACACAACCTTAATCCCCTTCGGAATACATTTCGCCTTGACTACAGCCTTACAGGTCCTACTTTCAACAATGGAAGCACATAAATTTTACTGACTAACTCTCAGTATGTGAGTATGAAAAAGGCTAAGAACTCACATAATTGATGAAGAATGGAGTTTATGTATAGAAGGATTGATCTCATAGAACAAGATATAACCAATAGAAGGTGGAAATGCTCACTCAACTTCTCACTCATTCAACACCTAACCTTTCTTAGGATCCAAAAGGGTCTTTTATAGGTTGTAATGGGGTTAGGGTTTAATAGTTAGGATAATTGTTAACTATGGCTAAAGTTTTTTGAGAAGGTAAGGGTCTTCAAGTCTTCATAGGAAGGTCTTCGACTATCTTTACTTCTTCCTTTTGCTTTGTGTTCTTTATTCCACTCTATCTCTTTTTGGTGGTTGATTTTCTTTGGTTTCCATATCTTTTTCTTTGGTTCTCATTTCTATTTTTTCTCTCTCTTTCTCTTTTTTTTTTCTTTTTTTTTTTTAATTTTTTTGTTTCAACTTTCAAATTCCTTTGTCATCCCTTTGTAGAACATCTATTTTTTGATATCCCATGTGAAGTCTTCAACGCTAATGTTCAAATCCTTCCTTTCATCATGTATCCTAACCCTTCTAAAAAAAAAATAGGTCAATAAGGATGATATATATGTGGGTGATGAGGCTTGGCTCAATGAAGGAATGTTTCTTGTAAGATAGGCTCAAGAGGGCTACTAAGGATATAAAATGTGGATTCAAAATTTTTGCCATGTTTTTTAATTTTTTTTTAGAATGCCTATCATCTTCCCCTAAGTTCGGAAAAATGCATCATAAGCTACAAGTCAAGGTTTCTTCGCATTTTGATGTCATCTCTATTGCTAGAACAAGGAATAGCACTTATGAAATCGGAAATGCTGGACTAAGAAGCTCTAGGAGTAGCTCTTCATTCTACTCAGGAATAGCGCAGAAGAGTCCTTACCCAAACGGATATAGATAGACTCAGTCGCTCAGTGGGTTCTAGTCTCCACTAATGATTCTTTCGGGTATCTCAGAAGTGATTTGCTTTTCTCTTGGACTACACTCATGTGGCTAAATGTGTAAAAAGTTTCTAGGACTTGTATCTATGACAACTCTTCAAGCTAAAATCCATGGACAATTTTTAAATTTTTTTTTCAGATTTTTAGTGATTTTGGAGTTTTTAAAATTTTTAGGGTTTTTGGTATAAATGGAAAACAAGATTTATGTACATGCAAAATGCAATGCCTCACCCCCAAACCTATCCTAAACATTGTCCTCAATGTTTATGCAGAACAGAAATAAAATAGGACAAAGAAGATAAATTAGAATTTCTCACCATAGGGTGCTGACACATGGGTATATTGGGTTGACTCCCAACAAGCGCTAAGTTTAACGTCTTCAGCCAGAATCAATTAAAAGTGTATGAGGCCATTCTATCCTAGGTCCACAAGAAGGATTTCCTCAGCAACATTCTCAAGATCCACAAACTCAAGGTACTCTTTTAATCTCTGCCCATTCACTTGAAATGTGCTACCATCTTTAGGATTCAAAAGCTCAACTGCATCGTGGGAATGGATTAAAGGTTCACGAGATGGTTTGGTACCTTCTTCTAAATGGGTTTGGTGCATAACTGTAGAGGGACTGATTCCTTTAATGTCCGAGATGGTCCAACCTAGGGCACTCTGATGGTCTTCCAACACATCCAGTAATTTCTTTTCCTGCTCTTCCTCAAGGTCTGAGGCAATAATTTTTGGGTTGCAAGTAGAGGGCCCCAAGTAGACATACTTTAAATTCTCGGGTAATAGTTTCAATTCTAACCTGGGTGGGTCAATAATAATTGATTCTTTTTCGACCTTAGATTCAGAGGTGGATATAAAGATTGGATCAATTTTCTGCTTCCATTGGCCAACATCCATCGGCTGGGCCGAATCCAATAATGCATTGACTTCGCATATGGACCCGTCAATGTTTATGTCGACATTGAAGTGAGCCAGACATTCCTCAAGAGGATCTGTGTAACATGTTGATTGAATTATTTGATCACCTAATGCATTAATCATGTTCACTTCCTCATCATCATCTAGGTCTGATGTTTGGATTCCGTTACGAAAAACATTTAACTCCAACTTCATGTTCCCGAAACTAAGTGTCACAACCCCATTCCTGCATCTAATCACTGCATCTGATGTTGCAAGGAACGGTCGACCAAGAATGACAGGAATATGCCGGTAGGGGGCTGCCACTGGTTCGGTATCTAAAACCACAAAATCAACTGAAAAATAAAAATCCTTAACTTTCACGATCACATCTTCAACCACACCTTTCGGATACTTGACTGACCTATTAACAAGAAAAAGGGTAACATCAGTCTTCTTCAGCTCTCCCAGGCATAACTGCGTGTACACGGAGTACGGCAATAAATTCACTCTTGCCCTATGATCAAGGAGACACCTCTCCATGACGGAGTCTCCTATCTGAATGGTAATGGTAGGGCAACCAGGGTCTTTGTATTTAGGTGCAATGGTCTTTTGGATCAACCCTGATGCTTGGGCTGCCATCACAGCGGTTCTGGGTACTGATGTTTTCCGCTTGACAGTAGTCAGGTCTTTAAAAAACTTAGAGTATGAAGGGATTTGCTTTATGGCATCAAGGAGGGGTATGTTTATCTAGACATTTTTGAAAACTTCTAAGATTCCCTCAAAGTGATCCTTTTTCCTAGTCTACTTCAATCGGTGTGGGAATGGTGATCTAGGTACCACTTCTAAAGATGGTAGTTCAACTACAATGGACTTCCGAATCTTCTCTCTCTGTGGCTCTCCTCTTGGTATGGATTCTTCTCTCTTTCTCTTTTTCTCTTTGTGTATTCTCTTTTAAATCTTTCTTCAAATTCTCTCTCTCGGGTTCGACAACTTTCCTTGAACTCTCTAGTTTTCCTAAAAAAATCTTCTCTCTTTGATCCTCTTCAGGCATCTCAACTCTATTGTCAACAGTATTTCCTGATCTCAGTGTATGGATCGCCTTCACATGCTCATTACTCTCTACTGAACATTGGCCTCTGGGCTGATTGGGCTGTCCTTTCAGATTAGGAATGGTTTGGCTTGAGAATTGACCCTTTTCTCTTTTGGACAACTGTAAGGTGAGATGACCTAATTGGGCCTCTAGTTTTGAAATGGACTGGTTCTGGGCTTGGTTAATCTGCTCTTGGATTTGAATGAATTTGGTCAACAGGTTCTCCAGATGAGAGGATTGCTGAGGGGCTTGTGCTGGTGTAGAGTAGTTAGGCATCTGATACGGGACTAGTGTCCTACATTGGTTCTATGGTTGGAACTGATTCTGCTGTATGGGTTGCTGAGGATGAGGAACTATGGGATGATTAGTTTGAGCAGGTTGCTGCCATTGCTGCCTAGGATACTGCGGTTGGAAACCAGGTTGACCTCCTTGGGACAAAATAGGCTTGGCTTGATGGTACGAAAAATTGGGGTGAAACCTATTGTCTGGGTCATAGGTCTGACTGAAAGTGTTAACAATTGGTTTCTGGAAGTTTCCGTATGAATTCAGTGCATTGGCTTGCTCGGCCTTGGCAAATGGCAGACTAGGGCAACTCTCAACCACGTGCTCACAACTATCACATAACACACAAACATGATGTGGTTCGCTCAGACTTCTCAAGTTGGGCTCATGTTGCTATCATCCTATCTTTTTTCTCACATTTTTCAACTCAGGGTCTTGTTTGATGTTGTACATTCTAGGCTTCTGGATCCCTATCTCATCTCTCTCTAAGTCTTTCCTACTACTGCTCCAATTTTGTGAATTTTCTGCAAGCTTGACAAGGAATTCATATGCTTGATCGGCAGTTTGATTCATGAATTCTCCTTTGTGCATTGATTCAATCAAGATACACTGGGGGTTTGTAAGGCCTCTATAAAAGAAATGTATCAACTCTCCTTTGTCAATCTCATGATGTGGGGATTTGATCAATAGGTCATGAAATCTCTCCTAGGTTTCGGAAAACTCTTCCTCGAGTCGTCCCCTAAAGTTCCTGATGGCACTCCTAAATTGCTTGCTTACTGGGAAAAGTTTGAACATAAACTTTTTTACAAGCTCATCCAAGGTGGTAATGGAATTTGGAGTTAAGGAATTCAGCCAAGCGGCTGCATGATCTTCTAGTGAGAGGGGAAACAACCTAAGCTTCACAGCTTCACTATTCAAATTTTGATTCTTAAACGTGTGGCAGATGGTCAGAAATTTGTTCAAATGAATATAGGGCTGCTCACACTCGGATCCATGGAATTTTGTTAACATGTTGATGGTGGTGGACTGAATCTCAAATTGGTTCGCATTATTCTGGCAAAAAAAACTATACAACTAGGTGAAGTGGATGAAAATAGTGCAAATAGTTCATTAAGGGTCCTTTGCTGAGGGTTTTGGGCAGCCATTGTGGATACTATGGGTGGGGCAGGTAAAGCAAGGTAATCAATCCTCACTAATCAGCCTTGATCACGTATCCACACTTGCATACAACTACGATTAACCTAGCAATGCAATGGTCCGCTTAATGAAATGAATGCAACACAACAAAAAGTTTGAAAACTAAATGAAAAGCTAATCTAAACTAAGGTTACCTAAAAGAATTCTAGACAGCTCTTAACTGTGAAGATGACACTCTGGCCTCCAACCTGGACCTATGAATTGGAAATCCTGGCCAGTTAACCCCCAAGTAGATGGTGGGATCACGACGCGCTAGGCGAAGGCTCCTCTTAAAATCCAACTCCTCGAACAACAAAGTTGTCTCCCTATTTGACAAGATGGTGCCAAGGGACAAGGTTTGCTTAGGCACCAGAAAATCAACCAAGGCACACAATTGGCACAACCACGGTGGTCTTCCCTAGTGAGCTCGTAACCTAAGGTCACGTTTCTACTCAATTTTATTATGGTTTATTGGTTCTAAACTAAGTGAGAATTAAGATGAGATCCTAAGGGCAATGAAACGGTGATGAAATCCGAATCCTTATCTTGTTGGGGTAATTTGCCCTTTACTACTAGTGTACCAAATTACAAGTGTATTTGAAACAATTACACTACAAAAGCAAGCAACAACCAACAAAGAAAACCCGCTTGCAAGGGATTCGCGAGGGTTAGGAAATGTAAACTATCACGTCCCCCCGAACCCGATTAGAGAATAAACCGGATCTGGGGAGTGAAATTTTGGGCTAATTAAAAAAAATTGCCCTTGGCCCAAGGATCGTAAGTCCACTATGAGGATAATGTATTTCAACCTCAAAACATAAAGCAATAGTGGAATTTATACATTGATATCAACAATGGATAATAAATCTCAATTAAATTTAAAGTTGCAAGAAACAATTAAAGCTAAAAAGGAAGTTAATTTAATTACAATGGCCATCCCAGAAACTAAGGCCAACATAGAGTCAATGAAAGAAAAGTTCAATGAAGAATAACAATGAATTAAATAAAATCTAATGTTTGTCCCAAAGTGAGTCTCTCATGTGCTTGGTAATGATGACGCTACTCTACATCATCGGCACTCCACTCCCGTGCCTCTTTTGCTGGTTGGAGATCCTTTGGGATCTCCTCACTGGCTTGCTCCTCGTAGTAGTACTCACCTGAGTAGTCTGCACACTAAGGAACAGAGTCAACGACATGTTGAGCAATAGATAAGCAAGATATAATTAAAACATAACATGCATCAAATATAAGAGTAATGACAAGTACAAGATCGTAGGAATATAAGGAACAATACTAGGCATGTAGCATGAGTAAATAACCATTAGAATCATAAACAGGAATCCTAGTAATACTAACAATCACCACTACCAATGTAATGCAATGCACAAGAGGGAGACTCCATGGATGTCCAAGCCACCTCACGGGGTACTAGTAACAATTCTATCCGGACTACTGATACCAAAGTCTGGCTCCAGAGGGATCCAAGCTCCTGGTCTAGGGAATAGTAGCACGGTCCAAGCCCGCTCCCAACTATTCAACGCCATGGACGCCGTCCAAAACCGACTGCCCACCCCGATGTCCGAGTAACCGCCCATCAATAAACTCCAAACTGCAGCTGGCCATGATATGCAAATAATAATAATAATAATAATAATAATAATAATAATAATAAAGTGGTGTTGACATGTGGGGAAAACCAAGTCAAGCAAGTCTGGCTAGCTCAACAAACAAAGCATGTTCTTAGGGATTATCTCATTCGAACAATACAAGATAGACCTTCCACACGATAATCCCTTACATTCTAGCCAGTCATGTTTATCAGTACAAGATACACGGTTCCTAAGGTACACTCTAAGTCAGGTCCTTGTCCTAATTCTACAAGAGTTTATGTTTCATAATTAATTAGATGTTTTATGCCAAGAGAGTGTACAAGGATACAGAATCGACGGATACGATTAACAAGTCAAGGAGAGATTACAATCCAATCCTAGGCAAGTGTTGTCATCCTTGTACCACATGTGGTTTAACGGAGTGCATGGGGAATTCGAATCATCAATGCTTATAAAGAATCAACTTGGTGTACAATCATGTTGCGCATCGATTGATTCAATTCCATACGCATTGAGTTAAACCATACACAATGCACGAATAGTTAGACAACCCATCGAAGCACACCAAGCCACGTGCTACGATTTCAAAACCCCATTAATGGTCACGTGAGAGTGGTTTCATGGTTTCCAATGTCTAAGGCCCAAACCTAAGCTAACAATCTCGTTACTAACAAGAAAGTGGTCTAAATAATTAACCTCCTTAGCTACCTCCCTACCCGATCCCTAATCATCACGCGACATGTATCATTGGATTCTATGCTCAAAGAGCTTTCCAACGGTATATGGCTCGCGAAATTCCGACGTATGGTTTAGAAGTTATGACCCATAGAAATTTGCCCCTTTATATATATAATGCGCGACAGACCAACCATATGTCTGATTCATTGGTTGGACGATCCACAGTAGCCATCATTCATCGTCAGTGGCCATTCAACATTTTTTTATTCGTCCTATGTGCTGATGTCAGGTGGCTAACGTTCAGAATGTCCAGCCATCTGCCATTTATATTTTCCTGGACGTCAGAACATTCCCGTTCATTAGTAATTTGCAACGTTTCATCCCAACATCCTCCGAACACTGCCAACGTCAAATACAGAAACCCCATTTTTGCAGTTTTTCACCCCAAACCATTTCTAATCCTCTCCCAATCCTTCCAAAGTTCACCTGCACAAAACTGAGCTACCGTACTCCCCCAATAATTCATTCCATCCATCATCATTTCCACTTACATCAATTAACAAACTAAGATTAACAATTAAATTAAATAAACCCAAATTCCCCAAAAGAACCTAATCTAGCATATTAATCCCAAATTAATAACAGAACATGCTTGGAATTAGGGAAACCTAACAAGAAAACACATCCAATCAATAGAAGACATACACACATGCTTAATTATAAAATGCAAATCTACTTGCCTCAACTAGGAAGATGACAGGAAATAGGGAAATTTGAGGAGAAGCTTTCTATCACAAAACCCACAAATCTAATCCGACCAAACGCAATCTAGAATGCAACGGAGAAGAAAAGAAAGAAAAAGATTAAGATCAAGCCTAAATCTAAACCAAAGAGAATTGATTGAAATAAGAAAGTGAGTAAAACTTACCCAAACCAGGATCAAGAGAGAGAGAAGATCGAGAGGAAGAAGATGAGCGGCTCGGATCACGAAAGTGATATCTCACGGAAGGAGTTTTGGAGCCTTGGAAGAATGAGGAAGAAGAAGAGCTTGCGGTAGGTTATCGTTCGTTGCAGAGAAAGAAAAGAGATTAGGGTTAATCTCTTGCTTAAGAAGAAAGGGAGGGCGAAAAGTCTAAGATGCCCTTAAGTGGGTACGGAGAAGAAATGAATTATTAGAAGGGTTTCTGGTCGTCGAATCGCAATGAGCCAAAAGAAAAAATTGATAAACGCGACGAGACCTTTCCAACGAACCCAAAATCACGGCAATAGGAATTTTTTTTCGGAAAAACACTCAATTTTCCCTAAATTGCAAACTACCCCTTACTAGGGTCAAACGAACTCGGAATCACACGAAACTTCGCAGGCACTATTCTAACGTTAAAAGAAACTCACCCACCATCTAAACCCACTTAAATATTTATTAAACAATATTTATAATAATATCAAAATAAATGGGTCAACGGGCCGGTTATTGGGCCCAACTGACCCAGTAAGGTCGTAGACCTTACACAAACCTCCCGATTTCTTTCGGGGGACGAATCAGTTGTTGTCGACTCACACCACAGACACCAGTTTTCGTGTACGAATGTGAGGGGCCATGACGGTATAGTCCAACCTTCTCCTTCCCTACAAGCAATTCATTATAATTCTACTACACAACTAACTACTTAAAGCAAGTAAATTGCATAATGTAAAGTAAATGGGTCACAGTTCGACCCGCAACCAAAATTATTACAACTTTGATGAATACCTAATATAACCAACTAAGAAAGCAAATAAATGTCTAAACTAATCCTAAACTAGGAAGCAAATAAAATCTTCAAGTTTTCCAATGCACTTTTCCACTTTCCTTTGCTCCACTTAAGAAATTTCCTACAAAACAAACACAAATAATGTGTAGAATCCGCAAGGAAAATAAAGGAAAGATAAAAAGTACACTAAGCTAAAAATTAGTTAAACTCTATGAAATTCAAAGCTTTCCAATGCCTTTCCCCGGCAACGGCGCCAAGAACTTGATCGACACTTAGATGTGTAACGCTTAACCACATGACTACGGTGTCGTCAAGTAGTAAAGGACTAAAGAGTTCGGATTATCGATCCCATCAGGAGAAGATGAAACAAGCAATGAATCCAATTTGAGTAGAATTGAACTAAGATATAACTAATATAGACAATTGAAGTTAACAATTAAAACTATCAAACTATGCAATGTAAATAATTAATTAACAATCTAATGTATGAAATTAACAAAATCTAAGCTAATCTAACAAACTACACTAAACTAGTGGATGGATGAATGGTGGTGGAAATGGAAGATTTATATGAAGATGTGGTGTGAAATGTGGGGATTTTAAAACAAGTTGTGTGAAATGTGGATCTAATAATCTAAAAGTGAAAATAACAAGTCAAACAAAGATTTAAATCAACAACAATAAAAATAAGAGATTAGGCAATCCAAAATCCACTAAGTATGAAATTAACTCAACCAATGCATGTTCAAATTCAACTCCCAAATCTACAATCCAATTAGTAATCTCTTGCCTAATTGGGTTGGATGATATAACAAAGAAGATCAAAGTAAAGAAAACAAAAGGCTAATTAAGATCCTAAATCATCATTTAGCCACCCTAACAATAAATCACCAAAATCAAGCTACAAAAGATCAAAGATAAGTGCTCTAGAGCATGCTATGTGAGAGAACTTAATCCAACTACAAAGCATCAGCTGGAGAGATAGAGCATGAGAAATGAGAGAGGTTAGCACAATTAGATCTAAAATCTACTAATCAATTAAGGCACAAGTAGGGAATTTAAACTAAAACATGCATGAAATTGAACTAATCACATTACTTAGCTTCAAAAGGAGAGCCTAATCCAAGAGCCTTAGCCACAAACATCAAGAAAGAGCTCAAAATCTTCATTAATGTTCTTCAATTACACACACTCTCTCTCTAGATTAGTTACAAAGAAGCTCCTAATTACAATCTAAAAGTAAAAACAAAATTGCAAGAAGACTAACTTGTCAAAAAGATCTCCCTTCACTCTATAAAAACATTCTAATTTATAGGAACATTGAAGACATTTGATTGGCTCATTTCATTTCACAAGGATTGCTTCCATTTGATTAGTTGCAACTTGAAGGCTTTTGATTGACTTATTTACTTTCACATGGATTGCTTAAATTTGATTACAATTGTTAGGATTTGAACCCATAACCTATTCCATACCAACACAAGCTCCAACCAATACACCAACTAATCCTTTGTGTTAGAAAATGACTTCTTTTATCCATAAAGTCTTCTCTTCTTATTTTGGAATTCTTCAACACTTCCTAAGATTTCTTCATGTAATTTCTTTATTGAAATCTCTTCTTGATGGCTTGGGACACTAGCTGAAATGTTGGAATAGTTGTGGGGTCCACCTACACAAGAGAAATTACATAAAAATGCGCTACAAATAATTAGATTTATACATGATAATCCGATAATCCGTTAATGTGATAGAATGATAAAATCTCTGTGTAAAGCAAATGATATGCATATGAGATGCCAATAAAATTCAGACTAATGATGAGTACAATATGTAATATTAACACTCATCATGGGTTCCACATGTCCCACCCTATGATCAATCTAAACCCTCACTTTGTGAATTAACACTTATCCATATTTAACACTCATCTAAGTTTTGCAAGTCCTCTTCGTGAATTATGCAAATCTTGCTCTTGTTTTTTTTTTTTTTTTTTGAGAGGTAGATTATGGTCACAGGCTGACCCAGGAAATTAAACAAAATAATATATATATACAAATTTAGTAGTTTTTTTTCCTTTTTTTCCTTTTTTTTCGTTTTTTTTTGGGTTGGGAAGAAACATGAATTTAACTTTCTTAGCAAACACATTACATGGTAGACAGCTCCAAGATTTCAAAATATTATATACAAGATTTCAAGCCATATATATATGATGCCTGAATCCTATTAATCGATTTGCAATCTAAATACTTTGTTTTTGGTATATAATCTAAATATTATTTTTTGAAATTAGGATCACAGTTGAAGCAAATAAACGTTTGGACGCTTTGATGAAATCTTTGTCATCTGATATAGTGACCCAATAGAAACAACCCATGGTCTGGATGGTTGGGACCCATATTGTGGATCGCTGGGTGGTATAGTGATGTAGGTGATATTTATCTTAACCCTAGTTTCAACACAATTCATTTATTAATTGTATAAGAAATGTCATCCTTAACCCAACTTGTTCGAATGGGTTTATATTTATGGGTCGGCTCCAAAACAACTCATTTAAAAGGGTTAGGCTGGTTATGTAGGTTGAGTGAGTTGACCCAAACGGACATGTTTAAATCTTGGCTAACTTCTCTTAACCTGTGACCGACCTATATATATTGTCGCTCGGGATATGTGGGCCTGGTTAGTATGGAGTTGAGACTTTGCTGCCTATAGCATGTTGGTAGTAGTGGTGCAACTTGGGTGGCACCAAGTCTGCTTAGCCTGGTTTGCACGGAAACCAAATGCAGGTTGAACTTGTTTGGGCTTGATCTAAGATTTTGAAGCCTGAGAAATATTTGGGCAGAGCTTGGGATTTAGCATGAGGAGTTCAAATTGGGTTTGAATATCTGAATTACCCACAAAAAGAAGATGGACAGTTTTAGTATTGTAACAAAGAGCCGAAATCAAATCCCATTACACAGCTCTGATCCATTTACTACTTATTAGGAAACATGCACCGTACTCTTTCCTTTCACCTTCCAATCAAATGAGTTGTACTTCCTCTTTTCTTTGAGTCAATTGCTTATACGCGAACAAAGAACGTAAGGTTTTAGTCAAATTCTATACTAAGAAAGATGAATCAAAGATCTAAGTAAACAAATCCTCTCCCTCCAAGAAGGATCTTGATTGCCATATATAATTCTCTAAATCCTCTCCCCCCAAGAAGGATCTTGATTGCCATATATAATTCTCCCATATATATATAAATTTCATGGCACCTCTCCTTTGAACAGACGTAGTAAGGACTAAGGAGTAGTGTTTGGTCTGAGGAAATGGCTAACCAACAAGTTCTTCCATTTCTACTTTTCTTGTCTTCTCTCTTTGTTGCTCTTTGCAACCAATGTCTTGCATTTCGGGAAGATAGAAAAGTAAGATGCTTAGAATTCTATTGTCTTCTTTTCTGATGTGTTGGTGACTTTTTTTTCCAATATACAATGTGTTGGAGATGATAGGAATAGATATGTATGTGGGTGTAGATGCTTTGGACTGTGGCACCTATTGCCTATTTGTAACTAGGCCACCTAGACCGGGCAAGGCCTGGCTAAGGCAATTATAGTCCTGGCCTGACTTTAGAAACACAACTTCATATGCAACCCAATCCTGACTAAGGGAGTACAGTAACCATAAGTGTCAAGCCCAAGCCTAGCCATTTAGTCAAGTGTGCATTGAACCGGGCTTTAATTTTATCAGTTTTTCTTGCTTTTCTAGCAATTGTCTGGACAAGTTATCACTAAATTACAAGCACATTTTATTAGGGCTGGTTGGGCTATGATTTCGGTTTTCTATTCCTCAATCCAAGCCTGCCTAAATATTTAAAAGGCCCGACCCATTAGCACCCATAGTACTTGTATGTAGAAAATGGGAACCATTTGTTCACAGATGTTACTATTTTGTGGCTCTCCAAATTCAGATGTGTTGGACTGCAAAATTCTGTATATATGCAGATTTAGCATAGACCATCCACATATGTTTATATTGTTATAAAAACTAATTGAACAACTTGGTTTTTTGGGCTCATGTCATCTAACCTTTGAGCTTTTCTAGGCTCAAGTTTCACCTCTAGACACAAATACAGTTAGAGTTTTTGTTTTGTTGCAATTTGATAGGATGCATTCACTTTCATAAGCTTGTCCTCTCATTCATTCATGGTCTTTTGTCTTAGGATCTTCATGCATATCTCGCCTTCTTAATCTTTGTTTTTATCTCATGATATGCATGATTTTCATTTCAGGATTATCTCTTAAGATCATGGAGTTTTTTATTTCAAAAATCATCCAAGCTTTCCAAAGTTTCTTTCTTTAAAATCATTATTTTGATTTGGAGTTTTCATGGCTTTAAAAATTCAGTTTTTATCTTCTTTCAGTCATGATTTAATGCTTGGTATTTGTGTCTCAAAGTCCCCTGGAAGATGCCCTCAAAAGTTACAAGTTTCTCTAATTTTTCAGAAATCTGGGCATTTGCCAGTGTGGCCGGTCGACCGGGATCACTGCAGGTCTTAAGTGCAGTTTTGTGCAGTAGCCTCTCCAACGGTCAGAAATATGACCGTTGTACATTCCCGGTCGACCGAGACCTGTTTCCAGGTCGACCGGGGATTAGCCGTTGGCAACTTTTTCTTTATAAAAAGTGGCTTTTTGGTTGAAGAAAGTTGCTGACATTGGAGGGACTTTTGAGGCCAAGGGTTAGCAACTTCTCAAGAGCATCTTTGAAGGGATTATGAAGCCATTCCATTGATTCAACCTTTGATCTTCAAATGGGTGTGCTTTCCTTAATCCTAAGTCTTTAAAATAATGTTTTGTTTCACTATCTTTGATTTCCTTCAATGCATGATTAACAAGATGCTTTTCTATTAAAATGTTGTTCTTCATAACATGCTTAGTACTTTAGAAATCTCATATGTTTTATGAATACAACATGTTGTCTTTGTTACACATGAAATTGTTTTCTTGTTTCAAAATCAACATGCTAGACTTTAGTTCATCTACTTTGAAAACAAGATAGTTCACATTGTTATATTCATGTGTTAGACAAACAACTCTTTCTCAAACATTTGATTATCATCTTTGCATCATTCAAAGTGTTTTCTTTTCAAAAAGAGAAAGAGTGATCTCTAGAAAATGCATCATTCTTAGACTTTGTCATTATTATGCATGTTTCTAGGAGTTGAGTTTTCACTTTCTAATTAGCCTATTTAGAGGCACTCCATTGCACTTCATTGCTCTCTTAATCCATGCATTCTTAGGCATATTTCTTAAGAGAAAAATTGTATGTTGTAAAGGTTTATGCTTAGCCTTGAAAAGCATATGGTGTAAAGGTTTATGCTTAGCCTTGAAAAGCATAGTGTTGATTGTAAGGTTTGAGGTGATCCTAAACCTTAATTGAAGCTAGTGAATACCGGTAGGTGTACCGGGAGTGGATGTAGGCAATTTGGCCGAACCACTATATGTGCTTGTGTTATGGTGATTGTCTTTATGCTTTCATTTTATGGATTATGCTCTCTTGGTTGATTTCATTATTCTTCTTCAAAGCATAAGAGACTTAAAAGCTAAAAGAATTAAAATTGGTCTAAGAATTTGAGCTCACCCTATTCACCCCCCCCCCCCCCCCCCCTCTAGGATTCGTTCTTGGACTTTCAAATACAAGGGTGCAAAGTAGCTTGATTGGATCCATTATTACTTTAATTTGAATGTTTTAAGTGAAGCAGACTTTTTCCAGTAATATTGATGACATTTTGTGAAAATGCAATCATCTAGAATATTTTCTTTTTCATTTATCTTCAGAAATCTGAAAATATTGCATAGTTGTAAAAAGTAGAGAAATTGCATACACAGTTTTTATGGCATAATTTTCTATTTTTTACATTTTTCTTACTGAATTAATTTATTCTTTTCCTAAAACATTTCACTAATTCCTAGAGAACTCCATATTTGAAAATATGCCAATATTTTTCTAGGTAAAAACATTTGTGATAATAATGTAGGGATATTGACTAAATGCATATATGTTGATGTCATATTCAAATGTTTTTAGGTTTACATTGTATACATGGGAGCCCTCCAAAATAACCAGTTGGACCAATTTTCGATTCGAGATCGCCAGCTTAGCCTTTTACAAAATGTTCTTCAGGGAAGGTATAATATTGTTTTATCTTTTCTTTTTCCTTTTACTTTAAGTAAAATCATATATGAAATCTTTTTCACTTTTTTCCTTTTTAAATTTTTTTTTTTTGGCTACATAAGCAATTCCATTGTATTAAGAAACATAAATTGCATTGTAAGATCAATGAGTTTGTCTTTCATCAAATTAGGTTGTTTACGGGCTGAGGCATGTCTAAGCCTAGCCGACCCATTTATTATATGTGCCTAATTTCAATCCTAGCTTTCTCAATCAAATTTTATTTCTTTGCTTAGTTGATCATTCCTTTTATTAATTATCCCTGATTAGACAAGCTTAAGTCGTGTTTGTGCGAGACGAGTAGTCCTTGATAAAAAGGAAAATCAATCTTATTTTCCTTGCAATTTAATTTTCCATTGTTTGGTGTTAAAGTTGAACCTATATTCCTTAAGAGGATTTCAATTTCATATGGAATGGTAATGCAAGATTTCTTTCTTCTATGGAAACAGAAAGTAGAATTCTTTGTTTTCATGAACAAGTCTTAAATTGTTTTTTATGGGGAGTTTGTGCAAGGCTCTTTGAATTGTTTGATACAAGAGTCTTTTAACATGAAAATGGTGCTCTTATGCACATTGCATTGTCTCAAATTGCTCTAGTTTTTTGGTTTGTTCTCTCCAATTTGAATAGGTCATGTAATATCAAACTCATAATCATCTTGGCCCATATAGAGTTGAATGATTACAACACATGAGGATCCAAATGATGTTAATTTTAACTATATTTATGCAGGGATGGAAGGTGTGTTATCTGTGTTTCCAAGTATAACTTATTAGCTTCAAACAACAAGGTCTTGGGATTTTGTTGCTCTTTCAAAGCTAGTGAAAAGAGACATTGAGAAAGAGAGCGATGTCCTTATTGGTTTTCTTGATAGTGGTATCTGGTCAGAGTCTGAAAGCTTCAGCGATGAAGGATTCGGCCCCCCTCCAAGGAAATGGAAAGGCATTTTCCAAACTGATGGGAATTTCACTTGCAACATGTAATCTATTTTCCCCACCTCTTTACTTTTTGCATTTCAACTGTGGTTGAGTAGTGAGATGATAACTTTTTGTCGCTTTATTTTATTTCTCATGTTGTCTAGTTTTCTGTAGAAGAGGAATACTTGAGACTTCATTTTCTATTTTTTTAGTGTTTTTTAATTGAATGAAATGTTCAATTTACAGTAAGGTGATTGGAGCTAGGTATTACAAAGGTCCTGAGGAAGATATGACTTCTGCAAGGGACACTACTGGTCATGGAACACACACTGCATCAATTGCAGCAGGCCGAAGAGTGAAAGGAGCTAGTTTCTTTGGTATTGCTCAGGGCTCTGCCAGGGGTGCAGTTCCATCTGCAAGGATTGCTATGTACAAGGTCTGTGATGAGAAAGGTTGCTCAGATTTGAGTATTTTAGCTGGTTTTGATGATGCCATTGCTGATGGTGTCGACATACTCTCGCTCTCTCTTGGGGCCATGTTTGTGGGAAATTACTCGAGTGACTCATTGGCCATTGGTTCTTTTCAGGCTATGCTGAGGGGTATACTCACCTCACAATCTGTAGGTAACATTGGTCTTGATGTAGGTACAATAATAAGTGTTGCTCCCTGGCTTTTCTATGTTGCTGCAAGCAGCATTGATCGACAAATTGTCACAGAGGCTATCGTCGGTGATAAGGTTTTTCGGGTAATTAACTTTGTATTGTTTTTTCGGTGATAAGGCTATTGTTTGAAGAAAATTCTATTTCTTTGCTTGAAGTGTTCATGAATTGGTCCATTGATGATTCTATTTTGGGTTTTTACCACAACGATTGTGAGATTTTGGTTGTATATTTCACGCATGAAAGTTCAATCTATTTGACATTTTCAGCATTCTAAAACTATGTTTTGGAAATTCTATTGTGATAGTCTTTCTTCAAAAAATGAAAACGGTTTTCAAAAGAGAATTAGTTATCATTATGTTTTATTAAAATTTAGCATAGTGTTTTTGTTCTCTTAGGGAAATCATTTCCGCAATTTCTTTGAAAAGCTAATTCAAATTGAATAGGTTTAGATTTGAATTTTTCCAGCTTCTAAACAAGAACTAGAAGACATCATTGTAGAAGATGTTTCATCACATGAAACAATAGAAATTAGAATCATAGAAATAGAATTACAAGCTCTTTAGTTTCCATTTTCAGCTTATAATGAAACTAATGAAAGCTAATCTCTCCATTTTCAATCAAACATCTTGTTAGCATATTCTGTTGACATTCTTAAAAGGAATACTATTATTTTCCTTCATTATAAGTTAGTTTACAAAAGGTCATCAAACATAAATTCCATATGCATCTGGACATCATTTATGTTTGTTAAAATTCTCAGGGCCGATCAATTAACACTTTTGGTTCTAGCAAGTCAGTTCCATTGATACTTTCTACAAATGCTTCGACCTCTTGCGATTCAGCCCATGTCGGGTATATATTTCTTTGATTAAAACTTTAATTTATTTTTTCCTTTCCCTTAGAAATATATATGAAATTGCTATATTCCTGTTTGTTTTGTTACAGGACTTGTTTGGCTGAATCTTTGGATAGAAAATTGGTGAAGGGAAAGATTATTTTTTGTGAAGAAATTAGTAGTTGTAAGACCCCGACCCGAGTGATCCCGATTAGTACTAATTAAGTTGCGTGTTAGTGCTAAGCTTGATTAGTGTTTTTGGTCTAGTTGGGTTTGGAATAGCCTTGATTCTAGTTTTGGGCCTTTTGGAGTGATTGATAGCTTGTGGGGCCCTTTGGGGGTTCCCTTTTCGGCTTTGCTTTTCTCGTGAAATTTTTCCGAAGTGTTTTAAATTGTGTTTTTGGCCCGTTGCATTCATCTTGTGGATTCTTACAACTTTCATGTTGATCCCGTGTCCATTCGAGGCCCCGAAACCCGATTCATAGCCTTGAGGGTAAAACAGTCATTTCACACCAAATCTGTACCCAAAACTTGATATTCCCGAAACCCGCGAAACATACACTTTTTGGAAACTAGATATTTCGACGAACATTTCTTCCTTCTTCGTCGAATTCATCCGTGGACCCGAGAGAGATGATTTCAGTCCATTTAGCTTCTTAAGTTGTGGGACCCAAACCTCTCAATGGTTAACAAGAGGAACCCTTCCCTTCTTCCTCCATTTTCATGTTCCAGCACACTTGAGTCTAGGGTTTTGCTAGCAAGTTTCTCTTCTTCTTCTTGCTTCTTCATCTCTAATCCTCACCAATATCGCACCAAACTCAAAATGGAGATTGCCAATCTCTTCCCCATCTCACAAGCTTCATCTTGATACCATTTTTGGAGGAACCCATCAATCTTGAGATCTTCCTTGAACTAGTTCTTCTCATTTGAAGGTCATCCAAGTAAGTGATCCCTCTCATCTTCTAGACTTTTAATCTTCTAGCCTTAGGGAAGCTACATTTGCATTATTGGAAGTTCTTTCAATTTCATTCTTGGTGTAACCCATTTTAGGGTTTTATTTGGGGATTTTGCCTTGTAGCTTGGGCAATTTTCTTGGAGGACTTGATAGAGCTTAATATCATTAATTGAAGACTTGAGGCAAGTGAATGTTTGGATGTTTTTAAGTTTGAAATGGTTTGGAGATGCATTTATGGTTTTCATGCTTTCATTGATTGTTTTCATTGATTTTTCCATGGTTGAAATAAATGATCTTTACACTGTTAGGGTTTTTATAGATTGCAATTTGATGGATGCATTATCATTCAAGCATCATTTGATTCACACACATTTGCATTGATTTAGAAATCTTGAAATCTTGTTTTATTCATGCATGGTTTTTAAGAGTTGCAAATTTTTTGATTTATGCATGATTTGGTTTTAAATCTTGGATGCATTTGTTTTAGAAAAGAGTTTTCAAGAAATCAAGCAAGCCTTTGTTTTAAAAGTTTTGAATCTTTTTAGGCTTTTTATGTCATGTTTTAAAAACCATTAGAATCTTTAAAACATGTTTTCCAAGCTTGATCTAGTGGCCAAAAGGTCCCCCAAAGAAATAACTTTGAAATGGCAAAAGTTGAAAATTTTGTCAAAAGGGGGGTTGTCCCGGCAGTGTCGCCGGTCGACCGAGACACAGGTCTCGGTCGACCGAGACAACTGCAGGCAAAATTTTGCCTGGCGCCCCAACGGTCAGAAATCTGACCGTTGTGTGTTCCCGGTCGACCGAGGCCTGTTTGCCGGTCGACCGAGGACTAGCCGTTGGCAACTTTTTGCTATAAATATGAGTTCTTTCCCTTGCCAAAAGTTGGGAATTTTTAACCCCTCCTTGAGAGGATTTGAGGCATATCAAAAGGGAAAAGAACCAAGGGATGAAGGGGATGATTAGGAAAGCTAAAGCTTGGATTAATGAAGTTAAACCACCAAGTAGGCTCTTCCTTCCTTAATCATATGTTTTCATGCTTTTGTTTTATTTTTGGTAAATCATTTCTAGCATGTTAAACTATGTTTGTGTTGTGTCCTTAACATGTTTTATGTTTTGAGTTGATTTATTGTTTTGGATACAACACCATATGATTCAATACAAGTAGTACTTAACTTTGGTAAATCTAAGTAGATCATGTTAATGGAAAAATCTTTGAAATCATATGTAACATGATCCATATACTTGGTTGAATCTTTGGTTGTTGTTTTCCATCATAAGAAAATCACTTTCAAAAGTATCTTATGTTTTGGACTCAACTTCTTTACAAATCATATGTTTTCATGTTTTGTTTTATCATTGGTAAATCTTTGTAACATGTTAATCTATGATTTGTTGTATCCTTAGCATGTGTTATATTTTGAATAGATCTATTGTTTTGGATACATCACCATTGATTCATCAAAGTAGTACTTTATCTTTGGTAAATCTAAGTAGATCATGTTAATGAAATATGTAACATGATTCATATACTTTGTTGAATCTTTGGTTGTTGTTTTCCATCATAAGAAAATCTCTTTCAAATGTATCTTATGTTTTGGATTCAACATGTTTACAAATCATATGTGTATTATTGTTTTAATGTTTCACAACTTGCCTTACTTTGATAGGTATATCTTTTTCAAGTTGTATTTATAATTACATATGATTTGTCCCCTAATTTCAATCAAATCTATTTTTATGTTTTGAGCTTCATTGATGATTTGATTGACATCCCTATGCATCACATGTTTAGAGCTAATCCATTTCATACAACTTGTGTAACTTTGATATCATTAACAAGTTGTTACTTTTAACATGTGATTGCATTATATCCTTAATCATAAATGTTTTATGAGCCAAAACTTTCAAAAGCCTTAGGCATACATTTATGAACTTTCATTTTCAAAATGATTGAGGACCACACACACACACACTTCATATACTTTCATCTTTGCATTCATAGTGTGAGTGTGTATTAGTTTTTCACTTCCATATCCGCCTATTTAAGAGGCATTGTATTGAGCTAAATAGAATCTCCATCAAGTGTATTATAGACACTAATTTAGAGAGATAACCAACCTTGTGGTTGAAGAGGTTATTGCTTAGCCTATAAAAGCATAGTGTATAGGTTGATGTTAAGCCTTGAAAAACATCAATGTAAGGTTATTGCTTAGCCTTGGAAAGCATATTGTAAAGGTTATTGCTTAGCCTATTGAAAAGCATAAATAGTGGAAATCCGGTGGGGTGTTGGATCACAAGCCGGTAGTGGATGTAGGCATTGAGGCCGAACCACTATAAATCCTTGTGTGATGGTGATTGCTTTGTGGTGATTCTTTTGTTAGCTTCCGCATCTTGTATGATTAATCATCACATGTGACTAGTTTGTTTTAAAGAAGTTAAAATTGATTAAAATTGGTCATAGTTGAAGCTCACCCTATTCACCCCCCCTCTAGGGTTCTGATCCCCATGGACTTACATACACATCTTGATAGCCTCATTTAATGTCTTGGAATCATGTGTTTAAGTCTCCTTGTTCATAGTTGATTGTGGTTGTTGAGGTGTTGGAAGGAAAGGAAACAAAAAGGAGAAAAATCAAGTTCCCGGGCATGCTTCACGCCCAGTGCCGATCGATCGGACCTACAGGCCGATCGATCGGTCTGTCTTTTAACTGCAAGCCTTTTTGGGCCGATCGATCGGCCGATCGATCAGACCCTGTGTATTTCTGGTACAGAAATTTCAGTGAGTTTTGAGATTTATTTTTTTTGTGGACCTTGGCTACCCCCCTTGGACTCACTTGACCATATGTGAGAGCGTCTTGAGCCGATGCTCTTCACGGTTGGTCCGGAATGCATCGAAGTTCAATCAATTCAATCTTGAACGGGATGGAACGACACGATATCCTCTTCATACCTAAATGCAAAGTCTCTTTCCTTGGGTATCGCGAATTCTATTCCTTTCGGTGATTGAGTAGGTTGCTCGATGGTTCCGGGTTGACATCCTACTTAGGATGGACCGTTTATAGTCTTGTTTTCCTATCATAATATCTAGTTATAACCATAAGCTCAATTTAAGTTTTAAAAGTCGTAAAAGTGCATAAGGAGCCCGGAATGTCTTCAAACTCAAGGAGTACCAAGTAACGGCTATAATTGACATACGGGACCCCTATTCACTTAAATAGATCTTGAAATCGATATTTCCCGGAATTGTAATAGTTCAGTTTATTTCTTCATTTCCAAGATTTCTTTACATGGCTTGTCTTTCTCGAAAGCATTGTCGTACACTTGAAATGGTTACTTGACCCGAAGTGCATTGCACCACTTGATATGTCAGTGTGCCCTTGAGCACCCCCGTCTTGCCCGTTTGATTACACACTTGTACTTGATTTACTTGCATTGTCTCGATTGTATTTGACCTATGAGTCGGCACCACTAAGCTTGGATAACCTCGTTGGTTTGATCCACCGACTTGGAGATCCCCCTCTTGTCCCGCCAGCTGCAGTTTGGATCCCGCTACCCGGTCATTACCGTGGTCTTGTCCCGATACCGCAGATTGCTACTGTGGTCCCCGATGCCCGGCTCGCTACCGTGGTCATGTATAGTATTGTATATGCATATGTATTTATATGAGATCCCATGTTTCTCCTCACCTCGAGTGACTGAGACCAGGGCCTAGTTATTACTCTATCACCTTAGTGATAGAGGACTTAGCTTCGTGTGGTCGCCATCTTGCTTGTTCCTGATTCCTTGGATACCCTATGAGTTTTATCTTGTTTACATGTTTTTCTAACAAATGATTTATCTATTTTATGAGAGTTCTTGCTTTAACAGATTTTCTTGCTTTTCGAGATATTTCATCTATTGCATGTTGTTGTATCTTCTCACTCTCTTGCCAGACCGTCGTGTCTGATCCTTTGCTTTGGTACTCAGGTCCCGTTGCCGGTTTCCTTGAGGAGGAGCCGGAGGAGGCGGTAGGTGAGCTGCAGCCTCTAGTTGAGTGGCGTGCTGACGATGTCATGTAGACATCGGGTTGCCAAGAGGCGTAACATTTTGGGGAGGACTTGTTAACTATTCTTTGGGTTATTATTTTGTAATATTGGCCTTTGTTGGCCTCTAATTTTGGGGAATGTAACTAAATGATATTTTGTCTAACTTTAACAACTATTGGGAAACATGCTATAGATCATTGCTCTTTCTGATACAGTTTGATATTGATGTTAATGCTTGCATGACTAGATATAGTCTAACTATTTGATTTGCTACACGCTTCCGCATTAAAAAGAAACATTCATGCAAGGTTTTGATATCCTCACCGCGGACACCTGTGGGAAATTAAATAAGTTGTATTTTGAGGATGTAGGTAATCCTCATCTTGAATAATCATCACACACTATTGGTCCCGATCCCGGATTGGGGATTCCCGGTCCGGGGTCGCGACAGTAGTGGAGAAGGAGCGTTGTCGTCCGGTGCTCATGGACAAATCATGCAAACTGAAGAAGAAATTGATTATTCCAAAATTTTTCCTTTGCCTTCCAACATTGTATATATGGCACAAGGGGACAACATTAAATCATACATAAAAAGCACGAAGTACGTAACTTACCTGTGTTAATTAGCTTTTAACTTACTGTCTTATGGAGCATCATTTCTATCCCATGCTAAAGAATCTAGAAGATTTTGATAATGAGCTCTATTAGAGGTCTTACCTTAAAATTTAAGATTAAGGTAAATAGCAAAAGGGGCAATTGGATTTTTTTGTTGGTTGGGAAATGATTGATTGACCACCTTCCATATTGAATAAAATCTTAAAGAGTTTCATTAATTCTAGGGAATTTTTCAAAAAAGTCCTTAACTTTTTGGGTGATTTTAAAAAATGGGTCAAAAGAATTCAATATTTCAAAAACGTATGAAAGTTTGCAAGAGCTCTTTCACTCAAGTCCAATCTGGCAATCCATACCCACTACCGGTAATTCTTTATAAACAAAAAACTCAAAAGGACAAAAGTTCCCTTAGTGAGTAGTATGTAGGTAAAAAAGAAAATTTCAAAATAGTCCTAAACTTTTTAGGTGGGCACTCTAATTATTAACCTAGTCAATAGTTAATTTCAGTTTTCATGTCATGATCAATCCAATATTTGGGCACTATAATTATTAAGGTAGATTTTAGTGCAATCAATGCATTGAACATATATAAGTGACATGGAACAAGCAAAAGTGTTCTTATAGTTGGTCCAATATTTTGGAGAAGGAATGAAATCAAATGGATTTTCTTCAGTTTGAATTAAAAAAAAAAAAACTGGCAACAATGGATGGAGACCTCTCAATAGGACCGAATTGAAAGAAGTCTTGAAAACTTTCATTCCTTCTTGAAATACTCAATTACTTGGTCCTTTTTTGAAAACCACTTAAAAAGTTTAGGCCACTTTTGAAGATTTCCATTTTACTTACTACTCACTAAGGGCACTTTTGTCCTTTTGAGTTTTTGTTTATACAAAGTTGCCAATGGTGGTTATAGATTGCAGGATTGGACCTGATTGAAATAAATCTTGAAAATTTTCATTCGTTTTTGAAATATTGAATTCTTTTGACCTTCTTTTTGAAATCACCCAAAAGTTAAGGGGTTTTTTTTTCAAAAATTTACCTTAATTCTATTAGTTCTCAAACATTGTTTCCCAATCTGTTTACAATGCATAGTTTTATATGCTTTAATAGTGGCTTATATGGGTACAAGAATTTCTAATAGAATTCCGAAAAAGGTTTTGAAATATTATTTTATTCCTAAATTCTTGGAATTCCCCATTTTGATTGGGAGAATTCCAAATGATATTGGTGTCATCAAATTCATGGATTCCAAAGCTACTTAGCATGTCAATGTTTGGCGATGTTATGTTTGGGAAATATTTTTAACTATCTGAAATCCTCCCACCATATTCCATATTCCATTTTGTTCTTTTACCTTTGTTATGTGAAATCATACAAATTTTTGAATCAGTACTTAGACTTACAGTTGACATATCTCCTTGAAATAGAATTAAATGGATTCTAACGCGAGTATATAAAAGGAGTCATTCTTTGTAATTTTACTCAGATAATAAACTTTGATTAGATCTTTTATATTCACTTTTCAATACTTGACATTGTTTGCCATTCAACAGGAACCCACAAGCAAAAATTCTCAAGTCTGTAGCTCTTCGTGATAGAACAGCCCCAGTTGTTGTTTCCTTCTCTTCAAGAGGACCAAACCACATTTCATCCAACATTCTCAAGGTTTTTTATATCATGTTTAGTCTAAGTCGTATTTTTTGTATTAGATCTAACAACCTTGTAATATGATCTTCTATCACAGTCTGATATAACCGCTCTAGGTGTAGGAATTATTGCTACTCACTTGCCGCCTCTTTGACTGGGATCGAACAAGATAAAAGATCTACAAAATATGCGATATTATCTGGGACATCCATGTCCAGCAAACATGTATCCAGTGCAGCAGCTTATGTGAAAGCATTTCACCCTAACTGGTCACCTGCTGCCATCAAGTCTGCCCTTATGACTACTGGTAATCTTATGTTCTTCTCTCTCAGTACTATAATACATATTCACAAGAATTGCACATGACTAGGCCTATTTGGCTTCTTTACATCCGTTCCTAACATGGATTTTTTCTTCTTCTTTAAGCTTTTCTTATTAATCCTAGGAAAAATGTGGATATGGAATTCGCCTACGGTGCTGGCCAGATCAATCCAGTGAAGGCTGTCAAACATGGTTTAGTCTATGACGCCAACAAAGATGACTACATACAATTTTTATGCAATGAGGGGTACACAGCAAAAGAAATCAGACTCATTTCGGGTGCGAAATTCCAATGTAGAAAGACTAATGGAACTGCTGGGGACCTGAATTACCCATCAATACAACTTCTAGTTGACAAGAACAGGACTTTTTCACGCAAGTTCTCAAGATCGGTCACCAATGTTGGCATACCAGTATCCACATACAAGGCAGCAGTGAAACAACTTATTAGACTTAAAATTGCACTTAGCCCAAGTGTTCTATCATTCAAGTCAGTTAATGAAAGCATTCTTTTGTTGTCACTATTACTGGAAAAGTATTGTCAGATGCCAATGTAACCTCTACCTCTCTCGTGTGGTCTGATGGTGTTCACAGTGTGAGAAGTCCTATAGTTGTATATACCAATACAACTTGAATCTCATGAAATAGCTAAATAAAACTTCTGTTTCATTTATTCTCTATCAACTGCTGGAGCATTCCTTGTAACTTTTGTGATTTCATTCTTACTCACATTTGCGATTTAATATATATTTCAGATTCTAAATATCTTTCTTCCTTTTCTTTTGTATTATTTCAGTACATATGTCAAGTCTTCCAACCATTGTTTATTGGTTGACATAGATATCAAGCAGTGTGAAAAATTGGCCATTAATCTTAACATGAACCCCTGCTTAATTCGAGAGCGAAAGAGAGAGGAGGGAGGGGAGAAGGCACAGAGAGAGGGGGGAGTCATGCAGAGAGGGAAAGAAAGAAAAACACGGGAGAGAAAAATCTATATCAATTAGGGATGAAATGGTGGGTGAATGAAAGAACGATGCCGTTCGCACACCGAGGGGTAAAGGCATCCAAAATGGCAGTATGAATACCAAAATGGGTGTTTTGGTGTATTTGTGATTAAATCCATCTAATACAAGTTTAGAGACATTTATTTGGTAAAATTCCCTAAAAATAATGATGATGATGATGATGATGATGATGATGATGATAATAAAATATTTGAGAAGCAAGAGCGTTATCATTTTTTCCTTCTAAAAGTACGGAATTGATTTATAGAATTAGATTAGAGGTTCCACCTTTTATATGTGGGTCATTTATTTCATCACCTTAATTAAGTTGCGTCAATAAATATTAATTACAATTTTTTTCCACATATGGGGTGGGGTAAAAAGTTTTTAAAAACATTCTTTTGTGGCTATATTTCAAAGAAATTTGGCTACACCAACGGTATCGAGTGCCTTGTTTTAGAAAAATATAGACAACATTTTGTTGTTGGATTGCAAGATCGTTGCAAAGAGAGTCCCTCATCAGTGCGGTGAACATCAACCACTCACGAGCTAAGTCAAAATCAAGGAGGATATATGGACTTGGTTGTCTTGGACTAGATGGCTAACAATGATAAAATGCATCTGATTTTTCCTACTCCCGTTTTCCTTTTTTTTTTTTTTTTTCCCACCTACAATGGAAGTGGGACTGGCTAATGCACTTGTATTTGGTTTGCCAAAATCAGGGATGTTCATGGGCATGGACAACCCAAGACGATACTTTCGCTTATTTATTTATGAGGCCCACCTTCAGCCCCACAAGCCTAAAACTCAGATTAGGCTAATCCCTTATAGCACAAATATATACACCTTTTGGGCTTGTTTGTTTGCATTATGATATATATAATTGAATACATAGGGTGCCTACCATAAAGAAGTAGATGGAAAATGAATAAACCGGTCATTATCCTTATAATTCATTTCTCATCTTCTTTTGGTTTTATTTCCATAAAAGAAATTATTATTTGATGCCCATTTTAGGAATCTCACCTGTAATCTTCATTTTTAACTTCTTAAAATATTAATCCAATGTATTGAGTTTATATATTTTTTAATGCAATCAAATAGGCCATTTGTGTTGAACATGTAATTAAGGGGAGGACGTGTCACACCCAAAATTGAGTTTCTTTTGAGTGTTAATGCCTAAGTCGTAATTATACCAAAAAAAAATGCCTTTGTCGTAGAAGTGGAAAGAGACAAACTTCCAATTGATGTAGACCCCAAATAGAAAATGTCACATAGCAATTAGCTATCCAAAAAATTGTGTGAACCTAAAAATCTATACTCTAATGATGGGAAATATGTGTTCACTGCTTCCGTTCATCTGGCCTTTCCCTTTTAGTTAAATGAAAATAACATGTACCTGAACTAAAAAAAGTGGGTACAAGTACATAGAGCCGAAGAACTGTGCCATGGGCTTTTGTCCTGACAATAAAGTCCTCAGATGGCCACCAGCATTTGAAAATACTAATGTAAATACATGTGCTACTCTTGCAGAGAATCCCAAAGTCAGTGTGTGGGACGTTTTCCCAATAGCGAGATTATGATAGTCTTGGTAACAGTACCGGCTTGGCTTATCCAGATCTCGGTTTGAAACTCAGCAATAGTTCCAAGATACATCCAGCTCGGCAACAGTGCCAGTTAACACCGAGCTTGAGCTAGCTCGCTTTGGTCTCGGTATAAGGCTCATCGGCAATAGTGCCAAGATGTGCCCATACAGCTACTAAACTTCTTCTTATAGAACACGAAAGTTTTTTCTTGGACGCCCTATGAGATGCCTGGCATTTATCCTAAGATCATGTGTCACAAGTTGAATGTGGACCCCAAGCACAAGCCCGTGGTTTATAAACCTCGCAGAACGGGGATCCCACAAACTGAAGCCGTGATTGAGGAAGTCGAGAAACTGCTGGAGGCTAAGGCGATCAGGGAAGTCCACTACCCTGACTGGTTGGCTAACACAGTGGTGGTCAAAAAGAAGAATGGGAACTGGAGGGTCTTCGTCAACTTCACCGACCTTAATAAGGCATGCTCGAAGGACAGCTTTCCACTCCCAAAGATCAACCAAATGATTGATGCCACTGTAGGGCATGACAGGATGAGTTTCCTTGACGCTTACCGATGATACCATCAGATTCCAATGCATAGGCCTGACGAAGAAAAGACCGCGTTCATAACACCTAGAGGCATCTACCGCTACAATGTGATGCCCTTTGGGTTAAAAAACACAGAGGCAACTTACCAGAGGTTGGTGACCAAGATGTTCCAAGCCCAACTCAACAAAACGATGGAGGTGTACATTGACGATATGGTTGTCAAGTCTAAAAGGTCACAGGACCACTTGGTAGACCTTAGTCAAACGTTCGACGCCCTCAAGAAGTTTCAGCTCAAACTGAATCCATCCATGTGTGCGTTCGGTGTCAGCTCTGGTAAATTCCTGGGAAGCCTGGTCACAAGAAAGGGAATTGAAGCCAATCCAGACCAAATCTCGGCTGTCCAGACGGTTCAAAGTCCAACAACGGTGAAGCAAATCCATAAGCTCATATGGATGGCTGCTGCTGTCAATCGCTTCATCGGCTGAGCTTTTGACAAGTGTCAACCCTTTTTTCAGCTTTTAAAGAAGAGTTCCAAATTCCAATGGACTCCAGAGTGCGACCGAGCTCTGCAGGAACTCAAGACTTATCTAGCTTCACCACCCTTGCTGTCTACACCGAAACAAGGGGAGGTGCTCTATCTGTACTTGGCCATCTCGGATCATGCAGTGAGCTCGGTGCCCCTTAGAAAAGAGGACAGACAACAAAAGCCCATATATTACACAAGTAAGATCCTTCTTGACGACGAGACACTTGCATTAGCACTCGTCTGTGCTTCTCGTAAACTCTCCCATTACTTCCAGACGTACACCATAGTGGTTGTTACTGAACTTCCACTTAAGTTCCTTTTTAGAAAGGCAGACTTCTCTAGGAGAATCTCAAAATGGGCCGTCGAGTTGGGGCAGTATGATATCCAGTATCAACCCAGAACGGCAATCAAGGGCCAAGTTTTGAAAGATTTCATCGTTAAGTTTGTTTCTCCTAGTTCGGCACAGAGACAACTCGACACCGAACTGGGCGGCAATGAGGAAGAGGTTACTGAGACTGAACAAGAACAATCTTGGAAGCAGTTCCTCGATTCAGCATGGAAGGTCTACGTCGACGGATCCTCAACCTCCAAGAGGGCTGGTGCTGGCATAGTCCTCCAATCTCCAGAGGGCCTTGTCATCGAGCAAGCCTTAACACTCGGCTTCAAGGCGTCCAATAACGAAGTCGAATATGAAGCACGAATCGCGGGGCTTGGCAGGGCTAAAATCCTGGGGGCAAAGCAGGTAGTGATCTTCAGTGATTCACAATTGCTGACGAGCCAGTTGAACAGAGACTACCATGCTCGAGACGAAAGGATGACAGCTTACCTAGCTCAGACAAAGAAGTTGCTTTCTCAGTTCAAGAAAGTTGAAGTCAAACAGATCGGCAGAGACTCCAATTCTCAAGCCGATGCTCTTACCAACCTAACTTCTGCTGCCGAGTCTGGGAAAAAGAGAACCATCGAGGTAGAGACACTGGAAAAACCAAGTATAGAGCTACAGCCGCCTCGGCAGGTTTTGTGCGCTGATCTCGGTCCAAGCTGGATGGACCCAATCATGGCCTACTTCAGGAACGATCAACTTTTTGAAGATAAAAATGAGGCTCACAAAATCAGGCTGAAAGCAGCTCAGTTTTGGCTGTCTCCGGATGGCAAGGTCTACAGGAAGTCCTACACCGGCCCCTACCTCCAGCAAAGTGGAAGATTTCCTCTATGAAATTCACGAAGGGATCTGCAGAAGCCACATCGGAGGTCGGTCGCTGGCATACCGAGCCATCAGCCAAGGCTACTGGTGGCCTTACATGCAGAAGGATGCCCAGCTCTATGCCAAAAGTGCCAGAAGTTCTCGTATTCTCTTTACCAGCCAGCACAGGACCTGAGCCCACTCTCTAGCCCATGGCCCTTTGCTCAGTGGGGCTTGGACATCGTGGGACTGCTTGGCCGAACTCCAGGGAATAAGAGGTGGCTAATAATAGCTACCGATTATTTCACCAAGTGGATAGAAGTCGAGGCATTATCTTCCATCACCGAGTAGGAAACGAAGAACTTCGTGTGGAAAAATATCGTCACAAGATTTGGAGTCCCCCAAGCTTTGGTCTCGGACAACGAGACCAAGTTCGACTCCAATTTCTTCAGAAAATTCTGCCACGAGCTTGGCTTCAGGAACTACTATTCCACTCCAGCCTATCCACAAAGCAACGGTTAGGCCAAAATTTCCAACAAAGTGGTACTCGATGGGCTTAAGAAAAAACTTGACTGAGCCAAAGGTAGATGGGTGGAAGAGCTCCCATGTGTCCTCTTAGCGTATAGAACTACCCCAAGGCGATCCACTTCGGTAACACCTTTCTCCTTGGCCTATGGAATGGAGGCTGTGATCCCTCTAGAAATCGGTCTTCTAACCCTGAGGTCGGAACTCTTTGATCGAGGCCAGAACGATGTGAATCTGGCCCGAGAACTTGACCTAGCTGAGGAATGAAGAGATGCAGTAGCTATCCGTCTGGCTTCTTGCTAGCAGCAGTTGGCCAGGGGATACAACCAAAGAGTCAAAGAGAGGAAGTTTTCGGTTGGAGAACTCGTCTAGAAGAAGACACTTCCTACATATAAGAATCCCAATGAAGGCAAACTGTCTCCGATCTGGCATGGGCCATTCAAGGTGACCTCAACTGCCGGGCGATCAGCATACAAGCTTGAGGACATGGATGGTAAAGAGTTACCACAACCATGGAATGCGACACACCTCAAGAAATATTATTTCTAAATTGTAATCAATTTACAGGGTCAATAAAAGTATATTCTTGTGGAAGGATGTGTCGATATATGCCATGTTACAGAACTCGGCAATAATCTACCCAACTGCTGCGGAGCATTAGAGAAATGAAGGAAAAGCCTCAAATGGTTAAGGCACACCAAGTTAAGTGAACTCGGTGTCTACCTCGATGTTCAGAAATGCGTATGGTTGCAGAACCAAGTATTCTATCACCGAGAAAAAGACCTTGTATTCCTTTTGAGTGAAAGAACTTGATCCAATTTGCTCTCGTTCAGCTCGGTTGGTGAACTAAGATACGAAACAGACAAATTTGGTATTTGGATACAAACTCCTCGAGTTAGAGAACTTGAGGTTGTATAAGATTCCAATTATTGAACGAACTTAGCATTTGTTCCGATTATTGAACCGAAGTCAATGACTTGAAGTTTCTTGCGTTAAACGAACTTAAGAGTATCGAGTTCCGGTTATTGAACAGAACTCAGTTACTAGGTTCCGGTTATTGAACCGAACTCAATTACTTAAGCAAATTTAGAAGAAAGCATGTAGAGAACTCGGTTAAAGAACCGAAGTCAAACACATGAGAAAGATGAGAGAGGAAAATGAAATTTTATTCATAACAGAAGTACAATGTTTACACAAGGTCATTACAAAAAAAAAAGAAAAAAGGAAAAAATACATAGAAGACTTTTATTCAGCGTCAGCCTCAGGACGTGCAGCTCCGGTCGAAGCGGCTTCGGGGAGCAGTCAGAACAACTTCAGGAACCTCGGGGGAAGGAACGGAACTCGGTTCGGGCTCCAGCCTTGGGAACTTGGCCGGATTTCTATAAGCTAGGTGGTCTTCGGAGACCCCAGCTGCCTTCAATCCTCCCAGCCAACCAAGCTCCCACACTTTATCTCTCACATCGAGGACCTGGGCCTCGTATTGCTGCGTTGCTGCATCCACCCTGTTTTGGAAGGTGGCTTCGGTCTCAGCCTGGACTGAGGCTTCAAGTTCGTCATTTTGCTTCAGGGTGGCTTCAAGCTCGGCCTTATACCTTTCCAATGTGTCTTCGAGCTCGGCCATCCTTTTCCCTTTAGCCTCAGCCTCACCCATCAATTCGTGGGTCTCAGCCTTCTACCTGCAGATCTCGGCCACCGCCGTATCGAGCTCAGCTATGAGGCCAGTGTTCTTGTCCACCTCCTCCCTCAGCTTATGGCCGTTCGCCTCTAGGGCCATCTCGAACTCCTTTTTCTCTGCTTCCAGCCTCGAGACCCTGGAGACGTTCTGGTGAGACCTGTCTAGAACAACCTGGAGGCAGAAAGTATTCCGCCAATCGTCGAAGAAGGTATTTGTAGCAATAACCCTGATGATAATGATTTTTTTCAACAGGATCATATTCATACCTCTTTTTTTGCTTTGTTTTGCTGGGAGGTTGTGAGGTAGCAGAATAAGTTCCTCTGTCTTTCTCAGTGGCAGAGCAGGGGATGCCTGCAGTAGAACCAGAAGCAGAGACTTCTTCTTCCAGTTTTAATGCAACAAAGATGAAATTATCTGAGCAGATTCCTTCGCCAGTGTCTCCGGTTAGAAAGAGCTTAATGATCACTCCTCCAGCAGGACATGACACGGGCAGTCGACCAATGGAGAGGGGCGAGACTTCGTCTGATCCATCTCTTGAGTATGCGAAGAAAGTGTTGAAGAGCGTTTTGAGCTCATGGATTGAAACTCTTTCTTCTGGACATTTGGAAGTTGGCTTTGGCATGGTTAAGCATGTACATTACATCCTTGCTGATAGCGAAGAAGTCGGCCTAGACATTGCAGATGCGAAGGCTTTCGTTGATGAAGTCATAGCTTTAGGGAGCAAGTGGAATGAAACCAAGAGCTTCCCAAGCGGTGACTTCTTCAATGAGATGTTCTTGAAGCCTTCTGGCACGGTCAAGTCTGAGTTGGATGAAATCTTGCGAACCCGGAAGCAATTCGTTTGGGAGAGGAACGTTACCGAGTTGGCTATCATTGGGCTGACAGAAAATCTGCGCCGTGTTGATAGAGAGTTCGTTGAGACCAGGCAACGTCTTGAACTATTGGAGGAAAAAGTTGTTGCAAAATTGGCTGCCAATGTGGAAGCTCGTGCCAGAGAAGGAACTCTGATTCGCCAAGTCGAGGAGGCTGAGAGCAATCTCCAGAGGAAGACTCAAGAGTACGAGCAATGGCAGATTCTTTGGGAATAGCTTCCCCGTGCTGCAGATGGATCGCGGCGTTCTGCCTAATTTTATGGGAAGATTTTGAAGAAGCGTGGCCTGGAAGCTTTAAAGGCTAAGGCTAAGAGTCTGCTTGAGGAGTTGAGTCTTTGGTTGAAGACCATGTGAGACTGAGCTCCTAATTCTTGTTCCAAACTTTTTTCTTCTTCTTTTTTGGTACCCGTGTATACACATATATATTTTTTGGTACTCTTTCTCTTGTAGTGCGTGTGGACACATTTTTTTAGCACTTCTTTTTTTTCTATTCCCTTTTTTCACTTAAATTCTTTTGTGATAAATTCAAGCAATGGGAATGTTTGTTTGGAAATTTGATCAAAAGTTTGTCATTTTGTGAAAAACCTTTTGTCAAATGGTTGTTTTGGCGTGAAAGCCCATTTTGAGATGGTGTGGAAGCCAAAATTTGGGTCGGCATGGAAGCCGAAATTTCGAAGCGTAAAAGCCAAAATTTGGGATGGCATGGAAACCGGTTTTGTTTGTGGCATGGGAGCCAAAATTTTTCTTTGTGTCATTGATAGCCGAGATTTGTCTTTTTGTTGTCATAGAAGCCGAAATTTGTTTTTGAATGGAAGCCAGAATTTGTTTTTGGCATGGAAGCCGAAATTTTGTGGCGTTTATAGCCGATTTTTATGGCGTTTATAGCCGAATTTGCGGCGTTTATTGCCGATTTTTTTTTTGAAAATCAAGTTTTGTTTTGTTGGCGTGAAAGCCAGGTTTTGTGGCATTTATAGCCGATTTTGTAGCGTCGATAGCCGATTTTTGGCGTGAGAGCTGGGTTTTTGGCATTTATACCCTATTTTTGTTGCATTTATAGCCGAGTTTTTTGTTTTAAAAAATGCAAGTATCGACTAAAAGTCGCCTCCTTGCTGAATGGTTTTGCAAGTATCGATGGAATGTCGCCGCCTTGCTCATTTGGTTACGAGTATCGATGGAATGTTGCCTCGCTAATTAGGGCACAAGTATCGACTAAGCGTTACTTCCTTGCTTTTTTCAAAATTTTGGTTTTGTGGGAATCAATTGAATGTCGCTTCCCCACGATTTTTGAAATTTGAGGTCTCTCTTTTTTTATCTCAGTTTTTTGTTTGAATTTTGGGTTTGTGGATATCAACTGGAATGTTGCGTCTCCACGATTTTTGAAATTTTGCAAGTATCGACAAAGTGTCACTTGCAATTTTAAAATTTTGGAAGTATCGAATGGGGTTTGCATCCTTCCAATTTTTGGGTTTTGTGAGTATCGACTGAGCGTCGCTTCCCCGCGGTTTTTAAAAAACCATTTTTTTTTGTTTAAAGACACGAGGGTCGTAAATTCTGACTTAAAACCGTTTTTTGTTGTAAAGTCAGGGTGGACTAGGGTGGAAATTCCTGAGTCCTGATTTTTTTTCAAACCATGAATTTTGGGTTCAAGGGTTCAAAATTTGGTCAAGTCCGGGAAGAGGCTCCTAAACTTGGATTTTTTGGATTTTTTTAATAATGAAACTATGAAAGTAAGCATTGTTTTGAAATTTTAGAAATCTCAACATGAGGATGAAAAATCTAAAAGAGGCGGGTTTGACGAGCGAGTACCTGAGAATAGGCTTTGGCCGTGCAAGCACTGCTCTGACCCAATGGCGTAAGTCTTCAAGGGGGTAGTACCGCTTCAAGAATTTGCCGTTGATGGGTAACATACATCTGTCGCCCTCCATGTTTAGAAGTGCGTATGCGCCGTTGGAGAACACTTTGTCAATGACGAAGGGTCCCTCCCATTTTGGTTCGAGTTTGCCTTTGGATTTATGGGCAAAAACCATTGGCCTTTTTACTGCAAGAACCAAGTCACCCTTTTTGTAGGCGCGTTGCTTGACCTTCTTATCGAAAGATCCTACCATGCGTGCTTGGTACAACTCAATGCTTTGTAAGGCTTCGAGCCGTCTTTCGTCGAGATTGTCCAGTTCTTGGAGTCTCAGTTTGACATTTCTTTCTTGCGTCATGTCATTTTGTAAAGATACCCTTAAGGAAGGAATTTGTACTTCCAAAAGGACAACAGCTTCGCATCCATAGACTAAAGAGAATGGTGTGCTATGGGTTAGTCCTCGAACGGTGGTTCGATAAGCTCACAAAGCTTCAGGTAGTTTGTCTCCCCAGTCTCTTTTGTAACTAGAGACCATTTTCTTGAGGATTTTGCAGAGTGTCTTGTTGAAGGCATCTGTGAGTCCGTTTGTTGCCTGATTGCATGGAGTTGAAGGACAACTCTGGATTTTGTATTTGTTGCAGAGCATGTAGAATCGGTGATCCCGGAATTGTGGTCCGTTATCATGGATGAATCTTTTAGGTATGCCGAAGCGACAAATAATGTTGATGCGCAAGAATTGAAGGACTGATGAGGTCTTCATTTCACTGAGCATAAATGCTTCTGACCACTTGGAGAAATAATTCGTAGCGGCAAAGATGAAGCGATGACCTTTGCTTGACGGGGGAGAGATAGGACCTATGATGTCCTTACCCCAACCTTCGAACGACCATAAGACTGCTGTGGGGTGTAGCCATTCTAGACGCATATGAACATAGTCTCCATGAACTTGGCGTTGACAGTAGCGTTTAGTAAATTGCATGGCGTCAACTACCATAGTAGGCCAAGAATATCCTAGCTTTTTTATGTGATTGTAGAGCTTGGGACGGCCTGATGAGCTCCACAAAGACCAGCATGTACTTCTTTGAGCGTTTCCTCAGCCGCTTGTTGTGACAAGCAGCGCAGAAGTACTCCGTCGAAGGATTTTCTATAAAGCATTTTTGAAGGTATATCCAAATGAAAGTTTGGGGGTTGTCTTTGAATGCTTACTTGTTCTTTTGGATCTTCAAGGAGGATTCCTAACATGGTGCAATCAATGAACGGCTCTCTCCAGTCGCAAATTAGAGGTTTGAGGATAGAGATCCGACTTCCGGCCAATTGGTGGCATTCAACAACTGCTTGGTGTGTGTTAAGAGGAGGGAGAATCCTTCTTTGACACACTGTGATTTGCATGTTTTTCCCTTCCTGGATTGCCATGGATGCGGCAAGTCCGGCCAGGGCATCTGCGCGGATGTTCCCACCTCTGAGGATATGGGTGATGTGACAGATGTCAAACCTTTGGAGAAGTGATTGTGCCTTGTTGTAGTAAGGCAACAAATCAGGCTTCCTGACTTCAAATTTCTGATTCATTTGGTTGACGATCAGTTGAGAGTCTCCAAAGACTTCGAGCATGGTGGTGCCAGATTCGAGGGCTAGTTCTAGTCCTACGATGAGAGCTTGGTATTCAGCTGCATTGTTTGAGCATGGTTCCAGTAGCGAGAAAGCATGTGAAATCATGTGTTTGTCGAGGCTAACAAAGAGGATGCCAACTCCCAAGATTAGCTTTCTTTTTTCATTTGACTTGGTTGCAACATCAAAGTAAATGTCCCAGGAGGCATTTGTCTGGGAGATCATCTCTGAGTGGGGAATCTTTAGGTAATGGATGCTCTGCGAGGAAATCCGATAGGGCTTGGCCTTTGATAGGCTTTTGTGGTACATACTTGATATCAAATTGTGATAGGAGGATGGACCATTTTGCTAGTCGGGCATTGAGACAACCTGCTTTTGTGACAAGGACCTTTAAGAGGTTGATCCTCGAAATCAGGTAGACTGTGTTCGAAAGAAGGTAGTGACGTAGCTTTTGTACGACAAACATTACTGCAAGGCATTCTTTCTCGACTGGAGAGCAGCGATGCTCCGCTCCTACCAGCATGCGGCTGAGGTAGTATAGAGCAGCTTCTTTCCCCTCGTCATTCTCTTGTGGGAGCAGAGCGCCCAGAGAATGGTTGAGAGCTCCTGTGTACAAGATGAATGGTTTTCCAGTGGTAGGAGCAGCCAACACTGGAGGTTTGGTCAGATATGACTTGATATCTTGAAATGCCGATTCACATTCAGCATCCCAAACAAAGTTCACACCTTTCTTCATCAATCGAGAGAAAGGACGACATTTCCGTAAGAGATTGGAAATGAATCGTCTGATGTATGCCAATCTTCCTTGAAGTCCTTTCAATTCTCTTAAGGTTCTTGGAGAAGGCATTTCTAGAATAGCCTTGACTTTGATGGGATCAAGTTCTATTCTAGCTTTCTGGACTATGAATCCGAGAAACTTACCCGACGAGACGCCGAAGAAGCATTTTAGGGGATTCATTCGCAGTTTAAGTCGAAGGAAGACTTCTCGAAGGTCTTTCTGATGATCTTTTCTTCTGTTTTTGACAACGAGGTCATCAACGTAACATTCAACCGTCTTGTGCCGCATGTCTTGGAATATCTTCATCATAGCCCTCTGATATGTGGCACCAGCATTTTTCAGACCAAATGGCATGGCAGTGTAACAATACATGCCAAATGGGGTCCGAAATGATGTGTGTTTTTCATCTTTAGGATGCATCTTTATTTGATTGTAGCCAGAGAATCCATCCATAAATGTCATTCGCTCAAACCAGCAGGTGTTGTCAATCATCACCTCTGGTTTAGGGAGCGGGAACTTTTCTTTGGGGCAAGAGCCATTTAGGTCTCTATAATCAATACAGACCCTGATCTGCCCATTTTTCTTTGTCACTGGGACAATATTGGCCAACCATTCAGGATGCTGTTCCTCACGGATGAAGCCAACGCTTTGGAGTTTTTGAACTTCTTATTCAATTTTTTCCATCACATCAGGATGGAATCTTCTTTGGCCTTGTTTAACAGGCTTGATGTCTTTTTGCAGATTGAGTTTATGGACTGCTATTTTGGGGTCTAAGCTAGGCATTTCAGCATAAGACTATGCAAAACAATCAACGAACTCATGAAGAAATGAGATATACTCGGGTAACTCATCATCCTTTATATTCTTGCTTATGAATACAGGACGCGGGTTATCTGGTGTTCCCAAGTCTATCTTTCGAACAGGATCTTCTGTTGGAAGGTTCGAAGATGGTTCCTCCACAATATTTTCGGAGGCTTCCAACTCAACGAAACATTCTCGAGTTTCAAGGGCATTTTCAGGCCAAGGCTTTGTTTCGGGCCATGGGTCTTCAGGATCAATGAATTTCTCAAGGCTTGCTATGAGGTGATCCCAATTGCCTATTGAAACTGGGTCGAAGTAAGGTACTTCTTTTGGAGATGACGGTTCTTTTGGGTCAGAATGCCACATGTCTTTATCACCGGGCAATTCCTCTTCATCATCAGAGAAATTGTAGAATTGGTAGAGCTTCCCGGATCCTTGATGGATGACTCTTCAAAGAGATATCCAAGGAGATTGATGTCTTCAAGGACATGAGATGTTGAGGCTTTTGTCGGCAAATCGACTCCTCAGCATTTGTGTCAACTGTCTCATGGGAGTGTCGGGATCATTCCCCAACCCATGTGAAGATTTTTCTACATGACCGTAGAGTCTCCAATCTTCCAGTTGACTCTTGGTTAAGGCGAGCTCCAATGGAGTGAGAATACTACGACCTTACCCCAGACCGACTGGGTTTTGAGTGTCATAACTCATTTCTTCATAATAGCTTGTGCCATAGGATTGTATATAAATAGTTGAGTTATACCTTCATTTTGGAAAGGTTCAAGCATGGAATTTGATGAAGAAGCTTCTGATCTGTGGAAGAAGATTGGCTTCTCTTCGACTGAAGTTGCCAGAACAACGAAGGAAGCAAATGTAGGATCTTCTACGTCAGCAGGTGTCTCTACTGGATGTAGAGCAGGCTGAATTTGCTGAGTGTCAGCTTGGCTTCTGATATGTCGTCTTCTGGCTCTGACTCTGAATCCATGTCTTGCATAATATACAGGAAGGAGACGGCAAGCTTGCCCCCAGACTTTTGCTTTGTCTTCTTTGCTTTGGTTGTTATGACTAAAGGCTTTGAAGATTTGAGGGAGACAACGAAAGGAGATGGATCTCTCTCTTCAGATTTACCAGAAGGTTTGTTTTCTTCTGATGACCACTTAGGAGCCTTGCCTTTATCTTTCTGAAGATTTTCAGTAAAAGGTGCGATTTCTTCCTCATTTTCTTTTTTTATCTTTGTACATCTGAGTGTTAGGGATTTTTGTAGATTGCAATTTGATGGATACATTATCATTCAAGCATCATTTGATTTACACACAGGCATTGTTTTAGATAAACTTGAAATCTTGTTTTATTCATGCATTGCTTTTAAGATTTGTAAAAGTTTTGATTTATGCATGATTTGCTTTTAAAACTTGGATGCATTTGTTTTTGTAAAGAGTTTTAGAAATCAAGCTGGCCTTTGGTTTTCAAAGTTTTGAATCATTTTAGGTTTGTGCGTTTCATGTTTTTAAACCCCTTAGAATGTTTTAAAACATGTTTTTCAAGCTTGATTTAGTGGCCAAAAGTTCCCCTAAGATAAAACTTTGTAATATGATTTTTTGGATATTTTGGTCCCAGGGGGTCGGCCAGCAGTGTCGCCGGTCGACCGGCCCAGGGGTCCCGGTCGACCGGCGACACTGCTGGCTGACTGGGTCCCTGGAGCTCCAACGGTCATTTTTCTGACCGTTGTGCTTTCCCGGTCGACCGGCGACACTGCTGGCTGACTGGGTCCCTGGAGCTCCAACGGTCATTTTTCTGACCGTTGTGCTTTCCCGGTCGACCGAGACCTGTTTGCAGGTCGACCGAGGACTAGACGTTGGGCACTTTTTGCTATATATATGAGTTCTTTCCTTTGCCAAAAGTTGGGAATTTTAAGGCCCTCCTTGAGGGGTTTTGAGGCAAATACAAGGGAAATGAACTAAGGGATGAAGGGGATCATTAGGAAAGCTAAAGCTTGGATTAATGAAGTTAAATCACCAAGTAGGCTCTACTTTCCTTAATCATATGTTTTCATGCTTTGTTTTATTTTTGGTAAATCATTTGTAGCATGATAAACTATGTGTGTGTTGTGTCCTTAACATGTTTTATGTTTTGAATTGATTTATTGTTTTGGATACATCACCATTGATTCAATCCAAGTAGTACTTTATCTTTGGTAAATCTAAGTAGATCATGTTAATGAAAGAACCTTTGAAATTATATGTAACATGATTCCTATACTTGGTTGAATCTATGGTTGTTGTTTTTCAACATAAGAAAATCACTTTCAAAACTATCTTATGTTTTGGATTCAACTTCTTTACAAATCATATGTTTTCATGTTTTGTTTTATCTTTGATAAATCTTTAGTAGCATGTTGACCTATGATGTGTTGTATCCTTAGCATGTTTTACACTTTGAATTGATCTATTGTTTTGGATGCATCACCATTGATTCAACCCAAGTAGTACTTTATCCTTGGTAAATCTAAGTAGATCATGTTAATGGAAACATCTTTGAAATTAGATGTAACATGATCCATATACTTGGTTGAATCTTTGGTTGTTGTTTTTCATCATAAGAAAATCCTTTTCAAATATATCTTATGTTTTGGATTCAACATGTTTACAAATCATATGTGTATTATTGTTTTAAAGTTTCACAACTTGCCTTACTTTGATAGGTATATCTTTTTCAAGTTGTATTTATAATTACATATGATTTGGCCCCTAATTTCAATCAAATCTATTTTTATGATTTATGAGCTACATTGTTGATTTGATTGACATCCCTATGCATCACATGTTTAGAGCTAATTCATTTCATACAACTTGTGTATCTTTGACATCATTAACAAGTTGTTACTTTTAACATGTGACTTGCATTCCTTCCTCAATCATAAATGTTTTTGAGCTAAAACTTTCAAAAGTCTTAGGCATACATTTATGAGCTTTCATTTTCAAAATGATTGAGGACATCACACACACACATCATGTGCTTTCATCTTTGCATTCATAGTGTGAGTGTGTATTAGATTTTCATTTTCATATCCGCCTTTTTTAGAGGCAAATGTAATGAGCTAAATATGTATCTTCATCAAGTGTATGTTAGACACTAACTTAGTGAGATAACCAACCTGTGGTTGAAGAGGTTATTGCTTAGCCTATAAAAGCATAATGTATAGGTTGATGTTGAGCCTTGAAAAACATCATTGTAAAGGTTATTGCTTAGCCTATTGAAAAGCATAAATAGTGGAAATCCGGTGGGGTGTTGCATCACAAGCCGGTAGTGGACGTAGGCATTGAGGCCGAACCACTATAAACCTTTGTGTTGTGGTGCATGCTTTTGTGGTGATTGTTTATATTAGCTTCCGCATATTGTTTGATTAATCATCACATGTGACTAGTTTATGTTTAGAATCAAATTTGGTTTTAAATTGATCATATTTGTAGCACACCCTATTCACCCCCCCTCTAGGGTTCGGATCCCCAGGACCTTTCACTGAGCATCTGCAAAATGGACTTCTTTGCCTTTGAAGGGCTTTTTGTCTACAAACACTCGATGTATCGAGCCGTCGTTGCCAACGAACTTGATGCATTGAGGTAAAGTTGAAGGGACGACACCATTCTTGTGTGTCCAAGGACGTCCAAGAAGAATGTTGTAGCACGAGGGGGTTCTTATTGCATACACAATGACTTCAGAAATATGATCACCGATTTGCAACTTGAACCTGATTTTGTCGATAGGCCTTTGAGCGGTCCCATGATATCCAAAAATGGATACAGACGTGTGACTCAGCTTGCTAGGTGGGATGCCCAGCTCTTCAAGCGCTGAAGTAGAGATGAGGTTGAGTGCAGAACCTAGATCGATCTGGACTCTGTGTATCGACATTTCTTTGATGTACCATGTGAAGTACAAGGGTCGGTTGTGCTTTGTCTCGCCTAGCAAGAGGTCATCCTTACCGAAGGCGATGGTTGCACTTACTGCTTTCTGTACCAAGAGGCATTCAATGCCTGATCCCCCAGTTCTATTCTTTTCTCCCTTTGAGGGAGTAGTTAATTTTTTTACCCTATAGTGTATTTCAATTTGTAGGACTTGTGGAGCATGTTTGTCGACATCCACATTCAGCCTTTGCAGCTCTAAAATGAGACTATCACGAGTTTGTGGAGACATTCGTAATAAATTAAGGACGTGCAGCCGTGCAGGTATGTGTTTGAAGTGCTCAATCAAGTTGTACTTGAAAGCCTCCTTCGGGCCTGCATTTTCATTATTGTTGCCACTTGGGGCATTAACATTTTGTGTTCCCAAAGGATTTACATAAGAAGAAGAAGTTTAGTTGTAGTTTTTGTGGTAATCCCGGCCAGAACGGGTACCTCTACCAACTTCAAGAGCTTCTTGAGAAGGGTCTTCATTTGAAAGATCGTCATTGGGATCCAAGGGCTGATCCTTCTCATTTACTGAAGATGTGTCTACAGCAAAGTCACCATCCTCAGTGATTGTGTTACATGGAGCATTTTCCGGGAACAGGTCCTGAACAACATCCACCAACTTTTTTCCTTCATTGAGTAATTTGTCGGTCCAGACATCTCCTATGAGGTCAGGTATCTGGGACCAACTGACCAGGTCTCCATCAGCTGAAGTCTCTTCAGGATGATCAGTCAGAAGAGCCATGAGTTGCGACGTCACAATTTCAGGGGACGAAGGCTGAGAAGATGTTATCTCAGTGGAAGTCACCCGAGAAAATGTAGCTCCGGAAGATATGCTATCAGGTGTAGCCGGAGAGTACGAGTCTTCAGTAAATGGTGCTTCAGAGGCGCTATCATCCTGAGCTATCGCATTGCAAATTGCCCTGATGGGAGATCCCTCCAGAGTGGATTGTTGGGAGTCGGACTCATCATCAGATGTGAAAGGATCATCTTGTTAGGGATTTTGTGTATTGCAATTTGATGGATGCATTATCATTCTAGCATCATTTGAATTTACACGCATGCATTGATTTAGAAAAACTTGAAATCTTGATTTATACATGCATTGTTTTTAAGATTTGTAAAAATGTTGATTTATGCATGTTTTAATTTTAAACTTGGATGCAATAAATTTTGAAAAGAAGTTTTATCAAATCAAGCTAGCCTATGGTTTTAAAACTTTCAAATATCATCTTAGGCATTTTAGGATTCATGTTTTTAAAACCCTTAGAATGATTTAAAACATGTTTCCAAGCTTGAATTAATGACCCAAAAATTCCTAACAAAAATTACTTTAAAAAACATATTTTGGGGAAAACAAGACTTATACGGGCGGCCAAAACCACCTTTACTGGCGATCTCTGGCCCCCGGTAAAAGCAGTTTTTCAAATGGCTATATTTATGATCGTTGAGTACCCGGTCGACTGGGGAGTAGCCGTTGGGAACTTTTTGGGTATAAATAGTGGCTCATTCCTAAAGAAATTTTGAGGAGCTAAGAGGCCCTCCTTGAGATGTTTTGAGGCCAATCAAAGGGAAATGAGCTAAGGGATGAAATGGATCAATTGGAAAGCTAAAGCTTGGTTTCATTGAGTTAAATCACTAAGTAATCTTTACTTTTCTTAATCATGCTTTGTTTTAATTATTGGTAAATCTTTTCTAGCATGATAAACTATGATTTGTTGCATCCTTAACATGTTATATGTTTTTGAATTGATTTATTGTTTTAGATGCATCACCTTGATTCAATTCAAGTAGTACTTAAATTGGTATATCTAAGTAAATTATGTTAATGAAAACATATTTGAAATTTTATGTAACATGATTCCTATACTTGGTTGAATCTTTGGTTGTTGTTTTTCATCATAAGAAAATCACTTTCAAATCTATCTGATGTTTTGGATTCAACAACTTCAAAAATCATATGTACTTTTGTTTTAAAGTTTCACAACTTGCTTTGCATTGATAGGTATATCATTTTCAAATTGAATTTATAATTACATATCATTTGTCCCCTAACTTCAATCAAATCTATTTTTATGTTTTATGCTTATAGCATACACATATTGAGCTACATTGTTAATTTGATTGACATCTCTATGCATCACATGTTTTGTTCTTAGAATTTCACAACTTGTTTAGAATACATATGTATATCTTTTACAAGTTATTTTTAACATGTGATTAGCATTCTTTCCTCAAGATAAAACTTTTAAAAGCCTTTGGCATACATTTATGAGCTTTCATTTTCAAATTGATTGAGGACAACATATATACACATTGTGCATTCATCTTTGCATTCATAGTGTGTGTGTGTGTGTGTGTGTGTGTGAATTAGATTTTCACTTTCATATCCACCTAATTAAGAGGCATTGTAATGAGCTATTAATTGTATCTCCATCAAGTGTATTATAGACACTACTTAGAGAGATAATCAACCTTTTGGTTGAAGAGGTTATTGCTTAGCCTAAGAAAAGCATAGTGTAGAGGTTATTGCTTAGCCTTGAAAAGCATATTATAAAAGTTATTGCTTAGCCTATTGAAAAGCATAAATAGTGGAAATCCGGTGGAGTGTTGAATCACAAGCCGGTAGTAGATGCAGGCATTGAGGCCGAACCGCTATAAATCATTGTGTGATGGTGAATGCTTTGTGGTGATTGTTTTTGTAAGCTTCCGCATTTATTTACTTAATCACCACTTGTGACTAGTTTATTTTAAAGAAGTTAAAATTGGTCTGAATTGGTCACTAATTTGAAGCTCACCCTATTCACCCCCCCCCCCCTCTAGGGTTCAGATCACGAACCTTCAATTGGTATCAGAGCGAGGTTACTTCATTTTAGGGCTTAATAACCCGTAGTTGATCCTTATTCTCTATGATCTAGATTAGAACCCTAGTGTTGTATTTTATTGCATATCATTTTAATGATTTCCACTATGGTCGAAAATGAAAATATCCTTCCTAGATCTCTATTTCACCAAAGAATCATTTCACCACTCTAAGACTTTTTCGAGTTAAATCTCCAAGAGTTGGTGGGATATCAAAAGTGGACCCTCAAGGACAACCCTCTCAAGACCTTAGGTGAATTTTCAAAGGTTATCATTTAAACAAACCTTAAGGCCTTGAACCTCATTGGACCAACCTATTTTTTATCTTCTCATATTGTTAGTCATGTTACATTTGCATTTTCTTTCTATAAAGTCACATCTCTTAAAATGCAATGTTTCTTTGTGATCATTTGATTTTGTCTTCATGAAGTTTTAAGGTGTATCTCATGGTTTTCAAAATCCTTTGATTGCAATATTATCATTATAGATTTGCATTTTGTTCATATAGTTATATCTCTTGTAGTGCATATCTATTGATGATCAATTGATTGTGATTACAAAAGCTTTCATAGCTATATTTTTAATGATCAATTGATGTTGGAAAATCATTTATGAATGTCATAATTAGATCTTGTTGGTAAATCAAATGATTTGAAGAAATTTAAATTTTTCATTGATCTTTCAAGTTATATCTCTTGGTATGGAAAATATGTGTTCAATTTGTATGAGTGTCTATTGTCATATTTAGAATACAAATTGAAAATTTATTGTAGTACACTTCATGTTTTTCAAAATCGCTTGTTCACAATTTTATAAATGATTCATTGTTGGGATTTTGAATATTGAAGTGATTTGAAAAACTTTGGAAAATGTTCTAAGCTTTATTGGTTACATTCATAGAAGGATTTTCCTTGAATTTATTTCCTTGTGCTTAATTATTGATAATATCTTATGGAAGGAAATACTTTTTACAAACAATTTGCTTCTTTGCTCTTCTAGTTACAGTTTTTTATGAGCAAATTGATTTGTATGTTTTTGTGGATCATGAAATAGATTTGCATTTTACACATAGCCTTGTGCATCTTTTTCAATGCATAATGTTTCATGATTCTCTTAGTACATTTGATAGCGTGGAGATGTTGCGTGATATTAATGGATCAATTTAGATGAGTTGGAATTAAACCATTGTTCTTATTTGAGATCCATTTTCATCTATATGTGATCCATGATATCATTCTAACTCCATACTTTCTTGTGCATGCATAGTTATAATTTTTTTATGATATGGTATGAGTTAAAACTTGAGCGTTGATTGATCCTCTCTATACAAATGTCAAATCGTTCCATGTATGGTTGTGATAGTAGTTATATTTGTAGAAACCATACTAGAACTCAAATCCATCCTTTATGCCTTCTAGTCATTTCTTTTTGGATGGTTATGATATTGATTCATGTATATTTTCTAACTGATGTCATCATGATACATGCTTCAACTTTATAGTAATGATCTTGATTATATGAAACTCTTTGAAATCCATTCCACGTATATCTATATGTTTGATGGATATCTTAGTTGTTGAATTCATATGATTTTATCACTTTGAAAATTGCATGCATTACCAAGTTATACCCTTTTGCATTGCAATTTATCTTGTTCATCACTATGCTCATTAGTTATATCATTAAAAGTGATGAATATCCATTTATGATACTTGATGGAATTTTGTGTTTGTTACACCCTTGCTATTTATCATGTTGTCAAATTCAATTGGTTTCAACTGGTATAATTTTCGATTGAGTTGATGTCATTTCTTGTGAATGTGATAGACTTGGTGTACATTTGATTGAACTTGATAGTAAGATATTTCATTCCATGTCACACTCCGTTAGCATCATAATTTTCACGTTTGCCACCTCTCTTGCTCATATAGGTAAATCTCATGACCACCATGTTTATGTATTCATAATCTTGGTTGGTTATTAGTTGAGGTTGGCTTCATGTTTGAATTTCATTTCACTCATCTTGCACTTAATAGTCATATTTATTGATTGAATGAAATGATTTCAAAACTTTCATAGCATATGATTTTCGTAGTTAAATTATTTGATGCTATGTTTAGTAAACCCCATTTCAGCATGGGTAGCTCTATTTTGGATTTATCTTAATAGTTATATTCTTTATAACTCCATTTTAGAGTGATTTTTTTAATAGACTTATCTTTGAATCTCAATTGGTATTCTTTGTTTTTCAAATTGGTATCCATGATCACTTTTCTCCTTGACCTTGCTTTCTTTTGGTAATTTAATCATATTGTGCTTTATAGTTAAACGTGTCTAATCATTTCCTTGAAGTTGACCCTCAATTGGTTAAACCATCTTCTTCTTGCACCAAATAGTTAAATCTTAGTCAACATGTTGACAAAAGGAGAGAATGGATTGAGGGGGAGTGTAAACCTTCATAGGAAGTATTAGTTTTGATCAAAGTCACCCTTGTATTGACTCTTTACCCTTTTAAGCTTGCTAACCAACATGATAACCTGTTATGAATTTCATTTTTTATTTCTTTTGTTAACAGGTGCTTCTAAAAGGTATTTTCCTTGTTTCATGTGTATAGGTACCTTTGCAATTTAATGTCAAAGGGGGAGAGAACATTCAAGTTATCTAAAAGGGAAGAGAATGTCCAAGCTTTCTAATGGGAGATATTGTATGATCTTCTACAGGGGGAGAGAATGCATATCTTGCCAAAGGGGGAGAGAGTGCATAGTCAAAGGGGGAGAGTTGAAAAAAGAAAGAAAGCTTGGGAGCTAAAGAAGATGCTTGACCATAGAGAGAGATGTAAAGAAAGCTTGAAGAACGATCAAGCTACAAGCATCAAGAAGATTGAAGAAAAAGAACTAGAGCCCAAGCTAAGAGAAGGAGCATCCAAGAGATTTCAAGACTTGTCCAGCTTAGGAGGAGCTGAGGACTTAGTCTGTAAAATTCGGTGTTGAGTAAGTTGCCATCAAATTACAAAGGGGGAGATTGTTAGGGATTTTGTATATTGCAATTTGATGGATGCATTATCATTCTAGCATCATTTGAATTTACACGCATGCATTGATTTAGAAAAACTTGAAATCTTGATTTATACATGCATTGTTTTTAAGATTTGTAAAAATGTTGTTTTATGCATGTTTTAATTTTAAACTTGGATGCAATAAATTTTGAAAAGAAGTTTTATCAAATCAAGCTAGCCTATGGTTTTAAAACTTTCAAACATCATCTTAGGCATTTTAGGATTCATGTTTTTAAAACCCTTAGAATGATTTAAAACATGTTTCCAAGCTTGATTTAATGGACCAAAAATTCTCAACCAAAATTACTTTAAAAAACACATTTTTGGAAAAACAGGACTTATACCGGCGGCCGAAACAACTTTTACCGGCGGTCTCTGGCCCCCGCTAAAAGCATTTTTTCAAACGGCTATATTTATGACCGTTGAGTACCCGGTCGACCGTGTATGTGTCCAGGTCGACTGGGGACTAGGCGTTGGGCACTTTTTGGGTATAAATAGTGGCTCATTCCTGAAGAAATTTTGAAGAACTAAGAGGCCCTCCTTGAGATGTTTTGAAGCCAATCAAAGCTAAGGGATGAAAGGGGTCATTTGGAAAGCTAAAGTTTGGTTTCATTCAGTTAAATCACTAAGTAAGTTTTACTTTTCTTAATCATATATTTTCATGCTTTGCTTTAATTATTGGTAAATCTTTTCTAGCATGATAAACTATGATTTGTTGTATCCTTAACATGTTATATGTTTTTGAATTGATTTATTGTTTTAGATGCATCACCTTGATTCAATTCAAGTAGTACTTAAATTGGTATATCTAAGTAAATCATGTTAATGAAAACATCTTTGAAATTTTATGTAACATGATTCCTATACTTTGTTGAATCTTTGGTTGTTGTTTTTCATCATAAGAAAATCACTTTCAAATCTATCTTATGTTTTGGATTCAACAACTTCACAAATCATATGTACTTTTGTTTTAAAGTTTCACAACATGCTTTGCATTGACAGGTATATCATTTTCAAGTTGAATTTATAGTTACATATGATTTGTCCCCTAACTTCAATCAAATCTATTTTTATGTTTTATGCTTATAGCATACACATATTGAGCTACATTGTTAATTTGATTGACATCCCTATGCATCACATGTTTTGTTCTTAGAGTTTCATAACTAGTTTAGAATACATATGTATATCTTTTACAAGTTATTTTTAGCATGTGATTAGCATTCTTTCCTCAATCATAAATATTTTTATGAGCTAAAACTTTTAAAAGCCTTTGGCATACATTTATGAGCTTTCATTTTCAAATTGATTGAGGACATCACACACACATTGTGCATTCATCTTTGCATTCATAGTGTGTGTGTGTGTGTGAATTAGATTTTCACTTTCATATCCACCTAATTAAGAGGCATTGTAATGAACTATTAATTGTATCTCCATCAAGTGTATTATAGACACTACTTAGAGAGATAACCAACCTTTTGGTTGAAGAGGTTATTGCTTAGCCTAAGAAAAGCATAGTCTAGAGGTTATTGCTTAGCCTTGGAAAGCATATTGTAAAGGTTATTGCTTAGCCTATTGAAAATCATAAATAGTGGAAATCCGGTTGGGTGTTGGATCACAAGTCGGTAGTGGATGTAGGCATTGAGGCCGACCTACTATAAATCCTTGTGTGATGGTGAATGCTTTGTGGTGATTGTTTTTGTATGTTTTTGCATTTATTTACTTAATCACCACTTGTGACTAGTTTAATTTAAAGAAGTTAAAATTGGTCTAAATTGGTCACTAATTTGAAGCTCATCCTATTCACTCCCCTCTAGGGTTCGGATCACGGACCTTCACATCTATCCAGCAGTTTTCTCCATTTTCAGGAGTTGAAGGAGGAGGTACCTGTTGATTTTCAGGAACTTCTGGTTCTGGATTTTGATCGCGAAGATCTTGCTCTTGTTCTAAGGAAAGGTGTTGCAAGATCCTCGCATGCCCTTCAAGATCAGGCATGAAAGCCAAATCTTCTTCTTCATCTGCCCCTTGTGTTTCAACATGATTTAGTTCCGCTGGAGCGTTGAAGGGTTGTAGTCAACAGGATTTTCTTGAACAGGCTCTTGGTCTCCTTCATCATCGGACCAAGATCTTTGTTGCTGATATGGGTTATACCAGATTACCGGCATAAGGTGAGATTCGGGAACCCATTCTTCATCGGAGAGAGATTCTCCTATTTCAAGGGATTCCTCCCACTCGGCGGTGTCACTAGACTCGTATCCATCCATGGAGAATCCAATCACCGAATTTAAAGATTATGATGCCCCTTGCGCAGTTTCTTTTCTGAATTGAGGTGGCATGAAATCACCAAGGGTTAATTTTCTTTCCACCTTTAAAGCCTCAAATTCTTCATTTGCCCCCAGCGAAGCAGTGGAAGTGGTTTCTGCCTTTTCAGGGACTTCTTGCTTTGATTGAACTTTATCCCGTTGTTTGAGCTTGTGGAGTTGTCTCTTGGCTTGCCTTCGCTGTTGAGCGATAGGTTTTGTTTTGACGATCTCCCAATTTTCATCTTTTAGGAGATCGAGATGTACCAATATAGATTGTCCGTCTGATGTTGGATGAGGAACCAACTCTTGGGATGTCTGGGTCATTTTTATCACCTTAAAGGAAGTTGTGGTCTTCTCCTTTGGTGACTTTGAAGTTTGTCCATACGACACCATGTTGACGGAGGCAGACCCATAGTTTTTGTCAAAGGTGATGAATCCATTTTTCCACATCTCGTTAATCTTTTCTCTCATAACAAAACATTGATTGAGAGGATGCAAGATCATCTGGTGGAAGGGACAATATCGAGGATCGTTGGTTTCGCCAACATCTCCCGGTCTTTTGGGCTCAGGTAAGGTGAGTTTACCATTTGCTACAAGAACCTCGAAGATTTCTTCAACATCTTCATCAAACGGGTATTTTTTCTCTACTCGTTCTCTGAAGGCATCAGAGAGTTCAGGTTTCTTACCTGCAGCTTTATTTTAAGCTTTCTTTGGCTGCTGAGGAGCTGACTTGGTTTGCACATTAAGAACCTCTTTTTTCTTTGGCTTTGAGGTCGTAATGGTAGCCGGCTCTTTCTTTGATGACTGCTGACTGTTGACTGTTGAGGTCTTTGATCATCGTTTCAGCCTCCATAGCTGCTTCTAGGAGTTCTCCCAGGTTCTTTGATTTGTTGCTGATAATCATAGAGCGGATCCTTACTCTCATGTTGTTACGACAAATGTCGATGAGCGATGCTTGTGGCAGCACATCTGAGCACTTGTATGCCATTGCCTTCCACTTGTGAATGAAGTCGTAAGTTAACTCATTTTCTCCCTATTTTAGGTTGCAGAGCTGTGCCACAGTAACAGGATGATCCTCACCTTTGAAGTGGGTCAGGAAGCGTGTCTCTAGCATGGTCCAATTTTGGATGGAGTCCTCTGGCAGAGTGGAGTATCAATCGAAGGCCATACCTTTTAGCGTACTTGCAAAGAGATGAATCTTGAGGGCATCTTGATCCGCGATAGCTCCCGTCAGTATCTTGAAGTGGATGACGTGATGTCTGGCTGAACCTTTCCCCGTATATGTTTGGAGGTTAGGTTTCTTGAGTTTTGCAGGAAACGGGACCGAGTCCATCCATAAGGGATATGGTGGCTTGATCCCATGCTCCTTCAGTGTATCATCTTGTCTTGCCTTGGCGAGGATATCGTCAATTTTCTTTTTGGTAAGGGCGCGTGACTCATTATTTTTTGCATTTTCCTCGTTATCTGGAGGAGGTTGGTTGTTTTCTTGACGTTGAAAAGTGAGGAGAACATTTTCCATCAGAGCTTCAATCCTCTGCTAACCTTGCTCCAATTGCTGGATGCGTCGGTCGTTTCGTCAGGAGGTGGATTGCGAGGTGGCTCAGAGTTTGTAAGCAAAACATTCATCCCCCTTGATTCAAACGAGGAAATTGTCCTGGCGACTGAGCTGGGGCTCATTCTTGAAGAGCTCAAGGAATGACTACTCCGTTGTCCTTGACTCGAAGGAGTAGAAGATTCTTCCAGATGTCTTCATGTCTGGGAGACGCTGCGAGTCACCGACCATCGGACATGAAGTTTAGTTGTTGACTTCTGACGTCTTCTGGTTTTGCCAACCATATGGATAGCAGCTAGGGGTGTAACGGTTCGGTTAACCGTTCATATTGGGGAAACCGTTAACCGAACCGTAACCGCGGTTTTCTATTTTTCAAAACCGTAACCGTAACCGTATCCACAAAAACCGTGGAAAACAACCGTGGTTAACTGTATGAAACGGTTCGGTTACGGTTAATAACCGTGGAAAAAAAATCCTGTAACTCAAAAGTGAATTTTTTTTAGGAGCTGCGGACATGTCATCTGTCCTACATTGATGTGGGTTTCACTTTCACATCTGTGCAGCTGCAAAAGTCATGCCAAACCGGCCAACCTTACACAACTGCAGAAGAGATAAGGATGATAGTAGAGTGAAGGAATCCTTTTAACACTAGATGGTGGTTAATGACGCAATTCCAGTTTGAAGATGCTCTCATATGCTATGATGTGATGAAAGTAACAAGTTTTGTCCACATGCTTAATGGCATCACATCTACAGAAATCTGGAAACATTTGCAGCTACCATAGCATAAATTGGAACACTTAGATCAAACTCCAGTCAGGACACATTCCAAGATCATGTAACAACAACCATCAAAAGTGGCAACATGCGTTGGAAATACTTAAAAAATTATTGGAGCGGAAATTAGAACACAAAGGCAAGTATGCCTGGATACCAAGGATTTGTTTGGATCTGCCTAACTCAAAAGTGAAGGTAACTCAAATAATGTGTAAGCCTAAGTTCTTGCATGTGGATAACATAGTTAACCAAGCAATTCTTTAGTTTCTATCCTCGTTGCAATAATCAATTACTGACAACCAAGAGCTACAAAGGTAATTTAAGTTACAAGGTAACTGATTTCCAAGAAAACATGGCACAACATAACTGATTTCATGATTTCATCATCCCCATCCATCATCATCAATAATAGAGCACTATCCCTTCAATCTGCAGTTGGCACCAGCTGAAGATTTCCAGCTAAAACCACAAAACTCATAGAAGTCCCACCAGCTAAAACCACAAAACCCACCAACATATTGCCAATCAAAACTCATTTATTTACAGCAAAAGGTTTCCAAAGGTGACATAGTTACAGCAATGATCAAAGAAAACAACCCAGTGAGGCAGTGACCCAGGGATAGATTCCTGTGCATTTGTGAGAGTGTTGGTAAAAACAGAAAACCCATATCACCAATTACCAAACTCATTTCCCAATTACCAAAACATGTCAAACACATAATCTTTCACAGAGGAAACAAAAGGGTCTAAAAAAAAAAAGTCAATACCTGCAGAAGAACCCACCACCAGAATCCAGTCACAAGACTAAGTTTATAAATACCATTACAATAAAAACACCACATGGAAAGCAAGAAATATAAGTACATAACAAAGGCTGGAAACTGGAAAGTGAAGACTTATAAGTACATAACAAACACAGAATGTTTATCATTGTTGATGCCCCAAATATCTGGAATCTTGGGAGCACATGCGTCTGCATTCAATTCAACGTAGCTTCAATTCAAACCTCATCAAAATCAAATTCTGACAAAAAAGAAAATCATTATTAATCATTTGATCTAATTTAAAATCATAACAAATTTGAAATAACATGAAATCTCAAGAGAATTAAGGAATGTTTTACCTAACTCCTCGAAGGCTTGAAATTCCTCCGTGACATCTTCCAAATCATCTGTTACATTTAAGCCTTGAAACCAATCTTGTGCACAAATCAGGCCTTCTACTGTTTTGGGAGATAGAGAACTACGATACTGATCTAACACACGTCCTCCCGTACTAAAGGCAGATTCCGAAGCAACAGTAGAGACAGGAATAGCTAGAATATCTCGTGCAACTTGAGAAAGAACTGGATACCTTGAAGAATTTACTTTCCACTAATTCAAAATATCAAAATTCGAATTGGCTTGAGCTTTTTCACGAGGAAAATCCAAGTATTGTTTAACTTCATTTTTGTCCACATCATTTTCTACTTATGCCATATGCTTTTCATATTCCTCCAGCTCATCATTTTCATTAAAAATGGGTTGATCAACCTCCAATTCAGAATTATGACTCGAAGATGAAGCACTAGAGAACTGAAGTTGTTGGTACTCCACATACAAAGTATTAAGTGTATCCATTATTTTTTCAGTAAGCTCAACCACCTTGGAAGACTCAAGTTTGAAACAAAATCCATAAGACCATGTCACATATTTCAACTTGTAACGTGGATCCAACACAATAGCAATCAACAACATCATATTCATTTTCTCAATTGGTTCCCAATACTTCTGAAATTTCAATTTCATTTTGATGGCCATAGCTTTTAAACAAGGATCAAAACCAGACATCAAGGTATTCAATTTGTTCTCAATGAAAAAAACTACAGGAAAATACAAATTAGAAGTCACATATGAAGTGCCAGACAACTTAGTTGTAGCATCATAGAATTTCTGCAAAAAAGTGGTCAAGAGCCTACAATATTCCCAATCCTCGAAGGTAGGAGGTCCACCTACGTCCTCGAGTTCCTTCTTAAATTTATCATCATCATCAATCATTCGATCAAATGCCTTTTCAAATTTAGCTGCAGTTTCCAACATCAGAAATGTAGAATTCCACCTAGTTGTAACATCCAAGCACAACATCCTTTTACAATCTATTCCCTCCTTCTCCACACAAGACTTAAATATCTGGGCCCTTTGTGGAGAGCTCCTAGCATATTTCACAGCAGCCCTAATTCGATTTATGGCACCATCCAACTCATCCAATCCATCTCTCACAATCAAATTCAACACATGTGCACAACATCTCATTTGAAAATATAGACCGCCTAAAATAAAATTGTCATTTCTCTTAAAGAACTTTCTCTTCAAATAAGTAATGGCAGTGTCATTTGATGTAGCGTTGTCAACAGTTAATGTGCAAAGTTTATGAATTCCCCAATCAACTAAACATTCCTCAATCCTTCGACCTATTGCCTCACCTTTATGACTAGAAATCACACAAAAGTTCAAGATTTTTTTGTGCAAGTTCCAGTCTTTATCTATGAAATGAGATGTAAGGCACGTATAAGACAGGTTCTGATTTGATGTCCATGCATCAGTAGTGAGACATATCCTTTGTTTACTTTTCAAAAACATACTCTTCAATTTTTTTCTCTCCGCCACATACAAAGCCATACAATCATTAGCAATTGTAACACGTGAAATAGGTTTGAATAGGGGTTGCATCATGCTACAAAAGCGCCTAAACCCCTCATTCTCTACAAATTTGAAAGGCAATTCATCTAAGATAATCATTCTTGCAAGTTCCTCTCTACAAACATCGTGACTAAATTTCCAAAGTGCAAGAGGATTCACATTTTTAGATCCACTACCAGATTTCATTACTGAAGTAATTTTCTTTTGTCTCTGACTATTTGCATTTATATTTTCTGGAAACTTATGACAGATTTTCAAATGACTCCTCATTGCACTAGTTCCATTAGCACTCAACCACTTAACAGGAGCATCACAATGGCCACAATGGAGTGTATACTGAATCTTCGGGTCATAATTTTCAGGTCTAGGAAAATGCTGCCAAATATCTGATTCTTTGTTATTTTTTCTTTTGAGAGAGGATACCTGACTCTGACAGTGACTAACAGAGTGGGTTCCAGGTTGAGGAGCATCAGGAGGAGGAGCATCAGGCTGAGGAAATGGAGTCTCGACCATACTAGACATCAATATTTGACACTGAAATTGAACAAAAAAAAATACAATCAGAACAAAAAAAAATTTAATGTGAAATTTCCGTACAACATGTCATGCTGCTTGCATATACCATGGGGTTATCTTTGTCCTGTCATCTTTTAATATGCTTTCAAATATTGGCTTATATTTGTTCTAATCACCAATGCAAACAGCTGATATGTATCATACTTAGAAGAAATTGATGCTATGTGACCGCTGATTTATGCTTGTAGTCAGGCCAATTACTAACTGAAAATCAAAATACCATGGATGTTTACTGTTTACACAAGAACACATTTAAGATGTCTTGGATTAACCATTTGATATACATTGCCATGCCGTCAGCTAACGGTTCATGCTTTTGATGTTATTAGTTATTAACCGGAAGGAGGTCAATCATAAATCAGCTCCATGCCTATTATAATGTGGATAATTGAAATTATCTTACTTGGTTGTCGATTTCTTCAACTTTGATTAGATGACTATAAACTCATTCACATTACTTGAGTACCCAAAGCTCACTCTTGCTGCATTTAGTAAAGGGATTGGTGCCTGCATACACCATAGTCTTATATGTTTATTTTACATTTATATTACAATCACAGCAATGACAATCATCTGAAGATAAAGGAGACATGTAACATTTTGAGGGCTTAAAATTCTTCAAATCCTACTAAATAGATTTTTTTAGATTTTTTTTGGAGGCAGCAGCCCCGAGTGATGAATTTACAAAGCTAACCTCAGAAGGTAAGGAGAATTCCTATAACAGGAAGAACAACTATACACAATAATGACAATGTAAGATCATGCTGATGTCATATGAGATGATCAGAGTCACGAGAGTCTCATGGTTGGGTGCCTGTTGTCATAGTATCATTCCTCAAAAGAGAAGAAGGAAAAAGATAAAACTCATAAGAGATTCCTGAATTTAAAAAAAGGGAGGCCACATTGAGAAATACACACATCATTTTCATCTACCATGCTTATAATAATACTATTTACACCCTTTTCTTAATAAGCTCGTAACCACTGAGTTCTCATCATCTTCGCCATCCAATAAAAAAAAAAAAAAGAACAGAACAGAACAGGAGATTGGAAGCTGACATGTACAGTAAGGCTCCCCCTTTTGAAAAGGAGGGGGGGTTGGGTACACATGCACTTGGGTTTGTGAGTGAGATGCCAACCTTATTTAAATAGATGAGATGGTGTGGTTAGGCCTTGCTTGAACCTAGGAAATGATATTGTAAGTGATATGATTGCACAGGACATGCCCATGGCCCTATCTCAACTTGTTCTCAAAGCTTAGTTTGACATGGGCACTGGGCACAATAGGGAACTAGAGAATGAGACACTACTTTTCTACTCATCTCATGATGACTCTAGTTTGACATGGCCTAAAAGAGGAATTAGATGATTTGGAGCACCAAACTGTCGCTTTTGAGCCAAGCTAGTTCTGCTTTGATCCATGCAGTTATACATCTTGGAGAGTCAACTGCAACTCATAAAAGAAGTTCCAGCCTTCATGAGAAAGAACAATCAATATTCTATGGGTGCAGGGGATGGGCCCCACGCCAGGGGAGTGAACCGCGCAGCACCCCGGGGGCGTGGGGCCAAATTCTAATGGTCAATTTAAGCGATTGTGAAATTTGGAGACAGAATTCCTTCAGAAAACCGAATCGGCATTTACGAAAACCGAAGATCTCGAGAAAAACGAAGCAAAAGATGAAGAAGCAAGAAGGAAAAAAAATCAAAGATTGCTTACAATCAGAAACAGAGCAAGAAAGTACCATTTGGAGCTTCAAAATCTTCTTCTTATCTTGAAAAATGAAGAAGAGAGAGAGATCGGATTAGTGAGATTACACAGTTCGAGATCTGGAAGGGATTTTAAAGGAGAGAGAGGGAATTCGAAGCAGCTGCCAGAGATTGTAACCTGGAAACGAGAGAGATTTCTAGTTGTTGCAGGTAAAAAGAACAAGAGAGATCGCTTTCGCTGGCAGTGAAGCAGCAGGTGGAGATTCTTTGGCGAAGGGAAAAGGCGATTACAGAGACGCCATTGTCGAGTGGGGTTTGGAGCTTTGTTGCTCGCAGGACCGGCATGTATAGGGTTTGAATAGGGTTTGTTGCTCGCAGGACGCTTCAAAACCCAGTCGGCAGTGCGCTTTTTATAGAACAAAAAGAACCGGCTATTGCACTCAAATCTTTTTGTTGTGCGATCTCAGCTGTTGGATTCTCAAGAGTTGTTCGGGAGATCAGAAGAAAACGAGAGAGGAAAAGAAAAGAGGTAGAAGAGGAGAGAAATCAGAGAAGAGCAGAGATCCTCTAGATCAATCTCTTCTTGAACTTGGTTCCCATTCTTCTCTTCCTTCTACTTTCAGAACAAAATAAAAAAAAAACCCTAGAACAATAGTAAGAACACAAACAAACCTGGATCTGGCCGTCATCTTCTTCTTCTTCGCCTCCGGTCGTCGCAGGCTCCGGTCGAGAGAGAGAAGCGAGAGAGAGAGAGAGAGGCTGGGGCGAGAAAGTGAGAAACGGGAGAAGGATGCTAGGGTTTGAATCGTTTGATACTGATGTCTATTTGGCTTAAGTGATTCACATAATTTCAGAATTACATTTAGGCCCTTTAGTTTTTCTTATATTAGTATAACGGTACGGTTAACCGTATGCGGTTAACCGAACCGTATGTTACGGTTCGGTTCGGTTAATAACCGTGAATTAATAGAAAAAATCGTAACCGAACAGTAGGGTGCGGTTTTTAGAGTTCAATAACTGTAACCGTAACCGAACCGTGAACCACGGTTATTAACCGCGGTTCGGTTAGACGGTTATTCGGTTTTTTTTTACACCCCTAACAGCAGCAATTTGATCGGGTCTTTCTTTTTCAACCCATTTTTAGGAGACTTGGAGGATAGGATGCTGGGTCCGTTGCTTCTTTAGTCTCTTTTGTCGACACGACATGCGGCGACGTATGCGACGGGTAATTTGAGCTTCTGTCAGCTCTGGCTTGGCTTTAGCGATGAAGGAATGTACTCCCTCGAGCGTAACAGCCGAGCCTATCTTTTTTGAAGCTAGGCATAGACAGGATTTGGACTCGGTCCTTCAACTGTCGTAGCAAAGCTTTGAATTTTGCTAGTTCGGCCCCTGTTGAGATAAAGGGTCGAACTGCTGGAGTGCAGGCATTGGCAGGTTCTTGCAGAGGCCTGGTGATGTATTATTTGATTTTTTGCTTGTAGGAACAAGCCAGCTCATGATGGGTTGACTTTTTTGTCAGGTAAGAAGTTGGTTTCTCCTGCTTCATGCATGCAAGAGGATAGAACCAATTTTCTTTGAGAGGGGCTAGGTATGCTGGCCTTACAGATACTCTTGACCTCCTTTGTTTTGGCGAAGGTCTTGGGGACCAACTCTTAGGGTAGACCTGGTTCTCTGCAGGCTGAGGCCTCTGAAAGTCCTGGGATCCTAACCCTAGAGGGGGGGGGGGTGTGGAGGTGAATAGGGTGTGCTACAAATATGACCAATTTTAAATTCTATAAAGTAAACTAGTCACAAGTGATGATTTACCAAACAAGATGCGGAAGCTAACAAAAGAAATCACCACAAGCATGCACCATAACACAGAGGTTTATAGTGGTTCGGCCTCAATACCTATATCCACTACCGGCTTGTGATCCAATCACCCCACCGAATTTCCACTAACTATGTTTTTTACTAGGCTAAGCAATAACCTTTACAATGTTGTTTTTCTAGGCTCAACAACCACCTTTACAAGATGCTTTTCAAGGCTAAGCAATAACCTTTACAATGTGCTTTTCTTAGGCTAAGCAATAACCTTTACAAATGAAGGATTTCTCTAAGAAGGTGTCTATACAAAACACTCTAAGAGATACAATTTAAGCACAATTGAATTGCTTCTTAAATAGGCTGATATGAAAGTGTAATTCAATGAACAACCATACACAAAAATAAGCTAAAGTGTGTGCACAAAGTGTATGAGTGTTTTACTTCAATCAAATTCCAAAGTGAAGCTCTTAAATGAATGCTTGATGCATTTTAAAATCTAAGCTCAGAATATGATGAATGAAGTTATATGCTAATCACATGAGAAGTTCAAGCAACTTGAAAGTAGGAACAAAACAAGTTGTAAGAAGATTTAACTACTAATAACACATGTGATTTAGACAAGAGAGTTTGTAAACCAATCTAATTTACCAAAGATGATATTGAGTTTGCTAAACATCTCTTTTAAAGCTAGAAATCATGCATATATGAAAATACAAAGAATTAAGCATGCATAGATTTCAATTGGAATGGAAACCAAATCTTAACTTGGAAGATATACCTTTGTATTAAGCATTTTGGATTTCCATTGACCCTCTTGCCTTATCAACTCATTCCCCTTTCTTAGGCTTCAAAATTGTTCCAAAAGTTCACCCAACAAGCCTCTCAAAAGTAGGGAATGGAATGGACTTTTAAGCAAAAAACAGTCCAACGGCTAGTTGGCCCGGTCGGCCCCATGACCCCCGGGTCGACCTGGCCTAACGGTCATACTGGCCCAACAGCTAGTTACCCGGTCGACCTGGGCCCAGCTCGGACGACTACACAGGAAAGGAGATGAACAGAATGAATGAGAGAGAAAACCAGAAAATAAGAGATTGATCCAGGTAGAAAGATAGAGGAGAAGTAAGAAACAGGAAAACAGGGCTCAGCGCGGTCGACCTGCACAGGAAAGGAGAGGTTCTATTTGAAATAGAACTGTATCTGCGCAACAGGTTATGTTGCTGATAGTGCAGGCTCGGTCGACCGGGCTAACTAGGTTTGGCTGAGTTCTGAACAGAATCAGAGAAAAGCCTGATGGGTCAATCTAAGACGTATTAACCCTCAACCCCAAGCTATCAAGCAAGCTTAAAAAGTTTTAGAAAAGAGATTTTCCAAAATCAATTCTAAAATAATTCCTTTTGAAGAAAAGAAGACGTGTATGATAAAAATCATTTTTCAAATTCATTTAAATTTGACAAAACAAAAGGTTTACTATGAATTCATTCAAAACTAAACAATTTGAAAAACAAATCAATTGATTGAGAAGATATAACTTATAAAAACTTTTTCAAATCAATTTGATCAAAATCATGCATTTAATCATAAAATACCGTTTTAAATTCAAAATGCATATTCAACAAACAAGACTCAATTAAATGAATCTAAAAACCTAAAGATATACTAAGAGAGTAGAAAGCACTAGAATCAAGACCAACTAGACATATGACTATGAGAAAGGGCTGGTCCTATCTATCTAAGAAACCTTAGTAATCTTCTAAAGGTCTAACCTTAGGTATCCATCTAAGGTCTTGAGCTTTGGAGACTATTTTAGAAATTCCACCAACTAAAGGAGATAATGATTAAATTCTTTTAGACTTAACATCAAATCTTTGAGGTTTAACTATTTTAGATTGATGATTAGTCTTAAGAAGTTGGTGTTTCATTTTCTTTTTATTCTTCTCATTTCTTTTAGCTTTTCCTCCCTCTTTTTGTCTTTTGAACTTTGATTTTAACTTTTCAACATTTTTCAATAATTCTTTCATTTCTAAGGTTAAAGGAGAAAATGAGAGAAGTTTCTTTTTGATAGATTTATTTTGATTTTTAGTCTTTTTAAAATCTATCTTGGATGACTCTTTGTAAATTGTTTTAACTTGTTTGAATTTCTTAGAGTCTTCCTTGGAATTCAAAGTCTTACCCTTCATAGAATTAGATTTAATTTTCTTAGGTTCAAAGATGGGTTTTGACATATGATTTTTCATTAATTTGCACTCAAACTTGAAATGCCCTTTCTTACCACAATAATGACATTTAATTTTGGACATAGGAGAGAGAGAGTGCTAGAGAAGGAGGACTCACATTTCACAAAAGTGTTGGTGAATTTAGGGTCATGTGAAATATACTTATCAAAACCAAGACCCATCCTATCTCCTTGTGATTTACCCAATCTAAATAGCTTTTCAAATTTCTCTTCTCCTTGGGTAAATTTGCACTCATACTTTTGTTTGTATCCTTCAAGTTGAGTGACTTTGTTTATAAGGATTGAATTTTCATTTTTGACTTTTAATAAATCGTTTTCAATTTCCTTATAGTTGTTTAGTTCTTCTTTGGCAAGTTTTAATTCGAATTTTAGTTCATTAACAACATTGGATCCAAGTTCTAAGGATTTTAAATTACGTTGAGCATTAGACAAGTTTTCCTTGGAAATTGTCAACTTGGATTCTAACTCGATAATGTCTTTGTCTTGCCTTTGAGATTGATCTCTTAGATTTAAATTTTCTTTATTGAGCTCATCATAACTTATCTTAATCTCATTTAGTTCATCTATGATGTTGGATAAGTTATTTAAAGAGATCATAAACTTAGAGTCTAAACATTTTATGACTTCTTCTTTCTCTCTAAGTTCATCTTTAGAAGAAACAAATTCTTTGTTTAGCCTTTTTGTTTCTTCTCTTAATTTTTTGTTTTTCTTATCAAGCTCTAGAGATAAAGTATATAATTCTTCATAGGCTTGTTGAAGATCATCTTCATCATATTCTTGTTCTTTGAATTCACATTGAGATTCATTTATTTGAAGGTTTGAATCTCCAATAGATGGAAGAATGGGAGGTCTAGAAGAATCTACACAAAAGTCTAAACAATCTATCTTAGTGGAATCCATTTCAAAAGTATTCATTCAAACACAAATCTAGGGTTATAAACTCTAGGTTTTTACACCTAATCAAGAGTTCCAAACACTTTATTCTATAGGATACAGCACGAGGCTCTGATACCAATTGAAAGTCTTGGGATCCTAACCCTAGAGGGGGGGTGTGTGAATAGGGTGTGCTACAAATATGACCAATTTTAAATTCTGTAAAGTAAACTAGTCACAAGTGATGATTTACCAAACAAGATGCGGAAGCTAACAAAAGAAATCACCACAAGCATACACCATAACACAGAGGTTTATAGTGGTTCGGCCTCAATGCCTACATCCACTATCGGCTTGTGATCCAATCACCCCACCGGATTTCCACTGACTATGCTTTTTACTAGGCTCAGCAATAACCTTTACAATGTTTTTTTTTCTAGGCTCAACAACAACCTTTACAAGATGCTTCTCAAGGCTAAGTAATAACCTTTACAATGTGTTTTTCTTAGGCTAAGCAATAACCTTTACAAATGAAGGATTTCTCTAAGAAGGTGTCTATACAAAACACTCTAAGAGATACAATTTAAGCACAATTGAATTGCCTCTTAAATAGGCTGATATGAAAGCGTAATTCAATGAACAACCATACACAAAAATAAGCTAAAGTGTGTGCACAAAGTGTATGAGTGTTTTACTTCAATCAAATTTTAAAGTGAAGCGCTTAAATGAATGCTTGATGCATTTTAAAATCTAAGCTCAGAATATGATGAATGAAGTTATATGCTAATCACATGAGAAGTTCAAGCAACTTGAAAGTAGGAACAAAACAAGTTGTAAGAAGATTTAACTACTAATAACACATGTGATTTAGACAAGAGAGTTTGCAAACCAATCTAATTTACCAAAGATGATATTGAGTTTGCTAAACATCTCTTTTAAAGCTAGAAATCATGCATATATGAAAATACAAAGAATTAAGCATGCATAGATTTCAATTGGAATGGAAACCAAATCTTAACTTGGAAGATATACCTTTGTATTAAGCATTTTGGATTTCCATTGACTCTCTTGCCTTATCAACTCATTCCCCTTTCTTAGGCTTCAAAATTGTTCCAAAAGTTCACCCAACAAGCCTCTCAAAAGTAGGGAATGGAATGGACTTTTAAGCAAAAAACAGTCCAACGGCTAGTTGGCCCGGTCGGCCCCATGACCCCCGGGTCGACCTGGCCCAACGGCTAGTTACCTGGTCGACCTGGGCCAGCTCGGTCGACCTGGTACACTGGCAGTTTTTCCAGCAAGCCAGTTGGGCCGGTCGACTGGGCACAGGGGTCGGTCGACCGACCAAACTGGCCTGGGAAGAATTCCTGTAGGTATTTCAAAAAACCCAAAGGTGACACAAGGAACTCAAGGCCAGTGTGATTTATGCATACTAAAGTGATTCTAAAATAGTGAATGTATGCAAATCACAAACCTAAACTCTCAATTTGATTTTTCAAAATAATGCACGAAGAATTAGGTTTTCGAAAGAGTATTTAGATTCTAAAAACATGCATGACTAAATCATTTGAAAAACATATGTAAATGCAAGTTAGAATCTCAGATTCCAAAGTCAAAACTAAAAGCTTGAGTGTGTGATCATTTGACAATGAAGGTGAATGTGCATCCATCAAAATTGCAACAAACAAGAACCTAACAGCTTCGTGGGGTTGCCATGGGCTTCAGGCTCCTTCGCGTTCGCCCTTGGTGTCATGGTAGTGACACGTTGCATAGCGATCTTCTGCTTCTTAGCAGGTGTGATTTCCTTTACGAAAAGTGGGAACGGTCCCAGCGACCCGAAGATGATAGTCTGGGGAGTAAAGGTTGACCCGGTGTTCTGACATTTGCCGAGGGAGATGACGCTTCGGCAGCTAGCAGGGCGCTTATGAGTGCTCTTGTTCTGCTTCTCTTGGAGCATGAGCTGGTACTTGTTCTCATAGAAAGTGATGGTTAATGAAGTTGTCATTGTTAGTTTTTGGAAAACTTCTGAAACAAGACCACGTTCATTAGTAATCATAAGAATATAGTGATCATAAATGGGAAAAAACTATGGTTTTGTCTTTTCGAATCGCTCAAGGGAACATGGCCCAGTCCAAGCGAGGTGAAGAAGGCAAAAAGCCATAGAGGATACAATTGTTTTGAATGCAAATATAGGAGGCACAGAACGAGCATTCCAGTGACTGCTGGAAGCAATTGTGGACCTTAATTCAAATTACCGATAAGTGAGGCTCACTCGAGGTAAGATGATATAAGGTTGGAGATACAAATGTGTCGGTCGCGAATACAGTAGACCCGGAAGGGCGTACTAGCACCGCTAGGCACAAATGTCACAAATAGCATCCTTGGGATGGACACGAGATGGGATTTTTGAAAGGCCAAAATCGGGTTCATAAAAGAGAGCAAATGGTGTTCCAATCCGAAGGCAAGCTACAAGCGATTTCTGCGAGCTTTTATCCAAAAGGGAAGGAACCAAGATTTCTCAGATGTAAACCCAAAAATGATGATTTTTTTTTAAATTTTATTTTTGAAAGAAATGCAAAGGTTCTCAATTTGGTCTTATGAAACCTTAGTAGATAGATCAACCCCAGGTAAGGGTAGGATTACTTAATGAACCCGTTTGGAGGACCCTTGCCTCGAACAGTCTAGCTGTCTCCGCACTCTGGACAAGGCTTTTCTTAGATCCACTTTGGTCAAAGAGCGCAATTGGTGCAACCTTAGTGGGTTTTGAAAAGTTTTTTTTATTTTTTTTAATTGATTCATCAAAGAGAACGAACGGTGTTCCAATTCGAATAAGGGCTCAAACATTTCTGCGAGCGCTAAATCCGAAGAGGAGGGGACCAAACTTTCTCAAATTTGATTCCAAAAAAAAAAAAATTTGAAGGAGCTTTTTTTTTTTTTTTGAAGAGTTTTTTTTTGAAAATCCCTATCGGACTCATTAAAGAGAAAAGATGGCACATTCCCCGATAAGAACAATAGCTACGAACATTTCTGTGAGCTATCAAGTTCAAAGAGGAGAGGATCAAAGTTTCTCAAAATTGAATCTAAGAAAGAGAAATCAGATTTCTTTTTTTTTTTTATGAAATTTTTTTTTTGAAATGAGAAAGAATGGAAATAAGTCCAAAGGTAGAAATTTTCCGAAAATCCCATCTCTGTTAGGAGTTTTCTTAAAATAATTTAATAATGATGATTTGAGATTAAACATATATATATATATATATATTGGAGTGAAATTAGACTGGGCCCAAGTGATAAATATTGGACTGAATTACGCACAAGTAAGAATTATTTGTAATTTTTATTTTGGAAGAGTGTTATCAAATTAATTTAGTAGTTTGTTAAAGATAAATAATTTAGGGGGTTTGCTAATTTAAGTGGTTTGTTAATTGCCAAAGGGTTTTGATTATCTTTTAAAGTTGGAATTATTATTATTATTATTTGATTTCAAGCTTTGCTAAGTTTCTTTAAAGTTTGTGAATAGTGAATTTTTCACATATAAATAATTAATTTAAAATAGTTATTTATATGGACAAATTAAATTTGAAATATTTATTTATATGGATGAGTATTAATTTATTGTTCATATTATATTTTTTTCCAAAGCTTCTAAGCTTGCCTAACAATTTAATCAAATATTGTATTAAAAATATTCATTTCTAAAATAAATTCCTAAAATTAAATTTATACATATTCAAAATACTAAATCTTATTCAACACAGCAACAATAACCCAGAGAATTTTACAATAACCCATTCACAAACAATATGTACCCAAATTTGTAACAAAACAATAAGTGAAGAACACAATATTCAACACAACAATATTGTTCAAAATATCAATAATAAAAAATATATATCAAAATTCATAATTCGAAAAAAAAAGCAACATGTCCTTCAACCAAAAATCAGCCCTCTCCAACAAATTAATGAAAGATAACAAACATTCAACCTTCATATTACATCATTCATGCAACAACATTAACAAACAACAACAAATAAATCAAATGAGAAAAAAAAAAAGAAAAAACAAACCAGCAGCTGTAGAAAGAGTTGATTCTCCGAATTCTATTGTACGGTATTCTCTGTTTTTAGAGTCTATTTTTTTTTTATCCATCATCAATTCTATTATTTTGAAAGAAATTGTACAATGTTCAATCATGCCTTTCTTTCTGTTATTTGTAATGGTTAAAGCTCTTGAATTTTGCTTTGATGGGGGTGGGTTGGTATCAAATGGGATATTTGTGCATTTTTTAATACAAAATAAAAAAAAATTCTTCTCTCACTTGTCATGCTAAAAGGTGTTTTTATTTATTTATTTATTTATTTGAGATGGTTAGAGATATGGAATGTTTGTTTTGTTGGGGATATCAAATGAGATATTAATTTCTGAAAGAAATAGAATATGTGTATTTATTTGCTTTCAAATCTATTGGCATGGATTGGGAATGGATAGCTTTAGGATTGGATTGAAGCCTTTGGTAGTGCGACTAATGCCAAACAGTTATTGTCCCCTCTAATATATCTACTTCCCTACAAATGAGAGGAATGTTTCTTTGGCATTCTTCTCAATTTTACAGCCTCTTCTTTACTATTGTTAGCAAATTTATCTCCTCTGGCCATAGGTGAAAAGTAGAGATGAAGCCCATCCATTTTGGAAGGAGTCCTTTTCATGACTCCTTTTTTCCTATGCTCTTTGGGTTGTTAGTTGGCTCTTGGCCTTTTGGCTTTGTCTGTTTCATGGTTGTGGGAATTCTATATATTGAGTATTGGAATTTCTTCATTTATAAAGATTTTTACTCTCTATACTATGCATAAGGGCTCCATAGATGAACAATCAGACAAAGATTTTTGCATTTTATACCATGCATAGGCTCCACAGATTAATAATCAGGCACAATGAAAGATGTTTCTTCACCTCTATATAATGTTTAGACCAATTGAGGTGTAGAATCACTTGACCTCTACTTTTGTATGTCTTATAAAACTCAATTGATCATGTTCATTTGAGGAGCCGTTGACGCAACTACTCGAGAATTTTTCCATGCAATCACTCAGCAGGACTAAGATGTGCATTCAATCTTAAAATAGTTAAGATATTAACCTATGCATACACAATGCCTTTTATCTGAATTTCTAGATTAATCAACTGCCACCATTTGAGATTCTAAGTCTTAAGCAACATATCGAGGAGGCAAATCAAAACTTAAATTGAAATCACAATGGCTATGTATGAAATTCAAGGGCTTCCCCCCAACTGATTGTCCTCATCACAACGGCTATGTCATTAGCTCTTTTACTATATTAGACAACACAAAAATCGGATACTTCCATCATCATGGGAAGGTCCCATATCCCTCAACCACCACCATCCAAATCACATTGATCCTAAGAATGCTGCCACACATGTGCTAGATCAAAACCATCCACTTGAGCAACACCTCCGAACAACACCAACAACAAACAAATACAGAGCTAAAGCGAGGAAATCCAATCAAAACCAACAACAAAAACAACAAAAAGAAGAGAATGCTAGAAAAGTAATGATACGGTCTCTACATTACCTGATGATGCTTCTCTTCTCTTTGTGACACTCTGTGTGCAAATTCCAATTCAACTGATTGTGTAGATATTTGTTTATGAACAGTACAAAGACCAGTGTGATTAGAGTTTTACAAGGAGAAACAACCCCTCTTATCTTTCCAAATACAAACAATTACAAATCTACTAATGATCTGAAATGTGACTTGCATGCCTAATTTCGTTGAAGAGGAATTACATTTTCCATGGTCCTATAAAAATTGGCATTTGAAACTGACCCAAATGCAGACATTCCCCAGACTCAATTTTAAATCCATCATTCTGGTCCCAATGCAAATCAACTGCAGATCCAAACCCAGACACTGGGTTTTCAAAATAGCAAATCATCATCATCCACAAAACCTTCCAAATTACAACTAAAACAAATAGGCAATAATTCACAAAACTTAATTCAAAGCCCCAAAACAAAAGGCGAGATCTCACTGTAATAGGCCATCGGTGTCCAGACCGGATTCGCGTCTGCGGATCGGCGTGCCACGCTTCGGACCACGTGGTTCCCTTCCAATGGCGGCTCCGGCGCAAGGAGGGAGAGAGAGACAGAACCGGCACCGGCTCCGGCGTGCGGGAGCAAGGGCATAGTGTAGAGCGAGAGGGAGAGAGAGAGAGAGAGGGAGAAGCGGTGGCGGCTCTGACGCAGGCGGGCTCCGGCGGTGGCGTCGCTGGTGCGGTGGGAGGGCAGAGATTGGGCGCGGGAGGGGAAATAAAGAGTGGGAAGGAAAAACTGAAGAGAAAGTGGGTTTTCGGGGGTTAAAAGGGGACTTCTAGCTACCGCTATAGGCGGCTGCTAATGATACCTTTTGCGACCGCCACAGGCGCCCGCCCCCCTTTTCCTCCGCCAATAAGTTAAATTCTAGAAGTGATGGTAAAATCCGACGCCATATATATATGTAAACCAAAGAGCCCTTCAACCACCTCACCGGCCCTTCCATTATTTTGCACTTGTATAATAGTGGCTACTTTATTGGCAGTTGAGATGTTTTACATGTGTGACTACAAATATGTGGTACTCATTATGTGGCTTTTGTTTTGTTGAGTTTTAAATTTATAAAAATTCTAACCAACGTCTCCCCGTGCAAAAAAGCCAATATTTTAGAAGCAAAAGGTGAAATTAAACAGGCTGAACATTCATTCACAAATGACTACCAAATGGTCTCTATGGTGGAAAATAATTAGTCAGCCACTAAGAAAGTGAGGGTTCCATTTATGTCAAAGTGAAAGTGAAGGACCCATCTATGTCTTTGCCTGACTCTTTTTTTTTTTCAATATTGTTCTACGCTTCGGTTTTTTTTTTTTTTTTTTTTTTTCAACCCAACCTACTAGGATCTAAAAGAGCTCATACAAGTGGAAAGAGTGGGATGCCCAGGGATTGATCCTTGAGCAAAATCGGGTGACATGCGAGCCCGATTTCATGTCACTTCGGGGGTTTTTTTTTTTTCCTTCACTTCGGTTTTTTTTTTCTTTTTTCAACCCAACCTACTAGGATCTAAGAGAGCTCATACAAGTGGAAAGAGTGGCATACCCAGGGATTGATCCTTGAGCAATTGCGTGACATGCGACCCCCCACCCCCCCACCCCCAAAAAGGAAGAATTCCTGGGTCCGCCCCTGCATGCGAGGTTTCCAAGTTAGACGTGTTCCATCAGTCCTGTGGCTTTTGGTGTATTGGTTACGTCCATAACATTTGGTATCAGAGGCAACCTCCACATCTCGAGTGTGAGCCATCTCGAGAGGTCATTCCCCGCGGAAGTGCGGTTGTCTATTATGGTCCTAAATAGTTATAAGACTTGATTTGACGTGTTCCATCAGTTCTAGGGCTTTCAGTGTATTGGTTAGATCTATAACACTGCACAACCCTTTGTCACCTCTTATTATATTTATCATGTGCCGGGATCTTACGGTGCATGTCACCTGGCGGGGCCCACCTGATCACAGTTCAAGTGGGCCAAACACAACCATCAATTGAATGTCATTGATCCCATTCTCCACACCAATTCGAATGGAACTGGCCGTTGCATCAACTATCATTTCTTTATATTATATAAAAATGTTAAACTTATGGGTCACGGATCAAGGGATTAGGAAAAATTGACATGCTAGAAAATTTACATAGAGGTATGGCCCATTTAGGTCTGTCGACCCCCTACATTTCCCCTACTTGGTGGGGCCTGGATGGGTACACTAGCGGGGATGCATAAGGGACCCAACCTATATATTGCAAACTGGGGCTCTGTACACACAAGGATGTGGGGTCCACTTGGGTCCCCACATGGGGATGGGATGGAGGGATTTCAAGATCTACTTGTGCCCCCTCATCTTTGCAAAAAGTGTGCATTCGATCCAACGATATCCAGTCCATTTGCATGAGTACAAACTCGATGGAATCCATAAACTATATATACATGAATCTTTTTATTCACTTCGATGGGGAAACGGATCCCATGTTTGGACCAAACAGGGAAACCCTGATGGAGGTGCCACATGGGGAGAGATGTCACATCCCATCTCCTCCATGAATAAAAGAAAAAAGAAAAATCCTCTCCCCCATGTGGTGCTCCTTGATTGGTCCAAATAGGGGATCCGAATGTCTTGGATGGACATTAGGTGGGCCCCATTAGGGTTGTGCACAATTCACATCAAGCCCACTTGATAACTACTCTATGTCTTTTCCTAGGAAGATGAAAATATTATTAAGTTGAATAATTTTACTTGTTAAATGATGACATTTTACACAGATCTATTATTTTTAAGTGACATTGCATCTTGTGGTTTTTGCACAAAGCGGATTTAAATTAAAATGTTAGAGAAGTATTAGGGATTTACTCCTAAAATCCAAGATGAATGGTGCAAAACTGTGTCAAACACCTATTGCCAGCAAAAATACCCTCGCAAAAGAATCAGGGACGCCTCTCTCTGATGGATCTGATTATCGAAGTATTGTGGGAGCTCTCCAATATCTATCATTAACAAGACCTGACATTGCATTTGCAGTCAAAAAAGTTTGTCAATTCATGCACTATCCTACAAGTGACCATTGGGCAGTACTTAAATAAATTCTCCGTTATCTCAAGCATACCATTCGATATGGTCTACTCCTCAAGCCTTTTACTAATGTCACCATTCATGCATTTACTGATGCTGATTGGGCGGATATATTGATGATCGTCTATCAACTTCTGGTTATGGAGTCTACCTTGGCCTGAATTTGATTTCTTGGAGTTCAAAGAAGCAACTAACAGTTGCCCGTTCAAGCATTGAAGCCCGGTACAAAGGACTAGCAAATGCCACTGCTGCAGTGATATGGATATGCTCTCTTCTTCATGAACTCAAGTGTCAACTGCCAAAGGCACCAACCTTGTGGTGTGACAATCTAAGTGCCATATATCTCACTGCAAATCCGATTTTTCATTCACGCATGAAGCATGTTGCGATTGATTTTCACTTTGTCAGAGAGTTGATTTCCAGAAAATCTATTCAAGTCAAGTACCTATCTACAGTGGATCAAATTGCAGATATTTTTACTAAAGGACTCTCATCTCAAAGACATTCTTGGCTTACAACCAATCTCAAAGACATCAATCTCTCTCATTTACAACCATCTTCTTCTCTGTATCTTCAATCATAAGCACTATTATTTCACAATAAAAGACCCTAGAGATTTTGATTGTTCTGTATCAAAGCTATCGATAATGGAAGAGAGTACCCACCAATCCAGTGCGGGAAAACTTTATTGTGGATGTAGGCAATACGTCGAACCATGTTAATACTTGTGTCATTCATATTATAAGAAGCAATGCCTACAATTCTAGTGGAATGCATGTTATCGGTAAAAATACTCATCACACCCAAAAGTGCAAAATTGAGACCACAGATATTGAAGGTTTAAATTTTCATTTTCACCTAAAATATAAACATTGTAGAGATAAAATGTGGTTGCATGCAAACATGGCAAAGTCCCTTTCTTTGACATTGATAATTGATCCAACGAATAGACCATGCACCTAAAAATATACTATTCATAATCTACAAAGCAATTATATACTGATTTGAGCATTAAACCTCAAATTAGACCAATGGCGCGCAGTATGCCAAATCACAAAAAAATTACATTAAAGGTGACTAATTTTCTGAGTTTGTAACACAGATATTTTTATGTCATTTACATTAAAATTTCTTTCAGATCACTCAAAAGAACATTTTTTTTTTTTTTTTGCTTAAGGTTAAGTATGTATTGAAGAAAAGGAGGGAAAAGGGCAGAGCCCCCCCAAGAAACAAAAACAGAGGGCGACCTAAAAGGGAGGCTTACAAAAAAGTGCCAGCCCTGAAAGGCATACCCCCCCAACTGAACATGCATAGAAACCAAAAAACCAACAAAAGGAGAGACAATGCAAGCCAAGAGAAACTGCAGCACATAGAAGCACACTAAAACTAGGCCGAAAAGCATAAGAATAGCAGGCTACCAACAAAAGGCAAGATCTAAGAGACTAGCCCAAAGAATGAAAATGCAGCTCCCAGCAGCAAAGCTTAAAGGAGACCATCAACAGCAGCAGCAGAGTTAAAAGGAAACCACCAACCTCACTGCTGAGCTAGCTCCACTACCGAGCAGCAGTGCCAAGCTTAAGAAGAGGGGCCAAAGCAATTAAAATGGGATGAGACTGAAGCTCGTGGACAGAGGCCAGTCCATTAATTCTTTCCAGAAAGGTTTGCTTTGCTCTCTCAAGGGAAGAGGTCTTGGAGTTGTGCTTTGAATTGTTGCGGAGATACCATAAGACGGAGATGGCATGGAAGAAGATGGTTGCGGAGCATTTCCTGCCTTGGAAATCTGCAGCAGTGTTCATGGCTGACCAAATGGAAGAAACAGAGATAGTGGAGGAAAGAGAAACCCCACAAAAGGAGAGCAACCAGTGCCAGAAGTTATTTGCCAGGTTACAGGAGAAAAAAAGATGGAATTCACTTTCCTCTTCTTTGAGACAGTTGTAACACCTGGAAGCCAAGGAACAGCCTTTGGATTTAGCCCAACTGTCTATCGGAGTCCTTCTGTGAAGCAATCGCCAACTCAAGCAGGCTGTCCTGGGATTAATGAGGCTATTCCAAATCAGCTTGTGCCAGGGAACTTCTACTGCTGCTGATCTCAGAGAGTTCTAGGCTGCCTTAATGGAAAAAACTCCTGAGGAACTCCCAGTCCAAGAGAGAGAATCTTGGAAATTGTTCCTCTCAGAGGAGATGGGAATGAGGCTAGTTGAGTGAGTGAGAAACTCCTTCAAATGCAGAGGCAGTTGAGGGGGAATGCACCAGGCTCCATCAGCTAAAATGTCGGCCACCGAATCAGCAACAGAGAATTGAAGGGAGGGGAACCTCGGGGCAATTGGCTCACTGTCTATCCAGATGTCATGCCAGAGACTGATCGACCTACCATTCCCGATGATCCATTTACTGTCCTTTTGCAGAGAAGGAAGATGAGAACTGATTTTCTTCCAAATACAAGAGCCTCCCCAATAGGTCTTCTGATTCCAAAAGAGAGGGGCTTTGAGGTATCTTCCTCTAAACCAGTTGGCCCACAAGGAGTTTGAATTGATGGCCGACCAAGCCAGGAACCTTAAACAAGCTTCATTGAATTCCATAACCCGACGAAGGCCCAGACCTCCCTCAGCTCTAGGAAGACAGACCAGGTCCCATCTTACTAAGTTGGCCTTCAGCTTGATCGGGGAGGCTGACCAGAGAAAGTTTCTCATAAGGCGCTCAATTTGCAGACTTGTTCTCCTAGGCAAGGGAAGGACAAGAGCAATGTGGAGAGGAATGGAAGCCAGCACATGTCTTACTAGAGTTAACCTCCCAGCGAAGGAAAGGCATTTCATCTTCCAACCTGCCAGCCTAACACTGATGGAATCCAGCATTTGGCTGAAGTGTCTGTGTCTAACGCAGCCAATGAAAAGAGGCACCCCAAGATAAACCGCAGGAAGAGACACTGGAAGCGAGGCTATTCTGATTTGCAGGAGGCTTGAGATCATATTAGCTTTTCGGGAGCTACATTCACCAATATATAGGTTACTTTTCTGCAGATTGAAACATTGGCCTGAGGAGTCTTGGTAGAGATGAAACAGATTTTGAAGCCGCCTAAGCCCCCTTTTGTAGCCTTTTAGGAAGACCAGGATGTCATCAGCATAAATTAAGTGGCAAGGAGTAGAGCTGACCTGGGAGATAGGGAAAATGGAACCTTCAAGCCTTAGCTCTTCAATTTTCCTACTTAGAATCTCTTCAGCAAGAAAAAAGAGATATGGAGAGAGCGGATCTCCTTGGCATAGCCCACAAGAAGTACTGAAAAAACCACTGGGACTTTTGTTAATCAGAACTGAACCCCTACAAGTGCAAACTAGCTCTCTCATTAGATTGATCCACTTCGAAGAGAAATTGAAAAAATGGAGAGCCCTGAACAAAAAATTCCATTGAAGTTTGTCAAAAGCCTTGGATATGTCCAGCTTCAAACAGACTGCCCCTCCTCTGGAAGATGACTTGAGGTTTTGGAAGAGGTCATGGGTAAGGGCTACGTGGTGATGGATAGTTCTACCTTTGACAAAAGCAGACTGATGGTTGGATATCAGGTGAGGGAGAAGCACTGATAGCCTTGTAGCCAGGATTTTGGAAATAATTTTGTAGGAAAAGTTTAGGAGGCTGATAGGTCTATAGTCAGAGAAGGAAGTGGGGGATGTCTTTTTAGGAATAAGAGAAAGGAAGAAAGCATTTGTTTCTCTGAGCAATCTGCCCGAGCTAAAAAAATGAGCTACTGCCTTGGTGACATCTGAACCAACGATCTCCCAGCAATGGGTGAAGAAAGCCCCTGTGAATCCATCAGGTCCAGGAGAGCTGGATCTCTTAAGACTAAAAACAGCTTCCTTAATTTCGGCTGAAGAGGGAACTGCCACCAGGGTTGAGTTCTGATCTTCTGAAACTGCTGGGCCAGGCCTGTAAAAGAGAGCTTCATCTGGAACTGAAGAAGAAGACTGCATCAAGCTAGAGAAGAAGGAGAATGCTTCATTCCTGATCTGATCCGCTTCCTCTAAAATTTCCCCATCAACAGAAATTCTGTCAATCCTATTAATTGAGCTCCTGGATTTAGCTGACAAGTGGAGGAACTTTGTATTCCTATCCCCATCCTTTAACCATCTAATTTTAGATTTTTGCTTCCAATGCACAGACTCTGCTTTGAGCCAGTTATGGAGGGTGGATTTGCTTGAGTTGAGGGCCAACAAGAGAGAGTCACTGGGATTAGAATCATAAAGGGATTGAGCTTCCAACACCTGATTTTCTGCTTCAGCTATTTTAAACTTGAGCTGCCCAAAAACTGCATGGTTCCAAGTCTTCAATTTTCTCTTGAGAAATTTGAGCTTTTGGGCCAGAATGTATTGAGGAGTGCCATTGAACAAAATGTCCCAACTATCCTTGACCAGAGAGTTAAAGCCTTCATGAGATAGCCACATCTCTTCAAATTTGAAAGGGAAATCCTTATGAAGAAGACTAGATCTGTGGGATAATAAGAGCGGGCTATGATCTGATGAGATTCTAGGAAGATGAGAGACTAGAGGGTCTACAAAATGGTCCAGCCAAGCAATATTGGCTAGGGCTCTATCCAGTCTAGCAACAACATAGGAATGCCCAAGCCTGTTATTTGTCCAAGTGAATCTATTCCCTTTGAATCCCAAATCTTTGAAGCCTGCAGAAAGCACCATTTCTGAAAACTCTTTGACTGAGGTTTGGTGGAGAGGAGAGGACCTGTATTTCTCTGAAGCCAAGAGGATGGCATTGAAGTCACCTATAACAGCCCATGGGAGAGCTGTTGAAGAAGTAGTAACTAGATAATCCCAAAGGGCCCTTCTTTGTCTGTAATCTGTGGAACCATAAACCCCCGTAACCAAGCTGGAAGAAGAAGTGGGGGTATCAGTGACTAGGATGGAGATGTGCTGGTTAGATAGATCAAGAAGAGAGAAGCTGATATTGGGGTTAGGTTTGCAAAAGCACCAAAGAGAGTTATTTGGGGTACTTAAAGACTGGGAATAACCAGAGGATTGGAAGGAGACTGAGATTGGAGAACTGAAAGGGATTTTAGGTTCAACTAGAAAAAGGACGTTGGGAGAGTGAGAAGCTATAAGATGAAACAGCATAGTTTGAGTAGGGGTGTTACCAATCCCCCTGCAATTCCAGAAAAGGATATTAGACATTGGAGACAGAGGAAGAGGGTTAGCCAATGGAACTCCTAATTATGGGACCTAAGGAGTTTGGACATCTATTCTTGTTTTTCCTTCTCCCTTTTATCTTAAAGGGAGAGAGATCCACCACTTGGGAGGAACCTGGGAAGACCTCAGCTCCTTCTTTGGATTTTGGGTCTTACCAGTGGGAACTGTGAGGATAGGAGGAAGAATTCCTGTGTTGAGGGAAAGAGTAGAAGTAATTGGAACCTCTATTAAAGACTGGGAGGTAAGGTCTAACAGAGTTGTTTCTGCTACGGAGGGATGCTCTAGAACTGAAAAGGGATTAGAACAATCTATAGTGGTAATCGAATTTTCCTCCATTATAGCCAAGATGGGTTCAGGAGGGGGTATGGCATTTGTTTCAGGTTGGGGGAGAGAAACAGAATTGGGACCAAGGTTTAGGGGGCCTGTGGAGCTCGAAGAAGGGTTGGAGGGAATATTGGAAGGGGCAAGAGGACTAGAGGAGAGTGGCGCTGGTAGACCATTTGAAAGCTCAATGACTCCCGGGGCTTCTTCTTCTACTGAGGGCAGAGCAGAGGATTGAGTAGCAAGAACAGGGGTTGGGAGAATAGGAGGCTTATAGGTGAAGGGGCATTTGGAGGTAAGATGGCCAGCAGTGAGGCATTCGCTGCATGGGATGTTCTCGTAAGAAACTTCCACCTCAACTACTCCTCCTTCCAGATCCACCATTAAAGTAGAAAGAGTGGGTTTGGCCACTTCCAGATTAACCAGAACTCTGGCAAAGGATAGCATTTTCTGTGTGGCTGTGATTTCATCAAGGCGAAGAGGTTTGCCTATAGACCCTGTAATAGAGAGCAAAATGTCGCTACTCCAGCAGTGATATGGAATGCCTCTGAGCCGGATCCAAACTAGGGAAACTGCTGGCCAGGAGTTAACCTCTTGTCCAGGAGACCAGGGCTGAAGAAGGAGTTTCTTCCTATCCATTAACAGTGGACTCTGGCTTACTAAGCAATCTCTGTCTTCCATGGAGTTGAATCTGAAGATGAAGAAACCCTTTTCTGTGAGAGAGATTAGGCAAGGCCTAGAGAGTCTCCAGGATTTTTCAACCCATTGTTCTAAGCCTTCTAATGTAGGGCGCCGACCCACAAATTTCCCTATAGCTGAGAAAGATTACTTATTGTTAGCTACCATTTGTTGAGGGATCTTGAGAGTAAGCTTACCATCAATCCAGGTTGGGGGAGGAATGGATGGGGGAGTAGAAATGGCTGAGGGAGAAAAGAAACTAGCATAAGACTTCTGGGGATGCTGTTCGATTGTTGCTGGAGGCTGCACCTGACGGTGGGCCAGAATGCTATCTAGGTTCTGGTGCAGAAGCTGGAGCTGAGCGGTGTCCCAACGAGGATAGGAAGCCTGCTGAATATCCTGTAAAGATCCGGTTGCAGCTGGACGAAAGTGGGCACCAGATGTCCCAGCTAAATGATTGGAGCTCGAAAAAGGAGCAGGATTTGGAATCAGAGGCGCAGAGTTAGGTGGTGAGATTGGAGAAGGAAGGAGAGGGGTTGTGAAAGTCGCAGGAAGAGTCAGAGGGGAAGGGGAGGAGGTGGTGGAGGGAAGAGGGGGAACAGGAGGGTCTGGGGGAGACACTTCCATTCCAGCCCTAGGAGACAGACCATTCATTCTGATGTAGTTTCGAGGAAGAGCAAGAAAGCCTTGAAATGCAAAGGGACTGAAGGAAGACTAACTTACAAGCTGATTCTTGACAATTTCTCATCCGGAGATGATATGTTATTTGAGCTTGAAAAAGAGTGAAGCCACTTTGTGGAACTATGGTTCTCAACTAAGCTTGAGTGAAACAGTAGGCCTTTGGCACTATTCCTTTATTGTATGCTTCCTTCCATTGCTTTATCTATTTTAATGGTGCTCTGGTTGTGATTATACTTTTGGTGAGCGTCAACCACTTGCCCATTGCTTGTTTTCTTCAAACCAATATTATTGCAATCATAGAAGTATTTAAGACATTAGAGTCAGTCGACGGGTTCCATTAACACCAATGACTGCATCAGTATGCTGCTTAGAGTTCATTGTTAGGTAACAAAAAAAACAACAAGGCTAAATTTCATGTGGCTGAGAGGCACATGCTTAAAAGGATGTGTGGAGTAAGTAGAAATGAGTAAATTAAATGCAACCTAAGGATATAATATTGAGAACAGCATAAAGGTATCTAAAATAATTTGAGGTTGTTTAAGCACGTCTACATAAGGACAAATACAATAGAATCGGATTCCTAACTCTATCTAAATGATTTTATTAATCAGAAAACTATAATGACAAACTACCCACGGGTTCTTTCTACTATCACAGCCATCACAGGCCTTCGGGAGTTCTATGATAGTGGGGAGCTATGTTCCAGGAGATACAAGAGAAGTCCATCTCCACGAGCAAATATTCGAGGTAATTTGCCTTATCTCACCAACTTAGTTGTTATTTGAAAATACTTTGGTTTAACTGATTGATTTTTAATACTCCTTGGTGTCTGCATTAAACAAATTAAAAGTTTCTGCACTTGTGAATTTGCTGCAGGAAGAAAGACAAACTTTGTAGTCTCTTATATTTTTCTAGATTCAGAAAAATGCTAAGCTTGCTTAAGGAGACATTAAAGGCAGAAGGTTTCAGATTTTTATATTACACACATCAATGGCAGCAAAAGAAACTTTTCAAGCAATAAAAAAAAATTCTGAATGTAGCCCGGAATCCCGAGCAGTTCTTTTAGCAACCTTGGAGGTCACAAGTGTGGGAATAAATCTGACTGTTGCATCAAGGATATATTTTCTAGACACTACAAAAAAAAGGACTTTTAGTCTCACTTTTAAATTGAGCTTTTGTGTCGCTTTTACAATAAAGTGACACAGTATGGTCTGATGTATCACTTTAGAAGAGGAGTAAACGAGGAGGAGGTTTGTTGTGTCACTTTTCTGTAATGCGACATTAAGAAAAAAAGTCTAATAGTCCCCTCTCGCTCTAATAGCCCCGTTTGGCTTCTCATCTGGCAATCCATCTCCTCCACCTCCCTCTTTTTCCTCTACAAAACCTTAATCCTCTCTCTCTCTTCTCCTCCTCTCCCTCTCCCTCTTCCTCCTCTCCTCCCCTTAGCCCAACCCAGCCGCCTCTGCCCCCTATCTCGCCCGCAGCCTCCTCCGCATCCTCGTCAAATCCGTCGTCGCCAGCAGCTCCGCTGACTTCCATCATCGTGTTGCCAAATCCCTAAGCTTTCTCACCTTCGTGATCCTGTCCGGGATCTCAAGGTTCTTGTTTGTTGTGTCAGTTTGCGATGTAGATGGGCAACTTGATGTTGTGAGGTTTTTCAAATTGGGTTTGAGAGGGACTGTTCTTGGGATCTGGACTGCGGCAGGGGGAGGAGGTGAGAGAGCTTCGATGAGGTCGGTTTTGAGGCGGAGAGGCAGAGGCTTGACTCCAAGGCCCGCCAATCAATGGAAGAGGAGATGACCCAGATCAGTAGCAGTGACGACAAGGCTTGGAAATGGAGCATTCAAAAGAGGGTTTGGGATTTAATGGAATCCGAGAACATCGCCCAAAACCCCTGTCCCATTCACCATCGAATACCCAATTTTGTTGGGGCTGCTTCTGGCCAATATGGTCTCAATCTATCTCTTTCTCATATCTATTATTTTCCTTTCTAATGTGTTTTTACCCTTCTTCTTAATGTTTCGTGGGTGGTGGGAGATCGGTCTTTTTCTGTTTGCCCGAAGTTTGTGTCTTTCCCTTTCAACTTCTCTTGCGACTCGTCTGTGAAATGCTATTGTCAAGTTGGTGATTTGGGCGAGTGAGTTTCTTCTTCTAATTGTTCTGGGACTGATTTTTATTCATTTATTTGTTTATTTTGGGGTTGTGAAGTTAGGTGGATTGGAAGCGTTTCGCGTTGCAGAATGCGTGAAGGTTAATCCGGATTCACCCCAGAAACAAGTTCGATTTTTTACGCTTTTAGGTTTGTTATTTTGTCATTTTTAATTCATGTCAAACATTGGTTTGATCATTTTCTATGGTTACAGAGTGATTGTGATTGTAGTTGTATGTAGAAGGAAATCCAAGTCATGGGTTGTTTGATTTTATCTTCAATTTGTTGCTGCTATAAAATTTATTGTAATGGTATGATTATAACCATGTTTGATTGATTTATGTGTGTAGGAAGAGATGGGTTTTGGTTTTTCCGGTTATTTAGGTTGGTTGGTGCAATCTTTTTACTTGTTTTACTTGTTCCTGTTTGGGAGTAGTTAGATTGGAAATGTAATTTGAATGGACGGATTTGTGTGCATGCCAATGGTGCATTTACATTTTTGCTACTTTGGTATTGAATTTTTAGGAGTTCAAGCTAAAAGGGATTTTATGAAGAAGTACTGTTTAGGTAAGAAATGAAGGGTTTGAGGTGGACCATCAATTTACTAGGATTTTATTTACTGGGTGGTAGGTGGGTCTTTTCCTTTAACTCTTCGTATTGATTTTATTTACTGAATGTTGATTTGATGATTCACAAAAGAAGTTCTTCAGTGATGCTTCTGTGGAGAGGTTTTTAAAATCATCCTAAAGACCAGTATCGGCTCAAAGACGTATGTAAAGACTCCACTTTGATCCATCCTCCGGTATTTATTGTTTTGATCAGTGAACTACTCCTGTTATTATTGTGCTTAAACTATTTTTGGATTCATATTAAATCCTAAACCATAACTCTACGATTTGCCTTTCAAATCCAGCACAAATCAGCCCCACCAAAGCTTTTGACTAAACCAACTATGTCTATATTTTTCCAGTTACAGGAACTGTATAATTGCAGTCCCTGAACCAGCCCACAAACCAATCCCATTACATCTTTAAAAGCCCCCCATTTAATTCAAGCCAAATTTTAATTCTTACCTTCTCTCAATTGTCCAAAAGGCCCAACCCAGCTTTTGCAATTTTTTTTTTTTGATTGGTAGCTTGTGCAAAATTTCAATCCTATCAGGGAGAGGAAGCTGCAAACTGAAAATTTGTTACCACAAAGATTTCTTGTGATCATCTCCTTGTCCTCACAAAAAAGAAAATTCTTGGAGCTGTCTCATTTATTTGGACATTTCTGATAAAAGGATGTATTTCTAATTTTATGTTTGCTATCTGTGATGTTTCCAATTACATTGGAGACAATTCAATCCCTATATTTGTAACTTCATTAGGCTCTTTATTTTTTTGGTTCATGAGGATGGATTGGACATGGATCGGTTTAGGTAGGATGAAGATATTCATATCATGATTCTGTTTGAGGGATTGCCTATCTCATGCATTTCTATCTTAATAAGTAAATATTTTCTTTTAACTGCAATATTGTTAGTTAGGTTTATGTTTAATCTGAATGCTCAATCTATGTCATTCTTTATGCAAGCCAATATTTGTTTCATAATATTGAGTTTCTTATTTAAATGTGGTTGTAGGTACTATGTCGCATTATACCTCTTCATCATCTTCTGCGTCTACTGTTCAGGGTAGCTCTCATGGTTGGAATTCCTTTTTATGCATGTTACATGCATTTCCTTAATAGATTGAAAAGAAGGGGAGTGAAATTGTAAGTGTAGACTTCTTTTTTTTTTTATTAAGAGAGAATTGGATAATGAAATAAAGGGTTTCCTTTCTCATGTAGAATTGTCAAAGAATCTTCTTTTTTTATTTTCTTGTTGATAACTTTTCAATTGGATTTGATGTTTCCATGATTTGAAATCGTAAATATAGAGAGATAGTATAGTTACATTGAGTGAAACAAGTTCTCTCTCTCTCTCTCTCCCTGAATTTTTTTTTTTAAATTGGTTTCTTATATTCATTGGTTGGAGCTGCTTGAATTCATTGGCTGCTTCTATGTGATGGTTTATTTTGATAAACTTCAAAGTTCCATGGCTAGTTAATAGTTAGGGAGGTTGCTTCTATGCAGTGGTTTATTTTAATAAACTTCCCAGTTCCATGGTTGGTTAATAGTGAGTGCATTCTTTAACTATTCTTTTTGGTTTTATGATGCCGGTAGATGTAAAAGGAGACTGACGTTAAGGTTAAGGGAGTCGACATATCTCCAAATCCAGTGGTGAGGGGAAAACCAGCTACTTTTAGCATCTCTGCATTTACTGGTAAATTAATGTTCCCTGATTTTGTTGGTTCTTGTTTTGGCACATTTATATTTTGAGCTTCCTTTCTCCGCATCTGTCACACTTCATATTTGGCATCAATAGGGCTTCTAAATTCCTTGTTTCCGTATTGTTGTTGTTTACAGATAAACTATGTTTTTATCAGTCTGATCTTGATGTTTCTATCAATGAAATTTCAGATCCTTAAAAAACAAGCTCCTCTCACAGTAAAACAGGTAAGACCTGTTCCTCTCAATGTTGATAGTATTCTCCAACAACCAGATCTACTGATGTAGTCCTTTTTATTGATCTGAATCTCATTAGAAAGTAAGTAAATGAATGAATGTTGATTTGATGATTCACAGGAGAAGTTCTGCAATGATGCTTGTCTGGAGAGGTTTCTGAAATCTAAAGGTGACAATGTGAAGAAGGCAGCAAAGCATTTGAGATCATGTCTCTCTTGAAGAGAGAGCATTGGGACTGGTATGAGCGTTTGGTTATACTAGAAGCCGAAAGCATTCAAAGTAGATAGATTGGACCTTTTTTTTTCTTTCTCTTGAAAGAAGTGATGAAATCTCTCTTTTTCTTCTTATTTGAAAAACAAAGCATTTGATAGCCTGTTGAACCTAATGCTGGTGTATAGGGTGCTGCAGGGCCGGCCCTGGGCAAGGGCTGTAAGTGCCCTTGCCCCGGGCCCATTTATTGAGGGGGCCCAAAATCCCCAAAATCCCTTCTACTTTTTTTTTTTTTTCAATCATTTGGTGAGGGCAGGGCTCATCCAATGGATTCCATCGTCCTGAGCATCAATAGACCCATCATCAAATCATCTGAGAGTGCTTATTGCATCACTTATTTGAGCAACCATCAGAGGGGCCCACCAATGATATTTTATATTTGATGGCTGAAATTCTGGAAGAATCTGGTCTAGTGTTGGGATGATTTAGGGCTTTTTTTTTTTACAAATAGATCATCAAGCCTTCAGCCCTACACCCGTTCTTCTCATTTGTTAGTGGGGCCCACCAATGATTTTTAATTCTCCATATATGATGCTTAAATCCTGGTCTGAGTTTTCTTTCTTCTCTTTTTTTTCAAATAGTTATACTTGGGCATCATCAACCCATTGCCAATTTTTCACATCAGTGGGACCCACCAATGATATTATCATATATGATGGCTGAAGAGGCCTAACTTTTACTCTTGCCCTGGGCCCTAAAAAATTCAGGACCGGCCCTGGGGTGCTGTGCTAGGTGCTTGTAGAGCTCACTATGAGGTCAAGGTTTCAGAGTATGTAGCAATCCAGCTCTTCATTCGAGGGCCTAAGAGTGTTGACTTGTTGCATCATATTTGGTGATGGCAAACATCTATGAAGCTGCCGGGAGGTGGGAAGTTGTTGCAAAGATACAAGCAATGATGAAACACAACAGAGTGAAGAAATCATCAGACCAGAGCCTTGTTCAAGTGAATGGTCAATGTTTTCATTTACTTCTGAAGATAGGTCTCATTCAGAAGTTCTGCAGATATATGAAGATTTTTAAATGAAGATTGTAACATAATGTATCTATGTAACTGGCTGCCTACTAACTGCCTAATGAGACTGGGCCCTTATTATTCTTTAATAAACTCTTTTCTACTACTTTCTTTTTCTTCTTTTTTTTTTGTCAAGTACCTAATCTGTAGCATTTGGGCCCTTATTTTTAATCTTGCAAAACCAACAAAAGCTACAGGATAAAAACCATTAAATAGGCCATAAAAGTGAAAAAAATGTCCCAAAAAAGGGGGAAAAAAGAAATATTTATTAAAAAAAATGGATGGTATCTCGCTTCTATGGAAACTGTCACGACTGATGACTACTTGTGTCACTTTTGGTCCGAAAACAACATATTGATCACTACTGCTTTTGAAAAGCGAGACAACAAAGTTATCTTTCTTGTGACGCTTTTAAGTTATTTCAGTGTCACTTTTGGGTTTAAAGTGACACAAGTAACCAATTTTTTGTGTCACTTTGATAACAGAAACTGACACAACAAATGTATTTCTTGAGACGCTTTTACGAACTTTTAGTGACGCCGGCAGATAAGACGCTTGCATAGTAATCAGAAAAGCGACACAAACCACTTTTTAAGACACTTTAAAAGTGACTCATTAAGACATTTTTTTTGTAGTGAGAACCATGTTCGGACCTAGACACCGAAGAACAAGCAATAGATTGTGTTCATCGCATTGGATAAAAAGGGGAAGTGAAGGTGATAAGAGTACTGGTTGTTAAGAACAGCATCGCGCAAAGGATATTGGAGTTGAGAGGACAGGTTGAAAACAATGGTGATAGGGAAATGAGGCGGTTGGGCTTCCAAGACATTCAAACTATCATATGGGCTTCCAAGACATACAAACTATCATGGGCATGTGACTTATACATTTTGCAGGCCTCATTTCTTACTCCTTTCTCTTCTCACCTCTTCTCTTTCTCACTCCCCCTTTTGCTTTGTTGCAGGCAAAATGGATTCAATATGGGTTTTAGAGGATCAAATAGAAGTGGAGACGAATAGTTTGAGGTCCCAATTTCAAGTTCCAAAGAATGTAGAAGAGACTAGAAAGTAAAAGAGGATCATAGAAGGGGTTACAAATGATAATGATAATAAAAGCTTTTACCAACTTATATTTTGTAATTGCTTTGGAGTATTTTTCTATAAATGACATGACAGAATAGAATCAACAAATTGTGAAGTTTCAATCTATGTGAAGTTTTGAGATTGAACATGAAAAAATGGCATTGGTCATAACAAAATCTTTATGTGTCCGGGAGAAATGACTTGATTTCCACATAATTTTAAAAGTTAAAACCGTGGTGCAAGTTCAAGTATTATTTAAATCATCTCTGTAAGACTGATCTGTTATACTAATATTAACATGAACCCTAAGATCGTGAACATCATGATAATCACATGTAGGACTTAATCTTAACTAAATTGAAGAGTACCTCCAAACATCCTGATGTAGAGAGTTTTTCGATCCTGTTGTCTGGTGCTGTTGCTGATTGATGTTGAGACCCGTTGAAGAAGAGACTAGGTGAATGATTTCGGTTTCTCTATCCTGGCCTATAAACCCTAATGTGTTGAGTTTTTGTGTGTAGCCTTTGTGATGGATGAAAGACTTTATTTTATAGGTGGAGAGATGACCGAATTTCCGATTAGGTTTTCCTTAGATTTAATCTCAACCGTCCATCAAGGTAGAGGATATTATGGAATATATCTCATTAAGAAACCGTTTTTTGAGTAATTAATAGCATATATCCTCTGAAAACGGAATTCCTATAATGACCACATTTCGGGAAAGGTTGCGTATGGTCCAAGTAATGGACCTAAAAGTAATTTCCTTACAGTCTCCCACTTGGTCAATAGGAAGATCCATTAATGTTATCATTTTAGGAATCATAAGGTGTGCATTATATGCTAAACACTACTTTAGTCGGTTATCATAAGTGTCTTGGCTAATTCGGTTGTCAATGGGAGTCATGGCGTGCACATATTATTTTGCAACATGTTTACTTCCATGTACTACGTCATCTACAACCTTCATAACTAGACCGTAATTGGAGATTTACGTAATGGTCTCATAATGTCTTTGTTTAAAGACTGTTTCTGTTTATATCATTTATCCAAACATAAATATGTGCACAATGGAAAAAACAAAAATAGTAGATGTAGAGTTACATTAAGAGCTCAATAATTGTCAAATACAAGTATAGAAATAAAAGGCAAAAAATGATAATTAAGAACTATCTTCAAGACCCATGCTTTCAGTATGTCCCTGAAAGGTCTTTGGAGGTAGCCCTTTCGTGAATATGTCTGCGACCATGAAATCTGTACGTATAGACTCAATGACAAATTTCTGTGATCTAACATCTTGCTTCAGTGATAGATATTTAAGGTCCATGTGTTTGGCTCCCTTAGATATCCTGTCATGCCTGGAGAAGAAGGTTGAAGCGTCATTGTCATAGTAAAGAATTAATGGCTTAGATATGAAACTCAAAGCTCCAAACTGAGAGATAAAATTACGCAACCATGTTCCCTGAATTGCAGCCTCATAACATGCCGCATATTTAGCCATCATGGTGGATGTGTAAAGCAGCTCGGATTTCTGGCTTTTCCATGATATTGCACCTCCACATAAGAGATACACATAGCCAAGAGTGCAAAGTCTGGTGTCAGGACATCCAGCAAAATCTGAATCCGAATAACCAGTCACCTGTAGGTGACTTAATTTTCTGTATGTGAGCATATAATTCCTGGTTCCCTTGAGGTATCGCAGTACTTTTTTGCAGCTTTCCAATGAGCGATTCCTGGGTTACTTTGAAATCTACCCAGCATGCCAACAACATGACTAATGTCAGGTCTAGTACAGACCTATGCATACATCAAACTCTCTACAAGAGAAGCATAAGGATATTTTCCCATTTCTTTACGTTCCAATTCGTTCTGCGGACACTGCGTAAGATCAAGCTTGTCTCCTTTATGCAATGGAACAGGACTAGAGGAACATGTCATCATGCCAAATCTCTCTAGAACTTTGTCAATATATGCTTGCTGAGACAATCCCAAAATACCAAGTGACCTGTCACGGAATATTTCTATTTCTATCACATATGAAGCCTCATCCATATCTTTCATTTCAAAGTTCTTAAAGAGATAATCCTTTGTTTCATGTAAGTGACCAAGGTCGCTACTAGCCATTAATATGTCATCAACATATAGAACCAAAAATATGAACTTACTCCCACTGATCTTGAGGTATATGCAAGGGTAACTATGTTTTCTTTGAAATCGAAGTTTGTAATGATTTCATGAAACTTTAGGTACCATTGCCTCGAAGCTTGTTTCAGTCCATATATTGATTTCTTAAGTTTGCAGACTTTGTCTTCCTAACCCTCAATTATGAAGCCTTCAGGTTGACGCATGTAGACTTCTTCTTCCAAGTCTCCATTGAGAAATGCAGTTTTCACATCCATTTGATATAACTTGAGGTCATCGTGAGCTACGAATGCCATGACAATTCTAAGAGAATCCTTCCTAGACACAGGGGAAAAGGTCTCAGTATAATCAATGCCTTCTTTCTGATTAAAACATTTGGCAACAAGTCTGGCTTTATGTCGTTCAATATTGCCTTTGTAATCGTGTTTGGTCTTGAAGACCCATTTACAGCCAACTGATTTGCGTCCCGGAGGCAATTGAACAACTTCCCATACTTGATTTTCATCCATAGATTTCAATTCATCCTTCATGGCATCAATCCATTTACTAGAATTAACATCCTTAATGGCTTGTGAATAAGAAACCGGGTCTTTAATTGTCCCTTCTTCAGATTCTACCTGGTAAAGCATGTAATCATTGGAAATAGCTGATCTCTTTTTTCTTTGAGACCTTCTTAATGCTGGTTCCTCTGGTGGTTCATCCATATGTTCATTGGTGATAATCTCATTATGGAGTTGTTGATCATTTATTGGGTTTTCTTCATTGTGAAATGGTTCAACAACGGGAGGATTTCCATCATCTTTCGGAATAGAGGGTAAAGGGATAGGTACCCTGATTTCCTAAATGATCACATCTTGAGGTTTATTACTCCCACTGATTTCTCCATTCTCAAAGAATCTAGCATTACCGGTTTCAACAATTCTCGTACTATAGTTAGAGTAGTAAAACCTAAATCCTTTGGACTTTTCTAGGTAACCTATAAAGTAACCACTGATCGTTTTAAGGCCCAATTTCTTTTCATGTGGATTGTAGACTCTAGCCTCAGTTGGGCAACCCCAAATTTGGAGATGTCTTAAACTAGGTTTTCATCCTTTCCACAGTTCAAAAGGTGTCTTTGGAACTGCCTTACTGGGAACCCTGTTCAAGATATAAACAGTTGTGCGTAGAGCATCCATCCACAAGGATATAGGTAAGTTGGCATGACTCATCATGGATCTAACCATTTCCATGTATGTACGATTTCGCCTTTCAGCTACACCATTCTGCCACGAAGAACCAGGCGTTGCGTATTGGGCAACAATTCCAAGCTTTTGGACAAGTTTTGCAAAAGGTCCAGGATGTTGTCCCGTCTCGTCATACTTAAATAAAACTCACCACCTCTATCTGACCTTATAATTTTCACTTTTCTATCTAGTTGCCTTTCGACTTTAGTAATAAACACTTGTACAACATTCACAGACAGAGATTTGTCATGTAACAAGTATAAATAATAGTAACGTGAGTAATCATCAATAAAGGTAATGAAGTACTTTTCTCCCCCAAAAGTTGGAACATCAAAGGGTCTGCAAATGTCTGTATGAATTATTTCAAGAAGCTGAGTACTTCTTGTGGCTCCTTTCTTTGTGTGTTGCATTGTTTTGCCTTTAATACAATCCACACACACTTTAATATTAGTAAAATCTAGATCCGGAAGGACACCATCTTTTACTAATTGTTTGATTCTTTCACTAGATATGTGACCCGGTCTTTTATACCTCAAGAAATAAGAGTCGTTTTTAGATAACTTTCGTTTTGTTTCCTTAGAATGCAAGGTAAGATGGGTTTTAGTAAATGGACTATCAAGATGAAACTTGAATAGCCCATCAATCAATATTCCAGAACCAATGCGACTAGAATTTTTAAATGAACTGAAATTACCATTTCCTACTTCAAATGAGTAACCAACTTTATCAAGTGCGCTTACAGAAACCAAATTATGGGAAATAAACGGAACATAAAGAGTTTGACATAAGTCTAACTGATAACCGCTATCTAAAACAAGACGAAAAGTGCCAATAGCTTCAACTGGAGCTTTGTCTTTGTTCCCCATAAAAAGGAAGTTCTCACTTGGGTTTATGGTTTGGATCGTAAGGAATCCCTGCATTGAATTGGAAACATGAACATTAGCACCAGTGTCAATACACCAAGTACCAGAAGAAACATAAGTAAGATTTGATTCGAAATAACTTACGAAACCCAAGGGTTACCTTTCTTTTCGAACCATTCTTTACGTTTAATGTAGTCCACCTGAAAATGTCCAGGTTTCTTGCAAAATTTGCATACGTCTTCCTTCTTTTTCTTCTTGGGGTTCTGACTAGCCTCATTAGATCTGGGTGGTGCCCTTTTCTGGCTTGAATTATGCTTTCTCTCAGGTTTGTGTCCAGCTCCTTGAACGAGATGAGCTAATTTAATACCTTGTTGATTCAACCTAACCTCCTCTTGAACTAGTTTGTTAGTCAATTCATTCACTGTCCACTTGTCCGTAATAGTGTTGTAGTGAATTTAGAAAGGCCCGTACTAAGGAGGTAAACTGTTTAGGATAAATTGGACGAGAAAAGCCTCATCCACTGATAGTCCCAAATTCTTGAGTTTAGCTGCAAGATTGGTTATCTCAATGACATGCTCATGCATTAAGGGAGTGCCATCAAACTTTATGGTTGGAAGATCTGCCATTAGTTTCCCAGCAAGGGATTTGTCTGCAGTCTTAAACCTATCTTCAATGGCCTTCATATAGTCCTTAGCATTCTCAGGTTTAGGAAGGGAAGTTTTGATGTTGGTGGCAACAGTCATTCGCAAAAACATAGTGCTTAGTCTGTTAGACCTCTCCCAAGCATTAAAGAGGGCCTTTTCCTCAGGGGTACTTGTTTTAGTGAGTGGAGCTAGCTTATCTTTAAGAAGAGTCATATCCAGTTCAAGTACCCCCAATGTGAACTGAACTTGCTCTTTCCATTCTGAGAAGTTGGTTCCATTGAGCTTAGTGACAGAGGTAGCATGCGAATTGAGATTAGTGGGTGCAATAACTGTAATAGAAAAACAACAATAACGCTTTAATTAAAATAAGACAACGCCTGTGGGCAGTCACCATAATTTCTACACATATTATCATCTAAGGTCCTCATATTCAAGGTGGAGTTAATGAGTGATGTTACTCTTAATTATGAAAAAACACTCCTTAATTATTGTTCAAACGTATGAATATAAGCCGCCTGTGAGCGACTAAACGCTTCATGCGCTTGAACAATATGTAATGTAAACATCATGATGGTACTATAAGGGCAAATATGATCATCATAGTGACTCCTTTTTTTTTTTGACACAGTCTGGGTTGTAGTCCAAACTATTTTATAATAAATTCAATTCCCGTAAATAGGAAAGAGAAGAAGAAACTAAGTAGAAAGCCAAAATCACCCACCTCCAAATTGAATAGTCTGTTAAAATAACTCCTATCCCAGGAGATAGATAGATATAGTGAAGTAGGGAAAATGGTTTTATTGAATGAACTGACTTTCACTCTCCCAGGTGTTCAGCACATACATCTCACTTTTTTTTGTAAAAGGAAAACCTCATTAACCAAAAGCAACAACAAAACATACAAAAAACAGGAATTAGGAGGGGACCCAATCCAGAAAAACACCATCCCAACGAAAACTCTTGCCAAGGCAAGAACCGTACTTGGGCAACAGATGAGCAGCCTCAACTACAATCCTAGGGGCATAGAAAAAGTCAATAGATACACACGAATTACTGAGTGACTTAATGTCCAAGATTGTATGCTTAATGGCCCAATCTTCTTTTCCGTTGATTCTGTCGCCAACTTCCTTGGAATCCGACAAAGAGTGATCTCGGAGAATCCCCTATAACAAGTTTCTTTTAATGCAACGAAGATCGCCAGCGCTTCTATTTCTTTAGAGAAAGAGGTTGTTGCCCATAACGAGCACCTACAATAAGAGGGATATTATTCTTCATTATACAAAATCCCTAGAAAGACTCACCATCCTAAGCACCGAAAGCTGCATCAATGAAAATCATGAATTTACCATTAGAAAGATGAGAAGTTCTTGAAAATTTTACAATGGGAGAGACTGTGCAAAATGTGCCTTTTCCATCTTCTAAAAAGTTGGAATCGCATATATTATTAACTAGAGCAATGGGTTTGTTTTTTTTTTTTAGACAAATGGCTTGCGCTCTAGATATGAAACTATTCTTGGCTTTCCACACCACCCATCGTATCACAAGAGCAACATAAGTAAGATGGAAATCCATTTGCAATCCAACTTCACATTCAATTCCATAATATTGATCCACCAATCCATGATGTTCATATTCCTATCCATATGAGAGACGAAACCAAGACAGGAGCCGAACCAAACATCTTTAGAATGCTTGCTAAAAGAAAAAAGAACATGCTCCAAAAATTCCTCTTCAGAACCACAAATACAGCAGCTAGTAGCAGACATAACAAGCTTTTTACTAATCCACTTCCAAAAAAAATCGCATTTTTAAGACATTACCACCCAAACATAATGATTCTTTGGGGGCAGAGGTTTATTCCAAAATTGTTTCCAATTGATTTTATCATGAACATTATCATCATTGCTTTTAGTCAAGATTTTATTGACAAATTTAGTGGACTGATTCCCATCTTTGGAGAATGTTTACTCTCCTATATATCCTTAGAATCCGAGTTTGGTATATAAATTTTACATATTTCTTCAATATCCGGGGGTTATTGAAAATAATGGTGATCTTAGAAGCATTCCACCTCATATTATGTTCCAAAGGTCTTTAACTTTAAAAGTTGGGATATGTCATGACTAGGGCCCGAGATCCGGTTACCCCGGATAAACCTCGGGTCGCGCTGCTCCATACTTATTCCCGTAAACTCCGAATTAACCGAAGTTAAAACGAAATCCACAAAAGATATCCATACATCAATACTTGTCAAATCTACATTTTTGCCGAAAATATATACATTGATGAAAACAAATAAACAGTACAATTTCTTTAGATAACAGTAAGTTCAATATACACATTTCATTTACTAATCAAGTCAATCACTACATATTCAAATACGATGTAGGTGACACTATTCACTTTCCAAAATAAAGATACAAAAGTATTCCCAAAATAATTTCCAAAATGTTCTAGATCATTCGTCCTTCGATCAATGTCCACTCAATCAGACCTCCTGGAGGAATCAGATCGGTCTCCTTCTCAAGCGGTGCGGCCTCTGCAGGATAGGCACAGGCAACTGGGCCTGCAATGTCATCAATAACATTGTGAACACGATGATTCAACAATGTATACACAAATCTATGATAGTACATGCTATCTTTAGTTTACTAACTAAACAATTCTATAAGTAGTTATCAATTCTAGACAATTCTAATCAATACAATGACATGTACAGTTGGAGTCAAGCAATAACAAGTACTAGTTGGCAACTACAATAGTATTCGTTTCATTTCAGTTCAGTTCTTCCTAAAGGAAGCAGTCAGTGTATTTGTAAACACAATTACTAGTCATTTATATGCATTGAAATTCATGGAGTACTCTTTTCATTAAGTGATTTATCAATTCAATATTTGTGGGATCTACCAGTGTCTGGATCAGAAATTACTAGCATCACCACAGAGCTTCGGAATACCTCCAGTCCATCTACTGCAGTAGGATTGTTCATTAAGTTATTCATTAATTCGTTAATTCATTTCAGCTCATTAACGAGCTTAGTAAACTATTATGTAGCGCCAGACTCAGGAATCTAATCAAATCAACTCAATAAATCTATTCAAACTCCTAAACCAAACATTCAGGTGAAACGTTCATTATCTAATATACGTGTTATTGTCGATGACATCACTTTAATTGAAATTTGTATATTAAGATAACCTTAGTTAACACCTATGCAGGTTTAGGTATAATTCTTATTCAACTCGTCGTTCAATTCGGTCAATTTGGGACTTGGATTTACCCCGAATTACAACACAAATCAAAACTAATTATGACCATTAAATTCACTCAATTAGCCTCCAAACTATCTAATTAATAGCCATAGGGAATCTCTGATTGAATAGGCTTAAATTCTGAAAATTCAGAATTTCATTCACAAAAAATTTGTACATTCGGCCATCTATTCCATTGCTTGATTTTTGCTACAGTGTTGCATTCAGCCACCTGTTCGGCCACCATTCAGCTGGCCGAACAGAGCCTAGGTTTTCCCAACAACTCTAATCCGAATTTCTTTGGTTTGAACTTAATGAGTTTATACATCAATTTCTAGCAACCTAAATCACAAAAATGCATATACTTACCTTGTCTAGAAGATCAATTGACTAAAATCCTTGTTTGCTAGCTTGATTGAGATGAAATCCTTTCAATGGAAACCCTTCTTCAAGCCTAACATCAATACAAATCACAAAACACCATTGCTATGAGCTATATGTGTTACAAAACGTTCCTAAACACTTGGGAGAACTTGGAAACTCTATAAATACAACTCACTACTTACTTGTAGGTTGTAAAGAGAAGATTGAGATCTTCTCTTAGTTCTAACTCCCAAGGCAATGAAGACAATTAGGTGGGGAAGATGAAGTAGATGAAGCTAGCACCCTTCAAACATACATGCAAGCTCCAATCTTGACTCCTGATGGAGAAAATGGAAGAAGAAGAAAGAAATGAGCCTAGGGTTTGTACTGAGATTGAGTTGAATGAACTCATTTGAGTTCATCTACTTACACCATTTTGCACACAAGCCCTCTCCTTTTTTATCCCAACAGATTTGATGTGTTCATCCCTTCCAAGCATATACTTGTTCCCTTAGTCTTCAGCATTTAGGAAAACTTCATAGAAAATCGAGATGGAGAAATTAAAACATTAGTTTGGTGGGGAAGATATATACAAAATGGACAATAAATAGATAACGATATCGTTATGAATGTAACAATATCATCATGAGGATAAGTCTGTAAAAAAAAATGTAATCCACTTGGAATGTTTGCTTACAAATTAGTTTATAATAGGATGCAACTGTTGGAAGCAGGTGGGCCTCGTTGATAATTATTCAAAAACTTTTGACCCACTTGATGCAGGGATCAAATATACATAAGGCCAAGAACCCAAGCCCAAGATCTAAAACCCTAATCTCATGCATTAAGATCAAACATCCATCAAGGTTGTGCTCTAATCAAGAACTTGAACTTTACCAAAACTCTTTTCGCAAACTTTGATTTATGTTGCCTTTGTGTTCTTCCACGCTATAACCCTCTTAGAGAACTTCTAAAGGAGAATTGTGGGAACTCCACGTAGAAGAAAACCCTCGAACTCTAGTAGGAAACCAGAGGAGAGAGAGAGAGGAACTTAGGAGATAATTGTGAGTTGAGATCTCTAACCCTCACCTCTTATTTATAGTTTATGGCACACCTCCTCGACACCGAAGTTCTCAAAACTTCCTACCACCAAGTAATCTTTTGAGCTTCTCTAGAGTTTGTTAATTTCTTTTTAAAGTTCCTAGGTGTCTTTTAAGTTCTTAAGAAGTCTACCTAGTTAGTTGTAGTCAAAGTCCTGTTAATTTCTTTTTAAAGTTCCCAAGTGTCTTTTAAGTTCTTAAGAAGTCTACCTAGTTAGTTGCAGTCAAAGTCTTTGTTTTCATTTAATTATAGCTTTGAAAATCTAAGTTTATTTTCCCTATGTTGGAGGGATGTTCCAACAAGTCCTATATATATCCATTGCTATGAATGAAATTAGTAGAGAATTTTTTTATTTAGCCTTTGGCTTGTGAGAAGATATTTCTTCTTGTTAACTCTTATCCTTCGGTGGATTCCGATAGGTCGCGAGTTCCCCGTTTCTGTATCTCTTAGGTGGTTTCCTTAGAGTGGTGATCAGTTCTCTTGCTCTGTATCCCTTGTGAGTTTCCTTTGGGTGGTGATTTCTATATCCCTTCAGTATTCTTAATTGGGTGGGGAGCTTATCTTCCTTTGGGTGGTGATATCTGTATCCCATTGGATCCCTTTTATTTTTATCTTTTTGTTGCCTATGATATCCCCGGTATCATCCTCTTAGACCAAGATTAGAAGTCTCACTTCTATTTTTGGTAAGTGGCCTACTCATCCTTTCCTTAAGAGTTCTAATGGGATTAGTAACCTTCTTTTATTAGGGCTAGCATGGGGACCACTAGTGATTCCTTAGAATCTGGCTCCAACTAGAAATCTGGACCCCACATCTCATGTGAACTCCAGACCCACGGTTAATTGTAAATAAGTCCACTAATTAAATGCAATTGCACTCCATAAGCCGCTACATATTCAGCCTCTGAGGTGGAGTCATTGGTATACTCATGTTTTGATACTTCTCCAGCTAATAGCTTCGTCACTAAGGATAAACACATATCCAGAGGTGAATTTCCTAGAATTCTTATTTCACATGAAGTCAGAATTTGTGTATCCAACTGGGAATCAACTCATTACTGCCGTAAATTAATATGTAATCTCTAGTCCTTCTTAATTATTTGAGAATACATTTTACAACAGCTAAACTGTAAGGGCTTTGGTTCGATTGATATTTGCTGACTAAGACTACTGCATGACAAATACCTTGTCTAGTACAAAGCATATTATACATGAGGCTACCAACAGCCAAAGCATTTATTATCGCTCTCATCTACTCATTTTCTTCAATTGTCTTTGGACACCGATCCTTATAAAGGTGTACTCCATGCCTAAAGGGTGTGATACTCTTTTTAGAGTTTTACATAGCAACCCGTACCAGTACCTTATCTATATACGCAGTTTGAGATAAGTCAATCATCCTATTTTTCCGATCTTGATGAAGCTTGATTCCTAGGATGTAGCTAGTTTCTCTCAAATCCTTCATATCAAACGTTTTTGCCAACCAAACTTTGGCCATTGATAACATCCCTATATCACTCCCAAGGAGAAGGATGTCATTGACATATAAGACAAGAAAAACTACCCTGCCTCCTTCATTTTTCATATACACACATGACTCATTCGGATTTTGACAAAAACAAATTATTTGATCGTATGGTCAAAATGGATGTTCCAACTCCGAGATGTCTACTTTAGTCCATAAATGGACTTCTGTACTTTGCAAAGTCTTTGTTCTTGGTTCTTTGCTACGAAACCATCTGGTTACATCATATAGATGTCTTCCTTAAGATAGTCGTTAAGAAATGCCGTCTTGACATCCATTTGTCAAATCTCATAGTCGAGATGAGCCGCAATGGATAAGAGTATCCAGATAGATTTGAGCATGGCCACCGGCAAGAAGGTTTCCTCATAATTAATTTCCTCTTTTAGAGTATACCTTTTCGCAACAAGCCTAGCCTTAAGGGTCTCAACTCTTCCGTTCGGTCCTCTTTTCCTTTTGTAGACCCACTTTCACCCAATATGTTTAATATTGGCAGGCAAGTCCACAAGTTTCATAATTGATTAGAGTACATGGACTCCATCTCAGCTTTCATAGCATCTTGCTAACATCCTGAATCCTGGTCATTTATTGCTTCATCATAGTTACAGAGATCTTGTTCATGTTCCTCTGGAATTGCCTTGTAAGAGTCTCCCAGTAATGTGAACTTGTTAAGAGGCCTAGCAATCCTCCCACTACGACGAGGCTCCAATGTAACTACTTGTTCAGGTAAGGGTTGGTCTTCCTCAAGTTCGGTTATTTGTAGATTTAAAACTGATTGTTCTTGAATTTCTTCCAAGATAACCCTTTCTAAAGTATTCTGGTCAATCATGTAATCTTCTTCTAGAAAAACTGCATTGGTACTATCAAGTACTTTGTTCTCTCTGGGATTATAAAATAACAAACCTTTAGCTCCTTTAGGATATCCTACCAAAGTGCATACTTCCAACTTTGATTCCAACTTATCCGTGTTTACCTTTAGCACATGTGTCGGACAACCCCAAATATGTAAATGTTGCGGACTAGGCTTTCGCCCAGACCACAACTCCCAGAGAGTCTTAGGTACTAACTCTGATGAAACAAGGTCTAGTATGTACGTCGCAATATCCAAAGCATACCCCAAAAAGGATATGGGTAATCTTGAGAAAGTCATCATAGACCTAACCATATCTAAAAGAGTTTGGTTCCTTCTTTTCGCCACTCCATTCTGTTGAGGCATACAAGGAGTAGAGAAAAGAGATAGAACCCCATTTTCTAATATGTATCCCATAAAATCCCTCATTAGATGGTCACCAATAGCAAGGAATCCTTTACCTTCTCAGCTATTGGTAAATTCGTGGGCAGACGTCCCTCTTTGGAAAGGCTGGAGCACTAGATTCACACCTTCTGGAGACTCTTTGGGTCATGCCTAATTTCTCTCACTGAGAAAGGGAACTTTCTATTCAGATTCAACTCCAAGAAATATAGAGACTATCTGGTTAGCGAGCATCCCCTTCTCATGGAGAAGAAAAGTTCCTTTTTCTTCCCTAGTCCCCAGGATAACTGGCTAGCGGTCACCCCTGTATGGATACACTTCAAAGGAATTCTCTATGTTGGAGTAGTGACATCCTTCTTTCCATAGCCGGTTCAATCGGTAAGCCTCTTCGCCTCGGTGTTATAATCGCTTCACAGAGAATGTTATCCAATTCTAGAGTGTTGATTAACCTGGACGTGGCCAAGTCTAGTCCCAGATCCCTTACTGCTGAATTAGAAGGAGATACAACAGTGGAGGTAGAAGTGCAGTATGAAAATATTCCGTGTTCAGAATGTCCCTCTGCATGTCACCTTTCTATCAAGTGCCCATTTAGAGTTAAGACAACTCTGCTAAAGTTTCCAGCCCAAGCAGCTCTGTTGAAGACTCCTCCCATTCAGTAGTTGTAGGTACAACAAAAGAACCTGAAGCCAGTGCAAATGAAACCCATCCCCCAGTAGCAACAACAGGCTTTGAGAATCCTGGGTCCTTAGTTCCTATCTTATCTACTCCAGTTGTAGTTCCTTACTCTAGTGGTAATACTCAATCTTCTTCGTCTCCAACCCAACCAACTAATCGCTGAAAGTCCTGGATCGGAACCCTAGGGGGGGTTGAATAGGGTGAGCTTCAATTATGACCAATTTTAACTTCTTTAAATTAAACTAGTCACAAGTGGTGATTAAGTAAATAAATGTGGAAGCTTATAAAAATAATCACCACAAAGCATGCACCATCGACACAAGGATTTATAGTGGTTCGGCCTCAATGCCTACATCCACTACCGGCTTGTGATCCAACACCCCACCGGATTTCCACTATTTATGCTTTTCAATAGGCTAAGCAATAACCTTTACAATATGCTTTTCAAGGCTAAGCAATAACCTCTACACTAAGCTTTTCTTAGGCTAAGCAATAACCTCTTCAACCAAAAGGTTGGTTATCTCTCTAATTGGTTATCTCTCTAAGTAGTGTCTATAATAAACTTGATGGAGATACAATTAATAGCTCATTACAATGCATCTTAATTAGGCAGATATGAAAGTGAAAATCTAATTCACACACACACTATGAATGCACAATGTGTATGTATGATGTCCTCAATCAATTTGAAAATGAAAGCTCATAAATGTATGCCTAAGACTTTTGACAGTTTTAGCTCATAAAAACATTTATGATTGAGGAAAGAATGCTAATCACATGTTAAAAATAAGTTGTAAAAGATATACATATGTATTCTAAACAAGTTGTGAAATTCTAAGAACAAAACATGTGATGCATAGGGATGTCGATCAAATTAACAATGTAGCTCAATATGTGTATGCTATAAGCATAAAACATAAAAATAGATTTGATTGAAGTTAGGGGACAAATCACATGTAATTATAAATTCAACTTGAAAATGATATACCTATCAAAGCAAGGCAAGTTGTGAAACTTTAAAACAAAAGTACTTATGATTTGTGAAGTTGTTGAATCCAAAACATAAGATAGATTTGGAAGAGATTTTCTTACGATGAAAAACAACAACCATAGATTCAACCAAGTGTAGGAATCATGTTACATATAATTTCAAAGATATTTTCATTAACATGATTTACTTAGATATATCAATTTAAGTACTACTTGGATTGAATCAAGGTGATGCATCCAAAACAATAAATCAATTAAAACATATACATGTTAAGGACACAACAAAACATAGTTTATCATGCTAGAAAAGATTTACCAATAATAAAGCAAAGCAGGACAACATATGGTTAAGAAAAGTAAAGCTTACTTAGTGATTTAACTCAATGAAACCAAGCTTTAGCTTTCCAAATGACCCCTTTCATCCCTTAGTTCATTTCCGTTTGATTGACCTCAAAACACCTCAAGGAGGGCCTCTTAGTTCCTCAAATCTTTCAAAGGAATGAACCACTATTTATACCAAAAAAAATGGGTTTCTGCGAGTGCCCGGTTGACCTGGTACAGAGCCCGGTCGACCTGGCTTCAAATGGTCGGAAAACTGACCGTTGGAAGAGCCAACGGCTCTTTGCCCCGGTCGACCCCATGTGTGCTCGGTCAACCAAGTCCATGGGCTCGGTCGACCGAGCACACTGCGGGTCGACCCGGGCCCAGGGACCAAATTCCCCAAAAATGCATTTTCCAAAGAATTTCTTTGAGGGGAATTTTTGGATCACTGAATCAAGCTTGGAATCATGTTTTAAATCAAACTAGAAGGTTTAAAAACATGAAACATAAAAAGCCTAAAAAGATTTGAAACTTTAAAACCAATGGCTTGCTTGATTAAAAAGAAACTTCTTTTCAAATTAAAATGCATCTAAGTTAAAAAACAAAACATGCATAAATCAATATTTCTAACAATGCATGTGTAAATCAAGATTTCAAGTTTTACTAAAACAATGCATGTGTGAAAATTAAAATGCTGCTAGAATGATAATGCATCCATCAAATTGCAATACACCAAATCCCTAACAATCGCTCCCATATCTTACCCACTTAACCAATAGCTTTGATACCCTTGGCTTCAACTCTGCAAATGATCTTCACAATGACAGTCCTATAATAGATCTCCCCTCGATGTAGTCTATGAAATCTTGGAAAAAATCCCAGCGTCAATAGGAGATTGTTCCAATCCCTTTTCCATTCTGGAGCACTATACATTTGCAGAACCAACCTCCTCTACCTCCAAATCTAAGAATCTTATAGCTGCCCAATCTAATTTTGAAGCAACCATCTCCGGACCCCAAGCTTTAGTTACTATCTCTGTCCCATCTCTCAAGCTTGATAATTTTACTCCTACCATAATAGAGACCAGTTGCTCCCCATTTGACCTCCCCTTGGTTGAAAATTTTTGCCCAGTAACTCCTTAGGAGCCTCATTGGTGGTTGATTTATTTCCTTTCAAGGTCAAAGGTAATAGGAAATCAAAAAACAGAAGATCCACATCTTTTGGTCCCAAAACTAGGAGTTCCAGGGGCCCTCCCTCCCCCACTAATGTTTAATGGTTACGATCCTATATTGGAACTATAGAGGTATTTGCAATACCCTACTGAAACAGTGTTGCATCACTTAATTGCAGTCCGTTCTCCAAGCCTCTTTTTCTTTTAAGAGCCAAAGGCTCTTTCTGATTCTTCCAACTCCATTGGTGTCCAGTCCTTCGGGTTTAACTCCTCCTTCTCAAACATCAACAATTCTCTTTAGTGTTTCTGTAACTCTAACTCTAAGTACTCTTTCTCTCTTCTTGATCTCTCAACCCAGCACATAACAATTAGTGTTCTTGATTCATCTCCTTCCTCCTCTAGAATTATCGCAGGTGTTTATGGGTCTACTGATTATAGATCAAGGAGAACTCTTTGGGACTATCTAGTTAACGCCTCATCAATGGTTTTACCCTAGTGTGTGATTGGAGACTTCAATGTTATCATCTTAGCCAAAGAGAAGCTCAGAACTCGCTCTCCTTCTCGCCTCTCAGTCAAGGATTTTCATGACATGGTTCTGACTTCTGGCCTCAAGGATTTGTGCTTCAAAGGAAACAATTTCACTGGGGCCAACAGCAGACAAGGTCAAGCATATGTTGCAGCTAGGCTTGATCGTGCTTTCTCTAATTCTACCTGGGTGGATAACTTTGAGTACCCAATTGTGAACCATCTTTCCAGGCTTTCTTCTGATCATAGTTCCCCCACTTCTGTATCATAGAAAAAGTTTATCTCTAAAAAACATTCCTTTCAAATTTGAAGAAATGTGGTTGACCCACACCAACTTCTCCAAGGTTGTGGAGACTAGCTGGGCTACACCCTCCAATGGAACTCCTCAGTTCATCCATGCCCAAAAGTTGAAAATTCTCAAGCTCAATCTCAAGGCCTGGAACAAAGAAGTTTTTGGACATTTGAAAGTTAAAATTGCAGAAACTGAGCAGTCTGTGATGGCAATTTAAACTGCTTTGAAATCTAATCTCGGCGATTCTCTCCTCTTGGACTTGGACTCAGCAAAGTTCGATCTCTACGATTGGTTAAATGGAGAATCAGCACACTGGAAACAAAGGGCTAAAATTAGATGGCTTCAAGATGGAGACAGGAACATCAAATTGTTTCATCTTTCAGCTAAGTCCAGAGGCATTCGCAACCGCATTGATAGGATCTTAGTTGGGGGTAATCTAATTGAGGATGAAGAGCAAATTAGAGACCAAGTTTCTATTATTCTTCTCGAATCTGTTGCAGTCTCCCACAACTATTCTTGAAGAATTTTTTTTATATGGATGGACCTTTAGTCACAGCCAAGAAAAATCAGTTACTCACAGCAATCCCCCCTTCTTAAAAAACTAGAGAGGCAGTTTCCCGACTCAAGGGGAGTAGCTCCCTAGGCCCTGATGGTTTTTCTGGGATTTTCTTTACTAATTACTGGCTCATAGTTGGTCTAGAAACGATTTCAGTGGTCACTCACTTCTTTTTTACTGGCGGAATATTGAGAGAAACCAACGCCTTCTTCCTATCCCTCATCCCTAAGAAACTGTCCCTGGAGTCCTTCTCTAACTTCCGTCCAATTAGCCTCTTAAATTTCACCTACAAAATAATCTCCAAGATTCTGGCTAAAAGGCTATCTAGCATCCTTCCTCTCCTTATTTAGAATCGTCAATAAGCTTTTGTTAAAGGTAAGTCCATTCATCACCATGTACCTCTAGCACATGATCTCCTCTAAAAACTAAACTCCAAAATTAGTGGGGGGTCAATTTGTTTAAAATTGGACATATCCAAGGCTTTCGACAAGCTGTAGTGGAATTCTCTTTTCAGGGCCCTCCAATTCTTCAAATTGTCCTTGGTTTGGATTAACCTGATGAGAGAACTGATTTGTACCAGCAGAGGTTTAGTTTTGATATACAAAAGTCCCTGTGGCTTTTTCAGCTCCTCCTGTGGTCTGCACCAAGGAGATCCACTATCGCCCTATCTCTTCATTCTAGGAGAGGAGATTCTTAATAGTGAACTCCAAGTGTAGAGCGATGTAGTAATAAACTAGTGAGACCATGGTCGATCCATAGGGAGCAATGTAAACTAAGGTTCGTTCTCAACTTGTATCTGCCATATATTAAAAATCTAAATCTAACCTAATAAACTAGAAAATTACAACCATCATTCATACTTTCCAAAAATTAAATTAATTACAATCCAATGAAAGAAAACTTCCTAAATCTAAAAATCCTAAACTAAAAACTAAAATTGCTACAAAAGAACACACAAGTTAGAACATCAAGAATAAAAAGTACCAAAAATAAAACGAAGAAACTAAACTAGAAACAAAAGAAACTTAAGTTAGAAAGTTAGTGATGCAATGTGATGCATGTTATGCTAAAAAAATTTATAAGTATGGAAAACTAGTACGTTGGTTGTTTTTATGCACGATTTATCCTAGTCTAATGCAACCTAAAACTGTGCTTAATGGGTAGAATTTAAACTATAATGATTCATGAATCAAATAAAAAAAACTTAAAGTTAAAATGAATGAAATATGACTGCATAAACATGACCTAAAAAACTGAAACTGTGTAGAAATTATGCACACGGGAAGCCTAACATGCCATATTCAAGCCACCAGTTCACTAACCTCCTGAAATCTTTTTGATATGAAATTTAGAGATGTGGTAGGCCATATGCTGAACTTTAATTTCCCCAAATTTCACATAAAAACACAATGATTTGACTAGTCTACCTACTTCTAACTTTTTGCCAAAACTTGTTTCTGCAGTTTTGCTGATATTGTGCAGAAAGTGTTGTTTATATGCTAGATCCGAGATTTAGCACTATATTTGGCCGAATTTCACCATTCAAATCATATATATTTTCTAAACTAGATTCCTCAACCACATAAACATGTAAGAGATTCCACTATATACATATGCGTGCAAAATGATCACTACTTCAAACCATAAACTATGTACAAAATAAACATAAATTTGAATTGATCATAAAAATAAAGACAATAAACAAAAGTTCAAGAATTTAAATGTGTGGTTTCAACAAAAATGTAAATGTGCGGAAGTGTATTCTTCTTTTTCAAAATTCTGCTCTAAGCGGGTTCATAATTTGAATCATGCTCTTAGGGCCTTTGGGTTGTCAATCCAAACACCAAGAAGAAAAGAAACATAAAACAAGCACCAATCACCCAAGGACAAGAAAGAAAAATTGAAAAGAGTAAGAAACAATTTTACTAATATGCAAAGTCTTACATAAGATAAAAAAAATAAACAATGACAATTACATACTAGGATAAGAAGCCTCTTCTAGATGAAAAACCCAAGGGTGTAGTGTGATTTTCAGCCAAATCTCCTTGAGGACTTCAATGGAGAGAAAGAGAGAAGAAGAAGATGAAGTGCAGTACTAATTCTAGAGGGAGCTGGTCTATCTTCCCATGAGAGGAGAGGGATGCTTATGCCTTCAATTTATAAATTTTTACTCTCTTTCTTTCCTTCTTTGTTCCAAGTTTGTAGCATGCAATCTTCTTTACTGGCAAGTCCCTTTCTTGGCCAACAAGTCTTCAAAGAAATAGCAAGGTGAGTGAGAGATTTTTAGTGCTTTCCCTTATGCAAATTTGCAATCCCTAGTAGAAATTATAGCACCGACTTCCAGAGGCTATACCTTCCTCGTTTTAGCTCCGATTGACATGATCTTGGGTTCTAAAAATATCTACTCAAAAAGAGATTTCCAACGGTGTATAGATTGCACCAATTCGACGGTTGGATTTAAGAGTTATGATCATTTTAATCTTGCTGCCCCTGAAAATTTTGAAAATAATTATACACATATGGAAGCTTCTATGTTGGTTGTGCAATGGGGTGTGTGGGACCCATGTGGAAGTCCAAAGGGATCTTGAGATCTTTCTTTCCATATTTTTTTACACCCCTTCCATATTTGGTTTCCTTCCAAGCTTGTTTGATTGACTAGTCAACTCTTCTAGCACACTTTCTTTTCTTGAATTTCTTTCTTGATTTTTGAATTTTCAAACATAGTAAGAATTAGATCTTACCAAATCTGAAGTTTCCTTTCTTGAACTTGAAATCACAAATCTAGCTTTCCATTGTTGACTTTTCAAACTCTCCAAAAATACCAAGATATGTGGGTCCACCATGAAAGATGTCCTACCCTTGATCTCTCTCAAATTTCATCATTGTGGGTCCCATTCTTGATTTCTCTTACACAAATTGAAATAAACAAATTCAACAATAATCACTTGTGAAGAATTTGAAAGGACTATGCATGAGACCCGACTTGATGCATATAACCAACTTTCCAAAAATAGATTTCCAAAAATGGCAAGTTTCATAAAATTATGCAAAAAGTGTGATTTTTGAGCAAATTATGCATGAATTCTAAATGCATAAAAATATAATTTGACACTAAATGAAGCTCTTTAACATCAATAAGCCCTTAGAATGGTTCAAAATATGTATGAAAATGTGCGCTTTTCAGGACTCATCAATTCTCAGTCTTAAGGTTGAAGAGCTAAGGCAAGAAGGAGTAATTATCTCAATTTCTCCTTTCCATTTGCTCTATGCAGATGACATCTTGCTCTTCCTAAAGGATTATAAGAGAGGCTTGTCTAGAATTTTCGACCTTCTCAGTAAGGACCAAGCTTCTTTAGGGCAGAGTTTCAACCTCTAGAAGAGTCATCTATTTATTGGAAAATGCAGTGCAAGGAGAGCTCATATGGTCACAGGGCTTCTCCATATTCCTCAAACATCTCTCCCATCAGTCTATCACTGAGTTCCTCTATTCTTCGGCAATTCCAGACATTCTCATTTTAACCAGGATGTGGACTCTATTAGATCAAGGCTTGATGGATGGAAGACCAAGTGCCTCTCCTTTGCTGCCAAATTAACTTTGGTTAAGCATGTTCTATCATCAATCCCTATTCCTAGCAAAACTTGCCTCCAGATTGAACTGCTGATGAGGAATTTTTCGTGGTTTGCTAATCTGGATAGAATGAGAAGTAATCTAGTAAGATGGGAAATTGTCTACTTACCAAATTTGGAGGTTGGTCTTGGCTTGCACAGGGAAAAGGAGTTCAACGAAGCTTGCATGTTGAAATTGGGATGGTTATCTATCTCTACAGACACTCTTTGGGCCAAGTGGTTTCGCGCCAGATACTTCTTAAGCTCTTTTATTTGGAACTCTGGGAAATCAATGGATCGATCCCGTATTTGGAAGAGGCTTAGGTCCCTGTCTCTTTATCTCCAACGTGACAGCGAATGGAATATAGGGAATGGATTATCAATCAGATTGTGATCATGTATTTGGAAGAGGCTTAGGTCCCTGTCTCTTTATATCCAGCATGACAGCAAATGGACTCTAGGAAATGGATTATCAAACAGATTGTGGTTCAACAAATGGATTGATCATGATCCAATAGCTTTCAGATTCCCTTGCATTCAGTTTTTAGAAAGAGATTCAGTAGCATAAATCATCCATAATAACTCCTGGAACATCCCAAATCACCTTCCGGCAGAGCTGCAAGACTTTCTTCATCACTCAACAAGTCATATTTCTATAAGCGACAACTCAGTCTCTTGACACTTTGTGTGATGCCCCGGAGTCCCACATCGACTATAGAGGGGAAAGTGAATGGGGTTATATGTAGAGCTTACACCTTTACTTTGCATGAGGCCTTTTGATGGGTTGAGGCCCATCAAAAGCAAAAACCATGAGGCCCGTGGGCCAAAGCAGACAATATCATGCATGTGTGAAGAGTGGGGCGTTACAAATGGTATTAGAGCCGACTCTCGACTAGTTCGAGTGTGGGTCCCCTGCCGTGGTCTGGTGCAAGTGGGCGGGTCTCCATGTGGGCGGGCTAAGAGGGCTGGCAGGCTACAGGGACTGGCAGGCTATTGCACAGGGACGTGCAGCCTTAAGGGGGTGGATTGTGAGGCCCCGGAGTCCCACATCGACTATAGAGAGGAAAGTGAATGGTCTTATATGTAGAACTTACACCCTTACCTTGCATGAGAGCTTTTGATGGGTTGAGGCCCATCGAAGCAAAACCGTGAGGCCCGTGGGCCAAAGCAGACAATATCATGCATTTGTGAAGGGTGGGGCGTTACACTTTGACCTGGCAAGGCAATTCTATTAGTGCCTTCTCCGTCAAAGAAGCTTGGAATCTCTTGAGAACCTCTGCAACAGTAGGCCCCTAGTCTGGCCTGATCTGGAACAAGTTCATCAGCCCTTGATTGGCTTGCCTGAGCTGGCACCTCTTTCATAGAAAAACCCCAACAGACTACTTTGCGAAATACAGAGATTGATCCATGGCTTCAAGATGCTACACTTGTTTCAGCTGTGAGGAATCAGACCTTCATCTTTTCTTCTCTTGTAACCTGGCTCAACAGTCATGGTCCTGGCTCTTTAGCCCTAACGGGTCTCTTCCTTCCTTCCCTCTCTCTAATACAACTATCTGGACTACCATTGCAATGGATGGAGATGTTGTCGAAAGAAAATGTCCGACAGCTATCTTCTTCCATGCCATCTCTGTCTTCCAGTTTCTTAGAAATGACTCAAAGCACAATAACCAGAAACCTTCCCTGGTGAGAGCCAAGTTGATCTTTTTGGACCGCATGAAGGGAATTGTTAGCTCTATGCCAGGTAAGAGACTACCTTTGCCTCCACACCCGACTTTGGTCTCATTGGGGGTGATAGTATAGTTTTCTTTCATTTTTTTCATGGTTTGTATAGCTTTCCTATTTAGTCTCTTTGATTGTTGTTTTTCTCAACTAAGGGGTCTCCTTGTCCTGTTTCTTTCTTTTCTTTAATACAAATTGACATTCAAGGAAAAAATGATAATAATAATAATAATTTTTAGATAGAAAATAGATTTATCGATGTGATAGATTCTATCATTCTTTAAATAAAATCTTAAATAAAAAAGTACAAAAGAAAATCACATATTTTATACTTTACATTAATTCTTAGATAGAAAAGAGATGAAAAATGTTCTAAATTATATTACTTTTAAAATAAATTCAACATTTCCAATTGAAAAACCCTATTTCCAATCAAAGAAAACACTAACTTTAGATTTGAGTTTCCTAATCTGAGTTTCAGAAATCCCTAACCTCGAAACCAATGTATCCCTAATTTCAAAAATCCCTAAACCCAAATTGGAATTTCTAATCATAATTGAAAATTCTCTATTCCCAATTTCAGGAATCACTAACACTAGATTTGAAATCCATAACCCCAAAATAAAATAAAAAATCTAATTCTAAAAATGCCTAACCCCAAATTGAAATTGCTAATTAGAAATCCAAAAATTTATAATCCCAAATTTGAAATGCCTATTTAGATATCTATAAAATTTCAGAAATCTTAAAAAAAAAGGGATATCCCAATAAAACCAAAAATCCCATTTTTAGAAAAGAATAAACGAAAAAACTCTAAAATCCAAATCATATAATAATTAAATAAATTGTAAAATGGAGGCTTACTGAAATAACTCAAACAATGAAAAAAATTAAAAAAGGTGCCAAATACCTAATGGATTAGGTGGCTCGTTGCTAAGATGATGAGAAAGATTATGTCGAATTTCATAACAAAAAAAGAATGAAGTTAAACAACATTGTATATAATAGGAAGAAAAAAAAAATCTATTTTACATGGAGAGTCTAAATTATGAGAGATTCTGGTACTCAAAATTGCAGTACAAAAGGTTGATAATAGGGGGATCTGCATCTATTGAAATGAGATTTTAGTGTATATATTAATGGGTGGGTTGACATTCATTTTGAATGGTTCAGATTATCACTATGTGGGGCCCATGCTAGATTTCCAACGAGTAGTGATTTCTCCTTGCATTGAGATTGAGACTTACCTTCTTATTTGGATGAGCCTATTTTCATTTGAAAACATAGGCCAAAATCTAAGTTCAAAACCACTAAATCTAAGTGGGGCCTGCGTGACAAAATCTAAGGATCAAGCTTAATTAGTCCAAAGTGGGCTAGCCTAGGTTGGACTTAGGCCGGTCTGGTCCACGATCTCCCTCCTTGAAAGGGATTTAGGAATCCAATATCGTATAGGACAATTATTATATATTACTAGCAAAATGCCCCCGTGCTTAGCACGGGCATTAAAAGTTAAACAGAGAATAACATTTAATTTTATGACATAATTAAAAATTTTAATTTTAATTTCCTATATTTATATTTTATACAATCTAAAATAGAAGTGTTAATTTCTCACACAAATTTATAGGTTTCTTAAAAATTAAACAATTAAAATTTAAAATAATATTTAATAAATATAGAAATTTAAAATCTTTAGTAGAAACATGAAATATGAAATATTGAGATGGGTGAAATTATAAGAAATTTAAAAATATGAGATTCTCCAATTAGAGACAGGTTTGGTAGTGAGTTGGTTGCCTTACAAATTTCCATAATAGTTTTAAGAGTTAATAATAGGCTCAGGTGAAAATTAAGAGAAATTTATAGAGGCATTAAAGAGGGTCAAATTGGTATCAAAATGGTCAAAATAAAATTGAAATGAAGCAACTGATTTCTCAGTTGGAATCAGTTGGCTTCATTATATATAACTAGTTAAAACCCCCGTGCTTAGCACAGGCAACAATATGATTCGTAATATTAAATATAAAAAAATATTATAAATTTTAAAATATACCGTGATATTTATAATTCATAGGCCTAAAATAAGAAGTCAACAGGAAAAGTAAATGATCTGTTTATTAACTTTATATTTTGGCAAAGAAAATTCAAGTTGCATCCACCTAAAGTATAAAATAAAAGATGTAAGCAAACCAAAATAGAAGTAAACAGCTTGTAGAGTCAATTGTTTGTGTTGATAATAACACCAGTGACAATAAAGATCAAGTTTCCAGTACATTGTATCTAGAATAGCAGATTTTCACATTTTAATTATTATAAAAATACAAAGACACGGAGAAAAATAATAATTCTTTTGTAGTTTTTTTCCTAGGCACAGCTCAAAGTTGCTACAAACAAAACATGTATAATTAACTTCCTGAAAAAACTTCAAACATGATTCCTTTCCGTATGATGCAAATTATTTGAAAGAATAAAAAGATAGGCCCTTCTATGTGAGTTCTCCTTTTCTCTTCATAACCACTGGACATGAAATGCATTTGATAGGTCTACGAATTGCTTAGAAGATAGCTTGAAATCAAAGGAGATTTAGAAGAACTTGAGAGGCTAGGAGGAAGTTGGGAATGGGAAAAGGTGTGATTGTACAACATTGCAAAACAATTTGATGGAAGGATTTGATAAGTGCAAATCACTACAACAATATGCACTTTTAGCGACGTTTTTTAGCGACGCTTTTATAAATCGTCAGTAAAAGTCATACTTTTACCGACGATTATACAAAAACGTCGGTAAAAGTTGACTTTTACCGACATTTTTATTACAAACGTCGGCAAAGTTCAAACTGCAATATAAAATGAGAGATTATTACCGACGAATAAGAAAACGTCGGTAAAGTGACTTTTAGCGACGTTTTATTTATTTTACCGACGATAAAAAATGTCGGTAAAAGTCTTTTTATTTTTTATTTAATTTTCTATTTTATTTTACCGACGAAAAAAAACGTCGGTAAAAGTCTTTACATTTTTTTGTTTATTTTTCTGTTTTCTTTTTGCCGACGAAAAAAAACGTCGGTAAAAGTGTTTACATTTTTTATTTACTTTTCTATTTTCTTTTTGCCGACGAAAAAACACGTCGGTAAAAGTCTTTTGAGTTTTATTTTTTTATTTGCCGATGAAAGATTATTTTTTATATTTTACCGACGAAATTTATGTTTTACCGACGAAAATTAGAGTCGGTAAGTGTGTTACCGACATTTAGCATAAAACGTCGGTAAAAGTTGTTAATTTTTAACTTATTTTTTATTAATATGTACCGACGAAATTTAACGTCGGTAAAAGTTGTTAATTTTTAACTTATTTCTTATTAATAAAATTTTATTAATATTTAACGACGAAATTTATGTTTTACCGACGAAATTTGGCGTCGGAAAGTCTTTTACCGACGTTTATCATAAAACATCGGTAAAAGTTGTTAATTTTTAACTTATTTTTTATTAATAAAAATTTATTAATATTTACCGACGAAATTTGGCGTCGGCAAGTATTTTACCGACTTTTATCATAAAACGTCGGTAAAAGTTGTTAATTTTTAACTTATTTGTTATTAATAAAAACTTATTAATATTTACTGACGAAAAAATGTATTTTCCGACGAAAAGAAAACGTCGATGAAGTTCCGTTTTTCCCTCTCCCGCCACCGAACCCTCTTTTCCCCTCTTTTTCCCTCACTCTCTTTTCCCTCCTCTCTCTCTTCTCTATGCGATCTGCACTCCTCTCACTCGTTCACTCTCGCTCCCTCACTCGATCTCTCTGCGTTGTCTCTCTCGATCTTCTCTCTCTCTCGCTCTCTCGATCTTCTCTCTCTCTCGCTCATCTCTCCCCTGCGTAGCCCTCCCCCATCTCTTCTGTCTCACCGTCTCCCCCTTGTAACCCTCATTTCCCCTGCACAGCTCTCCCCATCTCTTCTCTCTCCCCTGCGCAGCCCTCCCCATCTCTTCTCTCTCACTCTCTCACCGTCTCTCCCCTGCAACCCTTCATCTCTCTAGCCCTCTCCATCATCTCGCCGTCCTTTTCATCCCCTGCAACCCTTGCGCTAGCACATCACTCCCACTCTCTCAGCCGATCAGACTGGAATTCCTCTCCATTCGAAAACCCCCAAATCTCTAACCCTTACCCTCGTCTCTCTCGAACCATCGTCCATCCCATCATCGAAAACCCTCTCCATTCGAAAACCCCAAATAAAAAGTGTTTCAGACCTTCTCCTACAACCTCTCTGGCGTGCAAGTGAACTCTCTTGACTCTCTCGCTTTCCACGTAACATAAAACGAAGGAAGGGAACGAAGAAGAGGAGGAAAAGAGGAAGAAAAAACTTGCTGCCTTGAAAACTCAGGTATTTCCCCCTTCTCAGATTACCTTCTCAGATTACATGTTTCCTGTAAAATGAGCATCAGTGGATGGCTTTAATTGTCACGGTCTTGATTGATTGTTTTTTATGCCAGATTGGAGTGAGATGCATGCATTAAACTAGTTACTGTTTACCTTATTTACCTTAGATGTACTCAATTTGTTAGTTGGGCTAGGATAGGCCCCAGCCTGATCCACGTTCAATCCTACTTATTTTTGTTGCGGAAGCATCGGATGCTGATTTAGTGCCACAGCCATAGTGATGTTCTCTGATCCACTGAACTTGAACAGGCAATGAAAACTGAAGATTTTTATACCAGTAGTTTCTTAATTTCCTGGGGTTTGAGGTTTTTTTTTTTTTAATTAGATAACAATCTAACTTAATTTTATCAATTTTTCATGCAGAAGCATTTCCTTGGAGATGAAAATGGATTCTCAAGTGTTTTTTAATATATAGTTTGGTGCAGCAAGTTGCCACAAATTTCATTTCCTTGCACATCAATTTTTTTTGTGTGGATTTTCATTCTTCATGAATGGATGGAAAATTGAAATCCTTGTGGCTAATGGGTCCTTGGTGTAAAAGAACCTTTCATCTCTTGCAATTGTAGAAAGGCTCTTTCAGCAGCTCATTTTCTCTGAAAATGAAATTTCCCTAAAAATATATCGAACTTTGCATGAAAAAGTGCCAAAGGAGGCAAAGAACATTAAATAAAATCTCAGGTTCAAGTTATGAAGCTGCACGGAGAAATTACAGTTGGGCTGAGAATACTATACTCAAGAGTAAACCTTACTACAAATGGTGCATCTAATGAATGAAGAGAGCACTGATGAGGTATATAGTCTAGTGGAAACATTGAACTTGTTTGGATACTTTAATTGTGAATTCGTATCAGCCCAAAAACAACAGGATCATACTCTACCCAACCTAACCAACATTCAACAAGGTTTTGAAAATTTACTTTAGACTTGTTACATGGAGGGTGTTCCTCATTACAATGGGTGTGTTCCCCTGTCAATTACCAGAGTGCACTTCTAGAAATTGTGCTTTCCTCCAATGCGAGCTAAGTTAGAAAGCATCTAATTAAAAAAGGTTGGGCGTGTGTTGATGAGTTTTTTATTATTTTTTTTACAAAAATCCCCTATATTTTTTAAAAACATCAAAATGCCGCCCATATTTTATGTATTTACTGAAACTTTCCATTACTACTAGTCAAATGTAGAAAATGTATCCACACTCTTCCCACTCTCCAATTTTCTCTCTTGACTAATTTACCTTTAGGGTCCATAATTTGGCCATCCTATGAGAGTGTCTGGTCTGGGCCAGCTCTGAAAAACCTAGCAAATAGAGGGCTTTTGTTCTTCTAAAAAGTCCAAGGGCCCATAAACAACATTTTTGTAGGCCCATCAATTAGAGGACTGGAATTGGTCAATACCAGGATTGGCCCTCTTATTTTCTTTTATATATATAAATATTTTTTTTTGAGCATATAATGGGTTTGTTTGAGTATTATTTTTTATGTGATTCTTACCTTGCTTTTAATATAATCTTTATATGATTCTTATATAAAGACGTCATTCTTGATTCTCAAGTGAATTCTTTTGTAATAGCTTTTCGGCTATGTTGCGTTATTGGGTAGGAGTAATATTTTAAACTTAAAAACTTAATGATTAATTTGACTAATAAATAACAATAGAGAGGAGATGTGCTGAAAGTGGCCTAATGTGCCCCCCTAACACTACAACAAAATGCACTTTCATAGATTTTATAATTTATGTCAAAACTCATGGGCTTGAATCAGTGGGGATTAATTTTCTCCAAATTCATAGATTTATTATTTTTAAAGGTTCTTCTTTTTTTTAAGAATCTCTAATAATGAAGAGCTTCTTAGTTTGGAATACTTGCTCCAAAATTCTAGCTAGAGCATCCTAGACTCCTAGTAATAGGAAAGACTTTTCCTCATAAGACTCTCTGTATGTACTCTGCATAAAGATACTTACAAGTAATGTAATGGATTGGCCCCTCCTAATTTTGAAAATCTCCCTAACTTCTCTATCTATCTTGAAGAAAATCTTGCATTAAGGAAACAGAACTCTTCAGTAAAGAATCCTAGTTTGGGAAGACTTTCTTTAGAACACTTTCTATTATGAGTAGTACTCTTTAAAGTCCCATTTCTAAAAAAAAATAAAAAATAAAAATAAAAATAAAATAAAATAAAATAAAATAAAAATACAAAACATAAAAAAAATACTATCAAAAGCACTTTAATTGTGGTTTTTTCTTCAAAATGTCAACAATTAAATTGTTAGCTTTCTCCATTGTCTTCTTCAATTCATCTTCTGACGTTTGATACTTGTCACAAAAAGATGCAATATGGATCAACCTGCAAATACCACCATCCAAAAGAAAGGCAAGGTAAGTCTAATAGAATTTGCAGAACTCCTTTTTCTGACACTTGAGGAAGACCAGCATCTAAACTCAAAATGATTTTTGGTACTGTGATAAAGAGACCTCATTGCAATTATTGTTTTTGAAATGTTTTGAGTGTTGATTTTGTGCAAAAAATATGTAAATTGAATGACTGGGGAATGAGGGTTTTTGTTGAATTTTCATTCGGTTTGTGCCGGCCAATTTGGATGGGTTCTTTAAGCGCTTGTTCCGTGATTCACACATTCTTTATATAAGTTGATTGGTCTTCCTCATTCTAACAGTATAGCACATCTCATTGATTACTCACCTTCGAATCACACTACTAACCTCATACTAATCTCATTGATTACTCACTTCAATTGAGGAGGAATTTTTGAGATTTCTAGAGTCCAGTTGGTGATATGGCCGCTGACAAGAAAATAAATTAAAGATTTTAGTATCCAAGGCTTGGTTACTATTTCTAATTGCTAATTACTTGTGATTTGGTCAGATATGGACAGGAGTTGGATATTACATTATCGGAACCGATTTAGTGCGGAGTACATAGCTGGGGTAAACTCATTTATTGATTTTACAAAGGCGAATTCGGGCGGGGCAGTGTTGATTAACTGCCCGTGTAACGATTGTTGTAACCATCGGAAGCATGACTATGTAACCGTGAGAAGTCATATTCACATTAAAGGAATGATGGTCCATTACCTACGGTGGATATATCACGGGGAACCCATAGTTCAACCCGATGATTCGGATGAGAGCGATGATGAATCAGAAGATAATCAAGATGAGTACAATGAGTTGATAGATGATCATCGTAGGGGAACTTACTTGGAGGAAGATACTCAAGAGAGGGATGATTTTGAAAATTTGTTGAATGCTTCTCAGCGAGGCCTTTACCCAGGATGCAAAAGCTCAGATACTCTATTATCGTTTGTCATCAAGATACTGCACGTGAAGGTAGAAAGTGGGTGTAGCAATAAGTCGTTCGACAAGGTCCTGCAGATTTTTAAGGACTTCTTACCCGAAGGTCATGTGGTGCCGGCATCAATTTACGAGGCGAAGAAATTATTACATGACTTGGGCATGGGATACAAGAACATAGATGCCTGTAAACACAATTGTGTGTTGTATTGGAAGGAGAATGCTCAATTGGATAAATGTACAGAATGTGAAGAGCCTAGGTACAAGATCAATGATGGCAAGCGAAAGAAGATCCCTCATAAGGTGCTCCGTTACTTCCCATTGACACCGAGGTTATGCAGATTGTATATGTCAAGGAAGACAGCCACAGAGATGAGATGGCATAGTGATAAGCGCGTTGACGATGGGATAGCGTGGCATCCGGCTGATTCAGTGGAATGGAAAGAATTTGATAAGAAATATCCAGAGTTTTCCCAAGAGACACGTAATGTGAGGTTGGGGTTAGCCACTGATGGATTCAATCCTTTTGGTAACATGAGCACCTCTTATAGCATGTGGCATGTCATATTTATGCCCTATAATTTGCCACCATGGATGTGAATGAAGGAGCCATTCATGATGATGTCATTACTTATTCCAAGACCAAACTCACCGGGAAACGATATCGATGTATATCTGAGGCCCTTGGTTGATGAGTTGAAGGAGTTGTGGGATCATGGTGTATCTACTTATGATGCCTCCACTAAACAAACCTTTCAAATGCATGCGGTTGTGATGTGGACGATAAATGACTTTCCTGCGTATGGTAACTTGTCTGGGTGGAGTACAAAAGGTTTTAACGCATGCCCCTCGTGTAACGACACCTCGTTAGGGGTGAGGTTGAAAGATAAGATTGGGTACATTGGCCATCGAAAATACTTGGAAGTAAACCACCAATGGCGTAGAAGCAAGGCCTTCAACAGTCAGCCTGAGCGTGAAAAGAGGTCTTTGGATCTACCGGGGCAAAAGGTACTAGACCAGCTCGAAGAACTACATCCGGTCAGGTTTGGCAAGAATAACTGCACATTGAGAAGAACATCTGTGTAGCCTTGGTTGGAACAATGTTGGGCATAAAGGCCAAAAACAAGGACACCGAGAAAGCGCGTAAGGATTTGAAAATTATGGGCATCAGGCCAGAGTTGCATCTAGTGGAGAGGGGCGATGGATCTAGCTTGAAGCCGCATGCTTCTTACACTCTGGCACCAAAAGACAGAGATGGATTTTATGAATTCTTGAAGTCGATCAAATACCCAGACGGCTATGCCGCGAACCTCTCGAGGTGTGTAACCTCGAAAAATGATAAATTGGCTGGTTTAAAGAGCCATGATTGCCACATCCTTATCCAACGGATCCTTCCTATTGGCATGCGTGGCTTTGTGAATAAGGATATTTGTACAACATTGTTTGAGTTAGGCAGCTTTTTCCAAGACCTCTGCTCGAAAACACAGAGACACGATGATTTGAAAAAATCGGAGGAGCAGATAGTTTTAATATTGTGCAAGCTTGAGAGGATCTTTCCTCCTGCTTTCTTTGATGTGATGGTTCATTTATCGGTTCACTTGCCACGCGAGGCCATTCTTGGTGGACCGGTGCAATATCGGTGGATGTACCCGATTGAAAGGTAATAGTTGATGACCATCGAAAAATTATTTATATATTAGTGCAATTGCCTTGCATTGGAAATCGTAATAGTTATCATTTGTTGTTTAAAGGTTTCTGAAGACCTTAAAGGGGTACGTTCGCAATAGAGCACGGCCTGAAGGTTCGATCGCCGAGGCTTACATTGTCAAAGAGTGTCTCACTTTTTGCTCAATGTATTTAAGGCAGACTGATCGAGTAGAGCGTTATGATGATGGTGGCGAACGGGGTGCGGGGATGTCGGTCTTCACACAAATTGTCCGTCCCATCGGGCTGATGCAAAGGGCACAAGATCCTTCTCAAAGGGAGCGTGACATGGCTCATTGGTTTGTGCTGAATAATTGCCCCGAAGTGGAGCCGTATCTACAGTATGTGCTTCAATCTAGCCATATGTATACATTGCTTGTTAACTCATTTATTCATTCTCGTCTCGGACTGATTCATTAAAAGCTATCTTGAGTAGGGAACACAAGAATTTAGTGCAAGACGAAAGAGGTGGAGACGTCGGGCAAATACAACGAAAAGAATTTGCAGAATGGTTCAAACAACGTGTAAGACATAAAATGAAGAACTTTTTAATTGCTTGATGTTATTTGAGTATAAGCTTCAAATAACATTAGTCTAACACATTTGTCTTAATCTGCTTATGTAGATGAATCAATTGCGAACTATAGGGTCACCAGAAGCTCTTGATGAGATGTGGTCATTAGCAAATGGCCCCAGTTCCCTAGTGAATCTTTACCAGGGGTGTGATTGCAATTGCGTCCGATACCACACTGTAGACCGTGAGAAATGTCGTAGGAGCCAGAGTAGCGGCTTGGTCGTGGAAGGGGAATACGAAGGGGTGAAACATGACTACTATGGCTACATCTGCAAAGTCTGGGAATTGTCCTATCGGCACGGGGGTAAGGTGGTCTTATTTGAATGTGAATGGTACAACACTAGTACCAAGCACAAGATAAACATCGAAGACCATCTTACAAGCATTGATATCACGGGTCGTTGGTGTAAGGATGATCCATTTGTCCTACCAAGTCAGGTGAAACAAGTATTCTATGTCAATAACACCGGTAGAGGAAAAAATTGAAGAGTTGTAGAACGGGTCAAGACTCGGGGAGTATGGGATGTGCCCGCTAAGCGGGATGACGATGGTGATGATGATGATGTGCCGGTTGATGCATTTCAGCAGGACGAAACAACATTTGTTGTCCCAGTCCTCGTCGATGGTACTAGTGACCAATACTCTAGGGATGATATAGATCCTGAGATCGTTCTCAGTGATGAGTCAGCATACGAGGATGGCCAAGACGAGGATGAAACGCTGGCGGAATACGAAGATGATGAAGGGAATGATGGCCATAGTCAGGAAGATGATGACATGGAATATGACATGTAGTGTTTGCTTCGATTTTGCACATGTAACTATTAAGTAAATTAATGAAGAACTTTTTTTCCATACAGTATGCTTAATTTCATTCGATTGTTGAAGGAATTTTCGTTCATGTTATTTTACCCTGCATATGAACAATTTTTGTTATGTTTATTTTAAAAGTATTATATGGTGTGTGTCATGTTATTACCTAGCTCGTTATATGACGTTCATGTTTGATTTATCCGTTGTTGCTTTCCTTTAAATTAAAATTGAAACGATTCAATTTTTCAACTCTAACACAGAACATGATGAATACACCTCTCAAATACTGTCGTGGCAAAGACTCTCAACGTGTTAGCGAATGGACAAATGAGTTTGAACATAAACCATTTGAAAATGAAACTCCAATAGTAAAGCATGGTTCCCGCAAAATACAACTGGCATGGTTCAAAGGCTGGCAGCTGTGGCAGAAATAGATCCGGCCGCCTTTCTTGACACCAAGGGAGAGAGCACTTCTGTTGGGGATGGCACAGCTCCTGGAGGATCATGATGCGACTCTTTGGTTAGTAGAATACTTTCTTGAACAAATAACATATCATTTGTGTTATTAATTTATAAACACTCAAAATGTAGGATTAGAACAAATTTTAACTGCACAGTATGATTGCATTATCATAATCTTTCTCATCAACAAATACTCGTTCATCTATGTCATCCTTGATTGCATTATCATAATCTTTCTCATCAACAAATACTCGTTCATCTATGTCATCCTTGATTGCATTATCATAATCTTTCTCATCAACAAATACTCGTTCAACTATGTCATCCTTGATTGCATTATCATACTTTCGGAGGTAGAGTAACATGTAGGAACTGACGGCTCGCAGATTGGACTAACGGTTAGGGAATTAGAGCCGAAAACCGACTCTTTTCCGACACTTAGGCTCGAAAACGGCCCGCCGGGGGTCCGGAAAGCGAATCGGCGACTGGAAGAATTAGGGACCGGCACGGACGGTTCGCACGAGGGTAGAGTAACCTATAGAAACAGACGGCTCGCATATTGGACTAATGGTTAGGGAATTAGAGCCAGAAACCGACTCTTTTCCAACACTTAAGCTCGAAAACGGCCCCCCGGGGGTCCGGAACGTGAATCGGCGACCGAAAAATTCAGGGACCGGCATTGGCGGTTCGCTTGGGGGAAGAGTAACATGTAGGAACTGACGGCTCGCAGATTGGACTCACGGTTAGGGAATTACAGCCGAAAACGGACTCTTTTCCAACACTTAGGCTCGAAAACGGCCCGCCGGGGGTCCGGAACGGGAATCGGCGACCAGAAAATTCAGGGACCAGCACGGATGGTTCGCTTGGGGGTAGAGTAACCTGTAGGAACTGACGGCTCACAGATTGGACTCACGGTTAGGGAATTAGAGCCGAAAACAGACTCTTTTCCAACACTTAGGCTCGAAAACGGACCGTCGGGGGTCTGGAACGGGAATCGGCGACCGAAAAAATTCGGGGACCAGCACGGGAGGTTCGCTCGAGAGTAGAGTAACCTGTAGGAACTGACGGCTCGCAGATTGGACTCACGGTTAGGGAATTAGAGTCGAAAACGGACTCTTTTCCAACACTTGGGCTCGAAAACGGCCCTTTGGGGGTCCGGAATGGGAATCGGCGACCGGAAAATTTGGGAACCGGCACGGCCGGTTCGCTCGGGGGTAGAGTAACATGTAGGAACTGACGGCTCGTAGATTGGACTCACGGTTAGGGAATTAGAGCAAAAAACGGACTCTTTTCCAACACTTAGGCTCGAAAATGGCCCCCCGGAGTCCGGAACGGGAATCGGTGACCGGAAAATTCGGGGACCGGCATGAGTGGTTCGCTCGGGGGTAGAGTAACCTGTCGGAACTGACGGCTCGCAGATTGGACTCACGGTTAGGGAATTAGAGCCGGAAACCGACTCATTTCCTACACCTAGGCTCGAAAACGGCCCGCCTGGGGTCCGGAAAGCGAATCGGCGACCGGAAAAAGCAGGGACCGGCACGGACGGTTCGCACGGGGGTAGAGTAACTTGTTGGAACTGAAGGCTCGTAGATTGGACTCACGGTTAGGGAATTGAGGCGGAAACCGACTCTTTTCCAACACTTAGGCTCGAAAACGGCCCGTCGGGGGTCCAGAACGGGAATCGGTGACCTGAAAATTTGGGGACCGGCACGGGCGGTTCGCTCGGGGGTAGAGTAAGATGTGGGAACAGACGGCTCGCAGATTGGACTCACGGTTAGGGAATTAGAGCCGAAAACGAACTCTTTTCCAACACTTTGGCTCGAAAACGGCCCCCCAGGGGTCCGGAACGGGAATCGGCGACCGGAAAATTTGGGGACCAGTACGGGTGGTTCGCTCGGGGTTAGAGTAACCTGTAGGAACTGACGTCTCGCAGATTGGACTCACGGTTAGGGAAATAGAGCCAGAAACCGACTCTTTTCCAACACTTAGGCTCGAAAACGGCTCCCCAGGGGTCCGGAACGGGAATCGGCGACCGGAAAATTTGGGGACCGGCACGGGCGGTTCGCTCGGGGGTAGAGTAACATGTAGGAACTGACGGCTCGTAGATTGGACTCACGGTTAGGGAATTAGAGCAAAAAACGGACTCTTTTCCAACACTTAGGCTCGAAAACGGCCCCCCGAGGGTCCGGAACGGGAATCGGTGACCGGAAAATTCGGGGACCGGCACGAGTGGTTCGCTCGGGGGTAGAGTAACCTGTCGAAACTGACGGCTCACAGATTGGACTCACGGTTAGGGAATTAGAGACGGAAACCGACTCTTTTCCAACACTTGGCTCAAAAACGGCCCCCCGGGGTTCCGGAACGGGAATCGGTGACCGGAAAATTCGGGGACTGGCACGGGTGGTTCGCTCGGGGGTAGAGTAACATGTAGGAACTGACGGCTCGCAGATTGGACTCACGGTTAGGGAATTATAGCCGAAAACAGACTCTTTTCCAATACTTAGGCTCGAAAACAGCCCCCCCGGGGATCCGGAACGCGAATCGGCGACCCGAAAAATTGGGGACCGGCACGGACGGTTCGTAGGGGGGTAGAGTAACCTGTTGGAACTAACGGCTCGCTGATTGGACTCACGGTTAGGGAATTAGAGCCGCTTTTGCTGACGATTTTTATAATTTATGTATATATATACATGTATATCTTTCGTTTATAATTTCGTTAATTCAAGTGATACTATTTTTGTTTTTATTTTTGTCATTGCAGATTGGACTCACGGTTAGGGAATTAGAGACGGAAACCGACTCTTTTCCAACACTTGGCTCGAAAACGGCCCCCCGGGGGTCCGGAACGGGAATCGGCGACCGGAAAATTCGGGGACTGGCACGGGCGGTTCGCTCGGGGGTAGAGTAACATGTATGAACTGACGGCTCGCAGATTGGACTCACGGTTAGGGAATTATAGCCGAAAACCGACTCTTTTCCAATACTTAGGCTCGAAAACGGCCCCCCGGGGGTCCGGAACGCGAATCGGCGACCGAAAAATCGGGGTCCGGCACGGACGGTTCATACGAGGTTAGAGTAACCTGTTGGAACTAACGGCTCACAGATTGGACTCACGGTTAGGGAATTAGAGCCGAAAACCGAGTCTTTTCCTACACTTAGGCTCGAAAACGGCCCGCCGGGGGTCCAGAACGGGAGTCAGCGACCGAAAAATTTGGGGACCAGCACGGGCGGTTCGCTCGGGAGTAGAGTAACATGTAGGAACTGACGGCTCGTAGATTGGACTCACGGTTAGGGAATTAGAGCCGAAAACGGACTCTTTTCCAACACTTAGGCTCGAAAACGGCCCCCAGGGGTCCGGAACGGGAATCGTTGACCGGAAAATTCGGGGACCCGCACTAGTGGTTCGCTCGGGGGTAGAGTAACCTGTCGGAACTGACGGCTTGCAGATTGGACTCACGGTTAGGGAATTAGAGCCGGAAACCGACTCATTTCCAGAACTTAGGCTCGAAAACGGTCCCCTAGGAGTCCGGAAAGCGAATCGGCGATCGAAAAAATCGGGGACCGGCACGGGCGGTTCGCACAGGGGTAGAGTAACCTGTTGGAACTGACTGCTTGCATATTGGACTCACGGTTAGGGAATTAGAGCTGAAAACCGACTCTTTTCCTACACTTAGGCTCGAAAACGGCCCGCCGGGGGTCCGGAAAGCGAATCGGCGACCGGAAAAATCAATGACCGGCACAGACGGTTCGCACGGGGGTAGAGTAACCTGTAGAAACTGACGGCTCGCAGATTGGACTCACGGTTAGGGAATTAGAGCTGAAAACCGACTCTTTTCCAACACTTGGCTCGAAAACGGCCCCACGGGTGTCCGGAACGGGAATCGGCGACCGAAAAATTCGGGGACTGGCACGGACGGTTCGCTCGGGGGTAGAGTAACATGTAGGAACTGACAGCTCGCAGATTGGACTCACGGTTAGGGAATTAGAGCCGAAAACCGACTCTTTTCCAACACTTAGGCTCGAAACAGCCCGTCGAGGGTCCGTAACGGGAATCGGCCACCGGAAAATTCGGGGACCGGCACGGGTGGTTCGCTCGGGGGTAGAGTAACCTGTAGGAACTGACGGCTCGCAGATTGGACTCACGGTTAGGGAATTAGAGTCGAAAACGGACTCTTTCCCAACACTTAGGCTCGAAAATGGCCCTCGGGGGTCCGGAACGGGAATCGGCAACCGGAAAATTCGGGGACCGGCACGAGTGGTTCGCTCGGGGGTAGAGTAACCTGTAGGAACTGACGGCTCGCAGATTGGACTCACGGTTAGGGAATTAGAGCCGGAAACCGACTCTTTTCCAACACTTAGGCTCGAAAACGGCCCCCCGGGGGTCCGGAACGTGAATCGGCGACCGGAAAAATCGGGGACTAGCACGGACGGTTCGCACGGGGGTAGAGTAATCTGTTGGAACTGACCGCTCGCAGATTGGACTCACGGTTAGGGAATTAGAGCCGGAAACCAACTCTTTTCCTACACTTAGGCTCGAAAACGGTCCGCCGGGGGTTCGGAAAGCGAATCGGCGACCGGCACGGACGATTCGTACGGGGGTAGAGTAACCTGTAGGAACTGACGGCTCGCAGATTGGACTCACGGTTAAGGAATTAGAGCCGGAAACCGACTTTTTTCCAACACTTAGGCTCGAAAACGGCCCCCCCGGGGGTCCGGAACGAGAATCGGCGACCGGAAAATTTGGGGACCGGCACGGACGGTTCGCTCGCGGGTAGATTAACATGTAGGAACTGACGGCTCGCAGATTGGACTCATGGTTAGGGAATTAGAGCCGAAAACCGACTCTTTTCCAACACTTAGGCTCGAAAACGGCCCCCCGGGGGTCCGGAACGGGAATCGTCGACCGGAAAATTCGGGGACCGGCACGGGTGGTTCGCTCGGGGGTAGAGTAACCTGTAGGAACTGACGACTTGCAGATTGGACTCACGGTTAGGGAATTAGAGCCGGAAACCAACTCTTTTCCAACACTTAGGCTCGAAAACGGCCTCCCGGGGGTCCGGAACGGGTATCCGCGTCCGGAAAATTTGGGGACCGGCACGGGAGGTTCGCTCGGGAGTAGAATAACATGTTGGAACTGACCGCTCGCAGATTGGACTCACGGTTAGGGAATTAGAGCCGATTTTGCTGACGATTTTTATAATTTATGTATATATATACATGTATATCTTTCGTTTATAATTTCATTAATTCATGTGATTCTAATTTTGTTTTTGTTTTTGTCATTGCAGATTGATGGATGCTTTCTGATCGGATGCACACTTTGGTGTTGTTTTGTTGTTTTTAGTTTATTTGTATATGTATATTGGACATTTTTATTCGACTGTATTTTTATTAATTTAGACATTTTTATTCGACTGTATGTTTATTAATTGTACTATTTATTTAAGGAGATGAATGATTTGATGAAAAATGGGGATGATTTTTTTTGGATGTATTATTGATTGTAGTATAAGTAGTTTTATTTTTTATTACAGGTGTGTATAAGCAGGTTTACAGGAAATTTTAAACGAAAAACAAAGAAATCGATTTTAAAAAATAATGTACTTTCACCGACGAAAATGAAAATTTCGTCGGTGAAGGTGTTTTTACCGATGAAAAAATAACGTCGGTAATGTTTTTATTTTTTTTAATTTTATTTTACCGAAGAAAAAATAACGTCGGTAATTGTATTTTATTTTATTTTGATTTTTCTTTTAATTTTACCGACGAACAATAAACGTCGGTAAAAAAAATTTATTTTTATTTTTTTAATATTACCGACGAAAAAAAACGTGGGTAGAGTATTTTAATTTATTTATTTTTATTAATTCTCCCGACGAAAAAAAACGCCGGTAAAAAATAAATAAACGTAGGTAAAAAAATTTTATTTTTATTTTTTAATATTACCGACGAAAAGAAACGTCGGTAGAGTATTTTAATTTATTTTTTATTTTTTGTATTAATTCTGCCAACGAAAAAAAACGTCGGTAAAAAATAAATAAACGACGGTAAAAAAAATTTATTTTTATTTTTTTAATATTACCGACGAAAAAAAACATCGGTAGAGTATTTTAAATTATATTTTATTTTTCTTATTAATTATGCCGACGAAAAAAAACGTCGATAAAAAATAAAAAAGCATCGGTGAAAATAATAATTTTACCGACAAAAAATTAATTCGTCGGTAAGGTATTTCCTTGACATTTTTTTTGCCGACGACTGACCGACGAAAAAAAAAACGTCGGTAAAACCTTTACCGGCGTTTTTTGGACTTTTAGCGACGAAAAAAAACGTTGCTGAAGGTGTAATCTGTTGTAGTGAATGTCGTAAGGGTATGCTTCATTATATAGAACTTTTGCAATAGGATCTCATTTCTAAGCAAGAGGGAGAAGAAGAGACAACAATGCTCGGTCATAATACAAACTAACATGGATGGTCATGGAGATTTATATCCCCAACACATTTCAGTTATAAAAGAGAATATCATTTATATGTAAATTAAAAATAATTATTTTCCATAAAATATCATTTATATATAATTTGTAGTTATTATTATCAATTACATCATTTATACGGTCTTGATTACACTATATAGGGTATATAGCGACGGTTATGGAGATTGTATCAATTATATCATTATAGACGTGGTTATGGAGATTTATATCAATTATATCATTTATAATGTAATAACCATTTTAACTTGCCATTTTTAAAACACTTTTTGTCTTTAAGAAGAGTCAAAATAAGGAAGAGGTCAAAATCAAATTAGTAATTAGACTCAAAATCGAATTGGGAACCACTTCGCTTCATATATAATAATAGACATAGGCATCGATTTCAAAATTGGAGTCCGATTTGCTAATCGATTGCAAAATTGGAGTCTAATTTCAAATCAATTTAAAAATTGGATCAATTTATCGATTGCAAAATTGGACACTAATCTCAAATAAATTTGAGAAATTGGATCTCAAATCATTTTTAATTGAGCTCTATTTTGCAATTTTGATTGGATTTTAACCTGAGAGATTTTAGAGATTTCAAATCCCACGTTTTATAAAAAGGAAGGAGAGATAAAGATAGCCGATTATCAAAAGCCAACTCAAATTTCTATTATTTAGGAGGGATGGCTGCCTAAGAAAAATTTTAAGAGCAATAGATTTCAATAATTTAAAGTCATGCTCATCAAAATATTTCTAAGTTAGCTCCTAACCCAAATCCAATTTCTTCTCAGATAAATATGAAACCACGTTATCTTTCATATTTTCAAATCACCCATCCTAAAATTTCTCTTTTCAATGATCTGTCACGGAATGTTCCCCTCTGTACTCACTAGTATGATATCTTTGCATGCAACATGTATAATTTGGTCGCAGGTTTCTATGATATTTGAATTGCAAAATGAGGATCCCCATCACGGACATAATCACATCCATCCATGGACCATGGTGGTCTGTAATTGTAAATGGGCCAGTACGGGTCTAATTGTAGTAGGACTCTTCAGTTGTGGTGAATATATATCACCCACATGTCTAATATCATCTACAAATTCGAATCGGGTATCTTTCCCTTTACACCATCTTTCGCTGTATACAAATTCAATAGGGTTTTTCAAGTCAAAGTCTCATATCATCCGGACTCCAAAGTGGTGAGATTTGATCTCTAAGCAAGAGAAAAAGAAAAAGATCTATTCCCGTTCGCCATCGTTTTGTTTTTGTATAAACTTGGTTTTGGTTCTAGATTGTGCATCTTGGTCTGGAGTAGTGCTTGCCCATATAGTAGGCAAGTTTTCTATGAATTTAATTTTCTGTTTCTGCTTTTGGGTAATTTCCATTAGGCCTCATGAGAAATAATATCATTGATGGTCTCCTTTGCTTCTTATCTTTTATTATTGGCAAATATAGAATCCAAAGAAATATAATAACCGTTTGATCACTGATATGTTATTCTTTTTCTGGGACATTGGATATGGTGCATGTAATTACCATGAGCATAGATAGACTATAATCAATTTTGGATTTAAAATGGCAGGCCCCGTCCTTGATTTTACTGAAGACATTGCATTGTAGTTATTCCTAAATACGTTGACATTATCATCAAACAATTCCATTTGATTTTTTCTACAATTAATTATTTTCTTTGCTCTATTATTTTTTTTTGTTTTTTCCCTTTTCTCCTTGGATCTTTATTTTGTATTAAATAAACAGGGGACATTGATGTTTGGATTTAGAAAGGTAGGCCCGCCCATGATTTTACTAAGGACATTGCATTGTAGTTATGCCCAAATCACGATTATGTCAGTTGACATTATCACCAAACAATTCAATTTGATTTTTTTTTTTACAATCAATTATTATCTTTGCTCTATTATTTTTTTTTATTTTCTTCGTTTCTATCCTTTCTCCTTTGGATCTGTTTTGTTGTATTAAATAAATAGAGGACGTGTGTTCATGATTGCATTCATATATAAGGTACGTTATCCATGCTTGGATAAACAAGTGGATGAATTGCCCAATCTTCTTATTCAACTTTATATTTGAAGCTAAATTCATTATTAATTATTTTGCATAAACATACTTTAGTTTAAATATTTTTTCATATTACATTATTATGGCATGATGGCTACGTGAAACTATAATCAAGCCCTGTGTCTATATAATACTCTTCATTTCCATTAAATAATTTTATTTTTATATTTTTATTATATATATATATATATATTCATTTTTGGGCCCGGGCTAAACACGGGCCTTTGTTGTTAGTTCTTATTAATGTAAAACTTGATTCAATAATGGGAGTTCAATTAAGTATTCAATTTCCAAACTGCACCACAATTTCCAAATGAAATTGATGCTCTCAATTGAACAGTGGATCGATGTCTATTGGAATGAGATTTTATATTAAATATCATTTGATGTGCTGACATTCATTTTGAATGGTTCCTATATATTATTATTATGTAGGGCCCATGATAAATAAATTTCCAAAGATGTCATTAGTGAGTTGTCATTGCATTTAGACCGAGACTCTTATCTGGATGAGACTATTATCATTTGAAAAAGATAAAACAGTTGTAACTTGAAAATGGAACTTTATCTTTATCTCTATAGGGATGAGCACATGATTACTACAAATCAAGCCTCAATTTCCCAATCAGATCGCCTGAAAATCATATCTATTATTAATTGGGATTCCTTCTTAATCTATTCAGTTCATATTGTACAAAACTAGCAACAAAGGCCCGTGCTTAGCCCAGGCCCAAAATTGAGAATATATATAGAATTAAAGTAAAAGAAAAGATATTATTTAATTGAAGTAGAGAGCATTAGATAAACACCGGTGTACAAGTATAGTTGCACATAATTGTCATACCATGATAATGTAATATGAAAGAATTTATAAACTAAAAGTTTATAAAATAAGTATGTTTATGCAAAATAATAAATAATGAATTCTGCGTCAAACATAAAGGTGAATAATAAATAATTCTAATTTTTGAAGAATAAGAAGATTGTGCAATTCATCCACTTATTTCAGCGTTAGTCACCGATGTTGTCACTTTACTTTCCAATTAACCAGGTGCATTACTTGTCCCAATGGCTGAAGTGTTGGTGTTATCTTTCATCTTCAATGATGTTGACATAAGTGAAAATAAGTTAGTGAAATGAAACAATCTTTTAAAAGAATAAATTTTATTAAAATAAAATTTTAAAGGCTCTCACAATGTTCTATTTCTGACAGTAAGAACTCAATCCAGTGGCATATCTTCAAATTTTACTTTAAGAGAAATTGGTCTTACTGTAAGATTGAGCATATAACTAATAATATAGTTAATGCATACATTTAATTAGGCTTTTTTTTTTTACTTTTTCTATTTTTCTGTTTTCCTCTAACAAGGTCCAGCTTTAATCTATAATCAACTCTTTTGGGTCATGGAAGCTGTGTACCATATATATATAGGCCAGAATAAATAGAGCAAATGGTCCAATGCATGCCCAAGAATAAAATAAATCTATGATCAACCCTTTTGGGTCATGGAGTTACATGTCTCGCTCAAGTTGTGTACCATATATATCTGGGCCAGAATAAATAAAGCAAATGGTCCAATGCATGCCCAAGAATAAAATGTGCAAAGTTTGAAGCCATCTTTATCCTATCCATTGATAGAAAATATTGGATATATATTCTAGGAACGGATCAAGTTGCTAGTGGACCCAATGATGACAGTGAACATTTTTACACAATGAGATTAATGATCAAAATCTGAAGAAGAAAAATAGCTGATTATGTATTTAGGAAAAAGTCAAGTGGTAAAAGGTTTGTCTGCCGAGAGAAGTAGAAACGGTTATCAATTTAGGAAAAAGTCAAGTGGCTGCAAAAGATTTGTGACATTCATCACTATATACAGGAGCTATCAGGAATTTATGTGATAAAAACATATTTAAACAGTTGACATTAATTTACAACAAGTGTAAGTGTAAAAAATATACTCACAAGATTAGGATGCCCTCAAGGACTTACTCAAAGTACTGGAGAAGTAGCTGCGATCTAGTGAACCTGAAAGAGGAGAAGAGAGCGGTCAGAAGACCCTGGCTGTGGGCAGCACAGGGCTCTCCGATGCTCAAGTTAGTGCAGGTAGCTGATCGGAGAAGAAAGAACAGAGTCCAGTTGCATGTATGAGAATGAGAATCTCTCTACCTCTTTTTGGGCCATGGAAACCTTTATATGTGTGTCTTGGGGGGATCCGCCAGTGGGAAGATATGATTGCTAGGGATCCATTAGCCCGTAGAGCATTTAATGAGGATCCATCGTAGCCCACATGACATTAAATGAGGGTCCGATCGGCCCATGCTGCATTCAATGCTAGTCACATTGGGCCAGATCCTGTCCTGGCCTGTGGGCGGCTAAGGTCCCATCGGACCTTTTCTAGAGCCCTGCCCTGATACGGCCGCAGCCATTAAATGTGGTTGTCAGAAATGTGGTAAGGATGGACGGCTTGGATAACGTCCATTCCATCATTGCGTCTCCAACTTGTCGCGTGGCCCGACATCGCTTATGGCGATACAAACCCTTCTTAGGCAGTTGCCTCCGTTTCGGCTACATCCGAGATGCCCGTCGCCTTCGGTGAGTGCTGCCGAGGCGACGTTCGGTCGTGCTAGTCTCGGCCAGCACTTCGGGGCATATATCGAGGTGCGTACATCCGGGATGAGTTCGGGCCTGCACTTGTTGCTGACCTCATGCACGCACCTACTAACTGGTCCACACAATTGCCCCCGAGTTTCCGACCCCTTAGGATCTCGGATACCTTGGGGATGGAAACTGTGTTCCCCTTCAACAGCCCATCAAGGGATTCGAAGCAGCCAAAGGTCTCCGCTCCAGCGCCTACTGACACGTGGAGCTCATCTGACCCTAGGCGTGCTGGAGGTATTTACTCGCAATGAATACCACGTTCTAACAATTGTAGGAGTCGAATCGTTTACGCCACGCGTCACCACCGGATTCAACTCTTCTGTACCCGAAAGTACGCACGCAGTCTTCGAAGAGACAGTTTTTCGAATTTCGGAAACGGTGCCATGATTTGGCGCTCCTTTATAAATATAAGTCTCCTTCTCTTCTTCCATCTTTCCATTCTTCGCTTTTGAACGGACGCCTCTGAGAGAACAAAGAACCAGTGCTTGAAAGTCCACGAGGATCCTAACCCTAGAGGGGGGGTGAATAGGGTGAGCTCCAATTATGACCAATTTTAACAAATTTAACTTCTTTAAAACAAACTAGTCACATGTGATGATTAATCATACAAGATGCGGAAGCTAACAAAAGAATCACCACAAAGCATTCACCATTACACAAGGATTTATAGTGGTTCGGCCTCAATGCCTACATCCACTACCGGCTTGTGAACCAACACCCCACCGGATTTCCACTATTTATGCTTTTCAATAGGCTAAGCAATAACCTTTACAATATGCTTTCCAAGGCTAAGCAATAACCCTACAAGATGTTTTTCAAAGGCTAAGCAATAACCTTACAAGATGCTTTTCAAAGGCTAAGCAATAACCTTTACAAAGTTGATTTCTCAAAGAAGGTGTCTTTCCAAAAGATCACTCTAAGAGATTACAATTTAAGCTCATATGAAATTGCCTCTTGAATAGGCTAATATGAAAGTTTAATACAAATTACAAACATACACTTAAAACAAGCTAAAGTGTGTGCACAAGTGTATGAGTGTGTTTCTTCAATCAATCTTAACAAAGAAGCTCTTAAATGAATGCATGATGCATTTTAAAATCAAAGCTTATAAAATGATGATTGAAGAGAAAACTAATCACATGTGAAATTCAAACAACTTTAATAAATGAACTAAACAAGTTGTATGAATGTAAAAGTCTAAGAAAGCATGTGATTTAGTTAAGAGAGTTTGCAAACTAATCTAATTTACCAAGGAAGATATTGAGTTTGCAAAACAACTCTTTATAGGCTTGAAATCATGCATAAATGAAAATACCAAGGATTTGAACATGCATGAATTTCATTTGAATGGAAATCAAAATAACTTAGAAGATGTACCTTTTAAAAACTCATGAGTTTGATTTCCAAATAGCCCTCTAGCCTTTCCAACTTCTTCCCCTTTCTTTGGCTCCAAAATGCTCTCAAAAGTTCATAGTTCAAGCCTTGAAAAAGGTTGGAAATGAATGGACTTTATAGCCAAAAAGTTGCCAACGGCTAGTCCTCGGTCGACCGGCAAAGGGGTCTCGGTCGACCGAGAAGGCACAACGGTCAGATTTCTGACCGTTGGGGCTTCAGTTCAAAAAACTGTGCATTTGCCCTGCAGTGTTCTCGGTCGACCGAGACCCAGGTCTCGGTCGACCGGCGACACTGCCGGGACACCCCCAAAAATTCCAACTTTTGCATTTTGAAGATTTTCTTTGTGGAATTTTGTGGGTCACTAAACCAAGCTTAAAAACATGTTTTAAAACATTTAAAAACATGAAACATACAAAGCCTAAAATGATTCAAAGGTTTAAAACCAAAGGCTAGCTTGATTTGATAAAACTCTTTTCAAATGAAAATGCATACAAAAATGATTCTTTTTGTAATGAATGTATGCAAAGCTCAAACCTAAATTCACAAGATGATTTTCCAAATATAATGCACAAGGAATTAGGTTTTCAAAAGAGTTTGGGTTTCAAAACTAATGCATCCAAGTTTAAAACCAAAACATGCATAAAACAAAAGCTTTTCCAAATCTTAAAAGCTATGCATGTATAAAACTAGATTTCAATGTTTCTAAAAACAATGCATGTGTGAAATATCAAATGATGCTAAAGTGCAAATGCATCCATCAAATTGCAAATACAAAATCTCTAACAATCTCCCCCTTTGCAATTTGATGGCAACTTACTCATCATTGAAATTACACACCAAGGTCTTCAGCTCCCCCTCAGCTGGACAAGTCTTGAAATCTTCTTGGATGCTTCTTCTCTTAGCTTGGGCTCTTGAGCTCTTTTCTTCAATCTCCTTGATGCTTGGAGCTTGATCATTCTTCAAGCTTTCTTTCCATTTTCCTCTCTATGGCCAAGCATCTTCTTTAGCTCCAAGCTTTCTTTCTTCTATTTGCTCTCCCCCTTTGACCATGCCTCTCTCTCCCTTTGGCAAGGTATGCATTCTCTCCCTTTGTAGAAGATCATACACAACTCTCCTTAGGAAGCTTGGACATTCTCTTCACCCTTTGAGAACTTGAGTTCTTTCTCCCCCTTTGATGGATAGGAGATCTTCGAGTACTTGAACTCTCGAACTCTCTCCCCCTTTGAAGAGTAGGAGATCTTTGAGTCACACTTGAACTCTCTCTCCCCCTTTGACATTAAATTGCAAAGGTACCTACACACATGAAATAAGGAAAATACCTTTAGTAGCACCTGTTAACAAATGAAATCGAAAATGAAATTCATAACAGGCTATCATGTATGGAAGTTATCTCTAAGGGCTCAAGGGCAATCCAAGGGTCAATTTGATCAAAACTAATACTTCCTATGAAGGTTTACACTCCCCCTCAATCCATTCTCTTCTTTTGTCAAACTTTGACAAGATATAACTATTAGATTCAAGAAGTAGATGGTTTAACCAAGTGAGGGTCAACTTCAAGGAAAGGATTAGATTCATTTAACTAAAAGGCTCATATGATCAAATTAACAAAAGAGAGCAAGGTCTAATGAGAGAAACTATCATGGATACCAATTGAAATAAACATATCAATTGAGATTAAAGGATGTGACTATAAACTCAATCACTCTAAAATGGATTTAAAAGAATAACTATTATGAGAAATCCAAATTAGAGCTATCCATGATATGGGGTTTACACAAACATAGCATCAATCAATATTACTTATGAAAACCATATGCTATGTAAGATTTTGAAAATCATTTCATTCAATCAATAAATATGACTTATTAAAGTGCAAATTGAGTGAAATGAAATTCAAACATGAAGCCAACCTCTATTAATAACTAACCAATATTATGAACACATAAACATGGTGGTCATGAGATATACCTATAAGAGCAAATGAGGTGGCAATCATGAGCATTGTGATGCTAATGGTGTGTGACATGGAACAATTATATAACTATCAAGTTCAATCCAATGTACACATGGTCTATCACATACACAAGATAAGATATCAATTGGATATGAAATCAAGGGAAAGTTATACCAAATGAGACCAATTGAATATGATAACATGAATAAAAGCAAGGATGTGACAAACTTCCATCAAGCATCATTAATGCATATTCATCACTTTTAAAGATTTAACTATTGAGCATAGAGATGAATAAGAGAAATTGCAATGCAAAAAGATATGACTAGGTAAAGCATGCAATTCTCAAAGTGTCCAAATCATATGAATTCAACTACTAAGATATCCATCAACCAACATAAATGTAAGGAATGGATTTCAAAGAGATTCATATGATCAAGAACACTACATATGAGGTTGAAACATGTACAAGGATGACACCAAGAGAATCTACATGAATCAACATCATAACCATCCATAAAGAAATGACTATAAGGCAAAAAGGATGGATTTGGGTTCTAGTATGGTTTCTACAAATGTAACTAAGGTCACAACCATACATGGAACCAATTGTCATTTGCATATGCAAGGAAAGTAAACAAACAAGCAAAGATGCAAACAACAAACATTTCCATTTCTAAAGATAATGAAACCAAAAGAAAAAGAAATGAAAACATGGAACATGCTCAAAAGATTATAACTAATGAAGTTATGGAGCATTTCCATTCAATCAATCTTCAAATCATTTTGATAAACAACATCCAACAATGAGCATAAAAGGAATGATTTTGAAGATCAATTTTCAACTTTGTATTTGAAAAGATATAACTTAGATGAGACACATACAAGTTGATAATTCAAAACAATGAATTTCCATATAAGGGTATAACTTATAAATCCATGGAGAAACTTGAATTGAATCAAATCATTTGATTTACAAAAAGGATCTAACTAAGACATACATCAAATGATTCAACAATTGATCATGAAGAGTCTAGCTATGAAAGCTTTTGAAATCACAATCAATTGATCATGTAAAGAAATGCAATGCAAGACATATGTGTGCAAAAGACAAATCAAACATGATGAAATTATAATCAAATGATTTTGAAAACCATGACATGTAACTTAGAATGGTGCATGAAACCAAAATCAAATGATCATAAAGAAGCAATGCATTTTAAGAAATCTAACTAAAAGAAACAAAATGCAAATGCAATCATGACCAACAAAGTGATTTAACTAATAAAGAGTAGGTTGGTCAATGAAGTTCAAGACCCTAAGGTTTGTCTAGGTAAATAACTTTAGGAATCCACCTAAGGTCTTGGGAGGGTTGAACTTTGAGATCTATCTTGGAATTCTCACCAACTAAAGGAGATTTAACTTGATAAATTTTCAATTTGAACTTATCACCATGATATTTAGATTTTACTAAATTTGGCTTAGAATGGTGATTAGTCTTTTGATGTTGGTGAGTTTGTTTCTTTGGGGATTGTTTCACTTTTCTTTTCTTCTTACTTTCTCCCTTTACTTGACTTTTGAATTTTAGATTTAACTTAGCAACTTTCTTCAAAAGTTCTTTCATGGGTTCATATAAGGGAGATAAGTTGAGAAGCTTTTTGTTCTTAGATTCTTTCAAGCTTGGTTTAACTTGTTTAAGCTTTTTAGAATCTATCTTAGGAGACTCCATTTTAAATGATTTAACTTCTTTAGCCTTTTTGGAGTCTTCCTTGATTTTTAGTGTCTTACCCTTCATAGATTTAGATTCTCCATTTTTGAGTTCAAAGTTGGGTTTAGACACATGGCTTCTTTTTCTTATTTTGCACTCAAATGTAAAATGCCCTTTAATGCCACAATAATTACATTTGGACATGGGCAAAGAAGTGTGAGTGCTAGAGAAAGAGGACTCACCTTTCACAAAGGTGGTGGTGAATTTAGGGTCATGTGAAGTATACTTATTAAAACCAATACCCGTCCTATCTCCATGATGTTTACCCAATTTAAATAATTTTTCAAGTTTATCTTCACTTTGGGTAAACTTGCACTCATACTTTTGTTTATTGTTTTCAAGTTGAGTGACTTTGGTTATAAGGATTGAATTTTCATTTTTAACTTTAGAAAGTTCATTTTCAATTTCCTTATATTTGATTAGCTCTTCATTGGCAAGTTTTACTTCATTAACAACTTTAGATCCAAGTTCTTTTGTTTTTAACTTACTTTTGATCAACTTGGCTTCTAAAATGTCAAAGTCCTCATCTTGTCTTTTAATTGTATCTCTTAGGTTTAAATTTTCATTTTTAATCTCATCACAATTTATCTTAATCTCATTTCATTCATCTTGAGCATTAGATAAATTTTCCTTAGAGATAGTCAATTTAGATTCAAGATTGTTAAAGTCTTTATCTTGCCTTTGTAATTGATCTCTTAGTTTTAGATTTTCTTTATTAAGATGATCATAACCTATCTTTAATTCTTTTAGTTCATCTTGAGTGTTAGATAGATTATTTAAAGAGATCATGAACTTAGAGTCTAGACATTTTATTACTTCTTCTTTCTCTCTAAGTTCATCTTTTGAAGATGCTAGCTCTTTGTTTAGGTTTTTAGATTCTTCCCTTAAACTTTTGTTTTTCTTTTCAAGCTTTAAGGATATTTCATATAATTCTTCAAAAGCTTGTTGAAGGTCTTCTTCATTATATTCATTTTCTTCTTCTTTTGGATCAAATTGATTTTCATTAGTTTGAGAGTTTGAAACTCCAAAAGAAGGAAGAGTGAGGGGTCTAGAAGAATCTACAAAGTCTAGCCTAGTGAAGTCCATTTAAATGATTTTCAAGTAATCACAACTCTAGGGTTTTAACTCTAGGTTTTTACACCTAATCAAGAGTTCCAAACACTTGATCCTAAGGGATAGAGCACTTTGCTCTGATACCAATTGAAAGTCCACGAGGATCCTAACCCTAGAGGGGGGGTGAATAGGGTGAGCTCCAATTATGACCAATTTTAACAAATTTAACTTCTTTAAAACAAACTAGTCACATGTGATGATTAATCATACAAGATGCGGAAGCTAACAAAAGAATCACCACAAAGCATTCACCATTACACAAGGATTTATAGTGGTTCGGCCTCAATGCCTACATCCACTACCGGCTTGTGAACCAACACCCCACCGGATTTCCACTATTTATGCTTTTCAATAGGCTAAGCAATAACCTTTACAATATGCTTTCCAAGGCTAAGCAATAACCCTACAAGATGTTTTTCAAAGGCTAAGCAATAACCTTACAAGATGCTTTTCAAAGGCTAAGCAATAACCTTTACAAAGTTGATTTCTCAAAGAAGGTGTCTTTCCAAAAGATCACTCTAAGAGATTACAATTTAAGCTCATATGAAATTGCCTCTTGAATAGGCTAATATGAAAGTTTAATACAAATTACAAACATACACTTAAAACAAGCTAAAGTGTGTGCACAAGTGTATGAGTGTGTTTCTTCAATCAATCTTAACAAAGAAGCTCTTAAATGAATGCATGATGCATTTTAAAATCAAAGCTTATAAAATGATGATTGAAGAGAAAACTAATCACATGTGAAATTCAAACAACTTTAATAAATGAACTAAACAAGTTGTATGAATGTAAAAGTCTAAGAAAGCATGTGATTTAGTTAAGAGAGTTTGCAAACTAATCTAATTTACCAAGGAAGATATTGAGTTTGCAAAACAACTCTTTATAGGCTTGAAATCATGCATAAATGAAAATACCAAGGATTTGAACATGCATGAATTTCATTTGAATGGAAATCAAAATAACTTAGAAGATGTACCTTTTAAAAACTCATGAGTTTGATTTCCAAATAGCCCTCTAGCCTTTCCAACTTCTTCCCCTTTCTTTGGCTCCAAAATGCTCTCAAAAGTTCATAGTTCAAGCCTTGAAAAAGGTTGGAAATGAATGGACTTTATAGCCAAAAAGTTGCCAACGGCTAGTCCTCGGTCGACCGGCAAAGGGGTCTCGGTCGACCGAGAAGGCACAACGGTCAGATTTCTGACCGTTGGGGCTTCAGTTCAAAAAACTGTGCATTTGCCCTGCAGTGTTCTCGGTCGACCGAGACCCAGGTCTCGGTCGACCGGCGACACTGCCGGGACACCCCCAAAAATTCCAACTTTTGCATTTTGAAGATTTTCTTTGTGGAATTTTGTGGGTCACTAAACCAAGCTTAAAAACATGTTTTAAAACATTTAAAAACATGAAACATACAAAGCCTAAAATGATTCAAAGGTTTAAAACCAAAGGCTAGCTTGATTTGATAAAACTCTTTTCAAATGAAAATGCATACAAAAATGATTCTTTTTGTAATGAATGTATGCAAAGCTCAAACCTAAATTCACAAGATGATTTTCCAAATATAATGCACAAGGAATTAGGTTTTCAAAAGAGTTTGGGTTTCAAAACTAATGCATCCAAGTTTAAAACCAAAACATGCATAAAACAAAAGCTTTTCCAAATCTTAAAAGCTATGCATGTATAAAACTAGATTTCAATGTTTCTAAAAACAATGCATGTGTGAAATATCAAATGATGCTAAAGTGCAAATGCATCCATCAAATTGCAAATACAAAATCTCTAACAATCTCCCCCTTTGCAATTTGATGGCAACTTACTCATCATTGAAATTACACACCAAGGTCTTCAGCTCCCCCTCAGCTGGACAAGTCTTGAAATCTTCTTGGATGCTTCTTCTCTTAGCTTGGGCTCTTGAGCTCTTTTCTTCAATCTCCTTGATGCTTGGAGCTTGATCATTCTTCAAGCTTTCTTTCCATTTTCCTCTCTATGGCCAAGCATCTTCTTTAGCTCCAAGCTTTCTTTCTTCTATTTGCTCTCCCCCTTTGACCATGCCTCTCTCTCCCTTTGGCAAGGTATGCATTCTCTCCCTTTGTAGAAGATCATACACAACTCTCCTTAGGAAGCTTGGACATTCTCTTCACCCTTTGAGAACTTGAGTTCTTTCTCCCCCTTTGATGGATAGGAGATCTTCGAGTACTTGAACTCTCGAACTCTCTCCCCCTTTGAAGAGTAGGAGATCTTTGAGTCACACTTGAACTCTCTCTCCCCCTTTGACATTAAATTGCAAAGGTACCTACACACATGAAATAAGGAAAATACCTTTAGTAGCACCTGTTAACAAATGAAATCGAAAATGAAATTCATAACAGGCTATCATGTATGGAAGTTATCTCTAAGGGCTCAAGGGCAATCCAAGGGTCAATTTGATCAAAACTAATACTTCCTATGAAGGTTTACACTCCCCCTCAATCCATTCTCTTCTTTTGTCAAACTTTGACAAGATATAACTAAATGTTTCTAAAAACAATGCATGTGTGAAATATCAAATGATGCTAAAGTGCAAATGCATCCATCAAATTGCAAATACAAAATCTCTAACAGTGCTAAGTGCTCGGAGCGAAGCCCTCATCTGTTCGCAAAGCGTCCCCGCCTTTCCCCGTTCTAGGTCCTTGTGCTAGTAAGTTTCTCGTGCCCATCTTCCCTTGCTTTCGTCCGGTCCTTTGCCCTTTCTTTTTTTTTCTCCTTTCCCATTGACCATGGGGGCTTACAGTCACTCGGTTGACTCCCCTGCGTCCATAGAGGCTTTTAGGACAGCTTTTGAGATTTCGGGTGACGTCCTCGTCCGGAAGGGCGACCCCGCGGACCTTGTCCGCCGGTCCTGCGTCGGAGGCTGGATGCCTTTTCCGCTTATCGCAGTGGTCGAGGGAGGAGTCAGGTTCCCATTGCACCCACTGCTTCGGGCCTGTCTCTGCTCCTGGAACCTCACGCCCTGCCAACTGATGTCAAACGCCTTCAAGGTCATCATGGGCACTGTGGCGTTAAACCGACACCTCCACATAGGTTTAGACATCCGTGATATAGAGGATGTGTACGACCTATGCAAGACGAAGGAGGACACATACTACCTCCGCGTCAAGCCGAAGCGAAGGGCTTTCGTCACGGCGCTGGAGGACTCCAGCAAGTATCCAGGGGACGAGCTCATCTCCGTCTCGGGGAACTGGGAGTTCGGCCCCGAGGAGGAAGCTAGGGTGTACAGCATCCCCCGCCGCCCCGGGGTTGCTCCAAGTACGGAACTCTCCATTCTAACTTTTCATTAAATGACTTTCATTATGCTTTTCACTCTCCCGAACTGATACTCCTCCGATCCTGCAGGTGCTCGGCAGAGGAAAACCGGGCTCGCCGGTTGGGTAAGGAACGACTCTTGGCACAACCGAGTCGCTAAGTGCACCAATTTCTCCAGCCGGGCTGCGTGGGCCCTGCTCAAGTACGAGCCCAGGTATCGGGGCTACATCAAGAGGTCAGAGGCCGGACCAGAGGGAGCTGAGATCGCCCCCGAGCCGCAAAGGAGCCCGAAGAGGGCTAAGACTGTTCGGCAAGCCACTCCCACTATTCGGCGACCCATTCCCGTGAGCCCGGAGAGAAGGGAAACTAAAACCGGAGCGAGGCCTTCCCGTGCCGAGGCCGAGGTCGCTGATTGGGCCGAACCCTCTTCTAACTCCGAGGCGGAAGGTACACCCCTTGTGAGGCGATCAAGACGCTCCTCGCCGAGACCAGAAGAGATGGCCCGCAACATTTCTTACCTCGACCTGGAGGCGCTCGACTTTGAGGACGAGGAATCGGGGTCTCCCGCGCCAGGGTCTCATGGGCCACTGCCTCCTGCGGCCGTGTCTCCCGGGCCGGTGCCCCCGAGTGCATTCGTTACCTCCGAGGCGGTTGCCACCGCAACAGCTAGTGCTGTGGGGGGGGACCGCCATGAATCTCGGTCACCAGGAAGCCCGGCCCCTCTCGCCCGAGGTGGTTCCAGGGGGGGATGCCCCAAGGAAGAGACCAAGGGACGACGGTGCAAGCTCGAGTGTCCCTCCGCCCCTGGCTCCCTGGGCACCGACCTTCACCTTCAGCTCTAGCGAGCGGTTGACTGTCGAGGACTGTGTTCATATGACAAGCTCCCTCGTCCTCGAAGCGCTGGCCAAGGGGTGCGCCTTGCCAAAGGACATGGCGCTTTACGAGGGGTTCAGTGATCCAAAGCTCCTTGCGTCGCTGCTACAGACCAACCTCCAGATGAGCCTCTCCTCGAGTCCATTTTATTATTTTATATCCACATTCCACCCCGGCTGACTTGTTCTGTCGTTTTTATATTGCAGGCCTTGCAGAAATCGATGGTGCTCATCGATAGGTATACTAAGCAGAGCCCGGTGGTCGCCATGCTGGAGGCGAAAAGGCTGGAGCTGGAGGAAGCGCTGAGCGCCGCCACGAAGAGGGCAGATCAACTTGAAGCCCAGGGGGTTGAGCTAATTGCCAAGCTGGGGGGTGTCAGGGCAGAAACCGAGGCCGAGAAGAATAAGAACGCCGAGCTAGAGGCCGCTGTGGAGAAATTGAAGAGCGACTTTCAAGCTGAATCGAAGAAGGTGGCCGAAGCTGAGGCCAAGGCTCAAGCAGCCCAGGCCGAGGCCGACGTCGCCTTTGCCGATGCGGTGAAGCAAGCCACCTCTCATTATGATACCCGGGTACTACGGGTCAGAGACAAGGCGTGGGAGAAGGGGTGGCGCGCTGCTTTGAGGAAGGCCGAGATCAATGAAGGCCATCCATCCTTCGCGGAGCCTCCCCCTTTTCCTGGCCCTACCATCCCCAGGGCGAACATCATCATTGAACCGTCGGTTCAGCCCGAGGTCGGGGTCTCTGTCACCGCTCCTTTCCCGGATCCTCCTGCTTAATTATTTTTGTAAAGATTTGAACTTTTTGTAAGGGTTGCCTTTTGGCAAAGATTCTATTGGACAAAAAGGCCCTATTAATGAAATCTAACTTTTGTTTCATTGTGCATCCCTTGTGATGGTCGGATGTGCAGTTTTTGCAATTATGACTGAAATTTCTCAATTTGCTTCATGTCGACTTTCCATTTCTGAATCCGTCTTCCTGTGACTTGATGTTATTTTTCTGTACTTCCTATTTTTCTGTACTTTTTGCTCGCGAGCATGCGAGTTCGGTAGAGGTAGACCAGCCAGTTTAGGACTTAGTCAGGAGTGACGTATAAACCTGAGGGGCCTTTGTCAGCCCTAAGGATGTTGTTCACTTCGGTAAAAGGGGGCGAAATTTGGCCGAAGTGGAATCGAGCCTGGATCGGTGAATAAAGGCGGTCTCGATAGTGGCCATAAAGGCTTTGCGCCTGGGGGTCAGACAGACCCAAGACGACCTTGTATGTTAGCCGTAAGGGTTCACGTCCGGGTGGCCCATAGTGGACCTTAGGCGATCTCATCGTTGGCTCGGAGGCTATATGCCTAGGTGGCACGTAGCAGACCCGAGACGCTCTCATGATTGGCCCGAAGGCTTCACGCCTGGGTGGCACGTAGCCGACCTGAGGTGATCTCATCATTGGCTCGAAGGCTTCACGCCTTGGTGGCACGTAGCCGACCCGAGACGATCTCATCATTGGCCCGAAGGCTTCACGCCTGGGTGGCACGTAGCCGACCCGAGACGATCTCATCATTGGCCCGAAGGCTTTACGCCTGGGTGGCACGTAGCCGACCCGAGGCGATCCCACCATTGGCCTTGGCCGAAGTACTGACACAGGATGCCCCGTTCTTTCGAGTGTGAACTCATTTCATTGAATTCCAAGTGCAAAAAGTACAAGTTTTTCAGAAATAGAACTTCTTGAGGTGAGACGTGTTCCATGGTCTCGGTAACTGCCGGCCCTCCATATCTTCGAGCATGTAAGCTGACTGTCCAGCAACGGAAGTCACTTTGAATGGTCCGTGCCAGTTCGGCGCCAGCTTGCCTTGATTGGAAATCTTCCTTTGGCTCTTCTACCCACCTTCCTTTGGCTCTGTCAAGCCGTTTCTTTAGCCCGTCGAGTATAACTTTATTGGAAATCTTTGTCTGACCATTGCTCTGTGGGTAGGGCGGGGTAGAGTAGTGATTGCGGATGCCGTGCTCCTGGCAGAAGCTTCTGAAGAGGTTGGAGTCAAACTGGGTCCCGTTGTTCGAGACCAACGCTCTGGGGATGCCGAACCTTGTGACGATGTTTTTCCAGACAAAATTTTTGGAATCCTGCTCCGTGATGGAGGACAACGGCTCCGCTTCGATCCATTTTGTGAAGTAATCCGTGGCTACTATCAGCCATCTTTTATTTCCTGGAGTTCGGTGGAGTGGTCCCACTATGTCGAGCCCCCACTGGGCGAATGGCCATGGGCTAGAGAGCGGACTGAGGTCCTACGCTGGCTGACGCAGAGAGTAGGAGAATTTCTGACACTTCTCTCATTTTTTCGCGTATACCTGCGCATCCTTCTGCATATACGGCCACCAGTAACCCTGGCTGATAGCTCGGTAAGCCAGGGACCTCCCCCCAATGTGGCCCCCACAGATTCCTTCATGTATTTCAAAGAGGAGATCTTCAACTTTGCTTAGGTGCACACACTGGAGGTACGGGCCTGAGAACGACTTCCTGTAGAGTTTGACCTCGGGAGACAACCAGAACCGAGCTGTTTTGAGTCTGACACGATGGGCCTCGCCACTGTCTTCGGGAAGCTTGTCGTCCTTAAGGTAGGCTATGATGGGGTCCATCCAACTCGGGCCGAGGTCGACACAAGACACTTCCCGAGGTGGGTGGAGCTCAATGCTGGGCGCGGCCAACGATTCCACTTCGATGCTTCTTTTTCTTCCTGCTTCGACGGCTGAGGCCAGGTTTCCAAGGGCATCTGCATGAGAGTTTGATTCTCTGCCTATCTGTTTGATTTCGGCTGACTAGAACTGTGAGAGCAGCTTCTTTGCCAGGGCTAAATACGCGGCCATCCGATCGTCGCGAGCCTGGTAGTCCCTAGTCAGCTGGTTTGTCACCAATTGTGAGTCGCTGAAGACCACCAGTTGTTGAGCTCCGAGGATTTTGGCGCTGTTCAGTCCGGCTAATAGGGCTTTGTACTCAGCTTCATTGTTCGACGCCTTGAAATCCAGGGTCAGAGCCTGCTCGATGACCAGCCCTTCTGGCGATTGGAGGACAACTCCTGCCCCGGCTCTTCTCGAGGTGGAAGACCCGTCGACGAAGACTTTCCAAACTGGAGTGAGGGCTTGGCCTTGTGATTGTTCAGAGTCCGTGGGCGCCCCGTGCTCTCTGCCCCCCAGTTCGGTGCCGAGCTGGGTTGGTGCCGAACTCGAATTGAACTCGACAAGGAAATCCACCAGTACGTGGGCCTTGATCGCTGTCCTGGGCTGATACTGAATTTCATACTGCCCCAGTTCGACAGCCCATCTTGAAATCCTTCCTGAAAAATCAGCTTTTCTGAAAACAGACTTAAGTGGATGTTCCGTAACAACCACTATGGTATGTGTTTGAAAGTAATGAGAGAGCTTTCGCGAGGCACTAATGAGTGCCAGCGCGAGCTTCTCGAGTGGCTAGTATCTGGTCTCGGCATCAATCAGGGTCTTGCTCGTATAATAGATGGGTTTTTGGACCTTATCCTCTTCTCGGAGGATGACGGAGCTCACCGCATGATCCGACACCCCTAGGTATAAATACAAAAATTCTCCGTGAACCGGAGTTGACAATAGAGGAGGTGAGGATACATAGGCCTTAAGCTCCTGCAAGGCCTGGTCACATTCCGGAGTCCACTGAAATTTAAAATTCTTCCTAAGAAGCTGAAAGAAAGGCCGACACTTATCTGAGGATCTGCTGATGAACCGATTCAGTGCGGCTGCCATTCCGGTTAGCTTCTGGACCTCCTTAGTCGAGGTGGGACTCTGCACTCTGAGGATAGCCGAGATCTGATCTGGATTTGCCTAAATCCCCCTGCGTGTGACCAAGCTTCCCAAGAATTTGCCGGAACCGACACCAAAGGCGCACTTGGAGGCATTGAGCTTGAGCCTGAATCTCTTCAGAGTGGCGAAAACTTCAGCTAGGTCTGCCAAATGGCTATGGGCTTGCTTGGACTTGACCACCATATCGTCGATGTAGACTTCAACAGTCTTACCGAGCTGATCGTGGAACATCTTGGTGAAAAGTCTCTGATAGGTGGCTCCTGCATTCTTCAGCCCAAACGGCATCACCTTATAAAAATAGGCCCCCCTGGGTGTGATGAAAGTTGTCTTCTCTTCGTCTGGCCCATACAACGGAATCTGGTGATAGTCTCGGTAAGCGTCGAGAAAGCTCATTCTGTCGTGCCCGGCCATGGCGTCAATCATCTGGTCGATCTTGGATAGGGGAAAGTTGTCCTTGGGACAAGCCTTATTGAGGTCGGTAAAGTCGACGCACACCCTCCACTTGCCAGTCTTCTTCTTGACGACCACAGTATTGGCTAGCCAAGTCAAGTATTGGACCTCTCTGATGGCGCCGGCCTCGAGCAGTTTATCCACCTCTTCGACCACGGCCTCGGTTTGTGGCACCCCAGTCCTGCGGGCTCTCTGCATCACCGGTTTATATTTGGGATCCACATTTAATTTATGGCATATTACCTCCGGGTCGATGCCAGGCATCTCTTGAGGCGTCCAAGCGAAGGCATCTTTATTCTGCACCAGGAATTGGACCAGCTCGGACTTCTCTGGCTCCCCGAGCTGACTGCCGAGCAGGAAGAACCGTTCCGGATCTTTTGAGTCGATCCTGATTTCGGTCAGGTCCTCCACGCTCTTCTTTTCCGGATCTTGGCCGACCTCGTTTAGCTTCTTCTCCATCTCGGCCATGTTGACCTCCTTGGGCTCCTGCTCTCCTGACACCACAGCTGTCAGGCATTGCTTGGCTGCCTGCTGATCTCCTCTGACTGTGACGATTTCAACTCGGCCACTCTTTGTTAGGGATTTTGTATTTGCAATTTGATGGATGCATTAACATATTCATATCATTTGAATTTACACTCATGCATTGCTTTAGAATATCTTGAAATTTGATTTATACATGCATTGGTTTTTAGATTTGGAAAAGTATTAGTTTTATGCATGTTTTGGTTCTAAACTTGGATGCAATGGTTTTAGAATTCAAACTCTTTTGAAAACTTAATTCTTTGTGCTTTATATTTGGAAAATCATTTGAGAATTTAGGTTTGAACCTTGCACACATTCATCACTTTCGGAATCAGTGTTGTGTGCATTTTCATTTGAAAAGAGTTTTATCAAATCAAGCTAGCCTTTGGTTTTAAACTTTTGAATCATTTTAGGCTTTGTGTGTTTCATGTTTTTAAACCATTGGAATCTTTAAAACATGTTTTCCAAGCTTGATTTAGTGGCCAAAAGGTCCCCCAAAGAAATACCTTCAAAATATGCAAAGTTGGAATTTTTGCAAAAAGGGGGGGTCCCGGCAGTGTAGCCGGTCAACCGAGACCTGTGTCCCGGTCGACCGGGAACACTGTCGGTCGAGTTACAGTTTTTGAACTGTAACTTGCCAACGGTCAAAAATATGACCGTTGTGCTTTCCCGGTCGACCGAGCCCTGTGTCTAGGCCGACCGAGGACTAGCCGTTGGCAACTTTTTGGCTATAAAGTCCATTCATTTCCAACCTTTTTCAAGGCTTGACACATGAACTTTTGAGACCATTTTGGAGCCAAGGAAAGGGGAAGAAGTTGGAAAAGCTAGAGGGCCATTTGGAAATCAAATACATGAGTTTTTAAAAAGGTACACTTTACTTGTATTTTGATTTTCATTAAAATTAGAATCTATGCATGTTTAAATCTTTGTATTTTCTTTTTTGCATGATTTCTAGTTTGTAAAGAGTTGTTTAGCAAACTCAAATCATCTTTGGTAAATTAGATTGGTTTGCAAACTCTCTTAACTAAATCACATACATTCTTAGATCTTATTATTCATACAACTTGTTAGTTTCATTTCTTCAAAGTTGTTTGAATCTTTTATGTGATTAGTTTTATCTTCAATCATCATTTTATAAGCTTTGATTTTAAAATGCATCATGCATTCATTTAGGAGCTTCATTGTAGAAATTGATTGAAGTTAAGCATTCATACACTTGTGCACACACTTTAACTTGTTTTAGTGTATGTTTGTAATTTGAATTAAACTTTCATATTAGCCTATGTAGAGGCAAATCAATTGAGCTTAAATTGTAATCTCTTAGAGTGATCTTTTGAGAAGACACTTTCTTAGAGAAATCTTTATCTTGTAAGGTTATTGCTTAGCCTAAGAAAAGCATTGTGTAAAGGTTATTGCTTAGCCTTGAAAAGCATCTTGTAAACGTTATTACTTCGCCTATAAAAGCACATTGAGAGGTTGTTGTTTAGCCTAGAAAAACAACATTGTAAGGGTTATTGCTTAGCCTAGTAAAAAGCATACATAGTGGAAATCCGGTGGGGTGTTGGATGCACAAGCCGGTAGTGGATGTAGGCATGTTGGCCGAACCACTATAAATATTGTGTTGTGGTGATTGCTATGTGGTGATTGTTTTTGTTTAGCTTCCGCATATTGTATGGTTAATCATCACATGTGACTAGTTAGTTTTAAGAAGTTAAAATTGGTCTTAATTGGTCACAATTGTAGCTCACCCTATTCACCCCCCCCCCCCCCCCCCCTCTAGGGTTAGGATCCCAAGGACTTTCAATTGGTATCAGAGCCTCGTGCTCTATCTTATAGGATCAAGTGTTTGGTACTCTTGATTAGGTGTAAAAACCTAGAGTTAAAAACCCTAGAGTTGTCCTTGCTTGAAAATCATTAGAATGGACTCCACTATGCTAGACCTTGTAGATTCTTCTAGACCCCTCATTCTTCCATCTTATGGAGATTCAAACATTGAAATTAAAGAATCTCAACTTGAATTAAAAGAAGAAGAATTTGATGAACTTGAAGCCTATGAGGAATTGTACACATGGTCCTTAGAGGTTTCCAAGAAAAATAAAAGATTAAAAGAAGAATCTAAAAGGCTAAACCAAGAATTAGACTCTTCTAAAAATGAACTTAGAGAAAAAGGTGAATTTATAAATTGTGTAGAATCTAAGTTCATGATCTCTTTGAATAACCTATATAATACTCAAGATGAACTAAGAGAATTAAAGATGGGTTATGATGATGTCAATAAGGAAAATTTAAAACTAAGAGATCAAATAAAAAGGCAAGATAAAGACTTTAACAATCTTGAATCTAAATTGACTATCTCTAAGGAAAATTTATCTAATGCTCAAGATGAATTAAATGAGATTAAGATAAATTGTAATGAGCTTAAAAATGAAAATTTGAACCTAAGAGATACAATTAAAAGACAAGATGAAAACATTAACTATTTAAAATCCAAGTTGACAATTTCCAATGAAAATTTGTCTAATGCTCAAAGTAATTTAAAAACTTTAGAACTTGGATCTAATGTTGTTAATGAGCTTAAATCTAAGTTAAAACTTGCCTATGAAGAGCTAAACAATTTTAAGGGAATTGAAAATGAACTTACAAAAGTCAAACATGAAAATTCAATCCTTATAACCAAAGTCACTCAACTTGAAGGATATAAACAAAAGTATGAGTGCAAGTTTACCCAAAGTGAAGAAAGACTTGAAAAATTATTTAAATTGGGTAAATCTCATGGAGATAGGACGGGTCTTGGATTTAATAGGAATATGTCATATGACCCTAAATTCACCAACACATTTGTGAAAGGTGAGTCATCATTCTCTAGCACTCTTTCTCCTTTGCCCAAATCCAAATGTGTTTATTGTGGCAATGAAGGACACTTTAGGTTTGAGTGCAAACTAAGAAGAAGCAATGTGTCTAATCCCATCTTTGAACCAAAGAAAGTAAAATCAAACTTGAAGGGTAAGACACTAAAAACCAAGGAAGACTCCATAAAGCTTAAACAAGTTAAAACAATTAATAAGGAGTCTCCTAAGATAGATTCTAAAAAGGTTAAACAAGTCAAACCTAGCTTAAAAGAATCTATAAACAAAAAGCTTCTCAACCTATCTCCCTTATATCAACCCATGAAAGAACTTTTGAAGAAAGTTGCTAAGTTAAATCTAAAATTCAAAAGTCAAGTAAAGGGAGAAAATAAGAAGAATAGAAAACAATCCCCTAAGAAGAAGAATCACCAACCTCAAAAGACTAATCACCAATCTAAGATTACATTAGTAAAATCTAAATATAATGGTGATAAGTCTCAATTAAAAATTTATCAAGTCAAATCTCCAAAAGTTGGTGAGACTTCTAAGATAGACCTCAAAGTTCAACCCTCACAAGACCTTAGGTGGATTCCTAAAGTTATTTACCTAGACAAACCTTAGGGCCTTGAACCTCCTTGACCAACCTATTCCTTTTAAGTTAAATCATTTTGTTGGTCATGTTGCATTTGCATTTTGTTTCTATATAGTCACATCTTTTAAAATGCATTGTTTCTTTATGATCATTTGATTTTGTTTACATGCACCTTTCTAAGTTACATGTCATGGTTTTCAAAATCATTTGATTATAATTTCATCATGTTTGATTTGCTTTTTGCTCACTTATGTTTTGCATTGCATTTCTTTACATGATTAATTGATTGTGATTTTAAAAGCTTTCGTAGCTAATTTATTCATGATCAATTGTTGTTGAATCATTTGTGTATATGTCATAGTAAGATTATTTGAACAAATGATTTGAATCAATTCAAGTTTTTCCATGGATTTCTAAGTTATACTTTTTTATGGAAAATCATTGTTTTGAAAAATCAACTTGTATGTGTTTCATTTAAGTCATATCTTTTAAAATACAATGTTGAAAATTGATCTTCAAAATCATTCTTTTTATGCTCATTGTTGGATTTTGTTTTTCAAAATGATTTGAAGATTGATTGAAAGGAAATGCTCTATAACATCATTAGTAATATTCATCAAAGCATGTTCCATGATTCTCATTTCCTTTTCTTTTGGTTTCATTATCTTAGAAATGGAGATGTATGTTGTTTGCATCTTTGCTTATTTAGTTATTCTTTTTATATGCAAATGACAATTGGTTCCATGTATGGTTGTGATCTAAGTTATATTTGTAGAAACCATACTAGAACCCAAATCCATCCTCTTTGCCTTATAGTCTTTTCTATTTGGATGGTTATGATGTTGACTCATGTAGATTCTCTTGGTATCATCCTTATACATGTTTCAACTTCATAAGTAGTGTTCTTAATCATATGAAACTCTTTGAAACCCATTTCTCATATTTCTATATGTTTGATGGATATCTTAGATGTTGAATTCATATGATTTTGACACTTTGGAAATTGCATGCATTTCATAGCCATATCCTTTTGCATTGCAATTTACCTTGTTCATCACTATGCTCTATAGTCATATCCTTAAAAGTGATGAATATGCATTTATGATGCTTGATGGTATTTTGAGTTTGTCACATCCTTGCTTTTAATCATGTTATCATATTCAATTGGTTTCATTTGGTATAATTTTCCATTGATTTCATATCCAATTGATGACTTATCTTGTGTATGTGATAGACCTTGTGTGCATTGGATTGATCTTGATAGTTATATGTTTACATTCCATGTCACATTCCATTAGCATCATAATGTTCATGTTGCCACCTCTCTTGCTCTTATAGGTATATCTCATGACCACCATGTTTATGTGTTAATAATATTGGTTGGTTATTAGTTGAGGTTGGCTTCATGCTTGAAATTCATTTCACTCATCTTGCACATGATAGTCATATTATTTGATTGAATGAAATGATTTCAAATCTTACATAGCATATGATTTTCATAGTTAAATTATTTAATGCTATGTTTAGTAAACCCCATTGCTTCATGGATAGCTCTAATTTGGATTTTTCCTAATAGTCATACTTTTAAATCCATTTTAGAGTGATTGATTTAATAGTCATATCCTTAAATCTCAATTGGTATTCTTTGTTTTTCCAATTGATATCCATGATTGCTTTTCTCTTTAGACCTTGCTCTCTTTTGGTAATTTGATCATATTGAGCTTTATAGTTAAATGAATCTAATCCTTTCCTTGAAGTTGACCCTCATTTGGTTAAACCATCTTATTCTTGCATCTAATAGTTATATCTTGTCAAAAGTTTGACAAAAGGAGATAATGGATTGAGGGGGAGTGTAAACCTTCATAGGAAGTATTAGTTTTGATCAAATTGACCCTTGGATTGCCTTTGAGCCCTTAGAGTTAACTTCCATACATGATAGCCTGTTATGTATTTCATTTTCGATTTCATTTGTTAACAGGTGCTACTAAAGGTATTTTCCTTATTTCATGTGTGTAGGTACATTTGCAATTTAATGTCAAAGGGGGAGAGAGAGTTCAAGTACTCAAAGATCTCCTACTCTTCAAAGGGGGAGAAAGCATTCAAGTTCTCAAGAGGGGAAGAGAGAATGCATATCTTGCCAAAGGGTGAGAGAGGCATGGTCAAAGGGGGAGAGCAAATAGAAGAAAGAAAGCTTGGAGCTAAAGAAGTTGCTTGGCCATAGAGAGGAAAGAAGAAGAGAAAGCTTGAAGAATGATCAAGCTCCAAGCATCAAGAAGATTGAAGAAAAGAGCCCAAGCTAAGAGGAGAAGCATCCAAGAAGATTTCAAGTCTTGTCCAGCTGAGGGGGAGCTGAAGACTTGTTGTGTTAATTCAATGATAAGTAAGTTGCCATCAAATTGCAAAGGGGGAGATTGTTAGGGATTTTGTATTTGCAATTTGATGGATGCATTAACATATTAATATCATTTGAATTTACACTCATGCATTGCTTTAGAATATCTTGAAATTTGATTTATACATGCATTGGTTTTTAGATTTGGAAAAGTATTAGTTTTATGCATGTTTTGGTTCTAAACTTGGATGCAATGGTTTTAGAATTCAAACTCTTTTGAAAACCTAATTCTTTGTGCTTTATATTTGGAAAATCATTTGAGAATTTAGGTTTGAACCTTGCATACATTCATCACTTTCGGAATCAGTGTTGTAAGCATTTTCATTTGAAAAGAGTTTTATCAAATCAAGCTAGCCTTTGGTTTTAAACTTTTGAATCATTTTAGGCTTTGTGTGTTTCATGTTTTTAAACCATTGGAATCTTTAAAACATGTTTTCCAAGCTTGATTTAGTGGCCAAAAGGTCCCCCAAAGAAATACCTTCAAAATATGCAAAGTTGGAATTTTTGCAAAAAGGGGGGGTTCCGGCAGTGTCGCCGGTCGACCGAGACCTGTCTCCCGGTCGACCGGGAACACTGTCGGTCGAGTTACAGTTTTTGAACTGTAACTTGCCAACGGTCAAAAATATGACCGTTGTGCTTTCCCGGTCGACCGAGCCCTGTGTCTAGGTCGACCGAGGACTAGCCGTTGGCAACTTTTTGGCTATAAAGTCCATTCATTTCCAACCTTTTTCAAGGCTTGACACATGAACTTTTGAGACCATTTTGGAGCCAAGGAAAGGGGAAGAAGTTGGAAAGGCTAGAGGGCCATTTGGAAATCAAATACATGAGTTTTTAAAAAGGTACACTTTACTTGTATTTTGATTTTCATTAAAATTAGAATCTATGCATGTTTAAATCTTTGTATTTTCTTTTATGCATGATTTCTAGTTTGTAAAGAGTTGTTTAGCAAACTCAAATCATCTTTGGTAAATTAGATTGGTTTGCAAACTCTCTTAACTAAATCACATACATTCTTAGATCTTATTATTCATACAACTTGTTAGTTTCATTTCTTCAAAGTTGTTTGAATCTTTTATGTGATTAGTTTTATCTTCAATCATCATTTTATAAGCTTTGATTTTAAAATGCATCATGCATTCATTTAGGAGCTTCATTGTAGAAATTGATTGAAGTTAAGCATTCATACACTTGTGCACACACTTTAACTTGTTTTAGTGTATGTTTGTAATTTGAATTAAACTTTCATATTAGCCTATGTAGAGGCAAATCAATTGAGCTTAAATTGTAATCTCTTAGAGTGATCTTTTGAGAAGACACTTTCTTAGAGAAATCTTTATCTTGTAAGGTTATCGCTTAGCCTAAGAAAAGCATTTTGTAAAGGTTATTGCTTAGCCTTGAAAAGCATCTTGTAAAGGTTATTGCTTAGCCTATAAAAGCACATTCAGAGGTTGTTGTTTAGCCTAGAAAAACAACATTGTAAGGGTTATTGCTTAGCCTAGTAAAAAGCATACATAGTGGAAATCCGGTGGGGTGTTGGATGCACAAGCCGGTAGTGGATGTAGGCATGTTGGCCGAACCACTATAAATATTGTGTTGTGGTGATTGCTATGTGGTGATTGTTTTTGTTTAGCTTCCGCATATTGTATGGTTAATCATCACATGTGACTAGTTAGTTTTAAGAAGTTAAAATTGGTCTTAATTGGTCACAATTGTAGCTCACCCTATTCACCCCCCCCCCTCTAGGGTTAGGATCCCAAGGACTTTCACTCTTCCCTTCCCATGGAAATTTCAGCCTCTGGTGGAGAGTTGAAGGGACTGCTTCTAGACTATGGAGCCAGGACATGCTCACTATAGCATTGTAGGGTGAGGGTGCGTCAACCACCATGAAGGTTGTCACGACAGATGCGCCACCAGCCTCGACCCTGAACATCACCTTTCCCTTGGGGTACACAGGCTTGGCGCTGAAACCGATGAGGGGAATTCGGGCCTCCTGCAGATCCTTCTCCGTCAGGCCCATCCTCCTGAAACTATCGAAATAGAGGATCTCGGATGAACTGCCGGGGTCGACGAGGACCTTCCTCACGGTGCAATCCTTCACGCCTTGCTTAGAGCAATCAAACTTCAAAGTGACGATCAGTGGGTCGTTGTGGAGAAGCTGTACCCCTTCCAAATCTGCATCTGTGAACCTGATTTCGGGCCGCTCCCTCCGAGCCCTCTTCGGAGCTGAGCCAAGTTCGGCGGCCATGACCTGCTTACTGTGAGAGGCCTGCCTGGCCTCGGCTCGAGCTTGGTTACTCCCCTTGGGCGGGGGAGCTAAATGGATGACGTTAATGATCTTTTCCGACCCGTCGCTATCGCGGCCTCTTTCGTCTCGGCGCGGGGCTCGGGTGTCGGCCCTGGTGTCCGCCTTCACGAACTCCTGCAGGTGTCCTTCCTGGACAAGCTTTTCCAAATGCGACCGCAGTATCCTGCATTCCTCAGTTTTGTGGCCGCTCTCCTTGTGGTACGCACAAAACCTGGTTTGATCCCAGAAAAAAGGATCGGTTCTCATGGGCTCCGGCCAGCTGAAGTACGACCTTGACTTGATCTTATACATGATCTTGTGGATGGGTTCCTTGAAGACTGTGTTGACTGCCCGATATGCATCCTCGGACAGCCTGGGCTTTTTGCTTCTCACCGAGGTGACTGCCTGAACCCTTGCCGAGTCGGCTGGCGCCCAGTGTCTGTCTGACTCATCTCCTCGGGACGGCCCCCTATCCTTCTTGGAGGGCCTCTCACCTCGGTCCTTCTGCGCGGCCCCATGGCTTTCCCGAGCCCGGACCTGGTCGTCCTCTTGGGCAATGTAGCGGTTGACGATGGACATGAGCGCCGTTATGGAGGACACCGGGTTTCTGGCTAGATCTTTGCGAATGTCACTGTCCGGCAACAGGGCATTCCGAAATGCGAAGATGGCCACTTCGTCCTTGGAGCTTTCAATCAGGCTGTAGACCGTCCAGAATCGCTTCGCGAACTGGGTGACGTTCTCTCCTTGCTTCATCTTCATGGCCATGATATCTGCATCTATTTTCGGCAAAATTCTATAGGCCTGAAATTTCTTCATGAAGGACTGCTGGAGCTGTTGCCAACTTGAAATGGACCCTTCTGGGAGCGCACAGAACCACTTCAAAGGGAGGTCACCTAAACTGGAGGAAAAAACTCGATAGTTCAGATGGCCCTCATCTCCCCAAACAGACATCCTCTGAGAGAAGTGCCTGAGGTGCGTAGCTGGGTCCGAGGTCCCGTCATAAGTGACGAACCTCGGTACGGCGAACTTCTTCGGCAGGGGATATCTCCTGATGTCGCAAGAGAAGGGAGACGCGCTGAGATCAATGGAGTCGCAGTAAGCACCCCGTTGGTCTCGACCGAGGCCAGCCAACTCCAGATCACGCTGAACAGTTTTCCTTATGTGCTCGTCCAGCCATTCCTGATCATGATACTTGCTCTCCGGAATGGTTTATGGCGCCTTCCTCGAGTAGCTATGGCTGGTGCTTGAGCCCTCATCCCGAGTTCGGTCACGCATTTTCTTATTCAGAAGGTCCCTCAAATCTTCCTTGGGGGAAGAAGTGCGCCTGACACGAGAAACCCTCCTCTCGTGTTGTCGCGACCGCTGTTGCTGCCGTGACTGCTGTTGCTGCTGAGACTGCTGTTGATGCCTTGCTGAACTCGTAGCTCTTTCCAGCTGCAGCTGTAGCTGGCGGATCAGAGCATCCTTCTCCTTGATGGCCTAATTCTGTGCTCTAATCTCTTTAAGGGTGGAATCGAAGTCATTGTGAGAACCCGACCCCTAATCTCTTGGATTAGTGTTGTTTTATTTGTGGATTAGTTCTTTTAGTGGGATTAGTAGTTGTTGGGTTGAGTTTGTGAGCTAGAATGAGTTTTCTTCTAGTTTTGGGCTTTTGAGTGCTTTGGTAGCTTGTGGGGCCCTTTGGGGGTTCCCTTTTCGGCTTTGCTTTTACTTGTGAGATTTTCCCGATTTGTTTTGAATTGTGTTTTTGGCCCGTTGCATTCATCTTGAGGAATCCTACAACTTTCATATTGATCCCGCATCCATTTGAGAACCCGAAAACCGATTTCTTGGCCTTGAGGGCAAAATAGTCTTTTCACGCCAAATCTGTACCCAAAACTCGATATTCCCGAAATCCGTGAAACTCATACTTTTTGGAAACTAGATATTTCGACGATCATTTCTTCCTTCTTCGTCGAATCCTTCCGAGGCCCACAAAGAGATGTTTTACCCTTGGCAAGTGTTAAGTGAAGTAGGACCCACACCCACCCATGTTATAAGAGGTCTCTCCACTCCCTTTCTCCCTCATTTCTCCATTTCCATCGACTGAAACCTCCCAGCTACAGTGCCAGCAGCCCCTCTTCTCCATTCCTTCCATTTCTCTTGCTCTTATGGAGCCTCCAAGCCACCAATCCGACGAGGAAACTCCGGCAACTTCTTCTCCTTCATCTCCTCTCTTGTTTGACACCATTCTCGTGCAAAACCAAGGTGGGCAGCCCCTATTGCAAGCTCCTTCTTGTTCATTCATGACTCTAGAGGTAATGACTCTTTCCCATTTTCCTTGGATGTGCAATGGCTTTCCCTTAAGTTCTATTTCCTAGCTTGGTATGAGCCCATTCATTGTCTTCCTTTGTTTAACCCATTTTAGGGTTTGTTTTGGGGGTTTTTGTAGAGATTGTTGATCTTGAGCTTGAGAGGTGATTAGAGGCTTGATTTGCTAGCTTGGGACCCAAGGCAAGTGGATGAATGGATGGTTTGAATGTTATCAAAGTTTTATGAGAAAACCCTAAGTTTTATTACTTGTCCTTGATCATTGGATACATGTTTTCACATATGCTTCTTGCCACATATATATTGATTTCGAAATTTGCATATCAATGGTTGTTTCTCTCTTGTTAATTTCTTGGAAAGATATGCTTTCAAATTGTCAAAGTTGCTCATATGGTCTTGAAATGAATGGGGTTGGTTTCCCCACCCATGTTATGTTTACTAGCTTGTATGGATTTGAAATAGAAGCTCATTTAAAGAGTTTGGCCAACTAATCCATTGTTTTGGAAATGGGATCAATGGTTTTTAATTACCCCTTGATTATGGAAAATGGACCCTTGTATACAATGGGGATTCTTCCCTTTTGGTTTGGTTTTAAGTGAGAAGAAAGGAGACATTTAGTTTTACTTTTTCATTGGAGTTTTCATGAGGAATGGGGTTGGCTAAGTCATTTAATGTTTTGTAAACATGTTGGTTTAGCATGTATTGTCCTTTGGTTATATCCTAAATGAATGCTTGCGAAATGGTTTCCTTCTTTCTTGGTATGGATGGGATGTGGAGGAATGAAGTGATGAATGATCACAAGTCGGGTTTTTGGAGAAGTGTAAATAGTTGCATTGAAGGAGCTTTTAGCTCAGTTATGTGGTAAAGATTAAGTGGAAGTGAGGAGAATGGTTTTAAGGAGGAGAAATGGCTAAAAATCTGATTACAGTGGGTGTTCCCGCACCTGGCGGTCAGCCTGCGGTCACCTAGCGGCTAGCCGCCTGGTGACTGGCGGCTAACCGTCAGCTAGCCGAAATGTCACGGTGGCTTTTCCAGAGAGCACACTTCTTCTCCTCAAAACTCAGTCAGCTCCACGGTTGGCCAGCGGCTAACCGCCGAACACATCGGCGGCTAACCGCCAGCTAACCGCACTTGGCGGTCAGCTTTCCAGTAAGCTGCATTTCTGCAGCCCAGCCGCGGTCAGCTGTGCGGTCATCCAGCGGCGGCTAACCGCCAGATAACCGCCAGGTAACCGAAATTCCCCAGATTTCGAAAAGCTCCCCGCTCGAACGAACTCTCCGGTTCATTCGAGCGTTGAGCTTTATCGATCAAATGAGATTCACTAGGCATTGTATGAGATCATTCGAGAAAGAAACCATATCACGAAGATGTCATTCGAAATCTTTGAAAATCGTAAAAGTGCATAAGGAGGCCGGAATGTCTTCAAACTCAAGGAGTACCAAGTAATGACCATAATCGACATACGGAACCCCTATTCACTTAAATAGATCTTGAAAGTAATATTTTACCCGAAATTGTTATAGTTCATTGTTTCACCTCTTTTCCCGAGATTTGCATTACATGACTTGTTTTCCCGAAAGCATTGGAGTTACTCTAGTAACAGTTACTTGTCCCGAAGTGCATTGCACCATATGATATGTTAGTGTGCCCTTGAGCACCCCCGTCTTGCCCGTTTGATTATGTATTCATACTTGATTTACTTGCATTGTCTCGATTGGATTTGACCTATGAGTCGGCACCACTAAGCTTGGATAACCCTGTTGGTCTGATCAACCGACTTGGAGATCCCCCTCCCGTCCCGCCAGCTGCAGCTTGGATCCCGATACCCGGTTACTACCGTGGTCCCGTCCCGATACCCGGTTATTACCGTGGTCTTGTCCCGATACCGCAGATTGCTACTGTGGTCCCCGATGCCCGGCTCGCTACCGTGGTCATGTATAGTATATGTATATGCATTCATGAGATCCCCTGTTTCTCCTCACCTCGAGTGACTGAGATCAGGGCCTAGTATATGTATATGTATTGATATGAGATCCCCTGTTTCTCCTCACCTCGAGTGACTGAGATCAGGGCCTAGTTATTGCTCTATCGCTTTAGTGATAGAGGACTTAGCTTCTTGTGGTTGCCATCTTGCCAGTTTCCGATTCCTTGGATACCCGACATGTTTTATATTGCTTTTATGTTTTCTGATAAATGATTCATTTTCTTTATGAAAGTTGTTATTTAAACAAGTGTTAATATTCTCCAATGTAAATTCAGTTATTATTATATTGTCTTCTGTTCTTTGTACCCGCACATGTTTTAAATGAATGTCGGTTGGGCGAATACCCATGCTTTTACATATGTTTCAAACGATCGATTGTTTTACTAGATTTATGTGATTACACATGTGTTAAATGAACACCCGAATTGTCAAATACCCATGCTTTGAAATATGTTTCAAATGACACTTGTTTCGCCAGATCACTATGTTTATACCGGTTTCAAATGAATACCCGATTTGTTAAATATCCCTGTTTTGAAATATGTTTTAAATGACACGTGTTTTGTCAGGTTCTATGTTTATACCTGTTTCAAATGATTACCCGAGCTATTTAACATCCATGCTTAAGAATATGTTTTAAATGACACGCGTTTTGTCAGATCCCTATGTTATACCTGTTTTAAAGGAATGCCCGATCTGTTGAAGATCCATGCTTTGAAATATGTTTAAATGAACGTGGTTTTGCCAAACTTCCATATTCATACTTGTTTTCCACGAACACCCGATTGTCGAATATCTAGGTTTTTATAGATGATGTAAATGAACATATGCTTTATTAGATCTTCCTGTTTTAACCATGTTTGAAAAGAATACATGTTTTATCCGAGATTCCTGAGCTTTCACCCGTTTAATTATATGCAGCACTTGATCGATTAGCATGATTTATTATATGTTTTATTCTTAGTATATTTGTGATCTTTTCATCCACCTGCCAGACCGTCGTGTCTGACCCACTACTTTTGGTACTCAGGTTCAGATTTATTCGCCCCGAGTTGAGTGTTTTGTTGGCTTTGGAGCCATGCCTTGCAGGTTGTCTTGTCGGCTATGTCATGTAGACATTGAGTCTGACATCGGAGCTACGTCACATTTGGGTAGTAGTTTATAGCTTATTGTTGTATGGCTTTTGTTAGCCTCTTCTTGGGATTCTTAATTAATGTACATTGATAATTGTAACTTGAACATATTTGGGAATGCAATATCCTGTTACTGTCAGCTCTGTAATTTATTGTGATGGTTACTCCAGTCTGATATGATTCTTGATATATTAGCTATGGGCTAAAGGTTGAGTGCGACGCGGAATCCGATGGCCACGGACTTCGGGTCGCAACGCCACAGATGCTTCCGCAAAATATTCAGAATGTGTTGTCTTCACACACGCGGATCCTGGGAGAAGTAAAAATACAATTTGTGCTTAATCCCATCTCCCGCCCCCGAGGTTCTGTTTCGGGGGCGTGACAGACTGGTATCAGAGCGGGCAGGTTTCTAGGAAATAAAACACTCTAGGAACCTTAAGACGTGTGGTGGGGACTCGTTTTCTTTTCTTTAGTTGTTGTTTTTGTGAGTTTGTGCCTGTTTTTCTTCTAGTGGGGGAGACTATCTTTGTCTCCTTTTCTTGTCCTTGTTGTTTGTGAATTTGGGGGACCAAATTCTTTTCTAGTGGGGGAGAATTTAGTGTCTCCGCACCCACATTTAGTTCCTTTGCCTTGTTTTCGCGCCAGAGAGTCAGAGTTTTGTGGACTTAGCATGTGTTTCTCGAAGGACTTGGCAGAATTTTCAGCTTTTGGATGTCACAGATGGAGCTTTAGAAGGAATTTGTGACCAATTGTTCGTCAGCAAGGAATGTGAGCAGCATATGGAGACCCAATTACAGCTGATCGTGTACCGTCAGAGGATTTGTCGGGCAAGTAAGTGTGGATTTTTGGATAAACTTGGATTATTTTCCTAAGTCAGAAGACTCCATAGGCCAGATAAGTGGTGGATTTTATGAGGTTTGAGGTGAATTTTCAGTGGTGCAGCTTCAAAAGATGTGGAAAGTTAGAAATTTCTTGAGTATTGATGAGCTTGTGACGGAGAATTGTCGGAGGAGGTTTAACAGTTGCAGTTATGATGGTGAGCCAACTCAGCAGGATGTGTCAGTGGATGGTTAAAAGCATAGGAAATTAGTTTTCTGCAGTAGTGTAAAGAGTTAGATGTGGAATTGATTGTTACTTGATCACTTGATAGAGAAGATTTAGTGGACTTTACCGACTTGTAGAACATCGGTTTGGGCAGAGTACAGATGCGAGCAGAAAATCATCACCTATGGACAATGACAGTTGAAGGATTCAGAGAAGAATGAATTTGACAGAAGCACACCTCACGAAGTGTGGACATGTGGAGGAGCACGACAGCTAATGTGTTAGCGGGCTTAGTCAGAGTTGGAAACTTACAGAGCTGTGAACCTTGTGTTTTGATGAGCAGATATAGATGAGTGAAGTGTTCAGAGGACCGTTCAAACATTTGATTGGATCAACTTGGTATATGAAGGAGTGACAGATTTCCAAGTCATTCACCTCGAAGATTGTGCAGTGGCAGGAGACATAAGTTCGACAGCTTTGACAGAGATGACAGAAGAGTACAGAGGACTGGACGACATTGCCTAAATTAAGAGATGTCTAGTAATACTCAGCGTCACCAATTTTCCGAAGCCAAGGACAGATAGAAGGATAAGGCGATATTTCAAGGTAAAGACATGTCCAAGACCGACAGAGACCGACTATTGTGCAGTGGATCAAGAGCAACGGACAGAAACAGTTAGAGCTTCAAATGTTGAAAAATGGTGAAAGGACAAGCATGATTGTGTCAGAGACTGATTGCTGTGCAATGGATCAGGAGCACCGAGCAGCAAGAGTTAGAGTTAACAAGAGTTCTCCTTGAAGATGGTGCAATTGATATGAGACCCTAGCTTCGACAGTTGTGATGAAGTCGATAGAATTGTCCCAAGAACTTTCTGCATCACGGTGACTAGAAGCGAGAGACTTGGTGGAACTTAGAAGGAGTCAGAGATGACAAATTCTTTGAGCAGTCAGATTGGTAGAGCAGTAGCAGATTTGAGCCAGTGGCGGAATGTCTGACAACTGTTGTTAGTTGACCGAAGAGTTCTACAGCCAAGATGATCCAGCGAGTCCAGTGCTTCTGAGAGGACCAATTTGGAGCAGTCGTTTGAGGTTTTGTTTTCGAAATGTGGGATTGAAGTCCCCGCTTGTTTTGAGTTTGTTTAGTTCATTTGGAGGACCAAATGTTCTAAGGGGGGGAGGATGTGAGAACCCGACCCCTAATCTCTTGGATTAGTGTTGTTTTATTTGTGGATTAGTTCTTTTAGTGGGATTAGTAGTTGTTGGGTTGAGTTTGTGAGCTAGAATGAGTTTTCTTCTAGTTTTGGGCTTTTGAGTGCTTTGGTAGCTTGTGGGGCCCTTTGGGGGTTCCCTTTTCGGCTTTGCTTTTACTTGTGAGATTTTCCCGATTTGTTTTGAATTGTGTTTTTGGCCCGTTGCATTCATCTTGAGGAATCCTACAACTTTCATATTGATCCCGCATCCATTTGAGAACCCGAAAACCGATTTCTTGGCCTTGAGGGCAAAATAGTCTTTTCACGCCAAATCTGTACCCAAAACTCGATATTCCCGAAATCCGTGAAACTCATACTTTTTGGAAACTAGATATTTCGACGATCATTTCTTCCTTCTTCGTCGAATCCTTCCGAGGCCCACAAAGAGATGTTTTACCCTTGGCAAGTGTTAAGTGAAGTAGGACCCACACCCACCCATGTTATAAGAGGTCTCTCCACTCCCTTTCTCCCTCATTTCTCCATTTCCATCGACTGAAACCTCCCAGCTACAGTGCCAGCAGCCCCTCTTCTCCATTCCTTCCATTTCTCTTGCTCTTATGGAGCCTCCAAGCCACCAATCCGACGAGGAAACTCCGGCAACTTCTTCTCCTTCATCTCCTCTCTTGTTTGACACCATTCTCGTGCAAAACCAAGGTGGGCAGCCCCTATTGCAAGCTCCTTCTTGTTCATTCATGACTCTAGAGGTAATGACTCTTTCCCATTTTCCTTGGATGTGCAATGGCTTTCCCTTAAGTTCTATTTCCTAGCTTGGTATGAGCCCATTCATTGTCTTCCTTTGTTTAACCCATTTTAGGGTTTGTTTTGGGGGTTTTTGTAGAGATTGTTGATCTTGAGCTTGAGAGGTGATTAGAGGCTTGATTTGCTAGCTTGGGACCCAAGGCAAGTGGATGAATGGATGGTTTGAATGTTATCAAAGTTTTATGAGAAAACCCTAAGTTTTATTACTTGTCCTTGATCATTGGATACATGTTTTCACATATGCTTCTTGCCACATATATATTGATTTCGAAATTTGCATATCAATGGTTGTTTCTCTCTTGTTAATTTCTTGGAAAGATATGCTTTCAAATTGTCAAAGTTGCTCATATGGTCTTGAAATGAATGGGGTTGGTTTCCCCACCCATGTTATGTTTACTAGCTTGTATGGATTTGAAATAGAAGCTCATTTAAAGAGTTTGGCCAACTAATCCATTGTTTTGGAAATGGGATCAATGGTTTTTAATTACCCCTTGATTATGGAAAATGGACCCTTGTATACAATGGGGATTCTTCCCTTTTGGTTTGGTTTTAAGTGAGAAGAAAGGAGACATTTAGTTTTACTTTTTCATTGGAGTTTTCATGAGGAATGGGGTTGGCTAAGTCATTTAATGTTTTGTAAACATGTTGGTTTAGCATGTATTGTCCTTTGGTTATATCCTAAATGAATGCTTGCGAAATGGTTTCCTTCTTTCTTGGTATGGATGGGATGTGGAGGAATGAAGTGATGAATGATCACAAGTCGGGTTTTTGGAGAAGTGTAAATAGTTGCATTGAAGGAGCTTTTAGCTCAGTTATGTGGTAAAGATTAAGTGGAAGTGAGGAGAATGGTTTTAAGGAGGAGAAATGGCTAAAAATCTGATTACAGTGGGTGTTCCCGCACCTGGCGGTCAGCCTGCGGTCACCTAGCGGCTAGCCGCCTGGTGACTGGCGGCTAACCGTCAGCTAGCCGAAATGTCACGGTGGCTTTTCCAGAGAGCACACTTCTTCTCCTCAAAACTCAGTCAGCTCCACGGTTGGCCAGCGGCTAACCGCCGAACACATCGGCGGCTAACCGCCAGCTAACCGCACTTGGCGGTCAGCTTTCCAGTAAGCTGCATTTCTGCAGCCCAGCCGCGGTCAGCTGTGCGGTCATCCAGCGGCGGCTAACCGCCAGATAACCGCCAGGTAACCGAAATTCCCCAGATTTCGAAAAGCTCCCCGCTCGAACGAACTCTCCGGTTCATTCGAGCGTTGAGCTTTATCGATCAAATGAGATTCACTAGGCATTGTATGAGATCATTCGAGAAAGAAACCATATCACGAAGATGTCATTCGAAATCTTTGAAAATCGTAAAAGTGCATAAGGAGGCCGGAATGTCTTCAAACTCAAGGAGTACCAAGTAATGACCATAATCGACATACGGAACCCCTATTCACTTAAATAGATCTTGAAAGTAATATTTTACCCGAAATTGTTATAGTTCATTGTTTCACCTCTTTTCCCGAGATTTGCATTACATGACTTGTTTTCCCGAAAGCATTGGAGTTACTCTAGTAACAGTTACTTGTCCCGAAGTGCATTGCACCATATGATATGTTAGTGTGCCCTTGAGCACCCCCGTCTTGCCCGTTTGATTATGTATTCATACTTGATTTACTTGCATTGTCTCGATTGGATTTGACCTATGAGTCGGCACCACTAAGCTTGGATAACCCTGTTGGTCTGATCAACCGACTTGGAGATCCCCCTCCCGTCCCGCCAGCTGCAGCTTGGATCCCGATACCCGGTTACTACCGTGGTCCCGTCCCGATACCCGGTTATTACCGTGGTCTTGTCCCGATACCGCAGATTGCTACTGTGGTCCCCGATGCCCGGCTCGCTACCGTGGTCATGTATAGTATATGTATATGCATTCATGAGATCCCCTGTTTCTCCTCACCTCGAGTGACTGAGATCAGGGCCTAGTATATGTATATGTATTGATATGAGATCCCCTGTTTCTCCTCACCTCGAGTGACTGAGATCAGGGCCTAGTTATTGCTCTATCGCTTTAGTGATAGAGGACTTAGCTTCTTGTGGTTGCCATCTTGCCAGTTTCCGATTCCTTGGATACCCGACATGTTTTATATTGCTTTTATGTTTTCTGATAAATGATTCATTTTCTTTATGAAAGTTGTTATTTAAACAAGTGTTAATATTCTCCAATGTAAATTCAGTTATTATTATATTGTCTTCTGTTCTTTGTACCCGCACATGTTTTAAATGAATGTCGGTTGGGCGAATACCCATGCTTTTACATATGTTTCAAACGATCGATTGTTTTACTAGATTTATGTGATTACACATGTGTTAAATGAACACCCGAATTGTCAAATACCCATGCTTTGAAATATGTTTCAAATGACACTTGTTTCGCCAGATCACTATGTTTATACCGGTTTCAAATGAATACCCGATTTGTTAAATATCCCTGTTTTGAAATATGTTTTAAATGACACGTGTTTTGTCAGGTTCTATGTTTATACCTGTTTCAAATGATTACCCGAGCTATTTAACATCCATGCTTAAGAATATGTTTTAAATGACACGCGTTTTGTCAGATCCCTATGTTATACCTGTTTTAAAGGAATGCCCGATCTGTTGAAGATCCATGCTTTGAAATATGTTTAAATGAACGTGGTTTTGCCAAACTTCCATATTCATACTTGTTTTCCACGAACACCCGATTGTCGAATATCTAGGTTTTTATAGATGATGTAAATGAACATATGCTTTATTAGATCTTCCTGTTTTAACCATGTTTGAAAAGAATACATGTTTTATCCGAGATTCCTGAGCTTTCACCCGTTTAATTATATGCAGCACTTGATCGATTAGCATGATTTATTATATGTTTTATTCTTAGTATATTTGTGATCTTTTCATCCACCTGCCAGACCGTCGTGTCTGACCCACTACTTTTGGTACTCAGGTTCAGATTTATTCGCCCCGAGTTGAGTGTTTTGTTGGCTTTGGAGCCATGCCTTGCAGGTTGTCTTGTCGGCTATGTCATGTAGACATTGAGTCTGACATCGGAGCTACGTCACATTTGGGTAGTAGTTTATAGCTTATTGTTGTATGGCTTTTGTTAGCCTCTTCTTGGGATTCTTAATTAATGTACATTGATAATTGTAACTTGAACATATTTGGGAATGCAATATCCTGTTACTGTCAGCTCTGTAATTTATTGTGATGGTTACTCCAGTCTGATATGATTCTTGATATATTAGCTATGGGCTAAAGGTTGAGTGCGACGCGGAATCCGATGGCCACGGACTTCGGGTCGCAACGCCACAGATGCTTCCGCAAAATATTCAGAATGTGTTGTCTTCACACACGCGGATCCTGGGAGAAGTAAAAATACAATTTGTGCTTAATCCCATCTCCCGCCCCCGAGGTTTTGTTTCGGGGGCGTGAAAGTCATCATCAGGATTGTAGTCCTCGTCCTCAGCATCTTGCATCTGATCAAAGGGGTGTGGTTCGTCGACCACTGGAGACTTACTCCGCTGATCCCGACCCATCAGGAGACCTCCTGCAGGGTGCTGTTGAGCATTTCCCCTCTGGAGAGTAGACTCCGAGCGAAGGTCATGCTCCTGAACGTTAATCCGGACGAGGTCACGCTCAACGTAGGCTTCCGTAACTGGTTCTTTCCCAGACCTCTTCTTGGCGAGGTCAGACGACGGTCCTGCACGCTTTGCCTTAGAAGTTTCTCCATCCTTCGCAGCTCTCCTCGTCATGGTGATAGGGAAGATTATGCCAATCGTTTCCCACAGACGGCGCCAATTGTAAGTGCAAAAGATATACTCACAAGATTAGGATGCCCTCAAGGACTCACTCAAAGTACCGGAGAAGTAGCTGCGATCTAGTGAACCTGAAAGGGGAGAAGAGAGCGGTCAGAAGACCCTGACTGTGGGCAGCACAGGGTTCTCCGATGCTCAAGTTAGTGCAGGTAGCTAATCGGAGAAGAGAGAATAGAGTCCAGTTGCATGTATGAGAATGAGAATCTCTCTACCTCTTTTTGGGCCATGGAAACCTTTATATGTGTGTCTTGGGGGGATCCGCCAGTGGGAAGATATGATTGCTAGGGATCCATTAGCCCGTAGAGCATTTAATGAGGATCCATCGTAGCCCGCATGGCATTAAATGAGGGTCCGATCGGCCCATGCTGCATTCAATGCTAGTCACATTGGGCCAGATCCTGCCCTGGCCTGTGGGCGGCTAAGGTCCCATCGGACCTTTTCTAGAGCCCTGCCCTGATACGGCCGCAGCCATTAAATGTGGTTGTCAGAAATGTGGTAAGGATGGACGGCTTGGATAACATCCATTCCATCATTGCGTCTCCAACTTGCCGCGTGGCCCGACATCGCTTATGGCGATACAAACCCTTCTTGGGCAGTTGCCTCCGTTTCGGCTACATCCGAGATGCCCGTCGCCTTCGGTGAGTGCGGCCGAGGGGGCATTCGGTCGTGCTAGTCTCGGTCAGCACTTCGGGGCATATACCGAGGTGCGTACATCCGGGACGAGTTCGGGCCTGCACCTGTTGCTGACCTCATGCACGCACCTACTAACTGGTCCACACAACAAGGTTGAGTTTCTATCAGGAATTTATGTGATAAAAAAATATTTAAAGAGTTGACATTCATCTACGACAGGGTTGAGTTTTCTTTATCTTGGGTGCAGATATGAGGGAAAGGTGGGTGTGGTGGAGGAAGAAGGAGATGCGGAAGAAGAGTAAGGGAAGAAGAAAAAGAAAAGAAGAAGAAAGAAAAGGAAGTAAAGAGACGAAAAACAAAGAAGAAGTGCAGAGGTTGTGTGTAGATGGTGGTGGTGCAAGGAGAGCCCCTCAACTCCTACCAAAGTAGTTTTACATTTGATTTTGGTGTATCTTAATATAATCCAGCGATTATAATTGGTCCTAGCATTACAGGCAAGCCCCTCAACTCCTTTGGACACCCAATTTGCTGCATTAAGAACAAAGGAAGACTCTATTGGAACCAACATTAAAGAAAGAGAGATAAAAGGTTCAAAATCCAAGAAGCAGAGCCCCAGCCTGATTTCCTCTTTGATAACTAGTCAAAAGAAACGAACGCAAGAAACCATCTCGTGGGAATCTCTTCCAACCAACATTGTGAAACCGGGAAAGGTACATTGTCTACTTTACATTACTGCTCTGGATCAAAGATTACTGAGTCAACAACTGATTGGATCTCAATTTCAGTTTACACAAATAAAAAACATGGCTTAAAATCTTCGAAAATGATTTCTTATAGTCTAATGAACATCAATTGGGCAAGTGGGTATTTTGTGTTCGAGGAGGAAAAAACAATACATCATCCTACCATTAAAGTCATATATTTTACTTAAGTCTTCGGTTTTCATGGCTTACAGAAAACTTTTCAACATTGTGACAGGTTACAGTGGGTGGAATTTGAAGAAAGGTGTAAGTGCAAAAAAATATACTCACAAGTTTGAAGGGGTACCTCGAGGGACTTATCCAAAAGACACTTCTCCTTGACCTGGGAACCTGAAAGGGGAGAATAGGGAGAAGGCGTCAAAGGACCCTGGCTGCGGGCAGCGCAGGGCTCTCCGATGCCTGAGTGAGTGCAAGTTGGAGAAAAGAAGTAGAGGAACGTTCAGAGAATGCTTTGCATGTTAGTGTGCATACCTCCCTCTTTGGTGATTCTTTACCTTATATGAGAAAATCCTCTCGTTCCTATGTGAATGGGCCCAGTGATCTGACTGCTAGGGTCCTATCAGCCCATAGAGTCATTAATGAAGGTCCATCATAGCCCACATTGCATTTAATAAAGGTCCGATCAGTCCATGCGCCATTGATTGCTAGTCACATTGGGCCGGATCTTCTTCTGATTTGTTGGCGGCTGAAATCCTATCGGATCCCCTCTCGGGCCCTGCCCAAATATGGCTGCAGCCATTAGATATAGCCTTGCCAGGGATTTGGTGGGGATGAACGGCTGTGACGACATATCTGTCTTGTCAGCGCGTGCTTGCATCCCACCGCGTGTCCTGCATGGAACGTGGTTGTCAGGCCCTGCCTTGGTTGGGCGGCCGGTGGCGCCTCCACAGCACAGCCGAGACCGAGGTGGTCATGGTCGTAGTATAGCCGAAGTGAGACTAGCTGATAATAACCGAGACTGATAATAGAATTGCCGAAGCCGAGGTGATGTAGGAGCGAGCAAGTGAATCGATCCGTGCCAGCGGCCGAGACCCTGCCGGACGCTTTTGCCGAGATCAGGATACGCCTTATTATTTGGGGACGTTCCCACACAAAAGGAACCTTAAAGATTCTTCTTATGAATTTCATTTGAATATTTAGAAAGAAACCATTGTCTCTGAATCAGACCTAAAATCTACACAAATCAGAAACATGGCTTAAAATCTTCGAAAATGATTTCTTATAGTCTAATGGACCTCAGTTGGGCAAGTGGGTATTTTGTGTTCGAAGAGGAAAAAACAATACATCATCCTACCATTAAAGTCAAATATTTTACTTAAGTCTTCAGTTTTCATTGTGACAAGTTAGAGTGGGCGGAATTTGATGAAAGGAACCTCAAAGATTCTTCATATGAATTTCATTTGAATATTTAGAAAGAAACCATTGTCTCTGAATCAGACCTAAAATCTCTCTTCCCAAACTAATAAAGATCATCAATCCATGTCCTCAGTGGTGAGTGATTGATGTAAATGCTGAGAGGGCTAAATGCAAAAGATTCTTCAAGAGCTAAATGTCAACGCCGCAACAACAGTGAAACCGGTCCATCTGGCTTTGGCAGTATTTGCCCAGTCAATATGACTTTCTCTGTATTGGAATTGTTGAGAGATTCAAAACGAATGCAATGATAAAGAAATTTGAGTCTAATTTAAGGATTTGTTCCCATTAGACGAAATGGAAAAAAAATTTCATTTATCTGGACTGGGGGTTTTCTGGAGATTCAAATCGTAAGAACCGTTAGAAAAACCCAATCTCTATGATTTTTTTCTTTGTTTATTTTGGGGAAAGGATCCTCGGATTTACCGTAAATCTAATTATCAGTCACTCTGTTTTCATGTACCTGGTGATGGTTGATCCTCCACTCTGCTTTAGTCGTTCCTTGGAGATGGTTTGCTGATTCAAATAGCAAGAACCGTTAGAAAAAGGCTTATGAATCTCTCCTCCAATCTCTATGAAAAGATCCTCGGATTTCAATTGTCAAGCACACAGTTTACCGTAAATCTAATTATCAGTCACTCTGTTTGCATGTACCTGGTGATGGTTGATCCTCCACTCTGCTATAGTTGTTCCTTGGAGAGTTTGCTGGAAGAAGATGGGCGTGAGATGCCCCCAATTTGTACCGTGTGGAGACAAACAACTTGTTACATGTTCATGCAATCAAAGTAGCCCAGGAATGGTCTATCAGACCTATAATTTTGAATTTTCTAAGGAGATTAGTTTTCTTATCCTTGCATAATGTAACTGGGGGCAGTTAGAGACAAATTAGGGATTAGAAACTGTATTAATATAAACCTAAGATTAAGGGAGGAGATTTAAGAAAATCTATATGGTTTGAGATTTCAATTTTTAATGGAGGAGATTTAAGGAAATCTGTTGGGCTGTATGTTTTTTTCTTTTGTATTTTTTTGAAAGGAGAGATTTTTAAGGGCTGAGGTGGCACCCCCCACCTCCCCTTTATAATTGATACCACTCCAGTCAAGGTAAATGAAAAGAAAGATAAGGTTGAATTGAATTCTCAAAATGATCAAAATGCATCTTTAAAATCGTAGGATAAGTTTATATTTTATTTCTTTTTAACGTTTGTGACGTAGCACATTTGACCAGATACCATGCATCCATGAAGTTCCTTTCTCATTAACCCAATTAAGAGCCGTGCTACTTGGACCGCCCGGAATTCGGTCCCCCAGTCGGTCCATGTGGACTTTCCCTTAACCCAAAAATTAAATAGAGCCTATCAGGTGTAACACATGACTAATTAATTGTAGGTCCTACAACAATTAGAGTAATATATGGACGGTGGATCAGGTCATGCCCTTTTCTCTTATTGTTATTGTTAACACATGATCAATCGAAAGACTAGGGACACAAAATGTATCTTGGTAGTGATTGAGACAAGTTTACAATTAGATCATTCAAGCCTATCAACCCTTCATGCGAAACCCCTTCATATGGACCATCTTGTTTAAAATCTAAGTTATTCAAAATAAATTAATGCCTCTCACTTGTATAGACCATCATGCACTTAGTTTTCACTCTGATCAAAGATGCGCCCATGTATGAGAAGAAAAAAAAAAAGGGAGAACGGCTCCTTGCCCGAGTGGTAAGGAGTGACAGTTCTCAACCAGTTGCCAGGGTTTGAACCCTGGGTACCCCACCTCTTCTTGTGTGTGCAGGCTCACTTCCCACTTGTGTGGGCTTTATTCCTGCGTGTGCGGGCACCTTTCCCATTTGAGTAGGTTGTTTTCTTATGTGTGTGCGGGCTCTCAATTACATCCCAGCCCCCTTAGCTGGGTTCAAAAAAAAAAAAAAAATGCATGAGAAAAAAATGTGCCCATGGTCGTTTTGGTCTATTTCTCAAAATGGAAAATGACTTGAAATATATTTTCATAGTAGAGACCGTCAAAGGAGATACATCAACATTTCCACTAGTCATAGGATATATATAAATGTCCATATCTTTCATCCCTGTGAGCTGTCTGGCATGAGGCCATTTTAAGTATTTGTGATAAATCTGATGAGATGAATAATAGAATTAAGAACCTGGAGAAAAGTCCCTTGGCAAATTTCTATAAAAACAAGTGGGTTGGGACACCTATCTATATTAAGCTAGAAAATCTGTGCAAGAAAATCTCCAATTAATGTGAAGATTATATTTCTTGATTTTCTCAATCCTCAGCCTATAAATTGCTTGGTACCTTCTTATGGAAGCAGCAGGTCCGTAGTGCTTGATCTAAGAATATGGCTAACACCCACAATTTCCTCTTTCTAGTCGCCTTATTCTCCATTCTTGCTAATCTTATCAATCCATGCCATGCTACCCATGAAGACAGAAAGGTAAGTTGCATCACTGTACTGTTTTTTTTCTTTTTTGGTTAGAAGAAAGAAATATTTCTTTTGAATCATCCATATCGGACATATATCACCCAGGCAGAAATACTAATAAATATATGTTACGTTGGTGATAGAGATTGGTGTATTAGCAGCATCATTTGTGATTTCTGTAATGGTAAAAACTCCACCGAGCACCAGTGCTTACGTTATTGTGAAAACAACACCTAGTTTTGGATCCATCTTATTGGACTAGACCATTGGATTGAGTGTGCACTTGTTTGGATGGTAAAAAGTTGAGTCCTGTATTAATTGGTTAGTATGATGATCCGACCTTCCGTCACCATACACAGAGCCAAGGGGTGAGACCTGGGGCCTGAAGTGGGCCTCACAAGGACCTGTGGTACTAAACAGAGGGAGACCCTTAGTTAATTGAGGAGACCCTTCGTTAATTGAAAATTGAAATAATAGCTTGTGTTTGCTCACCTCAACCCATATCAGTTGGGACCAGGTTATACTTTCCTGATAGATACTGCTTTTTCCTTGAGGTATTACAATTTTTATTGATATCATTCTGGAAATCAAATTTTATGACCATTCTAATGTATTGTGATTTTCAAATTACATCGGAGTCTCAGCCTTAAAAAAACCATTTTGACTGCCGGCTAGAGACAATTCGAGGCCTAAAGCGACAATCCTAAATGAGACATTTTCTATGTTCTAATATTATTATAAATATTTTTTTAATTTATTTTTCTTGCTTTTTGTGTTGCAAAATTACTAATTAAGATTTTATATTTAAGTTTTGCTAACCTATCAAAAGTCCACCTTCAAAACCCAAATGAAAAGTTTGGCTCCCCCACCACCCCCACAAAAAAGAAAAAAATTCTTGAACCCACCAATGGTGGGGTTGAAAGCATTTTCACCTGTGCATATGCACCATGAGTCAAGACTATTCAAGATGGACTTCAGATGTGTGCCCCATGTATTGGATGTTCCAAATGCACGGTGCTCATATGCACTGTGGACAAGTGAATAAATTCCGGCAGGGGCCTATTGTTTATCTTAAATTTTAAGATCTATTATTAGGGTTAAAATCACAAGCTATGAATCTATTACAACCACATCATGGATCAAATATGAATGAGTCCCCATTGAAATAAGATACAAAAAAATAATGAGAAAGGCTTGTGAAGCAAATTCATGACTGAGTGTAGGTTGAGATTTGATACACATGGACTGCTAGAAATATAATGGTGTGCTAAAATCAATTGGACTCCTAGCAATAGAAATATAAGGGGCAGATTTGGAAATATAATAGGTCATAAATGACACTTTAAGCCCATGAAAATGGGGAGAAAAAAAGGGATCGCAGTTGACAAGTTTTATTTTTTGGATTTTCAAAAGATGTCAGCTATTATTATGAGGCCCTTTTTTTGTCCTTAGTTTTTTAGGGCCTAGAGCAAATGCTTTATTGCCCTTATGTATAGCCGGCCCTGGCTGCATTAATGATTTTATCCCAACCAAGTCCTCATACATACATGTACTTTCCCCCTTAAGTTTGAATTGGGTATGTCAAGGTATCAGCAATATTAGCAATACAAGTTTGGATCATGTATCACAAATGATACTCTGTATATATGATTTTGCCAATATAATCTATGCCTTAGATATGTTGATTCATACATCTTACAAAAACACATGAGATTTCTTCTCTTAAGTATATGACTTTGAATGATCGTGGACCATAAATATGAATATTAATGTCAACATTGAAATGCTTTTAGGTTTATATTGTGTATATGGGAGCCCTCCCAAATCTCGATGAAGACCAATATTCTCCTCAGGCCCACCACAATAAAATTCTGCAAAACGTTCTACAGGGCAGGTAATTAACTTTTCTTTTTACTCTTAATTAAATTATAAGAGTAATATTGAATTTTGAACTTCTTGACATAATGCTGGTAACTACTTTACCAGACTTCATTGACATTGAAAATACCAAAACTCGTACTAAACTATCTATAAATGGATAATATGACCCTATTAGGACTGCTTTATCGACTAATTATCATAGAGAAAAAGCAGTGCTAAAGCATGTACATTGTGTACATATATCCACATAGTACTGCAGGAAAAAAATTTACCTTTTCTTGAGAACAAATTATAAATCATCTTAAGATTCACAGAACATAGTAAATTATAACAATTTACTTTGTCATAGCAATTAGATCATTGCAATTCTGTTTCCTTCTTGACAGTGTACCAAAAGATTGTTTGGTACATAGCTACAAAAGGAGTTTCAACGGATTTGCAGCTGCCCTCACAGATGAAGAGCAACAAAAGATCGCAAGTAAGCAATTTCGTTTGATACTTCAAAAAAAAAGAAAAAAGAAAAAAGAAAAAAAGAGTAGGGTCCATGATGATACTCCAAATAACATAAATTTAATAATGAACATTTCGCAGGGATGGAAGGTGTGGTATCTGTTTTCCTGAGTACAATTCACGAGCTTCACACAACAAGATCATGGGATTTTATTGGTTTCCCAGAGACAGTGAAAAGATTGCCAAAGAAAGAGAGCGATGTCATTGTTGGTATTCTTGACACTGGAGCATGGCCTGAGTCTGAAAGCTTCAGTGATGAAGGATTCGGTCCCCCTCCAAAAAAATGGAAAGGCACTTGCCAAACGGATGGAAATTTCACCTGCAACAAGTAATCTTTTCATCTCTATACAATTTCTATTTCCATGGTTTTAATTTCACATGAGTAAGTCATGTAGGTCGACTAGGCCAAGTGAACTTGAGTTTAACCCTCTCTTTGGGAAGGGGGGAAAATGGGGGGAGGAAAAAAATGGGGGGAAAATAGAGGCAAAATGATTTTGGAGGGTGTTTGGGAAGGGGGAAGGGAAACTGGGGGAGGGGAAAATGGAGGGAAAAATGAATTGTTTTCCCTCAAAAATTTCACCCCCAAAACAGGGGGGGAGGGAATGAGGGGAAATGTGGGGAAAAGAGGGGAAAGTGATGGAAATGACTAAACTGCCCTTTTGCTCTAATTAAATTTTTTTCAAAAGCAATGATAAAATGGTTTTTGTCTCTATACCTCACAAACAAACAAAATTATACCTTTTCACTTTTCTTCCTCCTACTTTTCTACTTCCCAAACAAGAGGAGGGAAAATTTTCCCTTCCCTCCCCTTCATTTTCCTTCCCCCTCAGATTTTCCCTCCCCTCCCCTCCCTTCCCCCCAAGGAGTTCTCTTCCTAGTCAATTTGTACCTGGTCGAGCCAAGTCAACCTATACTAGTCAAATCAAGTCTTATTGAATTTTATATAACTGGTCTGTAACTCATTGAGCTGTACAATTTACAGCAAGTTGATTGGAGCTCGGTATTACGAGGATATTTTTGCTTTTACGGATCCGCCAACACCAAGGGACTTAGAAGGTCATGGCACACACACTGCATCAACAGTGGCCGGCCGTGAAGTGAAAGGAGTTAGTCTCTTTGGTATTGCAGAAGGCAATGCAAGGGGTGCAGTTCCATCTGCAAGGATTGCAGTGTACAAGGTTTGCAGCTCCCGTGGCTGCCCATCTGAAAACATTTTAGCTGCTTTTGATGATGCCATTTCCGATGGTGTCGATATTCTCTCTATTTCACTTGGGGCGGCAGGGGCATCAAATTACTCCCAAGATTCTTTGGCCCTTGGTTCATTCCATGCCATCACGAAGGGTATACTTACATTGCAATCGGCTGGTAATAGTGGTCCTGAAGCTGGAACTGTAGAAGTGTTGCTCCGTGGATTCTATCTGTTGCCGCCAGTACCATTGACCGGGAGATTATCACAAAAGTTGTCGCTGGCGATGGCACAACTATTCTGGTGATTTAATTCTACCTAAGTAGTTTATTTTTCTCTAAACATGTCTAGCCAAGTTCGATCATTTTTTTTTTCTTAAAACTTTTCTTAAACTAGGATAACGATCATCAAATGTTTCATTGAAATGAGATGTAAAAGCAATTGTAAGGGGGATCCGTGGGACCGCCCCCCACAGGGGAATAGGCCCGGGGCCCTGGGCCCCGCCTATTCCCCTGTGGGGGGCGGTCCCACGGATCCCCCTTACAGCAATGATTTTACACCAAGAACCAAAGACTGTCTTGTTAGCATATGAATGAAGATCACATGAGACTTGTGGCTTCATATCTATAGGTAGGAGGAGATTTCTTTGATAGGTGCCAAATGAGGGTTTCATGGTACTCTAGCAAAAAACTATGACTCCATTTCTCACCTCCTTTGATTCCACACTAAAACTTCATGCATTAGAAAAATATTGCAGCTTATGCAAAGAGAATCTTTCACAAAATCTGAAAATGGTTTTTGAGAGAGAATGGTTTTCTATTGTTCTGTGTTAACATTTCACCCCCCCCCCCCCCTCCCCACTTCTGTTTTTATTTTATTTTATTTTATTTAATGGAAAGCACTCTATGCAATTTTGGTGATAAACAAATTGAAACCCAAGACGTAGAAAATCATTTCTGCGTTCTTATAAAACAGTTAGAATTAACACACGCCCACACACCCACACCCCATCATCAAAACCTTATAATTAGTCTATTTAGACTCCTTTGCTTAATATCATTTTGTAAACTCGCTGTTCTAGTTGAATAATATTAAGAAAATGATAGACTCTCCATTGTTCTTCTTAAAGAGAATTCTTTTTAAATTAGAAAAAATATATGCATTGAATATAATTGATGACTAACATTGTAAGTTTCAGGGCCGCGCAATCAACACTTTCAATTCTACTGAGACAGTTCCTTTAATACTCGGAGTAAATGCCACTTCCAATTGTAGTTCAACTGAGGCAGGGTAATATTTTCTTGAACACTTCCATTCTTTCTTTCCAACAATAGAAGAGCTAAAAGTGTAACAATCCTATTTTATTTGCTTCAGGAATTGTTGGCCCCTCTGTTTGGATGAACAATTGGTGAAGGGAAAGATAGTTTTCTGTGAGAAGTTGGGCACGGGTGAAGGACCTTTGTTAGCAGGTGCTACGGGACAAATCGTGGGAAGTGGAATGGAAAATATTGATTATTCGTCCATTTTCGCTTTGCCTTCTACAAGACTAGATTTAGGAAGTGGTAACAAGATTAAGTCATACATTGAAACCACAGAGTAAGCACTTGCCCGCCATTGCTAGTTACCTTCTAACATTTACCTAAGGTCCATTTGCATGATTTGTACTAAATTCCATACAACTATCCTGGAAAGCAAAATAAAAAATAAAAAATAAAAATGATAGGCCATCCTTCCCAATGGAATGAAATCTTCAAAATTTAGTGGTTCCTTATAGCATGTCCTCAACCTTTTACTCGCTAATATATTTATTCATTCAATAGAAAACCACAAGCAAAAATACTGAAGGCAGAATCTATTCGTGACTTGAAAGCACCAATAGTTGCTTCCTTCTCTTCAAGAGGACCAAACCCCATTTCACTGAGCATCCTCAAGGTTGGTATTTCATGATTGACTCAACAACTAATATTTTAGCAAAATAGATCAAACAACTGCTAACATAATCTTCTATCATAGCCCGATATAACTGCTCCCGGTGTAGACATCATAGCTGCTTTTTCACCTAAAGCCTCTTTGACAAGGATCGAACAAGATAAACGATCTGTGAAATACCATATACTATCAGGGACTTCCATGGCATGCCCACATGTAGCAGGTGCAGCAGCATATGTTAAGTCATTTCACCCTGAATGGTCACCTGCAGCTATAAAGTCTGCTCTTATGACTACTGGTAAGCTTAATTTGTAGTCAATGAACACACTAGAAAACATTAAAGTTATTCAATATTTCCAAAAGACAAGTACATTATTATGCATGTTTATCTCATTTGTGTCCTCTCATACTTTTTTTTCACATTTAGCTTACAAACTGAGGAAGTTTGCCAATTTTCTTCTTCATTTAGCTTTTCCGATGAATGCAAGTAGAAATCCAGAAGTCGAATTTGCCTATGGTTCTGGCCAAATTGACCCATTGAAGGCTGTTGATCCTGGTCTAGTCTATGACACTCAAGAAGATGACTACATACAACTACTATGCATTGACGGTTACTCTGAAAAAGAAATAAAGCTTATTTCAGGGAAGAACGTCGCATGTGGCAACGCTACTGGAACTGCGAGGGACTTTAATTACCCTTCAATGCAACTTCTAGTTGAGGCAAACAAATCTTTCTCAAACAACTTTACAAGATCCGTCACCAACATCGGATCACCAACATCCACATACAAGGCAACAGTGAGCGAAGAGCCTCTACTCCAAGTGACAGTTAACCCTAATGTCATCTCATTCAAGTCATTGAATGAGAAACATTCTTTTACTGTGACTGTAGCTGGAAAAGGATTACCAGTGAACTCTGTACTCTCTACTTCACTTGTGTGGTCTGATGGAATTCACAGCGTGAGAAGTCCTATAGTTCTGTACACAGGCTTAAAAGTTTGAGTCCGTTCAAAATGCTAGGGGGGGTCCTTTTGTCCTTGCTTTGATTTAGCCAATTGTTATGTGTTAATTCACATGCATGGTTGCTCTGGCTTCGGTGTGCTATCATAGATTTATATCAATAAATATGCTTTTGCTTTGAATAACGGAGGTATGTGAAACATTCCAATTTCTTCACTGGGACGTACGGTTGCATTTCACCAATAGAGTTCATAGCTGACGAAGTTATTCATTCAATGCTGGGTTCTCATTTGAATTTTTTTCTTCTTATAAAGCACTTAAAACTTCTCCATAACAGCACCTTAGAAACACCTTGATCTTTGGATAGAAGTGCAAAGAGAAATAGAAAGAAGCGCACACAGAGAGAGAGAGAGCTATAATGGACACGGAAGGGAAACATTCAGCTGTGATTCCTTCTTCTGGACTGTCACATGATACATAGAAGGATAGGGTTTGAATCTTATACCAAAGTGAGCTCATAAGCATTATTGATGAGTATATTAGCATGTGGCCCCATATGGGAAACATACATTCGCCATAGGATCATAAGCATTATTCAATCCTTATTCTTGTCCTTGTTCTGTATGGCCAGGTGTACACTTTCAACCTTATTTTTCCTATGCCTACTCTCCTCCTCCTCACACATGGCTAACACTTCATCTATGGTCCACTCATCCTTTCTTGTGATGTAGGCAACCTTCAAAGATTTCAAATTGGTCTGGCATGGAGTTAATCGCATAATGGACCAAGGAGTCACTAATGTTTAGTTTCAAATAATATAGCTTAGTGATTATACTCCTCATCTTAGTGATGTATTTTTGTACACCACTAGCCCCATCATATCGAAGTGAAGTGAACTCAGATAGCAGTGAGCTAATAAGAGCCTTACAAAACCTCTTAAACGTTCCTCTATTGCCTGTAAGTAGTCCCTGGCTTAATCTTTAGATGGGATGGTCCCACGTAAATCTAGAGGAATCGAATCCTTGATGATCATCAAGGCTAGCCAATTAGCATTATCCCATTTTTTTTAGCGCTCAACGTCCTTATCAAGACTAGTATATGTGGTTTTAGGAGGTTCATCATCGTGAACATCTATTGCCATGTCCATGCACCCTAAAGTGGTAATCACCTTATCCTTTCACCGGCAATTCTACCAGCAGCAGTTAATGGGGAAACATTTGTGTGGCAATTGAGGCAGGGTTCCAAACTGTTGACGGAAAATTATGCTCACATTAATACTTTAAGCTATGACTTTACTTTTTGTCTGTAACCCGAAGTGATAACTTTATGATTTAAATTCCAGTGAGCAATCACAGCGCAACATCACGATATTTCCTTTGGGAAAAATTGTAATTTACTAATTGATTCAGTTGATCGATGATAAAACTTCCCATAGGGTTGATTCATTGCAATAAGAAGTTCTTCGCCTAGGCATGAGAATTAATTCATTGCAATATATATTTTTATCAACCTATTATGTTATAAATTAAAAACATAATAAGCATCTTTGGGTCGCCTACCACTCCATTACTTTAAACACAAATATTTTTGAGATGCCACTAGAATGCAAAATGTAACCTTTAATCCCCTATTGAGATCGTAAAATCTATTAATAGGGCCACTTCAGTCTTCAGGCAAGATCTAGGTTCTGATAGATTGGGCCATGCCTAGTTACAGGGCCACTGAAAAGCAAATTTTCTTTTAGCCTTCTACATGTCTGGATACTAAAACTAAAGCGACTATTGTCAAAATGACTACATGTTGAAAGAACTTGCTGGTCCCAGATGGGTGTCGGAACAGAACTCGCCGAGAACCTTGTGCGTTCCGATGTGAGGTAGACCTGCGAACTCACTGCGAATGCTCTCAGATCTAATGTATGATCAACCAAAGGTTCCCATCTCCCCTATATAGACCAATCCCTAGGAGTTACAACTCTATCCATACTCTACCCCTCTTGGAATCCCATATCTCCTTACCAGCATGGGAATTCTGCCAACAGAGAGTCTGAACTTGATCCAAACTCTACCACCAAGAGTTTGATCCTTATCTAACTCAATCAGATCAAGACTTGTTCGGAGTTCATCCGCGGTACTTCGTCAGGCTCGATCTTGCGTGGGCCCAATGGCATTCGAGTCACACAAGTTTCTTAACAGTCTCCCACTTGCCACGAATGCCATGTAAATCAAACATGCCAACATACATCAACATATACTCTAGTCCATACATACATCTCCAGCCTAGTAAAGCCTTAATGAAGGAATACACATCAATTGCACTAGTAGAGTCATTGAGATTGAAATCTTAAGTTTCTCTCCCACATTTTAGGTATACAGATATCATAATTTAATATCATGAGGGATTGTGGAATTGTGATTCCATTCACCCATGTAATGGTGGACTTATAACATTTGCACCAGCTCATCGATTCTTACCAACTTCAAATATCCATGAAGAGATCCAACTTGATGTCCACTTGGTTTATTGCATCACAGTTTGTATCACAGTTTCTGTTCATAACAGAGCTACCATGTCTGGTTTCTTTATATCAGAAAATCAAGATGGGTTAAAATATAACCAGACATGGACTCCCTCTCATCCAAGTCATCATCCCAAGAGGCAACCATACAACTATGCAATTCCAAGACAACAACCGTGCCACAAAAATGGTGAGCAAATGTCTTTGATGTACACAGATTCCTCTTATTCACTTGCCATAACAGGCACACCCAGATAACTTTAGGAATCTGATTATGAGACCAACGGCGATCCATTTTCAATCTCATAAATCCGGAATTGCAGCATTTTATTCACGATGAAGATATCATGCAAAATGCTTCTGCTACTATACTCGAGTAAGGTCTGTCTCCGATCATGAGCATGTCCTTCTCACTAATGAGATCCCGATTGTTGGACAATTTCATACATATGCAAATGGGAGTGTCGATTGGCTTGCACGTCTCCATATCCAACTATTTTAACACAGCGGACCCATGTGACAAAGTTCGTTCCAGATTCGGCTTAGATGGTTGTTGCATATGCCCAGTACATCATGCTTCAACTCATGTTTTCCATCTTGAATCAAGACTTCAACACTGTTGCTTGGAGATTGCTTCCAATTCGCCACCAACAATCAATATATCATCCAATGACAAATATTTATAAGTACTGCCACTGCTTTGACCTATATTGCATATCTCATAGGCCACGGATAAACTAATTTTACGTATGGCCTTGTGAAATTTCATATTAAGATAATTTGTACACATTTATCCTCATGATGTTTGCACCACCAAATCCGCAAATTACATGTAAAGCTTTTCCTACTTTTCGCCGTTTAGGAATATAGCCTTTATATTCACCATGTGTAATAATAGATTCTCACAACCAAACATTGCCCTTAGGATTCAGATGAATAGGAATTTATGCCCAGAGAGATAATCTCCAAATAACCAAATCCTTCCATTTCTAAATCCCTGTGCCACCCATTGTACTTATCTACCAATTTGTCATTATCATTTTATATTCACCTCTACAGTGTACAATCCATCACCATATTGCATAGATTGAAAATGAATGACAGATTAAGATCTTGTACGATTTTACCAAAAACTGCACCAATCATACAACCACGTCGAATGTTTTCAATCCTACAGGACTCCCAATAACTTGGGTTGTTCATTGTCAAGTGGGCCCTGGCCAAGACTTACACTTCCAACGCTGCTAACGTTGAGACTCCTACTTTCCGTAACACCCTCCATCCTCAGAGATGTTGTGGTGTATCTCTAGGATTTGTATGGGATCCACAAGGAAACACACATTTCGACCCCTGGTTATAATCTGATATTCGTGATTGATTACACGATATCCTTTTACAACGAAAGAATGAATTTCTTCGTTTCCATTTGCAGTTGGTATTATAATTGTGGTCCGCAATAGTTTGTGTACAACACATCCCCTCAATGTCATAGGTTAATTTTTAGGTTTGACACCAATCCATAACTCATAAATGGGTATTTTAGGCTAAATTTTAGGAGTTGTTCGAGTCAATATATATTGTGCACTTAATAATATCCCCTTTACAGCACACAGCGGAAGATACGTGTGGTTAACATGGATATAATATATCCAAACATAAAATAACTTAAAAGTTCCCAACCACGCCATTTTAGCTGTAGGGTGTACAGAATCAAATATAAATGTATGATCCTCTCCATGCACAATATTCTTGAAACACTCATAGGTATACTCCCCCACTTGACAGATCTCATCCATTAACTTTTCAATCCTATTGGTCCATGACTCAACTGTATACCACTCAAAGCATTTTAATAGTGCCTCAAGCTTATATCAAATCAGATAAATTTAAATGTATTTGCTAAAGTCACCGATCGAAGTAACAAATCACCCCCACCTATTTAAATTTGGACAAATAAAATGGTCGGCATATTATAAAGTGTATGATATCACTCAACCACACTTCTAGTTATTCTGGAAAAGAGTACGTACAGTCATTTTCCACCCAAACATGATTCAAATATACCAAGGTCAAGTAAAGGTATCATCCCAGCCAACCCATTTATTCCGTCTTTGTTGATGTGTCAAATTTTCAATGCCATAAGTGTGCCAAACCACAAATGCAACACATACAGAATAATTAAAACTAGAAGATTTATACATTACAAGCTATATCAAGCAAGTAAATATCATCTCAAAAATAAATAAGAAATTTGTAACAATCTCCCATGCATGCAAATTACATCTATGCTTTAGAACAGATTTCCTTTATCTATTCTATCAGTAGTTGAGCCATGAATTTTACTCATCACAGAGTAGTAATTAGTAAAGCATCCCCAAAATATAATAAATTGGATTTTCAGAGTCGAATGTAATTTAGACTCACGTTATTTTTGAAACACATAACAAAATTTGTTCCATATTTATAGATTCTAACAATCTCCGAATTTTTTTTTCATGAATTAAAAAAATTCAATTTCCATCCTAGAGATCACATGGAAAGCCACAAATCGATCCACCAGTTCCGTTCTTACACCTTAATCAGATCCACTATTATATGACTATAACCTTTGTTTTCGATCCACTAGGTTGTCTATCCCGTCATAATATCATGTTTCCTTAAATAAATTATTGTTATTTGTTGCCTCAAATTTCATTGAAATCTAAATATTTAAGAGGCTTGGGACTCAAGAGATATACCCCCACTAAAGTGGAAGACCATGACAATAAACATAGAATCGGAACACATTGATCAATTAGTTTTCCCCATCGTGGTCAATAATTTATAAGTGATCCGATCAGCTTAGCTATCAATCACACATCCATCAGGCAATCAATAGTACATGCATGCATCATAGATTATTTTCATCCGAGATCTAGTGGTTTTTTATCAAATTTTAAACCACTAACCAGAGATCATGTCTCCTTGTGCCGTTGGATTGTGCTCACATACTTTCGATCAAATCCTCGACACCTTGATCTACACATCAGATATTTAGCGGATCAATTATTATACTCCCACTGCACAAGATAATACCCAAATTACCATTAAATAATATTGCAGTGGTCTTCATCATCAAAAGAAAATACACCCACAATACTTACATAGGGTACCCATCTAATATCTCCACACAAGTGGGTTCTTCTCGTCAAAGATATCGCTCTTGGCTACGTCATACAATGCAGATTTTTATAAGACATCCAACTCATAAATAAAAACAAAAGTCCAGATACCACTAATCGTGATCACTGACTAGAACTTTTCTAACTGTTGAATCGTCAATCTCTCACTGCTTCTAATCTCATTGCCAGGAGTTCGCAGGCGCAAATGGACCGTCCATTAGAGCTCAAATGACCCAGATATCGTGCGACAAAATTTCAAGTCAGAAGTGACTGCAATAGGTCCAAAAAAATTTCTGACCATTGGATCCCAAATTTTTCTAAGCTACTGGGTAGTGCTTGTCACCACGATTCTGCAGAACCAAACTGCTCATTGATCGGAGTCCGGATGAACGAGTTATGGTGGATCAAAGTACTCCATTGACCGGACCCACGCTGATGTCGTCATTGTGCACCGATGACATCACTCCATGAGCACAATGAAACAACGAGTGCATCTAAAGACAGACGCTTTCTTAGTTGAGGCAAATGCACAATTTTCTAAATTTGTCAGTTGAATATTTTATGATGGAATAGTTTTCTATAAAGTAACCATACTTTGTCAGTTGACAAGCCTCCCATCATAACATATTCCATAAAGTAACCGTACTTTTCTGATGGGAGGCTTGTCAAAAATTTTAATTTTTTTATTAAATGTTTTTTTACTTTATATTTTTTTATTATCATGGTCCAATTAAATTTTTGTACTTTATATTTTTTTATTTTTTTGTTTAAATCTTTGTTTAAATATTTTTTTTTGCGTACTTTATATTTTTTTGATTTTTTTGTGTACTTCATTGATTCAATGAAATAATAAATAAGGCCTCCCATACCCTACATAGGCCTCCCATGCCCTATGTAGGAAACTCATTATACCCTATATAGGCATCCAATAGGATTTTGTTTATGTACTTTATATTTTTTAATTGCAATGAGAAGAGATAAGGCCTCCCATGCCATACATAGGCCTCCCATACCCTACATAGGCCTCCCATGCCCTATGTAGGCAACTCATGCCCTACATAGGCCTCTCATACCCTACATAGGCCTCTCATGCCCTATGTAGGCAACCCATGCCCTACATAGGCCTCTCATGCCCTACATAGGCCTCCCATGCCCTATGTAGGCATTTCATGCTCTATATAAACATCACATGGGATGTTCTTTCCCTCCTCTTCTCATGGACATCAACTCTCTAGCCTCTCTTCACTCCATCCTCTCCATTCTCCTTCTCCTCATTATGTTCCTCAAGGAGGCTTAGTCCTAAAGCCACACTACTCTCTTGGGATTTCTCATCTAGAAGAGGTTTTTCCATCCTAACATGTATTTCTCTATCGTTTTTTATTTTCCATCTTGTGTAAATGAATCTACATGTTAGTTAAAGTTATTTTTTTTTAATATTCTTCTTCTTATGGTTTTTGCTTGATGGTTTATTTATGTTGCTTATGTTTATGCTTGGATTGACAACCCAAGTTTATAATGGCATTAACCTTTTTTGTAGTAGCCTATCTTGATCACATACTCTATAAATACTACTTCTTTAGACGAGATTTTCCCAAAAATTATTTATTCTCTTCTCAACTTCTCTAATCTACATTTCTGGTTTTCTCAGTTCTCTTATCCCTTCGGATACTATTCGGTATTATGGACGAACGTATTAAGTTATGGGGCAAAGATTTACGCTTGTAAAGTTATTCAAATGAGGTAAATTTTTGTTTAATATAATACTAACTAATTGTTGACTAAATACGCACTAATTATGCTAGTTAATATGAAACAGGATGACCAATGCGAAGTGATTGCAGTAGCATCAGAAAATATTCAAGTTCAAACTGATTATACGGAGCAGTTTACAGCTAATATGGTATAATTAAATTTTTTATTTCTTAGTCATTTAAATCTGAAGAAATATTAATTACTTTTTTCATTCTTAGGTATTTAAATGTCGCGAAGAATTAATTCAATGGGCACGAGCAGTTGGACGTGCAGTTGGATTTGTTTTGACGATTGCAAGTTCGAATCAAGGTGAATTTGGTCAGAAGCCTTACTTGTTTATGCAATGTGAGCGAAGTGGACATTACCAGTCGATAACGATTTCGTCGAAGAAGACTGGTACTAGAAAATGCAATTGTCCATTTCGTTTGAAAGGCATTAAATTGGAAGTCGGGAGTGATTGGGTATCAATGGTCATTTGCGGGATCCATAATCACCCTACTGCGTATTACATGGAAGGTCATTCGTACGCTGGCAGATTATCAAAGGATGAAACAGGCATTATGATTGATTTGTCCAAAAATTTAGTGAAGCCACGTGACATACTATCCACATTGAAGGCGAGAGATCCACTCAATGTGTCAACCATTAAAACCATTTACAATGCTCGTCAAAAACATCGAGTGGCAGAAACTACAGGGAGGTCTCAGATGCAACAATTAATATTTAATCTCAGTATGCCTGATTACATTTCGTGGCATAGAAGTCATGGTGAGTCAAACGAGCTTCAAGATTTATTTTTTGCTCATCCTTATTCAATTGATTTGTTACGTGCTTTTCCTCACATACTTCTTAAGGACATGACGTACAAGACTAATAGGTTCAACATGCCACTTTTTGAAATAGTCGGTGCTACATCAACAGAGTTGACTTTTTCTGTTGCATTTGTATTCATCCAGTTCGAGAAAGAGGACAATTTTGCATGGGCATTAAGCTGTTTGCGTTCTACTATGGACGGGTGTTCATTACCACGAGTGGTGTTGATTGACAGAGATTTAGCATTAATGAATGATGTGGATCGCGTTTTCCCCGAGTCAACCGCTTTGCTGTACAAATGGCTTATTGTGATGAATGTATTAACAAATTGTAAGAAGCTATTCGAAGAAAAGCATGCATGGGAGAGTTTCTACTCCAAGCGGTTTTATCTAGTGGACTCTGATTCCACCGAAGAGTATTCCAAGAGGTTGCTGACTATTGAGTAATCATTTCGCAGATATCCTAAAGCACTCAATTACATCAAAACGATATGGCTGAATAAATATAAGGAGAAATTTGTGCAAGCCTGGACCAACAGATCAATGCATTGCGGTGACAGGACGGCGAATCGAGCTGAAAGTCAACATGCAAGGTTGAAAAGGCATTTATGTAATTCAATGGGCAATTTTGAGTCCGTATGGTTACATGTTCAAAATCTATTGGAGGCGCAATTCACATCCATTAAAGCATAATTGGAACGAAGTGTCAATCTTGTGCGCCATGATTTCAGGCACTCATTGTACAATGAACTAAGAGGTTTTGCTTCTTATGCTGCAATGTATCACATTTTAGAAGAAACAAAACGTTCTCATATTGTTGGGGATGATCTTGAAACTTGTGGTTGTCAATCCGATTAAGTCACGGTTTGCCATGTGCACATGAAATCTATACATATATCTCGGAGGGTCATCCAATTCCACTATCTTCTATTGATTTATTCTGGAGGAAGCTGGACTTCGTGCCTACCACTAGAGTAAAGAATGATGATTTAAGCTGCAATGTTGAGTTAGAATTGTTCGCCGACCAATTCAAAAAAAAGCCTCAGTCAGGTAAACTTCGGTGGTTGTAAAAATTACGTGAAATTATTAATACTTCAACCACTTTACTTGCAGAGCTAGAGGTGAAAAAGCAAGGTCGTGGACGACCTACTTCAAAGAAAAAAGATATTACATCGACTTGAAGAGATCCATCAGAATTTTAATATGCTAAGGCAAATCATTCATTTTTTTTACCGGGCAGGCATAGTTTTGCATCATCTTATGTTCCCCCAGCGCCACAACCTCGAAGATTTTCTACTGATATGCAGCTAGAGTTTGGTCAACATAAGAGCAGTGACCAGTTTCCTACTATTGTGTATCCTAACTTTGGCTAGCATAGTTGCGTGGACCAGTTGCATACGGATTTGCATCCAGAGTTTGGCTCATGTAGTTACGTTGACCAATTTCCTATTGAATTGTACCCGGGTTTTGGCTCACATAGTTACGTTGACCAATTTTCAATTGATTTCTATTCAGAGTATGGCTCACATAGTTATGTCCACCAGTTTCCACCTCATTTACATCCGTATATTACATCTGTGACTGATGTCATTGCTGATGGAAATTGCGGGTTTCGTAGCATCACTATGGCTTTACGTATGGATGAAGGTCAAAATGCATAGGCTATTGTAAGGTATGGTATGCTAACTGAGCTTAACAACAATGTTGATGAGTATGCATCCTTGTATGGAAGTTACAAAAGGCTTTCGCACATAAGAGAAGCGCTGACATTTTTTTTAGACAGATAAGCCTGCACCATTACTTCATTGGATGAATTTGCCGGACATGGGTCACTTGATTGCATCATGGTATAATGTGGTTTTCATTTTGATTAATGAATCACAGAGCATGAATTTTCTTCCTCCACGGTCTGCACCACCACCACCACACGAACAACATGTAATTTGCATTGGAGATGTCAATCAGAACCACTTTGTTGAGGTATCCTTGGTTCCCAATCCTCCAATGCCCCCTATCATAATCCAATGGGGTGCATACAAACACCAATGTGCAGCACAGTGAGCTTTAATTTATGAACAAAACTTTGAAGACTGCAAGCGGATATGGAATCCATCTACTGTAACCAAACCTACTATACATTTGGATTCTGATTAGTATTGTTTGAAGACTATTTTGTTGTTGATTCTAATGAATATTGTTCGAAGCCAATCTAGACCATCCATTCTATGTTTTTATGTTCTCTGTTTTATTTATTTTTTTACTTAGTAATTTTGACTGTGTTTGATTTAGTAATTTTTCCTTTTTCGTTATAATTTATTGTTATCTTAACATTATCTATTTAATAATTTTTTTAATCTTTTTTTTTATCAAAAGATAACCACAAATTATAAGATATAATCCTAAACCAAGTAATAATAACCACAAACTTTGAAGACTACAAACGTGAGGTTTCTTTTTTTTCGTTGCGCCATGGAAAAAAAACCAGAAAGGTGCAGAACACAGCTGACGTCATCGGCTTCTCCTTACAGAGAGAGAAGTTTTTTCAATTTTTATTTTCACTCCCATGCTCGTCTAGGGAATCATTCAATAAGCGTCTAAGAGTTTTTTAATGCGTTTGAAAGTCATATCAAAACTTTCAACTGACGACTTAAAAAAATGTGCATCTCCATGCAGCAAGATTGCATATGCGTTCAGAATTAGTCTGAAACAACCCATCTCTAATCATGTCACCTTGCAGTCCACTTGACTTCCTGTATTCTGCAGGAAACAAGCATGAAACAACCCCTCCACCATGTGTGTTTACGAGGAAAAACGTCAGCAGAAAAAAAAACTTCTCTCTCTTTCGGCACAGATCCCATGGTGGAAAACCACATGCATCAGTTCCTGCCAAATGCTAGCGGTAGTCTAAAAACCGAAACCGAGGCTAGAAATGGAAGCATACGGGGGCAGTTTCTCTTCCTCAATTTTCGTGCGGCCAAAGATGAAAGACTCTTCTATTGCAGAGAAAAGAATGAAACCAGAGAAAAACTAACGAGGGAGGGATCTTGCATCTCGACATCCATGTCCTTATCACAAGATTCGAACCGTAAAACGCACAAATCTGGCTCAGATACCAATTGAAAGAACTTGCTGCTCCCAAATGGGTGTCGGAACCAAACTCGCCGAGAATCTTGGGCATTCCGATGTGAGGTAAACCTGCAAAGTCGCTGCGAATGCTCTCAGATCTACTGTATGATCAACAAAGGGTTCTCATCTCCCTTGTACAGACCAATCCCTATGAGTTACAACTCTATCTGGACTCTACCCCTCTTGAAATCCCGCATCTCCTGACCAGAATGAGAATTCTGCCAACAGAGAGTCTGAACTTGATCCAAACTCTACCACTAAAAGTTTGATCCTGATCTAACTCAACCAGATCAAGACTTGTTCGGAGTTCATCCGCGGTACTTCGCCAAGCTCGATCTGGCGTGGGCCTAATAGTAGTCGTGCCACACAATTTTCCTAACACATGTTGCATGTTGATTGGCCCCTTGACCATTCAAATTTTGAGTGGGTAATTACTCGTCGGCCAACTTAAATCCGAGGGTTTAAAATAGAAGATGACAAGAATTAAGTGTTCAACAATATCACCTTAGATGTGTGTTATGGTCATAAACGGTTATAAAACCTAATTTGATGCGTTCCATCAGTCCTGAGACTTTTGGCATATTGGTTAGGCCAAATGGCATCACCAAGAATTCATAATGTCATTGATGCTTTCGAAAAGTTGTCTTGGGGATGTCACTTGGATGCATATGAACTTGATGATAGCCTGATCACACATCAAGCTTAAAGAAGAAGTGCACTCCGTGCAGCCCATCTAATAACTCATCAATCATCGGAATAGGGAATTTATCCTTGATGGTGATTTGATTTAAGTCCCTATAGTCAATACACAACCTCAATGATCCATCATGTTTCTTGACAAGCAAGACTGGAGAGGAATATGGGCTATGTTAAGGAGAATCTGTCCACAATCTTCTCTACAATATAGCTATTGTATATTATCTATTATTATCTGTTCTAATCTATTCAACAAGTTGTACCTCATCCTCATCTCTTGTAATAGCTCCTTCATTATTATATATTTCAATACTATCCCACAGTTGATTGCTGTGTGAGAGACATTTAATAGAATTTCTAGATTTCAACTTGGTATTAGAGCTCACAAGATCCATCAATTCAACATGGCTGACTCTACCTCTTCATCCTCATCAACCACTATCCCAACCTCTTCATTATTGACACCCACTGCATTCACTGCTTTTGCTCCTAACATCTCCCATGCACTCCCACTTAAATTGGACTGCAAAAATTATTTGCTCCGACGTTCGCAGTTCCTTCCAATTCTGCACCTTCACAACGCCATGGGATATGTTAATAGATCATTTCCTTGCCAATCTCAGTTTGTCCTTGAAAGATAGGGCAATCCCACAGAAACAATCAATCCAGCCTTTCTAAAATGACAAACACAGGATCAACTTTACTGAGACGGTTCATTTCTTCCCTTACTGAGCCTGTTCTTGCTCAGGTAGCTGGTCTATCTACAGATGGAAACGTTTGGCAGTCCCTTGCAAAACAAAAGGACAGGGAGCTCCATTATACTTATTTTAATTTAGCTTAATGACATTATTTTCACTAGAAATAATGCTCCTCACATTTCTCTACTGCTCCATTTAGGTGCTGACTTTTCCATTAAAGACCTGGGCTTTCTTCATTTTTTCCTTGGTATTGAAATTATACCACATGCAACTGGACTTTTGCTGTCTCAATGTAAATATATTTATGATTTGCAGGTTAAGACAAAAATGGATGGCGCAAAACCCGTCGGCACACCAATGGCTTCCAATCACTTCTCTGGCTCTGTCTTCTCTGATCCCTATCTTTATCGTAGTACAATGGGTGCACTCTAATATCTCACCATTACCAGACCTGACATTGCTTATGCTGTTAACATGGTCTCTCAATTTATGCAGTCCCCAACTGATGACCATTGTGCTGCTGTGAAACGCATCTTGCGTTATCTAAAGCATACTGTTGTCTATGGTCAATTTCTTCAACCCACTCGACGACTAGAGCTACATGGTTACACTGATGCTGATTGGGCTAGATGCCCAGAAGATCGTAAATCTACTAGTGGGTATGGCATTTTTCTAGGGCCAAATCTTCTTCGTGAGCTTGGATTTATGTTGCATGTCCCAGCTATAGTTTGGTGTGACAACATTTGCATTATTTATCTTTCAACCAATCCTGTCTTCCATGGGAGACCCAAACATGTGGAGGTAGATGTCCACTTTGTAAGAGATCTTGTTAAAAAGGGTCAGATAACAGTTCGGTACCTGTCTACTATGGATCAGATTGCAGATATCTTTGCAAAACCTCTCAGCTCTGCTCGCTTTTCTGCACTACTCAACAAGCTCATTGCTCATCCTAATCAGTCTCGCTTGAGGGGGCGTGTTAAGGAGGATCTGTCCACAATCTTCTCTACAAAATAGTTATTGGTTATTATATGTTCAACAAGTTGTATCTCATCCTCATCTCTTATAACAGATCCTTCCGTGTGTATATATATATATATCAATAATGTCCCAAAGTTGATTGCTGTGTGAGAAAGACATTTAATAGAATTTCTAGATTTCAGTTGGCTATTGCTAGGACGAATAAGGCCTGCGGAAAGCATTTCAGATATTATCTGCTCAGTCTCACTTTTCTGAAAATGTGGATACATGTATGGCCTCACGCATATGGGTCCACTTCCTTGGACCAATGGAATTTTGTGATAGTGTGACCATGGGGGCGGGAGACCCTTGGGCTCACTGAATACTTCTGTGTAAGATATTAAGAGCTGTTGCAAATCAGAATTGATGATGTGGGCTGAAATGTTTATAGGCAAGGAGTAGCGTTGTAGCAACACCCCCTATTTTTTTCCCTTCATTTCTCGGCTAATACCTTCCGCAGTAACCAATTTATTTTTAGGAGTTGACACACCTTGTCGTGCCACATTCTTATCACCAATCTGAAATGTCATTTGGAGCTTGGAAAAATCTCAGATGATAGGTCCTAACGTTCGTAGCCATTGGGCTCCAATGACTGCATCACACCCCTCTAATGGTAAGAGGTGGAGATCCACAACAATACACTACAAGAAATTTAGGCTATTGCGACGAAATCTGATGACAAATTTTTTTTTGTCTTAAAAGAACACCCAAAGGGGACGAAATATAAATTTTGTCATCTGTTTTCATTTTTTTTCAAAAGTATAGGAGACGAAAACAAAATTTCGTCTAAAAAAATATGGCGCCAAGTTGGCGCCAATTATTTTAGCTCATTAGAGACGAAAATTGTTGTCACAAAATATTTTTTTTTTTTTGCGACGAACGTAATTCGTCATCAATAAGGATAAGTTATGGAAGACGAACATATTTCGTCACCAAAATAAGGCACCAATTTCATTTGCTTTGGCGCGGATTATTTTAGCTCATTGGAGACGAACATTTTGTCACAAAATATAATTTGTTTTTGTGACAACTTAATTCGTCACTAATAAGGATAAGTTATGGAAGACGAAAATATTTCGTCACTAGAATAAGGTGCCAATTTCATTTGCGGGCACGAATTATTTTAGCTCATTGGAGACAAAAAAATTTGTGACAAAATATAATTTGTTTATGCGACGAACGTAATTCGTCACCAATAAGGATAAGTTATAGACAACAAACATATTTCGTCACCAATATAAGACGCCAATTTCATTTGCTTTTGAGCGAATTATTTTAGCTCATTGGAGACGAAAATTTTTGTCACAAAATATAATTTGTTTTTGTGACGAACATAATTTGTCACTATTAAGGATAAGTTATAGAAGACGAAAATATTTGGTCACCAAAATAAGGCGCCAATTTCATTTGCGGTGGCACCAATTTCGTTCGCACTTGAGCCTATTCCTCTCTTACAAGTATTGCTTTGGAAAGGCCTTTAAAATGACTAAAATGGGCCCCCCAAGGCCGTAACGTCCATCGCCCCCTCCCCCAATCCAACGCCCCTTTTTCAAAACTCATTTCCCCCTTTGTCCCTCCATCTATCCCGGTCTCTCTTTTCCAAAACCCTTTTCCCCCTTTTCCAAAACCCTTTTCCAGAAGAGGAGAGAAGAACCCTTTTCCCCATTTTCCAAAACCCTTTTCCAACATCTCCCACCCATCGTCTCAAGCAGCAGCCCCATGGCTCATTGGCCCCCATCAATCATCATCACCCTCCATCAACACACGCAGTGCAGACCCATCCCTGATCAATGATCCCTCTCATCTCTACTTCTCTCAGTCTCTCTCGCCTAGAATTACCAGATGCAACCACCATCACCAATCACCATCATCTGTGCCCATCATCCTCCATCCAGGAGTCCGCCACCGCCAGGTACACCTACCTCTCTCAGTCTCTGCTACTGTGAGAACTTGGTCCGGACGGTACCCTTAACCATGGGGCGTAGCATGTCAACCACGGGCTTCAAACGGTGAGTCTCCGTTAGCCCGCATCAGAAATATCCAAGTCCTGACTTGGGCTTCTAAGTCAAACCCCGTATTAACTTAGCATGAGGCTTTTTAAAACCATGCGTCCCCGGAAATCGTAAGAACTCCGAAGTTAAGCGTGCTCGGGCGGGAGCAGTATTAGGATGCGTGACCTCTTGGGAAGTCCTCGTGCGTGCACGTTGGCCAAAGCGGACAATTTCATGCTGAGTTGGACGGGGCTGTGACAGTTGGTATCAGATCCGATGACGACTCTATTTCTAGTGGGGGAGAATGTGAGATCTTGGTCCGGACGGTACCCTTAACAACTGGGCGTAGCGTGTCAATCACGCTCTTCAAACGGCGAGTCTACGATAGCCCGTATCGAAAATATCCAAGTCCTGACCATGGGCTTATAAGTTAAACCCCGTATTAACTTAGCATGAGGCTTTTTAAAACCGTCCGGCCCCGGAAATCGTAAGAACTCCGAAGTTAAGCGTGCACGGGCAAGAGCAGTACTAGGATGGGTGACCTCCTGGGAAGTCCTCGCACGTACACGTGGGCCAAAGCGGACAATTTCATGCTAATTAAGTTGGGCGGGGCTGTGACAATTGGTATCAGAGCCGAGGACGGCTCTATTTCTAGTGGAGGAGAATGTGAGATCTTGGTCCGGGCGGTACTCTTAATCACGGGGCGTAGCGTGTCAACCATCGGCTTCAAACGATGAGTCTCCGTTAGCCCGCATCGGAAATATCCAAGTCTTGAGCATGGCTTATAAGTCAAACCCCGTATTAACTTAGCATGAAGTCTTTTAAAATCGTGTGGCTCCAAAAATCGTAAGAACTCCGAAGTTAAGCGTGCTCGGGCGGGAGTAGTGTTAGGATGGGTGACCTCCTAGGAAGTCCTTGAGTTGGGCGGGGGTAAATGCGACAAAATATTTTCGTCTCTATTTCTTATATTTATGACAAAATATTTTTGTCTCTAATTTCTTCCTTTAATGACAAAATATTTTCTCATTAATTACTTACAAGTATGTTTCCAACATAGTGTATTGGAGACGAGAAAAAAATTACTTGTTTCCAACAGAGTGTATTGGAGACAAAAAAAAATTCGTCACAAATTTATCTTTTTCAATGACGAATTTTTTTCGTCTCCAATACCTTTTAGCGACAAGGCTTTGGCAACGGGTGACGAAAAATTTTCGTCTCAATTAGTTTTGGTGACGAAATATGTACATTTTGGGACAAATTTGTGTCGTCCTTAAACCCCAAATTTCTTATAGTGATAGGAACACCTTGCAATGTCATGCAGACAGACTTCCATGCAACACCCAGAACTTACGAGTTTCTCTCCGTTGGCGACTGCCACCACAAAATGCCCTTCACTACTAGATTTTAGCCTAAGTTTCTTAGCAATATCATTGCTACGAAATTTACGGGTGCTACCAGAGTCTACCACAACAGTTATGACTGGCCGACTCATAATTTCATTTACATGTGTAAGTATTATAATTAGTATTGGCAAATTCATTGGGAATTGGACAAAACCTGGGATTTACTTACAATTGTAATTTTAGTGGACTGCCTAAGAAAGATGGTTAGAAGATTTGTGCTATGGAGTTTCCTATTGTCATCAAATGTGGACTGCCATATGGGAATTTGTCATGATGACATCTCTTTGCCATACCATCATGCGTGGTGGACTCTTGCCATCATATGGGAACTTGTTTCTTTCTGATATCATCACAAGCGATAGTAAATAGTAAACAAGAAAGGAGCACCCGTGTCATCACCTAAGGCTTTTGGCATGATGTCATCTCATGAGACATAAAAGAGTAAACAAGAAAGTATTCAGATGCCGTGAAGATCAACCCGAGAGGATGGGCGCTTAAGCACGTGACTGGGCACTCGAGCGCACGAGAGGCAATGAGCCCATCCACTCGAGCACACATTATTGCACTCAAGTGGCCAGTGCGCAAATCTTCTTTCCTTCTTGTATTTCACTTCCTAAATTCTCTCATCATACTCATTTGAGCCCTACTTGCTCTTCAAGTATTGAGCACGAATTAAAGTCTATATATTGCCTTCCTCTCTCAACTCTAGGGCACCACTCTCCAATCCAAAAACCTAGAGATCTATTGAGAGAATGTTTTCCTCCTCTCCAAAGCTTCAAGTTGTTGTGCTGAAGTTCTAGTCTTCGGAGGTTCTTTCTTTTACTTTTCTGAAGTAGATTCATCTTGAAGAGGCATTCAAGGTGGTTTGTTCAAGCATGGCGAAGGTGTACGGCGAGCAGTCGGCACGATAGCGCAGTCCTTAGGTTGAGTTAGCAACTGGGAAAGGGTTGTGAGTTTTTTCTTGTAACTTTCAATTTATTTAGTGCTTGGTTGCCTGTTGGCCTAGACGGTAAGGCTCGTGGTTTTTTCCCGAATAGGGTTTTCCACGTATACATCGTGTAGTATCATTCTCATTGTGTGATTGATTGATTTTAATATAGATTAGAGTTAATTACTAGATTAATCACTTGTTCTTGAAATATAGTAGAGAACTAATTATTGGGACCTAAGCCTGTGTTAAGGCCGATTTTTTCAACACGCATGGTCTGGGGAACCTGAGTCCCTGAGATAGCATGCAATGATAATTCTGGAGTTGTTTCTTCCATCTCAATTTGGGCTTCAGCTGGCTCATCATCTGATTAGGTGTCTTCTTCCTTGGTCCCACTCGCCTCGAGATAAAAAATATTTTTGCATTTGTGCCTAGGCTAGAATTTCTCATCACAATTAAAGCACAGGCCTTTGTCATGCCTCTCCTTTAGTTCATCTGGGGTAAGCCTTTTAATGGCTGGGGAAGTGGGTCGCGATCGTGACGCAACTGGTGTCGGGGCAGCCCGTCTGGCATCCAAGGAAGGTACCCGACATTGTGCGAAGCTTTTGGCTTCATAAAGTCGGGCTAATCCCGTTGTTGCTGAAAGACTGGCTGGTCTTGTGCCCTCAAATTTTCTTCAAGGCCACTAATAAAGTAGCCCACTTGCTGGGCTGGTGTCAATCTCCTCGCACGAGAGAGCAGTCTTTCAAATTGGCTTTGATACTCCTTGACCATGCCAGTTTGTTTGAGCTTGGTTAGATCTCTAAACAAATCCTCAAACTGAGTGGGATCGTGCCTAGCATGTAAGCCTTCCTTAAGCAATTCCCAAGAGACTTGTTGCTCATCTATTTTAAATAATTGGTACCATAGCTGTGCCTCCAACTGGTAAGTTGAGTTCCTTGGAATTCAAAATATTGTTCAGCCCTACAGATCCAACTTGTTGGGTTGTCATCTCCATTGAAATGCGAAAAATCTAGCTTGGCTAGTTTAGGGGCAAATGTGTGAGATGGACCCCCCTAAATTCCTTCCAATATCTCAACCATTTTTTGTTGAAAGAGCCTTGTTTGGACACGAGCTGGTCAAAACGTGAATTCATGGCAAAGAACATTTCCTGCATCTCCTTGAGGATCCGTTCTTGCATAGGTGGAGGATAAAAACGGTGGTGTCAGTAAACAGGTGGAGCTTGAGAAGGGAGCTTCGGGAAACTTGCAGGATAAAGTGCAAGCAGATGTCCTAGTTCGACAGGATGTAGAGGAGATGCAAAGCTCAAACAAGGAAACTGTAGTTCCAAATGATTACATGCTTACCAAGGACAGAGAGAGGATGCAGATTAAGCAACCTCAGAGATACCGGTATGAAGATATTGTTGCTTACACTCTTAATATAGTTGAGAGTATTGAGTCAGAGCCGGTTACATATCAGGATGCCATCACTAGCAAAGAATCAGCAAGATGGGCTGTAGCCATGGGTGAGGAGATTGAATCACTTCACAAAAATCAAACTTGAGAACTGGTGAAACCTCCAAAAGGCCAAAAGATTGTTGGCTGCAAATGGGTCTTCAAGAAAAAGGAAGGAACTCCAGGGGTGGAAGATGCTAGGTTCAAAGCACGACTGGTTGCAAAAGGCTATACTCAGAGGGAGGGTGTTGACTTCAATGGAGTGTTCCCTCCTGTGGTGAAGCATAGTTCTATCTGGGTGCTACTTGCTATGGTTGCTAAATTAAATTTAGAACTAGAGCAACTTGATGTTAAGACTGCGTTTTTACATGGTGAGCTAGATGAACAGATTTATATCCATCAACCAGAGGGGTTTGAAATTCATGGAAAGGAAGATCACGTATGTTTGCTGAAGAAATCGTTGTATGGCCTGAATTAGTCTCCTAGGCAGTGGTACAAGCGTTTCGATGCCTTTGTGGTTGGAAACGATTATTGCAGGAGTGCATACAACAGTTGTGTCTATCACAAGAAGCACTCAAATGGCTCGTATGTCTATTTGTTGTTATATGTTGATGACCGGTTGATTGCTGCAAAGGACATGTCTAAGATCAACAGGTTAAATGCTCAGTTAAATGGTGAATTTGAGATGAAGGACTTAGGTGCTGCAAATAAAATTCTTGGAATGGAGATTCAAAGGGACCAGAAAGTGGGCAAATTGTCTTTGTCACAAAAGGGGTACCTTGAGAAGGTTATGCAGCGCTTTGGTATGCAAAGTTTGAAACCAGTAAACACTCCATTGGCAGCCCATTTCAAACTTTTCGCTGCTTTATCACCACAAACTAAGGAAGAGGTGAAGCACATGTCTCATGTTCCTTATGCTAGTGCAATTGGGAATATCATGTATGCCATGGTTTGCACGAGGCTAAACATTTTTCATGCGGTTAGTGTAGTTAGCAAATACATGGATAACCCCGGGAAGGCCCAGTGGCAGGCGATGATCGAAATGGATACTCTGATACTTGAAAGATACTACTGATGTTGGGATAGTATACGACAGAAGCAACAACTCTTCTGGAAGTGTTATTGGATATGTTGATACAGATTTTACTGGAGATTTAGACAGAAGGACCTTGACAGGTTATGTCTTCACTTTTGCTAGCGGTGCCATTAGTTGGAAGGCAGCATTGCAATCTAAAACTGTCTTGTCTACCACTGAAGCAGAATATATGGCAGCTACATAGATAGTGAAGAGAGCTATTTGGCTGACAGGGTTAGTTGGAGATCTGGGATTGGAACAGAAGCTGACAACTGTTTTCTATGACAGTCAGAGTGCGATCGATCTGACACACAATCCTAAGTATCATGAAACGATCAAACACATTGATGTTAGGGCACACTTCATTCGAGATGTCATTGCCGAGGGTGCTATTGCAATAGTTAAGATTGCTACAGCGGATAATCCAGCAGACATGATGACCAAGACTATTCCAGCAGACAAGTTCAAGCATTACTTGGACTTGATCAATGTGGTCAGTACCTGAGTGCCCTCAGGGGCAAGTGGAGACGGTGATACTTGTTTTGTGCGTGAGGATCAGCTTCAATGTTCGCCAATGTGGAGATTTGTTAATTAGTATGGCTCACTATTAATTAGTAAGTCTTGGTTAACCGGGCTCTTGGATTGCCCAAGTTGTACTCTTATTAGAAGTAGGCCTATTATTATCAGTCGACTGTGATTAGAAGTTGATTTTGGGTGTAACAGGGTTTGGCGCTGATATTATAAATAGAGACCCAGAGTCTCTAGGATGTAGACACACCTCTATTCTGATTGCATAGTGATTCTCCCGTTTTCCTCGGTGACGTAGGCCAAAAGCCGAACCACGTAAATCTCTGTGTTCTTCTATGCGTGATTGATCTCTTCTCGTAGCCTTAGATCATAATAGAAGACAATAAACCCATCTCAGTTTCCAATCGGGTGATCCGATTGTCAGCCATGCTTGGCTCTTATATCAATATGATGGGTACGTCTACTAAAGGTTAAGTCTCTAGATTGAATTGGGCCTCTGAAGAGGAATGGGTTCCCTCACCCGGTCCTCTCCCTATTTTAGTTATTTTGGTAAGATGGGCTTAGAAAAGAGACTAGAGATAGTTTGTGCAAAAGAAAACAAAGAATTGAAATGTTCTCTTCGAGGGAAACCAACCTCCCAACGAGTTTTAGATAAATTTTTACTGATCCTTTTATTCACTCATGCCTTCTTAATATATAAGGCCAGTTACAACGATAAAATCAAAATATGAAGAACTGCTCCTTACAAACTAGCAACATTAATAGAAACTTACTACCGTTAAGCAACAAAATAGCAATTAAATAACTAGAATTGGTCAGTAACAAGACTAATTCCAAGCCCACTAAACCATGTCATCCAAGCTTGGCCCTCATGTGCGTGTGCAACGGTTATGCGCCCCGCCCCCCCCCCGCCCCCCCCCCCCCCCCCCAAATAATGTTGCCCTTGTCCCCAAGGGCGGCTTCAGCAAACTGCTACCGCTTTTGGACCAGATCCTCCAAAGTGGCTTCAGCAAGGGACAATCATTGCCAATGAACTAGTACTTTGAACAACCCTTTCTTGTGCGACGGTCTGAGATTGCCTAAGGGGTTGGTAGAAGCGAGGCATCATCCTCATGTACATTTGGATGTGATGGTTGTGCTGAGACAATTGCACCAATATGGGTTTTGAGAGCTGAAACATGGAAGACTGGATATGGGATCCAACTGGTAGGTCCAATTTGTAGGCAACTTGCACAATCTTTTGGATCACCTTGAATGGGCCATAAAATCTGGGTGAAAGTTTTATATTTTTTCTCATAGAGAGAGAGAGGTTTGTCGATAGGGCAGCAGTCTCAAATAGACCCAATTGCCTATGGCAAACTCTTTATTTGTGTGGTGCAAATCATATACTTTCTTCATTCGTGATTGGGACTCTTTTAATTGGTCTTGTGGTTCTACCATAACATGGTCCCTTTCTTTAAGTGTCGTCTATAGCATCCACTTGAGTTGTGCCAAGTACATAGGATAGAAGGGTTGGAGGTGGTCTACCCAAAAGCAGTACGCCAAAAGCCCCATGACTGATTGAACGCGTCAATTATTGGGACCATAACTTACCACAACATATCTACAGCCGACGTCCTCGGCGACTCTCACTCTAACAGAAAGTAGCCATTTTACCCTTTGGGACGGCTCACACCTGTTCCAAGTAACCCTCTCAGCGATTGCTCTCACTTTGGCGGCAGGTAACTATTTTTTCAATTTTTTTAAGACGACTCTCACTGTATTCCAGATAGTCCTTTCTGTGACTCAAACCCAAGACGTGGAGGTTGGTTCCGATACCAAATGTTATGTACCTAACCAAATGCCAAAAGTCTCAGGATTGATGGAATGTGTCAAATTAAGTCTTATAACCATTTAGGATATAACAATGTGATTTACGGATAGATATAAAAGTTGAAATAATTATATGAAGATAATACAAGTAGGTGGCCGATCCATAAGCCCCTCGTTGAATTTCGTGGTTAGTGGGCCCATCAACAGATGGAATTTGAGTCCAAATCCACCGTCGCGGATGACTTACGGTCACCGTGAATGGACCAACAAGTTGATGCCATGTTGGCAGAAAAGCCACGTCAGCTGCCCACTCATCTTCTTTCAAGAAACGGGCTCGCAGATAATAAAAAATAGGCTCATGGGCTTTTCATAAATAAGAACTTCATCCCCAAAACTGAAGCCACTTATTTCCTCACGCTCAAAACCTTTCCTCTTCTCCACATTTGCAGAGGATATTGAGCCGCCAGAAAGCAATTTGCGTTCAGTTTCACTACAGCGGTTCCACAGACACATCCTTTATAGCAACGGGGACGTGATTTACATCGTGGGCATACTCTATTCTGCTAACCACACCAACTGTTTGACGAAATGCCAGACCGAAATCCTCAACGAAAACAGCCAACTCATCAAGGCAACTTCCGAGTTGCAGATGGGTGCCAAGTAGTACCTCTCTTGCCACTTCATAAAGAGGCAGCGATGATAAAATCTTGGCAGGAAATGGGAGTGATTCTTGGCATCGAAGTCCGAGTTTAATCTGCTCCACGTCTTGGCGCCTAGTCAGGCATCTTTCGAAGGATATGGACCTTAGGAGAGAGAAAGCAAGCGAAGTAGATTTTTGGAGATTTCTTCTTTACGGCTTGTTCTTATTGATGAAAGAAAGAAACAAAAAAAGGTTGGGCAATAACATAATTTTGGGAATGCCCAGTACCCAATGCCGGGATTTTGATTGTGCAGAAGCACTCACTCACTAAAAACTAAATTCGAATGGTTGAAGGGCATCTGATTTTCAAATTGAATTGCCTTTTTGGAGATGGTATTGCTGATAGCAAAAGTTTAAATGGTGTGAAGTTGTAATATGTTATCTTATTCCTTCTAAAATCAATGGTTGTGAAAATGTGATTGAAATTATGTTTTTTCCAAAAATCATATCAAAATTAGACCTTTCCCTGTCGAAGATTTATCTTGCATTTTCCTATTTCCAAATAGAAAGTCCTCTTTGCCTGTAGTTTTCTCTCTGCTATCAAAAATTTTCAGTGACTACTTCTGACTATTCTTGGACTCCTCTCCTACTCTTCACAATATCTTTTCTAAAATCTTAAAATTGAAGATAAGTATTGGGATGCAAAGCTTCAACAAATGGAATACTATGAAGTCTTTCCTTCCTTCCTACCCTTGGCCTTTATCTGATCAACGAAGAAATAAAAACTAACAAATAGACAACGTCATGCCATTAAAAAATTGATATCTGATGCCTACTTTAACTGAATCAAAGGGAAAAGTTATGTAAAAAATTATTACAGTAGGAACAAACTTGACATTCCATTACAACAAATAATCACATTACAGAACAAAAACCCATACGACCTCTTACCCAAAAAAAAAAAAAAAAATTCCAATTCATAATCACATTACAGATAACAACTCATCAAAACTACAGAGATAGAAAATGGAACACTTCAAATCCATCATAATCACATACAGATAACAACTCATAAAAACTACAGAGATTGAAAATGGAAAACTTCAAATCCATCAATGTCTTTTGCTTATCCAATGCTCTTCTTCATGTCTTAACTAAGGGCCTTGCATTTTCTTCTACTAGAGCATCACATGAGGCCCTATAAAGCTGTCTTTCCTGCATTTGTAACAGACATCGATTAGGGGAGAGAGAGAGAGAGCTCATATTGATACTTGGAGCAGTATCCCACTTCAATAAATGCTATGAAACCGATACAACATGCAATGAAAGATGTATATGAAATAAAAAAGCAAAGAGGCTGGAGATGATAAACCTGTGATAAAAAAGAGGGAAAGAAGATTATAAAGAAAGAGTACAAGATGAAGAAAGACCTGCGTTTAGCGTTGCGTTTCTTGATTTTCGGCGGCGGAGATGTCAATTCTACTGGCCCGATATCCTCTGCAAAATTGGAAAAGAGGAAAGGGTCAATGGGGCTTTTGTGTTGGGGATGAGATTCTTATTAATGAAAAACCCCCTACACATTTTTTTTTTATTATCTGCAAATTCATTTCCTGGAGGGAAATTAGTGGGCAACTGACTTGGATTTTCTATTGGCATCAACCGGTTGGTCCACTCACAGTGACCCTATATCATTTACGACAGAGGATCTGGACTCGTGGGATTCTGATCCCGGCTAAAAGAAGAATATGTCATTATGCTATTGTATATTATAAACTTGTGAATACATATATTTGTGTCCTTGGGATAACTGGGTATAATGGGTCCATTAACAGTCCTAAAGTTGGACAGACAAGCTTTGGCTTGGCATGCTTCTGGGGCCTGGTAACAGGGCCGGTTTTGAGTTTTTCAGGGCCCAGGGCAAGAGTAAAAGTTAGGCCTCTTCAGCCATCATATATGATAATATCATTGGTGGGCCCCACTGATGTGAAAAATTGGCAATGGGTTGATGATGCTCAAGTATAACTATTTGAAAAAAAAAGAGAAGAAAGAGAACTCAGACCAGAATTTAAGCATCATATATGGGGAATAAAAAATCATTGGTGGGCCCCACTAATAGATGAGAAGAACGGGTGAAGGGCTGAAGGCTTGATGATCTGTTTGTAAAAAAAAAAAGCCCCAAATCATCTCAACGCTAGACTAGATTCTCCCAGAATTTCAGCCATCAAATATAAAATATCATTGGTGGGCCCCACTGATGGATGCTCAAATAAGTGATGCAATAACCACTCTCAGATGATTTGATGATAGGTCTATTGATGCTCAGGACGATGGAATCCATTGGATGAGCCCTGCCCCCACCAAATGATTGAAAAGAAAATAAAAGGCAGAAGGGAGTTTGGGCCCCCCTAAAAAATGGGCCCGGGGCAAGGGCACTTACAGCCCCTGCTCAGGGCCGGCCCTACCTGGTAATAAAGATTGGTCCATCTCGTGCTGATATGCCATCACCACAAGCATCCCTCACGAAGTGTAGACTAGATTCAGAGGGGCTTTGGCGCTTTGCCATGATAACATTATGCTCTTTGTGGTGTAAGACACTGTTTTTTTTTTTACCATACCATTTGCCATTTGTACGCCATAAATATATGTAAAGACATATATAGCTGTAATATGTCATATCAAAACTTCTCCCAAAGAGATCAAAAGAAAATGAAATACAGAGAGGCCAAAATCACAACTAACAAGATCAATGAGATATGATCCAGACGACAAAATATTGCAAAAAATAAGTCCGAATAAGACATTATTCTACACATACTTATAGTTTATCGAATATTGCAAAATTCTCTATAAAATTGCAGGGTTGAACCACTCATCCAATCATGTTTTTGTGATTATGCAAATCTATATTCGGGGTCTTTGATACCAAATGTTTGAAAAAAAAATGAATAGAAGTTGGATCTATCTAGACTCATATAATCAACACATATTTTGCATCAGAACATAAATCATACCTATCGCCATAGAGATGCACGAGGTGGTTGGTTTGGATCTCCGATCAAGTGCTAGGATGGCCCGGATGATATGTAAGAAGTTTCTCCTCTATGCCTCCTAACCTCTCGATGGTGCTAGGTTTCACTACACCAAAAACAGGAAATTGGAACGGATTACCGTTCCTAATCCGTTAATCCGTTCCAATTTCCTATTTTTGGAACGGATAACCGTTCCTAATCCGTTAATCCGTTCCAAAAATAGGAAATTGGAACGGATTAACGGATTAGGAACGGAAGGATTAGGAACGGTAATCCGTTCCAATTTCCTGTTTTTGGTGTTGTGTTTGATTGATGAGTGTGTGGCTAGAGGAGGACCAAGACTCTCTTTAAATAATACCTTATGCGAATCTAACCATCGTAGTAAATCCCTAACTTTATACCTTACCTTATTATGGGAAACCACATATAGAAATAAATCCTTTGACAATATCAATAGAACAAAGGGTTTTGTAATCAAAACAAAATAAGCAAGTTGTTGCAAGGCCACCTCGCGAGATATCACAAGATCTGTTAACATTCTCCCACTTGGCTAAAAAACAACAAACTTTTTTTTTGAAAAAAAAAATCATTTAGAATAAAAACAACCCTTCCTTGGTTGGACATTTTTTTCAACAAAACTTGATGAGTGTAGTCTTTTACATGATGGATCCATACTATCCATTTGGTCAAACGTCACACTTATCAAATGAGATAGCTATATACAAATCAAGGCATTCACTACATCATTTTTTAATGTAGGACCTAACCACGGTATAAACAACTCCATTTTTCTAAGTCTTTAAACGCGGTTTCGTGTACATATAGATGTACTATACTAAAGTCCTTGTATCTATCCAATTGTTTACTTTACTACTAAAAATTGTATGTGCACAAACTTTAATACAATAAAGAGAATTGATTAGGCCCGTATGGACTACATGATCCTTATGCACATTTGGTGCCAATGCCTTTGTCAATGGATCCAAAATCAAGATAGGCATGCTAAGTTTACTGGGGAGATCGATCTTATCACCTGGATTTTAAGGGATTACTCTAGAAGTCCTTGCTAGTAATGAAAACCAACGTGCTACCAAAACTCTTAGAGGCGAGATCTACGGTCTACCCATGAAGCACCCAACAATTTTTAGAAATGATACTCAGGAATTAAATGGTAGAGCAGACCTGGCTTTGAACAATGTGAAACCCTCTATTGCTTGCCAAAGTTCAACAAAGGAGGAAAACTCCATACATGGTGGCACCTACAGCAGAGGATGACCATAACGGTAATCACATTAATCCATAAGAGGCTCCTGCAACCCCAATTCATTTAACCGTTCAAGTGGTAGGACTGGATCCAATGTTATCATCAATGGATTTAATAGAATGGTGGAAGAACTCATATATAGCATGGCCAACCGACCCCCTCTCAGGGATGCTAACTTAAAGATATGCATCATTTCTATGTGGTGGATCATTTGGAAAGTTAGGAATGACTTCATTCACAGAGGTCAACCATTAGATCCCTCAAAAATCTTAGGATTAGTCCATAAGGTGCTTTAGAATCCCTCCTGTCATTATTGATAGTTAAATGGTGATATTGTGAATGCAAGTTCTATCCAAGGGCCTGAAGTCATCTCTGCAAAGGAGGCCAAAGCAAGGGTCGTTTTAGCCATATTGGATAAAGCGAGGAGAAATATCTTTGTCAGATTTCGTGCTTTGATGGATGCAAAAGAAGCGGTGCAAGCGTTGAAGAGAGAATACGGTTGGTCCATAAATCTTATTTTGATGGATGCAAAAGAAGCGGTGAAGTGTTGGTTTCTTGTTTTTGTTATATAGACTTTTATTATATTCTCAAGGCACTTAATAGTCACGCAAAAAGGCTTTTCAAATTTTGCTATTATGTCAGGTAGGATGTAAGTTGGGAGAGGGCTTCGAGTATCCTCTTAGCTGGTGCTAGACTGTTGTTCCTTATTTTATTCTCTTTTTTGTTACTTGGTTGTCCTGCTTTGCTCTTTAATGAATACTCCTTTTCTACCACATGTTAGATCTGGAATCCACTCATATGATGAATTGTAAGGTCCCGTTCTTTTACTAGAATTCCTGAAAGGAATTTAGGCTGTTTGGGAATTCAGAATTCTTGTCAGGAATTTTGTGTTTCAATACCAGAATTCTTGGGCATTTGAAATTCTAGGCATTTGAAGTCTCAAAAAGCTCAGCATTTGAAAAACCACTTTAACAAGGAGGATTTGAAAATCTCACTTGGCACATGAATTCCTGGAGAAGGACGGCATTCCGGGAGCTCAGGCAAGAATTCAGGCAATGAATGAAACAACGAATTTAGAATTCCAGAATTTGGCAACATTTCAAATACTAGTATTTGAAATTCCCAGACAACCACCAGACATGAATTCTATGAATTCTAGTAAAGAAGCGGACCCTAAGAGTGACTCATGTGGCGGTTGCATGTAAATTTGATGATGAGTTGCTCAATTGAAAGATCAGGGACACAAAACCCATCTTGACAATGATTTAGACAAGTTTACAACAAAAAAAAAGAATAGAAAAAGATAGATCATTCAAGACAATTAACCCTTCATGCAAAACCCCTTCATGTGGACCACGTAGTTTTTAATGCAAATTCCTCAAAATAAATGCCTCTCTCTTATATAAACTATATGGTGCACTCACTCATAGATTTCACTCTGGTTGAAGATGTGGCCATGGTCATTTTGGTCAATTACTCAAAATGGAAAATGACTTTAAATAGTTTTTCATAGTACAGTCAAAATAAATATATCAACATTTCCATATTTTTCATCCATGCATGCGCGAGCTTATCAGCATGAGGTCATTTTCAGTAATTGTAATAAATATGATGATCAATAATAAAAATGGAGTAGAGGTAAGTCCCTCAGAATTAAGAACCAAGACAAAAACCACTTGGAAAATTTCTATAAAAACAAGTGCGTTGGGACGTCTATCTATATTAAGGTAGAAAAACTATGCAAGAAAATCTCCAATTTATATATATGAAAGCGACTGTTCTCAAATTCGATTTTGGATGGTAATTCCTAATTCAATTTTGACTTGCCTTTCTATCTTGACTTTCTCTTTAATGATAAGAGAAGTATTTTGTAACTGAAAGGGTTATCTAGCTTTGTAACTGAAATGATTATGGAGCCCCCTTTTTTAACTGAAACGGTCTATGGAGAAAATGCTTTGTAACAGCATGCTCCCCACATTCCTCAATTTCATGACTTCTCTGTATGAATGCATCTTCTCCGTGCCTCTTGCTTTTCTTCTTCTCTAGGTTGATTCATTTCAAAAAGATGTCAATACATCGTAAGGTATTCATGAAGTTATTCTAAAAAGCAGACTCCTTACACTCAGTTATTCATCTTATTAGTGTCACCTCCACCATGCATATTCTCATTACGAAATGCTACTTATCAATCCCTCTTCCTTTTGTGATCTGAAAAGAGTATTTTTTTTTTTTTTTGGTAATTTGTTGAGAAACGATCATTTTTCCATGTGATTTCTATTCATTATGGTGGTATCCATTCACAAGGATGACAGCTGGGTTGGCATTGGAAAAAAGCAACACGAAGGGAGGAGGCATCGATGATCAATCTCCCACGAGTCAGTTTTGCGAATTCTATTGTACAGTATTCTCCTTTTTTGAGCCTATTTGTTTGGACACCTCTTCAATCCAAATGTTTCTCCTTTGCAACAAATGTTGTTCATCTTTTGAAGGTAAGTTTTATGCTTTAAAATCATTTAATCTATGTTATATGCATTTCTTTTTATTTTTAAGTTATTTAAAGTTTTATTTTTTGGATTTTGTATTGAAGATTATTGAGTTTTCTTTTCCAGGTGACAGCAAGCAAGCCAATGTATATCTTATGTTGGGCTATCTGATAATAGATAAAATTTAATGGAATTAGATCCCATTGCAAAATATGGGACACCCACCTTCCAAAAATTACATCTATCTTCATCGTCATTTCCATAATCCTCATCATTTTCACTGCCCATATTCTGTTGTTGTATTTTATGGTGGACATTTGTTATTTTTTTCATTGGCCAATTGTGGTTTTCTTAGGTTCGATCATGCATACCAGATGTATGATGAAAATTCTATGAGAATAACTTACTATTTTCAAAATAACTTGCTATATAGAATGCGCACATCATAAGTGGATTGAATATTATGAGAACAGATTGTTATCTCTTCCATATTATGAGCAGAACAGATTGTTATCTCTTCCAATGTGTTTGATAAGATGAATTGCCTTTCAATGATGATGGTAATGGGCACACCTCATCAAATATGATTAAAGGGAGCGCACCCATGAGTAGTCATCCTCTGTCTCAATGCTCCATGAATGTATCCACTTTTTTTAGTTCTTTCCACATAACACTTCCCTTTCTTATGTTACCTTCAGTCCACACAGCTCATGTGACTTGCGTGTGTTCTTTCCATTTATACTCTGCAACCTTATCTACACTTTTGAATCCGATGAAGAATAGAATTTCCTTGCAAACTGACAATCGAAACTCCTTATTTAGTTTATCTCACAAGCTCCAATTTCAAAGAATTGAAAGGAGTTTCAAAGAATCTCGATTGGACTCTGTCAACTCAAATGACAAGTGTGTGGGGATAATTTCACAATACCAAAACCGTGCTCAGCTCCAGTAAGAGTACCAGTTCGGCTCAACCCATCTCGCCCTAATTAGGGTTCCGGAGTCAGAATCGCGAACAGAACCCCATTCTGGAAAGGAAACGGCGAGATCTTCAAGATCCATTACTACGCAGTGGACTTTTGGTTTTTAGGCCTAATTCCATCGTTTAGGCCTCGAAAAAGGCACTTCGGCCAGACAGTCCATCTCGGCCAGGCTCTTCCATCTCGGCCAGATAGCCCACCTCGGCCAGACAGCTCACTTCGGCCAGACAGCTCATCTCGGCCCAATACTTCACCTCGGCCAGACTGCCCATCTCGGCCCAGTACTTCACCTCGGCCAGACTGCCCATCTCGGCCAAGTAGATAACAAGACAGCAGCCGCCCACCTTCTGACAGAGCGGCTCCACAGCTCCCAAGGCCCTCTTTACAGCAAAGCAAGCTACAGTTGGACCATACGTCCCTATGCCTGATAGGGTGAGCTACGATGGGACAGACAGCTACCCTCCTGTCCCCTATCTCCCTCTATGTCCCTTCCTCCTCCCCTATATGAACGCATCTACAGCACCATTAGAGGAGAGGCGAAGGCCATGCTGGTACGTCCATCTTCTTCCCCAAATCTCCGTTCTTTGCTCAGTTCTCATACTGACTTAAGCATCGGAGAGCCTTGCGCTGCCCAGGCCAGGGTCCTCTGACCTTGTTCCTTTCCCCTTCTCAGGTTCTTGGCAGCGGTTCTTCCACCATTCTCGGGATCAGCGGCCTCCTCCTCCCCCTTGTGGGTCGCAGAAATCACACCCCCCCGGTCCGTGATTTTTTGTGCGCTTACAGTTGGCGCCGTCTGTGGGAAACGATCAAAAGGTCATCTTCCAGAACACCATGCGTCGAAGAAAAATCAGGATGGGAAAAGAGCCATTGACGTTGTCAAGACCGCTGCCGACGGTCCCCCGCCAGCGAAGGTCCGGAGCGAGATCTGGTCAAATGAGCGTCCAACAGCCGGAAACTCAATCAGGTTCATTCTCTAAGGGGGTGACAGCATCTTCCCAACGAGATAACCTTCGATTGAGGCTTTCCCGGCAAGAGGCTCCTCAACCAGACGAATCGCTCCACCAGCCTCTCAGCGCGAAGGTCCAGGCTCAAAACCTTGATCTCCAAAGAGACAAATTGATCCACCAGCTTCAGCAGCAGCTACAAGACGAAAGGAGAACCTCAGCTCTGCCCTCCATGCCCTCAAGAAGGCCACTGGAGGGTAGTGCCAGTAAAAAAGAATGGCTTGATCGCATCGAGCGAGTAGTCCGAAAACATTTGGAGATGGTCGGTCTCATCAGAGATTGGCCAAGCGCCTGCGATCCCCGAGCTCGGCAGCTTTCAGCCCCCAGCTCAGCGGCCTCCAACTCCGTTGCGCTCCCTAGCTCGGCAGAAGTCTCCTTTAGCTTGGGAGGCAGCTAAATGTCTGTTATCGCTCAACTTCGATGACACCGTCATCATCGGCCGCACGACCCTCTACTGTCGGCTTCGATGGCACGACCCTCTACTGTCGGCTTCGATGGCACGACCCTCTACCACCATCTTTGATGGCACGGTCCTCTACTGTCAGCCTTGATGGCACGGTCCTCTACCGTCAGCTTCGTCACACAAATGCCACTCTCCAGTTCGGCAGAAGTGACCTCTCCAGCTCGGCAGAGTGCATCGAGGCCACCAGCTCCGGTAACAGTACCAGCTGGGCGAGCATGACTCGGTCCTCTCCAGCTCGGCAGCAGTGCTTTCTCCAGCTCGGCAGAGTGCATCGAGGCCACCAGCTCCGGTAACAGTACCAGCTGGGCGAGCATGACTCGGTCCTCTCCAGCTCGGCAGCAGTGCTTTCTCCAGCTCGGTAGAGTGCATCGAGGCCACCAGCTCCGGTAACAGTACCAGCTGGGCGAGCATGACTCGGTCCTCTCCAGCTCGGCAGCAGTGCTTTCTCCAGCTCGGACAGCTCCAGCTCGGTTACAGCACCAGCTCGGACAGCTCCAGCTCGGTTACAGCTCCAGCTCGGTTACAGCACCAGCTCGGACAGCTCCAGCTCGGTTACAGCACCAGCTCGGACAGCTCCAGCTCGGTTACAGCTCCGGCTCGGCGGTACGATCCTCTACCGTCGGCCTCGGTGGCACGATCCTCTACCGTCACCCTTGACGGCACGATCCTCTACCATCATCCTCGGCGGCACGGTCCTCTACCATCAGCCTCGCTAGCAGCACCAGTTCGCTCAAAAGTTTTAGCTCGGTGGCATCACAAGCAATTTCAGTCAGAACGATCGCATGTCGCCAGCCGACACCAAGATCTCATCTGCGCTCCAAAGTATTAAGAAAGCCCTCTCATCTTAACAGCTTCCGACTTCAACGAGTTGGAACTCTAAGAAGTCAGAAGCTGGGGGGCTATTGTGTGGGGATAATTTCACAATACCAAAACCGTGCTCAGCTCCAGTAAGAGTACCAGTTCGGCTCAACCCATCTCGCCCTAATTAGGGTTCCGGAGTCAGAATCGCGAACAGAACCCCATTCTGGAAAGGAAACGGCGAGATCTTCAAGATCCATTACTACGCAGTGGACTTTTGGTTTTTAGGCCTAATTCCATCGTTTAGGCCTCGAAAAAGGCACTTCGGCCAGACAGTCCATCTCGGCCAGATAGCCCACCTCGGCCAGACAGCTCACTTCGGCCAGACAGCTCATCTCGGCCCAATACTTCACCTCGGCCAGACTGCCCATCTCGGCCCAGTACTTCACCTCGGCCAGACTGCCCATCTCGGCCAAGTAGATAACAAGACAGCAGCCGCCCACCTTCTGACAGAGCGGCTCCACAGCTCCCAAGGCCCTCTTTACAGCAAAGCAAGCTACAGTTGGACCATACGTCCCTATGCCTGATAGGGTGAGCTACGATGGGACAGACAGCTACCCTCCTGTCCCCTATCTCCCTCTATGTCCCTTCCTCCTCCCCTATATGAACGCATCTACAGCACCATTAGAGGAGAGGCGAAGGCCATGCTGGTACGTCCATCTTCTTCCCCAAATCTCCGTTCTTTGCTCAGTTCTCATACTGACTTAAGCATCGGAGAGCCTTGCGCCGCCCAGGCCAGGGTCCTCTGACCTTGTTCCTTTCCCCTTCTCAGGTTCTTGGCAGCGGTTCTTCCACCATTCTCGGGATCAGCGGCCTCCTCCTCCCCCTTGTGGGTCGCAGAAATCACACCCCCCCGGTCCGTGATTTTTTGTGCGCTTACAGTTGGCGCCGTCTGTGGGAAACGATCAAAAGGTCATCTTCCAGAACACCATGCGTCGAAGAAAAATCAGGATGGGAAAAGAGCCATTGACGTTGTCAAGACCGCTGCCGACGGTCCCCCGCCAGCGAAGGTCCGGAGCGAGATCTGGTCAAATGAGCGTCCAACAGCCGGAAACTCAATCAGGTTCATTCTCTAAGGGGGTGACAGCATCTTCCCAACGAGATAACCTTCGATTGAGGCTTTCCCGGCAAGAGGCTCCTCAACCAGACGAATCGCTCCACCAGCCTCTCAGCGCGAAGGTCCAGGCTCAAAACCTTGATCTCCAAAGAGACAAATTGATCCACCAGCTTCAGCAGCAGCTACAAGACGAAAGGAGAACCTCAGCTCTGCCCTCCATGCCCTCAAGAAGGCCACTGGAGGGTAGTGCCAGTAAAAAAGAATGGCTTGATCGCATCGAGCGAGTAGTCCGAAAACATTTGGAGATGGTCGGTCTCATCAGAGATTGGCCAAGCGCCTGCGATCCCCGAGCTCGGCAGCTTTCAGCCCCCAGCTCAGCGGCCTCCAACTCCGTAGCGCTCCCTAGCTCGGCAGAAGTCTCCTTTAGCTTGGGAGGCAGCTAAATGTCTGTTATCGCTCAACTTCGATGACACCGTCATCATCGGCCGCACGACCCTCTACTGTCGGCTTCGATGGCACGACCCTCTACTGTCGGCTTCGATGGCACGACCCTCTACCACCATCTTTGATGGCACGGTCCTCTACTGTCAGCCTTGATGGCACGGTCCTCTACCGTCAGCTTCGTCACACAAATGCCACTCTCCAGTTCGGCAGAAGTGACCTCTCCAGCTCGGCAGAGTGCATCGAGGCCACCAGCTCCGGTAACAGTACCAGCTGGGCGAGCATGACTCGGTCCTCTCCAGCTCGGCAGCAGTGCTTTCTCCAGCTCGGCAGAGTGCATCGAGGCCACCAGCTCCGGTAACAGTACCAGCTGGGCGAGCATGACTCGGTCCTCTCCAGCTCGGCAGCAGTGCTTTCTCCAGCTCGGCAGAGTGCATCGAGGCCACCAGCTCCGGTAACAGTACCAGCTGGGCGAGCATGACTCGGTCCTCTCCAGCTCGGCAGCAGTGCTTTCTCCAGCTCGGACAGCTCCAGCTCGGTTACAGCACCAGCTCGGACAGCTCCAGCTCGGTTACAGCTCCAGCTCGGTTACAGCACCAGCTCGGACAGCTCCAGCTCGGTTACAGCACCAGCTCGGACAGCTCCAGCTCGGTTACAGCTCCGGCTCGGCGGTACGATCCTCTACCGTCGGCCTCGGTGGCACGATCCTCTACCGTCACCCTTGACGGCACGATCCTCTACCATCATCCTCGGCGGCACGGTCCTCTACCATCAGCCTCGCTAGCAGCACCAGTTCGCTCAACAGTTTTAGCTCGGTGGCATCACAAGCAATTTCAGTCAGAACGATCGCATGTCGCCAGCCGACACCAAGATCTCATCTGCGCTCCAAAGTATTAAGAAAGCCCTCTCATCTTAACAGCTTCCGACTTCAACGAGTTGGAACTCTAAGAAGTCAGAAGCTGGGGGGCTATTGTGTGGGGATAATTTCACAATACCAAAACCGTGCTCAGCTCCAGTAAGAGTACCAGTTCGGCTCAACCCATCTCGCCCTAATTAGGGTTCCGGAGTCAGAATCGCGAACAGAACCCCATTCTGGAAAGGAAACGGCGAGATCTTCAAGATCCATTACTACGCAGTGGACTTTTGGTTTTTAGGCCTAATTCCATCGTTTAGGCCTCGAAAAAGGCACTTCGGCCAGACAGTCCATCTCGGCCAGATAGCCCACCTCGGCCAGACAGCTCACTTCGGCCAGACAGCTCATCTCGGCCCAATACTTCACCTCGGCCAGACTGCCCATCTCGGCCCAGTACTTCACCTCGGCCAGACTGCCCATCTCGGCCAAGTAGATAACAAGACAGCAGCCGCCCACCTTCTGACAGAGCGGCTCCACAGCTCCCAAGGCCCTCTTTACAGCAAAGCAAGCTACAGTTGGACCATACGTCCCTATGCCTGATAGGGTGAGCTACGATGGGACAGACAGCTACCCTCCTGTCCCCTATCTCCCTCTATGTCCCTTCCTCCTCCCCTATATGAACGCATCTACAGCACCATTAGAGGAGAGGCGAAGGCCATGCTGGTACGTCCATCTTCTTCCCCAAATCTCCGTTCTTTGCTCAGTTCTCATACTGACTTAAGCATCGGAGAGCCTTGCGCCGCCCAGGCCAGGGTCCTCTGACCTTGTTCCTTTCCCCTTCTCAGGTTCTTGGCAGCGGTTCTTCCACCATTCTCGGGATCAGCGGCCTCCTCCTCCCCCTTGTGGGTCGCAGAAATCACACCCCCCCGGTCCGTGATTTTTTGTGCGCTTACAGTTGGCGCCGTCTGTGGGAAACGATCAAAAGGTCATCTTCCAGAACACCATGCGTCGAAGAAAAATCAGGATGGGAAAAGAGCCATTGACGTTGTCAAGACCGCTGCCGACGGTCCCCCGCCAGCGAAGGTCCGGAGCGAGATCTGGTCAAATGAGCGTCCAACAGCCGGAAACTCAATCAGGTTCATTCTCTAAGGGGGTGACAGCATCTTCCCAACGAGATAACCTTCGATTGAGGCTTTCCCGGCAAGAGGCTCCTCAACCAGACGAATCGCTCCACCAGCCTCTCAGCGCGAAGGTCCAGGCTCAAAACCTTGATCTCCAAAGAGACAAATTGATCCACCAGCTTCAGCAGCAGCTACAAGACGAAAGGAGAACCTCAGCTCTGCCCTCCATGCCCTCAAGAAGGCCACTGGAGGGTAGTGCCAGTAAAAAAGAATGTCTTGATCGCATCGAGCGAGTAGTCCGAAAACATTTGGAGATGGTCGGTCTCATCAGAGATTGGCCAAGCGCCTGCGATCCCCGAGCTCGGCAGCTTTCAGCCCCCAGCTCAGCGGCCTCCAACTCCGTAGCGCTCCCTAGCTCGGCAGAAGTCTCCTTTAGCTTGGGAGGCAGCTAAATGTCTGTTATCGCTCAACTTCGATGACACCGTCATCATCGGCCGCACGACCCTCTACTGTCGGCTTCGATGGCACGACCCTCTACCACCATCTTTGATGGCACGGTCCTCTACTGTCAGCCTTGATGGCACGGTCCTCTACCGTCAGCTTCGTCACACAAATGCCACTCTCCAGTTCGGCAGAAGTGACCTCTCCAGCTCGGCAGAGTGCATCGAGGCCACCAGCTCCGGTAACAGTACCAGCTGGGCGAGCATGACTCGGTCCTCTCCAGCTCGGCAGCAGTGCTTTCTCCAGCTCGGCAGAGTGCATCGAGGCCACCAGCTCCGGTAACAGTACCAGCTGGGCGAGCATGACTCGGTCCTCTCCAGCTCGGCAGCAGTGCTTTCTCCAGCTCGGCAGAGTGCATCGAGGCCACCAGCTCCGGTAACAGTACCAGCTGGGCGAGCATGACTCGGTCCTCTCCAGCTCGGCAGCAGTGCTTTCTCCAGCTCGGACAGCTCCAGCTCGGTTACAGCACCAGCTCGGACAGCTCCAGCTCGGTTACAGCTCCAGCTCGGTTACAGCACCAGCTCGGACAGCTCCAGCTCGGTTACAGCACCAGCTCGGACAGCTCCAGCTCGGTTACAGCTCCGGCTCGGCGGTACGATCCTCTACCGTCGGCCTCGGTGGCACGATCCTCTACCGTCACCCTTGACGGCACGATCCTCTACCATCATCCTCGGCGGCACGGTCCTCTACCATCAGCCTCGCTAGCAGCACTAGTTCGCTCAACAGTTTTAGCTCGGTGGCATCACAAGCAATTTCAGTCAGAACGATCGCATGTCGCCGGCCGACACCAAGATCTCATCTGCGCTCCAAAGTATTAAGAAAGCCCTCTCATCTTAACAGCTTCCGACTTCAACGAGTTGGAACTCTAAGAAGTCAGAAGCTGGGGGGCTATTGTGTGGGGATAATTTCACAATACCAAAACCGTGCTCAGCTCCAGTAAGAGTACCAGTTCGGCTCAACCCATCTCGCCCTAATTAGGGTTCCGGAGTCAGAATCGCGAACAGAACCCCATTCTGGAAAGGAAACGGCGAGATCTTCAAGATCCATTACTACGCAGTGGACTTTTGGTTTTTAGGCCTAATTCCATCGTTTAGGCCTCGAAAAAGGCACTTCGGCCAGACAGCTCATCTCAGCCCAATACTTCACCTCGGCCAGACTGCCCATCTCGGCCCAGTACTTCACCTCGGCCAGACTGCCCATCTCGGCCAAGTAGATAACAAGACAGCAGCCGCCCACCTTCTGACAGAGCGGCTCCACAGCTCCCAAGGCCCTCTTTACAGCAAAGGAAGCTACAGTTGGACCATACGTCCCTATGCCTGATAGGGTGAGCTACGATGGGACAGACAGCTACCCTCCTGTCCCCTATCTCCCTCTATGTCCCTTCCTCCTCCCCTATATGAACGCATCTACAGCACCATTAGAGGAGAGGCGAAGGCCATGCTGGTACGTCCATCTTCTTCCCCAAATCTCCGTTCTTTGCTCAGTTCTCATACTGACTTAAGCATCGGAGAGCCTTGCGCCGCCCAGGCCAGGGTCCTCTGACCTTGTTCCTTTCCCCTTCTCAGGTTCTTGGCAGCGGTTCTTCCACCATTCTCGGGATCAGCGGCCTCCTCCTCCCCCTTGTGGGTCGCAGAAATCACACCCCCCCGGTCCGTGATTTTTTGTGCGCTTACAGTTGGCGCCGTCTGTGGGAAACGATCAAAAGGTCATCTTCCAGAACACCATGCGTCGAAGAAAAATCAGGATGGGAAAAGAGCCATTGACGTTGTCAAGACCGCTGCCGACGGTCCCCCGCCAGCGAAGGTCCGGAGCGAGATCTGGTCAAATGAGCGTCCAACAGCCGGAAACTCAATCAGGTTCATTCTCTAAGGGGGTGACAGCATCTTCCCAACGAGATAACCTTCGATTGAGGCTTTCCCGGCAAGAGGCTCCTCAACCAGACGAATCGCTCCACCAGCCTCTCAGCGCGAAGGTCCAGGCTCAAAACCTTGATCTCCAAAGAGACAAATTGATCCACCAGCTTCAGCAGCAGCTACAAGACGAAAGGAGAACCTCAGCTCTGCCCTCCATGCCCTCAAGAAGGCCACTGGAGGGTAGTGCCAGTAAAAAAGAATGGCTTGATCGCATCGAGCGAGTAGTCCGAAAACATTTGGAGATGGTCGGTCTCATCAGAGATTGGCCAAGCGCCTGCGATCCCCGAGCTCGGCAGCTTTCAGCCCCCAGCTCAGCGGCCTCCAACTCCGTAGCGCTCCCTAGCTCGGCAGAAGTCTCCTTTAGCTTGGGAGGCAGCTAAATGTCTGTTATCGCTCAACTTCGATGACACCGTCATCATCGGCCGCACGACCCTCTACTGTCGGCTTCGATGGCACGACCCTCTACTGTCGGCTTCGATGGCACGACCCTCTACCACCATCTTTGATGGCACGGTCCTCTACTGTCAGCCTTGATGGCACGGTCCTCTACCGTCAGCTTCGTCACACAAATGCCACTCTCCAGTTCGGCAGAAGTGACCTCTCCAGCTCGGCAGAGTGCATCGAGGCCACCAGCTCCGGTAACAGTACCAGCTGGGCGAGCATGACTCGGTCCTCTCCAGCTCGGCAGCAGTGCTTTCTCCAGCTCGGCAGAGTGCATCGAGGCCACCAGCTCCGGTAACAGTACCAGCTGGGCGAGCATGACTCGGTCCTCTCCAGCTCGGCAGCAGTGCTTTCTCCAGCTCGGCAGAGTGCATCGAGGCCACCAGCTCCGGTAACAGTACCAGCTGGGCGAGCATGACTCGGTCCTCTCCAGCTCGGCAGCAGTGCTTTCTCCAGCTCGGACAGCTCCAGCTCGGTTACAGCACCAGCTCGGACAGCTCCAGCTCGGTTACAGCTCCAGCTCGGTTACAGCACCAGCTCGGACAGCTCCAGCTCGGTTACAGCACCAGCTCGGACAGCTCCAGCTCGGTTACAGCTCCGGCTCGGCGGTACGATCCTCTACCGTCGGCCTCGGTGGCACGATCCTCTACCGTCACCCTTGACGGCACGATCCTCTACCATCATCCTCGGCGGCACGGTCCTCTACCGTCAGCCTCGCTAGCAGCACCAGTTCGCTCAACAGTTTTAGCTCGGTGGCATCACAAGCAATTTCAGTCAGAACGATCGCATGTCGCCAGCCGACACCAAGATCTCATCTGCGCTCCAAAGTATTAAGAAAGCCCTCTCATCTTAACAGCTTCCGACTTCAACGAGTTGGAACTCTAAGAAGTCAGAAGCTGGGGGGCTATTGTGTGGGGATAATTTCACAATACCAAAACCGTGCTCAGCTCCAGTAAGAGTACCAGTTCGGCTCAACCCATCTCGCCCTAATTAGGGTTCCGGAGTCAGAATCGCGAACAGAACCCCATTCTGGAAAGGAAACGGCGAGATCTTCAAGATCCATTACTACGCAGTGGACTTTTGGTTTTTAGGCCTAATTCTATCGTTTAGGCCTCGAAAAAGGCACTTCGGCCAGACAGTCCATCTCGGCCAGGCTCTTCCATCTCGGCCAGATAGCCCACCTCGGCCAGACAGCTCACTTCGGCCAGACAGCTCATCTCGGCCCAATACTTCACCTCGGCCAGACTGCCCATCTCGGCCCAGTACTTCACCTCGGCCAGACTGCCCATCTCGGCCAAGTAGATAACAAGACAGCAGCCGCCCACCTTCTGACAGAGCGGCTCCACAGCTCCCAAGGCCCTCTTTACAGCAAAGCAAGCTACAGTTGGACCATACGTCCCTATGCCTGATAGGGTGAGCTACGATGGGACAGACAGCTACCCTCCTGTCCCCTATCTCCCTCTATGTCCCTTCCTCCTCCCCTATATGAACGCATCTACAGCACCATTAGAGGAGAGGCGAAGGCCATGCTGGTACGTCCATCTTCTTCCCCAAATCTCCGTTCTTTGCTCAGTTCTCATACTGACTTAAGCATCGGAGAGCCTTGCGCCGCCCAGGCCAGGGTCCTCTGACCTTGTTCCTTTCCCCTTCTCAGGTTCTTGGCAGCGGTTCTTCCACCATTCTCGGGATCAGCGGCCTCCTCCTCCCCCTTGTGGGTCGCAGAAATCACACCCCCCCGGTCCGTGATTTTTTGTGCGCTTACAGTTGGCGCCGTCTGTGGGAAACGATCAAAAGGTCATCTTCCAGAACACCATGCGTCGAAGAAAAATCAGGATGGGAAAAGAGCCATTGACGTTGTCAAGACCGCTGCCGACGGTCCCCCGCCAGCGAAGGTCCGGAGCGAGATCTGGTCAAATGAGCGTCCAACAGCCGGAAACTCAATCAGGTTCATTCTCTAAGGGGGTGACAGCATCTTCCCAACGAGATAACCTTCGATTGAGGCTTTCCCGGCAAGAGGCTCCTCAACCAGACGAATCGCTCCACCAGCCTCTCAGCGCGAAGGTCCAGGCTCAAAACCTTGATCTCCAAAGAGACAAATTGATCCACCAGCTTCAGCAGCAGCTACAAGACGAAAGGAGAACCTCAGCTCTGCCCTCCATGCCCTCAAGAAGGCCACTGGAGGGTAGTGCCAGTAAAAAAGAATGGCTTGATCGCATCGAGCGAGTAGTCCGAAAACATTTGGAGATGGTCGGTCTCATCAGAGATTGGCCAAGCGCCTGCGATCCCCGAGCTCGGCAGCTTTCAGCCCCCAGCTCAGCGGCCTCCAACTCCGTTGCGCTCCCTAGCTCGGCAGAAGTCTCCTTTAGCTTGGGAGGCAGCTAAATGTCTGTTATCGCTCAACTTCGATGACACCGTCATCATCGGCCGCACGACCCTCTACTGTCGGCTTCGATGGCACGACCCTCTACTGTCGGCTTCGATGGCACGACCCTCTACCACCATCTTTGATGGCACGGTCCTCTACTGTCAGCCTTGATGGCACGGTCCTCTACCGTCAGCTTCGTCACACAAATGCCACTCTCCAGTTCGGCAGAAGTGACCTCTCCAGCTCGGCAGAGTGCATCGAGGCCACCAGCTCCGGTAACAGTACCAGCTGGGCGAGCATGACTCGGTCCTCTCCAGCTCGGCAGCAGTGCTTTCTCCAGCTCGGCAGAGTGCATCGAGGCCACCAGCTCCGGTAACAGTACCAGCTGGGCGAGCATGACTCGGTCCTCTCCAGCTCGGCAGCAGTGCTTTCTCCAGCTCGGCAGAGTGCATCGAGGCCACCAGCTCCGGTAACAGTACCAGCTGGGCGAGCATGACTCGGTCCTCTGCAGCTCGGCAGCAGTGCTTTCTCCAGCTCGGACAGCTCCAGCTCGGTTACAGCACCAGCTCGGACAGCTCCAGCTCGGTTACAGCTCCAGCTCGGTTACAGCACCAGCTCGGACAGCTCCAGCTCGGTTACAGCACCAGCTCGGTTACAGCTCCGGCTCGGCGGTACGATCCTCTACCGTCGGCCTCGGTGGCACGATCCTCTACCGTCACCCTTGACGGCACGATCCTCTACCATCATCCTCGGCGGCACGGTTCTCTACCATCAGCCTCGCTAGCAGCACCAGTTCGCTCAACAGTTTTAGCTCGGTGGCATCACAAGCAATTTCAGTCAGAACGATCGCATGTCGCCAGCCGACACCAAGATCTCATCTGCGCTCCAAAGTATTAAGAAAGCCCTCTCATCTTAACAGCTTCCGACTTCAACGAGTTGGAACTCTAAGAAGTCAGAAGCTGGGGGGCTATTGTGTGGGGATAATTTCACAATACCAAAACCGTGCTCAGCTCCAGTAAGAGTACCAGTTCGGCTCAACCCATCTCGCCCTAATTAGGGTTCCGGAGTCAGAATCGCGAACAGAACCCCATTCTGGAAAGGAAACGGCGAGATCTTCAAGATCCATTACTACGCAGTGGACTTTTGGTTTTTAGGCCTAATTCCATCGTTTAGGCCTCGAAAAAGGCACTTCGGCCAGACAGTCCATCTCGGCCAGATAGCCCACCTCGGCCAGACAGCTCACTTCGGCCAGACAGCTCATCTCGGCCCAATACTTCACCTCGGCCAGACTGCCCATCTCGGCCCAGTACTTCACCTCGGCCAGACTGCCCATCTCGGCCAAGTAGATAACAAGACAGCAGCCGCCCACCTTCTGACAGAGCGGCTCCACAGCTCCCAAGGCCCTCTTTACAGCAAAGCAAGCTACAGTTGGACCATACGTCCCTATGCCTGATAGGGTGAGCTACGATGGGACAGACAGCTACCCTCCTGTCCCCTATCTCCCTCTATGTCCCTTCCTCCTCCCCTATATGAACGCATCTACAGCACCATTAGAGGAGAGGCGAAGGCCATGCTGGTACGTCCATCTTCTTCCCCAAATCTCCGTTCTTTGCTCAGTTCTCATACTGACTTAAGCATCGGAGAGCCTTGCGCCGCCCAGGCCAGGGTCCTCTGACCTTGTTCCTTTCCCCTTCTCAGGTTCTTGGCAGCGGTTCTTCCACCATTCTCGGGATCAGCGGCCTCCTCCTCCCCCTTGTGGGTCGCAGAAATCACACCCCCCCGGTCCGTGATTTTTTGTGCGCTTACAGTTGGCGCCGTCTGTGGGAAACGATCAAAAGGTCATCTTCCAGAACACCATGCGTCGAAGAAAAATCAGGATGGGAAAAGAGCCATTGACGTTGTCAAGACCGCTGCCGACGGTCCCCCGCCAGCGAAGGTCCGGAGCGAGATCTGGTCAAATGAGCGTCCAACAGCCGGAAACTCAATCAGGTTCATTCTCTAAGGGGGTGACAGCATCTTCCCAACGAGATAACCTTCGATTGAGGCTTTCCCGGCAAGAGGCTCCTCAACCAGACGAATCGCTCCACCAGCCTCTCAGCGCGAAGGTCCAGGCTCAAAACCTTGATCTCCAAAGAGACAAATTGATCCACCAGCTTCAGCAGCAGCTACAAGACGAAAGGAGAACCTCAGCTCTGCCCTCCATGCCCTCAAGAAGGCCACTGGAGGGTAGTGCCAGTAAAAAAGAATGGCTTGATCGCATCGAGCGAGTAGTCCGAAAACATTTGGAGATGGTCGGTCTCATCAGAGATTGGCCAAGCGCCTGCGATCCCCGAGCTCGGCAGCTTTCAGCCCCCAGCTCAGCGGCCTCCAACTCCGTAGCGCTCCCTAGCTCGGCAGAAGTCTCCTTTAGCTTGGGAGGCAGCTAAATGTCTGTTATCGCTCAACTTCGATGACACCGTCATCATCGGCCGCACGACCCTCTACTGTCGGCTTCGATGGCACGACCCTCTACTGTCGGCTTCGATGGCACGACCCTCTACCACCATCTTTGATGGCACGGTCCTCTACTGTCAGCCTTGATGGCACGGTCCTCTACCGTCAGCTTCGTCACACAAATGCCACTCTCCAGTTCGGCAGAAGTGACCTCTCCAGCTCGGCAGAGTGCATCGAGGCCACCAGCTCCGGTAACAGTACCAGCTGGGCGAGCATGACTCGGTCCTCTCCAGCTCGGCAGCAGTGCTTTCTCCAGCTCGGCAGAGTGCATCGAGGCCACCAGCTCCGGTAACAGTACCAGCTGGGCGAGCATGACTCGGTCCTCTCCAGCTCGGCAGCAGTGCTTTCTCCAGCTCGGCAGAGTGCATCGAGGCCACCAGCTCCGGTAACAGTACCAGCTGGGCGAGCATGACTCGGTCCTCTCCAGCTCGGCAGCAGTGCTTTCTCCAGCTCGGACAGCTCCAGCTCGGTTACAGCACCAGCTCGGACAGCTCCAGCTCGGTTACAGCACCAGCTCGGACAGCTCCAGCTCGGTTACAGCACCAGCTCGGACAGCTCTAGCTCGGTTACAACTCCGGCTCGGCGGTACGATCCTCTACCGTCGGCCTCGGTGGCACGATCCTCTACCGTCACCCTTGACGGCACGATCCTCTACCATCATCCTCGGCGGCACGGTCCTCTACCATCAGCCTCGCTAGCAGCACCAGTTCGCTCAACAGTTTTAGCTCGGTGGCATCACAAGCAATTTCAGTCAGAACGATCGCATGTCGCCAGCCGACACCAAGATCTCATCTGCGCTCCAAAGTATTAAGAAAGCCCTCTCATCTTAACAGCTTCCGACTTCAACGAGTTGGAACTCTAAGAAGTCAGAAGCTGGGGGGCTATTGTGTGGGGATAATTTCACAATACCAAAACCGTGCTCAGCTCCAGTAAGAGTACCAGTTCGGCTCAACCCATCTCGCCCTAATTAGGGTTCCGGAGTCAGAATCGCGAACAGAACCCCATTCTGGAAAGGAAACGGCGAGATCTTCAAGATCCATTACTACGCAGTGGACTTTTGGTTTTTAGGCCTAATTCCATCGTTTAGGCCTCGAAAAAGGCACTTCGGCCAGACAGTCCATCTCGGCCAGGCTCTTCCATCTCGGCCAGATAGCCCACCTCGGCCAGACAGCTGACTTCGGCCAGACAGCTCATCTCGGCCCAATACTTCACCTCGGCCAGACTGCCCATCTCGGCCCAGTACTTCACCTCGGCCAGACTGCCCATCTCGGCCAAGTAGATAACAAGACAGCAGCCGCCCACCTTCTGACAGAGCGGCTCCACAGCTCCCAAGGCCCTCTTTACAGCAAAGCAAGCTACAGTTGGACCATACGTCCCTATGCCTGATAGGGTGAGCTACGATGGGACAGACAGCTACCCTCCTGTCCCCTATCTCCCTCTATGTCCCTTCCTCCTCCCCTATATGAACGCATCTACAGCACCATTAGAGGAGAGGCGAAGGCCATGCTGGTACGTCCATCTTCTTCCCCAAATCTCCGTTCTTTGCTCAGTTCTCATACTGACTTAAGTATCGGAGAGCCTTGCGCCGCCCAGGCCAGGGTCCTCTGACCTTGTTCCTTTCCCCTTCTCAGGTTCTTGGCAGCGGTTCTTCCACCATTCTCGGGATCAGCGGCCTCCTCCTCCCCCTTGTGGGTCGCAGAAATCACACCCCCCCGGTCCGTGATTTTTTGTGCGCTTACAGTTGGCGCCGTCTGTGGGAAACGATCAAAAGGTCATCTTCCAGAACACCATGCGTCGAAGAAAAATCAGGATGGGAAAAGAGCCATTGACGTTGTCAAGACCGCTGCCGACGGTCCCCCGCCAGCGAAGGTCCGGAGCGAGATCTGGTCAAATGAGCGTCCAACAGCCGGAAACTCAATCAGGTTCATTCTCTAAGGGGGTGACAGCATCTTCCCAACGAGATAACCTTCGATTGAGGCTTTCCCGGCAAGAGGCTCCTCAACCAGACGAATCGCTCCACCAGCCTCTCAGCGCGAAGGTCCAGGCTCAAAACCTTGATCTCCAAAGAGACAAATTGATCCACCAGCTTCAGCAGCAGCTACAAGACGAAAGGAGAACCTCAGCTCTGCCCTCCATGCCCTCAAGAAGGCCACTGGAGGGTAGTGCCAGTAAAAAAGAATGGCTTGATCGCATCGAGCGAGTAGTCCGAAAACATTTGGAGATGGTCGGTCTCATCAGAGATTGGCCAAGCGCCTGCGATCCCCGAGCTCGGCAGCTTTCAGCCCCCAGCTCAGCGGCCTCCAACTCCGTAGCGCTCCCTAGCTCGGCAGAAGTCTCCTTTAGCTTGGGAGGCAGCTAAATGTCTGTTATCGCTCAACTTCGATGACACCGTCATCATCGGCCGCACGACCCTCTACTGTCGGCTTCGATGGCACGACCCTCTACTGTCGGCTTCGATGGCACGACCCTCTACCACCATCTTTGATGGCACGGTCCTCTACTGTCAGCCTTGATGGCACGGTCCTCTACCGTCAGCTTCGTCACACAAATGCCACTCTCCAGTTCGGCAGAAGTGACCTCTCCAGCTCGGCAGAGTGCATCGAGGCCACCAGCTCCGGTAACAGTACCAGCTGGGCGAGCATGACTCGGTCCTCTCCAGCTCGGCAGCAGTGCTTTCTCCAGCTCGGCAGAGTGCATCGAGGCCACCAGCTCCGGTAACAGTACCAGCTGGGCGAGCATGACTCGGTCCTCTCCAGCTCGGCAGCAGTGCTTTCTCCAGCTCGGCAGAGTGCATCGAGGCCACCAGCTCCGGTAACAGTACCAGCTGGGCGAGCATGACTCGGTCCTCTCCAGCTCGGCAGCAGTGCTTTCTCCAGCTCGGACAGCTCCAGCTCGGTTACAGCACCAGCTCGGACAGCTCCAGCTCGGTTACAGCTCCAGCTCGGTTACAGCACCAGCTCGGACAGCTCCAGCTCGGTTACAGCACCAGCTCGGACAGCTCCAGCTCGGTTACAGCTCCGGCTCGGCGGTACGATCCTCTACCGTCGGCCTCGGTGGCACGATCCTCTACCGTCACCCTTGACGGCACGATCCTCTACCATCATCCTCGGCGGCACGGTCCTCTACCATCAGCCTCGCTAGCAGCACCAGTTCGCTCAACAGTTTTAGCTCGGTGGCATCACAAGCAATTTCAGTCAGAACGATCGCATGTCGCCAGCCGACACCAAGATCTCATCTGCGCTCCAAAGTATTAAGAAAGCCCTCTCATCTTAACAGCTTCCGACTTCAACGAGTTGGAACTCTAAGAAGTCAGAAGCTGGGGGGCTATTGTGTGGGGATAATTTCACAATACCAAAACCGTGCTCAGCTCCAGTAAGAGTACCAGTTCGGCTCAACCCATCTCGCCCTAATTAGGGTTCCGGAGTCAGAATCGCGAACAGAACCCCATTCTGGAAAGGAAACGGCGAGATCTTCAAGATCCATTACTACGCAGTGGACTTTTGGTTTTTAGGCCTAATTCCATCGTTTAGGCCTCGAAAAAGGCACTTCGGCCAGACAGTCCATCTCGGCCAGGCTCTTCCATCTCGGCCAGATAGCCCACCTCGGCCAGACAGCTCACTTCGGCCAGACAGCTCATCTCGGCCCAATACTTCACCTCGGCCAGACTGCCCATCTCGGCCCAGTACTTCACCTCGGCCAGACTGCCCATCTCGGCCAAGTAGATAACAAGACAGCAGCCGCCCACCTTCTGACAGAGCGGCTCCACAGCTCCCAAGGCCCTCTTTACAGCAAAGCAAGCTACAGTTGGACCATACGTCCCTATGCCTGATAGGGTGAGCTACGATGGGACAGACAGCTACCCTCCTGTCCCCTATCTCCCTCTATGTCCCTTCCTCCTCCCCTATATGAACGCATCTACAGCACCATTAGAGGAGAGGCGAAGGCCATGCTGGTACGTCCATCTTCTTCCCCAAATCTCCGTTCTTTGCTCAGTTCTCATACTGACTTAAGCATCGGAGAGCCTTGCGCCGCCCAGGCCAGGGTCCTCTGACCTTGTTCCTTTCCCCTTCTCAGGTTCTTGGCAGCGGTTCTTCCACCATTCTCGGGATCAGCGGCCTCCTCCTCCCCCTTGTGGGTCGCAGAAATCACACCCCCCCGGTCCGTGATTTTTTGTGCGCTTACAGTTGGCGCCGTCTGTGGGAAACGATCAAAAGGTCATCTTCCAGAACACCATGCGTCGAAGAAAAATCAGGATGGGAAAAGAGCCATTGACGTTGTCAAGACCGCTGCCGACGGTCCCCCGCCAGCGAAGGTCCGGAGCGAGATCTGGTCAAATGAGCGTCCAACAGCCGGAAACTCAATCAGGTTCATTCTCTAAGGGGGTGACAGCATCTTCCCAACGAGATAACCTTCGATTGAGGCTTTCCCGGCAAGAGGCTCCTCAACCAGACGAATCGCTCCACCAGCCTCTCAGCGCGAAGGTCCAGGCTCAAAACCTTGATCTCCAAAGAGACAAATTGATCCACCAGCTTCAGCAGCAGCTACAAGACGAAAGGAGAACCTCAGCTCTGCCCTCCATGCCCTCAAGAAGGCCACTGGAGGGTAGTGCCAGTAAAAAAGAATGGCTTGATCGCATCGAGCGAGTAGTCCGAAAACATTTGGAGATGGTCGGTCTCATCAGAGATTGGCCAAGCGCCTGCGATCCCCGAGCTCGGCAGCTTTCAGCCCCCAGCTCAGCGGCCTCCAACTCCGTAGCGCTCCCTAGCTCGGCAGAAGTCTCCTTTAGCTTGGGAGGCAGCTAAATGTCTGTTATCGCTCAACTTCGATGACACCGTCATCATCGGCCGCACGACCCTCTACTGTCGGCTTCGATGGCACGACCCTCTACTGTCGGCTTCGATGGCACGACCCTCTACCACCATCTTTGATGGCACGGTCCTCTACTGTCAGCCTTGATGGCACGGTCCTCTACCGTCAGCTTCGTCACACAAATGCCACTCTCCAGTTCGGCAGAAGTGACCTCTCCAGCTCGGCAGAGTGCATCGAGGCCACCAGCTCCGGTAACAGTACCAGCTGGGCGAGCATGACTCGGTCCTCTCCAGCTCGGCAGCAGTGCTTTCTCCAGCTCGGCAGAGTGCATCGAGGCCACCAGCTCCGGTAACAGTACCAGCTGGGCGAGCATGACTCGGTCCTCTCCAGCTCGGCAGCAGTGCTTTCTCCAGCTCGGCAGAGTGCATCGAGGCCACCAGCTCCGGTAACAGTACCAGCTGGGCGAGCATGACTCGGTCCTCTCCAGCTCGGCAGCAGTGCTTTCTCCAGCTCGGACAGCTCCAGCTCGGTTACAGCACCAGCTCGGACAGCTCCAGCTCGGTTACAGCTCCAGCTCGGTTACAGCACCAGCTCGGACAGCTCCAGCTCGGTTACAGCACCAGCTCGGACAGCTCCAGCTCGGTTACAGCTCCGGCTCGGCGGTACGATCCTCTACCGTCGGCCTCGGTGGCACGATCCTCTACCGTCACCCTTGACGGCACGATCCTCTACCATCATCCTCGGCGGCACGGTCCTCTACCATCAGCCTCGCTAGCAGCACCAGTTCGCTCAACAGTTTTAGCTCGGTGGCATCACAAGCAATTTCAGTCAGAACGATCGCATGTCGCCAGCCGACACCAAGATCTCATCTGCGCTCCAAAGTATTAAGAAAGCCCTCTCATCTTAACAGCTTCCGACTTCAACGAGTTGGAACTCTAAGAAGTCAGAAGCTGGGGGGCTATTGTGTGGGGATAATTTCACAATACCAAAACCGTGCTCAGCTCCAGTAAGAGTACCAGTTCGGCTCAACCCATCTCGCCCTAATTAGGGTTCCGGAGTCAGAATCGCGAACAGAACCCCATTCTGGAAAGGAAACGGCGAGATCTTCAAGATCCATTACTACGCAGTGGACTTTTGGTTTTTAGGCCTAATTCCATCGTTTAGGCCTCGAAAAAGGCACTTCGGCCAGACAGTCCATCTCGGCCAGGCTCTTCCATCTCGGCCAGATAGCCCACCTCGGCCAGACAGCTCACTTCGGCCGGACAGCTCATCTCGGCCCAATACTTCACCTCGGCCAGACTGCCCATCTCGGCCCAGTACTTCACCTCGGCCAGACTGCCCATCTCGGCCAAGTAGATAACAAGACAGCAGCCGCCCACCTTCTGACAGAGCGGCTCCACAGCTCCCAAGGCCCTCTTTACAGCAAAGCAAGCTACAGTTGGACCATACGTCCCTATGCCTGATAGGGTGAGCTACGATGGGACAGACAGCTACCCTCCTGTCCCCTATCTCCCTCTATGTCCCTTCCTCCTCCCCTATATGAACGCATCTACAGCACCATTAGAGGAGAGGCGAAGGCCATGCTGGTACGTCCATCTTCTTCCCCAAATCTCCGTTCTTTGCTCAGTTCTCATACTGACTTAAGCATCGGAGAGCCTTGCGCCGCCCAGGCCAGGGTCCTCTGACCTTGTTCCTTTCCCCTTCTCAGGTTCTTGGCAGCGGTTCTTCCACCATTCTCGGGATCAGCGGCCTCCTCCTCCCCCTTGTGGGTCGCAGAAATCACACCCCCCCGGTCCGTGATTTTTTGTGCGCTTACAGTTGGCGCCGTCTGTGGGAAACGATCAAAAGGTCATCTTCCAGAACACCATGCGTCGAAGAAAAATCAGGATGGGAAAAGAGCCATTGACGTTGTCAAGACCGCTGCCGACGGTCCCCCGCCAGCGAAGGTCCGGAGCGAGATCTGGTCAAATGAGCGTCCAACAGCCGGAAACTCAATCAGGTTCATTCTCTAAGGGGGTGACAGCATCTTCCCAACGAGATAACCTTCGATTGAGGCTTTCCCGGCAAGAGGCTCCTCAACCAGACGAATCGCTCCACCAGCCTCTCAGCGCGAAGGTCCAGGCTCAAAACCTTGATCTCCAAAGAGACAAATTGATCCACCAGCTTCAGCAGCAGCTACAAGACGAAAGGAGAACCTCAGCTCTGCCCTCCATGCCCTCAAGAAGGCCACTGGAGGGTAGTGCCAGTAAAAAAGAATGGCTTGATCGCATCGAGCGAGTAGTCCGAAAACATTTGGAGATGGTCGGTCTCATCAGAGATTGGCCAAGCGCCTGCGATCCCCGAGCTCGGCAGCTTTCAGCCCCCAGCTCAGCGGCCTCCAACTCCGTAGCGCTCCCTAGCTCGGCAGAAGTCTCCTTTAGCTTGGGAGGCAGCTAAATGTCTGTTATCGCTCAACTTCGATGACACCGTCATCATCGGCCGCACGACCCTCTACTGTCGGCTTCGATGGCACGACCCTCTACTGTCGGCTTCGATGGCACGACCCTCTACCACCATCTTTGATGGCACGGTCCTCTACTGTCAGCCTTGATGGCACGGTCCTCTACCGTCAGCTTCGTCACACAAATGCCACTCTCCAGTTCGGCAGAAGTGACCTCTCCAGCTCGGCAGAGTGCATCGAGGCCACCAGCTCCGGTAACAGTACCAGCTGGGCGAGCATGACTCGGTCCTCTCCAGCTCGGCAGCAGTGCTTTCTCCAGCTCGGCAGAGTGCATCGAGGCCACCAGCTCCGGTAACAGTACCAGCTGGGCGAGCATGACTCGGTCCTCTCCAGCTCGGCAGCAGTGCTTTCTCCAGCTCGGCAGAGTGCATCGAGGCCACCAGCTCCGGTAACAGTACCAGCTGGGCGAGCATGACTCGGTCCTCTCCAGCTCGGCAGCAGTGCTTTCTCCAGCTCGGACAGCTCCAGCTCGGTTACAGCACCAGCTCGGACAGCTCCAGCTCGGTTACAGCTCCAGCTCGGTTACAGCACCAGCTCGGACAGCTCCAGCTCGGTTACAGCACCAGCTCGGACAGCTCCAGCTCGGTTACAGCTCCGGCTCGGCGGTACGATCCTCTACCGTCGGCCTCGGTGGCACGATCCTCTACCGTCACCCTTGACGGCACGATCCTCTACCATCATCCTCGGCGGCACGGTCCTCTACCATCAGCCTCGCTAGCAGCACCAGTTCGCTCAACAGTTTTAGCTCGGTGGCATCACAAGCAATTTCAGTCAGAACGATCGCATGTCGCCAGCCGACACCAAGATCTCATCTGCGCTCCAAAGTATTAAGAAAGCCCTCTCATCTTAACAGCTTCCGACTTCAACGAGTTGGAACTCTAAGAAGTCAGAAGCTGGGGGGCTATTGTGTGGGGATAATTTCACAATACCAAAACCGTGCTCAGCTCCAGTAAGAGTACCAGTTCGGCTCAACCCATCTCGCCCTAATTAGGGTTCCGGAGTCAGAATCGCGAACAGAACCCCATTCTGGAAAGGAAACGGCGAGATCTTCAAGATCCATTACTACGCAGTGGACTTTTGGTTTTTAGGCCTAATTCCATCGTTTAGGCCTCGAAAAAGGCACTTCGGCCAGACAGTCCATCTCGGCCAGGCTCTTCCATCTCGGCCAGATAGCCCACCTCGGCCAGACAGCTCACTTCGGCCAGACAGCTCATCTCGGCCCAATACTTCACCTCGGCCAGACTGCCCATCTCGGCCCAGTACTTCACCTCGGCCAGACTGCCCATCTCGGCCAAGTAGATAACAAGACAGCAGCCGCCCACCTTCTGACAGAGCGGCTCCACAGCTCCCAAGGCCCTCTTTACAGCAAAGCAAGCTACAGTTGGACCATACGTCCCTATGCCTGATAGGGTGAGCTACGATGGGACAGACAGCTACCCTCCTGTCCCCTATCTCCCTCTATGTCCCTTCCTCCTCCCCTATATGAACGCATCTACAGCACCATTAGAGGAGAGGCGAAGGCCATGCTGGTACGTCCATCTTCTTCCCCAAATCTCCGTTCTTTGCTCAGTTCTCATACTGACTTAAGCATCGGAGAGCCTTGCGCCGCCCAGGCCAGGGTCCTCTGACCTTGTTCCTTTCCCCTTCTCAGGTTCTTGGCAGCGGTTCTTCCACCATTCTCGGGATCAGCGGCCTCCTCCTCCCCCTTGTGGGTCGCAGAAATCACACCCCCCCGGTCCGTGATTTTTTGTGCGCTTACAGTTGGCGCCGTCTGTGGGAAACGATCAAAAGGTCATCTTCCAGAACACCATGCGTCGAAGAAAAATCAGGATGGGAAAAGAGCCATTGACGTTGTCAAGACCGCTGCCGACGGTCCCCCGCCAGCGAAGGTCCGGAGCGAGATCTGGTCAAATGAGCGTCCAACAGCCGGAAACTCAATCAGGTTCATTCTCTAAGGGGGTGACAGCATCTTCCCAACGAGATAACCTTCGATTGAGGCTTTCCCGGCAAGAGGCTCCTCAACCAGACGAATCGCTCCACCAGCCTCTCAGCGCGAAGGTCCAGGCTCAAAACCTTGATCTCCAAAGAGACAAATTGATCCACCAGCTTCAGCAGCAGCTACAAGACGAAAGGAGAACCTCAGCTCTGCCCTCCATGCCCTCAAGAAGGCCACTGGAGGGTAGTGCCAGTAAAAAAGAATGGCTTGATCGCATCGAGCGAGTAGTCCGAAAACATTTGGAGATGGTCGGTCTCATCAGAGATTGGCCAAGCGCCTGCGATCCCCGAGCTCGGCAGCTTTCAGCCCCCAGCTCAGCGGCCTCCAACTCCGTTGCGCTCCCTAGCTCGGCAGAAGTCTCCTTTAGCTTGGGAGGCAGCTAAATGTCTGTTATCGCTCAACTTCGATGACACCGTCATCATCGGCCGCACGACCCTCTACTGTCGGCTTCGATGGCACGACCCTCTACTGTCGGCTTCGATGGCACGACCCTCTACCACCATCTTTGATGGCACGGTCCTCTACTGTCAGCCTTGATGGCACGGTCCTCTACCGTCAGCTTCGTCACACAAATGCCACTCTCCAGTTCGGCAGAAGTGACCTCTCCAGCTCGGCAGAGTGCATCGAGGCCACCAGCTCCGGTAACAGTACCAGCTGGGCGAGCATGACTCGGTCCTCTCCAGCTCGGCAGCAGTGCTTTCTCCAGCTCGGCAGAGTGCATCGAGGCCACCAGCTCCGGTAACAGTACCAGCTGGGCGAGCATGACTCGGTCCTCTCCAGCTCGGCAGCAGTGCTTTCTCCAGCTCGGCAGAGTGCATCGAGGCCACCAGCTCCGGTAACAGTACCAGCTGGGCGAGCATGACTCGGTCCTCTCCAGCTCGGCAGCAGTGCTTTCTCCAGCTCGGCAGAGTGCATCGAGGCCACCAGCTCCGGTAACAGTACCAGCTGGGCGAGCATGACTCGGTCCTCTCCAGCTCGGCAGCAGTGCTTTCTCCAGCTCGGACAGCTCCAGCTCGGTTACAGCACCAGCTCGGACAGCTCCAGCTCGGTTACAGCTCCAGCTCGGTTACAGCACCAGCTCGGACAGCTCCAGCTCGGTTACAGCACCAGCTCGGACAGCTCCAGCTCGGTTACAGCTCCGGCTCGGCGGTACGATCCTCTACCGTCGGCCTCGGTGGCACGATCCTCTACCGTCACCCTTGACGGCACGATCCTCTACCATCATCCTCGGCGGCACGGTCCTCTACCATCAGCCTCGCTAGCAGCACCAGTTCGCTCAAAAGTTTTAGCTCGGTGGCATCACAAGCAATTTCAGTCAGAACGATCGCATGTCGCCAGCCGACACCAAGATCTCATCTGCGCTCCAAAGTATTAAGAAAGCCCTCTCATCTTAACAGCTTCCGACTTCAACGAGTTGGAACTCTAAGAAGTCAGAAGCTGGGGGGCTATTGTGTGGGGATAATTTCACAATACCAAAACCGTTTTCAGCTCCAGTAAGAGTACCAGTTCGGCTCAACCCATCTCGCCCTAATTAGGGTTCCGGAGTCAGAATCGCGAACAGAACCCCATTCTGGAAAGGAAACGGCGAGATCTTCAAGATCCATTACTACGCAGTGGACTTTTGGTTTTTAGGCCTAATTCCATCGTTTAGGCCTCGAAAAAGGCACTTCGGCCAGACAGTCCATCTCGGCCAGGCTCTTCCATCTCGGCCAGATAGCCCACCTCGGCCAGACAGCTCACTTCGGCCAGACAGCTCATCTCGGCCCAATACTTCACCTCGGCCAGACTGTCCATCTCGGCCCAGTACTTCACCTCGGCCAGACTGCCCATCTCAGCCAAGTAGATAACAAGACAGCAGCCGCCCACCTTCTGACAGAGCGGCTCCACAGCTCCCAAGGCCCTCTTTACAGCAAAGCAAGCTACAGTTGGACCATACGTCCCTATGCCTGATAGGGTGAGCTACGATGGGACAGACAGCTACCCTCCTGTCCCCTATCTTCCTCTATGTCCCTTCCTCCTCCCCTATATGAACGCATCTACAGCACCATTAGAGGAGAGGCGAAGGCCATGCTGGTACGTCCATCTTCTTCCCCAAATCTCCGTTCTTTGCTCAGTTCTCATACTGACTTAAGCATCGGAGAGCCTTGCGCCGCCCAGGCCAGGGTCCTCTGACCTTGTTCCTTTCCCCTTCTCAGGTTCTTGGCAGCGGTTCTTCCACCATTCTCGGGATCAGCGGCCTCCTCCTCCCCCTTGTGGGTCGCAGAAATCACACCCCCCCGGTCCGTGATTTTTTGTGCGCTTACAGTTGGCGCCGTCTGTGGGAAACGATCAAAAGGTCATCTTCCAGAACACCATGCGTCGAAGAAAAATCAGGATGGGAAAAGAGCCATTGACGTTGTCAAGACCGCTGCCGACGGTCCCCCGCCAGCGAAGGTCCGGAGCGAGATCTGGTCAAATGAGCGTCCAACAGCCGGAAACTCAATCAGGTTCATTCTCTAAGGGGGTGACAGCATCTTCCCAACGAGATAACCTTCGATTGAGGCTTTCCCGGCAAGAGGCTCCTCAACCAGACGAATCGCTCCACCAGCCTCTCAGCGCGAAGGTCCAGGCTCAAAACCTTGATCTCCAAAGAGACAAATTGATCCACCAGCTTCAGCAGCAGCTACAAGACGAAAGGAGAACCTCAGCTCTGCCCTCCATGCCCTCAAGAAGGCCACTGGAGGGTAGTGCCAGTAAAAAAGAATGGCTTGATCGCATCGAGCGAGTAGTCCGAAAACATTTGGAGATGGTCGGTCTCATCAGAGATTGGCCAAGCGCCTGCGATCCCCGAGCTCGGCAGCTTTCAGCCCCCAGCTCAGCGGCCTCCAACTCCGTAGCGCTCCCTAGCTCGGCAGAAGTCTCCTTTAGCTTGGGAGGCAGCTAAATGTCTGTTATCGCTCAACTTCGATGACACCGTCATCATCGGCCGCACGACCCTCTACTGTCGGCTTCGATGGCACGACCCTCTACCACCATCTTTGATGGCACGGTCCTCTACTGTCAGCCTTGATGGCACGGTCCTCTACCGTCAGCTTCGTCACACAAATGCCACTCTCCAGTTCGGCAGAAGTGACCTCTCCAGCTCGGCAGAGTGCATCGAGGCCACCAGCTCCGGTAACAGTACCAGCTGGGCGAGCATGACTCGGTCCTCTCCAGCTCGGCAGCAGTGCTTTCTCCAGCTCGGCAGAGTGCATCGAGGCCACCAGCTCCGGTAACAGTACCAGCTGGGCGAGCATGACTCGGTCCTCTCCAGCTCGGCAGCAGTGCTTTCTCCAGCTCGGCAGAGTGCATCGAGGCCACCAGCTCCGGTAACAGTACCAGCTGGGCGAGCATGACTCGGTCCTCTCCAGCTCGGCAGCAGTGCTTTCTCCAGCTCGGACAGCTCCAGCTCGGTTACAGCACCAGCTCGGACAGCTCCAGCTCGGTTACAGCTCCAGCTCGGTTACAGCACCAGCTCGGACAGCTCCAGCTCGGTTACAGCACCAGCTCGGACAGCTCCAGCTCGGTTACAGCTCCGGCTCGGCGGTACGATCCTCTACCGTCGGCCTCGGTGGCACGATCCTCTACCGTCACCCTTGACGGCACGATCCTCTACCATCATCCTCGGCGGCACGGTCCTCTACCATCAGCCTCGCTAGCAGCACCAGTTCGCTCAACAGTTTTAGCTCGGTGGCATCACAAGCAATTTCAGTCAGAACGATCGCATGTCGCCAGCCGACACCAAGATCTCATCTGCGCTCCAAAGTATTAAGAAAGCCCTCTCATCTTAACAGCTTCCGACTTCAACGAGTTGGAACTCTAAGAAGTCAGAAGCTGGGGGGCTATTGTGTGGGGATAATTTCACAATACCAAAACCGTGCTCAGCTCCAGTAAGAGTACCAGTTCGGCTCAACCCATCTCGCCCTAATTAGGGTTCCGGAGTCAGAATCGCGAACAGAACCCCATTCTGGAAAGGAAACGGCGAGATCTTCAAGATCCATTACTACGCAGTGGACTTTTGGTTTTTAGGCCTAATTCCATCGTTTAGGCCTCGAAAAAGGCACTTCGGCCAGACAGTCCATCTCGGCCAGGCTCTTCCATCTCGGCCAGATAGCCCACCTCGGCCAGACAGCTCACTTCGGCCAGACAGCTCATCTCGGCCCAATACTTCACCTCGGCCAGACTGCCCATCTCGGCCCAGTACTTCACCTCGGCCAGACTGCCCATCTCGGCCAAGTAGATAACAAGACAGCAGCCGCCCACCTTCTGACAGAGCGGCTCCACAGCTCCCAAGGCCCTCTTTACAGCAAAGCAAGCTACAGTTGGACCATACGTCCCTATGCCTGATAGGGTGAGCTACGATGGGACAGACAGCTACCCTCCTGTCCCCTATCTCCCTCTATGTCCCTTCCTCCTCCCCTATATGAACGCATCTACAGCACCATTAGAGGAGAGGCGAAGGCCATGCTGGTACGTCCATCTTCTTCCCCAAATCTCCGTTCTTTGCTCAGTTCTCATACTGACTTAAGCATCGGAGAGCCTTGCGCCGCCCAGGCCAGGGTCCTCTGACCTTGTTCCTTTCCCCTTCTCAGGTTCTTGGCAGCGGTTCTTCCACCATTCTCGGGATCAGCGGCCTCCTCCTCCCCCTTGTGGGTCGCAGAAATCACACCCCCCCGGTCCGTGATTTTTTGTGCGCTTACAGTTGGCGCCGTCTGTGGGAAACGATCAAAAGGTCATCTTCCAGAACACCATGCGTCGAAGAAAAATCAGGATGGGAAAAGAGCCATTGACGTTGTCAAGACCGCTGCCGACGGTCCCCCGCCAGCGAAGGTCCGGAGCGAGATCTGGTCAAATGAGCGTCCAACAGCCGGAAACTCAATCAGGTTCATTCTCTAAGGGGGTGACAGCATCTTCCCAACGAGATAACCTTCGATTGAGGCTTTCCCGGCAAGAGGCTCCTCAACCAGACGAATCGCTCCACCAGCCTCTCAGCGCGAAGGTCCAGGCTCAAAACCTTGATCTCCAAAGAGACAAATTGATCCACCAGCTTCAGCAGCAGCTACAAGACGAAAGGAGAACCTCAGCTCTGCCCTCCATGCCCTCAAGAAGGCCACTGGAGGGTAGTGCCAGTAAAAAAGAATGTCTTGATCGCATCGAGCGAGTAGTCCGAAAACATTTGGAGATGGTCGGTCTCATCAGAGATTGGCCAAGCGCCTGCGATCCCCGAGCTCGGCAGCTTTCAGCCCCCAGCTCAGCGGCCTCCAACTCCGTAGCGCTCCCTAGCTCGGCAGAAGTCTCCTTTAGCTTGGGAGGCAGCTAAATGTCTGTTATCGCTCAACTTCGATGACACCGTCATCATCGGCCGCACGACCCTCTACTGTCGGCTTCGATGGCACGACCCTCTACCACCATCTTTGATGGCACGGTCCTCTACTGTCAGCCTTGATGGCACGGTCCTCTACCGTCAGCTTCGTCACACAAATGCCACTCTCCAGTTCGGCAGAAGTGACCTCTCCAGCTCGGCAGAGTGCATCGAGGCCACCAGCTCCGGTAACAGTACCAGCTGGGCGAGCATGACTCGGTCCTCTCCAGCTCGGCAGCAGTGCTTTCTCCAGCTCGGCAGAGTGCATCGAGGCCACCAGCTCCGGTAACAGTACCAGCTGGGCGAGCATGACTCGGTCCTCTCCAGCTCGGCAGCAGTGCTTTCTCCAGCTCGGCAGAGTGCATCGAGGCCACCAGCTCCGGTAACAGTACCAGCTGGGCGAGCATGACTCGGTCCTCTCCAGCTCGGCAGCAGTGCTTTCTCCAGCTCGGACAGCTCCAGCTCGGTTACAGCACCAGCTCGGACAGCTCCAGCTCGGTTACAGCTCCAGCTCGGTTACAGCACCAGCTCGGACAGCTCCAGCTCGGTTACAGCACCAGCTCGGACAGCTCCAGCTCGGTTACAGCTCCGGCTCGGCGGTACGATCCTCTACCGTCGGCCTCGGTGGCACGATCCTCTACCGTCACCCTTGACGGCACGATCCTCTACCATCATCCTCGGCGGCACGGTCCTCTACCATCAGCCTCGCTAGCAGCACCAGTTCGCTCAACAGTTTTAGCTCGGTGGCATCACAAGCAATTTCAGTCAGAACGATCGCATGTCGCCGGCCGACACCAAGATCTCATCTGCGCTCCAAAGTATTAAGAAAGCCCTCTCATCTTAACAGCTTCCGACTTCAACGAGTTGGAACTCTAAGAAGTCAGAAGCTGGGGGGCTATTGTGTGGGGATAATTTCACAATACCAAAACCGTGCTCAGCTCCAGTAAGAGTACCAGTTCGGCTCAACCCATCTCGCCCTAATTAGGGTTCCGGAGTCAGAATCGCGAACAGAACCCCATTCTGGAAAGGAAACGGCGAGATCTTCAAGATCCATTACTACGCAGTGGACTTTTGGTTTTTAGGCCTAATTCCATCGTTTAGGCCTCGAAAAAGGCACTTCGGCCAGACAGCTCATCTCAGCCCAATACTTCACCTCGGCCAGACTGCCCATCTCGGCCCAGTACTTCACCTCGGCCAGACTGCCCATCTCGGCCAAGTAGATAACAAGACAGCAGCCGCCCACCTTCTGACAGAGCGGCTCCACAGCTCCCAAGGCCCTCTTTACAGCAAAGGAAGCTACAGTTGGACCATACGTCCCTATGCCTGATAGGGTGAGCTACGATGGGACAGACAGCTACCCTCCTGTCCCCTATCTCCCTCTATGTCCCTTCCTCCTCCCCTATATGAACGCATCTACAGCACCATTAGAGGAGAGGCGAAGGCCATGCTGGTACGTCCATCTTCTTCCCCAAATCTCCGTTCTTTGCTCAGTTCTCATACTGACTTAAGCATCGGAGAGCCTTGCGCCGCCCAGGCCAGGGTCCTCTGACCTTGTTCCTTTCCCCTTCTCAGGTTCTTGGCAGCGGTTCTTCCACCATTCTCGGGATCAGCGGCCTCCTCCTCCCCCTTGTGGGTCGCAGAAATCACACCCCCCCGGTCCGTGATTTTTTGTGCGCTTACAGTTGGCGCCGTCTGTGGGAAACGATCAAAAGGTCATCTTCCAGAACACCATGCGTCGAAGAAAAATCAGGATGGGAAAAGAGCCATTGACGTTGTCAAGACCGCTGCCGACGGTCCCCCGCCAGCGAAGGTCCGGAGCGAGATCTGGTCAAATGAGCGTCCAACAGCCGGAAACTCAATCAGGTTCATTCTCTAAGGGGGTGACAGCATCTTCCCAACGAGATAACCTTCGATTGAGGCTTTCCCGGCAAGAGGCTCCTCAACCAGACGAATCGCTCCACCAGCCTCTCAGCGCGAAGGTCCAGGCTCAAAACCTTGATCTCCAAAGAGACAAATTGATCCACCAGCTTCAGCAGCAGCTACAAGACGAAAGGAGAACCTCAGCTCTGCCCTCCATGCCCTCAAGAAGGCCACTGGAGGGTAGTGCCAGTAAAAAAGAATGGCTTGATCGCATCGAGCGAGTAGTCCGAAAACATTTGGAGATGGTCGGTCTCATCAGAGATTGGCCAAGCGCCTGCGATCCCCGAGCTCGGCAGCTTTCAGCCCCCAGCTCAGCGGCCTCCAACTCCGTAGCGCTCCCTAGCTCGGCAGAAGTCTCCTTTAGCTTGGGAGGCAGCTAAATGTCTGTTATCGCTCAACTTCGATGACACCGTCATCATCGGCCGCACGACCCTCTACTGTCGGCTTCGATGGCACGACCCTCTACTGTCGGCTTCGATGGCACGACCCTCTACCACCATCTTTGATGGCACGGTCCTCTACTGTCAGCCTTGATGGCACGGTCCTCTACCGTCAGCTTCGTCACACAAATGCCACTCTCCAGTTCGGCAGAAGTGACCTCTCCAGCTCGGCAGAGTGCATCGAGGCCACCAGCTCCGGTAACAGTACCAGCTGGGCGAGCATGACTCGGTCCTCTCCAGCTCGGCAGCAGTGCTTTCTCCAGCTCGGCAGAGTGCATCGAGGCCACCAGCTCCGGTAACAGTACCAGCTGGGCGAGCATGACTCGGTCCTCTCCAGCTCGGCAGCAGTGCTTTCTCCAGCTCGGCAGAGTGCATCGAGGCCACCAGCTCCGGTAACAGTACCAGCTGGGCGAGCATGACTCGGTCCTCTCCAGCTCGGCAGCAGTGCTTTCTCCAGCTCGGACAGCTCCAGCTCGGTTACAGCACCAGCTCGGACAGCTCCAGCTCGGTTACAGCTCCAGCTCGGTTACAGCACCAGCTCGGACAGCTCCAGCTCGGTTACAGCACCAGCTCGGACAGCTCCAGCTCGGTTACAGCTCCGGCTCGGCGGTACGATCCTCTACCGTCGGCCTCGGTGGCACGATCCTCTACCGTCACCCTTGACGGCACGATCCTCTACCATCATCCTCGGCGGCACGGTCCTCTACCATCAGCCTCGCTAGCAGCACCAGTTCGCTCAACAGTTTTAGCTCGGTGGCATCACAAGCAATTTCAGTCAGAACGATCGCATGTCGCCAGCCGACACCAAGATCTCATCTGCGCTCCAAAGTATTAAGAAAGCCCTCTCATCTTAACAGCTTCCGACTTCAACGAGTTGGAACTCTAAGAAGTCAGAAGCTGGGGGGCTATTGTGTGGGGATAATTTCACAATACCAAAACCGTGCTCAGCTCCAGTAAGAGTACCAGTTCGGCTCAACCCATCTCGCCCTAATTAGGGTTCCGGAGTCAGAATCGCGAACAGAACCCCATTCTGGAAAGGAAACGGCGAGATCTTCAAGATCCATTACTACGCAGTGGACTTTTGGTTTTTAGGCCTAATTCCATCGTTTAGGCCTCGAAAAAGGCACTTCGGCCAGACAGTCCATCTCGGCCAGGCTCTTCCATCTCGGCCAGATAGCCCACCTCGGCCAGACAGCTCACTTCGGCCAGACAGCTCATCTCGGCCCAATACTTCACCTCGGCCAGACTGCCCATCTCGGCCCAGTACTTCACCTCGGCCAGACTGCCCATCTCGGCCAAGTAGATAACAAGACAGCAGCCGCCCACCTTCTGACAGAGCGGCTCCACAGCTCCCAAGGCCCTCTTTACAGCAAAGCAAGCTACAGTTGGACCATACGTCCCTATGCCTGATAGGGTGAGCTACGATGGGACAGACAGCTACCCTCCTGTCCCCTATCTCCCTCTATGTCCCTTCCTCCTCCCCTATATGAACGCATCTACAGCACCATTAGAGGAGAGGCGAAGGCCATGCTGGTACGTCCATCTTCTTCCCCAAATCTCCGTTCTTTGCTCAGTTCTCATACTGACTTAAGCATCGGAGAGCCTTGCGCCGCCCAGGCCAGGGTCCTCTGACCTTGTTCCTTTCCCCTTCTCAGGTTCTTGGCAGCGGTTCTTCCACCATTCTCGGGATCAGCGGCCTCCTCCTCCCCCTTGTGGGTCGCAGAAATCACACCCCCCCGGTCCGTGATTTTTTGTGCGCTTACAGTTGGCGCCGTCTGTGGGAAACGATCAAAAGGTCATCTTCCAGAACACCATGCGTCGAAGAAAAATCAGGATGGGAAAAGAGCCATTGACGTTGTCAAGACCGCTGCCGACGGTCCCCCGCCAGCGAAGGTCCGGAGCGAGATCTGGTCAAATGAGCGTCCAACAGCCGGAAACTCAATCAGGTTCATTCTCTAAGGGGGTGACAGCATCTTCCCAACGAGATAACCTTCGATTGAGGCTTTCCCGGCAAGAGGCTCCTCAACCAGACGAATCGCTCCACCAGCCTCTCAGCGCGAAGGTCCAGGCTCAAAACCTTGATCTCCAAAGAGACAAATTGATCCACCAGCTTCAGCAGCAGCTACAAGACGAAAGGAGAACCTCAGCTCTGCCCTCCATGCCCTCAAGAAGGCCACTGGAGGGTAGTGCCAGTAAAAAAGAATGGCTTGATCGCATCGAGCGAGTAGTCCGAAAACATTTGGAGATGGTCGGTCTCATCAGAGATTGGCCAAGCGCCTGCGATCCCCGAGCTCGGCAGCTTTCAGCCCCCAGCTCAGCGGCCTCCAACTCCGTAGCGCTCCCTAGCTCGGCAGAAGTCTCCTTTAGCTTGGGAGGCAGCTAAATGTATGTTATCGCTCAACTTCGATGACACCGTCATCATCGGCCGCACGACCCTCTACTGTCGGCTTCGATGGCACGACCCTCTACTGTCGGCTTCGATGGCACGACCCTCTACCACCATCTTTGATGGCACGGTCCTCTACTGTCAGCCTTGATGGCACGGTCCTCTACCGTCAGCTTCGTCACACAAATGCCACTCTCCAGTTCGGCAGAAGTGACCTCTCCAGCTCGGCAGAGTGCATCGAGGCCACCAGCTCCGGTAACAGTACCAGCTGGGCGAGCATGACTCGGTCCTCTCCAGCTCGGCAGCAGTGCTTTCTCCAGCTCGGCAGAGTGCATCGAGGCCACCAGCTCCGGTAACAGTACCAGCTGGGCGAGCATGACTCGGTCCTCTCCAGCTCGGCAGCAGTGCTTTCTCCAGCTCGGCAGAGTGCATCGAGGCCACCAGCTCCGGTAACAGTACCAGCTGGGCGAGCATGACTCGGTCCTCTCCAGCTCGGCAGCAGTGCTTTCTCCAGCTCGGACAGCTCCAGCTCGGTTACAGCACCAGCTCGGACAGCTCCAGCTCGGTTACAGCTCCAGCTCGGTTACAGCACCAGCTCGGACAGCTCCAGCTCGGTTACAGCACCAGCTCGGACAGCTCCAGCTCGGTTACAGCTCCGGCTCGGCGGTACGATCCTCTACCGTCGGCCTCGGTGGCACGATCCTCTACCGTCACCCTTGACGGCACGATCCTCTACCATCATCCTCGGCGGCACGGTCCTCTACCATCAGCCTCGCTAGCAGCACCAGTTCGCTCAACAGTTTTAGCTCGGTGGCATCACAAGCAATTTCAGTCAGAACGATCGCATGTCGCCAGCCGACACCAAGATCTCATCTGCGCTCCAAAGTATTAAGAAAGCCCTCTCATCTTAACAGCTTCCGACTTCAACGAGTTGGAACTCTAAGAAGTCAGAAGCTGGGGGGCTATTGTGTGGGGATAATTTCACAATACCAAAACCGTGCTCAGCTCCAGTAAGAGTACCAGTTCGGCTCAACCCATCTCGCCCTAATTAGGGTTCCGGAGTCAGAATCGCGAACAGAACCCCATTCTGGAAAGGAAACGGCGAGATCTTCAAGATCCATTACTACGCAGTGGACTTTTGGTTTTTAGGCCTAATTCCATCGTTTAGGCCTCGAAAAAGGCACTTCGGCCAGACAGTCCATCTCGGCCAGGCTCTTCCATCTCGGCCAGATAGCCCACCTCGGCCAGACAGCTCACTTCGGCCAGACAGCTCATCTCGGCCCAATACTTCACCTCGGCCAGACTGCCCATCTCGGCCCAGTACTTCACCTCGGCCAGACTGCCCATCTCGGCCAAGTAGATAACAAGACAGCAGCCGCCCACCTTCTGACAGAGCGGCTCCACAGCTCCCAAGGCCCTCTTTACAGCAAAGCAAGCTACAGTTGGACCATACGTCCCTATGCCTGATAGGGTGAGCTACGATGGGACAGACAGCTACCCTCCTGTCCCCTATCTCCCTCTATGTCCCTTCCTCCTCCCCTATATGAACGCATCTACAGCACCATTAGAGGAGAGGCGAAGGCCATGCTGGTACGTCCATCTTCTTCCCCAAATCTCCGTTCTTTGCTCAGTTCTCATACTGACTTAAGCATCGGAGAGCCTTGCGCCGCCCAGGCCAGGGTCCTCTGACCTTGTTCCTTTCCCCTTCTCAGGTTCTTGGCAGCGGTTCTTCCACCATTCTCGGGATCAGCGGCCTCCTCCTCCCCCTTGTGGGTCGCAGAAATCACACCCCCCCGGTCCGTGATTTTTTGTGCGCTTACAGTTGGCGCCGTCTGTGGGAAACGATCAAAAGGTCATCTTCCAGAACACCATGCGTCGAAGAAAAATCAGGATGGGAAAAGAGCCATTGACGTTGTCAAGACCGCTGCCGACGGTCCCCCGCCAGCGAAGGTCCGGAGCGAGATCTGGTCAAATGAGCGTCCAACAGCCGGAAACTCAATCAGGTTCATTCTCTAAGGGGGTGACAGCATCTTCCCAACGAGATAACCTTCGATTGAGGCTTTCCCGGCAAGAGGCTCCTCAACCAGACGAATCGCTCCACCAGCCTCTCAGCGCGAAGGTCCAGGCTCAAAACCTTGATCTCCAAAGAGACAAATTGATCCACCAGCTTCAGCAGCAGCTACAAGACGAAAGGAGAACCTCAGCTCTGCCCTCCATGCCCTCAAGAAGGCCACTGGAGGGTAGTGCCAGTAAAAAAGAATGGCTTGATCGCATCGAGCGAGTAGTCCGAAAACATTTGGAGATGGTCGGTCTCATCAGAGATTGGCCAAGCGCCTGCGATCCCCGAGCTCGGCAGCTTTCAGCCCCCAGCTCAGCGGCCTCCAACTCCGTAGCGCTCCCTAGCTCGGCAGAAGTCTCCTTTAGCTTGGGAGGCAGCTAAATGTATGTTATCGCTCAACTTCGATGACACCGTCATCATCGGCCGCACGACCCTCTACTGTCGGCTTCGATGGCACGACCCTCTACTGTCGGCTTCGATGGCACGACCCTCTACCACCATCTTTGATGGCACGGTCCTCTACTGTCAGCCTTGATGGCACGGTCCTCTACCGTCAGCTTCGTCACACAAATGCCACTCTCCAGTTCGGCAGAAGTGACCTCTCCAGCTCGGCAGAGTGCATCGAGGCCACCAGCTCCGGTAACAGTACCAGCTGGGCGAGCATGACTCGGTCCTCTCCAGCTCGGCAGCAGTGCTTTCTCCAGCTCGGCAGAGTGCATCGAGGCCACCAGCTCCGGTAACAGTACCAGCTGGGCGAGCATGACTCGGTCCTCTCCAGCTCGGCAGCAGTGCTTTCTCCAGCTCGGCAGAGTGCATCGAGGCCACCAGCTCCGGTAACAGTACCAGCTGGGCGAGCATGACTCGGTCCTCTGCAGCTCGGCAGCAGTGCTTTCTCCAGCTCGGACAGCTCCAGCTCGGTTACAGCACCAGCTCGGACAGCTCCAGCTCGGTTACAGCTCCAGCTCGGTTACAGCACCAGCTCGGACAGCTCCAGCTCGGTTACAGCACCAGCTCGGTTACAGCTCCGGCTCGGCGGTACGATCCTCTACCGTCGGCCTCGGTGGCACGATCCTCTACCGTCACCCTTGACGGCACGATCCTCTACCATCATCCTCGGCGGCACGGTTCTCTACCATCAGCCTCGCTAGCAGCACCAGTTCGCTCAACAGTTTTAGCTCGGTGGCATCACAAGCAATTTCAGTCAGAACGATCGCATGTCGCCAGCCGACACCAAGATCTCATCTGCGCTCCAAAGTATTAAGAAAGCCCTCTCATCTTAACAGCTTCCGACTTCAACGAGTTGGAACTCTAAGAAGTCAGAAGCTGGGGGGCTATTGTGTGGGGATAATTTCACAATACCAAAACCGTGCTCAGCTCCAGTAAGAGTACCAGTTCGGCTCAACCCATCTCGCCCTAATTAGGGTTCCGGAGTCAGAATCGCGAACAGAACCCCATTCTGGAAAGGAAACGGCGAGATCTTCAAGATCCATTACTACGCAGTGGACTTTTGGTTTTTAGGCCTAATTCCATCGTTTAGGCCTCGAAAAAGGCACTTCGGCCAGACAGTCCATCTCGGCCAGATAGCCCACCTCGGCCAGACAGCTCACTTCGGCCAGACAGCTCATCTCGGCCCAATACTTCACCTCGGCCAGACTGCCCATCTCGGCCCAGTACTTCACCTCGGCCAGACTGCCCATCTCGGCCAAGTAGATAACAAGACAGCAGCCGCCCACCTTCTGACAGAGCGGCTCCACAGCTCCCAAGGCCCTCTTTACAGCAAAGCAAGCTACAGTTGGACCATACGTCCCTATGCCTGATAGGGTGAGCTACGATGGGACAGACAGCTACCCTCCTGTCCCCTATCTCCCTCTATGTCCCTTCCTCCTCCCCTATATGAACGCATCTACAGCACCATTAGAGGAGAGGCGAAGGCCATGCTGGTACGTCCATCTTCTTCCCCAAATCTCCGTTCTTTGCTCAGTTCTCATACTGACTTAAGCATCGGAGAGCCTTGCGCCGCCCAGGCCAGGGTCCTCTGACCTTGTTCCTTTCCCCTTCTCAGGTTCTTGGCAGCGGTTCTTCCACCATTCTCGGGATCAGCGGCCTCCTCCTCCCCCTTGTGGGTCGCAGAAATCACACCCCCCCGGTCCGTGATTTTTTGTGCGCTTACAGTTGGCGCCGTCTGTGGGAAACGATCAAAAGGTCATCTTCCAGAACACCATGCGTCGAAGAAAAATCAGGATGGGAAAAGAGCCATTGACGTTGTCAAGACCGCTGCCGACGGTCCCCCGCCAGCGAAGGTCCGGAGCGAGATCTGGTCAAATGAGCGTCCAACAGCCGGAAACTCAATCAGGTTCATTCTCTAAGGGGGTGACAGCATCTTCCCAACGAGATAACCTTCGATTGAGGCTTTCCCGGCAAGAGGCTCCTCAACCAGACGAATCGCTCCACCAGCCTCTCAGCGCGAAGGTCCAGGCTCAAAACCTTGATCTCCAAAGAGACAAATTGATCCACCAGCTTCAGCAGCAGCTACAAGACGAAAGGAGAACCTCAGCTCTGCCCTCCATGCCCTCAAGAAGGCCACTGGAGGGTAGTGCCAGTAAAAAAGAATGGCTTGATCGCATCGAGCGAGTAGTCCGAAAACATTTGGAGATGGTCGGTCTCATCAGAGATTGGCCAAGCGCCTGCGATCCCCGAGCTCGGCAGCTTTCAGCCCCCAGCTCAGCGGCCTCCAACTCCGTAGCGCTCCCTAGCTCGGCAGAAGTCTCCTTTAGCTTGGGAGGCAGCTAAATGTCTGTTATCGCTCAACTTCGATGACACCGTCATCATCGGCCGCACGACCCTCTACTGTCGGCTTCGATGGCACGACCCTCTACTGTCGGCTTCGATGGCACGACCCTCTACCACCATCTTTGATGGCACGGTCCTCTACTGTCAGCCTTGATGGCACGGTCCTCTACCGTCAGCTTCGTCACACAAATGCCACTCTCCAGTTCGGCAGAAGTGACCTCTCCAGCTCGGCAGAGTGCATCGAGGCCACCAGCTCCGGTAACAGTACCAGCTGGGCGAGCATGACTCGGTCCTCTCCAGCTCGGCAGCAGTGCTTTCTCCAGCTCGGCAGAGTGCATCGAGGCCACCAGCTCCGGTAACAGTACCAGCTGGGCGAGCATGACTCGGTCCTCTCCAGCTCGGCAGCAGTGCTTTCTCCAGCTCGGCAGAGTGCATCGAGGCCACCAGCTCCGGTAACAGTACCAGCTGGGCGAGCATGACTCGGTCCTCTGCAGCTCGGCAGCAGTGCTTTCTCCAGCTCGGACAGCTCCAGCTCGGTTACAGCACCAGCTCGGACAGCTCCAGCTCGGTTACAGCACCAGCTCGGACAGCTCCAGCTCGGTTACAGCTCCGGCTCGGCGGTACGATCCTCTACCGTCGGCCTCGGTGGCACGATCCTCTACCGTCACCCTTGACGGCACGATCCTCTACCATCATCCTCGGCGGCACGGTCCTCTACCATCAGCCTCGCTAGCAGCACCAGTTCGCTCAACAGTTTTAGCTCGGTGGCATCACAAGCAATTTCAGTCAGAACGATCGCATGTCGCCAGCCGACACCAAGATCTCATCTGCGCTCCAAAGTATTAAGAAAGCCCTCTCATCTTAACAGCTTCCGACTTCAACGAGTTGGAACTCTAAGAAGTCAGAAGCTGGGGGGCTATTGTGTGGGGATAATTTCACAATACCAAAACCGTGCTCAGCTCCAGTAAGAGTACCAGTTCGGCTCAACCCATCTCGCCCTAATTAGGGTTCCGGAGTCAGAATCGCGAACAGAACCCCATTCTGGAAAGGAAACGGCGAGATCTTCAAGATCCATTACTACGCAGTGGACTTTTGGTTTTTAGGCCTAATTCCATCGTTTAGGCCTCGAAAAAGGCACTTCGGCCAGACAGTCCATCTCGGCCAGGCTCTTCCATCTCGGCCAGATAGCCCACCTCGGCCAGACAGCTCACTTCGGCCAGACAGCTCATCTCGGCCCAATACTTCACCTCGGCCAGACTGCCCATCTCGGCCCAGTACTTCACCTCGGCCAGACTGCCCATCTCGGCCAAGTAGATAACAAGACAGCAGCCGCCCACCTTCTGACAGAGCGGCTCCACAGCTCCCAAGGCCCTCTTTACAGCAAAGCAAGCTACAGTTGGACCATACGTCCCTATGCCTGATAGGGTGAGCTACGATGGGACAGACAGCTACCCTCCTGTCCCCTATCTCCCTCTATGTCCCTTCCTCCTCCCCTATATGAACGCATCTACAGCACCATTAGAGGAGAGGCGAAGGCCATGCTGGTACGTCCATCTTCTTCCCCAAATCTCCGTTCTTTGCTCAGTTCTCATACTGACTTAAGTATCGGAGAGCCTTGCGCCGCCCAGGCCAGGGTCCTCTGACCTTGTTCCTTTCCCCTTCTCAGGTTCTTGGCAGCGGTTCTTCCACCATTCTCGGGATCAGCGGCCTCCTCCTCCCCCTTGTGGGTCGCAGAAATCACACCCCCCCGGTCCGTGATTTTTTGTGCGCTTACAGTTGGCGCCGTCTGTGGGAAACGATCAAAAGGTCATCTTCCAGAACACCATGCGTCGAAGAAAAATCAGGATGGGAAAAGAGCCATTGACGTTGTCAAGACCGCTGCCGACGGTCCCCCGCCAGCGAAGGTCCGGAGCGAGATCTGGTCAAATGAGCGTCCAACAGCCGGAAACTCAATCAGGTTCATTCTCTAAGGGGGTGACAGCATCTTCCCAACGAGATAACCTTCGATTGAGGCTTTCCCGGCAAGAGGCTCCTCAACCAGACGAATCGCTCCACCAGCCTCTCAGCGCGAAGGTCCAGGCTCAAAACCTTGATCTCCAAAGAGACAAATTGATCCACCAGCTTCAGCAGCAGCTACAAGACGAAAGGAGAACCTCAGCTCTGCCCTCCATGCCCTCAAGAAGGCCACTGGAGGGTAGTGCCAGTAAAAAAGAATGGCTTGATCGCATCGAGCGAGTAGTCCGAAAACATTTGGAGATGGTCGGTCTCATCAGAGATTGGCCAAGCGCCTGCGATCCCCGAGCTCGGCAGCTTTCAGCCCCCAGCTCAGCGGCCTCCAACTCCGTAGCGCTCCCTAGCTCGGCAGAAGTCTCCTTTAGCTTGGGAGGCAGCTAAATGTCTGTTATCGCTCAACTTCGATGACACCGTCATCATCGGCCGCACGACCCTCTACTGTCGGCTTCGATGGCACGACCCTCTACTGTCGGCTTCGATGGCGCGACCCTCTACCACCATCTTTGATGGCACGGTCCTCTACTGTCAGCCTTGATGGCACGGTCCTCTACCGTCAGCTTCGTCACACAAATGCCACTCTCCAGTTCGGCAGAAGTGACCTCTCCAGCTCGGCAGAGTGCATCGAGGCCACCAGCTCCGGTAACAGTACCAGCTGGGCGAGCATGACTCGGTCCTCTCCAGCTCGGCAGCAGTGCTTTCTCCAGCTCGGCAGAGTGCATCGAGGCCACCAGCTCCGGTAACAGTACCAGCTGGGCGAGCATGACTCGGTCCTCTCCAGCTCGGCAGCAGTGCTTTCTCCAGCTCGGCAGAGTGCATCGAGGCCACCAGCTCCGGTAACAGTACCAGCTGGGCGAGCATGACTCGGTCCTCTCCAGCTCGGCAGCAGTGCTTTCTCCAGCTCGGACAGCTCCAGCTCGGTTACAGCACCAGCTCGGACAGCTCCAGCTCGGTTACAGCTCCAGCTCGGTTACAGCACCAGCTCGGACAGCTCCAGCTCGGTTACAGCACCAGCTCGGACAGCTCCAGCTCGGTTACAGCTCCGGCTCGGCGGTACGATCCTCTACCGTCGGCCTCGGTGGCACGATCCTCTACCGTCACCCTTGACGGCACGATCCTCTACCATCATCCTCGGCGGCACGGTCCTCTACCATCAGCCTCGCTAGCAGCACCAGTTCGCTCAACAGTTTTAGCTCGGTGGCATCACAAGCAATTTCAGTCAGAACGATCGCATGTCGCCAGCCGACACCAAGATCTCATCTGCGCTCCAAAGTATTAAGAAAGCCCTCTCATCTTAACAGCTTCCGACTTCAACGAGTTGGAACTCTAAGAAGTCAGAAGCTGGGGGGCTATTGTGTGGGGATAATTTCACAATACCAAAACCGTGCTCAGCTCCAGTAAGAGTACCAGTTCGGCTCAACCCATCTCGCCCTAATTAGGGTTCCGGAGTCAGAATCGCGAACAGAACCCCATTCTGGAAAGGAAACGGCGAGATCTTCAAGATCCATTACTACGCAGTGGACTTTTGGTTTTTAGGCCTAATTCCATCGTTTAGGCCTCGAAAAAGGCACTTCGGCCAGACAGTCCATCTCGGCCAGGCTCTTCCATCTCGGCCAGATAGCCCACCTCGGCCAGACAGCTCACTTCGGCCAGACAGCTCATCTCGGCCCAATACTTCACCTCGGCCAGACTGCCCATCTCGGCCCAGTACTTCACCTCGGCCAGACTGCCCATCTCGGCCAAGTAGATAACAAGACAGCAGCCGCCCACCTTCTGACAGAGCGGCTCCACAGCTCCCAAGGCCCTCTTTACAGCAAAGCAAGCTACAGTTGGACCATACGTCCCTATGCCTGATAGGGTGAGCTAGATGGGACAGACAGCTACCCTCCTGTCCCCTATCTCCCTCTATGTCCCTTCCTCCTCCCCTATATGAACGCATCTACAGCACCATTAGAGGAGAGGCGAAGGCCATGCTGGTACGTCCATCTTCTTCCCCAAATCTCCGTTCTTTGCTCAGTTCTCATACTGACTTAAGCATCGGAGAGCCTTGCGCCGCCCAGGCCAGGGTCCTCTGACCTTGTTCCTTTCCCCTTCTCAGGTTCTTGGCAGCGGTTCTTCCACCATTCTCGGGATCAGCGGCCTCCTCCTCCCCCTTGTGGGTCGCAGAAATCACACCCCCCCGGTCCGTGATTTTTTGTGCGCTTACAGTTGGCGCCGTCTGTGGGAAACGATCAAAAGGTCATCTTCCAGAACACCATGCGTCGAAGAAAAATCAGGATGGGAAAAGAGCCATTGACGTTGTCAAGACCGCTGCCGACGGTCCCCCGCCAGCGAAGGTCCGGAGCGAGATCTGGTCAAATGAGCGTCCAACAGCCGGAAACTCAATCAGGTTCATTCTCTAAGGGGGTGACAGCATCTTCCCAACGAGATAACCTTCGATTGAGGCTTTCCCGGCAAGAGGCTCCTCAACCAGACGAATCGCTCCACCAGCCTCTCAGCGCGAAGGTCCAGGCTCAAAACCTTGATCTCCAAAGAGACAAATTGATCCACCAGCTTCAGCAGCAGCTACAAGACGAAAGGAGAACCTCAGCTCTGCCCTCCATGCCCTCAAGAAGGCCACTGGAGGGTAGTGCCAGTAAAAAAGAATGGCTTGATCGCATCGAGCGAGTAGTCCGAAAACATTTGGAGATGGTCGGTCTCATCAGAGATTGGCCAAGCGCCTGCGATCCCCGAGCTCGGCAGCTTTCAGCCCCCAGCTCAGCGGCCTCCAACTCCGTAGCGCTCCCTAGCTCGGCAGAAGTCTCCTTTAGCTTGGGAGGCAGCTAAATGTCTGTTATCGCTCAACTTCGATGACACCGTCATCATCGGCCGCACGACCCTCTACTGTCGGCTTCGATGGCACGACCCTCTACTGTCGGCTTCGATGGCACGACCCTCTACCACCATCTTTGATGGCACGGTCCTCTACTGTCAGCCTTGATGGCACGGTCCTCTACCGTCAGCTTCGTCACACAAATGCCACTCTCCAGTTCGGCAGAAGTGACCTCTCCAGCTCGGCAGAGTGCATCGAGGCCACCAGCTCCGGTAACAGTACCAGCTGGGCGAGCATGACTCGGTCCTCTCCAGCTCGGCAGCAGTGCTTTCTCCAGCTCGGCAGAGTGCATCGAGGCCACCAGCTCCGGTAACAGTACCAGCTGGGCGAGCATGACTCGGTCCTCTCCAGCTCGGCAGCAGTGCTTTCTCCAGCTCGGCAGAGTGCATCGAGGCCACCAGCTCCGGTAACAGTACCAGCTGGGCGAGCATGACTCGGTCCTCTCCAGCTCGGCAGCAGTGCTTTCTCCAGCTCGGACAGCTCCAGCTCGGTTACAGCACCAGCTCGGACAGCTCCAGCTCGGTTACAGCTCCAGCTCGGTTACAGCACCAGCTCGGACAGCTCCAGCTCGGTTACAGCACCAGCTCGGACAGCTCCAGCTCGGTTACAGCTCCGGCTCGGCGGTACGATCCTCTACCGTCGGCCTCGGTGGCACGATCCTCTACCGTCACCCTTGACGGCACGATCCTCTACCATCATCCTCGGCGGCACGGTCCTCTACCATCAGCCTCGCTAGCAGCACCAGTTCGCTCAACAGTTTTAGCTCGGTGGCATCACAAGCAATTTCAGTCAGAACGATCGCATGTCGCCAGCCGACACCAAGATCTCATCTGCGCTCCAAAGTATTAAGAAAGCCCTCTCATCTTAACAGCTTCCGACTTCAACGAGTTGGAACTCTAAGAAGTCAGAAGCTGGGGGGCTATTGTGTGGGGATAATTTCACAATACCAAAACCGTGCTCAGCTCCAGTAAGAGTACCAGTTCGGCTCAACCCATCTCGCCCTAATTAGGGTTCCGGAGTCAGAATCGCGAACAGAACCCCATTCTGGAAAGGAAACGGCGAGATCTTCAAGATCCATTACTACGCAGTGGACTTTTGGTTTTTAGGCCTAATTCCATCGTTTAGGCCTCGAAAAAGGCACTTCGGCCAGACAGTCCATCTCGGCCAGGCTCTTCCATCTCGGCCAGATAGCCCACCTCGGCCAGACAGCTCACTTCGGCCAGACAGCTCATCTCGGCCCAATACTTCACCTCGGCCAGACTGCCCATCTCGGCCCAGTACTTCACCTCGGCCAGACTGCCCATCTCGGCCAAGTAGATAACAAGACAGCAGCCGCCCACCTTCTGACAGAGCGGCTCCACAGCTCCCAAGGCCCTCTTTACAGCAAAGCAAGCTACAGTTGGACCATACGTCCCTATGCCTGATAGGGTGAGCTAGATGGGACAGACAGCTACCCTCCTGTCCCCTATCTCCCTCTATGTCCCTTCCTCCTCCCCTATATGAACGCATCTACAGCACCATTAGAGGAGAGGCGAAGGCCATGCTGGTACGTCCATCTTCTTCCCCAAATCTCCGTTCTTTGCTCAGTTCTCATACTGACTTAAGCATCGGAGAGCCTTGCGCCGCCCAGGCCAGGGTCCTCTGACCTTGTTCCTTTCCCCTTCTCAGGTTCTTGGCAGCGGTTCTTCCACCATTCTCGGGATCAGCGGCCTCCTCCTCCCCCTTGTGGGTCGCAGAAATCACACCCCCCCGGTCCGTGATTTTTTGTGCGCTTACAGTTGGCGCCGTCTGTGGGAAACGATCAAAAGGTCATCTTCCAGAACACCATGCGTCGAAGAAAAATCAGGATGGGAAAAGAGCCATTGACGTTGTCAAGACCGCTGCCGACGGTCCCCCGCCAGCGAAGGTCCGGAGCGAGATCTGGTCAAATGAGCGTCCAACAGCCGGAAACTCAATCAGGTTCATTCTCTAAGGGGGTGACAGCATCTTCCCAACGAGATAACCTTCGATTGAGGCTTTCCCGGCAAGAGGCTCCTCAACCAGACGAATCGCTCCACCAGCCTCTCAGCGCGAAGGTCCAGGCTCAAAACCTTGATCTCCAAAGAGACAAATTGATCCACCAGCTTCAGCAGCAGCTACAAGACGAAAGGAGAACCTCAGCTCTGCCCTCCATGCCCTCAAGAAGGCCACTGGAGGGTAGTGCCAGTAAAAAAGAATGGCTTGATCGCATCGAGCGAGTAGTCCGAAAACATTTGGAGATGGTCGGTCTCATCAGAGATTGGCCAAGCGCCTGCGATCCCCGAGCTCGGCAGCTTTCAGCCCCCAGCTCAGCGGCCTCCAACTCCGTAGCGCTCCCTAGCTCGGCAGAAGTCTCCTTTAGCTTGGGAGGCAGCTAAATGTCTGTTATCGCTCAACTTCGATGACACCGTCATCATCGGCCGCACGACCCTCTACTGTCGGCTTCGATGGCACGACCCTCTACTGTCGGCTTCGATGGCGCGACCCTCTACCACCATCTTTGATGGCACGGTCCTCTACTGTCAGCCTTGATGGCACGGTCCTCTACCGTCAGCTTCGTCACACAAATGCCACTCTCCAGTTCGGCAGAAGTGACCTCTCCAGCTCGGCAGAGTGCATCGAGGCCACCAGCTCCGGTAACAGTACCAGCTGGGCGAGCATGACTCGGTCCTCTCCAGCTCGGCAGCAGTGCTTTCTCCAGCTCGGCAGAGTGCATCGAGGCCACCAGCTCCGGTAACAGTACCAGCTGGGCGAGCATGACTCGGTCCTCTCCAGCTCGGCAGCAGTGCTTTCTCCAGCTCGGCAGAGTGCATCGAGGCCACCAGCTCCGGTAACAGTACCAGCTGGGCGAGCATGACTCGGTCCTCTCCAGCTCGGCAGCAGTGCTTTCTCCAGCTCGGACAGCTCCAGCTCGGTTACAGCACCAGCTCGGACAGCTCCAGCTCGGTTACAGCTCCAGCTCGGTTACAGCACCAGCTCGGACAGCTCCAGCTCGGTTACAGCACCAGCTCGGACAGCTCCAGCTCGGTTACAGCTCCGGCTCGGCGGTACGATCCTCTACCGTCGGCCTCGGTGGCACGATCCTCTACCGTCACCCTTGACGGCACGATCCTCTACCATCATCCTCGGCGGCACGGTCCTCTACCATCAGCCTCGCTAGCAGCACCAGTTCGCTCAACAGTTTTAGCTCGGTGGCATCACAAGCAATTTCAGTCAGAACGATCGCATGTCGCCAGCCGACACCAAGATCTCATCTGCGCTCCAAAGTATTAAGAAAGCCCTCTCATCTTAACAGCTTCCGACTTCAACGAGTTGGAACTCTAAGAAGTCAGAAGCTGGGGGGCTATTGTGTGGGGATAATTTCACAATACCAAAACCGTGCTCAGCTCCAGTAAGAGTACCAGTTCGGCTCAACCCATCTCGCCCTAATTAGGGTTCCGGAGTCAGAATCGCGAACAGAACCCCATTCTGGAAAGGAAACGGCGAGATCTTCAAGATCCATTACTACGCAGTGGACTTTTGGTTTTTAGGCCTAATTCCATCGTTTAGGCCTCGAAAAAGGCACTTCGGCCAGACAGTCCATCTCGGCCAGGCTCTTCCATCTCGGCCAGATAGCCCACCTCGGCCAGACAGCTCACTTCGGCCAGACAGCTCATCTCGGCCCAATACTTCACCTCGGCCAGACTGCCCATCTCGGCCCAGTACTTCACCTCGGCCAGACTGCCCATCTCGGCCAAGTAGATAACAAGACAGCAGCCGCCCACCTTCTGACAGAGCGGCTCCACAGCTCCCAAGGCCCTCTTTACAGCAAAGCAAGCTACAGTTGGACCATACGTCCCTATGCCTGATAGGGTGAGCTAGATGGGACAGACAGCTACCCTCCTGTCCCCTATCTCCCTCTATGTCCCTTCCTCCTCCCCTATATGAACGCATCTACAGCACCATTAGAGGAGAGGCGAAGGCCATGCTGGTACGTCCATCTTCTTCCCCAAATCTCCGTTCTTTGCTCAGTTCTCATACTGACTTAAGCATCGGAGAGCCTTGCGCCGCCCAGGCCAGGGTCCTCTGACCTTGTTCCTTTCCCCTTCTCAGGTTCTTGGCAGCGGTTCTTCCACCATTCTCGGGATCAGCGGCCTCCTCCTCCCCCTTGTGGGTCGCAGAAATCACACCCCCCCGGTCCGTGATTTTTTGTGCGCTTACAGTTGGCGCCGTCTGTGGGAAACGATCAAAAGGTCATCTTCCAGAACACCATGCGTCGAAGAAAAATCAGGATGGGAAAAGAGCCATTGACGTTGTCAAGACCGCTGCCGACGGTCCCCCGCCAGCGAAGGTCCGGAGCGAGATCTGGTCAAATGAGCGTCCAACAGCCGGAAACTCAATCAGGTTCATTCTCTAAGGGGGTGACAGCATCTTCCCAACGAGATAACCTTCGATTGAGGCTTTCCCGGCAAGAGGCTCCTCAACCAGACGAATCGCTCCACCAGCCTCTCAGCGCGAAGGTCCAGGCTCAAAACCTTGATCTCCAAAGAGACAAATTGATCCACCAGCTTCAGCAGCAGCTACAAGACGAAAGGAGAACCTCAGCTCTGCCCTCCATGCCCTCAAGAAGGCCACTGGAGGGTAGTGCCAGTAAAAAAGAATGGCTTGATCGCATCGAGCGAGTAGTCCGAAAACATTTGGAGATGGTCGGTCTCATCAGAGATTGGCCAAGCGCCTGCGATCCCCGAGCTCGGCAGCTTTCAGCCCCCAGCTCAGCGGCCTCCAACTCCGTAGCGCTCCCTAGCTCGGCAGAAGTCTCCTTTAGCTTGGGAGGCAGCTAAATGTCTGTTATCGCTCAACTTCGATGACACCGTCATCATCGGCCGCACGACCCTCTACTGTCGGCTTCGATGGCACGACCCTCTACTGTCGGCTTCGATGGCGCGACCCTCTACCACCATCTTTGATGGCACGGTCCTCTACTGTCAGCCTTGATGGCACGGTCCTCTACCGTCAGCTTCGTCACACAAATGCCACTCTCCAGTTCGGCAGAAGTGACCTCTCCAGCTCGGCAGAGTGCATCGAGGCCACCAGCTCCGGTAACAGTACCAGCTGGGCGAGCATGACTCGGTCCTCTCCAGCTCGGCAGCAGTGCTTTCTCCAGCTCGGCAGAGTGCATCGAGGCCACCAGCTCCGGTAACAGTACCAGCTGGGCGAGCATGACTCGGTCCTCTCCAGCTCGGCAGCAGTGCTTTCTCCAGCTCGGCAGAGTGCATCGAGGCCACCAGCTCCGGTAACAGTACCAGCTGGGCGAGCATGACTCGGTCCTCTCCAGCTCGGCAGCAGTGCTTTCTCCAGCTCGGACAGCTCCAGCTCGGTTACAGCACCAGCTCGGACAGCTCCAGCTCGGTTACAGCTCCAGCTCGGTTACAGCACCAGCTCGGACAGCTCCAGCTCGGTTACAGCACCAGCTCGGACAGCTCCAGCTCGGTTACAGCTCCGGCTCGGCGGTACGATCCTCTACCGTCGGCCTCGGTGGCACGATCCTCTACCGTCACCCTTGACGGCACGATCCTCTACCATCATCCTCGGCGGCACGGTCCTCTACCATCAGCCTCGCTAGCAGCACCAGTTCGCTCAACAGTTTTAGCTCGGTGGCATCACAAGCAATTTCAGTCAGAACGATCGCATGTCGCCAGCCGACACCAAGATCTCATCTGCGCTCCAAAGTATTAAGAAAGCCCTCTCATCTTAACAGCTTCCGACTTCAACGAGTTGGAACTCTAAGAAGTCAGAAGCTGGGGGGCTATTGTGTGGGGATAATTTCACAATACCAAAACCGTGCTCAGCTCCAGTAAGAGTACCAGTTCGGCTCAACCCATCTCGCCCTAATTAGGGTTCCGGAGTCAGAATCGCGAACAGAACCCCATTCTGGAAAGGAAACGGCGAGATCTTCAAGATCCATTACTACGCAGTGGACTTTTGGTTTTTAGGCCTAATTCCATCGTTTAGGCCTCGAAAAAGGCACTTCGGCCAGACAGTCCATCTCGGCCAGGCTCTTCCATCTCGGCCAGATAGCCCACCTCGGCCAGACAGCTCACTTCGGCCAGACAGCTCATCTCGGCCCAATACTTCACCTCGGCCAGACTGCCCATCTCGGCCCAGTACTTCACCTCGGCCAGACTGCCCATCTCGGCCAAGTAGATAACAAGACAGCAGCCGCCCACCTTCTGACAGAGCGGCTCCACAGCTCCCAAGGCCCTCTTTACAGCAAAGCAAGCTACAGTTGGACCATACGTCCCTATGCCTGATAGGGTGAGCTACGATGGGACAGACAGCTACCCTCCTGTCCCCTATCTCCCTCTATGTCCCTTCCTCCTCCCCTATATGAACGCATCTACAGCACCATTAGAGGAGAGGCGAAGGCCATGCTGGTACGTCCATCTTCTTCCCCAAATCTCCGTTCTTTGCTCAGTGCTTATACTGACTTAAGCATCGGAGAGCCTTGCGCCGCCCAGGCCAGGGTCCTCTGACCTTGTTCCTTTCCCCTTCTCAGGTTCTTGGCAGCGGTTCTTCCACCATTCTCGGGATCAGCGGCCTCCTCCTCCCCCTTGTGGGTCGCAGAAATCACACCCCCCCGGTCCGTGATTTTTTGTGCGCTTACAGTTGGCGCCGTCTGTGGGAAACGATCAAAAGGTCATCTTCCAGAACACCATGCGTCGAAGAAAAATCAGGATGGGAAAAGAGCCATTGACGTTGTCAAGACCGCTGCCGACGGTCCCCCGCCAGCGAAGGTCCGGAGCGAGATCTGGTCAAATGAGCGTCCAACAGCCGGAAACTCAATCAGGTTCATTCTCTAAGGGGGTGACAGCATCTTCCCAACGAGATAACCTTCGATTGAGGCTTTCCCGGCAAGAGGCTCCTCAACCAGACGAATCGCTCCACCAACCTCTCAGCGCGAAGGTCCAGGCTCAAAACCTTGATCTCCAAAGAGACAAATTGATCCACCAGCTTCAGCAGCAGCTACAAGACGAAAGGAGAACCTCAGCTCTGCCCTCCATGCCCTCAAGAAGGCCACTGGAGGGTAGTGCCAGTAAAAAAGAATGGCTTGATCGCATCGAGCGAGTAGTCCGAAAACATTTGGAGATGGTCGGTCTCATCAGAGATTGGCCAAGCGCCTGCGATCCCCGAGCTCGGCAGCTTTCAGCCCCCAGCTCAGCGGCCTCCAACTCCGTAGCGCTCCCTAGCTCGGCAGAAGTCTCCTTTAGCTTGGGAGGCAGCTAAATGTCTGTTATCGCTCAACTTCGATGACACCGTCATCATCGGCCGCACGACCCTCTACTGTCGGCTTCGATGGCACGACCCTCTACTGTCGGCTTCGATGGCACGACCCTCTACCACCATCTTTGATGGCACGGTCCTCTACTGTCAGCCTTGATGGCACGGTCCTCTACCGTCAGCTTCGTCACACAAATGCCACTCTCCAGTTCGGCAGAAGTGACCTCTCCAGCTCGGCAGAGTGCATCGAGGCCACCAGCTCCGGTAACAGTACCAGCTGGGCGAGCATGACTCGGTCCTCTCCAGCTCGGCAGCAGTGCTTTCTCCAGCTCGGCAGAGTGCATCGAGGCCACCAGCTCCGGTAACAGTACCAGCTGGGCGAGCATGACTCGGTCCTCTCCAGCTCGGCAGCAGTGCTTTCTCCAGCTCGGCAGAGTGCATCGAGGCCACCAGCTCCGGTAACAGTACCAGCTGGGCGAGCATGACTCGGTCCTCTCCAGCTCGGCAGCAGTGCTTTCTCCAGCTCGGACAGCTCCAGCTCGGTTACAGCACCAGCTCGGACAGCTCCAGCTCGGTTACAGCTCCAGCTCGGTTACAGCACCAGCTCGGACAGCTCCAGCTCGGTTACAGCACCAGCTCGGACAGCTCCAGCTCGGTTACAGCTCCGGCTCGGCGGTACGATCCTCTACCGTCGGCCTCGGTGGCACGATCCTCTACCGTCACCCTTGACGGCACGATCCTCTACCATCATCCTCGGCGGCACGGTCCTCTACCATCAGCCTCGCTAGCAGCACCAGTTCGCTCAACAGTTTTAGCTCGGTGGCATCACAAGCAATTTCAGTCAGAACGATCGCATGTCGCCAGCCGACACCAAGATCTCATCTGCGCTCCAAAGTATTAAGAAAGCCCTCTCATCTTAACAGCTTCCGACTTCAACGAGTTGGAACTCTAAGAAGTCAGAAGCTGGGGGGCTATTGTGTGGGGATAATTTCACAATACCAAAACCGTGCTCAGCTCCAGTAAGAGTACCAGTTCGGCTCAACCCATCTCGCCCTAATTAGGGTTCCGGAGTCAGAATCGCGAACAGAACCCCATTCTGGAAAGGAAACGGCGAGATCTTCAAGATCCATTACTACGCAGTGGACTTTTGGTTTTTAGGCCTAATTCCATCGTTTAGGCCTCGAAAAAGGCACTTCGGCCAGACAGTCCATCTCGGCCAGGCTCTTCCATCTCGGCCAGATAGCCCACCTCGGCCAGACAGCTCACTTCGGCCAGACAGCTCATCTCGGCCCAATACTTCACCTCGGCCAGACTGCCCATCTCGGCCCAGTACTTCACCTCGGCCAGACTGCCCATCTCGGCCAAGTAGATAACAAGACAGCAGCCGCCCACCTTCTGACAGAGCGGCTCCACAGCTCCCAAGGCCCTCTTTACAGCAAAGCAAGCTACAGTTGGACCATACGTCCCTATGCCTGATAGGGTGAGCTACGATGGGACAGACAGCTACCCTCCTGTCCCCTATCTCCCTCTATGTCCCTTCCTCCTCCCCTATATGAACGCATCTACAGCACCATTAGAGGAGAGGCGAAGGCCATGCTGGTACGTCCATCTTCTTCCCCAAATCTCCGTTCTTTGCTCAGTTCTTATACTGACTTAAGCATCGGAGAGCCTTGCGCCGCCCAGGCCAGGGTCCTCTGACCTTGTTCCTTTCCCCTTCTCAGGTTCTTGGCAGCGGTTCTTCCACCATTCTCGGGATCAGCGGCCTCCTCCTCCCCCTTGTGGGTCGCAGAAATCACACCCCCCCGGTCCGTGATTTTTTGTGCGCTTACAGTTGGCGCCGTCTGTGGGAAACGATCAAAAGGTCATCTTCCAGAACACCATGCGTCGAAGAAAAATCAGGATGGGAAAAGAGCCATTGACGTTGTCAAGACCGCTGCCGACGGTCCCCCGCCAGCGAAGGTCCGGAGCGAGATCTGGTCAAATGAGCGTCCAACAGCCGGAAACTCAATCAGGTTCATTCTCTAAGGGGGTGACAGCATCTTCCCAACGAGATAACCTTCGATTGAGGCTTTCCCGGCAAGAGGCTCCTCAACCAGACGAATCGCTCCACCAGCCTCTCAGCGCGAAGGTCCAGGCTCAAAACCTTGATCTCCAAAGAGACAAATTGATCCACCAGCTTCAGCAGCAGCTACAAGACGAAAGGAGAACCTCAGCTCTGCCCTCCATGCCCTCAAGAAGGCCACTGGAGGGTAGTGCCAGTAAAAAAGAATGGCTTGATCGCATCGAGCGAGTAGTCCGAAAACATTTGGAGATGGTCGGTCTCATCAGAGATTGGCCAAGCGCCTGCGATCCCCGAGCTCGGCAGCTTTCAGCCCCCAGCTCAGCGGCCTCCAACTCCGTAGCGCTCCCTAGCTCGGCAGAAGTCTCCTTTAGCTTGGGAGGCAGCTAAATGTCTGTTATCGCTCAACTTCGATGACACCGTCATCATCGGCCGCACGACCCTCTACTGTCGGCTTCGATGGCACGACCCTCTACTGTCGGCTTCGATGGCACGACCCTCTACCACCATCTTTGATGGCACGGTCCTCTACTGTCAGCCTTGATGGCACGGTCCTCTACCGTCAGCTTCGTCACACAAATGCCACTCTCCAGTTCGGCAGAAGTGACCTCTCCAGCTCGGCAGAGTGCATCGAGGCCACCAGCTCCGGTAACAGTACCAGCTGGGCGAGCATGACTCGGTCCTCTCCAGCTCGGCAGCAGTGCTTTCTCCAGCTCGGCAGAGTGCATCGAGGCCACCAGCTCCGGTAACAGTACCAGCTGGGCGAGCATGACTCGGTCCTCTCCAGCTCGGCAGCAGTGCTTTCTCCAGCTCGGCAGAGTGCATCGAGGCCACCAGCTCCGGTAACAGTACCAGCTGGGCGAGCATGACTCGGTCCTCTCCAGCTCGGCAGCAGTGCTTTCTCCAGCTCGGACAGCTCCAGCTCGGTTACAGCACCAGCTCGGACAGCTCCAGCTCGGTTACAGCTCCAGCTCGGTTACAGCACCAGCTCGGACAGCTCCAGCTCGGTTACAGCACCAGCTCGGACAGCTCCAGCTCGGTTACAGCTCCGGCTCGGCGGTACGATCCTCTACCGTCGGCCTCGGTGGCACGATCCTCTACCGTCACCCTTGACGGCACGATCCTCTACCATCATCCTCGGCGGCACGGTCCTCTACCATCAGCCTCGCTAGCAGCACCAGTTCGCTCAACAGTTTTAGCTCGGTGGCATCACAAGCAATTTCAGTCAGAACGATCGCATGTCGCCAGCCGACACCAAGATCTCATCTGCGCTCCAAAGTATTAAGAAAGCCCTCTCATCTTAACAGCTTCCGACTTCAACGAGTTGGAACTCTAAGAAGTCAGAAGCTGGGGGGCTATTGTGTGGGGATAATTTCACAATACCAAAACCGTGCTCAGCTCCAGTAAGAGTACCAGTTCGGCTCAACCCATCTCGCCCTAATTAGGGTTCCGGAGTCAGAATCGCGAACAGAACCCCATTCTGGAAAGGAAACGGCGAGATCTTCAAGATCCATTACTACGCAGTGGACTTTTGGTTTTTAGGCCTAATTCCATCGTTTAGGCCTCGAAAAAGGCACTTCGGCCAGACAGTCCATCTCGGCCAGGCTCTTCCATCTCGGCCAGATAGCCCACCTCGGCCAGACAGCTCACTTCGGCCAGACAGCTCATCTCGGCCCAATACTTCACCTCGGCCAGACTGCCCATCTCGGCCCAGTACTTCACCTCGGCCAGACTGCCCATCTCGGCCAAGTAGATAACAAGACAGCAGCCGCCCACCTTCTGACAGAGCGGCTCCACAGCTCCCAAGGCCCTCTTTACAGCAAAGCAAGCTACAGTTGGACCATACGTCCCTATGCCTGATAGGGTGAGCTACGATGGGACAGACAGCTACCCTCCTGTCCCCTATCTCCCTCTATGTCCCTTCCTCCTCCCCTATATGAACGCATCTACAGCACCATTAGAGGAGAGGCGAAGGCCATGCTGGTACGTCCATCTTCTTCCCCAAATCTCCGTTCTTTGCTCAGTTCTTATACTGACTTAAGCATCGGAGAGCCTTGCGCCGCCCAGGCCAGGGTCCTCTGACCTTGTTCCTTTCCCCTTCTCAGGTTCTTGGCAGCGGTTCTTCCACCATTCTCGGGATCAGCGGCCTCCTCCTCCCCCTTGTGGGTCGCAGAAATCACACCCCCCCGGTCCGTGATTTTTTGTGCGCTTACAGTTGGCGCCGTCTGTGGGAAACGATCAAAAGGTCATCTTCCAGAACACCATGCGTCGAAGAAAAATCAGGATGGGAAAAGAGCCATTGACGTTGTCAAGACCGCTGCCGACGGTCCCCCGCCAGCGAAGGTCCGGAGCGAGATCTGGTCAAATGAGCGTCCAACAGCCGGAAACTCAATCAGGTTCATTCTCTAAGGGGGTGACAGCATCTTCCCAACGAGATAACCTTCGATTGAGGCTTTCCCGGCAAGAGGCTCCTCAACCAGACGAATCGCTCCACCAGCCTCTCAGCGCGAAGGTCCAGGCTCAAAACCTTGATCTCCAAAGAGACAAATTGATCCACCAGCTTCAGCAGCAGCTACAAGACGAAAGGAGAACCTCAGCTCTGCCCTCCATGCCCTCAAGAAGGCCACTGGAGGGTAGTGCCAGTAAAAAAGAATGGCTTGATCGCATCGAGCGAGTAGTCCGAAAACATTTGGAGATGGTCGGTCTCATCAGAGATTGGCCAAGCGCCTGCGATCCCCGAGCTCGGCAGCTTTCAGCCCCCAGCTCAGCGGCCTCCAACTCCGTAGCGCTCCCTAGCTCGGCAGAAGTCTCCTTTAGCTTGGGAGGCAGCTAAATGTCTGTTATCGCTCAACTTCGATGACACTGTCATCATCGGCCGCACGACCCTCTACTGTCGGCTTCGATGGCACGACCCTCTACTGTCGGCTTCGATGGCACGACCCTCTACCACCATCTTTGATGGCACGGTCCTCTACTGTCAGCCTTGATGGCACGGTCCTCTACCGTCAGCTTCGTCACACAAATGCCACTCTCCAGTTCGGCAGAAGTGACCTCTCCAGCTCGGCAGAGTGCATCGAGGCCACCAGCTCCGGTAACAGTACCAGCTGGGCGAGCATGACTCGGTCCTCTCCAGCTCGGCAGCAGTGCTTTCTCCAGCTCGGCAGAGTGCATCGAGGCCACCAGCTCCGGTAACAGTACCAGCTGGGCGAGCATGACTCGGTCCTCTCCAGCTCGGCAGCAGTGCTTTCTCCAGCTCGGTAGAGTGCATCGAGGCCACCAGCTCCGGTAACAGTACCAGCTGGGCGAGCATGACTCGGTCCTCTCCAGCTCGGCAGCAGTGCTTTCTCCAGCTCGGACAGCTCCAGCTCGGTTACAGCACCAGCTCGGACAGCTCCAGCTCGGTTACAGCTCCAGCTCGGTTACAGCACCAGCTCGGACAGCTCCAGCTCGGTTACAGCACCAGCTCGGACAGCTCCAGCTCGGTTACAGCTCCGGCTCGGCGGTACGATCCTCTACCGTCGGCCTCGGTGGCACGATCCTCTACCGTCACCCTTGACGGCACGATCCTCTACCATCATCCTCGGCGGCACGGTCCTCTACCATCAGCCTCGCTAGCAGCACCAGTTCGCTCAACAGTTTTAGCTCGGTGGCATCACAAGCAATTTCAGTCAGAACGATCGCATGTCGCCAGCCGACACCAAGATCTCATCTGCGCTCCAAAGTATTAAGAAAGCCCTCTCATCTTAACAGCTTCCGACTTCAACGAGTTGGAACTCTAAGAAGTCAGAAGCTGGGGGGCTATTGTGTGGGGATAATTTCACAATACCAAAACCGTGCTCAGCTCCAGTAAGAGTACCAGTTCGGCTCAACCCATCTCGCCCTAATTAGGGTTCCGGAGTCAGAATCGCGAACAGAACCCCATTCTGGAAAGGAAACGGCGAGATCTTCAAGATCCATTACTACGCAGTGGACTTTTGGTTTTTAGGCCTAATTCCATCGTTTAGGCCTCGAAAAAGGCACTTCGGCCAGACAGTCCATCTCGGCCAGGCTCTTCCATCTCGGCCAGATAGCCCACCTCGGCCAGACAGCTCACTTCGGCCAGACAGCTCATCTCGGCCCAATACTTCACCTCGGCCAGACTGCCCATCTCGGCCCAGTACTTCACCTCGGCCAGACTGCCCATCTCGGCCAAGTAGATAACAAGACAGCAGCCGCCCACCTTCTGACAGAGCGGCTCCACAGCTCCCAAGGCCCTCTTTACAGCAAAGCAAGCTACAGTTGGACCATACGTCCCTATGCCTGATAGGGTGAGCTACGATGGGACAGACAGCTACCCTCCTGTCCCCTATCTCCCTCTATGTCCCTTCCTCCTCCCCTATATGAACGCATCTACAGCACCATTAGAGGAGAGGCGAAGGCCATGCTGGTACGTCCATCTTCTTCCCCAAATCTCCGTTCTTTGCTCAGTTCTTATACTGACTTAAGCATCGGAGAGCCTTGCGCCGCCCAGGCCAGGGTCCTCTGACCTTGTTCCTTTCCCCTTCTCAGGTTCTTGGCAGCGGTTCTTCCACCATTCTCGGGATCAGCGGCCTCCTCCTCCCCCTTGTGGGTCGCAGAAATCACACCCCCCCGGTCCGTGATTTTTTGTGCGCTTACAGTTGGCGCCGTCTGTGGGAAACGATCAAAAGGTCATCTTCCAGAACACCATGCGTCGAAGAAAAATCAGGATGGGAAAAGAGCCATTGACGTTGTCAAGACCGCTGCCGACGGTCCCCCGCCAGCGAAGGTCCGGAGCGAGATCTGGTCAAATGAGCGTCCAACAGCCGGAAACTCAATCAGGTTCATTCTCTAAGGGGGTGACAGCATCTTCCCAACGAGATAACCTTCGATTGAGGCTTTCCCGGCAAGAGGCTCCTCAACCAGACGAATCGCTCCACCAGCCTCTCAGCGCGAAGGTCCAGGCTCAAAACCTTGATCTCCAAAGAGACAAATTGATCCACCAGCTTCAGCAGCAGCTACAAGACGAAAGGAGAACCTCAGCTCTGCCCTCCATGCCCTCAAGAAGGCCACTGGAGGGTAGTGCCAGTAAAAAAGAATGGCTTGATCGCATCGAGCGAGTAGTCCGAAAACATTTGGAGATGGTCGGTCTCATCAGAGATTGGCCAAGCGCCTGCGATCCCCGAGCTCGGCAGCTTTCAGCCCCCAGCTCAGCGGCCTCCAACTCCGTAGCGCTCCCTAGCTCGGCAGAAGTCTCCTTTAGCTTGGGAGGCAGCTAAATGTCTGTTATCGCTCAACTTCGATGACACCGTCATCATCGGCCGCACGACCCTCTACTGTCGGCTTCGATGGCACGACCCTCTACTGTCGGCTTCGATGGCACGACCCTCTACCACCATCTTTGATGGCACGGTCCTCTACTGTCAGCCTTGATGGCACGGTCCTCTACCGTCAGCTTCGTCACACAAATGCCACTCTCCAGTTCGGCAGAAGTGACCTCTCCAGCTCGGCAGAGTGCATCGAGGCCACCAGCTCCGGTAACAGTACCAGCTGGGCGAGCATGACTCGGTCCTCTCCAGCTCGGCAGCAGTGCTTTCTCCAGCTCGGCAGAGTGCATCGAGGCCACCAGCTCCGGTAACAGTACCAGCTGGGCGAGCATGACTCGGTCCTCTCCAGCTCGGCAGCAGTGCTTTCTCCAGCTCGGCAGAGTGCATCGAGGCCACCAGCTCCGGTAACAGTACCAGCTGGGCGAGCATGACTCGGTCCTCTCCAGCTCGGCAGCAGTGCTTTCTCCAGCTCGGCAGAGTGCATCGAGGCCACCAGCTCCGGTAACAGTACCAGCTGGGCGAGCATGACTCGGTCCTCTCCAGCTCGGCAGCAGTGCTTTCTCCAGCTCGGACAGCTCCAGCTCGGTTACAGCACCAGCTCGGACAGCTCCAGCTCGGTTACAGCACCAACTCGGACAGCTCCAGCTCGGTTACAGCTCCGGCTCGGCGGTACGATCCTCTACCGTCGGCCTCGGTGGCACGATCCTCTACCGTCACCCTTGACGGCACGATCCTCTACCATCATCCTCGGCGGCACGGTCCTCTACCATCAGCCTCGCTAGCAGCACCAGTTCGCTCAACAGTTTTAGCTCGGTGGCATCACAAGCAATTTCAGTCAGAACGATCGCATGTCGCCAGCCGACACCAAGATCTCATCTGCGCTCCAAAGTATTAAGAAAGCCCTCTCATCTTAACAGCTTCCGACTTCAACGAGTTGGAACTCTAAGAAGTCAGAAGCTGGGGGGCTATTGTGTGGGGATAATTTCACAATACCAAAACCGTGCTCAGCTCCAGTAAGAGTACCAGTTCGGCTCAACCCATCTCGCCCTAATTAGGGTTCCGGAGTCAGAATCGCGAACAGAACCCCATTCTGGAAAGGAAACGGCGAGATCTTCAAGATCCATTACTACGCAGTGGACTTTTGGTTTTTAGGCCTAATTCCATCGTTTAGGCCTCGAAAAAGGCACTTCGGCCAGACAGTCCATCTCGGCCAGGCTCTTCCATCTCGGCCAGATAGCCCACCTCGGCCAGACAGCTCACTTCGGCCAGACAGCTCATCTCGGCCCAATACTTCACCTCGGCCAGACTGCCCATCTCGGCCCAGTACTTCACCTCGGCCAGACTGCCCATCTCGGCCAAGTAGATAACAAGACAGCAGCCGCCCACCTTCTGACAGAGCGGCTCCACAGCTCCCAAGGCCCTCTTTACAGCAAAGCAAGCTACAGTTGGACCATACGTCCCTATGCCTGATAGGGTGAGCTACGATGGGACAGACAGCTACCCTCCTGTCCCCTATCTCCCTCTATGTCCCTTCCTCCTCCCCTATATGAACGCATCTACAGCACCATTAGAGGAGAGGCGAAGGCCATGCTGGTACGTCCATCTTCTTCCCCAAATCTCCGTTCTTTGCTCAGTTCTTATACTGACTTAAGCATCGGAGAGCCTTGCGCCGCCCAGGCCAGGGTCCTCTGACCTTGTTCCTTTCCCCTTCTCAGGTTCTTGGCAGCGGTTCTTCCACCATTCTCGGGATCAGCGGCCTCCTCCTCCCCCTTGTGGGTCGCAGAAATCACACCCCCCCGGTCCGTGATTTTTTGTGCGCTTACAGTTGGCGCCGTCTGTGGGAAACGATCAAAAGGTCATCTTCCAGAACACCATGCGTCGAAGAAAAATCAGGATGGGAAAAGAGCCATTGACGTTGTCAAGACCGCTGCCGACGGTCCCCCGCCAGCGAAGGTCCGGAGCGAGATCTGGTCAAATGAGCGTCCAACAGCCGGAAACTCAATCAGGTTCATTCTCTAAGGGGGTGACAGCATCTTCCCAACGAGATAACCTTCGATTGAGGCTTTCCCGGCAAGAGGCTCCTCAACCAGACGAATCGCTCCACCAGCCTCTCAGCGCGAAGGTCCAGGCTCAAAACCTTGATCTCCAAAGAGACAAATTGATCCACCAGCTTCAGCAGCAGCTACAAGACGAAAGGAGAACCTCAGCTCTGCCCTCCATGCCCTCAAGAAGGCCACTGGAGGGTAGTGCCAGTAAAAAAGAATGGCTTGATCGCATCGAGCGAGTAGTCCGAAAACATTTGGAGATGGTCGGTCTCATCAGAGATTGGCCAAGCGCCTGCGATCCCCGAGCTCGGCAGCTTTCAGCCCCCAGCTCAGCGGCCTCCAACTCCGTAGCGCTCCCTAGCTCGGCAGAAGTCTCCTTTAGCTTGGGAGGCAGCTAAATGTCTGTTATCGCTCAACTTCGATGACACCGTCATCATCGGCCGCACGACCCTCTACTGTCGGCTTCGATGGCACGACCCTCTACTGTCGGCTTCGATGGCACGACCCTCTACCACCATCTTTGATGGCACGGTCCTCTACTGTCAGCCTTGATGGCACGGTCCTCTACCGTCAGCTTCGTCACACAAATGCCACTCTCCAGTTCGGCAGAAGTGACCTCTCCAGCTCGGCAGAGTGCATCGAGGCCACCAGCTCCGGTAACAGTACCAGCTGGGCGAGCATGACTCGGTCCTCTCCAGCTCGGCAGCAGTGCTTTCTCCAGCTCGGCAGAGTGCATCGAGGCCACCAGCTCCGGTAACAGTACCAGCTGGGCGAGCATGACTCGGTCCTCTCCAGCTCGGCAGCAGTGCTTTCTCCAGCTCGGCAGAGTGCATCGAGGCCACCAGCTCCGGTAACAGTACCAGCTGGGCGAGCATGACTCGGTCCTCTCCAGCTCGGCAGCAGTGCTTTCTCCAGCTCGGACAGCTCCAGCTCGGTTACAGCACCAGCTCGGACAGCTCCAGCTCGGTTACAGCTCCAGCTCGGTTACAGCACCAGCTCGGACAGCTCCAGCTCGGTTACAGCACCAGCTCGGACAGCTCCAGCTCGGTTACAGCTCCGGCTCGGCGGTACGATCCTCTACCGTCGGCCTCGGTGGCACGATCCTCTACCGTCACCCTTGACGGCACGATCCTCTACCATCATCCTCGGCGGCACGGTCCTCTACCATCAGCCTCGCTAGCAGCACCAGTTCGCTCAACAGTTTTAGCTCGGTGGCATCACAAGCAATTTCAGTCAGAACGATCGCATGTCGCCAGCCGACACCAAGATCTCATCTGCGCTCCAAAGTATTAAGAAAGCCCTCTCATCTTAACAGCTTCCGACTTCAACGAGTTGGAACTCTAAGAAGTCAGAAGCTGGGGGGCTATTGTGTGGGGATAATTTCACAATACCAAAACCGTGCTCAGCTCCAGTAAGAGTACCAGTTCGGCTCAACCCATCTCGCCCTAATTAGGGTTCCGGAGTCAGAATCGCGAACAGAACCCCATTCTGGAAAGGAAACGGCGAGATCTTCAAGATCCATTACTACGCAGTGGACTTTTGGTTTTTAGGCCTAATTCCATCGTTTAGGCCTCGAAAAAGGCACTTCGGCCAGACAGTCCATCTCGGCCAGGCTCTTCCATCTCGGCCAGATAGCCCACCTCGGCCAGACAGCTCACTTCGGCCAGACAGCTCATCTCGGCCCAATACTTCACCTCGGCCAGACTGCCCATCTCGGCCCAGTACTTCACCTCGGCCAGACTGCCCATCTCGGCCAAGTAGATAACAAGACAGCAGCCGCCCACCTTCTGACAGAGCGGCTCCACAGCTCCCAAGGCCCTCTTTACAGCAAAGCAAGCTACAGTTGGACCATACGTCCCTATGCCTGATAGGGTGAGCTACGATGGGACAGACAGCTACCCTCCTGTCCCCTATCTCCCTCTATGTCCCTTCCTCCTCCCCTATATGAACGCATCTACAGCACCATTAGAGGAGAGGCGAAGGCCATGCTGGTACGTCCATCTTCTTCCCCAAATCTCCGTTCTTTGCTCAGTTCTCATACTGACTTAAGCATCGGAGAGCCTTGCGCCGCCCAGGCCAGGGTCCTCTGACCTTGTTCCTTTCCCCTTCTCAGGTTCTTGGCAGCGGTTCTTCCACCATTCTCGGGATCAGCGGCCTCCTCCTCCCCCTTGTGGGTCGCAGAAATCACACCCCCCCGGTCCGTGATTTTTTGTGCGCTTACAGTTGGCGCCGTCTGTGGGAAACGATCAAAAGGTCATCTTCCAGAACACCATGCGTCGAAGAAAAATCAGGATGGGAAAAGAGCCATTGACGTTGTCAAGACCGCTGCCGACGGTCCCCCGCCAGCGAAGGTCCGGAGCGAGATCTGGTCAAATGAGCGTCCAACAGCCGGAAACTCAATCAGGTTCATTCTCTAAGGGGGTGACAGCATCTTCCCAACGAGATAACCTTCGATTGAGGCTTTCCCGGCAAGAGGCTCCTCAACCAGACGAATCGCTCCACCAGCCTCTCAGCGCGAAGGTCCAGGCTCAAAACCTTGATCTCCAAAGAGACAAATTGATCCACCAGCTTCAGCAGCAGCTACAAGACGAAAGGAGAACCTCAGCTCTGCCCTCCATGCCCTCAAGAAGGCCACTGGAGGGTAGTGCCAGTAAAAAAGAATGGCTTGATCGCATCGAGCGAGTAGTCCGAAAACATTTGGAGATGGTCGGTCTCATCAGAGATTGGCCAAGCGCCTGCGATCCCCGAGCTCGGCAGCTTTCAGCCCCCAGCTCAGCGGCCTCCAACTCCGTAGCGCTCCCTAGCTCGGCAGAAGTCTCCTTTAGCTTGGGAGGCAGCTAAATGTCTGTTATCGCTCAACTTCGATGACACCGTCATCATCGGCCGCACGACCCTCTACTGTCGGCTTCGATGGCACGACCCTCTACTGTCGGCTTCGATGGCACGACCCTCTACCACCATCTTTGATGGCACGGTCCTCTACTGTCAGCCTTGATGGCACGGTCCTCTACCGTCAGCTTCGTCACACAAATGCCACTCTCCAGTTCGGCAGAAGTGACCTCTCCAGCTCGGCAGAGTGCATCGAGGCCACCAGCTCCGGTAACAGTACCAGCTGGGCGAGCATGACTCGGTCCTCTCCAGCTCGGCAGCAGTGCTTTCTCCAGCTCGGCAGAGTGCATCGAGGCCACCAGCTCCGGTAACAGTACCAGCTGGGCGAGCATGACTCGGTCCTCTCCAGCTCGGCAGCAGTGCTTTCTCCAGCTCGGCAGAGTGCATCGAGGCCACCAGCTCCGGTAACAGTACCAGCTGGGCGAGCATGACTCGGTCCTCTCCAGCTCGGCAGCAGTGCTTTCTCCAGCTCGGACAGCTCCAGCTCGGTTACAGCACCAGCTCGGACAGCTCCAGCTCGGTTACAGCTCCAGCTCGGTTACAGCACCAGCTCGGACAGCTCCAGCTCGGTTACAGCACCAGCTCGGACAGCTCCAGCTCGGTTACAGCTCCGGCTCGGCGGTACGATCCTCTACCGTCGGCCTCGGTGGCACGATCCTCTACCGTCACCCTTGACGGCACGATCCTCTACCATCATCCTCGGCGGCACGGTCCTCTACCATCAGCCTCGCTAGCAGCACCAGTTCGCTCAACAGTTTTAGCTCGGTGGCATCACAAGCAATTTCAGTCAGAACGATCGCATGTCGCCAGCCGACACCAAGATCTCATCTGCGCTCCAAAGTATTAAGAAAGCCCTCTCATCTTAACAGCTTCCGACTTCAACGAGTTGGAACTCTAAGAAGTCAGAAGCTGGGGGGCTATTGTGTGGGGATAATTTCACAATACCAAAACCGTGCTCAGCTCCAGTAAGAGTACCAGTTCGGCTCAACCCATCTCGCCCTAATTAGGGTTCCGGAGTCAGAATCGCGAACAGAACCCCATTCTGGAAAGGAAACGGCGAGATCTTCAAGATCCATTACTACGCAGTGGACTTTTGGTTTTTAGGCCTAATTCCATCGTTTAGGCCTCGAAAAAGGCACTTCGGCCAGACAGTCCATCTCGGCCAGGCTCTTCCATCTCGGCCAGATAGCCCACCTCGGCCAGACAGCTCACTTCGGCCAGACAGCTCATCTCGGCCCAATACTTCACCTCGGCCAGACTGCCCATCTCGGCCCAGTACTTCACCTCGGCCAGACTGCCCATCTCGGCCAAGTAGATAACAAGACAGCAGCCGCCCACCTTCTGACAGAGCGGCTCCACAGCTCCCAAGGCCCTCTTTACAGCAAAGCAAGCTACAGTTGGACCATACGTCCCTATGCCTGATAGGGTGAGCTACGATGGGACAGACAGCTACCCTCCTGTCCCCTATCTCCCTCTATGTCCCTTCCTCCTCCCCTATATGAACGCATCTACAGCACCATTAGAGGAGAGGCGAAGGCCATGCTGGTACGTCCATCTTCTTCCCCAAATCTCCGTTCTTTGCTCAGTTCTCATACTGACTTAAGCATCGGAGAGCCTTGCGCCGCCCAGGCCAGGGTCCTCTGACCTTGTTCCTTTCCCCTTCTCAGGTTCTTGGCAGCGGTTCTTCCACCATTCTCGGGATCAGCGGCCTCCTCCTCCCCCTTGTGGGTCGCAGAAATCACACCCCCCCGGTCCGTGATTTTTTGTGCGCTTACAGTTGGCGCCGTCTGTGGGAAACGATCAAAAGGTCATCTTCCAGAACACCATGCGTCGAAGAAAAATCAGGATGGGAAAAGAGCCATTGACGTTGTCAAGACCGCTGCCGACGGTCCCCCGCCAGCGAAGGTCCGGAGCGAGATCTGGTCAAATGAGCGTCCAACAGCCGGAAACTCAATCAGGTTCATTCTCTAAGGGGGTGACAGCATCTTCCCAACGAGATAACCTTCGATTGAGGCTTTCCCGGCAAGAGGCTCCTCAACCAGACGAATCGCTCCACCAGCCTCTCAGCGCGAAGGTCCAGGCTCAAAACCTTGATCTCCAAAGAGACAAATTGATCCACCAGCTTCAGCAGCAGCTACAAGACGAAAGGAGAACCTCAGCTCTGCCCTCCATGCCCTCAAGAAGGCCACTGGAGGGTAGTGCCAGTAAAAAAGAATGGCTTGATCGCATCGAGCGAGTAGTCCGAAAACATTTGGAGATGGTCGGTCTCATCAGAGATTGGCCAAGCGCCTGCGATCCCCGAGCTCGGCAGCTTTCAGCCCCCAGCTCAGCGGCCTCCAACTCCGTAGCGCTCCCTAGCTCGGCAGAAGTCTCCTTTAGCTTGGGAGGCAGCTAAATGTCTGTTATCGCTCAACTTCGATGACACCGTCATCATCGGCCGCACGACCCTCTACTGTCGGCTTCGATGGCACGACCCTCTACTGTCGGCTTCGATGGCACGACCCTCTACCACCATCTTTGATGGCACGGTCCTCTACTGTCAGCCTTGATGGCACGGTCCTCTACCGTCAGCTTCGTCACACAAATGCCACTCTCCAGTTCGGCAGAAGTGACCTCTCCAGCTCGGCAGAGTGCATCGAGGCCACCAGCTCCGGTAACAGTACCAGCTGGGCGAGCATGACTCGGTCCTCTCCAGCTCGGCAGCAGTGCTTTCTCCAGCTCGGCAGAGTGCATCGAGGCCACCAGCTCCGGTAACAGTACCAGCTGGGCGAGCATGACTCGGTCCTCTCCAGCTCGGCAGCAGTGCTTTCTCCAGCTCGGCAGAGTGCATCGAGGCCACCAGCTCCGGTAACAGTACCAGCTGGGCGAGCATGACTCGGTCCTCTCCAGCTCGGCAGCAGTGCTTTCTCCAGCTCGGGCAGCTCCAGCTCGGTTACAGCACCAGCTCGGACAGCTCCAGCTCGGTTACAGCTCCAGCTCGGTTACAGCACCAGCTCGGACAGCTCCAGCTCGGTTACAGCACCAGCTCGGACAGCTCCAGCTCGGTTACAGCTCCGGCTCGGCGGTACGATCCTCTACCGTCGGCCTCGGTGGCACGATCCTCTACCGTCACCCTTGACGGCACGATCCTCTACCATCATCCTCGGCGGCACGGTCCTCTACCATCAGCCTCGCTAGCAGCACCAGTTCGCTCAACAGTTTTAGCTCGGTGGCATCACAAGCAATTTCAGTCAGAACGATCGCATGTCGCCAGCCGACACCAAGATCTCATCTGCGCTCCAAAGTATTAAGAAAGCCCTCTCATCTTAACAGCTTCCGACTTCAACGAGTTGGAACTCTAAGAAGTCAGAAGCTGGGGGGCTATTGTGTGGGGATAATTTCACAATACCAAAACCGTGCTCAGCTCCAGTAAGAGTACCAGTTCGGCTCAACCCATCTCGCCCTAATTAGGGTTCCGGAGTCAGAATCGCGAACAGAACCCCATTCTGGAAAGGAAACGGCGAGATCTTCAAGATCCATTACTACGCAGTGGACTTTTGGTTTTTAGGCCTAATTCCATCGTTTAGGCCTCGAAAAAGGCACTTCGGCCAGACAGTCCATCTCGGCCAGGCTCTTCCATCTCGGCCAGATAGCCCACCTCGGCCAGACAGCTCACTTCGGCCGGACAGCTCATCTCGGCCCAATACTTCACCTCGGCCAGACTGCCCATCTCGGCCCAGTACTTCACCTCGGCCAGACTGCCCATCTCGGCCAAGTAGATAACAAGACAGCAGCCGCCCACCTTCTGACAGAGCGGCTCCACAGCTCCCAAGGCCCTCTTTACAGCAAAGCAAGCTACAGTTGGACCATACGTCCCTATGCCTGATAGGGTGAGCTACGATGGGACAGACAGCTACCCTCCTGTCCCCTATCTCCCTCTATGTCCCTTCCTCCTCCCCTATATGAACGCATCTACAGCACCATTAGAGGAGAGGCGAAGGCCATGCTGGTACGTCCATCTTCTTCCCCAAATCTCCGTTCTTTGCTCAGTTCTCATACTGACTTAAGCATCGGAGAGCCTTGCGCCGCCCAGGCCAGGGTCCTCTGACCTTGTTCCTTTCCCCTTCTCAGGTTCTTGGCAGCGGTTCTTCCACCATTCTCGGGATCAGCGGCCTCCTCCTCCCCCTTGTGGGTCGCAGAAATCACACCCCCCCGGTCCGTGATTTTTTGTGCGCTTACAGTTGGCGCCGTCTGTGGGAAACGATCAAAAGGTCATCTTCCAGAACACCATGCGTCGAAGAAAAATCAGGATGGGAAAAGAGCCATTGACGTTGTCAAGACCGCTGCCGACGGTCCTCCGCCAGCGAAGGTCCGGAGCGAGATCTGGTCAAATGAGCGTCCAACAGCCGGAAACTCAATCAGGTTCATTCTCTAAGGGGGTGACAGCATCTTCCCAACGAGATAACCTTCGATTGAGGCTTTCCCGGCAAGAGGCTCCTCAACCAGACGAATCGCTCCACCAGCCTCTCAGCGCGAAGGTCCAGGCTCAAAACCTTGATCTCCAAAGAGACAAATTGATCCACCAGCTTCAGCAGCAGCTACAAGACGAAAGGAGAACCTCAGCTCTGCCCTCCATGCCCTCAAGAAGGCCACTGGAGGGTAGTGCCAGTAAAAAAGAATGGCTTGATCGCATCGAGCGAGTAGTCCGAAAACATTTGGAGATGGTCGGTCTCATCAGAGATTGGCCAAGCGCCTGCGATCCCCGAGCTCGGCAGCTTTCAGCCCCCAGCTCAGCGGCCTCCAACTCCGTAGCGCTCCCTAGCTCGGCAGAAGTCTCCTTTAGCTTGGGAGGCAGCTAAATGTCTGTTATCGCTCAACTTCGATGACACCGTCATCATCGGCCGCACGACCCTCTACTGTCGGCTTCGATGGCACGACCCTCTACTGTCGGCTTCGATGGCACGACCCTCTACCACCATCTTTGATGGCACGGTCCTCTACTGTCAGCCTTGATGGCACGGTCCTCTACCGTCAGCTTCGTCACACAAATGCCACTCTCCAGTTCGGCAGAAGTGACCTCTCCAGCTCGGCAGAGTGCATCGAGGCCACCAGCTCCGGTAACAGTACCAGCTGGGCGAGCATGACTCGGTCCTCTCCAGCTCGGCAGCAGTGCTTTCTCCAGCTCGGCAGAGTGCATCGAGGCCACCAGCTCCGGTAACAGTACCAGCTGGGCGAGCATGACTCGGTCCTCTCCAGCTCGGCAGCAGTGCTTTCTCCAGCTCGGCAGAGTGCATCGAGGCCACCAGCTCCGGTAACAGTACCAGCTGGGCGAGCATGACTCGGTCCTCTCCAGCTCGGCAGCAGTGCTTTCTCCAGCTCGGACAGCTCCAGCTCGGTTACAGCACCAGCTCGGACAGCTCCAGCTCGGTTACAGCTCCAGCTCGGTTACAGCACCAGCTCGGACAGCTCCAGCTCGGTTACAGCACCAGCTCGGACAGCTCCAGCTCGGTTACAGCTCCGGCTCGGCGGTACGATCCTCTACCGTCGGCCTCGGTGGCACGATCCTCTACCGTCACCCTTGACGGCACGATCCTCTACCATCATCCTCGGCGGCACGGTCCTCTACCATCAGCCTCGCTAGCAGCACCAGTTCGCTCAACAGTTTTAGCTCGGTGGCATCACAAGCAATTTCAGTCAGAACGATCGCATGTCGCCAGCCGACACCAAGATCTCATCTGCGCTCCAAAGTATTAAGAAAGCCCTCTCATCTTAACAGCTTCCGACTTCAACGAGTTGGAACTCTAAGAAGTCAGAAGCTGGGGGGCTATTGTGTGGGGATAATTTCACAATACCAAAACCGTGCTCAGCTCCAGTAAGAGTACCAGTTCGGCTCAACCCATCTCGCCCTAATTAGGGTTCCGGAGTCAGAATCGCGAACAGAACCCCATTCTGGAAAGGAAACGGCGAGATCTTCAAGATCCATTACTACGCAGTGGACTTTTGGTTTTTAGGCCTAATTCCATCGTTTAGGCCTCGAAAAAGGCACTTCGGCCAGACAGTCCATCTCGGCCAGGCTCTTCCATCTCGGCCAGATAGCCCACCTCGGCCAGACAGCTCACTTCGGCCAGACAGCTCATCTCGGCCCAATACTTCACCTCGGCCAGACTGCCCATCTCGGCCCAGTACTTCACCTCGGCCAGACTGCCCATCTCGGCCAAGTAGATAACAAGACAGCAGCCGCCCACCTTCTGACAGAGCGGCTCCACAGCTCCCAAGGCCCTCTTTACAGCAAAGCAAGCTACAGTTGGACCATACGTCCCTATGCCTGATAGGGTGAGCTACGATGGGACAGACAGCTACCCTCCTGTCCCCTATCTCCCTCTATGTCCCTTCCTCCTCCCCTATATGAACGCATCTACAGCACCATTAGAGGAGAGGCGAAGGCCATGCTGGTACGTCCATCTTCTTCCCCAAATCTCCGTTCTTTGCTCAGTTCTCATACTGACTTAAGCATCGGAGAGCCTTGCGCCGCCCAGGCCAGGGTCCTCTGACCTTGTTCCTTTCCCCTTCTCAGGTTCTTGGCAGCGGTTCTTCCACCATTCTCGGGATCAGCGGCCTCCTCCTCCCCCTTGTGGGTCGCAGAAATCACACCCCCCCGGTCCGTGATTTTTTGTGCGCTTACAGTTGGCGCCGTCTGTGGGAAACGATCAAAAGGTCATCTTCCAGAACACCATGCGTCGAAGAAAAATCAGGATGGGAAAAGAGCCATTGACGTTGTCAAGACCGCTGCCGACGGTCCCCCGCCAGCGAAGGTCCGGAGCGAGATCTGGTCAAATGAGCGTCCAACAGCCGGAAACTCAATCAGGTTCATTCTCTAAGGGGGTGACAGCATCTTCCCAACGAGATAACCTTCGATTGAGGCTTTCCCGGCAAGAGGCTCCTCAACCAGACGAATCGCTCCACCAGCCTCTCAGCGCGAAGGTCCAGGCTCAAAACCTTGATCTCCAAAGAGACAAATTGATCCACCAGCTTCAGCAGCAGCTACAAGACGAAAGGAGAACCTCAGCTCTGCCCTCCATGCCCTCAAGAAGGCCACTGGAGGGTAGTGCCAGTAAAAAAGAATGGCTTGATCGCATCGAGCGAGTAGTCCGAAAACATTTGGAGATGGTCGGTCTCATCAGAGATTGGCCAAGCGCCTGCGATCCCCGAGCTCGGCAGCTTTCAGCCCCCAGCTCAGCGGCCTCCAACTCCGTAGCGCTCCCTAGCTCGGCAGAAGTCTCCTTTAGCTTGGGAGGCAGCTAAATGTCTGTTATCGCTCAACTTCGATGACACCGTCATCATCGGCCGCACGACCCTCTACTGTCGGCTTCGATGGCACGACCCTCTACTGTCGGCTTCGATGGCACGACCCTCTACCACCATCTTTGATGGCACGGTCCTCTACTGTCAGCCTTGATGGCACGGTCCTCTACCGTCAGCTTCGTCACACAAATGCCACTCTCCAGTTCGGCAGAAGTGACCTCTCCAGCTCGGCAGAGTGCATCGAGGCCACCAGCTCCGGTAACAGTACCAGCTGGGCGAGCATGACTCGGTCCTCTCCAGCTCGGCAGCAGTGCTTTCTCCAGCTCGGCAGAGTGCATCGAGGCCACCAGCTCCGGTAACAGTACCAGCTGGGCGAGCATGACTCGGTCCTCTCCAGCTCGGCAGCAGTGCTTTCTCCAGCTCGGCAGAGTGCATCGAGGCCACCAGCTCCGGTAACAGTACCAGCTGGGCGAGCATGACTCGGTCCTCTCCAGCTCGGCAGCAGTGCTTTCTCCAGCTCGGACAGCTCCAGCTCGGTTACAGCACCAGCTCGGACAGCTCCAGCTCGGTTACAGCTCCAGCTCGGTTACAGCACCAGCTCGGACAGCTCCAGCTCGGTTACAGCACCAGCTCGGACAGCTCCAGCTCGGTTACAGCTCCGGCTCGGCGGTACGATCCTCTACCGTCGGCCTCGGTGGCACGATCCTCTACCGTCACCCTTGACGGCACGATCCTCTACCATCATCCTCGGCGGCACGGTCCTCTACCATCAGCCTCGCTAGCAGCACCAGTTCGCTCAACAGTTTTAGCTCGGTGGCATCACAAGCAATTTCAGTCAGAACGATCGCATGTCGCCAGCCGACACCAAGATCTCATCTGCGCTCCAAAGTATTAAGAAAGCCCTCTCATCTTAACAGCTTCCGACTTCAACGAGTTGGAACTCTAAGAAGTCAGAAGCTGGGGGGCTATTGTGTGGGGATAATTTCACAATACCAAAACCGTGCTCAGCTCCAGTAAGAGTACCAGTTCGGCTCAACCCATCTCGCCCTAATTAGGGTTCCGGAGTCAGAATCGCGAACAGAACCCCATTCTGGAAAGGAAACGGCGAGATCTTCAAGATCCATTACTACGCAGTGGACTTTTGGTTTTTAGGCCTAATTCCATCGTTTAGGCCTCGAAAAAGGCACTTCGGCCAGACAGTCCATCTCGGCCAGGCTCTTCCATCTCGGCCAGATAGCCCACCTCGGCCAGACAGCTCACTTCGGCCAGACAGCTCATCTCGGCCCAATACTTCACCTCGGCCAGACTGCCCATCTCGGCCCAGTACTTCACCTCGGCCAGACTGCCCATCTCGGCCAAGTAGATAACAAGACAGCAGCCGCCCACCTTCTGACAGAGCGGCTCCACAGCTCCCAAGGCCCTCTTTACAGCAAAGCAAGCTACAGTTGGACCATACGTCCCTATGCCTGATAGGGTGAGCTACGATGGGACAGACAGCTACCCTCCTGTCCCCTATCTCCCTCTATGTCCCTTCCTCCTCCCCTATATGAACGCATCTACAGCACCATTAGAGGAGAGGCGAAGGCCATGCTGGTACGTCCATCTTCTTCCCCAAATCTCCGTTCTTTGCTCAGTTCTCATACTGACTTAAGCATCGGAGAGCCTTGCGCCGCCCAGGCCAGGGTCCTCTGACCTTGTTCCTTTCCCCTTCTCAGGTTCTTGGCAGCGGTTCTTCCACCATTCTCGGGATCAGCGGCCTCCTCCTCCCCCTTGTGGGTCGCAGAAATCACACCCCCCCGGTCCGTGATTTTTTGTGCGCTTACAGTTGGCGCCGTCTGTGGGAAACGATCAAAAGGTCATCTTCCAGAACACCATGCGTCGAAGAAAAATCAGGATGGGAAAAGAGCCATTGACGTTGTCAAGACCGCTGCCGACGGTCCCCCGCCAGCGAAGGTCCGGAGCGAGATCTGGTCAAATGAGCGTCCAACAGCCGGAAACTCAATCAGGTTCATTCTCTAAGGGGGTGACAGCATCTTCCCAACGAGATAACCTTCGATTGAGGCTTTCCCGGCAAGAGGCTCCTCAACCAGACGAATCGCTCCACCAGCCTCTCAGCGCGAAGGTCCAGGCTCAAAACCTTGATCTCCAAAGAGACAAATTGATCCACCAGCTTCAGCAGCAGCTACAAGACGAAAGGAGAACCTCAGCTCTGCCCTCCATGCCCTCAAGAAGGCCACTGGAGGGTAGTGCCAGTAAAAAAGAATGGCTTGATCGCATCGAGCGAGTAGTCCGAAAACATTTGGAGATGGTCGGTCTCATCAGAGATTGGCCAAGCGCCTGCGATCCCCGAGCTCGGCAGCTTTCAGCCCCCAGCTCAGCGGCCTCCAACTCCGTAGCGCTCCCTAGCTCGGCAGAAGTCTCCTTTAGCTTGGGAGGCAGCTAAATGTCTGTTATCGCTCAACTTCGATGACACCGTCATCATCGGCCGCACGACCCTCTACTGTCGGCTTCGATGGCACGACCCTCTACTGTCGGCTTCGATGGCACGACCCTCTACCACCATCTTTGATGGCACGGTCCTCTACTGTCAGCCTTGATGGCACGGTCCTCTACCGTCAGCTTCGTCACACAAATGCCACTCTCCAGTTCGGCAGAAGTGACCTCTCCAGCTCGGCAGAGTGCATCGAGGCCACCAGCTCCGGTAACAGTACCAGCTGGGCGAGCATGACTCGGTCCTCTCCAGCTCGGCAGCAGTGCTTTCTCCAGCTCGGCAGAGTGCATCGAGGCCACCAGCTCCGGTAACAGTACCAGCTGGGCGAGCATGACTCGGTCCTCTCCAGCTCGGCAGCAGTGCTTTCTCCAGCTCGGCAGAGTGCATCGAGGCCACCAGCTCCGGTAACAGTACCAGCTGGGCGAGCATGACTCGGTCCTCTCCAGCTCGGCAGCAGTGCTTTCTCCAGCTCGGACAGCTCCAGCTCGGTTACAGCACCAGCTCGGACAGCTCCAGCTCGGTTACAGCTCCAGCTCGGTTACAGCACCAGCTCGGACAGCTCCAGCTCGGTTACAGCACCAGCTCGGACAGCTCCAGCTCGGTTACAGCTCCGGCTCGGCGGTACGATCCTCTACCGTCGGCCTCGGTGGCACGATCCTCTACCGTCACCCTTGACGGCACGATCCTCTACCATCATCCTCGGCGGCACGGTCCTCTACCATCAGCCTCGCTAGCAGCACCAGTTCGCTCAACAGTTTTAGCTCGGTGGCATCACAAGCAATTTCAGTCAGAACGATCGCATGTCGCCAGCCGACACCAAGATCTCATCTGCGCTCCAAAGTATTAAGAAAGCCCTCTCATCTTAACAGCTTCCGACTTCAACGAGTTGGAACTCTAAGAAGTCAGAAGCTGGGGGGCTATTGTGTGGGGATAATTTCACAATACCAAAACCGTGCTCAGCTCCAGTAAGAGTACCAGTTCGGCTCAACCCATCTCGCCCTAATTAGGGTTCCGGAGTCAGAATCGCGAACAGAACCCCATTCTGGAAAGGAAACGGCGAGATCTTCAAGATCCATTACTACGCAGTGGACTTTTGGTTTTTAGGCCTAATTCCATCGTTTAGGCCTCGAAAAAGGCACTTCGGCCAGACAGTCCATCTCGGCCAGGCTCTTCCATCTCGGCCAGATAGCCCACCTCGGCCAGACAGCTCACTTCGGCCAGACAGCTCATCTCGGCCCAATACTTCACCTCGGCCAGACTGCCCATCTCGGCCCAGTACTTCACCTCGGCCAGACTGCCCATCTCGGCCAAGTAGATAACAAGACAGCAGCCGCCCACCTTCTGACAGAGCGGCTCCACAGCTCCCAAGGCCCTCTTTACAGCAAAGCAAGCTACAGTTGGACCATACGTCCCTATGCCTGATAGGGTGAGCTAGATGGGACAGACAGCTACCCTCCTGTCCCCTATCTCCCTCTATGTCCCTTCCTCCTCCCCTATATGAACGCATCTACAGCACCATTAGAGGAGAGGCGAAGGCCATGCTGGTACGTCCATCTTCTTCCCCAAATCTCCGTTCTTTGCTCAGTTCTCATACTGACTTAAGCATCGGAGAGCCTTGCGCCGCCCAGGCCAGGGTCCTCTGACCTTGTTCCTTTCCCCTTCTCAGGTTCTTGGCAGCGGTTCTTCCACCATTCTCGGGATCAGCGGCCTCCTCCTCCCCCTTGTGGGTCGCAGAAATCACACCCCCCCGGTCCGTGATTTTTTGTGCGCTTACAGTTGGCGCCGTCTGTGGGAAACGATCAAAAGGTCATCTTCCAGAACACCATGCGTCGAAGAAAAATCAGGATGGGAAAAGAGCCATTGACGTTGTCAAGACCGCTGCCGACGGTCCCCCGCCAGCGAAGGTCCGGAGCGAGATCTGGTCAAATGAGCGTCCAACAGCCGGAAACTCAATCAGGTTCATTCTCTAAGGGGGTGACAGCATCTTCCCAACGAGATAACCTTCGATTGAGGCTTTCCCGGCAAGAGGCTCCTCAACCAGACGAATCGCTCCACCAGCCTCTCAGCGCGAAGGTCCAGGCTCAAAACCTTGATCTCCAAAGAGACAAATTGATCCACCAGCTTCAGCAGCAGCTACAAGACGAAAGGAGAACCTCAGCTCTGCCCTCCATGCCCTCAAGAAGGCCACTGGAGGGTAGTGCCAGTAAAAAAGAATGGCTTGATCGCATCGAGCGAGTAGTCCGAAAACATTTGGAGATGGTCGGTCTCATCAGAGATTGGCCAAGCGCCTGCGATCCCCGAGCTCGGCAGCTTTCAGCCCCCAGCTCAGCGGCCTCCAACTCCGTAGCGCTCCCTAGCTCGGCAGAAGTCTCCTTTAGCTTGGGAGGCAGCTAAATGTCTGTTATCGCTCAACTTCGATGACACCGTCATCATCGGCCGCACGACCCTCTACTGTCGGCTTCGATGGCACGACCCTCTACTGTCGGCTTCGATGGCGCGACCCTCTACCACCATCTTTGATGGCACGGTCCTCTACTGTCAGCCTTGATGGCACGGTCCTCTACCGTCAGCTTCGTCACACAAATGCCACTCTCCAGTTCGGCAGAAGTGACCTCTCCAGCTCGGCAGAGTGCATCGAGGCCACCAGCTCCGGTAACAGTACCAGCTGGGCGAGCATGACTCGGTCCTCTCCAGCTCGGCAGCAGTGCTTTCTCCAGCTCGGCAGAGTGCATCGAGGCCACCAGCTCCGGTAACAGTACCAGCTGGGCGAGCATGACTCGGTCCTCTCCAGCTCGGCAGCAGTGCTTTCTCCAGCTCGGCAGAGTGCATCGAGGCCACCAGCTCCGGTAACAGTACCAGCTGGGCGAGCATGACTCGGTCCTCTCCAGCTCGGCAGCAGTGCTTTCTCCAGCTCGGACAGCTCCAGCTCGGTTACAGCACCAGCTCGGACAGCTCCAGCTCGGTTACAGCTCCAGCTCGGTTACAGCACCAGCTCGGACAGCTCCAGCTCGGTTACAGCACCAGCTCGGACAGCTCCAGCTCGGTTACAGCTCCGGCTCGGCGGTACGATCCTCTACCGTCGGCCTCGGTGGCACGATCCTCTACCGTCACCCTTGACGACACGATCCTCTACCATCATCCTCGGCGGCACGGTCCTCTACCATCAGCCTCGCTAGCAGCACCAGTTCGCTCAACAGTTTTAGCTCGGTGGCATCACAAGCAATTTCAGTCAGAACGATCGCATGTCGCCAGCCGACACCAAGATCTCATCTGCGCTCCAAAGTATTAAGAAAGCCCTCTCATCTTAACAGCTTCCGACTTCAACGAGTTGGAACTCTAAGAAGTCAGAAGCTGGGGGGCTATTGTGTGGGGATAATTTCACAATACCAAAACCGTGCTCAGCTCCAGTAAGAGTACCAGTTCGGCTCAACCCATCTCGCCCTAATTAGGGTTCCGGAGTCAGAATCGCGAACAGAACCCCATTCTGGAAAGGAAACGGCGAGATCTTCAAGATCCATTACTACGCAGTGGACTTTTGGTTTTTAGGCCTAATTCCATCGTTTAGGCCTCGAAAAAGGCACTTCGGCCAGACAGTCCATCTCGGCCAGGCTCTTCCATCTCGGCCAGATAGCCCACCTCGGCCAGACAGCTCACTTCGGCCAGACAGCTCATCTCGGCCCAATACTTCACCTCGGCCAGACTGCCCATCTCGGCCCAGTACTTCACCTCGGCCAGACTGCCCATCTCGGCCAAGTAGATAACAAGACAGCAGCCGCCCACCTTCTGACAGAGCGGCTCCACAGCTCCCAAGGCCCTCTTTACAGCAAAGCAAGCTACAGTTGGACCATACGTCCCTATGCCTGATAGGGTGAGCTACGATGGGACAGACAGCTACCCTCCTGTCCCCTATCTCCCTCTATGTCCCTTCCTCCTCCCCTATATGAACGCATCTACAGCACCATTAGAGGAGAGGCGAAGGCCATGCTGGTACGTCCATCTTCTTCCCCAAATCTCCGTTCTTTGCTCAGTGCTTATACTGACTTAAGCATCGGAGAGCCTTGCGCCGCCCAGGCCAGGGTCCTCTGACCTTGTTCCTTTCCCCTTCTCAGGTTCTTGGCAGCGGTTCTTCCACCATTCTCGGGATCAGCGGCCTCCTCCTCCCCCTTGTGGGTCGCAGAAATCACACCCCCCCGGTCCGTGATTTTTTGTGCGCTTACAGTTGGCGCCGTCTGTGGGAAACGATCAAAAGGTCATCTTCCAGAACACCATGCGTCGAAGAAAAATCAGGATGGGAAAAGAGCCATTGACGTTGTCAAGACCGCTGCCGACGGTCCCCCGCCAGCGAAGGTCCGGAGCGAGATCTGGTCAAATGAGCGTCCAACAGCCGGAAACTCAATCAGGTTCATTCTCTAAGGGGGTGACAGCATCTTCCCAACGAGATAACCTTCGATTGAGGCTTTCCCGGCAAGAGGCTCCTCAACCAGACGAATCGCTCCACCAACCTCTCAGCGCGAAGGTCCAGGCTCAAAACCTTGATCTCCAAAGAGACAAATTGATCCACCAGCTTCAGCAGCAGCTACAAGACGAAAGGAGAACCTCAGCTCTGCCCTCCATGCCCTCAAGAAGGCCACTGGAGGGTAGTGCCAGTAAAAAAGAATGGCTTGATCGCATCGAGCGAGTAGTCCGAAAACATTTGGAGATGGTCGGTCTCATCAGAGATTGGCCAAGCGCCTGCGATCCCCGAGCTCGGCAGCTTTCAGCCCCCAGCTCAGCGGCCTCCAACTCCGTAGCGCTCCCTAGCTCGGCAGAAGTCTCCTTTAGCTTGGGAGGCAGCTAAATGTCTGTTATCGCTCAACTTCGATGACACCGTCATCATCGGCCGCACGACCCTCTACTGTCGGCTTCGATGGCACGACCCTCTACTGTCGGCTTCGATGGCACGACCCTCTACCACCATCTTTGATGGCACGGTCCTCTACTGTCAGCCTTGATGGCACGGTCCTCTACCGTCAGCTTCGTCACACAAATGCCACTCTCCAGTTCGGCAGAAGTGACCTCTCCAGCTCGGCAGAGTGCATCGAGGCCACCAGCTCCGGTAACAGTACCAGCTGGGCGAGCATGACTCGGTCCTCTCCAGCTCGGCAGCAGTGCTTTCTCCAGCTCGGCAGAGTGCATCGAGGCCACCAGCTCCGGTAACAGTACCAGCTGGGCGAGCATGACTCGGTCCTCTCCAGCTCGGCAGCAGTGCTTTCTCCAGCTCGGCAGAGTGCATCGAGGCCACCAGCTCCGGTAACAGTACCAGCTGGGCGAGCATGACTCGGTCCTCTCCAGCTCGGCAGCAGTGCTTTCTCCAGCTCGGACAGCTCCAGCTCGGTTACAGCACCAGCTCGGACAGCTCCAGCTCGGTTACAGCTCCAGCTCGGTTACAGCACCAGCTCGGACAGCTCCAGCTCGGTTACAGCACCAGCTCGGACAGCTCCAGCTCGGTTACAGCTCCGGCTCGGCGGTACGATCCTCTACCGTCGGCCTCGGTGGCACGATCCTCTACCGTCACCCTTGACGGCACGATCCTCTACCATCATCCTCGGCGGCACGGTCCTCTACCATCAGCCTCGCTAGCAGCACCAGTTCGCTCAACAGTTTTAGCTCGGTGGCATCACAAGCAATTTCAGTCAGAACGATCGCATGTCGCCAGCCGACACCAAGATCTCATCTGCGCTCCAAAGTATTAAGAAAGCCCTCTCATCTTAACAGCTTCCGACTTCAACGAGTTGGAACTCTAAGAAGTCAGAAGCTGGGGGGCTATTGTGTGGGGATAATTTCACAATACCAAAACCGTGCTCAGCTCCAGTAAGAGTACCAGTTCGGCTCAACCCATCTCGCCCTAATTAGGGTTCCGGAGTCAGAATCGCGAACAGAACCCCATTCTGGAAAGGAAACGGCGAGATCTTCAAGATCCATTACTACGCAGTGGACTTTTGGTTTTTAGGCCTAATTCCATCGTTTAGGCCTCGAAAAAGGCACTTCGGCCAGACAGTCCATCTCGGCCAGGCTCTTCCATCTCGGCCAGATAGCCCACCTCGGCCAGACAGCTCACTTCGGCCAGACAGCTCATCTCGGCCCAATACTTCACCTCGGCCAGACTGCCCATCTCGGCCCAGTACTTCACCTCGGCCAGACTGCCCATCTCGGCCAAGTAGATAACAAGACAGCAGCCGCCCACCTTCTGACAGAGCGGCTCCACAGCTCCCAAGGCCCTCTTTACAGCAAAGCAAGCTACAGTTGGACCATACGTCCCTATGCCTGATAGGGTGAGCTACGATGGGACAGACAGCTACCCTCCTGTCCCCTATCTCCCTCTATGTCCCTTCCTCCTCCCCTATATGAACGCATCTACAGCACCATTAGAGGAGAGGCGAAGGCCATGCTGGTACGTCCATCTTCTTCCCCAAATCTCCGTTCTTTGCTCAGTTCTTATACTGACTTAAGCATCGGAGAGCCTTGCGCCGCCCAGGCCAGGGTCCTCTGACCTTGTTCCTTTCCCCTTCTCAGGTTCTTGGCAGCGGTTCTTCCACCATTCTCGGGATCAGCGGCCTCCTCCTCCCCCTTGTGGGTCGCAGAAATCACACCCCCCCGGTCCGTGATTTTTTGTGCGCTTACAGTTGGCGCCGTCTGTGGGAAACGATCAAAAGGTCATCTTCCAGAACACCATGCGTCGAAGAAAAATCAGGATGGGAAAAGAGCCATTGACGTTGTCAAGACCGCTGCCGACGGTCCCCCGCCAGCGAAGGTCCGGAGCGAGATCTGGTCAAATGAGCGTCCAACAGCCGGAAACTCAATCAGGTTCATTCTCTAAGGGGGTGACAGCATCTTCCCAACGAGATAACCTTCGATTGAGGCTTTCCCGGCAAGAGGCTCCTCAACCAGACGAATCGCTCCACCAGCCTCTCAGCGCGAAGGTCCAGGCTCAAAACCTTGATCTCCAAAGAGACAAATTGATCCACCAGCTTCAGCAGCAGCTACAAGACGAAAGGAGAACCTCAGCTCTGCCCTCCATGCCCTCAAGAAGGCCACTGGAGGGTAGTGCCAGTAAAAAAGAATGGCTTGATCGCATCGAGCGAGTAGTCCGAAAACATTTGGAGATGGTCGGTCTCATCTGAGATTGGCCAAGCGCCTGCGATCCCCGAGCTCGGCAGCTTTCAGCCCCCAGCTCAGCGGCCTCCAACTCCGTAGCGCTCCCTAGCTCGGCAGAAGTCTCCTTTAGCTTGGGAGGCAGCTAAATGTCTGTTATCGCTCAACTTCGATGACACCGTCATCATCGGCCGCACGACCCTCTACTGTCGGCTTCGATGGCACGACCCTCTACTGTCGGCTTCGATGGCACGACCCTCTACCACCATCTTTGATGGCACGGTCCTCTACTGTCAGCCTTGATGGCACGGTCCTCTACCGTCAGCTTCGTCACACAAATGCCACTCTCCAGTTCGGCAGAAGTGACCTCTCCAGCTCGGCAGAGTGCATCGAGGCCACCAGCTCCGGTAACAGTACCAGCTGGGCGAGCATGACTCGGTCCTCTCCAGCTCGGCAGCAGTGCTTTCTCCAGCTCGGCAGAGTGCATCGAGGCCACCAGCTCCGGTAACAGTACCAGCTGGGCGAGCATGACTCGGTCCTCTCCAGCTCGGCAGCAGTGCTTTCTCCAGCTCGGCAGAGTGCATCGAGGCCACCAGCTCCGGTAACAGTACCAGCTGGGCGAGCATGACTCGGTCCTCTCCAGCTCGGCAGCAGTGCTTTCTCCAGCTCGGACAGCTCCAGCTCGGTTACAGCACCAGCTCGGACAGCTCCAGCTCGGTTACAGCTCCAGCTCGGTTACAGCACCAGCTCGGACAGCTCCAGCTCGGTTACAGCACCAGCTCGGACAGCTCCAGCTCGGTTACAGCTCCGGCTCGGCGGTACGATCCTCTACCGTCGGCCTCGGTGGCACGATCCTCTACCGTCACCCTTGACGGCACGATCCTCTACCATCATCCTCGGCGGCACGGTCCTCTACCATCAGCCTCGCTAGCAGCACCAGTTCGCTCAACAGTTTTAGCTCGGTGGCATCACAAGCAATTTCAGTCAGAACGATCGCATGTCGCCAGCCGACACCAAGATCTCATCTGCGCTCCAAAGTATTAAGAAAGCCCTCTCATCTTAACAGCTTCCGACTTCAACGAGTTGGAACTCTAAGAAGTCAGAAGCTGGGGGGCTATTGTGTGGGGATAATTTCACAATACCAAAACCGTGCTCAGCTCCAGTAAGAGTACCAGTTCGGCTCAACCCATCTCGCCCTAATTAGGGTTCCGGAGTCAGAATCGCGAACAGAACCCCATTCTGGAAAGGAAACGGCGAGATCTTCAAGATCCATTACTACGCAGTGGACTTTTGGTTTTTAGGCCTAATTCCATCGTTTAGGCCTCGAAAAAGGCACTTCGGCCAGACAGTCCATCTCGGCCAGGCTCTTCCATCTCGGCCAGATAGCCCACCTCGGCCAGACAGCTCACTTCGGCCAGACAGCTCATCTCGGCCCAATACTTCACCTCGGCCAGACTGCCCATCTCGGCCCAGTACTTCACCTCGGCCAGACTGCCCATCTCGGCCAAGTAGATAACAAGACAGCAGCCGCCCACCTTCTGACAGAGCGGCTCCACAGCTCCCAAGGCCCTCTTTACAGCAAAGCAAGCTACAGTTGGACCATACGTCCCTATGCCTGATAGGGTGAGCTACGATGGGACAGACAGCTACCCTCCTGTCCCCTATCTCCCTCTATGTCCCTTCCTCCTCCCCTATATGAACGCATCTACAGCACCATTAGAGGAGAGGCGAAGGCCATGCTGGTACGTCCATCTTCTTCCCCAAATCTCCGTTCTTTGCTCAGTTCTTATACTGACTTAAGCATCGGAGAGCCTTGCGCCGCCCAGGCCAGGGTCCTCTGACCTTGTTCCTTTCCCCTTCTCAGGTTCTTGGCAGCGGTTCTTCCACCATTCTCGGGATCAGCGGCCTCCTCCTCCCCCTTGTGGGTCGCAGAAATCACACCCCCCCGGTCCGTGATTTTTTGTGCGCTTACAGTTGGCGCCGTCTGTGGGAAACGATCAAAAGGTCATCTTCCAGAACACCATGCGTCGAAGAAAAATCAGGATGGGAAAAGAGCCATTGACGTTGTCAAGACCGCTGCCGACGGTCCCCCGCCAGCGAAGGTCCGGAGCGAGATCTGGTCAAATGAGCGTCCAACAGCCGGAAACTCAATCAGGTTCATTCTCTAAGGGGGTGACAGCATCTTCCCAACGAGATAACCTTCGATTGAGGCTTTCCCGGCAAGAGGCTCCTCAACCAGACGAATCGCTCCACCAGCCTCTCAGCGCGAAGGTCCAGGCTCAAAACCTTGATCTCCAAAGAGACAAATTGATCCACCAGCTTCAGCAGCAGCTACAAGACGAAAGGAGAACCTCAGCTCTGCCCTCCATGCCCTCAAGAAGGCCACTGGAGGGTAGTGCCAGTAAAAAAGAATGGCTTGATCGCATCGAGCGAGTAGTCCGAAAACATTTGGAGATGGTCGGTCTCATCAGAGATTGGCCAAGCGCCTGCGATCCCCGAGCTCGGCAGCTTTCAGCCCCCAGCTCAGCGGCCTCCAACTCCGTAGCGCTCCCTAGCTCGGCAGAAGTCTCCTTTAGCTTGGGAGGCAGCTAAATGTCTGTTATCGCTCAACTTCGATGACACTGTCATCATCGGCCGCACGACCCTCTACTGTCGGCTTCGATGGCACGACCCTCTACTGTCGGCTTCGATGGCACGACCCTCTACCACCATCTTTGATGGCACGGTCCTCTACTGTCAGCCTTGATGGCACGGTCCTCTACCGTCAGCTTCGTCACACAAATGCCACTCTCCAGTTCGGCAGAAGTGACCTCTCCAGCTCGGCAGAGTGCATCGAGGCCACCAGCTCCGGTAACAGTACCAGCTGGGCGAGCATGACTCGGTCCTCTCCAGCTCGGCAGCAGTGCTTTCTCCAGCTCGGCAGAGTGCATCGAGGCCACCAGCTCCGGTAACAGTACCAGCTGGGCGAGCATGACTCGGTCCTCTCCAGCTCGGCAGCAGTGCTTTCTCCAGCTCGGTAGAGTGCATCGAGGCCACCAGCTCCGGTAACAGTACCAGCTGGGCGAGCATGACTCGGTCCTCTCCAGCTCGGCAGCAGTGCTTTCTCCAGCTCGGACAGCTCCAGCTCGGTTACAGCACCAGCTCGGACAGCTCCAGCTCGGTTACAGCTCCAGCTCGGTTACAGCACCAGCTCGGACAGCTCCAGCTCGGTTACAGCACCAGCTCGGACAGCTCCAGCTCGGTTACAGCTCCGGCTCGGCGGTACGATCCTCTACCGTCGGCCTCGGTGGCACGATCCTCTACCGTCACCCTTGACGGCACGATCCTCTACCATCATCCTCGGCGGCACGGTCCTCTACCATCAGCCTCGCTAGCAGCACCAGTTCGCTCAACAGTTTTAGCTCGGTGGCATCACAAGCAATTTCAGTCAGAACGATCGCATGTCGCCAGCCGACACCAAGATCTCATCTGCGCTCCAAAGTATTAAGAAAGCCCTCTCATCTTAACAGCTTCCGACTTCAACGAGTTGGAACTCTAAGAAGTCAGAAGCTGGGGGGCTATTGTGTGGGGATAATTTCACAATACCAAAACCGTGCTCAGCTCCAGTAAGAGTACCAGTTCGGCTCAACCCATCTCGCCCTAATTAGGGTTCCGGAGTCAGAATCGCGAACAGAACCCCATTCTGGAAAGGAAACGGCGAGATCTTCAAGATCCATTACTACGCAGTGGACTTTTGGTTTTTAGGCCTAATTCCATCGTTTAGGCCTCGAAAAAGGCACTTCGGCCAGACAGTCCATCTCGGCCAGGCTCTTCCATCTCGGCCAGATAGCCCACCTCGGCCAGACAGCTCACTTCGGCCAGACAGCTCATCTCGGCCCAATACTTCACCTCGGCCAGACTGCCCATCTCGGCCCAGTACTTCACCTCGGCCAGACTGCCCATCTCGGCCAAGTAGATAACAAGACAGCAGCCGCCCACCTTCTGACAGAGCGGCTCCACAGCTCCCAAGGCCCTCTTTACAGCAAAGCAAGCTACAGTTGGACCATACGTCCCTATGCCTGATAGGGTGAGCTACGATGGGACAGACAGCTACCCTCCTGTCCCCTATCTCCCTCTATGTCCCTTCCTCCTCCCCTATATGAACGCATCTACAGCACCATTAGAGGAGAGGCGAAGGCCATGCTGGTACGTCCATCTTCTTCCCCAAATCTCCGTTCTTTGCTCAGTTCTTATACTGACTTAAGCATCGGAGAGCCTTGCGCCGCCCAGGCCAGGGTCCTCTGACCTTGTTCCTTTCCCCTTCTCAGGTTCTTGGCAGCGGTTCTTCCACCATTCTCGGGATCAGCGGCCTCCTCCTCCCCCTTGTGGGTCGCAGAAATCACACCCCCCCGGTCCGTGATTTTTTGTGCGCTTACAGTTGGCGCCGTCTGTGGGAAACGATCAAAAGGTCATCTTCCAGAACACCATGCGTCGAAGAAAAATCAGGATGGGAAAAGAGCCATTGACGTTGTCAAGACCGCTGCCGACGGTCCCCCGCCAGCGAAGGTCCGGAGCGAGATCTGGTCAAATGAGCGTCCAACAGCCGGAAACTCAATCAGGTTCATTCTCTAAGGGGGTGACAGCATCTTCCCAACGAGATAACCTTCGATTGAGGCTTTCCCGGCAAGAGGCTCCTCAACCAGACGAATCGCTCCACCAGCCTCTCAGCGCGAAGGTCCAGGCTCAAAACCTTGATCTCCAAAGAGACAAATTGATCCACCAGCTTCAGCAGCAGCTACAAGACGAAAGGAGAACCTCAGCTCTGCCCTCCATGCCCTCAAGAAGGCCACTGGAGGGTAGTGCCAGTAAAAAAGAATGGCTTGATCGCATCGAGCGAGTAGTCCGAAAACATTTGGAGATGGTCGGTCTCATCAGAGATTGGCCAAGCGCCTGCGATCCCCGAGCTCGGCAGCTTTCAGCCCCCAGCTCAGCGGCCTCCAACTCCGTAGCGCTCCCTAGCTCGGCAGAAGTCTCCTTTAGCTTGGGAGGCAGCTAAATGTCTGTTATCGCTCAACTTCGATGACACCGTCATCATCGGCCGCACGACCCTCTACTGTCGGCTTCGATGGCACGACCCTCTACTGTCGGCTTCGATGGCACGACCCTCTACCACCATCTTTGATGGCACGGTCCTCTACTGTCAGCCTTGATGGCACGGTCCTCTACCGTCAGCTTCGTCACACAAATGCCACTCTCCAGTTCGGCAGAAGTGACCTCTCCAGCTCGGCAGAGTGCATCGAGGCCACCAGCTCCGGTAACAGTACCAGCTGGGCGAGCATGACTCGGTCCTCTCCAGCTCGGCAGCAGTGCTTTCTCCAGCTCGGCAGAGTGCATCGAGGCCACCAGCTCCGGTAACAGTACCAGCTGGGCGAGCATGACTCGGTCCTCTCCAGCTCGGCAGCAGTGCTTTCTCCAGCTCGGCAGAGTGCATCGAGGCCACCAGCTCCGGTAACAGTACCAGCTGGGCGAGCATGACTCGGTCCTCTCCAGCTCGGCAGCAGTGCTTTCTCCAGCTCGGCAGAGTGCATCGAGGCCACCAGCTCCGGTAACAGTACCAGCTGGGCGAGCATGACTCGGTCCTCTCCAGCTCGGCAGCAGTGCTTTCTCCAGCTCGGACAGCTCCAGCTCGGTTACAGCACCAGCTCGGACAGCTCCAGCTCGGTTACAGCACCAACTCGGACAGCTCCAGCTCGGTTACAGCTCCGGCTCGGCGGTACGATCCTCTACCGTCGGCCTCGGTGGCACGATCCTCTACCGTCACCCTTGACGGCACGATCCTCTACCATCATCCTCGGCGGCACGGTCCTCTACCATCAGCCTCGCTAGCAGCACCAGTTCGCTCAACAGTTTTAGCTCGGTGGCATCACAAGCAATTTCAGTCAGAACGATCGCATGTCGCCAGCCGACACCAAGATCTCATCTGCGCTCCAAAGTATTAAGAAAGCCCTCTCATCTTAACAGCTTCCGACTTCAACGAGTTGGAACTCTAAGAAGTCAGAAGCTGGGGGGCTATTGTGTGGGGATAATTTCACAATACCAAAACCGTGCTCAGCTCCAGTAAGAGTACCAGTTCGGCTCAACCCATCTCGCCCTAATTAGGGTTCCGGAGTCAGAATCGCGAACAGAACCCCATTCTGGAAAGGAAACGGCGAGATCTTCAAGATCCATTACTACGCAGTGGACTTTTGGTTTTTAGGCCTAATTCCATCGTTTAGGCCTCGAAAAAGGCACTTCGGCCAGACAGTCCATCTCGGCCAGGCTCTTCCATCTCGGCCAGATAGCCCACCTCGGCCAGACAGCTCACTTCGGCCAGACAGCTCATCTCGGCCCAATACTTCACCTCGGCCAGACTGCCCATCTCGGCCCAGTACTTCACCTCGGCCAGACTGCCCATCTCGGCCAAGTAGATAACAAGACAGCAGCCGCCCACCTTCTGACAGAGCGGCTCCACAGCTCCCAAGGCCCTCTTTACAGCAAAGCAAGCTACAGTTGGACCATACGTCCCTATGCCTGATAGGGTGAGCTACGATGGGACAGACAGCTACCCTCCTGTCCCCTATCTCCCTCTATGTCCCTTCCTCCTCCCCTATATGAACGCATCTACAGCACCATTAGAGGAGAGGCGAAGGCCATGCTGGTACGTCCATCTTCTTCCCCAAATCTCCGTTCTTTGCTCAGTTCTTATACTGACTTAAGCATCGGAGAGCCTTGCGCCGCCCAGGCCAGGGTCCTCTGACCTTGTTCCTTTCCCCTTCTCAGGTTCTTGGCAGCGGTTCTTCCACCATTCTCGGGATCAGCGGCCTCCTCCTCCCCCTTGTGGGTCGCAGAAATCACACCCCCCCGGTCCGTGATTTTTTGTGCGCTTACAGTTGGCGCCGTCTGTGGGAAACGATCAAAAGGTCATCTTCCAGAACACCATGCGTCGAAGAAAAATCAGGATGGGAAAAGAGCCATTGACGTTGTCAAGACCGCTGCCGACGGTCCCCCGCCAGCGAAGGTCCGGAGCGAGATCTGGTCAAATGAGCGTCCAACAGCCGGAAACTCAATCAGGTTCATTCTCTAAGGGGGTGACAGCATCTTCCCAACGAGATAACCTTCGATTGAGGCTTTCCCGGCAAGAGGCTCCTCAACCAGACGAATCGCTCCACCAGCCTCTCAGCGCGAAGGTCCAGGCTCAAAACCTTGATCTCCAAAGAGACAAATTGATCCACCAGCTTCAGCAGCAGCTACAAGACGAAAGGAGAACCTCAGCTCTGCCCTCCATGCCCTCAAGAAGGCCACTGGAGGGTAGTGCCAGTAAAAAAGAATGGCTTGATCGCATCGAGCGAGTAGTCCGAAAACATTTGGAGATGGTCGGTCTCATCAGAGATTGGCCAAGCGCCTGCGATCCCCGAGCTCGGCAGCTTTCAGCCCCCAGCTCAGCGGCCTCCAACTCCGTAGCGCTCCCTAGCTCGGCAGAAGTCTCCTTTAGCTTGGGAGGCAGCTAAATGTCTGTTATCGCTCAACTTCGATGACACCGTCATCATCGGCCGCACGACCCTCTACTGTCGGCTTCGATGGCACGACCCTCTACTGTCGGCTTCGATGGCACGACCCTCTACCACCATCTTTGATGGCACGGTCCTCTACTGTCAGCCTTGATGGCACGGTCCTCTACCGTCAGCTTCGTCACACAAATGCCACTCTCCAGTTCGGCAGAAGTGACCTCTCCAGCTCGGCAGAGTGCATCGAGGCCACCAGCTCCGGTAACAGTACCAGCTGGGCGAGCATGACTCGGTCCTCTCCAGCTCGGCAGCAGTGCTTTCTCCAGCTCGGCAGAGTGCATCGAGGCCACCAGCTCCGGTAACAGTACCAGCTGGGCGAGCATGACTCGGTCCTCTCCAGCTCGGCAGCAGTGCTTTCTCCAGCTCGGCAGAGTGCATCGAGGCCACCAGCTCCGGTAACAGTACCAGCTGGGCGAGCATGACTCGGTCCTCTCCAGCTCGGCAGCAGTGCTTTCTCCAGCTCGGACAGCTCCAGCTCGGTTACAGCACCAGCTCGGACAGCTCCAGCTCGGTTACAGCTCCAGCTCGGTTACAGCACCAGCTCGGACAGCTCCAGCTCGGTTACAGCACCAGCTCGGACAGCTCCAGCTCGGTTACAGCTCCGGCTCGGCGGTACGATCCTCTACCGTCGGCCTCGGTGGCACGATCCTCTACCGTCACCCTTGACGGCACGATCCTCTACCATCATCCTCGGCGGCACGGTCCTCTACCATCAGCCTCGCTAGCAGCACCAGTTCGCTCAACAGTTTTAGCTCGGTGGCATCACAAGCAATTTCAGTCAGAACGATCGCATGTCGCCAGCCGACACCAAGATCTCATCTGCGCTCCAAAGTATTAAGAAAGCCCTCTCATCTTAACAGCTTCCGACTTCAACGAGTTGGAACTCTAAGAAGTCAGAAGCTGGGGGGCTATTGTGTGGGGATAATTTCACAATACCAAAACCGTGCTCAGCTCCAGTAAGAGTACCAGTTCGGCTCAACCCATCTCGCCCTAATTAGGGTTCCGGAGTCAGAATCGCGAACAGAACCCCATTCTGGAAAGGAAACGGCGAGATCTTCAAGATCCATTACTACGCAGTGGACTTTTGGTTTTTAGGCCTAATTCCATCGTTTAGGCCTCGAAAAAGGCACTTCGGCCAGACAGTCCATCTCGGCCAGGCTCTTCCATCTCGGCCAGATAGCCCACCTCGGCCAGACAGCTCACTTCGGCCAGACAGCTCATCTCGGCCCAATACTTCACCTCGGCCAGACTGCCCATCTCGGCCCAGTACTTCACCTCGGCCAGACTGCCCATCTCGGCCAAGTAGATAACAAGACAGCAGCCGCCCACCTTCTGACAGAGCGGCTCCACAGCTCCCAAGGCCCTCTTTACAGCAAAGCAAGCTACAGTTGGACCATACGTCCCTATGCCTGATAGGGTGAGCTACGATGGGACAGACAGCTACCCTCCTGTCCCCTATCTCCCTCTATGTCCCTTCCTCCTCCCCTATATGAACGCATCTACAGCACCATTAGAGGAGAGGCGAAGGCCATGCTGGTACGTCCATCTTCTTCCCCAAATCTCCGTTCTTTGCTCATTTCTCATACTGACTTAAGCATCGGAGAGCCTTGCGCCGCCCAGGCCAGGGTCCTCTGACCTTGTTCCTTTCCCCTTCTCAGGTTCTTGGCAGCGGTTCTTCCACCATTCTCGGGATCAGCGGCCTCCTCCTCCCCCTTGTGGGTCGCAGAAATCACACCCCCCCGGTCCGTGATTTTTTGTGCGCTTACAGTTGGCGCCGTCTGTGGGAAACGATCAAAAGGTCATCTTCCAGAACACCATGCGTCGAAGAAAAATCAGGATGGGAAAAGAGCCATTGACGTTGTCAAGACCGCTGCCGACGGTCCCCCGCCAGCGAAGGTCCGGAGCGAGATCTGGTCAAATGAGCGTCCAACAGCCGGAAACTCAATCAGGTTCATTCTCTAAGGGGGTGACAGCATCTTCCCAACGAGATAACCTTCGATTGAGGCTTTCCCGGCAAGAGGCTCCTCAACCAGACGAATCGCTCCACCAGCCTCTCAGCGCGAAGGTCCAGGCTCAAAACCTTGATCTCCAAAGAGACAAATTGATCCACCAGCTTCAGCAGCAGCTACAAGACGAAAGGAGAACCTCAGCTCTGCCCTCCATGCCCTCAAGAAGGCCACTGGAGGGTAGTGCCAGTAAAAAAGAATGGCTTGATCGCATCGAGCGAGTAGTCCGAAAACATTTGGAGATGGTCGGTCTCATCAGAGATTGGCCAAGCGCCTGCGATCCCCGAGCTCGGCAGCTTTCAGCCCCCAGCTCAGCGGCCTCCAACTCCGTAGCGCTCCCTAGCTCGGCAGAAGTCTCCTTTAGCTTGGGAGGCAGCTAAATGTCTGTTATCGCTCAACTTCGATGACACCGTCATCATCGGCCGCACGACCCTCTACTGTCGGCTTCGATGGCACGACCCTCTACTGTCGGCTTCGATGGCACGACCCTCTACCACCATCTTTGATGGCACGGTCCTCTACTGTCAGCCTTGATGGCACGGTCCTCTACCGTCAGCTTCGTCACACAAATGCCACTCTCCAGTTCGGCAGAAGTGACCTCTCCAGCTCGGCAGAGTGCATCGAGGCCACCAGCTCCGGTAACAGTACCAGCTGGGCGAGCATGACTCGGTCCTCTCCAGCTCGGCAGCAGTGCTTTCTCCAGCTCGGCAGAGTGCATCGAGGCCACCAGCTCCGGTAACAGTACCAGCTGGGCGAGCATGACTCGGTCCTCTCCAGCTCGGCAGCAGTGCTTTCTCCAGCTCGGCAGAGTGCATCGAGGCCACCAGCTCCAGTAACAGTACCAGCTGGGCGAGCATGACTCGGTCCTCTCCAGCTCGGCAGCAGTGCTTTCTCCAGCTCGGACAGCTCCAGCTCGGTTACAGCACCAGCTCGGACAGCTCCAGCTCGGTTACAGCTCCAGCTCGGTTACAGCACCAGCTCGGACAGCTCCAGCTCGGTTACAGCACCAGCTCGGACAGCTCCAGCTCGGTTACAGCTCCGGCTCGGCGGTACGATCCTCTACCGTCGGCCTCGGTGGCACGATCCTCTACCGTCACCCTTGACGGCACGATCCTCTACCATCATCCTCGGCGGCACGGTCCTCTACCATCAGCCTCGCTAGCAGCACCAGTTCGCTCAACAGTTTTAGCTCGGTGGCATCACAAGCAATTTCAGTCAGAACGATCGCATGTCGCCAGCCGACACCAAGATCTCATCTGCGCTCCAAAGTATTAAGAAAGCCCTCTCATCTTAACAGCTTCCGACTTCAACGAGTTGGAACTCTAAGAAGTCAGAAGCTGGGGGGCTATTGTGTGGGGATAATTTCACAATACCAAAACCGTGCTCAGCTCCAGTAAGAGTACCAGTTCGGCTCAACCCATCTCGCCCTAATTAGGGTTCCGGAGTCAGAATCGCGAACAGAACCCCATTCTGGAAAGGAAACGGCGAGATCTTCAAGATCCATTACTACGCAGTGGACTTTTGGTTTTTAGGCCTAATTCCATCGTTTAGGCCTCGAAAAAGGCACTTCGGCCAGACAGTCCATCTCGGCCAGGCTCTTCCATCTCGGCCAGATAGCCCACCTCGGCCAGACAGCTCACTTCGGCCAGACAGCTCATCTCGGCCCAATACTTCACCTCGGCCAGACTGCCCATCTCGGCCCAGTACTTCACCTCGGCCAGACTGCCCATCTCGGCCAAGTAGATAACAAGACAGCAGCCGCCCACCTTCTGACAGAGCGGCTCCACAGCTCCCAAGGCCCTCTTTACAGCAAAGCAAGCTACAGTTGGACCATACGTCCCTATGCCTGATAGGGTGAGCTACGATGGGACAGACAGCTACCCTCCTGTCCCCTATCTCCCTCTATGTCCCTTCCTCCTCCCCTATATGAACGCATCTACAGCACCATTAGAGGAGAGGCGAAGGCCATGCTGGTACGTCCATCTTCTTCCCCAAATCTCCGTTCTTTGCTCAGTTCTCATACTGACTTAAGCATCGGAGAGCCTTGCGCCGCCCAGGCCAGGGTCCTCTGACCTTGTTCCTTTCCCCTTCTCAGGTTCTTGGCAGCGGTTCTTCCACCATTCTCGGGATCAGCGGCCTCCTCCTCCCCCTTGTGGGTCGCAGAAATCACACCCCCCCGGTCCGTGATTTTTTGTGCGCTTACAGTTGGCGCCGTCTGTGGGAAACGATCAAAAGGTCATCTTCCAGAACACCATGCGTCGAAGAAAAATCAGGATGGGAAAAGAGCCATTGACGTTGTCAAGACCGCTGCCGACGGTCCCCCGCCAGCGAAGGTCCGGAGCGAGATCTGGTCAAATGAGCGTCCAACAGCCGGAAACTCAATCAGGTTCATTCTCTAAGGGGGTGACAGCATCTTCCCAACGAGATAACCTTCGATTGAGGCTTTCCCGGCAAGAGGCTCCTCAACCAGACGAATCGCTCCACCAGCCTCTCAGCGCGAAGGTCCAGGCTCAAAACCTTGATCTCCAAAGAGACAAATTGATCCACCAGCTTCAGCAGCAGCTACAAGACGAAAGGAGAACCTCAGCTCTGCCCTCCATGCCCTCAAGAAGGCCACTGGAGGGTAGTGCCAGTAAAAAAGAATGGCTTGATCGCATCGAGCGAGTAGTCCGAAAACATTTGGAGATGGTCGGTCTCATCAGAGATTGGCCAAGCGCCTGCGATCCCCGAGCTCGGCAGCTTTCAGCCCCCAGCTCAGCGGCCTCCAACTCCGTAGCGCTCCCTAGCTCGGCAGAAGTCTCCTTTAGCTTGGGAGGCAGCTAAATGTCTGTTATCGCTCAACTTCGATGACACCGTCATCATCGGCCGCACGACCCTCTACTGTCGGCTTCGATGGCACGACCCTCTACTGTCGGCTTCGATGGCACGACCCTCTACCACCATCTTTGATGGCACGGTCCTCTACTGTCAGCCTTGATGGCACGGTCCTCTACCGTCAGCTTCGTCACACAAATGCCACTCTCCAGTTCGGCAGAAGTGACCTCTCCAGCTCGGCAGAGTGCATCGAGGCCACCAGCTCCGGTAACAGTACCAGCTGGGCGAGCATGACTCGGTCCTCTCCAGCTCGGCAGCAGTGCTTTCTCCAGCTCGGCAGAGTGCATCGAGGCCACCAGCTCCGGTAACAGTACCAGCTGGGCGAGCATGACTCGGTCCTCTCCAGCTCGGCAGCAGTGCTTTCTCCAGCTCGGCAGAGTGCATCGAGGCCACCAGCTCCGGTAACAGTACCAGCTGGGCGAGCATGACTCGGTCCTCTCCAGCTCGGCAGCAGTGCTTTCTCCAGCTCGGTTACAGCACCAGCTCGGACAGCTCCAGCTCGGTTACAGCTCCAGCTCGGTTACAGCACCAGCTCGGACAGCTCCAGCTCGGTTACAGCACCAGCTCGGACAGCTCCAGCTCGGTTACAGCTCCGGCTCGGCGGTACGATCCTCTACCGTCGGCCTCGGTGGCACGATCCTCTACCGTCACCCTTGACGGCACGATCCTCTACCATCATCCTCGGCGGCACGGTCCTCTACCATCAGCCTCGCTAGCAGCACCAGTTCGCTCAACAGTTTTAGCTCGGTGGCATCACAAGCAATTTCAGTCAGAACGATCGCATGTCGCCAGCCGACACCAAGATCTCATCTGCGCTCCAAAGTATTAAGAAAGCCCTCTCATCTTAACAGCTTCCGACTTCAACGAGTTGGAACTCTAAGAAGTCAGAAGCTGGGGGGCTATTGTGTGGGGATAATTTCACAATACCAAAACCGTGCTCAGCTCCAGTAAGAGTACCAGTTCGGCTCAACCCATCTCGCCCTAATTAGGGTTCCGGAGTCAGAATCGCGAACAGAACCCCATTCTGGAAAGGAAACGGCGAGATCTTCAAGATCCATTACTACGCAGTGGACTTTTGGTTTTTAGGCCTAATTCCATCGTTTAGGCCTCGAAAAAGGCACTTCGGCCAGACAGTCCATCTCGGCCAGGCTCTTCCATCTCGGCCAGATAGCCCACCTCGGCCAGACAGCTCACTTCGGCCAGACAGCTCATCTCGGCCCAATACTTCACCTCGGCCAGACTGCCCATCTCGGCCCAGTACTTCACCTCGGCCAGACTGCCCATCTCGGCCAAGTAGATAACAAGACAGCAGCCGCCCACCTTCTGACAGAGCGGCTCCACAGCTCCCAAGGCCCTCTTTACAGCAAAGCAAGCTACAGTTGGACCATACGTCCCTATGCCTGATAGGGTGAGCTACGATGGGACAGACAGCTACCCTCCTGTCCCCTATCTCCCTCTATGTCCCTTCCTCCTCCCCTATATGAACGCATCTACAGCACCATTAGAGGAGAGGCGAAGGCCATGCTGGTACGTCCATCTTCTTCCCCAAATCTCCGTTCTTTGCTCAGTTCTCATACTGACTTAAGCATCGGAGAGCCTTGCGCCGCCCAGGCCAGGGTCCTCTGACCTTGTTCCTTTCCCCTTCTCAGGTTCTTGGCAGCGGTTCTTCCACCATTCTCGGGATCAGCGGCCTCCTCCTCCCCCTTGTGGGTCGCAGAAATCACACCCCCCCGGTCCGTGATTTTTTGTGCGCTTACAGTTGGCGCCGTCTGTGGGAAACGATCAAAAGGTCATCTTCCAGAACACCATGCGTCGAAGAAAAATCAGGATGGGAAAAGAGCCATTCACGTTGTCAAGACCGCTGCCGACGGTCCCCCGCCAGCGAAGGTCCGGAGCGAGATCTGGTCAAATGAGCGTCCAACAGCCGGAAACTCAATCAGGTTCATTCTCTAAGGGGGTGACAGCATCTTCCCAACGAGATAACCTTCGATTGAGGCTTTCCCGGCAAGAGGCTCCTCAACCAGACGAATCGCTCCACCAGCCTCTCAGCGCGAAGGTCCAGGCTCAAAACCTTGATCTCCAAAGAGACAAATTGATCCACCAGCTTCAGCAGCAGCTACAAGACGAAAGGAGAACCTCAGCTCTGCCCTCCATGCCCTCAAGAAGGCCACTGGAGGGTAGTGCCAGTAAAAAAGAATGGCTTGATCGCATCGAGCGAGTAGTCCGAAAACATTTGGAGATGGTCGGTCTCATCAGAGATTGGCCAAGCGCCTGCGATCCCCGAGCTCGGCAGCTTTCAGCCCCCAGCTCAGCGGCCTCCAACTCCGTAGCGCTCCCTAGCTCGGCAGAAGTCTCCTTTAGCTTGGGAGGCAGCTAAATGTCTGTTATCGCTCAACTTCGATGACACCGTCATCATCGGCCGCACGACCCTCTACTGTCGGCTTCGATGGCACGACCCTCTACTGTCGGCTTCGATGGCACGACCCTCTACCACCATCTTTGATGGCACGGTCCTCTACTGTCAGCCTTGATGGCACGGTCCTCTACCGTCAGCTTCGTCACACAAATGCCACTCTCCAGTTCGGCAGAAGTGACCTCTCCAGCTCGGCAGAGTGCATCGAGGCCACCAGCTCCGGTAACAGTACCAGCTGGGCGAGCATGACTCGGTCCTCTCCAGCTCGGCAGCAGTGCTTTCTCCAGCTCGGCAGAGTGCATCGAGGCCACCAGCTCCGGTAACAGTACCAGCTGGGCGAGCATGACTCGGTCCTCTCCAGCTCGGCAGCAGTGCTTTCTCCAGCTCGGCAGAGTGCATCGAGGCCACCAGCTCCGGTAACAGTACCAGCTGGGCGAGCATGACTCGGTCCTCTCCAGCTCGGCAGCAGTGCTTTCTCCAGCTCGGACAGCTCCAGCTCGGTTACAGCACCAGCTCGGACAGCTCCAGCTCGGTTACAGCTCCAGCTCGGTTACAGCACCAGCTCGGACAGCTCCAGCTCGGTTACAGCACCAGCTCGGACAGCTCCAGCTCGGTTACAGCTCCGGCTCGGCGGTACGATCCTCTACCGTCGGCCTCGGTGGCACGATCCTCTACCGTCACCCTTGACGGCACGATCCTCTACCATCATCCTCGGCGGCACGGTCCTCTACCATCAGCCTCGCTAGCAGCACCAGTTCGCTCAACAGTTTTAGCTCGGTGGCATCACAAGCAATTTCAGTCAGAACGATCGCATGTCGCCAGCCGACACCAAGATCTCATCTGCGCTCCAAAGTATTAAGAAAGCCCTCTCATCTTAACAGCTTCCGACTTCAACGAGTTGGAACTCTAAGAAGTCAGAAGCTGGGGGGCTATTGTGTGGGGATAATTTCACAATACCAAAACCGTGCTCAGCTCCAGTAAGAGTACCAGTTCGGCTCAACCCATCTCGCCCTAATTAGGGTTCCGGAGTCAGAATCGCGAACAGAACCCCATTCTGGAAAGGAAACGGCGAGATCTTCAAGATCCATTACTACGCAGTGGACTTTTGGTTTTTAGGCCTAATTCCATCGTTTAGGCCTCGAAAAAGGCACTTCGGCCAGACAGTCCATCTCGGCCAGGCTCTTCCATCTCGGCCAGATAGCCCACCTCGGCCAGACAGCTGACTTCGGCCAGACAGCTCATCTCGGCCCAATACTTCACCTCGGCCAGACTGCCCATCTCGGCCCAGTACTTCACCTCGGCCAGACTGCCCATCTCGGCCAAGTAGATAACAAGACAGCAGCCGCCCACCTTCTGACAGAGCGGCTCCACAGCTCCCAAGGCCCTCTTTACAGCAAAGCAAGCTACAGTTGGACCATACGTCCCTATGCCTGATAGGGTGAGCTACGATGGGACAGACAGCTACCCTCCTGTCCCCTATCTCCCTCTATGTCCCTTCCTCCTCCCCTATATGAACGCATCTACAGCACCATTAGAGGAGAGGCGAAGGCCATGCTGGTACGTCCATCTTCTTCCCCAAATCTCCGTTCTTTGCTCAGTTCTCATACTGACTTAAGCATCGGAGAGCCTTGCGCCGCCCAGGCCAGGGTCCTCTGACCTTGTTCCTTTCCCCTTCTCAGGTTCTTGGCAGTGGTTCTTCCACCATTCTCGGGATCAGCGGCCTCCTCCTCCCCCTTGTGGGTCGCAGAAATCACACCCCCCCGGTCCGTGATTTTTTGTGCGCTTACAGTTGGCGCCGTCTGTGGGAAACGATCAAAAGGTCATCTTCCAGAACACCATGCGTCGAAGAAAAATCAGGATGGGAAAAGAGCCATTGACGTTGTCAAGACCGCTGCCGACGGTCCCCCGCCAGCGAAGGTCCGGAGCGAGATCTGGTCAAATGAGCGTCCAACAGCCGGAAACTCAATCAGGTTCATTCTCTAAGGGGGTGACAGCATCTTCCCAACGAGATAACCTTCGATTGAGGCTTTCCCGGCAAGAGGCTCCTCAACCAGACGAATCGCTCCACCAGCCTCTCAGCGCGAAGGTCCAGGCTCAAAACCTTGATCTCCAAAGAGACAAATTGATCCACCAGCTTCAGCAGCAGCTACAAGACGAAAGGAGAACCTCAGCTCTGCCCTCCATGCCCTCAAGAAGGCCACTGGAGGGTAGTGCCAGTAAAAAAGAATGGCTTGATCGCATCGAGCGAGTAGTCCGAAAACATTTGGAGATGGTCGGTCTCATCAGAGATTGGCCAAGCGCCTGCGATCCCCGAGCTCGGCAGCTTTCAGCCCCCAGCTCAGCGGCCTCCAACTCCGTAGCGCTCCCTAGCTCGGCAGAAGTCTCCTTTAGCTTGGGAGGCAGCTAAATGTCTGTTATCGCTCAACTTCGATGACACCGTCATCATCGGCCGCACGACCCTCTACTGTCGGCTTCGATGGCACGACCCTCTACTGTCGGCTTCGATGGCACGACCCTCTACCACCATCTTTGATGGCACGGTCCTCTACTGTCAGCCTTGATGGCACGGTCCTCTACCGTCAGCTTCGTCACACAAATGCCACTCTCCAGTTCGACAGAAGTGACCTCTCCAGCTCGGCAGAGTGCATCGAGGCCACCAGCTCCGGTAACAGTACCAGCTGGGCGAGCATGACTCGGTCCTCTCCAGCTCGGCAGCAGTGCTTTCTCCAGCTCGGCAGAGTGCATCGAGGCCACCAGCTCCGGTAACAGTACCAGCTGGGCGAGCATGACTCGGTCCTCTCCAGCTCGGCAGCAGTGCTTTCTCCAGCTCGGCAGAGTGCATCGAGGCCACCAGCTCCGGTAACAGTACCAGCTGGGCGAGCATGACTCGGTCCTCTCCAGCTCGGCAGCAGTGCTTTCTCCAGCTCGGACAGCTCCAGCTCGGTTACAGCACCAGCTCGGACAGCTCCAGCTCGGTTACAGCTCCAGCTCGGTTACAGCACCAGCTCGGACAGCTCCAGCTCGGTTACAGCACCAGCTCGGACAGCTCCAGCTCGGTTACAGCTCCGGCTCGGCGGTACGATCCTCTACCGTCGGCCTCGGTGGCACGATCCTCTACCGTCACCCTTGACGGCACGATCCTCTACCATCATCCTCGGCGGCACGGTCCTCTACCATCAGCCTCGCTAGCAGCACCAGTTCGCTCAACAGTTTTAGCTCGGTGGCATCACAAGCAATTTCAGTCAGAACGATCGCATGTCGCCAGCCGACACCAAGATCTCATCTGCGCTCCAAAGTATTAAGAAAGCCCTCTCATCTTAACAGCTTCCGACTTCAACGAGTTGGAACTCTAAGAAGTCAGAAGCTGGGGGGCTATTGTGTGGGGATAATTTCACAATACCAAAACCGTGCTCAGCTCCAGTAAGAGTACCAGTTCGGCTCAACCCATCTCGCCCTAATTAGGGTTCCGGAGTCAGAATCGCGAACAGAACCCCATTCTGGAAAGGAAACGGCGAGATCTTCAAGATCCATTACTACGCAGTGGACTTTTGGTTTTTAGGCCTAATTCCATCGTTTAGGCCTCGAAAAAGGCACTTCGGCCAGACAGTCCATCTCGGCCAGGCTCTTCCATCTCGGCCAGATAGCCCACCTCGGCCAGACAGCTCACTTCGGCCAGACAGCTCATCTCGGCCCAATACTTCACCTCGGCCAGACTGCCCATCTCGGCCCAGTACTTCACCTCGGCCAGACTGCCCATCTCGGCCAAGTAGATAACAAGACAGCAGCCGCCCACCTTCTGACAGAGCGGCTCCACAGCTCCCAAGGCCCTCTTTACAGCAAAGCAAGCTACAGTTGGACCATACGTCCCTATGCCTGATAGGGTGAGCTACGATGGGACAGACAGCTACCCTCCTGTCCCCTATCTCCCTCTATGTCCCTTCCTCCTCCCCTATATGAACGCATCTACAGCACCATTAGAGGAGAGGCGAAGGCCATGCTGGTACGTCCATCTTCTTCCCCAAATCTCCGTTCTTTGCTCAGTTCTCATACTGACTTAAGCATCGGAGAGCCTTGCGCCGCCCAGGCCAGGGTCCTCTGACCTTGTTCCTTTCCCCTTCTCAGGTTCTTGGCAGTGGTTCTTCCACCATTCTCGGGATCAGCGGCCTCCTCCTCCCCCTTGTGGGTCGCAGAAATCACACCCCCCCGGTCCGTGATTTTTTGTGCGCTTACAGTTGGCGCCGTCTGTGGGAAACGATCAAAAGGTCATCTTCCAGAACACCATGCGTCGAAGAAAAATCAGGATGGGAAAAGAGCCATTGACGTTGTCAAGACCGCTGCCGACGGTCCCCCGCCAGCGAAGGTCCGGAGCGAGATCTGGTCAAATGAGCGTCCAACAGCCGGAAACTCAATCAGGTTCATTCTCTAAGGGGGTGACAGCATCTTCCCAACGAGATAACCTTCGATTGAGGCTTTCCCGGCAAGAGGCTCCTCAACCAGACGAATCGCTCCACCAGCCTCTCAGCGCGAAGGTCCAGGCTCAAAACCTTGATCTCCAAAGAGACAAATTGATCCACCAGCTTCAGCAGCAGCTACAAGACGAAAGGAGAACCTCAGCTCTGCCCTCCATGCCCTCAAGAAGGCCACTGGAGGGTAGTGCCAGTAAAAAAGAATGGCTTGATCGCATCGAGCGAGTAGTCCGAAAACATTTGGAGATGGTCTGTCTCATCAGAGATTGGCCAAGCGCCTGCGATCCCCGAGCTCGGCAGCTTTCAGCCCCCAGCTCAGCGGCCTCCAACTCCGTAGCGCTCCCTAGCTCGGCAGAAGTCTCCTTTAGCTTGGGAGGCAGCTAAATGTCTGTTATCGCTCAACTTCGATGACACCGTCATCATCGGCCGCACGACCCTCTACTGTCGGCTTCGATGGCACGACCCTCTACTGTCGGCTTCGATGGCACGACCCTCTACCACCATCTTTGATGGCACGGTCCTCTACTGTCAGCCTTGATGGCACGGTCCTCTACCGTCAGCTTCGTCACACAAATGCCACTCTCCAGTTCGGCAGAAGTGACCTCTCCAGCTCGGCAGAGTGCATCGAGGCCACCAGCTCCGGTAACAGTACCAGCTGGGCGAGCATGACTCGGTCCTCTCCAGCTCGGCAGCAGTGCTTTCTCCAGCTCGGCAGAGTGCATCGAGGCCACCAGCTCCGGTAACAGTACCAGCTGGGCGAGCATGACTCGGTCCTCTCCAGCTCGGCAGCAGTGCTTTCTCCAGCTCGGCAGAGTGCATCGAGGCCACCAGCTCCGGTAACAGTACCAGCTGGGCGAGCATGACTCGGTCCTCTCCAGCTCGGCAGCAGTGCTTTCTCCAGCTCGGTTACAGCACCAGCTCGGACAGCTCCAGCTCGGTTACAGCTCCAGCTCGGTTACAGCACCAGCTCGGACAGCTCCAGCTCGGTTACAGCACCAGCTCGGACAGCTCCAGCTCGGTTACAGCTCCGGCTCGGCGGTACGATCCTCTACCGTCGGCCTCGGTGGCACGATCCTCTACCGTCACCCTTGACGGCACGATCCTCTACCATCATCCTCGGCGGCACGGTCCTCTACCATCAGCCTCGCTAGCAGCACCAGTTCGCTCAACAGTTTTAGCTCGGTGGCATCACAAGCAATTTCAGTCAGAACGATCGCATGTCGCCAGCCGACACCAAGATCTCATCTGCGCTCCAAAGTATTAAGAAAGCCCTCTCATCTTAACAGCTTCCGACTTCAACGAGTTGGAACTCTAAGAAGTCAGAAGCTGGGGGGCTATTGTGTGGGGATAATTTCACAATACCAAAACCGTGCTCAGCTCCAGTAAGAGTACCAGTTCGGCTCAACCCATCTCGCCCTAATTAGGGTTCCGGAGTCAGAATCGCGAACAGAACCCCATTCTGGAAAGGAAACGGCGAGATCTTCAAGATCCATTACTACGCAGTGGACTTTTGGTTTTTAGGCCTAATTCCATCGTTTAGGCCTCGAAAAAGGCACTTCGGCCAGACAGTCCATCTCGGCCAGGCTCTTCCATCTCGGCCAGATAGCCCACCTCGGCCAGACAGCTCACTTCGGCCAGACATCTCATCTCGGCCCAATACTTCACCTCGGCCAGACTGCCCATCTCGGCCCAGTACTTCACCTCGGCCAGACTGCCCATCTCGGCCAAGTAGATAACAAGACAGCAGCCGCCCACCTTCTGACAGAGCGGCTCCACAGCTCCCAAGGCCCTCTTTACAGCAAAGCAAGCTACAGTTGGACCATACGTCCCTATGCCTGATAGGGTGAGCTACGATGGGACAGACAGCTACCCTCCTGTCCCCTATCTCCCTCTATGTCCCTTCCTCCTCCCCTATATGAACGCATCTACAGCACCATTAGAGGAGAGGCGAAGGCCATGCTGGTACGTCCATCTTCTTCCCCAAATCTCCGTTCTTTGCTCAGTTCTCATACTGACTTAAGCATCGGAGAGCCTTGCGCCGCCCAGGCCAGGGTCCTCTGACCTTGTTCCTTTCCCCTTCTCAGGTTCTTGGCAGCGGTTCTTCCACCATTCTCGGGATCAGCGGCCTCCTCCTCCCCCTTGTGGGTCGCAGAAATCACACCCCCCCGGTCCGTGATTTTTTGTGCGCTTACAGTTGGCGCCGTCTGTGGGAAACGATCAAAAGGTCATCTTCCAGAACACCATGCGTCGAAGAAAAATCAGGATGGGAAAAGAGCCATTGACGTTGTCAAGACCGCTGCCGACGGTCCCCCGCCAGCGAAGGTCCGGAGCGAGATCTGGTCAAATGAGCGTCCAACAGCCGGAAACTCAATCAGGTTCATTCTCTAAGGGGGTGACAGCATCTTCCAAACGAGATAACCTTCGATTGAGGCTTTCCCGGCAAGAGGCTCCTCAACCAGACGAATCGCTCCACCAGCCTCTCAGCGCGAAGGTCCAGGCTCAAAACCTTGATCTCCAAAGAGACAAATTGATCCACCAGCTTCAGCAGCAGCTACAAGACGAAAGGAGAACCTCAGCTCTGCCCTCCATGCCCTCAAGATGGCCACTGGAGGGTAGTTCCAGTAAAAAAGAATGGCTTGATCGCATCGAGCGAGTAGTCCGAAAACATTTGGAGATGGTCGGTCTCATCAGAGATTGGCCAAGCGCCTGCGATCCCCGAGCTCGGCAGCTTTCAGCCCCCAGCTCAGCGGCCTCCAACTCCGTAGCGCTCCCTAGCTCGGCAGAAGTCTCCTTTAGCTTGGGAGGCAGCTAAATGTCTGTTATCGCTCAACTTCGATGACACCGTCATCATCGGCCGCACGACCCTCTACTGTCGGCTTCGATGGCACGACCCTCTACTGTCGGCTTCGATGGCACGACCCTCTACCACCATCTTTGATGGCACGGTCCTCTACTGTCAGCCTTGATGGCACGGTCCTCTACCGTCAGCTTCGTCACACAAATGCCACTCTCCAGTTCGGCAGAAGTGACCTCTCCAGCTCGGCAGAGTGCATCGAGGCCACCAGCTCCGGTAACAGTACCAGCTGGGCGAGCATGACTCGGTCCTCTCCAGCTCGGCAGCAGTGCTTTCTCCAGCTCGGCAGAGTGCATCGAGGCCACCAGCTCCGGTAACAGTACCAGCTGGGCGAGCATGACTCGGTCCTCTCCAGCTCGGCAGCAGTGCTTTCTCCAGCTCGGCAGAGTGCATCGAGGCCACCAGCTCCGGTAACAGTACCAGCTGGGCGAGCATGACTCGGTCCTCTCCAGCTCGGCAGCAGTGCTTTCTCCAGCTCGGTTACAGCACCAGCTCGGACAGCTCCAGCTCGGTTACAGCTCCAGCTCGGTTACAGCACCAGCTCGGACAGCTCCAGCTCGGTTACAGCACCAGCTCGGACAGCTCCAGCTCGGTTACAGCTCCGGCTCGGCGGTACGATCCTCTACCGTCGGCCTCGGTGGCACGATCCTCTACCGTCACCCTTGACGGCACGATCCTCTACCATCATCCTCGGCGGCACGGTCCTCTACCATCAGCCTCGCTAGCAGCACCAGTTCGCTCAACAGTTTTAGCTCGGTGGCATCACAAGCAATTTCAGTCAGAACGATCGCATGTCGCCAGCCGACACCAAGATCTCATCTGCGCTCCAAAGTATTAAGAAAGCCCTCTCATCTTAACAGCTTCCGACTTCAACGAGTTGGAACTCTAAGAAGTCAGAAGCTGGGGGGCTATTGTGTGGGGATAATTTCACAATACCAAAACCGTGCTCAGCTCCAGTAAGAGTACCAGTTCGGCTCAACCCATCTCGCCCTAATTAGGGTTCCGGAGTCAGAATCGCGAACAGAACCCCATTCTGGAAAGGAAACGGCGAGATCTTCAAGATCCATTACTACGCAGTGGACTTTTGGTTTTTAGGCCTAATTCCATCGTTTAGGCCTCGAAAAAGGCACTTCGGCCAGACAGTCCATCTCGGCCAGGCTCTTCCATCTCGGCCAGATAGCCCACCTCGGCCAGACAGCTCACTTCGGCCAGACATCTCATCTCGGCCCAATACTTCACCTCGGCCAGACTGCCCATCTCGGCCCAGTACTTCACCTCGGCCAGACTGCCCATCTCGGCCAAGTAGATAACAAGACAGCAGCCGCCCACCTTCTGACAGAGCGGCTCCACAGCTCCCAAGGCCCTCTTTACAGCAAAGCAAGCTACAGTTGGACCATACGTCCCTATGCCTGATAGGGTGAGCTACGATGGGACAGACAGCTACCCTCCTGTCCCCTATCTCCCTCTATGTCCCTTCCTCCTCCCCTATATGAACGCATCTACAGCACCATTAGAGGAGAGGCGAAGGCCATGCTGGTACGTCCATCTTCTTCCCCAAATCTCCGTTCTTTGCTCAGTTCTCATACTGACTTAAGCATCGGAGAGCCTTGCGCCGCCCAGGCCAGGGTCCTCTGACCTTGTTCCTTTCCCCTTCTCAGGTTCTTGGCAGCGGTTCTTCCACCATTCTCGGGATCAGCGGCCTCCTCCTCCCCCTTGTGGGTCGCAGAAATCACACCCCCCCGGTCCGTGATTTTTTGTGCGCTTACAGTTGGCGCCGTCTGTGGGAAACGATCAAAAGGTCATCTTCCAGAACACCATGCGTCGAAGAAAAATCAGGATGGGAAAAGAGCCATTGACGTTGTCAAGACCGCTGCCGACGGTCCCCCGCCAGCGAAGGTCCGGAGCGAGATCTGGTCAAATGAGCGTCCAACAGCCGGAAACTCAATCAGGTTCATTCTCTAAGGGGGTGACAGCATCTTCCAAACGAGATAACCTTCGATTGAGGCTTTCCCGGCAAGAGGCTCCTCAACCAGACGAATCGCTCCACCAGCCTCTCAGCGCGAAGGTCCAGGCTCAAAACCTTGATCTCCAAAGAGACAAATTGATCCACCAGCTTCAGCAGCAGCTACAAGACGAAAGGAGAACCTCAGCTCTGCCCTCCATGCCCTCAAGATGGCCACTGGAGGGTAGTTCCAGTAAAAAAGAATGGCTTGATCGCATCGAGCGAGTAGTCCGAAAACATTTGGAGATGGTCGGTCTCATCAGAGATTGGCCAAGCGCCTGCGATCCCCGAGCTCGGCAGCTTTCAGCCCCCAGCTCAGCGGCCTCCAACTCCGTAGCGCTCCCTAGCTCGGCAGAAGTCTCCTTTAGCTTGGGAGGCAGCTAAATGTCTGTTATCGCTCAACTTCGATGACACCGTCATCATCGGCCGCACGACCCTCTACTGTCGGCTTCGATGGCACGACCCTCTACTGTCGGCTTCGATGGCACGACCCTCTACCACCATCTTTGATGGCACGGTCCTCTACTGTCAGCCTTGATGGCACGGTCCTCTACCGTCAGCTTCGTCACACAAATGCCACTCTCCAGTTCGGCAGAAGTGACCTCTCCAGCTCGGCAGAGTGCATCGAGGCCACCAGCTCCGGTAACAGTACCAGCTGGGCGAGCATGACTCGGTCCTCTCCAGCTCGGCAGCAGTGCTTTCTCCAGCTCGGCAGAGTGCATCGAGGCCACCAGCTCCGGTAACAGTACCAGCTGGGCGAGCATGACTCGGTCCTCTCCAGCTCGGCAGCAGTGCTTTCTCCAGCTCGGCAGAGTGCATCGAGGCCACCAGCTCCGGTAACAGTACCAGCTGGGCGAGCATGACTCGGTCCTCTCCAGCTCGGCAGCAGTGCTTTCTCCAGCTCGGTTACAGCACCAGCTCGGACAGCTCCAGCTCGGTTACAGCTCCAGCTCGGTTACAGCACCAGCTCGGACAGCTCCAGCTCGGTTACAGCACCAGCTCGGACAGCTCCAGCTCGGTTACAGCTCCGGCTCGGCGGTACGATCCTCTACCGTCGGCCTCGGTGGCACGATCCTCTACCGTCACCCTTGACGGCACGATCCTCTACCATCATCCTCGGCGGCACGGTCCTCTACCATCAGCCTCGCTAGCAGCACCAGTTCGCTCAACAGTTTTAGCTCGGTGGCATCACAAGCAATTTCAGTCAGAACGATCGCATGTCGCCAGCCGACACCAAGATCTCATCTGCGCTCCAAAGTATTAAGAAAGCCCTCTCATCTTAACAGCTTCCGACTTCAACGAGTTGGAACTCTAAGAAGTCAGAAGCTGGGGGGCTATTGTGTGGGGATAATTTCACAATACCAAAACCGTGCTCAGCTCCAGTAAGAGTACCAGTTCGGCTCAACCCATCTCGCCCTAATTAGGGTTCCGGAGTCAGAATCGCGAACAGAACCCCATTCTGGAAAGGAAACGGCGAGATCTTCAAGATCCATTACTACGCAGTGGACTTTTGGTTTTTAGGCCTAATTCCATCGTTTAGGCCTCGAAAAAGGCACTTCGGCCAGACAGTCCATCTCGGCCAGGCTCTTCCATCTCGGCCAGATAGCCCACCTCGGCCAGACAGCTCACTTCGGCCAGACAGCTCATCTCGGCCCAATACTTCACCTCGGCCAGACTGCCCATCTCGGCCCAGTACTTCACCTCGGCCAGACTGCCCATCTCGGCCAAGTAGATAACAAGACAGCAGCCGCCCACCTTCTGACAGAGCGGCTCCACAGCTCCCAAGGCCCTCTTTACAGCAAAGCAAGCTACAGTTGGACCATACGTCCCTATGCCTGATAGGGTGAGCTACGATGGGACAGACAGCTACCCTCCTGTCCCCTATCTCCCTCTATGTCCCTTCCTCCTCCCCTATATGAACGCATCTACAGCACCATTAGAGGAGAGGCGAAGGCCATGCTGGTACGTCCATCTTCTTCCCCAAATCTCCGTTCTTTGCTCAGTTCTCATACTGACTTAAGCATCGGAGAGCCTTGCGCCGCCCAGGCCAGGGTCCTCTGACCTTGTTCCTTTCCCCTTCTCAGGTTCTTGGCAGCGGTTCTTCCACCATTCTCGGGATCAGCGGCCTCCTCCTCCCCCTTGTGGGTCGCAGAAATCACACCCCCCCGGTCCGTGATTTTTTGTGCGCTTACAGTTGGCGCCGTCTGTGGGAAACGATCAAAAGGTCATCTTCCAGAACACCATGCGTCGAAGAAAAATCAGGATGGGAAAAGAGCCATTGACGTTGTCAAGACCGCTGCCGACGGTCCCCCGCCAGCGAAGGTCCGGAGCGAGATCTGGTCAAATGAGCGTCCAACAGCCGGAAACTCAATCAGGTTCATTCTCTAAGGGGGTGACAGCATCTTCCCAACGAGATAACCTTCGATTGAGGCTTTCCCGGCAAGAGGCTCCTCAACCAGACGAATCGCTCCACCAGCCTCTCAGCGCGAAGGTCCAGGCTCAAAACCTTGATCTCCAAAGAGACAAATTGATCCACCAGCTTCAGCAGCAGCTACAAGACGAAAGGAGAACCTCAGCTCTGCCCTCCATGCCCTCAAGAAGGCCACTGGAGGGTAGTGCCAGTAAAAAAGAATGGCTTGATCGCATCGAGCGAGTAGTCCGAAAACATTTGGAGATGGTCGGTCTCATCAGAGATTGGCCAAGCGCCTGCGATCCCCGAGCTCGGCAGCTTTCAGCCCCCAGCTCAGCGGCCTCCAACTCCGTAGCGCTCCCTAGCTCGGCAGAAGTCTCCTTTAGCTTGGGAGGCAGCTAAATGTCTGTTATCGCTCAACTTCGATGACACCGTCATCATCGGCCGCACGACCCTCTACTGTCGGCTTCGATGGCACGACCCTCTACTGTCGGCTTCGATGGCACGACCCTCTACCACCATCTTTGATGGCACGGTCCTCTACTGTCAGCCTTGATGGCACGGTCCTCTACCGTCAGCTTCGTCACACAAATGCCACTCTCCAGTTCGGCAGAAGTGACCTCTCCAGCTCGGCAGAGTGCATCGAGGCCACCAGCTCCGGTAACAGTACCAGCTGGGCGAGCATGACTCGGTCCTCTCCAGCTCGGCAGCAGTGCTTTCTCCAGCTCGGCAGAGTGCATCGAGGCCACCAGCTCCGGTAACAGTACCAGCTGGGCGAGCATGACTCGGTCCTCTCCAGCTCGGCAGCAGTGCTTTCTCCAGCTCGGCAGAGTGCATCGAGGCCACCAGCTCCGGTAACAGTACCAGCTGGGCGAGCATGACTCGGTCCTCTCCAGCTCGGCAGCAGTGCTTTCTCCAGCTCGGTTACAGCACCAGCTCGGACAGCTCCAGCTCGGTTACAGCTCCAGCTCGGTTACAGCACCAGCTCGGACAGCTCCAGCTCGGTTACAGCACCAGCTCGGACTGCCCATCTCGGCCAAGTAGATAACAAGACAGCAGCCGCCCACCTTCTGACAGAGCGGCTCCACAGCTCCCAAGGCCCTCTTTACAGCAAAGCAAGCTACAGTTGGACCATACGTCCCTATGCCTGATAGGGTGAGCTACGATGGGACAGACAGCTACCCTCCTGTCCCCTATCTCCCTCTATGTCCCTTCCTCCTCCCCTATATGAACGCATCTACAGCACCATTAGAGGAGAGGCGAAGGCCATACTGGTACGTCCATCTTCTTCCCCAAATCTCCGTTCTTTGCTCAGTTCTCATACTGACTTAAGCATCGGAGAGCCTTGCGCCGCCCAGGCCAGGGTCCTCTGACCTTGTTCCTTTCCCCTTCTCAGGTTCTTGGCAGCGGTTCTTCCACCATTCTCGGGATCAGCGGCCTCCTCCTCCCCCTTGTGGGTCGCAGAAATCACACCCCCCCGGTCCGTGATTTTTTGTGCGCTTACAACAAGGATGATCCAAAACTCTTCTCTCTTAATCAAATTCTCATACTTAAACTAAAACGATAAGAGTATTTTCAAATATCATGTTCTTGTAGATTATCTTCAAATATCATTAGCAGATAGTAAGATGTGGTTGACTCTGTGTTCGGATAATACCTTCTAACGTTTGTTTCACTTATGTAACCAGTTGATCCTACTAATTTAGCAAATAGTTTGCGTCTTAATGCCTTTCGCTTTCTTTCTCACCCACGCACTTTTTTCCAAAGAGGTGAAGAAGGTCGAATCATGACTCCTCATTTCTCTATTTTAATATTCTGTTCTCTTTCCTCATTTCTCTATAATAATATTTTATTCTCTTTACGTCTTTTTCTGGTTTCGATAGTCATTTTCAATGTAACATGATGTTTGAACCTGATATATTTTCTACCGTGCCCAATGCCTTTGGTCTCAATATATGGAAGCCCACTTTTGAAATCTTTGCAAATCCTCACGATTTGAATCTTTAATCTCCTTGTGATACGATCATTTAAGATCTCCTTAAATTACTTTATCTCGATTGCAACCCATGTGCAGGCCATCTTGCAATTGGAGATAGATTTAAAAAAAAACCCTGTAAGTGCAAGAATAATATACTCACAAGATCAGGATGCCTCTTAGGACTTACTCAATACATGGAGGAGATAGCTGCGACGGTATGAACCTGAAAGAGGAGAAAGACAAAGGTCAGAGGACCCTGGCTACGGGCAGCGCAGGGCTCTCCGATGCTTAAGTCAGCAATGGATCGGAGAAGAAGAAGAAGAAGGAGAAGGACTGGGTGTCTATGTGAGAATGCTTACCCCCTGCTCCCTTTGGCTCGTGCCATATATATGGAACAGTTTTGGGTGAGTGCCAGTGGGCTTGGTGATGTGACCTGGGTCACATCAGCCCACAAAGTCATTAATGAAGGTCCATCATAGCCCTCTTTGCATTTAATGTGGGTCCGATCAGCCCACACTGCATTTAATGCTAGTCACATTGGGCCTGATCTTGCCCTGATCTGGTGGTGGCTGAAGTCCCATCAGACCCCTTCCTTGGGCCTTGCCACGACAGGGCCGTGGCTGTTAGCTGCAAGCGCAATACTGCATTGCCGAGCTTGCATTGCCGAGACTGAACGGGGTGTGCGGCCGAACTGAATACTATAGTGCCGAAACCAGCAAGTAGTGCCGAGACCGATATGGATCGGGTTGTAGCCGAGATCAAGGGACATGGTCCCCATACAGTAGCATACCCGAGCATACCTCTGCCGAAACCAAGAGAGACCGGTTCGCAAAATGGACCCCACAGAATAGCCCCTCAGCTCTTGACCCCTAGGGCTCCCTTGGGCTCTAGGGTTAAGAGCTGGACCGATCTCCCGAGACTGATAGTGCTTGTTCAAATACGCCCCCTCAGTTAAGGATCTTGGGATCCTGACTCGTTTGGTGTTAGATGCCGCCACTGCTTCGTCTGCCAGGGATAATAAAGGGGGCAATAAATGCGGGGCTATGATTAGCATGGGAAGGCGGACCATCATCGCCACAGCGCCACGCGTTATTGCCTGGTAGGTTTTCTTGTCTTTTCGAGGGGGCGTGCGACGCAAGCCGAGGCGACATTTCACGCGTGTCCCGCTTCGAATGCCGGAATGGCGCCCATTCCTACCCTTTATATTCACCTGCGTCTCCCTCCTTTGTCATCTCTGCAATCTAACCCTGTCGAAGCTCTGCTAGAACTTTTGCTCGCCAGAACCTTCACTGCCAGAATCACCTCCATCGCCTCCTAGCTTCGTCCAGGACTTCATTGCGGGCCGGTGAGGGATCAACGGCCTGATTTGTGACTTCGCCCGAGTCTGTGAGTCTCCCTGCCTCGATTCTCTTCTCTTTTCATTCTGTATTTCTGTCCTGACCCCACCTAGGGTCTCCTCCGTTTCTCAGACCTTCCACGGTTTAGACCTCTAGAGATTGTTAGGGTTCCTTAGATTCAGAGATGGGGATTTTCACCCATTGGATAGATTCCTAGGCAGGCCTGGCAAACCTTAGGAGATCTTACATGATCCCGAATGATGTTCGGATCATGGCCGCTGGCCCTTCCATTTACGCTTTCCACAACGGCTGGATGCCGTTCCCTCTGATAGCCGTCATCGAGGGTGGGGTCAGATTCCCCTTGCACCCTCTCCTTAGGTCTTGTTTGGAGACCTGGAACCTCAGCCCCTGTCAGTTAATGCCCAATGGGTATAAGATCATCATGGGCGTCGCCGAGCTGAATAGGATTCTAGACATCAGCCTCGGCGTCCATGATATAGAGGATATAGATGACCTCTGCAAGTCTAGGGAGGCGGGCACCTATTATCTTCGCGTCAAGGCGAGGTGCCAACCCCTCGTCACGGCGCTGGAGGACTCCAATAAATACGCCGGAGATGACCGCCTGCTCGTCTCGGGAAACTGGGAGTTCGGCGAGACCGAGACCGAAGCAGCTAGGAGGGTCCGAGTCCCTCGACGCTTCGGGACTCCACCGAGTAAAGACCTAACCCCCTGGGTTTCCGATTTCTTTCTTATGTTTGATTTCTGCTGCCGGATTCTAACTCGGCTGTTTTTCGCAGGCCTTTCTTAACGCAAGCGCGAAGCCCAGCTGAACGGTTGGAGGAGGCATGCACCTTGGCTGAACAAGGTGTACTGCTACCGCGGCCACTACACAAGAGCTGCCTACTCCCTTCTGAAGTACGAGCCGAGATACGTGTCTTATACACGGAAATCCGGCAACCCGGAGAACTTCGCCCCCGATCTAGCCGAAACCAGCGGGACCGTTTCGGTCGTGGGAGCTTCCACTACATTGGCCGTGGTCGCGGGCATCCCGATAAGGGAAATTGAAGACTATACATCCGGAGCCGAGGTTGACTCCCCGATAAGGGAAGTTGACAACTATTCTTCCGGGGCCGAAGACATGGAGGGGAGGAGGCCCACATATCAACCGCGGAACCTGGCGGATGCGGTATTCGGCGGGCGGAAGGCAGCCCCTAGAGCCGAACAGACTCCTCCCAGGGCGATCGTCCCCGCTGCCGCCGAGGCCCGCCCTCCCACAGACTCGGAGGGGGAGAGGCCCAGGAAGAGGGCGAAGGGGAAGGAGACGGCTCAGGAAGAGCGGCCGCGGCAGCACCCACCCCAAGCAGCGAGGGAGAGGGCGATGGACGTGGTGCCCACCCCGGCGGTTCCCTTGGTGGAGCGGCGTTCCGAGCCCCAGGCGGCGACGTCCTCGGATGCCGAGCCGGCCGCATTCAGGCCAGACATGGAACTGCGAAGGGGGAGGCCCCTGAACGTTGAAGACAGACTGGTGGGGAGCCCAGCTGTCATTTCGGCGCTCAGCCGAGCCTGTGCACTCCCCAAAGACATGGAGAGGCACAGATCGGAAGACTCCCCACAGCTGCTGATGAGGACCATGCAGCACTCCCTCGCGGTGAGTACCGAACTTCTTTAGTCATTGATGTTTCTTACTTCTGATTTCGTACTAAGTCGTTTATTCCCTTGCAGGCTGTCCAAAGGCTCCAGGTAGTCGCGGAAAGAATGATGGAAGAGGACGGTCAGCGGACTCGCCTGGCAGAGGAAAAGAAGAAGGCCGACACCGAACTGCGGGCGACAAAGGAGGAGCTGAAGGCAGAGGCGGCCAAGAACGCAGAGCTCAACGCGCAGTCCGATCTGATGTCAAGCGAGCTCTGCAAAGTGAAGTCTGAGAGCTTCGAATGGCAGGGGAAGTATCAGGCTGAGGAGAAAAGGTCGGCAGGGCTCAAGGCCGAGCTCGAACTGGAGAGGAAGGAGAAGGAGGAGCTCCTCGAGTCACGGCAGGCCGCGGCCGACACCGCCTTCCTGGACGGGACTGAGGATGCTGCGCGCATTTACACTGATCAAATTACAGCGCTCATCCCGAAATTGTTCCGACTCGGTTGCGAGGCCGTGCTTAAGAAGATGGGGGTTCCTGAGGATAACCCAATATATCAGAACCTCCCCGAGTTCGAGGATGCGCTCCCAGTTGAAGCCCCAGCCGAGATCCCTGCCACTCTGGCCGAAGCCCCTGCTGAGCCGACGCTCGCCCCCTCTGAAGCCGCTCCTACAGCCGAGGCCGCTGTGGTCGTTATTGAAGACACGAAAGCAGGGCCGTCGTCTTGATTTTGTTCCTTCTTTTTGCCTTGTTATAAAAAATGTAATCTTTGTTTCGAATTATTTTGATCAGAAATTGTGATGAATGGAAAATGTAAGCTCCAATGCGCATATCACGTTATCAATGAATTTCAGACCTCTTTCCCTGTGCTATGTTTGGCTTTGATTTGCTTTCTGTTTGCGCTTTCCGCAAGTTTCGTGAACATGGATGTGAGCTCGGACTAGAGTAGACCGACCAGACTAGGGTTCCCCGCGAGCGCTCTGACCCCTTCGGCGAAAACAAAGAATCGCATCAGGCCTAAGGCAGTGATAAGACTGGGTGCCATTATCGTCTGGTGCCGTTTCGGCTGGTCTACGTGGCTGAGTGCCAACCATAACCTTAACTAGTTCGGCTGCTCGTCTAGGTGGCTGAGTGCCATCCTTAGACATGGGCCGTTTCGGCAGCTCGTCTAGGTGGCTGAGTGCCATCCTTAGACATGGGCCGTTTCGGCAGCTCGTCTAGGTGGCTGAGTGCCATCCTTAGACATGGGCCGTTTCGGCAGCTCGTCTAGGTGGCTGAGTGCCAACCTTAGACGGTCTTCCATACTCGCACCATTGTCGCTGTCACATTGCCATTGATCATCAACTTGCCCCAAAACGAACGTAGTTCTATTAAATCCAGAAGCACTGTACGAACATACAAACTAAAAATAGAATTTCTTGAGGTGTGACGCGTTCCATGGTCTCGGAAGAGGCCGTCCTTCCATGTCTTCGAGCCGATAAGCCGACCGTCCAGCAATGGAAGTGACTTTAAACGGACCATGCCAATTCGGCGCTAGCTTCCCTTGATTCGGATCTTTGTCCCCTGGGAGAGCCTTCTTGAGGACCAGTTCTCCTACAGAGAACTTCCTCTCTCTGACGTTCTGGTTGTAGCCCCTGGCTAGCTGCTGCTGGTAGACGGCTAGCCTCACTGCAGCTGCTTCCCTTCGCTCGTCCGCTAAATCTAGCTCCCTGGCCACATTGGTTTCATTCTGTCCTCGGTCAAAGAGTTCGGACCTCAAAGTGGGGAGGCCGATCTCCAGAGGGATGACTGCTTCCATGCCATAGGCGAGCGAGAAGGGGGTAGCCGAAGTGGAACGCCTCGGAGTAGTTCTGTAAGCCCACAGGACGCTCGGCAGTTCTTCCACCCATCTTCCCTTTGCTTGGTCCAGCCGTTTCTTGAGCCCATTGAGGATCACCTTGTTGGAGATCTCGGCCTGGCCGTTACTCTGTGGCTAGGCTGGAGTGGAATAATGGTTTCGGATGCCGAGCTCCTGGCAGAAGGTCTTGAAAAGTTTAGAGTCGAACTGAGTTCCGTTGTCCGAAACCAGCGCTCTGGGAATGCCAAACCTTGTGACGACATTCTTCCACACAAAATTCTTGGAGTCTCGCTCTGTGATGGATGAAAGTGGCTCTGCTTCAATCCATTTGGTGAAGTAATCTGTCGCCACAATAAGCCATCTCTTGTTCCCTGGGGTTCGGTGGAGCGGGCCCACTATGTCGAGCCCCCACTGGGCGAATGGCCACGGGCTAGAGAGCGGGCTGAGATCCTGCGCGGGCTGATGGAGAGAGTGTGAGAACTTCTGGCACTTCTCGCACTTCTTCGCATATACCTGCGCATCTTTCTGCATATACGGCCACCAGTAACCCTGGCTGATGGCTCGGTAGGCTAGGGACCTTCCTCCGATATGGCTCCCGCAGATTCCTTCGTGTATCTCGAAAAGGAGGTCATCGACCTTACTTGGATGGACGCACTAGAGGTACGGTCCCGAGAACGATTTCCTGTAGAGCTTGACCTCGGGAGATAGCCAGAACCGAGCTGCCTTGAGTCTGACCCGGTGGGCCTCGCCACTGTCCTCGGGAAGCCTGTCGTCCCTAAGGTAGGTGATAATGGGGTCCATCCAGCTCGGGCCGAGACCGATGCATAACACTTCCCGAGGTGAACGGAGCTCAATGCTGGGCGCAGCTAGCGATCCGACTTCGATGCTCCTCTTTCTTCCTGCCTCAACAGCGCTGGCCAAGTTTGTAAGAGCATCTGCGTGAGAGTTTACTTCTCTGCCAATCTGCTTGACTTCGGCCGTGTGGAACTCTGAGAGCTGCTTCTTGGCCAGGGCCAAATACGCGGTCATCCGGTCGTCGCGAGCCTGATAGTCCCCAGTCAGCTGGTTTGTCACCAACTGTGAATCACTGAAGACCATCAGCTGTTGAGCTCCGAGGATATGGGCGCTATTCAGTCCGGCTAAAAGGGCTTCGTACTCGGCCTCATTGTTTGACGCCTTGAAGTCCAGTGTCAGAGCCTGCTCAATGACCAGTCCTTCTGGCGATTGGAGAACAACTCCTGCTCCGGCTCTTCTCGAGGTGGAAGATCCGTCGACGAAGACCTTCCAAACTGGGGTATCGGCATGGCATTGTGATTGTTCCGAACCCGCGGGCGCCTCATGCTCCTCACCCCCCAGTTCGGTGCCGAGCTGGGTTGGTGCCGAACTTGAATCAAACTCGGCGAGGAAATCTGCCAGAACCTGGGCTTTTATTGCTGTCCGTGGCTGATACTGAATCTCATACTGCCCTAGTTCGACAGCCCATCGGGAGATTCTTCCTGAAAAGTCAGCCTTCTTGAAAACAAATTTGAGTGGGTGCTCCGTAACAACCACAATAGAATGGGTTTGAAAGTAATGGGAGAGCTTTCGCGAGGCGCTAACGAGCGCCAAGGTGAGCTTCTCAAGAGGCAGATACCTGGTCTCGGCATCGATAAGGATCTTGCTCGTATAATACACTGGTTTTTGAACCTTGTCCTCTTCTCGGATGAGGACTGAGCTGACCGCATGATCCGAGACCGCCAAATATAAATACAGGGTCTCCCCGTGGGTCGGGGTTGACAACAACGGTGGTGAAGAAAGGTAAGCCTTGAGCTGTTGCAAGGCATGGTCACATTCTAGAGTCCATTGAAATTTAGAATTTTTTCTAAGAAGCTGAAAGAAAGGTCGGCACTTATCTGAAGATTTGCTGATGAAGCGATTCAGTGCCGCGGCCATTCCTGTAAGCTTCTGAACCTCCTTGGCCGAAGTGGGACTCTGTACTCTGAGGATAGCCGAGATCTGATCTGGGTCTGCCTCAATGCCTCTGCGTGTAACCAAGCTGCCCAAAAACTTGCCGGAGCCAACACCGAAGGCGCACTTCGAGGCGTTAAGCTTCAGCCGGAACTCCTTTAGAGTGGCGAAGACCTCGGCCAAGTCTGACAAATGATCCCGCGCCTGCTTGGATTTGACCACCATGTCATCGATGTAGACCTCTACGGTTTTGCCGAGCTGATCGTGGAACATCTTGGTAACGAGCCTCTGGTAGGTGGCTCCTGCATTCTTCAGCCCAAACGGCATCACCTTATAGCAGTAGGTTCCCCTGGGCGTGATAAAAGCTGTTTTCTCTTCGTCTGGCCCAAACAGTGGGATCTGGTGATAGCCGCGGTAGGCATCGAGGAAGCTCATTCTGTCGTGCCCGGCCGTGGCGTCGATCAACTGGTCAATCTTTGGTAGGGGAAAGCTGTCCTTGGGACAGACTTTGTTGAGGTCGGTAAAGTCGACGCACACCCTCCACTTGCCAGTCTTCTTCCTGACGACCACCGGATTGGCTAACCAGTTCGGGTATTGAACCTCCCTGATAGCGCCGGCCTCAAGCAGCTTATCCACTTCCTCGACGACGGCTTCGGTCTGTGGGACCCCTGTCCTGCGGGCTTTCTGCATCACAGGTTTGTGGTTAGGGTCAACATTCAGTCTATGACACATTACCTCGGGGTCGACGCCAGGCATCTCCTGAGGTGTCCAGGCGAAGGCATCTCTGTTCTGCACCAGGAACTGGGCCAGTTCGGACCTCTCCGGCTCTCCGAGCTGGCTGCCGAGCAGGAAGAACCGATCCGGGTCCTTTGGGTCGATCCTGACTTCGGCCAGTTCCTCCACGCTTTTCCTGCCTGGATCTTGGCCGAGCTCATCCAGCCCCTGCTCCAGGTTCTTCTCCATCTCGGCCACATTGACCTCCTTGGGCTCTTGCTCCCCGGGTACCACAGCTGTCAGGCACTGCTTGGCTGCCTGCTGATCTCCTCTGACCGTGATGATTTCAACTCGGCCGCTCTTTCCCTCACACGGAAATTTCAGCTTCTGATGGAGGGTGGAAGGGACTGCTTCCAGGCTGTGGAGCCAAGACCTGCCCACTATAGCATTGTAGGGAGAGGGTGCGTCGATCACCATGAAGGTTGCCATGACAGACGCGCCACCGACCTCGACCTTGAATGTCACTTTCCCCTTAGGATAAACAGGTTTGGCGCTGAAGCCGATAAGGGGAACTCGAGCCTCCTGCAGATCTTTCTCCGTCAGTCCCATCCTTCGAAAGCTGTCGAAATAGAGGACCTCGGAAGAACTGCCGGGGTCAACAAGGACTTTCTTCACAGTGCAATTCTTCACGCCCTGTTTAGAGCAGTCAAACTTCAGAGTGACGATCAGGGGGTCGTTGTGGGGGAGCTGCACCCCTTCCAGATCTGCATCAGTGAACCTGATCTCGGGACGCTCCCTCCGAGCCCTTTTCTGTGCTGGGCCGAGCTCGGCGGCCATGACTTGCTTGCCGTGAGCGGCTTTCCTGGCTTCGGCACGAGCTTGGTTGCTCCCCTTGGGCGGGGGTGCCAAATGGATAACGTCAATTATCTTCTCTGTCCCGTCGCTGTCGTGACCCCCTTCGTCTCGGCGCGGGGCTCGGGTGTCGGCCCTGGTTTCTCTCCTGACAAACTCTTGCAGGTGTCCATCCTGGACAAGCTTCTCCAAATGCGACCGCAGTATCCTGCAATCTTCAGTCTTGTGGCCGCCCTCCTTGTGATAGGAACAGAACTTCGTCTGATCTCGGATAGAAGGGTCGCCTTGCATGGGCTCTGGCCATCTGAAATACGGCCTGCTCTTGATCTTATACATGATACGGTGGATCGGCATCTTGAAGACCGTGTTGACCCCCCGATACGCATCCTCGGATAGCCTGGGCCTTTTGCTCCTTGCCGAGGCGAACGTCTGAGTCCTTGCCGAGCTTGTAGGCACCCAACTCCTGTCTGAGTCACCTCTTCGTCGCTCGTCTCGCCGAGGCTCATCTCTCCGAGACGGCCCCCCGTCCTTCTTGGATGGCCTCTCACCTCGGTCCTTGTGCGCGGTTCCATGGTTTTCCCGAGCACGGACCTGGTCATCCTCTTGGGCGATGTACCGGTTGGCGATGGCCATGAGCGCTGCTATGGAAGACACCGGGTTCCTGGCCAGATCCTTGCGGAGATCACTGTCTGGCAGCAAGGCATTCTGAAATGCGAAGACGGCAACTTCGTCCTTGGAGTTCTCGATCTGACTGTAGACCGCCCAGAACCGCTTGGCGAACTGGGTGACGTTCTCTCCTTGCTTCATCTTTATGGCCATGATGTCTGCATCTGTCTTCGGAAGGACTCTGTAGGCCTGGAACTTATTCATAAAGGACTGCTGGAGTTGCTGCCAACTCGAGACGGATCCCTCTGGGAGCGCACAGAACCACTTCAGGGGGAGGTCGCCTAAACTGGAGGAAAAGACTCGGCAGTTCAGATGACCCTCGTCTCCCCAGACAGACATCCTCTGGGAGAAGTGTCTGAGATGCGTAGCTGGATCCGAGACCCCATCATAGGTGACGAATCTTGGTACGGTGAACTTCTTCGGTAAGGGGTACCTCCTGATGTCTTGGGAGAAAGGAGACGCGCCGAGATCAACGGGGTCGCAGCAAGCATTCTTTTGGTCTCGGCCGAAGCCGGCTACTTCCAGGTTGCGCTGGACCGTTTCCCTTATGTGCGCGTCCAGCCATTCCTGATTATGATACATACCCTCCGGAATGGTCTCGGACGCCTTCCTCGAGTAGCTACGGCTAGTGCTTGAGCCTTCATCTCGGGTTCGGTCGTCCCTTTTCCTGTTCAAGTAGTCCCTCAGGTCCTCCTTTGAGGAAGAGATGCGCGTGACACGAGTAACTCTCCTCTCGTGTTGTGGCGATCGCTGCTGCTGCCGAGATCGCTGCTGCTGGGACTGCTCCCGACGAGTCCGCTGCTGCTGGGACTGCTGCCGAAGCCCCGCTGATCCCGTAGCTCTTTCCAGCTGCTGCTGGAGCCGGAGGATCAGAGCGTCTCTCTCCTTGATGGCCTCATTCTGGGCTTTAATCGCCAGAAGGGTGGAGTCCAAGTCGTCATCAGGGTTGTAGTCTTCATCCTCAGTATCCTCAACGTCCTCCACCCGGCCCTCAACGTCCTCCGCCTGGCCAGGGGACGTGATCCGTCGACCACTGGAGACTTACGCCGCTGATCTTGATCTGTCAGGAGGCCTGCCGGTTGCTGGGTGTCTCCCCTCCTGGGAGCGGACTCCGAGCGGAGGTCACGCTCCTGAACGTTGATCCGGATGAGAGCACGTTCAGCGTCGTCCTCTGTGACTGGTTCCTTCCCGGACCTTTTCTTAGCAGGGAGGAGGTCAGAGGACGGTCCTGTACGCCTTGCCTTGGATGTCTCTCCGCCTTTCGCAGTTCTCCTCGTCATGGTGTTTAGGAATAGGAAAGACTATAGAAATCTCCCCACAGACGGCGCCAATTGTAAGTGCAAGAATAATATACTCACAAGATCAGGATGCCTCTTAGGACTTACTCAATACATGGAGGAGATAGCTGCGACGGTATGAACCTGAAAGAGGAGAAAGACAAAGGTCAGAGGACCCTGGCTACGGGCAGCGCAGGGCTCTCCGATGCTTAAGTCAGCAATGGATCGGAGAAGAAGAAGAAGAAGGAGAAGGACTGGGTGTCTATGTGAGAATGCTTACCCCCTGCTCCCTTTGGCTCGTGCCATATATATGGAACAGTTTTGGGTGAGTGCCAGTGGGCTTGGTGATGTGACCTGGGTCACATCAGCCCACAAAGTCATTAATGAAGGTCCATCATAGCCCTCTTTGCATTTAATGTGGGTCCGATCAGCCCACACTGCATTTAATGCTAGTCACATTGGGCCTGATCTTGCCCTGATCTGGTGGTGGCTGAAGTCCCATCAGACCCCTTCCTTGGGCCTTGCCACGACAGGGCCGTGGCTGTTAGCTGCAAGCGCAATACTGCATTGCCGAGCTTGCATTGCCGAGACTGAACGGGATGTGCGGCCGAACTGAATACTATAGTGCCGAAACCAGCAAGTAGTGCCGAGACCGATATGGATCGGGTTGTAGCCGAGATCAAGGGACATGGTCCCCATACAGTAGCATACCCGAGCATACCTCTGCCGAAACCAAGAGAGACCGGTTCGCAAAATGGACCCCACACAAACCCTATCCAACTTAGCGCCCATCCTCATCATAATATAATGGAAAATCTGGTGATATGGGAGAAATACAAGCTTCTTGATGTAGTGTTATTCTAATAATGGGATAATCATCAATTTTTCTTATTCTTTTTCTCCCTCACGCAATGATTGCCAAATTTTCCATTTTATTAAAATTGACAGTTAGAAACATTATAATGCATATCAACATGTGTCTAACATGCATTTTTTAATGATGTGGAAACTACCTTGACTGGAATCATGGCTTTCTTGAGTTTTGGACTTGCAACGTTCCTTTTTCTCATTTAGGAGACTTCTTTGTGGTTGCTTTTATTTTTAATTTTATTTTAATCCATAATAAATTCTCTGTTGTTTGAAAAAAAAATTGGATTTTGGATTTGGGTTCTAAAGAAAAAAAAAAAAAAGTTCCCTGCCTTTGATCTTAGGAAGTGAACATCTTCCAGTAAATGTAGAAAATATTAAAACAAAGTACATACATCGAAAGATTATGGAAATGAAGTGAAATCGACATTTTCTCAGCTTAGAGGATACAAAAGTAGTAGTCCTTTTTATTTTTCTTTTTTTTATTTTTCTAGAAGTAACAAATGGAAATTCCATTTAACTAAACAAAATTGTACTTGAATAAAATTAAAGGAATCTCAATAAAGCAGTAGCCCGGTAACAATGAAATATGAATTTAAAGAGTGAAAAGAAAACTTGTAATCAACTCTTGACTTTAAAGGGAGTATGTTATTTGCATTCCACTCTCTGGGAGTTTTAATTAAAGAGGCGTCAATAATTCAATTTTGGATAGCATATTAGAGATTTGCTTAACAATACCCCTTAATTTTCAAGTGCGGAGCCTATGAATTGGATTTCTCAAAAGCACCAACTGGATTCAACCACCATTGAAAAAAAAATAAAAAGAACAAAAAAGGGAAAAATGCTAATTTTTTTTTAAGTATTCTACATTTTAGCATATTTTATTGGTTTCTTAAGTTCTGTTACTATAATGCATAGCGGACGGTCATGTTATCTACTGCAATGTCTGTTTCTGTATCTGGAGCTCCCATAAATGACTGTAAGGTCATTTGAGTAATATATCCTAATGTGGATTAATATTAGGTTTCACATGAGTTAAACATCTCTGTCATTTAGTTACTTGACCTTGGAAATTAGATGATTAGCCTTCAAGATTACTTGACCTTTATATATTTTTATTTTAGGATTTGAGAATACCTAATGCAATCATTATTTATCTTTTTGATGTTGTGTGGGAATGAAAGTAAGTTGCACTTATTTAGTTTATTGGAATTTAGCATACTTTGCTTTTCAATTTTTTTTCCTATATTGAACAGTAGTCCATCATGATATATATATATATATATATATATATATATTGCTTTATCTATTTTTATATATTTGGAACTCCCATTATTGAATGTGATCATTTGATAAATATTTCTTAAGTGGATTAATACTAATTTATGCACGCCTTAAACTTCTCTCTATCAATTACTTGACCTTGGACAATAGATATTGGCCTTCAAGATTAGTTCACCTTCATACAGTTCTACCTTGTGATTTCAGAATGACCAATCCAATCATTACTTTAGTATTGATCTACTGGGACCAAAGAACTTGGTAATTTCAGCAATATACAAATTGTCATTAGACACAATGCATATAATTAGTCCGTGTTAGTGGAAATCAGATTGTGTGGAAATCAAATTGTGCTAAACTAGATGGATGCCACTGAATTTTCCAATCTTAAGCTGTAAAGTTCATATAAGTGATGGTTGTTTTTATTTTTAGACGGATACTCTTGTACCTTCCCTTTAACTTTTCTCTCTTTTACTTTTTCATCTTTTACTTATTTTCTCTTTTTAATAAAGTTTTGTTACCATTTAAAAAAAAAACTAACTGATGGTTGTACTTAAAATCTACTGAAGATTTCTTATTATATGCCTTCAAATTACAATTACCACATTAATTTTTAAAGTTTTATTAACTTTTTAACGATTCTTATGATATATTTAATGTTAGAAGTTATTTTGCCCGTGCTTAGCACAGGGTACTCTTCGCTAGTTAATATATATTATAGACGTAGGAATCAATTTTGAAATTTGAGTCCAATTTTGCAATTGATTGAAAAATGGAGCGTCAATTTCGAAATTGGAGTCCAATTTGCTAATCAATTGCAAAATTGGACTCTATACTCAAATCAATTTGAGAAATCGGATCTCAAATCAATTTCAAGAGATAAGCTCTATCAATCAATTTAGAGTCCACTTTTGTTAAGCTTCTTTATGTCAATTCAAATTTTAATATATATCTATTATGGATAGGTGATTAAAGAGTCCAGATGAAAAAATCCACCTTGTTCAATAACTCTATTCAACCAAGTTAAAATGAGTCTTCTTTAGGTGGATTTAGAATTTTAATATAACTATTATAGTTAGAAAATCATTAGTGTTTGTGATTTTTAAAAGTGGATCATTGATAGTGATTTATACATATGGGCTCCACATACAATAAACTTTTTTAAAGTGGGCCTCATATTCTAATTCCTAAAGATAGGGCCACATGCAATTTTGCAAATGTTAATTTACATAAGACTTGAAGTTTCATACTCATTTATATAAAATGTAATATTTACTTTGAATAAATGCCGACTAGGCCATGCTTCGAACTGTAATAAATGGCATATTTGTTTGTTTTAAATTTATTTTCATAAGACTTGAAGTTTCATACTCATTTATATAAAATGTAATATTTACTTTGAATAAATGCCGACTAGGCCATGCTTCGAACTGTAATAAATGGCATATTTGTTTGTTTTAAATTTATTTTCATATTTGTTTGTTTTATGTTTATTTTCTCATTAATTAATATCTCATAAAATAGCCACAAATTGGGTGTTTTTATTTCTGGGCCCAGGCTTAGCGTGGGCATAATTTGCTAGTGTCAAGATTATATTTCTTGATGGTCTCAATCCTCAACCTATAAATTGCTCGGTACCTTATGGAAGTAGCTGTCAGTAGTTCTTGATCTAAGGGCTCGTTTCTTTGGTAGAATTCATATTTGGTGGCTGTCTGGGAATTTCAAATGCTTGTATTTGAAATGCTGCCAAGTTCTGGAATTCTGAATTCGTTGTTTCATTCATAGCCTAAGACTATGGTTGACATCCACAATTTCCTCTTTCTAGTTGCCTTATTCTCCATTCTTGCTAATCTTACCAATCCATGCCCTGCTTTCCATGAAGACAGAAAAGTAAGTTTCTTGACTCTACATTTTTTTTTTTTTTTTTTTTTTTTTGCCTGTATGATTTTTTTGGAAACAAAGGGAAAAAAATATTTCTTTTCAATCAACCACATCGGACATACATCACCCTGGCAGAAGAACCATAAGTTACGTTGGTGATCATATAGATTGGTGTATTAGCCACATCATTTGTTATTTCTTTAATCGTAAAAACTCCACCGAGCACCAGTGATTAGGTTATCGTGAACACTGTACCCAGTTAGCTCACCTTATAATCCATTGAAGTGGATCATAAAACAAGGACCCCTCTGATAGATTATGGGAGATTTTGGTACTCAAAATTGAAGTACAAAAGGTTGATAATAAGGGGATCTATGTCTATTGAAATGAGATTATGTATATATTTTTGGATGGGTTGACATTCATTTTTGAATGGTTCATATTATCACTATGTGGGGCCCATGATAGATTTCAAGTGAGCATTGATTTCTCCTTCCTTCTTAGTTGGATGAGCCTATTTTCATTTGAAAAGATAGGTCAAAATCTAAGTTCAATACCAGTAAATCTAAGTGGGGCCCGCGTGACAAAATCTAAGGATCAAGGTCAGTCCAAAGTGGGCTAGCCCAAGTTGGACTTAGGCCTGCCCGGTCCACGATCTCCCTCCTTGAAAAGTATTAAGGAATCCAATATTGTATAGGACAATTCTTATTGTAAAACTTGATTCAATAATGTGAGTTCAATTGAGTAATGAGTTTCCAAACTGCACCTCAATTTCCAAATGAAATTGATTCTCTCAACTGAACGGTGGATTGATGTCTATAGGAATGAGATTTTATTAAATATCATTTGATGCGCTGACATTCATTTTGAATGGTTCAAATTATTATTATGTGGGGCCCAGACCGAGACTCTTATTTGGATGAGACTATTGTCATTTGAAAAAGATAAAACAGTTGTAATTTGAAAATGGAACTTTATCTTTATCTCTATAAGGATAAGCACATTTAAGGTAGAATCAAATGGAAATCAAAATTGAGAGTGAAATTGCTCCAAATCAAGCCTCAATTTCCCAATCAAATCGCTTGAAAATCATATTATAATATATCATAGACATAGGATCCGATTTTTCAATTGGATTACAATTTGCTAATTGATTGAGAAATTGGAGTTTAATTTCGATTTCAATTGCAAAATTGATTTTGATTCTATTTAACTTAGAGAGAAGTTTTAGGGATCTACTAACCTTTCTTAACAAACTCAAATGCTTAGAGTGAGATCTTTATCTATAAGAGTTGGATATCCCTAATTTATATCTTATAATTTTGTTACATGGAAACCATTTAATTAATCTATCTATATCGGACCCATTCGACGAAAGATCAACAGTTATCTATAGGGTGGAACTTATCCTTCACTACCATTACTTGATAATAGATATGACCCACTGCTATATAAAGAATTTACACCTCTGTGCAAGAATAGATTAGTGATAATACCAATCTTTATTTACTTGGACTATTTAATTAAAATATCTGCATGGGACCCATTTGATCAAAGATTGACCATTTTTCTATCGGTGAAACTCATCACTTATATCCATTACATGGAGCCCATCGGGTATGACTCATGCACCCATCTAAGTTAATGAGAGATAATCAACTTTCTTTCGTTATCTAAGCAAACGTGATGAGAGATCATGCCCAAAGTCTTTTGGCTAAAAATATATAAAATATAAAAAAATCCAAAAGGTTTTGTTGGGAATGGATATACGAGGAAATGGGGTAGTAAAAACCAACCAATGAAAAGGTTTCTTACCTGAGTGATGGGTAAATGGTAATGGGCTATAACCAAAAAGAAGAAATCCTCCGAAGATGGCTCCGCTAGGACTTGTAGTCGTTGGAGGGAGAGATAGGTTTGGAATGGAGTGGTGGGTTGGAACTTGCAGCTGTCGGATGATGAAGAGATTGAGAGATGAAAAGAGAGGCTTGGATTTGGGGAAAATAAAGAAGAAGGGAGGGTTCGTTGATGAATAGATGGATTTGGGGGGAAATGAAGCAGAAGAAAGGAAGGAAGAGATGGCATTCAATGATGGGGAGATTTTGGTTTTGGGGATTTTGTTGGTAGAGATGGCTCTATTGAGAGACAGAGGGCAGGGGACTAGCGATGTAAATGAGCACCTGATTCTTTGATTGTTGGAGGTTTTTGACCTGTTAAAAATCGAGGTCTAGATCTTTATTTAGGCCCTGATAAGTAAATTGGTCTGGGTCCAATTCCACTTTGGATCGGACCTGTGGACCCGAGACCTGATAATATGATTCTCTACCTAAATCCAGACCCGGATCCAAACTCGTCTGATAGATGATTTTGGTTCAGATTCCGGATCCAAGAAACAGGTTCTGAAATGGTTCTAGGTCCATATCAGATTCCACCTTCTCCTTAACGGTTCGGGTTTCGGATCCACCGTGGACTCGGATCGGAACTAACCCGTTTACAACCCCAGCAGGCCTAGAGAGTGGGTGAGAAAAGAAGAAAAAGGGGGAGAGTGAAATAGTGGAGGGTGGGCTTTCCTTAGCTATTTTTCACACGGGGTGAACGAGATATATGAACTGTAGTTTTGGAAAAACCAATGTCGCTAAAAATTCAACAGCTAACGGATTTGGCTCTTAGTTAAATGGTTTTATGCTCGCTTTGTGATGAACGAGATACATGAACTGTAGTTCTGGAAAAAACAATGTCACTAAAAATTCAACTGCTAACGGATTTGGCACTTAGTTAAATGGTTTTATGCTCGCTTTGTGATGAACGAGATACATGAACTGTAGTTTTGGAAAAAACAATGTCGCTAAAAACTCAACTGCTCACGGATTTGGCACTCAGTCATATGGTTTTATGCTCGCTTTGACGTAGTCAGGCATGCCGGCACGGCAAGACACAATTGCCGTGCCGGGCTAGGTTGAGGTGCTGGCATGTTACATTTGACACCACTACCATAGAAATATATAGTAAAGTATTACTATTATATAGTGATGTGATGACCTCTATTAACGTTTCCGGGGGCTACTTTTATTTTATTTATCCCATACGTATTACATATCCCTGAATGAATGGGTAATGGCTGGTATCTGACGCTAATCTGCTTTTATTTTTTTAACGTTAGAAGGTACTGCTCTCATTTAGCTAAATGACAAAAGTTATCACTACTTATTAAATCTAAAAAACATTTAGCTAAATGACAAAAGTTATCACTACTTATTAAATCTAAAAAACACATTTTTCTACATGATTCATAATAATCAATTCTAATTAATAAATTTATATAAACAAAAAAAAATATTACAATAAAGAAAATAAAAAATATTGTATATTATATAATTTGTTAGTACAAATATTGAATATAAAGACCAAGTATGAGTTTCAAATTACATTTCTATCGTCATTTTTAAATTACTAACTCCAAACCTCATGTATAATCATTTATAAATAAATTTTAATTATCTTAAAATTAGATTTACGTGTTAAACGGTTTGAGATATAAATGAGTTATTAAAATAAGGTGACAAAAATATGGTGACATGGTGGAGTCTCCCCTGTTTTTACTTGACTCGGAAACTCAGAAAATTTTCAAACATGCACCAATCATCCTTTGCAACATTTACAAACCTGTCATCCGGTTAATGCCATATCTTAGCATCTACATTGAGTCAATAGGTCAGAGCTCCAAGTTTAGATCGAACGCGCCGTAGCCCCACACAGTGTCGGCGGTGAGGAAAATTACAAGGATCTTCCATCCAAGCTCAATTTCATCGAGAATCATTCTCGAGCCCATCTCTACAAACCCATCAGTGAGAGCCCCGCCGATTCAATTCAAATTGTTCAAAATCACTCTGCCCCGATTTGGCCTCTGAGGATCTGGATTTCAATCTCCTCCATGTCATCAATTGCTTGAGTTTTGGGTATATGAGTTTTTCAGGATCTAGCAGAAGCTAAACAGCAACAGAGTGGGGGTGGCAGAGGCTACATACGCAATGGTTGATGGAAATCAGTCCCCTAGAACCAAGCAAAAAGAGGAAGATGAAGCCATAATGTACAAAGGAAATCAGACACCAAATACCAACCTGGAAGACGACCTGAAGATTAGAAATCCCATAAGCAACACCGATGAGGCTTCTACTAGCAAGCAAAAAGATGTAATCATCGAGATAGAAGAGGATGAAAAAGATGATGAAAACGATGAAAATATGGAGGGTGAGAAAGATGATGAAAATGGTGAAAATATAGCTGAATGGGCGGAATCCATAGAATTTAAGCTCTATGAAAGCAAACTCAACCCCAGAAGACAAGAGCTCAGCATGAGTACTATCCCCATAGTTCCCGAAAGTCATCGCCAAGGTGACAATGAAAACTATGAGCCCAGGATTATCTCCATTGGTCCTTATCATCGAGGCAAGCCTAGGCTCCAGCCCATGGAGAAACATAAATGGGAGTATCTGGAAGCAATCCTCGACCGGAATAGTCGAGAATTGTTGGCACGCTACATCCACCGAATTAAGGGAATGGAGGCGCACGCGAGAAGCTGCTACTCGGAGGACATCAAGCTCAAAAGTAAGGATTTCGTTGAAATGATTCTGCTTGATAGTTGCTTCATTATCGAGTGCCTTCTTCGAGTCGCGAGTGAGAGTACTTCATCAGATGCGCCGGACCACAGAATCTGGATGGAACCTGTAGTACTGAATGACCTGCTCTTGTTAGAAAATCAGCTTCCTTTCTTTGCTGTTCAACAGATATATTGCATGATCACTAACAAAAGCCCCGGTCAATTCATGGACCTTGCCCTCTACTTTTGCAATCTCGTCTCCCCTATAAACACAAGAGACCTTACTCCTAGTGAATCACCAATCCCTCATTTGCAATTTCGTCATTTCCTGCATCTTTATCAGTGGTTTCTTTTCCCTAGCATGAACTATGACAACTACAAGAAACATTCAACAGTTACAATCAATCCATCACAGAAATTGATGATGCCAAAAAGTGGTTTTCGGGCACCACCGGTCAAGTAATAAATAATTAATGAAAAAATGGATGGAGAGAGAGAGAAAGAGAGGAGATTTATAGTGGTTCGGTCAGTGTGACCTACGTCCACTTTAATTGGTGAATTTACTGCTTTGGGGAGGAGATTACAAAGTAGGAGATTACAATGATGATGTGAAAGTAGAATCGGAGGAGGTTGCTACTCTGATATGACTTCTCCTTTTATACTCTTTCTCCAACGGGTGGAGAGATTCTCCAGGGATCTCCAATGATGCACGCTCCATTCTGGTGGAGTCTTCCGAACCGTCCTCAACAGACGAGCATATAAGATATTCTCCGCAGGAATTGGTAAGAGCAGGTAGGTAAAACGACGCGAGCTGACTTTGTCCTTCAGTGGATCCGGACCCGGCCGATGACGACCCGGGCTTATCATGGACTTGGGTCAGTTGGTCTTGACCTGCTATAGTGGACCGAGCCGTTCGGGCCTAACTCGTCACTGCGGATCGAGTCATTTGGGCATGACCCATCATTTGCCCCTCAATGTCTCGCGCCAAAGAAGACTCTGAAAGGGAGACATTTGAAATATCCAGGCTTCTTCATGCCAAACAATTTGTAGCTTTTCTAGCAGAGTCCTTCCGGCGATTTATTCCTTCTTTGAATTTCATTTCATAGCAGAGTTCTTCAAGCATAGGACTCTGTCATCATGGAGCACCAACAGCTAAAGGTAGGAGAGTTTCAGGGAGGTGCCGGCGATGGACGAGGCGCAGGCGCTGCCGGCGCGACGGGCGACGGACGGGCTGCGCGTGGGGCCCAGCGACTGGGCGGACAGCACAGGGCGAGACAGCAGGGGCGCCCCTGCGGTGGGCGACGTGGCTGCGGCTGCTGCCGTGCGCCAGGCGGGCGAGCTGCTGGCTGGTGAGGCAGCGGAGGTGCCCCTGCTGCGGGCGTGGCGACCGTGGCCGTGCGCCAGGCGGGCGAGCTGCTGGCTGGCGAGGCAGCGGGCGTGGAGACCGTGGCCGTGCGCCAGGCGGGCGTGGGGAGATGGGCTGCGTTTGCTGGCGTGGAGACACGGGGCGCCCAGCTGCTGGTGCTGATGCTGGGCGCTGGCGATGATGGATTCGTTCACCCATCTGTTCTTTTCAAGGAGGTGGCCCACAACGATGCAGATGCAGAGGATTGCTACAAAGTAGGATATGGAGACGACTTGGATGTGCTTTTCAGGTCCAGAAACAATGGTGCTGATGAGAGATGATTGGGAGAATAACATTAAAGTAGCTCGACCCATATCCACATTCCCCTATAAATCAATTGAAAAGCCTCTAAACAAAACAACGAGTGGGGACCACGTGTGCAGGGTCGCCCATGTGGTGCTGGGCGCCCGAGGCGCGGGCGAGGGCACTGCAGACGCGGGCGAGCGCTGCAGGCGCGGGCGCCGCGGGCGAGGGCGCTGCAGGAGCGGGCGAGGGCTCTGCGGCCGCGGGCGAGGGCGCTGCAGGCGCGGGCGAGAGCGGGCACGGGCGAGCGCAGGCGGGCGCAGGCGTGCGTGGGCGCGGGCGAGGGCGCTGGTGCATGTGGGCGCCCAGCCTGCTGCTGGTGCTGGGCGCCCAGGCTGGTCTGCTGCTGGTGTTGGGCGAGCACTCGGGTGAGCAGGCTACTCCAGTCCATCAAGTACCGAGAGATGCTGATCCAGGCGAGCAAAGAGGAAAAATGGCAAGCTGTTTTTGGGCGAGAGGACCGTATTAGGCCAGCGCTAATTTAATGTAGTCCTTTGTAGATGACCCGAGTTTCAGGATCCTGCCTTTTGAGATCGTGCTTTTCGCGCCCCATGAAAGAGCCGCTAAGTTTAGGGATTGGCTGCCTGTTTGAGAACAGTGCAGAGGTAGGCCAAGCTTCTTTGACGACCCGCGAGAGAGCCTCTAAGCTGGAGATATGCTGCCTGTTTGAGAACAGTGCAGAGGTAGGCCAAGCTTCTTTGACGACCCGCGAGAGAGCCGCTAAGCTGGAGATATGCTGCCTGTTTGAGAACAGTGCAGAGGCCAAGCTTTTTTGGCGACCCGCGAGAGAGCCGCTAAGCTGGAGATAGGCTGCCGTTTGAGAACAGTGCAGAGGCCAAGCTTTTTTGGCGACCCACGAGAGAGTCGCTAAGCTGGATATATAGGCTGCCTGTTTGAGAACAGTGCAGAGGTAGGTCAAGCTTTTGGCGATCCATGAGATGATTCACGTCGCCTGGACCTGCTGATTTCCTCAGCATTTATATATTTTTGAGTTTTTGACAACAGCTCTGGCATGCTCTTTGGTGGTCGCTTCATTACTGAAAAGAGGAAACGGGATGAGCGGAGGCCTCCCAGAAAGGCGGTCATGGTGACTTTCTCGTTGGGCTCCTCGACTTGGAGGACCTCCTCGTTAAAACGAGTGAGGTAACTCCTTAGACTCTCATCTTGTTCCTGTTTTATGCTGAGTAGGTGGGTGGCAGGCTTCTGGTGGCGGTGTCCTCCAATGAAGTGCGACACGAAGGACTTGCTTAGTTCTGCAAAGGTGGAGATGGAGGTTGGGGCGAGACTGGAGAACCATTGCCTTGCAGAACCCTTCAATGTAGTTGGAAATGCTCTACACATGATCTCGTCAGGGATGTTGTGTAGTTGCATTAGGGTTTTGTAAGTTTCCAAGTGATCCAGCGGGTCCTTGGTTCCATCAAAAGTCTCTATGGTCGGCATTTTGAATTTTTTGGGGAGTGGATAGTTCGCCACGGCTGGTTTGAAGGGTGTGTCTGTTCGCTGTACCAGGTAGTCAATAGATTCTGGTACCTGTGCCTTCATGGCATTGAAGACGTTGCCAATCTGATTTTGCATCTCTTTGAACTTCTCATCCCAAAGGTTGGGAGCTTCTCTGGATTGACCTTGGAACTGGCTCTCGTCTTCCAAGCTGTAATTTCCACTTCCCATCTCCTGGAAATTAGGATCCTCATGATTGGAAGCAGAGGGAGGAGGTGGAAGTCCACCGCGATTCGACCCGCCCGGGGGAGGGGGTACGTCGAGATGAGCGCTGCCTTCAGGATCAACCAGTAGTCTTCCGTGTGGGACGACCAGCGGAGCTCCAGCAGATGTCCCATGGGCGTGGGCATCATGATGACGGGCGCCCAGGGCGCCATGAGGATGGTCGCCCTGGGTCTGGGCGCCCAGGGCTTGGGCGCCCAGCTGCAGTCCTCGACCCTGGGCGCCCAGGTGATGGCGGCCTCGGTTGGCGCCTCGGCCTCGGGCACCGTGTGGACGGGCGCCCGGGTGAGGTGCCCCTCTGCGTGGAGCTACCAGTTGCTCCGAGAGTGGTGCTTCTTGCGGTCCTGCACCCAGCGCTCCTCCCTGACTCGCCAGCATGAGCTGCAGTATTTGTTGGTTTTGAGTTACCAACTGCTGCATGGTCTCCAGCATCTGCTGGGGAAAGGGAGCGGGAGCATTCGGTGCAGGATTGGTCGGTGGAGGATTACCCTCGCCCTCGCGCGAGGGGTTACCATCTTGTCGCCTTGTTGACCTGGTGATCGGCATGGCTTTTTGAAAAAAGGGAATTCTTTTCGTTCCCACAGACGGCGCCAAACTGATGATGCCAAAAAGTGGTTTTCGGGCACCACCGGTCAAGTAATAAATAATTAATGAAAAAATGGATGGAGAGAGAGAGAAAGAGAGGAGATTTATAGTGGTTCGGTCAGTGTGACCTACGTCCACTTTAATTGGTGAATTTACTGCTTTGGGGAGGAGATTACAAAGTAGGAGATTACAATGATGATGTGAAAGTAGAATCGGAGGAGGTTGCTACTCTGATATGACTTCTCCTTTTATACTCTTTCTCCAACGGGTGGAGAGATTCTCCAGGGATCTCCAATGATGCACGCTCCATTCTGGTGGAGTCTTCCGAACCGTCCTCAACAGACGAGCATATAAGATATTCTCCGCAGGAATTGGTAAGAGCAGGTAGGTAAAACGACGCGAGCTGACTTTGTCCTTCAGTGGATCCGGACCCGGCCGATGACGACCCGGGCTTATCATGGACTTGGGTCAGTTGGTCTTGACCTGCTATAGTGGACCGAGCCGTTCGGGCCTAACTCGTCACTGCGGATCGAGTCATTTGGGCCAGCCCAGCCACAACCTGCTCGCCCACGCCCAGGGAAGTGCTCGCCTGTTCGCCCATGCCCAAAGGGTGCTCGCCCGATCGCCCACACACTGGGCGCCCCAGGCAGCCTGGTCGCCCGCATCCAGAAAGCCCCCAGGTGCCTCGCCGTCCACATCCGGGGCGTATTCCTCCTCGGCAGTTTGTGCAGCAACCCCTGCAGCTGGGGCGCCCGACGTCTCGCCAGACACAGGAGTGGGGGACAGGGTCGGCTCGCCCGAAGCAGGGGCGCCCCCCGTCCAGCCAAGGTTTTCTGGCTGGCGGCAGCTGCCACGGCGCCCATCCAGGCCGGGGCGCCCGTTGCCATGTCGCCCATCGCATGCCGGACTGCCTTGCCGCCCACGCCCGCTGTCCAGGGCGCCCGCAGCCCTCCGCACTTGGCGCTCGCCCGATGCCTCCTCGCCCGTCGCCTGCCACGCATGGCGCTCGCCTTGCACGCCCGCCTGGCGCTTGGCGCACGGCCTCGCCTCGCCCGCCTGGCTCATCCCCAAGCTCGCCACGGCCACGGGCGCCTGCTCGCCCACCTGGCGCACGCCTCTTGGCGTCTTGCCTGCCTGGGCGCCCTGACTACTCTCGCCACTCGCAGCAGGGGACCCCGCACCAGCCGCGCCTGACCGTCCGGCGGCGACTGCCTGCCCACCACGCGCAGCCAGCGCAGCAGCAAGCAGCAGGGTCGCCCGCCTGAGCGCCCACCAGCACTCCTCGCCCGCGGCAGCAGCTCGCCCAACAGCTGCACCGCCCCGGGCGCCCAGCCTTGCTCGCCCACCTGGGTGCGTGCCTCGCCCGCAATGGGGGCGCCCCAGCCTTGCTCGCCCGGGTGTGTGCCTCGCCTGTAGTAGGGGCGCCCAACCTTGCTCGCCTCGCCCGCAGCCTGGGGCGCCCCGTCTGGCCTTGGTCGTCTCGCCAGCAGCCTTGGGCGCCCATCTCCTCCATGCTCTTCGCCCAGGCTGGGCGCCCGGCACCAGTGCCAGCAGCACCCTGGGCGCCCTGCACCTGCCCCGTTTAGCACTTCCGTCGCTAGCTCGACCACCGCCGGGGGACACCCCCGGACCCCCTCTACGGAGGGCATATATTAAAAGAGGGTTTAAAGTGCTTGACATGAAGAAGCTTGGATTTTAATAATATCTCCCTTTCAAAGCCTTCTTTGGCGCGAGATATTGAGGGGCAAATGATGGGCCAGGCCCAAATAATTCGGTCCGCAATGACAGGTTAGGCCCAGGTGGCTCGGTCCACGACGACGGGTCAGGTCAAACTGACCTTAGTCCATGATAAGCTCAGGTCTTGATCTACCCATTGAGGCCGGATTCAAATCCACAGTATGACAAAGTCATCACGTCGTTTCACCTACCTGCTTTTACCAAGTCCCGCGGAGGAGATCTTGCCTGCTCATCTGTTGAGGACAGTGCGGGAGACTCTACCAGACTGGAGCGTACATCATTGGAGATCCCTGGAGAATCTCCCCACCCGTTGGAGAAAGACTATAAAAGGAGAAGTCCTGTCAGAGAAGAAGGGGATCTCTCGAATTCTACACATCATTATTGTATCTGACTACTTTGTAATCTCCTCCCCGAAGTAGTAAAGTGATCATTTAAAGTGGACGTAAGTCATACTGACCGAACCACTATAAATCCCTTCTCTCTTTCTCTCTCTCTCCATTAAGTTTTACATTAATTACATATCACTTGACCGGTGGTGCCCGAAACCACTTTTTGGCATCATCAGAAATCAATACGGACAGTCCCTTGTGCAACGACGCTTGAAGAAAAGGGAATCAGGTTCACAAAGAATACAATGGTGACTCCTAGCAAGTTGGATGGGACTTTCGGTGATGGAGTCATGAGAATTACACCTTTTTTCATAGATGCTTTCACTATTTGTCAATTTCGAAACCTCATTGCTTTTGAGAAGTTGGACCCTTTCATGGAACCTCGGTTCACGGCATTTGCTAAATTCATGGATTACATCATCGATACATCTAAGGATGTTGCACTGCTCCGGAAGAAAGGCATTATTGAACATGCGTTTGGCAGCGATGAAGAAGTTGCCATCATCTTCAACAACTTAACCAGTGGGACTTTCGAATCTCAACCCTCAGAACTGACAAAAATGTATAAGGCTGTGGATAAATATTGCAAAAGCAAGAGGAAGTACTGGCTGGCAATCTTGTTGCGAGACCATTTTGGCAGTCCATGGACAACAATTTCTTTGGTGGCTGCAGTCATCCTCCTTTCTCTCACCTTTATTCAGGCCTTCTTTGCTGTCTACTCTTATTTTAGGCCTCCATCTGCATCTTAATCTTAGTTCCTATCAGCTGTCTATTGTACGTAGGGTCCATGGCTCCATGCTCTAGTAGTTCCATCAATGAAGTTATTATTGGGTTATATGAAAATATGCGTTCATTTGTTTATGGCAGTTCGCAAAAAACAAGTCACGCGCATATTTGAACTCATATGTAGAAGTTATTATAACTGCTCATTTAAATTCCCATTTAGAGGATATATAATGCAGAATCATGGCGTGGTGTATCTAACTCGAAAGATCAAATCCCATGGAAGGATTCTTCGTGTTGGCCCAGGATTAAGGACTGCAACTCCTAGCTTTGATCCATCAATCTGATGTCTGTGTTTCGGTGGTTTTAAGTATCTAGGTTAAAGTCTCATAGGATTCGGACTCCCAGTTTTGACGATTCATTTTTACCCAAAAGATAAAAAAGAAAAAGAAAGGCTATTTAAGCCACCCATGTATCTCGTGACCATAGCCCATGATCACATGCAAAATAATTCTAATCAAACCATTTTAATTTGCCCTTCATTTCGGGGCCTTACAGTTTTCAACTTTGCATGTAGTCATTTCTTTACTTCTTTTTTTTCAATTTAATGTTTTATATTAGTCCCACAAGGAGCAAGTATTCATGAGTACCAATTCATTCGAAGGTTTGGTTGGATTCAGAGGTGGACGCCATTAAATTTTCTCTTATTTTAAAAAAGTTATTTCTTAAAAGTTTTCTTTTGTAAAGCACTCGTCCATATTTACTTCATTTGATGTTATACATCCCTTTTATATATATATATATATATATATATATATATATATATGGAGATGCTCCTATGAGAGATATATCTCACCTTATATGAGAGATAAATGCAAGGGCTCTCACATTTAGGGGACGTTTGTTTTTTCCATTTACATATGTAATTGAATCACATGGGTAATGGATACACAAAAATCATGTTTGTTTGTTGTGATTTTGATTCACATGTGTAAAATAGTTGTGTAAATGGTGTGAAAGATGACATTTTTTATGCATTGCATTTTCACACCTCAAGAGGTGTGAAAAACTTACACACGTTACTGTTACTAGGCGGACTGCTACAGAGCAGTCCGCCTTTTATTTTTTTTTAATTTTTTTGGGCCCCACTTGTAAAATCCGAACCGTTCATTCTCTTAAGAAGCTCAAACACGGCCACGTGTCCAATTTTCAACCGTTGATGATGCATGAAGGTTGAGATATGATCAACATAATCACAGCCGTTCGATTAATCTACTGTTACTAACATATAGCAGTCCGCCTTTTATGACTTTTTTATTTTTCTGGGACCCACTTATAAAATCAGGACCGTTCATATTCTTCAGAAGCTCAACCACGGCCATGTGTCCAATTTTCAACCGTTGATGATGTATGGAGGTTGAGATATCATCAAACAATATACAACCTATTGTTACTCACATACCCAGTCCGCCTTTTATAATTTTTTTAATGTTCTGGGCCCCACCTGTAAAATCAGGACCGTTCATATTCTTCAGAAGCTCAAACACGGTCATGTGTCCAATTTTCAACCATTGATGATGCTTGGATGTTGAGATATCATCAAACAATCTACAACTTATTCATAGATTCACATGTGAAATGTTATGTTAGTAACAAATGGTGGAATTTGATCCACATGTGAGTCATTTACATATGCAAATGACTCATATGTGGGTCATTTACACATGTGAATCACTTTCACAAGAAACAAACGACCCCTTAAGTTGTTGGCATTGGATATGGATGTGGGGCTCTCCTAAGCTCAAGTTTAGAATAAAATCTCGTAAGCTCATGCTTGTGGGGCCCACCTTTGGTCCATCTAAATGGACCAAACACATGACCCCTTTAAGTTGCAATGTCCACAAACTTTTGGTAAAATCCAAATTTATTGGACCGTTTGATCGACTATGTATAGATCCGAATGGACTATTGACCATTAAACTTTTGAGCTCATATGGATATGATAGAAATCACGGTTGGGGCTAATTTTTTACAGAGAGTAATATCACAGGGAGTCCTTGAAATCTCCCCCCCCCCCCCCCCCCCCCCTCAGGTGGACCCCACCACACACTTGAGCTTACATTATCCTAAGCTTAAGAGATGGCCTATATATATATATATAGGAGATGCTATATGAGACCTACTCTCACATTACTATGATAGCTAAGGTGGGGGCCCTCACACTTAAGCCGTTTGTATTGGATATGGATGCGAGGGTCATAGGAGCATTTCCCTATATATATAATTCTAAAATGATTAGAACTCAATATATCAATTTTATTGGGACTCAATGACATTATAATTTTTTTTTTCAATTTCCTATATTTAATATGACATTGCTGGGATTGATATTTCCTCAATTTAGAATTATTCTCATTCATTTTACATTTAAATAAATCCATCCTTTTTCAATAATAGCGACACATTAAAATTTATAGAATTTTAAAGAATATAAAATTTATACATATAAATTTTTTAAAATTGGTGTTATGATATTTTTAGTGCCTTATTAAAAGATGATATGACAAATGTTTTAACTTAACACGTTTTTTTTTTTTTTTTTCTATCTTAAGACTAATAGAAAATCTAGATACTTGAAAATCTTATTAATTCAAATAAGTTTGTAGTTTATATAATTTTATAACACTTCTTACTTTTTTAATAAGCTTTCATGTATAAAGTCTTTTGAATGCTAAATACGATATATATATATGGGTAATATTCAGGTAGAAAATGTTCTTACATATTATATATGTGAAACTTTTTTTTGTGGGGCCCAATTATGGGGCCCATTTGGGGATGGGACCAGGGGGATGGAAACATCTATGTGAGACCACTTCAAGTATCAAGTTTGACCCCAAACTCATGTCCCTAACCCCTTCATCCATGGCCCACAAGTTTAATGACTTTATATCCAAAAAAAGATTCCACTCAACCCTCGATCCAACGGGTTAGTACATTCGGATGTGTGTCAATCATTGGGATTAGTGACTATTATGAGTTTCCCTATTGGTTGTTAGGTTTGAATGGGTTGCTAGTTGGACACCGCAAAAAAGTTTTCATATAATAGGTGAGAACTAGTTCTCAGTTGAATATTTCTCTATATATATAATCCTCTATTTCTTTACTTCAGATTTATTTTCTTCCCATCAATATTTTAATGAAAAATAGAAGTTTTAATATTATTTTTTTATCCAGGCTTAGCGTGGGCCTTTGTTGCTAGTTATTCATGTTGCAATCAACATGACTGAACTGGCATGATCAAAACTTAAATTCGGTTGGGCAATTTCTGGTTGGAATGGACTAGGGCCTAAAAATAAAAATGGGTCCATTCATGTTGTGTTGAAGTCAGGAATAGTTTGGTAATGTTTTAAAAATGTTATTATACAGACGACGTTTAGACGGATATGCTAAGGTTTTGGGTTAGTTAATGCTTGGCTTCAATTTCGGTCATCAGGCCAACTCAGATCAAAGCCAGACTCAGGTTGGCCCTTATAGAAGCAGTGGTGCTACAGACTCCGATAGGGAGCCCGACTGGGAGCCCGGGCTCCACAGGGATCCGACCCCAGGGGAGCCCGGGCTCCCTATCGGGGTCTGTAGACTTTTTCTTATAGAAGTCACACTACCTTTTAATTGGCCAAACCCTGATCCAACCGGCCTTAGTTGACCCCTTTATTCAATTTTATAAAATTTGATATCCCTATACTATTTATGTAGTGGCTATAGTAAATAATATCTTCTTTTTTTTTTTTTTGTATAGTAAATAACATCATTGCATTTATAATAAGAACGGCTCCTTACTTAAGAAGGATCAGCAGTTCTCTCCAGACTATTCAGGGTTCATGTCCCGAATACACTGCCTCTTTCCACATGTGCGGGCTCACTTTCCACTTGTATGGATTTCTTTTCTACTTGTGTGAGGGCTCTCTCTTTGGTCTAACCCCCTTGACTGGGGTAAAAAGCAATTATAGTATTTCTAATGGGCACACTGCTTGCAAGATTTTTGTATGATCCCATTCATTCTCTTTGAACAACCGATGCCACTGGTGCTGGAGATGGAAGGTTATGGATGGCATCAACGTGCCTCCAATTTGGTGAAAGGTCACAGATGTTCAGTTCTGGTCCTTGCTGCGGTCATATGCATTCTATCGATATGACCCTGTATAACCTGATCTTTTGACACCAATAGTTTATCTTGCTGGAAAAAAGTAATTACATGCAAAAGGTACTGATCACAATAATTTTACCAACTCGATGGTGGTATGTAGTAGTGGCGGACCCAGATTTTTTATTGGGTGGGACGGGCAATGGTTAATTGAAAAGGTTAAAATTAACGCCAACTACCAATAATCTCCACTTATTGTATGGCTAAAAGACATTATTTTCACTTTTTTGGTAAATAAAATCTAAGTAACTCATATCTTACAACTAATACTCAATTCCAACATAAGCTTTTTAACTAGTATAGCCAATTCCATGAGAAATTTATTTTTTATTCAAATCAATGAGATGCAAATCAAATTAACAACGACACTACAACAATAATAAAGAAACTCTAGAGAACTCCACAAAAGTATTAATCATTTGGGGCGTTTGGCCGCAGGTCCCTCAGCATTGCATTTTATTGGAAAAGGTCCACGTTTTTTTCGTAGAGGCAAAGGTCCCTTTCAAGTTTTAAACTGATAAAAAGTCCAGAATACCCATCTTAATACACTCCGTGCAGTATATATAAAAGGAAAGTTGAATTCGTTAAAAGTTTTATTTGGAGAAAAAGGAGGGGGGAATCTATCAATTTCGTGAAGATGATTCGACTGCGTAAATCAAGGATTACGATGGATAAGAGAAAGAAAATGGAGAAAACTAATTCAAAGAAGGAGAAATTATCTAGAAGATTTGCACGTGGGATTGGGCATCTTCTTCTTCTTCAACCTCTGTAGCCATTATCTTGTATTTCGCTTTTCTTTCCTTCTCATTCTCGCTCTCTTGAAGATCACATCTCTCTATGTCCGTCTAACTCTCTCTGTGTCTCTGTTTCAAATTTAATCAAAGTAGAGAGTGATGAGATCTGGAGAACAAGAAGAGGAAACGAGAGAGAGAAATAGAGACAAATAAATAAGGATAAATTAGCCAGATGTCCCTTAACCTTATGGTTTAAGCCTCTAGTCAACAACATTTTCGCTTTATATGATTTATTTTCAAAAGATAGATAAATTTGTTTAACTCTTGAAAGAAAATCATATAAGTTTATCTGAGTTTTGAAACAAACTCAGATAAATTTATTTGAGTTTTGTCAGAAGTTTGTTCCAGCTAAATTTATTCGAAACTCAAATAAATGTTTGATACAAATTTATCTGACTTTGAGACAGATTTATCTGAGTTTCACTGCAAGAAAAGTGACAATTAGCGGCAGTTTATAGTGGCGGTTTATTTATCTGTCACTATAGATAAGTATTACTCAACTTACAACGGCGGAAATTGTATTTTGCTTCTATAAACGTATGTATAGCAGCAGAAAATGTATTATGCCACTATAAACACTTAATTCATTATATTTACACATACATACGTATAGCAGTGGAACGTATATTCCGTCACTACAACAAATACACACTATGTATAGCAGCGGAATGTATATTCCGTCACTACATTATACTATGTATAGCAGCGGAAATGTATTGTGCCACTACATCAAAAACACAGATGTATAGCAGCAGAATGTAAATTCCGTTGGTATACTATGTATAACCACACATACATACGTATAACAGCGGAATGTATATTCTGTCACTACATCAAATGCACACTATGTATAGCAGCGGAATGTATATTCCGTCACTACATTATACTATATATAGCAGCGGAAATGTAGTGTGCCACTACATCAAATACACATATGTATAGCAGCGGAATATAAATTCCGTTGGTATACTATGTATAAATCGCTATCACTACACTACAAAACAAACAAAATCACACTCGCTCTTGCGCTCTCTCTCTCTCGTTTGGTTTTGCAGCAGCAACGAGAACTCAAGGCAGCAAAAGCCCTCGAATCCGATCTCGATCTCGCCTTCAAAATCCAAATGCAGGAAACCCTAGCCGCTTCTCTTCTACCTAATCCCTCCTCCTCCTCTTCTTCTTCTTCTTCTTCTTCTTGTTCCTTTCCCCCAATCCCATTATCCTCAGATGTTCCTCATCATCTCCATCTCAAAGACGAAGAGGACGAAGCCATCAACCCCCTGCATCTCCAAACCCTAGAACTCGAGCGATTCCGACAGGATCCAGAAAGTTACAGATCCTCCCCCGGATCTGCAAAATCCTTGCCGATCTCATCTCGTTCTTCCGATTCGGTCTCCTATGGCAGCTTCGTGAATCTGAAACTGACTGCAGGTCGGTTTTTTGAGAAGATTCGGTTCGTTTTTCTTTGATTTACTGAAAACACGTTGATCTAAGATGGTTTCTGTTGTTGTTTGTTCGTTTTCCAGAGAAATTGGTAAAGGAACAAGCTTCAGTGAAAACTGATCTCGAAATGGCGGTAAAATGAATTCCTGATTGTTTCTTCCTTTGCGTTTTCTAAAGTTTCTGCAGTGTATTTGCAGCTAGATGATGTGTTTTTGTCCTAGATTTGGATTTCTTGAAAAGGCTTCTGATTTACCAGATTTGTCATTTATAACGCTCGAATTCTGCCTATATTTGATTGATTTGAATCTGTGAAAGATTGTTTTTTTCATTTTTTTGGAGTTTTAGTTCATTTCCTGATTCAGCTGTTCTGTTGAGTTGAATTCTGCTTCTATTTGGAGAGATTTGGCTTCTCATTACTGGATTTTATTTTGTTCCCCTCATTTTTCCACATTTTGCTTCTGGTTTCATGAATTTAATGTTTCGTTCTTAGTTTGGCTTTCCGGCTAAATTCTGCCTTGAATTGAGGAGTTTTCATGTTCTGGTTTACTTTGTGTTTACTTTCAGATTCTTTCTTTCATTGGTGCTTTTACCTTACAGTTGTATCTGAACATCATCCATATTTGGTTCTCCATATGTTATGTTCATATCCTGATTAGGAACTTGTTTGGATTTTTTGGCCCATGAATTCATTTCTTATGGACTTTGATTTTATCTTTGTTTGTTTATGGTCTCAATTTGACATTAATTCAACTGCCAACCAAAAGAGACTCCAGCTTGCCGCTTCTTCCTCTTGCATTTTAGAAACTTCCTCTCTATGGCACTCTCATAAGAGCTTCTAATTTGTTATAACCTTTTGCCTTTTTTGATGATTTTGAGTCCCGAAATGTTCATTTATATTCACCTTTTCTCTGACTTGCTAGAGTTCCATTTCAATCCCTTCTCTTGCTTCATGTTTCTTCCCCCATAATATCGAAAGCATTTAGGGTTTAGTTGTCCATTTGAAAGTTTTCAATGGAAATTAATTAGGTTTTGGAAAAGGTCTTAAGATGGGTATCTAGATGTGAGAATGGATTGGATGCTATGTTGCATGAGCAGGTGAAATCTGATGATGGTGCCTCTATTTTCGCATTGTAGTTATGACAAGTATCAAAGTGAAATTAAAGTTGTTGGTGTTCTGATCTTTTTTACACTGACTAATCATGTGTTGATGACAATGCCATCAGCCTAAATTATTGATGTTCATTTCTTTTGTGATCTGCATGCAGTGGCGTTTTGGTAGTTTCCCTTTTGGTACTTATTCACAGAAAGTGCCTTTCAGATCTCATACTTGGTATCATTTTATCAAGTGGGTTATGAATTGTGTAGAGTTTTTAACTAGGTTTTTAACTAAAACCACAAGACCCTGGGGCTTTGAGAACCCCAGGCTTCTCCCCTTTCATGTACTCCAGTGGGTCAAAAACCATCTTTTGGAAATGAGACAAGAAACAGAGAGCTGAGTCCACCCACAACACAAAGGCGAACAGAACTTATACAACTAGGACAGGACCCACTCTCAATTGGGCAACCTTGCTCTGAGACTGATACCATCTATTTCAAAAGAAACCAAGAAATTTGCAATTGAATAACCTGCCTCTCCTTGAGAGGATTGTCCCATGTACAGTACGAGGTGCCGATATTTCATGGGTTGATTACAATCTGCTTCTAGGTGCCTTATATCATGGGCTTGATTACAATCTGCATATATATGATTAGATCTTGATTACAACTAAATTGTTTACAATAATCTGTACATGTTAAAGACTCAAAACTTGTAAATTGCTAAATTGTTCTTGTTCAAAACTGATTAAATAATTGTTTTGCCAGTGCTGCCTCCAAATTGGTCAACGACTCACCAACTTCAGCCTTTTGGCTCCAAACAGTTGTTCAGATAGAAAGATGCATGTGGTTGGGAACTGCATACATAAGTTATACCAGCACATGATTCATCTATGTTGATGTCAATTTGAGGTATTGTATTGTTTATTCATCCCATTTTTCTTCTTTTCTGTTCCTTTTTATTTCATTTATTTCTTTTCTTGTTTCATTTGTGAACTCCTGTTTAGGAGGCAGCAATACACTGTAACCTTTGTCCCATTTCTAATGTCATATTCATTGTTCTAATCATGAAATGCTAGTGTGGACTGCCCAGAAAATTCCAGGATTGGACTCTCTGTTTTGTGTAATGTTCTTGTAAACAGAGAATTCGTGTACAGATTTTGCTGCTGGATCAATCAGGTTGTAGGGCAGATGGGGAAGCTCCAGCATGGTTTTTGGTAGCAGGTTTAGGGGGATTTATCCAGTGTGATTTTTTCTTCTCTTTTGATCCCCCTTCCCTTTTCAATGGCAATCCAAAGGAGGCTTGGATCTCTCCAGGCAGTGTCATTCTCTGTATGACAGGTACTAAATTATTATGTAATCCATAATATAAAATCATGACAATGAAGTTTTAACTTTCAGCTCTAAGATATCAGTCAAAATCCAGTACCATATTTCATATTAGTTGATAACTAGCTGCACCTTGCTTAATTATAATCAACCGCCAACTTCGATGACTATTCATGTTGCTCATGGTCTATGCCAATAAATTGTATCTTGTTTTACAAAATTTAGTTATGTCCACAATAAGTTTTGAGTAAAATTTGTCAGACAGTAGAGTGGGGTTATCATGTTTTAATCAAATACAAGATTTTTTTTTCTTTTAGTTTTTCTATTTTGGAAGAGTTTTGCTCAAACCCATTGTTTGGTGTAGGGAATATGGCCACTGTAGAATCAGATAAGCTTTTGGCGGACATGTGGGCTAGTTTCATTGCAGGAGGTGCACCAATGAAGTGCAGCTCCCACAATGAAGAACATAGCAAGAAATCAACATCGCCACAAACGTGGGAGGATGTGCCTCACCTGAAGAGAGAAGGGTCTGCGGAGCTGCTATAGAGGCTTCTTAGTCTTGGGAGATGGATATCTATGGGAGAGGAGGACTGGGAGCAACTGCTTGATGGAAATATAGTAGGAAACAATTGTGAGCCCTCTGCATCTAATTGTACTTCAGGAGGAGCTGAATTAGCTTCAAAACCAAAAGATGTAAGAAGAGAAAAAACACCCATGTGGAAGAGATTGGCATGCATAGAGATCTTCATAAATGAATTGGATGTGGTAGATTTACAGGACCTTGGAAATGACTACTTGGAAAGCTTGTTGGCTTCCTTGTGATATATTCAGAAAGAATTTAGATCAAAGGTGGGAAAGATATTAATAGATAGTCTTAGGTTCACCTTTTGGTCATGCATGGAAATGCTTGTTTTGTAATATTATAGTTCATTTGCTTATAATTCATTTGAAATGAATTAAGAACCGATATAAATGATTCTATCATTTTGGAACTCAAAGTAAATACCATCCTCTTGATTTTTGCTTCTTCTTTATCATTTTGTGAGCATTCAAGTATATTTTCTTTGTGAGCATTCAAGTATATTTTCTTTGTGCACACCTAAATGGGTTTCAGTAGCAGTTTGTAGTGTTTGCTGCTGCAAGTTAGATAATTAGTGGCGGTTGATAACCGCCGTTATTGATTATTTTTTAGCGACAACTACTATTCCGTTGCAAATACAATCAGCGACAAGATCTTCTACGACAAAAGTGGCGATGGATATTTTTCCGTCACTAAAGGATTTAGTGGCAGTTTTCATACATATAGCGGCGGTTTTTATCCGCCACTAAATGTAATTTTTCTTGTAGTGTTTAAAACAAGTTTATCTAAGTTTTGATCATATTTATTTGAATTTTGAATAAATTTATCTGAGGAGGGGAGTGGGAGAGGGAGAGGTAGAAGGAGAGGGAGCGGCGGTGGGCCAAGAGAGCGAGCGAGAGAGTGTAGAGAGAAGTTGACTGAGTAGAGGGTAGGGTATTTTAAAAAATAAAGGGTGTGTTTAACATAACCATGGTGTACGTAGAGAGTATCACTGTGCTGAGATCACTTTTCAGTGTTTATTTAGCCGCTCTCTACGTGACATCGCTCAAGGTAAATTGCAAGAGACAAAACAGTCCATGGCGGATATGACAAACAAACGTGTAACACATTCCGATTTCTCCACCACGTCAGCAGCAATGTCATATCACCCGACTGCTTTTGAAATTAAATTTGAGGATATATTAAGTGTGAGATTGGATTCATATTAAACGGTCCGGATTATCTCAATACGGGCGCCAAGATGCAGTTCATTGCATGGTTCCCGTGTAATAGTGGGACGGAGGATCCGGACTTGTTGAGCATATGGTTGATGAGGAAAAAAAGGAATAATTAATTATCTGGGGCAGTTGGCCAAATGTTTGGTAAGGAAGTTAAGGATCGTCCAACCAGGGTCTCCCGCCCTACAAATTCCAGTGGTGTCACTACCAAGCACCAATTGCTTGGGCTTTGGTTTCATTAGTTGATCACAAAACAAGAGAATCTATCATAGAGTGAGGTGATGGAGGCTATAAATGATTGGTGGAAATTAGTCTCCTACTACCAAGCAAGGAGGGGAATATGAGGACATGGACATGATGGGCAATGGAAATGAGGTATCTACCACCAGGACGGGAGATTATTGGAAGAATGGAAATATGATGAGTAAGGCCGATAAGGCTTCTGCCAGCAAAACAGAAAAGGATGTAGCAATCGAGATTGGCAGTGGAAGTGATGGTCACGGTCCCAGTATTTATCAGTCGAGAGAAGAAGAGCCCATCGTGAACATCCCAAGAGTCCCCGAAGCACTTCGCAGAGGTGACAATGATGCCTATGAACCCTAAGTCATCTCATTTGGTCCTTACCATCGTGGAAATCATAGGCTCCAGCCCATGGAGAAGCTCAAGCGGAAGAATCTGCAACGAATCCTCATCAAGAGGAAATGCCACCTAAGTGAGTGCCTAGATAAAATTGCGCCCATGGAGAAAAGAGTTAGAAGCTGCTATTCTGATGGCATCAACTTGCTGAAAAGCAAAGAGTTGGTGGAGATGATGCTACTCGACAGTTGTTTCATCGTCCATTTCATGAGTGGACCAGATTTTGGATCTGATTTGCCCATTCTGAAAGGTAAAATCTGGATGTGGGAACAAATACAAAATGATATGCTCTTGTTAGAAAATCAGCTTCCTCTCTTCCTTGTCGAGGATGCATACTACTTGTTGATCAAAGATGAGAATGACACAGCAAGTTTCATTGGGAATGCCTTGGAATTTTTCTGTGCTGTTGACGACAAACCACAGCCGGCAGTTCGTATCTCATCAAGGGGAGTCCAACATTTGCTCCATCTTTATCACAAGTTTCTTTTCTTTGGCGAGGAGGGTTGCACATCGACAGCATCAGCAAAACGTCCCATTTCTGGTGCAAAATCCCTTGAAGAACGGGGAATCGAGTTCAAAACAATGGAGAGTAATAAAGTTATGGATGTTGAAAAATACTTATACTTGCCTTAACACAGGCAGAGGCCCCAACACAAACGATCTCAAACGAATATCAATTGAAAGTGATTAAACTAGTAATTAACCCTAATCCATATTAAGCAATCAAACCATAAGAGAGAGAAGGACACAGGATTTATACGTGGAAAACCCTACTCGGGAAAAAACCACGTGCCTTATCGTCTAGGCCAACAGACAACCAAGCACTGTGAATTGAAAGTTACAAGAAAACTCACAACCCTTTCCCAATTGCTGACTCAACCTAAGGACTGTTTTGATCTTGCCGACTCCTCGCCGTGCACCTTCACCGCGCTTGAACAAACGAGTCTTCAAGAAAAACAATGGAATCAAACCAAGACTTGAATCATCAGCATAGCTACAGTATTGGCAGCCTTGGGGCAGAACAATGGATCTCTCAAACTCTCACACTCATGGATTTCTTCTAATTCAGAGTTGTTGTGGAGAGGAGAGATGTAAAGCCTATTTATAAGAAATATTTCGTGCATCCAAGGCTTCTTCAAGCAGGTAACTTCCTTCATTGAAATTAGTAAGAGAAGTTCTTCCTAAATTAGAATTCCCAGGTTCGCTCGAGCAGTCATAGGGTTCGCTCTAGCGAACTGCTCTCTGGAAACAGACGTTCAGCGCCTTGCATGATGGGTCGAGCGAATGAACAATGCGGCCGAGCGACCAACTCTCTGTGAGAGGTTCGCTCGAGCGATCATCTTGCGAACTTCTTACTGTCATTCTAGAACCTTGATCGGTCGAGCGCATGGATTGATGGGTCGAGCGAATGAAACTCTGTTTAGTCCGCTCGAGCGAGTGGATGGTCGCTCGAGCGACCAATTCAAATCAGCAGAATCCAGGCTCTTTGGAACATTTTCTATTTGAAACTCTTGCAGTCCTTTCCTAGACTCAATACATGATTTAAGAAACCCAGTTTTGTCCAAACACCTATGAATTAGCCAACTAAAAACTTTACAATCTCCCCCTTTTGGCAATTCATGGACAAAACCCCTATTACATGAAAAATCTACCCATCAACCCAACTTAACTTAAAATCATAATCAATCCAAAGAGAGACTATAAAGTCTATAACGTATGAAGTATAGAAGTACCTGCAGAATCTTTCACGAAAAGATCAAATGAATGGAATCATAGAAAATGAAAATAACACACAACACTCCCCCTTTTTGTTCACAAATTGGTAATGAGAACCAAGAAGAAAAGAAACCTTAAGCAGCATAAGAGAGAGTGAAAACAAGATTAAACTAGATAACTATAAACAGTAAATCAAAGTAGCGAATAGTGACAAAAGATCCCAAAACATAATGTGTAAACCATAGTTCCAAAGCAACTAACCAACAATAAGCAGAATAAAAAAAAACATCAAATAACAAGTAACAAAAGATCAAAGTATCAGCAGAAATGAAATTCACTGTGGGCCTTGTCCCATCCTTGCCAGAAGGTCCGCAAGGGCTGCATTAACCTGAGTGAAACCTAAATCAACCCTAGTAGAGAGATCCTGAACTTGATGGGCAAGTTGGTCAAATCGTTCATGCAACCCTGGGTGCTCCCCCTGTCCTTGTGCTTCACCAACATCTTCTCCTTGATTTCCTTCATCAGCGCGGTGTGCAGGAGGAATATGAGCATAGGATTGGGCAATGGTTCGTGAATTGATGGGGTTCTTGACTTTCACAAATGGTTCATTTTGACGGACCTGTATCTCCTTGAATGCAAGGAACTGAGTGATGAAAACTCCAAATGGTAACAGCGAATTCCTTTTGGCTGTTAGGGTATATACAGACAAGAACATGTAAAATCACCAAAGGAATATTAACTCGCTTGCCAATGCCGATACAGTAGAGCAGATACCCATTCTTTTGTGCGACATCCGAGGTATGACCACGCGGCTCTAGATTGTGGCACACAAACCGGTTGAGAAACCGATATTCAGCAGTTAGATTGCCATGGAGAATGATACCGCCTGGCCAGCGAGTAGGAACTCCGCAGAGCGTCGTAGCGATCAAATCATAATCAATGGTGCGGGTAGCTCATCAGGAATGGGGTAGTCAGCCTCTTCCTCTTTTGGTATGTTTATAAAGTCTGCAATATCAGCCACTAAGATGTTTACCCATTTTCCTCTCACATAGGACCGAACTGAGCCATTTTCGAGAACTTCCAAATTACAATAAAATTCGCGAACCAAGTCCACATGTATCTTCTTCGAATCAAACTTCATTAGAGGGTACCAACCCCAATTGGCCAAACTCCTGCAAAGTGGCTTGTTATGCAACTCCTCGGCCACTTCCTGTTCTGATTCAATGTTTCTCGTAGCAAACTATTCATAGATTTGAGTTGATTTCCCTAAAGTAGGGAAACGAGTATGATCAAAGGAAGAGGAGGAGGAAGCCTCAGTATGAGGTCTCTTTTTCGGAGCCATGAGGGGAACTGTCAAAGAGAAAAAATCAACACGAGCATTTATCATTTCCTGCAAAAAGAAACTTTGGGCATCTCCACCCATCACCAAAAATGCCAAAAGGCAACCACACCAACCACATCCAATCACTGACCAAAGCAACAACCAAATGCGAGTACAAGCATATAGTAGCATGGAGCCATAGAAAAGTTGCACAATCATCTATCTCCACTGAGAGAAATTCCCATTCTCTCCACCCATAAAGCAACACTCCATCCAATCAATCCAAGGAAATACACCAGACAAATACCCTCCAGACAGAGCATCAACTCAGCGACAAATGTGCCATCCACATTCATCCAATGCCAATAGCAGCCACACCAAACACCATTGCTAAAAAGAAAATGAAGATAGCATTGTGCAATAGAAGACTATGACAACTAAATCGAGGAAAAATGTATCTCCGTTGAAACCAATCCAAAGTGAAAAGATGATGCATGTAAAGGTTAAGAAAAATGCATGAAGTATTATGGAAAATGGGTGAAAGCCCTAGCCAAACCAAAGAACGAACAAAATGCATATAGAGACTAAGAAAATGGAAAAGCAGTGCATAGAAATGATCATGGATGAAAAATAAACAAGATTTGAGGAAAAAACAGAAGGAAAATACCTTTGTAAAGGGAGGAGTGCACGAGGAAGGAGGAGGCGAAAAATGGAGGAAAAACCGCTAGGGATTGCAGGGAAAGAAGGAAGAAGAAATGGGGAAAGAAGAAGATCGTGCGTGCTATTAATGTGTGGGTTCGCTCGAGCGACCAGTCAAGTTCGCTCGAGCGAACTGCCAAGGGTTCCAAATCTTTGAATGCAGTGCAACAAAAATACTTCAACATCTCAATTTAGTTCAAAACCCTCCCTAAACAGTGAAAAGATGCTACTGTAGAAAATTTCACAACCTAAGCACACAGTGATGAGGTGAATAGTATAAAAAAAATGTGCGCTACTCCTTTTAAATCTCCTCAAGATGCACTATTTATAGCATAGGGAGCACACCCATCTATAAAACAGTGGAGCAAATGAGTTTCCCTTTTTTTTTTTTTTTTTGATTGGGGACAGGCTAAACCATCATGGGTGACTTTCACACTAACAAACATGGTAGCCTTTTCCAAATAAAAATTACCAGACAAGTGGAAGCTTTCACACATATTCCTAGGTAGCCCTTTTCCTCCGGTTTAACCGTATTGCAACATCTCTCAAAGAATAGAAAAGGAAATAGAAGTGAGAGAATAAATTCGTGCAGTAAGAAAAATTGCATGTGATAGTGTGAGTGTGCACTTAGACGAGTAAAAAATTATGGAGTGTAGGGAATTAGTGAAATCCCTAACGATTTACGCAAAGATTCAAACCGGGTCGCATCCAAAGGTTTGGTAAAGATATCCGCAAGTTGAGCGTCGGTTGAGATATGATGAAGTGAGATTGTACCTTTCTCTACCAGATCACGAATAAAATGATGCCTAATATCTATATGCTTGGTGCGTGAGTGTTGGACTGGATTCACGGAAATATCAATTGCGCTTTGATTGTCACAGAAAACAGTCATAGTTTCTTGCTCAATTCCATAATCTTGTAGCATTTGTTTCATCCATAGAAGTTGTGTGCAACAACTGCCAGCAGCGATGTATTCAGCCTCAGTAGTTGACAGAGAGGTCGAAGTCTGCTTTTTACTATGCCAAGCCACGAGATTATTCCCAACAAAGAAGCATCCACCTGAAGTACTTTTTCGATCATCAACGCATCCAGCCCAATCAGCATCAGAGAATCCAACCACAGTCGTGTTGGTATCTTTTGACATCCAAATTCCAAATTCAGTAGTGCCACGGATGCATTTCAAAATACGTTTCACACCTTGAACATGTGACAGCTTTGGTTTGGAATGAAATCATGCACGAACTCCAACACTATAAGCAATATCTGGACGACTCGCAGTGAGATAAAGAAGACTGCCTATCATGCTTCTATAGGCTTTCTCATCAGAGTCCTGTCCACTTACATCAAGACTGATTTTGGCGGTTGTACTCATTGGTGTCCTTGCATGCTTCGAAGATTGCATTCCAAATTTCTTTAGTAACTCTCTGGCATATTTTATTTGAGATATAAAAATACCAGACGGAGTTTGTTTGATTTGAAGTCCCAAAAAGAAGGATAATTCACCAACCATGCTCATTTCAAATTCACTCGCCATTTTTCCAGCAAATTTTTCAGCCAGCAATTCAGAGGTAGATCCAAAGATGATGTCATGTACATAGACTTGTGCAGTGACAATATTGCCCTTGTCTTGTTGGATGAACAATGTTTTATCAACGCTTCCTCTATTAAATTCATGCTCAATGAGAAAAACTGTTAGTCTTTCATACCATGCTCTCGGTGCTTGTTTCAAACCATACAGTGCCTTTTTCAATTTATAAACATGATCAGGAGCATGAGGATCTTCAAATCCTTTTGGCTGTTCAACATACACTACCTCATTCAAAAACCCATTAAGGAAAGTACTCTTCACATCCATTTGAAACAGTTTTATATTCATGAAGCAAGCAATAGCAAGTAACAATCTCACCGATTCAAGTCTAGCAACCGAGGCAAAAGTTTCATCAAAGTCTATACCTTCAACTTGGGTATAACCCTGAGCTACTAGACGAGCTTTGTTCCTAATAACTTGACCAGATTCATCGGTTTTGTTTTTGAAGATCCATTTTGCACCGATGACATTTAAGTTAGTAGGTCTAGGAACAAGCTCCCAAACACAGTTTCTTTCAAATTGAGCCAATTCTTCATGCATGGCATTAATCCAAGAATCATCATTAAGAGCAGCTTTGACATTTTTCGGTTCCAAAGAAGAAACATAACACACATGACTTACCTCATCACGTACCTATTTCCGTGTTTTCACAGGCGCTGAGACCTCACCTATAACAGTATCGAGAGGATGATCCTTGATGACTTGACCCCTTTGCGATCGCAGGTGAACAGGTAGAGGAGATGCACTCTTCTCTTCAAAATGCTTAATGATGTTTGGAACATTGCTTTCAGAAGCATTTTTTCTTGGACTTTTTGGTTCAGCAGATTCAGATGCACCGTGTTTCTTATCGGAATCGGATTCAGCATGGCTTTCAATCAAGTTTTCAATCTGTGCAGGGGATGGGGAAAAGGTTAGTCCCCTCATCATCATCAGATAAATGATCAAAAGTTCCTCATCATCAACCACAACATTAATGGACTCCATGACAGTAGAATTCTTCAGATGAATAACCCGATAAGCTTACTTGTTGACGAGTAACCGAAGAAGATTCCTTCGTCACTCCTGGAGTCAAATTTTGTCAAGTGTTCTCTATCACGGAGGATATAACACTTGCTGCCAAAAGTTCGAAAATATTTTATGTTTGGCTTTACTCCAATCCATAATTCATATGGGGTTGTCTTAGTTCCTAGGCGGAGATAAACACGATTGATCACATAAACTGCCGTATTGACAGCCTCAGCCCAAAATCTTTGAGGGATGTTTTTGTTGTGTAACATCACTCGTGCCATTTCTTGGACCGCTCTATTTTTTCTTTCCACTGTTTTGGGTGCAGAAAATTCATGTTTAATTCCATGTGTTGAGCAAAAGGTAGAGAAATCCGAATTTTGAAATTCGGTGCCATGATCTGATCTTATTCTGGAAACTCCTCCAAATTCTTGACATTTATCTGCAATAAGAAGAGACCACAAGTCATTAAACACAATAAACGTTTCTGATTTTTCACGTAAGAAGCGCACCCAAGTTAATCGAGAGAAATCATCAACTGTCAAAAATATATATTTTTTACCACCAATGCTTTCAACCTTTGTGTGTCCCATCAGATCCATGTGAAGTAACTCTAATGGCCTCTTTGTGGTAAGAGAATCAATCTTTTTGTGTGGAGCTTTGATTTGTTTACCAAGTTGGCAGGGACCACACACATTATTTGGGGCCTTTTTGAGTTTAGAGAGGCCACGAACCAACTCATGTGTTGATAATTTTTCAAGATCTTTGTAATTCACATGGCCTAGTCTTTGGTGCCAAAGTTCGATGTCACTTATGATTGCGGAATTACAAGTCATATCTTTGTCTGAAGAGACTACATAACAATTTCCCGAATTTCTCATGCCATGAATTACGGTTTTCCCTTTTTTATCCACAATTATGCAATCTTTTGCAGAGAAATGCACTTCATGATAATTGTCGCATAGTTGACTTATGCTCAAGAGATTTGTTTTCAAGCCATCAACCAAATATACATCCTTCAAATGTGACATACCTGGTATCGATACTGTACCTTTTCCAACATCTTTAGCCTTACCTCCATCTCCGAATCGAACAAAACCACCATTATAATCTTCAAGAGAGGTAAGCAGGGCTTTGTTCCCTGTCATGTGTCTCGAACATCGACTATCTAAATACCATACATCTGAGTCGGTAGCACTCAGTGCTGTAAGAACCACATTACAGCACAAATCAGATTTGCGAACCCAGACTGGTTTGGTCTGAATCTGTGAAGAAGAAATTTTTGACCTTCTACGCTGATTTCTATGGAAATTTCGCAATTTGTTGCAATGTCGTCTTATGTGTCTAGTAATCCCGCAAAAGTGACATACGGGAATAGACTTTGATCTAGACACATAATTTGACTTGTGATTTTTTGAGTATGCGGTATTAGAATAGACGGAAGGTAAAGACATCATGGTCTGTCCTTGAACAAAAACAGTCTTACCTTTGTCTTTAGATGTGGAGGCGGCATGAACGTATCCAAGACCAGTTTTCGACATTGGAGGTAATTGGCTTTCCAGGATTTGATTAAGCTTTACGGATCCAGTGTTCATCCTGTTGATTGAAGCTTTAGCCGATTCTAATTCAATCAGTACCATTCTTAACTTTCCAGCAGAATTATCTCTTTCAGATTTGCAGACATTCAACTCTTTTTGCAGATTCTCCATCTCAGATTCAGTTTTTAGTTTTTGTTGTTGGAGCTGAGCGTTTTCTTCACCTGCAAGAATCAATTTGTTAGACAAAATTGCCCGTTGTTCTTCCAATTGTATTACCTTTGACTGAGAGTCTGTCAAGGTAGTCTGCAGAGACAAGTTCTTTTCTACAATGGCTTTGATTTTTAAAGCCCTCTTTTCACTGATTTTCGACATTCGGAGGGATTCTTGCAGCAACTTATGATAGTTTTCGTCGCCCTCCAGATCCTCATCAGAAAGATCATTAAATCATCTTCAGATTTAGATTCCTGCGAAGATGAAACATTAGACAAAGCAACAAAAGCAACATACTTTCCTGACTCACTCGAAGGTGATTCAGGTTCAGATTCATCCTCATTTGAATCTTCATCCCAGACAACATTCAGGGCTTTGATATTTATTCTTCTCCCTGCGATTGGCACACTTAGCAGCTGTGTGCCCATATCTTTGACACTCAAAGCATTTAATTTGCTTATGTGTACCCTTTCATCTGTTATGTTCTGTTTTGGGTACAAATTTGCCTTTAAAGGGTGCCTTCGGGTTTGATGTTTCTTTCTTGTTGAAGGTCTTCCTATTCTTCCATATTTTCTTCAACTTTCGAGCAAGATATGCTTCAAACTTTTCATCATCTGTATCACTGACTGGATCACTTAATTCAGGATCCTCAACTGACTTAGAGGATATGAGCGCAATGTCCTTTCCCTTTTTCTGCAGGCAGTGATTTGCCTCAAATGTCTGTAAATTACCAACTAGTTCTTCAACAGATATTGAGTTCAGATCCCAGTGCTCCTCAATGGCAACGACTTTTGGACGAAACCTTTCAAGGAGAGACCTCAAAATCTTTTCAACAACCTTAGATGGAGGAACCGGCTCTCCCAAGGTATGGCATGAATTGATAATTTTAGACATTTCGTGTTAAAATCATCAAAGGATTCAGATTCTTTCATGCGAATCGTTTCAAAAGCCGTTGTCAGATTCTGGAGTTTTGTTTGCCTAACAATTTATGTTCCTTCATGAACAGTTTGAAGCAAATCACAATAGCCTTTGCAGTGGTGCAAGCAGAAATCCTATGAAACTCAGTTTGAGTAACACCATTGTAAATAGCATGAATGACCTTATTATTGCAGTTTGATTTGGCCTTTTCAGCAGCGGACCATTGTGCTTTGGGTTTTACTCTTGTTTGTCCTTCAACAACCATTGTGGGTTTAATATATCCATCAACCACAATATCCCAGACCTGGTCATCAATGGCCTTAAAGAAGGCTATCATTCTTCCTTTCCAATAAGAATAATTTGATCCATCTAGAAGAGGGGGCTTGTTGGTAGAAGTTCCTTCTCTAATGATATCCATGAGAGATCAGTAACTTGATTACACAGTAAATTAGTGTAACCTGCTCTGATACCAATTGAAAAATACTTATACTTGCCTTAACACAGGCAGAGGCCCCAACACAAACGATCTCAAACGAATATCAATTGAAAGTGATTAAACTAGTAATTAACCCTAATCCATATTAAGCAATCAAACCATAAGAGAGAGAAGGACACAGGATTTATACGTGGAAAACCCTACTCGGGAAAAAACCACGTGCCTTATCGTCTAGGCCAACAGACAACCAAGCACTGTGAATTGAAAGTTACAAGAAAACTCACAACCCTTTCCCAATTGCTGACTCAACCTAAGGACTGTTTTGATCTTGCCGACTCCTCGCCGTGCACCTTCACCGCGCTTGAACAAACGAGTCTTCAAGAAAAACAATGGAATCAAACCAAGACTTGAATCATCAGCATAGCTACAGTATTGGCAGCCTTGGGGCAGAACAATGGATCTCTCAAACTCTCACACTCATGGATTTCTTCTAATTCAGAGTTGTTGTGGAGAGGAGAGATGTAAAGCCTATTTATAAGAAATATTTCGTGCATCCAAGGCTTCTTCAAGCAGGTAACTTCCTTCATTGAAATTAGTAAGAGAAGTTCTTCCTAAATTAGAATTCCCAGGTTCGCTCGAGCAGTCATAGGGTTCGCTCGAGCGAACTGCTCTCTGGAAACAGACGTTCAGCGCCTTGCATGATGGGTCGAGCGAATGAACAATGCGGCCGAGCGACCAACTCTCTGTGAGAGGTTCGCTCGAGCGATCATCTTGCGAACTTCTTACTGTCATTCCAGAACCTTGATCGGTCGAGCGCATGGATTGATGGGTCGAGCGAATGAAACTCTGTTTAGTCCGCTCGAGCGAGTGGATGGTCGCTCGAGCGACCAATTCAAATCAGCAGAATCCAGGCTCTTTGGAACATTTTCTATTTGAAACTCTTGCAGTCCTTTCCTAGACTCAATACATGATTTAAGAAATCCAGTTTTGTCCAAACACCTATGAATTAGCCAACTAAAAACTTTACAAATGTAAAGTTCGATGATGGGACCATGCAACTCACACCTCTGTGCATTGACACTTCAAATATTTCTCTGTTTAAAAATCTTATTGCCTTGGAGAGGCTCGACCCTTGTACGGAACCTTTGTTCGCGGGATATGCTAAGTTCATGGATTACATCATAGACACTTCTAAGGATGTCGCACTACTCCGAAAGATGGGAATTATCATACGTGCATTCGGCAGCGATGAAGAAGTTGCCACCATCTTCAACCAACTGACCAGCGGAGCTTTGGATTATCAACCTGAAAAGGTGATGGGAATATATCAGGCTGTGGAGAAATATTGCAGCAGAAAGCATAGATACTGGCGAGTGATCTTGTTCCGAGACTATTTTAGTAATCCATGGACAAGTGCCAAAGTTTTTGCTGCAGTCATCCTTCTCGTTTTTGCCTTTATTCAAACCTTATTTTCCATGTACGTATATTTTAGGCCTCCATCTGCAAATTAATCTTAGTTTCTGTCGAGAAATTAATGCAAAAATGTGTTGGCTGTAGTTGGTGTAGTTGTTGCTGGTGTTAAGTGGGTGGTTCTCTTCATCTTCTTTATGGATCTAGTTTGTGGCTTGGTAGTGGTGTGTAGTGGTGACAAAGAAAGATTCATGTGCCGTTCAAAAAAAAAAGAAAGATTCATGTAGTCAAGAATGCAAGTAATTAGGTGGTGTGGCTGAAATTTAGGGACACTTTCTCCTTGTAATGTTCCCTATTTAAGGAGCCATGTGCTTTCAAATGAATGAATGCAGAAAATAATCTTTTCTCAGGTCTAATTTTCATGACTATGCTACTTTTTTACTTTGAATTTCAAAAGTTTGGGACAATTTTGGTAACTATACATGTAGAGGGTTATGATGATCTTTAGTCTTTGCCAGCTTGATAAAGAAACTATTTTTACTTTTTTGCATAGAAGAGAGGGTCTTTTTTTTTTTTAGTGGATGGAAGATTTTTTTTTTTTTTTAAGAATGGAAAAATTTTAAATTTGTGTACTTTTGAGTTGACGACCTAATCTTTTCATGTCCAGTAAACAAAGGCTTTACTTCACCTTCAATTTAGTAAATTACCAAACAGGCTTGCATGCTCTGCTTTGGGGGTTGCCTCTTCTCAAACTAATAGTTGAGAAGGGAAGAACATCTCTACAACCTAGTGAGTTAGCATATCGAAATGGTATCATAGCCGCATAGAGAATTTATAACAAAGTAGGGGTGTAAAAGAAAATCGGAAAACCGTCTAACCGAATCGAACTGAATCAAACCGTGGTTAATAACTGTGTTTCACGGTTCAGTTACGGTTATTAAAATCGGAAAATCGCAATTCACGGTTTGGTTACGATTTTTAGTTTGACTCATGGTTATTAACCGAACTGAATCCTAAACTGCAATTCTGTTAACCGGCACACGGTTAACCGTACTATTATACTAATTAAAAAAACATGAAGGGCATAAATGAAATATGTATATAATTCTTAATTTAGGTATACAGTGTTTTTACGGTTTTTAACTTGATAAAATGATTTTTAATGGCTTTTTTTATACGATTACGGTTTCGGTTTCTAAAACTGAAAACTGTAACTCACGGTTCAATTAACAATTCTCTTAAAATGAATGGTTAATCCAACAGTCACACCCTATATAAATAAAGGCATAACAAGCTATGGCCAATATAAGTCTACCACAACCATTAATTTCTTTCTTCGCCACTGGCCCAAGCAGGCGGCTGTCTTCTGGCCACAGCGTGCGATGCTGTCGTGCCTCAGCTTGCGTGCAGTAACGGTGACGTCATCAGTGATGCAGCGACGCTGACATAGGCACTAGTACAACAACTGAAGCAGAAGCGACAGCTTGATGATGTCAGTACAAACCTAGTCAATTGTAGAACTTTGACTAAAGGTATCTTGCCAATGTGGCGGATCGAGTTATGGTTCCACGGATTCGTCGAGAATTATTTATTACCAATGATAGATCTGCAATTCAACGGTCAAAAATTTTTTTGGACTGTGATCACAGATAGTTGCAGTTATCTTTGACGTTGGAACTTTATGGCGACTTAAAGATGTCAAATGGGCCGGGCCTGCCCATTTTGGCATGGCTCGTGCCATGGGCCATGCTGGCCGAACGAATGGGCACAGCCGGCTCGTTTTGGCACAGCATGCTACGGGCTGACCCATCCATAAGGGTCCGCCCGCCGCCCATTACATATATTATGTTTTTCATTTCTCAATCCACCTCTCATTCCAACTAATGTTAAGTTAGTGGATAAAATGGCTTGTAAAAGCTTATTTGGTTTTTCTTTTTGCAAATCTTACATCTAAACTCAAAGCCTTTTCAAATCTTCTTCCACCCCCGCAAACTTTTCACTGTCTACTCACAGTCACAGCCTATAATGTTCAAATATAGTATGGATATGTCATTTATATGAAGGGGATATGGATTTTTCACATAACACTAAGTCACATAACCGTTATCCAGTCTCACAACAACTTTAGTAAAATAAAGTAGGATATATTACCTATTTTGAAGTATTTGTGTATCATAGTCTACAACAAAATGAAAACTCGCCATGGAATGGAAAACATCTCTTCGTACTTCAAGATTTTTGTAAATTATAATAGTCAAACAAACATTTATCATAGTAAATCCCATTGACACTGCCAACTTTGGATCTAATTACTTTCTCTATATTTTAGGCCCGCCATTCTCTAAAAAGTTTGTAAAGTTTTTAAGGTAATCCTATTTTCAAACATTCAAGAAGTTAAGATTCAAATGACTCTCTTCTTAGTGAAGTAGGTCGAGTTTGACCGAACCGCTTAAATATCTTTGTTATTCTCCGCGCTTGTATTCTAATTTTTAATTTTAATACCGAAAAGGCAAAAAAAACTAATTGGAAAGAAATTTAAGGAGGCAATCCGAGCACGCCAGGCACGGATGCATGGCAAAGCCCAGCCCACTCGCGTGATATCAAGGTCATCTTATTTTCAATGGGTGGTCCGTTTGCACCTACGGACTCTTGGCGACGAGATCTATACAGAGGCAATGGGATATTGACAAGCCAACGGTTAGATAATCTATCGATTAGCGAATATGGTCCGTGGTATCTTAACTTTTTTTTTCTTTAATATTAAATGTCTTATATAAAATATGCACTTCATGATCTCGCCAAGAATGATATCTTCAACGAGAAGAACCCACTCATGTGGAGATATCGAATGTGTACCATATGATTGGATTTGTACACTAATTTGTTGTGATTAGATCCAATATGTGTTTTTCTTTTGATAAACCCTTGACAGTCATTGTTGTACCATTTAAAGGTAATTGGGCATTACTATGTGCAGTGGGAGTGTAATAATTGATCCATTAAATATTTGATAGGCAGATCAAGGGGTCAAGAATTTGATCGAAAGAATGTGAGCACAATCCAATAGCATTTGAGATATGTGATCTTTGGTTAGTGGTAAATTATGATAAAACTAATATAGCTAGGTAGAAAATAAAAATAATTTATGATGAATGCATGTACTATTAATTGCTTGATGGATCCTTGACCGGCAATTGAATTGATCAGCTCGATTATAAAAATGTGTTGACCACGGTGGGAGAACCAATTGATCAATGTGTTCCAATTCTATGTCTATTGGTAGGGTCATCCACTTCAGTGGGGGTGTAGCTCTCAAGTCCCAGACCTTTTAAATATTTAAATTTCAATGGAAATTGAGGCAATGAATAATAATAAATCAAGGGGACTAGATAATTAATGTAATAGGATATACAACTTTATTTCTCAGATACAAAGGTTATATTTATATAACGGTGGATTCGAAAAAGGTGAAAGAACGGAACTAGTGAATGGATCTGTAGTTTTCCATGTGATCTCCAGGATAGAAACTGAACATTTGAATTCATAATCCAAGAGATTGTGAGCAACTATAAATATGGAACAAACTTGGTGATATGTTTCTAATTCTTATGTTACTAGATATGCTAATAGCTAATTTCCTCTTTTGATTCAGTCTTCTCTCATGTTTAGGAAAGTCTTAGGGCATGTTTGTGTAACACTTTTCCGCGGAAAAGTTTACGGTTTTCCGTGGAAAACCCATTTTTCCGGTGTTTGGTGCGGAACAATTCCACGGAAATGTTTTCCTGCCTCGTCAGCATTTTCCTTGATAATTGTGGAAATGGGTTTCCCATGGGGGGTATGGGAAATGGTTTTCCTCGGAAAACTTCTCCCTCTTTTCCTCACTCTTGTCCATTTTAACCCAAAAACCCTATAACTCTTTCATTTTTTTATTTCTTTATATAAATTATTATTTAATATTAAATAAATAATATAGAGGAATTTACCAAATAAATCCCTGTAGGTCCCTATACCACTCATGGGGTCCCAAAAAAATAGTATTATTGGATTAGGTCCTCAAGGGCTGTATTTGTATTTTTTTTTGTATTTTGGCTCTATGGCCGATATCGGCCATTGTATTTTTTTTTGTAAGTTGGCTATATGGCCGATATCGGCCATTGACAGTTACCCCACTCACGCGCGCTGTGGCCCCTTTTTCTTTTCGTTCGACCCTCACTCCCCCCATTCCCTTTCGTTTCTCTCTGTCAACAGTCTCCCCCCTTTCCAATGGTCCCAAGCAGGTGGTCCCAAGCACTTTGGCGTCAAATTTTCGAAGGTGGCTGGCATGGAGGTACGTTTCTTCCTCATTTCAACCATTTTTCTTTGTGCCTTGGATTTTGAATGAAGACGTGTTGTTCTAGGGTTTGGTTTGATGGCTGTTATTCTCTACTTCTTCTCCTCATCTTCCCATCTTCTTCTCATCTTCATTACCCATTGTGCAGACGTGATTTCTAGATTTCCAACTTTCAATTTGACATATTGAATTGTATATGGCCGATATCGGCTATATTTTATAAATCTCCCCCAACTGAGGCAGTTTATGAATAGCTTCTTCCCTGTTGATGCGCGTGACCTGTAGAATAATGGAGTTGTCATGGAATCTATTGTGACGCACAAATCGATTATTAAAGACCATTTCTGAGTTCCAGAAAGATATAAGCATCAAGTAAAATGATTAAAAGCTTACAATTATGAACAAATATGAAGTAAGAGTCACAATCAGTTTGAATGCTTTAAGCACTATAATTGTTATTGTTCCATTAGGTCTGGAGCAGTGTAACATACCTTCTAAAGGATGTTCTCATTGGTGATGTTACATTGGTGATTATACCATTAGGTCTGGAGCAGGAATGAGAACATCCTCTGGTGATGTTTACCTCTGGTAAGTGAATTTCTAAAGGATGTTCTCATTCCTGGTGTCAGCTGTGACGGTTGTTATGCTAGTAAGCTTAGTATTGAATAATATCATGAGTAATTCATTCTACTGATTGATACACAACAAAAAACCATGATGTTAACTGGCTAGGCAGGGTGGTAAAGGCTTGCAAAAATCTAGTGCGAATCCGACCTTGGGATCATACAAAAAAGAAAAGCTCTCACTTTACGGTCTTTTTAAAAGCCAAGTCCAGTTGGACACCCTCATGGGGGAGGCCCAATTGGTACCCCCACATTCATAACAGAAGAACCATCCCAAAAATATGGTTTTGGATCATTAAGGGCCATGACTTAGCATCCAAATCAACAATCATTAATGCCCAATTGAGCTTGAAGGTTTTCCCCCTTTTGCTCATCCACTAGAAAATTTTGGAGAGTACTAATTGACAAGAGAACAGTGAATGTGATGGGCCAGATGGGTGCTAAAGGGTGTGTTGTTTCCAATTAAAACCTTCCATGATTGGGAAGTTTGCTTGTTCTGAATTGGAATCACCAAAAGAGCGAGGAAAAAAAAAGTACGAAGTATGAAATATAGAGAGGAGCATGTGGGGGGTGGGGGAAGAAAACAAAATTCAGGAGGCCATGTGCATTGGGGGGGGTGGGGAGTGTGTGGTGGTGGGGGGGGAGGGTGTGGAAAGAGAAATCTGAGGAAAAATGGGATTCGTTTTTCCTTGGTATTTTATTTATAGTGGTTGGGTTTTTGAAAGCCACCGTCAAAATTTGTAAGACTCATCAGTCATCTCCCTCTCTCTTTCTCTCTCTTCCTGGCTTGTAAATAGAAGACAAAGCGATGTATGAGCTTTTTTTAAATGATAATTGGTCGCGGAAACTACTGTATTCCACAGGTTTATGTGATACAATTTTTGTGACTGTATTCCACTTTTGTTTGGTTGTTTATTTTAGTGTTCTTTTACTTATTCTGTCTTAGTATAAGGATTTATGACTTCATCAATGTACATGAGCAGTGTCCTATTTAGAGTCTCACATGGTAGAGGGTGGAATCTTGAATAGAGTTTGATATTCTTTTGTAGGAAGGTGAAGGACAAGCCCCCAAGTCTCCGAATGTTCTACTATACAACCAATGCCTTCATGTGTCGGAGGGAATTCGGCAAGGAGAGGTATATTGTATTACACGAAATCAATTACACATTTCAAAGTATCGATGCAAATTGTTATTTGATATATTCATTTTGTACTTGCTAACCACATTTGGTAATTGTTACGTTGCTAGGATTTTGGGCGGCTTAGATGCATACCAACCAATTCGGACCGAAACATATGGCAGCTAACAAAACAACAAAAGGCATACGTGAGGCAGACGGGCCTCCATTACTTAGCAGAAATCGATCGCATGGTCATTGATCACGCGCTAATAACCGGTCTAGTCGAAAGGTGGCGCCCGGAGACAAATACTTTCCACTTTCCGTCGGGTGAAGCAACTGTCACCCTGGAAGATGTTGCATACATCTACGGCCTACCCGTAGATGGCCCACCTGTGGCTGGACGAACTTTCCCGGGGAAGTTCGTCGCGTCAGTGTGCGAGGAGGTACTTGGCATCCGACCGGATAAGCGTGACTACCATGGTATAACAGTGAAGTTCAAGTGGCTTGAAGACAATTTTGCAGCTGCCGAACTTGAGAAAAAAAAGAAACATAAAAAATACAAGGATTACGAGATCCGGGCAACGCGAGCCTATCTCTTCTTTCTAGTGTCCGGTCAGATCGTTTCGCAGACTACTGGTGCCCGTGGACCGGCCTACATACTAGAGCTGTTCAAAGAATTTAAACCGTATGCATGGGCACCGGCTTGTCTCGCGAATCTATATAGGATGTTGACCAATGCCTCTCGATGGGGTCCGGAGAAGTTAGTTGCTGTGGAAGAGGGGAAAGATAAGCAAGGTGAGCTTGAAGGGCACCTGTGCAGGACGCCAACCGGGCCTCTACAGCTATTACAGGTCTTTATTCTCATAGTGACTGTTAGTTTGAATTTTTTATTTAATTCGAACTAACTCTTTATTGTGATGTAATCTGGTGCAGATATGGGCTTATACAAGGATGTCAATCGGAAGGTGTCCTAAGCCAAAAGAATCGTGGCAGGGGGACATACAATTCCCACTGTGCAAGACATGGATGAAGAGGTTGCCTGAAAATCCACCACTCACCTCAGTCAAGGAGGTGAGAGGACAGTTAAACAATTTGAAAGTTGACGAGGTAAAACAAGAAATTGACTAGCTCCTTAGTTCGGTGTTCAATTATATGCATTCTATTTTGCTGAGATACTGGACTAACTGTTTCGTTGCTGATGTGTATTGCAGTTCATATGGCAACCATATGAAGGGTTTAGATCAAAGTTTTTTTCAAAAGTATCTAAAGTGGATCGCACTCTCCTACATTCGTCCACTGTTTTGATATGGTATTGGATTGTCGAGCGCCACAACACTTGGCGTGTTATGAAACAATTCGGGCTCAAACAAATAGTCCCACCGCCTTTTACAATGCCGATCTTAAGACGAGAAAGGACATTCAGGTCTGTTGTCGATTATGCGGCAACGATGGATAAGGATGTCGTGTCGACGTGGGGAGCAAGAGCCACTCTTGGACTTCAAGGTGAGGCTTGTACTGCAGCTGCGCAGTCCGAAGAGTACATGGAATGGTATACGAAGAATACGTTGATGTTTATTGGTAGAGGAGAGGCAACGGAGCAGCCTGCGTCCGATGTCCCTGCATCTGATGTCCCCACGGCTGAGGTGCTTGCAGAGGAGACCCGCACTGAGGATGAGCCCACCATCCCACAGAAGCATGTATATCAATTACACCCTATAAACACTAGTTCCTTGATTTCTTTTTTCAAACTGTCGCTAATTCAATTACTTCTTTGATCAACAGGCTCAAGACATGGTCGCACGCATCGAACGGAGCCTCGAACGTTCTGCACGTAGGAAAACGCCAATCGACAAGCTATCCATGTCAATTTCGAAAAAGCTAGCTAAGTTTAAGTCGGGTTTTGGGACGAATTGGGAGAACTTCTCATTCGATGGATGCAGCAGCTCGGCGTCTGATAATGACGCCACGGAGAAGAAAATGTTGATCACATTTAAGCATACCAAGAGGCCTGCGCAAAAAAGCCCGGCTAAAAAGACTAAATCTGCTAAAAGAAAATCCACAGTCGAGGAACCGAACCTCGTGAGCATAAATGCAGAGGGATCAGGTAGCAGTAGGGAACAACCCACGACTGAGCCAGCACTCCGGGAAATTGTTCAGACCCCACCAGTCAGCAGGAATTTGTTCGCATCCCCATTAACGGTCTCCAGTGAATCTGCTATGGTGGTTGCAGCGCCATTGGCCACCCTTGAGTCATTGGTATGGAGGATGAAACGGTTGCCCCGAATGCGCAAGATACCGTTGAAGTTTGAAGACTACACGCATGATATCGTTCGGAGCGACTATGTGCTGTCTGAACCCGACAAATTCTTCCTCAAAGGTTTTCTAGAATACTACGATGACAGGTATGTTGGTTTAGTGTTGATCATGTTAATTTGTTTGATTGAAGTGCTTACGTGTGTTTGGACATATTCACTGTTACAGGAAAGATGAGCTTGGTGATGTTTGCACATTGATCAAGGCAGATGATTTGAAGAGTGTCCTTGATGAGGGAACTTGGATGGACACTAACATCATTTATTATTACTTTGAGATATTGAGAATTGGGTGTGATTCATGCTTCATTGCCGACCCGAGTGTCTGTGTAAGTACAACCTAAACAATGGTTGGGTAAATCCTTTATTATATGTATATTGGAACATTGTACCCACATTGATCAATTCAATGTATGCAGAGTTGGTGGCGCGATAGTGGTGACACAGCCGTCGAGGTAGTTTTTGGGAAGTACGGGCACAGGGTTTTGGACGCGAGGGAAGCGCGAACGCTGATATTCATTGTCTATCAGAGGTCACATTTCACATTATTGGTCGGACTGGTTGATGAGAAGAGATGGGAGTTTTACAATAGCATGGAGGGCGATCGGCGATCATTTAAACATGCGCAGAAGTCTGTAAGTTTTTCTTCCTTCATGCCAAGAGTCAGTTTATCTCGAACGCGTATTTCAAATTCTTCTGTCCATTGCTGACATTTAGACCCGATGTTTTATGTAGATGGGATGGTTGGCCGAATGGTATAGCCATTTTGGGTGGAGCGACCCATTTCTATGGCCACTAGTTGAAAAGACGGACATCCCTCGACAGAACAATACGAGTGATTGTGGAGTATTTGCAATGGCCTTTGCCACTCACTGTGTCCACCGGCTTCCCATCACCTTTACGCAATCAGACATGCGTTACTTTCGAAGCAAAATAGTCGTGGAAATCTTCAAGCGGAGTTGGCAATTGAACGCTAATAGACTGGGCTTGACCCACTTGGCATCACTCCCATGAAGAATACGATCAGCCGGGAACTTTGAAAGTGGATTAGCCTGCATGTTATCAAATGTGAATCACTTCATAACTCAGATTGTATAGAAAGATTGGTGGTTGTGGTGTTCATGATGATTTGTATAGAATTTGACATTCAAATTGTTCTAAATGGCTTGTATTTAGACAGGCTGTATAGAATTTTCATTTGTATAGAATTTCATGGTTGTCTGTGTTTCTTGATGTCGCATAGTTGAAAACAGGCTGACTACAGCCTGTGTTTCTTGATGTTCTAAATGTTCTAAATTTTCTTGATGTTTCTTGATGTTCAAGATTTGTACAGGCTTCTCTGTGTTTCTTGATGTTTCTTGATGTTCTAAATGACTACAGGCTTCTCTGTGTTTCTTGATGTTTCTTGATGTTCTAAATGACTACAGGCTTCTCTGTGTTTCTTGATGTTTCTTCCAAACTCAGCTTCCCTTAACTGAGGCTATAAAAAAAAGGACATGTACAGAATGGCCGATATCGGTCACAATATAGACCGATATCGGCCAAAATATCAGTCTCAGGCACCCTTAACTGAGACTATGAAAAAACAGGACTGCACAGAATGGCCGATATCGGTCGATATTATGACCGATATCGGCCAAAATATCAGTCTCAGGCACCCTTAACTGAGAGTATGAAAAAACAGGACTGCAGAGAATGGCCGATATCGGTCATAATATCGACCGATATCGGCCAGAATATCAGTCTCAGCCACCATTAACTGAGAGTATGAAAAAACAGGACTTGTAGAGAATGACCGATATCGGTCATAATATCGACCGATATCGGCCAGAATATCAGTCTCAGCCACCCTTAACTGAGAGTATGAAAAAACAGGACATGCAGATAATGGCTGATATCGGTCGATATTATGACCGATATCGGCCAAAATATCAGTCTCAGGCACCCTTAACTGAGACTATGAAAAAACAGGACCTGCACAAAACGGCCGATATCGGTCATAATATCGACCGATATCGGCCATTCTGTACATGTCTGTTTTTTTATAGCCTCAGTTATGGGAGTCTGAGTTTGGAATTATGGCCGATATCGGTCGATGTTACGACCGATATCGGCCATTCTGTTTGACCTGTTTTTTTACAGTCTCAGTTACGGGTGCCTGAGTCTGGTTTTTTGGCCGATATCGGTCGACTTTATGACCGATATCGGCCGTATTAATACATGACCTGTTTCTTATAGGCTCAGTTCAGTGAGCCTGAGTTTGGAATTATGGCCGATATCGGCGATAGTTATACATGACCTATGTTTTTCAGCCTCAGTTAAGGTACTACTACTGTGGCGAACTCAATGGAGTCAGCTATAGCGATCCTGCTACTGTGAAAAAATATGCTAGACGTGCCCAATTGGGTGAAATTTTTGTATTAGATCGTGCTACTTTGAAATCCATGGTGTTTTTCGGAGTAGTCAAATGTAGTACTATAGCCGATATCGGCCATAATTTCATACTCAGGATCATTTAACTGAGACTATAAAAAACAGGTGATGTAGAGTAGAATGGCCGATATCCTTGCTCTCCCTCAATGCATACTTGGTTTCCATAGAAAGATTGGATTTTTTTTTTTTTTATTAAAACTGTGGTTGTTACCTGAAAGATTTATGTAGGTGAGATTTGTGCTGAGGTAATTATCTTCCTGAGATCCAAGATGTCCATTCATTATGTTCACTCGAAGAGGTTCAACAAGCAGATACAGATTCGATGTTCACATAAAGCGTGCACAATTAAAAAAGGATCACATATCATTTATGAAATACAGTAATACAGGACTCCCAAAATACACAATTACAGTCCACATTTGCATATATCTAGGCATCATCAATGGAAGTGTATGCATCATCAAAGTACTCGCCACGCAGCTGCAGCACCTGTTGTTACAGGAACTGGGAGTGTCGTGGTATGCGTACTGTGATGAAATAAAAACTCCCTTGATTAATACATCCTAAGGACACCTATCTGTATACATCATTAAGGGTCTTCTTCAAAAAACTGCAACCAGAATACATGCCAAAATGAATATACATTCTATGCTGTTCTAATTCGTCAACTGAGCACGGGAGGATTACGACAACTTCCACGGTTGTGGCCTCTCCCCTTGCAATTTGAGCACGTTACTGCCCTTCGAACACGACCAATATCTTCAGTCCGAATCCTGTTCTTTTTCGGGCGTCCGGGCTGTTTACTGGACATTGGTGGAATAACTCTCAATTCGGCTGTGTGCTCCCATTGCTTGCTGTCACGGGTAGCATGAATCACTTCACTGTACGTTGTACGATACGTGCTCGCAAAATACCAATGCTCACAGAATTCGTATGGATCGTAGTTTATCATTTTCATTGCAGCCAATGCATGGCAACACGGGATACCCAATATCTCCCATTTCCGACATGTGCAGGATTTCCGTTCGAGATCAACAACGTCAACATACTCCGCAGACTGAACCTGGAATTCTACGATGCCAGCCACACGAACATGCAATCGGCGAGCTTCATCCATTTCTTGACTGAGAACTTTCTCCGCATACGGGGTAAGACGAGTTGTTATGCTTTCAGACTGAAGATGCCGCTTTTGATAGAAGTCCATTAACTTTGCTCGTATCTCCTCAACTTGTTTCGTAATGGGCAGGACTCGCGTGTCTTTTAGGAGACTATTAGTGCACTCGGCTGCATTGCTAGTTAGCATGTCGTACCGACGGCCTTCTATGTATGCATTTGCCCACCGTTGCCGCTCAATTGCATCAATGTAATTGAAAGCCTCCTGGCTAACTGCACGGATATCTGTCATATAAGCCTCGTACTCGCATGGTCTGTATGACGTTGCTGCACGCCAAAATTTCATCACGATTGCCCCGTCACTGAAAGCAGCTTTGATGTTCTCAGCAATGTGACGGCAGCAGTAACAGTGCATTGCATGCGGTATGGTGTTCTTCAACGCTGGAATGAGACCCTTCTGCCGGTCTGAAACAATAGTAAGGTTAGTTGGCTCTCCTAGAGATATGGACAAGTTCGCAAGGAACCACTCCCAGCTATCGCGCCGCTCGGCTTCGGCAAAGGCAAAGGCGATGGGAAGTAGCTTATGGTTGGCATCATGCGTCACGGAAACAAGCAACACACCTGGATACTTGCCTCGAAGGTGTGAACCGTCTACAGCAATCACTGGTCTCAACGAAGACGTGTAAGATCTTATGCACGGTCCGAACGCCCAAAAAAATCTTCTGAAACGGTCATCCGAAGTGGTATCTATGTTTGTCACAGTGCCAGGGTTAGTCAACTCAAGTTCCTTACAATAACGGGGTAGCAGCTGGAAGGACTCTTCATATGATCCTCGCACAATACAAAGTGCCATCTCCTTTGCTATATAAGCCTTTCTGTAACTAATTATTGAACCAAACTCCATCTGATAGTCATTCATGATCTCCTTCGGTTTCAAATTCACATTCTGCCTGACCCGTTCCATGATGAACTCTCTAATAAGCGCCGAGGTTGCCTGTTGATGTGCCATGCCCATCAGTGGCTTTGAGCATCGATGGTTAGGATTGTACGTCCTAACTTTAAATTGTGGTCCTGATTCGACAATCGAAGCATGAATACGCCATGGACAATCCTGATCTTTGCATCGTGCAGTCACTTTGGTCATGTTGGTCTTCAAATGTTTAAGAGTGAAGTTACCGTATATTGCAAACTTCGCCAACGTATTCCGGAACATCTGTCGATCAGGAAAAACACGGCCAATCCACATCTCTCGTGCGGAGTTGTTGCCAAATTCCATTTCCATGTCATCAGGCTCCATTTTATCATCAAATTCAACTTTTGGAATTTCATTAGACCGTAGATCGGTATTGGTTTGATTGACTTCATCCCTGCAACATTCGGCCTTGAAGATTGGTTTTGAATGAAGCTGTCCATTAGAGGGATGTCGGTTAAGATGGATATCATCAGCACGCATCATCCCAAGGTCGATATGACCATCTAACGCCTCATTGCATACATCATCATCATCCCGCACAGATGGATATTGCATGTCTGTGTCATCGCGGAGATCAGCGGTGGGTTGTTCTCGAGGACTTGTTGATAACTTCACTTGTTCCCTCTTCAAACTGGCTGACGACCTCCTTGGCATTTTTGGACTCTTAAATCCTACTGCGGTCCTTCGTAACCTACAATGAATCGGGGCATAAATAAGCAAGTGCTAATATAAATAATTAATTTCGCATTTAAAATTTAGTGAGACAATTAGTAGGCATACCTGTCCTCTCCCCCTATACTTTCATTGTTGTTCGGACTATTAGAGACGTACAAGTATATCCCATTCGTTTCGTTTCCGGATGCTTTGAACATAAGACGAACATCATTATCATCGTCAATGCTTGCCATTGAAAATGCCCGTCCGTTGTGATGAAGGTATTGCATGCTTAAATTCTGGATAGCTGTATCCCAATTGGATGATTCCATTGCTTCGTTAGCCAGGCATTGATAAGAGATGTCTGACGATAAATATTTCATTTTTTGTTTTCCTCCACTGTACACCGGACGGCTGATGTCAAATTGAAAGTCACCGTCATAGTGGAATATGAACAACACCTCTCTGTCTGACATGCTATCATTAAATCACAGGAAAATTATGAAGATATCAGTAAAATGTAGGCAGATTCAGGATGACAATTACAACAGATCAGTATTAGACCCATTTCATTTGTCCCTAGCTGCTATTCAAAAAATATTTAGACCGTATTCCACCTATTCTCCTATTGTTCATCAATCAGCAAGACAACCAACTCCAACTGGATGAGATACTGGCGTTGAAGTATCCATGTTTGCAAGATCAATATAGAACAATATACAAACATACAAACTAGACAATAACATTTATGGATTTACTGATGCACACTAAACATAAATAAAATGGAATGCACGACCCACCATAGCTCCAGCTGCTGGATTGAACAGAACCCTACTACACAGAATGTTTCAAAATGACGCTCTCTCAAACAGTTCTAAGGTATTCATGATGAGTGTGGATTTTCGACAGTTCTAGGGTTAACAAGAACGAAATAAAGGAGAATGGGTACTCGATTGATGAAAGTGGGTTTTTTACAAACCCTTCAAACAGAAAGTTCTTCTATAAGCATTAAAGAAAGCCTGGTTTAGAGACCGGGTACTCTAATGATGACAGAAGATTTTACAGAGATCTAGGGTTAACAAGAATGCATTAATGGAGATAAATCAATGTTACGATGTCACATTAGAGAAGACAGTGCATTAAGATGTGTGTTTAATGTACAAACCTACATCTTAATGAAGTCCAACAACCGATTCACAGAAGTTTTTTTACATGGTTTCTGAAAGGGAAAAAATCGCCATACAACAGTCGAGGAGAGGAATAGGGATGTCGCATAAATGAGAGTTGTGAGCAAAACACAATCGGGACGAGAGAAATAGGGATGTCGCATAACGGCCGATATCGGCCAATATGACGGCCGATATCGGCCATAGAGCCAAAATACAAAAAAAAAATATAAATACAGACCTTGAGGACCTAATCCGATAATACGGTTTTCTTGGGACCCCATGAGTGGTATAGGGACCTACAGGGATTTATTTGGTAAATTCCCCAATAATATACATGTTATGTTATTTTCTTCAAAAAATTATATAATCAAATAAGAAATTTTGATTTTCTATAAAGAATCCACAGCCGCACCAAACAACATCTGCACCAATTCAATGAGGAAACTCTTTTTGCACCAAACATGAATTTTTAAATTTTACAGAAATCATTTTCCGAGGTTTTCATTTCTATGGAATTTGCTGACGTGGCAATTTCCTCTTTCCGCGGAAAGGGTGTGTACACAAACGTGCCCTTAGAGTCCAAGTAAGAGTGGAACGATTCCATTCCTCTCTATGTAGATGAGTCTCCATTGTAATTGCATTTGCTTATTATCAATTAATCAAGGCTTTTCTCTAAGTTTTCTCTTCATTATGGTGTTTCTCATTATTGCTAGTTTTCATAATCCATCATTGCATTTGATGAATCCCATTAGAGATTGATCTATTTTCGATCGAGGATCTGGGGTGGACCACTTAGTAACAAAATTTAGAGTGACCTAAGTTCTAATAGGTTCTTTCAAATGTTAGTTTTGTAATGATCTCAATTTTGTAGTTATCATGGCTGGATCTTAAGAGTAAAAATAGAAGAAAAACAAACCGGGGAATTTCTCTAGACATACCCTTTATTAATACTTGAACTAGACCGTATCAGATCTTCAAGGTGATGCTTGATCTTCTTCGAGGCAACTTGTCCTCGTAGCAAAGATGATTGCTTCTTATTTGCTTAGCTTAAAACTAAAACAGATCAATTGATCATTTTATAATTAAGCCGTGGTTCCCCATTCCATCTAAGTTTTTTAAAATCGATATGGAATCCATATTTTTAAACTGTATCATATAAATTAAGTGTGGCTGATATGTGATCGTATGGAATGGCCTTCATTAGATGCACGTCTGACATCAAAAAGAAAGAAAAACTTTTGGAATTTCCACTCAAATTAACATATCAATGATTTTATGTCATCCTTTTGTTGAAGCCTTTGAAGGAAAAGATAGAATAATTAACAACAAACGAATGGGCTGAGCAAACCTCCATGCACAAGCTGCTATGCCCCTTATTAATTAATGGAATTGAACAACAATTGAGCCAGCTCTATGCACGTCACAACAAGGGAACAAGCGGTAGAAACAGGGGCGGACTTACATTGCATTGACCTGGGGCGGTCGCCCCCATGTCAAAATTGAAATCTATATAGATTTCAGTAGTGTCTTGGTGCAGAGGCGAGCAATTTGGGGCACGGTTAGGGCAGTCGCCCCATGTCAAAATTGAAATTACCATAGAGTTGAATAGGACCTTGGAGCATGCCCCACATGTCTAAACTTGTTGCATATGTTTAAAGATAGCCCCCACATATGTAAAATTTCGTTGGTAAAAAAAAAAAAAAAAAAAGGAGAAAAAGAAAAGAAAAGAAGATGTGTTGCGGCAATACATAGCTCTCCCTCTTTCTCCACCTTTTCTTTTGAAATCTCTTCACTTCAATTGTCGATCCAGCTCCTCGTCGCCGTTCCCTATGTACTTTGTAGGCTACTACGTCTTTATCTACCAAACATATCTAGTATAATCCTTCATAATCACTCTATACCTAAATCAAAACGCTTAATTTTCAAATCCTAATTCCAAAAAATGAACCCCCAAGTCCTAATCCATACCCTAAGCATTAAACTACCAAATCTGAGCGTATCTACAAAAACCCAAAGATAACCAAATTCATTTATGTTTTCATGTCTTCTTACCCCACTATGATCCAAAGATAGAATTCCACTCCCATTATCCAAAGATTGGAGGCTTTGAGAAAGTGAAAAGGGAAATGATGGGTGTCCTCAAATGTTCTTATATTAAAGCTGCGTTTGGTCACAGCAACTACTGATAGCAACAGAGGTTGTGTAGAAGTTGTTGCTGTTGTTGAAGCTGGGGGGACCAAGATTATGGAAAATCAGCGATTTGAGGCTCTAGAAGCTGTCGCTGTCGCTGTAGCTCGTTGCTGTCTTTGTATTTGCGCTTGGCCAATCGCTGTACCAATCGCTAATCGCTGTACCAATCGCTAAGAAGTTGCTTTGACCAAACGCATTCTTAGTTTTTCTCATACACCCACTCACTTTATATTTGCAGTGACCTACATTGAGCATTGATTTTGACATATAAATTTAGTGAAACATGATAATGTGAGTTTGAGTATTTGAGATTAGGTTAGAATTATTTTTTATCCATCTAATACTTCTTAGTACTTCTAGTTAACAACCTCTTCATTGCCCAATCTTCACCAACTTGATGCATCTATTTGAGTTGTATGAGTTAGACATTTGTTTTTTAAAAAACGTGTAAGTGTAATTTGGTAATGTTAAAAAAGTCAGCTGGATAGAAAGAGGAGACTATACAAGCAAGCAGTACATAAAGAGGAAGGATAACCTTATTGTCCTTTCACATTAAAAGTGAGGTCTGTACTCAGAAGTGTAACTTAAATCAATCTCATCTAACATCTACAATCCTTTCTTTGATCTTTATGTCCTTTATAATAGTTATTATCCATTTTCACTGTCTTTGATCATATGGTTATCAACACACCCTACTTCCACTCGTCCACCTTTGGCCCGTCTCATTTCTTTGGCACGTTTCACAAATTCTTCTTCTTCTTTTTTTTTAAACTGAGTTTTCATTCAAACAGCAACCAAAAGACAACAAGAGAAAATAAGTCAGACTCCTTCACGGTCTAAGTCCTGATTACTTAAATAAACAGTGCTTCTCAATTCATGTCGCCACGGTCTTTCATGCGATTTTAAATAGTTAACAAGCCTTCATGAGCTTAATTTGTTAGGTTTATTGACCACCAAGAAATGGGTAATGCTAAAAAGGGCACGTAAATCTTGTTCTCAACTGTTACAATATTGGTCTTTGCAAATCCAGTATTTGACAAGATGGGTTTCACACTGGGTGGTTCAGAAATGAGTTTTAAGTTAGAATCTTAAATAGTCAGTCGAACAATAATAAAGAATGGACACATGGATGACGATCAAATCATCGAATGATCGCTGTCATGAAAGAAGGCGGATGAAACCATGGTTTTAAAAAAAAGTTGGACTGCTTAATTCTTATTCACACTACTTAATTACCAATATAATCTCTCCCATCAGGCCCTACTGTTATCAGAAAATATTCTCACACGAGCAGGCAGCACAGCTCTGTGGGGCCCACTTGGGGCCACCATTGATCTGTCCAGCCCCTTTCACAATCTTGTCATCCCATGATCACGCATGAGACTCAATTTTACACTCATCAAACCTTCACCATTGGATTGAATTTCAATCTTAAAAAAATATTTAAAAAAAATCTATGGTTAAAACACAATTCAAGCTTACGGCTGATTTTTGGCTGACCCATATGGACTATATCCATAAGGAGACCTTTCCATCCATCCCCATTTGACATACATGCATCTAAGTGGGCCCCACAGGCCGGACCGCATATGAACAATATACAATCGGGTATACAATCGGCTCCAACCACGCAGTTCCAAAAACGATACATTCACAGCACAATCCTCGATTACCAGAAAAGTACATAATAGGGAAAACTGTTACATCATTCCAAGTTTTAAAACCATTAGTGCAATGTTTTCTGTACGAGATTCAAATGGGAAGATAATACAAATGTGATTTCAATTGATAAAATTAAATGTTGATGTTACAGAAGAAGGGTACATCAGAATACTCCCACCAGGAAAGAGAAAAGCCTTGGGGGCCTAATAGGATATTCAGAACTGAGTACCAGTAACTTAGTTTACACATATATAAAGGTTGATGCCTCAGATAACCTGTATTATTACCCTTTTAAGTCAGCAATTCTGCTGAAGCCAATTACAGGTAACTAGAGATGGAACCTAAATGTAGGGAAACAAGGGTTCCAAGAATCCAAACGGTGCAGAGATGAAGTCTACATTTTCCACAACATCCCAAATGGAGTGCCGCCAGTGGCCTCTCCCACAAATCCCCCCAAAATGAAATTTAAATTTGGGGGCTGCATCCAAATGCACCCGAGTTGTTTCAAGATTTCAAATGGGCTGATCAGTTTCAGCTGCTTCATTCATTACCCCCTTTACCAATAAGGCACTACGCATCTCTGGGTTTTCCTTACAAGAAAAATGCATCGGCAATAAAAACTCCCATTTTTAACAAATCAGCAGTGTGCCGAACCCTTGCTAGCATTTACCTTCTTTGGCATCGCATTCTACACATGATTCTGATGGCCGCTTAAAGCCTTTCCCATAAGCTGCGATTAGAAGAGCCTCAGCTCTACCTGCAAGTGTTCACAAGCCAACCAAGAAATTAAAATATTGGAGAAAGAAGCCTAGTTGCCACACAAGCATTTTCACTAATTAATATAATAAGATGACATGAACACAACATCATGGAAATAGCTCGAAGAGGAATGTTTCTTCAATAGTAATAATGAAAAACAAAAGGCCTGAAATTCCTGTTCAGCTGTACATTTGGCAAGGACAGTTCACATCTTCAATAGTAGAACAGGACAGTCCACATCTTGGCCCCTACTATAATCATGGATTTCCATAGTACAAATACAAAAACCACACTCTTTGCATGCTCTTAGCCACCAAATAAGCAGCCTAAAACCATAGAGTAAGAATGAAGAATGTTTAATGATTGACATTCTAAAGGAGGCAAGCACTGTGGCATCTCAAACAATGGTCCATAACCCATAGGGCTACAAGGCTACAACATCCCATCATAAAATATCATTCTCAGGAAATTGTCAGGGGAAAATGTCAGAATATGTTCAAATTTTGGGCTAGGATACTATCGAAAATTGTAAGGGAGAAGGAATAATTTTTAAATTGAAAAAATGAATAAATATAAACTACTGTAAAAATCAACAGTTTTCCCAATTTTCCCCCTTTTTATTTTGATTATGTTATGATTTTCTCATAATGTTTCCAGTTCTGGTGAAATTTTTTCCATGATAATATCAATAAAATACTGTTCAAAGTAGATATCACATATTATCAAAAAACTTCTAAAATTTCACTGATATTTGTAGCATTGCAAGATTACATGCATATGGTCGAAAGGAGGCTCCACCTTAAGTAGCAAAAAATAGAAAAACAGCTGAGTAACATGATCACCCAACATGGTTAGCGGAATGCCAACTTCAAGATAATCCATATGAATTATAGTTTTAATACAATGATGTGGCTTCGACATGAACAGAATAATACAGTGGATAGCTAATTGTTCTATGAGCAAGAATGAAAATAATACCATGATCTTTCTTCCTCTTCAATAGGGAACTCAAAGATGGAAATAATGCAGATGCAGCTCTTCTGCTATCATCCTGCCAAATTCCATGTAGTCCAGGTTACAGCAGTTACCGAAGAAAGTTTCACCAAAACTTTAAGACCCAGTTAGTTTGCATTAAAATACCTAGGAATTGAAAACATAGGGTGGTCAAATATGAAGACCAAATGAAAACCTCCAAAAATGAGCATCAACTGGTGTATTCTTTTTATTATATTTCCCTAGGCTGTTAGGTAAAATTACTTGTATGTTGAAGTGAAGTGAAGCTACTGTTCCCTGAGTTGTAGCTCTTTGTCAATTAGTGTCATGAGAGAGTAGCTTTTTGTCTTTCTGGTAAAAAGAAGAGATGCTTATTTTCATTTAGCACTTTAACTTTTGACCCCCTCCTTTCTTCTCTCTTGATTTGACACTTCACTTCACTTCACTATACAAGTAAATTACCAAACAGCAAAGAAAATGTTATTTGATGTTCGCTCTTGGAAATTTAACTTTAATCTTCATGTTTTACCACCCTATGTACTCAATTCGTATGTATTCTAATGCAAACAAACAGGCCCTAAGAAATCATTTTTGCAAATGACCGACAATCATCAATTAAAAAGAAACTAACTCCATTGAGTTCATCAATTACAAAGTATCTATTGCTTATGAAACTCCTGCCACGATTCATTTCACTGTGAAATAGAACACCTTAGGGTGTGTTTGTGCAATGAGAGAAATCCATAGTAGAGAGGAAAATTGTTTTGATTTTCCATTGATCTCGTTTTTCGGTTATTTGGTGCTTACACATTTTCTTCGTGGAAAAAGTAAAAAAAAAAAAAACCGATTTTCCTTTGCATGGAGGATTTTGATTTCCTATGTCCCACTCTATTGCGAAAATGGAAATCTGCGGAGAGCAAAATCCTCTCACTGCACAAACGCACCCTTAAATCTTGGTTTTGAGCTTCCTTCTCAAGAAATGATGAGTGAATCATCTTTGACTTCTCACTAAGATCTGCTAAATCAACCCACAGGTTTTCACATGGCATTAATACTCAGCCACATGTGCCAGTGTGGAATACATGTCTACATTCAAGTCATTCAAAAGCAGTATTTTAAAACATGGAACAGGTCTAACTGCTGGTTGAGACCAAGTCTGAGTCAGTGACATCATGGATATAATGTCTCAAAAAGTTCGCAAAAAAGAAAAAAGAAATAATGGAAAACAAGTAAAAATGTGCAAATAAAGCTATTTAAGCGGTATTTTATCTTAATTACTGAGATGTTTAGTCAAGTTGAATGCAGAGACACTGATGTAATGCTCATATCTTCATGTAACTAATTATTAAACACTTAAAGAGCCTAAAATTATCACACATCATAAAGATTTATGAATAAAGTCATTTGCAAATTGTTTACTCATGAATCTTTGTGATGTATTGTTAATTTTATATTTACATGTTTACTAATTAGTTACATGACGTCGTGAGCATTGCGTCGATGACTTAGCGTTCAACAAGACCAACATTTCTAAAGTTTAGATGTCACTTCAATTAGCTTAAATTGCACATTTTTACTTGTTTTTCATTATTTTTATATTTTTCTTTCTCCTTTTTTCTTTTTTTTGTTTTGTTTTTGTTTTGAGACATTCTAGAATCAGAAAGATGGTATCAATTTGTTCCAATCCTGCCCAGCAAGGAGACTAGCACTGGGATTTAAAACCTCGCTTATAAACCTTTGATTTAAAAATAGATAGATGAGCATGTACACAATAGTGGTCAAAAAATAAACATACGGGAAAAAAATGCATTTGTTCTACTGACATATAATACTTTTTTTTTCCTTGGCCCACAATATTTTTTGGTTTTGGGTCATTAAACATGACGCACATGTATGGGGACGGAAGGCGTAATCTATTGTTGTTGACTTCTAATTTTCAATAAATGGATTTCATGCACACATAATATGACTAAACACTATAGCACACAATTTAAAAGGAGAACAAAATTGACTCAACTAGATGTTGAGTTTGGTAAATTGAAGATAGGAGTCAACTATTGAAGAAAAACAATTGATATTAGAAAAATGAATCAAAATATTGGCAAATACAAATCATATCGGCTGATAAATCAGCCATATCGGTCAAGACTGAAAGTGCAAGCTAGAGACCAATGCAAGCCCTAGAGGGGGAGTGAATAAGACTTATTGAGAATTATGACTAATTAAAAATTGCGAGTCCCAATTCAATCTATGATCACTCAATTTAAACAAAATACAACTATGTGTGGAAACAATTAAGTGATCAAATGTGCTAAATGCAAGGTAATGAATATGCACCATTAGAAAGCTCAAAAACCAAGAATTATCCCAATACGTTCTCAATGCAATGAAGCACGTGTGAGTTGTACGTCAATCCTAATAAAATAACACTATCAAGCACGTTTATATCATAGCATAAATGCAAAACAATAAAGCACCGTAGAAATGGAGGCAAACAACAATTTATAGTGGTTCAATCATTATGAGAGGTTTTCAATAGGTGCACCTCAAAAACCTTTACACCAAGATTTTTTCCTACAGTGCTTCGATCGCAAAGGTCTACTCCACCTATAAAAAAAATTAAAAAAATTAAAAAAAAAATTGAATGGTAATTTGTATTGAGAGAAAGCTCAAGCAGTACAAAAGGATTATACTGAAAGCAAGAGGGAAGGACTTCCCAAAAGGTACAAACACCACACAAAAAAGGAACACCATAAAAGGTGACATGAACAATAGAAGTGGGAATAATGGTATAGGTCTCTGTCCTCACTTGATCACCTTTATATACACTGTATTTGGTAACTACAATCCTCTTAACGAGGAATATAACAACTGATCAGATTTGGTCTGATATTATCCGAGAGTTACATGTATGGTGCTCTAAGGTACAAGTAAATTACAGTAGTGCTCCCCCAATATACTATGCCTTTTAACACTCCCCCGCAAATTGATGCGTATCAGAAAGCATCAATTTGGATATGTGAAACTGATGTCAGTTGCGAGTCATTGCTTTGGTAAAAAAATCTACAAGTTGGTGAGATGATGAGATATGAGGAAGTGACAATAGTCTGTCTTGTAATTGTTCACGAATAAAATGACAGTCGAACTCAATAAAACCTATCTTTCCTCTATTTGTTTGTAAGGAAAAGAGAGTGAAAAGAGTTTTTTGCCTTATTGCTCCAAGAAAACTAATAATGTCACCTGTAGCTTGAGGACTTTCCTTTAAGATAAGAATCATCATCATCATCATCAAAGCCTTGTCCCAACTATGTTGAGCTCGACTACACGAATTATGTTTCTCCAGTCAGATCTATCTTGAGCCACATCCTCAAATAAGTTACACTTCTTCATATCAATTTTTACTACCTTCATCCATGTCCTCTTTGGCCTACCCCTTCCCCTTGGTGGGCCATTAACCTACATAGCCAAACTTTTCCTTACTGGCACCGTTGCCTGCCCATGTTGGGTTTGCCCAAGCAATCTCAAACGGGTTTCTTTAATTTTATCTCTTATTATTGCTACCCTTAAATGCTGTCAAAAGTGCTCATCTCTAATTTTATCCTTCCTAGTTTTACCACACATCCCCCTCAACATTCCCATCTCTCCTACATCCATTTTTGCATATGTTATTTCTTAATTGGCCAACATTCTGCTCCATAAGTCATAGATGGTCTAATCGTTGTCCTGTAAAATTCTCCCTTCAGTCTTGTTGGAATTCGTCGGTCACAAAGCACTCCAAAAGCAAGTCTCCACTTCAACCATTCCGCTTTTACCCTATGTTCGACATCTTCATCAATCTCCCCATCCTTACTAATTAGAGCCAAGGTAACAGAAAGAATCACTTTGTGGTATCTCATGGCTTTCAATTCTCACAGTAGTTTCAACTCTTTCTATATGCCCATTGAAGTTACAATCCATATATTCCGTCTTTATACGTCTTATTTTAAAACCTTTGGATTCTAAAGTCTCCCATCATCTCTCGAGTTTTGCATTCACACCATCTCTTGCTTCATCTACCAACACTATATCTGCAAATAATATCTTCGTGAATTTGAGCAGTTAACTCATCCATAATCACATCCATAATCGGTGCAAAGAGATAAGTGCTTAGGACTAACTCCTGATGCAAACCAATGGTCACTGGGAACTCCCCCGTCTCTCCATAAGTAGTACTCACACTCGTTACTACTCCTTCATACATGTCTTTAATAATATCAATATAACCTCCTTTAAGATAAGAATATAGGAAAAAATTTAGCTCTTATTTTGTTAGTTTTTCTTTGGGCCAAGATCACTTGTAATCATAGTTGTTAATTCCGCTCCGGTTTGTACCTATGGTGGAATATTCCAGTGTTCCATTTCAAAAAAGATGCCACTAAAATATGAAAAAATATATATACAAGTACTACAATCGAAAAAAAAAAAAACAATGCTAGAAATTTGTCTAGGGCCTTCTTTCCTATTAGAGTGAAATATTACAAGGGCCCTATTTGCTATCAAAGTGAAATTTTTCTCAAACCCATTTCCTATTAAAGTAAAATTCTAGGGCCCAGCCCATATATGAGTGACATTTAATTTTAGACAGTTTAAGGTTTTTAAAAGATGGAGTCCACTACGGATTTTAGATGACTCAGATATTCAAAGGGTGGGCCAACTGTGTGTTCCACACCTTCAATGCAGGAATTCTCAAGAGGATCCCAACTACATTAAATATAAGGGCGAACGGGGAAAAAGTCTAACGGAAAGAGAAGAAGAAATAGGGCGCTAACCAAATTTTTGCGACCATGTTCTTATTCTTCTTCTTCTATTTAGTCGGTTGAGAGTCTAGGGCAGAGGGGGTTCTTTGAGGGAGAAACAAAAGGGGAAAAACATCCGGCAATCTTGTTTTGAATCTTTTGTAGCTTTCTTATTCTCTCTTCTTCATATTGCTCTTAACCTCCATTATTCTCCATTATGATGTGGTGTTGCAAGGAAATGAAGATCTAGAGGGGGTCGACCACTTCATTCCCTGTTCTGTCACAGAAATAGCGAAGAGCAGTCCCACATAGATCCACAAACCTGTTGTCACAATAGTATCATAATAGTTCGAATACTGTTTTCAGGTTCCTTTGCTTCCCATGACTGCATCAATAAAGCTTATAGGTCTTACCTAGAATGTCCACCAGGTCATCCAACTCCAATGCGTCCACCGCAACCATCACCACAACCAAGCATGTTCCTTTAACCCCTACTATCTGTATTATTATCATTCGTACCATGCAGACGAGAAATTTTGGATTGAAATGAGTCTCCTCCCTTCGGAGATTTTTCTCTCATTATATTGAGTATTGTTGCCTTCTCAAAGGCAACAATTCTGGCTAGCAATCGAATTACAATCAAATGCTAATGAAGGAATATTTAAAAAAGGAAAAAAACTGTACGGAAAAAACTGTACAACTGTGTTTTACCAAATCAAACACGACCAAATCTTGTACTTGACCCCCCCCCCCCCCCCTCCCCCTCTCCCTCTCTCAAATTGATGCAGGGGAATCCATGAGCATCAATTTGCTAAACAATAACTGATGGCGAGGTCACGAAAGACCCTTAGTGAGGATATTAGCAATCAGAAGATCAGAAGAAATGTGAGGAAGGTTAATCACTCCACGCTTGTATTCATCCCGTATAAAATGACAGTCAACCTCAATGTGTATAAAATGAGAGTCAACCTCAATGTGTTTGGTGCATTCGTGAAAAACTGAATTGGCAGTAATACGAATTACATTAGTGTTGTCCGCATAGAGGGGTGTGGCACTGTCAACAGGAAATCCTAGATCTAGAAACAAATCAGGAAGCCAAAGAATCTTTGAACAAGCAGCGGACAAGGCACGAAACTCGGCTTCGGTAGAGGATTTGGAGACCTTATCTTGTTTCTTACATTTCCAAGAAATCAAGCTATCACCCACATACATGCACCATCCTATTGTAGATCGATGAGTGTCCAAACAGCCAACCCAATCAGCATCTAAATATGCTTTGAGTGTATGGGATATTTAATTGGCCGGATAAAATAATCCACGAGTTGGTGTCCGAATGGGATATTTAATAATTCGTCGAACAGCGGCCAAATGAAGGTGTCTAGGATCAGTCATGAATTGACTGACATTGACTGCATAAGAAATATCAAGACGAGTTATCGTCAAATAGACCCCAAGCTGCCAACTAGGCGACGCTGCGACGATAGAGAGTAGGACCAGCGAGACGATCCCCACTAGCTTGCTGAAGTTTAACATTGACTTCTATCGGAGTACCAACAAGTGCAAAAACTTGAATCCAACCACTTCAATTAATTCAAGAGGATATTTATAGTGATGGAGCACTATGCCTTTATCAGATAAATTAACTTCAAGACCTAAAAAATAGGTCAAAGGGCCAAGATCTTTCAAGTGAAATGATTCATGAAGAGAGGCTTGAAGTTGTTTTAATCATAGCTGCAGTAGTGCCCGTAATGATGATGTCATCACATAAACAAGAAGAATAGTAATCCCTAGTGAGGCATGATGAAGAAACATGGAAGGATCGTATGGACTAGGATAGAACTCCAAGTGGCTAAGAGCATTTTGGAACTTTTCAAACCATGCCAGGGGCCGCGCGGGGGGGGGGGGGGGGGGGGAGGGGGGTGTTGTTTGGGGCCATAAAGAGAACGGCGTAGTTTGGCAACGACACCCGTGATGATGGATGGAACCCCATGTGGAAGGCCCATATAGACGTATTTTTGAGACCACCTTGAAGAAATGCGTTCTTGACATCCATCTAGTAGAGAGGCCAAGACTGGGATGCAGCAATGCAAGAACAATCCTAACCGTTGTCATATTTGCTACAGGAGCAAAGGTCTCATCATAATCAATATCATATTTTGGCCAATTACCAAGAGTGACAAGGCGTGCCTTATATTGATCCAAAGTTCCATCTAGTTTAAGCTTGATAGAATAGATCCATTTGCAACCTATTGGCTTAACAGGGGAAGGACATGGAACCACATCCCATGTATGATTTTGCTCAAGAGCATCCAATTCATCCCGCATAGCATTCTTCCAACATTCATGCTGCACAAGCTGAGAAAATGAGTTCGGGATAGATGTAGAAGGCATGGTGGCCATCAAGGAAGTGTGGGTAAACCCATAACAATTTGGAGGCACTGAAATCAGAGATGAACGGCGCAAGGGAGGGTTTCCAGTTGGACCAGATGCAGTAGGTGCATCGTTAGGGGGACTATCTATGGTTGCAGCATTACTACACCTATAATACACGAAATTAGAATTAAATTTAACAAATGGTATTTTGTTAGAAAAACCAGGTAAGGAAACAACATATGGGGACTCTAGAGGATCACGATGTTGCTGGAAAAATATTGATTTTAAAAAAAAACAACAGTACTGGAGGTACAAATGCGCCGTATTTGAGGATCATAACAAAGAGACCCCTTTTGATTACTAACATATCCTCGAAATGCGCATTTGGCTGATTGTGCAATAACTTTTGTGTGCTCGGAACAAGGTAAATGAACAAAACACACCGATCCAAAAACATGAAAATCATCATAAGATGGTGTATTTTTGTATATAATCAATAATAATGACTCATTTTCCAAAGAGAAAGAGGGCAATCGATTTATAAGATGGACAATAGTGCTGAGGGCTTCTGTCCAAAAACGTGTAGGAACAAATGATTCAATAAGAAGAGATTGAGTAACATCAATGAAAGGCCTATTTTTCCTTTATGCGACTCCATTTTGCTAAGGAGTACGAGGACAAGGGACAAGATTTTTGAGAAATTATTCCTTTTTGTTGTAAAAAGGTTTGAAACTTTGTTGAAACATGTTCACCTCTCGAATCAGAACGTAAAATTTTAATGCATGTGGAAAATTGATTCTCAACATATGCTACAAAACATTAAAGACATCAGCTTTAGAATGCAGAAAATATACCCATGTAAATTGACTGTAATCGTCAATAAATGTCACAAAATATTTATAATGAGCATGAGAGAGATTAGGAGCAATACCCCAAACATCACTATGAACTAGATCAAAAAATTGAATACTATTAGAAGTAGAGGTAAAAAAAAGGAACTCTTTACTTTTTTCCCATCTTACACGGAGCACAATCAAAAGAAACGAACTTAAAAAAGCCCATCAACAACCCATAATTAACCATGTGAGACATGGTTCTGAAATTAGGATGTCCAAGCCTACTATGCCACAATTGGCAATTATTTTGTGCAGAAAAACAAAACATATCATTTGCTTATCTATTCCTAATTATAGTATAAATATCAAGAGGAAACAAGCGTCCATGTTTAGGCCCCCTCATGATCTCCTTCCCTGACATCTAGTCCTACACAACACAACCAGAGAAATAGAAGGAAACATTACAGTTGTTTCCATCAAGTTGTCCAACCGAAAGAAGATTTGGGGCCGTGAAAAACATTTTTTAAGAGCACTGTGCTAGAAATATATCCAATGGCGGTGATAGTTGTCCACCACCGGCTATTTGAACTCGATTATTGCCAATATATTGTCATGATAGAGAGTTGTGCATTGGAGTGTGTCATGTGACTTGACGCACTGGAATCAAAATACCAAATAGAAGAAGGGGTTTGAGATTTACCAAAGATGCCGAGTGCAAAAAATGCATGGAAGTGTAATAGGATTTGAGGTTCATAATTATATGAGGTTCAACAGACCCATCCATGTTTTAATTTTACAGTAATAGGTGGATGTAGCATCAGCAGTTGAAGAGTCTATCTTGACAACATAGGCATTGGGAGTCCGAGGTTGTGGACAGCAACAGCATTCAGTAATGATGTGTCCCTTCTTTTTACGGTAATTGCAGAATTTCGGGTTGCATTGTGTCGCAAAGTGTCCATATTTTTGCAACTGTAGCATTGGACTTTGCTCATATCCCGAGTTTAAGTGGTCGGAGAAGACTGAGTGTTTCCTTTGGCAGAGTATGCAACAGTATAATTCTCAGTTTGTCGTTGTTCCAGATGGGCTTTTGCTTGAATACATTGTTCTTCTCACAGAAATTTCATTCAAACATTAGTAATGGTTTCCGGCTCAGAGAGAAGATGCTACAGCCTCATATTTAGGACGTAATTTCATCAAAAACTTGTCCCTGCGACTAGAGGCTTAAATGTCTTGTATAGTTTTAAGAACATCATCAGAAACAGTAGCATAATTAATTCCATCACATTCACTCCACAAATTGCGGAAATATGAATAGTGGTCTTGAATGGACAAGGTGCCCTAACTGTATTCTGCAATTTCACACTCAAGTTGAAATTGTCGTTCAGAGTTATCTTGATGATAAACTGTCTTTAAGTAATCCCACATTTCCTTGGAAGTCTAATAGGATTTGAGGTTCATAATTATATGAGGTTCAACAGACCCATCCATGTTTTAATTTTACGGTAATAGGTGGATGTAGCATCAGCGGTTGAAGAGTCTATCTTGACAACATAGGCATTGGGAGTCCGAGGTTGTGGACAGCGGCAGCATTCAGTGATGATGTGTCCCTTCTTTTTACAGTAATTGCAGAATTTCAGGTTGCATTTTGCCGCGAAGTGTCCATATTTTTCAAAACTGTAGCATTGGACTTCGCTCATATCCCGAGTTTAAGTGATCGGAGAAGACTGAATAGTCCAAGACGACTGAGTGTTTCCTTTGGCAGAGTATGCAACAGTATAATTCTCAGTTTGTCGTTGTTCCAAATGGGCTTTTGCTTGAATATGTTGTTCTTCTCACAGAAGTTCATTCAAACAAACATCCAAGGATAGTAATGGTTTCCGGCTCAGAGAGAAGATGCTACAGCCTCATATTTAGGACGTAATTTCATCAAAAACTTGTCCCTACGACTAGAGGCTTAAATGTCTTGTATAGTTTTAAGAACATCATCAGAAACAGTAGCATAATTAATTTCATCACATTCACTCCACAAATTGCAGAAATATGAATAGTAGTCTTGAATGGACAAGGTGCCTTGACTATATTCTGCAATTTCACACTCAAGTTGAAATTGTCGTTCAGAGTTATCTTGATGATAAACTGTCTTGAAGTAATCCCACAACTCCTTGGAAGTCTAATAGGATTTGAGGTTCATAATTATATGAGGTTCAACAGACCCATCCATGTTTTAATTTTTGCATCCTTTGTATTCCAAGTAGAAATCTTTTTTTCATCTTCCGTAGGCTTTGGATCCAAACCAGAAACAAATCCAATAATTCCTTGGCCTCGAGATTTAATTGAAATTGAAAAGCCCATGCTGAATAACTTTTACCATTAAATCAAATCAAATTAACTTCCAGTTTCTCCATTTTTAATATGATAGTGGCAAAAATTACTGAATAAAAAAACCCAGCAACTATGTGAGCAAAAACCTCTCAAACCAGTCAAAGTGGTGATGTCTAAGGACAAATATGAAGCTGTTTTCAAAGAACAGAAGCAATGATGTAAAGACCCAACGATCAGATATGCAGATCAGTGAAGGAGAAACAAGACAGACCAAAATAAGGTCCCAGATGACCACATTTTTTACACAAAATCCTCAACGTGGGGCCCACCTATGGATCTGAACAATAATCAGATCACAGATCTGAGATTAATCCCTAATCCTTCTTCCACTGGAACAAGTTTGATCCAAATCCACTGTAGATCCAAGATTCTGGACGGTCTTGATCAAAACTAGTGTGAGTTTTTGAAAAGACACGAGAATGATCGAAAGACATACTTGGCAGTACTGAAAAATTCTGGAAAAATCAGAAAAAAAAAAACACAGACGACCCAGGGGACCTTGGCTGGAGTGGTCGTTGAAGATGCAATGATGATCACAGGTGGGCCACAGTTGATCAGAGGCTAATGCAGATTCTGACTGGAGGTCAGCCACTGGAAACAGATCCCTGATCAGTTCTTCTTCACGAGACAGAATGATTTCTCTCTAATTAACACCTTGGATGCTTCCTAAGATAAAAATTCAGAACTCTAGCTCTGATACCATATCATTTGTACCATGCAGACGAGAAATCATCCCTTTGGAGATTTTTCTCTCATAAAATTGAGTACTGTTGCCTTCTCAAAGGCTACAATTCTGGCTAGCAATCTAATTAAATCAAATTACAATCTAATGTTAATGAAAGAATATTTAGAAAAAGAAAAAACCTGTACAACTGTGTTTGACCAAATCAAACATGACCAAATCTTGTATTTGACAATTATTGCCTGCAAGTGCCGAACAATCAAATGAGGGAAGAGCAGAATTCTTGGCTGACGTTACTTTCCTTCTAGTCTGTCTCTCAAGAAGTGCATACAGCTTTCCAACAGGAGGTAAAAGGTTCCTGGATAGTCACCTGTGCAAATACAATCACATACTCTAGATTTACACCTTACAAAAGTTCAAACTTCAAATATAAGCTGATCTTCTATTTGTTTAACTTGCTTCTGTGCACAATAGGGTTCAAGGCTTTAATACAGAGCCAACTCAGTGACTCACAAGTCACGCCAGCTCTAAACTTTGCATACTAAATAACTAAAGAAAGCACACCCTGGTTTAAACGCTGCAATTTCTTCTGTCAACTCAAGTATTCTAGCATTATATTGCATTGCAGTTGAGAAGTGATAGAACTCTCTCTCCCTCGCTCAGACTCCATGTCACACCCTAAGTACACATACTTCTTATTGTGGGAAACAGTCCTTTAAACCACACACCCAACACCTTAGATGATAGTACTTACATATTCTGACTTAAAGAAACACTTACAGATCAGGAAGTGTTTACACAACACTCGAATACCCAAGAGGACTATTCCTGTCACACTTTCACCATAAAAAACTGGAACTTGCACATGCAAATCAACTATAGAAACATAAATAGATCTGTAGAACCATAAACAGATCTTCACCTCATCAAAGCACCCTTCTAACAGGTCACACTTGACCATCAAGTGCTTACGTCAGCCCTACACATTCTAGCATCAGCCCTAACCCCTAAGGTTTACTCCAAACACACCAAAAACCTTCACACAGCTACTTATGTGGCTTTTACTTCTTATGTATGAACCAACAGAAATTGATGTAGAAATCAAAAGAAAATATAAAGTGAACTTGTTTCTTGACCAGTCAAACACCTTCTCCAGGTCTCTTCGGAGACATCCAAAACACCTGCTCCAGAATCCAGATTCAGCTTCTCTTTTAAACCTCAAAAATTTGCTACTTCCTTTAGATATGAACCAGGCACTAAATTCGTCTGGAAGTCCTCTAGAAGAAACTTAGCTCGAATACCATGTTGGAATAAAAGAATTTTAGAAATCTAGGACACCGCAATGGTCATCCCTTCCAGGGCTGGACAACCACTGCAATATATAGTTCACTATATATTCAAAATAATAATTAAGAAAAAAAAAAACACACATGGATTTCTTTATAATAAAAAATAGTCCCATGCATTTTAGAAATTACATAAAAGCCCAATTAGATTCTCCAACAATTACTACATGCTCAATAATACTATTTGACTATTACCAGTTATTAGGTCTTTATATAACATAAAGGATTTTACCCAACATAAAGGATTTTACCCAAAAAAAAAAAAATACACTTTAGATGGAAACTAGACCAGAAAGGTCACTTTATGTTCCCTCACACCAAACCAGCCTTCCCACCCAAAATTCCCCTTTTTTTTTACCTGTTCTGTCCCTAAAACAAGGCAAGGTCGATATCGAGTATCAACCAAGCGCATGGTCTTTTTAGGGTCGATATTGACCCCTCCCCTAAACAGGTGAGGGTCGATATTGGCCAAGTTTTCTCTCATCTTCCTCCTCTCTTCCTTAAACCCAACCCAATGGGGTGCGTTAGATGAAAATGATATTCTCAGAACACTTACGAATCAAAGTCATTGGGTTAGATCCTGGTTGAGATCAGAACATCTCCGGATTCATCTGTAATTGTTTCGCCAGAAGGATTACAAACTACATTTCGCCATCAGGAAGAGCCAAGAAGAAGAACCGCCCAGTACAGATGGAAGAACCCAGCGATGGTCAAATCTGTAGTAGGTTATCAGTTACAGCGATGACTCGCCCACCTCCAGCAACCAAGACTCACTTGATGATGACCAGGGTCCCGTCCAACCCGAGCAATTGGGTTATGGCCGGATTGCTTCTGCTGCAAGCTTTTCACTGGCAGAGGTTGAAGATGATTCAGCGAAAGGTTACAGTAGCAGTTGCCAATATGAGGAAGCAAGAATGCGAGATCAGTGACTCGATCGTCAGAATCCCCTCCAAGAGAAATCATGGGCTACATAGGAAAGTTTCTAAAGACAATCCTCGCCTCCACCTATCATCAGCCAATCCCACTTCATTCTGCTTTATTGGAATTGTGTTCTGTAAAACCAGACCAAGCTTTTCATTGGCAGAGGTTGAAGATGATTCAGCGAAAGGTTACAGTAGCAGTTGCCAATATGAGGAAGCGAGAATGCGAGATCAGTGACTCGATCATCAGAATCCCCTCCAAGAGAAATCATGGGCTACATAGGAAAGTTTCTAAAGACAATCCTCGCCTCCACCTATCATCAGCCAATCCCACTTCATTCTGCTTTATTGGAATTGTGTTCTGTAAAACCAGAGACCAGAGCTGTCATTGTTATTCTAATCTGGTACAAATCAAACCATTTCTGATGAAGAGCAGGCTACCACTTCACCAATGATCCCACCAGCATATTTTTAGTAGCTTCCTAATTTTATTGTAATTAGGGTTAGTATTCTAATTTATTTGGTTTCCTAGTTTGATTAGGATAGTTTCTATTATTAGATTAGATTTTCTTAGGCCCTAAGTTACTTTGCCTATTTATATTACATTGTAGAGATGATAATCTCAGATTTAGAGTTGAATAAAATTGGGATTTTCCCTGGGAGAGGTTGTTCCTCGCGTTAGAAATATCTGCGGAGATAATTTGAAGTGTCTTTGACACGTGCTTTGGCATCTACGCTAGCCGTAACCCTAGGGCCTGCATCAGTTGGTATCAAAGCGAAAATCCACATCGCTACATTGTAGAGATTATAATCTCAGATTTAGAGTTGAATAAAATTGGGATTTTCCCTGGGAGAGGTTGTTCCTCGTGTTAGAAATCTTTGTAGAGATAATTTGAAGTGTCTTTGACACGTGCTTCGGCATCTACGCTAGCCCTAACCCTAGGGCCTGCATCAGTTGGTATCAGAGCGAAGATCCGCATCACTCCGATCACCCTTCGGTCACAGATCGGAGCCTATCCATTCATAGCCATACCAAATTCCCATACCCGACCCCAACAACCCTTTCCCCTTCTTCGATCAAATCCCGTAACCCAAACTACTCCCAAAACCCCACCCGCTGCCCAGCCCCTTCTTCAGAAACCCATCACCTTCCTGCAACCCATCTCCATCTCCCCAAAAACCCCTCTGCCGAATTCCCTCACCTTCGTCTGCCACATCCAGACGGAACCCACTTCCTAAATCACCAGAACCAACATCTCCAATTCCAATTCCCCTTTTGAGCCCGCCACACCAGCCCTATCACAATCCCAGCCACATCGCCATCGTGTGACTGCAGCCCTTCGTCAGTCCCCCTACATCATCCCCTTTGAGCCCCGCTGAACCCATTCACCCACCCCAACGGGAGAGAGAGAGAGAGAGAGAGAGAGAGAGAGAGAGAGAGAAGCAGAACAAAGAAGAAGCAGCGTACCGTGCACCGAGTCGTCCTTGCCGTCGCGCCACCCTCGCTGTCGTCGCACCGTCCTCGCCGCACGCCAGCAACGAGATCCAAGTCATCGCCATTGCACTCTAGCCTCCTCCTCTTCATTCAAACAGAGAGAGTTCGAAGCCTTTTTCTTGTTTCCTTCGACACAAAGATCAAAAGAATCACACGCACCATGTGTGTCAAGTGCCTGGACTTGAATTTGGGCCAGGTTTGATTTTCAAGCCCATCTGCAATAAAACAGCCAGGGCAACCATAGTGCTACCATCAACAACATTAAGGCTAACATCATCACTGCATCTCAGCATCCGATCAACCATCCAACCCCTTGACCAAGATCAACAGTTGAGATTTCTTCTGACGATATCGGGCTCATCCACCGTCCAATTTCAGATCCGTTTTCGCTAGCGTGATTGTGAAGAGCAGATCTACACATCAGGTCAGTCCGACATTTTAAATTTGTATTACACAGAGATGCGTCCAAAGAAGCATGTAGAAGTGGAGTCTTCCTCCAATAATGATGATGATTTGAGGGGAACCGTTGCGGAATTATCAGCAAATGTTAATCAACTATCCGCAATGATGGTTCAAATGCAAGACACTCTTGCAAGGATTGAAACCCGATTAACTACTTTAGAAACTAATCGGCGTGAGGATAATCATCAAGCTCATGGAGGACATAATCGGAATCAACGAGACCCACATGCAGTCAATGTTGATCGTGATTTGGGTATTAAGCTTGTGATTCCCGAATATGATGAAAAATTAAAACCAGATGAATTCATGGATTGGTTAGTGTGTTGAAAATATTTTTGCACACAAGCCAATGACAGATGGTCATAAAGTCACCTTAGTCGCAACTCGATTGCGCAATTATGCTACGATTTGGTGGGCCGAGTTACAAAAGAAACGAAGAAATCAAAATATTGACCCCGTTGACACATGGATCGAGATGAAAAATTTGTTGAAGCAAAAATTCCTCCCTGTGAATTATTCAAGAGATTTTTGTTCAAGTTTTCAAGATTTGAAACAAGGTTCCAAAACTATTATTGAATATTCTGAGGAGTTCCTAACCATACAAGCTCGTTGTGGTTTGAATGAAGATGATGATGTGCTGGTTGATCAATATTTTCATGGGTTGCGTATTGACATACAACATATCCTTACTTTCAAGAATTTTGATAATGTTGATGAGATCATCCAACATACGATCAAAGCAGAAGACATTGATAATTATCAAGCTTGAAAGTTTAGTGTCTCTAAATGACCTGCAGAAAAGACTCCAGCAAAGCCAGACTTCAAACCAAGTGCCAGTTCCTCGGGAAAGTTTTCTTCCAAGTTTGTAGATCCAAACAAGTTCACATGTTTTCATTGTAAGCAAAAGGGTCACCATGCGTTTGAATGCCCAAAAAGAATAAATTTAATGGAATGTGCACAAGAACCACCGGAACCAAAAGATGATCCTAAAAGTGAAGAATCCGATGAAGTGGAGGAAATAGCAGCTGAAACAGATGGTGCACTACTCTTGGTGCAACAAGAGTCTTTACCCACTGTTGAGAAGAAATGGTTGTGGAAAAATATTTTTCGTTCCACAGGTACAATACATGGGCAAAACTATACAATTATGATTGATGGTGGAAGTTGTGGGAATATTATCTCTCAAACTCATGTTGATCGCTTGAAGTTGAAGGTTTACAAGCACAAACGTCCCTACTTTATCAAATGGCTAATGATAGGTGATGAAGCGCAAGTGCGACATACATGTCAAGTTACTTTTTCAGTTGGTGATGATTACAAAGATACAATTTGGTGCAATGTGCTACCAATGGACAGTGGAGATATCCTATTGGGTCGCCCATGGATGTATGACAAGAATGGCACTCATGGGAAGCGCAACAACACGTATACCTTCATGCACGGTGGACAAAAAGTTACTCTTCATCCAAAGAAGCCAGAATCACCGAAGAAGAAATCAAGGGCCCATGCTACAAAGGAAGTGCTTCACGTACATCATATATACGTTGGAAGTAAGGATATGTTGTATACGTATGTCATTTATATTACATTGTATTGTCAAAGATACGTATGTCATTTATCTTTGACACGTGCTTCGGCATCTACGCTAGCCCTAACCCTAGGGGCCTGCATCAATGTCATAGCTCAAAACCTTGCAAAAGCTGGTTAAAATTGTGAATTTGTAATTCTGAGTGACGGACTCAATTCCCATTGGTGGGTAATCTAGGAAGGAGCATGAGCAAGACGAGGATCTTTGGTGGAAACTAGTTCTCGATGGTAATCCCTGAGCCAGCTACGTGGTGCTGGTTCTTGTTCATTATCCCCATTGGGTTGGGTTTGGGGAAGAGAGGAGGAAGAAGACGAGGGTGGTTTTTTTTTTTTTTTTTTTGCTTGCTGAGGGTCGATATCTACCCTCGAAAAAATAGATTAAAAAAAAAATGATTTCTTGGAGGGAAGACCGGTTTGGTGTGAGGGGATCTAAAATGCCCTTTTTGGTCTAAGGTGCATCTAATTTGTGTTTTTTTTTTTTTGGTAAAGTTCTCTATAACATACATGAATATGGGTGAACAAACACATTACTATTGTTCTTCTAAAATTATATATTGATAAGACCTGCACAAAATGAAAAATCGAATACATACATTCACTTTAGTTGAAAATATAAGGAAACATCAGAATCTAACATTTTTCAATATTCCAGATTTTTTTTAATATTTTACACATCTTTTTAGGGGTGGATCGCCCACCACAACTACTTTTTCTTATCTTTGTTTAGAAAAGGCATGTATAACTCATTAAATTACACAGAAATGGCAAAATCCTTTCGAAAATGTAATGTAAGTTACATGAAGATTGCATTTATAGACCATAGCACAAAAGTTCCTCTTATTTTCATTGACTTGGTCAAATCTAAGTCTGCCGGATCATCATCATCAAAGCCTTGTCCCAACTATATTGGGGTAAGTTTTCTAGATGACTACTTGGAATTCATTTGATCCCTGGGTTCCAAGTTGACAATAAATTTTAGAAATTTAGTACACAGTTTAAAACATATTGGTAAACTAGCACTAAGGCTGACCCAGAATCATGATCACCATGAATTTATAGGGGCATTCACAAACCTTATTTGAAGAGCTCCCACATAGTTCAAACTGATTCTTCCAAAGGAGAGATGAGACAGGAACAACAGAAAATCCAGAGGCAACTAGAATCCCAATCCATAACCCATAGCTAAATCCTCCACTCCACCACCCCTAATTTGTGAAAGGAGAAAAATGTTCACAACAGAAAATATAATACAAGATCTAATCTAAGAATACATAAATACGTGCAATAACAATATCAGAAAGAAAAAAACTTAATGTTAGGGGATGCACTTCAAACCTGTTTTCCATCTTTTGGAAAAGGACGCGATTGCTCGATATATGCAATAGTTCCTGAAAGAAAAGAAAGTCTTCATTAAAAAAGGTAAAGTGTAAACAAAAAATGACAAAGAGAAAATTCATTCGTAAAAATGTTTCAATGGATGAAAATACCAACCAAAATGATGAATGGAGAAAATATAGGTGAATCAAAAAACTCCTGATAGAATTTGTTTTGGAATATTTCAATATTTTTATATTGGCGCACCGCACATTAAAACGCTATAGTAGAAATATTACAAGATTTAACAGACTTCCTCCAGCAAAAAAGGCTATCACCTTCTTCAAGAAGGGAAATATCGAAGGGAAAAACGAACCAGTTCAATCTTATGATAGCCCATTTTGAGCAATTGTGTAAAAATTATGGAGGTATTATCATTGAAATGAAAAACTGCAAAACACCAAAATAAGTAGATTGAATCTTGAGAAAGCAATGTCGAACTAAAGTGGAGTGGAACATGCAAACACATGATGGAAGAGTAGAAGGCATAGATTTCATTAATTATGTGATTGATCAGGCCCTTGATTTTTTTAAATCTAATTGATCGATCAGATGGCCTTTTGATCCATTCCAATTGGGGCCTACTCAACATGGGCTTAAGATGGGTCTCAAATTGGAAAACAAATATGCTGATATTAATGGGGAGCTAAATAAATCCCTTAAAAGTTCATTTAGACAATCTAATTAAGCCCAATTAACTCCTAAACAGACCTATGATGGACTTCTAGAGCTGGTCCAAGTTCACAATCCAGTGACTAGTTCTACAATCACAAAACACGGAGCCCCATATGACGTGCCACACCCAATGGCTTCCTATGCAAGCAAGATGATAAATGAAAACTTTCGAAAGAAAGATCTTAAGAGTTGGGAAACTTACTAAAATATAGAAGGCAAGGATAAGGAAGCAAGTGAGATCAAATTTCCAACCACATGGGGCATCCAATTCAAATTTGAATCTTTTTAGAGACTTTCTATTTCTGTTCCTTCTTATAAGTTAAAGTCTTTTATATACTCTCTTTATTAGTAAGATAGGATGGATGGCCAAGGGTGGAAGTAGATTATGGCTTTGTTGTTATGTGGGGAAATTACAAATGCAAAACAAGCACAACGTCCAACCCAACGTTGGATTTGATAGTTTCTCTCAAAAAAAAAAAAAAATGCATGACTTTGCAATTCTCTCTTTCTTCACTATTGGTTTGAGTGTTTCTTCCAAAGATTGAAGGGCTACAAAGTGGTGGATTAGCAATTTGGGGTAAGCAATCCTCTACCTTACTCCATGTTTTGCTTCTTTGTTGGTTGGTTCGTGTAGAGTTGATTTTAGTATCAGAGCCAAAGGCTCCTGTTAGATTGAGTATTTGTTTCCATTCTTTAACAATATGCCTCCCCATAAAGGACATGTTCATAGGCATAATGTAAAAAGAATGATGAGGGGAACCAACCAAATCCTTGTGGCCTTGAGACCCAAAATTTGTAACAAGTAGAGACCTCAACTCAGCTATTGAAAAAAGCCAAACCATGAGATCTATATTATAATAAAGGTTACACCAGTGAACCGGATTATAGTGATGGATCATATGATGGTGATTATGATGATGATTACAAGGGCTCTATTTTCAGTGATGACACCGATGAAGATTGCGATGGTGAAGTGACTGTTCTATCAGTCGATGATCGTGGATTTGATCAAAGATTGGATTTTAGCAACGACATTGTTGATGGACCATTTTACAATGAAAATCTAGAAATGAGCATGAAATATTGAAAGTGGTGTGGAGGATTGGGGACTCAAATCAAGGGTTGTGGAGACAAATCCTTATTTCTAAGTATAAATTGGATAATGATGGGTGGTGTGTTCCAAGTCAAATGTTCAAGGCCTCTGGTTTTTGGAAATCAATTCTATCAGTGAAGGATGATTTTTTTCCATGGATTCGCTTTAGAGTGCGTGATGGGCGTTGGGTTCGGTTTTCGCATGATGAATGGTGTGGGAAGTCATCATTTCTTACTCTTTTTCCGAACCTTTACTTGTTAGAAAGGAGACAACAGGCTGTTGTTGCAGATAATTTACTTATCACTGGCGGGAAAGTGGTGTGGGATTTTAATTTTCGTCGGGATATGTCTGATAGAGAAGTTGTTGACTTCACTTGCATGATGGCCTTATTAGACAATGTTTATATTAATGGGGAAGGATGTGCTGTTAGAGTGTGGAAGCCAGCAGTTAAAGGCAATTTCTCTGTTAAATCGTTTTACAATGCTCTGCTTGATTCTTCTAGCCCTATTCAAGGGGGGAAAAGGTTTTGGGACTCTACAATACCTCCTCGAGTATTAGCTTTTTGTTGGGTGGCGAGGTCTCATAAAATTCTTACTTTAGACAAGTTGAGGAGGCGTAAGCATTATATTGTTAATGGGTGTCCTATGTGTCTACAGGATGAGGAATCAGTGCATCATTTGCTCATCCATTGTGTTTTTTTCTAATAAAGTGTGGTCTGCAATTCTTAAGGGCCAGTTTGCCAACTCTACTAATAGAATCAAGTGAAGTAAAGTTGATTTTGAAGAAAGAATAAAATATAAGTGGGTTATGATGGTATTTTGTTTTTAGTTGTTTGTTATGGAATCTTTTTGACATTTTGTATGGGGAAGTGGAGTTTTTTTTGTATTTTAGTGGATAAAAGTGGCTGCTTTTTGACTTTTTTTTAAAAGATGGAGGGAATTTTGAATTAAAGTTCTTTTGATGTGACATTTTTTCTGAATATTGGAGGCTTTACTTTACTTTTACTATACTAGTAAAGTGCCAAACTAGCCCTAAAGAGTTTGATATGCAATGGGTAATGCCCTTGAAAGTTGTGAATCTTTTTCATTAATGGCATCTACAAACCGAATATGTTCGTATGAGAATTCTTTGGAAGGAGGTGTTGTATTCAGTCTGTTGGAAAATTTGGTTGGCACTTGGCAAGGAATAATCGCGTGTTCAAGAATAAGAGTAACTCGGTGGAGAATGTTGTTGCATCTATTATTATCTGGTCTGTTTCAGAGTGGGTGTTTTTAAGAAAAGAGTTTAAAGGGGTGTGTCTGGAGGATTTAAGTGGATCATGGGCAACTCATTTTCAAAGCGGGTGGGTCTCTAAATTTTTCAATAGTGATTCTTGGGAAGTCCTCCTGAGGGTTTTCTCAAATTAAACTTTGATGGAAGTTATGTTCAAGCCATTGGAAGAGGTGGTATTGGAGGTGTCATTAGAGACTGGAATGGCATTACTGTAAGGAATTTTTCTAGGCCGGTAGATTCTCTAAATGCTAATGAATCTGAAATTAATGCACTTTTGGTTGGTTGCCGTGAGCTGCGTAAGATGGAAGTTTCTAAAATTATCATTAAAGGAGATTCATTTTATGCCATTCGGTGGAGCTTAGGCAATTGTTCTTATCCTTGGCGGTTGGCTGATGTGGTGGAGGAAGTGCAAGATATCTTGAGTCACTTGGATGTTGTCCTTTCTCATGTGTTACGTAAGGCCAATGGTTCGTCTGATATCCTCGCTAAGGAAGGAGTGCTTCGTCCTTCTTTATCCTTTGATGTATAGTTTGTTATGAGTTTCCTCCTGTACTTTATCCTTTTGGGTTTTCCATCTTATTAATAAATTTTATTGTTATCAAAAAAAAATATTGAAATTCAATATCTATGAAGATGGCGGTGTTGTCGGTGATGGGATTTTTGACACATTCAAATAATGGTGTCTATGACACAACCAAGTTCGATGTGTATCAAGATTATCAGGAAGAGATCCCATTTTTGGATGGGAACCCACTATAGCATCGCAGCTCTGTAGTTACAACCTATTATAATTTTGTGATCTAGAAGGTTTCGCTACATGTGAATCCAGCCATTGGTGTAAACTGAGGTAAGATGGATATTTGATTGTTACTTGAGGTAGGTTCACTTGGGTAGCATATTTGATTATTTCTATAAATTAAACATGGCTATTACTCAAGTAGTCTAAGGAAATTACTTTAGAATCCTTTTGATAGTTGATCCAATTGGACCAAGGCCATCATTGGGTAATCAAGGGTGACTGTTTATTTAACCTTGATATACATCACCATTGCAGGTACTCTCTCCAGTTTCCACTTTCCACCCCTTTTGTTCACCCTGTTTTCTTGATTTCCTACATTCGATCTGCATTGTTTTCCAACCTGCATTGCTGGATTTAAGGAATTCTGAGTTCGCTTTAAGGACTTCTTCAAAGCAAACACAGAAAACAGATGAACTGGAACCACACACCTTTTAAAGTTTCCAAACTAAACACAGCTAAGAAAATTTGTCTGTGTCTAATGCAAATCCTTCTGTTAATCCATGTCAAAATCCATAGAGACAAGATAATTATTTTGTCAAAAAGAATCCATGTGGCATAGTTATGAGGTGTTTCAAGATCTACGATAATCGGATATCCTGCAGATGCCATTTCATCACTAAAACCGCTTTGTATGGACTAATATATATAAGAAGTGCATTTTTAGTGCTCAGGATAATAATAATAATTTCCCATGATTCATGAAGCACAAGAATCATGTCAATTCATCACCGAGAAGATGATAACTAGTTATTCATGATCAGGTCCAATCAGTATTAAGCCATGACAAAGGACCAGAGCAATCAAATGGAGAGAATTGTCACCAAAAAAAAAAGGATCAAGATCCAGGCACTGATGTTAGAGTTCTAGACAGCATCACCAGTTGAGGTCACAATTGGGATTTTTCAGGATTGGCATGCACTAGTGCCATGTTGCAGCAGATAAAATGAAGACATAGGTAGGAATCTAACATATTCATAATGCAAAATTAAAATGAAACATGCAAACAATTGCGAATGTACATCCAATTGCCAACACTCTTTAAGTGTGAATACAAAGGAGGGCTGTTTTAAACCAATGCCCAAAACTGTAGACACAAAACAATAATAACAATACAGGTAAAACTTTAGATGTACAAAAGAAATGCTAAATACCTTCTGGTACCGCAAAACTGCGAAGCAACTGAACAATAGACCTTGTATCGAGGCGTTTTCTAACTCTCTTGCCAACCAATACTTGCAAGTGAGGAGTATCAAACACCTACATCATGAAGAAAATTAGTGTCAATTGGCAAGACTAACCAACCACATTTCCCAAAGAAACAATAAACCATAGCTCACCAAGTAATAACCATTTAAAGGAAACATAAAGTAAAAAATCAACAAGTACCTATGTTCTTCCCCTTCTAGTTTTGGCATCATTTGTATTACATTTGTACTTCTCTTTTAACTTCAATTCAATTTACCTCAAAAAAAAAAAAAAAGATAAGGTATGAGGAAGCCATTAGAGAGATGGACCAATCTCTTTCACTAAATGGAGAAAGCAACCTGCAAAATAATTGATCCCAAGTCGATGCCTATGACCTTCATTTCTTTGCAAAAGATAATGTGTCATCTCAAGCGAAAGGAGTGTATGCCCCATAAGAGTCTGAAACTTATCATTGTCAAACTCCGGTCTCAACACACCTAACAACTCATAAATCTCTCCATTCACATTGACATTCCTGCTTTTGGTGAACAGAAATGGCTTATGCAAATGTAGTTCCTCCTACTTCCTTGAAGAGTAGGATATACTTCAATGAGAGACCTGTTTCTCTTGCTCATTTTGCATGTTCTCAGATGCAAATAGAATGCCCAACCACCATGATCATGTTCTTACTGTGTGAGGTTATACACTATCATAGATTAGTTTGTCATCTCCATGAAAATGTAGGATTCCCTAATATCAAAGCCCACGGAGTTGGCCAACCAACAAGATACTTAGAAAACCATATCCTTCTTAATCCTTGTGAGATGGATCAACAGATGGGAGATCACTTGTCAAAGTTTCAACCTAATATGGATGCCCAGAAGCAGGTCAAACGAGTGAGCCCATGATATGCACTTCCTTCACTTTTGAGAGGTGATGACTAAATTTGAAGATGTTTCTAGTGGCATGGGGTGAATCAAGATGGCTTATATATTTCCTTAAATTTATAAGAATGCATCACCTTTATGGGCATAGACATAACTCAGCCCTCCCCATAAACACAGCCAATAAGCAGATATTTCGCTTAAAATGTCCAACCCAACTACCCAAAACACCAAGATACTAAGGGCATTACACTGTGTTCTCCTTTACATAAGGAATTGTAAAGAAAATTGACCAATGGAACCAGACTAGAAGATGTCAAAGGGATTTTTAGTCATTTTAATGAGAGTCATGACATCATTTCTTCTGTTCTCACTTTTTTCTATCACATGAGGGGTGTACGGATTCTATAACTAGTAAGTAATGACTAGGATGTGCACTTCATGTTGGTTCATCTTTTCCTTCAATTGTCGTGAACAATTTGTAGGCATGACTAACCAAGTTCTCTTTCTTATTGATGATAGGAGGAAAAAAAAATCGAATTACATGTTAAATAAAAACCCAAGTTCCTTGTGTTCATCAAACAAATGCTCTTAAAGTATTCAAAAAAAAAAAAAAACTGAGGATTACAAATAAAAGAGAACTTGAGTTCCAGAACATCACAATAGCAAAAGTCACAGGCATATTGATGTAGTGTAAACAGAAAATAAGCAAAATGGGGAAATCAAGAGGTACTGTTCAAACCCCCCCCCCCCCCAAAAAAAGTTTTTTTAACCAGGGCAGTGTTCCCTATAGGGCCCATATTTTTCAGAGCCCAAAATAGTTCATCTGAAAGGACAACATCAATGCACGACCTCCATAAAACAATTGCAACCATCCAATCAGTGGACTTCTTATCATTGCATATGGACTGTTGGCTACATTCTGTTTCCAGCCATCCACTTGCAAGGCAACTAATGATGTAGAAGAACACAGTCTAGTGAAGTATTTATTACCAGCACCACCCAATTGTGGCGGAGCAAGGCAGCAGATGAATAGTTGAGAATGTTAAAACGTCAGATTCTCTACACCGAGCACCAACACAATCAAGAAGCGCATATGCATGCGCACAAAACATGCACATATGCACATACATGCAGGGAATACAGAGACACACGCTCTTGCTCACATACGGACGGACACATGCATATTATGTTTGTGTTCAGGTATGCATGTGAGCAATGATCTCCAGCATGACAATTATTGTGAGCAGTAACACACGCATACATTATACATGAATGTACATAGATCTCCATCAAACAGTTATTGTAAACAACAATGCACAACACATGGGGCCCATCTCGGTGATCATTCAAGGGAGTAGAATGGGGGAATGAAAAGGTCTCTGCATAGAAGGGGCGTATGTGTAAGCCAACCCCTTGATGGGTAAAACTCTGATGGTAAAGATGATGAAAATGATAGCAACGATAATGTTGATGACGACCGGACAAGGGATGGACCAAATTTCAGCTTGATTAAATTTCTAAAGGTCTAGATATTAAGTCATCAAAATGAAGGGTGATAAATCTATCTAAAATTTCAAACCTAAACCCAATAGTGGATCCAGTCCAAGTAAGTATCAAATTGAGTCCACTGCCAATTCATGGCTATAAGAAGTGTGGAGAGAGGAATGGGAGCTCAGATACGCCCCATTTTAGTTGTTGATTATTTAAGTCCCATGACCAATGGTCCTCATGGGATTAATTCAGTATAAAACAACAACTCCACACAGGCATTATATAAGTTTCCTCATTAATCAGACAGAGCACTAACAATTTCATATGGGCATGATATACGTTTCCAAAGTAATGAGGCACAAGACTCACAACCTGAGCAGAAAAACCCACGCCATCGCCTTTCAAGACCGCCAACGCCCCCGAGATATCAGGATCGATTCCGATCACACATTCACTTGCAGCAGCGCTGTCCGCCTCCTCGCCATCGAAGCCTAGATGGCTCCCCATCTCCATAAAAGGGCAAGACAGAGAGTCCAACCAGTTCTCCTTGAGCTGAGAGCCAGAAACCCTAACCCCAACACTAGCCCTAACCCCAGAATTCTTCTTGCAATGGGTACTTCCCAAATCGACAGAGGATGTGCAGAAACGCCTGAAATTGGTGGGAAAGAAGAGGGTTTTTGGTATGGCGTGGGAAGGGATTGAATTGATGAGAACTGGTGGAGGGAAGAGACATTTTGGAGGGAATTTTTGGAGGGTTCCCATTGAAATGGGAAGAAATCTGAGTAGGGTTATGGTTTTGAAGCTGAGATTTAGATCATTAAAAGGGATTCCTGAGAGAGATTTCGGCAGAGATTTTCTTTCTCCTCTGCTTTGATTTGTTGGCTGTCTTCACTTCAATGCCTTTGTAGTTCGTGTGCGATAAGAAAGATTCAAACGAGAATGAACGGTAGGGTATTGGCATCGCAATGGATCGAGTTTAAATGGACCGGCCCTACTAATAGTGGCTGGTTGGGTAACGTGTAAGTAGGGTTTGGGGTCAATATGATTTGGGACATTTTATGTACGGTCAACTACAGTAGCACATATCCCTCTCTTGTTACCAAAGTTCAACATATTATCAAGACGTTCTCCGTACAGCCCGTACTGCTGGAAAGAGCACAAGCTGAGTCTTTTTTGCGATATCACAACATATATTGCGATACCGTAAGTTTTTAATTTGCGATATCGCAAATTATTTTGCGATATCGCACCTTTTTTAAGTTGCGATATCGCAAATTATGTTGCGATATCACAACACAAAAAAGCCCATTTTCATCTGTTTATCCCTCCCTGTTCGACTTTCCCTAATTTCACCGACGGTAACTCTCTCCTCAGCCGAAATTCACCATCCTCCTCCCTTGCCAACCTATTTGCAAATACGCAAGGTCCCTACGCCCATTCGACGGCGACGAAGCTTCATCATCTCCATCGTCTCCATCCTCATCTCCCCAGCGGTACGGGTCCATCGTCTGCATACTCATCCATGTAAGTAATAATGTATGGATCAATGGAACGAGCCTGTTTTACTATTATTTGCTTGTCCAAGCCAGATCAATGCAGATCCATTTTTTACCTTATAAGTTTGAACTCTTTATCAGTTTGAACTCTTTATCTTCCTATTCTTCATAACCATCATCTTCACCTCTAAGTTGAAGGTCGATAGGTTTTGCTGGTTTTTGAAGGCTTTGAGGCCATTAATCAGGACCTCATTCTAGTCTATGGTGTTCTTGTCGTCTCGAATGCATTGGGTTGTTAGGATTTTCCTTTTTCAGTGTCACCCATTTGATGGGTGGGCTGGGAGGTGAGAATTTTCTTTCTTCTGATAGGCATGCCTCTGTTTTCCTAGTTTTAGTGTTGTTAATCAGAATACTAGATAATTTAGCTGCTTGAGGCTATGTTTCCCTTCAACGGTATGTTGGGGTTGGGTTATGGTCCTTTATGATGTATGCAGTTTCTTTCACTTGGAGTGCATCTGGAACTCTGTGGCTTATTGAATGAATGAGATGTTATTGAAATTTTGTAGAATTTGGGTGCGTCGAGCACCAGAGCAGGAATGGTTGTGGGGTGAACAAAGGTCAAAACTTTAGTAAGTGTGAATGCCTGAAGTAGGACTGCATTGATCGGTTTGGGTTAGGGGAGGGGGTTGATGCGTCATGGAAAAGGGAGATCCACATTAGTAGACTGGATGTCAAGGCAAGGACTTAGATCATCTTGGCTTCACTACCAAGACAAGAGGTTCACCAAGGAAAACAAAGGAGAAAAAATTGAGTAAAAAACTACTCTTCATCTACGATCTTGTCCTGTTGTACAAGAAGGTTTGCCCTATTTATAAAGGCCTTTGTGCCTTTACAATGTTTATCCCCATGTTCCCAAACTTTGAGGAAAAGCGCTTCTTTTCAGTTCCAATCTAGTCTAGTTGTACAGTAGGGTTCATCTTATTTAGCGAGGCCTTTACAATGCTTATCCCCTAGTCCCCAAATTTTTGGGAGAAAAACTTCTCTTCAGTATCAATCTAGTTTACTTTTACAAGAGAGCTCATTCTATATAGAGAGGCCGTTGGGCCTTTACAATGTTTATTACCAAAACCCCTTCTTTCTCTCTCTCTCTCTCTCTATATATATATATATATCCTGTCATAAGATCCTCCATATACAATGTATTTCGTTCTAATTACAGAATCCTTAGGCCCTAATCTTTATCCAACGAGTGAAATAAGTTAACCAATACTAATTCTAATCATATCTTAGCATGGCCTAACTCACAGGACCTGGGTCCAAGGGCCTTTCGGTGTAAGCTGGTAGCCTACGCCTAGTCCATGGGCCTTGGGTTCAAGAAGTAGTCTTGCATCATTTTTTTGTGAGTGAGTCGAAGGGTTTTGCGTAAGGGTTGAAGTCAGTCATATTATGGTTGGTAAATGTGGAAAGCTCGAACAAATTTCAGGGATAGTGAGGCTACCAAAGAAAAAATTGGAGGGCCAACATATATGAAAACTAGGCTGTCAAAGGGTGGTTTGTAGAAGGATGGTCCGTTGCTTGCAGGTCTGGATCTTTTTTCCACTATGATCATGACTTGGCAAACAACTGAAGCATAAATGTAAGTGATCTCGTGAGTTTACATTTAGTTGTTTCCTTGAATTGACTTGTTTAGAAAGTTGGAAGCATAAATACAATAATTTAAATCTATATCCTAGTACTTCTGCTGGTCATGAAATTCATGTAGAAGTTCAGATCAAAGAAAATTCTGTAGATAATTTTATTGATTTAAAAAAGGCTTCTAATAGAGTGTTTAGGCATTTAATTTGGTAAACACTTACAATTCATTTTGAATTATTATATCAAAATTACACAAGGCATTTAGAAAGGGGAAGTGATGAGCATGAGAATTGTGTGTATGGGGAGATGGTTAATTCCCTGTTAGAGTTGGATTGCTTTGGGTCTTTCTTGAATTGCCTTTATCATGGACAAATTTAATGGTTGATATCTAAGATGAAGTTTTTGGGTGTTAGTGATGTGGTAGCTGAAAATTAGTGCTTCAGCAGTTTAAAGATAATAATATATGGAGTGTAGGTTCAGTGGATCTAGGAATAAGTAAGATGAGCTTTTCAAAGTTTAATATTAGGGCATTGTGTCATAGATTTTGATATTTAGGAGCAATGGGTGTGCAAAGTGAAGACAATCTAGTCAAATAGTGTGGTCATCTAGTGCCACTTTGATTAAAGGAGATAAACTGTTAGAATTACTTTGGCAAAGTTATATTTTGGCCGATTGGGCGTTCATGAAATGCGTCTAAAAAAAAAATTATGTTTGACTTTTTCGCCTATCATTTCAATCTCAGTGGCAGCTTTGTATTGATCCAAATGACAGTGCTGCTTATGTCTTTTGAAGCAAAGCACTCATGAAGCAACATTAAAAGGAAAAAATGGCATTATCTGCAGAAAAGTGCCCCTCATTTACTGCCATCTTTGATAAGAATTTTAGGGTTTTTAATGGTGGCCATGTGGCCAAAAGCATAAATCAAAGGAGAATAATCACCTAGTGTTTGGTGATATATCTCCAAGGATTGGTTTCCCTAGTGAATGGGTCATATGATAGACTTGATGATGATCATTACAAAACTAAGGCAAACTGCTACTTATGCCCTGTTTGGCTCATCTAAATTGGTTGTGTTGCCATGGGTTCACGTGGAAATTGAATTACATGTGATTTTGTCTTCCATTGATCCTTACTCCTTAGAGATCTCTAGAATATCCACCTTTCCTTACTCCTCAGTCTTGTTTTCGAAGGCAAAGCTCTTCCATGATCAACATACTCCCTTCACATGGCTCAGGTGAATTAGTATTGTTCCTTAATCTCAGTTGACATTGGTTCAACTATTATAGGCTATTAGACTCACAAGAAATTTGCATCATAAAAGCAATTAAACTTTGAGAACCTTTAACTTGGTTAGAAATATCAACCGCTCTAAACAAGAAACTAGTATATTCTACTAGTTCCACTAATCTTCTTTTTAAGGGGTGCAAAAGTCAGATGCAGCCTTGTTCTTTTGTAAAGTAAGAAATGGGGGCATTTCTAAGGTAGGGGTGTTTTTGATGAAGTGCCTTGGTGAGGCCATGTGACATGATGAGAGGTTCTTTCTTTGTGGCTAAGGAAAATGAAGAAAATGGCCCTTTTAGTTCTCACAGTATCTTCATTTACATGTTCATGGGTCTAAAGGCCAACCCATTTGTAATATTAAATATATAAACCTCTGTGTTAATCATGTTGGGCTGAGGAAAACAATATATAGGCCTAGGACGGACCCATGTAACTATGAGCCCAACAAGCCAGAGTCCAGTCAAATATGGGCCGGGCATCTACAGACTCTGACTGCATTGTCCATGAGCACCTCTACTTTCCTATGGAACTATGGAGAACTAAGGAATATGATCAAATGGGCATTTAATTCTCTCATAAAGTCAGGTCTAGTAAGATGATCAAATTGAATGGATACACATGTAAGAAACCGCATATGTTCCTATGTAATTTTTAAAAAGCATTGGAACCATTACTTTAGTCTTCTAAAGTCACCTGGTACTATTTTCAGATGATGGATGAATGGTTCAAGACTGTACGTGAAAAGGCGACGGGCAGGTGGGTAACAACATCTCTTTCGATTATGCCCAATCTGGCGACAATAGGAACACGTGACTTGTCGCTTTTGTCCGTCCTCAGTACGAGTTCTGTTCTTTTTAGGTCGGCCAGCTTGTCGTCGTGCCTGTGGAGGTAAGACGCGAAGATTGCTCTGAATTTCCCATTGGTGGATGTCTCTGATCGCATGGACAATATCGTTATATGTTGAGCGATAAACATCGCTCGAGAACCAATGCTCACAGTAATCATATGGATCAACTCCTCTCATTTGAATTGCTGCCAGTGCATGCGAACATGGAATACCTAAGACATCCCACTTCCGGCAAGAACAAGATCGCAAATCAAGATGTACCACATCAATGTATTCGGAAGAGTGAACCTGGTATTCGAATTGGCTAGCAGGTCGGACTCCCAACCGACGGGCATCTTCAGATTCTTTGCTCAGTATTTTCTCGGCATATGGAGTTAGTCTTGTATGCAAGCCAAGTGAACTGCGATGGTGTACATCATAAAATTCCATTAGTTTACACCGTACGGCCTCAACTTGTTTTGTGATTGGATACTCCCTAGCCTCTTTCAATAAACTATTCGTGCATTCCGCAATATTGGTTGTGATCATGTCATACCGTCGCCCTTTTACAAATGCATTTGCCCAGTGATGCGGCCCAATGTCTTCAATCCATTTGAATGCACCTTCATCCAGATCCTTTATTTCAGCCATATATCTCTCATAATCAACCTGCCTATATGCTCTTGCTGCATTCCAAAATTTAACCATCAGAGCCTCATTCTTGTACTTCTCTTTAAAGTTTGCTGATATATGACGCATGCAGTAGGTATGACTAGCGTGAGGAAAACGCTCTTGAACGGCTCGTATGAGACCTTTTTGTCTATCAGATACAATGGTTAAATTTGGAAAGGGCCCTAAGTTCACATCCAACTCTGCAAGGAACCATTCCCAGTATCTCTATCTTCTATCTCGGCTATGGCAAAGGCGCCTGGAAATAACTTACGGTCTCCATCATATGTCACAGCAACAAACAAAACTCCAGGGTATTTTCCACGAAGGTGGGCACCATCAACAGCTATTAATGGGCGTAATGAACTCTTGAAAGAGCGAATACTTGAGCCAAAAGCCCAAAATAACCTCTGGAATGAATCATCATCTTCCCTGATCAGATGAGACACGCTGCTTGGATTTGTCCTTTCTAGTTCAATACAATAACTAGGCAGGATACGCAACTTGGATGGATACGCAACCGTTCTTTTATCCAATCGGCAATCAACGCCGATGTGGCCTGAGAATGTGCGAGTCCCATCATTGGCTTCGAACAAGTATGTTTTTCTGAATAAGTTCGCACAATAAACTCAGGGCCGGACTGTAAGATAGATCCATGGATGCACCAAGGACATTGATGCTCACCACACCTTCCACTTAATTCTGTCATAGACCTTTTCACCCAATGAAGCTCAAAATTACTGTACATTGCAAATTTTCTCAATGCATTCCTAAATGATTCACGAGTCTGAAACCGTCTTCCATTCCACATTTCACGAAAAAATGCCTCATGGTGATCCACACCAATATGGTCATCATCAGGAACTAAAGTATCAATAACATCTTCTACACTCACAACATTTGATGCATGACCCAATCCTTCTTGTGCATGCCATGTTCTTCCTGGTCCTATGCCATTTTGCAATATATATTCTCTAGGGTCAACATCAATATCAAAATCATCTTCATCATTTTTAGCCCCCTCCTCCACTACATTGCACCCTCCATCAAAACAAGGAATTTTGGATACTGTTTCCGTTTCCATCCAATCCATGACAACTTCATCCCTTCTATTAGAGAATTTTTCATTTTCATCTTCTGCAAGATTAATGGGAGCTATTAAATCTTCAAGCATGGCGTCTACAAATGGGTTATCATGAGGTACAACAGGCGTGTTCAGGTCAAACTGGCTTCGAACAGGATAAGATGAGATGTCGCACCTGCATGGCAAATAGTCAATCATATATAAATTACATAATATAATCAAATTAGATGTATAGCGAACCAAACCTGTAAACATCCTCTCTTGTTGAAGGGCCACCTGTATCCTTTTCACCGTTGGAAAAGCTTGTGGTATTTGTATATGTCATCAAATTCCCCCTGCGTGAATCACCATGTCATAAAACAATCAGTAACATAACTAAAATAAGATATTAAACAGATCAGCAGTTACTACATTTGTTATGATGGGTTGTGGTGGCACCTGTTCAAATTAAATGACGGTCTATTCCCTCGCGGGCTGTTAGGCCGAGCGTATGTAGACCTTAGATGTGATGGTTGTCGACTTGCACTTGCTTCACTATTTAAATGCAAATACATAAATATAGCTTGACTTCCATTTTGGAATAATCTAAACATCTGATGGAGATCATCATCACTTCTTATGGTTATGAACGTGAAGCTTCGGCCATTATGAAACTGATATTGCATATTTATATGCTCATCATGAAGCTCCCAACCAGTTTCTTCGTTTATCTTTCCGAGTAGTTGATTGAAAGTTATATTGACATCAACCCATATTACCTTCTGCTCACCGCCAATGTAGACTGGCAGTGCATTGCTTACGTCTAATATACTATTATAATGACATATTATACATATCTCAGTATTATCCATCCTACGAAGTAGAACACAAATTTCGAATAATAAGATTTACTTTTGAATATTTTTGAAGTTACCCACAAACATCCATATAATCCATGAAGATTTGACGTCTGAAAATAAATATCGGAATAAGTATTTTTTTAGTAAATAAGATGAATGTTTGGAATTACTACGATTTGAAGGTTGTTATATGTAAAATAAAAAACTACTATATGCATACATGGAAAATTAAAAAAGTTAAAATCTAAGCATTGACATTTAGGATATCATGAAGCTACATATTTCTATAACATTATCAAACAAATAACAATGCATTGTCCGTTAAAAAAATAAATAAATGCATTATCTTAATCAATTCTACACTAGATATTTTAGCAAATTTATTTTACATCTCATTGGTACTAATTCTCTACATTTAGCAAAAGTATATATATACAAACCATAAAACACCCATTTAAATAAAATAATTGTGAAATCAATCAAGACCGTTCATCTAATGAATATCACCATTTGTTGATAACTACTAAAGAATCTAAACCATTTACTTATATATAGCATTAAAAAAAATCATTAGCAGTTTAAGATAATGATCAAAATGATGTCTGTAATGCCACAATAACAGGCAAATGCTAAAAGAATATGTGGACATTTATACAGAATTTGTGCTGGAGCCCACCGTAGGACGGGATGAACAAGACATGCCTCATTGTTTTTTGCAACTAGACGTCCAGGCCAAATCCAGATGTTGGTAATTCATGATGAGAACAAGGGCATTTTGTAATATATTAACAACAGGATGTTCATAAAAAAATGAGGCACCACAAGTCCAACCTAAGGCCACTATTAATATTTACACAAAATATTTCAAATGTTTCTACAAGTGGGATTCCTTGTATTCTAACTTTTTTTTTCAAAAGACACAAAAGAAGAAAAAAATAATACAATAAATAAGAGAGAGATACATACAAGGTGAGAAACATGGAATAAATACCTAAGACAAAGATGTGGCAGGAGATTCAATTGCTATTTATGATAATGGCCTAAGGTTGGCATGCAAAAGAAATCACTTAATATGTGGCAGAAGCAACGCTTAAAAGAGCAGAGAAGTAGATAACCTAAGCCAGAGATTGACGAAAGCAACGGAACGGAAAGCAATTATAAACAGAAATGCATTCGTTAACTTTTAACCTGTTTTTTTTTACGATATCGCAACATAATTTGCGATATCGCAACTTAAAAAAGGTGCGATATCGCAAAATAATTTGCGATATCACAAATTAAAAACTTGCGGTATCGCAATATATGTTGTGATATCGCAAAAAAGACTCAGCTTGTGCTCTTTCCAGCGGTACGGGCTGTACGGAGAACGTCTTGGTAATATGTTGAACTTTGGTAACAAGAGAGGGATATGTGCTACTGTAGGTGACCGTACAGAAAATGTCCCATATGATTTTCCATCCACTGACCTTAGTCGGGCTCATGGCGGGCTTGGGTTGTTTTCCGTGTGTCCAACCCTCCCCACCCCATATGTATTTAGTTTATATATTACTAAGCAAGATTTTGTATATAAAATATCATTAATGCAAGTAGTAAGGAGTGACATTTTTAAAAATGTCATGGGTTTAAATCTTTACTAAGCGGTTTTAGTATGACAACTATAAAAACCCGCACGTGTCGGGGCAGGTATGGGACGGTGCAAACGTTTGCTCCAAACAAAGGTTGGAAATTGATATCTATTATCCGAGTCTTTGGTCAAAAACCTATTTTTGGGGCAAGAGAAATTCAGATATGGAATATTTAGATCCTACACAATGTTATGAATATATGAGGACTACATTCACTTATAAAAATTTATATGGCTTTGAAAAGCAGTCTACTTAACTTAGGGCCCGTTTGGCACTTTACTAATACAATACAAGTCAAGTAAAGCCTCCATATTCCAGACAAGATGTCACATCAAATGCACTTTTATTTAAAATTCCCCTATCTTATTCATACAAGAAGTCAAAAAGCAGCTACCTTTATCTACTAAAATACAAAAATACTTCACTTTTCCATACAAAAAGTCAAAAAAATTCCATAACAAAAACTAAAAACAAAATACCATCATAACTCACTTATATTTTATTCTTTCTTCAAAATCAACTTGACTTAACTTGACTCAATTAGTAGAGTAACCAAACAGGCCCTTAGGGATTTTTACTAAAAGCATCCTCAAATATTCTTATATCTTCAAAAGCATCCTCAAATACATGCAATGCTCAAAAGCATCTTATACAGCAGACTTTATTTTTTTCTAGACCAAAGTGCCATATATTCACTTTATCTCTCGCGAGCTCGAGATATGACTCGGGAGTTCAAGACATAAAACTTGCAAGCTCGAGATTTTGTGTCTATATTTGTGTCTGGCATCATTCGCGATGTCAAGAAACAACTTACGATGTTGACAAGTATTAACCTAATTAAGTCGCGATGTCGAGAAACAACTTGCGATGTCAAGAAAAGACTTAACAGTTCAATAGTTAAAGTTAACAACAATATTATACATGGAGGTGCATTTAAATTGACTAACAATTCTGAATTAATGATTTATGTAGATGTATGTGGGTGCATTTTGAGAATTGTTACTTTTGTTTCGATTCTCGAACTCGCTAGTTTATTCAAGACAGCATAAGCAATAAACATTGAGAAATCCTCTCCATGACTGTAGTAAAAAGTATGGTTACGAATAGGGAAGTTTCCCTAGACTGGGTTCCATGATTCGTTGTTTGTTTACTGATATCGGGTTTTCCACGTATATCGTGTGTCACTTTTGGTGTGTGGTTGTTAGTTTTCTGTATGCTTGTTTCGTTGTTCTTGAATTGGATATCATAGTTTTAATCAGGACATTAATCTATACTAGGGTTTCCAACCTCCAAAAATAAATTGAAAAAGAGTGGTAAAGTAACCACTTTACGTATTTTTTATGAGGTAAAAACCTTTTGTTGCTGGTAAAATAAAAATAAAGTTGTTGGCGTTCCCATCTGGTTAATGATCTAAAACTGGGGAAAGAACCTCCCGAGTGGCGGAGCACCATTGTAGACCCCACATCTAATGAGTTAGATTGGAGCCACCATCATGAAATATCATTTGGCAGGCAAGGTCCACTGTGATTCTCTTGTTTTTGCGTTTCTTTTTTCATGGGGATCGACCCACATTCATTGATCATGACCAAGAAAATCCAACGGTGGGTAAAGATTTTTAATTTCTAGAGTCTATTAAGGAGTTCGTAAGAGAGAATTTTTTTCATATGGTCATGGGTACAAGACGTCATGTGGGAAAATCAATTCTAGCGTTTATGCCATTTTTTTTAGCATAATCTAGAGTATTAGGGAACGTTTGGTAAACGTAGAAGAATCCTCTATTTAGATGATTCTCTCCATATTCAAAGAAGGTCACAATCCTCAAGTAGGATTCTCATTGAGAGTTGCATGTTTGGATGGAGGGATGATTCCTACAATATGTAGAATGTAAGATCCAATGGTTGTAAACATTTTTATAGAAATTTCTCAAAATCCATGAAAATTCAAGACCTCTACTTTCACCTCAAAGTTGCTTGTGGTCATCTAGAGAATCTGAATGGTTCAGATCGTACAAAGAGGGCTCACATGAATTTATAATTAATATTTAAGTATTTGGACTTTTTTGCAAATATCTCAAGATATGGTAAGGATCAACGGTTGAAATTTGGTCAAATAGCCGTGTTTAGCCTTCTAGAAATAACTACTGGTTCAGATCATGATCTTGGGGCCCATAGGAACCAAAAAATCGAAAAGAAAGGACTGGATTTACTCCCTTTTTGGCGCACAAAATCTCAAAATTTGCATCCAACGGTTTGGATGTTTTTGAAATTTGGGGATACAACCATTTTTTTTTATTGTTTAAACATTATTAATGGTTTGGATCTTGATTGTGTGACCCAAAAGGTGTATTATGAGGCAAAAACCGGTAAAACCACATGACCGTCCAAGGATACTGTGCATGCACTGTAGGTCCGCTTTTACATGTCATTCCTCTCAAAATCCTCTTCCAACCAAACATGAGAAGTCCGCAAAACCATGGAAAGTGGCGAGGATTCCTTGGCAGTGACCTTTGCCAAACGTGCCCTTATTATTATATGATAATTTACAAATTCTCTTAAATGCCATCCCGACCAAAGAAGCATTTGTAAATGCTAACAAGATCGAGAAGCATTTATAAATGCTAAGGGGATTGGAATTCAAATAATTCAAAAAAATATTTGTGAGTTTTTAGGACGTGGTTGAAATTTAGAATTCTAACAAAAAACAAAGAATTTTATATGTCAAAGAGAAAACCATATTATCAATGTAAAAAAACTCCCATCACTACAAAATTCTCATCAGAAATTCTATTAAAGAAATAGGAATTTAATACAGATAATGATCTAGTTGGGATTGATTTTCCTACAAGACGTCCGGTGCGGACTTTGCAGCTGAAAATCGCCTATGCATGAGGCATGGACAAACTTTAGAAGTTTCAGGTTCAATTAGGCCCCATCACACCTAGAAAAGGTTCCATCTTTGCATTGAAAGGATTGGTTTTTTGATAAAATTGCTCCTTAATTGGACTGAGTTATGATTTCTGAAATTTATTGAGCCCAATCCACATATTTGACGCGGACCCAAATCACTTAACGGCCATCTAGGATTTCTCAGCCAAGCACCCAGGCCCCAGCAGACCCAGGTAGAGCTCTGGCTAAGCCCAACAGCCCACAAGAGGACTGCCGACCTGACAACGATGGGCATAGCCGCACAAAAACTTACGAGCCAAACTTTAAAAAATTGGACGATAGAAACCTTTTATGTTGGGAAATTGTGCCTTGTGTCTACATAATTTGACTTGGGGGCGTTTGGTTCGGTTGGTTAATTGTGCTTTTGAATTTATAAAAGCCCATGAGCCTAAAAATCAAACAAACGTGGGATATACGTTAAGGCGGGAAGGGGAAGAATGGCGCGAACTAGAATGATGGTGGGATCCTACTTCTTCTCTTTCCTTATCCATCTCTTGTTTTCCCAAAATAACACCCACAGCCTTCTCTTTACATATGATCTTCTTGGATTCCGTCAAGAAGTCTGCAGTGGGATACTGTTGCTCAAGTTCTGCAACATTCAAATACCTACGGTATGCCTCTCTCTCTTTTTTCTTATTCATCATGTATCTCTATTTCATTGTTGTTGTTAGTTTTTTTTTTTTTCCCTCTCATTCTCCTTCTAGTTCCGTGACAATGCTGTGCTGTAGGGAAAGGCAGTTGATTCAAGATTCTGTATGCATAGTTTTGGATTTTCAAATCTTGGAATTTGTTTCATAATTCAGAAGTAATATTTGGGTTTTAATGTGATTTTATGCATTCATGGCTTAAGAGCATACTTGACAGCACCTGTGAATAAATCCATCTGAAAAAAATCTGTGAAATGGGGGAGTTCAACAAATTCCGAAATGGGTATCAAATGGAATGTAGGATAAATTTCTTTGGTGCTTGGTTGGTATTTATCCCACAAAACTCTAGCCATTTACTCATTCATCTGTCTTCTACACTCGACCGGGACTGCCAAAAGTAACAATTATTTCTTTCAATTATTTTGCACTTGCCTCGCGAAATGTTGGATGATGCAAAGAAAGGAAAGTGGTAAGTTCAGTGGGAGCCTTGATGGCGTTATGGGTAATCGTGGCAATGGTAATATAACTAACAATATTACCATTGGTAATTGAGGATGTGGTGGTCAACCTTGTTGTGCAGTAATTTTCGGTGCATATGCATCATACCAACGAGAGGTGTTATGCAGTAATTGAGGATGTGGTGGTCAACCTTGTTGTGCAGTAATTTTCGGTGCATGTATCATACCAACGAGAGGTGTTATGATTTACTTAATGGTCTTCCAGCTGCTTGTCTGGCACATCCTGTGACCATACTTCTACCACCTGAGTTGTCATATGATCCTGACCAAAACTTAATATGTGAGTAGCTTTATAGAGGTCTATAATGCTGCCAACTTCCAAAACTCAGAGCGACAGGAATTCTGATGGAGTTGAGATGTGAGTGGTTTTGAAGAGGTGTAAACTGCTTCCAACTTCCAAAACTCAGAGAAATGAGGATTTCTTATGGAGGGGGAGGGAGGACCAAGGGCCAATCACAAAACCCGAATTTAAAATCTTGCACCAGTTTGTGGTGTCATCACCAATGGAATCACACCAAATCAAAAGGAATTCACCAAATTAATGTATTCAGTATAGGAAAACCAAAGAGATTACATAATATATTAGAGACATTGATCTCCCCTTTCCTTTTTGCCTATCGTACATTGGACATCCATAATCTAAGATAAACAGAAAAGCTTCTGATTCTAACATCTATCTCTGCTAAGACTCTTCAACACTCAGAATAATTGGAACTCATTTGGAAGTTTAATGGGAAAGAAAAAAAAAAGATATGAAACCTTGGATGTGTGGGGACTGAATGCATGTAAATAAGTCATTTAAAGTGAAGTAGTTGGGCCATCCCTTCTACCATTCTAGTCACCCTAGGCCCTCCCTTTGAGCTTTCTGTTATATGCAATTGACCTTTAGGCTTTGCCAATATCAAATTCCTTGCCAAACTTGTGACGTTTTAGTATTATATATATTATTTATTATTATTATTATATAATTGATTGTATTTTAATTAAATACGCGATTAGTCTAAGTGGGGACCACGCTAGGCTTAGGTTGGTGAGTTAGGCTTGTTGGATAGGTGTCTTACCCATAGTTAACCCAGGCCCAATTTAGTGGAACATTTTTTCTCAAACCAAACTCTAATCCTTCTCTAATCCAAACTCCTAAATATTTTAAAACTCAAACTCTATTCTTTAGAATTTAAGTTAGATTACAACTTTTATTTTTATTTCCTATTTATACACCACCACACTCTTTTATTTTCACACACAACTCTCTCTCTTCCAACTTTTCTCTGGGTTAGCACCTTTGGGCTTTGGTAGTAGGATCTCTAGGCCGTCTCCTTCAACCGCGGATCTCAGGCAAGTACTTAACCATAATTTATAAATTTAATGCTTGTGTTTCTCTTTGATTCATATGTGGATGCATGTAGAAATCCCTTTTTATGCCCTCGATGTTTGATTTTCTCCTTTTGGGATAAAACCTTGCACATATATGGCCACCATTGGATGATTCTAATATTAGGGGCGTGAGTCTCCTTGGGTTGCTTACTTTCATTGAATTTTGATGTGGGTCCGTGGGGAGACCTGATTTGGTCCGTTCTTGTAGCCGTACTTGGCGGGCGACCTAGATGGTGAGGTTGTTTTGAGACTAGGCCTAGTTGGGCCCACTGTCCAAACATCCCTGATGGACCAGGCCTGATGGACACGGCCTGTTGAAGAACGTGAGTCTATGTTGAAATGCCCTATGTGTGTTTAATCATGTAGTGGGACCCATTATTTGATTTGATCAGAGACCGGGTCCATTCTCATGCCCGTACTTGTTTGGGCGAATATGCTAGTGTGGTTAATCTTGGGACGGGCCCAGTGGGGCCCATTATCCAGCCCATCCGGTTGCTACAGGCGAGAGACGCTCTCCAGCCATCTGGGTGAATTTCTGTGTATGGCCCTGACATACTATATATTTGGGAAAAAGAAGAGAATGGAGATGACTGATGATGTCATCCCATGTGACCTTAGTAGTTTTCATAAATTAGAAATAAGGACCCTGATGGTTTTATACAACTAAATTAGACCCCTTGGCTTATTTTTATAAAAAATTGAATTTGGAAACATATTGGATGGGGTAGGGTTTTCAAAAATCATAAACTAAAATTGTTAAATCTTATTATTTGCAAATTAATTTTGAATGGAATCTTTGATTTTTAATATATTAAAATTATATTTTTTGTACTTTATTAATTGGATTATTGGACCGAGTAAATACTGTCCGGGCAAACGGTATCTTACCAACGTACATGAGATTTAGTACTTCGTATGACTTCGGGGAAATCCTAATGGATTCGGGCTCAACTCATCTCTATTGGAAAACCCTTAATTGGGTCTATGCACCATTGATTGAGAGGGGATGTGTTGATCTTTTATCTATTAGAGATTCCTGTGGTTATCGGGTACAAGACCTTATGTTTGACTTTAGGATTGGCTTGTGATTATTCCTTGACCTTCGGGTTTGCATACATGATTGGGTTTGATATTGATCTATTAATTGCATACCCTATGATTGATTGGACATGGACCGTGATGTGGCGTAGCAATCGATTGAGAAATTGTAGAGGTTTATTCGAATTATTCGTTTGGTATTCGATTATGAATTATTGTGCAGCCAGCCCTTCACTTTGACTTAGGTTTTTGTGTCAAGAGCATTACTGATCATTAGGTCTATTCTACTATGATATGTATATATATGTCTATTGATTTGGTCATATTCGAACGACTGCAGTTGTATGTGGACGGCTGATCACCGATGTGTACGGACACTCTAATATCCGATTTCGAACCGGTTTATCCGGCCTACGATTTCGATCACGAACCGGTTTATGACCGCCGGCCTTAGAACGGGTTTTCTCGCTTTATGATTAGGGTTGACCACCCAAAGCAGTAGCAGTGCTTCTGTGTGATTATTGTATTACTCTATTGTGTAGATTGGATTTAGGTTATACGTTCTTTTCATCATTGTTCCATTGTTAATCTCTTATGATCATTACCTATCTTTACTCTCATTGATCTTGTATTTTATTTATGAATTATGCTTTCGTACTTGCTGTTTACTTTGTTTAAAGGTGCATAGGTACCGACCCCTACCCTACTGTGGAGACGGAGGATGGTCAAACGTTTCAAGCGTTTGAACCAGTTGACGAACCTGAGTGGAGAGCCGGAGATGGCTACGGAGCCGTCTGAGCCTACATGGGAGAGAACGCCATCTTAGAATTTCTTTAGATGAACTTTCTTTAATGATAAACTTTTCTTTAGTAATTATTTGATTTATTCTGCAACTTTAATTATTATTTCTTCATCTGATGATGGTGTTGGATCTTAATTATGAACCTTGGATACCAATTGAATAACACAATTCCGTTGAATTTAATGAAATTTATTTTGACTCACCACGGTTTGCAATATGTGGGTCCACTTTTGGAAGCTTGTGTTGTATTAAACACAGGAAAATGAATATTTATTCTTATTTTTCACGTTATCCCATGGTTGTATTTTTGGGGACGTGACAAAACCTGAGTTGAAATCTTTCGAGCCATCTTCCTCTGGTGCGAACCATTCTGTTCTTACTTCTTAGACCTCATGTTATATTCCCTCATGGCCTCACCATATCATTCCTCGTATTTTCCATGTCACCAAAGAGTTCTAGTGGGTCACTCATTTAGGTGCATTCTACAGAAATGAGATGCATGTCCCATCTGTTTAGGTCCTTATCTTTTTTTTTTTTCTGGGATGTAGTTGCATGGGAACTGCAGGTTGCTTTCTCCACTCAGTGAAAGAGATTGGTCCATCTCTCTAATGGCCTCCTCATATTGTCGGTTTTTTTTTTTAATTAGAGAGGTAAATTGAATTGAAGTTGTGTGGGGATAATTTCATAATACCGAGATTGTGCTAAGCTCCGGTAAGAGTACCAGCTATGCATATCCTGGTCTCGGTTTTATGCATCTCGGTCAAACAGGCTGAGTTTGGTCAAACAGTACCAGCTATGCAGCTCATCTCTCAGTTCAGTGAACAGTATCGGCTAGAAAGCTCACCTCGGCCAAGTACTTCATCTAGGCAGTAATGCAAGATGACAAGACAATCACGCTGCAGTACGAACTGACAAATAGGATGGGCGTCGAACGGTCACATCCACCAAAGATCGAGGTATATATGGGCAGATGGGATATCCCCTTTTCACCTACCTCCACTAAGGAAGCTTCTGATGGGACTTCCCCACCTCTATATTATGCGAAAGGTAAACACCAGAAAAAGGGAGTTCAGATACACAAGGACCCCCCTTACTCTAAGCTCTCTCTCTTCTTCTCCACCTCACTTCACCATTTGTTCATTGACAGCACTAACTCAAGCGTCGGATGGCCTTGCGCTGACTGCAGCCAGGGTCTCTGACCGTTGCTTTTCCTATCCTTTCAGGTTTTCAGGCAACTAATCCTTCCCAAAAGTTCTACATTCAACTAAGTAAGTCCGCGAGAATTTTTGCACTGACCATTGGCGCTGTCTGTGGGGAACGATTTAAAAACGCCATGCCTCCGAAAGTTAAGAAGGGCGGAGAATCATCAATGGCCTTGCCACCGCCGTCGGTGGTACCAGCACAAGTCTGGTGCAGAAAGCATAGAAGGACTTGTGCCTCAGTTGGGTGCATCTTCATGGACGACGATAACAGTTCCCCGACAAGATAACCTTCTGATGGCACCACCCCAGTAGAATGTTCATCTACAGAAGAGCCTCATTTTCAGAGTGACACTGACGACGACAACAACCCACTCATCGCGGAGATCAGGGCCCAAAACCTTGTATCCAAGAGCAAGATGAGTTGATTCGTCAAACGCCACCAGCAGTTCCAAGAGAAGACGAAGTCCCCAATTTCGTCTCCTCAGTCATCTTCGGCTGCACGATCTTCTACCGTTAGCCTCGGTGGCACGATCCTCTTCCGTCACCCTCGGCGTCACAATCCTCTACCATCAGCCTCAGCGGCACGGTCCTCTAGCACCAGCTAAGTCCTTAAACAGTTAAGGCTCACCTTATTATGGAACTCGGTGACCGCCGTGGCTCGGTTGCAGAACCAGCTAGGAGATGGCTCCAGCTTGGATAGCTCCAGCACAGTGACAGCACCAGCTCGGACAGCTCCAGCCCGGACAGCTCCAGCTCGATGACAGCACCAGCTCGGACAGCTCCAGCACGGTGACAGCACCAGCTCGGACAGCTCCAGCTCGGTGACAACACCAGCTCGGACAGCACCAGCTCGGTAAACAGCTCCAGCTCAGTAACAACACTAGCAATTTTAGCCAGAAAGATCGCACGTCACCAACCGACACCAAGATATAGTGTGAGCACCAAACTCAATGTTCAGAAAGCCCTCTCATTTTAATAGCTCACGACTTCAAAGAGTCAAAAGCTAGGGGGCTATTGTGTGGGGATAATTTCATAATACTGAGATTGTGCTAAGCTCCAGTAAGAGTACCAGCTAGGCATATCCTGGTCTCGGTTTCATGCATCTCGGTCAAACAGGCTGAGTTCGGTGAAACGGCCGAGTTTGGTCAAGCAGGCTGAGTTCGGTCAAATGACTGAGTTCTGTCAAACAGGCTGAGGTCGGTCAAACATCTGAGTTCGGTCAAATAGTACCAGCTATGCAGCTCATCTCTCGGTTCAGTGAACAGTATCGGCCAGAAAGCTCACCTCGGCCAGACAGCTCACCTAGGCCAGAAAGCTCACCTCGTTCAAGTACTTCATCTAGGCAGCAATGCCAGATGACAAGAAAACCACACTGCAGTACAAACTTATAGATAGGATGGGCGCCGCACGGTCACATCCACCAGAGATCGAGGTATGGGCGATGGGACATCCCCTTTTCACCTACCTCCACTAAGGAAGCTTCTGATGAGACTTCCCCACCTCTATATTATGCGAAAGGTAAACACCAAAAAAAGGAGTTCAGATACACAAGGACCCCCCTTACTCTATGCTCTCTCTCTCTTCTTCTCCACCTCACTTCACCCTTTATTCAGTGACGGCACTAACTCAAGCGTCGGAGGGCCTTGCGCTGACTGCAGCCAGGGTCTCTGACCGTTGCTTCTCCTCTCCTTTCAGGTTTTCAGGCAACTAATCCTTCCCAAAAGTTCTACATTAATCTTAGTAAGTCCGCGAGAATTTTTTCACTTACCATTGGCGCCGTCTGTGGGGAACAATTCAAAAACGCCATGCCTCCGAAAGTTAAGAAGGGCGGAGAATCATCAAAGGCCGGTGGTACTAGTACAAGTCTGGTCCAGCAAGCATTGAAGGACTTGTGCCTCAGTTGGGTGCATCTTCATGGACGGTGATAACAGTTCCCCGACAAGATAACCTTCTGATGGCACCACCCCGGCAGAATGTTCATCTACAGAAGAGCTCTATCTTCAGAGCGACATTGACGACGATAACAACCCACTCCTCGCGGAGATCAGGGCCCAAAACCTTGTATCCAAGAGCAAGATGAGTTGATTCGTCAAACTCCACCAACAGTTCCAAGAGAGGACGAAGTCCCCGATTTCATCTCCTCGGTCATCTTCGGCGGCACGATCCTCTACTGTCAGCCTCGGTGGCACGATCCTCTTCCGTCACCATCGACGGAACGATCCTCTACCATCAGCCTCGACGGCACGGTCCTCTACCGCCAGCTAAGTCCTTAAACAGTTAAGCTCACCTTATTGCGGAACTTGGTGACCGCTGCGGCTCGGTTGCAGAACCAGCTACGCGATGGCTCTAGTTCGGACAACTCCAGCATGGTGACAACACCAGCTCGGACAGCTCCAGCCCGGACAGCTCCAGCTCGGAGACAGCACCAGCTCGGACAGCTCCAGCTCAATGACAGCACCAGTTCGGACAGCTCCTGCTAGGTGACAGCACCAACTCGCTAAATAGCTTCAGCTGGGCAACAACACCAGCAATTTCACCTAGAAAGATCGCATGTCACCAACCGACACCAAGATATAGTGTGAGCACCAAACTCAATGTTCAGAAAGCCCTCTCATCTTAATAGCTCCCGACTTCAAAGAGTCAGAAGGTAAGGGCTATTGTGTGGGGATAATTTCATAATACCGAGATTGTGCTAAGCTTCCATAAGAGTACCAGCTAGGCATATCCTGGTCTCGATTTTATGAATCTCGGTCAAACAGGCTGAGTTCGGTGAAACGGCCGAGTTTGGTCAAACAGGCTGAGTTCGGTCAAACAACTGAGTTCGGTCAAATAGGCTGAGGTCGGTCAAACAGCTGAGTTCGGTCAAACAGTACCAGCTATGCAGCTCATCTCTCGGTTTAGTGAACAGTATCGGCCAGAAAGCTCACCTCGGCCAGAAAGCTCACCTCGGTCAAGTACTTCATCTAGGCAGCAATGTCAGATGACAAGACAACCACGCTGCAGTACGAACTGACAGAAAGGATGGGCGCCGAACGGTCACATCCATTAGAGATCGAGGTATGGGCAGATGGGACCTCCCCTTTTCACCTACCTCTACTAAGGAAGCTTCTGATGGGACTTCCCCACCTCTATATTATGCGAAAGGTAAACACCAGAAAAAGGGAGTTCAGATACACAAGGAGCCCCCTTACTCTAAGCTCTCTTTCTTTTTCTCCACCTCACTTCACCCTTTGTTCAGTGACAGCACTAACTTAGGCGTCAGAGGGCCTTGCGCTGACTGTAGCCAGGGTCTCTGACCGTTGCTTCTCCTTTCCTTTCAGGTTTTCAGGCAACTAATCATTCCTAAAAGTTCTACATTCATCTAGGTAAGTCCGCGAGAATTTTTGCACTTACCATTGGCGCCGTCTGTGGGGAACAATTCAAAAACGCCATGCCTCCGGAAGTTAAGAAGGGCGGAGAATCATCAAACGCCTTGCCACCGCCTCCGGTGGTACCAGCACAAGTCTGGTGCAGAAAGCATAGAAGGACTTGTGCCTCAGTTGGGTGCATCTTCATGGACGACGATAACAGTTCCCCGACAAGATAACCTTCTGACGGCACCACCCCATCAGAATGTTCATCTGCAGAAGAGCTCCATCTTCAGAGCGACATTGACGACGACAACAACCCACTCCTCGCAGAGATTTGGGCCCAAAACCTTGTATCCAAGAGCAGGATGAGTTGATTCGTCAAACTCCACCAGCAGTTCCAAGAGAAGACGACGTCCCTAATTTCGTCTCCTCGGTCATCTTCGACGGCACGATCCTTTACCGTCAGCCTCGGTGGCACGATCCTCTTCCGTCACCCTCGACGGCAAGAACCTCTACCATCAGCCTCGGCGGCACGGTCCACTACCTCCAGCTAAGTCCTTAAACAGTTAAGGCTCACCTTATTGCAAAATTTGGTGACCGCTGCGGCTCGGTTGCAGAACTAGCTAGACGATGGCTCCAGTTCGGACAGCTCCAGCATGATGACAGCACCAGCTCGGACAGCTCCAGCCCGGATAGCTCCAGTTCGGTGAAAGCACCAGCTCGGACAGCTCCAGCTTAGTGACAGCACCAGCTCGGACAGCTCCAGCTAGGTGACAGCACCAGCTCGCTAAATAGCTTCAGCTCGGCAACAGCACCAGCAATTTCAGGCAGAAAGATCGCATGTCACCAACCGACACCAAGATATAGTGGGAGCACCAAACTCAATGTTCAGAAAGCCCTCTCATCTTAATAGCTCCCGACTTCAAAGAGTCAGAAGGTAGGGGCTATTCTGTGGGGATAATTTCATAATATCGAGATTGTGCTAAGCTCTGGGAAGAATACCTGCTAGGCATATCCTGGTCTCGGTTTCATGCATCTCGGTCAAACAGGCTGCGTTCGGTGAAACGGCCAAGTTCGGTCAAACAGGCTGAGTTCGGTCAAACGGCTGAGTTCGGTCAAATAGGCTGAGGTCGGTCAAACAGCTGAGTTCGGTCAAACAGTACCAGCTATGCAGCTTATCTTTCGGTTCAGTGAACAGTATCGGCCAGGAAGCTCGCCTCGGCCAGACAACTCACCTCGGCCAGAAAGCTCACCTCGGTCAAGTACTTCATCTAGGCAGCAATGTCAGATGACAAGACAACCACGCTGCAGTACGAACTGACAGAAAGGATGGGCGCCGAACGGTCACATCCACTAGAGATCGAGGTATGGGCAGATGAGACCTCCCCTTTTCACCTACCTCCACTAAGGAAGCTTCTGATGGGACTTCCCCACCTCTATATTATGCGAAAGGTAAACACCAGAAAAAGGGAGTTCAGATACACAAGGAGCCCCCTTACTCTAAGCTCTCTTTCTTTTTCTCCACCTCACTTCACCCTTTGTTCAGTGACAGCACTAACTTAGGCGTCAGAGGGCCTTGCGCTGACTGCAGCCAGGGTCTCTGACCGTTGCTTCTCCTTTCCTTTCAGGTTTTCAGGCAACTAATCATTCCTAAAAGTTCTACATTCATCTAGGTAAGTCCGCGAGAATTTTTTCACTTACCATTGGCGCCGTCTGTGGGGAAGAATTCAAAAACGCCATGCCTCCGGAAGTTAAGAAGGGCGGAGAATCATCAAAGGCCTTGCCACCGCCGCCGGTGGTACCAGCACAAGTCTGGTGCAGAAAGCATAGAAGGACTTGTGCCTCAGTTGGGTGCATTTTCATGGACGACGATAACAGTTCCCCGACAAGATAACCTTCTGATGGCACCACCCCATCAGAATGTTCATCTACAGAAGAGCTCCATCTTCAGAGCGACATTGACGACGACAACAACCCACTCCTCGAGTAGATCAGGGCCCAAAACCTTGTATCCAAGAGCAGGATGAGTTGATTCGTCAAACTCCACCAGCAGTTCCAAGAGAAGACGAAGTCCCTAATTTCGTCTCGGTCATCTTCGGCGGCACGACCCTCTACCGTCAGCCTCGGTGGCACGATCCTCTTCGTCACCCTCGACGGCACGATCCTCTACCATCAGCCTCGGCGGCACGGTCCTCTACCTCCAGCTAAGTCCTTATACAGTTAAGGCTCACCTTATTGCAAAATTTGGTGACCGTCGCAGCTCGGTTGCAGAACCAGCTAGGCGATGGCTCCAGTTCGGACAGCTCCAGCATGATGATAGCACCAGCTCGGACAGCTCCCACCCGGATAGCTCCAGTTCGGTGACAACACCAGCTCGGACAGCTCCAGCTAGGTGATAGCACCAGCTCGGACAACACCAGCTCGCTAAATAGCTTCAGCTCGGCAACAGCACCAGCAATTTCAGGCAGAAAGATCGCATGTCACCAACCGACACCAAGATATAGTGGGAGCACCAAACTCAATGTTCAGAAAGCCCTCTCATCTTAATAGCTCCCGACTTCAAAGAGTCAGAAGGTAGGGGCTATTCTGTGGGGATAATTTCATAATACCGAGATTGTGCTAAGCTCTGGGAAGAATACCTGCTAGGTATATCCTGGTCTCGGTTTCATGCATCTCGGTCAAACATGCTGAGTTTGGTGAAACGGCCAAGTTCGGTCAAACAGGCTGAGTTCGGTCAAACGGCTGAGTTCGGTCAAATAGGTTGAGGTCGGTCAAACAGCTGAGTTCGGTCAAACAGTACCAGCTATGCAGCTCATCTCTCGGTTCAGTGAACAGTATCGGTCAGAAAGCTCACCTCGGCTAGAAAGCTCACCTCGGCCAGACAGCCCTCGGCCAGAAAGCTCACCTCGGTCAAGAACTTCATCTAGGCAGCAATGTCAGATGACAAGACAGCCACGCTGCAGTACGAACTGACAGAAAAGATGGGCGCCGAACGGTCACATCCACTAGAGATCGAGTTATGGGCAGATGGGACATCCCCTTTTCACCTACCTCCACTAAGGAAGCTTCTGATGGGACTTCCCCACCTCTATATTATGCGAAATGTAAACACCAGAAAAAGGGAGTTCAGATACACAAGGGCCCCCTTACTCTAAGCTCTCTCTCTTCTTCTCCACCTCACTTCACCCTTTGTTCAGTGACAGCACTAACTTAGGCGTCGGAGGGCCTTGCGCTGACTGTAGCCAGGGTCTCTGACCGTTGCTTCTCCTCACCTTTCAGGTTTTCAGGCAACTAATCATTCTCAAAAGTTCTACATTCATCTAAGTAAGTCCGCGGGAATTTTTGCACTTACCATTGGCGCCGTCTGTGGGGAACAATTCAAAAACGCCATGCCTCCGAAAGTTAAGAAGGGCGGAGAATCATCAAAGGCCTTGCCACCGCCGCCGGTGGTAGCCGCACAAGTCTGGTGCAGCAAGCATAGAAGGACCTGTGCCTCAGTTGGGTGCATCTTCATGGACGACGATAACAGTTCCCCGACAAGATAACCTTCTGATGGCACCACCCCATCAGAATGTTCATCTATAGAAGAGCTCCATCTTCAGAGCGACATTGACGACGACAACAACCCACTCCTCGCGGAGATCAGGGCCCAAATCCTTGTATCCAAGAGCAGGATGAGTTGATTCGTCAAACTCCACCAGCAGTTCCAAGAGAAGACGAAGTCCCCAATTTCGTCTCCTCGGTCATCTTCGGCGGCACGATCCTCTACCGTCAGCCTCGGTGGCACGATCCTCTTCCGTCACCCTCGACGGCACGATCCTCTACCATCAGCCTCGGCGGCACGGTCCTCTACCTCCAGCTAAGTCCTTATACAGTTAAGGCTCACCTTATTGCGGAACTTGGCGACCGTTGCGGCTCGGATGCAGAATCAGCTAGGCGATGGCTCCAGTTCGAACAACTCCAGCATGGTAACAGCACCAGCTCGGACAGCTCCAGCCCGGACAGCTCCAGCTCGGAGACAGCACCAGCTTGGACAGCTCCAGCTAGGTGACAGCACCAGCTCGGACAACTCCAGCTAGGTTACAGCACCAGCTCGCTAAAAAGATATAGTGTGAGCACCAAACTCAATGTTCAGAAAGCCCTCTCATCTTAATAGCTCCCGACTTCAAAGAGTCAGAAGCTAGGGGCTATTGTGTGGGGATAGTTTCATAATACCGAGATTGTGCTAAGCTCCGGGAAGAGTACCAGCGAGGCATATCCTGGTCTCGGTTTCATGCATCTCGGTCAAACATGTTGAGTTCGGTCAAACAACTGAGTTCTGTCAAACAGTACCAGCTATGCAGCTCATCTCTCGGTTCAGTGAATAGTATCGGCCAGAAAGCTCACCTCGGCCAGACAACTCACCTCGGCCGGAAAGCTCACTTTGGCCAAGTACTTCATCTAGGCAGCAATGCCAGATGACAAGACAACCACGCTGCAGTACAAACTGACAGATAGGATGGACGTCGAACGGTCACATCCACCAGAGATCGATGTATGGGTAGATGGGACATTCCCTTTTCACCTACCTCTACTAAGGATGCTTCTGATGGGACTTCCCCACCTCTATATTATGCGAAAGGTAAACACAAGAAAAAGGGAGTTTAGATACACAAGGACCCTCCTTACTCTAAGCTCTCTCTCTTCTTCTCCACCTCTCTTCACCATTTGTTCTATGATAGCACTAACTCAAGTGTCGGAGGGCCTTGCGCTGACTGCAGCCAAGGTCTCTGACCGTTACTTCTCCTCTCCTTTCAGGTTTTCAGGCAGCTAATCCTTTCCAAAAGTTCTACATTCATCTAAGTAGGTCCGTGAGATTTTTTGCACTTACAGAAGTTAAAAGCGAAGTACAAGCATAATACAAATGATGCCAAAACTACAAGAGAAAGAACATAGGTCCTTGATGATTTTTTACTTTATGTTTCCTTTAAATGGTTATTTCTTGGTGACATATGGTTTATTTTTTCTTTAAGAAATGTCTTGGCTGGTTAGTCTTGCCAATTGACACTAATTTTCTTCATGATGTAGGTGTTTGATACTCCTCACTTGCTAGTATTGGTTGGCAAGAGAGTTAGAAAATGTCTCGATGCGAGGTCTGTTGTTCAGTTGCTTCGTAGTTTTGCAGTACCACACGGTATTCAACATTTCTTTTGTACATCTAAAGTTTTACGTGTATCATTATTATTGTTTTGTGTCTACAGATTTGGGCATTGCGTTAAAACAACCCCTCCTTTGTATTCACACTAAAGGGTATTTGCAATTGGATGTACATTCTCAATTGTTTGCATGTTTCATTTTAGTTTGGCATTATCAATATGTTAGATTCCTACTTATGTCTTCATTTTATCTATTGCAACATGGCACTAGTGCATGCCAATCCCAACAAATCCCAATTGTGACGTCAACTACTGATGTTGTCACATCAGTGCCTGGATCTTGATCCCTTTTTCTTTTCTTTTTGGACAATTCTCTCCATTTGATTGCTCTGGTCCTTTAGCATGGCTTAATACTGAATGGACATGCATAACTAGTTATCATCTTCTCCATGATGAATTGACATGATTCTTGTGCTTCATGAATCATGGGAAATTATTATTATTCTGAGCACTAAAAATGCACTTCTTATTTATATTGGTCCATACAAAGTGGTTTTAGTAATGAAATGGCATCTGCAGGATATCCGATTATCTTAGATCTTGAAACACCTCATAAATATGCTACATGGATTCTTTATGACAAAATAATTATTTTGTCTCTATGGATTTTGACATGGCTTAACAGAAGGATTTGCATTAGAAACCGACGAATTTTCTTAGCAATGTTTACTTTGAAAACTTTAAAGGTGTGTGGTTACAGTTCATCTGTTTTCTGTGTTTGCTTTGAAGACGTCCTTAAAGCGAACTCAGAATTCCTTAAATCCAGCAATGCAGGTTGGAAAACAATGCAGATCGAATGTAGGAAATCAAGAAAACAGGTGAAGAAAGGGATGGACACTAGAGAGAGTACCTGTAATATGTCAAAAGTTAAATAAACAGTCACCCTTGATTATAATGCCCTGGTCCAATTGGATTTTTTTGCTAAATGGTAAGTATGTATTGAAGAAAAAGAAGGAATAGGGCAGAGCCCCCCCCAAAAAAACAAAAACAGAGGGAAACCACTAAGGAAGGCTTACAAAAAGGCGCCAACCCAAAAAGGCTTGCCCCCCCAGCTGAATAGGCTTGGAACAAAAAAACAGCAAAAGGAGAAGCAAAGCGAGCCAAGAGGAACAACAGCCCGAAGAAGCACACCAAAATCAGACCGAAAAGCAAAAGGAGACAGGATACTGGGCAGAGAACTACACCCAGCTAAAGGCATCATCCAACACTGGGACTAACAGACAGCCCTTAAGAAGGAAAAAAGATGCAGCTCCCAGCAGCAACCTTCAACCATCAGGCACCAGAAAAAGGGGAGATTACTCAGACCCAAGGAAAGAAGGCAAGAAACTCCTTTAGAAACTCCACTACACATCAGCAATGCTAAAAGGAGACCACCAACCACAGCAGCAAAGCAAAAAGGAGACCACCAACCACAATGCTGAGCTATCACCATTACCGAGCATCATTGCCCTGCTTAAGAAGAGGGGCCAAAGCAATTAAAATGGGATGAGGCTGAAGCTCGTGGACAGAGGCCATTCCATTTAATCTTTCCAAAAAGATTTGTTTTGCTCTCTCAAGGGAAGAGGTCTTGGAGTTATGCTTTGAATTGTTGCGGAGAAACCATAAGACGGAGATAGCATGGAAGAAGATGGCTACAGAGCATTTCCTACCTTGGATATCAGCAGCAGAGTTTATGGCTGACCAAATGGAAGAAACAGAGATAGTAGAGGAAGGAAAAGCCCCACAAAATGAGAGCAACCAATGCCAAAAATTAATTGCCAGGTTACAAGAGAAAAACAAATGGAATTCACTTTCCTCTTCTATGAGACAGTTGTAACACCTGGATGCCAAGGAGCAACCTTTGGACTTAGCCCAACTGTACGTCGGGGTCCTTCTGTGAAGCAAGCGCCAGCTTAAACATGCTATCCTGGGATTAATGAGGCTATTCCAAATCATCTTGTGCCAAGGGACTTCAACTGCTGCTGATCTCAGAGAATTCCAGGCTGCCTTAATGGAGAATACTCCTGAGGAACTCCCAGTCCAAGAGAGTGTGTCTTGGAAATTATTCCTCGCGGAGGAGATGGGAATGAGGCTAGTTGAGTGAGTGAGAAACTCCTTCAGATGGAGAGGCAGCTGAGGGGGAATGCACCAGGCTCCATCAACTAAAATGTCTGCCACTGAATCAGCAATAGAGAATTGAATGGAGGGAAACCTCGGGGCAATTGGCTCGCTGTCTATCCAGTTGTCATGCCAGAGACTGATAGACCTTCCATTTTCGATGATCCATTTACTGTCCTTTTGCAGAGAAGGAAGATGAGAACTGATTTTCTTCCAAATACAAGAGCCTCCCCAATGGGTCCTCTGATTCCAAAAAAGAGGGGCTTTGAGGTATCTTCCTCTAAACCAGGTGGCCCACAGAGAGTTGGAATTGATGGCAGACCAAGCCAGGAACCTTAAACAAGCTTCGTTGAATTCCATAACCCGACGAAGGCCTAGCCCTCCCTCTGCTTTAGGAAGACAAACTAGGTCCCATCTGACTAAGTTGGCTTTCAGCTTGACCGGAGAGGCTGACCAGAGAAAGTTTCTCATTAGGCGCTCAATTTGCAAACTAGTTCTCCTAGGCAAGGAAAGGACGAGTGCAATGTGGAGAGGAATGGAAGCTAGCACATGTCTTACAAGAGTTAACCTCCCAGCAAAGGAAAGGCATTTCATCTTCCAACCTACCAGCCTAGAACTGATGGAATCCAGCATTTGGCTAAAATGTCTGTGTCTAGCGCAGCCAATGAAAAGAGGCACCCCAAGATAAACCGCAGGAAGAGACACTGGAAGCGAGGCTATTCTGATTTGCAGGAGGCCAGAGATCATACTTGCTTTCCGGGTGCTGCATTTGCCAAGATATAGGTTACTTTTCTGAAGATTGAAACATTGGCCTGAGGAGTCTTGGTAGAGATGAAGCAGATTTTGAAGCAGCCTGAGCCCCATTTTGTAACCTTTTAGAAAGACCAGGATGTCATCAGCATAAATTAAATGGCAAGGAGTTGAGCTAACCTGGGAGATAGGAAAAATGGAACCTTCTAGCCTTAGCTCTTCAATTTTCCTGCTGAGAATCTCTTCAGCAAGAATGAAGAGATATGGAGAGAGCGGATCTCCCTAGCACAGCCCGCAAGAAGTACTGAAAAATCCACTGGGACTTTTGTTGATCAGAACTGAACCTCTACAAGTGCAAACTAGCTCTCTCATTAGATTGATCCACTTAGAAGAGAAATTGAAGAATTGGAGAGCCCCGAACAAAAAGTTCCATTGGAGTTTGCCAAAAGCCTTGGAGATGTCCAACTTCATACAGACTGCCCCCCCTCTGGTAGATGACTTGAGGTTTTGGAAGAGGTCATGGGCTAGGGCTACATGGTGGTGGATAGTTCTGCCTTTGACAAAAGCGGACTGATGATTGGATATCAGGTGAGGGAGAAGCAAAGATAGCCTAGAAGCCAGGATTTTGGAGATAATTTTGTAGGATAAGTTTAGGAGGCTGATGGGTCTATAGTCTGAAAAGGAAGTGGGGGAGGTCTTTTAGGAATAAGAGTTAGGAAGAAAGCATTTGTTTCTCTAAGCAATCTGCCCGAGCTAAAAAAAATGAGAAACTGCCTTGGTGACATCAGAACCAACGATCTCCCAGCAATGAGTGAAGAAAGCCCCTGAGAAACCATCAGGCCCAGGAGAGCTGGACCTCTTAAGATTAAAAACGGCTTCCTTAATTTCGGCTAAAGAGGGGACTGCCACCAGGATAGAGTTCTGATCTTCTGAAACTGCAAGGCCATGCCTGATAAAAAGAGCTTCATCTGGAACTGAGGAAGAAGACTGCATCAATCTAGAGAATGAGATTGCTTCATTCCTAATCTGATCCGCATCCTCTATGATTTCCCCATCAACAGAAATTTTGTCTATCCTATTTATCGAGCTCCTGGATTTAGCAGACAGGTGGAAGAACTTTGTATTCCTATCCCCATCCTTTAACCATCTAATTTTTTATTTTTGCTTCCAATGAACAGACTCTGCTTTGAGCCAGTTATGAAGGGAGGATTTGCTAGAGTTGAGAGCCAACAAGAGAGAGTCACTGGGATTAGAATCATAAAGGGATTGAGCTTCCAGCACCTGCTTTTCTGCATCAGCTATTTTAAACTTGAGTTGCCCAAAAACTACATGGTTCCAAGACTTCAATTTACTCTTGAGAAATTTGAGCTTTTGGGCCAGAATGTATTGAGGGGAACCATTGCACGAGATGGCCCAACTTTCCTTAACCAGAGAGTTAAAGCTTTCATGAGAGAGCCACATCTCTTCAAATTTTAATGGGACATTCTTAAGAAGAAGACTTGATCTGTGGGACAACAGAAGCGGGCTGTGGTCTGAGGAGATTCTTGGAAGATAAGAGACAAGAGGGTCAGCAAATTGGTCCAGCCAAGCATTGTTGGTAAGGGCTCTGTCCAGTCTAGCAGCAACATAGGAATGACCAAGCCTGTTATTTGCCCAAGTGAATCTATTCCCTCTGAACCCCAGATCTTTGAAGCCTGCAGAAAGCACCATTTCTGAGAACTCTTTGATAGAGGTTTGGTGAAGAGGAGAGGAGCTGAATTTCTCTGAAGCCAAGAGGATAGCATTGAAATCACCTATAGCTGCCCATGGGAGAGCAGTTGAAGAAGTAGTAACCAGATAATCCCAAAGGATCCTTCTTTGTCTGTAATCTGTGGAACCATAAACCCCCGTAACCAGGCTGGAAGAAGAAGAAGGGGTATCGGTGGCTAGGATGGAGATATGCTGGTTAGATAGATCAAGAAGAGAGAAGCTAAGATTGGGGTTAGATTTGCAAAAGCACCAAAGAGAGTTATTTGGGGTACAAAAAGACTGAGAATAACCAAAAGATTGGATGGAGGCAGAGATTGGAGAACTTGAAGGGATTTTAGGTTCAGAAAGAAAAAGAATGTTAGGAGAATGAGAAGCTATAAGATGAAGCAGCATAGTTTGAGTAGGGGTGTTACCAATCCCCCTGCAATTCCAGAAAAGGATTTTAGACATTGGAGAAAGAGGAGGAGGGAGAGCCAGTGGAACTCCTAGTTATGGGACCTAGGGAATTTGGACATCTGTTCTTGTTTTTCCTTCTCCCTTTTAACTTAAAGGGGGAGAGATCCACCACTAGGGAAGAAGCTGGGATGACCTCAACTCCTTCCTTAGATTGTTGGGCATTACAAGTGGGAACTATAGGGATAGGAGGGGGAATTCCTGTGTTGAGGGAAAGTATAGAAGTAATTGGAACCTCTATTAATTCTGCTAGGGAGGGGCATTCTAGAACTGAAAAAGGATTAGAACAGTCTATAGTGGGAGTCGGGTTTTCCTTCGTTGTAGCCAAGATGGAATCAGAAGGGGGCGTGGCATTAGTTCCAGATTGGGGGAAAGAAACAGAATTAGGACCAGGATTGAGGGGGCCTGTGGAGCTCAAAGAAGGGTTGGAGGGAATATTGGAAGGGACAAGAGGACTAGAGGAGAGAGGCGCTGGTAGACCATTTGAAGGCTCGTTATCTCCCGGGGCTTCTTCTTCGGCTGAGAGCAGCGCAGAGGGCTGAGCAGAGGGTTGAGTAGCAAGAACAAGGGTTGGGAGTAGAGGAGGCTTATAGGTGAAGGGACATTTAGAGGTAAGGTGTCCAGTAGAGAGGCATTCGCTACATGGGATGTTCTCATATGAAACTTCCACCTCTACAACTCCTTCTCCTTCCAGATCCACCAATAAAGTAGAAAGAATGGGTTTAGCCACTTCCAGATTAACCAGAACTCTGGCGAAGGATAGCATTTTCTGAGTAGCCGTGATTTCATCAAGGCGAAGAGGTTTGCCAATAGACCCTGCGATGGAGAGTAGAATGTCACTACTCCAGCAGTGATATGGTATACCTCTGAGCCGGATCCAAATTGGGGAAACAACTGGCCAGGAGTTAACCTCTTGTCCTGAAGAAGGAGTTTCTTCCTTTCCATTAACAAGGGGCTCTGACTTACCAAGCAGTCTCTGTCTTCTTTAGAGTTGAATCTGAAAATGAAGAAACTTTTTCTGTGAGGGAAATTAGGCAAGGCCTTGCGAGCCTCCAAGTTTTTTGAACCCATTGTTCTAAGCCTTCTAAGGTAGGACGCCGACCCACGAATTTCCCTATTGCTGTGAAAGAGAAAGATTCCTTACTATTAGCTACCATATGTTGGGGGATCTTGAGAGTAAGCTTACCATCGATCCAGGTTGGGGGAGGAATGGATGGGGGAGCAGAAATGGCTGAGGGGGAGAAGAAGCTAGCATAAGACTTCTGGGGATGCTGATCGACTGTAGTTGGTGGCTGCGCCTGATGGTGAGCCAGAATGCTATCAAGATGCTAGTGTAGAAGCTGGAGCTGAGCGGTTTCCCATCGAGGATAGGAGGCCTGCTGATTTTTCCTGCAGAGTTCCGATAGTAGCATGACAAGGGAGAGAACTAGATGTTCCGGCTAAATGACTGGAGCTCGAAAAAGGGGCAGGGTTTGGGATCAGCGGCGCAGTGTTAGGGGATGATGTTGGGGTAGTAGGAAGGAGAGGGGCTGTGAAAGTCGCATGAAGAATCGAGGGGGAGGGGGAGGGGGAGGGTCTGGGGGAGACACTTCCATTCCAGCCCTAGAGTTTGGCGAGACCCACATTCAGATTGGTCCAATTGGATTAACTATCCAAGGATTCAAAAGTAATTTCCTAAGACAACTTAAGTAATAGCCAAGTTTAATTTATAGAAATAATCAAATATGCTACCCAAGTAAACCTACCTCAAGTAACAATCGAATATCCATCTCCCTCAGTTTACACCAATGGCTGGATTCACCTATAGCAAAACCTTCTAGATCGCAAAATTATAGTAGGTTGTAACTACAGAGTTGCAATGCTATAATGGGTACTCATCCAAAAATGTGATCTCTTCCTGATAATCATGATACACATCAAACTTGATTGTGTCGACAGTCGACACCATTATTTGACTGTGTGTCAAAGATCCAATCACCACCACCATCTTCATAGATATCAAATTTCAATATTTCATGCTCATTTCTGGATATTCATCGTAAAATCGTCCAAAAACAACGTCGTTGGTAAATTCCAATCTTTGATCAAATCCATGATCATCGAATGATAGAACAGTCACTTCACCATCGCAATCTTCATCGGAGTTATCACTGTAAATCGGGCCCTTGTAATCACCATCATATGATTCATCACTATAATCTGGTTCATTGGTGTAACCTATATTATAATATAGATCTCAGGGTTTGACTTTTTCAATAGCTGAGTTGAAGTCTTTACTTGTCACAAATTTTGGGTCTCAAGGTCACAAGGATTTGGTTGGTTCCTCTGGCCCATTGTGGAAGACAATTAATTTTAAAATACACATTTAATTCTGAAATAACTCTCAATTTATAGCTAAGCATAAATATAATCAAACCAATATCCAAAAATCTTTACTATTTACTTGATCTTTTCCTAAGTTTTTCCAACTACCTAAAATTTCTCTAATGAGTTTCCATCTTTATCATGAATTATATATTAATATTTGTTTAAATATTTAAAAATATTTCTAATTAGAGATTTTAATAATTTTTTAACACATGCCTTTTTTTAATTAACTATCTAGATTAATGGGAATGAATTAAGCTTTGCCTTCCACTTTAGAAACTCTTGGCCAATTCCATCCATGTTGGGTCCCATTAGATCAATGAAAAACTACTTTTTTGAATCAAGATCCCACGGCCACAAGGTGACTTGTGCTTAGTGTTTATATATTACAAACCTTTAACACAACTGTCATGCGAGTACCACGACTAGTACTGTTGGTACTCAAAACTCTAATTTGTTTAATACAATAGTTATCAGAATCCTATGATTCGTATCCCGAATCATGATTCATATTTCAAGTCTTTAAAAAAAAAACCTATTTGTATCTATGCATAGATATTCAAAGAATCCAGAAATTTAAATTTGCGCATATCCTTTGCCAGTCAATGGCAGACGTAGGATTTACATTTGGGTGGTGCGATATATGGTCAATAGACGAAGTTAAATGATAAAATCGAATCTTTTAATTAAGATCTTATCTAGAGGGTCTCTTGAATCAGGTATTGCTAACACTTGGGTCCATCCTTGCTTTGCCTTCTGAATTTAGAACTGCACAACATATAGTATGCAAAATCCATGAATGCAAGCTTGCCCAAATCCTTTTACATTAACTCATAACTTACCATTTTTTTTAAAAGTATTCTATCAGTGACCTGGATAGGTTTTTCCGTTTCACAACTTATTGAATTAATTATAATGCATGGGGCCGGAAGGCAAAATCTGAACCCACTATAAACTAGATCCAAACCTGAAGAAACTACTACCAAGGTCCTGTCGAAGGAGTAGCCTCTGTAATTCTTGTGGTTATGAATGGTGAGGAATGGTGACATGGCATTGGGATGGATTTGGTATGGGTTGGCCTAAACCCGAACCCAAACAAACTGACACATACCCTGATCTGATCTGTACTTGACTCGATGCACAATGAGTTTATGGTTTGTACATAATACCAAACCTCACCCATGATAAACGCAACCAGAATTTGAACCGGTCCTGAACCTGACATGGGCCAAAAAAAACACACACACACACACAAGCCCTGAACCCGACGGGCCTACTACCAAATCCCCACTCCAGCTGATACGAATATGTCATGGTAGTAATCCACTTATTTAAATTGGAAAACTAATTTTTAAGGGCTTTTGAAATCCTCGAAAGCCAAGAACCTGTAAATTACTTTTTAAAAGGTCAACCAAGCACTTATCTTTTCTTTTTTCTTTTATTTTAATTGTTTCTCTTAGTTTGAAACTTCATTTTAATTATTTCATTCAATTTAATGAATCTGTATTGTTAAAATATGTCATTTATAATCAATTGCATAATCGATTGCAATACAGCTTTGTAGTTCACTAGAGCCATTGACTTTGGTTCTAATTTTTAATAAAAAAAAATTCTTTCTATATCATTGAAAGTCCTTTTTTTCTTCTTTTGCAAATGACTTTCTATCTCTTTGTGTTTGTAGGAATATAGCTAAATATATCATATTATATATAATATGAATTTTATGCTGTAAATGTTGTTAATTGATTTCTCATGCATATGTCCTCCATTGCTTGTATGGCTTCCATTCACTACTAATTTATTAATATGTTAGATCAATTCATATTTCATTTATATCAATGATTGAAATTTATTGGTTGATTAGATGAAGGTTAGCGTTACAGTTAGGTTCTTTCAAGAGAGAAACTATATATATATATATATATATATATATATATATATATAAAAGAAACGAAAATCATTCTACTCCCACTGTCCTCATCACCATCAATAAATATTATGATGATGATGATCATCAATGGACTTCCTTCCTTTTTCAGTTGCCTACAGTGGAAATTACAGTAGAAAAGAGAGAAAAATATCATCTGAAAGGAAGATCTCCAATTGCTCCTTCAGATCCCACATGGACATGCTACCTTGGATATTTGGCATGGAGGACCACTCCAACAGCCATTCCGAAAATGACATGGCATTTGGCATGTTGGAGGGAAATGCCAAAATTGGCTTATGGGAAAAGCATATGTCAAATATTATTTTGGGTTATTTTATTTCAAAGGGAGCCCACAAGAATGCAAGAACACTTCTTTTTTTCTTGAGTATTTAACCGGAAAAAACACTTAATGCGCACATCTGACGTGATCAAACACTTTAGATAGTGGTGCACCAATTAGAGGAATTGGGTCGAATTTTCATTTTTTTTCCTACCTATTTGGCACATAGTTGGCACCGACCTTATTTACATTAAAAGTTGTAACTTTTCCAGCCGTTCTTGGGAAAAAATTCTAAGTCAGGGTCAGTGATGACCCTAGCAGTGTAAAATAAGGTCATCACCGACGCAGGCTTCCTATTTTTTTGACCAAAAATTGTAACTTTTCTAGGTGTTTTCAGAAAAAAATTCTAAGTCAGGGTCGGTGATGACCTTAGCAGTGTAAAATAAGGTTATCACCGACGCATGTTTCCTATTTTTTTGACCAAAATTTGTAACTTTTTCTAGGCATTCTCTGGAAAAAATTTCTAAGTCAGGGTTGGTGATAACCCTTACAGTCTAAAATAAGTGATACATTATCAGTGATGACGTTATATAAATTTGGAAAAAAAAAGAAGGAAGGGGACTAATACATTTTACATCAAAAGTCCCTTATGTGCTTCAAATACAACATTTATGAATTTAAATAGAAACAAAAATATTCCATGCATTCAAATGACATTTAATCAACCCATCAACATCTCATATACATTTACTTAAATTGCGTGCACATCTCCTAAGTTTAAGGTTACAAATTGACAACATCCACAACATAACCACTTCAATTACAAGTTAATGATCAATATCGTAGAACACATATAGCACAACAAATGTAGAGGGAGGTTCACTGCAAGTTAGGCGGCAAGACTGAGAGTGGAGAGAGGTTAGGATAAAGTACTCAAACATAACCACTCCTTTAAAAAATTACAGTTTGAATAACATTAGCCATAAATCAAAAGGAAGTTCAATTGATTAGTGGTTGTGTGGAGGAGAGTATACCAAACCGCGTTCGATAGTAAAGGAAATGTGAAGTCGGGCTGGTTGTGCATTTAAGGCCCCCGCTCTAGTATAAAAAAGGCTGTTATTGTGTTGGCATAAAAAAAGTGGACCCCGCAAATAAAGAAGACTTGGATTTCATAACTGAAAAGAAGTTATTATTGTATGCTATGTTTTAGGGAAGGGATAAGTATCTTATTTCAAGAATATCTTAAATTTGCATTGAGATATTTTAGGTGATGAGATTAGATTAGAATGACAATTAAGGAATCAAGCGGTGCAAAAAGCTTAAGGTTGCGCCACGTATCTCTCCCCCACGAAAAGGGCATTGCTTTAATATATATAACTAGTGCAATAGGCCTACGTTGGAAAACCATTGAAATTTCTAATTAGAAATATTTCTAAATAACTAATTAAATTATGCATATTAATATATAATTCATAATAAAGATGAAAACTAATTAGAGAAATTTTAGGTAGCTCGAAATATTTAGGGAAAGATCAAGTAAATAGTAAAGATTTTAGGACCTTGATTTGATTATATTTGTGCTTAGCCATAAATTGAGTGATATTTCATAATTAAATGTGGATTTTGGAATTAAATAGCTTCCATAATGGGGCCCACAGATTAATTAATCCTACCAAATATCCAAAGAAAAATAAGGATAAAAACATCCATAATGGGCCAAATGGATTAATCTTACTGAATATTGAAAGGAAAATATGGACAAAAAAGTAGCAGAATATAGCCTATGAATGTGGCCCCCGCTCTGGAATCAAAAAATATTTTCGTGTGTTGGTATAAAAAAAAAGTGGCCCCTGTAAATTGTGAGTTTAGAAATAAAGAAGATTTTTGATTTCATAATGGGACTCATAGATTTATATGGTTAAATTAGTAAATAACCAAATTTAGATTTCATAATTTTTTTTGGTAATTGATTACATTAGTGATAGTTGGTAACTTGATTTGAGAATGAGGATGGGGAGAATAGTTTGGAGATCCTGTTATATAGGAAAATTAGAGAATTGATCCTATTATGTAAGGTGCTCTATTATTTGGAGATCCTACATAAGGAGAAAAAAGTAGTAGAAGTAGAATACAACCTATGAAAGTGGCCCCCGCTCTAGTATAAAAAAGGTTTTTATTGTGTTGGTAAAAAAAAAAGTGGACCCATGAATAAAGAAGACTTAGATTTCATAACTAAAGAGAAGTTATTATTGCATGCTATGTTTTAGGGAAGGGATAAGTATCTTATTTCAAGAATATCTTAAATTTTCATTGAGATATTTTAGGTGATGAGATTAGATTAGAAGGGCAATTCCGGAATCAAGCGGTGCAAAAAACTTGAGGTTGGTGTCGCTCTCCCATGAAAAGGGCATTGCTTTAATATATATATATATATATATATAACTAGTGCAGCAGACGCAGGCCATGATAAAAAAATAATTAAAGTTTTAATTAATTAAAAATGTTTATACGTATTTAAAATGACCTGAAATATTCTGAGATTTTAAAAAGCTGAAAGATTTTAGGGAAATAATAATTAAATAGTAGATATTCTAGGATATTGATTTAGTTTTATTTGTTCTTAAGAAATAAGAATAAATTGATTGTCGCTTTCAAAACTAAATGTGAATTTTGAAACCAATTGGCTTCCGTAATGGGCCTGATAAATTAATCATACCGAATATTGAAAGGAGAATAAGTAGAAAAAAAGTAGTAAATATAGACTATGAAAGTGCCCCCCTTTAATTGTAAGTTTGGAAAGAGAAAAATTGGCTTTTGCAATAGGGCCCTTAGATTTATTTAGTAAATTTAGTAAATATAATTATGATAACAATTTTTTTTTGATAAAGATGGAAACTCGTGAGATTTTAGGGGAATATCAAGTAAATAGTAGATATTTTATAAGCTTGATTTGATTATATCTGTACTTAGGCATGAATTGAGTGTTAATATTAAATGTGGATTTTGAAATCAATTGGCTTCCATAATGGGCCCCATATATTAATCATACGGATATTGAAATGAAAATAAGGAGAAAAATGCAGTAATTACAAGTTATGAAAGTGGCCTCGTTAATTGTTAGTTTGGAAAGAAAAGAAAATCTAGCTTTCACAATGGGACCCATATATTATTCAAACTTTGAAAAAAAAAAAAGAAAAAAAATGGCTTTGACAATGAGCACCACAGATTAATAAAAAACAATAAAGATGAAGTCGACTATGATCTATAAGTGGGCCTTAGATCTTTATAATTTGGATATGGTATGAGGGTCCCCCAAATTGATCTACATTAAAAATTTAATACATACATATCCACCTATCATAATATTACCAACTTGATCTGTATATTTCTCATCAATTTGTAGGGCCCACTATCAAAGCCAACTAACCTTTCTTCTTCTTTTTTCTCTTTTTGTTTGTTTAGTAATCTGTGGGACCCATTGAATGTAACGTGTGTATAAGGAGAGAAATCATGTGATAAGGCAAAGATTTTAGGGGTAGAGGGAGAATTTTGGGGATTAATTAAGAGAAATCGTGTGTAGAAAGAGAGATTCCAGGAGAAGTAAATGAAATTGATTGGAGAGGCATAAGTGTCATTTTTTTGGGATGCCCACATGGCGCCCTTGAAAAATAAAAAAAAATTGAGGATGCGCCACATATCGCATTTTTGCGAAAAGGCTGCTGTCTTTATATATATAATTCTTTACTAAGTTAGACGGCTAAGGAATCGACTACATGGCTATGTGAGAAGAGACACCCTTTTCCACTTGGGTGTCTCATATGTCTCAAAGATGGAGTTCATTCAATCATGAAGTCCTATGTATTCAATTCCTATTTTTTTATTTAAAGGAGCAAGGGCTTAACAATAAGGTCGTGTATGTTCGGGTTTGTAGGACCAGGCCATACCAATTTAATTGGCCTTTACATTTATAGGCCTATCCTAGCCCAGCATATTTTGAGTCGACAAATACGCCTACCTCAACCTGTAAAGACCGAGCCCAAAGTGGGCAAAAGGTAGTCTATCCTAGCTACAACCCTTCTAACGTAAATAAATAAAGGGGGCTTTGGTCGGAGGTCCCTCAAAGTGTGACTTTAAGGCAAACAATCCACAAGAAAATTCATGCAACCAAAGGTCCCTCACACACATTCTCATACCTAAAATGTCCAATTTGCCTTTTCTTTAAATCATATCCCATAATTGGTGGGGATATCCCATTAATAATGGTCAAATACATTGTAATTGGCCATGATTAATGAAATCATATTAATGAGATTTTCAAATAAATTCTACAAACACACAAATAAATATCAAAATAACGCAAATAAATTTTAAAAACTGAAATAATTTCAAAAAACACAATAAATTAAAAAAAAGGAAATAAATTTTAAAATAACGCAGATAAATTTCAAACTATGCAAATGAAGTTCAAAAGATCCAACTAAATTTCCAAAAATGTAAATAAATTTCAAAAGACTCAAATAAATTTCAAAAGATCCAAAGAAAATTCAAAAAATGTAAATAAATTTAAAAAGCCACAAATTAATTTCAAAAGACGCAAATAAAATTAAAAAACGTAAACACATTTACCAAAACTAAGATCAATCAATTTTCCAAATTTCTGAGAAATTTGCCAAAAACTCAAGTATTTTTTTCCATAACTCAGTTAAATTTATTCCAAAAATTGCAAATAAATCTCAAAAGATGCAAATAATTTCAAAAAATGTAAATAAATTTTAAAAAGCCCAAATAAATTTCAAAAGACATAAATAAAATTAAAAAATGCAAATAAATTAAAAAAAATGCAAATTCATTTTTCAAAACTAAGATAAACCAATTTTTCAAATTTCAGGAAAATTTGCCAAAAACACAAGTATTTTTGTCAAAACTCAATTAAATTTATTTAAAAAAATACAAATAAATTTGAAAAGACACAAATAAAATCCAAAAACACATAGATCTAAGAAAATACAAATAAATCTTCCAAAAACATAGAAAGATTCGTTCAAAAAATCAGTTAAAATTTTCAAAATGGAGATAAATTTGTCAGAATCTCAGTTATATTTTTCAAAAATTCAAATAAAGTTGCAAAAAACTCAGATAGATTTGTTTAGAACTCAGATAAATTTGTTTCAGAACTCGGATAAATTTGCGTAAAGCTTAAATAAATTTAAACAAAAATAAAAAACTCAAAGAAATTTGACAAAAACTCGTATAAACATGTCAAAAACTTAGGACGTCAGCCCTAGCTAGCTGCTGGTTAATGTTGAACTGGGCTTCCTGCTAGGAACGGGTTAGAACTAACTCGAACTTGACCCTGACTTGAAGATAAGACCCAGTAATTGACCCAACTGGGTCTTATCTTCTCCCTCGACAGTCTCTGTTTCTGCAACAAAACCATGGACACCGCTGCGTCTCGCTGCTTCTTCTCCGGCGACAGGCGAAGTCTGACGGCCGTGGCCTGCGTCATCCGGCGATGACGACGACGTGCAGGCAGCCTTCTCTAGTAGTTAGTTTACAAAGAGATCTATTCTCTGCACCTTGTATCTTTTGGCGATGGCTCCTGCGATGAGAACTCAACAAGACACGAACCTCCCCCCCCCCCCCCCCCCCCCCCCCCCCCCCCCCCTTTTTTTTTCAAAAGTCAAAAGACTTTTTGTCTCTTGTTTCTATCAAACGAACAAGATGCAATGTGGATCTTTAATGGGCATGAAACAAGAGTTTCCACCTCGTGACTCCAACGTCTAGCAACCCTGGAAACTCCTCATGACTTAATCTCGTCAATCTCTGTTGGTGTAGGACTGCCCAAGCCCAAGGAGTGAGAATACAAGATTTGAAATTTGAAATTTCAAAATTTTATGCCTAAAATGGTTAAAGGGCAAATTAGTCCTGAAAGATGTGATCATGTGGATGTAGGGACTTCTGACTGCAAATTGTCTAGCTGAGTGGACCAGAGCCCTTGAACTGAATTTACTTGGACTGGAGGCTGGATACATTCCACTTTAGGGACCTTTTGCTAATTTACTCGTAAATAAATAACAAATGCACTTGATTATGTATGTAGTTACGATTGGCTTGAGTAAAGATGGAAATAAAACCATGGTTGCACAACTTCTCAAAAAGACCTCGAAAAAATAGAAAAGAGTTTGGGCTTTATATTGAGCTTGTTGGACTTGAGATCAGAATCATAGACCCCATCTAGGTAGTTGGGGTCTGGTCTGAATCTCCAAGTTATATTTGGTTGGCGATCTGTTTATGGGAAACCATGTAAATTGACCATTTCTTGGGAATCACATTGATCACCCACTCCTCCAGTCATCACCAAGCTGTTGTCAATCAAATAAATAGATATATAAAAAATTAGTAGAACGTGTAATTTCAAATGTCTTTGAATGACGGCCGTATTAAAAAAAAATGGTGAAAATGTCACTTCAAATGTCTTGAATGACAAATCTCGGCACTGGCGTGCAAGGGCCTTTTTGCGGAAGTGGTGCTGTGGAGCGCTCATTTTTGCGAGGCAAGTTCTGCACTTTGTTAGCACAATAAAATTCAAGTAAAGTCTTTATTTTTTTAGATAAAATGTCACATCAAAAGTATTTTAATTCAGAATTTCCTCTATTTAAAAAAAATTAAAAAAGCAACCACTTTTATCTACTAAAATACAAAAAAAACTTCACTTTTCCATATAAAAAATAAAAAAGATTCTATAACAAAAAAATAAAAAAATACCATCATAACCCACTTATATTTTATTCTTTCTTCAAAATCAACTTTACTTCACTTGACTCTATTAGTAGAGTTGCTAAACTGGCCCGGAACTTCACTAGTAGAGTGGAGTGAAACAAAGTTTTCATTTTTCAGTCAAAGGGTCAAATCAAAATTACATATTTTTAAAATTTTATCATTTTTTTTCAAAAAAAGAGTAAAAAAACAACCTCCTTTCTCCACTAAAAGACAAAAAAAGAAAAGAAAAGAAAACTCACTTTTTAAACAAAAAGTCAAAAAAGATTCCCTACCAAATAACTAAAGATAAAATATCATCATAACCCACTTATATGTTATTTTTTTCACTATTTAAGGCTTTACTTCACTCCACTCTACATGTAAAGTTCTCAAACAGACCTAGCCACAAAATTTGTGAAAACAAGGTGAAATTGCTGACGTATTTTTCCGCTGATATGTAGATGGCATTTGGTGTAGCTGTGTATGATGACGAAAATGCATGAGGGTGTGTTTGTGCAGAGCAATGGAAAAGGCATGATTTTACAACGGTAGAAGAAATTTGGAGTTCTTACGTGGGGGCATAGGAATCACCGTGCTGTTGAAGCAGAAAAGGGACTTACTAAAAATAAAATACCATTATAACTCACTTATATTTTATTCTTTCTTCAAAAGCAACTTTACTTCACTTGACTCTATTAGTAGAGTTGACAAACTGGCCGGAACTTCACTAGTAAGTGGAGTGAAATAAAGTTTTCATTTTTCAGTCAAAGGGTCAAATCAAAATTACATATTTTTAAAATTTTATCATTCTTTAAAAAAAAAGTAAAAAAGCAACATCCGTTCTCCACTAAAAGACAAAAAAAAACTCACTTTTTACACAAAAAGTCAAAAAAGATTCCCTACTAAATAACTACAGATAAAAATCATCATAACCCACTTATGTTTTATTCTTTCACTATTTAAGGCTTTACTCCACTACATTCTACATGTAAAGTTCTCAAACAGACCCGCTGCCACAAAATCTGTTAAAACAAGGTGAAATTGCTGACGTGTTTTTCCGCTAAAATGTAGATGGCATTTGGTGCAGTTGTGTGTGGTGACAAAAATGCATAAGGGTGTGTTTGTGTAGAGCCATGGAAAAGGCATGATTTTGCAATGGTAGAGTAGATTTGGAGTTCTTACGTGGGGGCATAGGAATCACCATGCTCTCGAAGTGGAAAAGGGATTTTCCCTTCCACGAACCTACACAAACAGGCCCTAAATATACTTGCTCAATGAATAACAAATCTCTAAAGAAATTAAAAGACTTAAAACATATTTTTCTTGTTTAGTGAAGAAATAGGACTCTTACAACTGCCACCTTTAGATTTTATTTTTGCAAAAGAGGAAAATGGTGTTTTCTCTTCCGTGGCTTTACACAAACAAGCCTCGAGAGTTCTCTCTATCAAATGTCTATGTAGTGTGTTTTGTAAGAGTTGAAACATATAATATCAATTAGGATAAAATATGAGGAACAACTAATGGGGTTTAGAGTTTTATGTAGAAAGATGGAATGAAAAATCCCATGGAGTTTCCAATCAATCAATCAATTTGGTTAGCCATCTTCGCTCTGAATCCTTTAGCTTCTTCTTACTCTTACGAGAGGATGAGGGTATAGAATCTATTGGCTATTCTTGTTGAGCCTTGATCTTCTATCACGGTCGTCACCCACCTCGACTTCATGGTTCACCATATTAGGAGTTTGTAATGTTTTTTTAGGACTATGGGGATATGAGTCCAGAGTTCGTACTCATGTGGAAATTGGATCTGAGTATCTTGAGTAATGTCCACAATGTAAGAGCTGTTGTATATATGAGTAAAGCCATCATTATGAGCTGGTAAGGTGGACATACAACACTGGGGTATCACAAGACTCTGCACAATACCAATATATGGCCGGCAGACTCCAGTAATATGATATGGCTAGGCTATGATCTCGTGCATTTCCCAGTCGCAACTCGAAGGTAGTACGGGATGGTAGCGTTATAATTTTCCCCGGTACTAGCTTGTGTGGATGTGCCATTTTTTATTAGATGAATGTATTAGCATGTTCCTTTATATTGATTCATATTGCTTATGACATTGTACGATTTGCCTAGTATTGTTACCTTTGTTCCTGTATTGATTTTATTACTATTTTTATTTATTTATTATTAATCCATACTATACTATTAGTATATTGTACTACCAGGACCTTTTGGATTTGACCCATAATTTGGTGCTTAGTTATCGATACAGAACCATTGCCCCAAGGGTTAGGCATTCCTCGAGGCACCATTAGCTGATGAGTAATGTTGGGTTCTTAGCGGCTTTGTGGCAGTGCCCAATATTGATGGAGAGTCGGAGGAGTGGGTTGTGTGACTTTTATTTTTGGGTTTTGAGTGTGATTCGTGTGAGGATTGGTTTCTGTATGTTGGACTACATAAACTCACTTTATTTCATACTTTGAGATAGCATGGACTTGTATCCCATTATATTTGACATATGGATGATGCTATCACAAGTTGTTATTACTTGCTTCTGCATTATTTGACATATTGCTTCCACTATTCATTACTTGTTTCCACACTTAACTGTTCTTATGGATATTGTTGGAAAAGTTTTAAATTAGACCTCACTACGGACTTGTGATCTTTGAAGTTTTCAGTTAATTCAGGAAGTCGTGCGCCAACTCTTGGGACCTTGGCGGCAAACTCGGGATCTGGAATTAGGGCGTGACACATTTCAATGAGTATGAAAAGATGTCTGGGTATTTTATATGTGTCATAGGCATTACACAGAAACCGAGTGTGTGTATACACCTTTTCATACATAGTTTCACACCCAATCTGTGTGTATTCACTTTAATCAATAGAGGGCCTTTTGTTGTACATAGGATCCACTGACACGTAGAAGGAGAAACAAGAATATAAGAAACATAAAAAATGATAGAGGATTTTTCCAAAAAAAAAAAAAAAAAAACCACTGCAAGTGGCTATTACACCAAAAAGATCACTTTAGCCAAAGCCACATCAAACCAACCTTCCCGCCTAAAAACCCTTCTTTTTTAACCTTTTTTTAGGGTCGACGTCAACCCTCATATTTTGTGTTGAATGCACTAGGGTCGACGTTGACCCTTGCAAAGTCAAGAAGATTTGGAGCGACTTTGAATTTAAGATTAAGAATTGGGTTTTGATTGAGGTTCCCCATTCATTCATACAAGAATAGTTTTGGGATATTTAATTTGCTATTGTTATGGGTCTTAATCCATGTAAGCTAGCATGGAAATAATTGCCCATGGATTGCTTAAATGGTCTTGCATCAAGATCGTCATCCATTAGTTCTTCTTTTTTCAATATTTATCAGCTTCCCTATAAACAGTTGCTAGTTTCTAAAGTAAGATATTCAAAAGTCCCAGTGGTTGACTGGTTGAACACATTGACAACTTCTTCATCACTGCCAAGTACATGTTCAATAATGCCTTTCTCTCTTCGTAGTATAACATCCTTAGATTTTGTTTATGAGGTAATCCATGAATTGAGATTTTACTCCGGGGTCAAACTTCTCAAAGGCAATGAGGTTTCTATAATGAGAAATGGTAAAAGCGTCTATGACCAAAGGTGTGGTGTTCATGACTCCATCGGTGAACCTTACATCTATCACTTTGTCAATCACCTCTTTTTTTTTTTTTAACTTGATTCTGGGTTTTTTAAAGAACCTTGTGGTAGGAATGGTCCTAATTATTTCTGATTCTATAGGTTGATTACTCCTTTCATGCTCATCGTAGAAAAGATATGCATGATAAAAATGGAGCAGATGCTGGAAATTACTGTCACTTAACATAGAAACATTGAGTGTTGTCATTATGGCACAGATGAGGCTGTAGAATTTTAGGGCAAGATCTAGGAACACTTATGTCTCTCTTTCCTCTTTGACCTAGGGATATATATGGTTGAGAACAAAGAAAGGAAGCTGACTTTCTAGCAAGAGTAGGTCATTAGTTATTTGATGCTCCATCCAAGTTCTGGTGTTTGGTATGTACTGTGAAGGCCGACGAAGGTAATCGACAATGAACCTACATCCGACAACGTCATTTCCATGAAGTCCATGCTTTCGAGATGGATATTATCAGAGCGTAAGGGGGTTATCAATTGTTTTGCCAATCATATCAAATACTAGAATGACTGAGAGTAATTTCTAGAATGAGGATTAAAGATAACCCTTGTTTAAAGATAACCCCTTATCCCAAAACGAATCCGTTCTAAACGATTCTACCTCTAAAACATCACTTTCACAAACTCATATAAAAGAACTAGAAGAAGACATCTCTGCTCAAGAAGAAAAAAATGAATTACATCCCTCATATTCCTCAATAAATGTATTAAGTGCTCACACAAATTCATCATTGATGTTATGAATACTACTTCATCAAAATTTGATCTAACAAACATTCTGAGAAAAATTCTTGAAGAAAAATCCTCTGAAAAAACTTCTAATCTTAGTTTTCAACCTGTTTCTATACTCTCAAATCTTGGAAAAATAAATCAAATAAACCTACTCATATCTAATAAAGAAAAATATATTGAAAATCTTAAAAATGACATTAATCTCTGTCGAATAGAGGATCAGTTAAAATCAAACGAATTTGAAGCTAAAATTAATAATTTCCAAACCTCACTAGTAAAAGAATGTTGTTCTGATGTACCTTCTGCCTTTTTGGCATAGAAACAAACATTTAGTATCCTTACCATATATTTCTACTTTTAATGAACGAGATATTCCTACTAAAGCAAGGCCATCTCAAATGAGTCCTAGACTCCTAGAATTATGTGATAAAGAAATTAAAGATTTACTTCAAAAGAAATTAATTCACAAATCACATTCTCCTTGGAGTTGTGCAGCGTTTTATGTTGAAAATGCTCCTGAAAAGGAAAGAGGGGCTCCTCGCCTCGTCATCAATTACAAACCCTTAAATAAAGTCCTTCAATCAATTAGATATCCAATTTCCAATAAACAAGATCTTATTACTCGTTTATATGAAGCCTTTATATTTTCAAAATTTGATCTCAAATCAGAATTTTGGCAGATACAGGTCGAAGAAAAAGATAGCCATAAAACCGCCTTTACCGTTCCTTTTGACCATTATGAATGGAATGTCATGCCTTTTGGGCTAAAAAATGCTCCTTCAGCCTTTCAAGAAATGATGAATGAAATCTTTCACCCTTATAAAAATTTCTCAATTGTTTACATTGATGATATTTTAATATTTTCTAGATCCATTGATGATCACTGGAAACATTTAAAGACTTTCAAATGGATTATAAAGAAAAATGGCTTAGTCCTTTCTCAAAGATAAATAAAACATTTCCAAATAGAAACACATTTTCTAGGATATAAAATATCAAATAAAATGATAACTCCTGTTGAAAGAGTAATCAAATTTGCTGACAATTTTCCTGATGAAATAACTGATAAAAAACAATTACAAAGATTTTTAGGACGTCTAAATTATGTATTTGATTTTGATCAAAACCTCTCTAAAGAAAGAAATCTTTTACAAAAATGTTTAAAAGATTCAACGGAACAATGGACTCCTCAACATACAAAAGCAATTCAAAAAATAAAACAAAAAGTGAAATCATTGCCATGCTTAAATATTCCAAATCCAGATTTATTTAAAATAATACAAACAGATGCTTCTGAAATAGGATTTGGCGGAATCCTACTTCAAAGAACTGCACAGTCAAAGGAACAAATTATTAGATTTTATTCAGGCACTTTGAATACAACTCAACAAAATTACTCTACAATAAGGAAAGAAGTCCTTGCCATAGTCTCATGCATACTCAAATTTCAAAGTGATATTTTGAATCAAAAAATTCTCTTACGAATTGATTGCAAATCTGCAAAAGAAGTTTTGGAAAATGATGTCAAAAACCTTGCATCAAAACAAATTTTTGCTCGCTGGTAAGCTTTACTTGCTATTTTTGAATTTGACATTGAATATATAAAAGGCTCTTCAAATTCTCTTCCCGATTTTCTATCTCGTGAATTTTAAAGGGTAGAAACAAGGTGAGCAAAGATTCATCCAAGAGGAAAAGGAAAAAAATCCAGTCATTGATACAATTAATAATCTTTCCAACAATAAATTCAATGCCTTAAATCCTTCTCCCATGCTGCAAGCACCCTATCGTTCCAGTCCTTTCAAAAAATCTCAATACATTAAGATCTTTGAATTCACCCTTTTCTTCCTTGATGATAAAATCCATGCCAACCTTACAATTGATCAAATTCTCTCAAAACTCTACCGAAAAAATTGCAATTTTGTTCCAAAAGCCCCCAATATTTCTCACAAGTACTATGAAGCAATTCTGATTCAGACAAAAAGTGCTATCATTACTCATGAAGATAGAGATGGAGAACATGCCTTTTCAAAAATGAAGATTATGCATATTCATACTCTCACTGATTGGGCTGACAATCTATTCTCACCAAAAACTGTCATCAATCCCAATGGGAGTTCTTGGCCTTATGATTACTATGACTACATGAATGCTTGGGAATATACTTTGTTATATCAAAATTCAAAAAGATCCCATTCTTGGTACATTAGCTTTTCTTCTAAATGCAATCAAAACATTCCTTGTTGGTTCATGCATAATTGGTTGCTCCGGTTTGGCGCACAATCCTGCATACTTCCAGAAGCTTTATTAAGCCATTATCAAACATTTGAATCTCAATCTAGTTTTGAAATTTCTGAACCTTCATATTCTTTCTTTAAATTTATTACTTCATCCACTATTCCATGGATTCTTCGATGGGAATATGGTAAATCCCAAGAAATGAAGCCATCATGTTTTGTTCGTATTTCTTATATTAAATGGTGGGATAAATTTGACATTTCACAATTTCTCAATAAATCTCATCACTCCTCTCCTCAAGCTTCTCTTATTATACAACCCAATACAGCTAATCATCAAACCAAGAAGCAAACAACTCCTAATACAATTTTACCAAAAAGCTTCAAAGATGTTGTACATGGTACATCCTCATCCCCATAAACTCCAATCAATACTCAGCAGCATTTGGATCTTCTCTAAGAAATTCAGCGCATGAAGAATGAAATTTTATTCCTCAGAAATCGCCTTATGAATAAATATGGCGGATTTATTCAAGAAGCATCTTCCTCTCATGGCTACGTCAATAAAGATGATTCTGATGCAACACTGCCTCCTTTAGGCGGTACAGACGAGTTTTAAATTCAGCACATGCAACAATTAACTTACATACAGTTTTGACAAATGCATATCAAGCAAATCTCAATGCGAAATTCGCAATCAAATAAAGCCTTCATCATTCTCTATGCAGCATTAATTCAGCAATGCAGGTTTTTCGAATGCAATTTTCGATGCAGCCATAAAGTCAGCAAAGGCTCCCCATAAAGACAAGTGTTTTTCCATAGAGCTCTCCATCGGTGTCACTCACCAAGCCATCAACAACAGAATATATTATTCCATTCAAAATGAATCTCCATGCCTTTATGCAAAGTCAAAACAATGACTTAAATGCCTCATGCCATCTTCACCTTCATACAAATGCTATGCATTTTTAAAGTATAAAATACTACCTAAAGCATCTCCAAAGTCCACTATTGTGGGCTAATAGGAGTCTATTTGTAGTCTCCATCACTATTCTACATAAAGGGTGATAATTTCAAAGCCAACATTGCAGTTATAAGTCAACAATGCAATTATCAGCCACTCCATTCTCTGCAGTCTATACAGTACAATCAGCAGCCTGCAGCAAATACATCAATAAATGTGTCAGATGACTGTCTGTTACGCTCCAACCGAGTTAATCACAATTAACTTTAATTAATCGAGATTTAATATGGTTTAAGAGTGATTAATTAAATTAAGCTAGATTAAGGACTGAAATGGACTGAGTTAGTTTCAATTGAGGGACTTATACATAATGACTGAATTTAGAAGAGATTGGTTTAATTGAGTTGAAATTAAATTCAAATTGATGATAATAAGGACTTTTTCGTAAATTTGAATTTGCGCGTAGTTCGTCGAATGAAGTGAAATTTGATACCATCGTGTGTATCTCAATGAGTACAACAACTTTCATGTTATACACATTTTCATTTGACTTAAAATGAATCAAATGAGTAGTGAATTGACTCAACTTGAAAATATGCATAAAACATAGTATTAGTATGCAAAATGCATGTGTAAGGTGTCAAGAACCCCAGTTGCATGTTATTAAGTGAGGCATCTCAATGGTGAGTCATTTCCACAATTACAACGAGAGAGAAAGAGAGTTGTTCTGTGCCAATTCTTTTTCTTATGTTCACCAAGTGAAGTTTTCAAGTGATTTCAAGAGTTTTCATCCTCTACTTCTTCATTCATCAAGTGGGTTCATCAAGTGGGTTGTTAGAAGAGTGGGTGCTTTTGGGATTTCAAGATTTCAAACCTTACAGAGAACGTGGGTTTTGTCGTAAAGCACTGTAAAGCAAGCAAAGGCAAGTATAAGCATTTGTGCATGATTATCTGTCATGGTTTGAATTATAGGTTCCATTTGATGATTTATGAGATGATTTGTGTATAAGATTATTTAGAAGTGGAATTGATTTAATTATGAATGGATTGATTATATAACAGAACAGAGAAGTGTTGTAGATGTGTATGAAGTGATTTTAAGAGCTTTCATTATCCTCTTCATCAAGTGGGCTGTGAGATTTGGTGCTTTTGATTTCCAAACTCAAGGAACAAGTGGGTTTCTTAGAAGTTGGAGCTTTTGAATCAGCTAGAGATTGGAACAAAACTGATTGTTTTTGTTTGTTGACTCCCAGCACCAATGCAAGTAGAATCAATTATGTATGATTGAAGTGATGATGAAAGGGCCTTTTATGAACTTGACTCTGTTGAGTTTGTGTCAGGTAGTTGCAAGCCTATTATTAAAATCTATTATACTAAGGAAGAATGGTTTTATTCTTTCTTATGGATATATACTGTTTATCTTTGAAGATTAACTCAACGTGAATTATATGTTGAACACGGATAACTTACACTGCCAGTTCCTTGTTCATAATGCATTGGTAGTTTGTACAAATGGAATAGTATTACAACATTTAATTCTGAGGTTATTAAATCTAATTGAGGGTTTAGTATATTAGGATCAATGAATAATGGAGTTGTTCTTTGGTTTATGCAATGTTATCTTTGGAGATTTAGGCAAAAGTGAAGTACATAGTAACCACTGATTAACTAAAGTCGAGTGTACGAGAATTTGCACAACGAATTCATAATGCATTGAGAGTGTATGAACTTCACAGAAGTTCAGCACTTCGTTTTGAAAGTGAAATCGATAAAGCCTATTGAATGTTGTAAGACTGTTATGGTCCTTATACCTCCATGAGTGTGGATTCAGGGAAATTCAAGGTACAATATCTCTCTATCTGTAATGTTCATCGAAAATAACACGTACCTTGACCACCTGGGATTACACTTGAATGGATGGTAATAGTTGTTTATGTAATTGTTTATGGACTTATCTCCCTTAAATAAAAATGAAATGAATCCTTGGACGGCCTGGGTCATGAATGGTGCGCCCTTCCGCCCTGTGCCAACGAGGATAATGCTAACTAATGTGAAATGAATTGGTAATTGAATTGATCAGTGAGTTTGGCACTACATGGTGATTTCTATAAGCTCATTGAGCTGATTCTGCTGCAGCAGATTATTTGGGAGTGTTCCGGAGCTCCGTGGTGATGTCAGTAGTCCCTGGCCCAGGCTCTGATAATTTCCACAATAAATGAATTCTTCCGTATGGAAGAGAGAATCCTCTCCTTGGAGGGAGATGGAAATGAAATTGAATTGAAACTGAGATGCTATGGTAGTTTGCCACAGAAAAAGACTCTAATTGAAAATGAGTTGGAATTGGGATTAAACCAAGAAATATTTAATGAAATGTATAGTTATCATGTGAAATCATGAACTTGTTTATACATTGCTGAATTGTAAAATTCATAGTGTTATTGATGGCATTACAGGCACAACTGCCATTGCCGGTCCTTTTAAGACCACAGCGCAACCGGAGACGTCGGGTACGGTTCCGCTAGGAGAACTAGTTGAATGAAAATAAACTTGAATTGAGATGTGTATCAAATGTTTCACAGTTTTGATCCTTGCATTGTATTTAAAAATGCAAATGATGGAGTTGTACAAAGTGTAAATGAGTTTTGTTTATACTTGAGCAATGTATACTTTTGTTATTTCCGTATAATATGTATAATTGATATCCCTTGTGAATTTTAATGCGTTGAGATTCACGGGAGTAAGTATGCGACACGACTCGGTGTTAACTCGGATTAGTCCTAATCTCGGGTTCGGGTCGTGTCATACTTATTGTATGGTATCGAGCTAAGTGAAAGAAACGAAATAAATACGTGAATAAAAAGACACAAAGAAAGAAGTAAGAAAGTTAAAATTCTTAGAGTATGGATGAACGAGATGAGGAAACGAAATTATCAATTAAATCCTATACGGATGTGTGATTTCTTGTTTTCTCAATATGTGAATTGTTCCACTATATGTGATATCTATGTGATATGGAAGTATATAGATGTGATCTTAACTTCCTGTATTGTTTCAGAATGGCATCTAGATCAGGAAACGGAGGGAATGACATTCCTGAATCTAGTGGGAATGAAGGTCCTGCACCTACACCTCCTACTCCTATAAGTAATGATGCAAAATTTACTGCTATCTTAGAGCAGATGGCTAAAAGCCATGAAGCACAGCTAACTATGCAAGCACAGATTAATGCTCTGTTACAAGTGCAAGCTCAGCTACAAACCCAGATTCAGACTCCACAAGCATCACCCGTCCAATCGTTGCCTAATGTTGGTACTCAGGTGGTGGTACAGACTAAAGAAAAAGATGTTAATGTTCTTTATGAACAATTTAGGAAACGAGGAGCCACTGAATTTCAGGGCAAGGAAGATGAATTAGTAGCTGATGAGTGGATACAACACATTGAAGATGTGTTTGACACCATTGTATGTACTCCAAAGCAGCGGGTATTGCTTGCCTCTTCTATGTTACGAGATGTAGCTAAGGAGTGGTGGAAAGAGATGAAAGATGCATTACTTGAGATACCTGCAGCTACTATTTGGGAGACTTTCCGAAAACAGTTTGAAAGAAATTTTGTACCAGAGCATGTGAGACAGAAGAAAGAATCAGAGTTCCTGAATTTGAAACAGGGACATATGACTGTAGCAGTATATGTGCATACCTTTATCAAATTGTCTAAATATGCTACTGACTTGATTGATACTAAAGAAAAGAGGATCAAGAGGTTCATCAATGGTTTGAACCCAGCCTATAAGAAGATGGTCGTGGCTGGACAGCAGCCTACCCGATTTGATGATGCCGTTGATAAAGCTTATACTGCAGAAGAAGTCCATAGAGAAGAACAAGAACAAGATGCCAATACTAGTTCTTCTAAAAGGAGTGGTACTCCTTGGATGAGAAAAGGAGGCAAATTCAAGAATAAGAAACAGAAATTTGTTGCTAGAGCTGAAGCCAGACTAGTTTGTGAGACATGTGGAAAAGCTCACAAAACTGAAGCATGTTGGAGAAACACTGGGGCATGTTTATCTTGTGGTTCCATGGAGCACAGAATGGCTCAATGTCCCAGAATGAGAAAAGAGAATCTGGCTCTACAGCAACAACCTCCTCAGAGACAGGCAGTATTTCCTACTCCACCACAGCAACCACGTCAATGGCAGTAACGTCAGAGACTCCAGCAACCTAGGCAACAGCCACAGCCACAGCAAAATAGGCCTCAGGTTGCAGGACAGATCTATGCTGCAAATAGAGAACAAGCTGAAGCTGCAACTAATGTGGTGGAAGGTATGATTTATGTTGATCATAGACCTGGGTTGCACTGTTTGACCCTGGGTCTACGCATTCATTTGTTGCACCTCTATTTGTTCGTGATATGCAAAAACAAATTGAACAACTAGCATATGATTTACTGTTACAACACCATTGGGAAGAAAAGTAGTGTGTGAACTATATGTACCCCAATGTAGTGTTACCATTGGTGAGGTGTCAATGCCAGCAGATTTAGTAGTGTTGGCCATGAATGATTTTGATGTAATTTTTGGTATGGATTGGCTTTCAAAGTATAGAGCTTGTCTGGATTGTTTTTGCAAGACTATTACTTTTACAGTAAACGAAGCTGATGCCAATGTGTTATTTATGGGAACACAGAAAGACTTCCATACACGACTTATTTCAGCAATAAAGGCTGAAAAATTAATGCAGAGTGGTTGTGAAGGCTACATTGCATTCATAACTGAAAAGAAGCCAAGGAAGGAATTAGGAGACATCCCTGTAGTCTATGAATTTTCAGACGTGTTTCCTAAAGAAGTGCCAGGTCTACCTCCAGCAAGGGAAGTGGATTTTACTATAGAGCTTGTGCCAGGTACTGCACCTATCTCTCAGGCACCATATAGAATGGCACCATCTGAATTGCATGAATTGAAGAAACAAAGACATGATTTGCTTGATAAAGGTTTTATTAAACCTAGTGTGTCGCCATGGGGAGCACCTGTATTGTTTGTGAAAAAGAAAGATGGCACCCTACGTATGTGTATTGATTATAGGCAACTGAATCAGATAACAATTAAGAACAAATATCCATTGCCTAGGATTGATGAGTTGTTTGATCAACTCCAGGGTGCAGCGTATTTTTCTAAGATTGATCTCCGATCTGGATACCACCAGATTCGTGTTAGAGATCAAGATGTACAGAAGACAGCGTTCAGGACCCGATATAGGCATTATGAGTTTCTAGTTATGCCTTTCGGATTAACGAATGCACCTGCAGTGTTTATGGCTTTGATGAACAGAATTTGTGCTGCTTATTTAGACCAGTTTGTTGTGATCTTCATTGATGACATCCTGGTATATTCAAAGTCGGAGCAAGAACATGGACATCATCTGCGAACAGCATTGCAATTGTTGAGAGACAATCAGTTGTTTGCAAAGCTAGAAAAGTGTGATTTCTGGTTACAGCAGGTGGCATTTTTGGGTCATATCATTACTAAAGAAGGCTTGGCAGTGGATCCAGCTAAGATTGAAGCCATTACTAGTTGGCAAATTCCGAAAACTGTTCCAGAAGTGAGAAGTTTCTTAGGACTAGCTGGATACTACAGACGGTTTGTGAAAGACTTCTTTAGACTTGCAGCACCATTAACAAAACTGACTCGGAAGAATATTACATTTACATGGGATGATGAATGTGAGTCCAGTTTTCAGGTGTTGAAACAGAGATTAGTCTCAGCCCCAATCTTGTCATTACCTGATGGAAGAGGAGGATTTATTGTTTATTCTGATGCTTCAGGTATAGGGTTGGGATGTGTGTTAATGCAAAATGGCAAGGTTATTGCCTATGGTTCAAGGCAGTTAAAAGAACATGAGAAGAATTATGCTACTCATGATTTGGAACTTGCGGCGGTTGTATTTGCTTTGAAACAATGGAGGCATTATCTGTATGGTGACACATTTGAAGTCCATTGTGATCACAGAAGCCTTCAATATTTGTTTACGCAGAAAGATGTAAATTTGAGGCAACGCTGTTGGTTAGAACTGATTAAAGACTATGACTTTCCTTTCACCTATGTCCCTGGGAAAGGTAATGTTGTAGCTGATGCCTTGAGTCGAAAATCTGCTCACTTGGCAGCAATGGAGCATGGATGGAATCTGATTGATGCATTCAAAGATCTTGATGTGTCTGTTGATATCGTAAATGATCGAAAATTGATTGCAGCAATGTCTGTGTTTGAGCCGCTTCTTATCAAAGATATCAAGGCAAGGCAATTTGAAGACCCTGAATTAGTGAAAATCAGGGATAACATGGTAGCAAGGCTAGATTTTGTGTTGATTGAAGGAGTTCTCTATTTCAGAGACAGATTATGTGTGCCAGCACAAGAAGATTTGAAGCAGGCAATTATGTTTGAAGCCCATCACACTAGATATTCTATGCATCCAGGAAGTACTAAAATGTATACAAATCTCAAGGACAAATTTTGGTGGAATAACATGAAGCGAGAGAAAGCAGGATATGTAGCTTTGTGCTTGACCTGTCAGCGTGTGAAATTTGAGCATAGAAAACCGCCTGGGTTATTGCATCCTTTACATATTCCTAGATGGAAGTGGGATCATTTGACTATGGACTTTGTATCTGGTCTACCCATGACCAGAAGACATCATGACACCGTCTGCGTGATTGTGGATCGTCTTACGAAGTCTGCGCATTTTCTTCCATTTAGAAAGGATATGGGATTCACTGAAATGTCCAAGTTGTTTGTGAGGGAAGTGACTAGATTGCATGGAACACCAGTTTCGATTGTATCAGATCGAGACAGTCTGTTTGTTTCTACATTTTGGCAATCATTTCAGAATTCAATGGGTACGAAACTTCGGTTTAGTACTGCATATCATCCACAAACAGATGGACAATCTGAAAGAACAATTCAAACCTTAGAAGATTTGCTTCGTGCCAGTGTTATGGATTTTGGTAATGATTGGGATGAACATCTTGCGTTGTGTGAATTTGCATACAACAACAGTTATCACTCCAGTATCGATATGGCACCATTTGAAGCATTGTATGGTCGCAGATGTAGGACACCAGTTAGCTGGGAAGAAGTTGGAATGAGGAGTTTCCATGGTCCTACTATTATTGCAGAGACAACAGAGAAAGTTCAGAGAGTTTAGGACAGATTGAGAGTAGCCCGATCAAGGCAAAAGAGTTATGCTGATAATCGTCGACGTGATTTAAAGTTTGCAGTTGATGATTGGGCATTCTTGAAGACTTCTCCAATGAAAGGTACCATCAGATTTGGGCAGAAAGGAAAGCTTTCACCAAGATATATTGGACCTTTCAGAGTTAAAAACAGAATTGGAGATTAGGCTTATCGTTTAGATCTTCCAATGCAATTCTCCGGTATCCATAATGTTTTCCATGTGTCTATGCTTCGAAAGTATGTGGCAGATCCGACTCATATCATTGATTATGATGAAATTCAAGTGCAACCGGACACCACATATGTTGAGAAGCCAGTTCAAATTGTTAATACCAAGGAGCAAGTTCTATGTACAAGGACGATCAAATGGGTTAAAGTTCGTTGGGCACATCATAAACCCAGTGAAGCCACATGGGAATTGGAAGAACAAATGGCTCGAAAGTATCCAGAGCTATTCGTTCAGGTACATTGCTTGAGTCTATTGATTATCATGTTTTTTTTTATTTTGTTTATGTTTCATTCGGAGGACCGAATGATTCTAAAAGTTTAGGAGAATGTTACGCTCCAACCGAGTTAATCACAATTAACTTTAATTAATCGAGATTTAATATGGTTTAAGCGTGATTAATTAAATTAAGCTAGATTAAGGACTAAAATGGATTGAATTAGTTTCAATTGAGGGACTTATACATAATGACTGAATTTAGAAGAGATTGGTTTAATTGAGTTGAAATTAAATTCAAATTGATGATAATAAGGACTTTTTCGTAAATTTGAATTTGCGCGTAGTTCGTCGAATGAAGTGAAATTTGATACCATCGTGTGTATCTCAATGAGTACAACAACTTTCATGTTATACACATTTTCATTTGACTTAAAATGAATCAAATGAGTAGTGAATTGACTCAACTTGAAAATATGCATAAAACATAGTATTAGTATGCAAAATGCATGTGTAAGGTGTCAAGAACCCCAGTTGCATGTTATTAAGTGAGCCATCTCAATGGTGAGTCATTTACAATTACAACGAGAGAGAAAGAGAGTTGTTCTGTGCCAATTCTTTTTCTTATGTTCACCAAGTGAAGTTTTCAAGTGATTTCAAGAGTTTTCATCCTCTACTCTTCATTCATCAAGTGGGTTCATCAAGTGGATTGTTAGAAGAGTGGGTGCTAGCTTTTGGGATTTCAAGATTTCAAACCATACAGAGAACTTGGGTTTTGTCGTAAAGCACTGTAAAGCAAGCAAAGGCAAGTATATGCATTTGTGCATGATTATCTGTCATGGTTTGAATTATAGGTTCCATTTGATGATTTATGAGATGATTTGTGTATAAGATTATTTAGAAGTGGAATTGGTTTAATTATGAATGGATTGATTATATAACAGAACAGAGAAGTGTTGTAGATGTGTATGAAGTGATTTTAAGAGCTTTCATTATCCTCTTCATCAAGTGGGCTGTGAGATTTGGTGCTTTTGATTTCCAAACTCAAGGAACAAGTGGGTTTCTTAGAAGTTGGAGCTTTTGAATCAGCTAGAGATTGGAACAAAACTGATTGTTTTTGTTTGTTGACTCCCAGCACCAATGCAAGTAGAATCAATTATGTATGATTGAAGTGATGATGAAAGGGCCTTTTATGAACTTGACTCTGTTGAGTTTGTGTCAGGTAGTTGCAAGCCTATTATTAAAATCTATTATACTAAGGAAGAATGGCTTTATTCTTTCTTATGGATATATACTGTTTATCTTTGAAGATTAACTCAACGTGAATTATATGTTGAACACGGATAACTTACACTGCTAGTTCCTTGTTCATAACGCATTGGTAGTTTGTACAAATGGAATAGTATTACAACATTTAATTCTGAGGTTATTAAATCTAATTGAGGGTTTAGTATATTACGATCAATGAATAATGGAGTTGTTCTTTGGTTTATGCAATGTTATCTTTGGAGATTTAGGCAAAAGTGAAGTACATAGTAACCACTGATTAACTAAAGTCGAGTGTACGAGAATTTGCACAACGAATTCATAATGCATTGAGAGTGTATGAACTTCACAGAAGTTCAGCACTTCGTTTTGAAAGTGAAATCGATAAAGCCTATTGAATGTTGTAAGACTGTTATGGTCCTTATACCTCCATGAGTGTGGATTCAGGGAAATTCAAGGTACAATATCTCTCTATCTGTAATGTTCATCGAAAATAACACGTACCTTGACCACCTGGGATTACACTTGAATGGATGGTAATAGTTGTTTATGTAATTGTTTATGGACTTATCTCCCTTAAATAAAATGAAATGAATCCTTGGACGGCCTGGGTCATGAATGGTGCGCCCTTCCGCCCTGTGCCAATGAGGATAATGCTAACTAATGTGAAATGAATTGGTAATTGAATTGATCAGTGAGTCTGGCACTACATGGTGATTTCTATAAGCTCATTGAGCTGATTCTGCTGCAGCAGATTATTTGGGAGTGTTCCGGAGCTCCGTGGTGATGTCAGTAGTCCCTGGCCCAGGCTCTGATAATTTCCACAATAAATGAATTCTTCCGTATGGAAGAGAGAATCCTCTACTTTGAGGGAGATGGAAATAGAATTGAATTGAAACTGAAATGCTATGGTAGTTTGCCACAGAAAAAGACTCTAATTGAAAATGAGTTGGAATTGGGATTAAACCAAGAAATATTAAATGAAATGTATAGTTATCATGTGAAATCATGAACTTGTTTATACATTGCTGAATTGTAAAATTCATAGTGTTATTGATGGCATTACAGGCACAACTGCCATTGCCGGTCCTTCTGAGACCACAACGCAACCGGAGACGTTCGGTACGGTTCCGCCAGGAGGACTAGTTGAATGGAAATAAACTTGAATTGAGATGTGTATCAAACGTTTCATAGTTTTGATCCTTGCATTGTATTCAAATATGCAAGTGATGGAGTTGTACATAGTGTAAATGAGTTTTGTTTATACTTGAGCAATGTATACTTTTGTTATTTCCGTATAATATGTATAATTGATATCCCTTGTGAATTTTAATGCGTTGAGATTCACGGGAGTAAGTATGCGACACGACTCGGTGTTAACTCGGATTAGTCCTAATCTCGGGTTCGGGTCGTGTCACTGTCAGACGCATGTAGTCGTAACAGCAATGAAGTCCAATACAGTTCACTCATGCAAGCAGCAACAGTAATGCATATTATATGCTATAGTTATACAGTGTAAATGACGTTTGTATCTTATCCGAATGCGGATTTGAAATACATTTCAAATGTAATTCAGTATGAAAGTCTATAAATAGGGAATGCGAGCCCTTGTCCCACAACAACCTAAACACTACACTTGTAAATCTTCTGCTTTCTTCTTTTTCTTTCAATTTAGTCTTACTAAGAGTTTATTGGTTCGATCTCGGTCGAGTCCATTTGGTATCAGAGTCATCCCAGTCTTCTCTCCTTGTAAGAATATTTTATCAATGAAGTATCAATTTCTGTCTCAATTTTTATAGCTTTTCACGCTTTTAATTCATTCAATTTATTTGCAAAAATTTTGCATTCATCATGTCACTTTCTTTCTTTGGTTATTTGTTTGTTGATTGCATAGTAGAATTGAATCTATGTTAGTTGCATTTCTGATTTTTTATTTAACTTGACTAGACAGAGTTAATTGGTTGTTGTTGCCAAAAGGAGTGATTTGAGTCCGAGGCCCCCTTGTCGTGTAGCCTTTGTTGCCCGTTAGCCAGGAGAGCGTTTAGGGCTTTGTGGCATAAACTGTTGACAAGCCAACAATCATTCTGATTAGTGATAATAATTAATTACTGATGTCTGAAATTTTTAGATCATTAAGAAGAAATTCATCTTCTGACACAACTTCAACTTCTTCTTCTGCATCATCATCCATCATGCCAATAATAAATAAATTTTCAATTAAAAATCTCGAAGAAATAAGTTTTGATGATATCGAAAAATCAATCCAAGATTGGACAATACCTAAAGTTTCTTTAAAAGAAATATATAAAGAAGGATCTTTTATACAAAAATCAAATTATGTAATCAAGACGGTTGAAGAAACCCTCTCAATACAGCAAAATGAAGAAAATTTACATGTAATTCCTGAAGAAAAAATTGAAATCCATAAAGCAAAATACAAATACATGCATATAGCACTTGTTCAAGTTGCCATAAAGCAATTAACTAGACTTGGTTTGAATACATCCTGTCTCACATATGTTAGAGATAGAAGACATGTTTCATTCAGAGATTCCCTTATAGGGATGGTAGATGCCAGTCTTCATGACGGCCCTGTCTTTTTTAATTATTTTCCCAATTTTACCGTATCACTTAGTGATCCCGGTGATCATGAAGCCATCACTCTAGGAATACATACACAAGGATTCAATATGAAACCCCAATCACAAAATGTTGCAATAGTCTACAGAATTTATTATAAAGCAATGAACACAATTGTCTCTGAAATTGCCTATTCATCACAAATCAAAGGAGTAACACCTTATTCCTTACAAATTTTAGAAATAAAGTCACCACTCCCAAACTCATAACTTGGGATGATGTAAATCTTTTTGGAAAATGGGAACTTGAAGAAGCTCAACCTACAACACCATTAATTAATGAAGACGTTGAATCAATTACAGAAGATCCAAAAGGAAAAGTAACAATAAATTTTGCCAATACACCAAGATCATACTTTTCATCTACAAAAAAGATCAATTCCTTTAGAAGCTGGATCTTATTGATCGGCCTCTTCCAATTTTCATAAAACATCAATTCATAACTCACCTTCAACTCATCCTACATGAATCACTTTCCTTGTTTATGCAGAAGCAAAAGATGAAGATATACAATCAGTAAAACTAACTGAATCAGATTTTGATGCCTCAATAAATACAATCTTCTTAATTCAGGAATCTAACGAAGAAATACATGATTTCAAAATTGGTAAACAATTCCTTCAACAAGATTTATTAAAACATCCAAAGACAATGGTTTTTTTTACCAAATTCTCTAAATTTGAGAGATCTCAAGTAAAAGAATTGTGGTATGAACAAATGAATCAAGAACGAAGAAACATTCGTTTCTTTTATTAGCTTTCGTCAAAAATAAATAAAAAGAAACTGTAATGATAACAATTAATAAATCTACACAAACATGGGAAACCGAGAAAGGTAAAGTTGAATCTGTTCACCCCCCTTTAGAAACTATAGAGCATAAAGAAATAAATAATCCTTTAAAAAACATTTTCCAGCAACCTACTCTCAATCTAATTACAAAAGCGCCAAATGCTACTACATTAAATGCAATTCCATATTCAATTCTCACTATACTTGACAATGAAAACGAATCCTTTCTAAACGATTCTACCTCTAAAACAACACTTTCACAAACTCATATAAATGAACTAGAAGAAGACATCTTTGCTCAAGAAGAAAAAAATGAAATACATCCCTCATATTCCTCAATAAATGTATTAAGTGCTCACGACAAATTCATCATTGATGTTATGAATACTACTTCATCAAAATTTGATCTAACAAACATTCTGAGATAAATTCTTGAAGAAAAATCCTCTGAAAAAATTTCTAATCTTAGTTTTCAACCTGTTTCTATACTCTCAAATCTTGGAAAAATAAATCAAATAAACCTACTCATATCTAATAAAGAAAAATATATTGAAAATCTTAAAAATGACATTAATCTCTGTCGAATAGAGGATCAGTTAAACTCAAACGAATTTGAAGCTAAAATTAATAATTTCCAAACCTCTCTAACAAAAGAATGTTGTTTTGATGTACCTTCTGCCTTTTGGCATAAAAAGAAACATTTAGTATCCTTGCCATATATTTCTACTTTTAATGAACGAGATATTCCTACTAAAGCAAGGCCATCTCAAATGAGTCCTACACTCTTAGAATTATGTGATAAAGAAAGTAAAGATTTACTTCAAAAGAAATTAATCCGCAAATCACATTCTCCTTGGAGTTGTGCAGCCTTTTATGTTGAAAATGCTCCTGAAAAGGAAAGTAGGGCTCCCCACCTCAACATCAAATAGAAACCCTTAAAAAAAGTCCTTCAACCAATCAGATATCCAATACCCAATAAACAAGATCTTATTACTCGTTTATATGAAGCCTTTATATTTTTAAAATTTGATCTCAAATCAGGATTTTGGCAGATATAGGTCGAAGAAAAAGATCGCTATAAAACCGCCTTTACCGTTCCTTTTGGCCATTATGAATGGAATGTCATGCCTTTTGGGCTAAAAAATGCTCCTTCAGGCTTTGAAGAAATGATGAATGGAATCTTTCAACCTTATAAAAATTTCTCAATTGTTTACATTGATGATATTTTAATCTTTACTAGATCCATTGATGATCACTGGAAACATTTAAAGACTTTCAAATGGATTATAAAGAAAAATGGCTTAGTCATTTCTCGAAGAAAAATAAAACTTTTCCAAACAGAAATACAATTTCTTGGATATAAAATATCAAATAAAACGTTAACTCCTGTTGAAAGAGTAATCAAATTTGCTGACAATTTTCCTGATGAAATAACAAATAAAAAAACAATTACAAAGATTTTTAGGATGTCTAAATTATGTATCTGATTTTTATCAAAACCTCTCTAAAGAAAGAAATATTTTACAAAAATGTTTAAAAAATTTAGCAGAACAATGGACTCCTCAACATACAAAAGCAATTCAAAAAATAAAACAAAAAGTGAAATCATTGCCATGCTCAAATATTCCAAATCCAGATTTATTTAAAATAATAGAAATAGATGCTTTTGAAATAGGATTTGGCGGAATCATACTTTAAAGAACTCCAAAGTCAAAGGAACATATTAATAGATTTTATTTAGGCACTTTGAATACAACTCAACAAAATTACTCTACAATTAAGAAAGAAGTCCTTGCCATAGTCTCATGCATACTCAAATTTTAAAGGGATATTTTGAATCAAAAATTTCTCTTACGAATTGATTGCAAATCTGCAAAAGAAGTTTGGGAAAATGATGTCAAAAACCTTGCATCAAAACAATTTTTTGCTCGCTGGTAAGCTTTACTTGCTATATTTTGAATTAGACATTGAATATATAAAAGGCTCTCAAATTCTCTTCCCGATTTTCTATCTCGTGAATTTTAGAGGGTAGAAACAAGGTGAGCAAAGATTCATCCAAGAGGAAAAGGAAAAAAATCCAGTCATTGATACAATTAATATTCTTTCCAACAATAAATTCAATGCCTTAAATCCTTCTCCCATGCTGCAAGCACCCTATCGTTCCAGTCCTTTCAAAAAATCTCAATACATTAAGATCTTTGAATTCACCCTTTTCTTCCTTGATGATAAAATCCAAGCCAACCTTACAATTGATCAAATTCTCTAAAAAATCTACCGAAAAAATTGCAATTTTGTTCCAAAAGCCCCTAATATTTCTCACAAGTACTATGAAGCAATTCTGATTCAGACAAAAAGTGCTATCATTACTCATGAAGATAGAGATGGAGAACATGCCTTTTCAAAAATGAAGATCATACTCTCACTGATTGGGCTGACAATCTATTCTCACAAAAAACTGTCATCAATCCCAATGGGAGTTCTTGGCCCTATGAATACTATGACTATATGAATGCTTGGGAATATACTTTGTTAAATCAAATTTCAAAAAGATCCCATTCTTGGTACATTGGCTTTTCTTCTAAATGCAATCAAAACATTCCTTGTTGGTTCTGGCATAATTGGTGGCTCTGTTTTGGTGCACAATCCTGCATACTTCCAGAAGCTTTATTAAGCCATTATCAAACATTTGTGTCTCAATCCAGTTTTGAAATTTCTGAACCTTCATATTCTTTCTTCAAATTTATTACTTCACCCACTATTCCATGGATTCTTCAATAGGAATATGGTAAATCCCAAGAAATGAAGCCATCATGTTTTGTTCGTATTTCTTATATTAAATGGTGGGATAAATTTGACATTTCACAATTTCTCAATAAATCTCATCACTCCTCTCCTTAAGCTTCTCTTATTATACGACCCAATACAGCTAATCATCAAACCAAGAAGCAAACAACTCCTAATACAATTTTACCAAAAATCTTCAAAGATGTTGTACATGGTACATCCTCATCCTCAGCAACTCCAATCAATACTCAGCAGCATTTGGATCTTCTCTAAGAAATTCAGCGCACGAAGAATGAAATTTTATTCCTCAGAAATCGCCTTATGAATAAATATGGCGGATTTATTCAAGAAGCATCTTCCTCTCATGGCTCTGTCAATCAAGATGATTCTGATGCAACACTGCCTCATTCAGGCGGTGCAGACGATTTCTAAATTCTGCACATGCAGCAATTAACCTACATACAGTTTTGACAAATGCATATCAAGCAAATCTCAATGCGAAATTCGCAATCAAATAAAGCCTTCATCATTCTCCATGCAACATTAATTCAGCAATACAGGTGTTCCGAATGCAATTTTTAATGCAGCCATAAAGTCAGCAAAGGTTCCCCATAAAGACAAGTGTCTTTCCATTGAGCTGTCTGTTAGGGATTTTGTATTTGCAATTTGATGGATGCATTTGCATTTTCACATCATTTGAATTCACAAACTTGCTTTGATTTAAAATATCTTGAAATCTTGATTTAATACATGCATTGCTTTTAAAAGTGGTAAAAGTTTTGTTTTATGCATGTTTTGGTTTTATACTTGGATGCATTGTTTTTAGTATTCAAACTCTTTTGAAAACCTAATTCTTTGTGCTTTATATTTGGAAAATCATTTGAGAAGATAGGTTTGTGCATTGCATACTTTCATCATTTTCAGAATCATTTTTGTATGCATTGTTTTTGAAAAAGAGTTTTTTCAAATCAAGCTAGCCTTTGGTTTTAAACTTTTGAATCTTTTTAGGCTTTGTGTGATCCATGTTTTAAAACCCTTAGAATGATTTAAAACATGTTTTTAAGCTTGATTTATTGGCCCAAATAGTTCCACAAATTAAGAAATACTTTGAAACTTGCAAAAGTGGAAATTTTGGCCTGTGCAGTGTCGCCGGTCGACCGGGACCACTGTCGGTCGAGTGGACAGTTTCTGAACTGTAACATGCCAACGGTCAGAAATATGACCATTGTGCTTTCTCGATCGACCGAGACCTGTGTCTAGGTCGACCGAGGACTAGCCGTTGGGCATTTTTGGCTATAAAAATGAGTTCTTTCCTTTGTCCAAAGTTGGAGATTTTTAAGCCTTCTTTGAGGAGCTTTGAGACAAGACAAAGGGGAGGAACTAAGAGAGACCAAAGGGGTCATTAAGTGAAGCTTAAGCTTGGATCAACTAAGTTAAATCTCCAAGTAAGTTTTACTTTTAATTAATCATTTGTTATGTGCTTTATTTGAAACTTTGGAAAATGATTTCAAGCATGATAACATTGATATGTTGAATCCATTCTTCCCTTCATCTTTGATATTCAAGATTGGATTCATCACTTTGATTTCAACCCAAGTTTTGTTTTAAACTTTCTTAATCATGCTTAGCCTAAATCTTTGATTTCTTTTATTGCATGATTATTTCACTTGGTTGAAACTTCCCTTGTTGTTTTCATTCATTTAATCTTTAGTCAAATTAGTTTTGAAAACAACATTGCACATGCATCACTTGATTAGGCTTAAACACTTTCATACAACTTGTGATCTTTAGATTTTCATATCATTCACAAGTGTGTAATTGATCAAGTGATTTGCATAGAACTTCAATCATATCTTTTTGTGCCTTAAACTTTCAAATTGCATTAAGCATAAATTGATTGAGCTTACTTTTAAACTTGATTGAAGTTTTCACATACACACTTCATAAGCATACTCTTTGCATTTCTTTGAGTGTTTGTGTGAGTTAATTTTCATTTTTCATATCCGCCTATTTAGAGGCAAATTAATTTGAGCTTAAATTGTAATCTCTTAGAGTGATCTTTTGTGAAGACACTTTCTTAGAGAAATCTTCATCTTGTAAAGGTTATTGCTTAGCCTATAAAAGCACATTGAGAGGTTGTTGTTTAGCCTAGAAAAACAACATTGTAAGGGTTATTGCTTAGCCTAGTAAAAAGCATACATAGTGAAAATCCGGTGGGGTGTTGGACGCACAAGCCGGTAGTGGATGTAGGCACGATGGCCGAACCACTATAAATATTGTGTTGTGGTGATTGCTATGTGGTGATTGTTTTTGTTTAGCTTCCGCATATTGTTTGACTAAATCATCACTTGTGACTGGTTTTTGTTAAGAAATTAAAATTGGTCTTAATTGGTCACAATTGTAGCTCACCCTATTCACCCCCCCTCCCTCTAGGGTTAGGATCCCAAGGACTTTCAATTGGTATCAGAGCCTCGTGCTCTATCTTTTAGGATCAAGTGTTTGGAACTCTTGATTAGGTGTAAAAACCTAGAGTTTAAACCCTAGTGTTGTGCTTCCATAAAAATCATTAGAATGGATTCCACTAGTTTAGACCTTGTAGATTCTTGTGTAGATTCTTCTAGACCCCTCATTCTTCCATCTTATGGAGATTCAAACATTGAAATTAAAGAATCTCAACTTGAATTAAAAGAAGAAGAATTTGATGAACTTGAAGCCTATGAGGAATTGTACACATGGTCCTTAGAGGTTTCCAAGAAAAATAAAAGATTAAAAGAAGAATCTAAAAGGCTAAACCAAGAATTAGACTCTTCTAAAAATGAACTTAGAGAAAAAGATGAATTTATAAATTGTGTAGAATCTAAGTTCATGATCTCTTTGAATAACCTATACAATGCTCAAGATGAACTAAAAGAATTAAAGATAGGTTATGATCATCTTAATAAGGAAAATCTAAAACTAAGAGATCAATTACAAAGGCAAGATAAAGACTTTAACAATCTTGAATCTAAATTGACTATCTCTAAGGAAAATTTATCTAATGCTCAAGATAAATTAAATGAGATTAAGATAAATTGTGATGAGCTTAAAAATGAAAATTTGAACCTAAGAGATACAATTAAAAGACAAGATGAAAACATTAACTATTTAAAATCCAAGTTGACAATTTCCAATGAAAATTTGTCTAATGCTCAAAGTAATTTAAAAACTTTAGAACTTGGATCTAATGTTGTTAATGAGCTTAAATCTAAGTTAAAACTTGCCTATGAAGAGCTAAACAATTTTAAGGGAATTGAAAATGAACTAACAAAAGTTAAAAATGAAAATTCAACCCTTAAAACCCAAGTCACTCTACTTGAAGAGTATAAACAAAAGTACGAGTGCAAGTTTACCCAAAGTGAAGATAGACTTGAAAAATTATTTAAATTGGGTAAACCTCATGGAGATAGGACGGGTCTTGGTTTTGATAAATATACTTCACATGACCCTAAATTCACCAACACGTTTGTTAAAGGTGAGTCCTCCTTCTCTAGCACTCCTTCTCCTTTGCCCAAAACCAAATGTAATTTTTGTGGCATTGAAGGGCATTTCATGTTTGAGTGCAAACTAAGAAGAAGAAGCCATGTGTCTAAACCCATCTTTGAACTCAAGAATGAAGAATCAAAATCTATGAAGGGTAAGACACTAAAAATCAAGGAAGACTCCAAAAAGATTAAACAAGTTAAATCATTTAAAATGGAGTCTCCTAAGATAGATTCTAAAAAGGTTAAACAAGTCAAACCTAGCTTAAAAGAATCTATAAACAAAAAGCTTCTCAACCTATCTCCCTTATATCAACCCATGAAAGAACTTTTGAAGAAAGTTGTCAAGTTAAATCTAAAATTCAAAAGTCAAGTAAAGGGAGAAAATAAGAAGAAAAGAAAAGAGAAACAATCCCCAAAGAAACAAACTCACCAACCTCAAAAGACTAATCACCAATCTAAGATTACTTTAGTAAAATCTAAATATAATGGTGATAAGTCTCAATTAAAAATTTATCAAGTCAAATCTCCAAAAGTTGGTGAGACTTCTAAGATAGACCTCAAAGTTCAACCCTCACAAGACCTTAGGTGGATTCCCAAAGTTTTATACTTAGACAAACCTTAAGGCCTTGAACCTTCTTGACCAACCTATCCTTTATAGTTAAACTTTTTTGTTGGTCATGATTGCTTTTGCATTTTGTTCTTTCATAGTTACATTTCTTAAAATGCAATGTTTCTTTATGATCAATTGATTTTGTTTTCATACACCCTTCTAAGTTACACTTCTTGGTTTTCAAAATCTTTTGATTATAATTTCATCATGTTTGATTTGCTTTTTGCACTCTTTTAGTTTTATGTTTTGCATTGCATTTCTACATGATTAAATTGTTTGTGACTTTAAAAGCTTTCATAGCTAATTTAGTCATGATCAATTGTTGTTTCAAGTCATTTGCATCTTTGCTTATTTAGTCATTCTTTTTATATGCAAATGTCAATTGGTTCCATGTATGGTTGTGATCTTAGTAATATTTGTATAAACCATACTAGAACCCAAATCCATCCTCTATGCTTTCTAGTCATATTCTTTTTGGATGGTTATGATGTTGATTCATGTAGATTCTCTTGGTGTCATCCTTATACATGTCTCAACTTCATAAGTAGTGATCTTAATCATATGAAACTCTTTGAAATCCATTCCTTGCATTTATGATGGTTGATGGATATCTTAGTAGTTGAATTCATATGATTTAGTCACTTTGGAAATTGCATGCATTTCAAAGTTATATCCTTTTGCATTGCAATTTACCTTGTTCATCACTATGCTCAATAGTTATATCTTTAAAAGTGATGAATATGCATTTATGATGCTTGTTGGGATTTTGGGTTTGTCACATCCTTGCTATTAATCATGTTGTCATTTTCAATTGGTTTCATTTGGTATAACTTTCCATTGTTTTCATATCCAATTGATATCTTTTCTTGTGAATGTGATAAACATTGTGTGCATTGGATTGAACTTGATAAGTAATATGATTGTCCCATGTCACACACCATTAGCATCATAATGTTCAGGTTGCCACCTCTCTTGCTCATATAGGTATATCACATGACCACCATGTTTATGTGTTCATAATATTGGTTGGTTATTAGTTGAGGTTGGCTTCATGATTGAATTTCATTTCACTCATTCTTGCACTTTAATAGTCATATTTATTGTTTGAATGAAATGATTTTCAAAACTTACATAGCATATGATTTTCATAGTTATATTGATTGATGCTATGTTTAGTAAACCCCATATCATGGATAGCTCTATTTTGGATGTTTCCTAATAGTTATATTTTTAAATCCATTTTAGAGTGATTGTGTTTAATAGTCATATCCTTAAATCTCAATTGGCATTCTTTGTTTTTCCAATTGGTATCCATGATTTGTTTTTCCCATTAGACCTTGCTTTCTTTTGGTAATTTGATCATATTGAGCTTTATAGTTAAATGAATCTAATCCTTCTCTTGAAGTTGACCCTCAATTGGTTAAACCATCTTCTTCTTACACCTAATAGTTAAATCTTTGTCAAAAGTTTGACAAAAGGAGATAATGGATTGAGGGGGAGTGTAAACCTTCATAGGAAGTATTAGTTTTGATCAAATTGACCCTTGGATTGCCTTTGAGCCCTTAGAGATAACTTCCATACATGATAGCCTGTTATGTATTTCATTTTCGATTTCATTTATTAACAGGTGCTACTAAAAGGTATTTTCCTTGTTTCATGTGTGTAGGTACCTTTGCAATTTAATGGCAAAGGGGGAGAGAACATTCAAGTACTCAAAGATCTTCTATTCTTCAAAAGAGGAGTCAAGAAGGGTGAAGAGAATGTCCAAGCTTCCTAAGGGGAGAGTTGTGTATGATCTTCTAAAGGGGAGAGAATGCATACCTTGCCAAAGGGAGAGAGAGGCATGGTCAAAGGGGGAGAGCTTTTAGAAGAAAGAAAGCTTGGCGCCAAAGAAGATGCTTGGCCAAAGAAAGGAAAGAAGAAGAGAAAGCTTGAAGAATGATCAAGCTCCAAGCATCAAGAAGATTGAAGAAAAGAGCCCAAGAGCCCAAGCTAAAAGAAGGAGCATCCAAGAAGAAATCAAGACTTGTCCAGCTTAGGGGGAGCTGAAGACTTGTTGTGTTAATTCAATGAGAAGTAAGTTGCCATCAAATTGCAAAGGGGGAGATTGTTAGGGCTTTTGTATTTGCAATTTGATGGATGCATTTGCATTTTCACATCATTTGAATTCACAAACTAGCTTTGATTTAAAATATCTTGAAATCTTGATTTAATACATGCATTGCTTTTAAAAGTGGTAAAAGTTTTGTTTTATGCATGTTTTGGTTTTATACTTGGATGCATTGTTTTTAGTATTCAAACTCTTTTGAAAACCTAATTCTTTGTGCTTTATATTTGGAAAATCATTTGAGAAGATAGGTTTTTGCATTGCATACTTTCATCATTTTCAGAATCATTTTTGTATGCATTGTTTTTGAAAAAGAGTTTTTTCAAATCAAGCAAGCCTTTGTTTTTAAACTTTTGAATCTTTTTAGGCTTTGTGTGATCCATGTTTTAAAACCCTTAGAATGATTTAAAACATGTTTTTAAGCTTGATTTATTGGCCCAAATAGTTCCACAAATTAAGAAATACTTTGAAACTTGCAAAAGTGGAAATTTTGGCCTGTGCAGTGTCGCCGGTCGACCGGGACCACTGTCGGTCGAGTGGACAGTTTCTGAACTGTAACATGCCAACGGTCAGAAATATGACCGTTGTGCTTTCTTGATCGACCGAGACCTGTGTCTAGGTCGACCGAGGACTAGCCGTTGGGCATTTTTGGCTATAAAAATGAGTTCTTTCCTTTGTCCAAAGTTGGAGATTTTTAAGCCTTCTTTGAGGAGCTTTGAGACAAGACAAAGGGGAGGAACTAAGAGAGACCAAAGGGGTCATTAAGTGAAGCTTAAGCTTGGATCAACTAAGTTAAATCTCCAAGTAAGTTTTACTTTTAATTAATCATTTGTTATGTGCTTTATTTGAAACTTTGGAAAATGATTTCAAGCATGATAACATTGATATGTTGAATCCATTCTTCCCTTCATCTTTGATATTCAAGATTGGATTCATCACTTTGATTTCAACCCAAGTTTTGTTTTAAACTTTCTTAATCATGCTTAGCCTAAATCTTTGATTTCTTTTATTGCATGATTATTTCACTTGGTTGAAACTTCCCTTGTTGTTTTCATTCATTTAATCTTTAGTCAAATTAGTTTTGAAAACAACATTGCACATGCATCACTTGATTAGGCTTAAACACTTTCATACAACTTGTGATCTTTAGATTTTCATATCATTCACAAGTGTGTAATTGTTCAAGTGATTTGCATAGAACTTCAATCATATCTTTTTGTGCCTTAAACTTTCAAATTGCATTAAGCATAAATTGATTGAGCTTACTTTTAAACTTGATTGAAGTTTTCACATACACACTTCATAAGCATACTCTTTGCATTTCTTTGAGTGTTTGTGTGAGTTAATTTTCATTTTTCATATCCGCCTATTTAGAGGCAAATTAATTTGAGCTTAAATTGTAATCTCTTAGAGTGATCTTTTGTGAAGACACTTTCTTAGAGAAATCTTCATCTTGTAAAGGTTATTGCTTAGCCTATAAAAGCACATTGAGAGGTTGTTGTTTAGCCTAGAAAAACAACATTGTAAGGGTTATTGCTTAGCCTAGTAAAAAGCATACATAGTGAAAATCCGGTGGGGTGTTGGACGCACAAGCCAGTAGTGGATGTAGGCACGTTGGCCGAACCACTATAAATATTGTGTTGTGGTGATTGCTATGTGGTGATTGTTTTTGTTTAGCTTCCGCATATTGTTTGACTAAATCATCACTTGTGACTAGTTTTTGTTAAGAAATTAAAATTGGTCTTAATTGGTCACAATTAACCCCCCCCCCTCTAGGGTTAATCGGTTGTTGCTTCGAAAAGGAGTGATTTGAGTCCGAGGCCCCCTTGTCGCGTAGCCTTTGTTGGCCGTTAGCCAGGAGAGCATTTGGGGCTTTGTGGTGTAAACTGTTGACGGGCCACCAATCATTCTGATTAGTGATAATAATTAGTTAATGATGTCTGAAATTTTTAGATCATTAAGAAGAAATTAGTCTTCTGACACAGCTTCAACTTCTTCTTCTGCATCATCATCCTTCATGCCATTAATAAATAAAATTTTAATTAAAAATCTCGAAGAAATAAATTTTGATGATATCGAAAAATCAATCCAAGATTGGTCAATACCTAAAGTTTCTTTAAATGAAATATATAAAGAAGGATCTTTTATACAAAAATCATATTATGTAATCAAGACGGTTGACGAAACCCTCTAAATACAGCAAAATGAAGAAAATTTACATGTAATTCCTGAAGAAAAAATTGAAATCCATAAAGCAAAATACAAATACATGCATATAGCACTTGTTCAAGTTGCCATAAAGCCATTAACCAGACTTGGTTTGAATACATCCGGTCTCGCATATGTTAGAGATAGAAGACATGTTTCATTCAGCGATTCCCTTATAGGGATGGTAGAAGCCAGTCTTCATGACGGCTTTGCCTTTTTTAATTGTTTTCCCATTTTTACCGTATCACTTACTGATCCCGGTGCTCATGAAGCCATCACTCTATGAATACATACACAAGGATTCAATATGAAACCCCAATCACAAAATGTTTCAATAGTATACAGAATTTATTATAAAGCAATGAACACAATTGTCCCTGAAATTGCCTATTCATCACAAATCAAAGGAGTAACACCTTATTCCTTACAAATTTTAGAAATAAAGTCACCACTCCCAAACTCATAACTTGGGATGATGTAAATCTTTCTGGAAAATGGGAGCTTAAAGAAGCTCAACCTCCAACACCTTTAATTAATGAAGATGTTGAATCTATTACAGAACATCCAAAAGAAAAAGTAACAATAAATTTTGCCAATACACCAAGATTATACTTTTCATCTACAAAAAGATCAATTCCTTCAAAAGCTGGATATTATCGATCGGCCATTTCCAATTTTCATAAAACATCAATTCCTAACTCACCTTCAACTCATCCTACTTGAATCGCTTTCCCTGTTTCTTCAGAAGCAAAAGTTGAAGATATACAATCAGTAAAATTAACTGAATCAGATTTTGATGCCTCAATAAATACAATCTCCTTAATTCATGAATCTAATGAAGAAATACATGATTTCAAAATTGATAAACAATTCCTTCAACAAGATTTATTAAGACATCCAAAGACAATGGATTTTTTACAAAATTCTCTAAATTTGAGAGATCTCAAGTAAAAGAATTGTGGTATGAACAAATGAATCGAGAACGAAGAAACATTCCTTTCTTTGATTGGCTTTCCTCAAAAATAAATAAAGAAGGAACTGTAATGATGACAATTAATAAATCTACACAAACATGGGAAACGGAGAAAGGTAAAGTTGTATATGTTCACCCCCCTTTAGAAACTATAAAGCATAAAAAAAAAATCCTTTAAAAAACATTTTCCAGCAATCTACTCTCAATCAAGTTACAAAAGAGCCAAATGCTACTACATTAAATGCAATTCCAAATTCAACTCTCACTATACTTGACAATGAAAACGAATCCTTTCTAAACGAGTCTACCACTAAAACATCACTTTCACAAACTCATATAAAAGAACTAGAAGAAGACATCTCTGCTCAAGAAGAAAAAAAATGAATTACATCCCTCATATTCCTCAATAAATGTATTAAGTGCTCACAACAAATTCACCATTGATGTTATGAATACTACTTCATCAAAATTTGATCTAACAAACTTTCTGAGAAAAATTCTTGAAGAAAAATCCTCTGAAAAAACTTCTAATCTTAGTTTTCAACCTGTTTCTATACTCTCAAATCTTGGAAAAATAAATCAAATTAACCTACTCATATCTAATAAAGAAAAATATATTGATAATCTTAAAAATATTAATCTCTGTCGAATAGAGGATCAGTTAAAATCAAACGAATTTGAAGCTAAAATTAATAATTTCCAAACCTCTCTAATAAAAGAATGTTGTTTTGATGTACCTTCTGCCTTTTGGCATAGAAAGAGACATTTAGTATCCTTGCCATATATTTCTACTTTTGATGAACGAGATATTCCTACTAAAGCAAGGCCATCTCAAATGAGTCCTAGACTCTTAGAATTATGTGATAAAGAAAGTAAAGATTTACTTCAAAAGAAATTAATCCGCAAATCACATTCTCCTTGGAGTTGTGCGGCCTTTTACTTTGAAAATGCTCCTGATAAGGAAAGTGGGGCTCCTCGCCTCGTCATCAATTACAAACCCTTAAATAAAGTCCTTCAACCAATCAGATATCCAATTCCCAATAAAGAAGATCTTATTACTCGTTTATATGAAGCCTTTATATTTTAAAATTTTGATCTCAAATCAGGATTTTGGCAGATATAGGTCGAAGAAAAAGATCGCTATAAAACCGCCTTTACCGTTCCTTTTGGCCATTATGAATGGAATGTCATGCATTTTGGGCTAAAAAATGCTCCTTCAGGCTTTGAAGAAATGATGAATGGAATCTTTCACCCTTATAAAAATTTATCAATTGTTTACATTGATGATATTTTAATCTTTTCTAGATCCATTGATGATCACTGGAAACATTTAAAGACTTTCAAATGGATTATAAAGAAAAATGGCTTAGTCCTTTCTCAAAGAAAAATAAAACTTTTCCAAACAGAAATACAATTTCTTAGATATAAAATATCAAATAAAATGTTAACTCCTGTTGAAAGAGTAATCAAATTTGCTGACAATTTTCCTGATGAAATAACAGATAGAAAACAATTACAAAGATTTTTAGGATGTCTAATTTATATATCTGATTTTTATCAAAACCTCTCTAAAGAAAGAAATCTTTTACAAAAATGTTTAAAAAATTCAGCAGAACAATGGACTCCCCAACATACAGAAGCAATTCAAAAAATAAAACAAAAAGTGAAATCATTGCCATGCTTAAATATTCCAAATCTAGATTTATTTAAAATAATAGAAATAGATGCTTCTGAAATAGGATTTGGCAGAATCATACTTCAAAGAACTGCACAGTCAAAGGAACAAATTATTAAATTTTATTCAGGTACTTTGAATACAACTCAACAAAAGTACTCTACAATAAAGAAAGAAGTCCTTGCCATAGTCTCATGCATACTCAAATTTCAAAGTGATATTTTGAATCAAAAATTTCTCTTACGAATTGATTGCAAATCTGCAAAAGAAGTTTGGGGAAATAATGTCAAAAACCTTGCATCAAAACAAATTTTTGCTCGCTGGCAAGCTTTACTTGCTATTTTTGATTTCGACATTGAATATATAAACGGCTCTTTAAATTCTCTTCCTGATTTTCTATCTCATGAATTTTTGTAGGGTAGAAACAAGGTGAGCAAAGATGCATCCAAGAGGAAAAGGAAAAAAATCCAGTCATTGATACAATTAATATTCTTTCTAACAATAAATTCAATGCCTTAAATCCTTCTGCCATGCTGCAAGCACCCTATCGTTCCAGTCCTTTCAAAAAATCTCAATACATTAAGATCTTTGAATTCGCCCTTTTTTTCCTTGATGATAAAATCCATGCCAACCTTACAATTGATCAAATTCTCTCAAAAATCTACTGAAAAAATTGCCATTTTGTTCCAAAAGCCCCCAATATTTCTCACAAGTACTATGAAGCAATTCTGATTCAGACAAAAAGTTCTATCATTACTCATGAAGATAGAGATGGAGAACATGCCTTTTCAAAAATGAAGATTATGCATATTCATACTCTCACTGATTGGGCTGACAATCTATTCTCACAAAAAACTGTCATCAATCCCAATGGGAGTTCTTGGCCCTATGATTACTATGACTATATGAATGCTTGGGAATATACTTTGTTAAATCAAATTTCAAAAAGATCCCATTCTTGGTACATTGGCTTTTCTTCTAAATGCAATCAAAACATTCCTTGTTGGTTCTGGCATAATTGGTGGCTCTGTTTTGGTGCACAATCCTGCATACTTCCAGAAGCTTTATTAATCCATTATCAAACATTTGTGTCTCAATCCAGTTTTGAAATTTCTGAACCTTCATATTCTTTCTTCAAATTTATTACTTCACCCACTATTCCATGGATTCTTCAATAGGAATATGGTAAATCCCAAGAAATGAAGCCATCATGTTTTGTTCGTATTTCTTATATTAAATGGTGGGATAAATTTGACATTTCACAATTTCTCAATAAATCTCATCACTCCTCTCCTTAAGCTTCTCTTATTATACGACCCAATACAGCTAATCATCAAACCAAGAAGCAAACAACTCCTAATACAATTTTACCAAAAAGCTTCAAAGATGTTGTACATGGTACATCCTCATCCTCAGCAACTCCAATCAATACTCAGCAGCATTTAGATCTTCTCTAAGAAATTCAGCGCACGAAGAATGAAATTTTATTCCTCAGAAATCCCCTTATGAATAAATATGGCGGATTTATTCAAGAAGCATCTTCCTTTCATGGCTTCGTCAATAAAGATGATTCTGATGCAACAATGCCTCCTTCAGGCGGTGTAGACGAATTCTAAATTCAGCACATACAGCAATTAACCTATATACAGTTTTGACAAATGCATATCAAGCAAATCTCAATGCGAAATTCGCAATCAAATAAAGCCTTCATCATTCTCCATGCATCATTAATTCAGCAATACATGTGTTCCAAATGCAATTTTTAATGCAGCCATAAAGTCAGCAAAAGCTCCCCATAAAGACAAGTGTCTTTCCATAGACCTCTCCATTGGTGTCACTCACCAAGCCGTCAACAAAAGAATATATTATTCTATTCATAATGAATCTCCATGCCTTTATGCAAAGTCAAAACAATGACTTAAATGCCTCATGCCATCTTCACCTTCTTATGAATGCTTTGAATTGTGAAAGTATAAAATACTACCTAAAGCATCTCCAAAGTCCACTATTATGGGCTAATAGGAGTTTATTTGTAGTCTCCATCACTATTCTACATAAAGGGTGATAATTTTAAGAGATAATTAGTGAAAGGTCCCTAGAATTGAATCTTTCCAGCGTCCAGTCCAAGCAAATTCTTTTTAAGGGCTCTGGTCCAAGCAACTAGACTGTTTGCAGCCAAAGGTCCCTGAATACAATTTACATGACTAATTTGCCCTCTTTCAACTGTTTAGGCAACCATATTTGAATTTTAAAATTTCAAATCTTGAATTCCCCCTCCTCATTCCTAGGTAGACAAGATTCAATCGTTAGTAATTTTTAACCCCTTTCGGCGAAGGGATGGGCAGCTACCGAAGGTTCCTTCCTTCTTCTCCGGTGAGTGTAGTCGGACACTGCACGTAACCACGCTGCAGCGTTGACTCTACATTGCGTTTTATTTTCTCTAGTTCCTTTTATTTTCTCTCATGTCTGGCGACCGTCTTCCCCAACTCATCTGCTCGTGAATCACACCGAACCCTACCATGGAGGGTGGGACGGACCCTCAATGTCCAGACGATCAAATAACAAGGCTCAAGGAGCAGGTACATATTATGCTTGAATATGTTGAAGATAGATCTGCTAAGGTGTCCTTGATCAGACCCATCTTGAAGAAAAACCAGGGTTTTGCGCTGCCACATAACCTCCCTAGCGATTTGCTTCTAGAAGCCAAGGTACGTGTAGGAATAGAGAATAAATCTTTTTCACGTGCTCTGAATCCATCTCCAAGTGGAGTAGTTGATCCACGTGTTCTGAATGCATCTCCAAGTGGTGGAGTCTTTGATCCACGTACCTCCTTGATTCCATATGATATGCATAAAGACAAATGTCAGATTGAAGATGAGGTCATTGATAGTGTTGCTGCTATGAAGACGAGGTCTCATGACAATTCTGGTGCTAAAGCTAATGATATTAATCTGGCGAATGGGCTTAATGGGAAGGCGGGCCTAGTCTTCGTTATTTCAGAATCCACATGATCGGCCAAGAAAATTAAAACTTCACCATCAGCCCTCAAAAGATCCAGATCATCATATTGAATTTGATGAGTCGACGGTGCTATGCCATCGCCAGAGAAGGAAGGTAGCAGAGCTGTTTTACCATTTTTGACAAATTTATGAGTTTTTATGAACTTAATCTGAGTTTTTATGAAATTCATCTAAGTTTTTTTCAAGTTTATCTAAGTTTTAACAAATTTATGAGTTTCTGTCAAGTTTATATGAGTTTTTCATTTTTTTGTCAAATTTATTTAAGTTTTGCGCAAATTTATCTGAGTTCTGAAACAAATTTCTCTGAGTTCTGGACAAATCTATCTGAGTTTTTGGCTAATTTATCTGAGTTCTGGAACAAATTTATCCGAGTTCTGGACAAATCTATCTGAGTTTTTGGCAAATTTATCTGAGTTCTGGAACAAATTTATCCGAGTTCTGGACAAATCTATCTAAGTTTTTGGCAAATTTATTTTAGTTTTCGAAAAATATAGTTGACTTTCTGACAAATTTATCTCCATTTAGAAAATTTTAACAGAGTTTTTGAGCTAAACTCAGGCTGTTCTTTTGAAATTTATCTGCATTTTTTAAAATAAATGTAACTGAGTTTTAGCAAAAATACTTTAGTTTTTGGAAAAATTTTCTGAAATTCAAAAAATTGGGTTATCTTAGTTTTGGCAAATGTATTTGCATTTTTTAAATTTATTTGCGTTTTTTAATTTTATTTGCGTCCTTTGAAATTTATTTACATTTTTTGAAATTTATTTCAATTTTTTTAAATTGATTTTCATCATTTGAAATTTATTTATATTTTTTGAAATTTATTTGGATCTTTTGGAATTTATTTGCGTCTTTTTAAATTGATTTTCATCTTTTGAAATTTATTTATATTTTTTAAAACTTATTTGGATCTTTTGAAATTTATTTGCGTCTTTTAAATTTCTCTGCCTTCTTTTAAAATTTATTGCGTTTTTTGAAATTATTGCATTTTTTGAATTTTATTTGCATTCTTTTGAATTTATTTGTATTTTTCAGATTTATTTGCATTTTTTTATTTTATTTTCGTCTTTTGAAATTTATTTACATTTTTTAAATTTTATTTGGATCTTTTGAAATTTACTAAGCTAATTAAATGGTAGTTGACCATTATTAATGGCATATTCCACTAATCATGGGATATGATTTGGAAGAAAGGGTAAATTAGACATCTTATGTCTTCAAATTTGGAAAAAGGACCTATCACACTATGAAAAAAGATTATGAACCTGAGGCAATAAAGTGACATGTTCAGGGACCCGTCGCCGAATTCCCCTAATTTTAAAGCCAATAATGCAGTTATAAGTCAACAATGCAGTTATCAGCTACTCCAGTCTCTGCAGTCCATACTGTACAATCAGCAGCCTGCAGCAAATACGTCAATAAATTTGTCAGATGACTGTTAGACGCATGCAGTCGTAACAACAATGAAGTCCAATACAGTTCACTCATGCAAGCAGCAACAGTAATGCATATTATATGCTATAGTTATACAGTGCAAATGACGTTTGTATCTGGATATTGTGGATTTGATCCCGGTGCAAATGGGGATTTTTTTTGGGGGGGTGGATGGGTTACTTAAAATATCTCGTCCGTGTATTATATTAACTATTCATCTTTAATTTTATTCATGATTTGAGCCTTAATCTTTTCTTTTCATGCTAAATAAATATAAAAAAAAAAGAAGAAAAATGAAAAAGAAGAGGAAGAAAAGAAAATCTTGAGGCCTACCTTATTGATACTAAGGCGTCTCTGTCTTGAAAAAACTCAGAGAAAGAGAGGGAGGTAGAATTATAGATAAGATTTGAAATATTTTTTAATAGTTTTCGTTCTTTGACCTTGTTTTTTTATTTGATCCCATTTCCTTGATCTATGCTTTCGACGAGTTTACCAATCACTTAAGTATTGGATATAAGGCAAGGAATAGCCAATTCTATCGAAAGATTATACTTCATTGGCCAAGCCAAGCACCATTTGTGCATTGCCCTTGGACCTATATAGTATATATCATTGCAAACGGTCACAAAAGATGGATCCCTTAAAATATCAAGCAATGACACAAAACTTAGAGGCTCATCTTCCCTTCTTATTCTTCGTTTTCCTCTTATTGTTTCCTTTATTCATGGGGTTATGCAAGTAGGGTCATGTTAAAGAAAGTTAAGGATGCCTAAGTCCTTTTAAAGGGGTTGGATATGGGTTGGGCTTTAACCTATAAAAACTGAAAGTCCTTGGATCCTAACCCTAGAGGGGGGGGGGGGTGAATAGGGTGACCTACAAATATGACCAATTTTAATTCTTTAAGATAAACTAGTCATATAAGATGATTTACCAGACAAGATGCGGAAGCTAAGAGAACTAACACCACAAGCAATCACCACTACACAAAGATTTATAGTGGTTCGGCCTCAATGCCTACGTCCACTACCGGCTTGTGATCCAATCACCCCACCGGATTTCCACTAAGAATGCTTTTTACTAGGCTAAGCAATAACCTTTACAATGTTGTTTTTCTAGGCTCAACAACAACCTTTACAAGATGCTTTTCAAGGCTAAGCAATAACCTTTACAAAGTGTTTTTCTAAGGCTAAGCAATAACCTTTACAAAAGAAGATTTCTCTAAGAAAGTGTCTTCACAAAAGATCACTCTAAGAGATACAATTTAAGCTCAATGAAATTGCCTCTTAAATAGGCTAATATGAAAGTTTAATTCAAATTACAAACTTACACTAAAACAAGCTAAAGTGTGTGCACAAGTGTATGAATGCTTAACTTCAATCAATTTCTACAATGAAGCTCCTAAATGAATGCATGATGCATTTTAAAATCAAAGCTTAGAAAATGATGATTGAAGATAAACTAATCACATAAAAGATTCAAACAACTTTGAAGAAATGAACTAAACAAGTTGTATGAATATTAAAGTCTAAGAACATGTGAATTAGTCAAGAGAGTTTGCAAACCATTCTTAATATTCCAAAGATGATAATGAGTTTGCTAAACTTCTCTAGAAATCATGCATAAGTGAAAATACAAAGATTTAAGCATGCATGGATTTCATTTTAATGGAAATCAAAATACTAGTAAGATAAACCTTTTAAAAAACTCAAGTATTTGATTTCCAAATAGCCCTCTAGCCTTTCCAACTTCTTCCCCTTTCTTTTTCTCCAATATGGTCTCAAAGGTTCATTTTTCAAGCCCCTTGAAAGTTGGAAAATGAATGGACTTTATAATGAAAAACAGTCCAACGGCTAGTCCTCGGTCGACCTGGAAACAGGTCTCGGTCGACCGGGATCACACAACGGTCGGAAATATGACCGTTGGGGCTCCAGGGGCCCAGTTGGCCTGCAGTGTTCCCGGTTGACCGAGACCTCTGGGCCGGTCGACCGGCGACACTGCCGGACCACCCCCTGGGACAAAAATTCCCAACTTTTGCATATTTGAAGGTTTCTCTTTGTGGGGATTTTTGTGCCACTAAACCAATCTTGGAAACATGTTTTAAATCAACTTAAGATGTTTAAAAAACATGAAACACACAAAGCCTAAATTGATTCGAAACTTTAAAACCAAAGGCTAGCTTGATTTCTAAAAAACTCTTTTCAAATGAAAATGCATACAAAGATGATTCTGAAAGTGATGAATGTATGCAAGGCACAAACCTAAATTCTCAATATGATTTCTCAAAAGTAGTGCACAAAGAATTAGGTTTTCAAAAGAGTTTGGATTCTAAAACCAATGCATCCAAGTTTAGAAACAAAACATGCATAAAACAAGATTTCTTCAAGTCTAAAACCAATGCATGTAAAAATCAAGATTTCAAGATATTTTAAATCAATGCAAGTGTGTGTAAATCAAATGATGCTAAAGTGAAAATGCATCCATCAAATTGCAAATACAAAATCCCTAACAAAAACCCCCTCTTTACCTCCACCCATTTTTACCCGATCTGATCCCTTGGCCACCCCTAGTTAAAGTAACATGAAATGGGACGCATCTAATAAAGGGGCATGAGTGATTTTGATTTCAATTTTGACCATCTATTTGTTAGAGATTATTATATTAGAAGATAAGATAGGATTAGGTTGGTTTTAGTTATTAGAGATAAAACAGAGATTTGTTAAAGATTTTAGGTTTAAGTTAGAATTTGAATAATCTTGTCATTGCCATGTATAAATTGATATTGTGATCAATTCAGGTATGATCCCATTTCTGCAATTATCATCGTCAATTTTGATAAGCATCCTCTCATATCCATCCATCCAAGATATTGGCCTACACCCAAAAAAGTGACGATCCTTCTTGGGATTGGCTAATTACTATAAACGCTTCATCGAGGGATATTCTCGTCTTGACTGACCTTTTGAAGAAAGACAGACCATGGAACTAGTCTGAAAGATGCTAGGAGTGCTTTGATTGGTTGAAGCACTGGGTGTTTTTTTTTAATTAGATTAAAAAAAATATGAATGTTTTTCATCTACATAAATATTTCACTCCATACAAATAAACAATCTCTTTTGATAATAAATCCCTAGTATTCCGATTTAATGAAAACAAATCGGCCCATTTGACAATGAAGTCTCATGCATCCAATTCCATGCAAATAAATAGGCCCATTTAAATACATAGAGACCATGTTGATTTAATACATTTTTAAAAGCTTGTGTTAAGGAGTATTATTTTAAAGAGCATGTGTTAAGCAAGATTTGAGACCACACATATGTAAGAAAATGTCACTCCTTACTACCATTTACACTGATTAACTTATCTCATATGAAAAATCTCACTTAGTAATATATAAAGTGAAGACATACGGGACAAGTTGGGTTAGATGCACCCAAAACCCAAGCCCAAACCCGCATCGGGTTAGTATATGGAAAATCATAGCCGACCTGAACCCTGCCAACACAGTACCAAACCCCACTCCCTATTGGAGCGGCTCAGGGTGGGTCCTCATTTAAACCTGACCTATTGCCATCGATCCCTACTCAACGTTCATCTCATGGCAAATTGTCCAACATCGGAGAAGTGACCTTAACACAGACTTTAGGGGGCTTGAAAAGACAATACTACCAGCGTTGGCTAATAGAACATGGCCTATATAACATCGAGCTATGCCACCAATGGTGAGCAATTGGGGAAAATGGGTCCTAGAATCCAATGAAATTCAGCTTCATCCAATCCAACAGAGTTACACTCCATGACTCTTTTGGAAAGCCTGGTCACTGGTTGAGCACAATCGAGGAATTATAATTAAATTTCCATTGGAGGTGATAGGGTAATAATTTAGAGATGATGGTATTAGGGTGTAGTAGCCCATTTTGGTGAAAATATATGCCCTTGCTGCCTTTCCAAATGTACAGGTGAATCTAATGCCAATGGCACAGTTGAGAGGCAGAATTAGCTGGATATGAATGGTGTGAAGTGAGCACGTTTGGAATTCGAAGGGAAGTGAGAACAAATTATATGATTAAATTAACAAGAACGTAAAAGACAGTTTCTAAAGCTGATCAACAGTAAATGCATCTTGGATTCGAGGTAAGTACTCCATAAACCTACTAAGGTGAGACCCTCCATGCAAAGAACTTGAGTTTGGATGGGAGGGGTAGGAATCACAGTTTCTTCCACACATAATGTGGTCCCAGATGGGTGGTATGAATGGATCATTATATATGCCCTTAATTGAATAGGAGGCAACTAGCTCATTGGCCCAGGACAGCAATTCTTGACCCCCTAGTGGTAATTGGATGATTTGGTTTGTATGGTATTGGTCGAGTAGCGGTGTAAAAATTTCCAAGTTGATGCAAATGTGCCAATCTGAGCAAATATTGTCCAAATATGAAATATAGGTCTTTTAGTTATCAGGTACAAGGTTGGAAGAGGCATCCAGTCCTAGTCCCTCTTCCACTCTTCCTTTTACATTGGCTAAGATCTAAAATGTGTTGCTAAATATGAAGGCATGGGACTAATTAGGATCAAAGTCTCAGCCCTAGGCCTAACCAGGTTCAACACATTCTGAAGGTTTTTGCAGGACCCACTATAATGGATTATTAGTTCTAATTTAACCAATCAATGCAGCGGAAATAACCAATTAGACAATATGGAACCAACTATCTACCAATCACTCCCCACAAAAAGGCAGACACAATATTTAGTGTGTAAACCTTATCCAGGGAGAGAAACCACGAACCAGAAATCAAGAGTTTACGAACAGTTTTCAAGATATACTCATAAGCTCCTTTACCTTAGTCTGTACTTCGACCTAAGGACTGTAGTTGTTCTTATTGGAAATAGGTGGGCCTGGTGGATAGGTTTTCAAAACTTTTGACCCACTTGACTCGGGATCAAGTATCCAGAAGGCTATAGAACCCAATCCAGGATCCATGTCCTCAATCTTAACCATCATGATAAGTGAATAAACCTATTTAGAAGACAGAACTGCAGCCAACAAGCATCCATAAAAATCTACAACATGCATGGAAGTAGATTATACCTTAGGAGCCCGGTTGTGCTCTAATGGAGAATTTGCGTCTTTCTTTGATGATGAAACACTTGCACGTATCAAACAAGAGTCTCCAAGACCTTTTGATCTTCCACGCTATGACCCGTATATCATATCTATTTTCTCAAGAAGATGGTGGAATCTCCAAGAGAAAACTCTACTAGAAACTCCAAGGAACTAGAAGGGAACTATAAGAGAAAGAGGAGAAGAAGAATTGTGCAACAACTTTCAAAAAGGGGTTTTGGGCGTGAATCCCTAGGTGGGGATTTGCATTGGACGTCCAGTCCTATATTCTCCTATATTTATTACCTACAAACCTCCTCTTATGACTCTCTTACTAATTGCATTATAAGTCACACTTCCACACAAATTAGTAGCTTACTATTACCACTATTAGAAATCTCACTTCAAATAGAAATAGTAACTTTCTAATACCTTCCTTTTGGAGTTCAAGTAGAATTAGTAACTTTATAATTCTTGGGCTAGCGTGGGGACCACTAGGGATTCCCTAGAAAGCTGGCTCCAACTGGAACTCGCGACCCCACATCTCATTTGCAATCCAGGCCCACAGTTAATTGCAAATAACACCACTATATAAATGCAATTGCACTCCAGTCTTAGGAATAAATTACAATGAAGACCCTAAACTTCCCAATTACCACAAGTAGGTCCCTCTATCATTATCCATGGATCAATTGGAATAAGTCGGTCCCGTCCAATCTTAGATCTACATCTTATTATCCTTGAACCCCAATTAATCACAGTGTTCATCAGTACCATCCAATTAACTCTTAATCGAGATGGGTGCACACTTACTAATGACAAATCCATTAATTGGCACAAGGGGTTAATATGATAGATTTCATCTTGACCATTGGATGCTCCCACAGTCCTACTACCACATACCCAAGACACCGAGGTGTTGACCTACAGTTGGCCTCACTCATTGGTGACTCAAAGCAAATGAATAGATAAAAACTTAAGTTCATCAATGTCTCAGGATTAAGAGCCTATTGCTAGGGAATTATGAGAGCAGTCCTTAAATCGAGATAGTATTCATAAGGTGCTTCTCATGGTCCTTCATTACATCCAATGTACCATCACTATGATCCAGAATCTTACATTCTGATGATCGAGACAAATTACACTATCTCATAGAGATCAAAGTGCTGCAACCTTATCGGATGAGATGCCCGGTCTCATCAATGGTTGTGAAGATATTTTTAAGCATAAGATTTGCGACACATATCTCCTGTATGTAGATCTCATCCATATACATATATCACATCTAATATACAAATGGGACCCGGTTCATCTCATTAACCATTATGTCATATGTATTGGTTATGTGCGTTAAGTAATAAAATACCATTCATCTCATGAAAGGAAAGAATGATTTTATTGATAAATAAAGAAATTAATCAATTTATTATATCAACTGATGGATTGAGACCACACAATCTAACAGTTCTTACACAACATCCACTAACACGACTTCCACCGTGCACCGTTCTCCTTACTTGATCTCTTCGCACCTTACCTGTCAAGATGAACTATCTTCTACAAGAAAGTATAAGCAACAAGGACCTTCTAGAGCAGCAATTCAGAACGATCTCTCAATGGCTTTAGAAAATAATTTCTCTAGGATATCTCTGACTCAGATTAATGAGAGTGGTAATATTTAGGGTTGAGAGAAACACCAATAAATAGCCCCAAAACCGTGCTTAAGACTTCTAATAATAATCCAATAAGGAAAGAAGTCCCATTACAAACTCTTAAAATAAAGTCCGGAACGAACCGGTCTTTCCTATCCAAGCTCGCTAATTTTTTTTTGCTTTTAAGGATAAGTGTATTAAAAAGACGAAGGAGAAAACAGGGGAAGGAATATACAAGAGTCAATTAGGACCCCCAAAAGAAGACAAAGCTAAACAGAGAAGCCAAAACGAAAGGAAGACTACCTAGCAACTTGAACTTTCAAAAAATGGCAAATAGACATGAGCTGGGAGCTGCAAAAGGACTTTCTTATGTTCTTCAGAGAGAAGGAGATTTGTTCTTGCAGCTGCAAAATAATGAGATTGAGGGGGAGATTGTGATCTTCAAAAATTGACTTGTTTCTAACCTTCCAGAGAGCAAAGATAACATTAATGAAAACTGCAGCCATGAACTTAGAGCCTGATAAGTCATTTCCTTGAGAGAGATCTTGCCAGATTTCTGCAGCAGAGAAGATCCTGGGAGGCCTCAAATCAGCAGCTCTAAATAGCCAAAGCCAAAGAGATCTTGCTTGAGCACAAGAGAAGAAGAGGTGAGGAACTGTTTCTTCTTCTTGGTGGCAACCACTTCATCTGGAAGCAAGAGAAAAACCCAAATGTTTCAAGAGAGATTTTGTTAGAGTTTTGTTATGCAACAAGCACCAACCAAAGCACTTAGTTTTGGGAAGGGAGATGCTATTCCAGATGAACTTAGGCCAGGGAAGAATATTTGCTCTATGTCTGACTATGTTCCAAGGTACCTGTAGGGATAGCTGGCCATCAGGAGAGTCTCTCCATCTGAGGCAATCACTAACTTCGGGCCTGGGAGAGAGATCTGAGAGCTGTCTAGAGAGATGGTTGTGGACAGCAGGCAGGATTACTCCTGGGAGAGACCAGGATCCCAAATGGAAAAGAGAAGAAAGAGATTGGTCCTAAGGAAATTGAATTAGAGGAAATCTTTCAGAGAGAGGCTTACCACCATTCCAAGAATCCAACTAGAGGTTTATGTCCTGACCATTGCCAAAGACCCAAGTACTACCACAGAGAATAAGCAAGCTTGAGAAAAGAGAATAAGCAGTAGACGCATGCCAACCAAGCTTGAGAAAAGAGGCAGTATTAACCTCAGCAATTTTCCTAATGCCAAGACCTCCTTTAGCCTTTGGAAGAGTAATGTAGCCCAATTGACATAGTTGAGCTTGGAGTGGGAAGCATTACCTGACCACAAGAATTGTCTCATTAATCTCTCTAGCTCATTGTAGATTGAAGCAGGAAGAAGCAAAGTGGATTGGCATGCTGGAGATCACATGCTTGATCAAAATAAGTTGACATGCAAAAGAGAGAGTTTTTGCTTTCCATGCACTGAGCTTAGCATTGACTGTATCCAGCAGAGGGAAGAAATGGAGCCTCTTAGGGTTTCCAAAGCATATTGGAATTCCCATATATTTAAGCTGGATTGAAGACTCTTTGATGTCAAGAATGAAACTAATTCTGTTTTTCCTTCTAATGCCACATTTGCGTATATGGAGATGACTCTTTTGAAGGTTGAAGAACTGACCTGCTACTGCCTGGTAAGTCTCTAGCAAGTCTTGCAAAACTAGGATGCTAGAGGTTGCCCCTTTCATGAAGATGAGAATATCATCTGCATATAACAAGTGACAAGGAGTGGAGGGGACATATGATATCTGGCAAAATATACCTTGGTTTAAAAGGTTTTGCAAGTGAAGGCTTAGGATTTCTTCTACTAGAATGAAAAGGTAAGGGGACAGGGGATCTCCTTGTCTTAGACCACAGGAAGAGCTGAAGAAACCTTGAGGGGTGCGGTTTACAAGCACTGAGCATTTTGATGTACAAACACACTCTTTGATTAGGTTGATCCAAGTGTCAGAGAATTTGAAAAATTGGAGGGCAGAGAAAAGAAAGGACCAGTTTAGTTTGTCAAAAGCTTTGGTAATGTCTAGCTTAAGGCAAAAACAACCTTTAGATTGCTTGAAGTTTAGCTTCTAGAATAACTCAAAAGCCAAGCCTGAATGGTGTTGAATGTTCCTACCTTTGATAAAGGCAACTTGATGATAGGAGATCAGATTAGGGAGAATTTTGGCAAGTCTGCACGCTAGGATTTTTTAAATAATTTTGTAAGTGAAATTCAGCAGGCTGATGGGTTTGAATTCAGAAAAATTAGTATGAGATTTTGTTTTGGGGATGAGTGCCAAGAAAAAGGTGTTTGAGGCTTTATGAATTCTCTTGGTTTGGAAGAAGTGCTGCACTGCCTTGGAAACTGTTTGACCAATTATGCTCCAAGCTGATGTGAAGAAAACTCCATTGAAACCATCCGGGCCAGGGCTACTATGCTGCTTGAGACCAAAAACCACTTCTTTAATTTCTTCTGTAGAGGGATAGAAATTAAGATGGAGTTCTCAATGTCTTAGACTTTGGGACTATCAACCTGGAACAGGGAGGGACTGGGTTGGTAACCCTGAGGCTTGAACAGGTTTGAGAAGTATTCTACTGCCAGAGCTTGAATAGTAGCTGGATCTTCGAATGTTCTACCATTTGCTGAGATGTGATTGATTTTGTTGATAGAAATCCTAGCTCTTGCTGATTAGTGAAAGAATTTAGTGTTTTGATCACCCTCTTTCATCCAAGCAATTCTTGATCTCTGGAGCCAATGGATCTCTTGAGCTTTGAGAGCATCATGAAGCTCTAATCCTGCTGAGAGAAGATCTTCGCGGGAAAGCTCCGAAGGAGAAGAATCTAATTGATGTTGAGAGTGTAGCACTCGAGCTTTAGCTGCAAGGATATTCTGATGGATGTTGCCAAAAGTTAACTTACTCCATTGCTTGAGAGAGATCTTCAGGACCTTAAGTTTTTGAGCAAGAATAAACTGAGGGTTGCCAAAGATAGGAGTTTCCTAACTAGTTTTGACTACCTCAAAGAAAGAAGAATGTAACAGCCATTTATTTTTTAATTTAAAAGGAGCATTGGATGTTGGGGCTTGGTTTTGGTAGTTTAGGAGGATTGGACTATGGTTAGAGGAAATCCTAGGGAGATGAAGAAGTAAAGCGTCTGGATAGTGAGCCAGCCATTGGGGGTTAACTAATGCTCTGTCAAGTCTAGCTGCCACATAAGAGAGGCCTTGTCTATTATTGGACCAAGTGAAATTGTTACCTGAGAAAAGAACTTCAATCAGACCAGCTTGAAGAACTGTTGCTTGGAAGTCTTTGAGATTTGAAGGGTTTGACCGGCGAAGGCTAAGCTTATTTGCATGGGAGAGAGTTGCATTAAAGTTCCCTGGGACACACCAGGGGAAGGTTGTTGAGGAGGAATCAATGAGCACTTTCCAAAGCTCTTTTCTTTGGTTTGGGTTGTTGGAGCCATAAACACCTGTGATGAGGCTAGAAAGGCCAGAAATGGGATTATGAAGGAGCATTGAAAGGTGCTGGGGAGAGAAGTCTAAAATAGAGATGGAGAGGTGATGGGAAGACTTGGAGATACACCAGAGATCAGTGACAGTTGATTGGGAGGCATTGGAATGGAAGGTATCGCAACCAAAGCTACTCAACCGAAGAGAAGAAGTTGAGGAAAATAAAGTCATATGTTCTGAGATGAAGATGAGGTCAGGAGAATACTTTTGGACCATGTTTGCCAAAGATCTTTTTGTAGGGTTATTGGCAATGCCCCTACAATTCCAGTAGAGGACTTTTAACATGGTGGAAGATTTGGGCGGGAGACTCTGCCTCTAGTTCTCCTAGTGATTGGACCAGTGGAAGAGTCTTTAGAGGATTTGGTTCTCCCTATACCTTTGCCTGGTATTGTGTTGGTTGGATTGGTCTCTGCAGCTTCTAAGGGGGAATTGGTGGCATCAGAAGAGAATTTGTTTCCCAGAATTGAAGGAACAGGAGAGAGATAGGTCAATTTGCTTTGCTGTGGGTTGGACTACTTCCAGAGGTGAGGGTTAGTCTGGTGACGGCGGATCTGAGGAGGAGGAGGAGTTATCTTCTGATAAAGCCTGAAGGTTACGGCCAAAAGTAGATGGGTTGAGAGCTAGATCTACAAAGGAACATTTATCAAGAATGTCGAAGGGGTTGAAAGTGTCTATGGTTTGAGTGGGAGTTCTTTGGAGGATCTCTGTGATTGCATCATAAGGCAGGTCTGTGAAGGAGAGGGAAGAAGCTTTTGGGTTAGAGGAGGTGGTCTTCTTAGAAGGAGGCTTTGGAGGGAGATATTGGAGACTATTTGCTGCAGATTTGAAGGAAGTAGGTTCTAGTGTCTGCTTGTTACAGGTTGGGTGGTGGTTATGTGCTACAAGTTGGGAGGATGGGGATGGCCTAATCTGAGGTCCTGAGGGAGTTTGAAGAATAGCAGGGGCAGAGGAGAAAGGGATAGGGATAGGGTGCTGAGCTTGGGGAGAAGGGGCAGGGGAGGAAGAGTTAGGAATGATGAGCTGGTTTGGGTTAGCAGGACTAGATGAAGAGGAGTTGATTAATTGACCTGGAAGGACTTGGCCAGAGGGCTTGATGTTAGAAGGTATGCTAGTAGAGGAAACTGTTGCTAGAGAGGCTAAAGCTTTACTGGTTTGGCCTAATTGTGAGAAGGGACATGATTGTTGCTTGTGACCAACTGAGAGACAGTGAGGAGAAGGACTATTTTCATATTCGATGTCTATCTCCAGTTCTTTTTCTCCTTGAAGCTCCACAAGAATAGAATCTGGCTTAGGTTTTCAGAGATCAATGTTGACCAAGACTCTAGCAAAAGACAGAATTTTCTGTCCCAATGTGATGTTATCAAGCTTGATTGGTTGCCCTCTTGTGTTTGCTATTGAGAGGATGATGTTTTGGCTCCAACAGTGGTAGGGCGGCCCTTTGATTCTTATCCAGACTAGAGCTATTGAAGGCCAAGGTGATTCCTCTTGACCTGGGGACCAAGGAAGGAAGAAGACTTTTAGCTTATCCATAGAATGTGGGGAAAGACCTAGGATGAATGCTTTATCTTCAGGTGAGTTGAAATGAAAGAGGAAGAAGCCTTTGTTGGTAAGGAAAACCATACAGGGTCTGGAAAGAGGCCATTGCTTGGCTCTCTTTTCTACCCATTCAACAAGAGAGGGGCGCCTACCTACAAATCTGCCTATAACAACATTAGTGAAGGATTCTTTCCTAGAAGATATCATGGATTGGGGAATAGTAAGAGACGGCTTGCCATTTTTCCATGAGGAAGTAGGGTAGGAAGCAGGAAGCAGAGGATGAGTATCGCTATAACGAGATATCATTCTGCCAACGTTTGGCATTCTTCTGGCTCTGACAGAATTTGACCCTTACACATTCAAAACAAAGGGATGTAATACTTCCCCAAACAACTGAGCTCATGCGTGGATTTCAGCCCAAGTGAAAGATCTGGGCTGACATTAGCTTTATGACCTAACCAGATGCCCTTGAACAACCTTTGGCTCATGTGGGCCCACCTCATCACTTGAGCAAATCAAGGATATGTAACTGGGCTCCACCACTGGGTCTAAAAAGCCAAATCCAGATTAGCCCCTTACTAAAGGGTCAGTTTGTATGAGTAGAATGCATAGAATTGAACAACTAGAAATTCCTCCCGCCATGCGTGGTTAAAAACTAATCACAGATGAATATAAAAGAATGCGCATCAAATAATCTTTTCTTCCATGGAAATAGAATCTCCAAGTTATAATCGGTTTGTGTTTAGGTCCTCATGGTCCCGATATGTTTATGGAAAACCATATAAATTGACCATTTCGTGGGACTGATCACACTCTCACCTGTTAAACCTCGATGTGCTTAGAAAAACTCAATAAAAATTGTGGGTCTACCCTTAAAATCCATATGAAAATCTTCAATTTGCACCCAAAACCAAACTACCTATTAAAGTTTGCACCCCTCAAACAAAAATCTGGTCCGCCACTAGGTGGAGAGGAATTGCGGTGTCGCGGAAGAGTAAAAAGGTTTCCACTTCCACGACACCTACAAAAAAAGGGCCCTAAATATGCTTTTTCGGTGAAGAACAAATCTCCAAAGGTGGAAGATTTAAAAGATATTTTCCTTTTTAGTGAAGAAGTAGGAGTCCAACACCCCTACCTTCAGATTTTGTTTTTGCGGAAGAGGAAAACGGCCTTTTCTCTTCCATGGCTTTACACAAGCAAGCCCTCTGAGTTCTCTCTATCAAACAACAATGTAGTGTGTTTTTCAAGAGTTGAAACATATAATATTAAGGGGATTTGACATATTAATTTCCCTTAAACCCTATTTCCCCAATTTCATGATTTAAAACCTATTAATGTCACCAGAGTCATTTGACTCTGGTCCACAAAATTTTTTTTTTTTACTCTTATGCCTCGAATCCCATGATATCATGGGATCCAGGTCCAAATAAAAAGACTGTCTAGGCTTTTTTAAGTACAGGCTTTTCAAGTTTTAACATTTGGATCCCATGATATCATGAGTTTTTAAACTCCCATGATATCATGGGATCCGTGGTAGAAAAGTAAAAAAAAAAAAGTGTACCAGAAGACTCTGGTAACATTATTATCAGTCATGAAATTGAAGATGAAGGTTTAAAGGGGATTAATATGTCAAATCCCCTTTATTAAAGGCAGATGTTCTTAGATTTGTTGTTTGAAATATTCATGCTTTTCAAGAGCCAGGACTTGTTCTTGGGCCCCAAAAGTGAGGATAGATGTAATATAAAATGGATTCTGCAACGGCAGTTAGGTGTAGCAAATACCCAAAGGCAGATGTTCTTAGATTTGTTGTTTGAAATATTCATGCTTTTCAAGAGCTAGGACTTGTTCTTGGGCCCCAAAAGTGAGGATAGATGTTTTCCTTCTGCAAGTATAAAATGGATTCTGCAACGGCTGTTAGGTGTAGCAAATACCCATAATTGTTTTACGAATCTAGAATTCAAAAGCTAATCTGCTTAAGAAGACTGATGAAGAGAAGCCTGGAAAATCTGAAACATGCGATTCCATGATTTGGTGATCTAGCCCATTGGTGTGATTGGGTTAGCCGGACAATACTTTCAAATATGTGTAGAACAAAGCACAGCTATGATCAACCATATTCAATTGACCACAGGGACACGATATCAAAGGGTTAGGATATTTCATTGTGGGATATTTTTTTTAGGGACACGACATCTGACATTAGGCCCATCAGTCCAATCATCTAGATCACCAGACAATCTCCCCCAAAATGTCTAACCCTGTACTACTATGCAGTCCAGAACACCTAAAATGCATCAATATAAATGTAGTCAGCGAAACAGGTCGTCTCCTTAACCATAAAATATTTGAAAAAGAAGATTTTAGATTAGGCCTGTTAGGACTGCTGCAACAATTTGACTGGGCAAACATGAGTTTTCAAGAAGATGTAAAGGAGGCATTTGGAAACTCTAGTCTAATTAATAAGAACTAATTAGATTAAGGTCTAAAATAAAAGCTCTAAATTTTAAATCTTAATTTCAATTAGTCCGTTTGAAAAAACTATAAAAGAGCTCTAATTTCATGAGGTAATTAGGATCCACTTTTAGGAATTGTGATAGCTGTGGCCCACCGTATAAAAATTAAAACGTAGAACTTATCATTTGCATCATTTTAAGAATTTTATTAGGTCTTTTTCATCCGATATAATTGTAAATCTTGCAATGTCTACCTCCATCCGCTTTAACTACGAAAAACTAAAAAAGAAAAAAACATCTCTCCTAAGCTAATCTTTTTAGGGGCAAAATCTTTAATTTAAAATTAAACACTAAAAATAGAAAATGCAATTAGGAATTTACCAAATGCTCTAAATTGAAAATAAGCTCTAAACTATAAGAATAAGAGTCTCTCTTCAGAGTCTCCAGACGCCCCTAAGTCACCACCTTATTGAGGAGACTACATTGTCTCCTCTCCATCTGTTGAACCTTTGTTTAAGGAGCAGCTAAAACAGCCATACAATTAAATGATTTTTTTGTCTGCACTATAGCATTTTCTGACGACGGTTTCCACTGCTGCGCAATTGGTAATTTGACATAGGGACATGTTTAATAGACACTTGGATATGCATTTGCATATGGACTTTGACCAACTCTCCCATGCTCGAGTATTACAAAAGCTATTGTTTTAATAGACACTTGGATATATATGCATTTGCATATGGACTTTGACCAACTCTCCCATGCTCGAGTATTACAAAAGCTATTGATATCAAAATGGAGGTTGGTCGCTGCAGTTAGAGAATGACAGTGGCTTAAACAAGAAACTGACCTTGTAGGCTTTCACTATTGCATTTAAACACAAGACTATTTCATTACCGCCCATGTCACACATACCATATATCTCCTCCCTATATATATGGGTCCTCTCTATGCTTAATTCTCATCCTCAGAGCACCTCATCTTCATCTATTCTTTATACTTTGAAAATAATGAAGATGGTTGCTCACATCCTTATAGTCCTCCTTTCCATCATTTCCACGCTTGTGTATGCCTACGATCCCAGTCCTTTACAGGACATTTGTGTCGCTGATTTAAACTCAGAAGGTAAACTTAATTTGCAGTGTATTTTATCTTAGTCTGCTAAAGGTGTTTGTGAAAATTCGATACTTTTGCTTGGATATAATATAATGGTTACAATTTGATTTTGCAGTGTTGGTGAATGGTTTCATCTGCAAAGCCGTAGAGGAGGTCACGGCAAATGATTTCTTCTTATCAGGCTTTGACAAACCGAGCAACACCATGAACAAAGTTGGGTTCAATGTGACCAATGCCCTTGTAAACCAGATACCGGGACTCAACACTCTTGGGGTCTCTTTGGTTCGCTTAGACTTTGCGCCTTATGGAGAGAACCCTCCTCACACGCACCCACGTGCCACGGAGATACTGACGGTCCTTGAAGGGACGCTCTACGTCGGCTTTGTCCTCTCCAACCAGAACAATAATACCCTGATAAGCAAGGTCCTCAACAAGGGAGATGTGTTTGTCTTCCCAATAGGCCTCATTCACTTCCAAGCTAATATTGGCCACACCCCTGCTGTAGCTGTTTCTGCTCTCAGCAGTCAGAACCCAGGTGTGATCACCATTGCTAACTCCGTGTTTGGATCGAAGCCCCCCATCTCAGATGATATTCTGGCCAAGGCCTTTCAAGTGGACAAGAAAGTAATTGATTATCTCGAGGCCCAATTCTGGGTGAACGCATAACTATAGCAGTCCATGCTTTATTTCTTACTGTATCTTAAACCTAAATAGATGGATACGTGTCAGTTTGTATCACATACTAGGTTGTGTATCTTAAAGCCATATATAAATGGCTACACGTCTGTTTACTACTCATACTAGATTTTAATGTATGAATTTTTTCTGTCAAAATGCTCTTAAGATCTCTAATTTTTATAGTTTTTTCTAAGTTGGCTCTTGTCCTTTCCTCTTAAAAGAAATGAAAATTAAAGTGAAATGTTAAAGCAAGGAAGACTCCTATGAGATTAATGAGAGCTACGATCATCCAATCTATTCGATTTCAAGGACCTGTGCCATGAATATAAAAATGAGAATGGTTGATGATCTGGATGCTTTGATTCTAAGTTGAACATTTTATATACGGCAAAGTCACACAGCTGCTTTGTGGTATATATGCAGATCGGTTTAATTAAAGTGCAAATGGAAATAAGCTAATGAAAAAAAATCTGATATTCTAGTTTCTACTATGGGGTCATTTTCTTATAACATCGAACTCGATCCATTGGTCATGAATTAAATTGTGTGATCATCTTACCAGCCTTAGCAGGTTGTCACATAGTAATCAATCTATATTTTTCCATGAATGGAAGTGAATTCATACTCCTAAGGTGACACGACTAGAGCCCAAGATTATGATTAATCTGAGTTAACCCCGAGTCACATCGCATACTTACTCCCGTGAATCTCAATCACATTAAAATTCACAAGGGATAGCAAATACTCATTATGCGGAATATTCACAAATATACATTACTCATGCAAAACAAAATTCATTTACACTATGTATAAAACTAATCACTTGCTTATTTAAATACAATGCAGGGATTAAAAGTGTAAAGTTTTCATTCAATCTCATCCTAAAGTTTTCCGTTCAATTCTCATTTGTTTTCATTTCATTTCCACTATACTAGTCCTCTTGGAGGAACCGGATTGGTAATCTCCACTGGCGCTGTGGCCTCTGAAGGACCGGCATGGGCAGCTGAGCCTGTAATGCCATTAACAACACTATGAATTTGACAATTGAGCAATATATAAACAATTACATGATTAAACATACTAATTACACATTTAATTCATCTAACTCATTGTTAGACTAATTCAAATCCAATTCATAATCAATAAGAGTCTTTTTATTTGGTAAACTATAATAACATTTCACATTTCAATTCATATTCCATGCTCCTGAAAAGGAAGGATTCCATATTCAATTCCATCTTCCTAACAAGAAATGATTCCATATTCAATTTCATCTTCCTGAAAATGAAGGATTCCATCTTCCATACGGAAGGATTCATATATTGTGGGACTTATCAGAGCCTGGGCAACTGATATCACCACGGAGAGTTCCGGAACACTCCCAAATAATCTGCTACGACAGTATCAGCTCAATCGAGCTTATATAAATCACCATATAGTGCCAGACTCAATGAATAATACAATTATCTCTTTAATACCGTTAAATTACAATTAACGAACATAACTCAATAAACAATTCTTTACGAATTCAGTTACCATCCAATGTACAAATTTAATTAAACAATATCAATCATTCAGGTGTAATCCTCAGTTGTTTAATGTACGTGTTATTCTCGATGGACATCACAATATGTGGATTTTGTACATTAAAGTCCCCTTAATCAACACCAATGGAGGATAAACAATATTAATAGCCTTGAAATAATCAATAGGCTTTTACACCATAATTTCAGGATTAAATCCAGAAATTTATCCAGTTTTGGATAGCTGTTCGGTCACCTGTCGGTCGACCGAATAGCTCAACTCGGTTTACCTTCAAAAGCTAATCTTTCACTTACAGTCAATTTCAGACTGTCAGTCACCTCTCGGTTAACTCTCGGTTAGCCGAACACTGTTGGTTACCTCTTGGTCACTTGTCGGTTCGCATTCCAGAGACCTGAAACTTCACTAAATTTCAAGAGGACTCGGTCGACTGAGATGTCAACCGAACCTTACCTGTCGGTCAACCAAACATAGTTCGGTCACCTCTCAGTTCGCAAACCAGAGAGTGATTTTTCTCTTGTTTACACTGTCGGTCGGCAGTTCGGTCACCTGTCGGTCGACCGACCTGCACACAGAATCTCTTCAGAATTCTGAAACGAATTCTGTGTTGAAAATCAATCTCCATAACCTGAAATAAACACTTGGAACCTCTTGTTCCCGTCCTCAAACATCATTTAAACACAATACAACACTTCTATTCCATCATTTAATCACTACAAACATCATTCAATTGATTCATATATTACTCTAATCTATACAATTCTAATAAATTCACATCTAATAACAAAAGTGTATAACAAATAGCAATTTAATCACAAGTATTGTCTACACTTGCCTTATAGTTGAGTTAAGCACAAAAACCCCTTTGCTATCTTGAATTTGAGACCATAACCTCTTCAATCTAAACCTTAACTCCAAAGAAACTCAAGAAAGATGATGTAGAAGATGATGAAGATTACAAATCCTCTTCAAAATCACTCTTCCTTTCCTAATCTCCTTCTTAGTTGATCAATTGATGAAAATGGAAGAACCTAGGTTGTTCTCTCTCTCTCTCTCTCTCTCTCTCTCTCTCTCTCTCTCTCTCTCTCTCTCTCTCTCTTGCTGGAATGAACCACCAATTGACATGGGGCTAGGTTCACTTGACACTTATCACATGCACTTTTGCACATAAACCCTCATTCTTTGACTTATTCTTAATTTGAGTCAAATCAAGACTCACTTGATTCATTTCAAGTCAAACGAAAATGTGTATATTATGAAAGTTATTGTACTCATTGAGATACACACGATGGTATCAAATTTCACCACATTTGACGAAATACGCTAAAACTCGTATTTACGGAAAATATCTTAATTCTACTAATTTGGGTCTAAATTCAACTCAATTAAGCTAATCTCTTCCAAATTTGTTCATTATGCTTAATTCATCTATTTAAGACTAATTTGATCAATTTCAATCATTAATCACTATTAAATTGATTAATCATGCTTAATATGCATTAATCTTGATTAATTAGAGTTAATCTTGATTAACTTGGGTTGAGGTGTAACATAAGGGCCCTGTCATGGATCCGGGTAAAGAATCAAAGCAACCAAGCTGCTGAAATTATGTAGATAAAGACTGTTCTACTGGATTTTCTTTTCAGATGCCCCTATCTTGTAGTGTAAATGTGAGGACTAGATGACGTGGGGAAAGCTTGATTGGTTGGGTTGATGTTCATTTTGTTAGTGAACTACGTGTTGCAAGTAAATAATTGGGAGTTCAATTCATTTTTTCTCTAGACCAAACTGCAAATATATTAAGCAAAGGATTATCCGCCTTGCGCTTTAAAGCTGCACGTGATGGCCTTATCTGCTGTACAAACCTACTAGAGTTAGTCAGATCTTTGGCCTTGCAAAACTGCATCGAAACATCAGTTCTAATCTTATTGTAACAGTCCTCATCTTTATCACTTCTAACCCTTCCATTCTTACATATATATAAACAAGGAACTCCTCTTGCATAAACTGAGAAAGGAGAGAGATTTCACATTACTGTCTAGATCCTCCTTTGTTAGCTCTTAACTCTATTCAGCTGTAATTGGCTATGATAAAGAACTTAAGAACCGTTAGTTAACCCTAATTTATTTGTAAACCAAATCATTAGCACCAAGTTTCCCTAGATCCAAACACGTTGTTAGATCAGGAGTAAGATTCACCAGAGGATGTAGCTCCCATTGTGAATAAGCTATTTACTTGTTTCATTTTATTTATTTTATTTTGATGATTTTACCGGAAAATGAATAGTAATTGACCGTTGCACGAAATAATGAAACAAGTAAATGGCTTATGCGTCGCCCAAAATGAACTGTAATTTTCCGTTTCATTTTTTTTTTACAAAGGACGATAGCAGTGCCCAAAATAAGTATGGGCGGCGCTAGCGTCCCTGTTTGCTATATATATACCCCGAATCCAACTTTTCCTCATCCCTTTTCTCTCATCCCTTTTCAGACTTTCTTCTCTACTCCACCACCTACTCGGCAATCTTTCTTGATCATTCCATTTGTCCTCATTCTTTTAAAACTTGAATCATTTTCAAGTACGAATTTGCACATTTGGAATCTGGGTTACCTTGGCCATTTGCAGCACAAGTAACAATACTCTGATCATCTGAATAAGACAACATCTTTGATTGGAAGACATTATTTGTGTGCCCAGAATGGAATGATAGTTTGACACGCGCCGCATCCCAATGCAATAACATTACCATTCTGTCATCAGAACTAGATATGAGAATGTCACCACCTTCCTTGAAGCACAACGTGTTTGCACCACCTCTGTGCTGGTCGAGCTTTTTATGGGTATCGAATCTCAGAAGATCCCGAGCCATGAAATGATCATTAAAATCAAAAGCATAAGAAAAAATCAAAATCTCTAGTAGTGCAAAAGTGATAAAAAAAATATCATTAGTAATTTAAAAGTCTCGTCATTTTATCGGAATTGAAAATTTTCAGACACAGCCAGACCAACCCTATGTTTGGAATGGTCAGAAAAAGAAAGGAAAACACTGAAAAAATGGGAGCAAATGAGGGTAACTAGGGTTTTATGGGATTTGCAAAGAGCATCACTTCATTTTAACTTGGGGAACGCTAGTGTTGCTGGTCTCAATGTTAAAAAAAAAAACGAAACCATGCCTAACCACGTTTGTGCATTGGAAAATACTTTTCATTATTTGGTACAAAGGCCAAATACGGTTCATTTTTTGGTAAAATCCTCTTTTATTTTTCTTCGCCTATATAAATATATTATTTTTATATTTCCCCTATCTGTAATTTCGAAAAGTTTCGCCAAAGTTTCAAATCAGATGAAACTTTTCGTTTTAGAGGCTAAACTAAAATGGGGTTCGAAACGATATTGACAACTATGACCGGCCCAAACCCACATTAGTAGGTTGGGCTTGAGTTGGATTGATAGTTCGTAGAGTTAAATGAGTTGCTTGGGTTGAGCCAACTCACAAGTACGGAACGAAATGAACCTAGCCCATTTATTATTCAGGTTGGGAAGGTTGACAGAATGTCAATGGAGTCCCCGGGTTGGATTGAGGTCAACCGAGGAATTGCCACCATTTCTTTATTGGATCTGTTTTCACTACAGGTTTTTCATTTTTAACATATAAAACTAAGCAATTACACATCTACAATTGCGAGGATTTTCAGCATGCATGAGGGTTGGGGTGGGGTTAACGGCTGCACCAGGATCAAAGTTGCAAATACATTTTTTCCTGCTTTATTGTTCAACGGAAAAGCAGAACATGCAGGTTTTCCTCCCTCTTATAGGAGGAAAAGTTGCAAAGGCATTCACGACAATGCCTTCAGTCGCTCGGGTGAGTTCGTTTATTAGCTATTGGAAACCATGAAGGATCCAAACCCTATGGTCTGTAAGTAACTATGACCAAACTCGAAAGAACAAATGAACGTGTGCCAAGGTAGGACTATATTTGGGTGGGCCCTGGGGGTACAGAATCACAATATACTTGAAATTTAAAAATTGAAATGTGTGCAGTATTGAACCCTTGACAAGGAATTGATTAAATGAAGATGTACTTAGATGTGTTATGTGAATTATTCATGCTTTTCAAGAGCTAGGACTCTTTTTTTTTTTTTTTTTTTTTTGCCTTCGACAAGGAATTGATTAAATGAAGATGTACTTAGATGTGTTCTGTGAATTTTTCATGCTTTTCAAGAGCTAGGACTTTTTTTTTTTTTTTTGGCCTTCAAGTGAGGATAGGCATCTTCCTTCTGAAAAATAGATGGATTCTGCAACTACAATTACGCATAGAAAATACCCATATTTTTTAAATGATTCTAGAGAAATCAAACCCGATCTACTCCAGAAGATCGATGAAAAGGAGCCAGATGGGAAATCCGGAACATGTGGAGCCCACGATTTGTTGATCTAGACCATTGATCTAATTGGATTAGCCCGATTCCCCGATCAAAGGGTTAACTGTTCAGACAAAGACCAGAAAAATATACAGTGCAGATCAAATTACTGTTATAGTCTATAATAATAAACTGACCATAGGCAAAAAATCAACGGGTTAATATATTTTAATATTGTATGTTTTCACGAAGGCCTCAGCCCATGATCAGATCAATCATCTAGATCACCAGAGAATGTGCCCCCAACATGTCTAGCTAACCCTGCACCACTATACAGACCAGGTCACCTAAATTCATCCATGGAAGTAGTCAGCAAAACAGAAGGTTTCCTTGGCCATAAAATATTTGAAAAGCAGAGATGGATTAGTTCCATCTGGGCTGCTGCGACAATTGGATTGAGTTTTCGTGTAGATGCTAAGTCGTTAACTTATGATTTATGAATTCAGCAGACTGCCTACATTGCCTCCCTTCCATACCTTGAACCATTCATAAGCAGCAGCTAAAACGATCATACAATATTTAAAATCACTTCTATGGTTTTTGTTCTCTGCACCGTTATCACTGTCTGAAGATCGTTTCCACTACTATACAGCAAGATGTATATAGACTTTGACCAACTCCCCCATGCTTGAATATTACAAAGAATATTGATATAAAAATGGGGGATGGTCGTTGCAGTGAGAGAAAGTGATCAGGAGCTTAAACAAGAAATTGACCTTGTTGGTAGTCTTTCACTATTGCATTAAAAAACAAAGACTATTTCAATAAAACTCATGTGCCACCTACCATATATCTCCCTATATATATGGGTCCTCTCTATTCTTAATTCTCATCCTCAGAGCACTTCATCTTCATCCATACTTTATACTTGAAAGATGATGAAGATGGTTGCTCACATCCTTGTAGTTGTAAGTGCAAGAATAATAATACTCACAAGATCAGGATGCCTCTTAGGACTTACTCAATGCATGGAGGAGATAACTGCGACGACCTGAGCCTGAAAGAGGAGAAAGACAAAGGTCAGAGGACCCTGGCTATGGGCAGCGCAGGGCTCTCCGATGCTTAAGTCAGTAATGAATCGGAGAAGAAGAAGAAAGACTATGTGTCTCTGTCCGAATGCTTACCCCTGCTCCCTTTGGCTCGTGCCTTATATATGGGACAGTCTTGGGTGAATGCCAGTGGGCTTGGTGATGTGACCTGGGTCACATCAGCCCACAAAGTCATTAATGAAGGTCCATCGTAGCCCACACTGCATTTAATGTGGGTCCGATCAGCCCACAATGCATTTAATGTCAGTCACATTGGGCCTGATCCTGCCCTGATCTGGTGGTGGCTGAAGTCCCATCAGATCCCTTCCTTGGGCTTCGTCACGATAGGGCCGTGGCTATTAGCTGCAAGCGCAATAGTGCAGTGCCGAGATCGCACTACCGAGACCGAACAGGATGTGCGACCGCACTGAATACTGTTTGGCCGAGACCAGCACATAGTGCCGAGACCGAAGTGGATCTGATTGTAGCCGAGACCAAGGGACGTGGTCCCCATACAGTAGCATACCGAGCATACTCTAGCCGAGACCAAGAGGAACTGGTTCCCGAAATGGGCCCCCACACAATAGCCCCTCAGTTCTTGACCTCTAGGGCTTTCTCGGGCGCTAGGGTTAAGAGCTGGACCGATCTCCCGAGACGGATAGTGCTTACCTTCCATTTGCCTTTTGGTTAAGGGTTCTGACTCATTCGGCGCCAGACGCCACCACTGCTTCGTACGCCAGGAGCAATAAAGGGGGTAATAAATGCGGGGGCTATGATTAGCATGGGAAGGCGGACCATCATCGCCGCAGCGCCACGCGTTATTGCCTGGTGGGTTCTCTTGTCCTTTCGAGGGGGCGTGCAACGCAAGCCGAGGCGACATCTCACGCGTGTCCCGCTTCGAATTCCGGAATGGCGCCCGTTCCCCCCTTTATATTCACCTCCGTCTTCTCCCTTGGTCATTTCTGCAATCGAAACTTGACGAAGCTCTGCTAGAATCTCTGCTCGCCAGAACCTCTGCTGCCAGGACCATCTCCGTCACGACCCCTTAGCGTCGCCCAGAACTACCGCTAGGAACAGTGAGGGCAACAATCTGTGAGTGCCCTTGCCCCGTTCTCCTTTCTCATTTTGTATTTCTGGCCTAAACCCACCTAGGGTCTCCTCTGTCCCTCAGGTCCTTCCACAGTTCAGACCCCTAGAGATTGTTAGGGTTCCTTAGATTCAGAGATGGGGATTTTCACCCATTGGATAGATTCCCAGGCCGGCCTGGCGAATCTTAGGAGAGACTACATGATCCCGGCCGATGTTCAGATCATGGCCGCTGACCCTTCTATTTACGCTTTCCGCAGCGGCTGGATGCCGTTCCCTCTGATAGCCGTGATCGAGGGCGGGGTCAGATTCCCCGTGGCCCCCCTTCTTAGGTCTTGCTTGGAGACCTGGAACCTTAGCCCCTGCCAGCTGATGCCCAATGGGTATAAAATCATCATGGGCGTCGCCGAGCTGAATAAGATTCTAGACATCAGCCTCGGCGTCCATGATATAGAGGATATATATGACCTCTGCAAGTCTAGGGAGGGGGTCACCTATTATCTTCGCGTCAAGGCGAGGTGCCAACCCCTCGTCACGGCGCTGGAGGACTCCAATAAATACGCCGGAGATGACCGCCTGCTCGTCTCGGGAAACTGGGAGTTCGGCGAGACCGAGACCGAAGTTACTAGGAGGGTCCGAGTCCCTCGACGTTTCGGGACTCCACCGAGTAAAGACCTAACCCCCTGGGTTTCGGATTTTTTCTTCTGTCTGATTTCTGCTACCCGATTCTAACTCTTGGACATTTTTCGCAGGTCTTTCTGAGCGCAAACGCGAGGCCCAACTAAGAGGTTGGAGAAGACACTCACCTTGGCTGAGCAAGGTGTACTGCTACCACGGCCACCACACCAGGGCAGCCTACTCTCTTTTGAAGTACGAGCCGAGATACGTGTCTTATACACGGAAATCCGGCAACTCGGAGAGATTCGCTCCCGATCCAGTAGAAACCAGCGGGACCGTCACGGTTGCGGAAGCGTCCGCAACGTTGGCCGTGGTCACGGGCATCCCGCTAAGGGAAATTGAAGAATATACCTCCGGAGCCGAAGTTGACTCTCCGACAAGGGAAGTTGAGAACTACACTTCCGGAGCCGAAGCCGAAGTGGACAATATGGAGAGGCGTAGGCCCGCGTTTCAGCCGCGGAATCTGGCGGACGCCGTCGTCGGTAGCGGTAAACAGGCTGCCGCACCCCGCACTGCCCCGCCCTCTTTCGGGACCATCGTCCCTGCCAGAGTTGAGGCCCGACCTCCCCCAGACTCGGAAAGCGAGAGGCCGAGGAAAAAGGCGAAGGGGAAGGGGGTGGATCAGGAGGAGCGACCACGGCAACGTTCGCCCCAAGCTGCGAGGGGGAGGGCAACGGACGTGGTGCCCACTCCGGCAGTTCCTCTGGTGGAGAGTCGCTCCGAGCCCCGGGAGGCAACGTCCTCGGGTGCCGAACCGGCTGAGTTCAGGCCGGACATGGAGCTGAGGAAGGGGAGGCCCCTAAATGCTGAGGACAGACTGGTGGGGAGCCCAGATGTCATTGCGGCGCTCAGCCGAGCCTGCGCACTCCCCAGGGACATGGAGCGGCACAGGTCGGAAGACTCCCCCCTGCTGATTATGAGGACCATACAGCACTCCCTCGCTGTAAGTGCCCGACTTTCCTGGTCACAGGTGTTTCTATCTTTTGATATTTCTTGTTTTCGTGCTGAGCTTCTTTTGTTTGCTCCGCTGCAGGCTGTCCAAAGGCTCCAGATAGTCGCGGACAGGATAGCGGAGGAGGACAGTCGGTTGGCTCGCCTGGCAAAGGAAAAGCAGAAAGCCGAATCCGAACTGCGAGCGGCCAAGGAGGAGCTGAAGGCGGAGGCGGCCAAGACTGCGGAGCTCAAGGCTCAGTCAGATATGATGGCCAGCGACCTCTGCAAAGCAAGGTCAGAGGGCCTCGAATGGCAAACGAAGCTCCAGGCAGAGGAGAAGAGTTCGGCGGGGCTCAAGGCCGAGCTGGAGCTGGAAAGGAAGGCGAAGGAGGAACTCCTTGCTTCGAAGGAGGAACTCCTTGCATCGAAAAAAGCTGAGGTCGATGCCGCCTTCCTGGAGGGGACTGAGGAAGCTGCGAAGATTTACGTTGATCAAATCACGGCACTCAGCCCGAAGCTGTACCGGCTCGGCTGCAAGGCCGTGTTGAAGAAGATGGGGGTTCCTGCAGATGATCCGATACATCAGAATCTCCCCGATCTCGGAGAGGAGCCCCTAGATGAGGCCCTGGCCGAGACCCCTGCCACTCCGGCCGAAGTCCCTTCCGAGCCAACGCCTGACCCTGTTGAAGAAGCTCCTCAGGCCGAGGCAGCCGTGGTCGTCATCGAGGACCTAGAAGCAGAGCCATCGACTTGACTTCCTCTCTTTTCTTTTCTTTATAAAATGTAGTTTTTGTTTCAAATTGTCTCGATGTAAATCAATGCTATCAATGAAAGACTCTCATATTTTTCTCCTGTGTGGTGTGGCTTTTACTTGCTCTCCTTTGTATGCTTTCCGTGAGTGTTGTGAATCTGGGTGTGACTTCGGACTAGAGTAGACCGACCTGATCAGGGTCCTCTGAGAGTGCTGACCCTTTGGGAGCCTCATTTATTTCGGCGAAACCAGATCTCCGTGTTGGAGGACCGGTGCCGTTTCGGCTGGCCTAAGTGGCTGAGTGCCAACCGCAACCATAACACGTCCGGCTGCTCGTCTAGGTGGCTGGGTACCAGCCTTAGACATGGACTGTTTCGGAAACTCGTCTAGGTGGCTGAGTGCCAGCCTGAGACATGGTCCGTTTCGGCAACTCGTCTAGGTGGCTGAGTGTCAGCCTTAGATATCGGCCGTTTCGGCAACTCATCTAGGAGGCTGAGTGCCAACCTTAGATATGGGCCGTGACGGAAACTCGTCTGGGTGGCTGAGTGCCGACCTTAGACATGGTCCGTTTCGGCAACTCATCTCGGTGGCTGAGTGCCAGCCTTAGATATCGACCGTTTCGGCAACTCATCTAGGAGGCTGAGTGCCAACCTTAGAAATGGGCCGTGACGGAAACTTGTCTGGGTGGCTGAGTGCCCACCTTAGACATGGTCCGTTTCGGCGACTCATCTAGGTGGCTGAGTGCCAGCCTTAGATATCGGCCGTTTCGGCAACTCATCTAGGAGGCTGAGTGCCAACCTTAGATATGGGCCGTGACGGAAACTCGTCTGGGTGGCTGAGTGCCGACCTTAGACATGGTCCGTTTCGGCAACTCATCTAGGTGGCTGAGTGCCAGCCTTAGATATCGACCGTTTCGGCAACTCATCTAGGAGGCTGAGTGCCAACCTTAGATATGGGCCGTGACGGAAACTCGTCTGGGTGGCTGAGTGCCCACCTTAGACATGGTCCGTTTCGGCGACTCATCTAGGTGGCTGAGTGCCAGCCTTAGATATCGGCCGTTTCGGCAACTCATCTAGGAGGCTGAGTGCCAACCTTAGATAGGGGCCGTGACGGAAACTCGTCTGGGTGGCTGAGTGCCCACCTTAGACATGGTCCGTTTCGGCGACTCATCTAGGTGGCTGAGTGCCAGCCTTAGATATCGGCCGTTTCGGCAACTCATCTAGGAGGCTGAGTGCCAACCTTAGATATGGGCCGTGACGGAAACTCGTCTGGGTGGCTGAGTGCCGACCTTAGACATGGTCCGTTTCGGCAACTCATCTAGGTGGCTGAGTGCCAGCCTTAGATATCGACCGTTTCGGCAACTCATCTAGGAGGCTGAGTGCCAACCTTAGATATGGGCCGTGACGGAAACTCGTCTGGGTGGCTGAGTGCCCACCTTAGACATGGTCCGTTTCGGCGACTCATCTAGGTGGCTGAGTGCCAGCCTTAGATATCGGCCGTTTCGGCAACTCATCTAGGAGGCTGAGTGCCAACCTTAGATATGGGCCGTGACGGAAACTCGTCTGGGTGGCTGAGTGCCCACCTTAGACATGGTCCGTTTCGGCAACTCATCTAGGTGGCTGAGTGCCAACCTTAGATATGGGCCGTGACGGAAACTCGTCTGGGTGGCTGAGTGCCGACCTTAGACATGGTCCGTTTCGGCAACTCATCTAGGTGGCTGAGTGCCGGCCTTAGACGGTCTTCCAACTTTGCACCATTGTCACTGTCAGGACGCCAGATTGCTACAAATTGTGGAGAACTGTAGTTTTCATTGAATCCAGAAGCGTTGTACAAGTACAGAGACTAAAAATAGAATTTTTTGAGGTGTGAGGCGTTCCATGGTCTCGGTAGCGGCCGTCCCTCCATGTCTTCGAGCCGATAAGCTGACCGCCCAGCAATGGAAGTGACTTTAAACGGGCCATGCCAATTTGGCGCCAGCTTTCCTTGATTCGGATCTTTGTCCCCTGGGAGAGTCTTCTTGAGAACCAGTTCTCCAACAGAGAACTTCCTCTCTCTGACGTTCTGGTTATAGCCCCTAGCCAGTTGTTGTTGATAGACGGCTAGCCGGACCGCAGCTGCTTCTCTTCTTTCGTCTGCCAAATCCAGTTCCCTGGCCAGGTTAGTCTCGTTCTGTCCCTGGTCAAAGAGTTCGGACCTCAGAGTGGGGAGGCCGATCTCCAAAGGGATGACTGCCTCCATGCCGTAGGCGAGCGAGAAGGGGGTAGCCGAAGTGGAACGTCTTGGAGTAGTTCTGTAAGCCCATAGGACGCTCGGCAGTTCTTCCACCCATCTTCCCTTTGCCTGGTCCAGCCGTTTCTTGAGCCCATCGAGGATCACCTTGTTGGAGATCTCGGCATGGCCGTTACTCTGTGGGTAGGCTGGAGTGGAGTAATGGTTTCGGATGCCGAGCTCCTGGCAGAAGGTCTTGAAGAGCTTGGAGTCAAACTGAGTTCCATTGTCCGAGACCAACGCTCTGGGAATGCCAAACCTTGTGATTACATTCTTCCACACAAAATTCTTGGAGTCTCGCTCGGTGATGGATGAAAGTGGCTCTGCTTCAATCCATTTGGTGAAGTAATCTGTCGCCACAATAAGCCATCTCTTGTTCCCTGGGGTTCGGTGGAGTGGTCCCACAATGTCGAGCCCCCACTGGGCGAACGGCCACGGGCTAGAGAGCGGGCTGAGATCCTGCGCGGGCTGATGGAGAGAGTGTGAGAACTTCTGGCACTTCTCGCACTTCTTCGCATATACCTGTGCATCTTTCTGCATGTACGGCCACCAGTAACCCTGGCTGATGGCTCGATAGGCTAGAGATCTCCCTCCGATATGGCTTCCGCAGATTCCTTCGTGCATCTCGAAAAGGAGGTCCTCAACCTTACTTGGATGCACGCACTGGAGGTACGGTCCCGAGAACGATTTCCTGTAGAGCTTGACCTCGGGAGATAGCCAAAACCGAGCTGCCTTGAGTCTGATCCGGTGGGCCTCGCCACTGTCCTCGGGAAGCCTGTCGTCCATAAGGTAGGTGATGATGGGGTCCATCCAGCTCGGGCCGAGACCAAGGCACAACACATCCCGAGGTGGACGTAGTTCAATGCTGGGTGCAGCTAATGACCCGACTTCGATGCTTCTCTTTTTTCCTGCCTCAACAGCGCTGGCCAAGTTCGCAAGAGCATCTGCGTGAGAGTTAACTTCTCTGCCAATCTGCTTGACTTCGGCCGTGTGGAACTGAGAGAGCTGCTTCTTAGCCAGGGCCAAATACGCGGCCATCCGGTCGTCGCGAGCCTGATAGTCCCCAGTCAGCTGGTTTGTCACCAACTGTGAATCGCTGAAGACCACCAGCTGTTGAGCTCCGAGGATATGGGCGCTATTCAGTCCGGCCAAAAGGGCTTCATACTCAGCCTCATTGTTTGACGCCTTGAAGTCTAAGGTCAGAGCCTGCTCGATGACCAGTCCTTTCTGGCGATTGGAGAACAACTCCTGCTCCGGCTCTTCTCGAGGTGGAAGATCCATCGACGAAGACTTTCCAAACTGGGGTCTCGGCTTGGCATGGTGATTGTTCAAAACCCGTGGAAGTCCCATGCTCCTCACCCCCCAGTTCGGTGCCGAGCTGGGTTGGTGCCGAACTCGAATCAAATTCGGCAAGGAAATCTGCCAGCACCTGGGCTTTTATCGCTGTCCGTGGCTGATACTGAATCTCATACTGCCCGAGTTCGACAGCCCATCGGGAGATTCTTCCTGAAAAGTCAGCCTTTCTAAAAACAGACTTGAGTGGGTGCTCCGTAACAACCACAATAGAATGGGTTTGAAAGTAGTGGGAGAGTTTTCGCGAGGCGCTAACCAGTGCCAAGGCGAGCTTCTCTAGAGGCAGATACCTGGTCTCGGCATCAATAAGGGTCTTGCTCGTATAATACACTGGTTTTTGAACCGTGTCCTCTTCTCGGATGAGGACTGAGCTGACCGCATGATCCGAGACCGCCAAATATAAAAACAGGGTTTCCCCGTGGGTCGGGGTTGATAACAATGGTGGTGAAGAAAGGTAAGCCTTAAGCTGCTGTAAGGCATGGTCACATTCTGGGGTCCATTGGAATTTAGAATTTTTTCTAAGGAGCTGAAAGAAAGGTCGGCACTTATCTGAAGATTTGCTGATAAAGCGATTCAGTGCCGCGGCCATCCCTGTAAGCTTCTGAACCTCCTTTGCCGAGGTGGGACTCTGCACCCTGAGGATAGCCGAGATCTGATCTGGGTCTGCCTCAATGCCTCTGCGTGTGACCAAGCTGCCCAAAAATTTGCCGGAGCCAACACCGAAGGCGCATTTCGAGGCGTTAAGCTTCAGCCGGAACGCCTTTAGAGTGGCGAAGACCTCGGCCAAGTCTGATAGATGATCCCGCGCCTGCTTGGACTTGACCACCATATCATCGATGTAGACCTCTACGGTTTTGCCGAGCTGATCGTGGAACATCTTGGTAACGAGCCTCTGGTAGGTGGCTCCTGCATTCTTCAGCCCAAACGGCATCACCTTATAGCAGTAGGTTCCCCTGGGCGTGATAAAAGCTGTTTTCTCTTCGTCTGGCCCAAACAGTGGGATCTGGTGATAGCCGCGATAGGCATCGAGGAAGCTCATTCTATCGTGCCCGGCCGTCGCGTCGATCAACTGGTCAATCTTTGGGAGGGGAAAGCTATCCTTGGGACAGGCCTTGTTGAGGTCGGTAAAGTCGACGCACACCCTCCACTTGCCAGTCTTCTTTCTGACGACCACCGGATTGGCTAACCAGGTCGGGTATTGAACCTCTCTGATGGCGCCGGCCTCAAGCAGCTTATCCACTTCCTCGACGACGGCTTCGGTCTGCGGGACCCCAGTCCTCCGTGCCTTCTGCATCACAGGTTTGTGGTTAGGGCCAACATTTAGTTTGTGACACATTACCTCGGGGTCGACGCCAGGCATCTCTTGAGGTGTCCAGGCGAAGGCATCTCTGTTCTGCATTAGGAACTGGGCCAGTTCAGACCTCTCCGGCTCCCCGAGTTGGCTGCCGAGCAGGAAGAACCGATCCGGGTCCTTCTGGTCGATCCGGATTTCGGTCAATTCCTCCACGCTCTTCCTGCCTGGGTCTTGGCCGAGCTCATCCAGCCCCTGCTCCAGGTTCTTCTCCATTTCGGCCACATTGACCTCCTTGGGCTCCTGCTCCCCGGGCACCACAGCGGTCAGGCACTGCTTAGCTGCCTGCTGATCTCCTTTGACCGTGATGATTTCAACGCGGCCACTCTTTCCTTCCCACGGAAATTTCAACCTCTGGTGGAGGGTGGAAGGGACTGCTTCCAGGCTATGGAGCCAAGACCTGCCCATTATAGCATTGTAGGGCGAGGGTGCGTCGATCACCATGAAGGTTGCCATGACAGATGCGCCGCCGATCTCGATCTTGAATGTGACTTTCCCCTTAGGATAAACAGGTTTGGCGCTGAAGCCGATAAGGGGAACTCGAGCCTCCTGCAGATCTTTCTCCGTCAGTCCCATCCTTCGAAAGCTGTCGAAATAAAGGACCTCGGACGAACTGCCGGGGTCCACAAGGACTTTCTTCACAGTGCAATTCTTCACGCCCTGTTTAGAGCAGTCAAACTTCAGAGTGACGATCAGGGGGTCGTTGTGGGGGAGCTGCACCCCTTCCAGATCTGCATCAGTGAACCTGATCTCGGGACGCTCCCTCCGAGCCCTTTTCTGTGCTGGGCCGAGCTCGGCGGCCATGACTTGCTTGCCGTGAGCGGCCTTCCTGGCTTCGGCACGAGCTTGGTTACTTCCCTTGGGCGGGGGTGCCAAATGTATAACGTCAATTATCTTCTCTGTCCCGTCGCTGTCGTGACCCCCCTCGTCTCGGCGCGGGGCCCGGGTGTCGGCCCTGGTTTCCTTCCTGAAAAATTCGTGCAGGTGTCCATCCTGGACAAGCTTCTCCAAATGCGACCGCAGTATCCTGCAATCTTCGGTCTTGTGGCCGCCCTCCTTGTGATAGGAACAGAACTTCGTCTGATCTCGTCTAGAAGGGTCGCCTTGCATGGGCTCTGGCCAGCTGAAGTACGGCCTGCTTTTGATCTTATACATGATTTTGTGGATTGGCATCTTGAAGACCGTGTTGATCCCCCGATGCGCGTCCTCGGATAGCCTGGGCCTTTTGCTCCTTGCCGAGGCGAACGTCTGAGTCCTTGCCGAGCTTGTAGGGACCCAACTCCTGTCTGAGTCACCTCTTCGTCGCTCGTCTCGCCGAGACTCATCCCTCAGAAACGGTCCTCCGTCCTTCTTGGGGGGCCTCTCACCTCGGTCTCGGTTTCTTTGCACGGTCCCATGGCTTTCCCGAGCACGGGCCTGGTCATCCTCTTGGGCGATGTACCGGTTGGCGATGGACATGAGCGCTGCTATGGAAGAGACCGGGTTCCTGGCCAGGTCCTTGCGAAGGTCGCTGTCTGGGAGCAAGGCATTCTGAAATGCGAAGACGGCAACTTCGTCCTTGGAGTTCTCGATCTGACTGTAGACCGCCCAGAACCGTTTGGCGAACTGGGTGACGTTTTCTCCTTGCTTCATCTTCATGGCCATGATGTCTGCATCCGTCTTCGGAAGGACTCTGTAGGCCTGGAACTTATTCATAAAGGACTGCTGGAGTTGCTGCCAACTCGAGATGGATCCCTCTGGGAGCGCACAGAACCACTTCAGGGGGAGGTCGCCTAAACTGGAGGAAAAGACTCGGCAGTTCAGATGGCCCTCGTCTCCCCAGACAGACATCCTCTGGGAGAAGTGTCTGAGATGCGTAGCTGGATCCGAGACCCCATCATAGGTGACGAATCTCGGTACGGTGAACTTCTTCGGTAAAGGGTACCTCCTGATGTCTTGGGAGAAAGGAGAGGTGCCGAGATCAACGGGGTCGCAGCAAGCATTCTTTTGGTCTCGGCCGAAGCCGGCCACTTCTAGGTTGCGCTGGACCGTTTCCCTTATGTGCGCGTCCAGCCATTCCTGATTATGATACATACCCTCCGAAATGGTCTCGGACGCCCCCCTCGAGCAGCTATAGCTAGTGCTTGAGCCTTCATCTCGGGTCCGGTCGTCCCTTTTCCTGTTCAAGCGGTCCCTCAGGTCCTCTTTTGAGGAAGAGATGCGCGTGGCACGAGTAACTCCCCTCTCGTGTTGTGGCGATCGCTGCTGCTGCCGAGATCGCTGCTGCTGGGACTGCTCCCGACGAGGCCGCTGCTGCTGGGACTGCTCCCGACGAGGCCGCTGCTGCTGGGACTGCTTCCGAAGCCCCGCTGATCCCGTAGCTCTTTCCAGCTGCTGCTGGAGCCGGAGGATCAGAGCGTCTCTCTCCTTGATGGCCTCATTCTGTGCCTTAATCTCCAGAACGGTGGAGTCCAAGTCGTCATCAGGGCTGTAGTCTTCATCCTCAGTATCCTCGACGTCCTCCACCCGGCCCTCAACATCCTCCGCCTGGCCCCGGGGGCGTGATCCATCGACCACTGGAGACTTATCCCGCTGGTCTCCCCCCGTCAGGAGACCTGTAGGCTGCTGGGTGTCTCCCTTCCCGGGAGCGGACTCCGAGCGGAGGTCACGCTCCTGAACGTTGATCCGGATGAGAGCACGTTCAGCATCATCCTCTGTGACTGGTTGTTTCCCAGCCCTCTGGTTGGCAGGGGGCGGCCTTGCATGCTCTGTCTTGGAGGTTTCTCCGCCCTTCGCAGTTCTCCTCGTCATGGTGTTTAGGAATAGGAATAGGAAAGATTATAGAAATCGTTTCCCACAGACGGCGCCAATTGTAAGTGCAAGAATAATAATACTCACAAGATCAGGATGCCTCTTAGGACTTACTCAATGCATGGAGGAGATAACTGCGACGACCTGAGCCTGAAAGAGGAGAAAGACAAAGGTCAGAGGACCCTGGCTATGGGCAGCGCAGGGCTCTCCGATGCTTAAGTCAGTAATGAATCGGAGAAGAAGAAGAAAGACTATGTGTCTCTGTCCGAATGCTTACCCCTGCTCCCTTTGGCTCGTGCCTTATATATGGGACAGTCTTGGGTGAATGCCAGTGGGCTTGGTGATGTGACCTGGGTCACATCAGCCCACAAAGTCATTAATGAAGGTCCATCGTAGCCCACACTGCATTTAATGTGGGTCCGATCAGCCCACAATGCATTTAATGTCAGTCACATTGGGCCTGATCCTGCCCTGATCTGGTGGTGGCTGAAGTCCCATCAGATCCCTTCCTTGGGCTTCGTCACGATAGGGCCGTGGCTATTAGCTGCAAGCGCAATAGTGCAGTGCCGAGATCGCACTACCGAGACCGAACAGGATGTGCGACCGCACTGAATACTGTTTGGCCGAGACCAGCACATAGTGCCGAGACCGAAGTGGATCTGATTGTAGCCGAGACCAAGGGACGTGGTCCCCATACAGTAGCATACCGAGCATACTCTAGCCGAGACCAAGAGGAACTGGTTCCCGAAATGGGCCCCCACACAGTAGTCGTCCTCTTTTCCATCACCTCCTCACTTGTTTACGCCTACGATCCCAGTCCTTTACAGGACATTTGTGTCGCCGATCTTAACTCAAAAGGTACACATAATTTGCAATGTATTTTATCTTAGTCGGCTAAAGGTATTTGCACAAATTCAATACTTTTGCTTGGATATGATATAATTGCTACAATTTGATTTTGCAGTGTTGGTGAATGGGTTCGTCTGCAAAGCCGTAAAGGAGGTCACGGCAAATGATTTCTTCTTATCAAGCTTCGACAAACCGAGCAACACCATGAACAAAGTTGGGTTCAATGTGACCAATGCCCTTGTAAACCAGATACCGGGACTCAACACTCTTGGGGTCTCTTTGGTTCGCTTAGACTTTGCGCCTTATGGAGAGAACCCTCCCCACACGCACCCACGTGCCACAGAGATACTGACGGTCCTTGAAGGGACACTCTACGTCGGCTTTGTCCTCTCCAACCAGAACAATAATACCCTGATAAGCAAGGTCCTCAACAAGGGAGATGTGTTTGTCTTCCCAATAGGCCTCATTCACTTCCAAGCTAATATTGGCCACACCCCTACTGTAGCCATTTCCGCTCTCAGCAGTCAGAACCCAGGTGTGATCACCATTGCTAACTCCGTGTTTGGATCGAAGCCCCCCATCTCAGATGATATTCTGGCCAAGGCCTTTCAAGTGGACAAGAAAGTAATTGATTATCTCCAGGCCCAGTTTTGGATGAACGCTTAACTAGGAGTCCATGCTTTATTTCTTACCCTATCTTAAACCTAAATAGACGGATACATGTCAGTTTGTATCACAAACTAGGTTGTCTATCTTAAAGCCATATATAGATGGCTACACGTCTGTTTGCTACTTATACTAGATTTTAATGAATGATTATTTTTTTCTGTCAAAAGGCTCTCAAGATCTCCAATTTTTTTAGTTTTTCTAATTTGGCTCATCCTTTCCTCTTAAAATTGTTAGATTGTATGGTCTCAATCCATCAGTTGATATAATAAATGATTAATTTCTTTATTTATCAATAAAATCGTACTTTCCTTTCATGAGATGAATGGTGTTTTATTACTTAATGCACATGACCAATATATATGACATAATGGTTCATGAGATGAACCGGGTCCCATTAGTATATTAAATGTGATGTATGTATATGGATGAGATCCACATACGAGAGACATGTGTCATAAATCTTATACTTTAAAATATCTTCATAACTTGTGATGAGACTGGGCATCTCATCTGATAAGGTTGCAACACTTTGATCACTATGAGATAGTGTGACTTGTGTCGATCATCAGAATGTAAGATTATGGATCATAGTACTGGTACATTAGATGTATTGAAGGACCATAAGAAGAACCTTATGAAATACTGTCTCAATTTAAAGACTGCTCTCATAATTTTCTAGTAATAGGCTCTCAATCTTGAGACATTGATGAACTCAAGTTTCTATCTATTCATTTGCTTTGAGTCACCAATGAGTGAGGCCAACTGTAGGTCAACACCTCGATGTCTTGGGTACGTGGTAGTAGGACTGTGGGAACATCCAATGATCAAGATGGAATTTATCTTTATTATCCCCTTGTGCCAATTAATGGATTTATTATTAGTAAGTACGCACCCATCTCGATTAAGAGTTAATTGGATGGTACTGATGATCACTGTGATTAATTGGAGCTCAAGGATAATAAGATGTGGATCTAAAATTGGATGGGACAGATTTATTCCAATTGATCCATGGATAATGATGGAAGGGCCTACTTGTGGTACTGTGGAAGTTTAGGGTCTTCATTATAATTTATTTCTAAGACTGGAGTGCAATTGCATTTATATAGTGATGTTATTTGCAATTAACTGTGGGCCCGGATTGCACATGAGATGTGGGGTCGCGAGTCCCAGTTGGAGCCAGCTTTCTTTGAAATCCCTAGTGGTCCCCACGCTAGCTCAAGATTGGATCATTACTATTTCTACTTTAACTCCAAAAGGAATGAATTAGAAAGTTACTATTTCTATTTGAAGTGAGACTTCTAATAGTGGTAATGGTAAACTACTAATGTGTGTGGAAGTGTGACTTCTAATGCAATTAGTAAGAGGATCTTAAGAGGAGACTTAAAAGCTATAAATAGAGGAGTCTTTAGGGCTGGACATCCCATAAATTCCCACCTAGGGATTCACGCCCAAGGCTTTTTTGTGCAAAAGTTGCACATGCTCCTTCCCTCTCTTCCTTCTTCTAGTTCTCTTCTAGTTTCCTTAAGAGTTTTCTCTTAGAGATCTCACCCATATTCTTGAGAAAATAGATCTGATAAGAGGGTCATAGCGTGGAAGATCAATAGGTCTTGGAGATTCTTGTTTGATACTTGAAAGATTTTCATCATCAAAAAAAGACGCAACTTCTCCATTAGAGCACAACCGGGCTCCTAAGGTATAATCTACTTCCTTGCATGTTGTAGATTTTATGGATGCTTGTTGGCTGCTGTTCTATGTTCTAGATAGGTTTATTTACTGATCATGATGGCTGAGATTGAGGACATGGATCCTGAATTGAGTTTCATAGCTAGCCTTCTGGATAGTTGATCCCTGAGTCAAGTGGGTCAAAAAGTTTTGAAAACCTATTCACGAGGCCCACCTACTTCCAACAAAAAGAAATGAAAATTAAAGTGAAATGTTACAGCAAGGAAAACTCCTATGAAATTAATGAGGGCTACGATCATCCAAGCTGTTTGATTTCAGAGCCTTATGCCATGAATATGAAAATGAGACTGGTTGATGATGTGGATTCTTTTGTCTTTGCCCTTCTGTGCTCCATTTTTTAGGTTTTTTTTTCCACATGAGTGTTTGAGTCTTTTAAATTGCTTATGTTGTTGTGTTGATTATGGATTTTCATTTCTATGTGTCTTTCAAATTTCATTGGATTTTATTCATAGTTTATATTGTTTGTTTGTTTCGATTTTTTTTTAGTTTTCTTGATCATTAATCTTCGATTTTCATGGGCTTGTGTTTTTTTTATATGGTATTCGGTATTGAATTCTTATGGACTTCTTCTTTTTTTCCTCTCTCTCAAACTAAAACCTTTTGCATTTAATTTTAAAGAAACTGATCATAAATTTCTTTTATAAATTTTAATATTATGATTATATTCCCAGTGCTAAGCACGGGCGTGTTTTCCCAGTTATATAAATGAAGTGAAGTGGATTTGATTTCCCATTTCACTGTCAAGTTTAGATTTGATTTTGACTGCCTTATAATTTTTGACCTCCTTCTAATGCCCGGCTCTACCAACTAATAGACCATTAATCCTACTAAGTAATTGCCCATTTAATATCCAAATTTAGCCCAGAACGTTAGCCCATTTAATATCCAAATCAATAACAATTGGTTTTGACTCATCCAAATCAATTCCAATTTAATTTAGTTCGAACCTAGCAAACGGGTTGGATCGGGGTAAATTAGGTCGACCCAAAGATAAAGCACACTTTTTGGACCCAACCTGACCCATGTATTTTTAATAAGATGGTAAAAATTAATCTGGTACTCAGGACAATATGAATTTCAAAGGAGCGACCCTACCACTACACCACAAAGCATCTTTTTGTTAATAGTTATAAACAAAATTAGTTAATGAGAAAAAGACCCAGCCTCACTTTGGAATATTGATCATAAGTTGGAATTTATCTACGAGGTATTTATAAAAAAAACTTTATTTGTATTTATAAAAATAACTATATTTTTATAATATTGACCCCTATAAATACTGTTGTTATTATTTTCATACTTATGCCTTGTACTTTAAACATAGATTATCAAACTTTTGAAATAACTATTTTATATGATTTCCTATATAGTCATCAATTTTTTAGAACAACCATTTTACAATAAAAGTAAACTCAAATGAATATATAATATATGAAATTGATCAACAGAAATAATAAGTTTCATAATTAATAAGAAAATGACAATATTACTAGAAAAAAAAAAACTCGCGACAACAGCGTGAAGCTAAAGAGGAGGCAAGAGACTTTTCATGTAACTGATGTGCTACCATGCACGCTTGCCGAGGGAGAAAGGGTGGAGTCTGATTTTTTTTCCTTTTATGTGTGTGTGGTTTTAACTTTTATAAATCGTAATGTAAATGGAGTGGAACACTACAATAGACCCCATCTATTAAAAATCACAATTATTAACGCAAAGATCCTTACTATTTATGGGATACCTCAAATTCTCACCGCAAATTGATTCTCTGATAAAAAAAAATACAAAATACTAGAGTATTCCAGATAAAGTTTTTTTTTCTTTGATTTGGAATCTCCATCATGCCTTTTGTCTATTAAGAAACTCTCAATATCGTCCTATTTCTATCAAAGCAATAGCATTTGAGTGCTAATGGGTCACAGTGTCTATAAGTGCCATTAATCTAAGAAATTTCAAGTATTTTTGTTTCTTCTGATTATATGATTTTTTTTCTTTTTTTTTTAGAATGTGAAATGTCAATTTCTGGGTTGTCTGGTTTATTTAATCATTTGTCTTTTTTATTTAATCCACTCTCGATTCTGTGTTGTCTGTTTTCTTTTTTATATATTGATTTTGATTATACACTTTTTTTTAAGAATGCGGAACTAATGGTAAAAGGAATCTCCAATAATATTGGTCCATCTAAATAAAGAACTAAGCTCATTCTTAATATTATCATCATTTTCTACTATCTCCAATATAATTATATTTCTCTATGTGATCAACAAGAGAACTTTCATTTTTTCCATTCATTTACTTTTAAGTTTATTGTATTTTTTTAGAGCAACTTTAATAACTTTTTTGTTTCTTTGTGTCTCTTTTCAGTACCGTCTCATGTCTCATTTGCATGTATAGTTTAGATTAGTGTTCAACTCATTTTAAAATGTGAACATCTTGAGACAATTGGTGCAATTACTAAACATTTCAATTTGAGAGGTAAACCTTTTCTAATTCATTTACTTTTGAGTTCATCATATTTTATTTGTGCAATTTTAGTAATGTCATTTTAATATGATTTATACAAAATAATCATCATTTTAAAATTTCTATAGATTTGCAATATTTTTATGGTTTGTATTTGTATGGTTTTCATAGATTGTGAGTTTCTTTTTTTCCCATTTTTTGTTTCAACTTTTGGGTATTGGGTTCTCCTTGGTGTTTTTTTTTCTTGTAAATCACTTTTTATCATGGGATTTTCTGTGAATTCTCATTTTTCTGTTTTATTTTTAAAAGATTTTTAATGCTTATCATTATGAGTGACTTATTTATTTTACTTTCATTGGGTTCTTAAGTTCTCTTTGTGAAATCTTTTTATAGATTTTTCTTATTTCTTTTGTGGCTTCAGATTTCCATTTTTGAGTATTAGATTACCATAAGTTAGTTTGATTCTTATAAATTTCTTTTATCATTGTATTGTCTATAAATCTTTCTTTATATATATTTTTATAGCTTTTTAATAAAATTTATTAGATTTTATTTTTTATTTCTTTTATTATAATTTCTCACTTGTGATGGGTTTTAGTTTTTTTTTTTTTATGATCATTTTTCATGAATTTGTGGATTCTTTTGTCTTTGCCCTTTTGTGCTCCATTTTTTAGGGGGTTTTTTTCCCCTCATGAGTGTTTGATTCTTTTAAATTGCTTATGTTATTGAGTTGATTATGGATTTTCATTTCTATGTTTTATTTTTATGTGTCTTTCAAATTTCATTGGATTTTATTCATAGTTTATATTGTTTGTTTGTTTTGATATTTTTTTTAGTTTTCTTAATCATTAATCTTCAATTTTCATGTGCTTGTGTTTTTTTTTTTTTAATTATATGGTATTCGGTATTGAATTCTTATGGAATTCTTCTTTTTTTCCTCCCTCTTAAACTAAAACCTTTTGCATTTAATTTTAAAGAAACTGATCATAAATTTCTTTTATAAATTTTAATATTATGATTATATTGCTAAGCACGAGTGTGTTTTTCTAGTCCCACCTTGAAATAAAAAGGGTCTAACTGGAGTCCCCGCGTTGGATTGAGGTCAACTCAGGAATTGCCACCCTTCCTTTATTGGACAGTTTTTATAGTAGATTTCGTATTTTTAACATATAAAACTATGAAGTTACATATCTACAATTGTGAGAATTTTCTGTATCATATTATAGTAACAACCCTGTAAACACATTATAAATGGGGCTTGCTTGTTCAAGGCATCCAAAAACTGGACTCGCCACAAACCAACCTCAAAGAAAAAAAAAGAGTATCGATCCATAGTAAACTGGCGAATGCAATTTTTCTTCTGCTCTTACGGGAGGAAAAGGTGCAAAGGCAGCTTTCCCACCCTATTGACGGGAGGAAAAGTTGAAAATGTCGCCTATAAAAGGAGGCTGTAGCCTTCTTAATATGAAAATGACCCTGGTTCGATAAGGGTTCAATCCCTGCTTTGAATTTCTATTGATATAGCCTTCTAACCTTTACTTGACCTTGGTACATTCTAATGAACATTCTCGACTTTAGCATTGCTGGATTTGGGAAGATGTAGGAATAAGACTGACTGGGGAGGGATTAAGCCCATGCATAGCCATAGAAAATGACTTGTAACTAGGCTATCAATGGACCTTGGGTACTGGGCATGGATTTTGGGCTTGATTCATAACCGGGTCTCGGTCCATTGTTTAGGCCTAGTTAACAATGGTTTCAAGTCCAATGGATCCACAACCAAGCCTTATACACGTTTATATAGAAATTTGTCCAATGCCCTTTTCCTTTTGCCTTTATTCCCAAAAATCCCAATAGTTTTGAGAATTATTTTTAAGTCCTTAGCTTCTTTAATTTATAAAAGTTGAGTCATTTTACTCAAAATTCTTTTACCACATGATACAAATACCCTCTATGTTGAAAAAAGTCAAATCTTTTGAGGGCTTTTTATTCCTTCTCTTAAAAACATGATTTCTAATTGTATCTATTATAAAATGGTTTGGTAGGCTAATTAAGAGGTGCGACTTCCTAGCTTGTTGTGCCAGCTTGACCCAAATTTGGTCATGCGATTCAAGGTTTGGATTGACGCCAATGCGCTCATTGGCAAATTATTATTTTTATCAGGAGTGAAAGAACATTAGAAAATGGGTTGGAATTGATGTTGAGTTCATTCTTAGTAATCAATCTGCCAACCTCACGCCAACATGAATAAGCTACCAGAATCTTGCCTATTTTATTAATAGAATTGAAAATGTTCGCCCAAATTGAACCTAAAGATTAGAAGTCAGTGATGTGGGCCAAGCTTGACCAATGTAAACACATTGTAAATGGGACGGGTTGGTTCAAGGCTGCCAAAAACGGAAATTATCACAAACCAATCTCAAAAGAAAAAAGAAGAAGAACGGCTCCTTACCCACATCAGTTCTTACCTGGCTGCCCGGGGTTTAAACCTCGGGTACATCACCGCTTCCCGCTTTCTTTTCGTTTGTGCGGGCTTCCTTCTTACTTGAATGGGCTGTTTTTCCGCATGAATGCGGGCTCTCTTTTGGGTCCCAGTTCCTCTCTTGGGAGGGGTCCCAGTTCGCATTAAATTTGAGGGCCATAGATTATGGGGTTATGATGATCTAATGAGTTTAAATTTTGCGAACATGTAGGTTCTATTAAGTTCTTTTGACCATAGTTATTAATTTTGTCCCGTTTTGGCCGAAATGACTGAAAATTTTCATTTCGGTCAAGTCACCAAAACAAAATTTCACATAAAATTTTTTATTTTAAGTTTCGGTCCATTTCGGCTGAAAAATCACATTTCTTTTGAAAATAAATTTCACATAATTATTTATTTTTTTATTTTTTCAAATTTTTATACATATATATATATATTCTTATATTTTCTAAAAAGTTTTTCTTGTTTTATTTTTTTATTTCCCCAAAATGAAATTTCAAAAAGTTTCATTGAAGTTCTAAGTGGGACGAAACTTCTCATTTTGGAGGCTAGAACATAAATGGCGTCTGAAACGATATTGACAACAATGACCCAAACCTAAATCCAAATTAACAAATTCGGTTTGAATCGTACTGATAGGTCGTGGAGTGAAATGAGTTGCTTGGATTGGGCCAGCTCACAAGTATACCCCCAAATGAACATACCCAAATGAACCTGACCCGTTTATTATTCAGGTTGGAAATGTCAACGGAGTCCCCACATTAGATTGAGGTCAACCTAGGAATTGCCACCCTTCCTTTACTGGATCAATTTTTATAGCAGGTCTTGCATTTTTAAGATATAAAACTATGAAATTACACATCTATAATTGTGAGAATTTTTTGTAACATATTATATTAATAATCATGTAGACGCATTGTAAATAGAGAGGGCGGGTTCAAGGCAGCCAAAAAATGTACTTGTCACAAACCAAACTCATAGAAAAAGTAGGGGGAGAGGTTTAGCGCAATTGTAGCTTTTCGTCCCCTGTTACAGAAGGAAAAGTTGTAAAGGCAGCTTTCCCACCCTTTTAACAACTATGCGTTCGAGTTACTTAGTTCAGTTCGTTAATTAGCTATTGGAACCACTGAAGGATCCAAACCCTATGGTCTGTAAGTAATTGCGACCAAACTCGAAAGAACAAAAGAACGTGTGCCATGGTGGGACTATATTTGGGTGGGCCTGGGGGTACAAAATCACAATATACTTGAAATTTAAAAATCAAAATGTGTGCAGTATTGAACCCTTGTCAAGGAATTGATTAAATGAAGATGTACTTAGATGTGTTCTGTGAAATATTCATGCTTTTCAAGAATTAGTACTTGTTTTTTGTCCTTCAAGTGAGGATTCTGCGACTGCAATTACACGTAGAAAATACCTATAATTTTTAAATGATTCTAGAGAATAAACGATCTGCTCCGGAAGATTGATGAAAAGGAGCCTGGGAAATCCGGAACATGTGGAGCCCATGATTTGTTGATCAAGACCATTGCTCTGATTGGATTACCCCGAATCCCTGTTCAAGGGGTTAACCCTTCAGACAAAGACCAGAAAAATATACAGTGCAGATCAAATTACAGTTATAGTCTATAATAATAAACTGACCATAGGCAAAAGATCAACGGGTTAATATATTTTAATATTGTATGTTTTCACGAAGGCCTCAGCCCATCAGATCAATCATCTAGATTACCAGAAGAATGTGCCCCCAACATGTCTAGCTAACCCTGCACCACTATGCAGTCCAGGACACCTAAGATGCATCCATGGAAGCAGTCAGCAAAACAGAAGGTTTCCTTGGCCATATAATATTTGAAAAGGAGAGATGGATTAGGTCTACCCGGGCTGCTACGACAATTTGATTGAGTTTTCGTGTAGATGCTAAGTCATTGCCTAATTATGATTTATGAATTCAGCAGACAGCCTACATTGCCTCCCTTCCATCCCTTGAACCATTCATAAGGAGAAGCTAAAACGAACACACAATATTTAAAATCACTTCTATGGTTTTTGTTCTCTGCACCGTTATCACTGTCCGAAGATCGTTTCCACTACTATACAGCAAGAAGTATATAGACTTTGACCAACTCTCCCATGCTTGAATATTACAAAGAATATTGATATAAAAATGGAGGTTAGTCGTTGCAGTGAGAGAATGTGATCAGTAGCTTAAACGAGAAATTGACCTTGTTGGTAGTCTTTCACTATTGCATTAAAAAACAAAGACTATTTCAATAAAACTCATGTGCCACCTACCATATATATATATATATATATATATATATATATATATATATATATATGGGTCCTTTGTATCCTTAATTCTCATCCTCGGAGCACCTCATCTTCATCTATACTTTATACTTGAAGATGATGAAGATGGTTGCTCACATCCTTGTAGTCGTCCTCTTTTCCACACTTCCTCACTTGTTTACGCCTACGATCCCAGTCCTTTACGGGATATTTGCGTCGCCGATCTTAACTCAAAAGGTACAAATAATTTGCAGTGTAATTTATCTTAGCCGGCTAAAGGTGTTTGTGCAAATTCGATATTTTTGCTTGGGTATAATATAATGGTTACAATTTGATTTTGCAGTGCCAGTGAATGGGTTCATCTGCAAAGCCGTAGAGGAGGCCACGACAAATGATTTCTTCTTATCAGGCTTCGACAAACCAAGCAACACCATGAACAAAGTTGGGTTCAATGTGGCCAATGCCCTTGTAAATCAGATACCGGGACTCAACACTCTTGGGGTCTCTTTGGTTCGCTTAGACTTTGCACCTTATGGAGAGAACCCTCCTCACACGCACCCACGTGCCACAGAGATACTGGCAGTCCTTGAAGGGACGCTCTACGTCGGATTTGTCCTCTCCAACCAGAACAATAATACCCTGATAAGCAAGGTCCTCAACAAGGGAGATGTGTTTGTCTTCCCAATAGGCCTCATTCACTTCCAAGCTAATATTGGCCACACCCCTGCTGTAGCTATTTCCGCTCTCAGCAGTCAGAACCCAGGTGTGATCACCATTGCTAACTCCGTGTTTGGATCGAAGCCCCCCATCTCAGATGATATTCTGGCCAAGGCCTTTCAAGTGGACAAAAAAGTAATTGATTATCTCGAGGCTCAATTCTGGGTGAACGCATAACTATAGCAGTCCATGCTTTATTTCTTACTCTATCTTAAACCTAAATAGATGGATACGTGTCGGTTTGTATCACATACTAGGTTGTCTATCTTAAAGCCATATATAAATGGCTACACGTCTGTTTACTACTCATACTAGATTTTAATGTATGAATTTTTTCTGTCAAAAGGCTCTTAAGATCTCTAATTTTTATAGTTTTTTCTAGGTTGGCTCTTGTCCTTTAATTTCCTCTTAAAACAAATGAAAATTAAGGTGAAATGCTAAAGCAAGGAAAACTCCTATGAGATTAATGATCAGGGCTACGATCATCCAATTTGTTCCATTTCAGAAACCTGCACCATGAATATGAAAATGAGAATGACTGATGATTTGGATGCTTTGATTATAAGTTGAACAATTAATATACGGCAAAGTTACATAGCTGAATTTCTTTCACTAGCCATTCCTACCAAAACCTATAGAGGCAGTGGAAATACTTTTCAATATCTTCCCTTGGGTGAAGCCCACTCCGCAATAGCCGCTTTGTGGTATGTATGCGGATCGGTCTAATTAAAGTACAAATGGAAATGAGCTAATGAAAAACCTTCTGATCTTCTAGTTTCTACTATGGGGTCATTTTCTTTTAACATCGAACTCGATCCATTGGTCATGAATTAAATTGTGTGATCATCTTATCAGCCTCAGCAGGTTGTCACATAGTAATCAATCTATATTTTGCCATGAGTGGTTACCAGGCTACGGAACTGAGTTCATACTCCCAAGGGTCCTGTCATGGATCTGGGTAAAGAATCGAAACAACCCAACTACTGAAATTATGTAGATAAAGACTGTGCTGCTGGATTTTCTTTTTAGATGCCCCTATCTTGTAATGTAAATGTGAGGACCAGATGACGTGGGGAAAGCTTGGTTGGTTGGGTTGATGTTCATTTTGTTAGTGAACAACGTGCTGCGAGTAAAGAATTGGGAGTTCAATTCATTTCTTCCCTAGACCAAACAGCAGATATATTAAGCAAAGGATTATCCGCCTTGCGCTTTAAAGCTGCACGTGATGGCCTTATCTGCTGTGCAAACCCACTAGAGTCAGTAGGATCTTTGGCCTCGCAAAATTGCATTGAAACATCAGTTCTATTCATATTGTAACAGTCCTCATCTTGAGCACTTCTAACCCATCCATTCTTACATATAAACACAAAACTCCTCTTGCATAAACTGAGACAGGAGAGAGATTTCATGTTACTGTCTAGATCCTCCTCTATTAACTCTTAACTCTTAACTCTTAACTCTATTCAGCTGTAATTGGCTATGATAAAGAACATAAGAACTGTTAGTTAACCCTCATTTATTTGTAAAACAAATCATTAGCACCAAGTTTCCCTAGATCCAAACACGTTGTTAGATCAGGAGTAAGATTGACAATTGGCCGTTGCACGAAATAATGAAACAAGTAAATGGCTTATGCGTCGCCCAAAATGAGCTGACACTGTGGGGATTTGAAATCAATAAGGAAGATTGACGGTGGTTACTGCTAATGATCCTATCATTAAGATTGTTTGTGAATTAATATTGGGATAATGGTCAATCAAAGGTCATAACCCTTGTTGGTTGACCTATCTTACACAGAATCCACTAACACGACAGTCCCTATAATGCCCAACATCCCAAGCAAGTTTTGGGCATATGAGCTCTTCAGGACTTAGCAAGACCAAGAAGATGAGGCTCCACTGCCAAAGAGGAGGAAGACCCAGTAAGAGACGCTACCATGGCTGATGCAAAAGGGTTTCCTACTCCCAAGCAGGGAGCCGATGGGACGAAGATAGTTGAGACGAGCAATGCTGGGGAAGCTTCTACTAGCAGAGGTAAAGAAGTTGATGTAGTCATTGAGATAAAAGATGATGATGAGTCTTATGAGGGTCTGATCTGTCGTGGAAATCAATCAAATTACCAAACTAAACTACTAGTATAGTAGTAGAGTAAGGGTCGAACCCACAGAGATTGCTAATTGTTTAAAAACCAAGGTTGAATTTAATTTTAATTCCAAAAAGAGTGATTGATTGTTGAATTTTCTAAAATAACTGAAAACTGAAATTAAAGCAAAAATTATAATTAAATCAAATGACGAACAAGTTGAAAAAGGAATTCCTAGGGCTGTCGAATTCACCACTAATCTTGCAACTATCTTCAATTGTATTAATTTCTGGTTATTATATTAGGATGTAAAGATGTATTTTAGCTACAAGCCAAAATACAATCACCAAGAAAATCACGCACCAAAACCACAAGTACGAATTATCTTTGGATAATACGAACCGTCTACGCTACTTCTACTGTCATAGACACGACTCGTTTTCCTAAGTTATAACTCGTCCTACGGTTTTGGTGTATGTATAAGAATCACCATTGTATAACCACATATGCAAAATCACAGAAATTGAACATGTGAAAAGAAAATAAAACCATTCATTGCAATAAATCTCAATGTTATACAATCAACATCCCAAGGTAATTACTCCAAAAATTAAATACAAAAAAAGATAAAGTTACTTGACTAGGGTTTCATCTAAACCCTAGGAATATGAGAAGCTTAGCCCATGATGGTGGAAGAGGAGAACACCATGGCCATGGAGTTCTTCATCTTCTTCTTTTGAGTTGTCTTCTTCTTCTCCTTCCTCTTTTCCTCTTTCTCTCCTTCCTCTCCCAGAATAGAACCACCGAATGGTAGATCCCCCCTCAACTCCTAATATCCCTCCCTCTGTTAAAACCCCCTTTGCTTATCTCTTAAGAGAGAATCAATGAGAATCCCGTAATTAATCAAAAGGGGCCCAAGGAATGGTGATAAAAGGCTCCAAATTGGGCTCTTTTATGCTAAAATAGGCCCTAACCCACTAACATATGGGCCAAGCCTTTCTTCTAGCCCATAACCACTTGTATTTCATTTCTTTTAGCACTTCAAAGCCCAATATTCTTCTTTTGCTCCAATTTCACCATTAAATCATCAACTTTGCCAAGCTTTCTCTGCAAAAAGATGAAACAAGGATTAACTAGCAAACGCATATAAATTGAAGAAAATAAAATAATAAAAGTGCAAGAATATCTAGGATTAACATAATAAATATGCACTTTTTAACCAGTTATCACACCCCCCAACTTACACTTTGCTAGTCATCGAGCAAAGCCAAGGAAACAAGAGACAAACAAACTAACTAAATCCTCTTTCACGGGATACACGATTGCATTTACCGTATGCAATAAGGCTTTAAACCCCTAGGTTACCCTAGTGGACGAGTTATAGTCTCGTGAGGGTTTGCAGTGAATCTACCCACAAAATTCTATCACCCCCCAACTTGAACACGATATACTCCACAATCAATAAAAATGAAGCTTAGTGAATGTGTATCTGAACTACAATTGAAGCAATGTATCAATAATATCACTAAAAGAAACCCGTGAATCCCCAAATGTTCATAACCAGATAGAATTATTGTGCACCAAAGTAACAACCACAACAAAATGTTTAGGCAATGAGACTCCTTTTTCAAACAGGCATTACTTTGACTTCAAATCTCACCAAAAGATATCACTCACAAATGAAACTCACAGAGATGGGATGTATATGTATTCTCTGATACACGTGGATAGAATAAATGTTGAGTACAAACCAAATAATCCACATGCAAATATGAATGAAAGCTCAACAAGAACATCATAGAGAGGAGAAGAAACCACTATGAGAAATCAACTCTCAAAGTCACAGGTTCACTACAGTCACATCCTCAATCATCAACTACTACACCTTTGGGGTCGGCTAGGTCTTTATTCTGGTTGTAATGTAGGTCAGGGTCAAGGATAAAGTAAGGGTAGACGAATCACAATCTCATGAAATAAGTGAAGAAGCTGAAGTGAACAAACTGCATTTTTTTGTTTTTTCAAACTCATCATCTCTTTTGAACATTTCATCACCACTCCCAACTCCAAATGCAACAATTCCAAACTACTTACAATCTTCTACTTGAGCAAACAAAAAGAAAAGAAAACAAATGAATCGAAACTTTTTTTTTTTTTTTTTTTTTCATATGCTCTCACTTTTGCCTAGGTTATATCTTGGATGTCCAACCTAGCGAGCACTTTTCATTCTGTTTTTGATTTTTTTTTTTTTTTTTTTTTTTTTGAAAAGAAAATACAATGACAATAAAAACAAGAACAACTACCAAATAACATTACATCTTCACTTCTATACTTTCAAATCACCAAGTCCTCAAAAAGTTACCCAACTTCTTCACCCAATGCGAGGCTATGGGCTATGAAAATAAGGATATGCAATGAAGGCTCAACTTGGTTCCTATCAGGTAAATAATGTGTGGATGCAAGAAACAAACGAACAGGCTCAAAGTAGAAAAGATGGCCTAGTTTCATTCCCCAAAAGTAAGAAGTGTCATCTGACATCTAGATTGACCGACCTTGAACATGTGACAATGGCAGTTAATGGAATGAATATGCAATTGTATAATCCTCAGAATAAAGTTCAAGCTCAAATCTAACACAACATGGGTTATAAGTCTCAGTTAATGCCATTATGATATGAGAATCTCAAAGCCTAACCATCAAATCATGGAGTCACAAAAGTAGCAACTTAATTTATCTCCAATGATGAAAACCGGGGAAAAGCGAATCACTAACAGTGCACAACTATGATAATGATTCTCATGCAAGCTCAAAAATACACGAATTAGCTTAAACAAATGAGTTTTAATCATGAAGTATATTGAGCTCAAGTGGGCAAAATAATGGCAACTCCCCCCAACTTATTTGTCACCTTGTCCTCGAGGGGACACAACATAAAAAAAAAACATGAAATAAAACAAAAGAAGTAAAAGGAAGGAGTGCACCTGATTGAAGAGAACTAAGGGGGCAAAGAGCCCGGTGAATCAGAAGGCGGGTGCTGAGCAGCAAGAATAGTCTGTATGGCAATTGGTTTTGTGGCATATTCTCATTTGGTTGCTCAATTTGAATTTGGCGGGACCGAATGGGCCGTTTACGTGAAGTCGAGTCACCTTCAATTGCATGGCTCTTTGAAGCTTTTGGGCGACCCATGAATACCCAATGCACAAAATCACAGCTCACAAAGTAACACAATGCACCTAGAACAAAAACGAAAATAATGAATCAATGCAATTGCGAACAGAAAAATGTGAATCAGTAATGTGTGCAAAACTAAACTGTAACAGCCATGAACCACAAACTGGAACACCCAGCTTCCAAAACATTATTACAGTAAAAGAAATAAAAGAAAACAAAACTAAACTAAAAATAAAGACTAATAAAAGAAATAACAAAGAAGAAAAAAAAAATAAAGAAATAAACACACAAAACAGAGGTGCTGGGTCATGAGGAGTGAGAGACAGAATCAAGGCAAGGATGAAGGCTACTGAGGGATGAAGTGATATAGATGGTGAGGTGAGGGTGAGTCAGGTTAGAGAGAGAAGAACAGTGGTGCTGCTGTGAAATGCCGAGAGTGAAAGATGGGAACAGGGGTAGGTAATGGGTCGTCGGCAGTGACGTTGGGCGTCGCCGGAATGAGGGCTGGTGTGGGAAGAAGATTCCGGAGAAAGAGAGAAAATGAGAGTAAGAAACCAGGTCTGGGACGCCCGTGATTGGTGGTGACTTGTGGGGAAGAGGGAGAACGAGAGGAAGAAACTTACCTATGCTGTCAACCGGAGAAGATGAACACACCGACGACGGCGAGAGTGTGGGTTGCAGTGGGAGATAGTGAAGAAGGGAGAATAGAGAGAGAGAGAGATATGGAGATAAAGATAGAGAGAGAGATGGAGGAGAGAGTGGCTGGGATAGGGAAGGAGAAGAGGGGCGGCGTGAATGAAGAAAGGAAGAAGAGAACAGAACAGGAATAGGGTTGTCTTGTGAAAGTTTTGACTTTTAGAAATTTTTTTTTTTTTTTTTTTTTTTTTTTAAGAGCAATCAAGAGTGCTCGAGCTTTGTGAGATAAAGCTCGAGCTCTATGGGACAGAATGTTACGTGCTCAAAGGGAAGAAAAAGTGCTCGAGCTTTTTGGAATAAAGCTCGAGCTTCTTGGGACAGAAAGTTTAGACAATTTTTTTGACAGAAAGAGTGCGCGAGCTCTTTGAAGAGTGCTCGAGCTTTTTGAGACAGAAGGTTGAGGCAGTTTTTGACAGAAAGAGTGCGCGAGCTCTTTGAAGAGTGCTCGAGCTTTCTGGAACAGAAACATTTGTAGACAGAGCATGAAAAAAATAATGCTCGAGCTTTATGAAATTGCTCGAGCTCTCCCTTTTTTTTTTTTTTCAAAACAAAAGGAATAAAAGAAATACTAAACACTGATAAAACACTAAAAACTCAATTAACAAAATCACAAAAAAAATTGGGTTTCCTCCCAAAAGAGCTAAGTTTAATGTCTTCAGCCAGACACAGCAAGAGGAGAAAAATCAATTAACATAAACCGGGTCTTCAAGATCAATCTCCGCAATCAAATTCCCTTCCTCCACACCTTCAACAAACAATTTCAACCTTTGGCCATTAACTTTGAAAGTTTGGCCACTCCGAGGGTTATGAATTTCTACCGCACCATGAGACCAAGATTGAACAACGACATACGGACCATCCCATCTAGACCGTAATTTCCCAGGAAACAACCGTAACTTAGAATTGAACAACCATACCTTTTGACCGGGCTCAAAGGACTTGCGATTAATGTGAGAATCATGGAACGCCTTGGTCCGAGCCTTGTAAATACGAGAACTCTCATACGCATCATTCTTAAGCTCCTCTAACTCATTGAGTTGGAGCTTTCGGTTGGAGCCGGCAACAAGCATATCAAAGTTGAACTTCTTAATGGCCCACATGGCCTTGTGCTCTAGCTCCACCGGGAGATGACAAGCTTTACCGAAAACCAATCGGTAAGGAGACATGCCAATAGGGGTCTTATATGCGGTACGATATGCCCACAAAGCATCATTCAAACGCAAGGACCAATCCTTTCTATCGGGCCGTACCGTTTTCTCAAGAATTGACTTGACCTCCCTATTTGACACTTCAACTTGCCCACTAGTCTGAGGATGGTAAGGGGTGGCGACCTTATGAGTGATGGAATATTTTTGAAGCAAGATTGCAAAGGGTCTATTACAGAAATGGGACCCTCCATCACTAATAATCGCCCGTGGCATACCAAACCGAGAAAAGATATTCTCTTGAATGAATTTGACCACCACTTTGTGATCATTGGTTCGGGTTGCCACAGCCTCAATCCACTTGGACACGTAATCCACCGCTAACAAAATATATTCAAAACCAAACGACGATGGAAACGGTCCCATGAAATCAATACCCCATACATCAAAAATCTCAACAACTAAGATTGGGGTAAGAGGCATCATATCTCGACGAGACATTGTCCCCATTTGCTGACAACGAATGCAAGTCTTGCAAAAATTGTATGCATCCTTGAATAGAGTGGGCCAATAGAACCCACTCTGCAAGACTTTCGCTGCCGTCTTGCGACCACTAAAATGGCCACCACAAGCTGAAGAATGACAGAAAGTAAGAATGCTATGAAACTCACTCTCTGGAACACAACGGCGGATAACTTGGTCAGAGCAATACTTGAAAAGCACAGGATCCTCCCAATAAAAGAACTTTACTTGTGAGAAAAATCGGTCTTTGTCCTGTTTGGACCATTGGGAAGGAATTTGACTGACTGCAAGATAGTTCACGATATGAGAGAACCAAGGAGGTTTCATTAATGACACCGAAAAGAGTTGCTCGTCAGGAAACAAGTCATGCAAAGGTTGAGTGTCACTCGTGTGCTCAACAAGAATGCGGGACAGGTGGTCAGCTACGACATTTTCGGAACCTTTTTTGTCCCGAATTTCTAAATGAAACTCTTGAAGCAACAAAATCCACCTAATCAATCTCGGCTTGGTCTCTTTCTTGGTTAGCAAATGCCGCAAAGCAGCATGGTCGGTAAAGACAACAACCTTAGAACCAAGGAGGTAAGAACGAAACTTGTCCAAAGCAAAGACTACGGCGAGTAACTCTTTTTCTGTGGTGGTGTAATTCAACTGAGCATCATGAAGAGTTTTACTCGCATAGTAAATAGCATATGGAACTTTGTCTACTCTTTGTCCCAAGACAGCTCCAACTGCATAGTCGGAAGCATCACACATGATTTCAAAAGGAAGGGACCACTTGGGTGGTTGCATAATTGGGGCGGAGGAAAGACAGTCACGAAGCTTTTCAAAAGCCTCCACACATGCACTATCAAAGACAAATGGAGCATCCTTGGCAAGTAGATTACACAAGGGCCTAGAGATCTTACTGAAGTCTTTGATAAACCGACGATAGAAACCCGCATGTCCTAAAAACGATCGAACTTGCTTGACCGTAGTAGGATGCGGAAGCTTAGCAATGAGATGGACTTTGGCCTTATCGACCTCAATCCCTTTCTTGGACACAATATGTCCCAACACAATCCCCTCTTGAACCATAAAATGGCTCTTTTCCCAACTAAGCACAAGATTTGTCTCCTTGCAATGCTTCAAAACTTTGGTCAAGTTTTGGAGACAATCATCAAACGAGGGGCCAAAAACAGAGAAGTCATCCATGAAGACTTCTAAAAATTTCTCTACCATATCGGAAAAGATAGACATCATGCACCTCTGAAAGGTTGCGGGTGCATTGCACAATCCAAAAGGCATGCGGCGATATGCATATGTGCCAAATGGACAAGTGAAAGTGGTCTTCTCCTGATCTTCCGGAAAGACCGCAATTTGGTTATATCCAGAATAACCATCAAGAAAGCAATAATAGCTTTGACCCGCTAACCTCTCCAAGATTTGATCAATGAATGGGAGAGGAAAGTGGTCTTTCCGGGTCATAGAGTTGAGCTTGCGATAATCAATACAAACTCTCCACCCTGTGGTGGTACGCATAGGGACAAGCTCACCCTTATCACTCTCAACAACAGTGATACCAGACTTCTTTGGTACCACTTGGGTGGGACTCACCCACTTACTATCAGAAATTGGGTAAATAATACCCGCATCTAACAACTTCACAACCTCCTTCATGACAACCTCCTTCATGTTGGAATTAAGCCTTCTCTGCATTTCTCGAGATGGCTTTGCATCATCCTCTAAATGAATGCGGTGCATACAAATAGACGGATCAATCCCTTTCAAATCAGCTACGGACCAACCGATAGCACCCTTGTGCTCTCTAAGAACCTCAAGAAGACGACACTCTTGCTCACTTGGAAGATTGGAAGCAATGATAATAGGAAGAGTTTCATCGGGTCCCAAGAATGAATACTTAAGAGTATCCGGGAGCGGCTTCAGCTCAAGCTTTGGTGGAATTTCTAATGATGGAGGAGCAGGAGTGCTCGCAAGATTAGGAAGGGGTTCCGGTCTAGACTTCCAAGGAGGATAGTCTATAGAAGGAGAACAGTCAAGCAATGAATTGACTTCCTCAATAGAACCATCAATATAAAAAACATCACTATCAAAGTAAGTCAAACATCTCTCCAAAGGATCCTCAATCAAGATTTGAGGGAGAGAATCCTCAACTATCCCATCTAACATATCCACCGAAAAACAATCCTCCTCATGCGGAGGTTGTTGTGACGCATTGAAAACATTGAGCCTCACTGTCATATTTCCAAAAGAAATATCCATCACTCCGGTTCGACAATTAATACATGCATGAGCAGTGGCTAAGAAGGGTCGACCTAAGATGACGGGAATCTGACGCTTAGGGTCATGAACGGGCTCCATGTCTAAAACCAAAAAATCAACTGGAAAGTAGAACTTGTCTACTTTCACCAAAACATCTTCAATTATCCCACGAGGTATCTTGACGGATCTGTCAGCTAACTGCAAAGACACCGTCGTAGGCTTCAACTCACCTAACCCAAATTGCTTATAGACAGAGTATGGCAATAAATTGACACTTGCCCCCAAGTCAAGGAGCGCCCTCTCAATGGTGTGATTACCAATGACACAAGAAATTGTGGGAGCTCCAGGATCTTTGAACTTAGGTGCAGTTTGGTGCTGGAGAATCGAGCTCACTTGCTCTGTCAGAAAGACCTTCTTTGACACATGAGTTTTAGCTTTACGTTTTTGAGTGCAAAGGTCTTTCAAGAATTTGGCATAGGAAGGGATTTGCTTGACTGCATCAAGAAGTAGCAAGTTAATCTTAACTTGCTTAAAAATCTCAAGCATCTCCTCCATATTTGCACTCTTTTTCCCAAAAGGAGAAGGGTTGGCTAAGCAAGAAGGGTAAGGGGCCTTGGGCACATAGGGTGCCACAGGAACACTCAAAGGATCACATGGGGATGAAGAATCCCCTTGCTTCAAATTTTCATTCACCGCTTTGCCTTTTCCAGAAGAACTCGTCAACTCACTCTCAGCCTTATACTCAACTTTGTTGTCTACCTCTCTCCCACTCCTAAGGGTAGTTATGGCCTTAGCTTGCTCATGAAATTGTTCATTGGAGTTAGAAAACTCTACCCCATATTGGCCTTTAGGGTTGTTCACCGGCTGACTTGGTAAACGTCCCTCATCTCTTCTACCCACAGCTTGTGCTAGTTGTCCCATTTGGGATTCTAGCTTTGAGATGGACTGAGTGTGTGAATGAAGCAATTGAGTGTTGGACTGATGATTTGACTCTAAAGCTTGCAAAGCACTCAACACTTTATCCTCAAAAGCTGAGTTTCTAGGAGGAGGTGGTGGTTGTTGATATTGTTGAGGAGGAGGACGGTAGGATGATGACGGAAAAGAGTTAGGCACACTTGGCCTAGAATTTTGTGCGAATGGAGGATTTGGGGCTTGAGGCCTCCAAGAAAAATTTGGATGATTTCTCCATCCCGGGTTGTAATGGCTAGAGTGTGGATCATTACCCGGTTTGGAAAAACCTTGAAGAGCATTAACTTGCTCTTGCACAAACTCTGGATATTGCGGGGCTAAGGGACAGTCTGTCACATAATGGGTTGGGCATGAACATAAAGCACACACCTCTTGAGTGACAGGAGCAGAAGTGGAAACTTGTCCCATAGCCAAGACTTGGTCTAGTTTCCTAGACAATGCCGCAACTTGCCCTTGGACATCCACAGATTGTCCAACTTCATAAATGCCACCTCTCTTAGGGACACTAGAAGAGGTGGGTGGAGCTCTCCGACTTGCTGAGGCATGGTGTTGGGAATTCTCACTAAGGGTCTCAAAAAGATCCCATGCCTCATCCTGATTCTTGTTGAGGAAAGTCCCTCCACAAGCAGAGTCAATCATTTGACGGTTTTGTTCAGTGATACCGTCATAGAAACTCTGTACCAACTGCCAACGCATGATATCATGATGGGGACACTTCCTATGAAGGTCCAAAAATCTCTCCCAAGCTTCATGAAAAGACTCGCCATCGAGTTGAGTAAAATTTGTGATGGCTCTTCTCATATCATTGGTTTTGCCTATAGGAAAGTATTTTTTCAAAAACTCTTGTTGAAGTTGACCCCAAGTTGTTATAGAATTTGTAGGCAAAGAACCGAGCCAATGTTTGGCTTTATCCTTTAATGAAAAAGGGAACAACCTTAACTTAAGAGCATTCTCACTCAGATTTTGCACATTGACAGTGGTGCATAGCTCCAAAAACTCATTCAGATGTTGATATGGGTCCTCATTTGATTTCCCATAAAAAGATGGTAACATCTGAATGGTTTGGGGTCTAATTTCATAATGCCCAGTGACAGTAGACATTTGAATACATGAAGGATTGGTGTATGTTGTAGGAACAAAATGAGCTTTAAGAGGCTGTGGTTGTTGTGGTCCACCATTATCAGCCATGTCTACAGAAATAGGATCTCCTAAAACACTAGACTTAATGGACAAACCACGAAAAGCTCTCAATGTTCTTTCTAGCTCAAGGTCTAACTTTTCTAAGTCTGGGTTGCACGAACGGCGACCAAACATAAAACAAATAAACCTATCCAATCAAGTATACCAACTGTAGCAAAAATAAAATGCAAAGAGAAAGGAAAGATTTCACCGTGATCAGTTGCAAAGAAGGTAGAATTTTTCTTCTTTTGTTTTGTTTTTTTTCTTTTTACCAACGTTTGCTCCAATCGACTCTGCTTCTCTTTAACTTTTTATAATTGCTGCACACCAAAAACAAAGAAAAAGAATAATGGCAGGAAAAAAAAAGAATTAAAATAAAAATCAACTAAAGGCTTCTTAACAATTAAACAATCCCCGGCAACGGCGCCAAAAATTGATCTGTCGTGGAAATCAATCAAATTACCAAACTAAACTACTAGTATAGTAGTAGAGTAAGGGTCGAACCCACAGAGATTGCTAATTGTTTAAAAACCAAGGTTGAATTTAATTTTAATTCCAAAAAGAGTGATTGATTGTTGAATTTTCTAAAATAACTGAAAACTGAAATTAAAGCAAAAATTATAATTAAATCAAATGACGAACAAGTTGAAAAAGGAATTCCTAGGGCTGTCGAATTCACCACTAATCTTGCAACTATCTTCAATTGTATTAATTTCTGGTTATTATATTATGATGTAAAGATGTATTTTAGCTACAAGCCAAAATACAATCACCAAGAAAATCACGCACCAAAACCACAAGTACGAATTATCTTTGGATAATACGAACCGTCTACGCTACTTCTACTGTCATAGACACGACTCGTTTTCCTAAGTTATAACTCGTCCTACGGTTTTGGTGTATGTATAAGAATCACCATTGTATAACCACATATGCAAAATCACAGAAATTGAACATGTGAAAAGAAAATAAAACCATTCATTGCAATAAATCTCAATGTTATACAATCAACATCCCAAGGTAATTACTCCAAAAATTAAATACAAAAAAAGATAAAGTTACTTGACTAGGGTTTCATCTAAACCCTAGGAATATGAGAAGCTTAGCCCATGATGGTGGAAGAGGAGAACACCATGGCCATGGAGTTCTTCATCTTCTTCTTTTGAGTTGTCTTCTTCTTCTCCTTCCTCTTTTCCTCTTTCTCTCCTTCCTCTCCCAGAATAGAACCACCGAATGGTAGATCCCCCCTCAACTCCTAATATCCCTCCCTCTGTTAAAACCCCCTTTGCTTATCTCTTAAGAGAGAATCAATGAGAATCCCGTAATTAATCAAAAGGGGCCCAAGGAATGGTGATAAAAGGCTCCAAATTGGGCTCTTTTATGCTAAAATAGGCCCTAACCCACTAACATATGGGCCAAGCCTTTCTTCTAGCCCATAACCACTTGTATTTCATTTCTTTTAGCACTTCAAAGCCCAATATTCTTCTTTTGCTCCAATTTCACCATTAAATCATCAACTTTGCCAAGCTTTCTCTGCAAAAAGATGAAACAAGGATTAACTAGCAAACGCATATAAATTGAAGAAAATAAAATAATAAAAGTGCAAGAATATCTAGGATTAACATAATAAATATGCACTTTTTAACCAGTTATCAGGGTCCTCGTTACAATGATTGGGCTCGATCGAAAAATGAAAAATGTGATAGATTCGAGCGTTCAAACGAGCGCAGGATCCCAAAGATCCCCATAGTCCCCCAACAACATCGCCAAGGTGATAATGAAGCTTATGAGCCGAGGGCCATCTCAATTGGTCTTCATCATCGTGGCAATCCTAGGCTCCAGCGCATGGAGAACCAAAATTTGGCTTGTATGAGACAACTTGTCAATCGAAGCTCTTTAGTATACTGCCTTCCTGAAATTGAGGCAATGGAATCGCGGGCAAGGAGTTGCTACTCAGAGAACATCAACCTCCAAAGTAAAGAGTTTGTGGAAATGATGCTGATGGATGGCTGCTTCATTGTTTTTTACCTTCTTAAACCACGCCAGCTGAATAACTGGATGATGAAATACGGAATGATCTGATATTGTTAGAAAATCAGCTTCCATTCTTTGTTGTTGAGCATATATATAGCTTGGTCAAAAGTGAAGACGATCCATTATTAATGGACCTTGCCCACTCCTTTTGCGGTCAAGTCTCTCCCATTGACAGCAAGGACCTTAGTAGTGTTAAACGCACAGTACATCATTTGCTAGTCCATCATTTGCTCCATCTTTATCACTGGTTCCTCTTCTCTACCATTGAAGTCCATCATATGTCTTTTGTACCCAACACATCAGGAATTACAGTATCGGCTACCACCGGCAGCCCGGCGGGCAGCACTTCATGTTCGAGGTTCGAGGTGTATCAATTCATTTTTGAGTTTGACTTGTGTCAAAATTTCACTAGGGCTTGCAACTTCATGTACGAATTCATGTTCGAGGTGTATCGATTCATCTTTGACTTTGACTTTGACTTGTGTACTCCAATGTTCACTTTTGCTGCCAATCTGGTTCTTATGCAGGCTGTACGAGTGGTTGTCAGACTGGCTGTCAACCAGGCTGTCAAACTTCCTAGACAAGCTGTCAAACTTTCGATACTGGCTGTCAAGCAATTCCACCTCCAATTCATCTCATCTTAAAAAATCAAAATGTACCATCGGTAGTGCAACATTTCTCGAAGAAGCAGGAATCAAGTAGAAAGAAGAAGCAGGTGACTGATAGCGTTCTGGATGCAGAGTTTAGAAATGGAGTCATGGAAATCACACCTTTGTTTATATACGTTTTTACTGTATCCCAATTCCGAAATCTCATTGCCCTTGAGAAGTCTGACCACTACTTGGAACCTCAGGTCATTTCATTTGCTCGATTCATGGATTACAACATTAGCACCTCTAAGGATGTCGCATTGCTCCGGAAGAAGGGCATTAAACAACATGCATTCGGCAGCGATGAAGAAGTTGCCGCTATCTTCAACCAGTTAACCAGTGGAACTCTCGAGTATCAGACTCCGAAACTTACAAAGATGTATGAGGATGTGGATGAATATTGCAAAAGCAAGCGAAACCAGTGGCGGGCAATCTTGATGCGAGGTGGCTGCAGTCATCCTCATTTCTCTCACTTTTCTTCAAACCTACTTTTCCCTGTACTCATATTTTAGGCCTCCATCAGCAAATTAATCTTAGTTCCATCAATGAATGTAGTATTATTGCGTGTTTATGGAAACATATATATATATATATATGTTTTATCCATAGTTTAAAATCTCGGTCTCGGTCGTGGTATCGGTATCGGCCGAGCCGAAAAACGGATATGATATCAGTATCGGTCCGTCGCGGTCGTCGCGGTGTGAATTTTTTTTTTAATAAAAAAAATCGCAAAAATATCCAAAAGATCCAAAATATTAGAAAATGCTGGAAAACAATATTTTTTTCATTAGTAACAGTAATAAATCAAAATCTCGGTCACCTTAAGTTACGAGTCTTGTCTGTGTCGCAGTTCGTTGTCTTCTCCAGTATTTCATATAATGTAACCATTATTGATGCTCATGATCAATTTATTAGTGTAAAATATAAGAAAATAAAGATAACATATCAAATATCATTTAATACTAACTCAATCATCAAAATAAGTTGTGAAATCCATGACCATGAAGATAAAATAATAAAATCTGAAACATGCTAGTGAGATAAATCAATCAAAAAGCACTTGGACATCGAAAGGTTTATAGTTTACCTGAAATTAGGGGAGACTAGAGAGATAGAGATTGATGAGCATGACAGCCTAATTCCAAGTGGAGTATCGCCCACGCTCGATATCATCATCATCATCATTTATTCGGTATGGATTGTTTAAGAATACATAATAGTTAAAATAAGGGAGTATGCTGATTTTCTTACCAAAATAAATGATTTTTTTCAAGAAATAGTGTTGGAAATATGTAAGAAAATGAGCTGAGGATGAGGGGTTTCTCTAAGGAGATGAGTGGAGAGAAAGAATGAGGAAAAAAATGAAAAATTTAGGATTTTTTTACCATTATTTCATCTTGGCCGATATTTTGACCGAGATGGACAAATATATCGGTTAAACCGATATTTTCAAAATATCAGCCGAAATGGACCGATATTTTGGCGATATTTTGGTCTGCGATACCGAGACCGATATATCACCAAAATATTGGACCGGTATCGGCCAATATTTTATACCATGGTTTTATCTATTTCTAGTTGTTCATATGTCCACAAAACAAGGTATTGTGGCAAGAATGTAGTATTATTGCATGTTTATGGAAATATATATATATATATATATATATGTTTTATCTATTTCTAGCTGTTCATATGTACACAAATTAATCTTAGTTCCATCAATGAATGTAGTATTATTGCGTGTTTATGGAAATATATATGTTTTATCTATTTCTAGCTGTTCATATGTCCACAAAACAAAGTATTTGCATGATATCATGGACTTATATCTAGAATCATGAATTGTTTATATTTCTTGTAAAATATTTTTTTTCTATGTAGGCCAAGCTATTTGGGGCAAGAGGGGTCCATTAATCATGAAGGGGAAACACCTCATTGGATGTTCTTTTAGGGCAAGATTCAAGAATTATATTATTCTTCAGATGTAGATACTAACAAGGCGATTGCATGGCTCGCTGTAAAAAACCTTGTTTTCTTCTTCAACGCATAATTTAAGAAGAGGCAACTCAAAGCATAGCTCTTACCTAGAAAACAAAAAAAAAAACACCTTAAAGGCATAGCAGAAAAAAAAAAGAGCAATCTGCTGCTCTCTGTTTCACGCATAAAATCTCAAATGAAAGCATAGCATAAAATTTCATGCAAAACATCTATATGCATAGGAGGAATTAGCTGTTAAATACTACTTGTGAACGACATGAATGTAATGTTTTGTTTGGTGCATTACATTAACTCCTTGAATGCAATGCTTTGTTTTGTTCAATACACTACATCAGTTTCGCACCCTATCACCAATACTAGATTACATAACTTAGCACCAAAATCCTCTGCACCCACTTAGCAACAATTCCTCTGTCTATTATCCACTCGCATCCTACTTTGTAGACAAGAAACAACCCACATAATCTTGTAACTGCAACTATGGAGTCATAATGTACAGTAACACCACGCTTTTGTGGCCCACCTTTTTTTCATATACAAATCAGCTAATTAAATTTCTGCATTAGTATCAAAACAAATCCTCTTGATGCAGAAATCTACAACACCCAAAAACTCATTGATATTATTGATAAATCTTTAATAGCAGTTTCCTTCAATCCAATAATCAATATTGCTTTCTTTTGTAGAAGAACTCAAGCATGCCATAGGTAGCAAAGGTGGAGCCACAACTTAGTTTAGATCTTTGAAAGGTGGAACAAATAAGATTTGATATGAACTTTTACTTTTACCATATCATGAGATCCATCTCATATAATGAAAGCTTTTAGAGTGATCCTAAGTTCTAATATGTTCTTTCAAATGTTGGTTTTGTAATTACCTCAATGTTGCAGTTATCTTGGCTGGATCTTAGATTAGTAATAGCAGAAAAATAAACCAGGGAGTTTCTCTAGGCATACCTGTACTCACACTTGAACTTGACCGTATCAGATCTTCAAGATGATATCTTGATCTTCTTCCAGGCACCTCGCAGGAAAGATTATTGGTTTTTATTTGCTTAGCTAAAAACTAAAATAGACCAATTGACCATATTTATAATTAAGCCTCGGTTCCTCATCCTATAAGATTTTCAAAATCTATAAGGAATACAAATTTTATCAAATAAGAAAATTCAAAATATTATGATCTGAATCATATGTATTAAGTGTGGCCTAGCTATATGTGATCGTTTGGAACCACCATCATCTCATATACCACTTACATCAATAAAACTGTGGATTGAATGTTATACTTCTGTTGAAAAGATAGTATTATCATCAAACCAACAGGCTGTGCCAAAAACCTCCATGCACAAGCCGATATGCCCCATACTACTGGAATTGAAGGTGTTGATATTGGGCTGAAGATGGTGATCTTCTTCCTAGATCTTTTCGCCATGCTTCCGCTATGCCAAGATTTCAGCTTTGATTGAATCTCGAAAGTTCTAGATACTAAATCTTCACAATCAAGGGTGAGACATCAATCAAAAATTTTCAAACATAAAACCAACAGTGGATCTAGTCCAAGTAAGTTTCAAATCGAGTCCACTGCCAATACATGGCTATAAGAAGTGTTAAGAGAGGAATGGGAGCTCAGATAAATTTGAGCTGTTGCCCATTTAAGTCCCACGAGCAACGGCTCTTATGGAGTTAATTCAGTATACAAAGACAATTCCATTAGGCATTGTATTAGTTTCCTCAGTAACGAGACACAATACTAACAGTTCAAATTTATGGGCATTATATATATTTCATCAGTAATCAAGCACAAGACTCCCAAGTCCCAACCTGAGCAGAAAAACCAACGCCATGGCCTTTGATTAAGGCCGCCAACGCCCCCGAGACATCGGGATCGATTCCGATCACACGTTCACTTGCAGCAGCGCTGTCCGCTTCCTCGCTATCGAAGCCATTATGGCTCCCATTCTCCGTAATCGGAAAAGACAGAGAGTCCAACCAGTTCTCCTTGAGCTGAGAGTCAGAAACCGTAACCCCAGAATTTTTCTTGCAGCTTCTGCCATGAAACACCTAATGGGTACTTCCCAAATCAACAGAGGATGTGCAAAAACGCCTGAAATTGGTGGGGGAGAAGAGGGCTTTTGGTGTGGAGTAGGAAGGGATTGAATTCATGAGAAATGGTGGAGGGAATTTTTGGAGGGTTCCCATTGAAATGGGAAGAAATCTAACAAGGGTTATGGTTTTGAAGATGAGATTTAGATTACTGAAAGAGAGTCAGTCCCGAGAGAGATTTTGGCAGAGATTTTCTTTTTCCTCTGCTTTGATGTGGTGTCTGGCTTCTCTTCACTGCCTTTGTAGCTCGTGTGTGATGTAGGGCACTGGGCCGGGAATGCAAATTCACAACGGGTCGGGCCTAAATGGAGCAGGCCAGACATTAGGGCCTGTTTGATCATTTTCTCGTAAAACAACAAATCAAGCTAAAACAAAATATAAGAGGGTTATGATTGTGTTTTGTTCCTAGTCGATTGGTAGAATTTTTGATGTAAAGAGTGGATTTTTTTTTTCATTTAGTGGAGAAAGGAGGTTATTTGTTGACTTTTTTTTTTAAGGAAAAAATTTTGAAGATGTATACTTTTGATGTGACTCCTTGTTTGAAAAATAGAGGTTTCGCATTACTTTTACTTTAATAGTAAATTCCCAAAGAAGCTTAGGAGCTGGTTTGGTAATGCGTTTGTAGGTTTGGATTGGTATGGTTTTTCATGCACTTACTTGAGTCGGGTTCAAGGATGGTTTTGGTTCTCGCTGTGTCTAACCCGCCTTGACCCATATGTATTTACTTTATATATTATAAAGTAAGATTTTGTATATAAAATGTCATTTAGGATTTTGTATATAAAATGCCATTAATGCTGGCGATGGTAAGAAGTGACATTTTTCTAAGAGTTTGTTTCTTTATTGGAATTCCAGGAATTTCTGTTTGGGAAATTCCTGAATTCCCAAATAAAGTGGAATTCCTGGATGCCCCTTTGGGTTTGAACATCCAGGATTTCCACTAAAATGCATAGGGAGTGGAATTTGTGGATTCCCAAAGGTCAAAATAGACGTTTCATTTGGCTGGAATCCAGAAATGCCGGTAAAGAAGTATGAAATTTAGAAATTTCAGGAGACAACCTGTCACATCATGTCCAGAAATTCTTGGACATGGTAAATTCCTTACAGAAATTCCACTAAAGATCGTCATTGGTTCAAATCTTTGTTAATACATTAAGATTTTAATATTCTTAGAAAATATTACATCAACTTCTTAGAAGATATTACAATAACCACTAACAAACCCGACCCCTGACTATGAAATTAGGAGTCTACTTAACTTTAATCATTTACCATTTATTAGTCCTACTTTAAATCTAAAGAATTTATATTTAAGTTTTTTTAGCTAATTATATTTTTGCAATATACTTTTTATTTTTAGATCCGGATCCAGAATCAGATTTATTTTTCTAAGTTGCTAGAACCGGATACGAAAATATAAGTTCCATGTAGGAACTGGTTCCGGATTACAAAAATAGGTTGGGTCAAGATCCACCATGGTTCCGTTTCAAATCTAACCCATTTGCATTGCTACATGCACAGTACCACTTCCTCAACATTAAAAAAAAGAAAAAATCAAATAAAAGGAAAAGATAATGATTAAGTAAATGTGAAGTATAATTTCTTATAAAGTAAAATTTATATTTTTTTTGCATGAGGTAAAATAATCTGAGAAAGAAAGTAGTAAAGTAACCACTTAAAGTTGTTGGTGTTTGGTGAAAGAACCTAGTTGCTTATTCATGTTCCGAATTCTCCAGGCTAGCGCTTCTTTTCATTATAAAATATGCAAGATTCTGGTTGCTTATTCATGTTGGCGTGAGGTTGGCAGATTGAATAGTAAGAATGCACTCAACATTAATTTCAACCCATTTTCTAATATTATTTCTACTCCTGATAAAAACAATAATTTTCCAATGAGCGCATTGGTGTCGAAACAAACCTTGAATCGCATGACCAAATATGGGTCAGGCTGGCACAACAAGTTAGGAAGTGGCACCTTTTAATTAGCCTACCAAACCATTTTATAATAGATCCAATTAGAAATCATGCTTTTGAGAGAAGGAATAAAAAGCCCTCAAAAGATTTGACTTTTTTCAACATAGTGTATTTGTATCATTTGCTTAAAGAATTTTGAGTAAAATGACTCAACTTTTATAAAATAACGAAGTTAAGGACTTAAAATAATTCTCAAAACTATTGGGGATTTTGGGAATTAAGCCAAAAGGCAGAGTGCATTGGACAAATTTCTGTGTAAATGTGTATAAGGTTCAGTTGTGGATCCATTGGACTTGAACCCATTGTTAACTAGGCCTAAACAATGGACTAAGACCTGGTTATGAATCATGCCCAAAATCCATGCCCAGTAACCAGGGTCCATTGATAGCCAAGTTGCAAGTCATTTTCTATGGCTATGAATGGGTTTAATCCCTTCCCAATCAGTCTAACTCCACATCTTCCCAAATCCAACAATGCTAAAGTTGAGATTGTTCATTAGAATGTACAAAGGTCAAGTAAAGGTTAGAAGGCTATATCAGTACAAATTCAAAGCAGGGATTAAACCCTTATCGAACCAAGGTCCTTTTTAGATTGAGAAGGCTTAAGCCTCTTATAATAGGTGACATTTGCAACTCTTCCTCCTCTCAATAGGGTGGGAAAGCTGCCTTTGCAACTTTTCCTCCCGTAGGAGCAGAGGAAAAGTTGCATTTGCTATTTTACTATTGATCAATGCGCTCTTCTTTTTCCTTTGAGGTTGGTTTGTGACAAGTTTAGTTTTTAGATGCCTTGAACCAGCATGCCCCATTTACAGTGTTTTTACATGTTTGTTAATATAATATGATACGGAAAATCCTCACAATTGTAGATGTGTAACTACATAGTTTTATATGTTAAAAATACGAAATCTACTATAAAAACTGATCCAGTAAAGGAAGGGTGGCAATTCCTTATTCGACTTCAATCCAATGTGGGAACTCCAGTTAGACCCTTTTTATTTCAAGTTGGGATTGAGTCATTCTGGTCACATTTCCAACCTAAATAATAAATGGGCCAGGTTCGGTTGGGTCCATAATTGTGAGCTGGCCCAACTCAAGCAACTCATTTCACTTAGCGACTTATCGGTCCGACTCAAACCCAACCTGTTAATCTAGGTTTGGGTCATAGTTGTCAAATATTGTTTCAGACCCCATTTTGGCCTTGCCTCTAAAATGAAAAGTTTCGTCCGATTTGAAACTTCAGCAAAAAATTTTGGAATTACAAATCGGGGAAATATAAAAATAATATATTCATATAGGCGTAGAAAAATAAAAGAGTATTTTACTGGAAAATGAACTGTATTTGGCCGTTGCACCAAATAATGAAAAGTGTTTCCCAATGCACAAACGTGGTCGTTAGGCATGGTTTCATATATATATATATATATATATATATATATAAACTTTGCAACCAGCGACGCTAACATTGCTTGATCAAGTTAAAATGAAGTGACGCTAGGTAATCCCATAAAACCCTAGTTACCCTCATTTCCTCCCATTTTTTCTGATTTTTCCTTCCTTCTCCTGGCCATTCCAAACATAGGGTTGGTCTAGAGGTGAAAATCTGGGTCGTGCCTGCAAGCTGGGCCCAGCCGTGCCTCGGGCCAGGCCGGCACGACCCATGATGATTATGCAGGCCGTGCCATGCCTGGCCCAGGGCCTCTGGGGTCAGCCCAGCACGGCCCAGGGCACGGCTCTGGTAGTGCCGTGCTGGGCCGGGCCCTAGTCGGGCCTGGGTCGTGCAGCCCATGGGCGGCCCACATATCCCCCTCCCCCCTTTTTTTTTAATTTTTTTAAGTTCTTTAAATCTTAAAGACTTAGACTCTTCACTCTTGGTCTTGGACCAATTTCATTAAAATAAAGAAATTAAGAGAGATAACAAGTAGAATAACACTAATAATGTTTTGAAAAAATACATCAAATAAATTGTTGGGGGGGGGGGGGGATTTTTTTTAAAAAAAGCAGTTGGGGGCGGGCCGGGCCGTGCCTGGCCGGGCCTCGTGCCGTGCCGGGCCGCCCGCAGGCCTGGGGCACTGGCCCAGCACGGCACGATTTTTTAATCGTGCCGGGCCGGGCCGGGCCGCCCGCAGGCCTGGGGCACTGGCCCAGCACGGCACGATTTTTTAATCGTGCCGGGCCGGGCCGGGCCTCGGGCTTGGCAGCCCTGGCCCAGCACTGCCCAGCGGGACTGCCAGGCCGGGCCGGCCCGGCCCATTGACCAAGTCAACGTGCCCGAGCACGGCCCAGGCACGGTTTTTTCGTGTCGGACCCGTGCTGGGCTTGGGCCGCCGGCCCAGATTTTCACCTCTAGGTTGGTCTGGCTGTGCATGAAAAATTTCTGTTATGATAAAATGACGAGACTTTTAAAATGACGAGACTTTTAGTGTTCAAATGCATTTTTCAAACAATTTGGTGCCTTCTACCCTTCAAGAAATAATGATGATGATGATGATGATATCGAGCCAGGACGCCACTCATTCTAGCATTAGGCACATGCACAAACTCTATTAGTATTTATTGTTTGATTGTAGACTTTAAATGTTTAAGTGTTAAAACTATTAGTTTGCCCAAAATTATGGTTGCATTATGTCAAATTTATGATATTTCAGCTTATTTTAGTATATAATCGATACAGTGATGAATACAGGATGTTATAACTTGAGGAGACCGTTATTTTTCTTTTAAGTGTGCACTAATGGAAAAAAAAAACATTAGTTTCTATCATTTTATAATATTATGGATTTTTTGGATATTTTTCCGAATTTTTTTTTGTCAAATAAAAATTCGCTCCACAATGGGCCGCGATGACTGCGAACCGCGACGCAATGACCGCGAACCGCGATTTTATACCATGCCTGGTCTGCATAGTGGTGCGGGGTTAGCTAGACATGTTGGGAGCACATTCTTTGGTGATCTAGATGATTGATCTGATCATGGGCTGAGGCCCTCATGAAAATGATACAATATTAAAATATATTAACCCGTTGATCTTTTGCCTATGGTCAGTCTATTATTATAGACTATAACTGTAATTTGATCTGCACTGTATATTTTTCTGGTCTTCGTCTGAACGGTTAACCCTTTTGATTGGGGATTCGGGGTAATCCAATTCGATCAATGGTCTAGATCAACAAATCATGGGCTCCACATGTTCCGGATTTCCCAGCCTCCTTTTCATCAATCTTCTGGAGTAGATCAGGTTTGAATTATCTAGAATCATTTAAAAAATATGGGTATTTTCTACGCGTAATTGCAGTTGCAAAATCCATCTATTTTTCAGAAGGAAGATGCCTATCCTCACTTGAAGGCCAAAAAAAAAAAAAAAAGTCCTAGCTCTTGAAAAGCATGAAAAATTCACAGAACACATCTAAGTACATCTTCATTTAATCAATTCCTTGTCGAAGGCAAAAAAAAAAAAAAAAAGAGTCCTAGCTCTTGAAAAGCATGAATAATTCACATAACACATCTAAGTACATCTTCATTTAATCAATTCCTTGTCAAGGGTTCAATACTGCACACATTTCAATTTTTAAATTTCAAGTATATTGTGATTCTGTACCCCCAGGGCCCACCCAAATATAGTCCCACCATGGCACACGTTCATTTGTTCTTTTGAGTTTGGTCACAATTACTTACAGACCATAGGGATTGGATCCTTCAGTGGTTTCCAATAGCTAATAAACAAACTCACCCGAGCGACTGAAGGCATTGTTGTTAAAGCCTTTGCAACTTTTCCTCCTGTAAGAGGGGAGGAAAAGCTGAATGTTCTACTTTTCCAAAAAAAAAATGTATTTGCAACTTTGATCCTGTGGCAGCCGTTAACCCCACCCCAACCCTCCTGCATGCGCCGTTAACCCCACCCCACCCCACCCCTACCCTCCTGCTTGCTGAAAATCCTCGCAATTGTAGATGCGTAATTGCATAGTTTTTTATGTTAAAAAAGAAAAATCTGCAGTAAAAACAGATCCAATAACGAAATGGTGGCAATTCCTCGATTGAACTCAATCCAACCCGGGAACTCAATCCCAACTTGGATAATAAATGGGCTAGGTTCATTTGGGTCCGTACTTGTGAGTTGGCCCAACCCAAGCAACTCATTTAACTTTATAAACTATCAATCCAACTCAAGCCCAACCTACTAATGTGGGTTTGGTCATAGTTGTCAATATCGTTTCGAACCCCATTTTGGCCTAGTGTCTAAAACGAAAAGTTTCGTCCAATTCGAATTTTTGGCGAAACTTTTCAGAATTACAAATAGGGGAAATATAAAATAATATATTTATATGGGCGAAGAAAAAAAAAAGATGATTTTACCAGTAAATGAACCGTATTTGGCCGTTGCACCAAATAATGAAAAGTATTTTCTAATGTACAAATGTGGTTAGGCATGGTTTCGTTTTTATTTATTTATATATATATATATATATATATATATACTTTGAGACCAGCAACACTAGCGCTCCCCGAGTTAAAATGAAGCGACGCTCTTCGTAAATCCCATAAAACTCTTGTTACCCTCATTTGCTCCCATTTTTTTAGTGTTTTCTTTCCTTCTCTGACCATTCAAAACATAGGGTTGGTCTGGCTGTGCCTGAAAACTTTCAATTCTGATAAGATGACGAGACTTTTAAATTACCAGTGATATTTTTTTTATCACTTTTGCACTGCTAGAGATTTTGATTTTTGCTTATGCTCTTGATTTTAATGATCATTTCATGGCTCGGGATCTTGTTCTGAGATTCGATATCCATAAAAAGCTCAACCAGCACAGAGGTGGTGCAAGCACATTGTGTTTCAAGGAAGGTGGTGACATTCTCATATCTGGTTCTGATGACAGAATGGTAATGTTATGGAATTGGGATGCGGCGCGTGTCAAACTATCATTCCATTCTGGGCACACAAATAATGTCTTCCAAGCAAAGATGAACTCTTATTCAGATGATCAGAGTATTGTTACTTGTGCTGTAGATGGCCAGGTAATTCAGTGTCACGACCGGGCCCGAATTACGATAACCCCGAGCCGTGAGCCCATACTTACTCCCGTAAACTCTGAATTAACCGAAGTTAAAACGGAACCCACAAGGGATAACATTCTCAATAAACCTGTCAAATACACAATTTTTGCGGAAACATTATATTTGACAACATCAATTTACGATTTACATGTATACAAAAATAAAGTCCTTATACATGTATCATTTCCATCATTGTTTGTCAATCGGTGCATATCTAAAACATTATACAATAACAATTAATTACATTCCAAAAATGAATGTACAAAATAACTTTTCAAAACGTTTCTCAAAGTGTTATAGTTCTGTCTCACGCTCAGATACCCATATCAAATGGTATCCTGACCATTCCATTCATTCAGTCCTCCTCGAGGAACCGGAGCGGTCTCCTCCGCTGGCGCCAGGGGCGCTACTGGACCGGCAAGGGCAAACGAGCCTGTAATGTCATCAATAACACTAGTGAACACGACAGTTCAACAATGTATAAACAGATCTTGTAATAGCACATGTTAATACATATACTGAATTCATTCAATCTATTTAATAACAATCCCAATTCTAGACAAGTCTAGATAATTCCTATAATGACAATGGTGAACACACAAAAGTCATTTAATGGACATGTGCAAGATAGTCACTACCATAGCATTCATTTCGTTACATTTCACTTTATCGCATTGTATTCCATTTCATTTCTCATTTCGTTTCATTTCATTTACCGTCTTCCCTCAAAGGAAGGATTCATCTTCCAAATGAAAGGCATCAATCAACACTCATAGATATGATCGGAATTGTGGGATTTACCAGTATCCGGACCAGGGACAACTAGCATCACCATGGAGCTCCGGAACGCCCCAAATCCATCTACTGCAGTATGATTGTTCATAATTCATTGTTACCCTTAATAACTATTCATTCATTGTATTATTCAATTCAGCTCCGTAATGAGCTTAAGAAACTACTATGTAGTGTCGGACTCAGGGATCAAATCAAATCTATTAATTCTATCCAAGCTTCTAGTCAAATTCCTAAACCAAACAAATGAGTGAAACGTTCGTTATTGAATGTACGTGTTATTTTCAATGAACATCACTTTAATAGTAGTTTGTACATTCAATAACTTGGCTAACACTTATGCAGGTTTAGATAACATATTTGAAGAATCCATACACAATTTAATTATACTTAATTCGCTACCGTTCTTTTTCTTTTATTTTCTATAACCTTGACAAATCTTAGATTATGGCATAATTACTTCTAATACTGATTTATAGGCCACTAAGACTCATAGAAAGAGTACTTGGTTCCAAAAAGAACCAATTTCAACCGGACTCAAACTAAGTTAAGGGGCCTGTCCGATCGATCGGACCTGGGACGAGTTGCAAGTCCGAAACTGATTTTGCTCTCCTTTTCATTCCTCTCTTTTCTACATTCAAATCACTCTCAATCTTACAAGAAAATAGAACTTCATGTTCCCTCTTCATACATCATCCATTAACCATTTCAATCAATCCATAAATAGTTTCCAAAACTTAATGGAAAATGCACAAAATCCAAATCCATGGAAAACTCAATGAACTTTTACAATAATTAACACTAATCACAAGTAAATGTTTATACTTGCCTTGATGAAGGTTGATTAACTCAAAGCCCTTTTGTTTAGCTTGCTTTTGATATGAAGATCCCCAATCTCAAACCCTAATTTTATGAAAACATAAAAACACTACTCATAAGCTATTTGTGCTACACACCACCTCTATCTATTTAATAGAACTTGGAAATCCTAAGATAAGACCAACTACTTACTAATGGCTATAAGCAAAGAGAGTTTGAGTTCTCTTTCAAGCTCTATTTGTTCAAGAATGGAGGAAACGACTTGAGGAATAAGATGAAGATGCGGCCTCCCACTCAAAACCACTTGAACCTCTCCTAATCTCACTCTTGATGAAGAAAATGGAAGAGAAGGGAGAAGATGAAGAAGACTCTAGGGTTTCTTGAGGTGGAAATGAGCTCACTCAATCATCTCATTCTAATATAAGGCTCTCTCACACCAAAACCCCCTTTTATTACGTCTTATTACATTTTGAGTCAAATGAAACCTTATTTGATCCATTTGAGGTCAAATGGAGTCGCGTCTATTATGAAAGTTAACGTACTATTCGAGATACACATGTTTGTATCAAGAATTTTCGTATTTGACGAAATACGTAAAAACCTGTATTTACAAAAAAGTCCTTAGCCTACCTTGTTTGAGTCTAAACTCATCTTAACCAATTCAAATCCATTCCATTATGCTTAATGCATCATTTGTGACTAATTTGTCTCTCTTTGGTCATTAAACTTCATTAATACGATTACTCATGCTTAATTAGCATTAATCACGATTAATTTGGGTTGGGGTGTAACACCCAGATTCCAAATGTGCAAATTCGTACTTGAAAATGATTCCAATTTTAAAAGAATGAGGACAAAGGGAATGATCAAGAAAGATTGCCTTATATACCGGAGGAGTAGGTGGTGGAGTAGCTGGAAGTAGAGAAGAAAGTTTGAAAAGGGATGAGAGAAGGGATGAGGAAAAGTTGGATTCGAGGTATATATATATATATAGAGAGAGAGAGAGAGAGAACAGGGACGCTAGCGCCGCCTATACTTATTTTGGGCATTGCTATCGTCCCTTGTAAAAAAATGATACGACAAATTACGGTTCAGTTTGGGCAACACATAAGCCATTTACTTGTTTCATTATTTCGTGCAACGGTCAATTATTGTTCATTTTCCGGTAAAATCATCAAAATAAAATAAATAAAATAAAACAAGTAAATAGCTTATTAACAATGGGAGCTACATCCTCGGGTGAATCTTACTCCTGATCTAACAACGTGTTTGGATCTAGGGAAACTTGGTGCTAATGATTTGGTTTACAAATAAATTAGGGTTAACTAACGGTTCTTAAGTTCTTTATCATAGCCAATTACAGCTGAACAGAGTTAAGAGCTAACAAAGGAGGATCTAGACAGTAATGTGAAATCTCTCTCCTTTCTCAGTTTATGCAAGAGGAGTTCCGTGTTTATATATATGTAAGAATGGATGGGTTAGAAGTGCTAAAGATGAGGACTGTTACAATAAGATTAGAACTGATGTTTCGATGCAGTTTTGCAAGGCCAAAGATCTGACCGACTCTAGTAGGTTTGCACAGCAGATAAGGCCATCACGTGCAGCTTTAAAGTGCAAGGCGAATAATCCTTTGCTTAATATATCTGCAGTTTGGTCTAGAGAAGAAATGAATTGAACTCCCAATTCTTTACTTGCAACACGTAGTTCACTAACAAAATGAACATCAACCCAACCAACCAAGCTTTCCCCACGTTATCTAGTCCTCACATTTACACTACAAGATAGGGGCATCTGAAAAGAAAATCCAGCAAAACAGTCTTTATCTACATAATTTCAGCAGTTGGGTTGCTTTGATTCTTTACTCGAATCCATGACAGGGCCCTTAGGAGTATGAATTCACTTCCATTCATGGCAAAATATAGATTGATTACTATGTGACAACCTGCTGAGGCTGATAAGATGATCACACAATTTAATTCATGACCAATGGATCGAGTTCGATCGATGTTATAAGAAAATGACCCCATAGTAGAAACTAGAATATCAGATTTTTTTCATTAGCTTATTTCCATTTGCACTTTAATTAAACTGATCTACATACATACCACAAAGCGGCTGTGTGACTTTGCCTTATATAAATTGTTCAACTTAGAATCAAAGCATCAAGATCACTTAGAATCAAAGCATCCAGATCATTAACCATTCTCATTTTCATATTCATGGCATAGGTTCCTGAAATCGAACAGATTGGATGATCGTTGTAACATCCCGTCTCCTAACGGCCTATTAATTATAATTAATTGTGTGTTTAGTTAGTAAGTGTGTTTAGAGTCTAAGTAGCCGGGTTTGACGTCGAATCTCGTGTGCGAAGTCTCGCACGATTCTGAGCGCGTTTGGGTAGGATAGAGAGTCTTTTGCTAATTGGGTAGGGTTTCAGGGAATTCGTGAGATTATGAGTTTTTGTCAGTTTGGTGCATTGGGTAGGTTTCGTCGTTTCATGAACTTTAGTCTTCTGTCGCGTTTCGATTCGACGCGTCGAAGAGGCTTGAGAATCATCAATTGAACATGTAGGCAGACCTAGAGCTTGACCCAAGACCCAAGCCCAACCAAACCCAAGCCCAAAACCCATTACTTAAATTAGGTTATAAACCCATCTACACTTATCTCATTCATCTCATTTCATTCCACTCAACATAACACAACAGTAGTAGCCGACCTTCTCTTTTCTCCTTTTCTTTCACCCCTTTCTCCTCCGTCAACGACCACCGGAACTCTGGCGAAGGAAACGAATCAGCCCATCTTCTTCCTCAAGTCTCCAAGAGCACAGCCATACACTTTTCTAAGTGTTTCACCCATAACCCATCCTTAGGTAAGCTCTTAAAGCTTGGAAACCTTCTCTACACCTTCTTTCTTGGTTAGAAATGGAATAGATAGACTCACCTCAACCTTTGGCATGCATTTGTAGGAGCAAGTTGGGTTTGGAGAAGTGTTTCACCTCTTTGGAGCTTCAAAGTCTTTTTTTTCTTCACTTTTCTTCTTGATTTTGAGTCTAGCACATCACCAAGGCAAGTAAATAGATATATTAATGCTTGATATGTTTGTTTACCTTGATTTGTTTGAGAAAAATCATGTTTTAGATGTTTATGGCTCAATTGATACCTTAGAAGATTGAAAACATGATAAAATGGTTTATAGATTAAATGGAATGGATTTAGAGGTTTATAAATTAATTAGTTAGTTTTATGCCTTATAGTTAGCTTGTTTTTATCACCATATAAACTGTTTATTAGGTCCAAGAATCAAGAAAATGGAAAGAGCCCATTTCAGTACAAAAACAGAGCTCAGGCTCTGTTTCCGCAGGTCACCAGGTCGACCTGGCAGCAGGCAGGTCGACCTGAGTACAGGGAAGGGGGTCGACCTGGCAACAGGCAGGTCGACCGGCCCCACTGCGTACCAGGTCGATCGGCCAAGGGGCAGGTCGACCGGGCCTTCTGCAGAATTCCTTCTGTGAAGGGATTTTTACCCTATTTTGAGGTGGACTTTGGTGGAACTTTGGATACCCCTTTTTGGACTCATTTGACTTATTGTGAGGACGTCTTGAGCCAACGTTCGTCACTGTTGATTCGGTTGTATCGGAATCCAACCTAGTTCAATCTTGAATGGCACGGGACAACGGGATACTCTTCTTTAAATCTATGCACGAAGATTGTTCGTCCGAGTATCGCGAACCCTAACCCCTTCGTTGACTGAATAGGTTGTACGATGCTACATGATTGACATTATACTTAGGATTGGATTGTTTATTGTTTTCAATTCTGAATGGTACCTTCGGGCACTATCTTCTACATGTGATGAGCATGTTCTTTAGTTTCGTTTGCTTTACTTTATTAGAGGATCACTTTGAGAACTTAGATGATGGACTTAGGATCCCCTTTGTTGTTTCGTTTGCTTTGATATTCGTTTGAAGTGTTGAGGCTAGGGAGCTTTGATTGTCAGGCTTAAAGAGGACTACTATTGCTATTGTTTGCAATTCGATTTGATTTTGAAATAAAGTAGTTCTCTATTGATATTGAATCTTGTTCGCGCAAGAAGCCTAGCCCTTCACCGATGTCTTTAGGATTCTTTGTGTCAGGCACCACTCAGCTGTTAACGTTCAATACAGTTGGGGCACCATCTGTGAGAGGACCTGATACTATCCTCGAAGCAAGATAGAGCCAGAGCTCACGGAGCCCGAGCTACTTGAGCTGAGAGTTGTTTATTACTCGAGATATTTTTTTTTCGAAGCAAGATAGAGCCAGAGCTCACGGAGCTCGAGCTACTTGAGCTAAGAGTTGTTTATTACTCGAGATATTTGTTTTTCGAAGCAAGATAGAGCCAGAGCTCACGGAGCCCGAGCTACTTGAGCTGAGATTTGTTCGTCCTCGAAGCGAGACAATGCCAGAGCTCAAGGAGCCTGAGTACTTGAGCTACGAGTTGTTTGGATATTGGATACTGGGTTTTATCCCAATTGATGATATATATTTAGCATATATGGACCGCCTACCTAAATAGTTTGTTTATGATTCGAATGCACTGCATCTTTTACGATCAGAGGGCTATACATATCTTATAATTATGTTTATCGTTTACTCTCTTTAGTACTGCATATCTATGGTGATTTTATATCTATTGTCTTGCCATCCGTCGTGTTGATGATGCTATTCTTGGTGCATAGGTACCGAGCCTTTCTACCCCGAGGAGGAGGAGGCGACGGAAGAAGTTCAGGCAGATCAGCCTGATGACTTCCTATAGTATAGTACGGACGACATTGTATAGCCGTGAGACCCCGTACACGAGAGCTTCATGATTTATCCTCCTAGCTTCATCTTTTGTTTCTTTATACTTTTGTTTAGGCCTAGTTTTAGTGTGGCCTTCTTTCTTGTAATTAATATTTTGTTAACAGCCTCAAACTTTAACTCTAATTATGTTATTCAGTATATTGCTCTTAAACTATACATCTTTAAGATACCTCTTGCATTATGAAGCTTCCGTTAATTGTTTTATATATTCGAGGAAATATTTATACCTCACAACGGTCTTAGAAGTGGCATGTGATTATCATTGGAAAAAGTTTTAAATTGGCCCTAATCTCACGCATAACCCCGGTTTCACTTTTGGGGGCGTGACAATCGTAGCCCTCATTAATCTCATAGGAGTCTTCCTTGCTTTAACATTGCACTTTAATTTTCATTTCCTTTAAGAGGAAAGGACAAGAGCCAACTTAGAAAAACTATATAAAATTAGAGATCTTAAGAGCCTTTTGACAGAAAAAATTCATACATTAAAATCTAGTATGAGTAGTAAACAGACGTGTAGCCATTTATATATGGCTTTAAGATAGACAACCTAGTATGTGATACAAACTGACACGTATCCATCTATTTAGGTTTTAGATAGAGTAAGAAATAAAGCATGGACTGCTATAGTTATGCGTTCACCCAGAATTGGGTCTCGAGATAATCAATTACTTTCTTGTCCACTTGAAAGGCCTTGGCCAGAATATCATCTGAGATGGGTGGCTTCGATCCAAACACGGAGTTAGCAATGGTGATCACACCTGGGTTCTGACTGCTGAGGGCGGAAATGGCTACAGCAAGGGTGTGGCCAATATTAGCTTGGAAGTGAATGAGGCCTATTGGGAAGACAAACACATCTCCCTTGTTGAGGACCTTGCTTATCAGGGTATTATTGTTCTGGTTGGAGAGGACAAAGCCGACGTAGAGCGTCCCTTCAAGGACCGTCAGTATCTCCGTGGCACGTGGGTGCGTGTGAGGAGGGTTCTCTCCATAAGGCGCAAAGTCTAAGCGAACCAAAGAGACCCCAAGAGTGTTGAGTCCCGGTATCTGGTTTACAAGGGCATTAGTCACATTAAACCCAACTTTGTTCATGGTGTTGCTCGGTTTGTCAAAGCCTGATAAGAAGAAATCATTTGCCGTGACCTCCTCTACAACTTTGCAGATGAACCCATTCACCAACACTGCAAAATCAAATTGTAACCAATATATTATATCCAAGCAAAAGTACCGAATTTTTACACACACCTTTAGCGGACTAAGATAAAATACACTGCAAATTAAGTTTACCTTCTGAGTTTAAATCAGCGACACAAATGTCCTGTAAAGGACTGGGATCGTAGGCATAAACAAGCGTGGAAATGATGGAAAGGAGGACTATAAGGATGTGAGCAACCATCTTCATTATTTTCAAAGTATAAAGAATAGATGAAGATGAGGTGCTCTGAGCATGAGAATTAAGCATAGAGAGGACCCATATATATAGGGAGGAGATATATGGTATGTGTGACATGGGCGGCATTGAAATAGTCTTGTGTTTAAATGCAATAGTGAAAGCCTACAAGGTCAGTTTCTTGTTTAAGCCACTGTCATTCTCTAACTGCTACAACCAACCTCCATTTTTATTTCAATAGCTTTTGTAAGACTCGACCATCGGAGAGTTGGTCAAAGTCCATATGCAAATGCATCTCCAAGTGTCTATTAAAACAATAGCTTTTGTAATACTCGAGCTTGGGAGAGTTGGTCAAAGTCCATATGCAAATGCATATCCAAGTGTCTATTAAACATGTCCCTATGTCAAATTACCGATTGCGCAGCAATGGAAACCGTCTTCAGAAAATGCTATAGTACAGAGAAAAAAATCATTTAATTGTATGGCTGTTTTAGCTGCTCCTTTAACAAAGGTTCAACAGATGGAGAGGAGACAAGTCTCCTCAATAAGGTGGTGACTTAGGGGCGTCTGGAGACTCTGAAGAGAGACGTCTCTTATTCTTATGGTTTAGCGCTTATTTTCAATTTAGAGCATTTCGTAAACCCCTAATTGCATTTCCTATTTTTAGTGCTTATTTTTAAATTAGAGATTTTCCCACCAAAAAGATTAGCTGAGGAGAGAAGTTTTTTTTTTTTTTTTTCCTTTTTAGCTTTTCTTAGTTAAAGCGGATGGAGGTAGACAATGCAACATTTACAATTATATTGGATGAAAAATACCTAATAAAATTCTTAAAATGATGCAAATGATAAGTTCTACGTTTTAATTTTTATACGGTGGGCCACAGCTATCACAATTCCTAAAAGTGGATCCTAATTACCTCATGAAATTAGAGCTCTTTTATTGTTTTTTCAAATGGACTAATTGAAATTAAGATTTAAAATTTAGAGTTTTTATTTTAGACCTTAATCTAATTAGTTCTTATTAATTAATTAGACTAGAGTTTCCAAATGCCTGCTTACATCTTCTTCAAAACTCATGTTTGCCCAGTCAAATTGTTGCAGCAGTCCTAACAGGCCTAATCTAAAATCTTCTTTTTCAAATATTTTATGGTTAAGGAGACGACCTGTTTCGCTGGCTACATTTATATTGATGCATTTTAGGTGTTCTGGACTGCATAGTAGTACAGGGTTAGACATTTTGGGGGAGATTGTCTGGTGATCTAGATGATTGGACTGATGGGCCTAATGTCAGATGTGGTGTCCCTAAAAAATATCCCATATTGAAATATCCTAACCCTTTGATATTTGCCCTGTGGTCAATTGAATGTTGTTGATCATAGCTGTGCTTTGTTCTACACATATTTGAAAGTATTGTCAGGCTAACCAAATCACACCAATGGGCGGGCTAGATCACCAAATCATGGAATCGCATGTTTCAGATTTTCCAGGCTTCTCTTCATCAGTCTTATGAAGCAGATTAGTTTTTGAATTCTAGATTCGTAAAACAAATATGGGTATTTGCTACACCTAACTGCCGTTGCAGAATCCATTTTATATTTGCGGAAGGAAAACTTCTATCCTCACTTTTGGGGCCAAGAACAAGTCCTAGCTCTTGAAAAACATGAATATTTCAAACAAAAAATCTAAGAACATCTGCCTTTAATAAAGGAGATTTTACATATTAATCCCCTTTAAACCATGCATCTTCAATTTCATGACTGATAATAATGTTACCAGATCAAGTCCTCTCGTACACTTCTTCGCGGACTCCTACTTCTTCACTAAAAAGGAAAATATATTTTAAATCTTCCACCTTCTTTGGAGATTTGTTCTTCACCGAAAAAGCATATTTAGGGCCCTTTTATGTAGGTGCCGTGGAAGTGGAAACCTTTTAACTCTTCTGTAGCACCGCAATTCCTCTGCACCCAGTGGCAGACTAGATTTTCGTTTGAGGGCTGCAAACCTTAATAGGTAGTTTAGTTTTGGGTGCAAATCAAAGATTTTCATATGAATTTTGAGGGTAGACCTACAATTTTTATTGAGTTTTTCTAAGCACATAGTGGTTTAACAAGTGAGAGTGTGATCAGCGTGACTCCCACGAAATGGTCGATTTATATGGTTTCCCATAAACATATCGGGACCATGAGGACCCAAACACAGAACGATTATAAATTGGAGATTCTATTTACATGGAAGAAAAGATTATTCGATGCTCATTCTTTTATATTCATCTGTGATAATTTTTTAACCACTCATGGCAGGAGGAATTTCTAGCTGTTCAATTCTATGCATTCTACTCATACAAACTGACCCTTAGTAAAGGGCTAATCTGGATTTGGCTTTTTAGACCCAGTGGTGGAGCCCAGTTACATATCCTTGATTTGCTCAAGTGATGAGGTGGGCTCACATGAGACAAAGGTTGTTCAAGGGCATCTGGTTCGGTCATAAAGCTAATGTCGGCCCAGATCTTTCACTTGAGCTGAAATCCACGCCCGAGCTCAGTTGTATGGGGAAGTATTACATCCCTTTGTTTTGAATGTGTAAGGGTCAAATTCTATCAGAGCCAAAAGAATGCCAAACGTTGGCAGAATGATATCTCGTTACAACGAAACTCATGCTCTATAGCGAGCTTAGATGGGAAAGACCAGTTCGTTCCGGACTCTATTTTAAGAGTTTGCAATGGGGCTTCTTTTCTGATTGGATTATTATTAGAAGTGTTAACCACGGTTTTGGGGCTATTTATTCGTGCTTCTCTCAACCCTAAATAATACCACTCTTATTAATATGAGTTAGAGATATCCTAAAGAGACTATTCTCTAGAGCCATTGAGAGATCGTTCTAAAGGGCTGCTCTAGAAGGTCCTTGTTGCTTATACTTTCTTGTAAAAGATAGTTGATCTTGACTGGCAAGGTGCGAAGAGATCAAGTAAGGAAAACAGTGCACGATGGAAGTCGTATTAGTGGATTCTGTGTAAGAAGAAATACAGTCTTTAGGTCGAGTTACAAACTAAGGTAAAGGAGCTTATGAGTATTGTGTGGGGTCGCTTCCTAATGACAAATTTGTGTGGGGCCACTCCTCAGTGACGGGATAATCCCTGGCCTCGGTGTTACCCAGCTCGGTAGAAGCGCCAGGTCGGGAAAGCACGGAGCCCATCTCAGTGACCACGTCTGCAGGTGCCCACCTCGGTCTCGACCTTAGCTTGATCTCGGCCCTCCTGTCATTCAGCTATCAATGCGACCATAAATGCACTGTCATGGCGGTAAACGGTGAACTGACAGAAAGAGTGGGCGCCGGACCTAGATAAGTGGCAAGCCTTATCTCGAGGTTACATCCGCAGACATAGGGGAATGGCCCGATGAGACGTTCCCTTTATACCTACCCCCACTAAGGAGAGAAAGTACAAGCCGATGGGACTTTCATCTCCCCCTAAGGGGCCCAGTCCGATGATGACTCTCACGTCTATATAATGCATGAAGAAAACTACAGGAGGTATGCAACAAATCTTCCCTCCATACTCTTTCTTCCTTATTTTCCCTCAATTACCAAACTAACTCAGGCATCGGAGTCCCTTCGGCTGCCTACGGCCAGGGGTTATGACCATTTTGCCTTTGCTTTCCCTTTCAGGTTTCAGGAGGCTAATCCTTCCACCAAATAATCAAACTGAGAGCCTGACCCTCTCATAACCAAGTCCATAATTTTTTGGCACTTACAGTTGGCGCCGTCTGTGAGAAGCAGATCTTTGCCAAAACCAAACCTACAAAAGCCATGCCTCCAAAAACCAGGAACGGCGGCGAGGGATCGTCGAAATCCCGAAAAGCTTTGTCCTTTCCACCACCGGAACAACCACCGTTATCGTCATTTTCACGACCAGAGCCGCAGCCTTAGCCGCTCCACTCGTTACCCCCAGTGGTGCCCACCGGTGCTCACTCTGCTCTTCTTCCCCCTCTGGATCCAACGGAGGTTCCTCCTGTCCTACAGGAGCTATCAGCGATTCCCTGCCAAAGAAAATCCGGAGGAAAATCCAGTCCCGTGTACGCAGAGGGTGTTTTCCGGTCGGACTCCTCATCCCGACCTGTGACAGCACTCCCCCGGCGTGACGACCGCCATATGGCTCTTCACCCCCTACATGCTCAGCCACCCGAGGGTCCACAGCAGAATGTTTCCCCATCGGATCCCCGACGACGAGGCAAAAGCCCTGTCAGGGCAAAATCTCGTCATTCCCATCGTCACATTCACAATGATGCTCAGTCCTTTCATCGAGCCCATGAAGAAGATGACCCTCTGCTAGAAGAGCTCAAGGCCCAAAATCGGGTCCTCCAAGAGAAAGAAGAGTTGATTCACCATCTCCAAGAGCAACTTAAGGCAAGGGAAAGGAGGACTCTTGTTCCACCTCTCGGACGACAGCAGAATCGTCCGACTGCCGAGACTTGAGGCAAGTCCTCAACTACAGAAGAAGAAATCGCTGTGAAGAATAAGGCTTGAGCAACAGCCATCTGCGTAGCAACCTCGGGGGGTCGCGTCGCGAGCTAGAGTCCCCGGGGCCAGAGAACATCACGGGCCTAAGGGAACTACTCGACTACTACGTCAAACAAGAGGTCCAGGCCCGGATGGCCGAGTTCGATTTCACCCGAGATCGATCGGAGGCCTGCGATGCAGAATACCAGGGCATGTCCCCCTTCTCCCAGGAAATAAAGGACTTCTCTCTTCCCGAGAGATTCGGCGTCCCGAGGTTCGTCCTCTATGACGAGACCTCGGACCCAGAAGCGCACCTCCGACATTTCACTCAGCGGATGTCGGTTTGGGGAGACGCCGGCCACCTGAACTGCAGGGTCTTCTCCTCTAGTTTAGGCGACCTCCCCCTCCGATGGTTTTACGTGCTCCCTGGAGGGTCGGTCTCAAGCTAGAGGCAACTCCGAAGCTCCTTTGTTGAGAAGTTTCAAGCGCACTGAGTCATCCCGAAGACGGGCGACAACCTCATGGCGATCCGAATGAAGGACGATGAAAGCATCACTGCATTCACCAGAAGATTCTGGACAATATATAGCCAGATCACGGACGCCAACGATGACGTCGCCATCATGTGTTTTCGGCAGGCGTTGCTCCCAGGTAATGAGCTCCACAAAGATCTGGTCTGGACCCCCGTGACCACGATGAAAGCGCTGATGGCTAAGGAGAATCAATACATTGAGCAGGAAGAAGACGAAGCTCGAGGCAACAAGCGGTTCGGCCTCCCACAAAAGGATCAAACCTCCAGAGAGGGATGTTCCCCAAACAGAAGCTAGATAAGAGGAGGGCCACCGCCAGTTCGGCAACCTTCTCATCCTCCATCTCGGGTAGCAGCAAGAGACCGAAGTTCAAGCCTGCCAAGCCAGCTGGAGATCCTTACAAGGCCGTCAATGTTATCTTCAAAGAGCCCATCTACAAATTCCTCGGCAAAATCAAAGCAGAACCCTATTTCCAGTGGCCGCAGCCAATGAAAGGCATCCCATCCACCCGAGACCGGAGCATGTCCTGCTCTTACCATAAGCAGCACGGACACATGACTGAGGATTGCATAGCCCTGAAATCCCACCTCGAGAAGCTCGTCAAGGACGGACACCTTCGGGAGTACATCAAGGAAGGGGAGAGGATCAACCAGCTCAGCAGCGCACCCAACCCAGTGCGGATCAGGACAGCGACGAGCCGGTGGGTATCATCAATGTCATTCACCTGGGCCCTGCTCCCAACAGAGGAAGTACTCAAGCTCGCTCAGAGGCCAGGAGGGCCTCCCACGCCAAACAGGTGATGTCGGCCGAGCTAGAACCTGCACCGAAGAACGCTAGGAAAGAAAAGCCCAAGATTTGGTTCTCGGACGAGAACCTAGGAGGGGTCCAGCTCCCCCACAACGACGCACTCATCCTCACCCTACGGTTGAACAATTACACTGTGAAGCGCGTCCTTGTAGACCCAGGGAGCTCATCCGAGATCCTCTACTTCAACTGTTTCAAGCAACTCGGCCTGAATAAGTCCGATTTGCAGAAAGCCCGCGTCCCCTTGGTAGGCTTCAGCGCAAAGCCGGTGTATCCCAAGGGAAGGGTCTTGCTCGAAGTCCGAATAGGAGGCGCCACAAAGATGGCCGAATTTATGGTGGTGGACGCACCGTCTCCTTACAATGTAATAATGGGGAGTACTTGGCTGCATGCCATGGAGGCAGTACCTTCCACCTTTCACAAGAAGCTCAAGTTTCCACTAGAGAAGGCCAGAGGGGTGATCGAGTTAATAACCATACAAGGAGATCAACAGATGGCCAGACAGTGCCTCACGGCCGTAGTGCCCGGCGAAACAGAGCCGCAGCAAGTGCATATGGTCGAACTCGAGGAGGTCGGTCGATCGACAGAGCAGAAGAGCATAGAGGAACTCACCAAGGTCAGGATCAATTCCGATGACCCCGAGCGATATTTCCTACTAGAAAGCCAGCTCCTCGACAACGAGAGGTCCGAGCTGCTCGACTTCCTACTGCAGAATAAGGACGTCTTCGCCTGGACCCCATACGAGATGCCTGGAATCGACCACGAAGTACAAGCTAAACGTGGACCCCGGACACAAGCCCATAGTGCAAAAAGCCCGCAAAACAGGGGTCCCACAGACAGAAGCGGTCGTTGAAGAAATAGACAAGCTCCTCGAAGCTGGAGCGATCCGCGAAGTGCATTATCCGAAATGGCTGGCCAACACAGTGGTGGTCAAGAAGAATAACGGTAAATGGAGGGTCTGCGTTGATTTCACCGACCTTAATAAAGTCTGCCCCAAGGACAGCTTCCCGCTCCCGAAGATCGGCCAGATGATCGACGCTACCGCAGGACATGATAGGTTGATTTTTCTTGATAGGGATTACCACCAAATCCCCATGCATGGGCCTGATGAGGAGAAAACCGCATTCATAACACCTCGAGGCATCTACTGTTACAAAGTGATGCCCTTTGGGTTAAAAATGCTGGGGCGACATACCAAAGACTGGTTACGAAGATGTTTCAAGCGCAGCTCGGGAAGACGGTGGAGGTCTACATCGATGACATGGTTGTCAAATCCAAAAAGTCGCAGGACCATTTGGCAGACCTATGCCAGACATTCACCATCCTCAGAAAGTTCTAGCTTAAACTGAATGCCTCCAAGTGTGCGTTTGGCGTCGAATCCGGCAAGTTCTTAGGGAGCCTGGTGACCCGGAGAGGGATCGAAGCTAATCCAGAGCAGATTTCAGCAATCCAGGCGATTTAGAGCCCGACCTCGGCAAAACAAGTTCAGAGGCTCACGGGGATGGCCGCTGCGCTCAATTTCGCTTCATCAACCGAGCTTCGGACAAATGTCGCCCCTTCTTTCAACTCCTGAAAAAGAGCTCCAAATTTTAGTGGACCCCTGAATGTGATCAAGCGCTGGAGAAACTCAAGGACTACCTTTCCTCGCCACCACTGTTGTCTACTCCAAAACAAGGTGACCTCCTTTATCTCTATCTAGCAATCTGGGACCATGCAGTGAGCTCGGTAATAGTCAAAGAGAACGGCAAGTAGCAGCAGCCCATTTACTACACGAGTAAAATCCTATTCGACGCCGAGACCAGGTACCTTCCGCTCGAGAAACTTGCGCTGGCACTTGTCAGTGCCTCTTGCAAGCTCTCCCACTACTTTCAGACATACACAGTGGTGGTTGTCATAGAACACCCGCTCAAGTCCCTTTTTCAAAAGGCGGACTTTTTCGGAAGAATCTCCAAATGGGTCGTCGAACTAGGGCAATTCGATATCCAATATCAACCCAGGACGGCGATCAAGCACAAATTCTGGTAGACTTCATCGTCGAGTTCATTTCTTCTAGTTCGGCACCGACCTCGCTCGATACCGAACTGGGGGATGATAAGGACAAGGACAATGAGGCAGCCGGGACCAACGAAGACCGATCTTGGAGACAATTCCTTGAGTCGGCCTGGAAGGTCTTCGTCGACGGATCCTCGACATCCAAAAGCGCTGGCGCTGGCATAGTCATCGAGCAGGCCCTGACCCTTGATTTCAAAGCCTCCAACAATGAAACGGAGTACGAGGCACTGATTGCGGGTCTCAGTAGCGCAAAAATCCTGGGGGCACGTCTGCTAGTAGTCTTTAGCGATTCCGAGTTGGTGACGAACCAGCTAAGCAGAGACTATCAAGCCCGTGACGAAAGGATGACAACCTACTTAGCCCACACAAAGCAGCTCCTCTCCCAGTTTGAGAAAGCAGAAGTCAAGCAAATCAGCAGAGAGTCCAACTACCATGCAGATGCCCTCGCCAACTTAGCCTCTACCGTGGAAGTAGGAAAAAGAAGGACATTTGACGTGGAGACGTTGAAAAAACCAAGTATAGAGCTCCTTCCACCTCGGCAAGTCCTGTGCGTCGATCTCGGTCCAAGTTGGATGGATCCGATCATAGCATTCTTAAAAGAAGACAAACTCCCTGAAGACAAAAATGAAGCCCACAAGGTCAGAGTGAAAGCAGCTCGTTTTTTGCTATCCCCAGATGGGAAGCTCTATAGAAAGTCCCTCGCGGGACCATATCTCCAATGTGTCCACCCAAGCAAGGTTGAAGACTTCCTTTTTGAAATTCACGAGGGAATCTGTGGAAGCCACATCGGAGGGAGATCACTGGCGTACAGAGCCATCAGTCAGGGCTACTGGTGGCCCTACATGCAGAAGGATGCCCAGCTCTACGCCAGGAAATGTAAAAAGTGTCAGAAGTTCTCCCACTCTCTACACCAACCGGCGCAGGACTTGAGTCCTCTCTCCAACCCATGGCCCTTCGCTCAGTGGGGGCTAGACATCGTGGGACCTCTTCACCCATATGCATTAACATTGATGGATGCATTAACATTTTAGCATCATTTGATTTACACACATATGCATTGATTTAGAAAGTCTTGAAATCTTGATTTATACATGCATTGTTTTTAAGACTTGTATTAATATTGATTTATGCATGTTTTGATTTTTAACTTGGATGCATTTTTATTTGAAAAGAAGTTTTATAAATCAAGCAAACCTATGAGTTTTAAATCTTTCGAATCATTTTAGGCTTTTTATGTTTCATGTTTTTAAACCTCTTAGTTTGATTTAAAACATGATTCCAAGCTTGATTCAGTGGCCCAAAAGTTCCCTTCGAAAAATACTTTGAAAAATACAATTTTAGGGAATTTTGGTCCTAAGCCCAAGTCGACCCGCAGTGGGCTCGGTCGACCGGCCCCCACTGCGGTCGACCGGCCCAGGGGACCCGGTCGACCAGCCACACTACGCGGTCGACCGGGAAAGAGCCGTTGTGCCTTTTTCAAACGGTCAGTTTTATGACCGTTGAAGGCCAGGTCGACCGGGGAAGAGCCGTTGGACACTTTTTGGCTATTTATACTAGTTCATTCTTTTGCCAAAAGTTGGGAATTTTTAGGCCATCTTTGAGATGTTTTGAGGCCAATCAAAGGGGAATGAGCTAAGGGATGAAAGGGGTCTTTAGGAAAGCTAAAGCTTGGTTTCATTGAGTTAAATCACTAAGTAAGCTTTACTTTTCTTAATCATATATTTTCATGCTTTGCTTTAATTATTGGTAAATCTTTTCTAGCATGATAAACTTGTTAGGAATTTTGTAGATTGCAATTTGATGGATGCATATTCATTCAAGCATCATTTGATTTACTCAGTTGCATTATTTTAGATAAACTTGAAATCTTGTTTTATTCATGCATTGCTTTTAAGATTTGTAAAAGTATCAATTTATGCATGTTTTGCTTTTAAAACTTGGATGCATTTGTTTTGAAAAGAGTTTTAGAAATCAAGCTAGCCTTTGGTTTTAAAGTTTTGAATTATTTTAGGCTTTGTGTGTTTCATGTTTTTAAACATCTTAGAATGATTTAAAACATGTGTTCAAGCTTGGTTTAGTGGCCCAAAAATCCCCACAAAGAAAAACCTTCAAATATGCTAATTTTGGGATTTTTTGGCCCCTGGGGGCGGCCTGCCTGTGTGGCCGGTCGACCGGCCCAGAGGTCCTGGTCGACCGGGAACACTACAGGCAGTCAGTGCCCTGGAGCACCAACGGTCATATTTCTGACCGTTGTGTGTTCCCGGTCGACCGAGACCTGTTTCCAAGTCGACCAGGGACCAGCCGTTGGGCACTTTTTGCTATAAATATGAGTTCTTTCCTTTGCCAGAAGTTGGGAATTTTAAGGCCCTCCTTGAGGGGTTTTGAGGCAAATAGAAGGGAAATGAACTAAGGGATGAAGGGGATCATTAGGAAAGCTAAAGCTTAGATTAATGAAGTTAAATCATCAAGTAGGCTCTACTTTCCTTAATCATTTGTTTTCATGCTTTGTTTTATTTTTAGTAAATCATTTGTAGCATGATAAACTATGTTGTGTTGTGTCCTTAACATGTTTTATGTTTTGAATTGATTTATTGTTTTGGATACATCACCATTGATTCAATCCAAGTAGTACTTTATCTTTGGTAAATCTAAGTAGATCATGTTAATGGAAACATCTTTGAAATTAAATGTAACATGATCCATATACTTGGTTGAATCTTTGGTTGTTGTTTTCCAACATAAGAAAATCACTTTCAAAACTATCTTATGTTTTGGATTCAACTTCTTTACAAATCATATGTTTTCATGTTTTGTTTTATCTTTGATAAATCTTTAGTAGCATGTTAACCTATGATGTGTTGTATCCTTAGCATGTTTTATATTTTGAATTGATCTATTGTTTTGGATGCATCACCATTGATTCAATCCAAGTAGTACTTTATTTGGTAAATCTAAGTAGATCATGTTAATGAAAGAATCTTTGAAATTATATGTAACATGATTCATATACTTGGTTAAATCTTTGGGTGTTGTTTTTCCATCATAAGAAAATCTCTTTCAAATATATCTTATGTTGGATTCAACAAACTTTACAAATCATATGTTTTATTGTTTTAAAGTTTCACAACTTGCTTTGCATTGATTGGTATATCATATTCAAGTTGTATTTATAATTACATATGATTTGTCCCCTAATTTCAATCAAATCTATTTTTATGTTTTATGAGCTACATTGTTGATTTGATTGACATCCCTATCCATCACATGTTTAGAGCTAATTAATTTCATACAACTTGTGAATCTTTAACATCATTAACAAGTTGTTTCTTTTAATATGTGACTTGCATTCCTTCCTCAATCATAAATGTTTTTATGAGCTAAAACTTTCAAAAGCCTTAGGCATACATTTATGAGCTTTCATTTTCAAAATGATTGAGGACATCACACACACACATCATGTACTTTCATCTTTGCATTCATAGTGTGTGTGTGTATTAGATTTTCATTTTCATATCCGCCTATTTTAGAGGCAAATGTAATGAGCTTAATTGAATCTCCATCAAGTGTATTATAGACACTAACTTAGTGAGATAACCAACCTTATGGTTGAAGAGGTTATTGCTTAGCCTATAAAAGCATAATGTATAGGTTGATGTTAAGCCTTGAAAAACATCATTGTAAAGGTTATTGCTTAGCCTTGAAAAGCATATTGTAAAGGTTATTGCTTAGCCTATTGAAAAGCATAAATAGTGGAAATCCGGTGGGGTATTGGATCACAAGCCGGTAGTGGATGTAGGCATTGAGGCCGAACCACTATAAATCCTTGTGTGATGGTGCTTGCTTTGTGGTGATTGTTGTTATTAAACTTCTGCATTTTATTTGTAATCACCACTTGTGACTAGTTTATGTTAAGAAATTAAAATTGGTCATAATTGGAGCTCACCCTATTCACACCCCCCCCCCCCCCTTCTAGGGTTCGGATCTCAGGACTTTCAAAACTATGATTTGTTGTGTCCTTAACATGTTTATGTTTTGAATTGATCTATTATTTTGGATGCATCACCTTGATTCAATCCAAGTAGTACTTAAATTGGTATATCTAAGTAAATCATGTTAATGAAAACATCTTTGAAATTATATGTAACATGATTATTATACTTGGTTGAATCTATGGTTGTTGTTTTCATCATTAGAAAATCACTTTCAAATCTATCTTATGTTTTGGATTCAACATCTTCACAAATCATATGTACTTTTGTTTTAAAGTTTCACAACTTGCTTTGCCTTGATAGGTATATCATTTTCAAGTTGAATTTATAATTACATATGATGTGTCCCCTAATTTCAATCAAATCTATGTTTATGTTTTATGCTTATAGCATACTCATATTGAGCTACATTATTGATTTGATTAACATTCCTATGCTTCACATGTTTTGTTCTTAAAATTTCACAACTTGTTTAGAATACATATGTATATCTTTTACAAGTTATTTTTAACATGTGATTAGCATTCTTTCCTCAATTATAAATGTCTTTATGAGCTAAAACTTTCAAAAGCCTTAGACATACATTTATGAGCTTTCATTTTCAAATTGATTGAGGACATCATACATACACATTGTGCATTCATCTTTGCATTCATAGTGTGAGTGTGTGTGTGAATTAGATTTTCACTTTCATATCCGCCTAATTAAGAGGCATTGTAATGAGCTATTAATTGTATCTCCATCAAGTGTATTATAGACACTACTTAGAGAGATAACCAATATTTTGGTTGAAGAGGTTATTACTTAGCCTAAGAAAAGCATAGTGTAATAGGTTGATGTTAAGCCTTGAAAAACATCATTGTAAAGGTTATTGCTTAGCCTATTGATCTGAAAAGCATAAATAGTGGAAATCCGGTGGGGTGTTGGATCACAAGCCGGTAGTGGATGTAGGCATTGAGGCCGAACCACTATAAATCCTTGTGTGATGGTGCATGCTTTGTGGTGATTGTTTTTGTAAGCTTCCGCATTTATTTACTTAATCACCACTTGTGACTAGTTTAATTTATAGAAGTTAGAATTTGTCTAAATTGGTCATAATTGTAGCTCACCCTATTCACCCCCCCCCCCTCTAGGGTTCGGATCCCCAGACATTCAAGAGGAATTACCAAGTGTCCTTTGGGCGTACAGGACTACCCCGAGCCGATCCACCTCGGCAACTCCCTTCTCTCTAGCTTACGGGATGGAAGCTGTAATCCCTCTTGAGGTCGGTCTTCCGACCTTGAGATATGATCTCTTCGACCAGGGGCAAAATGAAGTAAATCTGGCCAAAGAACTCGACTTGGCCAAAGAGCGGAGGAAAGCAGCATCTGTCCGCCTGGCTTCCTACCGGCAACAGTTATCTAGGGGATACAACAATTGTGACAAGTCTAGTTTTTAGATGCCTTGAACCAGCATGCCCCATTTACAATGTTTTTACATGATTGTTAATATAATATGATATGGAAAATTCTCACAATTGTAGATGTGTAACTACATAGTTTTATATGTTAAAAATACAAAATCTACTATAAAAACTGATCCAGTAAAGGAAGGGTGGCAATTCCTAAGTCGACTTCAATCCAATGCGGGAACTCCAGTTAGACCCTTTTTATTTCAAGGTGGGATTGAGTCATTCTGGTCACATTTCCAACCTAACTAATAAATGGGTCAAGTTCGGTTGGGTCCATAATTATGAGCTGGCCCAACCCAAGCAACTCATTTCACTCAGCGACTTATCGGTCCGACTCAAACACAACCTATTAATCTAGGTTTGAGTCAAAGTTGTCAATATTGTTTCGAACCCCATTTTGGCCTTGCCTCTAAAATGAAAAGTTTCATCCGATTTGAAACTTCAGCGAAATTTTTCGGAATTACAAATCAGAGAAATATAAAAATAATATATTCATATAGGCGTAGAAAAATAAAAGAGGATTTTACTGGAAAATGAACCGTACTTGGCCGTTGCACCAAATAATGAAAAGTGTTTCCCAATGTACAAACGTGGTCTTTAGGCATGGTTTCATTTTTTTATTTTTTTTAACTTTGCGATCAGCGACGCTAGCATTGCTCGATCAAGTTAAAATGAAGCGATGCTAGGTAATCACATAAAACCCTAGTTACCCTCATTTCCTACCATTTTTCCCCTTCCTTCCCCTGGCCATTCCAAACATAGGGTTGGTCTGGGTGTGCCTGAAAATTTTCTGTTATGATAAAATGAGGAGACTTTTAAAGTACCATTGATATTTCCAAATAAATAATATTAGCACTTTTGCATTGCTAGAGATTTTTTATTTTTGCTTTATGCTCTTGATTTTAATGATCATTTTATAGGTCAAGATCTTATTCTGAGATTTGATATCCATAAAAAGCTCGACAAGCGAGTTTCTGTGAACATGTTGTGCTTCAAGGAAGGTGGTGACATTCTCATATCTGGTTCTGATGAAAGAATGGTAATGTTATGGAATTGGGATGCGGGGCATGTCAAGCTATAATTCCATTCTGGGCACGCAAATAATGTCTTCCATGGAAAAATGACTTCTTATTCAAATGATTATCGGAGTATTGTTACTTGTGCTGCAGATGGCCAGGTAACCTAGATTCCAAAAGTGCAAATTCATACTTGAAAATTATTCCAATTTTTGAAGAATGAGGACAAAGGGATTGATCAAGAATTATTGCCTTCTATAGCGGAGAAGTATGTGGTGGAGTAGCTGGAAGTAGAGAAGAAGGTCTCAAAAGGGATTAGAGAAAACGAATGAGGAAAAGTTGGATTCGGGGCATATATATATATATATATATATATATATATATATATATATATATATATATATATATAGTGAAGAGGGAAGCGTTGCCCATACTACTTATTTTGGGCGACGCTATCGTCACTTGTAAAAAAATCAAAACCGCCAATTATGGTTCATTTTGGGCGACGCATAAGCCATTTACTTGTTTCATTATTTCATGCAACGGCCAATTATGGTTCATTTTCCAGTAAAATCCCAAAATAAAATATAAAAAATGAAACAAGTAAATGGCTTATTCACAATGGGAGCTACATCGAATCTTACTCCTGATCTAACAACATGTTTGGATCTAGGGAAACTTGGTGCTAAGGATTTGGTTTACAAATAAATGAGGGTTAATTACTAATAATTCTTATGTTCTTTATCATAGCCAATTACAGCTGAACAGAGGAGGATCTAGACCGTAACCTGAAATCTCTCTCTTATCTCAGTTTATGCAAGAGGAGTTCCGTGTTCATATGTAAGAATGGATGGGTTAGAAGTGCTCAAGATGAGGACTGTTACAATATGATTAGAACTGATGTTTCATTGCAGTTTTGCAAGGACAAAGATGAGGCCATCACGTACAGCTTTAAAGTGCAAGGCGGAAAATCCTTTGCTTAATATATCAACAGTTTGGTCTAGAAAAGAAATGAATTGAACTCCCAATTCTTTACTTACAACACGTTATTCACTAACAAAATGATCGTCAACCCAACCAACCAAGCTTTCCCCACGGCATCTAGTCCTCATATTCACACTACAAGATGGGGGCATCTGAAAAGAAAATCCAGCAGCAGAGTCTTTATCTACAAAATTTCAGCAGTTGGGTCGCTTTGGTTCTTTACCAGGATCCAGGACAGGGCCCTTGGGAGTATCAATTAATTGTTCGACTTGGAATCAAAGCATCCAGATCTTCAACCAGTCTTATTTTCATATTCATGGCACAGGTCTTTAAAATCAAACAGATTGGATGATTGTAGCCCTCATTAATTTCATAGGAGTTTTCCTTGCTGCAACATTTCACTTTAATTTTCATTTCTTTTAGGAGGAAAGGACGAGCCAAATTAGAAAAACTTAAAAAATTGGAGATCTTGAGAGCCTTTTGACAGAAAAAAAAAATAATCATTCATTAAAATCTAGTATAAGTAGCAAACAGACGTGTAGCCATATATATGGCTTTAAGATAGACAACCTAGTTTGTGATACAAACTGACATGTATCTATCTATTTAGGTTTAAGATAGGGTAAGAAATAAAGCATGGACTGCTAGTTAAGCATTCATCCAGAACTGGGCCTGGAGATAATCAATTACTTTCTTGTCCACTTGAAAGGCCTTGGCCAGAATATCATTTGAGATGGGCGGCTTCGATCCAAACACAGAGTTAGCAATGGTGATCACACCTGGGTTTTGACTGCTGAGGGCGGAAATGGCTACAGCAGGTGTGTGGCCAATATTAGCTTGGAAGTGAATGAGGCCTATTGGGAAGACAAACACATCTCCCTTGTTGAGGACCTTGCTTATCAGGGTATTATTGTTCTGGTTGGAGAGGACAAAGCCGACGTAGAGCGTCCCTTCAAGGACCGTCAGTATCTCTGTGGCACGTGGGTGCGTGTGGGGAGGGTTCTCTCCATAAGGCGCAAAGTCTAAGCGAACCAAAGAGACCCCAAGAGTGTTGAGTCCCGGTATCTGGTTTACAAGGGCATTGGTCACATTGAACCCAACTTTGTTCATGGTGTTGCTCGGTTTGTCAAAGCCTGATAAGAAGAAATCATTTGCCGTGACCTCCTTTACGGCTTTGCAGACGAACCCATTCACCAACACTGCAAAATCAAATTGTAACAATTTTATCATTTCCAAGCAAAAGTATTGAATTTGCGCAAATACCTTTAGCCGACTAAGATAAAATACACTGCAAATTATTTGTACCTTTTGAGTTAAGATCGGCAACACAAATGTCCTGTAAAGGACTGGGATCGTAGGCGTAAACAAGTGAGGAAGTGATGGAAAAGAGGACGACTACAAGGATGTGAGCAACCATCTTCATCATCTTCAAGTATAAAGTATGGATGAAGATGAAGTGCTCTGAGGATGAGAATTAAGGATAGAGAGGACCCATATATATAGGGAGATATATGGTAGGTGGCACATGAGTTTTATTGAAATAGTCTTTGTTTTTTTAATGCAATAGTGAAAGACTACCAAGAAGGTCAATTTCTCGTTTTAGCTACTGATCACATTCGCTCACTGCAACGACCAACCTCCATTTTTATATCAATATTCTTTGTAATATTCAAGCATGGGAGAGTTGGTCAAAGTCTCTATACTTCTTGCTGTATAGTAGTGGAAACGATCTTCAGACAGTGATAACGGTGCAGAGAACAAAAACCATAGAAGTGATTTTAAATATTGTATGGTCGTTTTAGCTGCTCCTTATGAATGGTTCAAGGGATGGAAGGGAGGCAATGTAGGCAGTCTGCTAAATTCATAAATCATAAGGTAACGACTTAGCATCTACACGAAAACTCAATCAAATTGTCGCAGCAGCCCCTGATGGACCTAATCCATCTCTGCTTTTCAAATATTTTATGGCCAAGGAAACCTTCTGTTTTGCTGACGACTTCCATGGATGCATTTTAGGTGACCTAGTCTGCATAGTGGTGCAGGGTTAGCTAGACATGTTGGGAGCACATTCTCTAGTGATCTAGATGATTGATCTGATCATGAGCTGAGGCCTTCGTGAAAACGATACAATATTAAAATATATTAACCCGTTGATCTTTTGCCTATGGTCAGTTTATTATTATAGACTATAACTGTAATTTGATCTGCACTGTATAGTTTTCTGGTCTTTGACTGAACGGTTAACCCTTTTGATTGGGGATTCGGGGTAATCCAATTAGATCAATGGTCTAGATCAACAAATCATGGGCTCCACATGTTCCGGATTTCCCAGGCTCCTTTTCATCAATCTTCTGGAGTAGATCGGGTTTTGAATTCTCTAGAATCATTTAAAAAATATGGGTATTTTCTACGCGTAGTTGCAGTCGCAGAATCCATCCATTTTTTAGAAGGAAGATGCCTATCCTCACTTGAAGGCAAAAAAAAAAAAATATATTCCTAGCTCTTGAAAAGCATGAAAAATTCACAGAACACATCTAAGTACATCTTCATTTAATCAATTCCTTGTCGAAGGCAAAAAAAAAAAAAAAAGTCTTAGCTCTTGAAAAGCATGAATAATTCACATGACACATCTAAGTACATCTTCATTTAATCAATTCCGTGTCAAGGGTTCAATACTGCACAGATTTCAAATTTTAAATTTCAAGTATATTGTGATTCTGTACCCCCAGGGCCCACCCAAATATAGTCCCACCATGGCACACGTTCATTTGATCTTTCGAGTTTGGTCACAGTTACTTATAGACCATAGGGTTTGGATCCTTCAGTGGTTTCCAATAACTAATAAACGAACTCACCTGAGCGACTGAAGGCATTGACGGGAATGCCTTTGCAACTTTTCCTCCTGTAAGAGGGGAGGAAAAGCTGCATGTTCTGCTTTTCTAAACAATATATAAAGCAGGAAAAAATTTATTTGCAACTTTGATCCTTGCGCAGCCGTTAACCCACCCCAACCCTCCTGCATGCTGAAAATCTTCGCAATTGTAAATGTGTAATTGCATAGTTTTATATGTTAAAAATGAAAAATCTGCAGTAAAAACAGATCCAATAAAGAAATGGTGGCAATTCCTCGGTTGACCTCAATCCAACCAGGGGACTCCGTTGACATTCTGTCGACATTCCCAACCTGAATAATAAATGGGCTAGGTTCATTTGGGTCCGTACTCGTGAGTTGGCCCAACCCAAGCAACTCATTTAACTTTACAAACTATCAATCCAACTCAAGCCCAACCTGCTAATGTGGGTTTGGGTCATAGTTGTCAATATCGTTTCGAACCCCATTTCGGCCTAGCCTCTAAAACGAAAAGTTTCGTCCGATTCGAAACTTTGGCGAAACTTTTCGGAATTACAGATAGGGGAAATATAAAAATAATATATTTATATAGGCGAAGAAAAATAAAAGATGATTTTTCGGGAAAATGAACTGTATTTGGCCGTTGCACCAAATAATGAAAAGTATTTACCAATGCACAAACGTGGTTAGGCGTGCTTTCGTTTTTTTTTTTTTTTTATAACTTTGAGACCAGCAACACTAGCGTTCCCCAAGTTAAAATGAAGCGACGCTCTTGGTAAATCCCATAAAACCCTAGTTACCCTCATTTGCTCCCATTTTTTCAGTGTTTTATTTCCTTTTTCTGACCATTGCAAACATAGAGTTGGTCTGGCTGTGCCTGAAAATTTTCTATTCTGATAAAATGACGAGACTTTTAAATTACCAGTGATATTTTTTTTATCACTTTTGCATTGCTAGAGATTTTGATTTTTGCTTATGCTCTTGATTTTAATGATCATTTCATGGCTCGGGATCTTGTTATGAGATTCGATATCCATAAAAAGCTCGACCGGCACAGAGGTGGTGCAAGCACGTTGTGCTTCAAGGAAGGTGGTGACATTCTCATATCTGGTTCTGATGACAGAATGGTAATGTTATGGAATTGGGATGCGGCGCATGTCAAACTATCATTCCATTCTGGGCACACAAATAATGTCTTCCAAGCAAAGATGATGTCTTATTCAGATGATCGGAGTATTGTTACTTGTGCTGTAGATGGCCAAGGTAACCCAGATTCCAAATGTGCAAATTCGTACTTGAAAATGATTCCAATTTTAAAAGAATGAGGACAAAGGGAATGAACAAGAAAGATTGCCTTATATACCGAAGGAGTAGGTGGTGGAGTAGCTGGAAGTAGAGAAGAAAGTCTGAAAAGGGATGAGAGAAAAGGGATGAGGCCATACTTATTTTGGGCACCGCTATCGTCCCTTGTAAAAAAAATGAAACCGCAAATAACGGTTCATTTTGGGCAACGCATAAGCCATTTACTTGTTTCATTATTTCGTGCAATGGTCAATTACTGATCATTTTCCGGTAAAATCATCAAAATAAAATAAATAAAATGAAACAAATAAATAGCTTATTCACAATGGGGAGCTACATCCTCTGGTGAATCTTACTCCTGATCTAACAATGTGTTTGGATCTAGGGAAACTTGGTGCTAATGATTTGGTTTACAAATAAATTAGGGTTAACTAACGGTTCTTAAGTTCTTTATCATAGCCAATTACAGCTGAACAGAGTTAAGAGCTAACAAAGGAGGATCTAGACAGTAATGTGAAATCTCTCTCCTTTCTCAGTTTATGCAAGAGGAGTTCCGTGTTTATATATATATATATATATATATATATGTAAGAATGGATGGGTTAGAAGTGCTAAAGATGAGGACTGTTACAATAAGATTAGAACTGATGTTTCGATGCAGTTTTGCGAGGCCAAAGATCTGACCGACTCTAGTAGGTTTGCACAGCAGATAAGGCCATCACGTGCAGTTTGATCCAAAGAAGAAATGAATTGAACTCCCAATTCTTTACTTGCAACACGTAGTTCACTAACAAAATGAACATCGACCCAACCAACCAAGCTTTCCCCACGTTATCTAGTCCTCATATTTACACTACAAGATAGGGGCATCTGAAAAGAAAATCCAGCAGAACAGTCTTTATCTACATAATTTCAGCAGTTGTTTGATTCTTTACCCGGATCCTTGACAGGGCCCTTAGGAGTATGAATTCACTTCCATTCATGGCAAAATATAGATTGATTACTATGTGACAACCTGGCGAGGCTGATAAGATGATCACACAATTTAATTCATGACCAATGGATCGAGTTCGATGTTATAAGAAAATGACCCCATAGTAGAAACTAGAATATCAGATTTTTTTTTCATTAGCTTATTTCCATTTTCACTCTAATTAAACTGATCTACATACATACCACAAAGCGGCTGTGTGACTTTGCCTTATATAAATTGTTCAACTTAGAATCAAAGTGTCACGACTCGGACCCGAGATCAGAGTCATTAGGGTTAACCCCCGGGTCGCGATGTAATCATACTTACTCTCGTAAACCCCGATTAACCGAAGTTAAATCGAAGTCCACAAGGGATCTTGCATACGTACCTGTCAATGTACAGTTGCGGAATATACAATAATATACATTGACAACCATTTATCAAAACGAATCAGATACTTTACTTTGAATTGTAAAGTTCACTTTACATAGTTGTTTCTTCTACTATCAACCACTGCATATTTAAAATACAATGCAGGGGACATCATTTCTAATACTTACAATACCAAAATGAATTTACAAATATTCTAAACAGTTTCCAAAATACTCCATGTTATCCTCTCTCAAATCACGTCCATTCTGTTAAACCTCCTGGAGGTATCGAATGGGCCTCCTCTGCTGGCGGGACGGTCTCGGAGGGACCGGTACGGGCAACTGAGCCTGTAATATCATCAGTAATACCATGAACACGGCGGTTCAACAAGATATATACATATGATGATAGCATTTTTGACAATTCCTAACAATTCACTGATTCAACAGTTCTAAACAATCCATAAGCAATACAAGTAACAATGACAATAATATGGCAACTACACTAGCATTGGTTTCAACTCCATTTAGTTCTTCCAAAAGGAAGCATTTCATATTCATTTATTCATTATGTTCAGCCTTTATTAATGACTTTTCAATATGACTCGTCAGTCCAATATCTGACTTTTCATGTAATAACCTTGCGGTCCAATGAGGTGGGATCTCCCAGTGTCTTGATCAGAGATCACTGGTGTCACCACGGGCTCCGGAACACCCCAATTCCATCTATTGCAATAGGATTAGTCAGTTCAATTCAATAATGAGTTGAGGAAACCACTATGTAGTGCCAGACCCGTTAACAATTCATACTAATCTCAGTCTAGTACTCAATCCATCCTCTAACCAACCATTGAGTGTAACTTTGGTTATCAATGCAAGTATTACTTTTGATGACATTACTTTCTTGATTATGCATTAGGATAACCCTAGTTAACACTTATGGAGGTTTAGATATCACTAATATTAGTCATACTTCCCTCACGACTCATCTTAACTATACGAGAAGTATTTATGACCTCATAAGCGATCTTAGTTCTCGTAAATTCCAAAACTCACTGGACTCGAATCGAGTCCCCCAATCGTGAGGACCGTTAGGCCAAAATTTTCCTTACTACGAATAATCTGGTCAATTTCGGCTACCTCGGCGGCTACCGGGCGGTTAGCCGTAACTGTGCAGGCTGCTAGCCGAACTGTACTGGCGGCTAGCCGAAATTCGGCTAACGGCTAGCCGAACCAAGTTCGGTTAGCTTACGGTTAGCTTTCCAGAAGCCGATTTTTCTAACAGAGATTTCTAACCAATTTCGGTCAGCTCGGCGGTCACCTCGCGGCTAGCCGAAATTGAAATTTTGGCTAACCAAAATTTGGCGGTTAGCTTTCCAAAAGCTCGCCAAAACTGGAAATTTTGGCGGTTAGCCTTGCGGCTAGCCGAACTTCACCCAGAAGCTCATTTTCGAGCTTCAGAAGTCTTGAACCAAATCCACATTTTTGAACTCCTAGAGTTCTTACAAGTTATATAAAAGCTTAAATCACTAAAAATGTATACACTTGCCTTAGATGAAGCTTTGATGCACAAAACCTCTTGTTTAGCTTGGTTTTATGATGAAATCCTCCCTTTGAAGCTTGGATTTCAAGAAGATCTCGAAGAAGATGAAGTAGAAGATGGAGGAGATGAATCCCTCTCACTTAAATCAACTCAACTTCACTCTTGATGAAGAAGAAATCAAAGAAGGAAGAGAAACGGAGGAAGAAATGAAACAGAGGATGAAAGTTGCCTAGGGTTTGAGATGAATGAAGTTCATTAGCTTATATAAGCTCCCAATTTGCATTTAAGCCCCCTTAATCTCCTTTAATTACACTTCAAGTCAAATGAAAGGTCATTTGATTCGATAGTCGTCGAATCAATTCAAGTCTTATATGAAAGTCATCGTACTCGTCGAGATACACATGTTGGTATCAAGAGTTTCTGTATTCGACAAAATACGTACAAATCCGTATTTTCGAATAAGTCCTTGGTTTGCTCATTTGAGCTTCATCTCCATCCCATTCATTTCATAATCTTATTTACTATTTCATTAAGCCTAACTCATCCATTTAGGCTAATGCAATCTCATTTAGTCATTAGTTCAATTAACCATGCTTAGTTAGCCTTAATCGCAATTCATTAGAGTTAATCGTGATTAACTCGGAACGGAGCCTAACACAAAGCATCCAGATCACTTAGAATCAAAGCATCCAGATCATCAACCATTCTCATTTTCATATTCATGGCATAGGTTCCTGAAATCGAACAGATTGGATGATCGTAGCCCTCATTAATCTCATAGGAGTCTTCCTTGCTTTAACATTTCACTTTAATTTTCATATCTTTTAAGAGGAAAAGACAAGAGCCAACTTAGAAAAACTATGTAAAATTAGAGATCTTAAGAGCCTTTTGATAGAAAAAAATCATACATTAAAATCTAGTATGAGTAGTAAACAGACGTGTAGCCATTTATATATGGCTTTAAGATAGACAACCTAGTATGTGATACAAACTGACACGTATCCATCTATTTAGGTTTTAGATAGAGTAAGAAATAAAGCATGGACTGCTATAGTTATGCGTTCACCCAAAATTGGGCCTCGAGATAATCAATTACTTTCTTGTCCACTTGAAAAGCTTTGGCCAGAATATCATCTGAGATGGGTGGCTTCGATCCAAACACGGAGTTAGCAATGGTGATCACACCTGGGTTCTGACTGCTGAGGGCGGAAATGGCTACAGCAGGGGTGTGGCCAATATTAGCTTGGAAGTGAATAAGGCCTATTGGGAAGACAAACACATCTCCCTTGTTGAGGACCTTGCTTATCAGGGTATTATTGTTCTGGTTGGAGAGGACAAAGCCGACGTAGAGCGTCCCTTCAAGGACTGTCAGTATCTCCGTGGCACGTGGGTGAGTGTGAGGTGGGTTCTCTCCATAAGGCGCAAAGTCTAAGCGAACCAAAGAGACCCCAAGAGTGTTGAGTCCCGGTATCTGGTTTACAAGGGCATTGGTCACATTAAACCCAACTTTGTTCATGGTGTTGCTCAGTTTGTCAAAGCCTGATAAGAAGAAATCATTTGCCGTGACCTCCTCTACGACTTTGCAGATGAACCCATTCACCAACACTGCAAAATCAAATTGTAACCATTATATTATATCCAAGCAAAAGTATCGAATTTTTACAAACACCTTTAGCGGACTAAGATAAAATACACTGCAAATTAAATTTACCTTCTGAGTTTAAATCAGCGACACAAATGTCCTGTAAAGGACTTGGATCGTAGGCATAAACAAGCGTGGAAATGATGGAAAGGAGGACTATAAGGATGTGAGCAACCATCTTCATTATTTTCAACGTAGAAAGAATAGATGAAGATGAGGTGCTCTGAGCATGAGAATTAAGCATAGAGAGGACCCATATATATAGGGAGGAGATATATGGTATGTGTGACATGGGCGGCATTGAAATAGTCTTGTGTTTAAATGCAATAGTGAAAGCCTACAAGGTCAGTTTCTTGTTTAAGCCACTGTCATTTTTTAACTGCTACAACCAACCTCCATTTTGATTTCAATAGCTTTTGTAATACTCGAGAATGGGAGAGTTGGTCAAAGTCCATATGCAAATGCATCTCCAAGTGTCTATTAAAACAATAGCTTTTGTAATACTCGAGCATGGAAGAGTTGGTCAAAGTCCATATGCAAATGCATATCCAAGTGTCTATTAAACATGTCCCTATGTCAAATTACCAATTGCGCAGCAGTGGAAACCGTCTTCAGAAAATGCTATAGTGCAGAGAAAAAAATCATTTAATTGTATGGCCGTTTTAGCTGCTCCTTAAACAAAGGTTCGACAGATGGAGAGGAGACAATGTAGTCTCCTCAATAAGGTGGTGACTTAGGGGCGTCTGGAGACTCTGAAGAGAGACTCTTATTCTTATGGTTTACAGCTTATTTTCAATTTAGACCATTTCGTAAACCCCTAATTGCATTTTCTATTTTTAGTGTTTATTTTGAAATTAGAGATTTTGCCTCTAAAAAGATTAGCTTAGGAGAGATGCATTTTTCTTTTTTAGTTTTTCTTAGTTAAAGCGGATGGAGGTAGACAATGCAAGATTTACAGTTATATCGGATGAAAAAGACCTAATAAAAATTTTAAAATGATGCAAATGATAAGTTCTATGTTTTAATTTTATACAGTGGGCCACAGCTATCACAATTCCTAAAAGTGGATCCTAATTACCTCATGAAATTAGAGCTCTTTTATAGTTTTTTCAAACGGACTAATTGAAATTAAGATTTAAAATTTAGAGGTTTTATTTTAGACCTTAATCTAATTAGTTCTTATTAATTAATTAGACTAGAGTTTCCAAATGCCTGCTTACATCTTCTTCAAAACTCATGTTTGCCCAGTCAAATTGTTGCAGCAGTCCTAAGAGCATCTCCAAGAGGTACTTTAAATTTGGATATGTTTTTTAAAAAATGAAGGCTGATGTGGCATATGTATTTTGGCAAATGTAACTTGGCAACTCCAAGAGAGATGTCAAATGCAAATGTAAGTGGGCCTATGATCATTATTTTATACAAAAGAAATATTTGCACTCAAAAACTCAAATGCAAGTGGGCTTTCACCATTATTATATTAAAAAAAAATAATTTGAAGTATGCTTTATGGTATGCCAAATTTGGCATACCATCACATACTTCAAATGCCATGTAGGATATGAAGTATCTGTTGGAGACAATCTCATATGTTAAATAGAGTTGTTGGAGGCTGACATGGCCAATTGAAGTGTCTATTGGAGTTGCTCTAACAGGCCTAATCTAAAATCTTCTTTTTCAAATATTTTATGGTTAAGGAGACGACCTGTTTCGCTGGCTACATTTATATTGATGCATTTTAGCTGTTCTGGACTGCATAGTAGTACAGGGTTAGACATTTTGGGGGAGATTGTCTGGTGATCTAGATGATTGGACTGATGGGCCTAATGTCAGATGTGGTGTCCCTAAAAAATATCCCATATTGAAATATCCTAACCCTTTGGTATTTGCCCTGTGGTCAATTGAATGTTGTTGATCATAGCTGTGCTTTGTTCTACACATATTTTAAAGTATTGTCAGGCTAACCAAATCACACCAATGGGGCGGGCTAGATCACCAAATCATGGAATCGCATGTTTCAGAATTTCCAGGCTTCTCTTCATCAGTCTTCTGAAGCAGATTAGTTTTTGAATTCTAGATTCGTAAAACAAATATGGGTATTTGCGACACCTAACTGCCGTTGCAGAATCCATTTTATATTTGCAGAAGGAAAACATCTATCCTCACTTTTGGGGCCAAGAACAAGTCCTAGCTCTTGAAAAACAAGAATATTTCAAACAACAAATCTAAGAACATCTGCCTTTAATAAAGGGGATTTGACATATTAATTCCCTTTAAACCATGCATCTTCAATTTTATGACTGATAATAATGTTACTGGATCGAGTCCTCTAGTATACTTTTTTTTTTTTAACTTTTCTACCGTAGATCCCATGATATCATGTGATCCAAATGTTAAAACTTGAAAAGCCTGTACTTAAAAAAGCCTAGACAGTCTTCTTATTTGGACCTGGATCCCATGATATCATGGGATTCAAGGCAGAAGAGTAAAAAAAGAAATTGTGGACCAGAGTCAAACGACTCTTGTGACATTAATAGGTTTTAAGTCATGAAATAGGGTTTAAGGGGAATTAATATGTCAAATCCCCTTGATATTATATGTTTCAACTCCTGAAAAACACTACATTGCCGTTTGATCGAGAGAACTCAGAGGGCTTGATTGTGTCAAGCCATGGAAGAGAGAAAGGCCGTTTTCCTCTTTCGGAAAAAAAAATATGAAGGTAGGGGCGTTGGACTCCTACTTCTTCACTAAAAAGGAAAAAATATTTTTAATATTCCACCTTCTTTGGAGATTTGTTCTTCACCGAAAAAGCATATTTAGGGCCCTTTTATGTAGGTGCCGTAGAAGTGGAAACGTTTTTACTCTTCCACGGCACCGCAATTCCTCTGCACCCAGTGGCAGACTAGATTTTTGTTTGAGGGATGCAAACCTTAATAGGTAGTTTAGTTTTGGGTGCAAATCAAAGATTTTCATATGGATTTTGAGGGTAGACCCACAATTTTTATTGAGTTTTTCTAAGCACATCGTGGTTTAATGGGTGAGAGTGTGATCAGCGTGACTCCCACGAAATGGTTGATTTATATGGTTTCCCATAAACATATCGGGACCATGAGGACCCAAACACAGACCGATTATAAATTGGAGATTCTATTTCCATGGAAGAAAAGATTATTCGATGCTCATTCTTTTATATTCATTTGTGATAATTTTTTAACCACTCATGGCAGGAGGAATTTCTAGCTGTTCAATTCTATGCATTCTACTCATACAAACTGACCCTTAGTAAAGGGCTAATCTGGATTTGGCTTTTTAGACCCAGCGGTGGAGCCCAGTTACATATCCTTGATTTGCTCAAGTGATGAGGTGGGCTCACATGAGACAAAGGTTGTTCAAGGGCATCTGGTTCGGTCATAAAGCTAATGTCGGCCCAGATCTTTCACTTGGGCTGAAATCCACGCCCGAGCTCAGTTGTATGGGGAAGTATTACATCCCTTTGTTTTGAATGTGTAAGGGTCAAATTCTGTCAGAGCCAAAAGAATGCCAAATGTTGGCAGAATGATATCTCGTTACAGCGATACTCATGCTCTATAGCGAGCTTGGATGGGAAAGGCCAGTTCGTTCCGGACTCTATTTTAAGAGTTTGCAATGGGGCTTCTTTTCTGATTGGATTATTATTAGAATTGTTAACCATGGTTTTGGGGCTATTTATTCGTGCTTCTCTCAACCCTAAATCATACCACTCTTATTAATATGAGTTAGAGATATCCTAAAGAGACTATTCTCTAGAGCCATTGAGAGATCGTTCTAAAGGGCTGCTCTAGAAGGTCCTTGTTGCTTATACTTTCTTGTAAAAGATAGTTGATCTTGACTGGCAAGGTGCGAAGAGATCAAGTAAGGAAAACGGTGCACGGTAGAAATCGTATTAGTGGATTCTGTGTAAGAACAAATACAGTCTTTAGGTCGAGGTACAGACTAAGGTAAAGGAGCTTATGAGTATTGTGTGGGGTCGCTTCCTAATGACAAATTTGTGTGGGGCCACTCCCTAGTGACAGGATAATCCCTGGCCTCGGTGTTACCCAGCTCGGTAGAAGCGCCAGGTCTGAAAAGCACGAAGCCCATCTCGGTGACCACGTCTGCAGGTGCCCACCTCGGTCTTGGCCTTAGCTTGATCTCGGCCCTCCTGTCATTCAGCTATAAATGCGACCATAAATGCACTGCCATGGTGGTAAACGGCGAACTGACAGAAAGAGTGGGCGCCGGCCCTAGATAAGTGGCAAGCCTTATCTCGAGGTCATATCCGCAGACGTAGGGGAATGGCCCGATGTGACGTTCCCTTTATACCTACCCTCACTAAGGAGAGAAAGTACAAACCGATGGGACTTTCATCTCCCCCTAAGGGGCCCAGTCCGATGATGACTCTCACGTCTATATAATGCATGAAGAAAACTACAGGAGGTATGCAACAAATCTGCCCTCCATACTCTTTCTTCCTTATTTACCCTCAATTACCAAACTAACTCAGGCATCGGAGTGCCTTCGGCTGCCTACAGCCAGGGGCTCTGACCATTTTGCCTTTGCTTTCCCTTTCAGGTTTCAGGAGGCTAATCCTTCCCCCAAATAATCAAACTGAGAGCCTGATCCTCTCATAACTAAGTCCGTAATTTTTAGGCACTTACAGTTGGCGTCGTCTGTGAGGAGCAGGATCTTTGCCAAAACCAAACCTACAAAAGCCATGCCTCCAAAAACCAAGAACGGCGGCTAGGGATCGTCGAAATCCCGAAAAGCGTTGTCCTTTCCACCACCGAAACAACCGCCGTTACCGTCATTTTCACGACCAGAGCCGCAGCCTCAGCCGCTCCAGTCGTTACCCCTAGTGGTGCCCACCGGCGCTCACTCTGCTCTTCTTCCCCCTCTGGATCCAACGGAGGTTCCTCCCGTCCTACAGGAGCTATCGGCGATTCCCCGCCAAAGAAGATCCGGAGGAAAATCCAGTCCCGTGTACGCAGAGGGTGTTTTCCAGTCGGACTCCTCATCCCGACCTGTGACAGCACTCCCCCGGCGTGACGACCGCCATATGGCTCTTCACCCCCTACATGTTCAGCCACCCGAGGGTCCACAGCAAAATGTTTCCCCATCGGATCCGCGACGACGAGGCAAAACCCCTGTCAGGGCAAAATCTCATCATTCCTATCGTCACATTCACAATGATGCTCAGTCCTTTCATCGAGCCCATGAAGAAGATGACCCTCTGCTTGAAGAGCTCAAGGCCCAAATTTCGGGTCCTCCAAAAGAAAGAGGAGTTGATTCACCATCTCCAAGAGCAACTTAAGGCAAGGGAAAGGATGACTCTTGTTCCACCTCTCGGACGACAGCAGAATCGTCCGACAGCCGAGACTTGAGGCAAGTCCTCAACTACAGAAGAAGAAATCGCTGCGAAGAAGAAGGCTTGAGCAACAGCCATCTGCATAGCAACCTTAGGGGGTCGCGTTGCGAGCTAGAGTCCCCGGGGCCAGAGAGCATCACGGGCCTAAGGGAACTACTCGAGCACTACGTCAAACAAGAGGTCCAGGCCCTGATGGCCGAGTTCGGTTTCACCCGAGATCGATCGGAGGCCTGCGATGCAGAATACCAGGGCATGTCCCCCTTCTCCCAGGAAATAAAGGACTTCTCTCTTCCCGAGAGATTCGGCGTCCCAAGGTTCGTCCTCTATGACGGGACCTCGGACCCAGAAGCGCACCTCCAGCATTTCACTCAGCCGATGTCAGTTTGGGGGGACGCCGGCCACCTGAACTGCAGGGTCTTCTCCTCCAGTTTAGGCGACCTCCCCCTCCGATGGTTCTGTGCGCTCCCTGGAGGGTCGGTCTCAAGCTGGCGGCAGCTTCGAAGTTCCTTCGTTGAGAAGTTTCAAGCGCACCGAGTCATCCCGAAGACGGGCGGCAACCTCATGGCGATCCGAATGAAGGACGATGAAAGCATCACTGCATTCACCAGAAGATTCTGGACGATATATAGCCAGATTACGGACGCCAACGATGACGTCACCATCATGTGTTTTCGACAGGCATTGCTCCCAGGCAATGAGCTCCGCAAAGATTTGGTTCGGACCCCCGTGACCACGATGAAAGCGCTGATGGCTAAGGTGAATCAATACATTGAACAGGAAGAAGACGATGCTCGAGGCAACAAGCGGTTCGGCCTCCCGTAAAAGGATCAAACCTCCAAAGGAGAAGGGATGTTCCCCAAACAGAAGCTAGATAAGAAGAGGGCCACCGCCAGTTCGGCGACCTTCTCAACCTCCATCTCGGGTAGCAGCAAGAGACCGAAGTTCAAGCCTGCCAAGCCGGCTGGAGATCCTTACAAGGCCGTCAATGTTATCTTCAAAGAGCCCATCTACAAACTCCTCGGCAAAATCAAAGCAGAACCCTATTTCCAGTGGCCGCAGCCAATGAAAGGCAACCCATCCACCCGAGACCAGAGCAAGTCCTGCTCTTACCATAAGCAGCACGGACACATGACCGAGGACTGCATAGCCCTGAAATCCCACCTCGAGAAGCTCGTCAAGGACGGACACCTTCGGGAGTACATCAAGGAAGGAGAGAGGATCAACCAGCTCAACAGTGCACCCAACCCAGTGCGGATCAGGACAACGACGAGCCGGTGGGTATCATCAACGTCATTCATCTGCCCCTGCTCCCAACAGAGGAAGTACTCAAGCTCGCTCAGAGGCCAGGAGGGCCTCCCACGCCAAACAGGTGATGTCGGCCGAGCTAGAACCTGCACCGAAGAACGCTAGGAAAGAAAAGCCCAAGATTTGGTTCTCGGACGAGAACCTAGGAGGGGTCCAGCTCCCCCACAACGACGCACTCATCCTCACCCTACGGTTGAACAATTACACTGTGAAGTGCGTCCTTGTAGACCCAGGGAGCTCATCCGAGATCCTCTACTTCAACTGTTTCAAGCAACTCGTCCTGACTAAGTTCGATTTGCAGAAAGCCCGCGTCCCCTTGGTAGGCTTCAGCGCAAAGCCGGTGTATCCCAAGGGAAGGGTCTTACTCGAAGTCCGAATAGGAGGCGCCACAAAGATGGCCGAATTTATGGTGGTGGACGCACCGTCTCCTTACAATATAATAATGGGGCGTACTTGGCTGCATGCCATGGAGGCAGTACCTTCCACCTTTCACCAGAAGCTCAAGTTTCCACTAGAGAAGGCCGGAGGGGTGATCGAGTTAATAACCATACAAGGAGATCGGCAGATGGCCAGACAGCGCCTCACGGCCGTAGTGCCCGGTGAAACAGAGCCGCAGCAAGTGCATATGGCCGAACTCGAGGACGTCGGTCGATCGACAGAGCAGAAGAGCATAGAGGAACTCACCGAGGTCAGGATCAATTCCGATGACCCCGAGCGATATTTCCTACTGGAAAGCCAGCTCCTCGACAACGAGAGGTCCGAGCTGCTCGACTTCCTACTGCAGAATAAGGACGTCTTCGCCAGGACCCCATACGAGATGCCTGGGATCGACCTCGAAGTCATGTGCCACAAGCTAAACGTGGACCCCGGACAAGTCCATAGTGCAAAAAGCCCGCAAAACCGGGGTGCCACAGACAGAAGCGGTCGTTGAAGAAGTAGACAAGCTCCTCGAAGCTGGAGCGATCCGCGAAGTGCATTATCCGAAATGGCTGGCCAACACAGTGGTGGTCAAGAAGAATAACGGTAAATGGAGGGTCTGCGTTGATTTCACCGACCTTAATAAAGTCTACCCCAATGACAGCTTCCCGCTCCCGAAGATCGGCCAGATGATCGACGCTACCGCAGGACATGATAGGATGATTTTTCTTGACGCCTACCGAGGTTACCACCAAATCCCCATGCATGGGCCTGATGAGGAGAAAACCGCATTCATAACACCTCGAGGCATCTACTGTTACAAAGTGATGCCCTTTGCGTTAAAGAATGCTGGGGCAACATACCAAAGACTGGTTACGAAGATGTTTCAAGCGGAACTCGGGAAGTCGGTGGAGGTCTACATCGATGACATGGTAGTCAAATCCAAAAAGCCGCAAAACCATTTGGCAGACCTATGCCAGACATTCACCATCCTCAGAAAGTTCCAGCTTAAACTGAATGCCTCCAAGTGTGCGTTTGGCGTCGAATCCGGCAAGTTCTTAGGGAGCCTGGTGACCCGAATAGGGATCAAAGCTAATCCAGAGCAGATTTCAGCAATCCAGGCGATTTAGAGCCCGACCACGGCAAAACAAGTTCAAAGGCTCACGGGGATGGCCGCTGCGCTCAATTTCGCTTCATCAACCGAGCTTCGGACAAATGTCGCCCCTTCTTTCAAATCCTGAAAAAGAGCTCCAAATTTCAGTGGACCCCTGAATGTGATCAAGCGCTGGAGAAACTCAAGGACTACCTCTCCTCGCCACCACTGTTGTCCACTCCAAAACAAGGTGACCTCCTTTATCTCTATCTAGCGGTCTGGGACCATGCAGTGAGCTCGGTATTAGTCAAAGAGAACGGCAAGCAGCAGCAGCCCATTTACTACACGAGCAAAATCCTGCTCGACGCCCAGACCAGGTACTTTCCGCTCGAGAAACTTGCGCTGGCACTCGTCAGTGCCTCTCGCAAGCTCTCCCACTACTTCCAGACATACACAGTGGTGGTTGTCACAGAACACCCGCTCAAGTCCCTTTTTCGAAAGGCAGACTTTTTCGGAAGAATCTCCAAATGGGCCGTCGAACTGGGGCAATTCGATATCCAATATCAACCCAGGACGGCGATCAAGCACAAATTCTGGCAGACTTCATCGTCGAGTTCACTTCTCCTAGTTCGGCACCGACCTCGCTCAATACCGAACTCGGGGAAGATAAGGACAAGGACAATGAGGCAGCCGGGACCAACGAAGACCGATCTTGGAGACAATTCCTTGAGTCGGCCTGGAAGGTCTTCGTTGACGGATCATCGAAATCCAGAAGGGCTAGCGCTGGCATAGTCCTGCAATCTCCAGAGGGCCTAGTCATCGAGCAGGCCCTGACCCTTGATTTCAAAGCCTCCAACAATGAAACGGAGTACGAGGCACTGATTGCGGGTCTCAGTAGCGCAAAAATCCTGAGGGCACGTCTGCTAGTAGTCTTTAGCGATTCCGAGTTGGTGACGAACCAGCTAAGCAGAGACTATCAAGCCCGTGACGAAAGGATGACAACCTACTTAGCCCACACAAAGCAGCTCCTCTCCCAGTTTGAGAAAGCAGAAGTCAAGCAAATCAGCAGAGAGTCCAACTACCATGCAGATGCCCTCGCCAACTTAGCCTCTACCGTGGAAGCAGGAAAAAGAAGGACATTTGACGTGGAGACGTTGAAAAAACCAAGTATAGAGCTGCTTCCACCTCGGCAAGTCCTGTGCGTCGATCTCGGTCCAAGTTGGATGGATCCGATCATAGCATTCTTAAAAGAAGACAAACTCCCTGAAGACAAAAATGAAGCCCACAAGGTCAGAGTGAAAGCAGCTCGTTTTTTGCTATCCCCAGATGGGAAGCTCTATAGAAAGTCCCTCACGGGACCATATCTCCAATGTGTCCACCCAAGCAAGGTTGAAGACTTCCGTTTTGAAATTCACGAGGGAATCTGCGGAAGCCACATCGGAGGGAGATCACTGGCGTACAGAGCCATCAGTCAGGGCTACTGGTGGCCCTACATGCAGAAGGATGCCCAGCTCTACGCCAGGAAATGTGAAAAGTGTCAGAAGTTCTCCCACTCTCTACACCAACCGGCGCAGGACTTGAGTCCTCTCTCCAACCCATGGCCCTTCGCTCAGTGGGGGCTATACATCGTGAGACCTCTTCACCGGACTCCAGGAAACAAGAGTTGGCTGATAGTGGCCACTGATTATTTCACCAAATGGATAGAGGCAGAAGCTTTATCCTCCATCACCGAGCGGGATACAAAGAATTTTGTATGGAAGAACATTGTCACAAGGTTTGGGGTCCCCCGAGGTCTGGTCTCGAACAATGGGACCCAGTTCGACTCCAACTTCTTTAAAAACTTCTGCGAAGAGCTCGGTATTAGGAACCTCTATGCAACCCCGGCCTATCCACATAGCAACGGATAAGCAGAGATCTCGAATAAGGTGGTACTGGACGGACTCAAGAAGAGACTCGACAGAGCTAAAGGCAGATGGGTAGAGGTGTTAGGGATTTTGTGTATTGCAATTTGATGGATGCATTAACATTTTAGCATCATTTGATTTACACGCATATGCATTGATTTAGAAAATCTTGAAATCTTGATTTATACATGCATTTTTTTTAAGACTTGTATTAATATTGATTTATGCATGTTTTGATTTTTAACTTGGATGCATTTTTATTTGAAAATAAGTTTTATAAATCAAGCAAACCTATGAGTTTTAAATCTTTCGAATCATTTTAGGCTTTTTATGTTTCATTTTTTTAAACCTCTTAGTTTGATTTAAAACATGATTCCAAGCTTGATTCAATGGCCCAAAAGTTCCCTTCGAAAAATACTTTAAAAAATACAATTTTAGGGAATTTTGGTCCCAGGCCCAAGTCGACCCGCAGTGGGCCCGGTCGACCGGCGTGCCTTTTTCAAACGGTCAGTTTTATGTCCGTTGAAGGCCAGGTCGACCGGGGAAATGCCAGGTCGACCGGGGAAGAGCCGTTGGGCACTTTTTGGCTATAAATACTAGTTCATTCATTTGCCAAAAGTTGAGGATTTTTAGGCCATCCTTGAGATGTTTTGAGGCCAATCAAAGGGGAATGAGCTAAGGGATGAAAGGGGTCTTTAGGAAAGCTAAAGCTTGGTTTCATTGAGTTAAATCACTAAGTAAGTTTTACTTTTCTTAATCATATGTTTTCATGCTTTGCTTTAATTATTGGTAAATCTTTTCTAGCATGATAAACTATGATTTGTTGTGTCTTTAACATGTTTATGTTTTGAATTGATCTATTATTTTGGATGCATCACCTTGATTCAATCCAAGTAGTACTTAAATTGGTATATCGAAGTAAATCATGTTAATGAAAACATCTTTGAAATTATATGTAACATGATTCCTATAATTGGTTGAATCTATTGTTGTTGTTTTCATCATAAGAAAATCACTTTCAAATCTATCTTATATTTTGGATTCAACTTCTTCACAAATCATATGTACTTTTGTTTTAAAGTTTCACAACTTGCTTTGCATTAATAGGTATATCATTTTTAAGTTGAATTTATAATTACATATGATTTATCCCCTAATTTCAATCAAATCTATTTTTATGTTTTATGCTTATAGCATACTCATATTGAGCTACATTATTGATTTGATTGACATCCCTATGCTTCGCATGTTTTGTTCTTAAAATTTCACAACTTGTTTAGAATACATATGTATATCTTTTACAAGTTATTTTTAACATGTGATTAGCATTCTTTCCTCAATCATAAATATCTTTATGAGCTAAAACTTTCAAAAGCCTTAGACATACATTTATGAGCTTTCATTTTCAAATTGATTGAGGACATCATACATACACATTTTGCATTCATCTTTGCATTCATAGTGTGTGTGTGTGAATTAGATTTTCACTTTCATATCCGCCTAATTAAGAGGCATTGTAATGAGCTATTAATTGTATCTCCATCAAGTGTATTATAGACACTACTTAGAGAGATAACCAACATTTTGGTTGAAGAGGTTATTGCTTAACCTAAGAAAAGCATAGTGTAATAGGTTGATGTTAAGCTTTGAAAAACATCATTGTAAAGGTTATTGCTTAGCCTATTGAAAATCATAAATAGTGGAAATCCGGTGGGGTGTTGGATCACAAGCCGGTAGTGGATGTAGGCATTGAGGCCGAACCACTATAAATCCTTGTGTGATGGTGCATGTTTTGTGGTGATTGTTTTTGTAAGCTTCCGCATTTATTTACTTAATCACCACTTGTGACTAGTTTAATTTATAGAAGTTAAAATTTGTCTAAATTGGTCATAATTGTAGCTCACCCTATTCACCCCCCCTCTAGGGTTCGGATCCCTGGACTTTCAAGAGGAATTACCAAGTGTCCTTTGGGCGTACAGGACTACCCCGAGCCGATCCACTTCGGTAACTCCCTTCTCTCTAGCTTACGGGATGGAAGCTATAATCCCTCTTGAGGTCGGTCTTCCGACCTTGAGATCGGATCTCTTCGACCAGGGACAAAATGAAGTAAATCTGGCCAAAGAACTCGACTTGGCCAAAGAGCGGAGGAAAGCAGCATCTGTCCGCCTGGCTTCCTACCAGCAACAGTTATCTAGGGGATACAACAATTGTGACAAGTCTAGTTTTTAGATGCCTTGAACCAGCATGCCCCATTTACAATGTTTTTACATGATTGTTAATTTAATATGATACGGAAAATTCTCACAATTGTAGATGTGTAACTTCATAGTTTTATATGTTAAAAATACGAAATCTACTATAAAAACTGATCCATTAAAGGAAGGGTGGCAATTCCTAAGTCGACTTCAATCCAATGCGGGAACTCCAGTTAGACCCTTTTTATTTCAAGGTGGGATTGAGTCATTCTGGTCACATTTCCAACCTAACTAATAAATGGGTCAAGTTCAGTTGGGTCCATAATTATGAGCTGGCCCAACCCAAGCAACTCATTTCACTCAGCGACTTATCGGTCCGACTCAAACCCAACCTGTTAATCTAGGTTTGAGTCAAAGTTGTCAATATTGTTTCGAACCCCATTTTGGCCTTGCCTCAAAAATGAAAAGTTTCGTCCGATTTGAAACTTCAGCGAAATTTTTCGGAATTACAAATCGGAGAAATATAAAAACAATATATTCATATAGGCGTAGAAAAATAAAAGAGGATTTTACTGGAAAATGAACCGTACTTGGCCGTTGCACCAAATAATGAAAAGTGTTTCCCATTGTACAAACGTGGTCGTTAGGCATGGTTTCATTTTTTTATTTTTTTTAACTTCGCGATCAGCGACGCTAGCATTGCTCGATCAAGTTAAAATGAAGCGACGCTAGGTAATCACATAAAACCCTAGTTACCCTCATTTCGTACCATTTTTTTCCCTTCCTTCCCCTGGCCATTCCAAACATAGGGTTGGTCTGGCTGTGCCTGAAAATTTTCTGTTATGATAAAATGACGAGACTTTTAAAGTACCAATGATATTTCCAAATAAATAATATCAGCACTTTTGCATTGCTAGAGATTTTTTATTTTTGCTTTATGCTCTTGATTTTAATGATCATTTTATAGCTCAAGATCTTGTTCTGAGATTTGATATCCATAAAAAGCTCGACAAGCGAGTTTCTGTGAACATGTTGTGCTTCAAGGAAGGTGGTGACATTCTCATATCTGGTTCTGATGACAGAATGGTAATGTTATGGAATTGGGATGCGGGGCATGTCAAGCTATCATTCCATTTTGGGCACGCAAATAATGTCTTCCATGGAAAGATGACGACTTATTTAAATGATTATCGGAGTATTGTTACTTGTGCTGCAGATGGCCAGGTAACCTAGATTCCAAAAGTGCAAATTCATACTTGAAAATGATTCCAATTTTTGAAGAATGAGGACAAAGGGATTGATCAAGAATTATTGCCTTCTATAGCGGAGAAGTATGTGGTGGAGTAGCTGGAAGTAGAGAAGAAGGTCCCAAAAGGGATTAGAGAAAACGAATGAGGAAAAGTTGGATTCGGGGCATATATATATATATATATATATATATATATATATATAGCGAAGAGGGAAGCGTTGCCCATACTTATTTTGGGCAACGCTATCGTCACTTGTAAAAAAATCAAAACCGCCAATTATGGTTCATTTTGGGCGATAAATAAGCCATTTACTTGTTTCATTATTTCATGCAACGGCCAATTATGGTTCATTTTCCAGTAAAATCCAAAAATAAAATATAAAAAATGAAACAAGTAAATGGCTTATTCACAATGGGAGCTACATCGAATCTTACTCCTGATCTAACAACATGTTTGGATCTAGGGAAACTTGGTGCTAAGGATTTGGTTTACAAATAAATGAGGGTTAACTAATAATTCTTATGTTCTTTATCATAGCCAATTACAGCTGAACAGAGGAGGATCTAGACCGTAACATGAAATCTCTCTCTTGTCTCAGTTTATGCAAGAGGAGTTCCGTGTTCATATGTAAGAATGGATGGGTTAGAAGTGCTCAAGATGAGGACTGTTACAATATGATTAGAACTGATGTTTCAATGCAGTTTTGCAAGGACAACGATGAGGCCATCACGTACAGCTTTAAAGTGCAAGGCGGAAAATCCTTTGCTTAATATATCAACAGTTTGGTCTAGAAAAGAAATGAATTGAACTCCCAATTCTTTACTTACAACACGTTATTCACTAACAAAATGTTTGTCAACCCAACCAACCAAGCTTTCCCCACGGCATCTAGTCCTCATATTCACACTACAAGATGGGGGCATCTGAAAAGAAAACCCAGCAGCAGAGTCTTTATCTACAAAATTTCAGCAGTTGGGTCGCTTTGGTTCTTTACCAGGATCCAGGACAGGGCCCTTGGGAGTATCAATTAATTGTTCGACTTGGAATCAAAGCATCCAGATCTTCAACCAGTCTTATTTACATATTCATGGCACAGGTCTTTAAAATCAAACAGATTGGATGATTGTAGCCCTCATTAATTTCATAGGAGTTTTCCTTGCTGCAACATTTCACTTTAATTTTCATTTCTTTTAGGAGGAAAGGACGAGCCAAATTAGAAAAACTTAAAAAATTGGAGATCTTGAGAGCCTTTTGACAGAAAAAAAATAATCATTCATTAAAATCTAGTATAAGTAGCAAACAGACGTGTAGCCATATATATGGCTTTAAGATAGACAACCTAGTTTGTGATACAAACTGACATGTATCTATCTATTTAGGTTTAAGATAGGGTAAGAAATAAAGCATGGACTGCTAGTTAAGCATTCATCCAGAACTGGGCCTGGAGATAATCAATTACTTTCTTGTCCACTTGAAAGGCCTTGGCCAGAATATCATCTGAGATGGGCGGCTTCGATCCAAACACAGAGTTAGCAATGGTGATCACACCTGGGTTTTGACTGCTAAGGGCGGAAATGGCTACAGCAGGTGTGTGGCCAATATTAGCTTGGAAGTGAATGAGGCCTATTGGGAAGACAAACACATCTCCCTTGTTGAGGACCTTGCTTATCAGGGTATTATTGTTCTGGTTGGAGAGGACAAAGCCGACGTAGAGCGTCCCTTCAAGGACCGTCAGTATCTCTGTGGCACGTGGGTGCGTGTGGGGAGGGTTCTCTCCATAAGGCGCAAAGTCTAAGCGAACCAAAGAGACCCCAAGAGTGTTGAGTCCCGGTATCTGGTTTACAAGGGCATTGGTCACATTGAACCCAACTTTGTTCATGGTGTTGCTCGGTTTGTCAAAGCCTGATAAGAAGAAATCATTTGCCGTGACCTCCTTTACGGCTTTGCAGACGAACCCATTCACCAACACTGCAAAATCAAATTGTAACAATTTTATCATTTCCAAGCAAAAGTATTGAATTTGCGCAAATACCTTTAGCCGACTAAGATAAAATACACTGCAAATTATTTGTACCTTTTGAGTTAAGATCGGCAACACAAATGTCCTGTAAAGGACTGGGATCGTAGGCGTAAACAAGTGAGGAAGTGATGGAAAAGAGGACGACTACAAGGATGTGAGCAACCATCTTCATCATCTTCAAGTATAAAGTATGGATGAAGATGAAGTGCTCTGAGGATGAGAATTAAGGATAGAGAGGACCCATATATATAGGGAGATATATGGTAGGTGGCACATGAGTTTTATTGAAATAGTCTTTGTTTTTTTAATGCAATAGTGAAAGACTACCAAGAAGGTCAATTTCTCGTTTTAGCTACTGATCGCATTCGCTCACTGCAACGACCAACCTCCATTTTTATATCAATATTCTTTGTAATATTCAAGCATGGGAGAGTTGGTCAAAGTCTCTATACTTCTTGCTGTATAGTAGTGGAAACGATCTTCAGACAGTGATAACGGTGCAGAGAACAAAAACCATAGAAGTGATTTTAAATATTGTATGGTCGTTTTAGCTGCTCCTTATGAATGGTTCAAGGGATGGAAGGGAGGCAATGTAGGCAGTCTGCTAAATTCATAAATCATAAGGTAACGACTTAGCATCTACACGAAAACTCAATCAAATTGTCGCAGCAGCCCCTGATGGACCTAATCCATCTCTGCTTTTCAAATATTTTATGGCCAAGGAAACCTTCTGTTTTGCTGACGACTTCCATGGATGCATTTTAGGTGACCTAGTCTGCATAGTGGTGCAGGGTTAGCTAGACATGTTGGGAGCACATTCTCTAGTGATCTAGATGACTGATCTGATCATGGGCTGAGGCCTTCGTGAAAACGATACAATATTAAAATATATTAACCCGTTGATCTTTTGCCTATGGTCAGTTTATTATTATAGACTATAACTGTAATTTGATCTGCACTGTATAGTTTTCTGGTCTTTGACTGAACGGTTAACCCTTTTGATTGGGGATTCGGGGTAATCCAATTAGATCAATGGTCTAGATCAACAAATCATGGGCTCCACATGTTCCGGATTTCCCAGGCTCCTTTTCATCAATCTTCTGGAGTAGATCGGGTTTTGAATTCTCTAGAATCATTTAAAAAATATGGGTATTTTCTACGCGTAGTTGCAGTCGCAGAATCCATCCATTTTTTAGAAGGAAGATGCCTATCCTCACTTGAAGGCAAAAAAAAAAAAAATATATTCCTAGCTCTTGAAAAGCATGAAAAATTCACAGAACACATCTAAGTACATCTTCATTTAATCAATTCCTTGTCGAAGGCAAAAAAAAAAAAAAAAGTCTTAGCTCTTGAAAAGCATGAATAATTCACATGACACATCTAAGTACATCTTCATTTAATCAATTCCGTGTCAAGGGTTCAATACTGCACAGATTTCAAATTTTAAATTTCAAGTATATTGTGATTCTGTACCCCCAGGGCCCACCCAAATATAGTCCCACCATGGCACACGTTCATTTGATCTTTCGAGTTTGGTCACAGTTACTTATAGACCATAGGGTTTGGATCCTTCAGTGGTTTCCAATAACTAATAAACGAACTCACCTGAGCGACTGAAGCAATTGACGGGAATGCCTTTGCAACTTTTCCTCCTGTAAGAGGGGAGGAAAAGCTGCATGTTCTGCTTTTCTAAACAATATATAAAGCAGGAAAAAATTTATTTGCAACTTTGATCCTTGCGCAGCCGTTAACCCACCCCAACCCTCCTGCATGCTGAAAATCTTCGCAATTGTAAATGTGTAATTGCATAGTTTTATATGTTAAAAATGAAAAATCTGCAGTAAAAACAGATCCAATAAAGAAATGGTGGCAATTCCTCGGTTGACCTCAATCCAACCAGGGGACTCCGTTGACATTCTGTCGACATTCCCAACCTGAATAATAAATGGGCTAGGTTCATTTGGGTCCGTACTCGTGAGTTGGCCCAACCCAAGCAACTCATTTAACTTTACAAACTATCAATCCAACTCAAGCCCAACCTGCTAATGTGGGTTTGGGTCATAGTTGTCAATATCGTTTCGAACCCCATTTCGGCCTAGCCTCTAAAACGAAAAGTTTCGTCCGATTCGAAACTTTGGCGAAACTTTTCGGAATTACAGATAGGGGAAATATAAAAATAATATATTTATATAGGCGAAGAAAAATAAAAGATGATTTTTCGGGAAAATGAACTGTATTTGGCCGTTGCACCAAATAATGAAAAGTATTTACCAATGCACAAACGTGGTTAGGCGTGCTTTCGTTTTTTTTTTTTTTTTATAACTTTGAGACCAGCAACACTAGCGTTCCCCAAGTTAAAATGAAGCGACGCTCTTGGTAAATCCCATAAAACCCTAGTTACCCTCATTTGCTCCCATTTTTTCAGTGTTTTATTTCCTTTTTCTGACCATTGCAAACATAGAGTTGGTCTGGCTGTGCCTGAAAATTTTCTATTCTGATAAAATGACGAGACTTTTAAATTACCAGTGATATTTTTTTTATCACTTTTGCATTGCTAGAGATTTTGATTTTTGCTTATGCTCTTGATTTTAATGATCATTTCATGGCTCGGGATCTTGTTATGAGATTCGATATCCATAAAAAGCTCGACCGGCACAGAGGTGGTGCAAGCACGTTGTGCTTCAAGGAAGGTGGTGACATTCTCATATCTGGTTCTGATGACAGAATGGTAATGTTATGGAATTGGGATGCGGCGCATGTCAAACTATCATTCCATTCTGGGCACACAAATAATGTCTTCCAAGCAAAGATGATGTCTTATTCAGATGATCGGAGTATTGTTACTTGTGCTGTAGATGGCCAAGGTAACCCAGATTCCAAATGTGCAAATTCGTACTTGAAAATGATTCCAATTTTAAAAGAATGAGGACAAAGGGAATGAACAAGAAAGATTGCCTTATATACCGAAGGAGTAGGTGGTGGAGTAGCTGGAAGTAGAGAAGAAAGTCTAAAAAGGGATGAGAGAAAAGGGATGAGGCCATACTTATTTTGGGCACCGCTATCGTCCCTTGTAAAAAAAATGAAACCGCAAATAACGGTTCATTTTGGGCAACGCATAAGCCATTTACTTGTTTCATTATTTCGTGCAATGGTCAATTACTGATCATTTTCCGGTAAAATCATCAAAATAAAATAAATAAAATGAAACAAATAAATAGCTTATTCACAATGGGGAGCTACATCCTCTGGTGAATCTTACTCCTGATCTAACAACGTGTTTGGATCTAGGGAAACTTGGTGCTAATGATTTGGTTTACAAATAAATTAGGGTTAACTAACGGTTCTTAAGTTCTTTATCATAGCCAATTACAGCTGAACAGAGTTAAGAGCTAACAAAGGAGGATCTAGACAGTAATGTGAAATCTCTCTCCTTTCTCAGTTTATGCAAGAGGAGTTCCGTGTTTATATATATATATATATATATATATATATATATATGTAAGAATGGATGGGTTAGAAGTGCTAAAGATGAGGACTGTTACAATAAGATTAGAACTGATGTTTCGATGCAGTTTTGCGAGGCCAAAGATCTGACCGACTCTAGTAGGTTTGCACAAAGATCTGACCGACTCTAGTAGGTTTGCACAGCAGATAAGGCCATCACGTGCAGCTTTAAAGCGCAAGGCGAATAATCCTTTGCTTAATATATCTGCAGTTTGATCCAAAGAAGAAATGAATTGAACTCCCAATTCTTTACTTGCAACACGTAGTTCACTAACAAAATGAACATCGACCCAACCAACCAAGCTTTCCCCACGTTATCTAGTCCTCACATTTACACTACAAGATAGGGGCATCTGAAAAGAAAATCCAGCAGAACAGTCTTTATCTACATAATTTCAGCAGTTGTTTGATTCTTTACCCGGATCCTTGACAGGGCCCTTAGGAGTATGAATTCACTTCCATTCATGGCAAAATATAGATTGATTACTATGTGACAACCTGGCGAGGCTGATAAGATGATCACACAATTTAATTCATGACCAATGGATCGAGTTCGATGTTATAAGAAAATGACCCCATCGTAGAAACAAGAATATCAGATTTTTTTTCATTAGCTTATTTCCATTTGCACTCTAATTAAACTGATCTGCATACATACCACAAAGCGGCTGTGTGACTTTGCCTTATATAAATTGTTCAACTTAGAATCAAAGTGTCACGACCCGGACCCGAGATCAGAGTCATTAGGGTTAACCCCCGGGTCGCGATGTAATCATACTTATTCTCGTAAACCCCGATTAACCGAAGTTAAACCGAAGTCCACAAGGGATCTTGCATACGTACATGTCAATGTACAGTTGCGGAATATACAATAATATACATTGACAACCATTTATCAAAACGAATCAGATACTTTACTTTGAATTGTAAAGTTCACTTTACATAGTTGTTTCTTCTACTATCAACCACTGCATATTTAAAATACAATGCAGGGGACATCATTTCTAATACTTACAATACCAAAATGAATTTACAAATATTCTAAACAGTTTCCAAAATACTCCATGTTATCCTCTCTCAAATCACGTCCATTCGGTTAAACCTCCTGGAGGTATCGAATGGGCCTCCTCCGCTGGCGGGACGGTCTCGGAGGGACCGGTACGGGCAACTGAGCCTGTAATATTATCAGTAATACCATGAAGACGGCGGTTCAACAAGATATATACATATGATGATAGCATGTTTGACAATTCCTAACAATTCACTGATTCAACAGTTCTAAACAATCCATAAGCAATACAAGTAAATCAGTAATACCATGAACACGGCGGTTCAACAAGATATATACATATGATGATAGCATGTTTGACAATTCCTAACAATTCACTGATTCAACAGTTCTAAACAATCCATAAGCAATACAAGTAACAATGACAATAATATGGCAACTACACTAGCATTGGTTTCAACTCCATTTAGTTCTTCCAAAATGAAGCATTTCATATTCATTTATTCATTATGTTCAGCCTTTATTAATGACTTTTCAATATGACTCGTCAGTCCAATATCTGACTTTTCATGTAATAACCTTGCGGTCTAATGAGGTGGGATCTCCCAGTGTCTTGATCAGAGATCACTGGTGTCACCACGGGCTCCGGAACACCCCAATTCCATCTATTGCAATAGGATTAGTCAGTTCAATTCAATAATGAGTTGAGGAAACCACTATGTAGTGCCAGACCCGTTAACAATTCATACTAATCTCAGTCTAGTACTCAATTCATCCTCTAACCAACCATTGAGTGTAACTTTGGTTATCAATGCAAGTATTACTTTTGATGACATTACTTTCTTGATTATGCATTAGGATAACCCTAGTTAACACTTATGGAGGTTTAGATATCACTAATATTAGTCATACTTCCCTCACGACTCATCTTAACTATACGAGAAGTATTTATGACCTCATAAGCGATTTTAGTTCTCGTAAAATCCAAAACTCACTGGACTCGAATCGAGTCCCCCAATCGCGAGGACCGTTAGGCCAAATTTTTCCTTACTACGAATAATCTGGTCAATTTCGGCTACCTCGGCGGCTACCGGGCGGTTAGCCGTAACTATGCAGGCGGCTAGCCGAACTGTACTGGCGGCTAGCCGAAATTCGGCTGACGGCTAGCCGAACCAAGTTCAGTTAGCTTACGGTTAGCTTTCCAGAAGCCGATTTTTCTAACAGAGATTTCTGACCAATTTCGGTCAGCTCGGGGTCACCTCGCGGCTAGCCGAAATTTGGCGGTTAGCTTTCCAAAAGCTCGCCAAAACTGGGAATTTTGGCGGTTAGCCCGCGGTTAGCCTTGCGGCGAGCCGAACTTCACCCAGAAGCTCATTTTCGAGCTTCAGAAGTCTTGAACCAAATCCACATTTTTGAACTCCTAGAGTTCTTACAAGTTATATAAAAGCTTAAATCACTAGAAATGTATACACTTGCCTTAGATGAAGCTTTGATGCACAAAACCTCTTGTTTAGCTTGGTTTTATGATGAAATCCTCCCTTTGAAGCTTGGATTTCAAGAAGATCTCGAAGAAGATGAAGTAGAAGATGGAGGAGATGAATCCCTCTCACTTAAATCAACTCAACTTCACTCTTGATGAAGAAGAAATCAAAGAAGGAAGAGAAACGGAGGAAGAAATGAAACAGAGGATGAAAGTTGCCTAGGGTTTGAGATGAATGAAGTTCATTAGCTTATATAAGCTCCCAATTTGCATTTAAGCCCCCTTAATCTCCTTTAATTACACTTCAAGTCAAATGAAAGGTCATTTGATTCGATAGTCGTCGAATCAATTCAAGTCTTATATGAAAGTTATCGTACTCGTCGAGATACACATGTTGGTATCAAGAGTTTCTGTATTCGACAAAATACGTACAAATCCGTATTTTCGAATAAGTCCTTGGTTTGCTCATTTGAGCTTCATCTCCATCCCATTCATTTCATAATCTTATTTACTATTTCATTAAGCCTAACTCATCCATTTAGGCTAATGCAATCTCATTTAGTCATTAGTTCAATTAACCATGCTTAGTTAGCCTTAATCGCAATTCATTAGAGTTATTCGTGATTAACTCGAGACGGAGCCTAACACAAAGCATCCAGATCACTTAGAATCAAAGCATCCAGATCATCAACCATTCTCATTTTCATATTCATGGCATAGGTTCCTGAAATCGAACAGATTGGATGACCGTAGCCCTCATTAATCTCATAGGAGTCTTCCTTGCTTTAACATTTCACTTTAATTTTCATTTCTTTTAAGAGGAAAAGACAAGAGCCAACTTAGAAAAACTATGTAAAATTAGAGATCTTAAGAGCCTTTTGATAGAAAAAAATCATACATTAAAATCTAGTATGAGTAGTAAACAGACGTGTAGCCATTTATATATGGCTTTAAGATAGACAACCTAGTATGTGATACAAACTGACACGTATCCATCTATTTAGGTTTTAGATAGAGTAAGAAATAAAGCATGGACTGCTATAGTTATGCGTTCACCCAGAATTGGGCCTCGAGATAATCAATTACTTTCTTGTCCACTTGAAAAGCCTTGGCCAGAATATCATTTGAGATGGGTGGCTTCGATCCAAACACGGAGTTAGCAATGGTGATCACACCTGGGTTCTGACTGCTGAGGCCGGAAATGGCTACAGCAGGGGTGTGGCCAATATTAGCTTGGAAGTGAATGAGGCCTATTGGGAAGACAAACACATCTCCCTTGTTGAGGACCTTGCTTATCAGGGTATTATTGTTCTGGTTGGAGAGGACAAAGCCGACGTAGAGCGTCCCTTCAAGGACTGTCAGTATCTCCGTGGCACGTGGGTGAGTGTGAGGTGGGTTCTCTCCATAAGGCGCAAAGTCTAAGCGAACCAAAGAGACCCCAAGAGTGTTGAGTCCCGGTATCTGGTTTACAAGGGCATTGGTCACATTAAACCCAACTTTGTTCATGGTGTTGCTCGGTTTGTCAAAGCCTGATAAGAAGAAATCATTTGCCGTGACCTCCTCTACGACTTTGCAGATGAACCCATTCACCAACACTGCAAAATCAAATTGTAACCATTATATTATATCCAAGCAAAAGTATCGAATTTTTACAAACACCTTTAGTGGACTAAGATAAAATACACTGCAAATTAAATTTACCTTCTGAGTTTAAATCAGCGACACAAATGTCCTGTAAAGGACTTGGATCGTAGGCATAAACAAGCGTGGAAATGATGGAAAGGAGGACTATAAGGATGTGAGCAACCATCTTCATTATTTTCAAAGTATAAAGAATAGATGAAGATGAGGTGCTCTGAGCATGAGAATTAAGTGATGGGTCAGGCCCAAATGACTCGGTCCGCAGTGACGAGTTAGGCCCAAACAGCTCGGTCCACTATAGCAGGTCAAGACCAACTTCCCTAAGTCCATGATAAGCCCGGGTCGTCATCGGCCGGGTCCGGATCCACTGAAGGACAAAGTCAGCACGCGTCGTTTTACCTACCTGCTCTTACCAATTCCCGCGGAGGATATCTTCTCTGCTTGTCTGTTGAGGACGGTTCGGAAGACTCAACCAGAATGGAGTGTACATCATTGGAGATCCCTGGAGAATCTCCCCACCCGTTGGAGAAAGAGTATAAAAGGAGAAGTCCTATCAGAGAAGCCTCTCTCCGATCCTAGACACTATTATTGTAATCATTTACTCTGTAACCTCTTTCCCAGAGCAGTAAATTCACCAATTAAAGTGGACGTAGGTCACATTGACCGAACCACTATAAATCCCCTCTCTTTCTCTCTCTCCATAAATTTTCTCATTAATTATTTATTACTCGACCGGTGGTGCCCGAAAACCACTTTTTTGACATCATCATTAAGCATAGAGAGGACCCATATATATAGGGAGGAGATATATGGTATGTGTGACATGGGCGGCATTGAAATAGTCTTGTGTTTAAATGCAATAGTGAAAGCCTACAAGGTCAGTTTCTTGTTTAAGCCACTGTCATTTTTTAACTGCTACAACAAACCTCCATTTTGATTTCAATAGCTTTTGTAATACTCGAGAATGGGAGAGTTGGTCAAAGTCCATATGCAAATGCATCTCCAAGTGTCTATTAAAACAATAGCTTTTGTAATACTCGAGCATGGGAGAGTTGGTCAAAGTCCATATGCAAATGCATATCCAAGTGTCTATTAAACATGTCCCTATGTCAAATTACCAATTGCGCAGCAGTGGAAACCGTCTTCAGAAAATGCTATAGTGCAGAGAAAAAAATCATTTAATTGTATGGCTGTTTTAGCTGCTCCTTTAACAAAGGTTCAACAGATGGAGAGGAGACAAGTCTCCTCAATAAGGTGGTGACTTAGGGGCGTCTGGAGACTCCGAAGAGAGACGTCTCTTATTCTTATGGTTTAAAGCTTATTTTCAATTTAGAGCATTTCGTAAACCCCTAATTTCATTTTTTATTTTTAGTGCTTATTTTTAAATTAGAGATTTTCCCTCTAAAAAGATTAGCTTAGGAGAGATGTTTTTTTTTTTCTTTTTTTTAGCTTTTCTTAGTTAAAGCGGATGGAGGTAGACAATGCAACATTTACAATTATATCGGATGAAAAAGACCTAATAAAATTCTTAAAATGATGCAAATGATAAGTTCTACGTTTTAATTTTTATACGGTGGGCCACAGCTATCACAATTCCTAAAAGTGGATCCTAATTACCTCATGAAATTAGAGCTCTTTTATAGTTTTTTCAAACAGACTAATTGAAATTAAGATTTAAAATTTAGAGTTTTTATTTTAGACCTTAATCTAATTAGTTCTTATTAATTAATTAGACTAGAGTTTCCAAATTCCTCCTTATATCTTCTTCAAAACTCATGTATGCCCAGTCAAACTGTTGCAGCAGTCCTAACAGGCCTAATCTAAAATCTTCTTTTTCAAATATTTTATGGTTAAGGAGACGACCTGTTTCGCTGGCTACATTTATATTGATGCATTTTAGGTGTTCTGGACTGCATAGTAGTACAGGGTTAGACATTTTGGGGGAGATTGTCTGGTGATCTAGATGATTGGACTGATGGGCCTAATGTCAGATGTGGTGTCCCTAAAAAATATCCCATACTGAAATATCCTAACCCTTTGATATTTGCCCTGTGGTCAATTGAATGTTGTTGATCATAGCTGTGCTTTGTTCTACACATATTTGAAAGTATTGTCAGTCTAACCAAATCACACCAATGGGCGGGCTAGATCACCAAATCATGGAATCGCATGTTTCAGATTTTCCAGGCTTCTCTTCATCAGTCTTCTGAAGCAGATTAGTTTTTGAATTCTAGATTCGTAAAAAAAATATGGGTATTTGCTACACCTAACTGCCGTTGCAGAATCCATTTTATATTTGCGGAAGGAAAACTTCTATCCTCACTTTTGGGGCCAAGAACAAGTCCTAGCTCTTGAAAAACATGAATATTTCAAACAACAAATCTAAGAACATCTGCATTTAATAAAGGGGATTTGACATATTAATTCCCTTTAAACCATGCATCTTCAATTTTATGACTGATAATAATGTTACCGGATCGAGTCCTCTAGTATACTTTTTTTTTTTTTAACTTTTCTACCGTAGATCCCATGATATCATGTGATCCAAATGTTAAAACTTGAAAAGCCTGTACTTAAAAAAGCCTAGACAGTCTTCTTATTTGGACCTGGATCCCATGATACCATGGGATTCAAGGCAGAAGAGTAAAAAAAGAAATTGTGGACCAGAGTCAAACGACTCTTGTGACATTAATAGGTTTTAAGTCATGAAATAGGGAAATAGGGTTTAAGGGGAATTAATATGTCAAATCCCCTTGATATTATATGTTTCAACTCTTGAAAAACATTACATTGCCGTTTGATCGAGAGAACTCAGAGGGCTTGATTGTGTCAAGCCATGGAAGAGAAAAGGCCGTTTTCCTCTTTCGCAAAAACAAAATATGAAGGTAGGGGCGTTGGACTCCTACTTCTTTACTAAAAAGGAATAAATATTTTTAATATTCCACCTTCTTTGGAGATTTGTTCTTCACCGAAAAAGCATATTTAGGGCCCTTTTATGTAGGTGCCGTAGAAGTGGAAACCTTTTTACTCTTCCGCGGCACCGCAATTCCTCTGCACCCAGTGGCAGACTAGATTTTTGTTTGAGGGATGCAAACCTTAATAGGTAGTTTAGTTTTGGGTGCAAATCAAAGATTTTCATATGGATTTTGAGGGTAGACCCACAATTTTTATTGAGTTTTTCTAAGCACATCGTGGTTTAATGGGTGAGAGTGTGATCAGCGTGACTCCCACGAAATGGTCGATTTATATGGTTTCCCATAAACATATCGGGACCATGAGGACCCAAACACAGACCGATTATAAATTGGAGATTCTATTTCCATGGAAGAAAAGATTATTCGATGCTCATTCTTTTATATTCATCTATGATAATTTTTTAACCACTCATGGCAGGAGGAATTTCTAGCTGTTCAATTCTATGCATTCTACTCATACAAACTGACCCTTAGTAAAGGGCTAATCTGGATTTGGCTTTTTAGACCCAGCGGTGGAGCCCAGTTACATATCCTTGATTTGCTCAAGTGATGAGGTGGGCTCACATGAGACAAAGGTTGTTCAAGGGCATCTGGTTCGGTCATAAAGCTAATGTCGGCCCAGATCTTTCACTTGGGCTGAAATCCACGCCCGAGCTCAGTTGTATAGGGAAGTATTACATCCCTTTGTTTTGAGAGCCGTGCTATTCGGCCCGACTGGGGGACCGAATGCTGGCCCGGTCCCCCAGGGGGGCCGAATGGATCCTGGGGGACCGGGCCAGCATTCGGTCCCCGAGTCGGGCCGAATGGATTTTTCCTTGTTTTGAATGTGTAAGGGTCAAATTCTGTCAGAGCCAAAAGAATGCCAAACGTCGGCAGAATGATATCTCGTTATAGCGGTACTCATGCTCTATAGCGAGCTTGGATGGGAAAGACCGGTCCGTTCCAGACTCTATTTTAAGAGTTTGCGATGGGACTTCTTTCCTAATTGGATTATTATTAGAAGTGTTAACCACGGTTTTGGGGCTATTTATTGGTGCTTCTTTCAACCCTAAATATTATCACTCTCATTAATCTTAGTCAGAGATATTCTAAAGAGATTATTCTCTAGAGCCATTGAGAGATCGTTCTAAAGGGCTGCTCTATAAGGTCCTTGTTGCTTATACTTTCTTGTAAAAGATAGTTCATCTTGACTGGCAAGGTGCGAAGAGATCAAGTAAGGAAAACGGTGCACGGTGGAAGCCGAATTAGTGGATTCTGTGTAAGAACAAATACAGTCTTTAGATCGAGGTACAGACTAAGGTAAAGCAGCTTATAAGTATATATTGTAAACTGTTCGTAAACACTTGATTTCTGGTTCGTGGTTTTTTTCCCTGGATAGGGTTCACACGCTAAATACTATGTCTGTCTTTTTGTGGTGTGTGATTGATAGATAATTACTTCTATATTGTCTAATTGGTTATTTTCACTGCATTGATTGGTTAAATTAGAACTAGTAATTCATTTTAGTGAGTCCTGCAAAAACCTTCAGAATGTGTTGGACCTGGTTAGGCCTATGGTTGAGACTTTGATCCTAGTTAGTCCCATGCCTTCATGTTTAGCAACACATTTTAGATCTTAGCCAATGTAAAAGGAAGAGTGGAAGAGGGACTTGGACTGGATGCCTCTTCCAACCCTGTACGTGATTACTAAAAGACCTATATTTCATATTTGGACAATATTTGCTCAGATTGGCACATTTGCATCAACTTGGAAATTTTTGCACCGCTACTAGACCAATACCATACAAACCAAATCATCCAATTACCACTTGGGGGTCAAGAATTGCCGTCCTCGGCCAATGAGCTAGTTGCCTCCTATTCAATTAAGGGCATATATAATGATCCATTCATACCACCCAACTGGGACCACATTATGTGTGGAAGAAACTGTGATTCCTACCCCTCCCATCCAAACTCAAGTTCTTTGCATGGAGGGTCTCACCTTAGTAGGTTTATGGAGTACTTACCTCGTATCCAAGATGCATTTACTGTTGATCAGGTTTAGAAACTGTCTTTTATGTTCTTGTGAATTTAATCATATAATTTGTTCCTACTTCCCTTCGAATTCCAAACGTGCTCACTTCACACCATTCATATCCGGCTAATTCTACCTCTCAACTGTGCCATTGGCATTAGATTCGCCTGGTACATTTGGAAAGGCAGGAACCATCATCTCTAAATCACTGCCCAATCACATCCAATGGAAATTTAATTATAATTCCTCGATTGTACTCAACCAGTGACCAGGCTTTCCAAAGGAGTCATGGAGTGTAACTCTGTTGGATTGGATGAAGCTGAATTTCATTGGATCCTATGACCCATTTTCCCCAATTGCTCGCCATTGGTGGCATAGCTCGATGTTATATAGGCCATGTTCTATTAGCCAACGCTGGTAGCATTGTCTCTTCAAGCCCTCTTAAGGCTGTGTTGAGGTCACTTCTCCGATGTTGGACAATATGCCATGAGATGAACGTTGAGTAGGGATCGATGGAAACAGGTCAAGTTTAAATGAGGACCCACCCTGGGCCACTCCAATAGGGGGTGGGTTTGGTACTGCGTTGGCAGGGCTAAGGTCGGGTATGACTTTCCATATACTAACCCGAGGCGGGTTTGGGGTTGGGTTTTGGTGCATCTAACCTGCCTTGTCCCGTATGTCTTCACTTTATCTATCTACTCTTATAAAAGAGATAAAGATGAGTCATTTTTTCACTACACACATAGCCAATTAAATGAAAGTTGTGGGGCCCACTCTTAAAGAAAAATATATATATATATATATATATATCTATAGAGTTGTGGGGCCCACCCTTAAAGAAAAATCTATCTATCTATCTATCTATCTATATATATATATATATATATATCTTCTACTCTTATTAAAGAGAGAAAGATGAGTCCTTATTAAAGAGAGAAAGATGAGTCCTTTTATGTATATATATATATATATATATATATATCTTCTACTACACACATAGCCAATCAAATGAAAGTTGTGGGGCCCACCCTTAAAGAGAAATAAACTACCCAAAGAACATCGTTGCCTCAACAACATGCAGCAAATTAAGCAGCCAACAACAAAGCCACTACCAACTGCTATATTAATGCCTGAAAAAGACCAGCAAATCAAACGCAAAACAACAGTGGTAAAATTTAAAATTTAAAAATAAAAGAAGTACTATTATTAATACATTTAAGAACAAGTCGGTATACAAAAGGAAGAAAAAAGTTGAGACTGTTTATTTTATGTATGGATAAAGATGGGATAAAGATGGAGACATAATGAGAATTTTCCAATTTGTCAAAAATAGACTTTGGATCAAGCTTGGGTTTAGAGAAGTTTTAAGGATCCGGATCAAAGTGATCTAGAATACTAAAGTTTAGGAATTAAAAATATCTACCGAACGGTACCATAATCTCAAAAATCTAAAATTACAAAAAAAGACCCCTAAGTTCTCTGAAAAATTGCTAACTACCTCCCTACTATACCCAAATGAACTCAGATACAGACCAAACTTGGCACACACAATCCTAATAATTTTTTAATCTCTTATATTGAGTAGATACTGATATTTTAAACGTAATAAAATTTCGTTTTAATACATTCCAATAAATCGAGTAATTTTTTTTAATTTCTTTGTTTTTTTTTTAAGGTGGCAGATAAAAAAAAAGAAAAATGTGGATAAGATTGGAATCTATCTCAAATCAATATCTCAAATGTTGTTTTTTCCCTCTTCTTTTTTCAATTTCCTTTTAACATTCTTCTTATTCAGATACAACAAGATTTTCAATGTAGGGAATTTTGTAGGTATGAGGTTTTTCCTCTATGAATAATTGTGTAAGGAAGAATATGATATTTTAACAGATTCTTCATTGACTCTTAACTTCTTTTGGAATGGAGGGAGTTTTCATACATGTAAGTGAGCACTGTCTACTGAAATTATTATTGTTTGATTATGTCTTCTTCTTTAATTTTTTTTAATGTTGTAATAAAATCTTTGTTCTAAGAAAAATGAGTGCAACCAGAGTTAAGAAAATGATGATGAAGAGTTGGTTTTTTCTTTCTCATTCCTGTTTGGGCAAAAGTTAGGCCCATTGATAGCGTTCGTGCTCTGATAATTTTATATGTTTGTTTTATTTCTTGAATCTCAACTGCAGGCTTCCAAATTGTGCGTGTTTCGTGTTTACTTATGGTAGAACTTTATATTTAATTCTCACTCTATATTTGGAATATGAATTTGTGCATAGCATTTAAAATGTAAACTTTATACTGTTTTGTTATGTGAGATAGGAAATTGGAAAACTCAAACAGAAAGTGTCCTGGTTGAGAAAAGCAAAGTAGACAATAACTATAAGGACGATGCTATGAGGCATGAAAAATCTTTCCATTATTTGTCAGAATTTGTTTTCGTTCTCCATAGAGTCGAAGCAGAAGGGCTTTTTTTAAGCAGTACAGGTGCTAATATTCAAAAGGCCAAAAACTTAATCCATATTTGTATAAGAATTTGACATTTTATTTTATTTCTTTTTCCTATTTTAGTTTATGTTCGTTAAATTCTGACGTTCTATACCAATGCCTCTCCAATCGTCACCCTCCAAACCCATCAAGAGTGGGATAAAACCAATAAGCATTCATTCGTGGTTCTTATTAAACCATTTTGTTCACTAATTTTCAAATTTTTATTCTTTTTTTTGTCTTTTGTAAAATTAACTGTGAAATATGGTGCAATTAAAGAATCATTTTGAAGGAAAAATATTTTAGATTTTATCATTCAGAAAGATTTTTTAGTCTTTCTTGACACTATTTTGTTCACCCCGGTTAATAAACTAAGGCAATGTGGGAAATGCAAAAGATTTTAACTATGCACTGTTTACTCCATTATGTGGTTCATGGTGCACATACTGCTTTTTAACTCTGAAAACTTAAATGCCATGTACTTTTTCAATGATAAACCTTGAACTAAGATGGGATGAAAATAAAAGAAAAAATGAATAGTGTATTTTATAATGGATCAAAAGAAAACCAATCAAGTGTATTTTACTTACTACTTTTTAGTGTTCAATATTTACAATTTTGTGGGCACTTTAAATACTTTGCCATCAATTTAAAAGTCACGACAAAATGTATTAACTAGCTTGCTACTTTTGTTATTATTACTGGTGGCCAATTGGTGGTTGTATTATAATTCAAATACCAAATTGACTACACACGAGAGAATTCATATTCTCTCTGTTTTTTTTTTTTTATCCAAAACAATGTTAATTGTGCAAATAGTTTTTATTTATTTATTTATTTTTATTTTTATTTTTTGGTGGACCTAAAAGATACTTGAGTGGTATTTGTATTTGAAATTTGAGGGTTCAGAACATTAGAGGGCTCCGGGAGGTTTCAGAAGATATGAGATTATTTTCTTTGTACGGATGTAACCCTTTCTTATTATTTTTTAAATATTAACCCTTTAATCTTTTGTACACCAACCTTAAATATTTGTAATTTGATGTTCCTTCAGTTGTATATTATTTGTTATGGCTTTTGAAAAATGTATAGGGACTTCCAAAACTTATAAGCACATCCCATATATACAGGTACTTCGTTTGCATTATTAATTTATGTTTAGTTTTTCTTTTTCTCTTTTAGAAAAAAGTAGCAACTAACAAAATATCATAAATAAGAAAGTGAAATACACAAATTTAAACTCATTTTATGTCTGCCCTCTTTTTTTCTCTCTTTTAATGAAAGTTACCATTAAAAAATTTTAAATATTATTTTCACTTTTGCTTCATGTGTTTGTATTTTATTTACTTAGGATAATTGAGTTTTCAATATGACATAATAGTTGTATTGATTTTGATTTATACTCCTGTTGAAAGAGTAATCACAAGTTGGATAATGTGATAACTGCTACTAAATATCGGTTCTCTTCTGATATTAGTGATTGCTAAAGATAATTCCATAAATGCAATTTAGTGGTAGGTCTTATAGATTACTATCGTAAAATTGTTGTTGTTCAACCAGTACAATTTTTAGTTTCTTAATATACAACTTTTGTGAAATTTTTTATTATAAAAGGGCATGAATGTATTTATTTATTATTGTGCTTACTCATAAGGCTTAAAGTGCAAAACGTTGATAATTTTCTAACACATTTATTTCTTTCATCATTACAAGCTTCTTCTTGTTCTTCTTCTTTTCATATAATTCAATTAAACGTCATGCATTTCCTTAAAGGAAAAACGATAATCTCATAGAAACTCCTTGTTATGCTAGCATTATTACAAACTCCAAAGTCAATGAATGAAGTGGTCGTTTTAAGTGTAAACAACTAAAATAAGTATTTGATGCTGAGCTGCAACAAATTCAATTTGTCTTTTTCGTTTTGAATTTTTCTTACTTTGATTAGCACTCCCATCATTTTTGTAGAACAGAGCAGAAGAGTTGATCTAAAATACCTATGTTACATTCTTACGTATTTCTTAAGAGGAAGGTCCAATTCTTTTGACAAATTTGTATTTGTGGTTTTTTATTTTTTGGTATTTTTTCCCTATGGATATCTCAATTTGTGAGTTTCCATTTAACTGAACTTCTATAATTACTATGTATTATCTTTTTTCTTATAGGGTATAAAATATAACACTTTGTATCAAGTAAAAGAAGATGCTGACTCTTGGAGAGGTATTGCATCTATTTACCTCATAGTGGTCCGTCTTATAAAATAAAACAAAGCACATGTTAAATACTAATATTGATCAACAGGTGCTCTGCAAATCTTACCCGTCAGAGTTTATATTATAGTTCCACCATTGTTGATCCCTGTCGCTTGAGGACAAGCCGGATTATTTCATTATTCTTGACGATTGGTTTAAGATGTTATTATTCTTTTTAAGTTAAGACTAAAACCACCATCTTAGTTTTGATATTCTGATGTCCTTAGGTAAGATATAATTAATTGTTTTCCTTAATAGAATCTGATTTTGTAGTGAACATATAATGTTCATGGTAATTGGTTAGAACAGTAAGCTCATCTGGTTCTTAGTTTTTATTTTTATTTTTTATAAAACTGCAGGCTATCAATTTGACTATGTTTTCAACTGGACTCCAACTTTAGCAGGTCGAGTCTATCAGACAACTGATAAGTCGACCTAACAGGTCAAATAAAGTAAATTGAAATTTCTTTGTACACATATTCATGATGAAATATCTAGAAATATGTGATTTATATCCTCAAAAAGTTATATAAATTCTATATCGACTGTCTTTTGAGATCTCATTTTTTTCACTATATCATTATTTTATTATTTTCAAATGTATAGAAAAAAAAAGGTAGTGTCAGCTGTATTTGGACATTGCACGGGCCTTGCAATTTACAATCACTCATTTTTTTGTTGAAAATTTATTTTTAAATGTATTGAAGCTTCTACTGAGTTTTTTAAAAACTTTAATTTTTAAAGATTTTATTAATAAAACTGTGTTCGGTGCACGTGCATTGCACGTGCAGGGCTTCACTAGTATATTACTAAGTGAAATTTTTTCATATGAGATTAGTTAACCAATGTAAATGGTAGTAAGGAGTGACATTTTCCTACATATGTGTAGTTTCAAATCTTCCTTAAATGAGCTCATTTATTTGCATGGAATTGGATGCATGAGACTTCATTGTCAAATGGGCCGATTTGTTTTCATTAAATCGGAATACTGGGGATTTATTATCAAAAGAGATTGTTTATTTGTATAGAGTGAAATATTTATGTAGATGAAAAACATTCATATTTTTTTTAATCTAATTTAAAAAAAAACACTCAGTGCTTCAACCAATCAAAGCACTCATGGCATCTTTCAGACCAGTTCCATGGTTTGTCTTTCTTCAAAAGGTCAGTCAGGACCACAACCTTCCGAGAATATCCCTTGATGAAGTCTTTCTTCAAAAGGTCAATCATGCAACCTTCCGAGAATATCCCTCGATGAAGCGTTTATAGTAATTGGCCAATCAATTTTTTGGGTGTATCTTTTTAGGGTCCATTCTCACCTCCCCATTACAGATTATATGAACTAAGAAAGTGATTTGGACACAACCAAATTCACACTTCTCAGGTTTTATACATACAACTGATGTGCTCTAATGTGGATAACACATTACTAACGTGATCCAAATGTTCATCTAATGAATCACTATACACCACAATTTCATCAAGATAAACAACCACAAAACGATCAATATAATCACAAAACACATTATTCATTAAAGTACAGAATGTAGCAGGAACATTCGTTAAGCCAAATCGCATTACATAAATTCAAAATGTTCATCTCCTTCTGCGATTCGCATCTGTCAGTAATCGGATCGCAAATCCAGTTTGCTGAAGATCGTTGCCTTGAACAACCGATCGAACAAATCTCCTACTAAAGGAACAGGGTACCTACTAAAGGAACATGGTACTTATCTTGACCCTTATCTTATTGAAAGGACGGTAATCAACACACATCCGGAAAGCCATCCTTCTTCTTCTGGAACAGCACCAGTGCACCATAAGAGAGCTTTGGATGGTTGGATGAAACCTTGAAAAAAAACAGGTTTCATTACATGCACATATATTTTAGGCAAAAAGCATATACAGACACATGTATGTTAATGGGCAAAGGGCTTGGCCGTACTTGACTGGGCACCGGCTCGGCCCAGACTTTTTGAAGGATAACAAGAAAACCGAACTTTTTGAAGGATATAACAAGAAAACCGTCACTTTTACGTGCTTGGGCAAATCGAGCCCTCTGATCAAAGGGCTTGATGGACAACCCTATTCACAAGTATCATTCCATAAAAAAATGGCAAGCCATGTCGCAGATTCCTTGGCCAAATTAAATAGGCTTACACTCACAAGACTAGAAATTCCTACCATACATTCTGTATTTTCCAAGCGAGCAAGACATGCACAGTATGACAATCTCTCAAATATGGAAAACAACTCCACTAGGCAAGATAGTTCTCTATAGTTTAGAGCAAACCAAATCAACAATTATTCAAAATTAAAAATACTTAAAATCTCTAACAACCAAACTAATCATTATCTAACCTAACAATCTCTAAGATCCCCCTCAATCCCATGATACTTGTAATTGTAATTGTTTTACGTTAAAAATAAAATCCCTTTCAATTTGAAACAGTCATGTCTTCTTAGGATCCTCCTTTGTTTGTGATCTACCATGGTCGCAACCCGCATAAAGTTTGACGAAGATGGCAAGATCGTAACTTGGATGGATGGATAGGAGAGGATGCTTATCAAAATTGATGATGATAATTGCAGAAACGAGATCATTCCTGAATTGATCACAATATCAATTTATACATGGCAATGACAGGATTATTCAAATTCAAACTTAAATCTAAAATCTTTAACAAATCTCTGTTTTCTCTCTATTAACTCAAACCAACTTAATCCTATCTTTTCTTCGAATATAATAATCTCTAACAAAAAGATGGTCAAAATTGAAATCAAAATCACTGATGCCCGTTTATTAGATGGGTCCCATTTCATGTTACTTTAACTAGGGGGTGGCCAAGGGATCGGATCGGGTAAAAACGGGTGGAGGTAAAGAGGGGGTTTTTATAGGTTAAAGCCCAACCCATATCCAACCCCTTTAAAACGACTTAGGCATCCTTAACTTTCTTTAACATGACTTAACTTGCATAAAGCCATGAATGAAGGAAAGAATAAGAGGAAAACGAAGAGTAAGAAGGGAAGATGAGCTTCTAAGTTTTGTCTCATTGCTTGATATTTTAAGGGATCCATCTTTTGTGACCGTTTGCAATGATATATACTATATATATATATATATATATATATATAGGTCCAAGGGCAATGCACAAATGGAGCTTGGCTTGGCCAATGAAATATAATCTTTCGATAGAATTGGCTATTCCTTGCCTTATATCCAATACTCAAGTGATTGGTAAACTTGTCGAAAGCATAGATCAAGGAAATGGGATCAAATAAAAAAGAAAAAACATGGTCAAAGAACGAAAACTATTAAAAAATATTTCAAATCTCATCTATAAATCTCCCTCCCTCTCTCTCTTTCTCTGAGTTTTTTCAAGATAGAGAGGCCTTAGTATCAATAAGGTAGGCCTCATGGTTTTCTTTTCTTCCTCTTCTTTTTCATTTTTCTTCTTTTTTTTATATTTATTTATCATGAAAAGAAAATACTAAGGCTCAAATCATGAATAAAATTTAAGATGAATAGTTAGTATATACACGGACAAGAGATTTTACGTAACCCCCCAAAAAAAAAAATCCCCATTTTATTTAAAGCCCTTACACATTGTAAATTTACTCTCTTTTTACTTCTTCCATCCAAACACTCAAATTAAAACTTTCTATCACATTAATTAATTCTCTACTCTCCTTGTGCTCTACTCCTACTAAATAAAAGAGCCCAGGTACCATTGGGCCCCCAAACCCCCTGCCACCTCCTATATGCTGATGACATTATAATCTTGATGAAAGGCCTCACCTCCAGCGTGCTAGCCCTGCAAGATCTCCTGGATATTTATCAAGCAGCCTCTGGTCAGCACATCAAACTCTCCAAAAGTCAGCTCTTCTTGGGTAAATGTGGCAGTAGGAGGAAAGCCAGGATCAGCTCCATCCTTGGTATGAGAGAGATTCTAACTCAGCTCAAATATCTGGGATTCCCTATTGTTCTTGGAGCCCCTAGGCGTGCACACTTTCTCCCTCTGCTGGACTCCATCAATGGCAGACTAGCAGCCTGGAAAGCAAAATTTCTTTCCTTTGCTGGTCGGTTAATCCTCATCAAGCATGTTCTCTCGTGTATTCCTATGCACCTGGCTTCCATTCTCCCTCTTCCAGCTTCCATATGCAAGGACATTGAACGCCTAATGCGCCACTTCCTCTGGTCAGGCAACTCTCCCTCCAACAAGATTAATCATGTTAACTGGGCTCAAGTAACTCTCCCTAAGGAAGAAGGGGGTCTGGGGATTAGGAAAATCTCAGAAGTCAACGAAGCTGCTCTCCTCAAGCTGGGCTGGCAGGCTTCCAATCCAAATTCCCTATGGTCTTCTTGGTTTAAGAACAGGTACTTCAAGAACAGCTCCATTTGGGACACTGCTAATACTACCTTCGGCTCTAGTATCTGGAAGCGAATTCGTCGCCTCTCTCACTTCATTCACCATGGAAGTGCTTGGGTTTTTGGTAATGGAGAGAGCATCAACATCTGGCACGATACATGGCATGGGGACAAGCCTTTCTCAGCAGTTTTTCCCTCTCTGAATTTCTCCCCTGACCAAAAACTTGCCTCTTTCTTCCATTCAGATGCTTGACAGTTCCCTCTCAGCTTTCCTCTTGCAGTCAGAGACAGGCTTATCTCAGCAACTTCACTCCTCTCCCCCAGCTCCTCATCCCCAGATCACCTCTACTGGAAGGGGTCTTCTGATGGGAACCTATCTCTGCAAAGTGCATGGAATACAATTAGACTGAAAGGCAACTTCCTTCTTTGGACTCCTCTGATCTGGAATGGAATCTCTCTCCCAAGAGTCTCCTGCTTTGGATGGCGTTTAATGCTCAACCGAACTCCCACTGAAGATCGTCTGCAACACCTTGGTTTCTCTCTAGCTTCGAGATGTAATCTTTGCCATAATGCAGTAGAATCAGTCAGCCACCTCTTCTTCTCATGCACTTTAGCTCAGTCAGTTTGGCAATGGCTGCTTCACTCAGCTAAGTCTCAGCCTTCTCACTACTCTTCTGCCTCCTCGATTTGGGCCTCCATTTCTAAAGGCAATGATTCCAATGGCAAGAGATTCATGGCTTCCTCTTTCTTATCAGTCCTGCACTTGATCTGGAAAACCAGAAATGCAGCTGCCTTTGAAGGCCGCCTCCTCCCTCTTCACCGGATCATAGCTCAGTTGCAAGAAGACCTTTGCTTCTCCCTAATGAAGATATCCAAGCCTTTTGTCAGCCAGCAGCTCTCCTCCCTCATGGAGTTCTTGAAAGTTCGAGTCTTCTAGGCCTCTTAGCTTGGTTGTCCTGTCTGTTGCATTTGTTTTTGCTCGGACAGTAGTTCTCTGTCCAGATTTTTTGTAGCTTTGCTGTAATTCTCTGCATTGCTCTGTTTCTGCTCCATCTTGGAGCTCTTGTGCATTTGTATCTTTTTTTCCTTTTTTAATACATTTACGCTTATATCAAAAAAAATAATTAAGTGGAGAAGAGTAAAATTTTTCATGTGAGCCCCACTCCTATTTTACTACTTCCTCTCATGTTAACAAACAAGCAATGGTACCTGGGCTCTTTTATTTAGTAGGAGTAGAGCACAAGGAGAGTAGAGAATTAATTAATGTGATAGAAAGTTTTAATTTGAGTGTTTGGATGGAAGAAGTAAAAAGAGAGTAAATTTACAATGTGTAAGGGCTTTAAATAAAATGGGGATTTTTTTTTTTTTGGGGGTTACGTAAAATCTCTTGTCCGTGTATATACTAACTATTCATCTTAAATTTTATTCATGATTTGAGCCTTAGTCTTTTCTTTTCATGATAAATAAATATAAAAAAAAGAAGAAAAATGAAAAAGAAGAGGAAGAAAAGAAAACCATGAGGCCTACCTTATTGATACTAAGGCCTCTCTATCTTGAAAAAACTCAGAGAAAGAGAGAGGGGGAGGGAGATTTATAGATGAGATTTGAAATATTTTTTAATAGTTTTCGTTCTTTGACCATGTTTTTTCTTTTTTATTTGATCCCATTTCCTTGATCTATGCTTTCGACAAGTTTACCAATCACTTGAGTATTGGATATAAGGCAAGGAATAGCCAATTCTATCGAAAGATTATATTTCATTGGCCAAGCCAAGCTCCATTTGTGCATTGCCCTTGGACCTATATATATATATATATATATATATATATATATATATAGGCTTCTCACCTAATGTGTGAGAAGTTTGCTGACAGCCGTTGGATCTGTAAAGTGGATCCAACGGCTGCCAACAGTTTCTATATAACACTTGTCTTTGATGAATGGGCGCCATTTCTCTCCATTTCCCTTTTCGTTTCCCTCTTCTCCTTCGAACGAAAACCCAACCCTCCTTCCACATCGTCTCCTCTCATCTCCTCATTTGGGCGTCTCCATCGTCTTTCTTCTTCTCGACCATCCTTCCAAGTTGCAGCTCCATCACCGGAGAGAAAAGTGCTCATCGGACCCTTTTCGAAAGCACTCCTCTCCAGCTCCAACGCTGCCCTGTGCTTCGTCTCCTCTCCATCAACATCTCTCCATCATCGTTCCTCGCTGCAGCACCATCGAAATCGGCAGATTCTCGGGCGCCATTGCAAAGTTTCGTTTGAAGGGTTTGCTCTCTGTCTCTCTTTCTCCTTTCTTCCCTATGTTCATGTAAAGAACAAATCTGAACCGTGCTCTGCCCTATGTGCTCTGCCCTATGTTCATGTAAAGAACAAATCTGAACCGTGCATTCCTACCTTGTGCATTCAATTTCTGGTAGGCTTTGCAAGGATGTATGCGGATTCAATTTCAATTCGTATCAACTTTGGGGCATTTTCTGATTCAAAGCCCCACGGTTCAGATTCAATTTCTTATTCATATAGTTCCTTTGCGAATGTATGCGGATTTTTGTTTTTTTAATTTTCTGTGTTAGGGTTTTTTGATCGTATTAAAAAAGTTTTGTTGTAGTGATTGCTCCTTTTTTTGTTGTAGTGATTGCTCCACATGCATTCGCAAATTTCAATACTTCCCCCAATCTTCCCTCATCCTGCAATTCATAAGAAGAAAAGAAAAATGTAAAAAAAGTTGCCTCATCTCACAACAGTAGCAACAGCAGCAGAGATTGATAATATAGTAAATTTCTATTGAAGATTAAATCACTTACTTCGATGACAAATTGGCTGTCCACTAGCTTGCTTAATAGGGAACCTATAAATGCATCACCAGCACCTGTTGTATCCACTGTATTGACTTTGAATGGATCTACCGTTCCCTTAAAATCCTACATTTTGACAAAACCCCAGAAGATTAAAAAGCTTCATTGTGCTTCCAATCAAAGAACTCATTAATAAAAAATCGCAACCGATTCACAATCCTTTCAAATTGGCATTTGGGGTGTGGTAAAACAAGAGTAAAAGTAGTCAAACCCCAACAAATTAAACCAGGAGAAGAAGAGAAATAAGTGATCATTGATAGAAATCTACTTCACCCATTTGAGGAAAAGATCTGATTCCAAAGATCTCATGGAAAAAAAAAATAGAGATATGGTTTCTCTGAAGGCACCAACCAACCTTAGTGTAGTACTTGCAGCCATTCACACCAATTTGGTGATGATGTGCCATTGACTCAGCAGGTTAATTGCTTTGTTACAAACAGTGGTTAATGTGGAGAGGGTGTGATTGAAAGAGGTGTCATTTTCTCTTGGAGTAGTCCCTATATTTGTAGCATGGATATAGTATGTTTTTTTTTATTTATGATTTATATGTTATGAAGTGTGGAACCATTTTCATAAATGGGTTGATGATTATTTTGTCAGTAGGTTAATATGTTATGATATTTTTTCCATTTATTTTATGGCATTGTACTATTCTCATGTGACATTTATGGGTTTGATTTTGTTACATTATAAATGAGTCGGCACCCACTTTGTTGCTTCCTCTTCATGAATTAATATTCAGGGGCATTTTCATATGCAGTATATATGCAATATTTTCCCTAATGGATGACAAAGATTCATCTCATGATCCACCTCTCGATTTGCAACTTTGGCATCCGATCTATTCGCAGTCTCTAATGCCCTCGCAGCTCCCAGCCCCATTTGAAGCACCAAACTCATCGCAACCGATCACCTGTGAAGTTGCTAGCAGCCAAGTAGGTTACTATCTCTATATCTCTCCCATCTCAACATCTCTATCCATAGAAAAATAATATGTTGCTAAAACTTGCAATTGATTTCTTTCGTATTTTCTTTTTAATTCTATTTTGCATGTATTGTCATGGTGTGATGCTCATATCGTGCTTAAAACGTACAAAAGATTGACAATGTCGCATCTTTGCCAATTAAAACATTTGTGCCACAAGTTGATGAAGAGAACTTACCAAGAGTAGGTCAAGTTTTTGAAAATATAGAGGATGCTTACAATGCTTACAACACTTATGCGAAAGAAGCGGGTTTTAGCATTAGACGAAGCTCGGAGACGAGGCTCAATAACCAAGTAGTGAGAAAAAAGTTTGTCTGCTCTAAAGAAGGTCATAAGAAAGAAAGAATTGGCGGTGAAAGAAGGACCTCAGATACACGGGAGAATTGTGGTGCATGTCTTCAGTTAAAAAAAAATTAAAAATGGGCAGTGGATTGTATATAAAAGTGTTGTGGAACATTCCCATCTATTAAGTACCCCTAGAAAGACCCACATGCTACGGTCACATCGTCGGATTGACGCCCCAAAAAAAATTTGATAGAAACTTATGGGGCTGCTAATATTAGACCAAATAAACAAATGGGGATTTTAGTGTTGCAGGCTGGTGGGAGAGATAAAGTTGGTTTCACAGAGACAGACTTTCGAAATCATATTAGAGACAAAAATGAGGAAACAAAGGACAATGATGGTGATATGTTTTACGAACACTTTAGACAATGGAAGGAGAGAGATCCAAGGAATTTTTTTGCTATTGAGAAAGATGATGAGGACCACATAAAAAATGTGTTTTGGGCTGATTATTATTTTCAGAAGTCATATGAGGAGTTCGGTGATGTTGTCTCGTTTGATACAACGTACAATACAAACACATATGGTCTCATTTTTGGCGCATTCACTGGAATTAATCATCATGATCAGTCCATCATTTTTGGATGTTGCTTAATCTCAAATGAGACTTTTGATACATTTGTTTGGGTTTTCAATAAATGGCTTGAAGCAATGCCGGGAGACCCACCAAAGTCCATCTTGACAGATCAGGACCTTGCAATGACAAAAGCCATTCGGTTTGTTCTTCCAACTACGAGCCACCGTTACTGTTTGTGGCACATCATGGAAAATTTACAAAAGAATTTAGGTGGAGTTGCGATACATAAGAATGACTTGATCCCAACAATTAAAAATATCGCATCCAACTCTTTGACAACTGAGGAATTTGAATCGGGTTGGCAGAAGATGTTGATAAAAGAGGATGTTGCAAACAACGATTGGCTAAATGGTATGTACGATATCCGTGATATGTGGGTGCCTATATATATGAGACACCTTTTCTTTGGAGGGATGTCAACAACCGGAAGGAGTGAAAGTATTAATGCCTTTGTAAAGCAATATGTGACACAAAAGAATGGTCTATGTGGTTTTATGTTTCGATTTAACCAAGGGATTGCAACTCAAAAGTACCGTCAATTGAAGGCAATTCACGACACTTCTAATGGAAGGCCAAAATTGATGACGGACTTGCCAATGGAGAGGCAAATGTCACAAATATACACGAAGAAGTTGTTTTATAAGTTCCAAGATCAATTCATGTACATAACATCCGGCATTGCTGAGATTGTAAACGATGATATGGACACAGAATATATAATGTTTCATCATTCAAAGATAACAAAGAAATTGAAAGGGTCGTCATTTTCAAAAAGGATGAAAAATATGCAAAATGTTCTTGTCAACTATTTGAATTCAAAGGCATTCCATGTGGACACATCATCTGCGTTTTGAAACAAGAAAAGATATACACACTGCCTGAGCAATACATTTTGAAAAGATGGACAAGGTATGCGAGGGTAGATGATGATTCTGGTAAAAGTACATGCTCTGAATTTGACGGGTCATTGCTAGCACGACACGGTGATTTATCATATGATGCTGCAAATATCATTGATGAAGCATCATTGTCCAAGGAAGCATATCAGCATGCAAAATCAGTTCTACAAGACCTTAAAAAAAGGATTCGCGAGATAAATGAAAAAACGGTGATGGCAGAAGATGATCCAAAGAGAAGAAAGAAAAATGCAAGCCCTACAGAGAGATATCTTCCACCGAAGCAAGCAATTACAAAGGGTCGTCCTAAGAGATTGAAGTCCTCTAAGGAAAAAGCCAGGAAGAAAGATCGACTTTGCCGCGGATGTGGCAAGCGTGGGGTTGCACATGACAGACGCAATTGCCCTGGGCTTGACAAGAGGTATGAATTTTTCCTACCAATGCATTTTTTTAATTTAATATACATTGACAAGCTTTGTTTAATTTTGCCTCTTTTTTTTTTTAGTATTGCACATGACAACTCTGAGCCATTAAATGAAAATGAGGCATCGGAGAGATCATCTGAGGACGAGACATTGACACAATTAGAAGGTATACATTTTTCCCTTCTAATTAATCAGTCCATTTAAAAAAAAATTATTCTGATAGTATTGGATTCTATAAATTACTATTATCATACTGATCATTACATGTTTGATCGCAGGATTAATTGATGCTCATGTTGGGTCCTTCCCTCTCTCCCAGGATTAATTGGATTATCATACTGACCATCCTTTTTTATGTTTTGATGTGTGGTTCAGAACTATTAGAGTTCTGGCTGTTTCAATATTTGTTTTGTGAACAGAGTCTTTTGAGATGTATTAGAGTTCTAGCTGTTTTTATCTTGTGGATATTGCACTTTTGAAAATAGGTGCATGGATGAGTGGATATTGGTTTAAAATAGGTGCAGTTTTGATGTGTTGTTTTGATGTGTTTGATCAGTTTTGATGTATTAGTTTTTATGTTTTGATAATACAGGTTTGAATTGAAAATGAATGAATTAATGAATGGATGAATTTGTTTGGGTGTCTTGATGAATGAATGAATTATACAGGTTGCAGACAGGTGCTTGGGTTCATTTTAAACTAGCAGATACATGGTTTGGATGCTCTAAAAAAATCTAGGTGAATGGATGAATTTGTTTGGGTGTCTTGATGAATGAATGAATTATACAGGTTGCAGACAGGTGCTTGGGTTCATTTTAAACCAGCAGATACATGGTTTGGATGCTCTAAAAAAATCTAGGTGAATGGATGAATTTGTTTGGGTCTCTTGATGAATGAATGAATTATACAGGTTGCAGACAGGTGCTTGGGTTCATTTTAAACCAGCAGATACATGGTTTGGATGCTCTAAAAAAATCTAGGTGAATGGATGAATTTGTTTGGGTCTCTTGATGAATGAATGAATTATACAGGTTGTAGACAGGTGCTTGGGTTCATTTTAAACCAGCAGATACATGGTTTGGATGCTCTAAAAAAATCTGGGTGAATGGATCACATATCTGGGTGAATGGATCACATATCATTTCGTGGCCCTACTTAAGGACATGCCATGACCACATATCATTATAAGTTCCTTCAAACTGTTCCTAATAGATCTTGCAGCTGTACTGGTGAAATTGTGAAAATCATGAGTGCCTCTCCAATTTCTTTGAACCGACTTCACCCTTGGCAAAAATGGCTGCATGCCCTGATCTCACCTTTGCCTATGTACTTCGAAGGAGTGTTGAGTCCTTTTGGTTGCCTTATTAATTAAGGATGTTTAGCTCCTTTTGCTCTGCTCCAATATGAGGGCTGGTTTTTTTTTTTAATTATTGGATGAATTATTATATCAGTACCTTGTATCAGGAAACTCATCTGCAATGTCAGTTGCTGAAAATGGCGAAGAAAGAGCAATACCATTGTGTAGTCTCTATGCGTTCATTGGCGGGGAGCCACCTTTCACAAACTGCACTCCAGGTTTCACTGGAACTCTCGACTATATACTCTTTTCAGATTCCGGCTACCTGAAGACTGTCAGTTTCCTTGAACTCCCAGGGCCAGATTCTCCTGACGTTGTTGGTGGATTGCCCAACTACCACCACCCAAGTGATCATTTTAAACCAGCAGCCTATGATGTGTACTTGTTTTTTATTTGTATTTGCTTCTTACACCTTTTTTCTGTTTCCCTCCTCAGGGATGATTTAAAGTTACATCATCTACATATATATACACAGAAAAAGGCCATAACCTATAAACAAACAAAAATACCAGAGATGCATAGGAACCTCTGATGTGCACTTGTCTTGTCTTTGATTTGTATTTGCTTCTTACACCTCTCTTCTATTTCCATTCTCAGGGATGATATAAAGTTATATCATCTATATACATACACAGAAAAAAAAGCCTAAAAACAGCATCCTCTGCTCAAAAATTATACAATGGGCTTGGACAAATGCTGATATTTTCAACATAACAATAGAGTGATTAATGGAAATGATACAAACAATCAAACTTATGGAGGAACTTCCAAGGTCCCCTTGCAATCCCTATCTTGCAAATACATGATTAAAGGAGTAAGTATAGACTAAAAGAGCACATTTTGCCTGAATCACACTTGAGGTCCATCGCTTTCCTATTAAAATGAACCCAAAAGATACATCACACATTCATTAGATTTCAAAAGATATGTCACACATTTTTCATCATGGAGATCAAAATTACAAGAAAACTGACAAACACTACTATAAACAGAAATTTGTTTGATTTTTTCCTTTCTTCGGTAGCATGTCTCATCTCTTCAACTGCATCACATACGTTTTCATTCAGTTTCTCTACCGTCTTCTTCATTTCCTCCACAAGTGCTACTACATTCTTCTCATAGTCAACTTCATCTTTCCATATGAATCTACCACAACCCTTTTCATCTTTCCAATTGGGACATCTCCAAAACTTCCTATTTGGATTATTCTTTGTACGAGAGGTGAGGCAAATCATCTCTCCACATGAGCATTTTGGCACGTAATCACTAGAAATAGAATACGACGATGACATGCTCTCGACCTACAAAAATTGAGTGGTTTATGAGACTATATAAGAAATAAATAAAAATTGTGTGCACCTGAATGCCTAAACAAAACAGATGATGAACTATAAAAAAAATGTACAATCTTGCAGAAAAAAAAACTTGGTCCCAAACTCTATAAAACTTCAGCCAACAATGCATTATTATTCACTTTCCTTTTTTCATTAATGCATTATATTATGCTCTAAAGTTTTATCCGTCCAAAATTATAAAGAGGGATAGGACAACAGGGGACCATTTAGACGTTTGCAATAGTAAGTTTCAGTTGCGTCTTTGTTTCAATATGAGTTTTGGTAATGACTAGACACTAGACACTATAGATGGGTCTCTTTCTCTCCATCTAAACGGAAAGTTCTTTGGATTTGCCATGTATGTATACAAATTAAATAACATTGACATCTATTTCCACCGAGCCAGTAGAAGTGGAGAAGATATAACCACATCAGGTTTTTTGTGATTAAGGAATTGAGGTTTTGACTGCTACCTTTATTTCTAGAGATGACTTTTCTCCTCTCCTTCTCAAAAACTTTATTTTTCTCTACACCTTCTCTATGCTAAGGGAAATAATACAACTGTTAAAAATATCCACTATCTCATATCAATTCACTACAGATCTGAGACTCCACAAATCTAAAAAATGAAGTAGGTGATACCATTTGCCTTGGGGGCCATCCAGACTCTGATACCATCATTTTTAAGCGTGTCTAATCTTTCCCATGTGATGATATGAGCAATCAAAATTAAAAAAAAAATCAACAGAACTTTTTTAATACGATCAAAAAACCCTAACACAGAAAATAAAAAAAACAAAAATCCGCATACATTCTTTCAGGAGCTATATGAATAAGAAATTGAAAGCGTTGAAATAAAGCGTTTTTTAGAGTAAGAAAGAAGAGTTTAGGGTTTTACTTTCACTTTCTTCTCCTCTGTTTCCTTGCAAACCCTACCAGAGCGGCAGAGGGTTTTTCACATATAAAAGCATACATCCCTTATGATTTGGACGGTTCAGATTTGTTCTTTACATGAACATAGGGTAGAGCACAACAGGTGGCTCAAGAATAATGCATACAAAGCATATAAAATAATTCTGCCATGAAAACCCTCTTTCTTGGGGATTCTGTTGAAGAGAGAGGTGAAGAAAGAGTAGACTGGTAGATGAGGAGAATAGAAGAAAGGAGAAAGAGAGACAGAGAGCAAACCCTTCAAACGAAACTTTGCAATGGCGCCCGAGAATCTGCCGATTTCGATGGTGCTGCAGCGAGGAACGATGATGGAGAGATGTTGATGGAGAGGAGACGAAGCACAGGGCAGCGTTGGAGCTGGAGAGGAGTGCTTTCGAAAAGGGTCCGATGAGCACTTTTCTCTCCGGTGATGGAGCTGCAACTTGGAAGGATGGTCGAGAAGAAGAAAGACGATGGAGACACCCAAATGAGGAGATGAGAGGAGACGATGTGGAAGGAGGGTTGGGTTTTCGTTCGAAGGAGAAGAGGGAAACGAAAAGGGAAATGGAGAGAAATGGCGCCCATTCATCAAAGACAAGTGTTATATAGAAACTGTTGGCAGCCGTTGGATCCACTTTACAGATCCAACGGCTGTCAGCAAACTTCTCACACATTAGGTGAGAAGCCTTCTCACCTGAACAAATCCCATATATATATATATATATAGTATATATCATTGCAAACGGTCACAAAAGATGGATCCCTTAAAATATCAAGCAATGAGACAAAACTTAGAAGCTCATCTTCCCTTCTTACTCTTCGTTTTCCTCTTATTCTTTCCTTCATTCATGGCTTTATGCAAGTTAAGTCATGTTAAAGAAAGTTAAGGATGCCTAAGTCGTTTTAAAGGGGTTGGATATGGGTTGGGCTTTAACCTATAAAAACCCCCTCTTTAACATATAAAAACCCCCAAACCCCCTGCCAGCTCCACTTAATTAGGTTTGGGAGAAAGTAAAATAAAGTGAGTATAACTGGGTAATGTATGTACTTTATGTCACATCGAAACTTTAGTCTTTTTCCTTTTCTTTTCCATCTAAACACTCATCCAGAGTAATCTTGCTAAGGTAGCTACATCTACACATATTACCCATACATGGGTCTCTTTGTATCTTGACTGGTTACTCTACTTGTTGGAGACTAGTGTAATCTCTTTTAATCATTAATATATGATTCGTATTTTCATAAATAAATAAAAAAAAAATAAAAAAAAAAAAAAAAAAACACCCATCGAGTCAACCCTGTATGTGATATCAATTTTATCCTACTTTCACTTCTTCCATCCTACCACCCGGAATAAAAGCTTTGTATCATATCAGCCCCCTTTTACTTCTCTAGTTTTCTTCTACTCTAATTATGCTAAAAGCATGTTTGTTTGGAAGAACTGTAAGAATTCTTGTTTGGGAGGATTCTGTGAATTTCAAATTCTGCCCTCCAAATTAGAATTTCAAATGCTCAAATCTCTCTATGATTTGAAATGCTAGAATTCTGAAAATTCAGAAGACTAAAAGTGCATTTTCATGTGGTTTGGAATTCTAAGTTCTTACATCAAACAGAGTATTTGGAATGCACAAGGGACAGGATGTCACATTATGTGAGAAATCCCCAACAAACCGAATTCCTTATAAAAAATGCCCTTAACCAAATAGCCCTAAACAAACATGCTAACAAATCAATTCAGATCAAAATAGGTTATGTGGCCAATTCAAACTCAGCCCATTTTACTGTTAATCTAGGTTTAATACTTGACCTATGACCAACCTGCATAAAAACGGGTTGAGTTATGTGGGCTGGATATGGTTGGGTTAGAGTGTTGGGTTGGATTGCCACCCTAATTTAGACCCAATTGCCTCCTTCATTTCAAATGCAGGCTTGCACTTCTTCATCTTCTTTATTTTATGTTTTTACTTTTATACATCCATTTTCCATATCCATTTCCAAACAGATGAATGTGCCAAACCATTCTCCTCAGGAGAAGAACATGGTTGTGATGGGCCCACTTAAAGAACGATCAAGATCTGACTCCCATTAATCTCATCTGCAAATTCTACAGGAACCCCTAATCATTCATGGTCAAACAAAGCATGATCATTCATCCAAATTGGAGGCTCAGATCCCAGGCTTCATAGCTTGGGCACGTGGCAACCTTTGATTGCCTATTACATCCATTGTTTGAATAACCTACAATTCTACAGGCCACCCGCCGTGGTCAAAAGAATCCAAGGCGGTGTATTCAATGATCAAAGAATACAAGAAAATGCTAGTGGGGCCCACAACAAGAAAAATTGAGATTGGCTCTAGTGGGTCACCTAATACCATTAAAAGCATGTGGTGGGGCCCACCATCAGGCCGGTAACACGACATTGACGTCATTTTCGGAGTGGTTAATTCCTATGGGCAGAGTGGAAGTTCGGCAGTTTTGATTCATGATTCAAAGAAACAATAACAATAAGATCAATGTCAAAGCAAGAGTGCAACGGTTTCGGCGATGATCGTTACCTTCCGCCCTTTTATAATGTCCTAAGTGTTTTTATTTTTTTAATTCAATGATTAAGTTTTTGCCGATGATGAACTATTAAGGATAGATTGAAATAAAGCAATAAATTTTTTGTAGTCGATCCTAATTAACATAATTGGAACAAAATTTTGATGATGATTAATGATTAACGATTTGCTCTTCCGTATTAATTTTATTCGAATTATAAGCAATGCATTCTTGTTGAGGGAATGGAATTTCTTCTATATCACTCCACTAAAACAGATCCTATGGGAAAGTATTTAAGTGGGTCTCATCTCGACCTTGTTGCCTATTTTGTTGTATAGAAATGAATTTTTAGGAATTCTGAAAAAATGCATTGCCATCGAAGAAGGTGGTTGAAATTGGAGAAACAATGATAAATATTCGTAAATGGCTATCAAAATCTCTTTTGTGTGGAAAATACGTAGGCAGTGATCACCCTATTAATTCAAATTTTAGAAAAGTTTGGGTCTCATCTACATCTTCACCATTTTCATCTTTTCACCTCCTTGATATTCATTCATTGAAAATTGTTATGTTACCTCTTTTATCATTCTTGACTATACGAATTGAATAGACAACAAACAAATGTGGCCAAAAGTTCAATTGTCTTCACCCTTTCATTTCCAATTTTTTGTTGCAGCAAAATATTTATTTGTGCATTTAAACTGTGTAGCTAGCTACCATTGTGTAGCATTAAAAAAATTTGTGTCTAAGATGCTCAGCAGGGCCCGCATATTGGATGGGCCTCCATCAACATGATCAAAGCATGAAGTATGCATGACCATGACAAGGCTACGTACACAATGCCAACTTTTCAACCCATGTATAGCCTTTTGAATGAAAGCAGAGTGGTGGCACCATTTGCTAATAGGCCATTACCTAATTCTCAAGAGGATTTTTCTTCTTAGTCAAGAAGCAAACCTGTAATCCATGCTGCTCCCTGTTCACATGTAGTTTTCAAATTGAACCAAGTGATATAATTAAACTATTTTCGTATTTAAGCATGGGTAGTTTGACCTTCTCTAAGGTCATGTTTGGCAACCAAATCTTTAGAGAAAATATTTTTTATTTTCATAAAGTTGGGGTAGATCTATGTTTGGCAATTGTAAATTATTGAGGATTTGGATGAATGAAAATCGTCATTTGTTGGATTTTCATTTGTCCACCTCCCATCGGATTTGAAGATCCTCTCTTAAGTAGATTTGCATACTTAATCATATTTTTCTTAGATATATGCATCGATACACATCAATATCAATGTGAAATCCTCGACTATACAAATCCCCAACAAGGAATCTTTGTTCTAATGGTAGTGGAGAATCATCAAATTTATGGATTCCTCTCTTGTTATCAAACGTGACCTTAAAGTCTTCTAAGAAGCATGGTCATATAAAATGGTTTCCAAAACTAGGTGTATCAGTCGAAATATTGGTCATCCTCTGACTTTTCATTTGTCTGAGCCTTTCTTTCTAAAATGGGAAATCTTGAAAAAAAATTGAAAAGAGTTAGTACATGAGGATCTTCAATTTTTATTGACTTTCAGTGTTTATATGTCAATAAAATAACAAGATGGAATATAAAGACGGTGAGAATGGACATTTAATATAATTTGAACTTTTGGATTAAAATCATAGAAAATTAGTTGTAGTGAACACCTTTTTCATGTGGGGGTGATGCGACTGGTTTTGCCAAGATGTTGAACCATGCACATAAATAACATCATTTAGCACTTAGGGACGGCAATGGGTCCATTTCAACGGGACCTGCCTGCCCCGCTCTTATTAGGATTTGATTTGATAGTGGGTTTGTTTTTCCTGAATAAATATAGGAATATTTCTTTTTTAATTCAGATAGGGGCGGTACCTAAAAGAAAAGTGACTTTTAGTAGCGGAAAGAACAACCTTTAATGGCAGTGTTTTTCCCACCGCTAAAATGGCCTTAAACCTCCACAGGGTTGACAAGGGGGTTTTCACAGTACTTCTTGCCTAGGAAAGTCTCCTTAAAGTCTTCTTAGGTTTTCCAACAGGATGTCTCCAAGATGAGGGTTCAAGTTTTACTATAGCTACATGCTTGTTCTTTTATTATAATTTCTAACAAGAATTTGAAAATTCATGGATAATTAGATGGCTTGTCCTTCACATTTGAGAATGACATGTTTTTTTTTTTAGAATTTCAAAATTCCACCACGTAAAAAGTCTTAAATAACCTTTGGAATTCCAATCTCTTTGTGTTTTGGTAAAATTTTCGAATGCACAAGTACAAAAAAGGAGAATTTAGAAATTCTACAAACAAGAATACATTGAATTCCACAAAAGAAAAGTGCCCTACATGAGCAAGCTTATATACTAAACTTCTTTTATGTTAATAAGAAAAATCAGTTGCCATTAAATCATAGGGTGAGTCTAGTACATACATGATAAACCAATTTGTGATGGGTTGTGACAGTCAGATTAAGTTGGATTGCATCCCCACTTTAAGAAGAAGCGATCGCGAAAATAGACCAAGTGAAATATTGATTAAGCATGAGAAGGCAAGCATTTTCCTTTCAGATTCTAGGGACAATTACCGTACGGACGGTCTTAAAACTGGTAATTGTCACAAAACAACCGGAAAATACATTTTTACCGCAGAGCTGTTCGATCCGTAGGATATCGCAAGCTGTGATATTCTAGGGATGTAGGATATCCCACAATCAGAAGCGGGAAGACTTGAACAGTCCGTTTTTTTTTTCTTTTTTTCAACGTGACTTTCTTATAATTTGCAAAACAACGTGACTTTCTTGCAAATTTATCGATAATCATGATAGATCAACGGTTCAAATTTAGTGCGATATTAGTTCTTACACTCATACAACTATCCAACGGTTTGGATGGTGGTGTCAAGGAAAAAAAAAATACACGGACTGCTCAAATGATTCTGGAATATCCTACATCGCTGTGATATCCTACGGATTGAACAGCTCTGCAGTAAATATACATTTTTGGGCTGTTCTGGGGCTATTGTCAGCTTTAAGACCGTCCGTATGGTAATTGTCCCCAAATTCTAATGACTAAAGATCAAGCAATAATCTCTCTCTCTCTCTCTCTCTCTCTCTCTCTCTCTCTCTCTCTCTCTCTCTCTCTCCACACACATATATGGTAAATATTCTTCCGAGGACAATCTGCATGGTGACATCCATGGGGATAGCTATGTAAGGCTCACCTAGGCAGTCATTTGAATGGACTATCAAAAGCCCCACCCCTTATTTTCACTTGATCCATTATATTCTCACCGATCTGAATGGATTAGAGTGTTGTATAGAGGGTCAAAATCATTTTGATATAAAATCAATTTATCTTGTTGGTCATAAAGCAAGGGGTTAGGATGACCCAAAGGACTTACAATCTTGCATGTAGGTAGGTCACATCCAGATCTTCCAATCCTCCATTGCTCCCATGACTAATGGGGCCCCACAAGGTTGTCCGCTTAGACATCCATGGGAACCATCTATAGGAGGGTCTATACATACCTACACACATATAATTTCGCTCCTGTACATACACCTCATATAAAACAATCTATACGAGGTAGCATGATGGCCCCCACTTATCACCAATTTGAACCATCCACACGAAAAAAACCAACTCTACTAATCCCTAGGTCTTGCACGTTTCTTAATGGATTGGGCCTTGGATTAAGGGACAGATTCTTTATATATACAGGCCCCCTATCCTCATCTTGAGCCGTGGATAAGGGCGTCCGCTCAATGGCCTAGGGCCTACCTGGTGACCCACATGGGAATGTGGGGATTTGAAGGACACACAGGGGCCCTCCACTCTACAAAAAATCAATCGTATCCTTGATTTCTATCATCCCCATTTGGGCCACAAAACTTTAACAGTATACAATTCATTCGGATGGGTGTCACTCGATCCAACGGTTCAGTTTAATCAGATGGGGCCAAAATTTGATGGACATGTGAAATTCGTCCCGGGGGGGGGGGGGGGGGGGGTGCTCTGGTCCATTTGGATGGACCAAACAGTGGGCCCCACCCTAGGCAGTGGACAACCCTCTCCCGCCCGCTTGAGCTGTAAAAGGGCTGGCTATATATATATATATGTATGTATGGGGCAGCTCTCCTAAGCTGCAGCTTAGGATAAGGTAAGCTAAGGCAAGCTCAAGTGTGTGGTCGGGCCCACCTAGGGACCCACAAGGGGGTGGGGATGGTGGGGGATCAGATTTCAAGGACTCCCTAGGACTCTCCTTTGTGCTAAAAATCAACCTCGACTGTGGTTTCTATCATCTTCATTCAAGCCCCAAAAGTTTAATGGTCAAAGATCCATTCGGATCGGTATACAACCGATCCAATTGTCTAGTTAATTCGGATTTAATCAAAAGTTGGTGGACATGTGCAATTTAGGGGGGTCATGTGTTTGGTCTATTTAGATGGACCAAGGGTAGGCCTTACGAAATTTTATCCTAAGCTTCCTAAGCTTTAGCCATATATATATATATATATATATATATATATATATATATATATACGGGCAATATTCATGTGCATCCTTCCCTCACCATATAGTGAGAGACAAACTTAGTGAGGCCCTAGGTCATGGGACTTGGGGGGACGGAAAGAGTCATATGAGATGAGTCCATATATCAAGTTTGAGGTCAATCCCAAGTCTCTAACCCCTTCATCCGTAACCCACGAATTTAACAACTTTATATTAAAGAAAAATTTTGACCCTCAATCCAACGGTCCAATCCAATCGAATCAATGAAAACTCAATTGATCCATTGTAGTTTAGGGGTTCCCTATGTGTGGATGATTTTGATGAATCATAAAGTGACCCTACTATGTTGTCCCTCACTAAAATTTAGTGAGGGACAACATAGTAGGGTCGACTTTATAATACATACGAACAATCGACATAAATGGGACCCCTAAATGGTATTGGGTTCATCGAGTCTTCACCTATTCGAATAGATTGGACCGTTTGATTGAGTATTAACTTTTGATCTTTAGTATAGAGTTGTTAAATTTGTGGGCCACGGATGAAGGGGTAAGAGGCATGAGATTGATCCCAAACTTTATATATGGGCATATCCAAGATGTCTATTTTCATCCCCGACAAGTCTCATGATCGGTGGTGCTCTAGGTGGGCTCCCCTAAGTTTGTCCCTCACCATATATATATATATATATATATATATATATATATTAGAGCAAATGTGGAGGTGGGCTGTGAGGGGTGCCACCTCAGCAACCCAATCATTCTCCTTTCAAATAAATATGAAGAAAAAACATAGAGTGCTTTAAGGTGCCATGTCATCACATGCCACAATTTTTTCTCCAAAAAAAAAAATCTCTTTATCCATATCCTCTATCTCAAAAGGTCTCTCAATCAATATCCCTTAAAATCTCTCTATTTTGCTACAATTATTCTCTCTCAACACCACCTTTCTACAATTCATACTGATAATTTTTTCATTAAAAATATCATTTTTTTTTAGTTTCCAAATACAGTGCTACTCTATTCAAAGATTGTCACATGTGAATGAAAATCAGACCGACCTTCTGGTAGACCACTTCATGGATGGGCTTGTAATAAAAATATTTTGAAGTTGGAGTTTTTTTGTTGAATCTTAAAGGCATCCTTTTCTGATATGATTATATAGACATATGACCTTAGGTTTGGCCCACCATAAATTACATTTTCGTGGGCCCACATGGACTCATAATTAAGAGATATATACATTGATCCAAGGTGGGCCAATTATTACTGGGATCAAATAACACTAGCCTGTGATTTTTAAAGTCTCATAATTTATGGCTTTTAAAGTTAAGATGTTTATACATCTTTTTAAAAATCTAGAGCTAAAAGATGGTTTGATCGGTTCTAAAATGGTATTGGTACTACTTCAAAGGGGTAGAAAAGAAATTTGTGCGGATGGATTGAAATGACCATTGGCCTATGTGAAAATAGAAAAAAATGGTGCATTTGTGCAACGAGAGGATTGCACATTTTTTTTATTATCTTGTTAACAATATTATGTTGTTTGGTGTGATATATTTTCCTTGCATAGAAGAAAAAAATAAATCATTTTTCCTTAATAGACAAGACTTTGATTTTCTACGAAAATACAAAATTTCATTCTCATGAGGAAATAAAAATCTGTATAAACTAGAATCCTCTTGTTGAACAAACAAGTCCAAATGGAGTGGCTTTGTTTTATTGGGCTTTGAAATTATCAATGAGTAACAAAAACTTGAATGCATTTCTTATTACTAATATTATATATATTAACAAAATTCACTTTTCTATATCTTCTTTAGTAATTATTACTGTTAGTATTATTTTTATGTTGTTGTTGAATGGATTATTTTAGCTTTGTCTTTGTAATAGTTTATTGTTGATGTTGACTACTTGTATTGTGATTGAAAATGTGTTGACTTTTTTTTATATAAATATGCATAAATATATGCTTATATGTTTATAATTAATTTTGATATCTCATAAATTTAAAATGTAATATCTTACTTTTTGCCCCGGGCTAAGCACGGGGCGTTGTTACTAGTGTGTGTGTATATATATATTGCTTTACAAAACTCCCATTCTTTTGATTTAGCCAATGAAAATGTGACACACGTCATCAATGATAACACTACACCAAAAATCGGAAATTGGAACGGAAAAGCGTTCCTAATCCTTCCGTTCCTAATCCGTTAAAGTGTTCCAATTTCCGTTCCAATTTGGATTAGGAACGGTTGGTACCAAATTGGAACGGAAATTGGAACACTTTAACGGATTAGGAACGGAAGGATTAGGAACGCTTTTCCGTTCCAATTTCCGATTTTTGGTGTAGTGTAAGCTTATCCATTCTCTCTCTTAAATATTCTCTTATAAATGTGGATCTTTTCTAGATTCTCTAAAAGAAACTTGTACAAGAGCATTACTCTCTCTTTCTTTCTCTTTATTATATATATATATATATATATATGAGTTCTCCCGTAGTGTGAGAGTTACTCTCATAGGAGCATTTCCTCTGTATATATAATCATTAAACTTGTGGGCCAAGAATCAAGGGGTTAGATACTTGACCTTGCTTTAATCCATATTAAGAGCTTTGACATGCATTCGAATGGGTCCCACACACGATTCACAACTCATTTCACACCTGAAGCGGAAGTTTCTTCAATGGATCATAACGGCGTCGACGCAGGGTAAAAACACCCACTTTGTGTGAGGCCCACTTAGATTCTTAATAGCAGAGAGTAGAGAACAATCCTAATACTTTGACTTAGAGACTAGAGTTGAATGAGTGAAACTCCAAAGTGAGACCTACCTATTAAAAACATGAACTCCAATAGCTTTGAATATATTACATGATGAACTTCTATCGTAGGCCTAGGATGTCAGCCGAGAAATGGAATAGGGCTAGACTATCAAAATCCAACTAGATTTGGATACACTAAGGTTAGTTTGGAAAATAAATCCTTGGGGGTTTCTCATCAACTTTCTACAAAGTCGTGGAAAACCCGCGTTTAACAATTGTAAATATTGAGGATTAGGGTCCATAAAAATCCCCATTTATTTAGGGTTTTGCGGTCTAACAATCCCATGAGGATATGGAAATCCTCATTTTTACAGATTTACTCTTTGATACCAATATTTACAACAATACACTTCAGCTGCTTGCACTAATATTTCGATGTGAAACTTTAACTATATAAATTCTCTTTTACCAAAAAAAGAAAAGAAACTATATAAATCTTCACCGAGAAACCCCCGTTTCAAGGCAATGAGAGATCATCAAATCTACAAATTCATCAATAGGACCTCACCTGGTGCCAATGTGCCCAAAAACTCTTTTATTTAATAGCGTCAATAACCTCACAATTTGCGCACTGAAGTTTCCAAAACTATTGCAAGTGACAACATTACCCAAACCCATAAAATTAGCTCATCATTTTAATGACAAATTTTTAAAAAAATTCCCGTATCTTTGGTCCCATTTTCTTGGGATTTTATATAAGGGGCTCACCTATGGTCAATTCAATTCGTTAACATGCACATTCTGCCTGATTTGGCACTGATTTGATTAAACAAGTATGCACAAATTAGCCATTAAACTTTGAGAATGTAAAACTAGAGTGAGAACATTTGATCAAGTCTAATATTCTGTGCAGGCTCTCATGCAATTCATATGACCCCACATTGAAAGTATATATATATATATATATATATATATATATATATATATATATATATATATATATATATATAAGAAAAACAGTGCATGTGCTTGTAGTGTTGCTCCAATTAATATTTTTAAATAGTAAAATTTTCTTGTAATTAAATTAAGCAATAAACTTCTGTAATTAAATCTAGAAACAAATTTATTCTAATTAGAACAGTGTTCATTTTAAATCATTCCTATTGTGTGCGAAGTTTGTCAATGAGAAAAGGCCCACAGTCTAAAGCAAGGCGACTTCCAAAAGGCTGCAAGCAGATTGCAAATGCACACATGTAAATGCTCATGTATATAAATATACCACATAGAATATACATTTCATTGCATAGTTTTCTGGATCAAGTGGACAGCCTGTAAGTAACTAACAAGAAGACAAGGCTTCTCAGTACCCATTGTTACATTACATAGAGAAGCCTCTGATAAAACTGTAATTCCCCGAATATCCATACATCCAGAAGAAAAGCTGAAGATGCCAAGAAGGTTGTTTCTTTCCACCTTTCAGTTCTGCTAATTCAGATCTCTCTTGTTCCAATTTGAAATTCCAGAGATTCCTGACTTGGGTCTTCTTAGCTGCCATTCCTTCATCCCTTACCTGTCATTCCTGCTGGTATTCTCATTTGTTTTTTTTTTGGCACCCAATCTGTCTTCCTATCCTTTCTTTGACTGCAAAGTTACAATTTTTTTTTTTTTGGGTCCTTTTTTCTCAGCTTGTTGGTCTATCATTCAAGTTGGAAAATCTCTTGGATTTTGATTACTTGGTACTTTTCCAGTTGCTAGTAAAATTACAATCTAATGTTGGGTTTTTTCCCTGTTCCTTCTTCGTTCTCTTGATTTCTCCATCATTTGGACTTGAGGTAGTTTCTGGGGTTTCTGGGATTTATCCATTTCTTGAATTCTCAGCTTCTTTTGTCTGTGCCTGTCTCAGTGAGATTGGAATTGGGTTTTCCAGTATTTTGGTTTTCCTTTCTTGGGTTCTCAGATTCTCAGCTATTCTTGTAAGGACTGGAATTTCCTTTTGGTTAAATTCTTTTCTTGCTGGGTTTGTAATACTGAATTCCTGATCTCTTTTTTGTGAAATTCTTGCATTCAATTGCCATTTTCCTTTAAACTTTTATCCCCTGTTCTTGGGCTTTTGTTTCCATGGGACTCTGTCAAGGAAAACATTCCAAAAGCTCCAATACCCAAGTAGCAAATCCAGTGAAAAGAACCAACATCGAGCCTACATCGAATTCACACACAGCCAAAACTCCCACATTCCCCTTCTACAGCCCCAGCCCACTACCTAGTGCTTTCAAGAACTCTCCTGCAAATTCAAGCGTAAATTCGACCCCTTTGCGCATCTTAAAGCGCCCATTCCCCCCTCCATCGCCAGTACAGCACATCAAGGCATTGCTCACTCGCAGGCAGGGCTCTGTGAAGCAGAATGGAGGGACTGTTCCTGAAGAAAATGAAGATGAATTAGGATTGGATAAAAATTTTGGGTACTCAAAGCATTTCTTCGCCAAGTACGAGCTTGGTGGAGAGGTGGGGCGTGGTCATTTTGGGTTTACTTGCTCTGCCACGGCCAAGAAAGGGGAAATGAAGGGGCAGGAAGTGGCTGTCAAGGTCATTCCAAAATCAAAGGTCTGTTTCTTGTAGCTGGTTCTCTTTTTATAATAGCTTCTTTATGTAAATTATCACTATATTTCTATACTTTTGTAGATTTGCTAAATTGACTTCGGGATTTCTATTGTTGGAATTCTACTGTTTGGATATATGTTCAAATCTTGACACCATATAGGAGGTGCCTGATTTAGGAAATCTCGAAACATAGGACTTATGGATTGAGGCTAATCTTAAAATAAATTTACATAAGAAAAAATAATATGAAAATTAAAACCAATGAAAGTAATATGCAAATCATATTCTAAACAATCTAGCAATAGTCATATCTATTTCTTGATTTGGTTCCATAAGAAGAAAAAGCATAATGATATACAATCAATTGAAAAACAATGTGTAAATTGCGTTATGTCTGATATGAGCCTAGACAATGGTGTACCTAGTTCATTCGAAAGAATCTGTGTAACATTGATTTTGGGAAACTTCTGATATAAATAATCATCATGTTAACTCTGAATTTTATTTGAGAATGTCGGTTTTTACTTCTGAGCTGGTTTTTTGTTTTGTTTTGGAAAGTAAGAAAGTATATCCCTTAAACGACAAGGGAAATTTCCACTGTACATCAAAATGGAAGGCTCTTACCCATACTCTTTACAAGGCTGTTACCCTTACCCTTTACAAACCTCCCCCGGAAGGTGACCAGTTATGCTAGGCTTATGGTGACCTGCTGCGAGGGAGAGGGAATAAACAAGGAACGCAAAGCAAAGCCCACAAGCCTGGCCAGCTGAAATTATAAAGGCCAAAAGCAGGGCCAACTGAGAAGAAGCCAAATGAAGAATAGGATCCAGATTGTGAGAAGCCTAAGCCAGAAGCCCACAAGCTGGGCCAGCTAAGAAAACAGAAAAGAGGAAGCTATAAAGGCACCATAAAGATTCCCAAGCTACTTGAATCAAACTTTGTGCAAATGAAATCAATTTTCGCCTCACTAATGCTTTGGACAGTCTTTACTGTTAAATTGCTTGAGAAAGGAAGCACATATACAGACTATCGTATCCAATGATTTGGCTCAAGATAAAATGGAATGGCGAAACAGGTTTATGTAGCTGACCTCAACATAATTGGGATAAGGCTACAATGATGATGAGAAACAGAAGAGAAACCACCATCAGGAGGTCCTCCAATTTGAAGAGATGTGTTACTTGTGGAGTTGGAGACATCCAGTAGCCCATGAGGGTAGTAGAATTGAGTAACGGGGCTCAGAGGGAGAAGTATCTTGATGAAGATGTTTTCATTGAAGATCAAACACCCAACACAAGAAGAGTCTTCTACCTTATGAAACAAAGCAACAGTGCAGACCGTTGGAGTATGATCTGTTGTAGGAAGAGAAGAAGACCGAGGGGAGGAAGGGAGGGAGGGAGGGAGGATTCGACATTTATCAATGATTAAGGTGTTGGAGATCCTTATCTTAAGAAAGGAGGCTCTCCAATCTGTTTCCTTATTGATCTCTCTCAAAATGAACTCTCTTTTTGAAAATTCTATGATACCTTTCCCCCTACATATGCCAAACCACTGAGGTAAAATAAAGCAATTCAAGAGATCCTAGAATTTTATATTGGGCCGTACCTTGAATGGGGATTGATATTGCTTCATGGGCTGAAAGGGGTGGATGGGGGATGTGTCACTTGTAAACATGAGGCTACAATGTCCAAATCCAAACAGCCTATGATCATTGGAAAAAGAGGTGGTTACAAGATTCCTCCCCTTCCTCACAAAAAACACATTGAGCATCACATGATATACTCTGATGGCAAAGAAAATCTTTTGTCATAAGCGTTTATGCGCATAACCAATTCATAAATGAATTCTTAGGAATATGCCCTATAAAGCAAACAGTTGGCTTTAGATCTCGTCATCCCAATTGTACGATTCATATCTCATATCCAGATCCTACTGGGTTGGCTAATGGCTGGGTCCATGGATTATAGCCTAAATTACATATAAATAATAGACATGCTATAATAATAAATTAGTATTATAATACCTGTATGTTAGGTCCATATTTTTGGGGTATGTTCGGTTTTGGCCCTTGGACTGGAGCTTACTGATCTAGCCTAACTTACACCCATGCTATATATATATATATTTATATGGAGATGCTCCTATGAGAGCATCTCTCACCTTACTATGAGAGATAAGGGTGGGGGCCCTCACATTTAAGTAGTTGGCATTGGATATGGATGTGAGGGCCCCCACCCAATCTCTCATAATAAGGTGAGAGATGCTCTCACAGGAGCACCTCCTATATATATATATATTTTGAATGGTCACTTTCATTGAAAGAGCAAACACTTCAAGAGAAAAGTACTGAAAGCCGAAGAGAACAAATCAGGACAACAACAGAAGATCCTTGACAACAGCCAACTAAGGCCCTGTCATAGAAAAGGCCGCCTCTTTCCAATGATACACAATTTGATCTAAGGAGTATCCCTTAAAAGAAGGAGAATAGACACCCATAAACCTACTAAGAACTTCTATTTCTCCACCAGTCTGCTTTCACTAACTGCATTTCCTTCAAAGCATCTTGAGTTTTTTTCCTTCCAAATCGTCCACCGCTAGAAAAGACAACCGCCACATCACTTTGCCTCTATGGTCCCCAATTGGGGCCTTCCAAGCTTGGAAAAGCTCTAGGAGAGACTGAGGAAGGGCCCAACTGCAACCAAACCCTCCATAAATATATATATATATATATGTCAAGTGTGCTGGTTCTTGGACCCAACCCAATCCATTAACAGCCCTATCTTTCTGTGTTGTTTCCAATTTACAACATGCATTTTCCACATCCAAGTTTCATGGGTCACAAATCTGTATCTGCTACATCTTTTTCCCTCTGTGCATGCTATTGTAGGTGAGTGCATGCGTGTTATATCTTTACATTTGCTAGCATGTATAGCTTTTTTGACAATCCTTAATATTTCAGTTTAATCTCATAGAAGCTAGTATTTTGGCAGATGACAACAGCCATTGCTATTGAGGATGTTCATAGAGAAGTGAAAATATTGAGTGCCTTGACCGGACACATGAATATAGTGCAATTTTTTGATGCCTACGAAGATGAGGACAATGTGTATATAGTGATGGAGTAAGTTTATGTTTCCAGTGCTACTTCTGTAAGTTTATTGTGCTGGTATATGTGCCCTATTTTTCTGCTTAGATATTTTTTTCCTGAGACTTTAAGTCTCCTTTTTTATATCCTTTTGTGGGCCAGCAAAATGAATGTATAACTCCTAAATGTTGTCATTTTGATTGAACATATGAAACTGTTGATTTATATGCTTTCTTGAAACTTCTCCTGTGGTTGCTGATGTGATTTTCTCCTTTTAGATCATTTGTTAATTACATCCTTCCTTAGTTATGTTATTTCAACACTTGCATTTAAATTAATAAAGGTGTGATGTTAAAAGTGATCCACATGATATTCAATAGTTATTTTTTGGGGGATCATATGTTAAATTTGTTAGTCCGAGTACATGCAGATCTAGTTCAGTACCCAGGAAATCTGGTTTGCACTCCAAAAAAGCAGAACAACAGCAATGCAAAATATAAACCTGAAAGTAAATCCACTTACAGCATGCAGGCAGAAAACAGAGAACAGTTGATGACTGAGTAATCTGGCAATCTGAAAGCAGAAGGGAGGTTGATCAAGGCTAGCGTTTGACGCTATGTCCTTAAGACAATTTTTGCCCCCACAGTGGTGCTTACGAGCTTCTGTGGCGTTTGGCTCCCAGGATACAATTTTCAAGTTTTTAGTGTTTTCTTAACAGGAGAACTTTGAAAACCTGGAGAAACTTTTCTCCACTGCTAAATGGAAGGGAGAGAGGCTCTATCTAAACTATATTTATTAGCATGATTCAACAAATAGCCTCATCGGCATTTGGGATTCAAGTTAATCCCCTGTGCATACTGTGAATAGTGTGCCCACTTTTTCTGCTTTTAGAAACTAAACAGAGATCAGTCAATGAAAATTCCAAATTTAGAAAGTAAGTTTCAGCCTTATGTCATTGCATGATCCCCTGCTTTTAAGCCCAAAGCCTGACATAGTCTTTGACATTAAATCCTAGAACAATACTTCAACGTATTTTGACTTTGCAACATGGTTATTGATGTGTGGACTGTGGACTTTACTTACCCAATCTTCAAGATTCTCAATTCTTTCACGTAAGAAATTCTCAAGGATGGTTCTACTTTATCTAGAATGTACCATTGACTGAAAACGACGGAACTTCTTGTCTTGTACTTGAATTTTGAAGTTTAACAGCTGCTTGGCTTGTTCATCAGGTTATGCAGAGGTGGTGAACTTTTAGATCGGATTCTTTCGAGGTATCTTTTTCCATTTTAAGTTGTGGTTTCCATTTAAATCTATAGCCTTCTGTAAATTTTTCGACTTCGTATGCCACACACATTATCTTTTAACAAACATGTGATCCCATTCACAAGTAGCAGTTCTTGTTTGAGAGGTATCTTAGGCTGGCACATCCATACAAATATTATTTGAAAGGTAAAAAAAAAAAAAAAAAATTTTTACAGTATAAGATTGTGATCGTTCATATACATAAAATGATGGAGATACATATCTCTTGCTCTCTATGCAAAAATTTGCAAATCACTTTAAAAACTTTAACAAACACGGGCTACAAAAACTGCATGATCCAATGCACACAACTATAACAAAGTAAAACTAATGAATGAAAAGTGTAAAAAATGCACATAGGAAGTAGATGGGTCAAGTGCGAGGTGGAACCATGGTGTATCTGGATCCATATCCATATCTGACACAGATCCTATGAAGCGGATCCAGATTCCTGATCTGACATCAACTGAAAAACTGAAGATCTGAATTCAAGACAAACTTGTGGGGCTTATATGAGTATACTCAGATCATCTAGCTTCAAAATAGATTATTGAGTATACAAGAAATTCTCTTGGAGAAAAAATATGATTAAAACTCTATAGACTCTCAAATTGGTAATATGATTTAAGCTCTGTAAGCTCTTTGGATCTAAATCCTTCGGTTAGAGAATTCAAGTTTCCTAAAGAAAAACTTTCGAATCCTGTACACATGGATCCAGATTTGAATTTCTCTCAGATCCAAAAATAGGATCCACATGCTTTTTCCCAGATTAAAGACTTTTCGATATTCAAATAATTGGATACTGACTGGCAAAGCCCAAATTCTTGAGTGAGATCATGCATGGGCTTAATGGGTGAGAGCCCAATGAGACCCACCTAGGAGGGGGATACAAGTTTGGGTTTGGGTTTTTTTTGGTGTGGGGGGGGGGGGGGGGGGGCGCAAGCATGATCGAGATGGAAAGATAGGGGGAAAAGAATTAGGGATTACGTGAAAATTGGCCTTGTGCCAAACTGCAATCAAGGAGGCAAGAGATCTTGGAGAGAACTTGAAGAGACCTTGGGGAAGATCCTAAAAGCACTCCAAATCTCAATTTCATTAATCATCAGCCCTTCTGAGACAAAGTGGCTTTACATCACTTATATAAGAAAAGAAATAACCTTAGGACTATCTAGACCATCCAAACAGATTGATGGTCAGGATTAAAACATCCAACTAAAATAAGTTAAAGCACAAATAAAACTGTAAATAATAGAAAAATAACATAAAATAAATAGGTCGGGCCCAAAGGCTTGGTCGAGACAGATGGGCTGGGTCCATGGGCTGGTTGACCCATGGGGACCATGGGTCTATCGTGCATCATATTTAGTAAGGACGAGGCTCGGGGATTCTGATGGGTTGATAGGTTCGGCTATGATGGGTTAGGGTACTGTGTTGCGTTTGATGATGGGGATTTAGTAGAGGATGTGATCCTGCCATGTGATGAGGACGGGATTAATTTGCCAATGATCAAAATTGGGCGGAAAGATCTTGGCTTTGATACCAATTGATGCGGAACGGAGGGGAGATGTGGGGCGGGCAATGATAAAGATGGAAAGATAGGAGAAAAATTGGCCTCACACCAAACTCCAATCCAGGAGGTAAAGAAAGATCTCACAGAGAACTTGGGGACAAACGCGGAGGAGAACTTAGAAATCTCAATTTCATTAATTATCAACCATCCATTGCCAAAGAGGCTTACAATGCTTTAAATAAGCAAAAACATAACCCTATACTTGATCTTAACCGTTAAAACACCTAAAGGGTTAAGATTATAACAATGATATGAAACTAATTTGTTGACACCCACTTACTCTAAAAGCTTAAGCTGATAAAGAGTGGTGTAACAATGTATATCAAGGTTACAACACCTCCCCGCACGTGCGGGCTCCTTCATGGGAATTACACCCTCCATGGGAGAATACAGGGGCTCGACATGGGAATCACACCCTCCGTGGGAAAATAAAAGGCACAACGGCCTTGTGGATTCAAACACTCGACCTCCCGCTCTAATACCATATTGACAACCACTTACTCTAAAAGCTTAAGCTGATAGAGAATGGTGTGACAATGTATATCAAGGTTGCAGCATAATGAACCTTACATAACTCAATTACTAAAATAAATAAACAAAACATAAATGGATTGGACTAGATTGGGCCCAACGGGCTAGTCGAGATAGATGAGATGGGCCCATTGGCTGGTCGACCCATGGGGACCATGGGTTCGTCCTGCATCACTTTCTTTTTACTCTTAGAATCTACTAGGTGTCGGGCGTAGAAGTTTATCAGACATAATTTCTCTTTCTTAAGCCTATGAAAGCTCGGTACAATTACCGAAATATGCAATGACCTAAAACCTGGTCCTTGACTTACCCATTGGACCAATCCGGTTAACCCGGAATACAAGACATAAATACCACAAATATGATCGAGATATTGGCCTCTCTGAATGAATGGTTAAAATATGAATGGGTGCTATCTGATGGTCTTGACAATTCTGGTGAGTGTCAAATTAGGCCTGGGTTCTAGTGGCAATTCAAAGAGAGTTGGGGAGCATAAGTGGGTTTGACGGGGTTCTTTCCCATGAGAGTGTCCCATAAAAGCTCCCTGTGAGAAAATTCTCCTTCATTGATGTACTTGATGCACACACTGGCATGTGTGAAAAACCCGGTTAAGATAAGACAAACCCCACCCCCCACCCCACCCCACCCCACCCACACACAACAACAAAAAGAAAAGGAAGAGGAAAGTACCTAGATCTCTTTCATTCCCTCACAGGAGGAACTCACTTCTCGGTCTTTTAAGACTTCTCTCACTTGGAATGAAAAAGGCTTTTTTCACTCTCTCTACATATTTCTTATATGTCCTCTAAAAAAATAGACTTTGAGGAATATATAGCTTTCTTAATAATCACACAGGTAATTCACATGTGACACACTCGCATAATGTCCAAATATGGGTGATGAAGATCATAAAGGGATCCTCAGATATCAATATACTCAAACCTAAACCAACCTCTTAACTTATCGAAGAAGAGAAGGAAGAGATCCACAAAGAAACGTTTGCCAAAGCTCTTCAAACAACTATGTACTCACCTCACCAACACTAGGGATGAAAACAAAAGTAACAACTCTTTTTTTCATTAAAGAATTTCTGCATAAATACAGAAGCAGTCGACTTATCCTCTTTTAATTTGGACTGTCTTACTTCTTACTCTAAGTCTAATCTCAACAAGAATCCCTGAATGACTAAAGTAGTCCATTCCTGATTACAATTGAACAATTGGTTACCAATCCTAGCTATGACAGTTATTTTTTCTATTAAAATTAAAACTTAAAGAAATTTAATATAGCCTTCAGCCTTTATCGGTCCCTATGATCCCCAGATACGGCATGGATATGGCAGGGACATGGATTTTACACATAGAAAGTGAAGTATCAGATATGATACAACACAATACTTTGCCTATTTTGAATTATCCATACATCATAAGTTGGTCCCACATTGGACCTCTTGGCCCCTTTTTCTTCAGACTCTTGGTCCTATGGCCTTGGTTTTAGAAACTCGGCCAAAGTAACTTGGACTTGGTATATGCTGAATCAAGTCACCCTCCCAAGTCAACTACATGGCTGAGTATGGTTTTTGGCTCTGAATGCATTTAGTTCCTATTTGTTTCTATTAGATAAAGTTGTGGTGATGATGATGAGGTAAATTTGTGGGAGGCTTTATGGACATTTTAAACTGATTAGAAGATCAAAACTACTTTTTTCTAATATCCAAGCATTTGAAAATCGGTGGTACTATGCATCTGACTAAATGAAATATAAATATGGGTACTAGTAGCAGCTTAAATTCAGTATTACTAAATCTAACACAACAAATCTTAAAATTTTAGATTTGTAGAATTTAGATTATTCTTTGCTATTTTTCATATTTTCCAGATGTTATTGGGACTAGGATGTGACTCGGGTGAGTGGAATTGACTCAAGAGTCCCCCACCCTGTTGTGCGAAAAATGAAAAAAACTACTCACCAAAAAGAGTTCTGATTTTTAAATCATTGCTAATGCCTTGCCACCCGCACCCACCCTGTCGGGCTCAGCTCATCTGGACCTAGTGTAGTTGTAGCCCACTTGAGCTGGTTGGGCCTGGCACACTGGTGGCCCAAGGAACTTGCTCTGCGCTTGAAACTTGACGAAAAGAGTGTGCCACTGCAGTAATGAATGTTTTTTTTTTTTTTTGGAAAATGGTAACACTGCCATAACATGAGAGTGGGCCATAAAACCCAACATAAAATACAATACAAATGGTAAACAATAACGACTGCCAAACAATTAGTTTCATAACAGTTATTTATGTAAGAAATAAACTTTAATGTTTAGTACAACTAAAAAGATTGTAATGAGCCATCTATATTTCCTTACTCTTGGCTGTGCTGATCATGCATATATGCGTTGAAACAATTGACACCAAAAGGCCATTTTAGTGCCATATCCTTGACACATTTTGTCTTACAAACTTACTTTTACCATTTTTTAGGGGTGGGAAATACTCAGAAGGAGATGCTAAGGTTATCATTGTTCAAATTTTAAGTGCTGTCTCGTTTTGTCATCTCCAGGGTATCGTTCACCGGGATCTTAAGCCTGAGGTAATTTGTTTTGAAAACATGACAACCTCCAAGCTCAGATGTCAATAGATTTTGAGCTCAAACGATGAGTGATTAAATCCATGATTAATTTTCTATGTTGCCAATAACAAATTATTGTAAGAATTGACTTATGGAATAAGCTAATTGCATCCTAAAGTATTTTTTAAATGTGCTATTGACCTGTCATAGATTTTATTCATTTGCATCTTTCAGCCTTTTATTGCATTATGATTAGAAAATGAGTCAGCTGTCCTCTTCTTCTTCGTTCTTAGATTGTCGTATCTATCATTGCATGTGTAACATGGATTTTCCACTTTTTTCCCCTTAGATTTTCATTGATCACATATTCTACACATTTACACAGCCCATAGAAACAACCTTATTGTTGCCTTCTGCTTGCAAATTAGGAAATAGGTTTAACGCTAAATTCTGATATTTTTGTTAGTTTCAGAACTAACATCACAATCATATGTTTTATTATATAATCTGAACTTGACATCTTTATTAAAAATATTGGTAAATTATCCCATCTATATTCTGTATACATAATTTCCTTGGTGATATTGTTCTTTCTGCAAAGAACATTTTATCTTGATATTTTGTTTGTTTGTTGCTTCAGAATTTCCTTTTCAGTTTGAATGATGAGAAATCCACACTGAAGGCCATAGATTTTGGTTTGTCAGATTTTGTAAAGCCAGGTTAGATTTATACAATTCCTAATCTCTCATGACCTTTTATTAATTTAATCAGTAAAAAGGGACACTAAGCCACTGAGTATCCCACAGTTGGGGCATTTTCACTGGTGATCACACAGTCAATCATGAGTTGGCCTGCCTTCACCATGAATAGTCTGAAACCAAAATTCTTCCATAAATGTTCCTAAAAATGCGTTGTTTTTTCTTGAATGGTGAGTATACCTATAATGCCCAGATACAACATGAATCTGACAAGCTCGAGCCATGGATATTGCAGAAACATGAATGTTTCACATAAAAAAAGAAAGTATTTGAAGTGATATAGCACAGATGCAGTGTGTATCTTGAAGTATATGGGTATCATAGGTAAGTACTCTTGGTAGAGAAGAGGACTAACGTGGGCTATAATTGGTGAGGTCTACTTCTAGAACAGTATACGCATGAATCACCAAGTGTGGGGGTATGAGTAAAATTTGTGCTGCATCCTTTGTTTATCCTACGGGTCCTCTCTTTTATCCCCAAAAAAATTATGGTCAGCATTTGATTACCGGTATCATGCAGATGAAAGGCTGAATGACATTGTAGGAAGTGCCTACTATGTCGCTCCAGAAGTTCTGCATAGATCATATGGTACTGAGGCTGACATGTGGAGTATTGGTGTGATTGCTTATATTCTTCTATGTGGAAGCCGCCCATTCTGGGCCCGAACAGAATCAGGCATCTTTAAAGCGGTCTTGAAGACAGAACCAAGCTTTGAAGAAGCACCTTGGCCTTCGTTGTCTTCTGATGCTAGAGATTTTGTCAAGCGATTGTTGAATAAGGATTACCGTAAAAGGATGACTGCTTCTCAGGCTCTCTGTAAGTTACATCCTTAGACTCCTATGTGTATTTTCCACAAACTCTTCTGCAACTGTTGAATAATGAATGTGGCATACATGCACATCAATCTTGAGTCATGACACCCAAATTGTGGATCCCATTGTAGATTTTATATGCTGAATGGACTATCCTAACTGTCTTATTTGACCTGGGAATCTAGAACTCTCAACCACTCTCTTCTTAACCATTCATTTGACGACCTTCTGGCTACCAAGTGGATAATTTGAATCTTCCTATTTACATACTTTTAGGGTTTATCCATCATAAAGGCCCACGATTTGGATGGGTTACATTGGGATTTGATGTCTATGTTTTCCATGCATAAGAGGATGAGTGTGACCTAATGAGATGACTTGATATTATTTTTTAATTAGTAATGTGACTTGAACCCACAACCTTAAGATTGAAATAGTGAGCACCTTCCACTGTGCCATAGGCTTGTCAAGATGGCTGGATATAATTGTAGCTAACCTCTACTAAGATGACACTGCTAACATTTATAGCTTTATTTTGTGCTTAGGTCATCCTTGGTTGAGTGATTGTCATGGAATTAAGATTCCATTGGATATTCTGGTTTTTAAACTTGTGAAAGCTTATTTGTGCTCATCCCCTTTGCGGAAGGCAGCTTTAATGGTATGCCACTTTCTACTTTGGAAGACATTACATATGCTATTTAATTTTATTTTTGATATTAATATTTTTCAATGGATGTAAATTTAGCAAGAAAAATGGCTTACGACATGGTAAGGAAACCTTCTTGTAGTAGTGGGAGCAGAGGCGCTGCATGTGGGTTTCCTTTTTTGAACATTTGGATAGGGTAGTCCACACATTGGGATTGAGAACAATGTGTGAATGTGTCCAGGCTGTGGTGATTTTAGTTTGAAAAGGCTTGACCTGTTAAGTGTTAATATTGATGTAGTCTTGAAGTCCCTATTGGTTATAAAAAAAAAGGTCCCTATTGACCGGAAGCAATGGTCAATCCATCATGAGACGCACTCTACTAAAGACTGAAGTTCATGATAATGTTAGTACATACATGGCGAGATAAGGTGTGCATGGTTTGGAAATAAGAAGGTGGGCCCCTCTCATTAGTTTTAGAGATGGTCATTAATGAAAATGATCGACCACAATTGTAAATATTTCCAATCCATCCTGAGTCCCACCCTAATTGAGTGAAGTTCTGGTCAATCTGTAGCACATGGTGAGATAATGTGTGCAAGGTTTGGACCGAAGGTGGTGGGATCCCTTCATTAGTTGTAGAGAGGATCAGTAGTAAAAGTAATTGACCACTGTCTTAATTCTTAAATATTGTTTAGAAAATCTTCCTCAAGTTTTATATTATCTATGCATTTTCCCTTCATATTTTCTAATATTTTCAGCATTTTCTACATATTTTTGCATTTTTCTCAAACATATATCCATTATGTTACAATTTTTATCCAATATATAATTTTATCATATTCATATTCATTTTGTATCTACAATCTTCCAATTTAATACCATTTTTCCCATTTCATATCGTCCTTTCCCCTTTCCTCAGAATTATGTGTTTTATGTTGCTTATTTAAAGGTATAGAATATGAATATGCTATTATAGAGGATAGTGTAATACTTTGTATTGTTCTCTCTATATATGTACCTATATACATAGCAGCCTCATTATCAACTGTAGCGGTTGAGAACGCTACGCTATTTTGAAAATAGCAATGTTGTGGTCTAAAACCTAGAGAGCCAAGCAATTTTAATTTAAAACATTATTTTTCCTATTTCTTATCTTCAATACCTTTCCTAAAGTTGTCTCTATCCCTATATGGTTCCAAATCAATAAGAAACACACGAGTTTGGCTACTACACATGATTCGAATTTTTTTTACCACTTAAAATTTTCACATTGCTACGCCGCTATGAATAGCCGCAACCACTACGTATCGCCCGCTATGTAGCATTTTGACCACTAGCCATTACCTCGCTGCAACCGTTATTTTGATCCTTGCCTATATATACAGGTACATATATTTGTAGATAAGCCAAGCACCCACATTGAATTTGCATACTAGAAGCTCAAACCCAAACCCAATCCCAATCCCAACTTGAATTCTGAAGCATCACAGGATAGAGTAGTATAGCTAACGGACTATTCTCCAAGCCAAAGGCTTAGAGATGGGGGTCCATAGGACCCAACACGTCTTGGTCTCACACCACAGATAAACCACCAAGATAAATTATCAAGGAAAGAAAATTTTATTAATCAATGAACTTCTTGAATGAAAGAGATTACAATCCTTTATATAGGCATTTCATTCCTAATTCTATTCTTGGAAATGATTCCAATCACAATAAAATTCTAAAGCAAATAAAAGGAAACTTTCTAATATCCCTATATTTTAGCTGCCACTAAAAATAGAATACTCTTTGACGATATGAAGATCTTTTTTTTATGGGTTTTAGTGGGCTTGGGCCCAATGGGCTTGCCGATCTTGGATCTTGTCTGCATAAGTTCTCCCCCTCTTGGAGAAATCCCAACCTCGAGTTTTGTAAATGTCCTCTTGGGTCGAGAATCTAGCATACAAGCTTCCAATTTTCTTGTCAATCTTCATATTCTTCATATGGTTTCTAAGCTTCACTAGATCTTTTCTTCAAGAAAATTCCAGATATTGCTTCCTTGGATGGTCGGATTTTGCTTGGACGAGCGCTCAAACTAATTGATGCTTCAATTTCTTAATTTGTTCCACCTGCACACAATCTTTGAGTACCCATTGTCGATTTCCAAAGATAAAGTCAATGTGTGAGACTTCAATGATTGGGTCTTCTTTTGAAATCACTTGAGCAATGTAATTATCTTCTAATGATTTGCAGGGCTCTGTTGGAACAACCGTAAGATCGAATGGATGATTAGGCTTTTTCTTCATTAGATCCATGTCTTCAATCTCTGCTAGTGCTTTGTCTTCCTTCTCTTCTTGCTTCTTTATATCAGCAGTGTCCATAAAAAGAATTTCAATTTCTTTGTCTTCAAGTTCATTTGATGATCTATTTCTGAAGTTCTGCAAACTTTTTCACTCTAATTTGTCGTGAGATCATCCTTAACCTGAACGTTCTTCTCAAGATCGCCCTTGATTTCTGTTTCTTCTTTTTGCTTGCTCCTTGGTTACGGTACAGTATCTTAACAAAGCCTTGGAACTAGATTTAGCAAGCCTGCTTGGAGTAGCGAATTCATCAGTGCAAAAGAGAAATTCAAGATATATGATGGAAATGAAAAAAAAAAAAAAGGATCTAATTGCTTAAAAAAAAAAAAAACTGTAACATATAATTAAAGTTGAGTGTTAGACATCCAATTGTAATATGACCTTTGTCACATTATAATTTTAGGGTAAATATATACAATTCCTGGTCCAAGATATTCTATAATTCATTGAGTTTGGAACTCCATTCCCCAATCATTTGTCTTATGTGGTCTGCTTTCACCATTGATGGGTGTGTTGCAAATAGGTTCTCTGCTTGATAATTACAGCCACCCAAAACTTGCTTACAAAATGGAAAGTTAAAATGAAATTACAGCCGGATCAAACTTTAAAACAGAAGCAATTCCGATTTCGAGACTCTGCAGTGTTGCACACCTATGATCAAATCCAAATTTCAAACCGGACACACACCTATCCTGTGAATCTAAAATCATCCTAATTTGACAGTGATCCAAAAACTATCAACAGTTGGATTGAATACGATTAACTACACTTTATAAAACCATTTAACTTTTAGCCCTAAAATTAAGGTGTTAGTTGACATAATTTTGTGATTTCTGGCCAACATGTAATCTACCAATCTCATGTCTCCTACCCTTGTGATTAGTGTGCCCCAAATAAATTGGGAAACTTTCAAAACAAGAAAAAAAAAATTTTATTTGGGGGACTATTATGGTTCAAGCAGACTAACAATGGCACACTTGGGGGACTATTATGGTTCAAGCAGACTAACATGCAGTGAGAGGTAAAATTATTTTCACAGTTGTTGTTGTTGTTATAAATAACTCACTCAAAGGTCTAAGTTTTGAAAGAGAACTAATCTTTTAATAGGCTTTATACCTGTGAGGCCAATGGGCCGCATGCAATATAATTAGTTGTGTTATAGGTTTGGTTGGCTCAAGCTGAAGCTTGTTCAAGCCCTGTATGGAATGCTTGGCCATAAGTTTTAGTTCTCTTGGGCCATTCATTGAATAATGCCTCTTGGAATTAGATTCTTCTCTCATCTCTGATTCTTGGAATTAGATGATTCTCTCATCTCTGAAGTTTCTAAGTGGTCTTAGTGACTAGCTATGGTCTTCAGAAGTTTCCAAGTGGTCCCAAACCATTTACTTTACTCACTAGCTACGGTCTTGATTCTTTCAAAACTCTCGGTGTTTCTTAATCAGAATAACAAAATGTCTCACAACTCATGAACTTATTGCCCCGTTTTCGGTGAAAAAACCCAGAGAGAAGTTTGCCTTTTTTGTGGGAGTTGCAGCTGACATGTTGGTCTTTAAGTTGTCGTTTTTGGCTGGGTGGAGGAACCATAAGAGGAGTTGGGTCAGCGAGCTACTTCCATGGAATGAAAATTTTGAAGCTATTTGGTGGAGTGGCTCCCACAGAAGACCAGTTTCTCAAAAATTCTGAAGTTCCAACCCCAACAAGCCTTTTCAATGAGTTCAACATTTCATTTGACATGTTTTCACACACTGCATACTTACATTATTGTGTTTCATTTGACATGTTTTCACACACTGCATACTTACATTCTTGTGCATTCATTTAACATGTTTCCCATACACTGCATACTTACATGATTGTGCATGTATGGTTTGTACATAGTTCATCTTTGCAACTGCTTGTATTCTTAAATATATTGTGCCAGATGTTAATGAACTCCTGATACTGAATTGCTGGTATGCTTGATAGGCTGTTTCAAAGACATTGACGGTGCCTCAACTCTCTTATCTGCGGGACCAGTTTACATTGTTAGGACCAAATAAAAATGGATGCATCTCCATGCAGAGTTTTAAGACGGTTGGTTCTCTAAACTCTATTCGTGTAATTTGCTCTTGTATCCAATGTGCTGTTAGCGTTTGCAGTCTAAATGTCCATCTGGGGCCCACCATTTGGCGGTTCAAAATGTTTATCTTCTGGTGAATGTGATATGCCACAGTTTATCTCATCTAAAGACTTCAACCATTTATCAGCCACTTGTTTTGTGTGGATGGTTGGCTGTTGTTGTCCATATTCTTTGACTTAGAATCCTCTGGTTGGGAGATAATTGACACAGTCCATTTCATCATGGGACTAATTAAGGTCAATAGCTCACGGTACTTACAAGGTGGCCTATATCTGTATCATTGTTGTGTTGAATGAAAAAAAGAAAAGAAGATCATTTCAGACGAAATGCTAGTAACTTGCCACTCCCATTACCTACAGTCATTATAAAAACTGGGCTTCTTTCCACAGGCCTTGCTGAAGAACTCAACTGATGCAATGAAAGACTCACATCTTCTTGATTACATTAACATGGTACTTTTGCAGTGCTCTTAGTTTTTTTTTTCTAATTTAGTTAATAATATTTTATTTCTTTTTATCCAGTGTCTGATGCCTCTTGATATCACCTTTGTTTACATTCATGTTTGCAACAATTTCAGGTTAGCTCTCTTCCATACAGAAAATTGGATTTTGAAGAATTTGCTGCTGCTGCTATTAGTGTGCATCAGCTTGAAGGATCGGATACATGGGAACAACATGCACGGCAAGCATATGAATTCTTTGACAAGGATGGGAACAGGCCGATAGTGATCGAGGAGCTTGCCTCGGTATGGTTTTCTTTACTTGGAAACTACAGAACTAGGTAGCTTGTTTTCATGGAAAATTATGTTTGTGAAATCATTTAAAAATTTTATTTGCACCCACATGTTTTGCTGAGCACACCCACTTTCCCAATAATACCCAAAACACCCTCTTCTCCACTTCTCTCCTCTCCTCTCCTCTCCTCTCCTCTCCTCTTCTCTTCTCCTCTCCTCTTCCCCTCCCACTTGCTACGACCGAACCCTAATGGCCGCCCCATCACCGACGATCATCTCTCCCTCCAGCGAGCTCCCCTCTATGCCTAACCATCACCGGCGAGCTCCCCTCTCTTCTCCCACCGGTGAGCTAAGCTGTTTCTTCTCCTCTTCTCCTATTCTCTTCCCCTCCCACTTGCTGTGACTGAACCTCGGCGGCCGCCTCATCACCGGCGAGCTCCCCTCTCTACCCCACCATCATCGGCGACCATCTTCTCCTCTTTCTTCGCGTGTATCGCTCGTTGGTGGAGTGCACGGAGTTTCAGGGCCGTGCACATAAAGAGGTGCATGGCTGTGAAACCCTGTGCACATGAGATATGCATGGAACTTATGGGTATTTTTGTCATGGGTATTTTGGTAATAAGTTTTTTTTAGAAAAGTGGGTGTGCTCAATTATTTTCGCGGTGCAAATAGAATTTTCTAATCATTTCAATGTAAGTCATTTCAGATACCTTAAGGTATCATATTTTTCATTGAGAATCACTCTAAATGAAAAAATTATGTTTTCAATGAAAAGCATAAAGCAATAAAACCTGGGTTGGGTGGGAGATACCGTGGGTTATAAAAATAAAATAAAATAATGAAAGCAATAAAGTATTTTTCCTTTAAAAAAACTGTTCAAATCAGCAATCATCCAAGGTTTTAAAATTCAGAACCTGGGGGCAACTTGGCCGAATCACACCTGTTAGGTCTTAGAATGAATTTAAGTGATAAAAGGTGGGCACGTTTGATTTTTCATTTAGTTGGATGAGCATTGCCATATTTTATTTTCATTCAGTCTGATGAACATTGACGTCAATCTTTGAATGCCTTGATCTTCCACAAAATATGGTTTTGATCTTCTAAAATGACTGCAAATGGACCTCAAATCCCTTTGGCTTCTGCTCATAACAAAAGGAATTGGAAAAGAAAAAAAGAAAAAGAAAAAGAAAAAGAAAAATTGTTTTAACCTTTTCCCCATAAGCTACACACCATATCTCTGACCATTATGTTATCATATTTGTGTACTAATTCTCATGTCACTTCATTTTCATTTCTCTTTAGCTCCTATTTTTCCTTTGTCATCTCTTCTATATCCTCATTTATCCTAAACATCATCATCTTAATTTTCAATTGAAAATTGAGATGAGATAAATTCTTTGAAGTGTGCTATGATTTTCAAATGCTTGTTCATTATGCAACACCAAACAACCCTTTACATAAGGATGTATTTTGAAATGCTTGTCACAATATGTTGCTGCATCTTAAATAAAATTATCTTCATTGTATTGATGCCAGAGTTTATTTGCTTTACACCTCTTAGGCAATCCTTTGTGCTAGTATGAAAGGTATAAGTTGTTTACTGAAAATCAACTAGGACTATTCACTTTTCCTAGAGCTAGTTAACATTTTTCATTTGTTCATTCAATTCTTTCTTTCAAGGTGTGGTTTTGTGCCCAAGCGACCAGCATATGTTTATCTTTATGATTTCCTTCAACCAGAACTTTGTGCAAATCATTTGGATGACTATTTTTCTATCAGGAACTTGGTCTTGGACCATCAGTCCCCATTCATGTCGTTCTTCAAGACTGGATAAGGCATTCAGATGGAAAGCTTAGTTTCATGGGATTTTTTAGACTTTTACATGGGTTGTCTACACGCTCAATGCAAAAGGCATAAATAAGAGTTTTCAGGAGTTAATTAAAAGAAGAAGAAGAAAGAAGCTTGTATCAAAGATTCATTTCCCATCTCTATCAATCTGTAAGGTGTTGAAGGTGGCAACGCCATGACTGCTGGAGTTGGCACAGTCGAAGATAAGCCAAGCTGGACTTGTAGCTGGGTCAGCTAAAGAAGCGTGTAGAGCTGAACAGAGGCATATTTTCATGTGTACGGCTATGATACCCAGATACTTCAAAATAAACAATGTATTGTGTTGTTTCATATCTGATACTTCACTTTTATGTGTAAAATCCATGTACCTGCCGTGTCTAGTCACCATAGGTAGATCATAATTTTTTTCCATTCCATTTCTATATTATGATTTGTGTCAACTTGTAAGAGGATGTACAGATGATGATCAATGTAGTGCTAGGACGTGTTAGGGAAAGTGAGTTTCATGGTTTTATTCTGGTGTCTAATTCATTGTTTTCTTGATATAATAAAGAAAGGTCTATATGTTGAGGGAGAAGGGAAGAGGGAAATTGAGAACACAATGGAAAACCTGTTTGTTGCATTCTACTAGAAAAGAATTTGTAAGTGCAGGAATAATATACTCACAAGATCAGGATGCCTCTTAGGACTTACTCAATGCATGGAGGAGATAGCTGCGACGGTATGAACCTGAAAGAGGAGAAAGACAAAGGTCAGAGGACCCTGGCTACGGGCAGCGCAGGGCTCTCCGATGCTTAAGTCAGCAATGGATCGGAGAAGAAGAAGAAGAATGAGAAGGACTGAGTGTCTATATGAGAAATGCTTACCCCCCTGCTCCCTTTGGCTCGTGCCTTATATATGGAACAGCTTTGGGTGAGTGCCAGTGGGCTTGGTGATGTGACCTGGGTCACATCAGCCCACAAAGTCATTAATGAAGGTCCATCGTAGCCCTCTTTGCATTTGATGTGGGTCCGATCAGCCCACAATGCATTTAATGCCAGTCACATTGGGCCTGATCTTGCCCTGATCTGGTGGTGGCTGAAGTCTCATCAGATCCCTTCCTTGGGCCTTGCCACGATAGGGCCGTGGCTGTTAGCTGCAAGCGCAATTCTGCATTGCCGAGCTTGCATTGCCGAGACTGAACGGTATGCGCGGCCGAACTGAATTCTGTTTGGCCGAGACCATCACGTAGTGCCGAGACCGATATGGAACGGATCGTAGCCGAGATCAAGAGAAATGACTCCTACACGTCAGCATATCCGAGCGCACCCTTGCCGAGACCAAGAGGAACAGGTTCAAGAAATGGGCCCCCACACAGAATTATACTCACCAATATAAATAGAAAACCCTAAGCAAACTTTCTAAGCAAGGCTGCTATGCACAATAAGAAACTCAATTCTAATAGATTGCCATAAATCTCACCTACATAAGAGAGAAATATTCTAATAATATCCTAACCTACCAAGCGTCACCAATCACCCCCTCCGGTGTGTGTGCCGAGTCAACCCCCCCCCCCCCCCCCCCCCCCCCCCCCCCCTACACTGTGTGCGCGCGCCGAGTCAACGATGGCTTCAATACTCGCCATCAGCGTGACTTCCAGCATCATCACGCCAAGTTTCCATCTTGTAGAACTTCAGAAACCTCGACCCTCACCATATGTTGATCCCAATGTGCGACAACTTCTGCAGAAGCTCCATCAACATATTTTGGATTTGGTCTCCTTATAAGCGACAATCTTTGCAGCTCCTGTCTTGCGGTTTCTTCGTCTTCACTTTCAAATTGCGAAGAATACTTCTCTCGTGAGACGCTTTTCCTCTGTTGTGGACCCTCCTGAAATATGCACACTTGTCTTTCAAGAATTCTGGTTGTGAGAATCATCATCTTTCTGTGGCCCAGCTTGGTTACTACCTGCTCCTAGAGGATTTGATCCCATCCCGGGCTGACTATCCTCCCCCTGTTTTGAATCTTCTTCCTTAAGACAATTCTACACCTGATCTTCAAGATCAAAGTTATCTAGCAACAATCCATTTGCTGACCACCATGATGATGTCTCATCAAAGATTACGTCACGCGAGATGCAACTTACTTGTCCCAATACGTCAACCTTTTTTGCGATTGTCATAGCCTACAAAGATGCACCCCACTATTCTTTGTCAAGTTTCATTCGCTCATTGTCTGTGAGAAAAACTTAGCAGACACACCCGAACACACGAAGATGCTTCATCGAAGGTTATCTCCCAAGCAATTTCTCGTATGGTGAAGAATACCCTAGCCGAGGTTGCGGAAGACGATTAATCAAATGTGTTATAGTTGATATGCTTTTAGCCCAAACTCGCGATCGTACATTCTTAGAATGCATCATCATATATGGACAAACCTCCCCCATATGTGGATTCTTCCGTTCTGTCTCTCCCTCTTACTGTGGAGTACTGAGACAAGTAAGTTGCCTTTAGATTCCATGCTTTTTCAGATATGCTTCAAACTCATTTGAATTGTGTCTCTCTCATTGTCATATCAAATCCAGTGTACCTTCTTTCTAAACAGACTTTGTGCTTTAGCACGAAATTCATGAAACTTTTCAAAGGTTTCCGATTACTCCTTAATGAAATATACCCATGTATACCTTGAGAAGTCATTGATGAATGTGATCATGTATCACTTTCCTCCCTCCAACTGTTAGAACTTATACTTTCCCAAATACATCTGTATGCACCAATTCTAGAGGTTCTTTGGATTCAAATTGTGACTCTTGGAATGGTAATCCTGCACAAACAGTTTCAGAACGGACCCGTAGTTTTGGAAGTCAACGTATAAGCCCGCGATTTACTATATCTCCAAGCTTTTTGTATACAGCATGTCCCAACTATCCAGACCAAAGACCTGGAGTCTCGCTCTTTCTGGTCTTCTCCACATATGCCTCCTCTGCTTATACATGAATTGCACATTCTTCCATGTCATCACAACGGTCCCCTCTACCTTGATTTTATCATAAATTTTAACATCATTGGGCCCGAACAGAACATAGCAACCTGACCCTGTTATCTGTCACACTAGCAATAAATTCTCCACCAAGCCAGGAACATGATACACCCCATGCAACGCATGATGATCACCAAATCTTGTCGCAATCTTTGCATCACCAATATGTTTAACCGGGTGTTGTGAATTGTCAGAAGTCACAACCACCCTATTCCCCTCATATGGCCTCATACTTCGATACTTCTTCACATCACCTGTCATGTGATTCGAACAACCAGAATCAATTATCCAATCATTCGAATAATCAATCGAAGTACCAGTGCTTATCATGGCCATATCCTCATCATATGCTTCCAATGTTGCATAATCACAAGAATCAGTAGTGGATAAGAAATTCACATGTGGGTCCTAGACTTCCTCATCACTGGTGCCCCCTCGCTCGCTCATTCGATGCTTCCTCATGCCGCGAGTCCTTTGTTGCTGAATTTCCCTCAACAGCTACCATCTTCACCTTGCATTTACGTATGATGTGCCCTTGTTCATGGCATCGAGAGCATTTGATCTTTGTATTGTCCGACTTTTCTCCTTTGATGCTTTCTCCCCCGTCTTTTGGATTACCCTTGTATCTGCGGCATGGCTTTAACTTGGAACCCTTTGAAAACATGGCATCTTCCTTGTCATCAATTACATTCACATGTTTATTGAGAAATTGAGAACAAAATGGAAAACTTGTTTATTGCACTCTACTAGAAAGAATTACATCCACCAATATAAATAGGAAACCTTAAGCAAACTTGCTATGCATGACTCCTACCCACAATAAGAATCCCAATCCTAATAGATTACCATAAATCTCGCCTACGCAAGAGCGAAATATTCTAATAATATCCTAACCTTACTAAGAGTCGCTGGCCCAACCCCTCATGTGCTGAGTGAGCGATGACTTCAATACTATATTTTTTTTCCAAATTTCATCTTGATGGGAAGACATGATCTTGGGCTAAGGGTATGCCTAGAGTTTATGTATATGGGGCCCAAGTTCCAGTTACTCCAATGTCTCTTTCTCAGATGATGCAAAGGAAGTATTCCAGGCATCCAAAAACTCTAATCCAATCATATTAGAGGGAAAATAGGAAATTCTGTGTAAAAATGAGGATAGGGGTGGGCCATCAATGATCTTCAGTTGGATAGTAATGTTTATCAATGAGTACTTTAATTTTTCTTGCTTGGGTGTGCCAGTGGTCAGGACATAGAAATTAAAGGGCTCCCACTAGGGCTTGAAACCTAATGGGAGCTATGGGAGCGGGCGCCTTATCCACATGGCCAGCCCTCTATTCCCCGTTTATCAATGAGTTTGGACTGTTGGTTTAATGGCGTAAATACTCTCGAGTCTGCTGCATCTTTCTTGTTTCTTGTTTTTTAGTCGGTCATTCAGCTATGAAACACTGAAATACAGCCCAAAACTAGCATTAAGACAAGAGTCAATTTTCAATTATCAAAGCTGAAAATCTTCAGCATGTGACAATCAGCATTATACGATACCAAAGTACTATCTTGATTTAGTTAATCCTAGCCGTACATCTCAATCATAAATCTGAGAGTAGTTTTTTTCTCCCCCTGAATAGTGCAAGTGATTACAAGATATGGGCCATCATCACAAGTTCAATTAAAATCTAGAATATGTTATTACCAAAAATTGATTTTTTTAACATATTTCTTACGTTCACATCAGAATTTCTTGTTTTTTAAAATAATTATATTTATTCAAAAAATAATCTTAATGAAAAAAATATATCATTCGTGAAATATTAAAGTAAATTATAAATTCTTGCCTGATATAAAATATATATATTATCTATTTGAGTTTCTTTCATAATGATTTATTTAGCATTCTCGAACACTTTCTAAAACTAAATTCTCAAAAATTAAATCCTTATGTATTTGTTTTCATTCCCGTGATAGATAGTTATCCTAAGTAAATCTAGGAATATTCATTTAACAGCAACAAAAGTGAGAAGTGAGATTGTCCTAATTAAAAGCAAGATGAGCTAGAGGTTGGCAATTCCTTGATAATGAAACCCCATTTATTAGTTGACTCATCCTTAGCATCTACTCTAGAATAAAATGATATTCAGTACTTTTTCCTGCCTAAACACAATACGCCTTTGTTCTCATTAGTTTTTAATCAAGTCTCTAATTAGTCATATAGAAAAATTGGAGATTGGGCACTTTAAAAAGTCTTTTTTTATAGAACTTTGAAAAGTTTGTTAAAAATAAATTCATGTAGTTTATGTTGAAGAGAATAGCTAACAAGGGATTTCATGGATTTTACTCGATGTTGTTTGTGCACTTTGATTGGCAAGAAACTTTGAACCAAAACATCCTTTGATCTTCATTGATTTTTTCGTTCAAATCGGGGTGGGGGGTGGGGTGGGGTGGAATCCATATAACCTTATCCAACCTATGTGGGGGGCGGGAATCCATATAACCTGATCCAACCTATAGGGGGCGGGGGGGGCGCCTTGGGCTTTCAAGCAGCCATGAATCCATATAACCTGATCCAACCTATAAAACTTAGCCCAAATCCGACCAATTTCAATCATTGAAGATATATTTAAGTTGAAAGCCCAAAAAAAGGCCCCGATACAAGGCCATTTGATTCCATGTAAAATAACTATTCTAAGTATCAATATATCAAATTAAATGGATTTAGATATCTGAGGCCAATCTAACCCAATTCGTTTGAGTAGGTTAGGTAGGTTGAGCGGGTTGCTCTTAAGCTAATGTATAATTTTTTACCAGCGATTAACCTTATTATAATGCAGGTCGGGTTATGTGGGTGAAAGAAGGCTGAGTTTGGTCAAGTGGGTCAATTCAAATTTTACCACCACTTTTTTATTAGTAAGCCAGCAAAGAGGTTTAGACCCTGAAACTTATGACACAACTCACAAAAGTGAGGTGATGAAAATTACAATAAATGGATAAAAGATCTCATAGGGCTAGGTTTTGGTGGGTGTCTTTGAGACTTGCTTGTGGAGAATACACATGACACGGTGAAGTAACATTAGAATATTTGGATTCATTTACTTTTAAGAACAAACCTATCTCTCTTCTTTTTATTTTGGGCTGAGCTTACTCTAGTGGCCTATTGGTGTATGAGACCGACCTAACAAGGTTCAGACATGTGACCAACGACGTGGTCTCCAGTGAAGGAAAATGTGAGGATGCAGAAAGGGGTAGGAGGGAGAAAGGAAAGAACCAAGGCAGACCCAAAATGATATATTTGTCATTTTTTTTTTTAAAGAGCTAGGGTTTTTTCTTTAAAGAAAGGAATTTTTGTCATGTCAGTGGCACGCCAATTTTGCCAGAAGGACCTAATTGAGAGGTGTATGGAAAACTTAGACCCTACATTGAAAAACCAAGTTTTTGTGTCATATTTTGTGAATTATGAATAATATCGGGACTTTTCTAAAAATTTCCTTAATAAAATAACTATAATGCCTTAATTGGAGAAAGTTTTTGAACATTGGTATAATTAGTAGCAATTTTAATCCAACCCACCAACCTAATAAATCCACTTGCTACTTCTAAGTTAGAATTGATCCTTATTATTTTCTCATAGGTTTGAGTTAACAATTCTAACCAGCTTAATTAATGGATTGAATTGGAGTTAAGTTAATATATGCTATTTAACCTCCTAGTCCAACATAACTTGCTACATTCCTGGATTTCGAACAACTCAACTTAAATGCGACCTATTGATTAAGTGTTGGGCAAAATCTGTATATATTCAATGGCATTTTAGATCCGTGGTGGAACCTCCACGCCTTTATTTGGTAATTAACCTTCAAGTGCTTATATATTGTATGATGCGGACCCATGGGACATCTGAAGCTACTATAAGTGCTTGGGCCTTTTTCATTCATTTGAAGGATGTAAAGTCAAACATATTTTTTACAAATGAATTTTGTGACTGGTTGATATTAATTTCTCACTCTACTTACACAATGCATGTATTATTTTTGTATAATTTTCATACAACTCTATAATGAATTTTTGGAATGTTATAATTTCATTTTATGAAATGTGAAACATACTAATCAAACCATATGAAGTTATAGCAATTCCTATAAATTAAGTTTATTAACATCTTTAAAAATCATTTTAAATCATCTAATGGTCTCCATTTGGAGTGGCCAATATGACCAAAGCACTTGAACAATACTAATTCTAGAGTAAGTTTCCCACATCATTAGCCTATATCTCGTAGTGATATCTTTATACTTTACAAAATGTGCTAATCCAGCAGAATTGTTACTAGTAAGAGGGTTTTCTAAACTTAGTGGTGGCTCTAGGAATTCGAGTAAGTGAGGTCAACAAAAGACTTATCTTCCACAAATCGAATAAATTTATTTTTCCCTTTATCAACATTTGTCATCTACTTTCGATAATTCGACAAACATAAAATAAAATTATCAAATAATCTATTACCGATTAAATTCTCAAACAAAAATAAACAAAAATTTTAACACATTGTTACTAATAATTCTTAATCCAAATACAAAATATCCCATTGTTACATGATCTCCCATTCGGTTACGCAATCTGTTCTTTACATGCTTAAATGCTGAAAAAGCTCTTTCTACCGTTGCAGTCACTAATGGTAAAATCAATGCCAAGTTTACAAGCAAATAAACTAATGGGTATACGATATCCTTCTTTGTCTCCACTAATTTTCTAGCATTGTCACCAATTCTTTTAAATTCTAAAAACTCGTTGTTAGAGTGCATATCAGGAATGTAGTTTTGAAGTTGATGATCAAGTGCCACGATGTCTATTGCAAAAGAATCAGAGGCATAAATCTAAGCAAAACTGACCAACCTTTCTTTGTCAAATGTAGAAAATGAATTCGTGGGATTCAAGCAAGCCATACAAAGAATCAATTCAGTATTAACCTTTGTGAAACGGGTGTTGAGCTCTTGAAGTTGCATATCGATGACTGTATAGAATAGTTCAACAAGATAGTGGTGTAAATTTGTAATTTGTGGGGCTTTGCATTGTATCCTCTCAGATACTACAAATATGTCATCCATGTTCGAGATATAAACACCCTGTTTGTTGCAAAATGAATACACTTCAATCAATAGAGAGTCTCGTATTACTTGTGTATGGAGAAGTAGATGCGTGGCTGACTAATAGGAATATTCACAATGGGAGCAAAGCAACAACTAAAGACATGTTGGTGGGCCCATTAATTTTATTTTATTTTTGGTAGACAGTTGGCCATTAACTTAGGCGGCGGATCTTTTATGATGACTTTTGTTCACCACCACAACAAGAAGAAAAAGGTGTAAAATTAGCTAATGTGGGGTCAAACTCTTAAATTGAGTGGGGTCAAAAGATTCTCCTAAGTTCAATTCATGACATATTTTTTTTTTAAATATTTTTTTTCAGATTTCAGTGGGGTCAATTGACCCCATTGTGATCAATGTAGCACAGGCCTTGTCTAAACTTATTAAAAGAGGTATTCAGTGATGCAAAGGAAATAATTAGAGAAATCCTCTATATGAGGATAAGGATTACTGCTGCTCATTTCCCCGATACTATAATTTCCCTATCAGTGTGCAGTGAATTCCCACGTAATCCCTAGGATTATAGGTATATATTTGCACTGAGAGTTAAGTTTATATTAATTCAAATTTGTCCTTATTATTATAGATCCGATTTATGTATGTTAATCTTTCTGGATTAACCAATGGTATCAAAGAGAGGTTCTCAGTGGTATCAGAGAGTGAGTTGATCGAGTTGAATTCTGGTTTTGCCAAGTTGGTGAAGTGGGTTAAGTTATTACCATACAAGTTTCATACAGCATATTTTCAATGAAATCATTTAACATGACATGCTAAACAAGTTCTTTACAGAATGATTATAGAACAACCTTGTCTCTGCACAAAATTGGGAACAAGAGAAGAACAATGCCAAACGGGGCCTACGTATATATCAGATCTATTAACCTTGATCGTATTTTTATTTGCTATCAAGATTGGTATCGTGATTGCCATTGAGCAATTGACATTTGGGTATGACCATCGAGGGATGTACTGTTCCATAAACGACACCTTGGACAGAGCAAGCCCTCTTTCCTTTTCTGATAACTGTAGGCTGGGCTGGGCAAGAAAAATGGTCAAGACAGACCCACCCAGGTTAAGTTCAACCTCTGTGTTTCATGGGATAGGCCAACTCTGCCTTTGACCTAACTTAGCATGTGACCCACCCAGTGGCGGACCCAGGATTTTCATTCGAGCCGGTCACCCAGTGGCGGACCCAGGATTTTCATTCGAGCGGGGCTGCCAATTGTTGATTGAAAAAGGTATTCAAAGTTATCTTGACAACCCACCTAGAGAAGGAAAATGTCAATGAAAAATAAATCACCTAACAAACATGTAATTGAGGGTCATTCAAAGCAGAGAAAATGCGCAAACTAAACTTTAACATAGAGACATGAAATACATAAAAGAACTTTAAAAAATTTAAAAAAAAGTATTTTACAGAGAAAACCCACAAACTAAAAAACAAACTTTTCAATTTAAAATAAGATTCTTTTCTGAACTTGATAGTGGTGGAGAAGAATCTAAAATGTTATTAAGGAGTGGGATCCACTGGAGGGTAATATTGAAAAGTATTTCTACTGCCTCTACAAAAGCTTCGAGGTTTTGACATGAATGGTTAGCTAAAGCAACTTAAGATGGTATCAGAGCCAACCGATCGCAAGTTTGGCGCACCTTTCATGACATGCTTTTTTTTTTTTTTTTTCCAGTGCCGAGTTGTTCCTTTGAGATTCGAATTCGCTATCGGTTGACTTTGATATCACTTTAAATTTCTTTAGATGACCATTCATACCAAAACCTCAAGGCTTTAGTAGAAGTAGCAAAAATATTTTTCAATATTCCTCTCGGGTGGAGCCCACTCCTCAATAAAAGAGAATAATATGTGTAGAGGATTGTTTGAGTAGAGAATTGAGAGAGGGAGAGGGAGACCAAGACATAGTTCTTTTGCAATGGAAAGGGGGGGGGGGGACTAGGGCTTTTTTAAGTGGGGGCTGGCCCAAATCAGCCTTAAAGCCCTTTGGGCTTTTTTTTTTTTATGTTGGTGGGGGTTGAAGCCCTGACACCGATATATGTGAGTCCGCCCTTGGACCCACCTTTCACAATCCATTTCTAGGTGAGGTCACGTCCGACCCAATTGTAGCTGATGTTTGGTTTTTTTTCCCCTCATTTGAACCAACTACGATTAGGATCGATACAACTCTAATATGAATAATTCAACTAAAACCAATATCGTCATCATTATCAAAGCCTTGTTCCAACTATAATAGATTCGCTCACACATGGGAGCATGGGTATGAAGATCAAATTTTGAATTGCACAAATGAGAATTGATGCTGACAATCTTACTACTCCTTATTACAATAAAAGGTATAAAGATCTCATGAGGCTAGGTTTTGGTGGGTGTCTCCTGGACTTGTTGGAAATAGAGATTACATGGTGAAATTACAGTAGAATATTTGGATTCATTTATTTTTAATAACCTATCCCAACCTATCCCCCTCTCTCTCTCTCTCTCTCTCTCTCTCTCTCTCTCTCTCTCTCTCTCTCTTCTTTTCTTCTGAGCTTACTCTAGTCGTGTCAGGCATATGAGAGCAACCTTCCAAGGTTCAGACCCATGTCCCTGCGGACCCTGCCTCCAAATAGCGGGTGTCTTGCCTGTAGTTAGGTTGGTCAGACATAATTATAGCATGCATTTTAAAACCAGATCCATTGTCAAAACTTGCCTCCACAAGTTTTAAAACCAAGAGAAGAGTGTGGATCGTCATACATGTTGCATCAAATCAGATCCATTGTCAAAATCAACTTTTATAGAAGTTTAGAAGACAATTAAATAAATCTGTCTTCATAGAAATTACAAGCCAGTTCTCTTTGGATTGAAATATCGAAGTAGATCTATCATACCACACTTCCTAATCCAATTAGGAGATACGTCAAGATCTTGTCTTTTTGGATTGCCACCCAGATTTCATAGGTTGGAACCCACTTCTAAATCATACCAATAATGAGAAAATGGGATCCAGCTAGGTGGTAAAGTGTATCCCAGCTCACCTTAGATTGTCAGGAATGGACCCTCCCACCAATGGAGCAAAGTTGAACAAGTTGTATGGTGAAACAAAAAGAATGGAGCACTCTAGTGCAGCAAAGCATAGTGAAGCAATGGAGCACCCTAGGATTGACCTTTGAGCTGATACATTAGGCTACTTGAGGAGTAGGGTAGTTTACAATTCCTCTCATGTACTAGCAATAATCACAGGCAAACTAAGACCAATGAAATGGTGGGACTTTTAACCTATGACCTATGATTTGGTGATGAAAAATCCCCTAAGGGCTACTAGAATGGATTACTAGTTCTAATTAACCAATCAATGCAGCAGAAATAAACCAATCAGACAATATAGAACTAGCTATCTACCAATCACACACCACAAGAAGGCAGACACAATTTTTAACGTGAAAACCCTATCCAGGGATAAAAACTACGAACCAGAAATCAAGAGTTCACGAACAGTTACAAGATATACTCACAAGCTCATTTACCTCAGTCTGTACCTCGACCTAAGGACTGTAGTTATTCTTGCAAAGAATCCACTGACACGACATCCACCGCGCCCTGTTCTCTTTACTTGATCTCCTCGCACCTTGTCAACCAAGATGATCAATCTTCTACAAGAAAAGTAGAAGCAGCAACAACCTTCTAGAGCAGCCATTCAGAATAGTCTCTCAATGGCTCTAGAGAATTAACTCTCTCTAAGATATCTCTGACTCAAATCAATGAGAGTTATATGTGGTGATACTTAGGGTTGAGAGTAACACCCTATAAATAGCCCCAAATTCGTGCCTAAAGATGATTAGGACTAAAATCAGCAGTTTGAGCACAATTAGAATAGCAGTTTCCAAAATTCGTAGTATACTGCGCTTGGTTCGCTCGAGCGGTCTTTGGGTGCGGTCGAGCGGACAAGCCTCTATTTCAGCACTGGGGCAAACCGACCTGTTCGCTCGAGCGGATATGATGGTCGCTCGAGCGGACCCCTCTCTGGTTGATCCGGAAATTCAGCACTCTTTTCTCCAGCTTTCTTCTTACTTTCTTCTTCTGAGTCTTTCCAACCTTCTATCTTCAGAGTGTTCTTCTAAATAAAAATTACAACTCAAAAGACCCAGAGTTTTGTCCAACCCATGAATTTAACCAACACTAAAATTCTTAACAATCTCCCCCTTTGGCAATTCATGGACAAAACTCCCTAAGACAATACAAATTGATCTACCAAAAAGAAACCCAAAATACATTAAAAAAAATCAGCATAAAGCATAAACAAACAACAAAATGTAGATCTGCATTGTCTTTGACTCAGTTTGATCTTCTTATTGTCTCTTGCTCCCCCTAGCTTCAATATTCTCCCCCTTTTTGTCTATACTTGACAAACAAGATTCATCAAGCAGCTTCTGTCAATCTGAATTCTGTAGCTCCCCCTCAATGTAACTCCCCCTCAAGATGATCTTCGTATCAGCACTGGGGTGGGGACTTGATCTTGTAGATCAGGGGTGATGAAGTTTTGGCACACACACTTGCTTTTTCAGACAGTTCAGCAAAGTGTGTACCAAGACAGATGGAAGGTCTTCTTTCTTGACCCAGACAGCTTTAGTTTTCATAGGTGACTCTTCCTTCTGTTTTTTCCATTGCTTTTGGTTTGGAGATTTTCGCAGCTTATTGCAATGGGGTCGAATGTGTCCTTTAATTCCACAGTGATGGCAAGTGGGAATTCATTCAAGACGTGGCACATTCTTCTTCTTAGCAGCTGTATTTGTAACATGAACAGCAGGATTAGTAACAATTGAAGTTTGAACAAAACAATTATTACCTTTAGCTTTTGATGTACCTGCCCCGTTAGTGTAGCAAATGCCATGCATGTTATTCTTTGCCTTTTGACTGCACATGATGTCATCAAGTTTTTAGACCCAGCATTCATCCTGTTTAGTGAAGCCTTGCTTGTATCCAACTCAGAAAGAACAATCTTGAGTCTTCCTTGCAAGTTGGTATTTTCAGCTTTCAATGTGTCCATATCATGATTAATCAACTCACACTTCTGTGCTTCAGCAGTCAATTCATCTACCAATTTGTTATTTACAGCCTCTAAGTGACTTACTTTTGTAAGAGCTTCAGACAATTTTGCTTTTAATGAAGTATTCTGCTCTTCAGATTCTTTCCAGCGTATAGCCACTTTTTCATTCATCTTGAGCATTTTCATGGTCTTTGCAAACAATAGATTATATTCAGCTTGCCAATTATGTTCTGTCTCTGACTCACTAACATCATGATCAGTCTCCTCATCAGAAACTGGTGGAGTAGTAGAAATTGAAGTTGCCATGAATGCCACAAATTTTCCTTTCACATGATCATCTTTAGGATCTTTTTCATCTTCCTTTTCTTCCTCAGAAGAATTTTCATCCCAGGTTGTGTTGAGAGCCTGCTTTCTTGGCTTTTGTTAGCACAGTTACTAGCAATATGTCCATAACCATGACACTCAAAGCATTGAGTCCCTTTCGGAGATTTTTTCTTGACAAAATTTTTAGGGACTTTTACATTGCTTTTCTTCCCCTTCATAAACAACTGAAATTGTTTCATAAATTGGACAGCAACTTGAGGATCAATCTCCTCAGAATCAGAATCAGAATCACTAGCAATTTTCTTGAAAGATTCTTTGTAGGCTCTCAAAGCTATACTTTTGGATTTTGATTTTGCATTAGTCCTCAAGTTTGCTTCAAAAGTTTGAAGGTTGCCTACTCATTCCTCAACTTTGAGAATATTCAGATTTTTATTTTCTTCTATAGCCACAACCTTTGCATCAAACCTTTCTGGAAGAGACTGCAAAATCTTTTTCGCAACTCTATTTTCAGGAATTGGCTCTCCCAAAGTAAAGGTATCATTCACAATTGTATTCAGCTTTGAATTAAACTCATCAAAAGTTTCATCATCTTCCATCTTTATGGTTTCAAAGGCTGTATACAATTTCTGAAGTTTTGACTGTTTGACAGTGTCAGTCCCTTCATGCACAGTCTGCAGAATATCCCAAGCTTCTTTCGCAGTAGTGCATGTAGAAATTCTACTAAACTCAGATATGCTAACTCCATTATAAATAGCATTCAAAGCCCTAGAGTTGCAAGTGGCTGTCAATTCTTCATCCTTTGTCCACTTATCTTCAGGTTTGGGTCCAGTTACCCCATTAGCAATAATAGTGGGCAAGGAATAGCCATTCACAACAGATTTCCAAACTTTCAGATCTATGGCTTTCAAAAGGGCAACCATCCTGGCTTTCCAATAAGCATAATTGTTACCCTCCAACAGAGAAGGCTTATTGGTTGAAGTGTCTTCTCGATAGACATCCATTCTAGCAATATTTGGATCAACACAATAACTTAGTGTAACCTGCTCTGATACCAATTGAAAAATCCCCTAAGGGCTACTAGAATGGATTACTAGTTTTAATTAACCAATCAATGCAACGGAAATAAACCAATCAGACAATATAGAACTAGCTATCTACCAATCACACACCACAAGAAGGCAGACACAATTTTTAACGTGGAAACCCTATCCAGGGAGAAAAACTATGAACCAGAAATCAAGAGTTCACGAACAGTTACAAGATATACTCACAAGCTCATTTACCTCAGTCTGTACCTCGACCTAAGGACTGTAGTTATTCTTGCAAAGAATCCACTGACACGACATCCACCGCGCCCTGTTCTCTTTACTTGATCTCCTCGCACCTTGTCAACCAAGATGATCAATCTTCTACAAGAAAAGTAGAAGCAGCAACAACCTTCTAGAGCAGCCATTCAGAATAGTCTCTCAATGGCTCTAGAGAATTAACTCTCTCTAAGATATCTCTGACTCAAATCAATGAGAGTTATATGTGGTGATACTTAGGGTTGAGAGTAACACCCTATAAATAGCCCCAAATTCGTGCCTAAAGATGATTAGGACTAAAACCAGCAGTTTGAGCACAATTAGAATAGTAGTTTCCAAAATTCGTAGTATACTGCGCTTGGTTCGCTCGAGCGGTCTTTGGGTGCGGTCGAGCGGACAAGCCTCTATTTCAGCGCTGGGGCAAACCGACCTGTTCGCTCGAGCGGATATGATGGTCGCTCGATCGGACCCCTCTCTGGTTGATCCGGAAATTCAGCACTCTTTTCTCCAGCTTTCTTCTTACTTTCTTCTTCTGAGTCTTTCCAACCTTCTATCTTCAGAGTGTTCTTCTAAATAAAAATTACAACTCAAAAGACCCAGAGTTTTGTCCAACCCATGAATTTAACCAACACTAAAATTCTTAACAGGTGATCGACGCTAAAGTGTGCTATTATTCACAAATGTACCATGTAATTTGTGGGATCATTGGAGCCCTACCAGCATGCAATATGTCCACTTTGGAGATCACTTCATATTTATAGTGGTAGAATGCCTTACCGCATCCACACACAGATGTGTATGTGGGATATTAATCTCAAAGAGTAGCTCAGTTGGATTAGGACCACGGTTTGCATTAGAAGGTTGTGGGTTCAAAATTGCACTACTACACTGGGGCTACATGGAAGTTTACCCGACTTCCCTTTGGGCTCGAAGGGATTAGTCCAGCCCAAAGAGTTGGAAACCCTCCGATAGCAAAAATTAAAGTGTATGTGGGATATTCTCAAATATGTGTGTGTTATGTGTATCTTTTTATGCATTCATCTCTCACCATTACGGTAAGAAATTTCAACGGGCCCATCTTATGATCTATCTGAACGATTCACACAAAGGGGACAATGTTCTATGGTCACCAGGCCTGAGGTTTGCACCCATCAAATGAATTGGACCATTAGATCATGAGTCAATCTTTCTTTACATATTGCCTCCTAGTTTCAATTTCTTTACACAATTGAAACAGCTTTTGAACCTTTTTTTTAAAATTTGGAATCGAAAATGTTGTTCTTAGAAAAAATTGCCTCCATTTCTAATAAAGTTTGAGCTGGCACTTTGTAGTAGATGGGCAATACCCATCTTAAACCAACTGAGCTAATGTAGCTAACGTCTGAATCATATTAATTGATATCAAGTAGCTCTGATATTAAATTTGTGATTTGATAAATGAAATAATTTTAAAGTACTTATTGCTTTCACATTAACCAACCAATTTAATATCATTTAATTGGATCCAAATAATTTGGATGAAGGTTGGTTATTAGTGGGAAATTTCAGACCCTTTTCTCCAAAGCTCATATTTAACTTTATGTACTTAATCAATATTGATGATGCCAAAAAGTGTTTCGGGCACCACCGGTCAAGTGATATGCAATTAATGTAGAAATTAATGAAGAGAGAGAAGGTTTATAGTGGTTCGGTCGGTATGACCTACGTCCACTTTAAATGATCACTTTACTGCTCTGAGGAGGAGATTACAAGGTAGTCAGATACAATGATAGTGAGAAAATTAATTATATATCCTCCGTTAGTAGGACTCTCCTTTTATAGTCTTTCCCCAACGGGTGGAGAGAATCTCCAGCGATCTCCAACGGCATACGCTCCAGTCTGGTGGAGTCTCCCGCACTGTGCTCAACAGATGAGCAGATAAGATCTCTTCCGCGGGACTTGGTGAAAGCCGGTAGATGGAACGACGCGTGTGCTGACTCTGTCATTCGATGGATCCGGACCCGGCCCTTAAAGGGTAGATGACGACACGGGCTCATCATGGACTTGGATCAGTTGGTCTTGACCCGCTATCGTGGACCGAGCTGTTTGGGCCTAACTCATCACTACGGACCGAGTCATTTGGGCCTGGCCCATCAAATATAATCCATTTTGGAAATTTTCTTTTTTAAATTTAAATTATTGATAAGCAGGCTCTACTAAGGAAAAGTTACCCTTGATAAGACGCGGTGTTCATTAGTATAATTGGATAAAAGTGCTTGAAGATAAATCTCTTATATACATACAAGGGTGTTGTTAAATGGTTTGTGATTAAAATTAAATACACTCAGGGGGTGGACCAGCCCCCCCTAAAGTACAATAAGGCCCCTTTGATATATTAAAATTTAAAGAAACACCCCCCGCCCCCCCTAAAATTTAATGTAATCGTCCTAGACTCCAATCCTGGAGTAGGAACATACATGAATCCGGTTTTGACTCTAAATATCCTGGATCATACATCTGGATCCGGATCCAAATTATTTCTCTGATATTCAAAACCTTGTTTCATGCCCACTTTATTTTGAGGCCGAGATCAGACTTAAAATATTCCGATAATTGGACACCCCTATGTAGCCCATTGTTGTCCCCCGTCCTACTATTCTTTTAGACTTATGTCTAAGAATAAATGACTAAAAAATGATGCCCTTCTCTCTCCTTTACCTCAGGGCTTATTTTACATAAAATACCTACCACATAGGGATGTAAATGGGGCACTAATTCTTTAATTACGTGGAGGTTTTGACCCATTAAAAATCGGATTTAGGTCCTTATTTAGGTACTGATAAGTAAATGATACTGGGCCCGGGTTCAGCTCCACCATGGTTTCGACCTGTGGACCTGAGACAGACATATTACCTTTATTTTCGAGAATCTCTCTTTAAAACTATGTTATTTTCCATATTGTTCTCTACGGTTTATCTGGACCATGACTTGGACCCAAACCCGTCCAATATACAGTTCCGATTTCGATTCTGGATTTACCTCCTCATTAACGGTTTTGGTTCCAGGTCTGCCATGGATCTGAACTGGAACTGCCCCGTTTAAATCCCTACTAGCACATGACCTTATTTACTACAATTTCAAACAAAACCTATAGAAAAGCCATGTATTTAGTGTCATTAGTTATATGATTAAATGCAATGAATTATTTACATATATAAATAAATACGATGACACATAAATACCACAAACATTAATCATTTGCATATGCAAACGAACAACCCCTAGGTCGGATGTCTTCAATTTTATTTTTATGGGAGCTGTTCACCATAACATAAAACAAATGATTAAAAAGGACAATGTTCTCCTACAAGCATACCGCATATAAGAAATATCCAATCCAACTACATGGAAAGATCTTACACATAAGGACCAACGAAAAAGAAAAAGAAAAATGAGTAAGATAATCCCAACCGTTGATTAGCCTAATAGTGATCTTTTAGGGCGTGTTTGGTAACAGACGAGGAATCCATAGATCTTATGGTTCTTCGCTACCACTTAAACAAGGATTCCTCGCAGAGAATTTGTATAGTTGATGATTTCACATTGATATTGGTATGTATTGATAAATATAGTTGAGAAAAACAGAGTTCAGTGTGCAAATCCACTTATGTGAAGATTTCCAAATCTTATGGGGGGTGATCGGATTTAAAAATCCTATCAAATAAAGATTTCTATTCGTCCAAATCCTTACGAATTTACAATTGCCAAACATGAATTTACTATAACTTTAGGAAAACCGAAAATCTTTTCCCTAAAAATTTAGTTGCCAAATATGACGTTAATCAAAGATTTTTTTATTAGCTTCAATTCCACGGTGAATAAATAGTGAAATTGGATTTGGCACAAGGTCATGGGAGGGTAAGAGTGTGAGTGGGCCCCAAATATTATAATTAATAAGATAAGCTAAATCTTATTCTTACCAAGAAACCTACTCAGCCAGCGCCCGGGGCGACCACGCCCGGACAGCCAGCAACCGGGGCGCCCGCCTGCGCTGCACGCTCGTCTGGGCCCGCGCCCGGGGCGTCCGCTGCCGCTGCTCGCCTGCCTGCACGCCCGACCGGGCCGCCCGCCTGCGTGGCTCGCTCGCCTGGGCCAGCGCCCGGGGGGCCCGCTGCTGCTGCACGCCCGCCTGGGCCAGCGCCTGGGGCGCCCGGGGGCCCACGTTGCCCGCTGCTGCTGCACGCCCGCCTGGGCCAGCGCCTGGGGCGCCCGGGGGCCCACGTTGCCCGCTGCTGCTGCACGCCCTCCTGGGGCGCCCGTCTGCATGGCTCGCCCGCCCGGGGGGCCCGCATCGCCGCTGCTGCTGCACGCCCGCCTGCGTGGCTCGCCCGCCTGGGCCAGCGCCCGGGGGGCCCGCGTTGGCTGCAGCCGCTGCTCGCCCGCCTGGGGCGTCCGCGCTCGGGCCGGCACCCGGGGGGCCCGCCTTCGGGGTGCCCACGCCCGAGCCCACTGTGCCCGCGTCCGCACCCGCGCCTGTGTCTGTCGTGTGTGCTGCTTTGACGACCGTGGGACGGGTCTCAACGAGGACTCTGACCGCCACCCTCAAGGGTCTGAAGAGGTGAGTACGGGAGCCGCGGCTGTGGTCGCGTCACGTCCTCACCGCACAAAGTATCGAGGGAAAGTAGTCGTCGGCGACAACGGGTCCAAGGTGAACATTATTTTCAGCTTGCTCACTACTGATAATGATTTTTTGAGAATTGCCTCTGCCTATCACATTCCCCCCACTGTGTTATGCCGTCGGGCTGAGGCGGACGAACCCGCTTGCGACGACTCCTCCGGTGAGATCGCCATTTACGAAGAGATGCTCGAAGCTGGGCTTAGGTTCCCCATACCCTCCCCCGTTTGTCACGTTCTCCATTACTTTTCACTGACCCCGGGGCGGTTAGCGCCCAATGCTTGGAGGGTTCTACTTGGCTTTCTTGCACTATGGAGGAGGGTTCATCAGGAGGATGCTTCTCCTGAGGAGTTCCATGCTGCCTATAGCCTGACGGAGTCTCCGGCCCCCAACAGGGGATGGTACTACCTTGCTCCTAGGGGTGGCAAGCTACTTACGGGTCTACGTTCCAACTGCCACAGCTGGAAGTCCCGCTTCTTCTTTGTTGGCGGAGAATGGGCCTCTGGGACAGACCGGGTACTGGTGCCAACGCGATGGAGAGACGCCAGGAGACTTGGTAAGCCACTCCTTTGCTACTTTCTTCCTTTACTGATATTATTTATGTGCTCACTCGTTGCCTTTTTTGCAGACGCGCCGGTGCTCTCCAAGAGTCAGGAGAGAAAGCTACAGGCGGTAAGAGACCACCCTGAAAAAGACTTGGGTGTTCTCTTATCCAAATACAATGGTGGAGCTAGTGGCTCTTCTCAGGCGCCTCCTGCGAAGAGAAAGAGTATTTAACTTCTGCGTTTCATTTCTTCTTTCTCTCTTTTTTTTTTATTTGCGCAAGTAACATTTTTTCTTTTGCTGCAGTGGATAGGGAGAGGATCGGGGCTCTTCTTTCAAGTAGGAGTGGCCCTCCTTCCAAGACGGCGAGGGCAGACAATACCACAAGGGGGGAGTCTTCGCCAGTATCTTTCAGGGCCAGCTCTTTTGCATCTCCCACCGTGTCGCCCCAGCCAGCGACCTCTTCTGCCCCGAGCTCTTCTGCCCTGATTGCTAAGTCTTCCTCTCCAGCTGCACCTTCTGCTCCTCATTCATGTTCCCCGCGCCCGGGGGCTCCTGCAGAGGCTGTTCAGATGTCTGTTCAAATGTTGGGCAACCCGACGGCGATTCGGGAGAGGCTTGGGAGGTTTGTGATTCCTCATGAGGTTTCACAGATCACTTCTTTGGGTACCGACAGGGTCATAGATACCTTCCTGGAGGGTCTGGCTCAGGTAAAGGCTTTTCCTTTTCTCCAGACTTTCAAAATATATATATATATATATATTTTTGTGATGTCTCATTTCTTTTCCTATTGCTCCAGGCTTCCACTGCATCCGTCAGCTTGCTGTCAAAAGCCAAACACAACAGCCAGTTGATGCGAGAGAATGAAAATCTGCGGAATGTGTACTCCATTGCTCAGCAGAAGATTGCTGCCCTTGAGGCTGATAGGGAAGCCGATCTTGCGGCGGCCCGCGAGAGGGCGTCCAGGTTAGAGACTGAGCTCTAGTCAGCCAGCAAGAGGGCTACTAAGGCGGAAGGTGATCTCTTGACTGCCCGCGAGAGGGAGTCCAGATTCGAGACTGCGCTTTCGTTAGCCCATGAGAGGGCGGGGAGGGCAGAGGCTGAGTTGGTGGAGGCCCGCGAGAGGGCTTCACTCAGGGAGGCTGAGTTAGTGGAGGCCCGCGAGAGGGCTTCACTCAGGGAGGCTGAGCTCGTGCAGGCCCGTGAGAGGGCGTTGCTCAGAGAAGCTACCGTGGCAACAGAGATAGAGGCGGCGCGCAATAGAGCTGAGTCGGAGCTAGCGGATGACGTCGCCAATGCCTTCATCGATGGGTATGAGGAGCTCCGAGGGAAGATTACTGCTGCTTTTCCTCACCTTGACTTTTCAGGCTTTTTGCCCAGCGAGGAGCCTGATGATACAGAGGATGGCGAGGAGGATGATGAGGACGACGAGGGGAGCCATGAGAGTAGTTAGGATGTAGGAGATTTTGCCATGCTTCATTACATGTATTTTTTTTTAAAGGCAGTTATGTAGCCTAACACTTGGAATGAATAAAATACAGGACTTTATTTATCCATTGCTCATGGTAAAGAACATGTTACAAAGTGCTATAAAGAATTGAACTACCCCTTTCATTGCTTTTTTCCCCTTACTGGTAATATTTCTTCAGATGTTCTGCATTCCACGGATGAGGTAGGACTTTCCCTTCCGAATCCTGAATCTTGTAAGTGTCAGGTCTTACCACCTCCGTTATGAGGTAAGGACCTTCCCAATTCGGGCCCAGCTTGCCTTCCCGAGAATCCTTAGTAGCGAGGATGACTTTTTTGAGGACCAGATCTCCGAGTTGGAGGGGGCGAGGCTTTACCCTTGAGTTATAGTATTTTGCCATGCGCCGCTTGTACTCAGCATTGCGGATGTTGGCCATCTCCCTCGCTTCATCCACCAAATCAAGGTTGATGCGCAGTCCCTCCTCATTGGTGTCTGGGTCATGGTGCTGAACTCTAAGAGAGTGGACTCCAATCTCAACTGGGATGACTGCTTCAGTCCCAAAGGCGAAAGAGAAAGGGGTTTCTCCAGTTGGAGCTCTTGGCGTGGTCCGATATGCCCATAATACCCCGGGAAGCTCGTCCACCCAAAGGCCCTTTGCTCTTTCAAGCCTTGTCTTCAAATTTCGCAAGACCGTTCACACCATGACCTCCGCCTGCCCGTTTGCCTGTGGATGTGCCGGGCTGGAGTGGGGCTGCTTGATCTGAAGGTCGGAGCAAAACGAGTTGAAGAGCTTGTTGTCAAATTGCTTTGCGTTGTCACTAACGATGGCATGTGGGATCCCAAAGCGGCAGACTATGCTTTTCCAGACAAAGTCCTTTACTTTGGCGTCTGTGATCCTTGCCAAGGGTTCCGCCTCCGCCCACTTCGTGAAGTAGTCGATGGCGACCACTACAAATTTACATTGCCCTTTAGCCAATGGAAGGGGGCCTAGGATGTCGATCCCCCACTTGGAGAAAGGTCATGGGCTCATGATGGTAGTGAGTTCCTCTGGTGGCTGCCTTGGCACAGTGGCAAAGCGCTGGCATTTGTCACACTTTCTGGCAAATTCTTTGGCATCCGCAAGCATGCTGGGCCAAAAGAAGCCTTGCCTGAGTGCTTTGTGAGTGAGGGAGCGCCCGCCCGAGTGGTTCCCTCAAATTCCCTCGTGGATTTCTCGCAGGGCATAATCAGCTTCTTCGGGAGAGAGGCACCTCAAAAGGGGCAACGAGTAGCCTTTCTTGTAGAGGACATCCTGCAAGAGTGTGAACTTGGAAGCTCTCATCCTCAGCTTCCTCACCTCGAGGGGGTCCTCTGGCAATGTACCCTCTTGGAGGTACGCCCTTATCGGGGTCATCCAGCTCGTTTCAACTGCAGCACAGTTGATGTTTGAAGTACTTTCATTCATCTGGCTTGGTTCGAGCTGGTGCCCAAGGAATGTTGGTTCGCCTGGTGAGGTCTCAATGGACGAGGCGAGCCTGGCGAGTGTATCGGCGGCAACGTTACTCTCCCGAGGGATATGACTGATTTGGAAGTGTTGAAATTGCGGGATCAATTTCTTCACTAGGCTGAGATAGTCCTGCATTCTGGTTTCCTTTGCTTCGAATTCGCCATTTACCTGGTTCACTATTAGCTGAGAGTCGCTGTAAGCGATGAGGTGCCGGGCGTTCATCTCCAATGCCAATTTCAAACCAGAGAGGAGTGCCTCGTACTCCGCTTCATTGTTGGAGGCTGGAAAGTGAAACTTCACTGCACACTTGAGGGGTGTGCCATCAGGGCTGATTAATACAAGACCCGCTCCACCTCCATTGCTGGTCGCGGAGCCGTCAACATAAAGTTTCCACTGCGGTACCGAGGAACTCTGAGCATCAGGATGAGAAGCAGGAAGCAACGGGGGGCCCGAAGTAGGCTTCGCTTGGGCGCCCAAGACTGCTGGGGAGGCCTGGGCGCCCAAGCCTTGGGCGCCCAGGGAAGCTGGAGAGGCCTGGGCGCCCAGGGCTGCTGTGGAGGCCTGGGCGCCCAAGCCTTGGGCGCCCAGGGTTGCTGGAGAGGCCTGGGCGCCCAAGCCTTAGGCGCCCAGGGGTGCTGGAGATCCTTGGGTGCCCAGGGCAAGGGATGCCTAGGCGCCCAGGGCTGTCTGGTCTTCTGCGGAGGCTTGGAGATCTCGAGTTGTGTGGGCGCCCTCTTGGTTGTCCTCCACTGGCGGTGACCCACCTTGTATGGACGAGGCTAGTTCATCCGTCTCCCCCTCTGCACGTGTAAACTCAGCTACAAAGTCTGTCAAGGCTTGCACTTTGATGGCCGACCTTGGCTGATACTGGACATCAAACTCCCCCAGCTCTACTGCCCATTTGACTAGCCTTCCGGATACATCCGGCTTTCTCAGTACTCTCTTCAAAGGTTGATCAGTGACAACAACAATTGTGTGACTTTGGAAATAATGACGCAGCCGCCTTGCTGCCAATATGAGGGCGAGTGCCAGTTTTTCCAGCTCCGTGTATCTGGACTCTGCCCCTCGGTATGCTCTGCTTACATAATAGATGGGCCTCTGGGCTCCATCATGATCTCTGATGAGGACAGAGCTGACTGCTGAGGGGGAGGCAGAGAGATACAGATATAACACCTCTCCTGGTGCAGCATGTGAAAGAAGAGGGGGAGTGGCCAAGTAGGCTTTAAGCTTCTGGAAGGCCTCCTCCGCCTCGGGTCCCCACTCGAAAGCCTTCCTGAGGATTTTAAAGAAAGGCAAGCACTTGTCTGCAGACTTGAAGACAAATCTATTAAGTGCTGTCACCCTTCCATTGAGGCGCTGCAGCTCCTTGGTGGAGGTGGGCGACCTCATGTCCAATATAGCCCTGATTTTGTCGGGATTCGCCTCTATTCCCCTTTGATTGACCATGAAGCTCAAGAATTTTCCGGACCCCACTCCGAAGGCACACTTCTCGGGATTTAACTTCATGTGATAGAGCCTGAGAACACTGAAGGTTTCTTGGAGATGATTGATGTGATCTGTGGCGGCAAGGCTCTTCACCAGCATGTCATCCACATAAACCTCCATGGTACGCCCAATCTGAGAGTGAAACATTTTGTTTACCAGGCGTTGGTAGGTCGCCCCTGCATTCTTCAGTCCGAAAGGCATGACCCTATAGCAATAGGTCCCTTTCGGGGTGATGAATGACGTCTTCTCTTGGTCTGGGGGATGCATGTTGATCTGATTGTACCCAGAATAAGCATCCAGGAAGGAGAAAAGTTCGTGACCCGCCGTGGCGTCGATGAGGAGGTCGATCCTAGGCAACCGGAAGCAGTCCTTCGGGCATGCCTTGTTAAGGTCAGTGAAGTCGACGCACAGGCGCCACTTCCCATTGGATTTCGTCACCATCACAACATTAGAGAGCCATTTGGGGTATGCTACCTCCCTTACAGCTCCATTCTCTATCAGCTTCCCGACCTCCCTGTCCATTGCTTGGGCCCTCTCAGTGGAGGCGCCCCTCAGCTTTTGTCGGACAGGCTTGTGCTGGGGATCGACATTGAGGCGGTGAATGGCGATTTTGGGATCAATCCCTTCAAGATCTGCATGTGACCATGCAAATATATCCATGTTGTTCTTCAGGAAGTTAGTCAAGCGGCGGACCAGGTCTTCAGGGAGAGAAGAGCCAATGTACACTTTCCTATCAGGGAGGTCTTCATTTAAGACCACAGTGGTGAGTGCTTCAACTGGTTCTCCCCTCTCAATGGTGGAGTCATCCCTTGGATCAAGGGTCTCAATCTGCAACGCTTCCTTCTGCTTTTTATCTTTTACCGAGGAGACGTAGCATTCCCTGGCAGCCAACTGGTTTCCCCTGACCTCTCCAATTCCATTAGGGGTTGGAAAGCGGATGCTGAGGTGATAGGTGGAGGGAACAGCCTTTAACGTATTGAGGGCAGGTCGGCCCAATATGACGTTGTAAGCTGACGGGCAGTCAAGCACCAGGAAGCCGACCATGATTGTGGAGCTTCGGGGTGCCACTCCGGCGGTGACTGGGAGCTTAATCGCTCCCAGGGGGTACACCTTCTCTCCTGAGAAACCAATAAGAGGTGACTTGACAGGTCGGAGCCTTTCCCTACCTAGGCTCAACTTGTCACAAGCATCTGCATACAATATGTCAGCGGAGCTACCACTATCTACCAGGATCCTATGCACCTGGAAATTGGCGATGGTCAGGGATATTACCAATGGGTCGTCGTGGGGGAGCTGCACTCCTTCCAGGTCCCTATCCGAGAAGGATATGACCTCGCCATCTCCTTGCCGGGGCACTTTGGACGGACGTGCTTCCCCAGTATGTCTGGCCTTTCTAGAGTGGGCCTTCATCCCTGAGAGCGACTCCGCCAATCCTCCGGAGATAGTGTGAATTTCTCCGAAGGGCTGCTGATTCTCTTGATGACGAGGTGGTGATGGTGCTTGAGCTCTCCCAGCAACATATTGGCGCAGGTGCCCGCGCTGGATGAGGTCCTCGATCTGCTTCTTTAGCTCGTAGTAGTCGTCGGTATCATGGCCATGGTCGCGATGGAAGCGACAATATTTGTTAGGATTCCTGCGGTTTGGGGGAGACTTCATCTTCCCTGGCCATTTAACCGCGGGATCATCTTGGATCTGCAACAAGATGTGTCCGACGGAGGCATTGAGGGGGGTGAGGGCCTGCCTATCCCTCTGAGGAGCTGGACCAAGCCTCTCTCTGGCGGGTACCCTCTCCGTTCTGCTTCTCTTGTTGCTGCTGTTCTCCATCCTATCCTTTCTGTCTCGCTCCTTCCCCTTGCCTTCTGGTCTGGAGGACTCCCCTCGCCTAGCCCTGGTGATGTCTTCTGCATTCATGTACTTCTGTGCTTTTGCCAGCAGTTCAGGAAAGCTCTTTGGCGGGCGCTTCATCACCCAGAATAGGATGCTCGAAGAACGGAGGCCTCCAATGAAGGCTGTCATGGAGACCTTCTCGTCTGGCTCTTCGACTTGGAGTACCTCCTCGTTAAAACGAGTGAGATAGCTCCTTAAGCTTTCATTCTTATCCTGCTTTATGCTGAGCAGGTGTGTGGCGGGCTTCTGGTGGCGACGTCCTCCAATGAAATGTGACACGAAGGACTTACTCAATTCTGCAAAGGTGGAAATGGAGGTTGGGGCGAGACTGGAGAACCACTGCCTCGCGGAACCCTTCAAGGTGGTTGGAAACGCTCTACACATGATCTCATCAGGGACGTTGTGTAGTTGCATTAGGGTTTTGTACGTTTCCAAGTGATCCAACGGGTCCTTGGTCCCATCAAAAGTCTCCATGGTCGGCATTTTGAATTTTCTGGGGAGGGGGTAGTTTGCCACGGAGGGTTTGAACGGTGTATCCGTTCGTTGTACCAGATAGTCAATAGATTCTGGTACCTGTGCCTTCATGGCATTAAAGACGTTGCCAATCTGATTTTGCATCTCTTTGAACTTCTCATCCCAAAGGTTGGGAGCTTCTCTGGATTGACCTTGGAACTGGCTCTCGTCTTCCGGGCTGTAATTCCCACTTCCCATCTCCTGGAAATCAGGATCCTCATGATTGGAAGCAGAGGGAGGGGGTGGAAGTCCACCGTGATTCGACCCGCCCGGGGGAGGGGGTACGTCGAGATGAGCGCGGCCTTCAGGATCAACCAGGAGTCTTCCGTGTGGGACGACCGGCGGAGCTCCAACAGATGTCCCCTGGGCATGGGTGGCATGATGACGGGCGCCCAGGGGTTGGGCGCCCAGGTGAGGGCGGCCTCGGTTGGGGCCTCGGCCCCGGGCACCATGTGGACGGGCGCCCGGGTGAGGTGCCCCTCTGCATGGAGCAACCAGTTGCTCCGAGAGTGGTGCTTCCTGCTGTCCTGCACCTAGCGCTCCTCCCTGACTCGCCAGCATGAGCTGCAGTATTTGTTGGTTTTGAGTTACCAACTGCTGCATGGTCTCCAGCATCTGCTGGGGAGAGGGAGCGGGAGCATTCGGTGCAGGGTTGGTCGGTGGAGGATTACCCTCGCCCTCGCGCGAGGGTTTACCATCTTGTCGCCTTGTTGACCTGGTGATCGGCATGACTTTTTGAAAAAAGGGAATTCTTTTCGTTCCCACAGACGGCGCCAAACTGATGATGCCAAAAAGTGTTTCGGGCACCACCGGTCAAGTGATATGCAATTAATGTAGAAATTAATGAAGAGAGAGAAGGTTTATAGTGGTTCGGTCGGTATGACCTACGTCCACTTTAAATGATCACTTTACTGCTCTGAGGAGGAGATTACAAGGTAGCCAGATACAATGATAGTGAGAAAATTAATTATATATCCTCCGTTAGTAGGACTCTCCTTTTATAGTCTTTCCCCAACGGGTGGGGAGAATCTCCAGCGATCTCCAACGGCATACGCTCCAGTCTGGTGGAGTCTCCCGCACTGTGCTCAACAGATGAGCAGATAAGATCTCTTCCGCAGGACTTGGTGAAAGCCGGTAGATGGAACGACGCGTGTGCTGACTCTGTCATTCGATGGATCCGGACCCGGCCCTTAACGGGTAGAAGACGACCTGGGCTCATCATGGACTTGGATCAGTTGGTCTTGACCCGCTATCGTGGACCGAGCTGTTTGGGCCTAACTCATCACTACGGACCGAGTCATTTGGGCCTGGCCCATCAAATATAATCCATTTTGGAAATTTTCTTTTTTAAATTTAAATTATTGATAAGCAGGCTCTACTAAGGAAAAGTTACCCTTGATAAGACGCGGTGTTCATTAGTATAATTGGATAAAAGTGCTTGAAGATAAATCTCTTATATACATACAAGGGTGTTGTTAAATGGTTTGTGATTAAAATTAAATACACTCAGGGGGTGGACCAGCCCCCCCTAAAGTACAATAAGGCCCCTTTGATATATTAAAATTTAAAGAAACACCCCCCGCCCCCCCTAAAATTTAATGTAATCGTCCTAGACTCCAATCCTGGAGTAGGAACATACATGAATCCGGTTTTGACTCTAAATATCCTGGATCATACATCTGGATCCGGATCCAAATTATTTCTCTGATATTTAAAACCTTGTTTCATGCCCACTTTATTTTGAGGCCGAGATCAGACTTAAAATATTCCGATAATTGGACACCCCTATGTAGCCCATTGTTGTCCCCCGTCCTACTATTCTTTTAGTCTAAGAATAAATGACTAAAAAATGATGCCCTTCTCTCTCCTTTACCTCAGGGCTTATTTTACATAAAATACCTACCACATAGGGATGTAAATGGGGCACTAATTCTTTAATTACGTGGAGGTTTTGACCCATTAAAAATCGGATTTAGGTCCTTATTTAGGTACTGATAAGTAAATGATACTGGGCTCGGGTTCAGCTCCACCATGGTTTCGACCTGTGGACCTGAGACAGACATATTACCTTTATTTTCGAGAATCTCTCTTTAAAACTATGTTATTTTCCATATTGTTCTCTACGGTTTATCTAGACCATGACTTGGACCCAAACCCGTCCAATATACAGTTCCGATTTCGATTCTGGATTTACCTCCTCATTAACGGTTTTGGTTCCAGGTCTGCCATGGATCTGAACTGGAACTGCCCCGTTTAAATCCCTACTAGCACATGACCTTATTTACTACAATTTCAAACAAAACCTATAGAAAAGCCATGTATTTAGTGTCATTAGTTATATGATTAAATGCAATGAATTATTTACATATATAAATAAATACGATGACACATAAATACCACAAACATTAATCATTTGCATATGCAAACGAACAACCCCTAGGTCGGATGTCTTCAATTTTATTTTTATGGGAGCTGTTCACCATAACATAAAACAAATGATTAAAAAGGACAATGTTCTCCTACAAGCATACCGCATATAAGAAATATCCAATCCAACTACATGGAAAGATCTTACACATAAGGACCAACAATAAAGAAAAAGAAAAATGAGTAAGATAATCCCAACCGTTGATTAGCCTAATAGTGATCTTTTAGGGCGTGTTTGGTAACAGACGAGGAATCCATAGATCTTATGGTTCTTCACTACCACTTAAACAAGGATTCCTCGCAGAGAATTTGTATAGTTGATGATTTCACATTGATAATGGTATGTATTGATAAATATAGTTGAGAAAAACAGAGTTCAGTGTGCAAATCCACTTATGTGAAGATTTCCAAATCTTATGGGGGGTGATCGGATTTAAAATCCTATCAAATAAAGATTTCTATTCGTCCAAATCCTTACGAATTTACAATTGCCAAACATAAATTTACTATAACTTTAGGAAAACCGAAAATCTTTTCCCTAAAAATTTAGTTGTCAAATATGACGTTAATCATAGATTTTTTTATTAGCTTCAATTCCACGGTGAATAAATAGTGAAATTGGATTTGGCACAAGGTCATGGGAGGGTAAGAGTGTGAGTGGGCTCCAAATATTATAATTAATAAGATAAGCTCAATCTTATTCTTACCATGAAACCTACTTACATTGGAATAAAAATTTGGGGGATTCGGCGAGAGGTCCCTGAACATTTCACTTTATTGCCTTAGGTCCACAATCTTTTTCTATAGTGTGAAAGGTCCTTTTTCCAAATTTGAAAACCTAAAGTGTCTAATTTACCCTTTCTTCAAATCATATCCCATGATTAGTGGGATAAGCCATTAATAATGGTCAACTACCATTAAATTAGTCACGATTAATAAAATTCCACTAATGAGATTTTCAAATAAAGTTCAAAAAAGGGAAACAAATTTCAAATAAATTTCTAAAAATGAAATAAATTTCGGACACACAAATAAATTTCAAAAGATGTAAATAAAATTAAAAAAAATTTAAACTATAAAAAAACAAAAACTAATTTCAAAAAATACAAATAAATTTGAAATAATGCAAATAAATTTCAAAAAATGCTATAATATCAAAAGAACATAGAGAAATTTAAAAAGACGCAAATAAATTTCAAAAAATCTAAAATTTTTCAAAAGATGAAAATCAATTTAAAAAGACGCAAATAATTTTCAAAAGATGAAAATCAATTTTAAAAGATCCAAATAAATTTCAAAAAAGTGTAAATAAATTTAGAAAAACGCAAATACATTTCCCACAAACTCGGATAAATTTGTCCAAACTCAGATAAATTTGTCCCATAACTCAGATAAATTAGCCAAAACTCAGATAGATTTGTCCAGAACGTAAAGAAATTTATTTCAGAACTCAGATAAATTTGCAAAAAACTCAGATAAATTTGTTCAGAATTCAGTTAAATTTTTCCAGAACTCAGATAAATTTGTCCCAGAACTCAAATAAATTTCCAAAATGAAGATAAATTTGTTAAAAACTCAGATAAATTTGTTAAAAACTCAGATAAATTTTCCAAAAACTCAATTAAATTTGTCGGGAACTCATATATATTTGCCAAAAACACAGATAAATTTCTCAAAAACTCAGATAGATTTGCTTTTGGACTTTGAAACCAGGTCAAACTTGACCCGACCTCACCTGGACTGGAACCGACCCTCTAGGTCATCTTCTTCCTCCTCTGCGAGATCCGGACTCTACGAGCTCTGAGAGATCCGGACTCTACGAGCTCCGCCTCTGCGAGATCCGGACTCTACGAGCTCCGCCTCTGCGAGATCTGGACTCCGCCCTCTGTGGGACTCCAGCAATTCCTGCGATTCCCAGGCCCACCTATTCTTCTTCTTCGTTCTTCTGTTCTGATTCAGAACCAGAACCTGCAACTCAATAAAGACAGCCAGCCTTTTGATCTTGATCTCGGCCGCCGTGCTTCCATCTGTCTCTCAGCCTTTGTTCTGCAACAGAACCGAGACCCATACCCTTTGCCAAAAAAACAACAAACAAAAGCTATCTCTGCAAAACCACTCAGATGGTATGGAAATTTATCTGAGTTTGGATAAATTTATCCGAGTTTGTGGCAAATGTATTTGCGTTTTTCTAAATTTATTTACACTTTTTTTAAATTTATTTGGATCTTTTAAAATTGATTTTCATCTTTTGAAAATTATTTGCTTCTTTTTAAATTGATTTTCATCTTTTGAAAATTTTTAGATTTTTTGAAATTTATTTGCGTCTTTATAAATTTCCCTATGTTCTTTTGATATTATAGCATTTTTTGAAATTTATTTGCGTTATTTCAAATTTATTTGTATTTTTTGAAATTAGTTTTTGTTTTTTTAGAGTTTAATTTTGTTTTTTTAATTTTATTTACATCTTTTGAAATTTATTTACATTTTTTTAAATTTATTTTCGTCTTTTGAAATTTATTTGGATATTTTGAAATTTATTTGCGTGTTTGAAATTTATTTGAAATTTGTTTCCTGTTTTTTGAACTTTATTTGAAAATCTCATTAGTGGAATTTTATTATTCATGACTAATTTAATGGTAGTTGACCATTATTAATGGCTTATCCCACTAATCATGGGATGTGATTTGAAGAAAGGGTAAATTAGAGATGAGAATTATATCCAGGGACTTCTCGCTAAAATATGTCCAGTTACATGGACCACAGGCCTTAAAAGAAAAGTTGATGGACTGGAGGCCTTACAAGTTTTATACGAGGGACCTTTCGCTAATTATCTCTAAAAATTTCGGGACTTTTAAGGAAAGGACATCATTCTGATTGGCCGAATTATATCAATCATAATATCAAAAGCTTTACTCATCAAATTACACCCTGTCCTTACCACCTCCCAAATCTATCGATTACACATCACAATCTCTGTCTTTCCATAAAAAATTTACTCTCACTTACCTTTCACACTTTACTTTATTGCATCACATTACAATATTATTGCTACAAATATTACTATCTGGGACAAAACCCTTCATGACCAAACTGCCCTCCCCCACTCGTCCCCTTCCCTTCCCTACCGGCCCTTTCCCACTCCATTGTGCGTCCCTTACCACGCCTTGTTCGCTGCACGTCCACCCCAAAAAGCCATGTCCGAACGAAGCCACAAATCAAAGAAAGCCTCACACCAGATCCCTCTATCCTTCTCTCTTCACTCTCCAAGCTCCTCCGGCTTCCAATTCCCCAAAATGCCCCGCAAATCCCTCCTTAAACCCACTCTTGCCACTGCCCTCGCCCTCTTCTCCCTCTACGCCTTCTTCAACACCTCCTTCTCCAACCCTAACCCTAACCCTAACTTTGTCTCTCATTTCTCCGTTCCCGCCAATATCTCCTCTCCCGCCAAAATATACGTCTACGATTTGCCGCGAAAATTCACCTACGGCGTCATCGAGAGCTACGTCGCCGCCCGCGGCGACGCCCCAAAACCCCCCCTCAAGTACCCCGGTCACCAGCACTCAGCCGAGTGGTGGCTGTTCTCGGATCTGATGCGGCCAGACCGGCTGGGTTCCGCCGTGGAGCGGGTGGCCGATCCCGAGGAGGCGGATCTGTTCTACGTTCCGTTCTTCTCGTCGCTGAGCCTTGTGGTGAATCCGATACGGCCGACGGCGGTGCTCGGGGCGGGCGGGGTTTATAGTGATGAGGAGATGCAGGAGGAGCTGGTGGAGTGGTTGGAGGCGCAGGTGTATTGGGGGAGGAATTTGGGGAGGGATCATGTGTTTGTATGCCAGGATCCGAATGCGCTTTACAGAGTGGTGGATCGGGTGAAGAATGGGGTGCTGTTGGTGTCGGATTTCGGGCGGTTGAGAGGGGATCAGGCGTCGCTGGTTAAAGATGTGATCTTGCCGTATTCCCATAGGATTAATTCTTATAATGGCGATGTTGGGGTGGAGAAGAGGAGCTCGCTGCTGTTTTTTATGGGGAATCGGTACCGGAAAGAGGTAATGATCCTTTACTTTTGTTATAAGCTTTTGTTGCAGTTTGATTGGAGAATTCCTTTTTGCTGAATTGGTGTCTTGTGATCACATTCGGAGATATTGTCATGAACTTGACAAAATTTAATGTTTCAGCACTAGGCATGATGCAAAGATATAATCTTTATTGGGCAGGGATGTAGGTTTGATCAGTCTCCATTGCTGCTTGGGCAATGCATTGGAAAAAATGTTGATCTTTGAATGTAGATAATAACATCCAACAATGCTTAAAAAGATGCTAGTCAAGCATAACAAAAAATAAACGCAGAGTTACAATGCTCTGATTTTATTTGAGTCCATGGTTGTTGTTGACACTGATATGTCCACAGCCTTGTTCTTTTCTTTCCTTTTTTTTTTGGTAGTTAAATTGGAGACTCCTAGTTGTAAAATTGTGCGGATCAAATACACACACACTTTACTAAACTCGTTGAATTTAGTCTTTCTGCTGTAAGTGCAATGGAATGGCATACCCTTTTTATGAAGGGCAGGGATGTGGGTTCGAGCATGTAGGTTGAGCTTGTGCTCCCTAATAGAGATAGTCCTCAATCCTCATTGCTACTTGGGCTATGCATTGAGAAAAACTTTGATGTTTGAATGTAGTTAATGATCTCCAGCAATGCTTAGTAACTGTTAGAGGGAAAAAGAAAATTGCAATTTAGTCTTTTGGAACTTCAAACAAACCAAAACAAAATGGCAAGGTTACGATACGCTAAATTTATTGGAGTTGTGATTATTGATGGCATTGATATCTTCACAGCTGTTTGTGTGGTCTTATTGTCAATTTGCCTACAGGATCTTAAGTGATGTTGTTCTTGTTGTTGTTATTATTATTATTTAGTTATTTATTTAACATACTGTATGGGCACAACTTAACTACTTTGAGTTTAGCAAAGCTTGTAAATATTTTCAATCAGGTGGCTGCTTGATTTTGTTGAAGAAATGCTACATCTAAGTTTGTGGAAATTTTTATTCAATCAAGGTGACTACCAGCACTGTTTTTTTACTGATTATGGAAGAGCTTTTATTTTATAGGCTTTCTTTTGGAGTTTCTGTGTTGCTGATGTATCTCTTTGCTAGTTATTGATCTCAATCTTCGTATTAGATAGTTAAGCTAATGAATTTTTTTATTTTTTTTATTTTTTTTTTGTAATTTAGGGGGGAAAGATCCGTGACAAACTCTTTCAAATTCTTGAGACTGAGAAAGATGTCATAATAAAACATGGAGCGCAGTCAAGGGAAAGTCGACGAATGGCAACACAGGGGATGCACTCGTCCAAATTCTGTTTGCATCCTGCTGGGGACACCCCTTCGGCCTGCAGACTATTTGATGCTATAGTGAGCTTATGCGTTCCAGTGATAGTCAGTGACTATATTGAGTTGCCTTTTGAAGATGTTATAGACTATAGAAAAATCGCGATATTTGTAGATACAGCTACTGCTGTACAGCCTGGATACTTAACTTCAATGCTGAGGGACATAAGCCAAAATCGGGTTTTGCAATATCAACAGGAGCTTAAAGTGGTATGTATTATGCTGACAATATATTTCTACATTTTCTCGTGCACTTAGATTAATGAACTTGTAGTTCTAGAGTCTAGATAGCTAGTTATCTCTTGTACAGGTATTATGGAACTTATGAAAACCTTTTGCACCCATATTCGTGTTCACAGTGTTATCTTAAGTTATTGTTCAACATGTTACCCTTGCATATGTTCTGTGATATATTCTGTCAAATTTGATATTTTTATCGAACGTTTGTCTTCTATTTTACCATCCTTGGTCAATTATATTTATCTTTTTTCCCAAGTTTTAAAGGTCAGCAGGAAATTTGAGTCCAAGATTTTATTGAGAATTTGTTTAATTTGTGTCCCCTATAAAATAAACCTAAATGATTAGACAACTATGCAACTGATATGGTTGGCCCCGATGGTGATGTGGACAAGAGTGGAATACCGATTCAGCTGTGCGATTATCATGCCATTGCAGAAGATCTATGATCTATTTAATACAATGCATGGAACAGTGTGATGACCGAAAAATTCAGCTTTGATCACATATTTGCCAGGATCTGATCAACAACTCTCCAATAAAAGCTGCTATTTCTCAAGGAAAATGAAGCCAAATCTTAAAACAAATTCTCTGTTGAGTATCATTGACTGCAATAGGCACACTAATTGCTCCTGTTGAGTATTATTGAATGCAACAGGCACACCAGTTTGTTTGTGCATAGCATTTTCCATGGAAAATAAAATGGTTTCAGAGCGAGGACGATTTTATGTTAACATTTTCTGTGGTTTTCATCTTTTGAGGTGAAAGTGTTCTCTACAATTTTTGGAAAACACATTTCCTTTACGATAATGTTTCGTGACATGACATTATAGTAGCTGAAACAATAGAAACTAAAATCTTCAGTTCCAATTCTCCACCAAAAAAAAGTGGAAATAAACTTTTGTGAAATATTTCTGCGCACAAGCATGCCCTAGGGACTCGTTCTTTTGGAGTAAGCTCGAGGATGTCTTGCTATCATAGGGTAGATGACCTATGAATTATGGTGCCCAGATGTGGGTACTCATATGGCCATGAATATGAGGTTTAAGGATATGAGTTCTGACTTTCTGAAATCTTGGTCACGGTGGCTATCACATCCATAACATGAAATTTAATACTTCATAGTTCATGGTGAGATTTTTATAGCTAGTGTTTTGCCTATAATGCATTCTTTTAAATTAACGAAATTGTGGCTACTAGATTCCATTCTGGCAGTTTTATTTCAATAAGCAAGAAAGCTAATAAACTCTATGAAATAGTAGATTAGTACAAGGATTGGAACAGTGTTAAGTACCAGTACCAGTGTCGTCTCCTTCATTTACAGGTATGCCCATCATGTATAAGTAACTGGTGTTCATAGATCACGACTAACCTTGTGCATTCTCTCAAAGAGAATATCCAAAAGAAATAAAGGTTTATATCAGTTTCCAATAGGGAGACTTACCAATATAGGAGTCATAAATGGATAATGGTCATCTACTTTGAGGACTTGGTCCGGGCAGCACCCTTAACCACGGGGCATAGCGTATCAACCACGGGCTTCAAACGGTGCATCTTCGCTAGCCCACATCGGAAATATACAAGTCCTGACCCTGGGCTTATTCAACATGAGGCCTTTTAAAACCCTGCGGCCCCGGATCCTGTAAGAACTCCGGAGTTAAGCTTGCTCGAGCGTGAGCAATACGAGGATGTGTGACCTTCTAGAAAGTCCTCGTGCGTGCACGTGGGCTAAAGCGGACAATTTCATACTGAGTTAAGCGAGGCTGTAACATCTAAAGTGGAGGACCCACATGGGCATGTGGTCATTAGGCCACACTGAAGCCTAATAATTCTAACAACTGTTTTGGCGCAGCCCCGGACCTTCGATCGTATACACCAACCTCTCAGATGAGGTTGATCGAATCCAGCGAAGGGATTCCACACAAAACAGCACCCAGAAGAATAACTCACGATAACTTTATTTGATTGAATAAGCATGGGAAAAAACAAAAGGGTTCTTCTCTATATATAGAGGACAGTATTTCTAAACTAATCAAAATACTAATAATAGGAAGTTACTTATTCCTACTCTAAATAGAATTTAGAAAGCAATCCTATTAAACAACTAAATAATATTACTAATCTAGATAAGGATAGGGATCTCTGATTGAATCAGAAATCATGTAGACCCCATCAGATGGTCCATCAGGGTGGCTCCCGGGCCCTAGTCTAATGTTGGGTTGCATCAACTCTCACTGGCTTGAAAGAACTCGACTCCGGCGAGTTAATCGCCTGTTAGTGCTCATAAAGATCTAGATTCAAGCGTTGAAAATCTGTTGCAGTGATCCAGGTAGCATCGGAGAGAGGACAATTCTTCTAGCGGACATAGAACTTTTGAAAACCTCCTTGATGAGTGGAAACAATCTGATCATCAAGCACATCAACAATCTCATTGGAAGATTCGAAGGGAGGGCAATAGTCTGTTCTTTAGGTTCACCATCATTGTCATGACCACGGTAGAATGTAAGATCCTCTACATTGAAAGTAGAATTGACACCTAAATCGGATGGTAGATCAAGCACATAAGTATTGGAGCCAATCTTTTTGAGAATCTTGTATGGATCATTATTCTGTGGATGCAATTTTTTATAGGAACTAGAGGCATACGTTCTAGACGGATACGGACCATGACCATATCTCCTTCAGCAAATTCAATAAAGCGACGATGCTTGTCTGCTTGCTGTTTATAAGTGGCACTACTGGCAGATATATGGCGGCAGACCTCATTGTGTACTCGCTGCATGTGGTGAAAGAAACTTTCAGCATCTGCACTTATTCGGGCATCGACTTGCAATGGGACAAGATCAGCAGGTAATCGCGGGCAAACTCCTGTCACAGCTTCAAATGGAGAAGTACCAGTAGACCGATTGACCGAATTATTGTAGGCAAACTCAGTCATAGGTAATGCTTGATCCCAAGTTGTGATGTGATCACGAACAAGGCATTGTAACAACTGTCTAAGACTTCTGTTTACCGCTTCCGTTTGGCCATCAGTTTGAGGGTGGTAAGCTTTCAAAAATAACTCATGAATTTGGTGTCTCGATCCAAAACAATAGTCTTTGGAAGGCCATGGAGATGAACAACTTCTTTGAAAAAGAGCTTGGCAACCTTGTAGGCATCACTAGTGGAAGTACACGGAATAAAATGTGCCATCTTTGAAAAGCGATCAACGACAACAAAAATAGAATCAACTTTTCTTTGAGTCGTTGGCAAACCTAGCACAAAATCCATGCTAATGTCTTCCCATGGAGTATGAGGAACAGGTAAAGGCTGATAAAGTCCAGTGTTCTTGTTACCTTTGGCTAGCTGGCATGTCTTACATCATTTGCAAATGCGAATAATAGTGGTCTTCATATGGGGCCAATAATATGTCGCTGACAAGAGCAAAAGTTTAGTCGCGTCCCAAATGGCCACTACATCCTCCCGAATGCAACTCTCGGACAATATATTCACGAATTGATATGGCAGGGAGGCAGAGTTGTGTACCTTTAAACAAGAAATCATCATGAATGCTATAATGAGGATGCTTACCAAGATCACCATTGCTGAGGTCTGCATAAATAGAGCCAAAGTCTTGATCATCCACATAATCTAGCTTGAGTCGGTCAAAACCTGGTACACTAATAGACATGGTTGTCCACAAATGCTTTCGTCAACTAAGTGCATCAGCTATCAAGTTATCTTTTTCTGCCGTGTGGCGAATGCTGAAATTGAACTCCTGTATATATGCACTCCACTTGGCACGATTGGCACTGATCTTCTATTGTGAATGTAGATGTCGCAAAGCATCATTATATGAGTAAAGAACAAACTCGTTGCCACTTAAGTAATGTCTCCAATGACGAAGTGATTGTACAACGACATAGAGTTCCAAATCATAAGAAGAGTACTTTTTCTTGGCATCAGAAAGTTTCACTGAAAAATGCAATCGGGAGTCAATGCCAACATTTGATGCATCACAAGCAATTTCGAAGACCTTGTCAAAATTTGGAACTTGTAAAACTGGCGCCTCTGTGATTTTACGCTTTATTTCTTCAAATGCTTTAGTGGCAGAACTAGTCCACTTAAATTCACCTTTCTTCATGCATTCTGTGATAGGAGTCATGATACTGCTGAAGTTTCGAATGAATCTCTTATAAAAGTTAGCAAGACCATGAAAGCTTCAAACTTAAGTGAGTGTAGTAGGAATGGGCCAATCCAGAATTGCTTTGACCTTCTCTGGGTCCATTTTAATTCCTTGTGCCGACACAACATATCCCAAGAAATAACAGAATCACTCAGAAAAGTGCACTTGAGATTAATATAGAAACGCTCTCGGCGAAGGAGTTGGCAAATTGTATCCAAATGTTGAAGATGTTCTGCTTTTGTCCTGCTGTGGATTAGTATATCGTCGAAGTAAAAGACGACAAGCTTTCCAATATAAGGCTGTAATAACTGGTTCATGACCCGCATAAAAGTACTAGGTGCATTGGTGGAATAACCAACCATTCATAAAGACCATCTTTGATATTAAATGCAGTCTTCCACTCATCACCTGGCCTTACTCAGATTTGATGATAACCACTTCGCAGATCAATTTTAGAGAAAATACATGCACTAGTCATCATATCTACTATATCATCTAATCTGGGGATTGGGAAGCGGTACTTGAGCGTGATTTTATTGATTGCACCACTGTCCACGCACATATGCCAACTTCCATCTTTCTTTGGAGTGAGAAGTGCAGGTACTTCACAGGGACTGAGGTTTTTCCTGATATATTCCTTTTGTAAAAGATCATCAACTTACCTTCTTAATTCTGTATGCTCCATAGGACTCATCCGGTATGCAGGAAAATTTGGCAAGGAAGTGCCGGGGACGATCAATGGCATGTTGGATGTCATGTAATGGAGGTAGCTCCTTAGGCAGCTCATCTGGAACTAGATCAGCAAATTTCTTCAGAAGTGGCTCTACTTCTTGTGGGATGGTATAGCAGGAGATTCTTTTGAAACTTGCCTAGCAATCAATGCATACATGATGCCCCTATTCTCTGCTTTCATCTTCAAACTGTGCTGGAGCTGTATCAGATGTGGAGGAGGAAGATTTAGCGGGCAATGGAAGCAACCTAATCTTGCCTCCTTTCCAGTTGAAAGTATAAGTATTGTGCTCATGATCTGTGATGACCTTAAGCTTCTGTAGCCATGGTCGTCTGAAGAGAATATGTGTAACGTTCATTAGAATGACGTCACAACGAATTGTATCTTGATAATTGCCGACTCTGAAAAGGACAACACATTGCTTACAGACAGGAATGGAGTAATTGTTGACTCATGCAACTTTATAAGGTCTTGGATGCTTCTCGGTTGGTAGCTTGAGTTTCTCGATTGCTTCTTGAGAGATAACATTTATCGCGCTGCCACCATCAATGATCATGTTACAAGACTTGCCCTTACAATTGACTCGTGACCAGAAAATGGATGAATCAGCTACTAGGAGACGACGATCAAGGAAAAGCAGTGGGGTGCCGTCATCAGCTTCTGTATCTTGCAATTGATCTACTATGGTTTCATATTGAGGCTCTGCATTGAACGGCTCTGCTTATATTTCCTCATCATACTGTTCATCATCTACTGGCTCATTAGTAGCATATAAATTTTTATAGGGACACTAAGTTGCATAATGTCCTTTTTGTTTGCAGGCATGACAAACAATTTCTCTCTTATCTATTCTTCTGCGGGCACGATTATCATTCTGATTCTGATGCACCCGCTGATTTTGTTGTGGCAAAGTTTGCCTCTGCTGAATGGCTCGCTGTGGCCTCTGCATTGCTTGTTGGAATGGTTTAGGAGGAGGAGGACTAAAACCTTGCATTGAGTACGGTTAAAAGTAGGTTCAGGTCCTCTTCTATTGGAAGACTCCCCGACTTGAAAAGGGTTGCGTCTCCGCAACTGAAGTTCATGCTGAGCTTTCCGGGCTTTACAAAATACCTCATCAATTCTGGTGTAATCAAACATAGCAACTTCCCGTCTGATATCATTGCGCAATCCATCCTGAAATATAGTGATAGTGAGACGATCATGTGTTTTCAAATTACAACGAACAATATATTCGCGAAACTTGTTTGTATATTCTTCCACAGATAGATTGCCTTACTGGAGAGTAACATACTCTTGGTGCAGTGTGTCAATATAATCAGAAGGAAGGAAATTGCTTAGCCTTTCTTTCATGTTGAACCATCTATTAATGGGCTGTCCCAAAGCAAGTTCATTATTTTCAACACCATGCCACCAGATTCTAGCAGGACCCTTAAGTTTAACCTTCGTAAAGGCTATTCGCTGCTCATTATTCATGTTATACCAAGCAAAATAATATTCCATGGAATTAAGCCAATCAACAAAAACTTTTGGACTGACATCTCCAGAGAAATCAGCCACATCAATTTTAACTTTCTTTGTGAAATCATCAATGCGGTGTGCAACCATGGGACCCTGGGTGTCTTATTCAGCGATGAGACGCTGTACAAAGTCACGCATAGATTTGTGTTGCTTAGGCCTTTCTGTTTGGATGGGTGTGATTAGTTTTGAAGTAGTGAAAGACCCTTCCTTTACAAGTAATTGTGTACTTTGCAATTCAATAAGTGCAGTCTCTACTGTGTGTAGACGATCAATTACCTCGTCCATATCTTGGCCCAATTTGAATAATTGTTCATCACGTTCCTTGTCTGTGAGCCAATGACTGGAGATTGTCACCTCTTCTAAGCATGGTTAAAAAAAGTTTTTTTTTTTTTTTTTTTTGGAATTTGGGTCGGGTATGGACTCAAGTCAAGCCTAGTGGCAGGTCAGGCCCAAGTTTTGGCCCAGTGCAGTGTTTCCAACCCACGTGTGAAGAAGGGAGGAAAAAAAATCTCTTCTCGGGTCCCGTGCGCAGAGAAAAATAAAACAGAGGGGTGGGTGCTGCTTCTTACCTTTGACTTGCAAGAAGGAAAAACGAAGACACCGAAGGAAAAGCGAAGGCAGCTTGACGATTGACGATGGCGATGGGAGGAGGAAGAAGATGACGACGGCGGCCGAGACGAAGAGACTGGCTACTGGTTGCTGCTTGTGGAGGTGAAGGGTTGCTTCTCGGACATCGACGACCGACGGTGCTGTTGCCTCTAGTGCACGGTATGCCTTCCGATCTCAAGCCCTCTTTCTCTCTTCGTTTCTGATCTGCTGCTTTTGTCTTTCTTCTTTCGTTCTCTGGTTTTTTTTCCTTTGGGATGGGGTTTTCGATGAGGCCGAAGGGACTGAAGGCGGAGGGTGGGGTTGTTTTGGTTTTGGGTTGAAGACGGAAGAGGGGTGATGGGGAAGGGGAGTTAGGGTTTCTGACAGGTGGATTAGGGATGGATCTGGGAATAGGGAGTTGGATTCTAGGAGTGGTTCGGTAGTTGGGTAGGACTGTAGAGGTGTTTTTGAAATAAAGGATTTAGGGATGTGGGTTTTCGGTAGTGCTGGGAGGGGTGGAAGGGGTCGGGCTAGGGTTGGATCGGTGGGATGGATTGGTGGGGATGGAAGGAGAGGATCTAGGATGGTGGATATCGTTGGGGAAGAGATGAGGGACGATGAGGAACCGGGGTAGATAGTTGTTTTCCCGGCGACCGGATCTGGGCTCTGATACCAATCTGGCGCAGCGTCGAACCTTCGATCGTATATACCAACCTCTCAGATGAGGTTGAATGGTTGATCGAATCTAGCGAAGGAATTCCACACAACACAACACCCAGAAGAATAACTTACGATAACTTTATTTGATTGAATTAGTATGGGAAATAACAAGAGGGTTCTTCTCTATATATATAGGATAGTATTTCTAAACTAATCAGAATACTAATAATAGGAAGTTACTTATTCCTACTCTAAATAGAATTTAGAAAGCAATCCTATTAAACAACTAAATAATATTACTAATCTAGATAAGGATGGGCATCTCTGATTGAATCAGAAATCATGTGGACCCCATTAGATGGTCCATCAAGGGGGCCTAGGGGCACTAGTCTTCTGTCGGGCTGCATCATGTTTGTTTGGGATTTGATCTTACAACAGTAACCTTTTGCATGCGTCATCCCAAATAGCTAATATATCACTTGACCTGAAATATGAAAAATTATAAATATATATATATATATATTTCTATCGTGAGTTCACTTTCAAACTCACCCTCCAACATCTCTTCATCATCAAAACTCCTCATATTTCTCCAAACATGCTTACACCAGGCAACAAATTTTGGTTGCATTAATGAATGATCCATGTCCCAAATTCTCCACAGCAGCCCTTTCGTCTTTGGAAAGCATACCAGTTTGGTTGCATTATGAAAAGTGACAGCAAAATAGCGCCTTATCACAAAGAAAGACCAAGTTGGTAGACACTTTCCATTTCTTAACCAAAGCACACTTTCCAACTTTCAGTTTGATAATATGTTGCATTTCCACTCGTCTCTTTACCATTAAAAATGCTTTTATTCCTCTATTCCAAATTTACCGCAAACAAGTCTGTAAACAGCACTACAGCACTCACCTAAAAGAGTTTCCCTGCGTATCCAATGGTCCATGCCCTCATCTCTCTACAGGATCCAATTGTGTTCAGAGAACACTGCTTAAGACATGCCTGACTTTGGACGGGCAAAGCATTGCCATATTGACTCTTGGAGGAGTATTCATATTTTTCCTACCGTAAAGAATGTGATTTTGCATCATGTCTTCTATGTAGGTTAACCTTGTCATCATATTTAATTTAAGCATGCCTGTATGTTAAAATGTCTGCGTTAGGTGCTGATGCTTATTACTGAAATACTATCTAGATTGTGAGGCATTTAACTTCTCAAATAGATATAATATTCTGCTGTTCGTAATTTTTCTTTTTTCTTGTATGCGTTCTTTAATTACCAAAAGCTCCTGAAAACTATACATGTCATGATAAGCGCACACACCCCTGACTTTACACTTTTATGTATATTTTCAGGTTAAACGGTATTTCGAGTACGAAGATCCAAATGGAACAGTGAATGAGATCTGGCGTCAAGTCTCATTGAAGCTGCCACTGATAAAATTGCTGATCAATCGCGACAAACGCCTTGTACAGAAGGAGACACCTGGTCATGACTGCTCATGTATCTGTAGTAACCATACCAAGACCACCAATTCACAATGACAGAACCCAAGATTCCAAGCCAAGGACGTGGCTTATATAAGATAATTTAAACTTCGGTCTTCATCACAACTGAGGCAGCAAGTTTACATCCGTGAAGCATGAAGATGATGACTTTGTTTTGTAACTGTGTTACAGTATCTGAACCGGGTGACATGCCTTCTTCCAGTGCCTCTTGCTACTTCCCGAGAGACAATATGAGAATTTATCACCAAGATGACCGAGAATGTGTTGTATTCGAATAAAGTTATCTTTTGATTTGCATCTATTAGCTCTGGTGGTTGAAGCCCATTCATTCCTTCTCTGTGAGCTAGATTGAGATGGTAATGCCTGAGTTTAGGGGCTGAATGAAGTCATGTTGTTGTAGGTATAATGAATTTTAGATTGTACAGTGTACGGATGAATATCATGGTGTCATTTATTCCTTCATACCCTCATCCAGATTTGCTACATTTTTTCATAGTCAGATGATGATAAAAATCCTGAGTTTTGTCCTATAATAGACCACACAAGCGATTTAGATATTAATCTTCATGCCCTGGTTCAAATTGGCTACATTTTTGCATGGATGGTGAGCAAAATCTAAAGTTCTGATCTGTAAAACTACGTGGTATCTCAATCTTTATTTACATTCATGTCAACTGGCAAAAAAGGCCCGTGCTAATCCTGGACTAAAATAATAAGAATATATTCAGTTTGGGAATAATTTTAAAGATATTAATTGAAAGAAAATAGGTTTAAAACAAAAAAAAACATATTATTTATCATTTTCTAAATTTTATATATTAGAAAATTTCATAATTTGTTAAACAAATCTAAATTTATAAATTTTCATTTTTTTTTATTTTTTAAGCAAAATTATTGATGAAAAAAATTGAAAAAATAAAATTATTTAAAAAAAATAGACCTTATACATGAAATTTAAGTATTGTCTTTTGAATATGAAATCATATTTATTGTAAAGCTTTAAAAATTTTCTTTAAGTCAAAATAAAAAATAAATTCATTTACATTTACATGGTAAAACGTAATTTTTTATTAAAGCACATTTTGTATACTCAAAATAAAAGATAGGGAAAAAAGCACTATACCTACCTGTACTTTGGCCGTTTTGCAGAGTGACCCATGTACTTTGGTATTTGTGACTAAACCTACCTGTAGTTTTAGTTGACATGCAAATACAAACGCCCGTGACGGAATCAATAAAATGGCGAATTTACCCCTCCATATATCAGTTTTACTCTTCACGATTTTTGCTCATTTCCCCCTTTTTCACTTGCGGTTAGGGTTCCTGGCGATTTTGGGTGAAACCGCCCCTCCTTCCTTGCGATCGACAGATCCCTCAAGATTGTGGATAGATCCAGGCACAAAAGACCATCAGCGATTTCAGAGGTATGAAGGAGACCCGATGATGACAGAAGCTGCCAATCTGCAGCCTACGTTGATGATGGGTGATGGGGCTCGAGAGTTGATAACGCATGAGGCATCTACAAGAGAGGAGGAAGATGGGTGATGGTGCAGTGTATAGTTGGAGGAAGGAATACAGGTGGCGGTCAGCCTACAGCAGGTTTTCAGCGAACGGACATGGGGCCTCAGATTCAAACAGGTGCCGATTTGCATGACACCTCTGCTAATGCAAAGCGACACGATCATAATCCAGCTGAGGAGGGGCAGGGTGACATTGGTTGGAGTACACTCAAAGGGCGGAATACATCTCCTGCAAAGACTATTTTCAGCCCAATACATAAACCAGTTCAGGTTTCACATCGTTTCCTCAGTCTTTCAAATCTAGATGGTGATTCGGCTGTCTCTGCGGATGAAATAGAGCAAACTACTGCTTTCGTGCTTCACGGTGCTGCAGGGGGCGTTCAGCCAACAACTGTTATTCAGCAGCTGGAACTTCCTCGTGCCCATGTTCAAAATGTTATCTCTTCTAAATCTGATGGCCAGGTAGATGGCAAATCTGGTCCGTCTACTCAGTCAAAACTGGGATCGTCTGGAGTTGGCCTTAAGGAGAAGCCTACGCTTAAACCAGGTTTCTTCACTTGATCGGTCCTCATCGGATTTCATTACATGTGGATAGACATCACTGATTTCTCTTTTGTTTTGGTTGGTCTGTTGGAGATAAAGTCAAGCACTCCTTTTGTCATTATCTTCTCATCTAAAATTTGCCTATTGGGTGGCGTGAATGAACTACTTTGGAAGATGGGTCTACTGCCAGACGTTGATCTCTTGTATGGCTCCCAAGGGGATTTCAACGATGACATCACCTATTTGCTTTGGTTGGTCTCTTGGAGATAAAGTTAAGTACACGTTTTGGATGGTGATAGGACTTCATTGGCCTTCCTTACCAAAAACAGAAAACATAGAGCAAAACAAGCATGGAGAGCAAGGAGGCCAATGAGATCAAGCTGAGTTTGAAGCTTTGATAGATAGGAAGAGTCAGAAAGTATTGTTTGCTGAGGCCCAAAAGGATTTCGTTGATTTCCTTTTCAGTCTCTTGGCACTCCTAGTTAGCTCTGTCATCAGGCTCCTGAAGAACCATTCCATGGTGGGATGCATAGGAAACCTCTACGAGACTATTGGAAATCTGAGCAGCACCTACATCCAACCTGGGCTAGACAAGAACATGCTTTTGAACCCCAAATCTCCGTGCCTTCCTTATGGCCAAGACTCTCCTCTTCTTTTGCATGGGAAACAAAGAAAACAAAGGAGAGATGGGGAAACCTCCAAATCAATTAAGGAGATATGGGGAGAGAGGAGATGACCGGAGATTTTCTGGATCTGTCTGGTCCGGATAGAGGAAGTGTAGACGAGAGAAGGAGTGTTGCAAATCGATTAGGTTTAGAAATTTGGAAAGGGGGAAATGAGGGGAAAAAAAGCGGGCCATGAAAATTTTTTCTCCCCAGGGGCAAATAAGTCTTTTTGGGGTAGTAATTTGACGCCTGAATGCACCAGACACCATTTATACGACATACACCGTTAATACTAACAGAATCCGTGAGTTTTGCATGTTAATTAGAACTACAGGTAGGTTTAGTACAAAATACCAAAGTGCAAGGGGTGCTCTGCAAAATGACCAAAGTCCAGGTAGGTATTCTGCTGTTTTCCCTAAAAGATAATACAAAGAAGGAAAATGTGTGTGCTCAAGTGATTCATTACATAAACAAGGCTGCGTTTGGTACCAACATTATTTTGTAGCCAAACGGTACGTATAGAAATCAGCATTAACATTTTTTGTATTAGCATTTTTTTTGCAAAATGCTAATGCTGAAAAAAAGAGCATTCTTGTAGCATTTAAAATCTTTAACCCCTAAGATGACAAAAGTAACCCTGTTTTTTTGTAGCTGTTTTATAAACATTTATTGTTTGATGTCCTTTTATGTAATTTGACACCCATTTAAATGTTACCAGCTAATGTCCAACCAAACAGCATTAGCATTTTAAAATCAGCATTTCAATCAGCATTAATGCTGATTTCCAAAATGCTACTACCAAACGGACCCGACTTTGGGCAAACCCTAAACTTCTGGTCAATTTGAGATAACAACTACCAGTACCTCATTACTACAAAGAGATTGTTGCCTCGGAGGGGTTTGCTTGGCAACCCTGTGAAGTATTAAAGGCATACGCTAATCAAAACGTTTATCGGAGACAATATGGGGAGCTCTTTGAGTCTCAGCCTACACTACCTCTAAGAAAGCACTCAACCCTTCCAATCTCTCTCACTCACTATTCCTTTCCTCTTCGTTCCACTGTCTAATCCTTGGAATCGATACCATTTTTATAGACTTCTGTGTATGTGGAACCCATTGTCGTCCTCACGGTATGCCGCCTGCCTTCTTGTGAGAAAACCGAGCCTCCTCCTTCCCTCTTTTGGGTCTTCATGCGACTGGGCCGGATATACGGGCCTCACAGTTCCTTCTTATTACATGTGCCTACAAGTATGCCCCAAGCTAACATGACTTAGGACTTAGGAGAGAGTGAGGGGCGTCCATGCCACTGTCGATCATAGGAAGACCAAAATAAGGCTTAGGAAGTCGCGCAAAAAGGTGGACAGTGTAACAGTCACTAGGGCAGGTTTGGCATTTTACTTTTAAAATTAAGTGGAGTGAAGTGAAATAAAAAGAGGGAATAAAGTAGAAGTGGGCTATGATGATATTTTATTTTTAGTTGTTTGGGATAGAATATTTTAACTTTTTGTATGGGAAAATAGTGTTTTTGTTTTTTAGTGAATAAAGGTAGTTGATTTTCTATTTTATTTTTTTAAAGATGGAGGGAGTTTTGAATTAAAGAACTTTTAATTTAATGCTTAACTTCATTTGACTTGACTTTAGAGCAACTCCAATAGGGTTGCTATTTTGCCACCTCACTCTCCAACGGGTAGAAAAGGCAGGTTGCACATGCTCCAAGAGAACCGTTTGTGGTGTGCTGGCATTTGACATTCCATCTCTTATGCCAAAAATGGCATGCGATAAAGTGATATGCCAAATATTTTTTTTTGAATTAAATAATGGTTGGAAGCTTGAATGAAAGAGCCATTAGGGATTTTTTTAGACCATTTGAATTAAATAATGCCTGGAGACTTCAACGGATACCTGCATTTTTCACTCGTTGCACTTTTTTTTTTACCGTTTGAAAATTTTGATTATGTTAAATTAAGAAATCTTTGGAGCTGGGATATCTATAAATTAGGAGTGTTTGAAGTCCTTTTTTTTTCCTCATTCACACTATGGATTCTCAATTCTCTCAATTTCCTAATTTTTCTACCCAATATTCACAATATTTCGGTGAGGCATCCGAACTCCCTACTGATGATGCCCCAAAGAAAAAGGTTGTTGGTCGAGATGCCAGCTTCAGTATAGAAGAAGACTGTCTTCTCATCGGTTCGTGGTTGAACACCAGTCTGGATGCTATGCATGGAAACGAGCAGAAACTTGAGGCTTTTTGGGAACGAGTAGGAGAATACTATCACAACAATAAGCAATTTCCCAGTGATTGAACAGACAAAATGTTGTCACAATGATGGCAAAAGATTCAAGCTTCTGTCAAGAAATTTTATGCATGGATGTCTTGCCACAATTATTTCTAGAAAACAAAGTGGCACAAATGAACAAGATAAGGTAAAATTATATATATATATATATATATATGTGTGTGTGTGTGTGTGTGTGTGTGTGAGTGAGATTTTTTTTTTATTCTTAATTTAAGCTTACATTTAATTTTCAGATTGTAAAAGCAAAAAAAAAAAAATTACGAACATCTATATGGATCAAGATTCACCTTGGACCATGCTTGGATCTTGTTGAGGCACCAACCAAAGTGGATACAACTACAACAACAAGTACTAGAGAAGACATCCGTAAAAAGAGCAAAATCTTCAACTTCTGGCTACTCATCATCTTCTAATCCAAGCACTGCCATAAATATTGAGGAGGATGAGATAATTAACAATGCTTATGATCCCATGACGAGACCGCCAGGCAAAAAGGCTGAGAAAAGAAAGATGAATCAAACCACTATCAACGAGCCCACACCTGTTGCATATCTTATCCAAAAAATGATGGATGACAAAAAGGAAAGAGATGAAAAAAAAAATAGAGCTTCTTAAGCAAAAAATCAAGCAAGATGAGGGTTAGGTGGTGGTTTCTGATTTGTATTTTATTTTAGAATTAATATGTATTTTTATTTTAATTAATGAATTATTATTTTTTTTAATATAATACTGTACTTCAATTTTATAGAGTTGTCATTTCACTATCCATTTTATAGCAGTTGGAGAAAACTAAAACTAGCCATTGGAGAAAACCGGCCGTTAGAATATTTCATATATACAAACCATTCTGGAAAAGAATTCTTACACCCCAACTTCTTACTTCTCTTCATCTCAAAATAAGAAGAAGTTTGGTTCATCACTTCGGAGATGTCTCAAAATTATACTGATTCCTCTTCTGACACGACGGATGAGCTATGGCATACCGTCATAAGTTCCGATTCGGATGAAGAGTTGTAGATGTTGTGTAGGGCTGCTCTGGAAGAAGAAAGAGAAAACTTACAAAGGTGAACGAGAGTGCATCGTGGTTTTATTCAAAGTCACGCAGTCATCCACAGAGGACAAATCTCAGGACATCACAGGCTTTACAATGACTACTTCAGTGAAGGAGGTTTCGAATGTGCAAACCTCTTTTTCTTTGAATTGTAAATGCAGTGGAAGCTCATGACCCATACTTTCAACAAAAAAGAAACTGTGCAGGCAGTCTTGGTTTATCAACTCTTCAAAAGGTCACAGCTGCAGTGAGGATGCTTGCTTATGGAGTTGCGAGGGATACTGTGGACGATTATGTGAGGATTGCTGAAAGTACCTCTATAGAATCATTGAAAATGTTTGTTGAAGCTATCATTGATGTTTTTGACAACGAATATTTGAGAACACCAAATAATGCTGACATTTGTAGATTGTTATCAGAAGGTGAGAGACGCGGGTTTCCTGGGATGCTGGGTAGCATAGACTGTATGCATTGGAAGTGGAAGAACTGTCTAGTTGCTTGGAAAGGCCTGTATGCTCGTGGAGACCACTACGAGCTTTCTTTGATTCTTGAAGCCGTGACATCGTATGATCTTTGGATATGGCATGCTTTTTTTGGACTACCGGGATCGCACAATGATATCAATGTGTTGGATCGATCTCTTATATTTTACCGACCTCGCTGAAGGCCGAACTCCTTCCGCCAACTACTCAATCAATGGCCATAAATATACAACTGGCTACTATCTTGCTGATGGCATATATCCATCTTGTGCGACATTTGTCAAAATAATTACATGTCCTAACAGGCGAAAGGCCACAAATTCTGCTGCAGCTCAAGAGTCTTCAAGGAAAGATGTGGAGCATGTGTTTGGAGTGCTACAGGCATGTTTTGCAATTGTTCGTGGGACTGCTCGTTTCTGCGATCGTCAAACACTTCAACATATAATGAAGGCATGCATCATAATGCATAACATGATTATCGAAGATGAACGCGATAAAACTCTTCCACCCAATTATGATGCACGAGAGGGTGAATGCAGTGACCTTACTGTGTCACGTGACCACACTGCATAATTTCAGGATTTTATTCAAAACCACTTACGTATTCGTGACAAGAGAACATATTCTCAACTTCAAGCCGATTTAGTGGAGCACCTGTGGCATTTCCAAGGTCAATATAAAGAAACTTGTGATTGACTATAATATTATGTAATTTGATTTTAGCTTTTCAATGAAAAATGGGTATCAAGTACAATTTGTACATTTTTTTATTTTTTAATAATTTATTACTTTAATAACATTTAAAACATACCAAATCCCATAAAATATAAGTAAGATGTATGTAATAAAGCAAATGATGATTAAATGAAAAAAGAATAAAATAATAATTTGACATCTCTCTTGGAGTTGCCCAAGTGAGATGCCAAATTTACATGTCATTTTTGCCACATATGCCTTTATTTTGAAAAAGGCATATGAGGAATTGAAGTGTCTCTTGGAGATGCTCTTATGTGACAAGTAAAATTACCAAACAAGGTATTAAGATAACAATGAAGGGGAGAATGAATTTATGGATTTGAAAATATGGCATGTGATGAAAGTCTTATTTTCCAAACATGATGAGTGCATGAATCAAGTATAGCCTACCCTATTGTCCCGAAGCTCAATGGTAAAAATTGGTGGAGGGTTGATGAAGAAAAGAAACTGAACAGCTTTTTTGGGTCTCTTTTTTTTAATTTTTTGTATTTTGAAAAATGAGTTACAAGGGCCTAACTAACGGTATGCATGGAATCCTAACCTAACTGGTCATCCCTTTATTTTTTAACATTGAATGGGATGACCCCATGATGGGGCCAGCGTCCATCACGGCTCTCCTGGTCTCTAAAAGGCTAGATTAAACAAAAAGAAATGAAATGTGGAACAAGATTTGATGGCACACAAGGATGAAGCAAGCTAGAAATACATTCATGGATGAGATGAATGCAGTAAATGTGATGAATGCAAGCACATTAATCGAATGATGTTGTTACGATGATGTTGAATGGAATCAAGGGATACAAATAATCAAGGGCTACGATGATGTTGAATGAAATCAAATGAGCGTAACAAGGGTGTCAATAAAATAAAATCTAAAATGTTTGCTACTAACAAAATTAATAGAATTAAAGGAAGAAAGGAATCATCTCAATTCTCACCAATAATTCTGTAAAATCCAAATCCCGGATCTAATCTTGAGGACCTTGCTCCTAGGCCTTTTCCCTTGATGCCACGATGTTTCTCAAGCGTTGGATCTCCTTTCACGGTAGGTCCCCATGATGGATGAAGAAAGATGTGAAGGGTGAGATCGAGGGTTGGTGGTGGTGTGGAGCTCGATTTGACTTGGGTTTAGTAAATATGGGTTTGATCAGGTGGGTTCACAGGTAAGAGCTGGGTTGATTAGGTGGGCTCAGGCTGGAGTTTAGAGTGGACTGAATATGTCTTGGGTTGAGAGGGGTATAGGTCCGGGTTCCAGGAGTGTGGGTCAGTTTGTGATAATATGCGTCCCGGTTTGTGCAAGTGGTTGGGTCGGATGCATGGGCTTGATTTAAGAGTGGGTTCTGGCTCTCTTGGGGTGGAAGAAGTTTCAGAGGGTTGGTCTTGGAGAAGTGTGAGTGTATGTGTGAGATGGGATCAGTGCTGGATGAACGTGAGTGGGAAAAAGAGGAAGCGATGAGGCTAAGTTGTAATGAAGACATGAAGTGGTTGGGTGAAGATGAATGTGTTGGTGAGAAAAACAGAGAGAAGAAAGAGATGGTTATGAATGATGAGGAGAGCAAAGAAAGTGAGAAAAAGGCGAAGGTGGGATCTTTATGGGCGTGTTTGGTTAAGTGGCGACGAAGATGATGAATCGTCACGATGAGGTGCAGGTTGACTCTGCTTGGTTTGTGGGGTCGTTGCAACTTGCAGCTGATGGTGGCTCGGTTGTAATGAAATGGAGTAGTTTACAGTGGTCATGAAGGTGGTACAGTCAGTTGTGGATCGGCTTGTTTGAATGTGTTAGGAAGAAGCTGGAGGAGATGGAGATGGAGATGGGGATGGAGAGAGTTCGATCGTGAAAAGAGCCTCTTACGGGTTGAGATGCGTTGGATAGATTAGGATGAGGGAAAATCCGAAGGGATAGGAGATCAGAGCCCTCGCAAAGAGCGGTTGAGATGGGCTCCATGACTGTGAGAACGGTGGGGATGAGATGGGAGATGATGGAACATCAAAAGAGAGATGGATCTGGACCTTTGAATCTAGTTGGTGAGATAGATATTGAATTCTAATGGGATTGGTACATAAGGAGTAAAAGTGGCCAAAAGAGGAATCTGGAAAGGAGCTTGAAGCATCGGGATTAGTGCTGTCAATCTGGCCCTTTAATGAGGGGTCCAGCCCGGGTTGGCTTCGCCGGCAAAAGCCCTCAAAACGAGGGCTTTTCCTTTTGTCCTAAAGCCCAATGATAGGGTAGGGCCCAAGTTTGGAAAGCACGCAACCTTGAAGGTCAAGCTAGGGCTTGACTTAGCTAGCCAGCCCGAGGGGGCCGAGTTTAGTCCTTTGTCTATTGATATATAAAATAAATAATATGTATAATATTATATACAGTAGTTTGCCCGAAAATTCACCTTAGATGGCCACTAACACAAAAAGGCCCCACAATTTTTATAAAACAGAACCAGTCTTCCCACCAAAATTTCTTTTTTCTTTTGCTATTAATTTTTCAACAAGCGTTGATGTCGTCGCTCAAAATCGAGACTGGGAGATGATATTGTCACTCGTTCTCCATATATAACCCATCAAATGCTGCCTTTTCTTCTACCTTTTTCCTCTGCAATTTCTAGTTTCCTACACGTCTTTGAACCGAGCTTTTTCTCAACATTGAATACCCCTTGTAGAGGTTATTGAACTCCATTAAAGAGGTAGGTATAGCACACATTGACCTTATTTCATGCATTATGATATGCAAACACACTACATGATCCAAAGAAACCAACATCCATCTTCTACTCCTCTTGAAAATCTCAAGAACTATTTTGGAAGATTGAAGGAAATAAAAAGAAGATAAAGAAACCCTCACAAATCGTCATTTTTGAAAACAAACAGCGGGAATACGACAAGAAGAATGCTTCCACATGATGGGATGTTCGAGTCTATGATGCTTCAATCCAAAGGATGTTGGAAAACGACCTTTGGGACCATGTTGTTGGCTGTTGGGGAAAAAAGATGTAACGAAATAGCCAGACGGCTGGAAAATGATGGGGATGAATAAAGGAAAAATAGGATTTCGAAGGTTTTGTAGGGTTTAAACGAGCGACAGCGTCGTCGCCTTTTTTGGTTAGTGGCTATTTAAGGTGATTTTTCGAGTAAATTCCTCTATTATATATAAGGGCATTCTTATAAAAAAAATATATATAAAGAACTCCTCTAATTAGTAATTAATGATAGATTTAATATTTTGTCAAATAATAATAACCAAATCTTAGAAGAATTTTAATGGATATCCTCATATATCATAATATTACCACCTATGTTTGATTCCCACATTTTCTTTTGAACGATATATTTGATTCTGCATTTGCCTAACACGGACATATTCTTCAATAAAAAGGAAATTCAAGTTGTCATTCATCAGACCGATTTTCACCAATATAAAGTACTGAAGTTTGACAATTTAGATGAATGACCATCAAAATCATTATTTAGTAGGGTTGAATTTTATCCACTAGTCAATGATCGTTGCCAATTTCTTTATATCCCCTTACTTTCATGGCTGATGTTGTTTAATTCAGGTGGACCCCACATCTGGAGTTAAAGGTTGTGAGTCATGCATCAAATCATCTGTGTCTCGGCAGTCAAAGTTTAATTATTTTATTATAAAATCCAATGGTGATGTTTCAAAGAATAATAAGTTAGAGTTAATGCTAATTCAAGAGTGGTCAAATGTTTATTTGAACCACATATACTAAATAACTTATTTGAAAAGGTCTAATGCCAATTTGAAATAAATTTAATTGAATCAGAAGAAACTTATCAAAAATGTTCTCATGGTCCATATTATTGTTTTGTAAAAAAATATAGTATATCAACTAGTAAAAGGCTACAATTAGTAAAACTTCAACTATGACAATTTTATTGCGCTTAACGACAAACAAAACCAAGTATATTACTTAAACTATATAACTAGTGTTAGTGTGTCAAGGTAATTAATAGTGTCTTCCATATCCTAATTTCATGTTGCAATACTATTAAATTAGTTGATTTTGTTTAATCCTAAATAATATATTTATAAAAGGACAAAGTAATTTGTTTGTACATTCTTCTAGAAGTAGTACAAAAGGATTCACTTTTGCATTGCACCTCAAATAAATGAGGGTTATCATTATAATATAAAAGAATTATTATATATAATGATATTAAAAAAATCACCTTTCGGCTCTAGCTCCGGCCCTAACTTCCCTAGCCCTGGAGAGTAGGATAAAGGCTTCGATATTGTAGGCCCGCCATGGGCTCCAAGGATTTTGGATTGACCTAGGCCCGGCCCGCATATATGAGGGTATGGTAAGGGTTTACCTTGGCCCGGCCCGGCCATTTGATAGCCCAATGGGGGAAAGAGAGCCTTCTGACTTGTGACAGAGTGAGATCTTTCGATAAAGGTGCAGGCAAACGCCTTCTTCCCTCTTTGATTAATTAAAAGAATAGGTGGGACCCGCACATGCCAAAGTTGTTGGTAATAGAAGTTGGGATGATGTCGTTAGATTTTTGGAAATTCACATGTCAATGGAAATCTCTTGCCATACCCAACACGCTGGCATATTGATTCGGTCGAATTGAAGACTAGAAACAAGTTTGAATTTCTCAAGGGACCCGCATATGTTTAATTTAAGAAATAATCATAATTTGAGATCCGACCATCGGATCCCGGAGTTCTATTGGAAATCTCTCAATGGTTAGATCATAATGTTGTATGGGTCTGGATAGTTTGCAAACTAGAAAAAGATTTGGATTTTTCGAGGGACCCTCATATGAAAAATTATTGAAAAAGGATATCTCTTGATGAGCATACCTGATAAGTCCAGAGAATTGCACTTTAATTCATCATTTTATGTAGAATTGTGGACTTAATTAGGGTCATTTGCATTCAATTTCAAAGAAGTTTATGATTTCATGCATATAGCATCAAAGTTCGAATCTTAGTCAAAATCATTAATCTTGTATGGATTTTAAGAAATCAATGGTCTGCATCATCTAATTGTCACACCATTTAGGCTTTTGATTGTGCAGAATTGCGGACTTACAATGGTCTGCATCATCTAATGCATTAGTTTTGGCTTCATTATATGGTTCATGATAAATTAGGCACAATCATGCATTAAGTTGGATCCCATGCACAACATCCAAGAGTCTCATGCAATTAATTATAATTGAAATAATCTTTTTGTCTTTGTAGAGAACTATCACAAATTCGGGGCCTGCTTGGAAAGAAATTAAAAAAAGAGAAGAAAGAAAAAGAAAAAATATATAAGAGGACCCGCCTTGGGAGTGAATCCCAATGCATGCCCAAGGGAGGGGTCCCACTTGGTTGCAACACTTTCAAATTCTCAAAAGATTTATCCTCTATCTCAATGTTTCCAAAAATTAAAAATTCTCTCCTTCATATCAAGGATTTGAAATTCAAATTCAAGATGGAAATGGATCAAAGGAGGTTTGGAACAAATCAAATTTGTGAAGATAGGGTTCGAGAAGGAAAGCACCACACTACAAAGAGATTTGGAAAATTTTCAAATTCGTGAAGATTAAGTAGGAGATCAATTCAAGAAGGGAAAGAAGATAAGGAAGCCAAGATTCCTAAGCTTGTTGGACATCCACTAATGGTCCATGTGTTAGACGTCCATACATGGAAGCCTCCCTTTTCACATAAAATCCGAGTTTCATGGCAAGCTTATCATCAAGTACTGGGAAGATTTTCTAAGGAGATCTACATGGAAAGATTGCACAAACAAGATCCCAAGCTTAGCCAAAACTCTTTTGAAATTTGAATTGTGGTTAAGATAAGAGGATTTTCTTGGAAGTTAAGCCAAGATGAAGAGTCCAATTGGGAAACAACTTGTGCCAAAGAGGAGCCATAAAAACTATAAATAGAGGGCCTCCCATAGGGGGCTTTCCATGCCTTAGCTAACCCAAGCATAGGACGTCCCACACTCCCCTTCTCTCCCCTCTCTCCTCTCCTCTCCTCTCCTCTCCTCTCCTCTTCTCTTTAGGTCTAGTTCTCCATATTTTTATTTTTTTTAAGGTAGCTTTGGGCCTTGTCAAAGAAAAAATTAATTAAGGAGAAGATTGATGACAAATCAATTGTTCCTCTTTCCAATGGCTGGCTAGATTCGTTAATTGGGGCTTGGATGAAGCTAAGTATTTCTCCCCTATTTATTTAAGTGATTCTTTTCTTTTTGCATATGTTTATGATTTTAATGTTTAATTGGCTTGTCACCGGTAGGTAACTTCCATACTTGATTTCTAAAAATCAAAACCAGTTTTTTATTGTCCATGCTTAGTACTTAGATTTCTTTGATGGGTTATGCTTATTTTTTATGGGTAACGTTTAAATTATTTTATTTCTTTTATGAAGCGAAAAGGTCTTGGCCTTTGAAAATTATCGATTGATTGAAAACAAAAGGGAGACTTTAAAGGTAAATCATCCAAATCAAAGACATTGGTTTGTCTTTGACTTAGAGAAGAATTTTGAACAAATTAAGGTTATTTATAATTAAATGAGGTATTAAATGCTTGTTGGATTCCTATGCTCTAATCAATCTCAGTAATTGATAGTTTTATTTTTATTAGTTACTTATCCAAAAAGGCAGTTGTGCACTTTCGGTTGATTAGTGTAAAGATTGCACATCAATACCATCGAAAATCACTCAACAAGCACGTCATGATTACATAAAAATCCAACCAATTTGAAGACCAACAAATATTTGGAATTTTTGAGGAATTTACGGCGCCTGTAGGACCTTATACCACTCTTCAGGGGCCACATTCACAACGGACACGGATAAGGCCACTAGGGAGCGTTTTCGTTTTTTTTTTTTTTTTTTTTTTTTGTAGTATTGTCGATATTGACCGTTCAGTGAATTTATTCTGAACACAGAGGGTCATTTTCCCATTTTTATCAACCATCCCTTTCCACCCACTTTTCCCCTTTCCCTTTCTTCTCTCTTCTCCTTATCTACCCAAACGGGGGATGTGCTCTGAATTGTTCTTCTTCTCATCTATCCAAACGGACCCCTACTCATCTTCTTCTTACATGAAACGGGCTAATTTCTTTGACTCATTCTTTTGAAATTTTATTTTGTTTCCATTGCACGATATTGGCTGTGACCTTTTCCAAGTGTTTCCTTGCGTTCTATCAGTCCTTAGCAAACATGTGTTTCTTTGTTTTTCCATTTGTTTTGTGTTTCCAGAACTTTGAAAATCTCCCTATGGGTGTGTGAAACTCCCTAAACCAGATATTGAGTCATTTGATTGAGCTCACTACACAACACATAAGACTTATTGGATAGTTGATAATGTAATGTTGTGTAATGTATAACCAACACTAGGTATATGACTACTGAAGTTTCTGCCTTTGTGGAATTTGCTGTAAAGTTTATTGATAATTTGAATCGAGTTTTTCTTTCGTTTTCGTATTTGAGAGAGAGAGAGAGAGAGAGAGAGAGAGAGAATTGAGTTCCTTGATGGAATTTGCAGACGACAACCAATCATACAACATAAAAAAGGAAACATTTTTCTTCTTAAAACATACGACAATCTCCACTACAAGTTGCAATTTATCTTAACCATCATAATTATAATATATTAATCCATGTACAATATACCAAAATACGATGGAGACATGTGCAGAGGCTTCATAGTCAAGGGGCTAATGTTGCACGATTCCCCCAGGGTAAGACTTGCATCCAGCAAGCTCACTCAGTTTTGGTTAGACTGAACAAATATCTTAGCAACAAATTAAACCCTTAGACCTATCAACTAATGGATCATATCACATCAAATTCAAAATAGAATTCTCTAGACCCTTCTTACCGAAACAAATTACAATGCAAATATAGATGATTTGCCAAGCCCTAAATGCAAACAATGCAAATCTATGCAAGTTTCAAACTATATGATGCATGCTGTAAAAAGTTCCAACTATGGAAACTATTGCGCAGGGTCAACTCCGTTGGACTGCTAGACCTGTATAACATGCTCTAAACCTAAGTCTAATGGATGGCATTTAGACCTTGATGATGCATCCACACAACAAAAAAAGTAAAAGTGAAAAATGACTCAAAATGAGGCAGACATGATCATCTTAAGATGCCTAGTTGATCAATTTTTTCCCTGGAAACTGATATAGGCTTAGCTGAGTACCCCTGTTTAGGCCACTGATTGACCCGCTTTCCGAGACACATTAGTGATGAAATTTGGGGTTTTAAAAGTACTCATACATACTTCAAATCTACCTTTTTTCATGACAAAGCAACCACCTTTGGCTGGTTTCCCACTCGCTCACTTTTCCAACACAGAAGTGCTCAAATCTGCCCAAACTATGTACCCCTATTTGGGCCGCTAATTAACCTGCTTTCCGAGAGACATTACGGCTGAAACTTGGGGGTCTAAAAGTACTCATATAGCACTTCAAATATACTTTTTTCATGAGAAAGCAACCGCCTTTGGCTGGTTTCCTACTCGCCCACTCTTCCAACACAAAAGTGTTAAAATCTGCCCAAACTGTGTACCCCTGTTTGGGCTTGAAATTAACCCGCTTTCCGATACACATTCGGGCTGAAATTTGGGGGTTTAAAAGTACCCATATAGCACTTCAAATATGCTTTTTTTCCAGGACAAAGCAACCCACCTATGGCTGTTTTCCTACTTGCCCACTTTTCCAACACAGAAGTGTTAAAATCTGCCCAAACTGTGTACCCCTGTTTGGGCCGCTGATTAACCCGTTTTCCTAGACACATTAGGGATGAAACTTGGGGGTTTAAAAGTACTCATAGAGCACTTCAAATCTGCTTTTTTCTAGGACATAGCAACCACCTTTGGCTGGTTTCCTACCCGCCCACTTTTCCAACACATTAGTGTTAAAATCTGCCCAAATTGTGTACACATGTTTGGGCCACTGATTAACCTTCTTTCCGAGATACATTAGAGCTGAAACTTGGGGGTTTAAAAGTACTCATAGAGCACTTCAAATCTGCTTTTTTTCCAGGACATAGCAACTGGCTTTGTCTAGTTTCCTACCTGCCTACTTTTCCAACACAAAATTGTGAAAATCTGCCCAAACTGTGTACCCCTGTTTGGGTTGCTGATTAACCCTCTTTCCGAGACACATTAGGGCTAAAACTTGGGGGTTTAAAAGTAATCATACACCACTTCAAAACTGCCTTTTTCATGACAAAGCAACCGCCTTGTCCTAGTTTCCTACTCGCCCACTTTTCCAACACAGAAGTGTTCAAATCTGCCCAAACTGCGTACCCCTGTTTAGGCCGCTGATTAACCAGCTTTCCGAGACACATTGGGGCTGAAATTTGAGGGGTTTAAAAGTACTCATATAGCACTTCAAATCTATTTTTTTCCAGGACAAAGCAACCACCTATGGTTGGTTTCCTACTCACTCACTTTTCCAATACAGAAGTGTTAAAAATCTACCCAAACTGTGTACCCCTATTTGGGCAACTGATTAACCTACTTTCCGAGACACATTAGGGCTGAAACTTGGGGGTTTAAAAGTACTCATAGAGCACTTCAAATCTGACTTTTTCCGGGACATAGGAACCGGCTTTGGCTGGGTTTCAAGAAGCGCACTTTTCTAACACAGGAGGGTTCAAAATTGCTGAAACTGTGCAGAGCTTTTCACCATCCACATACCAAGACTAAATTTAAACTTTCTAATCAATCCACAAACTCTAATATAAAATAAAAAAAACCAGAAATTATGGCATGGAACCTACTTCTAATGAATGCACTAATCACTTTCCAACCATATAATTTGCTCAGATTCCCTCTCAACTCTTGCTTAGGCCTTAACATCATGCTTTAATGTTTTTTTATTCTATTTACTTTCCAATGTGTATACTCATGTTCCCTAATTGCTTTTATATGTGTAGACGAATGAAGAACAAGCACTTGAAGCTCCGAATAATCGCCTATACAACCAACGTTTTCATGTATCCGAAGAAATCTGCCGTGGAGATGTATATTCCCACAACTACATACTTCCTTAATTCATAGCATCAATATACTTTGTTATTTTGTGACATATCCACATGCTAACAACCTTTTCTGATTATTGTACACACTAGGAGTTCAGAAGGTTGAGGTGCATACCTACAAATCCGAACAAGAATACATAGTCACTTACAAAGCAACAGAAGGACTATGTGAGGCGGACGAGCCTCCACCATCTTGCAGATATAGATCGCATGGTCATAGATCATGCACTTGTCACTGCTCTAGTAGAGAGGTGGCGCCCGGAGACAAACTCATTTCACTTTCCATCTGGCGAAGCAACTGTCGCGTTAGAAGGCGTTGCATACATATATGGCCTTCCATAGATGGGCCGTTGGTTATTAGACGTACTTTCCCGGCGAAGTTTGTAGTGCCAGTGTGTGAAGAGGTCCTTAGGCTTACCCCACGGAAGAAGATTGACTACGTGGGCATAATAGTGAAGTTTAAGTGGCTTGAAGAAAACTTCAAGGCTATAGAGCTGGAGAAGAAGAAGAAGGACAAGAATTACAAAGAGTTGGAGCTCCGTGCAACACGGGCCTACCTATTCTTCTTGGTCTTCGGTCAAATTGTTACGCAGACTTCTGTTGCTCGTGGACCGGCTTACCTACTCGAGCTTTTCAAAGAGTTTAAACCTTACGCATGGGCACCAACCTGTCTTGCCAATCTCTACAGGATGTTGACCAATGCCTCCCGTTGGAATGCGGAGAAGAAGATCAATAGAGATCAAAAGGATGATCACACAGGAGAGGATGAAGGTCACCAACTAAAGACACCAACCGGTCCTCTACAGCTATTACAGGTGATTGTTATCACTACTAATATAATTTTCCATGTTAATTATATTGTACATAACTCATTATCTTTTATGATATGGTGCAGCTATGAGCTTACACTAGGATGTCTATCGGAAAGTGTCTTGCACCAAAAGACAATTAGAAAAGGGACATTCAGTTCCCACTCTTTAAGATATGGTAAAAGAGACTACCTAAAACCCCACCCCTCTCCACAGTGAAGGAAGTCAGAAGGCAATTAAACAATCTAAAACCTTACAGGGTGATCATCAAATTAAAGTTTTGGACACCCTTGCTTTCAAAGTTCATATAATGGCTTTCCAATTGTAGTTATGAGCCATTTCTTACATCAATTACAGTTTATTTGGCAACCTTATTCTCGGTACAACAAGAAATACCATTCGAAGCTTTCAAAAGTTGAATGCGATCTCATCGGCTCGTCTACCGTCCTTGTCTACTATTGGATCGTCGAGCGTCACAATACATGGCGGGTTATGAAACAATTTGGACTAAAGCAACTAGTCTCACCGCCATTCACAATCCCAATTCCGAGACGGGAAAGGACGTTCTTCACTGTTGTTGATTACAAAGAAAATATGGATGAAGAGATTAGGTTGTTATGGGCGGCAAGAGCCCGGCTCGAAGTACATGGTGAGGATTGTATTGCGGCTGAGCAATCAGCTGAGTATATGGAGTGGTATAGTGAAAACACAGTCATGTTTATTAGGAGGGGAGAGGAACCAGAACAACCCAGTGCGGATAAGCAAGAGGCTACCCAGGCAGAGGGATCCGGCAAACAAGATGAACCCACCATCCCACAGAATCATGCATAGCTCAGTCTGTTTTAATATAACAAGTGGTTTTGCTTTTCTTATTGCTTGTATACCTATCGGGTACTTGTGCTCGTCTGTTTTACATTCGGTGTTCAAATGAGCTATTCTGTGCAAAATCTAATAGATTACAGTTCTGTCTTTCTTTTCAGGCTCAAGATCTAGTGGACCGAATCAAACACTCGTTCAAATGGGCTACGCACAGGAACACTCCTCTGGAGAAGCTGGCCATGTCAATTGGGAAGAAATTGGGTAAGTTTAGGGTAGGTTTTGAGACTAATTGGGAGGACTTCTCATTCGATGGCTGCAGCAGCTCACAGTTCGATGAAGATGTCAGCACGAAGAAGATTACAATCACCTTTACACACAAGAAGAGGCCCGCTATGAAGAATCTGGTAAAAACAAAAAAGAACGCAACAAGACGAAAAGCGACGGTTTTCCAAGCAACTCCACTATCGATGATAGAAGGATCCGGTAGCAGGCCACATTCACCGATTCAAGTTCATGAATTTGTTCAAGACTTGCCTCAAGATTCTATTCAAGGATCCGGTGTCCCGCCTGTTCAAGGATACGGTGCCCCACCTGTTCAGGATGAGTTCAAAGGATCTGGTGCCCTGCCTGTTCAAGATGAGGTTCAAGGATCCGGTGTCCCACCAGTTGAAGAATCTGTTTGTACCCCCACCAATAAGCAGTACATTGTTCAGCTCACCATTGCCGGTCTCAAGTTTATCCGCTCTTGTGGTTTCAGTCTCTATGGCTGCACTTGTTTCACTAGTGAGGAGGATAAAACGGTTACCGCAGATGCGCAAGATACTAGTGAAGTTTGAAGACTACGCTCATTCACTTGTTCAAAATGACTACGTATTGTCCGATGGTGACAAGTTCTTTCTCAAAGGGTTCAAAGAATATTATGTGGCCAAGTATGAAATGGGAAATGTTTGTTATAAACGTCTATGTACATATAGAGTTCAACCATTGGAACATGTTTTATTTAATCAACATATCCTCTATTGTAGGAAAGATGAGCTGGAACAGATTTGTACGTTGGTAAAGGTGGATGATCTGAAGAAGATCCTTGAGGAGGGAACATGGATGGACATGAACATCATATACTTTTACTTCGAGATCTTGAGAGAAGGGTGTGACAACTGTTTCATTGCCGACCCAAGTGTCTGTGTAAGTAAAATGAACATGGTAAACATCTATGTAAGTAGCGTTGCATGTAGACGTTGTTAATACTACATGCAGAGCTGGTGGCAACCATATATGCCATTTGAGGTTCTCTTGCAGCATATCTTAACAAACAAGGAGAAAATTTTCTATTTTGAATGAGATTGATTATATTAATTGTTGGGAAGTCATAACCATATGCCCCTCTCTCTGTTTTTGGGAATGGTATTGTGCTTCTATTTTAATATTCTAAAAATTGCTATCTCATATGTTATTTATTTGCTTTTCGTTGATGTTGTTTTTGTTGCTATTGAGTTACAGATCTTTGTTTGGAAGAAAATGGGATAAATATGATGACACGGGTAGTTTACGACTTAACGCCCTTAAAATGAACATGAGTTGCTAGCACATTGGAACATGAGTTGCTACCACTTTAATGTGTTTCTTTTTCTAACTCAATTGCCAATGATGGTACTGCTTTGTGTAAGTAGTGTTGTAGATGTTGTGCGAGTTCATTAAAATTGATTTGTTAATACTGCATGCAGAGCTGGTGGCACGATGAGAGTGATTCTGCGGTGGAAGCCGTATTCGGGAAATAAGGGCATATAGTGTGGGATGAAAAGGAAGCGCACACGTTGGTCTTTATCGTCTACCACAGGTCTCATTTCACCCTACTAGTTAGGTATGTTGATGAGAAGAGGTGGGAGTTCTACAACAGCATGGATAAAGATCGTCAGTCAATGAAACAAGCTGAAAAATTTGTAAGTTAATCGTCTCAATTTGTTGAGCTTGTGTTTCTCTATGTTCCTTCGAGAAGCGCAAGATAGTTTTCTTTCATGAAAGATATATTGGAACGCTCATTCTGTTTGTACATTGCTAGATGCGATGGTTGAATGAGAGGTACAGTCGCTTCGGTTGGAACGACCCATTTATGCAGTCATGACTCAAGTGGACGGACATCCCTCGTTAGGAAAATTGCAATGACTGTGGAGTATTTGCAATGGCATTCGCTTCTCATTGTGTACACCGACTACCCTTTAAATTCAATCAGTCTCATATCTCATACCTTCGAAGCAAAATCGTTGTAGAGATCTTCAAGAGGAATTAGCAATTGAATGCCAACAGGATAGGCTTTATTGAATTGACAGACTCCCCCATCAAGATGAGGCTCTTGAGTGATGGGCAGATGCTGGTCTAAGCTTCACTTCGACTGATGATAAGTGTGCAAATTTTGTTAACACATTTCGTGGACCTCTTTGTGTGGGATGCAGGACACTGTCCAATGAAAATGGACTTTTGTTGACAGTCTTTTGGTTATCTTTTTTTTTTTTACTTCTGTGCACATTTGTGCAGGGATGAATTTTTAGCTTTGATCAAGAATGGAGTCCTGTGTAATGTTTTGTCTCATGTTATGGAGTATTTTGGTTTAGAATCTGTATATAGTTTTATTTCATGTTATGGAGTATTTTTTTGTTTAGAATATGTGTGCTCAACATGTTCATTTTCTACAGATGCTGATGAATTATGTGAGCTTGCTTAATAATCAAGGAACATGTTATTTTACAAGGTTTGTAACTCCAAACATTGTAAGGAAGATCTCTCTTTTCTCTTTCTTTTTTTCAAACCAAAAAATGGTCGATATCGACCATATAGGGAAAAATTCCTTTTAGTTATATGGTCGATATCGACCATGCAAGGAAAACTGCCTTTTAGTTATATGGTCGATATCGACCATACAGGGAAAAATGTCTTTTAGTTTTATGGTCGATATCGACCATACAAGGAAAAATGGGTTTCAGTTACATGGTCAATATCGACCATGAAGGAAAAAATGGCTTTCAGTTACATGGTCAATATTGACCATGAAGGAAAAAATGTCTTTCAGTTATATAGTCGATACCGACTAGTGGAATGGTCGATGTCAACCATTACTGTCACCATAACTAGGATGCAGGGAAAACTGTTTTTCAGTTATATGGTTGATATCGACAATAAAAATAGTCGATATTGACTAGTTTTGTTAACACCTTGGTTAATTTTGAATCTGGTGTAAGATTTGTGACACATGCTGATTTGCCCTTTCATGTAAATTTACATGTAATCTGGATCACAAGAACCTAGGTGAAACCATCATTTTACATTAATAAACATTTTACAGATATTCTTAAGACCAAAAAATGAGTAACATGAGCTGTAAAAACCACCATTTCAATGCCACTAAAGTATATCCACATCCAAACCAAGTGGGACTATGACCGGACGACAATACAATATATTGTGCTATATTTCCAATATTTTCAAGATCCATTTATATAACAGGATGACCATACAAAATGCTCGTACAGAGATCTTCAATTACAATAGGACTATATGCATCATCTAATACCCCAAAAAATTCCCTTTCAACTGTTCTTACTTAGAGCTGTTTTCACTTACAATGGAACTATATGCATCATGCAGGAGCCTGCAAAAAAAATCCCTGCCCTTTGATTCTTACTTCCAACTATTCTTAGTTACAATGGAGCTATATGCAGGTTTTGAACGACCCAAAAAAGTTCCAGACTAAATGTTCTTACTTACAGCTGTTCTAACTTACAATGGGACTATATGCATCATCTTTGTCCACAAAAAAAAATGACACCCAAAAACTTCCACCTACGTCCATCAACTGCTTACTGGAGGATTGCGACACCTTCCACGGTTATGTCATCTCCCTTTGCAATTTGAACACGTTACGACCCTTCTCTGGCGATCACGATCTTCGGTACGGATCCTGTTCTTCTTTGGACGTCCAAGCTGTTTAGTGGCTCTCGGTGGAAGAACCCTGACATCACAAGTGTGTTCCCATTGCTTGATATCATGAGTAGCATGTAGGACTTCACTATACAACGTACGGTACGTGCTTGACAAATACAAATGCTCGCAGAATGCATATGGATCATAATTTCTGACCTTTATTGAAGCCAATGAGTGACAACACGGGATGCCTAATAGCTGCCACTTCCAACATGTGCAGGTTTTCCGTTCGAGGTGAACAACGTCCACGTACTCCACAGATTGAACCTAAAATTCAACGAGCCCAACTATTTGAATGTGCACTCGGCGAGCATCCTCCATTTCTTGGCTCAGAAGTTTCTCCGTATACGAAGTTAGACGAGGTGTTATGTTTTGAGATAGGAGGTGTCGCTTCTGATAGAACTCCATTAACTTGGCACTTATTTCCTCTACCTGCCTCGTGATGGGCAGGACTCTTGTGTCTCTTAAGAGGCTGTTAGTGCACTCAGCCGCGTTGCTGGTAAGCAAGTCATACCGCTGCTTAATTGCATCAATGTAGTTGAACACATCTTGGCTTACTGCACGTATATCCGTCATGTAAGCCTCGTACTCATAAGGCATATACGACTTTGCTGCCTGCCAGAATTTCATTACGATTGCCCCATCACTGAAAGCAGCCTTGATCTTTTTAGCAATGTGACGATAACAATAACAGTGAAATGCGGATGGTATGATGTTATTCAGTGCTGGAATGAGGCCCTTTTCACGGTTTGAAACAATAGTCAAGTTGGCCGGCTCCCCCAGCGATATGAATAAATTAACAAGGAACCACTCCCAACTGTCACGGTGCTAGGCTTCCGTAAATGCGAAGGTGATTGGAAACAACTTTTGATTGGCATCATGTGTTACTGCTACAAGCAAGACACTTGGATACTTTCCTCAGAGATGTGAACCATCTATAGCAATCACCCGTCTCAACGAAGATGTGAAAGACGTTAAACAAGGTCCGAATGCCCAAAAAAATCTTCTGAAACAGTCTTTTGTTGTGGTGTCTTTGTTTGTTCTAGTGCCAGGGTTGCTCATCTGAAGTTCTTTACAGTACAAAGGTAGATGCTGGATGGAGTCTTCATACGATCCACGAACCATATTCAGTGTCGTCTCCCTTGCTATATAAGCCATCATGTAACTAATGGTCGCCCCAAACTCCATCTGATAGTCATTCACTCTATCCATGATGAACTCTGGAATAAGTGCCAAAGATGCTTGTCGATGTGCCATGCCCATCATTGGTCTTGAGCATTTATATGTGTTCGGGCTCCATTTTATCCTCAAGATCAACAGCTGAAGTTTCATTACAACGAAATGTCTCATTAATTGGGTTGGCTCCTGCAACTTCATCCAGAGTTTCATTACAACGAAATGCCTCATTGATTGGATTGACTCCTGCAACTTCACTTTCGGCCTTCACCATTGGAATCGAATGGATTCTGCATATGGAGGGAGGCCCATCAAGATGGATATCATCACCATGGTCTGTCCCAAATACCAAATCATCATCAACAGTGTCTTGTCCTACCGTCTGACGTAGACTGCAATCGACCCGTACAGTAGGAAAATACATGTCTTTGTCTTCACGGATGTCAATGGTAGGTACGTATCCACAACTAGTTGAGTATAAAACTTGATTTTTGTTGGAAGTTCCTAAAGAGTTCCTTGATTTTTCTAGACAAGAGCAACGCACAAAGTTCCTTTGAAACCTACAATGAATCATTACATAAATAAACAAGTAGAAAGAAAATATAGTATTTGAGATGTACAATCTACTTATACAATATATAAGTGTACCTCCAATTATCTCCTCCTGTGCATTGCTCCCTGTTCCGACCGTTAAAGACATATAAATATATCCCATTCAATTCATCACCCGATGCTTTGAACATACTCCTAATATCATTATCATCATCAATGCTGGCCATGGAGAATGCCCGTCTGTTGTGATGTAGGTCTTGCATGGTCAAATTCTAGATGGATGAGTCCCCATTAGATGCTTCGACTGCTTCTTTAACCAGAGATTCATATGTTATGTCTGTAGCTAAAAATCTCATCTTTTGCTTTCCTCCATTGTACACAGGACGACTTATATCGAATTCAAAGTCACCGCCATAGTAGAAGATGAACAACACCTCTCTATCTGACATACTGTCACTATATTAGAAGAAATTAATAAAGATATTAGTGGAAATTAGGTACATTCATAATGATAGTTAATATAGATTTGCATTAACAACATTTGTATGTCTCGAGAGTAGAGAAAATATCTTCACGTTGATAAAAACTCTGCACACCATGCCAAATAAAAAGATTAAGCAGTTGTTCTCAAACATTAACCACTGGCTAAACATTTAGGACAATAGTTCTATCAACAGAAAGAAAAGGCATTTTGATCAATAGTCTATTTATTATAAAGCTTGGAACAATGCTTTCAAACCATGCTACTGAGTGTTATTGCTCACACATTGTTCCACCTATTTTCTTATTATTCAAAAATCATCAAGAGAACCAACTATAATTATATGAAATACAACTTTAAAGTCTAAAACTTTGTAAGATTAGCCCAAAACAAAACCAATATGCAGATTCACTTTCACTCACAACATCTTATCAAACTGACTAAACCTGTTGATGGTTTTCTTCTAAAAGTGACAAGCACATGAAAAAAGGAACAAAGCAAATAAAAAACCCAATTCATGACCAAACAGTTCTCCCACTGCCAGATTTAATCATAATGCATTATTTATAATTGCAATGGACGCTAACATAGTCACAAAACAAACCCTTCAAACCCCATAAACCGCAGCTACCTGGGGCATAGAAAGAAGATTTCCCACGATTTCTAGGGTTTCCAACAATTAAATGTTGGAGAAGATTCTAGGTGATGGTGTTTTAGGGTACATAAAGCAGTCTAAGGTGGTAGATAATGTGTGTACCTTTGTCTTAATGGAGTGCAACCACCATGGAGATGGCGTTTTATGGTGTTTTCTAGAAGAAAAAAACTCCAGAGCAATGTTGAAGACAACCCAAATGGAGAAATGCGAAAAATGGAACCGAGGTGAGATATAATACATACTCCCATAATGGTCGATATCGACCATATCGTAAAACGACAAAAAAAAGGAATAAAAAAAAAAAAAGCCCATACGAGGACCCCTCCCATATCGAACATGGAACTGACTCCTATTGTGACGTAAGTTGTCCTACAGGGATTTAACCAGTAAATTCCTCGTAATTTTTTGTGGAATCCACAATAAGAAAATCATATCCCCTAATTTGACAGTTATATAGATTATCATCTCATAAAGATTAAGCCATTTTAACACTCGGATCATCAATTCTTCCCACTACAAGAATAATTGCATCGGCCGCCTGTAAAATCAGTATGGCTGCCAGTAATACCTATAGCAACGGCCACATTGGCCCCCACTAGTTGACGGTATATGAACCGTGGGTGAAAGTTTTAGCGGCGGCCATTATTATTATTATTATTTCTTGGCATTTCCGACCACCAGAAAAAATTTCCGCTGGTAGATTAAACGGCCAATATATCATATAGTGGGGGTCACCAGCCGCCGGTGAAAGTGAAAAAACCAGCGCTATATATTAATAAAAACTTTAAAAACTGAATTGCATTTCCACTAAAAGTAAAAAAAAAAAAAAAACATTTTTTATTATAAAAAACTGAATTGCATTTCATGTGCAATAACCTGTTTCTTACATATATATATATATATATATAAACTTGTTAAAGATAATACAATCAAAGCCTAGCAAAAATTAATAAAAGAAATACTATTATTAACAATTTAAATTATATATTGTATTCCATACACAACCAAAGTGTTCACCCAACTCCAATTTCTCATTGTCTAGTTGAATAATAGATTCTAACACATGATAGAATTTTGAACAAACTACACAGTACATGGGACCTTTTCACCCAATTTCATGATAGTTGTAGATGCCTCTAACGGCTACACCCCAATCAAGAAAATATTTTGCTCCATTTCTTCATTGAAGAGTCTTCACCTTTTTATTACTCGTCCTCTCTTAAGCAGTCATCAAGACAATATCCAAACACCAACAATTACAGTTGTGAGACCTGAGTTAGCTAACACAGTTTTGGACATCATCTTACAATTACACTTTAATGTATCACAAACTCAAAGAGTTCAATACCAAAACAATGCTCAAATTAATATCAATAGGGGAAAGATGGGAGTGAAATGATTGTATTTATAATCGGTCAAACCCCACACTACAACAAAATACAGTTTTGCCAACGCGGTCACTACGTCTGGAAAAATCATAATTGCGTCGGGACAGGCTTTACCGACGTAGTACAATGCGTCGGCACCACGTCGGCAACCTAATGCCTGGAAAGTCATTCCCGACGTAATAATGTTTAGCGTCGACTAAAAAGGACCATTTACCGACGCAATGGTGCGTCGTCCCAAACGTCGGCAATTCCAATAGCGTCGGCAAAACATCGAACTTAGTGGTTAACCTCACTTCACTGCCGACGCTAAACAACGTCGGTTATACATTTGCCGACGCTAATACTAGCGTCGGAATACATCTTTGACGATGCATACACAATGCCGGTAATACATATCCCGACGTGTTGAAGCGTAGGAAAATATCTTCAACGACCCATGAAAATTACTTTTAGCGATGCAAAGAAGGCATCGGGAAATAGATTTACCTAACTGCCATATGAAAAATGTTTATTTACACCCTTTTTTGGACTCATTTACAAATTATAAAGAGACTTACTAGGGATGGAAACAAGTTTTTCTGAAAATTAACAAGTTCGACGCTAAAAATACATTTTCTTGTAGTGTCCTAGTATGGGTCTCGTGTGCACCATATTTATAAAAATCACAACTTGAGATTCGACCGTTGGATCTTCGAGATCTTTATACCATTGAAAAGCATTCGACTACTTGACTGTTTTGGCATATAGATTTGAACCATTTGAAGACCCAATAAAGACTTCAATCTGGGCTTGTTTGGTAATTCTACCAGTAGTCAAGTAAGGTAAAGCCCCATTTCTCAAAAAAAAAAATCCCATCAAAAGCATTTTAATTCAAATTTCCCACTATATTTTTTCAAAAAAAGTAAAATAGTAACCTCATTTCTCCACTAAAAGAAAAAAAAAAACTCCACTTTTCAATAAAAAAAATTCAAAAAGATTCCATCACAAACAACTAAAAATAAAATACCATCATAACTCACTTATATTTTATTATTTCTTCAAAATAACCTTTACTCCACTCAACTTTACAAGTAAAGCCCCAAACAAGCCTTGGGTTCCAATGGTGAGGCACTGATATATATATATATATATATATATATATATATATATGTTTTTTGGTAAATAGATGTAGTGATATCTTTTGATTTGACCGTTGGATTTACGAAACCTATATGTCCTTGGAAAGATCATAACAAGTAGATTGTGATGGCATGTAGATCTAAATTGGAAATGAGATAGGGAGAGTTTCATCTTGAAAATGGGGGCCTAGAATGATGCAACTTTCCTAAAATATGCATACCTTCTGATTTTAATTTATCTATTCAAACTTACCTAAGTGGGGCAAAAAAATTAGGGCATCAATAATATGGTAGGTCCAATATTTACAATGACGAAGGTGGGCCTACAGTGTAATTCCTATGAAGGTAGGCCTTATATTTAGCAATATTTCCTAAATGCATGTGGGTATCATGTTTTAACTTCAAAAGGTGGGTCCCACATTATAATTTCTAATTATGGCCCCACATATGATACAATTCTTAAAGGTGGGCCTCATTCTAATTCCTTTGTTTACAAAAGTTACTTGCATAGTGAAATGAAGTAAATGGTCAAACTAAGAGAAATTAGGAAAAGAAGAGTAGGTCAAAAATAAAATTACTTCCATAAGTTATAACTTTTTGTCTTTTAGTGCATGCCATGAATAGAACTTTTTTTATTGAGGAATGCTCATATGCATTTACATAATTAGAAATATTCATGTGCAGAAGTGGGATGGATGCACACAAACATTCCTCCTTTTTTTATCATTTACTATTTTTACTCATGATCCATTTTTCATTTTCTTTTCTCTTGATCTGACAATTTTCTTCACATCACTGTGCAAAGTAATTTTACCAAGCACCAAAGTTTGGAAACTCTACTAAAAAAGTCAAGTGAAGTAAAGTTGATTTTGAAGAAAGAATAAAATATTAGTGGGTTATGATGGTATTTTATTTTTAGTTTTTTGTAATGAAATCTTTTTACTTTTTATATGGGAAAGTGGAGTTTTTTTTTTTTTTTTTTTTTTTTTTTTTTTTGTATTTTAGTGGACAAAAGACGGTTGCTTTTTGACATTTTTTGAAAAAGATGGAGGGAGTTTTGAATTAAAGTGCTTTTTACGTGACATCTTGTCTGAAGAATGAAGGCTTTACTTGACTTTTACAATGTGTTAGTAAAGTGCCAAACTAGCAGGTGAACCAATGTTGTAATTCCAAAAGGTGGGGCCTATATTTACAATAAGAAAAGATGGCTAAAATTATAATTCCAAAAGGTGTGGCCCATGTTCTAGTTTTTGAAGGTGGGTCCCATGTTATAGTTTCTAAAGGTTGACCTCATGTTCAACAATTCCTAGGGTGGACTCACACTGTAATTCATAAAGGTGGATCCCATGTTCACAATTATAAAAGGCGATCTCATTTATCATACTGTGTAATAGGTGTAATTTTGTCATTAAATCTTACATGTTAAGGGTTTTTTTCCATTTACAATGTGAATGGAAAACAAGTTTTAGATATTTAATATTTACATTTGCAAGCGTTACAGATGTGAAACACTTTATCGTATTGTCGAAATTATCATTTTCACATGAGTAAATAAATATATCCGAGGGTTTTAGATGTATTTGGATTCTTTGCAAGTTTTTTCATAAATTTCTTTAAATCCATGTGGAATTAAGATATGAATCTATACTCTTTTGATGTTTACTTGATATTTACTATTTATAGAAGAATATTGAATGGTTTGAATCACGAATTGGGGGACATAGAAGTCTAGAAAATCATATTTTAAAATTATCACAAATTACAAAAAATTCATGAAGACTTAAATAATCAACTTCAAGATCTTGCGGTTTATTAGTTCCATAAACAAATTGAATGGATTTAAATTACAACTGTGAGACCCACATAAATAAAAAAAAAGGTCATTGATGGTCCCACGAGAGAAAAAAAATCATCATGTGGTGACTGTACTAGTGGCTTTTGCTAGAGGTGTGTAAATGATTTTGCCACTTTTTCAGAAATATAAATTTTAGTGTCAAATATCTTCTTTAGATCGTGCTTTTATGCATCACATGCATAAATGAGCGTAAACAAATGCGATGATGTAGATTGCAAAATTTTCCGTTTACATGTGATAGGAAAAATGAAATGAATTACTACATTTGTCAAAACAACTATATTTACATGAGCATATTAGTAAATTCAATGATTTTAGATGTATTTTGATTTTTTCAAATTTTTCACAAAATCTCTCAAAATCCATTAAGAATTAAGATCTCAATCTAAACATCATGATATTTACCATTAATGTAGGAATATTGAATAATTCGGACCAAGAATTGGGTCCAAACAGAAATGCATAAAATTAGAACTATAGATTGAGACTTTTTTCACAAATTACTCGGCATCTATGAAGATTTAAGATAATAATTTTCTAAGACCTTCTAATTTGGATTACAAATATGAGGCCCATAAGAATTAAAAAAAGAGACTTTTCCCTGGAGCTTACCTTTAAAAATGCCTTTCCCCTCCTCCTTCCCAAAAGTTCTAATTTTCTCAAGACCTCCTCCATGATAGGGGAAATGACAAAACTGCCCAAACCATATTTTCTTAAGGCATATCTCCATTTCTTGATTTTTAATTTTTATCTCTTTGTATGATTTCTCTTTTCCTCTGCCTTTACCAAACCTTGGGTCATTGCACACTATGTACCCCTACTCTATGTATATAATCCACCTTTACCTATTAAAGTGGAATTTGATGCAATGAACATAATAGGATTGGTTGTTCATATGAAAAACTTAAAACAATAAAAGATGGGCCTCGAATATGATAAATTAATTACCAATCCATTTCCTTTTTTTTTAATTTTAAATCTAGTCATTTTTCCATGATCTGAAAAATATACAAGGCTCTAACACCAAAAATCACATTGATTAATAGATAATAAGGTTGAAAGACTAGTAAAATTATAGTTGCATGCAGTGCTGATTAGAACTGGTTTTATTGCATGAAAATAATTCTTAAGAATCATTAAAAGCACTTTACCACTAATTTCTTATCCTGATGTATGACAAGGCTTATTTATTTGCATGAAATTGAGTTCTCAGGGATTTAAGAAAATAAATTCATTATTGTTAAAATATGATTGGTCCAATCTATTAGTATGGATATGAATTTCTAAAAATTCAAAGGAACCCATCATGCCATGAAAAATAAGACCTATATGTTCACTTGAAATTGAATTCCTACAAATTCAAAGGAACTCATTTTACCATGAAATCCCTTATCTTGGGATTTTATAACATGTCTTTTTGCATGAATAAGATTCCTAAAAAAAAAATCAAAGAAACCCACTTTATCATGAATTACTTATCTTGAAAATATAATCGGAGACTTTTTTGTTTTTATTGAATTGAATTCCTAGGAAATGGTGTCATCGTCTTGTCAATTAAAAAAATATTGAGTCAAAATCATAAAGTTATTGATCATTTATTTGATTTGAAAATCAAGATCAATATTGAATTTTGTGGATATTATAATATGGGATAATTACTTAACTGCGTAGTTAAAAATCTATTTAATGTCTTAGAAATTGCCAAACGACAATAATATTGCAATATTGTAATATTAAAATATTTAATTATGTAATATTTTATTTTTCTAGTATTTAAACGTAGAAATATTTTATGTTGTACATGTCCAAACATTCCCTAAGATCTAAAAGAATATGAGAATATGCACAATAGATTACCAATTCATAATTACATAATAATGCTATATTTTTGCATCCTAACCCATTTACACCATTGCATTTTCGCCCAAAAATGTCATAATACAAGTATGAATGTTTTCATTGACCAAAATTTCAAGCCCATTTACAAGAAGCATTTTCTTATGTTATATAGACTACACTACGGGTATTTTAGTCCCAAAATAATGTAATTGTAGCTGTGGGGAAATATTTAAACTTTGGAAATGGGGAGGGAAAAATCTCTTTAAAAAATTAAGTGGCCTATGTGGGCCCACAAGAAATGCAATCACCTCCTAAAAAAATGTATTTGTTCCTTTTTTGTAAGATGGATGTGAATCAACCCCACATCTTTTCAGATGTAGAAGTTGTAGTTTGTTTAAATGGCTTGATTTGCCAGCAAATCAAGTCTTCAACTCATAAATGAGTGCAAACAAGGTTCACTATGTGTAACCATTACCCTTGAGGATCACTGTCCATACATCAACAAAAAGAAACGGCCCTGAACATTTTGAAGGATCCGAAGATGTTAATGTTTATGCAACGACTCTCGAGCCAGGGAACAACAGACTCTTGAGTGTCTGCTAAGGACATAATGACATAGCCTTCCAGTGTTTCTTCTTCCTTTCGAAGAATCCAATGGCGATTTCAAGAGATCTGAAGAACAGAAGCAAACCCAGATCTCCAATCATCCTGATTTCTCTCTCTGCTGCTGCAATCACATTCCTTTTCATCTTATACTCTTCTTCATCCTCCCTCGATTTCTCATTTTCCTCTCCAAAGGCCCTGAAGAATCTGTTGAGAGATCGGAAGCAGATGCAATCTCTTGACAAGTATCTGTATTGGGGCAACAGAATCGATTGCCCCGGAAAGCATTGCGATTCCTGTGAAGGATTGGGTCATCAGGAATCCAGCCTCCGATGCGCTCTAGAAGAAGCCCTCTTTCTTCAGAGGTACTTCTCTTTTCGTTTTAGATACTGTATTTTGGTTGTCTATAACTATGATGATTACCTGGAAATCTGGTTTTCTTTAATGGGTGATCGGAAGAACGAAAGAACTGTAGAATTCGGTTTGACCCAGATCATGCAAACATAATAAATGGCGGATTACGCGTAATGTGGATTGCGTGCACTTGAATTGGGCAGAAGGAGATGGGTTTTTCCTGCTTCTTCTTTTTAGCATGTTTTGGGGCCCTGTTTGGCTTCTGGGTATTGAATTTCTTTTAAAAATGAAATATTTTACTTCTCTTCTACTTCCAACACTAGACCTTGGAACAAGTTGGGGGAAATGGAAAGCAAAGATGTTTATTTATTTTTTATTTTTTTTTAGAAAAAATAATTTAGTGTTGGGGTTCTTAGGTGGAAGATATCTGCTGTAGCCTGTATGGCAGTTATTTTCTGTTTCTTTTCTTCGGGTGTGTTTTTTTGGTAGATCAGTTTCTGCCCGTTAGGTTTTCCGGGGTTTAATGGTTTTCTTTATTTAATTAATTTTAGTGTGGGGTTCCTTGAGGAAGATATTTGCTGTTTCTTCTTTTTGGTAACTTGTTGGTAGATCAAATCATTTTGTGTTTTGGGATTTCTGTGTTTTCATTTTTTTTGTAATTAATTTAAGTTTTGGGTTCTTTGTTGGAAGATCCTTGCTGTTTGAACAATCAGGATAGGAGAATGCTCTTTGATTTTCTTTGATTTATTTATTTTTTGTAGTTTTTCTTGTTTTTCTTTGTAAGAGTTTTGTTCAAATCTTTAACTCTTTATTTTTTGGTTATTTAACGAGTAATATCGATTTTATTGAAAAATTGAAAATGAAAGAAGTAAATGAAATGCAATTGGAGCAGATGGGGTTTGATGTTACAAAAGTGGCGGGAAATTCCAAAACAATGAGGTACTTTCAGCATTGTGATTTACTACTTTGTGTCTGTTGGGTGTGCTTGCTCAATTCCTGATGTTTGAGAATGGTTTCCATGAAAGTGAAGATACCCTTTACTGATTTCACTAGAGCAACTCGTTACCCATAGATTGTTTCTGGACTAGCATAACCATAGTTACATGATCTGACCCTTTACCCTATTGATCTCACTAGAGTAACTCATTATCCATAGATTGTTTCTGGACTAGCATAACCATAGTTATGTTATCTGACCCTTTACCCTATTGATTTCACTAGAGCAAGTTGTTATCCATAGATTGTTTCTGGACTTGCACTCTTAACTGAATTCATTGATTTAGAATCTTGGATACCTACTTCTTGTACGTTCTCTGGGATGATCACTTGGTATAATACCGTATCCATACTGATGGAGAACATGTATTGCGTTTGGTGCAACATGCTGGTAGTGCCCCCACTTTTCAGAGTGAAAGGCCTTGAATACAAGGGGCCACAAAGGATGGCATGTGGTACTTGCCTATCATCCTGGTAGATGATCTTAGCTGTCGATCGAAGTGATTAGTGGGGACATCATCCAATCACCCAGTTCCACAATATTAAAGGTGGGTTCAACTGTCTAATGCAAGGCACTTCCCAGCAGTGTATTACGCAGAGTCCTTCATTGGCAATCTTTACTAGGTACTTATATTGTCTCGAACTGGTAGCATATTGTGTCGATACAGTTCCAGAGTATCCATCCACAAAATTTTGTAGATACAATGTCAATAGAAGTATATCATATGATATATTGGTTTCATTATGTCTTATTTCTGATTTTTTTTTTAAATTTTGGTATTAAAGTGTTGCAGCTGATACCTATTCCTATAGCCTGCCCAGGGGGTCCTAAACAAAACTAGTTGACCAAACCGTATTCTCTAGGGCACCCACCTATTGCGATCTATGAACCAATCACCTATGATGCACAGATCCGGCATGGATACGAATGAGACACATCATGGATATGGCAGGAGATGGATTTTACATGTGAAAACCTTAAGTATCGGATACTATATGATAGGATAAGTTCTCTATTTTGAAGTATCCAGGCACATAGCCGATCACAATCAAATTTAGCAAGGAACTTGACAACAATGTGCTTAACTACATACCACATCACTTCTCAGTTTTAATTACATGTGACCTGCTTCTACATGGGGAACACAATGCCTCCCTAAATAGTTTGTAAACAATTATCATAGTCATATACTCATATTTATTCTAATCATGGTTGTATATGCTAACATGCTAGCCACAGGTCTCAACCAAATTTTCAATTTTTAGTTTAAGGTTTCAATTTTCCTAATCAAAATTGAGTAGACTTGCCTATACCAAGAATACTGCCCAAGTTTTATCAAGTCTCATCTAAAGCGGCAATACCAAGCATACTGGCTTTGTTGGATCATGTCTCATCTAAAGAGTTCTATGACAAGGGTGAAGGTGGTCCTGTTCACTACATAGAGAAAACTGGAATGTGGTTGAGGATGAAGTTTTTTTGCTGAGATTTGTCAAGGAAGATATACACCGTTTGTCACTAGCTAATGATTCACTAGCTAATGATTCTTTAGGTTGAATTCCTGTTGCTTGGAAGAAAATATTTTTTGGAGGTAGAAAACCATGCACATTGTGGAACTTTGATTTCAAATGAAATCTAAAGTAAGTTTGACAACTCTAGATTGTGCTTTTTTGCAGTTTATGAGGGTATTGATCTGCGTAAAGGAAGTGATATTTACTGTAAGATGCAGGCCTATGCAATCAGTAGGGACTGCACTAGTGCATAACTGGAGATTTAAATGTTTTAAGATCCTCACATGTAAAGGCTAGGGAATGTCTCGTAACCGCAAACATGAAGAGCTTTTCTGAATACACATGTCAATGAATGCATCAATCTTTATTTGTAGAAAGGTTCCTGGGCCTGGGACAAATAATAAAAATAAGTTGGTAATGAATGTATACCCTTGACCCTCTTTTGTGTAGAGATTGAGGTAATTAAAATGTGCTTATAGTCCAGACTTCTTTGTTTGATTTCTATCCAACTGTTCTTGTGACTTTAAATAGGATTGTTCGGGAAAGTAGAACCCACGAAGTAAACCTCAAATGGTTGCGATAAGGCTTCAACGTTCCACAGAGACTTGGTCATTGTAGGATTATTCATCATCATCAAACATGACTATTTCTCTCTCATGTTCCAAGAGGCTAATGAAGTGGGTATTTTTGGCATTTTGTTGTGGACCAGTTACGCCTAATGGACCTTTAGAATTCACTTAGTGGTAGGTCTCTTTGCATCTTATAGTTTCCTCAAATATCTTATTGCATTATTATCCCTTTTCCTTATAATGAAACTTTATTGTTATCTATCCAAAGAAAAATGCTAGCCGGATCACGATATCGTGTATTTTTCCTTGTGAATCCAATAGATAATCCTAGAGATAGACTATAATAGGTGGAATTCTATGAGATCTCTTAGGATAAGGGTGTTTGGGTGAGTGGGAGTTTTGATGTGAATAGCATTGGAAGTGAGTCCTAGATTAGGGCTCCATTACCGAGGAACAACCTGGACCATCTGGTAGACCCGTTCGAATAAGGAAACATTCAGCATATATGGATGATTATTGCAGTTTAGTGGAAACCGTGGAAGATTTGGGCATGATGCCAAGAATTGGGTGGGTGATGAGCCCATTTGGCATTGTTCTTGTGTTGTTCTTCATTCTATGTTGAGATTAGGTTGCGTTGAGATTGGATTGTGCTAGGATGTGTTGTGCATAACTTGTTTGGCAAGATTATATTAGATTGTTTCGCTGAGAATAGGCTATCTAGAACTTGTTTGATAATATATATATATATATTTATATCTCAGGGTATCCCCACCTTTGGCAAAACTAATCACTGGCCCCCGCGCCCACACCCACACAGGCGGGGGACGGTTAATCCTTGGGGGAATTGATGCCAGGACCTCTGGGGAGAAAACCCAGTGTCCTAACCACCGAGCAAACACCCGGTTGGGTTGTTTGGCAATATTTTTATTAGTATTGTTATAAGGAACAAAATCAACAAAATCATTTTTGATGACGTTGAATTTAAATCTAAAATAAACATTCATAAATCTACTAGACGAATTCAAGAAATAAGAACATTAATTATTAAGAATATTCATACATCCATGTCATATAAAGATAATAGTTAATTATTTTTAAAAGAAACCTCATGTTAACGAAGAGGTTAGTAGGTTCAGGTTGGAGTCTTTGAAATACAAACCCCCTTCATTTTATTGGTTATCTTTCATAATTATCTCCAAATATAGGACCAAACTTTCTATCCAAGCCATGCCCATTCAAAATACCACATGTTTACATTATTTTCTATTATTTACTAAATAACAAGTTAGTTATGATTGACTTAAAAAAATTAATAAATATCTAAATAAAGCCACAAACTTCCATATTTCCTTTCCTTAAAAAAAACTCAACAAAATGTTGTTGAGTCAATCAAGCAAAAGAATTCACTAATGATAGGACCACCAACTTGTAGCTACATGGCCACATGAAGTATTAGGGCAGCCATGGAACAATTCAAGATAAAAAATTTGGTTGAAATCAGAGGTCATGGGTTGGAGATTTGGTACCAACAAAAGAAGACGTTTGAAGGGCCGTGAAAAGTAGTTGTACAAGGATATGTTTGGATGACTTTATGCGCTCGGATGTTTCTTAAAAATAAATGATTAAATATCGTTTTGAATTTTCATTGCCACCGGGCCACATTTATTGGATTTGTTCTCAAGAAATCTATTCCGAAACAACTTAAAAATCCATCCAAACGTGTTCTTGCATTCATGGTCTCGTGGGAATGCGGGAATTACTCAATGAAACAGTGTCGAAAAGGCCCTATGAGAGAGGAAATGAAATCTATTCATAAGAACCAGATGTGTTTATTGATCTACTCAAAGATCGAAAGGCCATTGGATGTAAATGGGTTCTTAGGAAGAAATTCAACGTGGATGGTTCAATGGATAAATATAAAGCATGGTTGGTAGCTAAAGGATTTACCAAGTGGAGGGAAGAGATTACGAGGAGACTTTCTATCCTGTCATAAAATTTCAATCCTTAGCATCTTGATGGCGATTGTGGCATATCGTGACCTGTATTTGCACCAAATGAATGTAAAAACTGCCTTCCTGAATGGTGATTTGGAGGAACCTGCGGGTTTTACAATGCATGGTCACAAGGACAAGGTTTGCAAATTACGAAAGGCAATGTATGGACTTAAACAATCCTAAAAAAAGTGGTACCAGAAATTTCACTAGGCCATAAGTGAAATTGGATTTGTCCCCATTAGCGCTCATATAAACACAGTGGGAGTAATTGTTTATACTTGCCATTATATGTGGATGACATTCTAATTGCTGGTGACGATTTGGATGCTGTCAATGATACCAAATAATGGTTGAAGTCAAGATTTGACATGAAAGACATGGGTGAGGCAAATTATGCGATGGGTGTAAAGATCACCCATATTAGGTCGAATCGGTTGTTAACTTTTTCACAAGAGTCATAGTTGGAAACTATGTTAAAATGGTTTGCAGTGGTGATATCCTAGCCAATTGATGCACCCATTTGCAAAGGTACAAAATTGTCCAGGAAACAAGGACCCACAACCAATGAGGATATGGAAATGGTGATCAAGTCTTATGCTCAGATCGTTAGGAGCATCATGTATGCGATGCCGTGTACGAGACCGGATCTTGCATTTGTCGTGGGTCTAGTGAGTAGATTCTTAAATAACTCAGGTATATCTCATTTGCATGCAGTTAAGAGTGTTCTATGATACATCAAAGGAACATTGAAACTTCACCCGTGTTATTAGGGTGATGACTTGGAATTACGTGGCTATTCGGATGTCGATTGGGCTGGTGATTTGGATAAGAGAAAGCCCACTATAGGTTATGCGTATACTCTTGGTGAAGATGCAATTTTTTGGGTAGCAAAAAACAAACCTCGATGGCTATGTCTACAGCCGAAGTAGAGTATATAGCCTCTAGTATGGTAATTTAGTAGAGTATATATATATATACTAGAGGCTCACATTAGAGACAATTTGCTTTTTCCCAATGAACGTTGATAGTACTTCTGTCATCTCAATGGTGAATGAGCCTCAATTCAATAGTTGCTCTATGCAATAGAAATAAAATATCATTTCATTAGAGAGAAGGCTGAGAAAGAAGAAATAAAAATCTTCTATATACCTTCTAAGGAATTGATGACTAATACTCTCACCAAGGTGTTGCATGCAGAGTCATTCGCAAGGCATGTGATGGACATGGGCTAAGAAGTACGGACACGGACACGGGACATGGACATGACACGGACACGCCGACACGACATTTCTCAAAAAAGTAGGACGCGGACACGTCAGAGACACGTTAATATTTAATGATAATAATAATAATAATAATAAATCTAATCATATACATGGACACGGACACGCCGATATAGCATATCTTCTTTTTCTTCTTTTTTCGTTAGGACTGGAAGGATGAATGACGTTTTTTCTCTTTCGTTTAGGGCTGGACGGACGAATGAGGTTTTTTTTTCTCTTTCGTTTAGGGTTGGAGTTGGATGGACGAATTAAAAGAGCCCCCTTTTCCTCTTAAGTTATGACTTTTTACAAACAACCCCGTTTTCTTTTCTTTTTTTACTCTAATTTAATTTTTTTTTCCAATTAAAAAAGGCCAACGTGTCCCCAACGTGTCCGGAATATAAAACAATAAATATGATACTCTTTTTAGCGTGTCCGACACGTGTCCGAGCGTGTCCGGAGCGTATCCGTGTCCGACACGGACACGACGGCCCTGGAGAGGTGTCCGTGCTTCCTAGGACATGGGACTAAAATATATTTGATGTACGTGACATTTGTGTCAAGTAGGAGAATGTAAGAATTGTGTGACCTGCTGCAACATGGGCCCACGTCAGATTAAGCAGTTGGCTCGATGCCAAGGTTATCTCTCCCAATGAAAGTTTTAATCTATAGTTTTTATTGGGATCAAACTCTAGGAGCATTAGATTTTGGATCGGCATCAAATTCTTGTGGCACTGTTCCCCGCTCGTCAAGATATGTGGGGACTCTTTGGTGGAGAAGACATCTACGGAAGGCGTGATTCCTAGGAATTTCTTATTTAATGGAGATTGAAACCTTTTACCTATAGTCCAGAGATCCAAGCATTCGTAGTGAGTTCCCATGGTTTTCCATCGCTCCACCATTGGAGCACACAAAGAATTAATGACAAGATTTAGGTCAACATCCCGATATTCCAATATCGTTATGCGTTCTGGTGTGAGGTAGATTCTGTGAATGCTTTGTCCTCTGGATGGATGACAAAGGGCTTCCAACACTCTTAAACAGAGCAATCCTGAGGAGTCACGACTATTGTGGAAGTCTACGCCTCCTAGAATAATCCCTCATTAGTTAACTGGCAGGGAGATAAGCCACACCCGAGTTAGATGCTGATCCAGGACTCTCTATCAAGAGTCCGATCCCAATCTAAACTCTCCTAAGGTCACATATTAAGACTTAATTGAGAGATCAACCTTGGTCATAGCCAATTGCTTAATCGGACGTGGGTCCCATGGCAGCAGGCCACATGATTTCTTACATTATCCCGCTTGGAATGCATGCCATGTACAAAAAAAATATTTCACTCCCCACATGCATCATACAATATATTGAGGAACACAACAAATTACCTTACTTTTGTGTTTCATTTACAACAAAGTAGTACAATATAGGGCCAAGATATTGCGTTCCTTTTTGCTTGTTTTGGCTTTTGTTGCTTTCTTTGGCCGGTCTGATTTTCTTTGGACTTTCTTTTTATCCTTTTGGTTGGGCTTTTGCTTTTGTTGGCTTTTGTGTTTCCTTTTGCTTTTAGTATTGGCCTCTTGTAATGTTCAAGCAACTTCAATGAAGTTATATCATTCAAAAACAATAAAATAATATTAATAATAATAATAATAATAATAATAATAATAATAATAATATTGCGTTCCTTGAGTGTCATTCTAGAATAACATGCTGGGGAAGGATATGCTTTGAAAGATTTTAAACTTGCCATTGCTGTCAATGTAGCCCAAATTTCATCTTTATTTAAGCCGATACTAAATGGACTCTAAAAGAATAATTTTTGTTTTTTTAATTGTACGTATGTCTTGATATTTCTTTTAAAATCATTTGACTCTGGTTTGCTTTATAGCATGTTTTGCACTATGGTTTAATTGTGAGAGGAACTAAACCAATTTATGCTTGACTCCTGATTTGGTGATGAATATTGATCTGTCAATTTCATGAAGTGTACTGGTTGTCAGATTATTTAAGATATATAAATGAACTGGCAGAGGAATTTTGTCTGCTGTGCCTGTTTCAGATTTTCTGTCTTTCATCTGAATTCTATGGATTTTTGTCCCAATAAAAATGCCTATCAGAAGCTTAGTCCCCATCAGCTTTCTTCCAGTGCCAAACAGGCACTTAACGGTTCCAGAGTATCATAGAATAAATCAGATTTCTTGAGAGAGGTTAGAATTGAGTGTTTCTTCAGTGGTTGTTTTCTTACTGATTTATCTTTTTCTTCTACAGTTTTGGCTTCTGGGGTTATTTTTGCTTCTTTAGTTTGGGAAGAATGTGTAATATGATATACCATTCACAAGAAAACAAATGGAGTTTGTTGTGTAATTTTCCTTGAATTTAAAGAAAATTTAGTTCTATATATCTTTCTTACCTTAATTTATTTAAAATCACATAAGGGCTTGAAAAAGGACAGATTGTAATTTTATAGAACTTTAATAAGTTTTTAGTTTATTTCTTAGGCAAGATATTGTTTCAACCAATGGACAGTAGATGCAGCAGATGTGAAGTCTTGTCTTCATGCTCCAGCAAACATGATTATCAATTCTAACATATATTTTTGTTTCAGAACATTTGTGATGCCTTCTAGAATGTGCATAAATCCGATTCACAATAAGAAGGGGATCCTCCATCAGTCTGATAATGCTAGTTCTGAGGAAAGGTGTGTTTACCTCAAAACTTATATTGTTTGTATTTTTTACTGAAGGAAATTACAGGTGGGCCAACCTTTCGATAATCTTAGCTATTCGTGTAATGGATTCTTCATTGCCCATGGGATGCACCAATGCCATGGGCTGGTGGTTCTACCGGGTGATTTTAGTAGCTTCTGAATGGAACTTGGCATTGGATAATTGGGATTTATGATACCCAGATACTTGTACAACCCCAACGTATCGGTATCGCACCGATATGACACTTGTATTGGTACCTGATACTGCACCGATACTTCTAGGGAACAAGTTTAACATATCTTACTTATAAAGTCATTTATTTCATGTACTTTTTAATATCCTTTATTTCATATAGTTCTTTTTAATATTTTTACTTCTCGACATAAAAAATGCTAGAAAGGGGCGAAAAGAATGATAATTTCATTGATTCAAAAGTGATCTAAAGAAAAAATTAGGACACCCGTATTTGTATCCGTGTCCTAGATTTTCAGAAGTGAAGAGTCTTATCCCCAATCCCCGTACCATGTGCTATTAACAAGTATGAAACTTGGAAATAGGGAGTGTCTCATTTCTGTATCCATATCCGTATCCGGGCATCATAAATTGGGATGATTCGGCCTGGGACCATGTGCTATCCTAGTTACAGGTGGTCCAACTTTTTGACAATTCAAATTGTTAGTATAATGGAAACATGCATCCCCATGCGAGGATGAATGCCATGGACTGATGCTTATACTGGATGATTTTAGCTATCTGATTTGCACTTAGAAATGGATTGATCGTGGGCATTACAGCTGTGCTAACCTTTTGATACTCTAACTGTGTTATGCACTTATGGCCCGTGGGATGCACCGACACTATGGCTGGTGCTTCTAGTTCTAATAGATGATTTTTAGCTATGCTTGGATTGGGTGGGTGGGATTGACTACTGGGTCCATATGCTACCTTTGTCACAGGTTGGCCAACCTTTTGGTAGTCTTAGCTCTTGCTATTTGTGGAATGGGTTTCTCATGACCCATGGGATACAACGATGGCATGGCCTGGTGCTTTTACTAGATGATTTTAGCTATCTGATAGGTGCTTGGAATTGGATAATTATTGCCAGTGGAGAATTTTTTCTGGGTAACTTTTATCCACAATAGAGCTCATCAATGGAATGGTTTGAATGGTTTCCCACCAAAATCTCGACCCCATGTGCAGTATTTGTGGTTGAAAGAATGATATTATTGAACTTTGTCCACCTGTTTGGCACACCTTCATTTCTCTATATGGGACAAGGCCTTTACTGTCTGAGAAAGATTGGCTGGGCAATCTTAATCAACACAAGGGATGCTGCTTTTATGTAAAACCTCTTCTGATGGGAGTCATTTTGACTCCAAAATCAGAAGGAAGAAAGAAATAAACCAGCCCATCCCAATCAAATTAGGAAATTTCAGTTGATATTTTCTTGGGGCTGGTGCACCGAACAGGTGCTCTACCTTTCTGCTTATGCTATGAGAATTAGATTTAGAGTTATAATAATTAATCATTTTAGTTAATGCGGATCTTTTCAAAAGAAATTCATAGTCGAGTTATTTTCTCTCTACTGAAAATTTTCTGTTTGGTAGATGGGCAGCAAACTCTTGTTCCATGGACTCTTTGTATGATTTGGACCTCATGTCTGACACTGTGCCGGTAATTCTGGACAATTCAAAGATGTGGTACCATGTGCTATTAACGAGTATGAAACTTGGAAATAGAGGAGTGGCTCATGTGGAAGGAGTTGACAGAGTTGATCTTAAAGAAAGTAATGTCTACTCAAACTTATTGCTGATAAACCGTACTGCAAGCCCTCTTTCATGGTAAAGTTTTCATTTATATCTTGTTGCCTTTACTTTTCATTTCTGTATTAAATATTATTTTCATGGATAAATAGAAATTGGTCATTTGACCTATGCCTTTATCTTCCGCTTATAGCATATTGGTTTCCAATACCGTTGCCTTGACATGTTTGGGTGTTGGTCTAAATATATGAAAAATTGGTACCTGAACCAAATACTACTTGGATTCATTATAATATAGTATCCCATATAGAGGTTTTCCTGTTTTATTTTTTAAGGCTTGCATTTGTTGCAATAATAAAATCTTGGGTGCACTATGGGAGTTGTATTTTGTCTCATATACTGTTTCTTTTTTCATTTCCTTAGCTTGGGCACCATTGGCATTACTGTGCTATATGCCCAAAAAATGCATGATATCACTGGATGATTTTTTGAAAATTCGGACACTGGATCTGGCAATGCTCATGTTCACAAAAAATATCCAGGTTTATGGAGTGCAAGGACCGAAACAACCGCAGTGCAATTACACTGCCATATTCATTTCTCCCTTTAATGGCAGCAAAGACATTAAGAGATGTGGCAGATCAGGTATGATGGATTAAAGTGGATTCCTTTTCAGTCTAAATGTTAAATTTTGTAGTTATAGTTTGCACAGCTAGAAACCTCTAGTTGTCCTTTTCACAACTGTCACTATTTTATGTAAAATGTTTTGTAGATTTTGACTAGCCCCAAACTTATGTTGCCTCAATTGATGCAAGGATATTCAGTGTCATCTTTGTATTACATTGTTTGGACCGGGGACATGTTTGGATTGGTGAATGAAACACCCAACATTTAATATACCTTTTCTTCTTCACATATTGTACTTGCATTCTAATATCAAATGGTTAGGTCTTATAATATATAGTATGGATGAAGAAGATGTCTTTTGATAGTTAGATTATTTAAAAAATCTCCTGATCTAATGGATCAGTGGTGAGGCATCTGCCTCTCCACAGGCAACCGGGGATGAGTCCATGGTTGCAGCTTTGTTGGTCTGGGACTTCGTTCGTGTGTGTGTGTGTGTGTGTTGGGGGGGGGGGGGGGGGGGGATGAACACGCCGAAAATACTAACTCTATATTATTGTGAAAATACTAACTCTATATTATTGTGTTCTATGCAAAGTAAATTACAATCACCAAATATAGAAAATCGTAAGCAACCACTAAATAGAGTCTGACCCTAAAAAGGAAACACAACCATAAGAGATACTTATAAATCTCACTAACCTAAAAATAGAATATTCCTAATAATATCCTACCCTACATTGCATCATCAGCCTAACCCCGCAATGCATGTGTTGAATCAGCGATGTCTTCAACACTTCCCCTGAGCGCTGACTCCTAGCATCATTACGCTAAGTTTCCATCTGAATCCGTGAAAATTTTTCCATATTCACAGTGATAGCTTCTGTTCACAAATCTCGATGGTTTCGATGGTGGTCGTGAAATTCACCTCTGGGTCCTAGCCATCCTCCCCAATGGCTCCCCCATACTCCTTTGATTCCCCTTGCCTTGAGTCCTATGCGGTTGAATTTCCGTAAACTACTACCATCATTACTTTTCAATCCCTTGCAATGTGCCCCTGTTTACTACATTGGTAACACACCTTGTCCTCGATCGATTTCGGCTTCTTGGCAAACATGCTTGCATAGTTGTCCCACACTTCTGTCGGAGTCTCCACCTCCATTAGATATTCAAGCATGTCATCATCTATTGACACCTTGATTGCAAATAGAGCCCTTGCTCCTTTCATGGTCCATTGTTTCCGCGTGGATGCCTCTTCTAGTGGTGTTGTGTCTCCCCCACACGTGATCTCCCATAAGTCACAATCCACCAAATAAGAGACCATCTGCTTCCTCCACAAGTCATAGTTTGTCTTATCATGAAGTTTCACTTGGAAAGATAGGAAGAAACCTCCTATCTTGAAATACACCTATGCAGATCTGGTCTAATCGGCCTCAATACCTACACCACCGTGTAAATCTCATCAGCATGAGTGCGTAGGATCAAATGGATTTGAAATTCGACTTCGGATGGCCCCGATATCGCAAAAATAATTTTCTGTGTCTAATTCGGTTAAACCCGTCGTTGACTGTGCTCTGCAGATGTCAGCGCTTCTGATGACTGGTGGGCTTCTTCAGTGGATTGGGTCAGCCCAACCTGTAGCCAACCTGGACTAGTTTGGCCTGAGACCAGAACCTATGCCTTCTTCCTCTCCGCCTCTGTAAAAGAAGCAGCAATAATTTTTTGCTCCTCTTTCTTGCCAAGTGTCGTCCCTTCTCCTTTGATCTGGAACGACAGAACTCCGGCGACGGTGAGACAGAGTTGGATCTCTCTCGGGGTCAATAGCCGAACAACCAAGACCGCCGATGTTCTCTTTTATTCCTTCGAGCTCTGCTACTAGGAACCGAGTCCTGTTTGCATCTTCTTCTCTCTGGTACCATGAATGACGATACGACGATGGCTTGCAGCAGTGGATTCGGTGGCAACTCCCGGCTCCGAAATTAGCCACTGAATCAGCCCCTTCTCTTTTCTGCAACTACAACAAAGGGTGAGCGGCGAGTGTGAGCGGTCGGTCGGTTTCCTCCTCTGCTCCAACCTCAGCAACTGAGACCGCCTTGACTTCTTCGTTGTCTCACATTCGGCGCTTCCTGCGATGGCCCTTCTCTGATCTTTTCATAGATCCGAATTTTGCAACTGCAACACCGCCATATCCAAAACCACCTTGCCTCATCTTCGGCAACGGCAACACCTCAAGACCCATGTATCTCAACCTCGAACGCCTCTGATTTCTTCACAGAGAGTCGGAGCCCATCTATGTTTCTTCTTTTCTTCACCGACGACGAGAGTACGAGTCCTCTCTGTTTCAAGGTTTCTCTTGCCTTTGATCTAACCCAGGCCCTTTACTGTTCTCTTTCCCTCAGACTAGTGACAAGCAGAGAAGCCCTGCTCTTTGATAGGCTCAGTTCGATCCCTCTTATCGGTGAGCCACCTCTGATGAGTCAAATGTTCCTCTGCAACTCCGGTTACAGTCGACCAAATTGGATAGCACCCACACAAAGACCGAAGCCTCTACCCACACAATCCGGATTGCCCACAATCAAATCTTTACTTTCCCCTATCTTTGATCTCCACAAACAAGATGATCTTCGTTGATCCAATCAAGTTGATCGCGCCTCGACATCCCCAATCTGCACACAATCTGTCCTTGGATCTGTGCACGATCCCAAGATCCACCGAACGTGAGAAATCAGTCACGATGCCGCCCTTGGCTCGCCTGATTCTCTCGAAATCGGTGACCTGCTCTGATACCACCTCTTGTTGAGGGAGAAGGGGGAAAGAAAAGATGAACACATCAAAAATACTAACCAAACGAAACCAAATCAAACCATGCCTTTTCCCGCTAGGTGGGGTCGGCTATATGGATTTGACGACGCCAATTAAATCTGTTTAGGGCCATGTCCTCCGTTAGATCCATGTAGGCAAGGTCATGTTTAATAGTTTCTTTCCAACTTCTCTTGTGTCTCCCTCTCCCTCTCCTACTCCGGGCAATCTCTATGCTTTCACACCTTTTAACAGGTGCCTCCGTTGGGCGCCTTCTAACATGGCCGAACCATCTCAGTCGATTTTCTCTCATTTTATCTTTAATCGGTGCTATTCCTACTTTGCCCCCAATCTCCTCATTCCTAATCTATCTCTCCTTGTGATCCCGCAAATCCATCTTAGCATTCTCATCTTCGCAACTTCCATCTTCTTAACAAGATTATGCTTTACTGCCCAACACTCTGATCCATATAACAATGCTGGACGTACCGCCACCTTATAATACTTTCCTTTAACCTTGAGGGGGACTTTCCGATCACACAAGACCCCCGAAGCACTCCTCCATTTGGTCCACCCGGCCTGAATCCTGTGACTTACATCAGTATCAATCTCTCCATCATGTTGCACCATAGATCCAAGGTACCTAAAGTTTTCTTTCTCTACAATCTTTTGTGTGCCCGAAAGAACTTCTAATTTACCACGTGTCCTACTTTGACTAAACTTGCATTCCATATATTCCGTCTTGCATCGACTTAGCCTAAACCCTTTTGTCTCTAACGTTTTCCTCCACAATTCTAGCTTAGCATTCACTCCTTCTCTCGTCTCATCCACTAAAACAATGTCATTTGTAAATAGCATACACTACGGCACCTCATCCTGAATATGTCTTGTAATCTCATCCATAACTAGGGCAAACAAGTACGGGCTTAACACTGAGCCTTGGTGTAGACCAATCATGATAGGAAACTCTTTAGTCTCTCCGCCAGTCGTTCTTATAGAAGTCACGACTCTATTATACATATCCTTTATCGCCTCAATATATGCGACACACACTATTTTCTTTTCCAGTACTCTCCATAGAATCTCCCTAGGAACTCGGTCATATGCCTTTTCTAAGTCAATGAACACCATATGTAAATCTCTCTGACCTTCTCTATGCTGTTCCATTAACCTTCTCAGGAGAAAGATAGCCTCCATGGTTGATCTCCCAGGCATGAAACCAAATTGATTCTCTGAAATGTTTGTTGTTCTTCTTAGTCTTCTCTCAATAACTCTCTCCCATAATTTCGTTGTATGGCTCATCAATTTAATCCCGCGGTAGTTCGCACAGTTTTGAATATCTCCTTTGTTATTGTATATGGGTATAAGAATACTTTTCCTCCATGCATCAGGCATCTTCTTGCTCTTTAGCACTACATTAAAAAGCTTTGTCAACCAACTTATGCCATCCTCCCCCAAGCACCTCCAAACCTCAATAGGGATACCATCTGGTCCAACCGCTTTCCCATTCTTCATCCTTTTCAATACTTCTTTAACTTCTTCCCTACTGATTTTCCTATAGAACATATGGTTCGATTCTTCCCTAGAAATGGTAAGTTGCCCCAATTGTATGTTACTACTACTGTTATCGTTAAATAACTTGTAGAAGTAGCTCTTCCAACGCTCCTTTATCTCCTCATCCTTTACTAATACCTTTTCATCCTCATCCTTAATGCATTTAACTTGGTTTAAGTCCTTAGTCCGCCTATCTTTGGCTTTGGCAAGCTTGAATATCTATCTTTCGCCTTCCTTAGTGTTGAGTCGCCTATATAGCTCCTCAAAAGCCTTTGCCTTTGCTTCACTAATTGCCTTTTTTGTTTCTCTTTTTGCTTCTTTATACCTCTCCAAGCTCGCTTCATTTCGATCCTTTTGCCAAGTTTTAAAGTACTCTCTTTTAACTCTTATCTTGTCTTGGACGGCCTCGCTCCACCACCATGCCTCTTTCTGTGCCAGAGCACCCCTTTTGGATTCTCCTAAGACTTCTTTCCCTTCCCTCCTAATACACTCTGCTATCTTATCCCACATATTATTTGCACTCTCATTTACTGCCCAAACGTCTTCCTCTAGTACTTTTTCCCTTAATGCTAGTTGCTTATCACCTCTCAAGTTCCACCATTTAGTTTTTGAGCATCTATACAACTTCTTTTTTCTAGTCCACCTTTGTAGCTGCACATCTATGATCAACAACCTATGTTGGGAAGTCAAGCTCTCCCCCGGTATAACCTTGCAATCTTTACAAGCTAAGTGGTCTCTTTTCCTAGTTAAGAAGAAGTCAATCCGTGTCCTTGAGGAGCCACTCTTATAAGTCACCAAATGTTCCTCTCTCTTCCTAAAAAATGTGTTAGTTACCATGAGATCATAAGCCACTGAAAACTCCAAAATATCCTTCCCTTCTTCATTTCTATTACCGTATCCATGTTCCCCGTGTACTCCTATATATCCATCTACGTTGCGTCCTACATGACCGTTCAAATCTCCTCCTATGAAGACCATCTCACCTTGGGGTATCTCTAGTAGCACTCCTTCCAAGTCTTCCCAAAACTTCTCCTTATGTCCATCTCGTAAGCCCACCTGGGGGGCATAAGCACTAATTACGTTCACTATCTCTTCTCCTAACACTAACTTAATTGCAATAATCCTATCTCTACATCGCTTTACACTAATTATATCTTCCTTTAAGTCCTTGCTTACCACTATGCCGACCCCATTCCTCGATCTATTAAGTCCCGTATACCGTAACTTATACCCAGTCTTCTCAATCTCTTTAGCTTTCTGTCCCGCCCACTTTGTCTCTTGCAAGCAAGTAATTGCGATTCTTCTCCTTTCCATTGTATCCACCACTTCCATAAGTTTCCCAGTTAGGCTCCCATTGTTCCAAGTATCTAATCTCTGCCTTCTATTTTGGACTAGCTTCCTTAACCCCCACACTCGTCCCAAGTGTGAGGACCCTTGCCTATTTAGCACTGCACCCGGGCGCCGATGCAGTGGTCGTTGCTCACTTATCACTGTACTCGGACCATACAGCGCGTCGCTAAGTAGGGGACGCCCCCACGAAATTTCATTAGGTCTCAAATCCATAAAGAAATCCGACTGAGTATTGTGCTGGTTGTCAGCTACCTAACGCACAACCCTCCTCCTTTGTCCGGGCTTGTGACCGGCTATGTCAAGGATACCCCAACATAGGCGGAGTTAACACATCAAAAATACTAACTCTATATTATTGTGTTCTATGTAAATTAAATTACAATCACCAATATATAGAAAACCCTAAGCAACCCTGCAAAATAGAGTCATACCCTAAAAAGGAAACACGGCCATAAGAGATACCCATAAATCTCACTAACCTAAGGACAGAATATTCCTGATTATATCCTACCTTACATAGCACAACCGGCCCAACCCCTCTGATGCATGTGCCGAGTCAGCGATGACTTCAACGAGCGTGTGTTTGAAAATTTTGAATGCCTCATCAGATTCTCAGGTAAGGAATACAAACTTCCATGAGATTTGACAATTATTTGACCAATTCTAAGAAACTAACTTAGAATTTATATTGAGTTTCAGAAGTTCTATTGTAAACTCTGCTCTCCATTAATGTTTTCCATATAGAAATAGAATCAATAATCATTATCATTTTTTAAGTTTTTTTGCTGCTCCTTTTGTTGATCTTTTTAACTTGAGAAATTGATACATCTCTGGATGATTTTTCTTTTGCATCAGTTGTGATTTTTGACAAATGGTTTGCTTTGATGCTCATTGGAAATTTGTGATATGTTCCTTGTGTCATCATTTTCATTTTCTTAAGTGATTTATATGTAGGTTAAGGGGTTACTTGGGGATTATGATGCTATACACGTGCGAAGAGGTGATAAGATAAAGACACGGAAAGATAGGTTTGGACTTTATCGCACCCTTCATCCTCATCTGGACAGGGATACCCGCCCTGAGTTCATTCTCTTGAGAATCGAGAAATGGATCCCACCAGGACGAACTCTTTTCATTGCATCAAATGAGCGGTCACCTGGTTTCTTTTCGCCTCTCTCTGTCAGGTACATCCTTCAAAATGTTATTTATAGATAGATATCTACTTTGCTAAGATTGTTAGCATGCACCAAAAGTGTCTGTGCATTTTGGTTCAAGTTGCTTTGGGAGCAATGCATTCAGCATCTGTCTTAACAAGAATGAACGAGCTTTTTTTTTTATTGTTAAACTCCTATGGTTGCTACTAAATCTACTCTTATTAATCAACCGTCTGCTCCCTCCTAGTCAAGGATGAAAATAGCGGCTACGCCTGCCGCCAAACCGCTATGAAGCGGGCGATACGTAGCGTAGCGGTGCGATTTTAAAAAATCGCCAAAAAAATCTGAAAAAATTCTAGAAAATCCAGAAAATTGTAAAATGAAAGAAAATGTGGTTACTTTTGCAAAAGTAAGTAAGAAAATGGGGCGTAGCGGTGCCCTCAATATATGAGGTCCTGTATCGCTGTGTAAATAGAAAATAATAGTAATGATTAGTTTTTTCACATGTATTCATGTTTCTTAGTCATGTTAACTTAAAAAGTAATGGAAATCTCATTAAAAAAAAATTAGAACATGAAATAAAGGCATAACAATTAAGAAGACTTAAGAGTTAGGTCATTAGTGAACATTGAACAATCAAATATCAATACTTCAACATTCAAGGTTCAAATTCAATCAAGTGAATGAACTATGAACTGATCAACAATCAACATTCAACACCAATTTAGAAATGACAAAGAGAGTAGAGAGTTAGTGATAGAAATAGGAAATTAGGAATACCTTGATCACCACCATTCGTCTACCAAGATTTAAGCGGCTATGGTTATCCTCATCCCCATCAGTGTTATCATTTCTACTGGCACCATATTGAATTTGATATTGATGAGTATTGGGATCCACAAATCCAAAGAAGGCAGCCGCACCCACATCATAGGAACTTGGAGGAGGTGGAGGTGGTCCAGGTGGATATCTACCATATTGCGTTTCACCATAGTCACCATATGAGTAGGACCCTGAAGTTGAAGATTGTTTTTCTCCTTGTTGTACTTGACCATATGGAAAAAAGTCAAAATACCGTGAGTGTGAGGGTCCTTGTCCACTGTAACTAGGGTTCCACGAATCAGTCCATGATGCCGCTTGTTGTCCTCCAAAATCTCCACCCATATTTCCTTGCTCAGTACTACCTCCAGCCCCAGGTGGTGAATCTCTTCGGCGCCGTTGATAACCACGGCTTGGATCAAATCTTCCAGATGGAGGTAACTCCTGTACTTCTTCTATAGGAATGACATCGTCTTCATCATGTTGATAGTATTCACTAGTACCACCTGTCCCACTGTCTCCTCCTCCATCTCCTCCACCTCCTCCACCATGGCTACTTGAAGAGACTGTGGTGGAACTAGCTTTCTCAGAAGCAGGTTCTTTCCCACTCCTAGTCCTACTACTGGTACCTTCTCCCTGAGGTGGCTGACCTTCTGCAGGTGCCTCACGCATGTCCTCACTTATCAACTCTTGAACCGTTTCCTGAAACCTCGGATCTGAATCTAGCAGTGGATCCTCTATCTCGGCTAGCCATGGGAGTAAGGGATCGTCCTCTCTAAATATGTGATCCAAATTAATGGGACAATAATCAGGACTATCCCTTACCCTTCTCTCCCTAATTCTGTTTCTCAACTTCAGATTGTAATGACAATATACAAGCTTGTTGGGTTTCTGCATGGTAAGCCGATTCCTGACCTTCGTGTGGATCAAAGAGAAAGTGCTCCAATTTCTTTCACAGTTGGAAGATGTAGTTTGACTAAGGATGCGAACAGCCGCACTCCTTAGATGTGGAGCACTCTCCCCAAAATTCATCCACCAATCAGCTGAAATGCAAAAAATAAATAAAGAAAATTAGATCGTATCACAAGATATCTACAATGTGGATATGTCTTTTGTTCATAGTCATACCAGGTGGCATCCTTCCAATCGATCGTATCACAAGAGAGTCAGCAAAGGTTCCTCTCCTTTGTGTATATATAGATATCTACAATGTGAAAATTAGATATAAGTCGGTAAACCCCTACAATATAATTAAATTCTCTTAAGTAACCACCCACTCACCTCTTGTATGGCATCAATTTGATCATCTGGATTTAACAATTTCTTCAACACCTCCCGTAATCCTACCCGCAAGTCCGTATCTATTGCTTCGGTGTGTAGTTCGACATTGCGGTAATAGAATTCGGGATTCAAAAAATAACCTACATTATAAATATGTAGAATGTACTGTGAGCAAACAAGATAATAAATACATTAGTTAGGAAAACAAAAAAGTTTCAACAAACAAAGATATATATTAATTACCTGCAGCATGCAATGGATGGTGCAACTGATCGTTCCAACGGTCATCAATAATCTTTATATATTTCTCGTGATATCTAACATTTTCCATAATGGATTGCTTTCCCCGATCCATTGCTTCATATATAAAGCCCATTGTCGGCTTGTCATCACCATCTACAAGCCGCAACACTTTAACTAAAGGCTCAAAAACCTTTAATATCTTCCTCACTTTCTTCCAAAATTTATTGTCCCTCATCAGGTTTGGGACTTCGAACTCCGGACCACTAGTTGCATTGCCCCATTTCGAACGAAGCCATTCTTCTGATGCAAACATCTGAATGAGCTCCGTTCTAAACTTTACAAGGCTTTCCATAGCCAGAAAATGGGTTGCAAACCTAGTTAATCCTGGACGCAGCAAGGCATGGTTATTTGTGTATCTTTTCATCAAGCTTAACACCCATGAATGATCATATATAAATCTTGTAATTCCTCTACATGCCTTGATCAATGAAGCCACTTTTGTCTTCCTTCCAATCTCTTCCAAGATGAGATCTATGCAGTGTGCTGCACATGGGGTCTAGAATAAATGGGTCCTCTTCTCCATTAATTTCAAACCTGCTGCCTTGAAATTGGCGCCATTATCTGTAACAATCTGTACAATATACTCTTCTCCCACACTCTTTACAACTTTATCCATAAGAGTATATATATATATATATGTGTGGTTGTCCGTCTATGTTCAGATGCATCAATGGACTTCACAAAGACGGTCCCAGCGACTGAATAAACCAAAAAGTTTATTAATTGTGTTTGGGTGCCGCTGGTCCACCCGTCACACATGATGGTAACACCATTCTGTTGCCACATGGGCCTAAACTTTTCCACCCAAGCCTTTATTTCTTTATATTCTTCTTCAAGATATTTAGTGCCCACATCATATACGGAGGGCGCCTGTATACCCCGCCCAGCTTCTGCGGCAACATCAAGAATAGTCTGGAAATATGGGGAATCTACTGTTGTAGGTGGTATGTTCTTGTGAATTAGCCATTTTGCTGTAGCTTTGGCCAATCTCTCTCTTTCAGCCTTCATTACCCCTTTCACAACACTAGATATTTTTGGTTGTTTAGCTCCCTTTTTTCTATGTGCTAGAGGATCAACAGGGGTAGGAACTGCTCTTCCCGTAGAGATCAACTCTACATCAACATCCCGTTCCCGGGTGCTAAATGCCCTACGCATGGACCCCACAATGCCCTTACCCTTGCTTGGCACAGAAGCAAATGAGCCCCCTGCATCATAATATCTGCTTCCAGCAAATGCACGACGTTCATATTTTTCTTGTTGACTCATCAAAGACTCTCGGCGTGCAGCCTCCATCTGTGCATCTTCCTCCTCATCCAAGTATTCATCTCCAAATACATCATAACGGGCAGCATCAACATCGCTTCTTTTCTTTTATCTCTACTTTTCTAGCTTTGTTTTGGCCAACCAAAGCTTTCATTTCTTCCCTGATTTCCCTTGGTACTTCGGTACAGCCAGCAACATTGCCAGAAATGTGGCCCAAATGGTGCTTGAATCTTGTAATGCCTCCATTGGTGACTTTCCCACAAAACTTGCATTTGATTTTCAACCTATTATTCTCAACTGCCTCACCAAAGCTCCATGTGGGATCAATATCACGAGGCATTTTAACTTATCAATTGGCAAAGACAGATAGACTGAATACCTGGCTGACTATAAATATGAACAAGTAGTATGTTAAAAATTAAAAAAACAACGAAACATGTTAGAGGAAACATATATCACAAATCTAGGAACCATTTTCAAGACATTTGATTGGTATTCAAATATTAAATTTTTTTTTTAAAAAAAATAAATAAATCCGAAAATAAAAAATAGAGAAAAATCAACAAACATTGAAAATGTGATGGATTGATCTATGGGAAACATAGATCTATCATTTACAAGCAATTTCCAAGTGGTTTCATGGGTTGTCCATGAGTATTCAATTTTTTTTTTCAAAAATAAAATAAATCCGAAAATAAAAAATAGAGAAAAATCAACAAACATTGAAAATGTGATGGATTGATCTATGGGAAACATAGATCTATAATTTACAAGCAATTTCCAAGTGGTTTCATGGGTTGTCCATGAGTATTCAATTTTTTTTTCAAAAAAAAAATAAATCCGAAAATAAAAAATAGAGAAAAATCAATAAACATTGAAAATGTGATGGATTGATCTATGGGAAATATAGATCTATAATTTACAAGCAATTTCCAAGTGGTTTCATGGGTTGTCCATGAGTATTCAAATTTTTTTTTTCAAAAAAAATAAATAAATCCGAAAATAAAAAATAGAGAAAAATCAACAAACATTGAAAATGTGATGGATTGATCTTGGGAGACATAAATCTATCATTTACAAGCAATTTCCAAGTGGTTTCATGGGTTCTCCATGAGTATTCAATTTTTTTTTTCAAAAAAAAAATAAATCCAAAAAAAGAAAAATAGAGAAAAATCAACAAACAATGAAAATGTGATGGATTGATCCATGGGAAACATAGATCTATCATTTACAAGCAATTTCCAAGTGGTTTCATGGGTTGTCCATGAGTATTCAATTTTTTTTTTCAAAAAAAAAATAAATCCGAAAATAAAAAAATAGAGAAAAATCAACAAACAATGAAAATGTGATGGATTGATCCATGGGAAACAGAGATCTATCATTTACAAGCAATTTCCAAGTGGTTTCATGGGTTGTCCATGAGTTTTCAATTTGTTTTTTCAAAAAAATAAATAAATCCGAAAATAAAAAGTAGAGAAAAATAAAATAAAAATAAAAATATGTGTGCATGATGAAAGGGAAACATGGATCTCATCATATTACAAGACAATGAAGCTTTTTATAGTACTTAGACTCTTAGAAAGAGATGAATAGATGATCTCAATTCTCAAATCAAAAGTCAAAAGACTAGAAAAAAATAAAAAAGAAAAACATACCTAGGTGGAATGGAAGCTTGGGCCTTGGATCTTGTAGTTGTTTCACTTGTTTGTGTTTGATTCCTTCGTATTTGATGTTACTCACTTACTTGCATAGTCTTGTAGTTGAAACTTGAAAATGAGTGGGTTTGGAGGCACACACAGCACTTGAAAAGGGAAAAAATAGGGTTAGGGCCGGCTGTGGGGCTTTGTAAAGCCCCACGCCACGTAGCGGCCGCAACGAAAAAATATCGGCCGCTACGGTGTGATTTTCCGTAGCGGCCGATAATTACCCCGAGTCCGCCACGCCCGATACATCGGCCGCTACGCTTCGTAGCAGCCGATATTTGCATCCTTGGTCCTAGTCATAAGCTAGCTTCTTTCTATTATCATGTCATTTCAAATTTTTCTCTTGTTCTCCCATTTTTTTTCCTTTCTGCGAGCCTATATAGTCCAATTGTGGTCAAATTCTTTGTGAACACAGCTAAGATAGCAAGTGGGAGGTTGGGGCTAGAACTTACTTCTTACCCTGCTTGTGGAGGAAAGACTGGTCTCCAAGAAGTCTGGATATGCAGTGTCATATTGTCAAGAAGTGTAGTATGATATGCGTTTGCATTTACATTATAATGTCAAAATACATTTTAATAGTAATTATTTTTACATTAAATGTAATAACTTAAAAAACCTCGTATCAGTGCAAACAACTTTTTTATTATTATTACTATGATTGTTGTTGTTGTTGGTGGTGTTGTTATTATTATTAGTATTATTATTATTATTATTATTATTATTATCGTTGTTGTTATTGTTATTGACTACTACAAATGTTGGAGGAAGATTTTGTGGAGTCATTGCTTTCTACTATCACTGGCTATTCAATTTTTATCTCATGTTCTTGTGCCTTCTTCTCTTCTTTGTAACCTAAGCCATTGGTAGTTTGTATGTTGGTGAGACATTTTTATTGTTCAATTCATGTAGAAATTCTTCGTGAAGACTGCTAAAATTGCGTTTGGGGCATACCAGGCTGGGTGCTAGAACTTGTTTCTGGCCAGCTTGTGAAGGTTTAACTAGACCCAAAAAGTGGGATATGCAGTTTTCTGAACACATTCTGTCTATACAATTAAGTTAAAAATATAAATGTTAATAGTAATTCTTTTTACATAAAAGGTAAATGTACGAACATAAAAGCCTAGATAATATTATAAATTTATTTGTTTGAACTAGTACTCATGATGTAAAAAAGTTATTAGAGTCAGAGACAGACACTAACCAAAGTGTCTCACATGGAACTTGCCGTTCTTTTTAGGGTAAAAAATATCTTCTGTCAAGGGCCATGCAATATTTTGAAAATTACTTTGTATTTTACTTTACCGAAGAAAAAAAACAGAGAGAGAGGAGTCTATCTTTTTATGAATGATGATTGAATTTTATCAAATAGTAAAAAATAATAATATGACAGGATGGTGCTAGGGGAAATCACAATGCCCATATAATTGGACAAGACAATGTTTGAAAACTGATGAAGAGGAACTGCATTTGAAACACTAGGAACTTGCATGAGGCACCATGTTTAGTAGGACATTCTAGAGCTTGCCTCTCCCTTAGGTCGACTTGCAGTAGACCAAAGAGACCTGAAGAATGTGAAGATCATTAAGTTCATCTATTTTATTAGCCAACTGTCATAAGTCCTCTTTCCACTAGCCCTGCTGATTCCACAATATGAGTGGGCTTCAACTGTAAGTGGGAGAAGGCTTATACTAATTGCCTCATGGGCATGAGTGTGTATCAACTTCAACTCTGCATCGTTAATTATCTGGAACTCGATTGGACCACCCGGATAACATGTCTACAATATTGCGTTGGTATCCTATGTCAGATCCTCCTGTCAACGTTGTTCCTACTGTACTGACATTTAAATTAAGCTTGAATGATCCTTCTGAGGTGGGGCTCCATGTAAGAAGCCATGTACCAACCCAAAATCTAAGTTGATAGGTGGAAGGTCCAAACAGGTATATGAAGCCCTGTCCAACTTAGGACTTGGGCAATGTAAGACTTCCCAACACTCCCCCTCAAGTGCAAGCCCAACAAATTTCATCGACGGGACTGCCACATGGGCTAGACAATAACAACAAGAGCCACGTGGGCCAACACAAGAACGACGGGGTTGAAACTCACTTTGATACCATGTAAGAAGCCATGTACCAACCCAAAAGCTTAAGCTGATAGGTAGAAGGCCCAAACAGGTATAAGAAGCCCTGTCCAACTTAGGACTTGGACAATGTGGGACTTCCCAACACTCCATTGGGAAAAGGGGATCCAAATTATTGAAGTCACCAATAAGCTCTAATTAACTTACAATGGACGCCATCTTTGAGATGAATCATGAAAGCCCCCCAAACTTGCAATGTAAGAGGATCAACATTAGCTGATCTACTCTCAAAGAAAAGCTCATTCCTCTCTTCCAAATAGACCAAATAGTAGGAGTAGAAGTAATATTTTCCTCTAATTGACCAAAACCTAAACCTCCTGATGTAGGAGGCAGCCTCAAAATCACCCTCCGATCTACAAGATAATCTCTTATGACTTGCGTCACAAAGGGGATGATATCGCACCATTCAAGAGATTCATTCCGTTACCTTAGCTCGATAATTAGCGTCAATAGGGAGATTGATGAAGATGTCGAACATATAATAAAAGTGGGATGGTTGAAGTTGAGACTTGCATCTAAAGTACTTTGTGACCGACGAATTATAAGAAGATTGAAGGGACGGTGATTAGACCATATGACCTAGGGGGTAGAAAGTTGGCCAATCAAAAAGCAGCATATGCACAAAATGGAGGTACCGGAGATGAGAATGTTGAGGTGGATGTGTGGTAAAACTAGGAAGGAGAAATTTTGAAATGAGTGATTTCGAGAGCATTTATGAGTAACATTTATTGGGGATAAAATTAGAGAAATCTGTTTGAGAGGGTTTGGGCATGTCCAACACAAGTCGACAACGGCGCTAATGAGAAAAGGTTTGGCAATGCTAGTTGATGGCCCAACAAGGGGAAGGGGTAGGCTGAAGAGGATGTTGATGGAGGTAGTAAAAATAGATTTGAATAAATGCAACTTATCTGAAGATTTAGCTCAGGATAGATCTAAATGGAGAAACGGAATTCATGTAGCCGACCCCAGCATAGTTGGGAGAAGGCTTTGGGGGTGGTCGTGGTAATGATGATGTCTTTGACGCAGGACAGGCCCATGATCTAAGGGCCGACCAGGCCCACTGAGCCCAATTTAGGGTAATGTCGAGCCCAATATAGGGTACGCCCACTTTAGGGTTATTTTAGGATTTTGTTTCATATTTTACTTATTTTGCAATATGGAAACATTCATTTAAGTTGTTTTGTTTTAATCTTAGCCATTAGATTTTTTAATGGTTGGGATTAGATCTAGGTTTAGTTTTCTCCTATATGAGCATAGTTGTTTTAATGATTGTAATGTCTCTTTCGCTTTTAGACATAATTAATAGAAAAAAAAATTTGGGTGCTTCTCCATTCTATCCTATGAAAGGAATGGCGTGAGGCCATCTGGCATCGGGTGTGGAGCCTATCAACTTTGGGTGCAAGGCCTATCTATCCCTACTCACCTCGCATTGATCCCCATCTTCAATTGGTATTAGAGCCAAAGATAGATTGCCGGGATCACTACCTAGATTCGAAAATCAACACAAGTAATCTGTTCTTCCCCTTTCTTCAATTTCATCATTACCCCATTATCTCGTTCCTAAATTTAGACCCAGTCACAACCCATTTGCATCTAGATCCTACCCCTTGTCCCCTCCCTGTAGCATCCATTGATTCCAACCAACTGAAACCCATCTCCAACCCCAAACCCCTTCCAATCCGAAAATCCTAAACCCAAATGTCCCTAAATCCTCAAAACCGACCCCTATCCATCATGCCAAACCCTAACCGAAGGCATAAACCTAAAATTCCAAAATTCTACCCAAATTTCCTAAACCTTAGACCCTAATTCCTGAAATCCTAATCCCCATTTTCCAAGACCCCCCAAAAAATCTCAAATTCTAAACTCTTTGTCAACCCTAATCGACCCCCAAATACCTCTAACAACCATTAACCCATCACAAATCCCTCACCCCTTCGTCAATCAAACCCCCACAAGCATCATCGAATCCCCACCGACTCAAACCCCATCTTCGTCCACCCAACCTCTAATCAGTTTGGTTTCAGCCAAACTAAAGAGAGAGAGAGAGAGGTGAGGAAAAATCACAGAAAAAGGAGTGTACCTGCACCACTTGATCATCGGACCACCGCATGCCACCCATTGCATCATTGCCTTCCTCCTTCACCACTGCCATTGTCTACATCGAGATTCCATCGCCCCACTATCAACGTCACATTTCCACGCAGACTGTATTGCCAGCAGTGTCGTCGAGCCTTCCCTCAAGCTCCATTGCCATCACCTTCATGTCTCTCCCCACCTTCAACTGGCAGCGAACGATGGTTTCCATTTTGAACGACATCAGCTTCGTCACCATCACACCAGCCATCGCCATATTCTTCAACCGTCATCAAACTGTGCCATCATCACCGTTTTATTTATCAACATTGACGCGCAGAAATGCTACCCTCTCCTTTCCTCTTCAGGCACAAACTACAACTTAAGAGTAAAGAAGAGGGGAGGAAAGAAATTGAAGGGCTTTTCCTTTTCTTTACTGCTGACATAGAACCCGAGAAACAAGATAAAACAAGTACATGTACCAATCAAGTTCTCACTTTCTATTGAAGAAGGTCAAGTCAGTCGGACCCAACCCACTCCACCTGTCTACCTCGACGAGCAAGAGGACAGGAACTTTTCCCACCCATTGTTTATGGACCAGGTCAAGTGGACCCAATCCGCTACTGGCCTGCATCTCAACCCTTGGTCTTTGCGTTGTGTCACCAAACCAACTGGACTCTGATCGACGATTTGTTTTCTCCTACGCATTCCTGACAACAAGATCTACACATCAGGTCACTCTATCCTTCAAAGGGGATTCTATTTATATATTCTTACGTCCAAGTCAATATAAAAATTGCAACTATGTGAATTCTCAAACTTCAAAGAATTTTGTACGGGATTAAATATGGAAAATGGTATTTTGATGATGAAGTCTACGTTTAGCAATTTCTTAGTTTGCAACAAGGAGACTTGATAGTTGATAAATATTCTGACCAATTTTCAAAGTTGCAACATTTATGTGAACTAGAAGAGAGCAAGAAACATGATTTGAATAATTTTCTCAGAGTGTTGAGACCAAACATATTGGATAATATGTGATTGCAAGACCATTGCAGAAGCATATGGAGAAGCAATCTGTGTTGAGAACAGTCTTGCAAGTGAAAAATCTAAGTTTCAAAAAGGAAAGATTCCGCCAATAACAGAAGCCCATGTTGTAGAACTCGTGGAAGAGAATATCAAAGTTGACATTGAGAAGCAACAACAAACACCAGAAGATTTCCATGACAACCTCAGATAAAACGACAAACAAAACTCATGAAGATGGTCTTAATCTCAAATGAAGAGGAAGAACATTGAAAAGCAGACAATAAAGGTGTAGATCAAATGAGAAACAAGCCAAATAATCCATTAGATGTACCGGTTATTACAAACGCGCCTTGCAAATTATCGGAAGGCAATTACGCTATTCCATTGTTTTTGAAAGAAGATCAAATCAGTGAGGTTTCCCACATTGATTTTATCTTCGGAAATCAACCAATGATATTAAAAGATTGTGTGCAAATGGTACAGATTCAAGAATTGAAGCATGAGTTCGTTCGAGCGCGCATTGAATAAAGATCTAAACATCAAAAGAGGCAATGCCTAAAGTCTACTAGGGATAAAAGACCTGATGCAGATCGACCTCAGGCCATATGTGTAGGGCAAAGTAGATTTAGGAGTTTTTCTATTTATTTAATTGTTATTAGTTCATAGTTTGATTTGATGAGTTGTATTTAGGATTAGGTTTCCTATTTATTTGGTTTCCTATTTTAATTATGTTTCTTAGGGCTTAAGTTATGTTTTCCTATTTATATGGCATTGTAGAGAATTATTTCTCAGAGCTGATTAATGAGAATTGGGTTTTCCCATTGAGGCGCATCCTCGTTATCGTCTTTGCGGAGACTTCTTATTGTGCCTTCGGACACGTGCTTCGGCACCCATTGTGCTTTGAGCACTTCCCACACAAGCTCTAAACCCTAAGGCCTGCATCAAGACCGAGTGAAACTTAGAAGCCATGCGAAGAGTATGAAGTGTTAAACAGGCCCCAGGCCCATACTTAGATCCAGTCCAGCATGATTATCTTGCGTGCTGTGAGTTGGTCAATGATTACACAGTTGTACATATTATCTTATTTAGATTGGTTTCCTAACTTAGAACATAATTGATGTAATTAGATTGATTTCCTAACTTAGAGCCACTGATGGATCTGGACAATGATCAGATCACTGATCTGAGGAAGCACAGTAATTTGGCTTCTACTGAAAAAAGAATGAACTAATTCCTCCACAGATCCAAGATTTTGGACGGTCTAGATGGAAACAGTTTAAGAAAACTGGAAAATCTCGAGAATGAGCAAATCACCAACTTGAAGGTGTTGAAAAATTCTGAAAAAATCTCCAATATTCTTAGGAAGACCAGGCGACCATGTCTGTAAAGTTTGTTGAAGATGATGTGATGATCAGAGGTGGGCCACCACTATGATGGAACTGTCGCAGAGTGTGAATGACGCTGGAATCCTTGAACAGATGCTTGGATCTGTTATTCTGCACGAGGGAGAGTTTTATTCCTCTCTATCCTACTGCCTTGATGCTTTGGAAGAGAAGAAACAAGGTATTCTTGAAACCTGCTCTGATACCATGACAAACTCAAGATAACTCACGATTGGAAGTTGAAATAGCATAAAGCTATGAACTTGTATTACAATTGCTTGTCTTCCTTTGGAGAACGAGCCTCAATATATAGAGTATTACATGCCTTAATCAAGGCTCTAAGTTAGGAAATCAATCTAATTACATCAATTATGTTCTAAAGTTAGGAAACCAATCTAAATAAGATAATATGTACAACTGTGTAATCTTTGACCAACTCACAGCACGCAAGATAATCATGCTGGACTGGATCTAAGTATGGGCATGGGGCCTGTTTAACAGCAATTGCGCATTCAAGATGAAATTGATGCGCGGAGTTATCTTGATGGTACACTTGCTTCAGATATCCCCACATGTCTTTAGAGGTGGGGTAAGGTTTGAGGTTCATTATCAGATGTGGTTCGACGGAACCCAGTATCCATGTTTTTATTTTTGCATCTTTAGTAAGCCAGGTGGATATCTTCTTCTCAAGTTAAAATCAGATGACACTCTTGATCGATATAAAGCGCGCCTTGTTGCTCTCGGAAATCGACAGGAATATGGCATTGATTATGATGAAACTTTTGCTCCTATCGCCAAGATGACCACCATACGCATCATCCTTGCTGTTGCTGCCTCTCAGTCCTGGCCTCTCTATCAAATGGATGTCAAAAACGCGTTTCTTCATGGTGATCTCAAAGAAGACGTTTATATGTGTCTGCCTCCTGGGTCCTCATCTGGGAAGGGTATGGTTGCTAAGCTCCGTCGCTCCCTCTATGGTCTGAAGCAAGCTCCTCGAGCATGGTTTGAGAAATTTCAAGATGCCCTTCTCCGCTTGGATTTTCATCCTAGCCAGTATGATCCTTCCATGTTCTTACATCATGCTCCTTTCGGAATTACTGTGCTACTAGTTTATGTTGATGACATTGTCATTACTGGTCCTAATTCACAAATGATTCAGGAACTCCAAGCTTCTCTTCGTCAGACATTTCATATGAAGGATCTCGGCCCTTTACACTATTTCCTCGGTCTTGAAGTTCATCAATTGCCTAAAGGTATAGTTCTCAATCAGCACAAATATACGGTTGACCTCATTGACTTGGCTGGGCTTACTTCTTCTGCTCCAGTAGATATGCCGGTCGAACTGAATGTCAAACTCAGTAGAGATGAGGGTGACCTTCTTCCAGATCCTACCGCATATCGCCGGTTAGTGGGTAGATTGATCTACCTCACGATCACCCGTCCTGATATCTCATTTGCAGTTAACCTAATGAGTCAGTTCATGACTGCTCATCGTCATCTTCATCTGGCTGCTGTTCGTCGCATCATTCGGTACCTTATTCGCACACCAACTCGCGGGTTGTTTTTTCCATCAAACAATCCTCTTTCTCTCATAGCTTATTCAGATGCTGATTGGGCTGGTTGTCCGGATACCCGCAGATCGACTACAGGATGGTGCATGTTTTTGGGTAATAGTTTGATTTCCTGGAAACGCAAGATAATCATGCTGGATTGGATCTAAGTATGGGCCTGGGGCCTGTTTAACATGAAGATCAAGAAGAACATTAGAAAGTTGTACGCTTAACTTTTAATCCTGGAGGACATCTACAGAATTTGAGGTTGAGTGCTCCCCAAGACTGGGATAGTTAATGCAGGACAAACCCATGATCCATGGGTTGACTAGGCTCATTGTGCCCAATTTAAGGGAACATTCAACCAATTATAGTGGGGGCTCCTACTTTAGGATTATTTTAGTATTTTATTTCATATTTTAGATTATTTTGCAATTTAAAAACATTCATATAAGTTTTTTTTTTTTTTAATCTTAGGCATTATTTTTTTAATAATGGAGATTAGATCTAGGTTTAGGGCCCATTTGGATGTTTACAAAATAAAATATTTACAGATTTGAATATTGCAAGAATAAAATAGTATATAATAGAATAGTATAATATTTAAATATTATATTATTTTTCCGATTTGGCAATTTTTGAAGAATGTAATGTATTTAAAATTGAGTTGGTTGGCAAGTGCTACAGATTATAATATATGTTAAAAAAAATTCAAGATAACAACAAATTAAGGTTATGAACCATAGCAAAGTTCATTATAAAATTAATAACTTTGAAAATACTTTTATTTATATGTAATTTATCCCTTCAGACCCATCAATGGGGCCCACCTTAAAAATTTAAACCGCTCTCATTTATTTCCCACCTCCCTAAACCACATTGTCCAAGCACTCAATCTCTCATGGTTGTTTTGCAAGTGGTAAAGTGAAAGTGAAGTTGACTCAAATGTGACGCATTCTTCAACCATGTCTAGATGAAAAAGGAGTATGATAAAGTAAAGTCCAGTTGCTCCTTTTTACCACAAGCCACTTTTTCTTTACCACATAAAACCATGGTAAAGTGTGGTAAACTAAATTCTATATGATAAACAACTACTTTACTGCTTCTCTCCCACTTTTACTTAGCCACATATTTTACCTCACCTTTTACCATGATGTATAACATTTACCTTTACTTTACTACACATGTAAAAAAAAAAAAATGCCTTAAAGATGTGAATATTCCCCCTTTACCACGTCTGAATGAAAAGGTAGTGTGGTAAAGTGAAGTTCGGCTGCCACTTCTTTTTTTTTTACCACAAGCCACTTTTTCTTTACCATGTAAAATCATGGTTAAAGTGTAGTAAAATAAAGTTAATACAAAAAGCAACTACTTTACCACTCTACCACTTTGCTTCACCACATACTTTACCTCACCTTTTATCTTGATGTGACATATGCCTTTACTTTACTTTACCACACATGTAAAAAGAATGCCTTCTAGATGTGAATATTGTCCCTTTACCATTTCTCCATGAAAATTTAGTGTGACTGTGGCTAAGTCTAGCTACCACTTTTTTACCACGCGCCACTTTTTTTTTATTTTTTACCACATAAAACCATGGTAAAGTGTGACAAAGTAAAGTCAAAATAAAAAGAAACTACTCTATGGTAGAGTAGAGTCAAAATAAAAATAAAACCATGGTAGAGTTTTTACTTTAGAAAATGAAAGATTATATTCCTTAAAATGTTTTTTTTTTTTTTCTTATGCATCCTAACAGGCCCTTAGTTTTCTCCTATATAAGCTTTGGAATGCCTCTATGGCTTTTAGATATCATTAATGAAAAAGAAATTTGGCTGCTTCTGCCTTCTCTCCTATTAAAGGAACGGCGTGAGGCAATCATGTGTGAAGCCTATCAACTTTGGGCGTTGAGGCTTGATCTATCCCTACCCGTCCCACATCAATCCTTGTTCCGCATCAGTCTTCATTGATGGCCAGTGCTCAGATATAAAAATAAAGTAGTGTCTTAGGACCATATGAGGGGACCACCATTCCCATTGGTTGACAACTTGAGATATCCATCACATGACACTTGAATTCCTAACTTTCTAACTAAAAGATTGATCCCTTTTGGACTCTTTGAAAAATATAATGTGCCACATGGACTCAATGAGTAGACTTCCTTATCACATAACTCTCTCAAGATTGGACTCCGACTTTTAACAAACCACAACTGGCCGTGTAGGGCCTAACTAATAGGGGATTAGTGAATGACGCTAACTAAGGTAGGTATCTCCATAAAATAGAAAATACCTCTCAGATGAATAGTTTGGGCTTTCTGCATCACGTGCCTGGCACACACTAAGAAACCGTAGGTGTTGAAGCACAAGGGGCGAGGCCCATCGGCTGGCTTTGGGCCCTATTGAAGCCCTCCAAGCTACCTCTAAGGTGACTCATCAGGGTCATACTTTAAAGTTTGCACCCATTTACGGTCCCCAGTTTGCTTCCCTGCAGAAGGTTAGTCAATTATTATTTTCCCTTCTTGGCAGTCGTTGATCAGTTTGCTTCCATTTTGAATGGCAAGGGGCATAAAATACAAGACATGGCAGGCTCTCAAAAGATAAATGATACAGATGAATGATGAGAAACAAAGGTTTGAATTGGATATCTGGTAGCACAAGAATGAATCTCTTTGCTTGCATAAGGGAGATCAAGATCAATATCTAGAGAATCATAATTGGATGGTTTAACTGTAGAAGTATCTATGTCCTGAACTTTTATTGATGGGGTGGATTTGATGAAAGTAATGGTCTTACCTTCTCTTTCTTGTCAATGTAAACTAGAAAAACATTTTTAGGTGTTTTTGTCACTCTTGAGTATCACTTGGATCAACAGCAAAAGGGACACAAATTGGCAGAGGAACATGTACATGATGAATTGATGAGCACTCCCCTCTGCTGATTCAAAATACTGATTCCTTTCTGTATAGAATAATAGGGAGCATTCTTAAAAAATGTCACATCCATTGCAACAAAATATTCCCATTATTCGTAAGTGAATAACACGTTTATAATCCTTTTGTAAATTCGAATACTCTAAAATATACACTTGACAACCTTAGCATCTAGCTTGTCTCCCTTTTGTTTTGGAATAGAAATGAAATGCTTTAATAACTTCACTCAATAGGAAATAAAGAAGCATCAGGGCAAAGCAACTCTGCATGACTCTTATCACTCTGGTCACAAGCCTACATACAATTTCTAATTATATGATTCGATACTTGTTTTATCGAATCTTACTATTTGAGCAATTTGTTCGAGTGGAAATAGCTTTAGCTGAGAGGTCAACATTAGCAATTTTTTAACTTTATTTTTATTATTTTTTTAAATATCATTTAAGTAGTTATGCAGTTTTTGGGAGATTTTAGAGATTAATAAGGAACAGGCATGTGACTAGGGTGTTTAATAATATGTATGGGATTTTGTCCTACATGTAATTTTTTTTTTATCTTTTTCGGTTCTTTTTCTTCATGAATACTTTTCTGACTTTAGGAAATATCCTAACAATGGTTTTCTCTTTTTTATAAGGAAAATAGTAAATCCTATGATTCACGATACAATTCACAATATGATTTGATTTGATTTGATTCATCACCTTAAATGATTTGTGATATGATTTTGGTTTTCAGAACAATATTGTTAACCATGTAATGGAATCTGCAAGGGACCTTTAAAATTTTTCATTCCCCATTGCAACCACATTCATGGTATTCCCTTCCTCTTTGAGAGGCCTCATAAGTAACTTGCAAAGAACCTTGCGTCCTCTCTTATATTTGAGGGGAAAAAAGGAGAAAAGAAAAATTCACCCTCATGGGCTCAGCAGCTTTTTGTCCAGTTCATGTATATGGTCGGTGTTGTTTATTTTCAGATTTTGGAGAAGTTGAACACTTAAGCTGACGCATCAGTCTAGACCACAGACCTCCTAGTCCAGAAAAAATATTGGATTTGTTTGGTAACTGTTTCTACTTTGTTATTGGACTTGATCTGTGAGATTTTTTGGTAGTATTTTTTATTCCTATGCTGGGATGAACCCTCTGAGCTTGATCTTGCTCTTGTTCATGTTGTCATAAGCTCACCTAGCTTTCATTGGACTCTGCTAATGGCTCACATTTTTTTACAGCTATAAGTTGGCGTACTCATCAAATTACAGCAGTATTATTGATCCAGTGGTCAAGAACAACTATCAACTGTTCATGATAGAAAGGTTGATTTTGAGAGGGGCGAAGACTTTTGTGAAGACATTCAAGGAAGATGAAACAGATCTGAGTTTAACAGATGATCCCAAGAAGAACACCAAAAAGTGGCAGATACCTGTTTACTCTCTGGATGATAGTGAGGGAACCTAAGTCCTTTCTCAAATTTCTTTTCTTTTTCTTTCTTCTTTTTTTTCCTTCTTTTTTGCTTATTTGCCCACTGTTTCTCTTGCGATTCTTCTTTTTTTGTTTTTTTAGACTCTCCCCCAACACAAACAGTAGAGTATGGGGAGATGGAAAGCAGTTGTATCGGCTTTTGTTGTAAATGTATTTGAAATTTGGTTTGTCCAAGGATCGTAGCCAAAAGAAAAAACGAAATGCTTTGTTCAAGGAAAAGTTGTCATATTATACATTCCTTTTTCAATTGCCGCATCAGTGTGGGACTTATCAGATCAAATGGTATGGATCAGGAAATCATGGCCTCCATTTGTTTTGTAATGCTTGCTTCAATCACTTGTTCAAGTTTCTTGCTGTGAGGGCGTTGGACCTAGCAGGATCTGTAAGTGATGGTTCTTAATATGGTCTGAAATGCTTTCTCAATCACTTGTCTATGCTTATTTATATGTAGCACATGGGATGGGGTAGAGTTGCACTGGCCTAAAGCATTTTCCCCTATGAGAGAGATTTTAGTTTAAAATGCACAGTAACAACAGAATGCATTCCCCCATGTCTTTAAAACCTGTTGTTGCAGTAGCAAACCTCTATGAAAAAGGGGGGACCCATTGGACACTGTTTGTTAGCCTTTCAAGCACTACCTCTATGAGCAAGTGGGTCCATTGGACATTTTTACTCTTTCTATCAATGCCTGGTGATTGTGAGTGATACAGTGACTGGTGCTGGATCACAAATTGCAATTTTTCGTTCCTTGCTGTTGGTGTCCACTGATTGTTAGCATGGATTATTTGTGGGTGAGATTTATTTCATATTAGATCATTCTGGCCCTTGGTTCAAGAGCATCAACATAGCATTTCCACCTTTTATCTTCCAACTCTCCCCTTATATCCTCCATTCTGCAACTCTTTAATATTCCTTTGGCGGAGTTCATTTTACCATATGTATTCAGTTCTTATGTATTCTACTGCACACAAAAGGGCCCTATGCATATAGCAAGGAAAAAAAAAATAAGAAAGAAAGAGAAAAAAATAAAGTAAGAAACAACGGGCCCTATGTAATATGTATTCTATCCAAACAAATGGGCCCTAACTATACGCGAACCCAGAATGAAACTTTAAAGGAAACAAAAGTTTACAAGTGGCATGGGTAGGGAAAAAAAATACAAATATCTATAAGGAGTAGAGCTAGCAATCAAGATCCTCACCACCATTGAATCAGTGTAAGAGGATGGATTGTATTTGGCAACTATCCAAAAATTGGGCCCAAAAATGAAATATGGTATAACCTGAAACAGTGTTGATGATCCTAATTATCCAAGTGTTAGCCATGAAATGTATTGTTGGAAAGCAAATGGATTCCTATCCAGATTTAATGGGAAAATTTATCTGGTTATAATTGTCAAATCAGATAAGAGTAGTCATACACATATGAACGAAATATATCCATTCACATTAAGCTTCTTACGGGCCCGCTATTCAGGTCTCAAGACCCAACACAAGTTTTATGGAACTCAATCAATCTGACCCTTGTACCATTTGAGTGGGACCTACTAAATAGATACTTTACTAATCTATATAGGATTTGACAGATTAAAGATCATAGTCATCTTAAGTTATTTACATCATTTATGGGACTCATTTGATGAAAGATCGGCATATATCTATCATGTGTAGTAGTGTTTTATTTTTATTTCTTAGACTTTATAGTAAAAAAAATTAAATTATCATCATTATTCTTCTTTTTTATACAGTTATTTTATAGCAATTCCAAAGTTATATGACATTAGCATTTCAATATAAATTTATATATATATATATATATTTATATGGTTTAGTCCTTTTACTAAATAGCATATTTATTTATTTTTATTTTTATTAAATAAAGTTAAATATGTTTTTATTCTTTGGCCCGGGCTAAGCATGGCCCATTGCTGCTAGTTTGTTTATTACATCACATCGCAAAGACTTAGGTGGTACATTTGCAAATGGACATATTTATTGCCTTAAGGGCATGCATGTTTGCAATAAAATACATATGCATTGAATACAAAGAAATCATACCATTAGTGCTTAAAAATGAAGATCAAATGTGAATTTCAAAAAATGAGCATCAAATCAGCTTTCCGATTAAGAAAGTAGATTCAAAAGAACACATTTCCTATCAAAGTAGATTCAAATCACCTTTAGGGCTTGTTTGGTATACGTCCTCATATAGGATTTCTCTTTTTTTCCGCGATCCCGTGGAACACCCACGTTTGGATCAGTGTGCAAAAGCACATGGAGGAGGTGAGGATTCTTCCCCCCCAAATCACCAGAATCCACACGCACGTGGAATTACAGAGCTACAATGATTCTAACATTAATTTAGGGGAGACTGATTTTTTACATTTTTTGGTTTATATGAGCCCCACAATCAAGATCTGAATCAATAATAGTGTTAAGAAAGTCCAAAACGTCTACAGCGTCAAATATCAACCGTTGATTCCACCTAGAATTTGAGAAATTTGTAAAAACGTGCAAGACGTTATATCATTAAATCTGGAATTTTATGGGGCCCATTTGTGATATCCGAACCGTTCATTCTTTCAATCAGACCCCAGACAACTATGGGGTCAAATTTGGGCACATGATTCATCATGGATCATTAGGAAATGGCAAATCAATACCATTAATATAGCACAGTGTAAAAAAATGGAATTATAAAGTAGTACGTTTTTTTCATTTTTTTTATTTGTGTGGGCCTTGAAATTATGATCTAAACCGTTGAGAATTTTGAGGAGTCCAAACACCACTAGGGTCCCAAATTTCAACTGCAGAGCTATCATGTTGCAAAAACGTCTACACTCTAAAATATTAATTTTTTTATTTATTTAGGCCCCCTTTGCACAATCTGAACCATTCAGATATTCCGAAAAGCCAAAAATAGTTATGGGGTGAAAGACCAAACCATAATTGTTCATGGATAATGAGAAGTTGAGGAAAAAAGAACTATGATTGTTTGAGCACATAGTGCATAGAGTCCGGTATTCCTCTCTCCTACCAGACTTGAAACTATCTTTGAAAATCCTCTTTGAGGATGGCTTGGTTCCAACGGAATAAAGGAATCCTCTAAATAGAGAATTCCTATCGGTTTGCCAAACTTTCGGAGTGGCATAGTGGTCTCTCCCTTGGGAGGCATCCCATTTAAGTGTCACAGTAGATGAAATGGTTGTTCGACTCCTATTCTGGTTGATGGTACTTGTTACTAACAAATACACAGTTTGTATCATTGTTGTTAAATCGTACAATTCTTATAATTCCTGTGGAATCACAGGGAAAGTAATATTTGTATCTAAATTGAATCTCATTTTCAGGTAAATCTGAAGACTCTGGCAGAAATTGTAAATTTTAATATTAGTTATACCAGGGCCTTCAGAGACATCCCAAAAAATAATAGTAGTACCAAATGGCACAAATCAAGCGATTCATCTAGTGGAAAAGAGCAACAATGAAGGGACTTGTTTTTCTTTTTTTTTTTCTTTTGTCGATATTGATATTTGAGGGCCTTTTGGTCCTCACTAAATCCAAGGGGATTTTTTTTTCTTTTTGTAAAGAAGCTCAACCAAAAAAAATGATATGCTTTTAGTTCTACTAGCCATTCATGGGAGAAGATGAGTAGTTTTTTCCCCTTTGTGTTATATGGGTTCTGTGGGTTTACAGGTTAACCCTGACTCGGCCCGTTTTAATACAAGTCAACTTTTCTTGACCCGTGGCCAACCTATATATATTGCGGGTCAAATCCTAGTCGGATACAGGCCTGGGTCAGTGGGTTGGGTGACATGTTGCCACCTCTACATGTGACTTTGTTATTTGGATATATGAAGTTATATAACAACCAGTGTTAAGAACTATCAAAAGGGAGGAGAAGTGGCCTTTATTTGTTTATATTTTTTATTTATTTAAGATTTTCCTTTTTCATTCTGATCCTGAGGGTTGGGCAGTCTAGGCAAAAGAATGAAGAATACATGGAGGGCTTCTAGGTAACATTTTCACTGTTCTTTATTCTTTTATTAATTTAGCTTGGTTTATCAACAAGATCATCTAGACTGTTCAACATTCAATGGTCACAACTCTTCCAAATTGTTGGGGCAACTTAGATGGAGCAAACCTTGACAGTTTCTTTTATTTGAGGACCATTTATGTAAAGATAAACATGGATCAGTGTGGTTTGTTTTATTGTCCAATCCACAGTGATGCCCAAATTTAGAGCTTGGTTGCCTAACATTGTAGGCGAAATATATTTCCAATGCAGTAACAGAAAACGGATTCTCTATTAGCTGACATATCATACAATATACGCAATACTAATTCAAGTTTTTGACATATTAGAATCAAGATTTCTGGATTGTTATCCAAATCTTCATGATCCAATATACACACAAGTAGATCAAGATTGGAACCAAAGCCCATAATAAAAGTGCCTCGATCATGAATCTGGAACCCGGCCCCACAAGTAAATTAGAAAAGATGGTTGTGTTTAATGAAGGATCTAAAAATATGAATAATCTCATCCCCTCACTTGCTTACTGTGATTACTGACATGAGGTGAAACGCCACCATGAATCACAATCTGCAAATTGATCCTGCTATATATCCAAATAAATCCCGCTTTAAAAACATAATCCAGTGAATGGGATTTGTTTATAAAAAAAAAAAAAAAAAAAACCGATTATTGGACCATATTGCAGCTCGGCAAGTGCCTGTATAAGGTTATGAGGTTGACCTGTTGGGTGCACATGTGGAATAAGGTTAAGGATTTGCAACTTCTCAATTAAATAAAGGCACCCATCTATTGATACCATCTTCGCTTCTCAATATCTACCCATTGGACAAAAATCTAGGCCGAAAGTCCTTGTCCCTAATTACCTAACTCACAACTACAAGAAATGATTGGTTAAACATGACAATGATAAACTGCCCATTCCTTCTGGATTATGGGACAACTTAACAACTGAAACATGGAGTCCTTTTTTTTTTTTTTTTTTTTAATGATTGGTTTGGATCTTTCATAGAATGCTTCCAGTCAACTAACTGTCCATATCTCCCTCAAACAAAGGCCCAAGGATCGTTCCCTGGCTCTACAAGTTTAAAACATCACTCTTAAACCGTAGTCCAACTTAGCAAGGGGGAAAGAAAGATGCAAAGAGTAGGGGTGAGGGGGTGTTAAACTGCTGTGGTGCATTCTTTTCATATTCAAGGATTACACGTAATATGCCAAAAAAAAAAAAAGGGCATTCGTTTCTTTCACAAGTAGTATCTAATGGCAGATTCCTCTTATGCTCTCGATTTTCTTTCATTTGATATTTTGTACTTGAAGCAGAAAGCAGCAAATTGCTCTGTTTTATTTAGCTATGCTTTATGAGTTGCCTCTTCTCAAATTAAAGCATTGAAGAAGAAAACGAGAATTGCTGCAGCAAGCCACACAATCGCATTGTGCCCTGAAGAACTATATAATTCTTTCATCTTGCTTTGAAAGAACATCCAATGAGGTGTTTCCCCTTCATGATTTAATGACCCACTTGCCCCAGACAGCTTGGCCAAGATGAGAAGTCCTTTCACAAGATTTGATGTTCTAGAGTTTAGAGACTGCCATGACTCAATGTCAATTATCCTATAAATGGGGATGTAAAGGATCAGTTTTAACAATGCTCGGTTCTAAATATAATCCCACAATTTGCATGCAAATGCCTTGTTTTGTGAAGTACATACGAACTGCTAGCAATATATAAAACATACATATTTCCATAAACACAAAATAATGCTACAGTCATTGATGGTAGTAAGATTAAGTTGCAGATGGAGGCTTAAAATAAGCATACATGGAAAAGAAGGTTTGAATAAAAGTGAGGGAAAGGAGGATGACTGCAGCCACCAAAGAAATAGCAGTCCATGGACTGCCAAAATAGTCTCGCATCAAAATTGCCCGCCACCGGTGATGATTAGTTTTGCAATATTCATCCACATCCTTATACATCCTTTCTAGTTCTGGAGTTCGATACTCGAGAGTCCCACTAGTTAACTGGTTGAATATAGTGGCAATTTCTTCATCGCTGCCAAGCGCATGTTCCATAATCCCCTTCTTCCTAAGCAAAGCAACATCCTTAGAGGTGTTGATGATGTAATCCATGAATTGAGCAATTGCGATGGCCTGGGGTTCCATGTGAGGGTCAGACTTCTCAAGGGCAATGAGGTTTCTAAACTGATACACGGTAAAAGCGTCTATAAACAAAGGCGTGATTTCCATGACTCCCTTTCTGAACCCTGGAGCCATAATACTAGTAGTCACCTGCATCTTCTTTCTGAACTTGATTCCCGCTTCTTGGAGGAATGTTGCACTACGGATTGTACATATTGGTTTTTCTGGACGAAATAAATTGATTCTGGATGTCTTATCCCTGTCCTCCTTCTCTTTCTCGTCCTCCTCCGTGCTAGAGAAAAGAAACCAGTGATAAATATGTAGCAAATGTTGGGCTAGCCAATGATGGACTGATGCTGCTTTACCACTAAGTTCGTATGTGTTTATCGGAGAGACGTGTCTGCAGAAACACTGGACAAGGCACATTAATTCATCGAAGTGATCGTTTATGAAAATCTGATAAATATGCTTCACAACAAAGAAAGGGAGCTGATTTTCTAACAAGAGAAGATCATTACGTATTGCAATATCCATCCAGATTTTGTTATTCACCAGCTCCGATAAAGTCCCATCCCTAACACAAATAGAGTACTCAATAATGAAGCAAGCATCAAACAGCATCATTTCCACAAATTCCATACTTTCGAGCTCCTCCGTGTTCTCCGAATAGTAAGTCCTTGCTTTCATCTCTTGTGGGTTTACTTTATGGATGCATTCTTCCAAGGAGTATATAGTTCTGCTCCGGTCTTGGAGTCGGTCAAAACACTTCCGTTTAAGCATCTCCATGGGCTGGAGCCTAGGCTTGCCACGATGATAAGGACCAATTGAGATGATACTGGGCTCATATGCATCTCTGACACCATAGCCATGTCCTTGGGGAACTTTGGGGATCCTTGTGATCACGAGCTCTTCTGAGTCCCAGGATCTACTGCTGCTTAAGCGAATGGCCTTGTTTTTACGAGGATGCAGACGACCACCACCTTCTGTCTCCATTATAACATCATCTTCTTGTTGTGTGCTGGTAGAATAAATCACATCGGTGTCGTTCATCATATTTTCCATCTCCATTATAACATCATCTTCTTGTTGTGTGCTGGTAGAATAAATCACATCGGTGTCGTTCATCATATTTTCCATCTCCATTATAACATCATCTTCTTGTTGTCTGCTGGTAGAAGCCACATCGGTGTTGCTCATCATATCTTCCATCTCCATTGTAACATCATCTTCTTGTTTTCTGCTGGTAGAAGCCCCATCGGCGTTGCCCATCTCAATTATCACCCTCCCATCGCTTCCCTGGTTGACAGTAGGAAACTCATTTGCATGAGCCATTGTAGTAGCCTCCATCATCTCGTCTGTGACTTGGAGTCGCTATGAAATCCTGAACCTTCGACCCTTTAAATCAATAGACATGGGACGATCCTTAGATTCCTCACTAATCATGCGGCCAACTGGCCATGTCGGCAGACATGGGACGATCCCTGGATTCCTCACTATTCATGTGGCCAACTGGCCATGTCGGGACACGTACACCAAGGGAGCGGTCCCTCGCCACTGAGTTGTGGGCACTTCCCTAGTATTTTTTGAAAGAATCTACGGAAAAACTTGTCAGATGATCCGTGCACAAAAAAGGACTCAATAAATTTTCACATGTAGAAAAAGCCCTCCCTTTCGCTATTTGTTTTTGCTTTTATCGACGCTAGCTCTTTTTTCTTAGTTGAGCGGGCATGATTTGATTATCCGTCTTTGTTGAGCATCGATACTGACACTAATTTTTCTTAGTTAAGCGAGCGTTTGCAAGTTTGTTTCTCAATATTTGTTGACATGGATTTGTGCCTCAATCGATGATCCTCGTATCTTCTTCTTATTTCTCTCCTCTCTCCTTTATATCAATCTCCTTGACTCCATAAATGGTGTCTTTTGTTGCACAGATCCTTCAACACAGATATAATGGTCCGTGGGTGGATGGGAATAAAATAAAATTATAGGTGGGTGAATGTCATATTATTCCCATTTAGCCACGTACGATTATAACTGTGTTGGAGGATAATCAATCTGTCGATATCGACGCTCAACAAATACTCCGCCGGCAGCTAAAAGCAAATACAAACGGAAAAGGTAAGGGGTGGGCCTTATCTGTCCGTTAGAATTTATTGGATCCTTTTTCATGCACCAACCCTCTAACTGTTTTTTTTCTTATAAATCCCTCTATTTTATTCTTATTTAGATCTCAAGTCTCAACCTACTATGCCATTTGCCACCACAGTACAGGAGGAAGCAACCCATCACGTGATTATTGTCCACAAGACATGAGTATTTATAGGCTAGATACCATATCCCATGTCCCAACAGTGCTCCATCGGGTCACGGGCTCATCACCACATGAGAGTCATTTATTTATAAATGAAAGTCATTGTAGAGTTATCTATATCACATTTTTTAATTTTTTGTAGTTCTGCCCCTCTTATAAATAGATAAAAGTTTTAAAAATAATAATGCAACAGCACATGGCACTATGGAAGTGATTTTGCGAATAAAAAGAGTCTGGATCCTCTTAGGATTTGACTTTTTAGGGTCTGTTTGGGAAGGGGGGGAAAATGTGGGGGAGGTAAAAAAGGGGGGAAGTAGAGGGAAAGTGATTTTGGGGGGGTGTTTGGGAAGGGGGGAGGGAAAATGGGAGAGGGGAAAATGGAGGGAAAAATGTGCCTTTTTGCCTCAAAAATTTCCCCAATGAGAGGAAAGTAATAATGAGTAATGAAATGACTAAAATGCCCTTAGACTTTATTTGAATTTTTTTTAAGAGCAAGGGTAAAATAGTCTTTTTCTCTATACCTCACTAAAAATAAAATTATACTTTTTCACTTTCATTCCCCTTACTTTTTTACTTTCCAAACAAGAGGAGGGAAAATTAATTTTCCCTCCCCTCCCCTCCCCTCCCAAACGGACCCGAGAAACACCGAATCGAATAGGTGGAATTACACTCATTCCATCTATTGAAAATCGGATCTTCTCAAAAGAATTCGGATAGTTCAAGACCTTAACCTAGAGAACTCCTTTAACCTTAACCTAGAGAAGTCCGAAGTTAAAGGAGTGGCACTCCACTGTGGGGTACACCAAACTGAAATTCCAGCCATACAAAATAAACTTGTTCCAAGTAACAATTTCTAAATATTTTACATCGAATGAGTTTGTTCCACTTTTGGATTGACCGTTCAATAATAAATAAATAAAAACCATAACTTACACAATCTCATGCATTCATTCATTTCCACGATATTTTTTTTATTTTATCAAACCTTCAATTTAACAGTGGAACAAACTCCAATTCATGTAAAATTTTAGGAAGCCCTTTGTTGTTAATAATTCCACACTCACACCAAAAACATAAAAAAAAGAACTTTCCAGATCCCCCAAACTAGAAGGGAAATATTTCAGCATGCAGTGTATGATACCAGCCCAAGGCATCATCATCATTGAAGCAGTGTGGCACCCATTTGGGGTCATTTTTATGAGTTCTACTTCACGCCAGTCCTAGGCAGTCTTGACAACTGCCTGGTAAAAAACACCGCGACGGTGGAATCTTGGATCAGATGATGATCTGATCCAACAACTGCTAGCATGTTGGCAATATTTATGGAAACGCTCTTGCCTGCTGCTGATGCAAAACCCAATTATACCATCAATATAGCAACCATCAAACCCTACTTATATCAATGCTAATCATATCAACAAATCCAACAATACAATCATGTGAGCATTTTTTTACATTAGATTACACTAAAAAAATCAGATGAAGAATTTATTTTCCTAGAAAATGCACATTTTTCCAGTTTAATCAACAGGCTGTGGTATTAAGATGGGATTTGTCTAGTTGCACATTGCACTTGTTTAATGCTCTGAGAATTTTACAGGCTCCGCTAATCCTATCTCAGTGTAGTATAAATTAACAATGTTGGTAAAATCTATAAGATGATGAACAGAAGCAAATATGAAAACGATGAAGTGCAGATATCTACTTTGAGCAGATTTGAGCCTATCTTCTTGACCGTCTACTTGAATCACTGTTTTCCATGTGGGTAGATTGCACTCAAGCAGAAAATGCGGCCCCAACCTTCCATCTCTTTGATAGGAAAATCACTTCAGTTGAACTAGCGGGACTGTGTTTCGAGGAGTATGTTTGTAGCCAAGTTGACGTCATTACCAGCCTGCAAAAGTGCTTGTCTTGCCATGTTTCTGTCAAAACCCATTGACAACAACATAGAAATGGATTCTTCGGGTGGTTCTGCCATGGAACCAAGGGGCATGGAGGAAGGATAATTACCCGGAACCTAAACAAGGATACAAGCTAAATAAATAGACATACAATGGATAAAAGGGGGAAATGAAAAATCCCCCATAGTAAACTTGATATCTTTAATTAGCAAATCTTTTAGGAAAGTAAATGAAAAATGGGTCAGTAGTCCATGGACTAGCGGCATCTCAGTATATCAAACAAATGGTTTTAAACGAAAAGGCAAGAACAAAAGAAACCACAGAACTTAAAAGTATAGGATGACTTTTGACCAGAGGAAATGCATGGTATCCTCAGTTTTTCAGTTTGCACATCACAGTCGCAAGTAATTTCAATGATCCACACTGTTTATCAAGTGTGTCCCATATTGGATAGTTCCATGCCACACAATCTACCCGATGGGAATCCTAGCACTTTCTTCATTTTGAAAGTAGAAAGTTAATAGTAATGATCCATAGGAAAGTACCAACAAAATGTACTGCAAAGCATCGTAATACTAGGAAAGAGTAGAGGAGAGTGCTCCTACAGTGCATTACTCTTGTCAATATTACCTTGTAAAGTTTCTTTCTTTCTTTCCTCTTTTTTTTTTTTTTTTTGGTGTCTCATTAAGATTTTATGAGTTATTATTAAAAATTAGTTCAAATACTAAATACAGAATCAATTATTTGAAAAGAAAAATGCCCGATCATTCAGGTGTGCATGGGCTGCCTGAATGGGAACACCTCCACCATGACTGCCACCTCCTTTGTTTACACAGATTTTAAAAGTAAAAGAGGATAAAGTAAGAAAATAGAGAGGAAAAAATAGAAATCAAGACAAAGGAAAAATTCCTGTAATTGATTTTTGTTTAAATCTGGTAAAGTAGGACTAGACTTTTGGTGGATTCCCACTCAAGAGATCTGAGCCTACAGTATTCCTTTAACAATCTCTACTGATGGCACTCTTGAAACGAGAAGCTAAGGCTTCAATTTCTTGAGCTTTTTTAAGCAGCAGATACTCTAGAATGCTCTTGGATGCCTCGAAGGGTGTGTGGAGGTGAATAAATGCTTTTGGACATCCTGGCAGCCCCTTTGGCTATGTCCTCGCTAGCAAGAAAATGACACTGTCAACACATTAAGTGGTGTTGGCACCGTATACTCACACACATGCCTAGGGACTGATCACTGGTTTTTCAAGTGAAAGTATCACAACTAGACCAGCAGCCCAACATAGCCCAAGAAAAAAGTGTTTTCACTTAAATCAGTCGCCGATCCTTGTTTCTATGGTAGAATGTGCAAGTAATTGTGGTGAATGTGCGAGTCTAATATTAGGTGTTGAATCCCAAATCCAATCAAGCCTTGGCTTGGGATTCTACCCTTGGGTGTGAATCCATCCACTCGCTCCATAGTTCCTCACAAATAATTTGGTTAGCCATAAAGATCACAATAGAATACTCAATACAAGAATTTACAGCTCCTCAAAGTACACTTTTCTAGAAGAATACTATCAAAATAACAACTTAGTACGAAACTTGCCTCAAGTTGATGGCCTGGGTAAGAAGGTAAATTTCCTATCATGTTACCACTTGACGCTGAGGAAGGCAACCCTCTGAAGGCCGGCCATGATAGCCTTGAAAAAAAAGATGTCACGAATTCTGGGAACTGAAAAGTTAAAATTTACACAATTATTCATCATGACAATAGCAGGAGAGTATCTGGTAAAAAAGTAAAAGACAAAAAATTATTGAAGTAATTAGTTATTCTACCTGGAACTTCCAAGATAGATAATTTAAACCACATAGGAAAAAAATCAAAATCCATGAAATTCTAAGACCTCTTGGAAACATTTTCCATCACAACATGACAGCAACAAAAGACATTTTGGAGCCCATTAATTTTTCAAAAAGCATTACAAAAAAGAAAATTAATTAATTGATCAATCACATAGTCCGCCTTTAAACATCAAACACATGCTAGAAAGAAAACTATATACATTAGAAAGACCAGTAAGACACAGAAACTTATAAGTGACAGCCCTTAATTGTCATGAATAGGAATGACAGCCTATTGGCAATGTCAATTCCTCTCATCCATGAGAAATATGCAAGGCAAGGTAGGTGGTGCTTTTTTTGATGGAGCACTTTTTAAGGATCTTCCGTGCAATATAGCAAAGAAGATTACTATGGGGCCAACTATCAGGAGCTAGACAGATAATTGGGCATGTCAAAAGGACATTTGTGCCAGAACCAATAATAACCAAATAAGAGGTATTTAGTTTTAGGATCTAATCTCACCTGATACAGATCTGGATACATTTGGATCTGGTGTCAGATTTAAAATTCCCAATCATAAGTGAATCTTGAAAGCAATTCAGAATCCAAGATAGAAAAAAGCTTGCTCGACAAAATAAGGACCCATTATCTTTATCTGCTTTCCATATACCTCAATTCATGTATTGTCCTGCTACTTACATCTTAATATCTCAATTCCTCTGATCCATGAGAAATGTGCAAGGCAAGGTAGGTGGTGCTTTTTTTGATGGAGCACTTTAAGGATCCCCCGTGCGATATAGCAAAGAAGATTACTGTAGGGCCAACTATCAGGAGCTAGACAGATAATTGGGCATGTCAAAAGGACATTTGTGCCAGAACCAATAATGACCAAATAAGAGGTATTTAGTTTTAGGATCTAATATCACCTGATGCAGATCTGGATACATTTGGATCTGGCGTCAGATTTAAAATTCCCAATCATAAGTGAATCTTGAAAGCAATCCAGAATCATCCAAGATAGAAAAAAGCTTGCTCGACAAAATAAGGAGCCATTATCTATATCTGCTTTCCATATACCTCAATTCATGTATAGTCCTGCTACTTACATCTTAATATCTTATTAAAACCAAACAAAAACAAATAGAAGCAACAAGAGTCCACCAGATTCTGGATTCCACCTAATTACCTAATAATTGGATCAAAAGTTGGGACCAAAATCCAATTGATGGGGCCCTAATTGATGCCCATACCCAGTAATGAGTACGTAAAGCCTATCCACATCTTGGCAAGAGGCAAGTTTGTTAACAAGCTTATCAATTAGATTACTGTCATCTTGTTGAACATGGTCTTGGAGCATTGATGAGCAATGTGGTCTCTAAGAGTTTCAAGTGCATTTATATATTTTTTGATCGGTTTGACAGAATAGATGGATATAAATTCAACTATGCACATGGGATGGCATTTTCCATTTGAAAATACATTAGAATGTATGGATATTTCTGCCTTGCATCTTCAAATATTCTTTCACTGAATGCCAATGTTAATGTGCGGTGGCAATTATGGAAGACATGCCCCACTATATTTGACATCCAAGTTCAGTGCAGCTCAAAGTACACGGCAGAACAGATAACATCCATTATGCCAAAAATAATATTTAATAGTATTTAAAAGCCTGGAGGGAAGGAGTTTTCAGACTACTTGGTGATGTGGTGGGCCGCACTTTGGAAGTGGATCAGCATATGGTCTCGAAGGATGTTCTTACTCATGGTAGAGTGAAAATCATGCAGGAAAAGTGGGTAGAATGCCAAAAGAGATCTCACTCAAGGTGGGAGATCTACAGGTTTCGGTGATTGTGGAGGAAGAAAAGGAGGAGGTTGATTCGATCAGAAATGCTGTGGATAGTCCGGATCTCAGGATGCAAAGGAGTTGCAGACGCTGTGAGGAGGATGACAAGGACAGCTGTTCCAAAAATTCAAAATTTAAAAATCCCTCCAGTGGTTTCGAAGCAGGCTTGCGAGATTTGGGCCTGCTGAAGTCGTCCAGATGGCTGAACCAACAAAACCAGGGCTCGGTGGATATCTTGGGCTGTAATCTTGAAAAGGGACCTGGGACTGGGTCGTTTTATAATAAAGTGGGTCACGATGAGATGTCCACTTATATAACTTTACCAAAGCTCAGATCACCCTCTCGACATGGGATTTATCTCTCGCCTAAAGGGGAGGGGTGTTCGCGCAGAGGAAGCTCGGCGATCGAGCGATGCTGTCTCGCCATCGACTGACCGTCGGTCGATTGTCTCAGAGTCGTCCCTGACTTCGGCGGAATCTGATTTTCCGGTTGATGGTGATGAGGTGATGTGAATTAGCTCAGCCCTAGCTAGCATAAAGGGGGATTATGCTTCACCCCCTGCTATGTCGTCTCCGAGGTCTGTGGCTCCTACGGGATCCTATGCTGGGTGAACATCTTCCTCAAAGGTCTCAAAAAGTAACACCAGCGGGCATATTAGGATCTCTAGGAATACAACAGACAAAGGCAAGACCTATACAAGAAGCAGTTTGAGGTCTGACAGTGAACTACGGAAATTTGAGTCCTCGGCAGCAAGCTTGGCCTCTGATTTTCTAAATAAGACCGACGAGGGATCCACGAGGGGTTCTAGGGCTTGCACTGACTGTTCTTCTCCGCTGGATCGGGGGATTTGTGGTAGTGGCAATGCTCCAGTACACCTTCTCTCACCTTACCAGGGCTGGCTCTCCATCTCCAAGGAAGTTAGAGCGCAGAAAGAGCAGGACATCGATTGGAATAGTCATCCAATACAAGGGGTCGATGATAATGACAGAATATCCCTGGATACTCCTGAAAGGGGTACCATTGTTAGAGATCTAAAGAATATTGTGGAGGGAATTACTTGACTTTACATCTCAGAGACACAGATGATGCTGCGAAGATGTGGCTGCCCCAGAAGGTGCGACAGTGTGGTGAAGTGGTTGGTATTACCGTTGACAAAAATAAGGGAGGCTGGGAGAGTTTGATGGCTTTTGCCCATGATAGAGATAAGGAGAACAGGAAGACATATTTGTCAGCTACGTGTAAAGAAAAGGGGAGAAGGGAGTTGCGGAGATTAGAATGTTCCGTCAATTACAAGAGCAGACAGAATTGCTGCAAAGAAATAAAATGCAATTCGAGGCACGCACAGAGGAGTAAGGGGTTGGTTAATGTTTGTCCATGAAGATTTTATCATGGAATGTGCGTGGGTTGGGGAGTCGGGTGAAGCGGGCGATTATTAAGGAGTCTATTCGCAGAAATAAGACTGACCTCCTGTTGATTCAGGAAACTAAGCTTAGGACTGTTTCTGAATCTATAGTGAAAGAGGTGTGGGGTAGCTATCCTTCAGATTGGTGTTGCCCAGAAGCAATTGGTGCTGTGGGGGTCATCATAGTGATTTGGAGCAGCAGGGCTTTCTGTCTGAAGGAGCAGTGGATTGGCACTTTTTCAGTTTCAGTACTGTTAGAGGATCTGTCAAACAACTCTGTCTGGCTGCTGTCTTCTGTTTATGGGCCTAATAACAGTGGTCAAAGGCAGTTAATGTGGAATGAACTGGATGATATTCGTAACAGATGGAATGGGCCTTGGTGTATTGGGGGAGACTGGAACATTATCAGATATCCTTCAGAAAAGCTGGGATGTAGTACATCTTCCGCTGATATGGTGAGCTTTTCCGACTGGATTAACAAGCATGCTCTCGTGGACTTACCATTGGGTGGAGCTAGTTTTACTTGATCCAACCATCAGTCCACTCCATCACTGTCGCGACTCGACAAATTCCTAATATCTAGTGATTGGCTTGATCTGTTTCCTCAAGTTTTGCAAATTGCTCTTACTAAACCAACCTCTGATCACTGCCTGATTTTTTTGGATACTAACTGTGAAAGATAGGGCCCTGCCCCGTTTCGCTTTGAGTTAATGTGGTTGGAGGAGAGTTTTGTTGAGAAGATTAAGCTGTGGTGGAAGAACTGTGAGGTTACTGGAAATGCGGGGCTAAGATTGCTGATTAAGCTTAAAAAGTTGAAAGAGGAAATCAAGGAGTGGAATAAAAACCACAATGGGGATATAAGGTGTGCCAAAACAGATATTCTTGAAGAAATAAAGAGGCTGGACATCCAAGAGGAAGCTCGTTGTTTGAATGAGGAAGAGTTGTCAAGAAGAGCATCTTTGAACATTGATTTTGAAAGGAAAGTGAAAGAGGAAGAAATTAGTTGGAGACAAAGATCGAGGTGCAAATGGCTCAGAGAGGGGGATAAAAACACCAAGTTTTTCCACTCGATGGCGTCAGCAAGATGGAGAAATAACAGGGGTGGATGGGGACGTGAGGTTATCCGATCGGGAGAGTATTGTGAATCATATTAAAGACTTTTGCTACCATGTATGCTAAGGAAGAGTGGGACAGACCGACTCTGGATAACTTATAGTTTTGACACTAATGGGGAAGCGAATGCTGCTTATCTAGAAAGGAAGTTTGAGGAGGCAGAAGTGAGAGAGGCTGTGTTCGCTTTAAGAGGGGATGAAGCTCCAGGTCCGGACGGATTCCCGATAGCCTTCTTTCATCGGTTCTGGCATTCCTTAAAAGAGGATATCATGGCGTTCTTGAATGAATTCCATTTGAGAGGCAAGCTTTCAAATAGTATTGGCGCTTCTTTCATTACTCTTATCCCCAAGAAAAAGGGCGCTGATCGTTTGAAGGATTTTAGACCAATAAGTCTTATGGGCAGTATATATAAGATATTGGCTAAGGTTTTGACTGCGAGACTGATTAAAATCATGCCAACCATCATTTCACAATCCCAAGGAGCTTTTGTGCATGGGAGGCAAATCCTTGACGGGGTGCTTATTGCTAACGAGTGTTTGCACTCAAGGCACAAGGATAAATTGCTAGGGGTGTAATGCAAGTTAGACTTGGAAAAGGCGTATGCTAGAGTTGACTGGGATTTTCTATCATACTTGATGTGTAGAATGGGATTTGGACTCAAGTGGAAGGGGTGGATTTTGAACTGTGTTTCCTCCACCAGATTCTCTATTATGATCAATGGGTCTCCAAATGGTTACTTTGCTGCTTAGAGAGGCCTTCGACAGGGTGATCCTCTTTCGCCTCTCCTTTTTGCCATGGTTGGAGAGGGTTTAAGTCGTATGATATCAGCGGCAGGCGAGGCAAATATGATTTCTGGATTTAAACCCGCGATTAGTTGCCCAACGATCACTCATTTGCAGTATGCTGATGATACTCTAATCTTTTGTGCAGCAGAGGAAGAGGAAATCAAAAATATTGTAGCAATCCTTTTGTGTTTTGAAGTGGTTTCGGGCCTCAAAGTTAATTTTTCTAAAAGTGCTCTTATAGGCATTGAGTTGCAGGCTCAAATGGTGGAGGTCCTAGCGACCATTATGGGATGCAAGGTCGGATATCTTCCGACTACCTACCTTGGGTTGCCCCTTTGCATTGGGAGGCCTTCCAAAGAAGTTTGGAATCCGGTAGTGGAGAGAGTAGAACAGAAGCTAGCTACATGGAAGGCAAAATACTTATCTTTCGGGGGAAGAATTACCTTGATTCAATCGGCCCTATCCAACCTCCCAACATACTTCATGTCCATGTTCGAATGCCCAGCTTCGATCGTCAGTCGAATTGAGAAATTGCAGTGGGATTTTCTATGGCAAGGAAAAGGCACTAAGAAGAAGTATCACTTGGTTCTGTGGAACCAAGTTCGTAGATCTAAAAGAGAGGGTGGGCTCGGCTTCAGAGCTCTAAAGATTATGAACCAAGCCCTTCTTGGGAAATGGTTGTGGAGAATTGGAGATCAATCAGATAGTTTGTGGGAACAAATTATTTTGTCCAAATATGGGGTGGGACGAAATGGTTGGGACGTTAATGGTACTTCCTATAGGTGCTCAAGTTGGTGGAAAGATATTATGGGCATTAACGACTCTTTTGATTCTCAAATCAGGTACCTTGTTGGGACAGGCAAAGACATCTTCTTTTGGCATGATGTTTGGGTGGGGGATACTCCTTTAGCAGTGCAATTTCCGGACCTATATAGTTGCGCTAGGAACAAGCAAGCAAAGGTGATTGATTATATGGATAGAGTTGCGCACAAGGTTTTTTGGGGCCCAATTTTCTGAAGAGATTTGATGGAGTCGGAAGAGGAGAACCTTATGACTCTCCTTGATAAGCTTGGTCGGATCTCTGTACCTGTAGACGGGGAAGATAAAAGAGTGTGGGGCCTGTGGGCTGCCTCAAACGATGGTGTATTCTCTGTTTCTTCCTTCTTTGTGGTGTTGTCAAACACTCACAATTCTTGTAACTGGTTCGACTATCTTTGGAAGACCAAGGCTCCTCCTAGAGTCCTGATGTTCGGTTGGTTAGCTCTTCGTGGCAAAATTCTCACTATGGATAATCTCTGTCGTCGCGGGGGGGTCCTAATCAACGCTTGTCCCCTATGCCTTTCGACAGAGGAGACCGTGGATCACCTTTTGCTTAATTGCAGCTTCGCGCAAGATATTTGGACTTCTACTCTGGATTGCTTTGGCTGTAAATGGGTCCTTCCTCGAACCATTTGGGAGCTTTTTGATGCTTGGAAGTTTGGATTCCAGTCCAAGAGAGGAAGGCTTCTCTAGCGTTCGTCTTTTGTTGCCAACATTTGGACAGTTTGGAAGGAGAGAAATACGCATTGCTTTGAAGATTGCTCCTCTCCTTCATCAGTTGTTGCTACGAGAGCCAAATTCCTTACTGCGTCTGAGGTTTCTATGTTGCCAAAATTTTGGGGAGTGCCTATGGAGCTTATACTGTTTAAATGGAAGGAAGTAGCATCTTAATCTTTTGGTTTCCTTTTTTGGGGCTTTAGACTTTTGTAGGAGATCTGTCTCCTCTTTTGTTTCTTTGATTGGTTTCTCTTTTCCCTTTGTATTTCTCCTTGTTGTTCAGTATATTTCTTTTGTACTGCTCTGCTTTGATTAATACAATCCATCATTTAAAAAAAAAGTATTTAAAAACCATAAAAAATGTCTTGCATGCCAGAGACAGGAGAAATTATTTTTCTTTTTCTTTTTGGAATGGTAGCATTGATTAATAGAAGCTTCCAGTACAAAAGATCCATACTGACAAGCTCAAAAGATGAAAACAAAAAGGAAACAACACCAAAATATACATATATATATATATAAAATATGGGAGATGCTCCTATGAGAGCATCTCTCACCTTACTATGAGAGATAAGGTGGGGCCCCTCTCATCCATATCCAATGTCAACAACTTAAATGTAAAGGCCCCCACCTTTATCTCTCATAGTGTGTGTGTGTGTAACACCACAGACAGGAGCTTCAGAGAGCCACGGCACTGTAAAGATTATTTATTTGGAGAGGATTCTATAAAAGAAACCATCATGGTGATCTACTGCTCATGTTATTGTTTTATAATTTGGGACTCCTTGCTGTGAAAAACAATCACCGGGTCAAGAGATTCCTAAGGGGCCATGTGAGATTCTTGAAGCTAAAGCTATGTTTCATAATCATCGATTCATCATCAAGGCCCTGTCTCAACTATGTTCGGGTTGGCTACAAGAATTTTGTTTCTCTATTCCAGTTTATCTTAGGCCAAATCCCGACAATAAAGCTCTATTTATTTTCCATATTTAAGAATTTTGTATGCTGCAACAATGGTGCCAATGAGCTACGATGCCCCCGGATACAGCAAGGACACATATTTTATACATAAAAAATAAAGCATCGGATACAATACAACACGATGCATTGCCCATTTTGAAGTATCCATGCATCATAGCCGTTGATGAAAAGTTTTTGTATGCAGGTTGATGGCCCACGAAGGAAAAGGGAGAGGATGAAGAGGATGTGAACAGAAGTAGCAATGATAGATCTTCAGAAGTGCAACCCATCCGAAGATTTTTCTTAGGATAGATCAGAATGGAAAAACAAAATTCATGTAGCCGACCCCAACATAGGTGGGACAAGGCTTTGATGATGATTTTAAGAATTTAATGGGTCTTACATTACTGTATAAGGTTTTTGATTGGCTTCCACCAACAAAATTTAACTTTCATAAAATCAATAAGATCACAAAAGAACTAATATGCGCATGTTGGGATTAAATCCTGACATTTGAAATTCAGGATTGTCAAATGTTTTTAAGACTGATATGTACTGATTGCAGTTACCTTTATCCTGCGGACACCTAACACATTAAGGCGATATAATGAGCCACTAAGAACGCCGCATACGCCCGGTAGTAGAGATCTTTTCCAGGATGAAAAGAAAAGCTGCAAGACCAAAAGTCTAATCAGATTATTGTAATTTGGCTCATAACAAGACTAGAAAATCACAATAATACTGTACTAAATTTACAGCAGGTATTTACCTGCAGACCCGCTAAATAGATAAATGACTTGTCTGAGAAGCGAAAACCAAATATACGGAACCGTGTTGAAATTGGGATATCGAAGTAAAATGGTACAAAGGAAGAAAATATGAGACCATATGGTCCCGATGCTAGTAAACTTAGGGTTGAATCCGCTGAAAACAGTACACAAAAAGAAACTTAACATTAAAACAAAATAAAAACTTAGAACACAGAGCAGAACATGTTTTCCAATCAACAAGAGCCATTTTCATCATGATGCCATCATTACATTATCTGTCTTGGACGCAAACACCTGTCGGTGTTGGATACAGACAAAAGATATCAGACACCCGGATTCCAGGAAACCAACACAGCAGCACAGTAGTAAAGATATTTAAAACAAATATATTGAAGAATGTACAATGATATAAAAATTTTATTTCGCAGATGCATAATATATTGAAACTAAAAGTAAGAAACACAACTACATAAGAATAGCATTGACATTTTCTTTTCAAACTAACATGCTTTGGTCAATAATGATCAAACCTACAATCTTGTGGCAGCAATAATAAGCACCTTCTACTCTGTGATGGCTTCTCCTAACATCATAAAACAGTACATAAAAGCTGCAAACAATAAATAGATGGGTTTTGCCCATACAAGGCATGTTTGAAATCCCATGAAGAGGCAAAGTACAAGAAGGACAGCAGGTAAATTTGCTAAAATTCCCTAGCCTTTTAAAAAGGCATTATGTCATATCACACTTTTAAAAGATATTATGCAATATGGCAATTTTAAAATACATTTCTTAACTTTTACTGCCCAGAAGCCCTAGCCTTTTTCTCTCACTTCTTTTACCTTTACTCCTTCCCAGCGCCTACACTTTCACCTCATCCATCCTCAATTTCGCAAAATCGAACCTCCTTCAGGTATTCTTCTTCTCAATTTCTTCCATTGCGATTCTACAGGAGTTCTTGTTCATTTGTCATTATTTTCAAGTTAAGGCCCAACATTTTGTAGGAAAAAATAAAAAACGTTATGCTCAATGACGCTCACCATTATATTCAGTGATGCTCAACGTTATGTGCCGTAGATGTTGTAGAAATACTTCGAGATTCCTTAAGTCAGTTTCAAATGCAGTTTTGTATATTGCCAACAACTTAAGCACTACGATGTGATGCTTAACTATTTTAAGGTTTAAAACCAGAGTTGCAGGGCAAAATGCCCTTCTCAGTTCCATGCATACTGTGCATTGAGGGAGGGGGGGGGGGGGGGGGGGGGGGGGGGGGATGTGATATTCTTAAAGAAGATGGAACAAGAAGGGATGGTCATGGTTTTTATCTGTAAATGGAAGAAGAAAGAAGACGAAACAAGGAGAAGAGGTTGATCGACAGTGAGCGACGATGAGGAAGACAAACAAAAGGAGAGAGAAGATGGTTAGGGTTGTTTCCTCAAAATAGGACCTTCAAATATGCAAAATAACAAAATGGTTGACAAAGATGGGATAGATGGCGTTGCAGTGGGAAGGGAAAATAAGGAAAACGAAATGAAAGAACAAAACTAGGGCTAGGGGCAATAAAAAAATTTTAAAAATCCCTAGCGCATACATTTTTTTAAAATGTCATATCACATAATACCCTTTCAAAATGCCATTCACATAATACCTTTTCAAAATGCCATATCGCATGAAACCTTTTTGTATGGGCACTTTGGTCATTTCGCCATACATACTCAACTCTGCCCTTTAATGGAAAATTTTGAAATTTATGCCTATGGATGAGTGTTCAAGGTCAAAGGTGGCCTGTATGGTCAAAATCCCATAAATAAGTAGAAGATAAAGGTCTTTCCCCCAACTCTGTCCAATATTTTCGTGATAAGTCAACTATTAACATTACAGAAAATGAAGTTCTTGTTAAATGGCCCAAGGCTTTGGTGTGAATGAAATACAAGGATATATCTCAAGCCCATTTGAAGCTGAGGAAGCCATCGATGATATTACACTCCACATTGGGAAAGGGCCCCAGTCAAGGGACAGCCTCTACGGGTAGGTTGTCCAAGATGTCCATGAAAGAATGGTTTCCTCCAAGAAAACTGAAGACCATTGGATCTCCCAACCCCAAGAAGGAATCAATTTGAACTTCAGGAAATACCAATACGAACGTGCTCGTAGCCACAACATGGAAAAGGAACTAATGGAGCACAAGAAATTAGTATCGTGGGTTGTAAAGACCGGTTATTAAAGGTGATTATCTCCTTACAGACCATCCTCAATCTAAAATCTCCACTAAAGTGGACTACCTCAACAATTAGATGGCTGAGAATATCACCCCCTAAAATTTTTTCTTCACTAAGTTCCATAAGAGAGATCAAATGCCTTTTGGTTGGATATTTCACAATCATAAGGAACACATTTCATTAGCAGATGAGTTCGAAAGTTTTGGCAGTACAATGATGGCATTACATCCTGGAATAGTAAATCCAGCTTTATTTACACACACACACACACACACAGAATGGAAACTGGATAAATATATAATCACTAAAAATTGAGAAGACTCTCATGAAGGGATCGCAAATTTATTAGAAGAGATCCGGAAAAAAGAGCACAAAAATGGAATGGAGAATAAATTCCTCACAAGCTAAAAAAAACGACTGACATTTGTTAAAGTATAAACTTGTATGATAAATAGGCCCAGCTCACTTGTATGATAAGAGGCCCGGCCCACTTGTACATATGAGATCTAGTCATAACTTGTATAGTAGACTAAATCGTATGCTAGGATGTTTTACCATTTTTAGAGATTTAATTAGGTTCTGATTTGATGATTTGTAGCCTAAACTTAGGCAATGTAAACTCTATATAAAGAATAGCAATCCATGAAGACTGGAAGGTCGATTGGAATCATTTTCACAGAAGTCTCTTTCTCTCTCTCTGTCATCTTTCTCTTTCTCTCTCTCTATCATGGTATCAGAGCTTAGGATATGATCAATCTTCTTCTCTCATTGATCCACTGAGTCTTCCTGGCGTGGATCTTCTTCCTGGCGTGCTAATCCTCTCTGTTACTGTCACTGATCAACAGTGGCCCACCACGGATCATCCTCGTATCTCCAAGATATCACTACAGTTGTGATCGACTATCCTTGAGGGTCTTTTTAAGGATTTTTATGGAATTTTATGGAATTTTTCCATCAGCTTTGAGGTAGGTTCCAGCCACTTCTTACTATGTTGTTTTTAATCAAGTTTTGTCAGATAGTTTTCATCAAGACCGTCCAGATTTGTGGATCTGTATCCAAATCTCCTCATACTTGGACTGAAGGAAGTAACTTTGATCTTCTTTAAGATCTTCAAACCTGAGCTGTGCTTTGATCACCCTGTGGGGCCCACGAACAGATCTGGTCCCAAAACTCCAGTTCGTCTGGCACTGTCTGGGCTGTCTGGGGGCTCTCTTCTGCCTAATTAAATCTCTAAAAATGGTAAAACATCCTAGCATACGATTTAGTCTACTATACAAGTTATGACTAGATCTCATATGTACAAGTGGGCCGGGCCTCTTATCATACAAGTGAGTTGGGCCTATTTATCATACAAGTCTATACTTTAACAACATTATGATGCAAAGAAGATACAGGATCAAATATCGCATAAGAATAACTGGACAAATAAATGGCAATGATGTCATAGTGGATATGGGGAACAACATGATTTTGGGAGTTTCTAACATGAAAGGAACAAGAAAAGAGGCAAAAGCAATCATTCACACGACAGACCAAGTTATCTATTACCTTTTAGAGAAATCGTAATTCAAAGTAATCAGAAAAGATAGTCAACTATGATGTTGTCAATGTGCAGTTAGTATGCAATACATACCTTTCAATAATACCAGAGTAAGGACCTCAAAAAGTAATGGCACTATAATGGAGAAAAGGATAAAGACCTGCATATACAGAAGAAAATCAGAATAAAAATCGTGCTCACCTAGGGATCTCAAGTATTCCTTCCTTTAACTCCAATTATAATAGACAAATTTGGGTACAGACATAAAAATAGACAATAAATCAAAGCAATCACATGTTTTCCTAGGACCAACAACATCTATAAGAGAAATTCAAAGGCGCTTGCAAAAGAAGAGATTTGCTCACTTTGGGTGTAACCATGTAAGCCCTAGATTTTAGCTTTAATCATTTTCCAACAGAGGTTTAACTAGGCGCCCTACAAGAACCAATTAAAAGGTTGAACACTTGAACTGCCCTTTCTACAAAGCAAGTATAACTCTAATTCCAGAGCAAAAGATGGGCTAAGTAGTCAATTATGATCCAAAGTAACAGAATAACTGAAATGTTTTGTTCAATGTCCAGACAAGGTACTGATGACACCTGTTATTGTAAATATAGAATTTTGGCATGTTTCCAGCCAATTCCAATCCGACTCTATTCAGCAGATTAGGTGTCTAGATCAGAGTAGAATAAAGAGAAATTCTAGATTAACATCCTTACTGCAAATTTTTTATTACACGAAGTCACTTCATTAACAAAGAAGCCAAAAAGAGTATAAATAGGAACCCATACGAGAGCTAAACATAAAACAAACCCACTCAACTTCAGTTGATATGAAATGGAAATACCACATTCCAAACTTTCCAACATCAACAAAGATCGAGAGAAGGTGGCCCATGAAACTGCTTCATGACAAGACCCCAAAGTAAAACCATAGCCTATGCCTTCATAGCCAACCCCTCATAGAATCTAACCTGCTTCTGAAAGTATGGATGTTCTGCTCTAGCCAAAAAGACCACAAAATACAGCTACACCGGCATCACCCATTTCATTTCAGAAAGGCTAAAAAAAGATCCCAGACTGCTAACACAAACAAACAATAGATAACAAGATTAAACCATTCTTTGCTGCACGCAAGACACCAGAATTGGCCTCTTGATTTGTGGCAGATGTAAATAGGTATAGTGTTCCTTGAACACCTTTGGGTTTGGCATGGTCAAGCAATCAGGTTCCAAAGCTGGGTATAAATTGGATTGCAATGGTGGGTACAGATTTTGACATATTAGGGATGATAAAAGAATACAGCTCCCATAAATAACATTTCAAAGATTTCCAATGTCCTTTCTCCATGTAAGTGGGACCACCATCATTCACTTAAAAAAAAATAATAATAATAATAATCCCAAAAGTAGAAGGGTAGTAGCGCCAACCCACTTCCTAGCAGTTTTAGCCACTTGATCAAGATGCAGACGAGCCATCTCAAAACCAAAACCCGCAGAGAATCGCGAGACAAGTTATCTAGGTTGGAGCCTTCCACTCTATCCAAATCAAAAATATTATATAGTTATTGTGATACTTATATCTAGATCTGCCTGTCTTCCCTTGTAATTCCAGCAGAAACTCCAAATCAGTTAGTTGAGCAATTTGTGTAGCCTGATTTCTCGTTATAGGTGCTCTAAAGACTCCCTTCACAGTGGGAATCAAAATAATCATAAAGCCTGTCTTGGATCATTTTGTGTGTATCTTGTCTCACAATCTAAACATTATATATCTCCTCATCATCAATTTAGGGGTGCACAAAAAATCCGTCGATCCGTAAATCCGATCCAATCCGATCTACGGATTTTTCTCCGATCCAAAGATAAAAGAATTGGGGACGGATTGAAAATTTTGTAATCCGTTAGCAACGGATCGGTGGCGGATTTCACCCTCAATCCGCGGATTCAATCCGATCTAATCCGTTGACATTAAATATAAATAAAAAATATATAAGGGGTCTAAATATAAATTAAGATGTCTAAATCTAAAATAAGAAAAAAAAATTAAGGGGTCAAAATGTAATTTTTTTACAACATGTTTGGTATTTTTCTTTTAACATTTGATTGAACGGATTGAATGGATTAATCCGATCCGACACCGGATTGGATAAGATCGGATTTTAACAGCCAAGGATTGGCGACAGATTCCAAATCCATCAATCCATAGGTAACGGATTGGTGACGGATTTGGCCCAATCCACACCAATCCGATCCGTGTACACCCCATCATCACCATCAAAACTTTATCCCATCAATCTTTCCAGCTGAAAGGGCTGTACAAGTATCAATGGAACTCAAAAAAAAAAAAAAAAAAAAGTATCAAGTTTTCGCAGTTAACTCCCCAATCTTATGCAACCCTCTTCCTTTTATTTGGAAATTGGCCAAGAAATGGTGATGGCAGTTACCAACACATGACAAAGGAATATCATCTTTTAGCTTTGTCCCCACCTAACTAAAACCTGGTTTAAAGAGTTCTACTAATGGACTATAAAAAAGGAAAACATTTATATATAACGCATAAGCTTTAAATTATAACCAACCATTCAAAAATCCTTCTAGAAGTTGGCCAATCATTGATGAAACCATATAAAAGCACAGAAAGATTCCATAGCCTATGAATTTTTGCCAATGAGCAGTTATAGATTGCACAAGGTTATATAGATCTACAAAGAACAAATTTGCCTGACTGAAGACTTCATACCATCTGACCAATGTCATTGCACCTAATAGTTATTGATTCTGCAACTTTAAGGAGTGTATCAGTATGCATATGCTAGTGCCTCAAGGTACTAGAAAGATGTCCCATCAAAGACCATGAAAATATCAGCACTATAATTCATTTTGATATTGTCAAGTCCACTATTTTTATTACCAGGGAGAATTCTGTTTGAGAAAACATCTCTAACCAACATTGTAGGTCTTGCAACTTTACTAACAGATCTTGTAAATAATTCAATAGAACCAAATTTAATCTTTTCTCAATTTCTTCATTTGTGCCCACAGTAAAAGTGATTCAATGTTTTGCATGTCTAGTCAACTATGTAAATTTTTTCCCCCAAATGAAGTCATCTTTGTAGACCAAGACTCCATTCTAATGCAAAACCCTGAAATCAGGTAGGCACAAGGTTATTTTCTGTGCATCCACTATGATATTATGGGACACCACATTGATCAACCAATCAAAGAAGGAATCCAGCTGCAACTTTCAATCAGACTAGTGGACTTCAACCTCAACTCCCAGCTTGTGATCTACAATGGTACCTGAAAACACCACCAGAATAGAACCAGTGACAGACCTAGGATTTTCGTTCGAGGGGGGGCTGACAATGGTCAACTAAAAAGTCAATCATTATCTTACTGTACTTTCTTCACATTACATATGTGAAAAGAGAAAACAAGTAAATTGTTTACTTCTGCTCATTCCCGTAATACGAGAGTTATCCTGAGGGAATCTAGAGTCTAATCAAAAGTAGGACGAACTTAGAGGTTGGAGACTCATAGATGATGAAGCCCCATTTGTTAATTGACTCCTCTTTAGTATCTAGCCTAGAATAAAACGATATTCAATACTTTTTTCTTTCTGAGTCAAATTGTATGTGTAGCAATTCTATTGCAAGAGGTGCCAATGTACAATATACCTCTATTTTTGTCATTTTTTTTTTAGAAAGTCAGTAAATCTAGAAAAATTGGAAATTGGGCTTCGAAAAGTTTTTTAGTACTCTGAAAAGTTTGTTAAAAACAAATCCATGCAGTTTGTTGAAAAGAATAGCTAACAAAGCATTTCATGGATTTGACCCGTTGTTGTTTGGGCACTTTAGTTGAAAACAAACTTTGAACCAAAATATCCTTTGATCTTCATTCATTTGTTTGTTCAAATCAAAACCAAAACAACTTCCTCAAACTCAATCTAAAACTTCTTCCTAAAACACTCACACAAATTACAAGTACAAACAACCAAATATTGCAACAAAATTAAATAAAATTAGCTAACAATTAATAACATACATCAATATCTAAAAAACAATAATGACGGATTAGAAGCATCTATCCTCCCCGTCTTTAATCTGATTATCTTCTTAATTTTTTATTGTTGAAATCAAATCCAACTCCATTAAGAGAACCCATTTCAATAATGGGGATTTTCTTCTTAAAAATCTTTCATGAATCAAGAGAACCCATTTAAAAAATGGGGTTTTTCAGAAGATGAAGGGTTTTCAGAAATTCCCCATTTTTAACATCATCGTTTCTAAAAAATATTTTTGAGAGAAAGCATCTCTACTAGAACAACACCCTGCAACACCTAAAAATTAGTTAGAACCAATACGAAGAGGAGAGAGACCGAGGTGAGCAACGAAACCAGAGGGGGCTATCTGTCACTGATTTTGGGATATATATATATATAGAGAGAGAGAGAGGGGGGGTTTTGATCCATGGGGGCTGGGCCAACCAGCCCATATAGGCCTAATGGGCATTTTTTTAGGTTTGTGGGGGCTTACATAGGTCCGCCCCTGAACAGAACCATGCTCTTTGTACAACCTGCCCCAAATTCCTATCAGCTGTCATTTTTCTCTTGATGCCCTACCCACGTTTGAACTTCAGACTCCCGATGAGGAGGGTACCATAATTTGTTGTTCTTGGCCTTTCCACGCCTCAGCATGCAAGCTCCCTAAACACAACCAAACCAAACCAAGCCTTTTCCCACTAGGTGGGGTCGGCTATATGGATTTGACGACGCCAATCAAATCTGTTTAGGGCCATGTCCTCCGTTAGATCCATGTAGGCAAGGTCATGTTTAATAGTTTCTTTCCAACTTCTCTTGGGTCTCCATCTCCCTCTCCTACTCCGGGCAATCTCCATGCTTTCACACCTGTTAACAGGTGCCTCCGTTGGGCGCCTTCTAACATGGCCGAACCATCTCAATCGATTTTCTCTCATTTTATCTTTAATCGGTGCTATTCCTACTTTGCCCCTAATCTCCTCATTCCTAATCCTATCTCTCCTTGTGATCCCGCACATTCATCTTAGCATTCTCATCTCCGCAACTTCCATCTTCTTAACATGATTATGCTTTACTGCCCAACACTCTGATCCATATAACAACGCTGGACGTACCGCCACCTTATAATACTTTCCTTTAACCTTGAGGGGAACTTTCCGATCACACAAGACCCCCGAGGCACTCCTCCATTTGGTCCACCCGGCCTGAATCCTGTGACTTACATCAGTATCAATCTCTCCATCCTATTGCACCATAGATCCAAGGTACCTAAAGTTTTCTTTCCGTACAATCTTTTGTGTGCTTAAACTTACTTCTAAATTACCAAGTGTCCTACTTTGACTAAACTTGCATTCCATATATTCCGTCTTGCATCGACTTAGCCTAAACCCTTTTGTCTCTAACGTTTTTCGCCAAAATTCTAGCTTAGCGTTCACTCCTTCTCTCGTTTCATCCACTAAAACAATGTCATTTGCAAATAGCATACACCACGGCACCTCATCCTGAATGTCTTGTAATCTCATCCATAACTAGGGCAAACAAGTACGGGCTTAACGTTGAGCCTTAGTGTAGACAAATCGTGATAGGAAACTCTTTAGTCTCTCCGCCAGTCGTTCTTATAGATGTCACGGCTCTATTATATATATCCTTTATCGCCTCAATATATGCGACACACACTCTTTTCTTTTCCAGTACTCTCCATAAAATCTCCCTATGAACTCGGTCATAGGCCTTCTCCAAGTCAATGAACACCATATGTAAATCTCTCTGGCCTAATTTCACAAAATATTATCATGTTTGAAGTAGCAGATCCTTTTCAAGATCACAGCCCATGAGACCATCTTGCCTTCACAAGATTTCAAACTTCATCGATGGCCTTCTTGCCATTGAAAATTCTTCATTCCACTCAAAATCACAGTTCACAAAGGCCCAAGCTTCCACAAGATTTGCCCCCACTTCTTAAATGGGCAGAACTAAAACCTAACTTTGCTACCCAATGCTTTGGGAAATGCCAAACCTTCCATGTTCACCAACATAAAGTGGCACATATTTGTCTCAAGGAGTACTGTAATAGAAGGATGATCGGCTGACTCCTTTTCATTCTTGCACAATGAACATATCTCCAAGTTTGAGCATGACAAGATACCTGTTCCCATTAAGTTAGCAGCAGCTGCTAGTCCATAGGAACTCGCCACCTTAGGCAGAGCCAATCCAAACCAAACCCAAGAACAACTGGGTTGATGTGGATTGATTTGACAAGGCCTTCATAAAAAGGTAACAGGAAAGACTACTAAAGTGCCGCGAGTTCAAATATGAATGTCTCTATCATCCATGCAAATAAGAACTGGCAAGTACTTACAGTAAAGACGCATACTCCCCTGACAGGATTTCAGTTAGACTTAATCTAAAAATAGTACTCCACATGAGTTTCCCTCCCAAATCCCAACTAGTTCAGAACATTCACTTTTGGAAACCTTCCCCAAGATACATGAATCATCCCCACCTTCAGATAGGGCCCACACACTCACCAGATTAAATGAGTAAACTCTACCTTATCCCCCCTGCCCCATATTTACTAGCAATTACTTTCCTTCATAAAGCATCTTGATCTTCTTTGCAGCTCTATTACCATTTACCTAGCAAGAGACTATTTCTTTTCTCTGAAAGTCTTTAGTGTGCTACTTATTTTTGGTTCAAGACCTCTTCCCACTTAATAAGATATTATTTATCTGTCATCAGTGTCATCACATAAGTTCCTTTGGATTCCCTCTTCTGAAAAACGGTTTATTTAAATTCTTTTTTACCCTTTTTCAACTGATACTAGAATCTTGAATATATATATATATATATAAGTGGTACACCAGTGGATTAAGCAAAGTAGCCTTGATAAAAGTACAAGAACTATTTAAAGACATATATTCTCTTCTTAAAGATGAAAGTTTATTCTCAAATTTGGTAAGCAATGGATCCTATGTAGCTTTTGAAAAGGATCGGCTTCCAAAGAAATCCCACGTAGCTTTTGACAAGGACCAGCTTCCAAAGAAACACCACGATAAGTTTAGAGTCCCCCCACTACAATTAAAAGATGATTCCAAGGAACACACCAAACCCTCCTAAGTCCCACGTCCATGAACTTACTTTTCTCTCACTCACTCTAGGATCAAGCACAGTTTTCAAGCATCTAAGAATATCTTTCTATCATTACTCTCATTACATTCAATTTAGCAGCATGAAATAAAACTGTATCATTCACAAACTGCAAGTGTGTTATTTCCAACCCATTTCTGTTCACTTGGAAACCATAAATCAATCCATCCTTCACTAGACTGCCCAGATTCAGATGAGAATATCGGCATAGATACGGGGATTAAGGATACAGGTGGTCAGAACTTTCCAGAATGAAGGACATGGATGCAGATACAGGCATGCAGCTATCCTATCCATATCATGAAATTTCATATTTCATATTAAGATTATTTTTATGAAATTGTCACTGCTTATAATCCTCAATCCCAAATCGTTCATACCCACGAATCGAATCGAATCGAATCGCGAATTGTATTGTGAATTATAGGATTTTTTATTGTTCTAATAAAAATGAAAGATAATTAAAAATTAAAAGAAATAGATAAAAATTATTACTCATAACCATCTATTTTCCCATTTATAGCAGTTTAAATATAATAATAAGTCTATCATACAATCATATCAAGAACATCATGACATATATATAAATAAGGGCAAAATTCATGTGCATCCTTCCCTCACCATACAGTGAGGGACAAACTCATGGGACTTGGGGGGGAGACGGAAAGAGTCAAATGAGATGAGACCATATATCAAGTTTGAGGTCAGTCCCAAGTTTCTAACCCCTTCATCCATGGCAAACAAATTTAATGACTATATATTAAAGAAAAAAATTTGACCCTCAATCCAACAGTCCAATCCATTCAGATTAATGAAAACCCAATTGATCCATTGTAATTTAGGGGGTTCCATGTGTGTGGATGATTTGGATGAATCATAAAGTGGCCCCACTATGTTGTCCCTCACCATAATGTGGTGAGGGATAGATGCACCTGAATATTTTCCTATATCTATATATATATATATATATGAAATAAATCATGTGTAAGTATCAATATATATCTTTTTTATTATCTTTAAATCAAAATATAAAAATAAAAAAATAAAATCCAAACCATCAATCTTATACAGTAGGACATCTCTTTAAGTTAAAAAAGTGTTCATGAAGAAGAAAACCAAAATAGATTAAAAAAAAAAAAAAAAAAGATATAGACAAGCATCATATGTATAGTCAAATGCTTTAGTTAAATCCATGTTCTCTATTCAACTTCAAAACCTTATCAAAGCCGCAAAAAATTCTTAAGAGATTTCGTTAATTATGAAATAACCTTTTAAAAATAAAAGCGCTAAAAGAAAAAAAGAAACAAAAAAGGGTAAAAGATTAATAATATTAACTTATTGGTTGTAGCTACTCTCACTTAGCCGAATCGCTTGAATCGTAAGATTCGATGAAATGATTATCGAATCGTAAGATTCACACCTGAATCCTAAGATTCATATATAAATGGGATTCGTTACATAGATACGAATCTTTTTCCTTCGAGATACAAATCGTAGGATTCTGATAACTATGCTTTTTGACCTAATAATGTTCAAAAATAAGAAAGCTAATAGACATATATGAAATAATGGACAAGTACATTAGGACACGCCAAATTGTATCATAGAAGTATTGGTGCAATAATTAGTCCCAATCATGGATGAAAATCACAATCGTATAATGGTTCACGGCTGACCCTGAAAAACAATACGACATGGGGTCACATCGCGTCGCGGTTCACGATCATCACGGCATGAATTTTTTTCAACCCAAAAAAAAAATGGAAAAAATACCCAAAAACCCAAAACATTGGAAAACGCTAGAAAACCTTTTTTTTTTTTTTTGCATTAGTAAACGCTATAAACCAAAATATCAGTTCTTCTAAGTCAAAATATCTTGTATTATTGTCTTATCAGAGACTATTCAAAGTTTGGTTCAAATTTAATGATAGATTCACATGTATAAGTTAAAAGTAGTAGACATATTATAAATTAGTAATATTAACCTTAAGTGATAAGTGATTAAGTACTCAAATATCAAGGAAGTTATGAATTAAAAAATGTTACAACTTAAAAGTTATAACAACGAGCCTCAGGGAAAATTACATAACATTAACATTAAGAGGGTGCATAAGAGAAACTAGATCTCACAAAAACTAAGAGTTAGGCTTAAATTCGTCAGATATAAAGAAGCCCCAAATTTTCAAAACCAAAAATTTTAGATCTAGGCTGAAAATCACTACATTTAGGAGTCGTTCCACACCACCACTTTCCGATCCAGGAGGGTAGAATTATCGGATCCTCTCCATTGCAGAAAACACACCTAAAGGCGGTTTCCTCCCTCGAATCCTCACCGCACCAAACAGCAATGAGGAAGGTGCTGGATTGTCTCCCTCCATTTCCGCGGAAGGGGGCATTGCACAAATGCCTACTTAAGAGAAACTAAGAGTCTATAACCAAATCTAGTTCAATGTGAGGCCTTGGTTGGCATTTATTTCAACTTTTTTTTTTCTTTTGGAAAAATTCATAAATTGGTAAAAATCATTAAAAATTCGTAAAAAAAAAAAAGTGCTTAAAACTTTAAAAATGCGCTCCAAAACTCTAGATCCAACACATTTGCATCATTTTTAAGGCATTTTGAGAAAGAAACTAGGAAAAAAAAAAGAAAGGAAGAAAATGAAAGCAAAATCCTTATGTAAAGTCGCTTGGTTAAGTTCATTAGTTCGTCGTGATGATCCACTTAAATTTTAAGATTTTGATGAGAAATGGTGAAAAAGGTTGAGAAAAATGAAATAGGGTCTCTTGCTACTTAGACTAAGCTTTAAGTGAAAGAGAATGAAAAAGGAAAGAAAGGGTTTTACAGCAGTAGACTAATATTTTCCGATATTTTGGGAATATTTAGGCGACCGCTACCGAGACCAATACGCATCAAAATGTTGGTTCGATAGCGGTGGCTGATACCAGTACATTTCAGCTGATACGTACCGGTATTGGCCAATGTTTTAAACCATTGTCCCAATATTAACGTTGTATCCTTTAGATATGAAAACTCTAGCAATATATAACTGGCCGAGTACCATATATCCATAGCTAGCCTTGGACAAAAGTGTTCGAAGACCATCGACCATGAATTTTTATAAGTGTAGATCAGATCTCCTTGTGCATTTACATAAGTACATTAGAGTACAATTTGCACAAACTCAAATTATGAAACGCATTCCAAAAATCCATCCCCTCCAATTCTTTCGGAAACTCAACCATCCTAGCATATAGCCCACAAAATAACACTCAACACGGTCATATGCTTTTCCCATGGCGATTTTGACAGCAATTCCAGATTGTTTAGCTTTCCATGAGAATCAATCAACTCATTTGCAACAAGAAGGCCAAACAAAATTTGTCTATGATTAACAAATGCATCTCGGAACGAAGCTGATAATTGTGTGCTTCACCCATTCAACCTATTGGTGATAAGTTCAACAGTTAATTGTAGACACTTGACCAAGCTAATAGGCGTGAAAATCTTAAGTTTCACCAAATTTGCCACTGACGCAGAACGGATAAGCCCATGAGTGGGACCACCCAAGATAGTTTAGGAATATTTTTTTTTATTTCCTTTTATTTCCTTAATTATTTGTACATAGGTTTATAATTATATTGAAAGAGTTGTAATTAGGATAGTTATTATTGCTTGATTAGGTTTTCTTAGCCCCTAAGTTTGCTTTCCCTATTTATATGGCATTATAGAGAAGAAGTTATCAAAGTTAATTGATTAATAGAATTGGGTTTTATCCATAGTTGTGAATTTCGGGGCTTAAGGTGGGGTAGGGGTTTTTCAGAAAAAGAAAAATTGCAGCAAGTCCTTTTAAAAATACTTTTGGATGAAATTTCCGAAATTGACCAAAATTGGTCGAAATTGGCCGAAATCTTAACCGAAATGTTGTGCAAGGGCTGTTTTGTTTTGGTATGTAGACGAAAACAAAATTTCTCGGAAATTTTGTCCGAGAAGAAACGATTTCACAACTATGTTTTATCCCTTTTGAGGAATGTCCTCATTGATTGTCATGTGGAGGCATCAAGATAGCGTCCGCGGACATGTGCTTCGGCACCTTTATTGTGCTTTGGCACTTCCACACAAGCCCTAACCCTAGGGCCTACAGCAGCCACCTATGGAGTTGGAGCAATAAACGTTGCATTCAACACCTTGTTCAGTCTGCTTCTTCTATGAAATTCATGAAACATATCCAAGAAAACCATTCATGAATCTCCAACATGCCATCAGTTTGGGTTGGATAGGCCTATCCCTAAAACATAATTCAGTTCCCTTTTTTTTCTTTGATTGGGAATCAGTACCCTTAAATACATACATCACATAATATTCCACAAATGATGTTCTCCAATACCTTAGTATGTCACAAAGCAGAAATATTTAATGATATGGTTGACAAAATATCATAAAAATGCAAAGTCGGTACAAACCATTGACTGGATAATAATTCGATGTTAAAAATTCAAATTACAATTTTTTTTAAATTATCATGGATAATTTAGGATACAAGGGGATACTAACTTACTGAGTATTTATTGGAGCCTATCTGTCTCTCAAATACTCTGAAGTAATACAGCAAATACAGTCCAAACATCATTTCTGGTGTAGATGAGAAGGCAAAAGCAGAGAGAATTAACCTCCATAGATGAAGCTTTACGAAGATATCCTGTCATTACAATAACAAAATTGAGTAGATATGTTGTTCATCAGAACTAATATTCTCTGTATGAACATGGAAAACAAGAAGATCGAGAATGAATGGATATGCAATCACAGCCAGAGATTTCATAGGGAGAAGGTGAGATGGGAGGACCTTATCTCATGTTTGTCGACAGGTCCAGAAGACATTCTGGTGGAATGGCTGAAGTCATCTTCCAATTGCTATGACAAAGTAACAAATGCCTTTATTCCGCCATCCACTAGAGGAGGCTACGGAAACTGTCTCAGTTTCAGCCGGTTTAGGGTTAGAATGATAGCGCACTAAAAGCCAGGGATATGAATGGCAGCAGCCTGTAGGGAGGAGGTTGTTGGTTAACCTAGGTCGTTATGGGCAGTCTTAGAGGATGTTAGGAAACACAGAGGATTCCAAGGAGATGCAGAATATCTTTAATCCAGACTCTGACAACGGAAAGCATCACACCAAAAAATCAAGGGTGGTGGAAGTACAGTTTGGAGGGTGGTTAAGCGCTATGTAGATCGCCTCACTTCTAGTACTCTCGTGCTGAAGTGCCTTAAACGTAAGTGGTATGAAATTCTTCTACTGGAGAAGGAGATGGATTGATTGTAGACAAGAAGGCGGTTTGCGAAAAATCACAGGGCAGTCAGGGAGCAGGTTGGAGTGGATTGCCACGGGGAGATTCCATGTCAGCTAATCTGACAAGGTGAATTATAGATTAAGGAAGTTCCCACTAAATATTATGGACTTCCGATTGGTGCAAACCTGACATTTATAACTAGGTGGGATCCGGTTTACAGAAGTTTGAAAAGAAACATTCATCATGGAAAACGCAGTATTTATCCGTTGGTGGTCAGGTGACCTTAATTAGTATTGTCTAATCCTCTGGTTTACCATATGTCTTTATTCAAAGTGCTGCTGGTGATAGCCAAAAGGTAGGAGTGCACTTAAAGAGTTTTCCTCAGAAGGACAACAATGATAAGAGGAGGAAATGCCAAACGAATTGAAGCAAGATGGTGAAGCATAAATATCCTACAGGTTTGGGGATTGGGGGTTCAGCGAAGGGAAACTAGGATTTGTTTTCCAAGTGGTAGTGGAGGAATGGGGAAGAGAAAGAGTCTTTATGGAGAAGAATCATTTTGCTTCAAAGTACGGTGAGGATGAGAGGGGTTGGTCCTGTAGAAAAGTCCATGTGGCCAACCTGTTACGGTATCATTTCAGGTTCGACGAAGGAGTCAAGTGAGATTGGGAAGTGCCTTATAATGACGTGGGTTTCAGGGCTGGGGTTGAAGCTAAGAGTCAGTTTTTAGTTCAATGATTGGGCGGGAGAGGGTCCTTATTCCGGCGGTTTCCCATGTAGTTCAAAGTCGTGGCCAACATAATGTCTATTGTCAAGGATTGTTACAAGTGGTTGGGGAATAAGTTCTCATGGGGGACCCCAGTCAGGAGGTCTTTGTCAAAGGGGGGATTTCTAGTGTCAGAATGTGTCCCTGTTTAGTTCATTATCTAACTTTCTTGTTCACAAGCAAGGGGCCAATGTCAGGATTTGGAAGCCATGCCATTCTAGGAAATTTTCCTCCAGGTTTTTTCATAAGGTCATAGCTCCCATCCTCCCTGCTCATCTCTTTGCCTGCAGTTCGGTTGGGTGACTTGGGTCTGACTCCACTCAAAGTTGACACTTTTTTGCTGGTTGGTGGCAACTAGAAAGATGCTTACAATGAAAAATGTACTAGGAGAAGAGTGGTTGCAAAATCTATATCGGACAGCTGTTCATTGTGCCCTAGGAGAAGACAACAATCCCCCACCTGTTCTTATTTTGTGATTTCTCTTATTCGATTTGGAGCCATTTCTTGAGGATTATTTCCCTTACGTAGGTTGCTGCTGCTTGGTTTGCAGGCCCTTTCTACAGGAATGGCTTGATCCTCTAGAAGATTCTCCAGTTCAACTCATTTCATCATCTTGGAGGATGCCTTTTCTCTGCAACTGGCCTGGCACCCAAAATTCGGGACATGGTTTTGAAATCCTCTGATCTTAGGATCTGGATCTGTTCCAAAACCTTTAGAGCCGATTCAAAAACTTTTGAGTCTGATTTTGGAACACTGGTTTGGAGTCCCCAGTAACTACATTTGATTTGTGGACTGGTGGGGAAACCAGACATCTCATATGTATGTGATTTCACTTCTTGTGAACTGTTTCTCTGGATCTAGTTCACCTTGAAGGTCTGGAAATCATTGAAGTTAATGAACTGGAACTACGAATTGGGCTACAACCCAAATACAAATTAATCAATCTGTGAAACTAGATAATATGTGTTGAACACCTGGATGGACAATAGACCGTAAGCCCAATCAATGAAACAAGCCCTGCCATCGAACAGGTGAAACATTGCCGACTGAGGCTGTACCACTATCATCATTATCATCATCTACGCCCTATCCTATCAATCTTGAGCTGGCTTTGAGAGCTTACTATTAAGCAATCCATTTTTCACACCAAGGCCAATTTACAGCGGAGCTCGCCGGATGAATGATCTGGAGCAGTGAAAGGTGGGTTCCACGTGTGCACAAGAAGGCACGAACTCTTGTCACAAGATCATGTTTCCCCTTCAAAATTCCCCACATTACAAACACAAACACACAGCTAATGATCACATTCTAACCCAAAACTACCAATAGAAAAATCAATAACAAACCATTAAGATACAGAAGAAGCCAAGTGCATGATCAGCAAAGCTGAAGCATAAATGAACTTACAGAGCTCAAATCTCAAATCTTCAACAAAATCAACCCCCACAAAAAACCGACTTCCAATTACATATTAAACAAATAGAAGTGATTGACCTTTGGATGCAGAATCACCCCAAACATATAAAAAAATAAAAAACCCATGTGCAGAAATATTGAAAACTGCCAAAGAAAAACCGATACAGCTCCAGCGAAAGAAATGAAAGAAACCCACTTCCAAAAACCATAGAATGTGAGAACCCAGATCAGAAAAAGGTGAAAAAAAGGATGGAAAGTGGATACCTGATATGATAATCCGAGGGCTGAGGACGAACGGCCTTGAATCCCGGCAAAGATTGTGAAAATGGCGCTCGTGACAACGAATGCTTTCGTAACAGGAGCATTGTCTGCATGAAATGAAGAAAAAAAAATGACATTTTCATCCAAAGATTACAGGGAATTATGAATGTTGGGTTTCTTGGTGGGGATTTGTTAAGGGTAGATAGATGCGTACGAAAACCAGATGGGCCACCGTTCATTTTCGAGGCGAAGGAAGCAACGAAAAACTCCTTCTCCTGTTCAAAACACAGAGGAGAAGACAAGGAGAGAAGTAAAGATTGAAGGAAGAAGGAGAATCTGAATTGAATTGGTAGAATACACAGCGCCACTGATTTGAACAGTGCTCGCTCAATTTGGGCATGCGTACAGAATACAGGCAGGTAGAGGGAAGTGGGGGTCCCTTTAATATTTAAGCTTGGTGACCAACTCGACGATGTGTTGTACGGATTGCAGCAGATGGGGGTTTGATGAGGGTGGAGCTAAGGTGAACCAGCCTCTGACTCCTTTCCACAATCTTTCTTTCCAATGAAGTATTTGGGTCTTCCTTTTGGAATGTTGCAACTGTAGCTTAAAATCAACTTCGGTTTGGTTGGATATTTTTATGATTAATTCTTCGGTTAGCATACTTGAGACACACTTATATGTTGAATGATTTCTTTATGAAAAAAAGGGAGGTGCTCCTACGAGAGACACTCTCATCTTATATGAGAAATTGGGTAGGGCGCTCACATCTTATCTCTTGTATAAGGTGAGAGATATCTCTCATAGGAGCATCTCCCTTAAACATATAAAAAAAAATGAAATACAGTCAGAATCAATTTTGGAACCAGATCTTATTCCTCTAGTTGGACCCGATTCCGGAAACTAATCTGGGCCTTCTTATGGGATTCAGGCTTAGAGTTAATGAAACAAGGTCCCGGTAAGAACTAGAACCATTATTTAAAAGCGGATCTGGTTAAAATATGGTTCCAACCCAATACCGTCGCATATGCATCATAAAGGGCATCTTCTAGATTGGTTGATTATTGATAAGGATATAATTGGTCAGTTTTGGGTCAGGACCATATTGGACTCATAATCAAAATTGTTTCTAAATAATAATTCCAGTTCTTACTCAAAAATATTATTTTGTTGAATCCGAACCTGATTACACCTTTACACTAAGGGGATTCAGATCGAGTTTCGGAGCCAGATTCGACTCGAGGACTCGAATCAAATTCCAAAATTGATTGACTTCTGTTTCTTTATTATTATTATTATTTATTTATTTTACTTAAGATAAAGACATTATTCAACTTATAATAGAGTATCAAGTCTACTTTATACAAGATTAGACAAAAGAAACATCCAACCTAAGTTGATTTCGAGCTACAATGACAATATTAAAGGCTCGTATGTCAGGTCCAATTCTATCAATCCGAACCAATATAGACCTGGAGCTCAACCCATTCATATATAGGAGCTTTAATTGGATTTTGGTACAGATCCATTTGTGAACCTGAACCTAAAATAACTTCTGAATCTGATTTTTACGGGTCGAAACCTTCATAGAATCGGATATCCTTTTACATCGGGTGATCGGGGACTACCAGGGTAACTCCTTACTGTTGCTATTTTCTCTCTTTCCTTTTTATTTTTTTCTTCGTCTGATGAAACTTAGGATTGCAATCTTCAGGAAGATGTGAACTCTAGTTCGAGTCATCCAGAGCATCCTAAGCACAGTTCCCGTGATCACATCATTTGGAAGAACACCAGATTGGACCCCATCTTGGAATCGCAATCACACCATATGGGCTGCATCTTCAACCCAAATGGGTCATGAGTGCAAGTTGTTTGGTTGGATGGGAGGTCGCTACCATGGAGCACTACTTCGTACGTGGCCCAAAAATCAACCTGATTTGATGACCAGACCATCAAGCCAAGGGCCTGCAAAATGGACAATGAACGAAGTCATTTTAGGATATGATTGCAAAGAGTGGAGCTTTCTTCTCTGCCGCTTTAGGGGTCGTTAGTCAGAGCGCGCAAATTTCTGTCTGGTTTTCCTCATTTGCATGGAAAGTCCACGATTGGTGAACTGCAGAAAATAGAGGAAATGATTATGTCCTTCCATCCGAGAGAATATTGCGTCCGTCAATCCCTCCCATTAATTCTTAGCATCCGCACATTGACAGAAAAGTGCTGCTACAGTGCATTCAACGGTAGTGTAGGGGACACCGATTTTTTTCCTTTTTTTTTTTTTTTTTGTTTATATGGGACCGACGACCAAGATCTGAACCGATAATAGTGTTAACAAGGTCTAAAACGGCTAAGATACCAAAAATCAGCCGTGGATTCCATCTATAACTTGATATGTTTGTAAAAACGTGTAGACCATTTGATCATTAAATCTAGACTTCTGTGGTACCCATTTACGAAAGCTAAACCGTTCATTCTCTAAAAAAGACCCACAACGGCTATGGTGTCCAATTTGGGAACATGAATCATCATGGATTATGAGAAAATGGCAAAACAATTCTCACCGCTAATATGCTCGTGTAAAAAAGGGGATTATTTGGCAATACGTTTTTTTTTTCATTTTTATGATTCTTATGGACCTCACAATGTCATTTGAGTCGTGAATAATATAGAGGAGACCAAACACAACTAGGGGCCCAAATTTCAACCATAGATCCATCATGTATTTTGAGATATTTGCAAAAATGTATATACTCTAAAATATTAGTTTTTTATTTATGTGGACCCCTATGCACTATTTGAACCGTTCAAAATATTTGAAGAGTCAAAACTAGTTTCTAGAGTGAAAAATCAGCCCTTGATATTTCATAGATTATGAGAAATTGACTAAAAACTTATGATTGTTGGATCACACAATGCATAGAGTACATGATTCCTCTCTCCTGCCGAACTTGAAACTATCTTTAGGAAATCCTCTTATGAGGATGGCTTGGTTCCAACATATCAAAGAAAACCTCTAACTAGGGGATTCATGTCAATTTGCCAAACGTGCCCTAAAAAAAAACCAGAATTTTGTTTCTGTTTTATGTTCTATTTGGTTGGTTTGCAGAAAATAGACTTTCATCCCTTACAATTGTGCTATTCCGGATACAAAAACCTCCTTAAACAGATGGTGAGTTTCTTCTACCTTGGTAATAGGTGAGGAATTTGCAAATTCAAAAATTCATCACTCCCCCTAAAACAAGGATTTCTCGCAGAGGATTTCTATACCTAAGGATTTCACATTGATATCGTGCGTAACAATGTATATAGTTGAGAAATATTAAGTTTTTATATCCCATTACACAAAAGTGAGGGTTTTCAAATCTTATTAGACGAATATTGGACTTAAAATTACTCAAAAGTATGAATTTCTATTGGTCCAAATCCTCGGATATTTAAAATTGTCAAACTTGAATTTTCCACGACTTCTATAGAAAGTGAAAATCTTTTGCCAAGAATTTAATTACCAAAAACGACCATATATGTTTTGGATCACCTTGGCATTTGAAATTGAATACCCAAATGTAAGTGCAAGAATAAAATACTCACAAGATCAGGAAGCCTTCTAGGACTTACTCAATGCATGGAAGAGGTAGCTGCGTCGGTCTGAACCTGGAAGAGAAGAAAGACAAGGGTCAGAGGACCCTGGCTGTGGGCAGCGCAGGGCTCTCCGATGCTTAAGTCAGCAAGAGCGATCGGAGAAGAAGAGGAAGGAACTCTGGTTATTAGCAAGAGAATGCTTACCTTCTCTCAGTCTGATTCGTGCCTTTTATAAGGAACAGTCTTGGTGAAAGTGCCAGTGGGCTTTGCGATGTGACCTGGGTCTTGTCAGCCCACAAAGTCATTAATGAAGGTCCATCACAGCCCTCTTTGCATTTAATGCGAGTCCGATCAGCCCACGCTGCATTTAATGCCAGTCACATTGGGCCTGACCTCGCCCAGACCTGTAGACGGCTAAGGTCTCATCAAATCCCTTTCTTGGGCCCTGTTCTGATGGGGCCGTGGCTGATGGATACGAGTGTAATTCCGCATGGCCGAGACTGGATGGGGGTAGCGTGGCCGAACTGAACGACGTTGTCTCGATATCGGCATATGGCACCGAAACCGAAGTCAAACAGGATCCGTGTCCGAGACAGAAGCGGGCGTGTTCCGCCGATATCAAAGGGAGCTGGTTCACAAAGTGGTCCCCACACACCAAATATAAATTATGGAACATAGTTGTCACAATCAGATTGGTTCCAGATAATGTCTGTATCCATTGTGTAAAAAATATTCCTTTTTCAGAATTCTAGCTAGTTCCGTTTTTATGGAGATTGTGTTTTTGACATGCTGATGATCATCTCTGTTACCAACTGCATAAAGTTGGAACCCAAGTCCCAATGACTTCTATGTACCCTCTTGCCTGATGGCCTGAGTATTTTCTCTTTTTTCTTTCTTTGGGGTAAAAGGGATGGCCTGAGTTGATCAAATGAAATTTGAGAAATTACAGGGATATGTCTTAGAAAATGTGTGTTTTAGTTAGATCCCATATTTTAACACATGTAGGGCGTTTATTCATAACATCAGTATGATATTTTCACTGTAATGGCCCAAAATCTCCTCCATTTGAAGATTCTAGCCATCTGTAATCTGACCTTTTTTCTCATTCTTCTCAGAGCCATCTGTTATCTGACCTATTTGAGGACTTCTAGTTGAAAGCTTAGAATCTTTCAATGTCAGCAGGTTTTGGGGAATTTCCAATTTGCAGTGTCTTCTTATGTCAGTAATCTGTAATATCAACTATCAAGGATGCCTGCTAGGCTTATGAGGCTGACATGTATTTGGTTTCACTAGTCCTTTTATTTTAAGGTCCACTGAGTGGCTCTGGCAGGCCAGGTTTGGCATCTCTTTTCTTTCTATTAAGACCTGCACATGCCCGAGTTGGAGACCTGTCAATTTCAAGGTCATGAATTGCGCCTTAACCTGAATTTTCATATCTCGATTAATAAATGGGTGAGGCATAGGTCTCAACAATTGATAGGCAGTTTTTGAGGTGCAGGATCCTGTAACCGTATGGTACCTACAAACTAAACTGAATGTGTTTGTTTGGAAATTTGAGTTTTGACTTATTTGATTCTTATTTTAATAGGTCAGCTGGGCTGAACCCTCAACACATTGTGATTGTGAATGAGCAACTTCTGACTGTGATGTGGACTGTTACCAATAAGCTGTCTTCTTTTCCTTCCATCAGTTCCTGAGATTGTTTTATGCTACTAATATCAGGTTTTCTTTGCATGAGGAGCAACTGTGGCTCTCCTAGTTTTTTCTTCTTTTCTTTATGTTAGAAAGTATTTTCTAAAAGTTGCTAAAATTTGAAGAAATGTAAGTGAATGAATGCCCACTTAATAGATTCCTGGGTCTTCATTTTCCATCAAAAGGGAGATTACTTGACAGCCATTTATGGATATTGACTTTGTCTCTTCAATATTAGCCACTTTTAGAATTGCATTTCTTAAAATTCCTAGGAGTTTAATTATATGAAAACAAATGGGCCCTAAATACTGAGATTTTTCTCTCAAGAGCAGATTGCATATAGCTTATATGCAGTCCAGCTCGTGGGGCCCACTTAGATGAATGCCTAATCAATGGAGGAGGATGTTGATATAAATTGTTATGATGTTCACTAACAGATCAAGCTTTTGGTGCTTCTGATTATTCAGAGACTTAGATTGCAGATACCTACCATGTGCACTAATATAGTCACTGATGAAGAAGTTTAAAATATATGTGTTTGGCTTCATTCGTAGTGTCATTGAACTGGCTCTCACAAACTTGGTCCATTGACCTCTCCCATTGTTGGGAGTATGCCTTACCGTTATGGCACTACACTATGTGCTGGTTTGGCAGGTACCACATTGGATTTACTGCACTTGTAAGCATGGAGGTTTCATTATGTCCTCAACCATAATTCACTCAATAAGTTGATAAACTGGTAGATGAGTTGGAGAAAGCATTAATGACCACAAAATTGAGATGGGGGCAGAGGGCTCTTATTCCCCTTTGGCCCCAGCCAAAACTAAGCTGAAGAAACCAAGTAAGCAGATGTTTCTGGTGTAAGATTACCGATGGAGTTGCAAGAATTTTAAATGTTGCTTTCTATTTTTATCTGAAGATGATCCACATGGCATTTTCTTAATGTGATTATTTACTGTTTTGTCTGAGATTGTAGCTGAGAAAACTGTAGCTTAATTTGCATAATTGAGTAAAGTGCTGCTGGGTTTCTTGTGTAAATATAAGGTCTCTATTTCCCCTCTAGATGAATATAATGATTTGGTGTCTGCAATCTGCATACTTCTTTCTTTGGTATTGACATTTTTTTTGGCCATATGTTAGATTGTACATCCTTTTTTCTGAATTGTAGCATCCAAGAAATCAATATGTGCATATTATTAAATCCAAACCCCATTAAATCTAAATATCCCTGTGTTAAAACACTTGGCTAAATTTCACTCCAACTGAAGCGGAGCCCAACATCAGACTGATTAGGCCTGTGTTTCAAGCAAAGTCTGAACAGTACTGAGGTTGGAATTAATCGCAGAGTTTTGAGTGGATCATCAACTTCATTGTAGCCGTATTCTATGCATCTGGCATTGAAGAGTGAACACTGTGAGATGAAAGTTAACTTCCTTGCCCCAATATGAAATGGGGCATAACCATGTGAAGATGGATTGAATCCAAAGGTGAATATTATTTATCAAGGGAAGTTTTAATCAAGTTGACTATGTTGACAAGTGGGCCCCATGGTGCACACACTGCACATCTTTATCGTGACACTGGACTGGCAATAATTTTTTCTACTTTTGTGACCCATGGCAGCTGTGCTGGCGAGTTGGGTTGTCCATTTTGAACACTGCAGAGAGATTTTTCCTACTTCTGTGAGCTCAATTGGTTAGATGGGTGGGACTGGTGGGGAATAACTTCTAGTTCAAAAATTATGTTTATGTTACTGAAGGACACCATTCCTGAACCAATCGACCCACCCAGCTCAAATTCAGGGTTTTGGGCTGAACCTTTGTAATTCCTGATGAGGATCAAGTTCACATTTCCACTCTGATTATCAACCAAGTAAGGTTCTAGTTCCGCAAATACATATTATTTATAGTGATCAACCAGACCTGACCTAATACCATTACCACCCCTATTTATCGGACAAATAGGTCAATTTGTCCATAGTGGGTCTCACCTATCAACTGGTGTGGGTCAGAACAGGTGACCCACGTTATGTAATAAGATGTGCAAGAAAGAGAGAGAAAAAGATTGTAGGGAAGGTCTGCCCTCCTTATGGATTGCCACCAATTTATATTGAATGTCTTTCTATTACAGTACCTTTAGTTAAGGAATGAAAGAAGAACAAAAGATTTCAATGGATTAGAGGGAGTTAGCATACTAATAATCGAATGAAGAAATCTCCTTTTGTTAGAATGTCGAGTCACATTTTTGTAAGAGACAATCCACCCCTTAGACCATGTACAAGTGGGCTTCAGTGGGCTGGACCAGTCAAATGGACCTGCCGATGAACCTGGGTCAGGTTGACCTCTTCTAAAGCTCCCACAGTGCATACCCACTGAATCATTCCTCCCAAGTCCCCTAGAAAGTAAGCCCTAGAATCTCATTCCTTTTATACTATACTGCAGTCTTTATAATGATATGTGAGTGTCAAACATTTTATTGGCAACAAGAGTGTCAGGAAACCAGTATAGAACACTGTACTGATTTTGATTAGGGCCTGCTTGGATCTTTGTAAACTGAGAGCTAGTCACTCAGTTTATGCATATGTGAAGGTTCATACAAAGGAAACCATTTCGTTAGTTTACATCTTGTAATAAGTATTGTACATTTTATACTCATCTTACAGCTTATTAATAGTATGTTCTAATTATTTACACTAAAACATGTATCTAAAAGAAAATATGTGTTAGAGCTTTATAGATGATACCTATACAGGATAGGCTCCATGATGACGGCTAGAGAAATATAAATAATATATAGATGTTACTAAAATCTCATAATGGAAGCGGAGTTTAAAATGTCAATTTTTTAGATGATGATCATGTAAACTATATCATACTAGGGAGATGCTTCAATGAGAGTTACTCTCATGGTACGATGAGAGTAAGGGTGGGGGCCCTCACATCCATATCCAAAGAGCTTGGCATCACCACATGTACAATATATAGCATATGTACCATACACCTCACAAATCTCTAAGACTCAATTAGGAATATAATGACCCCACTTAAGGGAATATAATTAGGATTGAAATCACCCTGATGAGGAGGATATTTTAGCTGTAGATTTACTGAATGTAACTTACCATATATAAAAGTATGCAACCTGTAAAAAGAATCAACCCCTCACTTTGAGAAGCACAAAATTCCATTCTATCCTCTTTTATTGTGCATTGTGTATATCCTATGATTGATTGTTAAAATAATATGTCATACTTGATTGTGAAAGAACCCCCTCCATTCAAAAGTAGGAATCATTCCCCATAGTTGTTCCCTCTTTTCTTTTCTTTCTTCACTTTATCATTTGTCATCTAGTTCCTACCCTGGATTAGGTAAGCATTCTGAAATAGACTCGTCTCTAGCAACAGCAATTGCACATTAAATCAGTGAAAATGTTGCAAGTAAACTTGAACAGAATATAGTTATTCAACTGTTTTACAATAGTACAGTAGACAATGTATTTGATATTTATTAGCATTCAAAAGCTCCAATTGGGCAATGATGACACAAAAATTTATGAATACAAATGTATAGGCAGGCAGGTAAATATGTTACAATGGGCTTTCATTATTCTAAACAAGAAGAAGGTATTCCCCTGCCTAGATCAGAGTCACATGAAATGGCTGTTATCCACTTGCCAGAAAAAAAGTGTGAAGAATAAAAATGATGGCCATGTTGTCTTCTAAATTATTCTTCCTTTTTAATTTCTGAAGCGCACAGTTCATTGTCATTGAGTAGAAACTTTAGAAAAATAGTCAGTTTCATCGCAAGCTTTCACTAGATACTTAGAAGTGATGAACATGCCTATTCCAAGACTTCAGTTGGCCAAAGCTGCTTCCACACGGCAATTTCCTCCTTGTCATGCAATTTCCTAACACCTCCATAAAACCCATCAGCTTCATTTCCTTCTTCCCAATGATGCTTTCTGTTTAGAGTGGTTTGTCTCCATCGTGAACCTGGTGTATAGTGGTTGAACTCCAGCATCACAGTATCTGCCAACAGGGGTTTCATAGGGTGAAAATCAGAACTCAATGATGTGGTAGTTCTAAGAAACCTTGCAATGAAAGACGTCTGTAATGTGATGAGGGATTAAGAATCATGGTATTAGAAATAAGGAAGGCTAGGTAGTGTGCATTTTTTTCCCCAAAAGGGGAGAGATCAGTGAATATAATTTACATCAAGTGGGTCATAAAAACACTGGTTTATAGTAATATTATGTCCTTATCCTTGTTTTGTAAGTTCTCTATTTGAATCGGGTGCATTTGTATGCTTTGAGAAAGACGGTATGCTTTTTTACTGATACCGTATCTAATCTATTTTGGGTTGGACTTGGGTACACAATTAAAGAGTAAGTGAATTTTATCACAAGAATGGTGGTGCGCCGATTCGCAAAATATTTGAAATTTTCCCCAAAGAAGTGAGAGCAAGAGTATGATCCTAAAGTGGTCGGGGGAGTTGAAATGGAACCTTAGGCATAAAATTTCTGCAACTAAATAGTCCTGAATGATTTGATAGAGATTAGGGGTTGAAAAGGTTGAAAATACTATATCAGACCTCATGTTCTGGTTTTTCGACATCAAACAAGAAAGTACAGAGACACAAGGATAGATTAAAGGGAAAAACCCAATTAGAGGCAGGTCAGCATTGATTTTTCTATCTCAATTGAAACATGAAACCATGTCTATTTATAAAACATTTACAGGAAATTAGCAATAGAAATAGAGGTAGAGATGCTATGTTATCTGGTTATCCTGCAGACCTGTACAATGCAACAAAATTTAATGGGACCGAATAGAGCTTCTAAAAATGTCAAGAGGAACAAGTGAATCTACACAAACTGGTGATCTACAATCCAGCATTAGTTGAATTATAGTACATTTCAAGTGGAATAATAACCCGCTAACCTCACTTGACAAGTGATTTCCTTGTTACTAGACATTGGGACTAGGCTACCTTCACTTGACAAATATTTTGCTTAATCAATAACTTGCTCTAGTGATTGTTAAGGAAAAAGTAAAAGTTCTCTAAAGTTTTTCTGTTGATCATTTCTGCATTACAACTTGATCATGAAATATAATTGATGATGAAGGCTATCTTCATGTATAAAGGTGGCCATAGTGAATATAGGAGAAAAAGGTCCCTCTAATTCTCCCACATTAAATTTGATTGTTGAACCAACTGAAGATAAGCCCCTGTGACTGATTAAACTTCTCATTGGATTTTGTCAAAATTATAGGAGATTTTAAACTTTGTCCTCATGCTTCTTTTAATGAATACATTGAAGACTGTACATTGGACTTATGATTATATATATCAGGTTGCAGAGTTATAGCTTCACCAAAAAAGAAAACGAACAAAGGAAAAGGAGAAGGAGGAGGAAGAGATCAGGTAAAGAGTCTCTTTTAATTTTCTCACCACTGTTATGACAATGGCAGAGATGCTCATTTCCTTCGCATGATTCCAAGTGGCCCACCACACCATACCACCAGCCTGCCATGCATATTATACGTTTTCAAGTTAGATATGCAAAGAGAACCAGTTAAAAATGGGAAAAAAAATTAGCGTAACTGTTCTTTTACTGTATTTTAGGAAACTCTAATCACAGACATAGAATCATACATACAAAAAGCAAAATTATAAATTGAATTCATTTTCAGAAGAACATAAAAGCCAGTTTGGTCTTGCACTGAAACCTTTGAGAGGAATGAAAGTTAAAATTTTTGTTGAGGGCATGGAGATAATACACACCATATGGATTTTCCTTGCTTCTTCTCCACTGAATCTCAATATGGTCGCCTGGTCTTAAATCATTCAAGCAGTCTGAGATATGAAGCTCATGCGCAGGAGTATCAACAGGTGGTGCTCTGAGTCTCTCCCACTTCACTCCTTTCTCTTCTACCATTGTCCGCTGACCATGGCGTGGGTACCTATGAGGTGAAAAATAAATATATTGAGGTCAATGTAAATCCAATAATTGGATAACTCACTAAAGGCACTAAGACATCTAACTATTGTTCTTCTTTAGAAAGTCAACAAAATTCACTAAATCCTTTGCTTACTGAGCTTGCATTTAGCCGTTCCCAAGTCACAACCATATTGAATCTTTAGGAAGAATGGACAGTGATACAGTGCCCATTGCTCTGGTGTTTTAGCTCAGAAATCACATTATGGTAGATACTGTGTTTCTGATTTTTCCTCCTCGAATCAATATCAATTTTCAACCAGGATAATTCTTTTGGGAAGAAAGGAACAAAGTATCCCATCTCATGTGGCACAAGACTACTGCCTTGCCCTAAAGCCATAGCCAACTGATTGACCATCCATTTTGCGAAAACACTCAAGTTATTTTCTATTATGGGTACATCTTTTCCTCTTCTCTTTCTTCATAAGACATATAGAAAAGCTTTAAATTTCACAAATATGACTAATCCCAGAATGAATGGTTAAAATTTTATGCAGTTAGAATGAAACTTAATTATATTAGAACAACAAAGATGATTGGACTGAACTGAGTTAATTGCATCCATTTCAGAGAAAGCTGTTTTACACGTACCTTGCATGAAAAGTGTCTGTGCAGCAATCATAACTCAGATCAGCATCATAACATGAGAGCATAAAACCAACGTGTCCATTCTGCAGAAAAAACACAAACACTCATCAACTGTCTAAGCAGTAAAAAGGTTCCTACATCTCACCTAGAGAAAGGAAACAAAAAATAACAATTCCAAGTAAATAACATTAGCAAGTTCTATTTGATGAAATCAAACTAATGGAACTTCACAACCCAAAACATAAATGATCTTAATCTCAAACAAAATAAGTGCAAACAACTGATTCTTGCTAAATTGCGACAATAACCATAACTTAAAAATACAAAGAACAGGGGAAGGTGTTACAGGAATTCAAATTGCAAGAAGCTATCATTGGAAATTGTGTTGCAGCAGTGTAACATTTACGGTGAGAAGATATGATTAACCAAGAAATTCGGAATAAAAGGAGCTCTGGTAATCATTACCTCACGGTTATAGACCTGAGCAGGGAACCAGAACTTGCTACTCTCCAGAGAGAGATACCAAGACATGATTGAATCAACAGGCAACCGGTTCCTCGGCTTGCTACTGCTACTGTCCATCTTCAATTTGAGCCATGAAACAGGCCACACACAAGACAAGGATGCAATCCATCCTTTCGACTGGCCGCCATCTGAGGCACCGGAATCCTTCCTTGATGCAATAAACCATTTCCATTCTCTATAAGCCGCATGACCCACAACTCTCCCCCATTTCTTTTTCATATGCTTCTCCCATAGGTGATCACTCCTACACCTATCCCTCAAAGATGTACAAACACCAGCCATAGTACACAACCCAGCAGGAGGAAGCTTCTCTAGGATGCATTCCAATGCCAATTCAGGCAAATCCAATATTGAAAAATTCACATCCTCCTCTACATTCTCCACTTTTGAAAGTATCTTCTTCTTGAAAGACATAGCAGATGAAATTCTAGATTGAGTACTTGTACTACAATGACTACCACTCCTCAACTGCACAAACAAACCAGTTAATTCTCTCCAGAACAAGGCTGTAAACAATATCATCTCATTCAAACATGATAGGATAGATTTCAAAGCAAGTGACCTAGATAGGAGGAGGAAGGAGAGACAGGATATCAGGAAGAAAAGCATCAGATAAGGGAGATTCTAAGGTGGTGAGTTGATGGTTTGATGCATAAAGCTTATAGAAGGTACCAATGACCCAATTGAAAAAGGCAATGGCCACAACAGCCTTGTAGAGAGTAAACAATAAATTCAGAACTGGAGAAATTTGCAAGTATAAGATAAAATCAGGGTCACTGTATAATAAAACAAGAGAGGAGCATCTGTAGAGACCCCAGAACCTGGAGTTTGATTGGAGATAACTAACTTATACTAGTAAACCCCCAGAGCAGAACTTCTTTTCTTACACCTACTGGCACCTGGCATCTGGTTACAATAAATCTATCTGCCTATGCTAGGCCGTACACAGACAGCAAAACAGCTGTCAACAATGGAGAGGCTCATCAAATTAGTTATCTTTTTGGATCTGCCATGACAAATCAGAGGTGTTTATTGTTTATAATATCCGCAAGGTGCAGACTCAAAGACCCACATCTCCCAAATCTCCAAAATCTTGAGGAAAACAACACAGCAAAAATACTCTATATCACTAGTTTTCTTGGCAAATCAAAGAAAATTAAGAAGTGGTAGTTGAGGACAGGCCAAGGTAGGTGCAACCAACACCCCTGTGTGAAAGAGAACATAGACTCTCAATTAAAATTATAGAAATGTTGGAAGAGGAATAAAGGATAGTATGGAGATGATCAAGATTGAGATGAGCATGAAGTGGTTTGTTTATCTAAATCTTCATTACAGCCCACCAAATCCACCACCCACCACCTCAATCTCCTAAATCAAAAGAATCCAGATTCTAGAATTGAAAGGTAGAGAAAAGAAAATGAGGTAAATGAGAAAAAGATGAGGTTATTTGACGGTTGTATGGGAGACTCCCAAACTTCCACCCAGCATCCTTATATAAATCAGCACCTTGAGGTGGCTAACCATTATAAAAATATACATATGAACAAGGCCTTTGAATGTCCTCAAATAGTAAGTTCTGTTATTGGGTAGTTGGAAAAAAAGTAAGGTAGCTTGCAGGAGTACACCCCAATAATTTATTTTGTGTGGCCTGATAGTAAGTACTTGGGGCCCATTGTGCATTGTGGATGATCAGAAATGTCTATCCAATGGTATGTAGAGAATCTCATCTGCTGGCTGGATCAGTAAGTGTTGAGCCTTAGTTTGGGTTCATAGCTGATTTTTTGCCAGAAAGGGAACAGTTGTGATTGTTGTTGGGTTTTTTTTAGTTGATTTAAAAATTTTCAAAAGGTGTTTTGACTTAAAAAGTTGTTTTCTCGTTTTTGCTCTTTTGCTTTAGGTGGGAAGTGTAGGCTACTGGAAAACATGTTATCCCATATTACTAAAGTTCAGTTCTTAAGAAGGTTTTAAAAGGTTTTTCATTTTCTATATACTTTAGAACAATTATAATCTTTTACCATGAGCCGTGTGCGCGTATGTGAGTCCGGCTCGACTCAGAATTTTTTATCTGAAAAACGTTTAATAAAGCGTGCGTCCACGACGCGCATCAAATCCAGTCCAACAAGTGTTAGGAGTGAGCCCATGATTCATGAATATATCCTCTAAACAAATTTTCAGGTAGTTCTCAGAGTACTATAACTGTTTCCTCATCTGGTCTGTATGGTGGTCAAAAGATGAGTGATGGGAAGTTGCATACTTGCACTCAACGATAACCACAATCTCAAAGCTCTTATTTTATTGAAATTGAAAGCAACGTGTGGAAAGACAATTGGTCCTTTTATATTTGGAAGATTAAGCAACAAGTGGTCGCCTCAAATTTAACTTGCTTTATTCTTTTTGATTTATTATAAGTCCAACAGTGACAAGTGTCAGGGTCTGTTTTAGATTAGGATCAAAGCCAATTGAGGTCTTGGGAGTGTGGGCTTGTGAAAGGATTGAATAATCAAAGGCGGGACCCTATGTGGAAAAAAAGGATTACAAATTAAGATGGAAGTTCAGAAGAATTTGCCTTCAAATATATTCGGCCTGATTGGTTAAAGGAATTTCTATAAAAAGGAGTTGAGGTTGTCGGATTTATAACACGATGTGACATCTTATTTACGAGGCATTCCAAGTATGTCGTAAGAATTCAAAATTTTGAACCACATGAAAACGCACTCTTAGACTCATGAATTCCCATAATCCAACATTTCAAATGCTATGCTGGAGGGGGGTTGAGCATTTGGAATTCTCAGAATTCTTCTAGACAAACAATTATGTAATTGGTCGGGTATGGATTCAAGTTCTGGTCCATGCCCTTATGTCAAGATTCCAATTCTTAGTTTAAGCCTGTATACTAGCGAAAGACCCCCGTGCTGAGCACGAGCAATGTAATTAGTGGTAGTTATAATGTAAAGGTCTAAAATAAAAAATTGATAGAAATAGTTTAGAGTGTAACCCTAATTAAAAAAAACGAGTTATTTGTTAGAGAGGATGGAGAAGAGGAAAGGGCTTGTGGCATTTAAATGTGGGAAATGCAGAGACGTGAATAGAAACACATAGAGAAGAGCAAAGAGTTTCTATAACATTGGATTAATAAAAAGAACGTTATTAATAGGGATAATATTAGTAGGAGGATTAATGAGTGATATTAATAGGATGCCAATATGAAAAGAGTCAAAATCAAATTTGAAATTTACTGTGAAAATGGAAATCGAATCCACTTCGCTTCATATATAATAATGGTTACAAGTCCTGTAATTTGGATCCAACTCAATCTGATTTTTGTTCCATGATGCGGATTTGAGTCCAAGTACACCACAAAACCAAACCAAAACCTCGCCCATTTCATCCATAACCCAAATCAAAACCATGCAAGTGGCATTAGGAATTCAGGCAGTTTGTGAAGAAAAAAAACAGTTGTCGGAAGTCTTCAATTACATGACACAAAGGAGCCAACAAGGAATCGACGTGACTAACAAAAGGCAAAATAAATAAATAAGTAATGCAGATGCACGAACGTTTAAATTTGACACGTAACCAAATTTCATTCCTAATTGTACCTTTGACCTTGAAAATGCATCATCATGTTTTAGATTTCAAGCAAAACTAGGAAACGTTACGGTTGGAAATTGTATTGCCCCTATGCCATGAGTCCCGTATCAAATCAGGCATGCTGCCACTAACAGAGAAATTAGTATCATTCTATAATTGAAAGACTTGATCTGCACCAATGGATAAAACTCCAAATAAAATTAGGATGGATGGATGTGCATTTCTGACAAATAAGTCTTCAGGAAGAGTGACTCTTTGAAACTAGTAGTCTATATAAGATGTGGACCTGTCGATAACTCATACAAAGTTTATAACAGACTCTTAAAGGGCACTATGTTTATAATACACTAGCGCTTTAGGGCTCGCGTTAAACTAAAATAAAACCTAAAATTGGTTGGAAACTATAAACCCAATGCCCTTTAATATATGGGTGAGGCTTAGGTTAGTAAAGAATAAACCTAAATTGAAGCATTAGACCCGACTTTCTATAGAATGCAGTAATTAAAGAGAAAGCAAAAGAGCAATTTTCAAAATAATGAGGGGAACTTTTAAAAAAGTATAAAAGCTATAGTTTATTCTCAAGAAAGTACAATATGTTGAAAAATGACAAACTTTCAGAATATATTAAACAAAATATAACAAAAGAAAACAAATTAAAAATGCAAACAATTCATTTTAGTTTATTTTAAAAACTTCTTGGTCCACTATATCCTACATTTTCATATATTCATATCTATCATGCAATCACAGCTATTTCTTCCTAATTGTGGAGACTGAAGACCATGTGCAGTGATTGTTCTCTCTTTTTTATTATTTTTCTATTTTTCTAAAGACAATAAATCACTCTAATTTCCTAAGATCAAAACCATTCATTTTAGTTTATTTTAAAAACCGGTTGGGACAACATATACTACATTTTCCTCTCTTCATATCCATCATGCAACCACGGTTGTTTGTTCCTAATTGTGGAGACTGGAGACAAGAGACCATGTGCAATGATTGAAAGGGATCAAGAAAAACAGCCAGAGGATAATTACTAATTAAATTCAAGAGGACAATATCCAAATATGACTCATTTGAAAAACGAATGGAGATATCTTTAATAAAGAACAAAGAGAAAACATTGATTGCTGATTGAAATAGAAAATAAAATTAGCAAGCTCACATTGATGGGATGATGCTAAATGACCCCTTATCCAAACATTCAAATTGACCCATTTCGCGAACCCTTTTTTGTAACAGAACATCCTAGCCATCACTTCCACATGAATATGGCATTATTTTATTTTATTTTAATAAAAAAATCCAGAAGGAGTTGACATTTTGTTTGAAAAGAAAACTGACAATTTCTACTTGGTCTCATTGAACAAAAAACATGAATTCTTCTAATTCATGACCCAAGCATATGAAGGCTTCATTCTATTTTGCAATGAAAATTGTTATAAAAAAATATGATATTTCCTGATTCATGACCCAAGCATATGAAGGCTACATTCTATTTTGGCAATGAAAATTGGTAAAATACAATCCTAATTCTGAAGGCTAGAGGTGTTGGATTGTGGTGGAACTTGATTCACCACCTATTTTACATTTTTTTTTATTACTAAGATGATATTGGACTGACCCCTATCCAAATATTCAAATTAACCCATTTCTCAATCCCTTTTTCAGTAAATGAACATCATAGTCATCACTTCCACATGAACTGGCAATTTCTACTTGGTCTCATTGAAAAAAAAAAAAAAAAACCATGAATTATTCTGATTCATGACCCAACCATATGACGGCTTCATTCTATTTTGTAATGAAATTGTTAAACAAAAATATGATATTTCCTGATTCATGACCCAAGCATATAAAGGCTACATTCTATTTTGCAATGAAAATTGATAAAATACAATCCTAATTCAAAATGCTAAAGGTCTTGGATTGTGGTGGAACTCGATTCACCACCTATTTTACAAGTTTTTTTTTCTGACTTGGCAACAACATTTAGTATGTTCTAGTTTTAATACAGGCTCTTGCTACTCTATAGCAAAGCACGGTTGTTTTGGATGCTATTTTTCTTTCCGTTTTGTTGGAATAGGAGTAATAGGATGGTTGACTTGGGCCTTTTTTTTATCTACATATTACAACCTCTATAGCCTTCTTTAGAAATGAAATTTACAAAGACAAACACACACATACATTGAATGAATTTATCATTCGCACATGTATCACTTGTTGCACACTCTTAAAGAGAGCTATTGTCTTGCTAAATTAGTTAGGATTTTGTTACTGTTTGCCTATCTATTGAGTAGACTATATTTCACAGACCTTGCATACCTTGATGGACTAAGGTTGCATTATATGCATTGTTTTTCCACGATGGTGATCCTTTTTTTTTAGTTTTCTCCACCTATTTTCTCATCCAGACAACCTCTATGGATTTCTTATAATGATTTTGCTCTGAAGCTCCATTTATCTGGAATGGTTTTGGTGGCTTATGTAGCATGGTAAGAAAGACGGTTATTTAAGAGATTTCTCTTCTGACTTCTTTGTTGGTCAATGGTCTTGTTTTAGGTTCTTAGCAAGTTTTTGAGGGAAATTATTCTGCTTTTATCATTTCACTGTTCTTTTTGTGATCGGTTCTGGCCTGTTTATTTTTGGAATTTTTTTTTTTATCTTCAACTAATACTACAATCATAGTTTTCCAAGGACTCTTTAGAGGAGAAAGGATGATAAACTTTATTACGTTATCCATTTGCATTGTGAGATCCATTCTCTCTCTCTCTCTCTCTCTCTCTCTCTCTCTCTCTCTCCACCAGTTCAAACTGATTTTGTATAACGATTCTACTTTGGGGCTTTCTCAAACCGGATTGATTTTGATGGTTTTGGTGATGCGGAATGAAATGAAATTGTTTGCAAGATCTCGTCTTTTGGGTTTTGCCTTTTGGTTTGCAATGGTGGATTTATCTTATATGTAATGGAGCTTTTTTACTACAAAATTAGTTAGGCTTTGATAAACTTTTTGGTTAGGTATTTCATGTTTGGACAGGCCGGATCGATGGATAGCAAAAGAGGATGATGATTACACATTATTCTGCTATGAGGTGTGAGGTCCTAAAAATAGGATCCACCACTTGACCCCATTAGAGCTAAATTGGTGAAATGTAATTGATTACATTAGTGATAGTTGGTAACTTGATTTGAGAATGAAGATATGGAGAATAGTTTGGAGATCCTATTATGTATGAAAATTAGAGAATTGATCATATTATGTAGGTTGCTCCATTATTTGGAGATCCTATTATGTAGGGAAATTAGAGAATAGGGGTTTGGTGAGATTAGATGAGAAGGGTAATTCCGGAATGTGGCATTACAAAAAGTCAGATGATGCACCACCTGTCGCTCTCCAAGAAAGTCCATTATGTCGCTCTCCCATGAAAAGGATGCTGCTTTAATATATAATAATATAATAATTATAATAATTATGTAGTGTTCAATATCTACCCCACAAATGCATAGGAAGTTGAAGTGTGGCAGAACATTGATATTATCATATCCATTAAGGAGGTTCAATACAGGTCGACAGATATGCTGGGATCCTTGAAACTGACCCATTCCAATGATTGTCGACCATCCGAAGACAGCAATTGTCCAAGTCCCATTCATGGTTGGGCTTTAGTCGATTTTAGGCAAAAGGTGGGGCCCACCATGACAAAGATTGGGAATCATATGCCACTTTGAGGGACCAGACTAACAGCTGTCCATAGCAATCATATTGACTCACTATTTTTTTTTTTTTTTTTTTTTTTGAGTTCATGCCCTTCACCGGGCACCAAATAGTTGTCAAAGGCATGCAGACAACACATTTCCTTGCATTTCATTCCAATTTCAATCATAGAAAAGCCCTCCCTTTCACAGCATCCTCTTACACATCAACACTTTTCTCTTTGTCATCATATATTTAGGTGAAAGAAGAATATTGCATTCCAACTAGTCACCTAGAAAATTAATATCTTCTCTTTAAAGAAAGAATAATTCATTTTTTTAATATTAAAAAAAAAAATCTTACATCAAACAATGAGATAAATTGTACGAGAAATTAATTAGAATAATTTTATTCTCTATTTATAAAATCCTTCCGTAACACAAATACACGTTTATGCTTTCCGTGAGTAATTCTAAAACTCCAACATGATCACATGTATTGAAAATCCAAAATAATTTAAAATGAACACTCTTCTCTTTTGTAGGTGTCCTTAAATTTTACTCTAATAAGAGTTAGTCACCTTCAAATCACTTTATTAATCAAAGGTTCAATCTATTTAGTGCAACCAACACACATTAGGAGTAGAATTTTGGGACATGCCAGTGAATTCATTTAATGGTTCAAAGTTTTATTTTTCTTTACATTGGCTATGCCATGAGTCCCGTATCAAATCAGGCATGCTGTCACTAACAGAGTGTAAGTACTGAGAATATTAACTCACAAGATTAGGGGAAGATTTTGAGGACTTATCCAAATAACTGGAGAGAACTATCCGCTTCAGGGATTTGAAAGGGAAGAAGAAGCAGTCAAAGGACCCTGGCTGTGGGCAGCACAGGGCTCTCTGATGCCTGAGTTAGTGCAGAAACAAAGGTTGGAGAAGAAGAGAGGCAGAGTCACGACTAGGAAGTTGCATGCATGTATGCGTACCTAGTTTTGGGTGGTAAATCACCCTATATGAGAAAGTTCCTAGATACCTACGAGCGGGCCTAATGGTTTGACTGTTAGGGTCTTATCAGCCCATAGAGTAATTAATGAGGATCCATCATAGCCCACATTGCATTAAATGAGGGTCCGATCAGCCCATACTGCATTAAATGCTAGTCACATTGGGCCTAATCTCGTCTCGATCTTTTGGCGGCTAAGGTCCCATCGGATCCTTTCTTGGGCCCTGTCCTGATATGGCTGCAGCCACTGGATGTGGCTCTGTCAGGGATTTGATGAGAGCGGATGGCTTGGATGGTGTATCTGTCCCATCAGCGCGTGCCTGTACCCTGACACGTGTCCTTATGTAAGGCGTGGCTGCCAGTACCTATCTCGGATAGCAGCTCGTCACCTCGGCTGTAACCGAGATGCACTACTTGTTCGAGGAGGCATGTGGTCGAGATCGTACGCGAGTCGTGTTGGTCTCGGCAATGCATCAGCATTCATGCCGAGACACACATGGCCGAAATGGAGCACAAGAGAGGGCGTCACTGCTGGCCCTAGCATAACTTGCGCACTAAGGATTGCCCCACGCAATTGTCCCCCTAGCTTTCGACTTCTTGGGATCTCGGATTCCTTGGGGTCGGGAGCTATAATTACGAAAAACCGCCAAATTTTTTTGCCCTGACTTCAGTAGTTGACACGTGGCGCTTATTCGACTTCTCCTCGCACGCCAAGGGTAATTAATTGCAGTAAATGCCATGCTTGAATCATTGGAGGAGATGAACCGCCGATGACACGCGTCGCCATCCGGTTAGCCACGCTGTCATACAGGGTACGCGTGAAGTCTCTGAAGCGACGTTTTTTGAATTTCGGAAACGGCGCCATTACGGGGCGCTTCCTTTTTATAAATAGATGCATCTTCACCTTCTTCCTCTTTCTTACTTTTCATTTTCGAAAGAGCGTTTCCGAGAACCAGAGCCAAGACCCAGAGCAGAGCTTTCATCTACACACAGCGCACCCGCATCCATTTCTGTTCTAGGTTCCCCTGTGTTAGTAAGTTCCTCGAGTCCTTCGTCATTCATTATTTTCCTTCTGGTTCTTCTCCTCCTCCTCTACTTTTTCATTCACCAGCCATGGGGGTTTACAACCATTGGTTAGATACTCCACAAACCATAGAGGGACTTAGGTCGGCGTATGGGATACCAGACGACGTCTTCGTCCGGAGGGCAGACCCCGTAGATCATATAAGCCGGTCATACTCCGACGACTGGATGCCCATCCCGCTTATCGTGGTTATAGAGGGAGGTGTTAAGTTCCGCTACACCCACTTCTTAGGGCTTGCCTCAGCTCCTGGAACCTCACCCCCTGCCAGCTGATGCCCAACGCCTACAAGATCATCATGGGCACGGCTGCGCTCAATAGGCACCTCCACATAGACCTAGGCGTCCACGACATAGAGGACGTATATGATATTTGTAAATAAAAGGAGGACACATATTACCTCCGAGTCAAGCCGAAACAAAAGAGTTTTGTGACAGCGCTCGAGGACTCCAATAAGTACGCGGGGGACGACCTCTTGTCCATTTCGGGCAACTGGGAGTTCGGCGCCGAAGAATTCGGAGCGTAAAGCGTCCCTCGTCGCCCCAGGGTCGTTCCAAGTATGAGATCTTCTTGTTTTGATTTTGTCTCTGTCCTTTCTTTCACTTTCCCGAATTGACGCTTTTCCTGATCATGCAAACGCTGTAAGTGTCACATGTCTGTGAGCACTGAGTTTGTTTTGTCAATTTCATGCCAATGTGTTCCAAAGTCCTTGCCTCTCAAAGTGCCTCAAGGAAGATCATGTTCAGAAGGATTATCAAGCTGTGGGAAAGTCCAGATTCATCAAAGAAGGTCTCTATTTGTGTTTGACAACCTTCTCAGGTATTTTATACCCAGACCAAATCCTTAGAACCCTGGAAAAGTTGAGTTTTAAAATTCTGTTTTCTATCCTTTTATCTCAGCTTAAAAAGTCCTTCTAAAAAGGGTCTGGCACCTGGCGGCTAGCCCCCTTGCACAGGGCGGCTAGCCGCCAGACCCACGGTCTGCTTTGCAGAAAGTGGTTTTTCTCAGGATGTAGTTCGGCTCCCCTGCGGCTAACCGCCATGTTCACCTGCGGCTAGCCGAATTGCTAACCGTGGGTTACGGTTTGATTTCCAGAGACCATTTTTTTTGGAACCCCCCCCTTGCGGTCACCCCTGCGGTTGCCTCACGGCTAGCCCCTAACTCTTCTTGCGGCTAACCGTGAGCCAACCTGATTTGAATTTTCTGACCGTTGTTTGAAAGGGGCTAGCCGCTGGTCTAAAGGGGCTATCCGCCAATATAGCCGTTGGATGTTTTCTATAAATCTGGAGCTTGTTTCTATTTTCGAGTGAACTCTTTTGAGAGAGCTTTGCATGCTATTTTCTTCCTAACAAACTTAAGCTCTCAAATCTTCTTCCAAACACTCATGTAGTAGATTTAGGAAAATCCCAGAGGTTCATTAGCTCCAAGATGAGTGTGTTGTGTGAGAAGAGTTTCTCTAGGATCCCTTACTGTGCATGAAAGCCATATCCATGTTACCCTAGAGGACTAGACCTCTGAACCTTGGTTGTGCTACACTATGGAAGCTTTCTTCTCAACTCCAAGGCGTCGTCAAGAGGTGAAAGCTTCGACTATTGTCAAAGCTCTTTAAGAACTCTTAAGTCTTTCTCTTCATTGTGCATGTTTTGCTCTTTGTTCTGGTTATATTAAAAGTGCCTTAAATTTTTTTTAAATTGGTAATTGATTCCCTTAGTCTTATTCACCCCCCTCTAGGACTCAGTCATTGGCCCTAGCCTGCACTTTCAATTGGTATCAGAGCGGGTTACTCCCTTGTGGTTTTACAACCCGGAGTTGATCTATCTCCTTTTCTTTTGTGCCAATGTCTAATCCAGAAGGTAGTGCCGTAAACAGACCACCATTGTTTGATGGTACTAACTATGCCTTTTGGAAAACCCGAATGACTGTGTTTCTCAAATCCATTTGTGGAGAAGTATGGGATGCTATGGAGGATGGATGGTCTCCTCCTACTTTCACAGTTGAAGATGGCACTGTCAAACTTCTTCCAAAGGCAAGGTGGATAGCTAGTCAAAAAGCTTTGAGAGACTATGATGCTAAGGCTTTGAATGCCATAACTTGTGCCATGAATGCTGAAGAATTCAAAAAGATTATGACATGTACCACATCTAAACAAGCTTGGGAGCTGTTGGAAACAAATTATGAAGGAACAACCATTGTTAAAAGAGCCAAGCTCCAAATGCTAACTTCCCAATTCTAATCTCTAAGAACGAGAGAAGATGAAATGTTTGATGATTTTTGAACAAAGCTAATGGTAATCGTGAATGAGATGTGGTTACTCGGTGAGTAAATCCCTGAAGGCAAAGTTTGTAGCAAAATCCTTAGGTCTCTACCCGAAAGATTTCACCCCAAAGTGACTTCTATAGAAGAGTACAATGACCCTGAAACTATGAAAGTAGAAGAACTGTCGGGTAACATTAGAGCCTTTGAGATGAAAATGAATAATGCCTCTAATAAATCCAAAGAGAAGAAATCTATAGCTTAGAAGGCGTCTCAACCATCTCCTTCTAAAGAAGAATCAGGAAATGAAAATGAAAGTGATGATGAAGATGTTGCTTTACTTACTAAAAGATTCTTAAGATAATTTAAGAAAAAGAGTTCAAAGTTTAATAAAAAAGAGAAACCATTTGATAAAAGTAAAAACAAAACCAGCTCCTCATCTAAGTATCAATCCAGAAATGTAAATGCTATAACTGTCAAAAGTTTGGACACATATCAACTGAGTGTCCAATGGAAAGGAAAGATAAGAAAAAGACTCTTGTGGCTACATGGGATGACTCTTCTGAAGTTGAATCAGACTCAGATGAATCACACAAAGATCAGAGAGAAAATTACACTATACTAATGGCCAGAATAGTGTGTGATCCATCTATTGAGATATCAGAAAATTCTGGAACAACTGATGTTGAGAAATCTGGGAATGAGTCCGAATCTGATTATGACAGCTCAGATAATGAAAAACGAAGATGAAGATCCTTAAGTCACATATAATAGACTTTATAAGGAAAGCTGCAAATTGATTGATGCCATGAGCAAACAAAAACCCAAGAACAAAGTCTTAAAAGGCAAAATTGAAACCTTAACTGATGAAAAGAAAATCTTAGCAATTGAACTAAAAGAAGTTAATTCAAAATTTCAAATTGCTAATGAAAAATTAATCAAGTTCAAGAGAGATGAAAAAGAAGTTGAAACTCTAAAAGAAGTAAACACACAGTTAATGGATGAAGTCACTCGTCTGAAATGGTTTAAAGAAAAATATGAATATTCATTTACCCATGGAGAAGAAAATTTTGAAAGACTTTTTAAAATGGGAAAATATCATAGAGACAAAACTGGATTAGGATTCAACAAAGAAGACAAATCTAATCCTAATGCTTTTACTGTGTTTGTGAAAGGAGAAGCTTCCTCGAGTAGTCAAAACAATTCTGAAATTACATGTTATTCATGTGGAAGCAAAGGACATGACAAGTATGAGTGCAAAATGAAACAAATGAAAAGACAGCCCACCAAAACTTGTGTCAATCCCCATAAAGATAAACAGACAAAAATATCTTTTCAAAACAATTCTATCAATCACTCATTCTCTCAACAATTAAATATGTTGATGAAACAAATTGGTCGTCTAAAGTTGCAATTCCATAATCATACAAGAACTGTTAAATCAACTGAAAACTACTCTAAGAAATCTTTTCACCAACAAAATCTTAACAAAGCTAGATCTCAAGTTCCTAGTGAAATCCCTGTCATCCAAAGATTCATATGGGTTCCCAAGAACAAAAGCCTAGTAGTTCACACAGCTCTTAAAGCTATTGACCAATCCTTGTGGTACCTAGATAGTGGATGCTCTAGACACATGACTGGGGATAGAGCACATTTCTCATCTTTAAATGAATATGAGGGTGGAACTGTCACTTTTGGTGATGGAAATGTTGCTAAAGTTGTTGGTAAGGGTACATTGAATGTTCCAAACATGCCTGTTATTGAAAATATTTTATATGTCGTTAGTTTGAAACATAACTTGCTAAGCATTTCTCAAATATGTGATAAAGATCATGTTGTTAACTTTAGTAGTCATGGTTGTGAGATTTCCAAAAATGGAAAGGTTATTCTAAGAGGTCTTAGAACCAATGACAACTGTTATGTTATTAGTAACCACAAAGAATTATCCAGTTCAGTCTGTCACATTGCTCATCTTGATGAAGCTCAACTATGGCATAAAAGACTTGGACATGTGAACTTTAGAGACCTGTCCAAATTGAACAAATATGTTAAGGGTCTTCCAAAAATCAGCAAAGAATAAAAAACAGTTTGTGGAGAATGTCAAAAGGGTAAACAAATCAGAAACTCTCACAAAAAGACCAAGTCTCTAAAGACCTCTAGACCTCTAGAGCTTCTCCATATGGACCTGGTTGGTCCAACTAAGAAAGAGAGTAATGGGGGCAAAAGATACTTTCTTGTTATTGTTGATGATTATTCAAGATTTACTTGGGTTGCATTTCTAAGAGAGAAATCTGATGCTTATGCTGAATTTAAAAAGATTGTGAAAAGGATCCAAGTTGAAAAAGGAAGAGCAGTTGCTCGAATAAGAAGTGATCATGGTGGTGAATTTGAAAATACAAAGTTTGAAAAATATTGTGATAAGTATGGAATTCACCATGAATTTTCTGCCCCTTAAAACCCCTTAACAAAATGGTATTGTTGAACGAAAGAATCGAGTCTTACAAGAAATGACCACAGTTATGCTTTATGGAAAAAATGTTCCTAGAGATCTATGGGCTGAAGCAGTTAGTACAGCTTGTCACATCATAAATAGGGTATACTTGAGAACTGGCTTGGATAAAACTGCTTATGAATTATGACATGAGAGAAGGCCCAACATTAGCTACTTTAAAATTTTTGGTAGCAAGTGCTATATACTCAAGGACAGAGAACACTTGAGCAAATTTGATTCTAAAAGTGATGAAGGCATCTTCATTGGTTATTTTCAAAACAGTCGAGCCTACAGAGTGTTGAATATAAACACTGGAGCCATACAAGAAACCATAAATGTAGTCATTGATGACAAACTAAATGATTTCAGTCATCAAGAAAACCTTGATAATGATAAGATAAATGTCCCAACTGAAAAACTGGATGAGTCTCCAATCTCTAAGGATTTGGTGAATGTGAAACATCATTCTATGGACCAAATTCTGGGAGATCCTTTGGCTGGTGTCAAAACTAGAAGACAATTAGAAAACATTGTTAGCTATCTTTGCTTTACTTCTACTTTTGAACCTAAAAATGTTGATGAAGCTTTTTCTGATGATAATTGGATAAATGTCATGCAAGAAGAGTTAAATTAATTTGCTAGAAATGAAGTTTGGGATCTAGTGCCTAGACCTGATGACAAAAATGTTGTAGGTACCAAGTGGATTTACAAAAATAAACTTGATGAAAATGGTACCATTGTTAGAAACAAGGCCAGGCTGGTTGCTCAAGGGTACTCTCAAATTGAAGGAATTGATTTTGAAGAAACATTTGCTCCTGTTGCTAGACTTGAATCCATTAGAATCCTTCTTGCCATTGCTTGTTCTTTGAAATTTAAACTATACCAAATGGATGTCAAAAGTGCTTTTCTAAATGGTATTTTGGAAGAAGAAGTTTATGTTGAGCAACCCAAAGGGTTTGAAGACCCTAAGAAGCCTAACCATGTGTATCATCTTAGAAAGGCTCTCTATGGTCTCAAACAAGCCCTAGAGCTTGGTATGAGAGGCTTACTCAATCCTTAATTGATCAAAGCTTTGAAAGGGGTAGTGTGGATAAAACTCTCTTTATTCAAACAAACAATGATAATATTTTGATTGCTCAAATTTATGTTGATGATATAGTGTTTGGATCTACTTGTAATGATCTCACAGAAAAGTTTGCTAATCTTATGAAATCTGAATTTGAAATGAGTATGGTTGGTGAACTTAATTTCTTTCAAGGATTACAAGTTAAACAATTGTCTGATGGAATGTTTATTTCCCAAACCAAATATGCTAAAGAATTAATCAAAAGGTTTGGATTAGACTCAACCAAGCACATGAACACACCGATGAGCACAACACTCAAATTATCTAGAGAGTCAAGTGGTAAGAGTGTTGATTCTAGTCTGTATAGGAGCATGATAGGTAGCTTATTATATCTTACAGCCAGTAGACCTGATATAGCTTTCAGTGTAGGAGCTTGCGCCAGATATCAATCCGATCCCAAAGAAATTCATTTGAAAGCTGTTAAAAGAATCATTAGATATGTTTCAGGGACTTCAGGATATGGCTTATGGTATCCATATGACTAATCTACTTGCATTGCTGGATACTCAGATGCTGATTGGGCTGGAAATGTGGATGATAGAAAATCTACAAGCGGTGGGTGCTTTTACCTAGGAAACTGTCTTGTTGCCTGGCACAGCAAAAAACAATCATCTCTCCAAAAAGCCCGTCCAACACTCTAGAACCAAACATATCGATATTAGACGTCATTTCATTAGAGAATTGGTTGAAGAAGGAGTGATAGTTTTGGAGCATATTCCTACAGAAAAACAACTTGCAGACATTTTAACAAAACCCTTGGATATTTCCAAATTTGAAAATATGCGAAAATCCCTTGGTGTTTGTGATATTGGATGATGCCCCTTGCTTGTTTGTTTTTAGTTTAGTAGTTCTTTTATTAAAAACGGGGGGGGGGGGGGGGGGGGGGGGGGGGATTTCGACTAGCCGTGGCTTTCTTGGCGGCTAACCGCCTGCCCGGGCCTGCGCCCGTATATTGCTTTTATTTCCTTTTCATTGTCATCCGTTGCTCGTCTCTGTCTTCTCTCCCATTTGGTTCTCTTCACTGCTAGTTCTTTGGTTAGCTTCTCCTCTCTTCCCTCTAGGTATCTTCTCTCCTTTTCTCTTTCTTTTCCGCTCTTTTAAATTTATTTTCTCTTTTCATTAACAGTGAGTTGTATTATGTTTTCGTTTTGTGTTTTCCTGTCTTCCCTTCATAGGGCTTTCCAACCTCTTCCATTTCTCTCTCCCATTGGTTTCCTTCTTACCTATTTCTAACTCTCTTGTCATTCTCTCTTCCTTGTTTCTTCTAAATCGTGCCTTTTTGCATTTGTGCTGTGTTTTCTTCTTCCTAGTCTTTTCTTGTGCACTCCAAGTGTTTGTAGAAATGCTTGCACGAATGAAAACAGTTGTGAACCGCCCTGCTAAACGAGGATGATCTACTACAGCCTCCTCTTCTCGTAGACAAAGATCTCCGTCACCCTCTCAGTCCACCTCACCTTCTCTTACCCCTCCTTCTTCTCCCCCACCACAGCCGGGCTCTGCTGTTCTCAAACCCAATGCCCAAATGCTGGCTGCTTTGAAAACTAGATCAATTATGGTTGAAAGACGAACTTTGCGCAATGTAGTAAATCCCCATGAGTCAGCAGCCTTTCTTGCTCCGATTGGATGGGACAACATCTTAGATTGGGGAGACAAAGCCTATCTGTCTCTTGTTTTTGGCATGTATGCTTCAATCACTAGTGCAGTATCTTCAGTTGACTCCTGCTCCTTCACTATTGCCCTTTGAAACAAAGAAGTTAGATTGACCCCAATCTTATCTCATCAATCATGAATATTTCAGTGAACCCTGATGGCCTATCCATGGTTTCTGACACCCTTACTGAAGCTGAAAAGGCTCAAGCTACTCTAGTTCTCTACGGTCATTCTGCTATATATATGGGATCGCAAGAACTTCCTTCCTTTAGGATCCTTGATTCCCAAATACAGGTTGTTGCACCACCTCTTCACTTTCAATGTTTATCCTCGTAAAGGAAATCAGACTGAATTAACTGCCTATATGGTAAATGTCCTTTCCAAAGTGGTGTCAGGTGTTCAAATGTGTCTTCCCTCTCTTATATGTAGAACCATTGTTCGCTTTCACCTGTCCACTACCTCTAAGCCAACAGTCCCTTTTGGCTTCCTAATTTCTCAAATAACTCGTTTTCTTGGTGTTCTTCGCCCAAATGAGCCTCCTATTTCCCATGCACCTTTTGGCCATGCTAATCTAATTCAGATGAATCTCTTTCCAAATGAAGAAGCAGGGGATGTACCCCCTCATGCAGAGATCCCTCAACCTCAACACCAAGTCCCTTTAGCTCCACAACAACAGGCACCTACAGGGCTCGCTTCTTCTTCTTCACATCGACAGGCTCCTTCTTCATTTGTTCCCCGGAGTGTTGAAGAACGGTTGGATGCTTTCGAGCGCGATCAGTCCAAAACCGAAAAGCTTTTAAAGAAAACTCTCAAATATCTCAGCGGACTGTCAAAGGCTTGCCGTTCCCAAGATGCTTCCATCATGCCTCCATCTCCTTCACCTCCTTCTGATTAGCTCGTTTGGGGATTCTAAGCCACATGTGTTTTTATTGGATGCACTCATTTTGGTGGTGTTATTTTGGCTTGGTGGTGTTATTGTGGCTGCCCCTCCTATGTTTTTTTGTTTAAACATTAAGATGTCACTCTAACTTGATATGGATGTTTTTATGGTATTAGTGATTAACTGCTTTTATACTTTCATTGTCTATTATCTACTTGCATTATTGTCTGTCTTTTATACATCCATGGTTATTTTCTCGTTTTCAATTTGTGACAAAAAGGGGGAGTGTGGTTTAAGTTTGCAGGTACAAATTAAGGGGGAGGATTCATCTCAGGGGGAGAATCCATATCCATTTCCCATGCTTTTAATCTCTGTTTGTTAGTGTTGTGCTTCTACAGGTTCATCTTTTCAATCTCATATGAAGAGCTATGCGTACTAGTCTTGATTCCTTTTTGTTCTTGTATTTGTTTTTCAGTTGTAAAAGGTCTTGTACTTAGTGTATGATTGTTCTTTGAGTTGTTTTGGATATCTCTTGTAAACTTGTATTAGCTAAATGATTTTGTCACGAAATTGACAAAGGGGGAGATTGTAAGTGTCACATGTTTGTGAGCACTGAGTTTGTTTTGTCAATTCCGTGCCAATGTGTTCCAAAGTCTTTGCCTCTCAAAGTGCCTCAATGAAGATCATATTCAGAAGGATTATCAAGCTGTGGGAAAGTCCATATTCATCAAAGAAGGTCTCCATTTGTGTTTGACAACCTTCTCAGGTATTTTATACCCAGACCAAATCCTTAGAACCCTGGAAAAGTTGAGTTTTAAAATTCTGTTTTCTATCCTTTTATCTCAGCTTAAAATGTCCTTCTAAAAAGGGTCAGGTGACCGGCTAGGCCCCTTGCACAGGGCGGCTAGCCGCCAGACCCACGGTCTGCTTTGCAGAAAGTGGTTTTTCTTAGGATGTAGTTCGGCTCCCCTGCGGCTAACCGCCATGTTCACCTGCGGCTAGCCGCAGTGCTAACCGTGGGTTACGGTTTGATTTCCAGAGACCATTTTTTTTAGAACCCCCCCTTGCGGTCACCCCTGCGGTTGCCTCACGACTAGCCCCCAACTCTTCCTGCGGCTAACCGTGAGCCAACCTAATTTGAATTTTCTGACCGTTGTTTAAAAGGGGCTAGCCGCTGGTCTAAAGGGGCTATCCGCCAATATAGCCGTTGGATGTTTTCTATAAATCTGGAGCTTGTTTCTATTTTCGAGTGAACTCTTTTGAGAGAGCTTTGCATGCTATTTTTTTCCCAACAAACCTAAGCTCTCAAATCTTCTTCCAAACACTCATGTAGTAGATTTAGGAAAATCCAAGAGTTTCATTAGCTCCAAGATGAGTGTGTTGTGTGAGAAGAGTTTCTCTAGGATCCCTTACAGTGCATGAAAGCCATATGCATGTTACCCTAGAGGACTAGACCTCTGAACCTTGGTTGTGCTACACTATGGAAGCTTTCTTCTCAACTCCAAGGCGTCGTCAAGAGGTGAAAGCTTCGACTACTGTTAAAGCTCTTTAGAACTCTTTCCATCTTCATCAAAGGCAAGTGTTCAACCTTCTTTAAACTTCTACAATCTGTGATGGTGATTCGGATTTGTGTGACTAAATCACCTTGTAATTGTGTGAGGGGGAGTAGATCTGAGTGATCGAACATCGATAACAAAATTGTAGTTGAATAAGTACTTGTGTAGTTTGTTTCTTCTTATTGGAACCAAGGGTCTATGTGACCTTTGAGAGTGGATGTAGGTCTATGTGACTAAACCACTATAATTTTCATGTGTCTATTCTTTATGGCATGATTTACATTTCTATATTTATATTGTGGAATTTGTTGTGTATGATAGGTCATTCCTAAGTTCAATAGACAGACACACTTGTGCTTATATACTCTCATCTAATTGTATCTCTTCTTTATTGCTTAAGTTGTCTTGATGAACACATATGCTACTTAAGTCTTTCTCTTCATTGTGCATGTTCTGCTCTTTGTTCTGGTTATATTAAAAGTGCCTTAAAAAAGTTTAAAATTGGTAATTGATTCCCTTAGTCCTATTCACCCCCCTCTAGGACTCAGTCATTGGACCTAGCCTGCACTTTCAGATGCTCAACAGAGGAAAGCTGGGTAGGTCGGCTGGAGAAGGAACGAGGCTTGGCATCAGCGAGTCTTGAGGTGCACTGAGTTCTCCAACAGGGCGGCCTGGGCTCTTCTCGGCTATGAGCCTAAGTACCAAGGCTACTACAAGAGAGCCGAGGTTACTCAGCAATCGCCAGAGAGAAGCCCGGAAAGAAGCCTTGAGAGGAGGGAGACCGAGACCAAGACTGAGGCGGGTACTTCTCGGATAGCTCTCGAAGTCACCGCCAGCAGGGTCGAGTCTGGTGCCGAGGCCTCCGCCTCCGAGGCGGAGTCGAGCGGAAGCCCCCTCATCAGACGACCTCGCCGCCTTGCTCCCACCCCAATAACTGAAGAGATGCCGCCCCGCCGCCAGCCCGTCGTGAAGGACCTGAGTTCGCTTGAGTTCGGCGGCTCAAGGCGGACTCCCAGGGCCACTCCAACGCCGGTCGTCGACAGGGTCCCTTCGCCACCCCCGCATTCGGAAGGTCAACAACAAATCGGGGGGGGGGGGCACAGCTGAGGAAGAAGTTGGGCCTAGGAGGAGGCCGAGGACAGAGGCTGTGGTCGAGGACACCCCGGAGACCACAGTGGTGCCACCCCCTAGGCCTGCCCCCTAGAGACCTTCTTTACAGATTGGTCCCGGGAGGCCTGTCTCGGTGGAGGACCAGGTCCTCGAAAATCCTTTGGTGATGGCGGCCCTCGCTGCCACCTGCTCACTGCCCCGAGACATGGCTCGGCACAGGGACCATGATAATGTGGCGCTGGCGATGGCATCGATGCAGGCAAGGCTTCTGGTAAGTGTTCGGAGCCCAAGTTCTTTGTGGATTTTGACTTCTATCATGGTTTTCTCACAGTGTTCTGTTTTCTTATAGCTAGTGCAGAGGTTCCATGTGCAGCTGGAGAGGGCTCGGCAGGAGGGCGCCGAGAGAGCTGAGGCCGAGGCTTAGAGGAAGGCGTTGGAGGCCGCAGTGGAGGCGAGTGGGAAGAGAGTATCTGAGCAAGAACAGTCGATCCAAAGTCTTACTGCCGAGGTGGAGGCTGCGAAGGCCGAGATCGAAACATATAAAAAGAAGATACTCGAGCAGACTGAGGAAGCCGAGGCTAAGTTGGAGGCCGAGATCAAGGCAGCCTACGACGAGGGGGTGGCTGAGGCAACCGCTTTGTACGAGGCGCAGGTCTTGACCGTCCGAGACAAGGCATGGGAGCTTGGCTGGGTCGCTGCGCTAGACAAGGTGGGCGTTCCCGAGGACGACACAAATTATCAGAATCCAACTAAATTCCCAAGCTCGGATCCAGAAGAAAGCTCCGCCCCCACTCCGACCGAAGCTGCTGCTGCGCCAACCGAAGTTCCTCTGGCTGAGGAAGCTAACACTGGCGCCATTGAATAGACTTCTGATGTATCTTCTCTTCCTTTTTTTTGTAATGAAACAATTGTAATTCCTAGTGAAACAATGCAATTGAATTTTTATCTCAAACTATGCATTTTTTCTCTCTGTTGTGCTTTTGCATTTCCTTCTTGCGTTTTGTTTCTATTGCTTTTCACTTTTTGTACAAGTGTTTGAGTTTGGCTCGATATGATTCGAATTGGAGGCATGGCCGAGCTGGAACACCTTATGAAATAGGTAGTGACTTTCCGTCGTCACCCATGCTCAAGGTTCCACCGCTTCGTCATGTAACGGTTTTGATGCACAATAAGTTTTGTACCATATACAGCATGATTGACACATACCAGGGATTGATTTTGTGATACACCTACTTTTAGGGAAGAATTTATATCAACCCGAGTTGTCTTTAGCCGAAATAGATTTGTGCGAGTGGGATGTAGTGATCTTAGGGCAGTCTAGATGGCCGAAATGGCTTCATGCTGGGGTGAAACTCATTTCGACCCAAAGACAATCTCATCAGTGGCCGTAATGGCTTCACGCCTTGGTGGTATACATACCGACCCTAAGGCGATCTCATCAGTGGCCGTAATGGCTTCACGCCTGGGTGGTATATATACCGACTCTAAGGCGATCTCATCAGTGGCGCTGTCGCCGAACTGCCGAGAGTGGTCGCCAAGTTCTACAGACTCTGAATAGGGCAACAAGGAATTTGCTTTCATTGATTTTGAAAATCTTCCAAGTACAGAGTACAGGTTTAGAAATAGAACTTCTTGAGATGTGACGCATTCCATGGCCGTGGTAGCTGTCGGCCCTCCATATCTTCAAGTCTATAGGCCGATTGTCTGGCAGTAGAAATTACTTTGAATGGTCCACGCCAATTCGGTGCTAGCTTGCCCTGATTAGGATCCTTGTCGCCTGGGAGTGTCTTCTTTAGAACCAGCTCGCCAACTGAGAATTTCCTCTCTTTGACCTTCTGATTATAGCCTCTGGCCAACTGTTGCTGATAGGCGGCCAATCTGATTGCTGCTGCTTCCCTACGCTCGTCGGCTAAGTCCAGCTCCAGAGCTAGGTTCGCCTCATTTCGGCCTTGATCGAAGAGTTCGGATCTCAGAGTTGGGAGGCCGATTTCTAAGGGAATGACCGCCTCCATCCCATAGGTTAGGGAGAAAGGAGTCGCCGAAGTGGAGCGCCTTGGAGTTGTTCTGTAAGCCCAAAGGATGCTTGGAAGCTCTTTTGCCCATCTTCCATTGGCTCTGTCAAGTCGTTTCTTCAGTCCATCGAATACCACCTTGTTAGAGATTTCTACTTGGCCATTGCTCTGCGGGTACTCTGGGTGGAGTAGTGGTTCCGAATGCCGAGTTCTTGGCAGAAGCTCCTGAAGATGTTGGAATCGAACTGGGTCCCGTTGTTCGAGACCAAAGCTCTAGGAATGTCGAACCTCGTGATGATGTTCTTCCACACGAAATTCTTGGAATCTTGCTATGTGATGGAAGACAACGGTTCCGCCTCGATCCATTTGGTAAAATAGTCGGTGGCTACAATTAGCCACCTCCTGTTCCTCGGAACTCGGTGAAGTGGTCCCACGATGTCGAGCCCCCATTGGGCGAATGGCCATGGGCTGGAGAGCGGACTTAGATCTTGTGATGGCTGATGGAGGGAGTGGGAGAATTTTTGACACTTCTCACACTTTCTAGCGTATATCTGCGTGTCCTTTTGCATATATGGCCACTAATAGCCTTGGCTGATAGCTCGGTATGCTAGAGATCTCCCTCCAATGTGGCCCCCGCAGATCCCTTCGTGTATTTCATAGAGGAAGTCCTCGACTTTGCTTGGATGAACACACTGGAGGTATGGGCCCGTGAATGACTTCCTGTAGAGCTTGCCTTTAGGAGACAACCAGAACCGGGTTACCTTGAGTCTGATTTGGTGAGCCTCGCTTCTGTCATCGGGAAGCTGGTCGTCCTTCAGGTAAGCTATGATGGGGTCCATCCAGCTAGGGCCGAAATCAAGGCACAGTACTTCCCGAGGTAGATGGAGCTCTATGCTGGGCATGGCCAACCATCCTACTTCAATGTTTCTTCTCCTTCCTGCTTCGACAGCAGAGGCTAAGTTAACAAGGGCATCGGCGTGAGAATTTGACTCTCTGCCTATCTGTTTGATTTCGGCCATCTGGAACTGAGAGAGCATCTTCTTTGCGAGTGCTAGGTAAGCAACCATCCTATCGTCGCGAGCTTGGTAGTCCCCAATCAGCTGGTTCGCCACCAGCTATGAATCACTGAAGACCACTAGCTGTTGAGTTCCGAGGATTTTGGCGTTGTTTAGTCCTGCTATTAGGGCTTTGTACTCAGCTTCATTATTTGACGCCTTGAAATCCAGGGTCAAAGCTTGCTCGATGACCAGTCTTTCTGGAGATTGGAGGACAACTCCATCACCAGCTCTTCTTGAAGTGGAGGATCCGTCGACGAAAACTCTCCAAACTAGGGTGAGGGCTTGGCCTTGTGATTGTTCATCGGAGTTCGTGGACGCCTAATGCCCCCTGCCCCCCAGTTCGGCACCAAGCTGGGTTGGTGCCGAACTCGGAGAGAACTCCACGAGGAAATCTGCCAACACTTGGGCCTTAATCGTTGTCCTAGGCTGATACTGGATATCGTACTGTCCCAGTTCGACAGCCCATCTGGAGATTCTCCCTGAAAAGTCAGCCTTTTTGAAAACAGATTTAAGTGGATGTTCCGTAACAACCACTATGGTGTGAGTTTGAAAATAGTGGGAGAGCTTGCGCGAGATACTGACGAGTGCCAGTGTGAGCTTTTCTAAAGGTAAATATCTGGTCTCGGCATCAATGAGGGTTTTGCTCGTATAATAAATCGGCTTTTGAAGCTTGTCCTCTTCTCAAATGAGGACTGAGCTCACCGCATGATCCGAGACCGCCAAATACAAGTACAAAACTTCTCTATGTATCGGAGTTGAGAGCAAAAGGGGTGAAGAGAGATAGGCCTTGAGTTCCTGCAAGGCTTGGTCACATTCTAAAGTCCATTGGAATTTTAAATTTTTACTAAGAAGCGATTCAGTGCGGCCGCCATGCCAGTGAGCTTCTGGACTTCTTTTGTAGTGGTGGGACTCTGCACTCTGAGAATGGCTGAGATCTGATCTGGATTCGCCTCGATCCCTCTGCGAGTGACCAAGCTTCCAAGGAACTTGCCGGAACCGACATCGAGGCGCACTTAGAAGCATTGAGCTTGAGCTTGAACCTTTTCAAAGTGTCGAAGACTTGAGGCAGGTCTTCCAAATGGTTTTGCGCCTGTTTGGACTTGACGACCATATCGTCAATGTAGACTTCGACGGTCTTGCCAAGCTGAGCCTGGAACATCCTGGTGACGAGTCGCTGGTAAGTGGCTCCCGCGTTCTTCAGCCCAAACGGCATCACCTTGTAACAGTAGGTGCCCCGGGGCATTATGAAGGCGGTTTTCTCCTCGTCTGGCCCATACATTGGTATCTGGTGATAGCCGCGGTAAGCGTTAAGGAAGCTCATTCTGTCATGTCCAGCGGTGGCGTCGATCATCTGGTCAATCTTTGGGAAAGGAAAGCTGTCCTTGGGGCAAGCTTTGTTGAGGTCAGTAAAGTTGACACACACTCTCCACTTGCCTGTTTTCTTCTTGACAACCACCGTGTTGGCTAACCAGGCCGGGTACTGGACTTCTCTGATCACTCCGGCTTCCAGCAGCTTGTCCACCTCCTCGATCACGGCCTCTGTCTGCGGTACCCCAGCTCTCTGCATCACCGGCTTATGGTTAGGGTCCACGTTCAACTTGTGGCAGGCATCTCGTGGGGCGTCCAGGCAAAAACTTCTTTGTTCTGCACCTGGAATTGAACCAACTCCGACTTTTCTGGGTCTGCGAGCTAGCTTCCGAGCAAGAAGAATCGTTTCGGATCGTTTAGATCAATCCTGACTTCGGTCAGATCTTCTCCGGGTCTTTGTCTCCGGGTCCTGGCCGACCTCATCCAACTTCTTCTCCATCTCGGCCATGTTGGCCTGCTTGGGCTCTCTCTCCCCGGACACTATGGCCATCAGGCACTGTTTGGCCGTCTGCTGGTCTCCTCTAACTGTAACAATCTCCACCCTACCATTTCCGCCTTCCAATGGGAACTTCAGCTTCTGGTGGTGCGTAGAGGGGATTGCTTCCATATTATGGAGCCAGGTCCTGCCCATTATGGCGTTGTAGGGGGAAGGCGCGTCAACCACCAGGAAGTCTGCCATCACGGATACTCCGTCGACCCGGACTCTGAGGATAATCTTCCCTTTCGGGTATACTGGCTTGACACTAAAGCCTATGAGGGGAGTTCGGGCTTCTTGCAGGTCCTTCTCCGTCAGGTCCATCCTCTTGAAGCAATCGAAGTAGAGGACCTCGGACGAACTGTCGGGGTCGACGAGGATCCTCTGCACTGTGCAATCCTTCAGTTTCAGGGGTGACAATGAGCGGGTCGTTGTGGGGGAGCTGGACCCCTTCCAAGTCTGCATCTGAGAACCAGATCTTGGGCCGCTCTCTCCGAGCCCTCTTGGGAGATGAGCTAAGTTCGGCCGCCATCACCTGCTTACTGTGGGAGGCTTGCCTGGATTCGGCGTGAGCTCGGTTACTCCCTCTGAGAGGGGGAGCTAGATGGATGACGTTTATGAGTTTCTCAGACTCATCACTTTCTTGGCCCCTCTCGTCTTAGCACGGAGCCTGGTTGTCATCCTTGGCGCCCGCTTTGATGTATTCCTGCAGGTGTCCGTCTTGGACGAGCTTCTCCAAGTGTGACCTCAGTATCCTACATTCTTCGGTCTTATGCCCGCCCTGCTTATGATATGCACAAAACCTGCTCTGATATCGGGAAGATGGGTCTCCCCTCATGAGTTACGGCCAGCCGAAGAACGGCTTCAATTTGATTTTATTCATGATTTTATGAATGGGCTCCTTGAAGATGGTGTTTACTGCTCTGTAGGGGTCGACGGACAGCCTAGGCTTCTTGCTTCCTCCCGAGGTGGATGCTGGAGCCTTCGCCGAACTGGCCATTGTCCAGCGTCTATCCGGCTCGTCCCTCTAGAACGATCCCTTGTCTTTCTTCGAGGGTTTGCCATCTCGGTCTCTCTGCGCGATCCCGAAGGTCTCCCGAGCTCGGGCTTGGTCGTCCTTTTGAGCAATGTAACGGTTCACTATGGCCATTAGTGCTGCTATGGATGACACAGGGTTCCAGGCCAGATCTTTGCGAAGATCATTGTTTGGCAGCAGGGCGTTCTGGAAGGCGAAGATTGCTACTTCGTCCTTGGAGTTCTCGATCTGGCTGTAGACTGTCCAGAATCGCTTGGCGAACCGGGTGATGTTCTCCTCTCGCTTCATCTTCAAGGCCATAATATTTGCATCCGTCTTCGGCATGACTCTGTAGGCCTGAAACTTCTTCATGAAGGACTGCTGGAGTTGTTGCCAACTCGAGATGGACCCCTTTGGGAGCGCACAAAACCATTTTAAGGGGAGGTCACCCAAACTGGAGGAGAAGACTCGATAGTTCAAGTGACCTTCGTCCCCCCAAACAGACATCCTCTGGGAGAAGTGTCGAAGGTGCCGGCCGGATCCGAAGTCCCGTCATAAGTAACGAACCTCGGGACAGTGAACTTCGTCGGAAGGGGATAATTCCTGATGTCGCGAGAGAAGGGGATGCGCCGAGATCGATGGACTCACAGGCATCCCGTTGGTCTCTTATGAGACCGGCCACCTCCAGGTTGTGCTGGACTGTCCGCCTGATGCGCTCGTCGAGCCACTCCTGGTTGTCGTATCTGATCTCTGGAATGGTTTCCGACACCCTCCTTGAATGGCTGCAACTGGTGCTCGAGCCTTCATCGCGAGCTTGATCACGCCTCTTCTCGTTCAGATGAGTCCTCAGATCTCTCTCGGGGGGATCAGTGTGCCTGCTACGAGAAACTCTCCCCTCGTCATGTCGCCATGACTGCTGCTGCCTGGCTGAGCCTGTCACTCTTCCCAGCTGCTGCTGGAGCTGGCGGATCAGAGCATCTTTTTCTCTAATGGTGGCATTTTGTGCTCGAATCTCCTCAAGGGTAGGGTCAAAGTCTTCGTCAGCGTCATCTCCGTCGTCCTGATGATGGTCGGAGAGAACTGGCATGTTCATTACTGGAGACTTACCCCGTGGAGCTTGTTCCAGCAAGGGAGCCTGATCCGGCAGAGGATCATCTCTAGGCTGCTGTCGAGGGTCTCCTCGCCGGAGAGACGCTGCTACTCCACTCAAAAGAGACTCCGAGCGAAGATTATGCTCCTGGACGTCGATTGGGATGAAACCACTTCATCGTAATTGTCTGCAACAGTTTTCTTCTCGGCCCTCTTCTTGGCAGGAAGGATGAAAGAGGACGGTTCTGTTCGATGCGTTTTGGATGTTTCTCCGCCTTTCGTAGCTCTCTTAGTCATGGTGTCAGGGAAGGCTTTGTTGATCAAATTCCCACAGATGACGCCAATTGTAAGTGCAGAGAATATTAACTCACAAGATTAGGGGGAGCCTTTGAGGACTTATCCAAATGACTGGAGAGAACTATCCGCTTTAGGGACCTGAAAGGAAAGAAGAAGCAGTCAAAGGACCCTGGCTGTGGGTAGCACAGGGCTCTCCGATGCCTGAGTTAGTGCAGGAACAAAGGTTGGAGAAGAAGAGAGGCAGAGTCACGACTAGGAAGTTGCATGCATGTATGCGTACCTGGTGGTAAATCACCTTATATGAGAAAGTTCCTAGATGCCTGCGAGCAGGCCTAATGATTTGACTGCTAGGGTCTCATCAGCCCATAGAGTAATTAATGAGGATCCATCATAGCCCACATTGCATTAAATGAGGGTCCGATCAGCCCATACTGCATTAAATGCTAGTCACATTGGGCCTGATCTCGTCTCGATCTGTTGGCGGCTAAGGTCCCATCGGATCCTTTCTTGGGCCCTATCCTGATATGACTGCAGCCACTGGATGTGGCTCTGTTAGGGATTTGATGAGGGCGGACGGCTTGGATGGTGTATCTGTCCCATCAGCGCGTGCCTGTCCTGCCACGTGTCCTTATGTAAGGCGTGGCTACCAGTACCTGTCTCGGATAGCAGCTCCTCACCTCGGCTGTAGCTGAGATGCACTATTTGTTCGACGAGGCATGTGGCCGAGATCGTGCACGAGCCGTGCTGGTCTCGGCAATGCATCAGCGTTCGTGCCGAGACGCACATGGCCGAAATGGAGCACAAGAGAGGGTGTCACTACTGGCCCTAGCATAACTTGCGCACTAAGGATTGCCCCACACACAGAGAAATTAGTATCATTCTATAATCGAAAGACTTGATCTGCACCAATGGATAAAACTCCAAATAAAATTAGGATGGATGTGCATTTCTGACATATAAGTCTTCACGAAGAGTGACTCTTTGAAACTAGTAGTCTATATAAGAGATGTGGACCTGTCGATAACTCATACAAAGTTTATAACAGACTCTTAAAGGGGCACTATGTTTATAATACACTAGCGCTTCAGGGCTCGCGTTAAACTAAAATAAAACCTAAAGTTGGTTGGAAACTATAAACCCAATGCCCTTTAATATATGGGTGAGGCTTAGGTTAGTAAAGAATAAACCTAAATCTAAGCATTAGACCCGACTTTCTATAGAATGCAATAATTAAATAGAGACTTCATACCCGAGAGACACCTTGTTATAGCGAGGGTCCAACTCGCTATAGCAAGCATGGAGGATGGCAGTTTGCCAAGTTGGATCCGGACTCTATTTTAGAGTTTGAAAAAGGACTCTTTTCTATTGGATTATTATTAGGAGTCTTAAGCATGTATTTGGGGCTATATATTGGGTGTTTCTCACAACCCAAAGAGACACAGATCATCTCTCAAGTTCTGAGTTAGAGATCTAATTGAGAGAGATTTTCTCTAGATCGAGATTTTTTAAAAGTTGTGCTGCCAAGTTCTCTAGAGAACCAGATTCTTCTGTATCTTTTGTAGAAGATTATCTTCTTGCATAGAAGATTTGAGGAGTCAAGCGTATGATTGAGTCTGTTGCAATCAACAGTGTGAAAAGACACAAGGTAACTTCAGTCCTTAAGTAAGGGATAACTGGGGAAGAAATATGAGTTTCTTGTAATTGCAGATTCATAGTGTTTGATTGTTGATCTAGTTCGGATCCATGATTTTCACCCAGTTAGGGTTTTCCATGCTAAATCTGGTGTCCTTGTGGTGTGTGCTTGTTGAGTTTATTTTCCGCTACTTAGTTATTTGTTTTTGCACATTATTAGGCTGATTTATTGAGTTGACCAATCTAGAGATCTCGCATCCTAAACCTTCAATTGTTATCAGAGCGGGTTGCGCTAACTTGTTTTGTTTGATCCTAAGAGATTTCTAGAATGGTACTCAATTGGGAAGGGACATCAACTTCTAAGCCCCATTTGCTAGATGGTTCTAATTATGCATATTGGAAGCAAAGGATTATTGGGTTCCTTAATTAAGTCCATTGATGATGATGTTTAGGATATTGTTGAGGATGGCTACTCCAAACCAACAATTTTGGCTGATGGAAAAACTGTTCCTAAAACTAAAGCCCAATGGACTAAGGATGAGAAGCATGCCTCCAATTGTAATAACAAAGCGGTGAATGGAATATACAATGGAGTGTCTACTGAAGAGTTCTGTAGAATTTCCACTTGCAAAACTGCAAAAGAAGCATGGGAAGTCTTACAGACGGTGTATGAGGGTACATATACGGTGAAGCAATCTAAATTACAAAGGCTGACTAAAGAATTTGAAACCATCGTGATGGAAGAAGATGAGACATTTGATCAATTCTATATTAAGCTGAATGATATTATCAATTCTGTTTTCAATCTGGGTGAGGAAATTCCAGAAAACAAGATTGTCAAGAAAATTATGAGGTCTCTTCCATCGAGGTTTGATTTTAAAGTTGATGCTAGTGAAGAAAATAAGAATCTGAATACCCTCAAGGTCAACTAGCTGGTTGGAAATCTTCAGACCTTTGAAGCAAACCGTTTGGATAAAGAAAAATCAAAAGAGAAATGTAATGTTTGGAAAACCAGCTCAAAATCAAGAAAGAAACCTGAAAATAAAATTGAGTATGATTCTGAATCTGAGGCTGAAGTTAATATGGCTGAATTGTTTAATTGCTTCAAGAAGTACATGAAGTCAAAACAAGCCAAGTGGAAGAATCCTAAATTTGATAAGAAGGATTCTGCGAAAAAACTAACTGTTTTGAGTGCCATGGCTATGGTCACTACGCTAATGAGTGTGCCAAAAAGAAAAACGGTACAATGAAAAAGGCTCTCAACACAACTTGGGATGAAGAGTAATCAGAAGAAGAAAAAGAACCTTTAATTGATACTTTTGAAACTGTGAATGACAAGTTTGTGGCTTTCATGGCTAAGTTTCTGTCCGACAATGATACTGATGAAGATAATAAAGATGAGATGTCAGACCAAGAGAAAGATTGAGAAGAGTTATACCATGCTACATATGCTGGTTGTGTCAGGATGACCAAGTATGACAACAAGATTACTATCAAGTTTAAGTATGCTCAAGAAGAAAATTCTTCATTGAAGAATGAATTAAAGCAAGCGCTTGAAAAGGCTCATCTCTTGGAAAGTAAGTAGAACTGCATAGCTAAAAATTTGACTATGGAGGGTTAGGAATTCAAGAAGGCTGAACAAGAGATTAAGACTCTAAGAATAGAGTTACAGAAGGTGAATTCTGAAAATAAAGATTTGCAAGGAAGACTGAAGATCACTCTGTTTGAGTTAGAAATGAAACAAGCTTCGATAAACAAGATGAACACTAGTTCGAAGACTCTTATAAACATCTTGTGTAGTCAAAAGTCTCCATTTGACAGAAGCGGTATTGGTTATGATTATGGTGAATCCACTTCAAATGCTAAAGGTAAAACAACTTTTGTTTTAAGTGTTGCACATGCTACTCCACATACTGCACTTTCAAATAATGTGTCGAGTAGTTTCAAGAAAAAGAATGTGTCACGCACTGCAGCACATCCACATGTCACCATTGCGGAAAGAAAGGATACATTCATCTGTTAGGGATTTTGTGTTATTGAAATTTGATGGATGCATTATCATTTTAGCATCATTTGAATTTTCACACATGCATTGATTTATAAAATCTTAAAATCTTGTTTTACACATGCATTTTTTTTAAGACTTGTAGAAATATAATATTGAATTATGCATGTTTTGATTTTTAACTTGGATGCATTTTAAATTTGAAAAGATAATTTTATGAATCAAGCAAGCTATGAGTTTTAAATCTTTCAAATCATTTTAGGCTTTTTATGTTTCATGTTTTTAAACCTCGTAGTTTGATTTAATTCATGATTCCAAGCTTGATTCAGTGGCCCAAAATTCCCCTCCAAGAATTACTTTGAAATATGCAATTTTAGGGGAATTTGGTCCCTGGGCCCGGGTCGACCTGCAGTGTGCTCGGTCGATCGAGCCCATGGACCCGGTCGACCGAGTACACATCAGGTCGACCGGGTAAAGAGCCGTTGGAGCTCTTTTCATGAAACGGTCAGATTTATGACCGTTGAAGCCAAAGTCGACCGAGAAGGGTGCAGGTCGACCGAGGACTCGCAGAAACTCCTTTTTTGAGTATAAATACAAGTTCATTCCTTTGAAAATTTTGAGGATCCAAGGGATACTCTTTGAGATGTTTTGATGCCAATCAAAGGGGAATAAACTAAGCGATGAAAGGGGTCATTTGGAAAGCTAGCGTTTGGTTCCATTGAGTTAAATCACTAAGTAAGCTTTACTTTTCTTATTCATGTGTTTTCATGCTTTGCTTTATTATTGGTAAATCTTTTCTAGCATGATAAACTATGATTAGTTGTGTCTTTATCATGTATATATTTTGAATTGATTTATTGTTTTGGATGCATCACCTTATTCAAACCAAGTAGTACTCATAGTGGTATATCTAAGTAAATTATGTTAATGAAAACATCTTTGAAATTATATGTAACATGATTTCTATACTTGGTTGAATCTTTGGTTGTTGTTTTTCATTATAAGAAAATCACTTTCAAATCTATCTTATGTTTTGAATTCAACAACTTCACAAATCATATGTACTTTTGTTTTAAAGTTTCACAACTTGTTTAGCATTAATAGGTATATCATTTTCAAGTTAAATTTATAATTACATATGATTTGTCCCCTAACTTCAATCAAATCTATTTTTGTGTTTTATGCTTATAGCATACACATATTGAGCTACATTGTTAATTTGATTGAAATCCCTATGCATCACATGTTTTGTTCTTAGATTTTCACAATTTGTTTAGAATACATAGGTATATCTTTTACAAGTTACTTTTAACATGTGATTAACATTCTTTCCTCAATCATAAATGTTTTTGAGCTAAAACTTTCAAAAGCCTTTGGCATACATTTATGAGCTTTTATTTTCAAATTGATTGAGGACATTATACATACGCATTGTGCATTCATCTTTGCATTCATAGTGTGTGTGTGTGTGTGTGTTGTGTGAATTAGATTTTCATTTCATATCCGCCTAATTAAAAAGCATTTTATTGAGCTATAAATTGTATCTCCGTCAAGTGTATTCTAGACACTACTTAGAGAGATAACCAACCTTTTGGTAGTAAATGTTATTGGTTAGCCTAAGAAAAGCATAATGTAGAGGTTATTGCTTAGCCTTGAAAGCATATTGTAAAGGTTATTGCTTAGCTTATTGAAAAGCATAAATAGTGAAAATCCGGTGGGGCGTTGGATCACAAGCCGGTAGTGGATGTAGGCATTGAGGCCGAACTACTATAAATCCTTGTGTGATGGTGTATGCTTTGTGGTGATTGTTTTTGTTAGTTTCCGCATTTAGTTTGATAATCATCACTAGTGGCTAATTTAAGTTAAAGAAGTTAAAATTGGTCATAATTGGTCACTAATTTGAAACTCACCCTATTCACCCCCCCTCTAAGGTTCGGATCACGGACTTTCATCATCCCCATTGCAAGAAGCTGCAAAGTCTACCCAGCACCAAGTAATGGCAGAAGAACTCTACTCCACCCAAGATGACTCAAATTTAGGTTAGAATGTCTGATTTGCCTAAGGAGTTTGCTCACACTGTGCTGATAGATCAAACTACATAAGTGTGGGTGGCTAATTACAAAAGGCCCTGATCAAGGAGGTCAAGCCCCCACCCCCAGTGCTGATACGAAGTAACTATTGAGGGGGAATCACAATTGAGGGGGAGCTGCTAGATCCAAATTGACAGAAGCTGCATGATAATATTAGTTTGTCAATTTTGGACAAATATAGGGGGAGAAGAATGAAGCCAGGAGGAGCTGTACAAAAGCTAAGGCAATTCAAGATCTAGAAGTTCAAACAAAGGTAATACAAGATCTGCAGTGCTGATTTAAAAAAAAATCAATGTATTTTGGGTTTTTCTTTTGGGTAGATCATATTGTATTGTTTTAGGGAGTTTTGTCCAAGAATTGCCAAAAGGGGGAGATTGTAAGGGTAAAAAGGTGGCTAACAAAAGTTGTCAGGACTTCATACCCGAAAGGATGGAAGTTAGCCAAGTTGGATCCGGACTCTAATTTAGAGTTTGAAAAAGGACTCTTTTTTATTGGATTCTTATTAAGAGTTTTAAGCATAGATTTGGGGCTATATATTAGGTGCTTCTCACAACCCAAAGAGACACAGATCATCTCAACTTGATGGTAGTACGAGTGATGTGTAACCGACATTTTCGTTGTGACCAGCACTTGAGTGATTTGATGTTAACCGATAGTCGGTATTTATTTTTCTTGTTTGCATAGGTTTTGTAGATGTCATTTAATTTAATTATTTTGTTATCTTTTATAAACTTTAACTCAATGAATAGAGTAAATGTGCTTACTTCGATCTGTAGGTTAATATTGTACCTTTTGTATTAGGGGCGTTTGGTTGGAGGTCCCTCAAAGTATGACTTTGTTGCAAACAATCCACAAAAAAAAGTCATGCAGCCAAAGGTCCTTTAACAAGTTCCCATACCTAATATGTCTAATTTACCCTTTCTTTAAATTATATCCCATGATTGGTTGGACATCCCATTAATAATGGTCAACTACCATTTAATTGGCCACGATTAATGGAATCTCATTAATGAGATTTAAATTTTTTTTTTAAAAACACACAAATAAATTTCAAAATAACTTAAATAAATTTCAAAAGAACGCAGATAAATTTAAAAAGACGCAAATAAATTTCAAAAGATCCAAATAAATTTCAAAAAATATAAATAAATTTCAAAAGATGAAAATCAATTTCAAAAGATCCAAATAAATTTAAAAAAAATATAAATAAACTTTAAAAGACTCAAATAAATTTCAAAAGATCTTGACTAAGGTTAGGTTAAAATGGAGAAACAAATTCATGAACCCATCCAACATAATCAAGCCAAGACTTAGATGAATACGACGACCCAGAACCACCCCCATTGCAATCCCCAATTGATCTTAATTTTGTCTTTGTATCTTAACATGTCACATCATAGAATCCCTCCTTTTCTCTTAGCAAAAGCTCCAAAAGCTCCATGATTTTCCCTGCAAGTCAATTCCCACGTTTCATTTATATAGATCTCCATAAATTCTCGAGTTGAAATTGTCTCAAGAGTACCATGGTAGGAGAAAATCTATTAAAGTGTTGTGTCATGGCCCACAAATGTGCAAAATGCTCCTTTGAAAATGAGCTGAAGAAATGAGTCAACTTTGGTGGCTACTTTCCAATCAATCAAACGCGTCGTAGGGCTGTGAAAGGGCCGGACTGTCAGTTGTATATCTACCTGCCGTTGCTTTATAGTCTGATAATACTGTTATTGGTGCATAGGTACCTAGATCATCAACCAAGGTACGTGAAAATTTTAATTTAGGTGATACAACTTGATGGTAGTACAAATGATGTGTAACCGACATTTTTATTGTGACCAGCACTTGAGTGATTTCATATTACTCGATAGTTGGTATTTATTTTTCTTGTTAGGATAGGTTTTGTAGATGTCATTGAATTTAATTATTTTATTATCGTTTATAAACTTTTACTCAATGAATAGAGGAAATGTGCTGACTCTGTAGGTTAGTAGTACACCTTTTGTATTAATATGAAGTTCCGTTGTATTTTACAGTGAATGAGGAAATATTTATACCTCATCGCGGACTTTTGGGACCATGATTGGAGCCACGTTGGGTGGTTTGGCTATGAAAGATTGTTATTTGCCCCCTAATTTCGGGCATAATCCCTGGTTCATCTTTAGGGCATGACAAGTTCCATGGAGATGGTGATTTTAAGCATGACACTACTGTAAATCCATGTTGCAAGAGCATTCACTAGTACACGAGAGAGTCGATTAGAGCTGTAAGATGGGTGTAATATGTAGGAATGATTTATAGCCTTTTGAGGTATAGTATTCAGTATGAAATAAAAGTCACTCACAGACAAATTTCAAATAATTCTAAATCCTTAAATCTGATTTGTGTGACCGTAAGGAAAAACAGAATTTTCTGCTGTATCATTTGTAGCACTGGAAGGTATGGGAAAATGGAATGGAATTCTCCGGCCATGACGCTTTAATTTTCCACTATGGAATGGAATTCTTCTTTTATAAGGCAAGGGCCGGAATGAGGGCTCTGCCCTCCATGGAAAGAGTTGATATGGAATGTCCCAGGTCCTCGTTCGGTGGACATGCCCAAACACTAAACGGAAACAAGTACTGAAATTTTAGTTTTTCTTAATTTAGGTAATTGGGAAACTAGTTTTTCCTTATGGTCCATTTTTTTAGTCTTATATTCCAAGGATTTCTTCTCAATGCCTTTGTATCAAAGTGTGGCAGATAAAAGTAAAGATCTACAAAGGGCTTCAAATAGTCTCTCTCTTTCTAATAGGAAATTTACTCACCCATCACTCTAGTAAATTAAATATCAGGAAAGTGATGATCCCATCTAGACCTCCTTTGGTGATAGACCCCTCTGTTAGCTGTGATTCCTTGCGTGAACCACGTCTTTTCTATGATTTCCATTCTTCCGATGAACCACTCCTTTCTATGATTTCATAGGAATTCAATACTAATCCTAAAAGTTCAGTACTAAGCATGCAAACAGGTCCTCAGTTGAAACAATGAATCGCAAAATAAACATGAAAATGCACTAACATCCGTTTAAGTGAATATAAATGTCAAGGATGTATTGAGACACCATCGCAGAAATCCGATCAGCTAATTCATAAACTAAGTAGGCCACAACTCAAATAGTGGTGTTATGACTGTGTAGTCGCTGCAACAAGATTAAGTGGCTAATTAATTTATGGGAGCGAGAGGTTTTGGTGCCAGCAATGTAAGCTAGTAGTGGTGAGTCGTTGCTACAAGATGGGAACCCCCGTGGTACGCGCGTTATCTGCCAACTACTGCATACCATTCAATTTATTGACAAATACCATCAAATGGGCTTTCCTGAAATTCTGTTCTTGAAACAAAGACCTGCAGAATGCTCTGTTTTTATGTAATGCTTTGAATTTAACTTCTCTCAACCCAACAGTTAAAGAAGAGGAGAGTTGTTGCAGTAAGCTGCACATCTGCTTGTTATTAGAGAATCATTTCTAAGTTATTGCAAACTCGTCTGAAGATAGCAAACAGATAACAATCACCCTTCCTGACTCAAAAGGATAAATCCTAGGAACTGTTTCAAAGGGATAAATCTTAGGGACCATTTTTCAAGAGTTTAATGTGTCGTAACATCCACAAAGGATTTGTAAATCTTACCAATGATACCTGTAAACATTCCTATATATATCACGTACAGTGCTCTCACCGAGTACATAAGAAAAGGGCGCAGAGATTTTCAAAACTTATTACTTGTCAGGATATACATCTGACGAATTATATAATTCTGGCCCTGGAAGAAGATTGAAAGAAGTATTTCCCTTAACGATAAATGAACCACTTGCCCCAATATTCCTGGGCCAACACGAAGAATCCTTCCATGGGATTTTTGATCTTTCGAGTTAGATACACCACGCCATGATTCTGCATTATATATCCTCTAAATGGGAATTTAAATGAGCAGTTATAATAACGCATGATTCTACATATGAGTTCAAATATGCGCGTGACTTGTTTTTTGCGAACTGCCATAAACAAATGAACGCATATTTTCATATAACACAATAATAACTTCATTGATGGAACTACTAGAGCATGGAGCATGGACCCTGCGTACAATAGACAGCTGATAGGAACTAAGATTAAGATGCAGATGGAGGCCTAAAATAAGAGTAGACAGCAAAGAAGGCCTGAATAAAGGTGAGAGAAAGGAGGATGACCGCAGCCACCAAAGAAATTGTTGTCCATGGACTGCCAAAATGGTCTCGCAACAAGATTGCCAGCCAGTACTTCCTCTTGCTTTTGCAATATTTATCCACAGCCTTATACATTTTTGTCAGTTCTGAGGGTTGAGATTCGAAAGTCCCACTGGTTAAGTTGTTGAAGATGATGGCAACTTCTTCATCGCTGCCAAACGCATGTTCAATAATGCCTTTCTTCCGGAGCAGTGCAACATCCTTAGATGTATCGATGATGTAATCCATGAATTTAGCAAATGCCGTGAACCGAGGTTCCATGAAAGGGTCCAACTTCTCAAAAGCAATGAGGTTTCGAAATTGACAAATAGTAAAAGCATCTATGAAAAAAGGTGTAATTCTCATGACTCCATCACCGAAAGTCCCATCCAACTTGCTAGGAGTCACCATTGCATTCTTTGTGAACCTGATTCCCTTTTCTTCAAGCGTCGTTGCACAAGGGACTGTCCGTATTGATTTCTGTGATGGATTGATTGTAACTGTTGAATGTCTCTTGTAGTTGTCATAGTTCATGCTAGGGAAAAGAAACCAGTGATAAAGATGCAGGAAATGACGGAATTGCAAATGAGGGATTGGTGATTCACTAGAAGTAAGGTCTTTTGTGTTTATAGGGGAGACGAGATTGCAAAAGTAGAGGGCAAGGTCCATGAATTGACCGGGGCTTTTGTTAGTGATCATGCAATATATCTGTTGAACAGCAAAGAAAGGAAGCTGATTTTCTAACAAGAGCAGGTCATTAAGTACTACAGGTTCCATCCAGATTCTGTGGTCCGGCGCATCTGATGAAGTACTCTCACTCGTGACTCGAAGAAGGCACTCGATAATGAAGCAACTATCAAGCAGAATCATTTCGACGAAATCCTTACTTTTGAGCTTGATGTCCTCCGAGTAGCAGCTTCTCGCGTGCGCCTCCATTCCCTTAATATGGTGGATGTAGCGTGCCAACAATTCTCGACTATTCCGGTCGAGGATTTCTTCCAGATACTCCCATTTATGTTTCTCCATGGGCTGGAGCCTAGGCTTGCCTCGATGATAAGGACCAATTGAGATAATCCTGGGCTCATAGGTTTCATTGTCACCTTGGCGATGACTTTCGGGAACTATGGGGATAGTACTCATGCTGAGCTCTTGTCTTCTGGGGTTGAGTTTGCTTTCATAGAGCTTAAATTCTATGGATTCCGCCCATTCAGCTATATTTTCACCATTTTCATCATCTTTCTCACCCTCTATATTTTCATCGTTTTCATCATCTTTTTCATCCTCTTCCATCTCGATGATTACATCTTTTTGCTTGCTAGTAGAAGCCTCATCGGTGTTGCTTACGGGATTTCTAATCTTCAGGTCGTCTTCCAGGTTGGTATTTGGTGTCTGATTTCCTTTGTACATTATGGCTTCATCTTCCTCTTTTTGCTTGGTACTAGGGGACTGATTTCCATCAACCATTGGGTATGTAGCCTCTGCCACCCCCACTCTGTTGCTGTTTAGCTTCTGCTAGATCCTGAAAAGCTCATATACCCAAAACTCAAGCAATTGATGTCATGGAGGAGATTGAAATCCAGATCCTCAGAGGCCAAATCGGGGCAGAGTGATTTTGAACAATTTGAATTGAATCGGCGGGGCTCACTGATGGGTTTGTAGAGATGGGCTCGATAATGATTCTGGATGAAATTGAACTTGGATGGAAGATCCTTGTAATTTTCCTCACCGCCGACACCAAGTGGGGCTATGGCGCGTTCGATCTAGACTTGGAGCTCTGACCTATTGACTCAATATAGATGCTAAGATACGGCATTAACAGGATGACAGATCTGTAAATCTTGCAAAGGATGATTGTTGCATGGTTGGAAAATTTCCTGGGTTTCCGAGTCAATTAAAAACAGAGGAGACTCGTCCATGTCACCTTATTTATGTCACCTTATTTTAATAACTCATTTGCATCTCAAACCACTTAACACGTAAAACTATTTTAAGATAATTAAAATTTATTTATAAATAATTATACATGAGGTTTAGAGTTAGTAATTTAAAAATGATGACGGAAATGTAATATGAAACTCATACTTGGTGTTTATATTCAATATTTGGACTAACAAATTATATAATATGTAATATTTTTTATTTTCTTTATTGTAATACTTTTCTTGTTTATATAAATTTATTAATTCGAATTGATTTTTATGAATAATGTAGAAAAATGTATTTTTAAGATTTAATAAGTAGTGATAATTTTTGTCATTTAGCTAAATGAGAGCGGTACCTTCTAACATTAAAAAATAAAAGCCGATTAGGAGTCAGTTGCCAGCCATTACCCATTCATTCAGGGATATGTAATACGTATGGTATAAATATAATAAAAGTAGCCCCTGGAAAGGTTAATAGAGGTCATCACATCAATATATAATAGTTATACTTTACTATATATTTCTATGGTAGAGGTGTCAAACGTAACATGCCAGCACCTCAACCGTGCCAGCATGCCTGACTACGTCAAAGCGAGCATAAAACCATATAACTAAGTGCCAAACCCGTGAGCCGAGCATAAAACCATTTAACTAAGGGGTCGTTTGTTTCTCCCAATTTACATACGTAAACATCCCACATGTGAAAGAGATTCATTTCATTTATGTTTGTTTTCAACATTTACATACTAGATGTGTAAATCACATGTGCTTTTGCTGTGTAAAGTATGTGCAAAAAGAGGCAACATATTTTCACACATCAAGAGGTGTGAAACAGTTTCACATGGCACTGTTACCAGGTAGAGTACTACAGTGCCTCAATGAGCAGTCCGCCTTTTATTTTATTTTTATTTTTTGGGGCCCCACTTGTAACATCCGGACCATTCATTCTCCGTTGATGATGAATGAAGGTTGAGATATCATCAACATAATTACAGCCGTTGGATTAATCTATTGTTACTAACATACCCAGTCCGCCTTTTATGATTTTTTTTATTGTTCTGGGCTCCACCTATAAAATCAGGACCATTCATACTCTTCAGAAGCTCAAACACGACCATGTATCCAATTTACAACCATTGATGTTGCTTGGATGTTGAGATATCATCAAACAATATACAACTTATTGTTACTAACATACCCAGTCCGCCTTTTATGATTTTTTTAAATTTTTCTGGGCCCCACTTGTAAAATCAGGACCGTTCATATTCTTCAGAAGCTCAAACACAGTTATGTGTCCAATTTGTAACCATTGATGTTGCTTGGATGTTGAGATATCATCAAACAATATACAACATATTTATAGATTCACATGTGAAATGTTATGGTCGTAACAAACAGTGGAATTTGATCCACATGTGAGTCATTTACATATGCAAATGACTCACATGTGGGTCATTTACACATGTGAATCACTTTAACAGAAAACAAACAACCCCTAAGTGCCAAATCCGTTAGATATTGAATTTTTAGCGACATTTTTTTCCCCAAAAGTCCAGTTCATGTATCTCGTTCATCCCGTGTGAAAAAAGCTAAGGAAAGCCCGCCCTCCACTATTTCACTCTTCCTCTTTTTCCTCTTTTCTCTCCCACTCTCTAGTCCTGCTAGGGTTGTAAACAGGTTGGTTCCGATTCGAGTCCATGGTGGACCCGAAACCGGAACTGTTAAGGAGAAGGTATAATCTGATCCGGACCTGAAACCTTTCGGAACTTGTTTCTTGGATTCGGGATCGGAACCAAAACTATATATGAGACGGGTTTGGATCCGGGTCCGGTTTAGGTAGATAATCATATTATCGGGTCTTGGGTCCACAGGTCCGAACCAAAGTGGAATTGGACTCGGACCTATTTATTTATCAGGGCCTAAATAAGGATCCAAACCCCGATTTTTAACGGGTCAAAAACCTCTAACAATCAAAAAATCAGGTGCCTATTTACATCGCTAGTCCCCTGCCCTCTTTGTCTCTCAATAGAGCCATTTCTACCAACAAAATCCCCAAAACCAATCTCCCCATCACCGAACGCCATCTCTTCCTTTCTTCTTCTTCATTTTCCCCCAAATCCATCTATTCATCATCGAACCCTCCCTTCTTCTTTATTTTCCCTAAATCCAAGCCCCTCTTTTCATCTCTCAATCTCTTCATCATCCGACAATTGCAAGTTCCAACCCACCACTCCATTCCAAACCTATCTCTCCATCCAACGACTACAAGTCCTAGCGAAGCCATCTTCAGAGGATTTCTTCTTTTTGGTAATAGCCCATTACCATCTACCCATCACTCAGGTAAGAAACCTTTTCATTGGTTGCTTTTTACTACCCATTTCCTCGTATATCCATTCCCAACAAAACCTTTTGGATTTTCGGTTTTTTTTTTTTTAGCCAAAAGATTTTGGCTTTTGTTTGATGTCCTAGATTTGGAAGTAGTTAATTTGCAGTCTGTGAGAAGTAGTTGTTTTATGTTGGTTGTGCTGTTACTAGCTGATAGTTGTTGTTTGTTGATTGGATGTTGTATCTGGATCTCTGTTGTATTTGATATAATCATCCTCTTCATCCCCCAGAATAATAAAAAAAGAAAAAGAAAAAAGAAGAGGATAGCCTGAAGATGACTTGAGCTCATGATTGTTTGGATCAACTTATTTCCATGGTGGGCCATTCAACTCTCATGTGGTCTCTGCAGTGTTAGATGAGATTGTTGTGATCTCTGCAGTGACCCAGATGACAGACTTACTCCAAAGCCAATTTTAGCCAGATGTTTTTTATTCGAATCTGAGTTTGAACTGAAATGTTAGATTTTCATATAAAAATTCTTAGTATATTCTTCCATTGTTTCATCACATACTTCTCTTTTCTTTATGAACACTTGATGTTGGTTATCCTATTAAACATCTTTTTATTTATTTTTTGAAGAACTAATGCATTTTTTTTCCTTTTTCTAATAGGACACCAGAAGAAGATTTTGTAGCATAGCTCATGCCGTGCTTGAATCGTGCCTGGGCTGTGCCATTCATGCTGAGCCTTTGTGCCGAGCTTCCATGCCGTGCTTCTAATATGTTGTAGTTCCAATGTTTAGGGTACTATGCTAAAAAAAAAATTAAAAGATACACACAAAGAAGAGTATGACACAATTTAAGTGTTTTGGTCAAACTCGACATACTTCCCTGAGAAAAGAACCATTTGGATATTTTCTATTCAAGGGTTTTCAATTTGAGTACCTTGAAAATCTTTGTAATATTTTTATAGAAAATAAAAAAGTCAAAAAAGTAAAAGACAACATTGGAAGGATAAATTGATCAAAATTCACAAAAATTGACCATTTGCACAGCCTAGGAGTGTCATCCCGTGCCTACAAGCCTAGGTATCGGGGACCTTTAGAGCCCATGCCCAAGGGCCTGCTTTGCTGTTGAACGTGCCTTGCCTAAGCCTGTTGACCAAGCCCGTGTTACACCCCGACCCAAACTAATCACGATTAAGGCTAATTAATTGGGATTAATGCTAATTAAGCATGAATAATCGTATTGATGAAGGTTAATGACCAAAGAGAGAGAAATTAGTCTCAAATGATGCATTAAGCATAATAGAATGGACTAAGATGAAATTGAATTGGGTAAAGTGAGTTTAGACTCAAACAAGGTAGGCTAAGGACTTTTCCATAAATACGAGTTTTCACGTATTTCGTCAAATACGGAAATCCTTGATACCAACGCGTATATCTCGAGTAGTAACTTTCATAATAGACGTGACTCCATTTGACCTCAAATGGACCAAATGAGACTTCATTTGACCCAAAATGTAATTTGACTTATTAAGAGGTGGTTTTTGTGTAAGAGGGTCTTATATTAGAATGGAATGAATCATTTCCTCATTTCAACCAAACCCTAGACTCATTCCTCTCATCTTCTTCCATTTTCCTTATCAAGCATCAAGAAGGGAGCTTGTATGTGTGATTAAAGGGGTGCTAGTTTCACCATTTTCATCTTCCTCACCTTCCCTTTTGGTTCATTGGAGAGGAAGTGCAAATCTCTCTTCATTAAAGCTAGGGGCTCCTCTAGTTGAACTACAAGTAAGTGCTTGGAGTTTTTAATGAGTTTACAAGTCATAAGGAGTGCTTAGGCATGATTTCTAGCACAAATGGCTTATAGATTTGTGTATTTTGCGTTTTCATGGAGTTAGGGTTTCATTTGGGGGTTTTCATCTCAAAGCAAGTAAACAAAGGGCTTTGAGTTAACTAGACTTCAAGAAAGGCAAGTATAAACATTTTCTTTTGATTAGTGTTAATCATTGTAGAAATGCATAGAGTTTTCATGGATTCTTGTAAATTTCCATGAGATTATGGAATTGTTTATGAATGATTAAGATGGGTAATGAATGATTAGAAGTATTGTTGTGGATGAATGATGTATGGGGAGGCAACAGGAGGTTCCAATGTTTAATGCAGGTCGTGAATGAAACGAATGGAGAAAGGAAAGGGGAGAGAAAAATCATGTTTCGGACCTGCAACTCATCCCAGGGCCGATCAATCGGAGGACTCAGTTTGAGTTCGGTCCATTTTGGAACCAATTACATTTTCTATGAGTCTTAGTGGTCTATAAATTAGTGTTAGAACTAATTATGCCCTAATATAAGATTATCAAGATTAAGGAAATTAAAGGAAAAGAATGGTAACGAATTAAGTATTAATTCTTCAAATGTGTTATCTAAACCTGCATAGGTGTTAGCTAAGGTTATTTGAATGTACAAACTACTATTAAAGTGGTGTTCATCAAGAATAACACGTACATTAAATAACAAGAGTTTCACCCATTTGTTTGGTTTATGAATTTGATTATGAACTTGGATAGAGTTAATAGCTATGGTGCGATTTTCGAGTCTGACACTACTTAGTAATTCCTTAAGCTCGTTACTGAGCTGAACTGAACGATACAATAAATGAATGAATTAATGAATGAACAATTACTAAAGGTAACAATGAAATGAATAATCCTACTGCAATAGATGGATTTGGGGGCGTTCCGGAGCTCCGTGGTGATGCTAGTTGTCCCTGGCCCGGACACTAGTAAGTCCCACATATTCCGATCATATCTATGGATATTGATTAATGCCTTCCATTCGGAAGATGAATCCTTCCTTTGAGGGAAGATGGTAAATGAAATGAAATGAAATGAATGAATGAGAACTATGATAGTGATTATCTTATGAATGTCTATTGATCAACTCTTATGTTTACCTATTGTCATTTTAGGAATTATCTAGATCTGTCTAGAATGGTAATTGTTACCAAATGGATTTAATGAATTCAGTATATGCATTAACATGTGCTATTACAAGATCTGTTTATACATTGTTGAACTGTCGTGTTCATTAGTGTTATTGATGACATCACAGGTCCGTTTGCCACTGCCGATGCAGCAGCACCCCCGGCGCCAGCGGAGGAGACCGCTCCGGTTCCTCCAGGAGGACTGAACGAATGGAACGGTTGGAACACCATTTGATATGGGTATTCGAGCACGCGAAAGAACTATAATATTTTGAGAAATGTTTTGAGAAGTTATTTTGTTAACCATTTTGAGATGTAATTAATTGTTACTGTATGGTGTTTTGGGTATACACCGATTAACAATTAAATGATGGGAATGATACATGTATAAGGACTTTATTCTTTTGTATACATGTAAATCGAAATTTGATATTGTCAAATATATGTGTTTCCGCAATATTGTGTATTTGACAGGTTTATTGAAGATGTTATCCCTTGTGGATTCCGTTTTAACTTCGGTTAATTCGGAGTTCACGGGAGTAAGTATGGACTCACAGCCCGAGGTTATCGTAATTCGGGCCCGGGTCGTGACAGCCCGACGCGGCCCATTTGACACCTCTAGATTCTATGGGCATGATCGTTAATGACATTTTATGTCACATTTCCAAATTCCAATGTCTGCTTGGATTGAACTCCAACAGACCTATTGGACTCAAAGCCCAAAAAAATTATATCTTAACATAATCAGTATTCTAAAATTCATAGTAATCACTAGTTCTTTGGGTAGGTGAAAACCTGCAACTAAAATGATGTTGGTGGGTTCCTTCAGATGTTTAGGTTAATTTTGAGAATGTGATGTTCTCAAAGGAGATTATGATTCCAACTCAAGACTCAGATTTTCACAAATAGAAAAGGCTAAGAAAGTTTTCCAAATCTCCAAGAAATCTCACCCTAATTTTCATGGCCATGGGTTCATCACCCCACAACCAACGAACTTTTGGTGAGAAGTGAGAAGTGCTCCAAAACTATTTGTATTGGCTCATCGAACTTCATATATAGGGCATGATGGGTGGATATCGAGATCAATGAAAGGTTGTAGGAGTTTGAAACTACAGACATGAGTGGAGCAAGTTTGGGATGAGTTATACGTCAGGCTCGACATGTATGCAATTACAATGATTGAGTTTTCAGTAATCATAGATTTGAATTAGGGTCAGCACTAAGCCTGTAACGCCCTAGTCCCGAACACCGAGTTTACCGCCAAGGTACTCAAATTTGTTGCGCTACTTCTCGAATAAGCCTGGAACTTTCAGGATCGTAGGTCCGCAGTGAGGTCCGAATATTTAAAAGATTTTAACAATAGTTAATCACAAATACAAATAAGAAATAGCGGAAGCAATGCATAATATACGAGGACGGAAAGTCATGAGGTATCAGTCTCATAAAGCAAATATAAAAGGACATTAGTATCATCTAGTCTCAAGGTGAATATAATCAGAATGAATAAACCCCTAACCCTCGCAACAAATGATCACTCCAAATCCCTAAAACAAAGTCACTCAGCCCCCCATGTGCAGGCTCTCCGCCCTCTGGTTGACCCGTACTCATTAGGTAGCTGCGCTTCGAGGAGCGCGTCACCCTTGGTGATGGGGTCGGTAACAATACCCGAGTACCAAATATGATGGGTTAGATCTAAAGGATCTAGCAGCACAATATACAAGTAACATAGTATTGATGCATTAAAGGGTAATAAAGACAGTAATGTGATTAATTGGATAGAAAATGTACAATGCTAGGCAATCATGCACAATGTATAACAATAATGATGAACATGGAATTAGCATGTTAAATATCCATTTAAGCAATATGGTACATTCACACGAGTTGGACACTGCGGGATATTATGCCGCTACCCCCCCCCCCCCCGTACTACTTACGAGTTGCGGTGGGGAATGTACGGGATCATAGCCCGATTGAAATATAAATTACTGAAGCCTATCGGCCGTATAGTATGGTATCGTGTAGCGTCGTGTGATACCCCTCGTAGCTCATCATGATGGCCCCATGTCTAATTATAATTAGCTCCTATCGAGGAAGATCAATCCAATGCTAAGCTTAAAACAACCGAGTGAATGCTCTGCGCTGACTCATAAGAACCATACAATAAGTTAGTGTTTGGCTAGGCTTTCCTTGCGTGAACAAGGTCAATCACATATCCATTCAAGGTCCGGTAACCAAGTCCAATCCATATCATGGTTCATAGCCATATTCATAGTCTATATTTATTTCCATGACCCATCATCATTATGGTCATCATCCATTTCTATTGCATTCATTTCCATAGTTAAGACTAGTAATATTAATCTATTTCATAATCCATCCATAAATGGGTCCCTAAAATAATAGCACTTGCATCTACTCCAAGGTCATCACATCCATCCATTTCCTTGGCCATAGAATAGCCTGCCTAACCGCAGACACGAGTAAAGTGTTCTTCATACTCATACCAAATTGTCTCTAAGAAATCCTAGGTAAAGGTCTTCAAATTTCCATTTATTAATTAAGCATAACAATGATAAAGACAAGAGTGAACAGTAAAAATGGAAGTGCATCAATATATAACATCCATTTTAATCAAAGGAAGGAAATAACAAAGGTCCACTTAGGTCAATGCTACACTTTCAGTTCCAAGGTCCCACTTCAACCAATTCCATCATTAAAAGCAGACTCATAATCTAAGAGAGTGTATTTTGTACTTTAAAGTTACAGGCATCTAAGTCCACTTTAATGGACCGAACTAGATTCTATTTCATAGCGCTAGCCCTACTTTGGGTGGTCACATGGGTCAAGGTCAAGCCAAACCCTTAACTTATGTTTGGCAAATCAATAGAGGTCCATATGGAAGGTCAATCGGGCCCCACATACGATTGGACTATAAATAATACAGAATTTGGATTGTGCTTATCATAGTGCACACGTTTGACATCATGGCTGACCAGTCGACCTGTTGTAGCAGGGAACCTAGGGTCTGTCTCTCAGGTTTGTCTCCATTATAATGTACCTGGTCGACCACTTAGGCGCCCTGGTCGGCTGCACATATAAAGGCTGGAAGAATAAAACCTGGCAGGCAAATCTCAAATCTAGGATTTCTGTAGAGTGCGTAGTCAACATCTTGCATGGCCGATCGACTACCTACATAGAGGAACCTGGGAACTGGTTTGTCAGGGGTTCTCAGTTGTTCAGTGTATCCAGTCGACATCTTGCAGGGTTGGTCAACTGACTACACTGAATTTTCTAGAAAATCCTAGCAAACTTGCTCTCAGTTAATTTGGAGTTTTTCGTGTCTCTTATCGACATCCTGCATGGGCGGTCGATCGGGCACACTAATTCTAAATTTTTCAGATTTCTGCAACTTGTCCATTTCATCCAATTTTCCATCAAAACTCATTAATCTTGCCTCCAAACTTCATAAAATCATAAGCAAACATGAAAGAACCTTCAACTATCACAATCTATCATCAGTGGCCATTGTATTACCAAATGAAAAACCTCATCCATCAATGGCCACAAACCATGAAAACAAAGCTTAAAAGGAAATATCTAGGCAATCAAACACATATATGAACTGAAATTGCAGAATTCAAGGAAAAAGACATGCATTCTATGCTAAATTAGTATATTGTACTTGCCTTTTGGTCTAAAACAAGGTTTTCTTGCTTGACCTTCAAAATCCAAGCTCAAACTCCTAATTCCAAGCTCCTAAGCTCTCCAATTCTCACAATAGTCCCCAAAAACTCAAATCTCTAAGCTCCTACACCCAAATCCCTAGGAGAAATGCATAAGGGAAGAGAATTCTAAGGGGAAGAAAGAGATGTACAAGGGATTTGAGCTAGGAAAGGAACTTACCTTGATGTGAAGAAGAGAAGGAGATCTAGAGAAGGAGATAGTTCTTCTTGCTTGGAAATCGTAGTAGCTTGGAGGGATCGTTGCTTTCTTGATGGTGGAAACCCTAGGTCTAGGAATTCTTTGGTGGAGGGAAGGGAATTTTTGGAGGGAAATGGGAAAAGAAGAAAGGGAAAAAGAGATAAATGGGAGGGAAAATGAGAGAGAGGTGGAAATGGCGTGGGATGAATTTGAGTTCATATTTATAGACTTTGGTGAGGGTGAAATGTCCAAAAGGCCCAACCTTATTTGATTTCTTTGTGAAGGGGCTAAAGGGTATATAAGGTATTTTAGGTTTAATTGCAAATTCTCAAAGAGAAACCCCTCCTATTTCTATAAATTACTCATAGGGGCCACTAGCTAACTAACTTTAAATAATCCATCTAGCATCCTTGTAAACTGAGAAATCTCAAAAGACTCTAATTCTAATAAAATAGGCCTAATTCCTAAGAAAAGACTAGTCTATCCTTACTAACCCCTACTAATTAGTTAGATAGGTACAATTAAGTATAATTAGGATAAAATTAGGCTAGAAAAGGGGCGGGGCCTCACAAAGCCCTTATGTCTTTGTAGTGATTATGGATAGGCGAACTGCTCATATTAAAGGGGAAATATATTTGTGTATGTGTAGGATCTTAGACCCCATTGAGCTACGACTTATCGTAAAACCAATTGGTGATGAAAACGGCACAACAGTCGTTTTATGGCCTGTTGGTTGTGTTAGGAAGGCATTCGAGCATCACTCCACCATGGGTGCACACGAGGATTGTACCAATGACCTAACAACCTCCCTCACTCGTACCACTTGAGAGGGGACTCGAGCCCCCAACCTTACCAAGGTCTGATACCACTTGTAGGATCATAGACCCCATTGAGATCCAACATTGTTAGGGCCATAGTTATATATGCCCAACCTTTTTGTCAATTCTGTGTCAAGTTGTCCAAGACCTTGCCTCTTAGTGTCTGTCAAAGAAGATCAAGATCGAAGGCAGAAAATTCAAGTCTCGGAAGGCCTGGATTCATCAAGGAAGAACTCCATGATTGTGCCAACCTACTCAGGTATTGTGAACCAAAACTAGACCAAGATATGGACCTTAGAACCCTTGGTTTGATTGGTAAAATTTGTTGGGTTTAATCTGGATTTTCAAGCACGTTAATTTGGCTCAAATCAACTAGGAGGTCGGTTAACCACCATCTAGCGATCACCTCATGGTTGTTTTTCCAGTAGCTTGTTAAGTGATTGTCTGTCTAAGTTCGATGACTTAGCGTTCACTTTGTGACTAAATACCAAGTGAGAAGAAGGCTAACCGCTAGGTCACCAACACTACACGGTTACAAGAATAGAAGCATTCATTTTCAGCTCTGTCTTTGACAAGCAGAGTTTGGTCAGCTGGCGGCTAACTGCCAAGACCATTGGCGGCTAACCGCAAGCCAACCGAACTTAAAAAACATGACCGTTGAACTAGACGTTGGGGTTTGCGGCTAACCGTGATAAAGTGGAGGTTAACCACCGATCCATCTATGTGAACAGTTTTTATATATACATTAATTTGTGCTCTTCTTCATCAAATAATTTTGGCACTCCACAAGAGCTTCCTTCCTAGTAGTTTGCTCACTTCTTGAAAGCTCTCAAATCTCTTTTCACTCACTTTAGATTCGTCTTAGGTATATTCAAGAGCTTATTAGCCCTTAGTGAGTGTGATTAGTAGAAGCATTATCTCTAGGGAAGACCTTTAAGCATTATAAGTTAAGCCCTTATTCTCCCTAGACCAAAACCTCTTCTCCTTGGTTGGGCACATCTTGGAGCATCTTCATCAACATCAAGGATCAAGGTCTATTTGTAGCCAGAATATATGTTTGGTTTGTGAGGAAAATCCTAGGGTCTTGTACTCAGGTCAACTTCCTATAGAATATTGCTGATCCAGGTTTCAGAGATTTCACCATGTCCAAACTACAAACCCATCACCAAGGCCAACTATTAAACTGAAGTCGGTTCAAAATTAGTGTCCCCACATGAGTAATGATTGATCAACTAGGCCTCTCCGATCAAAATTTCATCCACGTCTTATCAATCTGATGGTACATAGCTCCAATAGGAAAGAGGATTCGTCCAATTTTCATTTAGAGTAGGACTTTGATTTTAAGTGGATTGGATTCAAACTAGCCTCACCGATGGGTTTATAGGGCTAGACTATAAAGTCTTCTGAAAACTGGCTTCGGATTTCAAGCTCCTCCAAGTCACGGACCGCTTGGGTTTTACTGTAAATTTGTAAATGGGTCAGTTCCGGTCCGGGTCCACCCCGTTAAGGAGAAGGTGGAATCGGATCCGGACCCAGAACTGTTTTGGAATCAGTTTCTTGGTCCGGAACTAGAACCAGAACTAGAACCATATATGAGACGGGTCCGGGTCTAGGTAGAGAATGATATTAAAAAAACATGATTTTTAGGAGAAATTTTTGAAAATTGAGGTAATATGTCGGGTCTCAGGTCCACTGGTTTGAGCCAAGGCGGAACTGGACCTGGAACCATTTATTTATCGGGGCCTAAATAAGGACCAAGTCCCAGTTTTTAGCGGGTCAGGACCTATAGGTAATCGGAGAATCGGGGACCCATTTACATCCCTAGGTATACAACACATGAGTTCTTCAGTGTCTAGCATCATAATAGAAGGCTAAGCTTTATTTAATGTGCAGGCTCTTGCCGCCAAACAATAATATCCAGTAATGTGAGGAGTGCTCTACAATGGTTGATGAAGATCAATATCCTACAACAGAGCAAGAAGAGAGATTAAGCCATGCTGGGCAGGGTAATCAGGCACCTACTAACAAGTAGGAAGGTGACTGGAAAATTAGAATTCCAATGAGCGACACAAATGAGGCTTCTACTAGCAAACCAGAGATGGAAGATGATGCTAATGTTTATTCAGAGTTCGAGGCCATGAAGGTATACATTTATAATAAGCTCCGCGCAAACAATGATTCCCCAAGAGAACAAGAGCCCATCATGACTATCCCTAGAGTTCCCAAAAGTCATTGCCAATGTGATAATGAAGCCTATGAGCCCAAGATCATCTCAATTTGTAACATCCCGTCAGTTAATCTTTTATTAATTATAATTAATTGCTTGATTAGTTAGTAAGTGCGTTTTGAGTCTTAGTGAGTCGGGTTTGATGTGTGGATCACTCGTGCGAAGTCTCGCGCGAGTGCTCGTTTGGTATAGTAAGGGTGGTTTGTAATTTCGAGAAGTTTTTAGGGTTTTTTTAGATTATGAATTTTTGTGAGTTTGGGTGCATCGGGTAGATCTCGGCATTTTACAAACTTTAGTCTAGAGTCGTGTTTCGATTCGACGCGTCAAAGAGGCCCGGATATCAACTTTAGGGAACCAAGGACTAAACTAGAATTTTGGACTTAACCTGACCTAATATAAGCCTCATCCATCTCTTATTCTCTTTCTCTCCCTTTTGACCGTGCCTCCTCCAAACTCAGCCCCTTCACTGCCTCCTCACTACCGACGGTCATTGGAGCTCCGACATCACCAACAAAGCTTTCCATCTTCTTCCCCAAGCTCCCAAGAACTCACCCATCTACTTTTCCAAGTATTTCATCCACAACCCACTCTAAGGTAAGCTCTCAAAGCTTGTAGACTTAGCTCATCTTCCCCTTTTGACTTAGAAATGGATTAGAGAAGCTCACCCCTCCCCTTGCATTTCATTTGTAGACAGATTTTTGGGTTTGGAAGCCATTTTCTCAAGTTTGAACTTAAAGAGGACTTTTCCCCAAATTTCTTCTTTGATTTTTGTCCAGCTCTTCATCAAGGCAAGTAGATACCTATATATATGTTTGATATGTTTGTCTCCCTTGATTTGTATAGAAAAATGATGATTTAGATGTTAAATGATCAATTGATGCTTTAGAGGATTGAAAACATGATAATTAGGCTTGTTAGCTTAGGCCTTGTTTGGCATCTCTACTCTTTTTCTGACAGACTATTCAAAATAGAGCTATTAAAAAAAGAGCTATAAAAAAAAGAGGCTAGAACCAAAAAACGTGTTTGGTAATGAACAGGTCTACTTCAAATAGACCGTTTGGTATGCCCTCTATTTACCTCTTTTTAGTGGGGTATCTTCTGTCATTATGTAAAAAATGAACTTACGCACATTTTCATCAAAATATGCCCTCTACACACATACCATAACATCATAATCTCTTATCATTTGAAAATTACAACAATTTCCATTCCAAAACCATCAAAAAATAAAACAAGAAGATTCATTCCACTTCATATTAATATTCAAACATCGTTTCAACAAAATAAACCCAACCCAACAAAATAGTTGGTAGAAAATTAACCGCACGCTTAAAAAACACAAATTTAAAACTATCACTTCAAAGTTTAAGAAATCGTGCTCAAGTTACATATAGTCTCTTTAGCTCTTTGCTTCAAAAGTTGCTCCGGGCACTCCTATCCTAAAAATAGAAAGGGAGAATGTCAGTAAATGACACCATTTGATTCCCTTGATTCCTCAATTTACAAATAGCAAATAATTACCAACCAATGCAAAGGTTGAGATGATTGTAACATCTTCATCTAGTTGTCATTTGCATTTGTTCCAATCTTGTGCTTTTGAGCTTTTTTCACACTTCATCTAAGCCTTTCAAATGCCTTCACAAGCATCTGCAAAAACCCAACAAACAAACACCCAACTCTTATCTCACAAACCTGCAAATAACAACATTCATCTCCACAACCCACAAATATCATACATATATTTGTATGTTGTGAGTTTCTCTTAATACAAATCTAACGTGAGTATTTCTTCATATAGATTGATTAAGCAAGTCTAAAAGCCATAAAAAAAATAAGAAGACATTGAAAGGAAGGAAAAAAAAAAGAACAACAGCAGTCAAAGATGAATATCAGCTTAATCCATTGCAACTCCATGTTTAGCCCAAAAATTCTCCACCTTCAAATTAATATAATCCCCTACAAATCCACTGCAAACCCATCCAAATTTCTGCCCAACCACAATCCTGCTCACTAGAAATCCCATCTTACATGACTACTAGCATAGCACAACTCGCCCAATCTTACAGAGTTGTATACCACATGAATAAATGAAGAGCATGAGGAAAAGGCTTCCTAGTTCCTGTCTCCTTTCTATACAAAACCAAGACTACCCATAAAAAAAATATTTAAAACTACAAACTGTTTTGGTTTCTGAAATATTATTTCATCCCTGCTGGATTGGTAGAGAGCACTGTTAGGGATTTTGTATTTGCAATTTGATGGATGCATTTTCACTTTAGCATCATTTGAATTTTCACACATGCATTGTTTTAGAAAATCTTGAAATCTGGTTTTATACATGTATTGGATTTTAGACTTGTAGAATTAATGATTTATGCATGTTTTGTTTTTAAACTTGGATGCATTGGTTTTAGAATCCAAACTCTTTTGAAAACCTAATTCTTTGTGCATTACTTTTGAGAAATCAAATTGAGGATTTAGGTTTGTGCCTTGAATACATTCATCATTTTCAGAATCATTTTTGTATGCATTTAAATAAAAAAAGAGTTTTTAAAAATCAAGCAAGCCTTTGGTTTTAAAGTTTCGAATCATTTTAGGCTTTTTGTGTTTCATGTTTTTAAATATCTTAGATTGATTTAAAACATGTTTCCAAGCTTGGTTTAGTGGCCCAAAAATCCCCTCCAAGAAATACCTTCAAATATGCAAAATTTGGGATTTTTTGGTCCCAGGGGCCGGCCTGCCTGCCTGTGTGGCCGGTCGATCGGGCCAAGGGACCCGGTCGACCGGGAACACAGCAGGCAGTCAGGGTCCCTAAAGCCCAACGGTCATATTTCTGACCGTTGTGTACCCGGTCGACCGAGACCTGTTTCTAGGTCGACTGGGGACTAGCCGTTGGACTGTTTTCTTGTATAAAGTCCATTCACTTCCCATCTTTCAAGAGGCTTGAACCATTAACTTTTGAGACCATTTTGGAGCCAAAGAAAGGGGAAGAAGTTGGAAAGGCTAGAGGGCTTTTTGGAAATCAAATGCTTGAGTTTTAAAAAGGTAGATCTTACTTGTCATTTTGATTTCCATTAAAATTAGAATCAATGCATGTTCAAATCTTTGTATTTTCATTTATGGATGATTTCTAGTTTTTAAAGAGATGTTTAGCAAACTCAATATCATCTTTGGTAAATTAGATTGGTTTGCAAACTCTCTTAACTAAATCACATGCATTCTTAGATTTTAATATTCATACAACTTGTGTTAGCTTATTTCTTTAAGTTGTTTGAATCTTTCATGTGATCAGTATTAAACTTCAATCATCTTTTTCTAAGCTTTGATTTTAAATTGCATCAAGCATACAATTAAGAGCTTCATTGTTGAAATTGATTGAAGTAAGGCATTCATATACTTGTGCACACACTTTAGCTTATTTTAGTGTATGTTTGTAATTTGATTTACACTTTCATATTAGCCTATTTAGAGGCAATTCATTTGTGCTTAAATTGTATCTCTTAGAGTGTTCTTGCATAGACACCTTCTTAGAGAAATCTTTTTACATGTAAAGGTTATTGCTTAGCCTAAGAAAAACATTGTGTAAAGGTTATTGCTTAGCCTAAGAAAAGCATCTTGTAAAGGTTATTGCTTAGCCTAGAAAAGCACATTGAGAGGTTGTTGTTTAGCCTAAAAAAACAACATTGTAAGGGTTATTGCTTAGCCTATTGAAAAGCATAAATAGTAGAAATCCGGTGGGGTGATTGGATCACAAGCCGGTAGTGGACGTAGGCATTGAGGCCGAACCACTATAAACCTTTGTATTGTGGTGCTTGCTTTTGTGGTGATTGTTTATATTAGCTTCCGCATTTTGTTTGATTAAATCATCACATGTGACTAGTTTTTGTTAAGAAATTAAAATTATTTTAAAATTGGTCATATTTGTAGCACACCCTATTCACCCCCCCTCTAGGGTTAGGATCCTCAGGACTTTCAAGCACCGTCTTAGATTGAAGTGCAATTACTCAAATTTTAATAGATGAGTATAAATCTACTTGAGAATGAGATAAACCCTATCAATCTTCACCTGATTAAGAAACCCTAATCACTAAAAAGAAAAGGGGAAAAAAAAACGAGCAGGATAACTACAAAATTTAAAATCCAAAAGTAAGCTAGAGTAAAACATGAAAAACCACAAAAACACAAGGCAAGTCTGCATACAAATCGGATAAAAAACCATGACTTTAATCTAAAACTGCATTAAATCAACAAAACCATCAAGATAAAATGAAATCTACATTCATGAAAGAAATTCTAATACATATATTTATGAAAACCCTAACTGCAGCAGGATCTACTAAAATGCACAGTGAAAAATATACAATTCTGGAGGCACATCAAAATGAGGAATTATTCTCCATGACCACTAAAATGCAAAGTAAAAAATCTATATGACCTTCCTCTAGCATGCCTAAAAGGCAAGGTAAAAACATATACCCATTCCGAAGGCACATAAAGATAAGCAATTATTCTCTGCTTCCTGCTCCAATGCACTACCACCAACAATCCAACCCAGTCAGTAATGGAGATTGGGTTTTATGGCTATGGGGATTTTGATGTCTAGTGTCAATTGAAAAGAAAAGTAAAGTAAAATCCATTAACCCTAAAACTATCTTTCTCTAAAAAAAAAAAGTTCCTTTTGGAAGCAATGAATGACAGAGAAGTAGAGAGAGAGGGAGGAATACCAGTGTATAGTCGACTAGCCGGAGGCGAAGAGGAGAAGGTCGATCGAGATGGTGTTCTGGCGTCGGGGCTTTCGTTTTCTCCTCTCCTCTGTCGAGCTCTAAAATGAGTGGGGCTTTCATTTTCTCCTCTGCTAACGAACGGGGACTTTTGGTCAAAGGATTTTCGATGTCAATTAAACACCGTCTATGGGCATTTTCATCCTCAAAAGTAGCTTCCGCCTATACATTTTTTAGAGCCCATGCCTCTATTTTTCACATGCCCAGAAAGTGGGCAGTTCAGTTTTAGAGGATATGCCTCTACTCCTCTAAACTAGGAAGAGGGTGAAGTCATCTACCAAATGCTCTATTTATTCCAACCTCTCTCCGATTTAGACAAATAGACAAATAGAGATGCCAAACATGCACTTAATGAAATGGATTTGGGTGTTAATGACTTGAGTAGATAGATTGATGGGATTAGGATGGACTGTTTATATCATTGTTTTAGCTCTCATCAAGTGCAGGTGAGAGGGAAGGTAAATGACCAACGTTCATTACAGTTACAGAACTTGGGTTTTGTAAATGCAGTGCACACCGTTGACCGGCCACACAGGGTCAGGTTCTCTGGAACATGATCAAAACACTACCCCCCCCATCACCATTTCATTACAACCAGGACCGGTCGATCGGGCACACAGGGGGATGTCGACCTGATTTCTTCAGGTTGACTAAGCTCGCTGTGTATGGGGTCGACCGACCAAGGGCCAAGTTGACCGGGACAATTGTGAATCCCTTCTCGCAATGGACTTTTTCACCCTATTTTGGATGGACTTAGGTGGGACTTTGGCTACTCTTTTTGGACTCATTTGACTGTATGTGAGGATGTTTTGAGCCAACGTTCTTCACGGTTATTCCGGTTGTATCGGGATCCAACCTAGCTCAATCTTGAACGGTACGGGACAATAGGATTGTAATAAACCATATACCAACCCAAAAGCTTAAATTGATAGGTGGAAGGCTCATACAGGTATATTAAGATATGTCAAGCCTATTACTTAGGCGATGTGGGATGTGGGACTTCCCAACACTCCCCCTCACGTGCAGGCCCAACAGATTTCATGGATGGGCCTATCACGTGGGCTACACAAGAACACCAGGATCGAAACCCGCTCTGATACCATGTAATAAACCATATACTAACCCAAAAGCTTAAGCTGATAGGTGGAAGGCCCATACAGGTATATGAAGATATGTCAAGCCTATTACTTAGGCAATGTGGGATGTGGGACTTCCCAACAAGGATACCCTTCTTTAAATCTATGAAAGAAGATTGTTCGTCTGGGTATAATGAACCATAATCCCTTTCATTGACTGAGTAGGTTGTACGATGCTTCGGGTTTAACACTAGACTTAGGTTTGGGATTGTCTAACGCTTTTGATTCTGAATTGTACCATTTGGTACTTGTCTACATGTAACAAACATGTTTATTAGTTTTGTGTACTTTACTCTATTTGGGATCACATGAAGAACTTAGATGATGAATTTAGGATCCCTTTTGATATTTCGTTTGTTTCAAAGTTTTATTGAAAGTGTTAAGGCTAGGCCGCTTTGATTGTAAAGTGTTAGGTTGTATGGCTCAACAGAAGTTAATAAGTCTTGGTTAACTGGGCCCATGGATTGCCTAAGTTGTACTGTGATTAGAAATAGGGTTTGGATGTAACAGGGTTTTGAGGCTGATATTATAAATAGAGACTCATAGTCTCTATGATGTACGCCTCTTCTGATTGCATAGTGAATTCTCCCGTCTTCCCCGTGGACGTAGGCCAAAATCCGAACCACGTAAATCTCTGTGTTCTCTTGTGCGTTCTTGATCTCTTCTTGTAGGCTTTAGATCTCAACAAACTGGTATCAGAGCGTTGCGCGTGATCAGAGGAGATTAGACTGATCAGATCTCAAAGGGCCAGAGTTGTAGCTGCGTGATCGACGTATTAGATCTTAAGATTGAGATAGCGTTTTCTGGATTGTGCAGAGAGGAAGATCGTTCTGATCTCGGTGTGCCACACAGATTGCATAGAAGGAGAAGGACAGTGAGACGATCTCTATTGGTTTCTTTTGGTTCCGGAGGTTGATCGCCTAAATCGGAGAAGGAGACCGGAAAATGGTGAGATCCCTACTGCTGCTGTTTCTCGAAGAAGGAGAGAGACGAAGGGGATTGATTGGAGAAGAGTGGGGACTCTCAGTTCTCAGATTCGGTTATTGCAGCAGAGGGACGAAGGGGATTGATCCCTACCGGAACCGGAGAAGAGCACCATCAAACCTTCCCGTCTTTGTTAGCAGGAAAGGCCAAACCTGTGCCGAAGTTTTTCTGCAGTGAATAGAGGATCGTAGAAGTTGGGAATAGAGGAGACCGCTACAACTTGCTGGAGAAGAGGACTGTAGTCGCTAGACTTTAGCCTCGATGGCGCCTTGCACCCCGTGCTGCAGTCGGTGCCTTCTATCACCGGACTTAAGGAAGAGGGAAGGCAGTAGTTGTTGCTTCTTTGTTCTTATTACAGACCAGAGCGAGAAGAGGAGAGAAGACGCCTTTGTTGGGTCGGCTACAGGTCAGTTCAAGTCAGGTCCGTTTTATCCTAACCCGTTTCAGAAGCCCATCCTCCAGTCCAGGTTGATATGACCTGCTGTGCAGAAGCCCAGAGCAAAGCCTGCAGGAAATAGATGCTAGTACAGCGCCGACGTCAGTAACATGTTAGCATTTATACGATCAAAGACAGTTTGACCTTATCAAAGGCTGAAAATTGTTTTTGCGATATCTTAACGTTCCAAAGTCTGATCGGAGATCCGTTTGATCTACGGAATCGTTACGAGCAGATCTGCATGGTTGTGGAAGAAGACTGGCTATTCAATGGTCGATGAAGGAGATTGACTGATTGGAGCGCATAAACTTATTTCGGTGATATCTTAGTCATCCATAGTCGGATTTCAGATCCGTTTCTTCCAGCGTGATCGTGGTGACTAGATTTACACAGGTACAGTGAAAGATTCGTGGAATGGCTGAGAAGTTTCAAATTGAGAAATTTAACGGAAACAACGACTTCGGTCTTTTGCATTTGAAGATGCATGCTTTGCTAGTTCAGAATCGGTTGCATAAAGCTTTGAAGGGAAAGAATTATCTGCCTGAAAAACCATTAGATGAAGAGAATGATGAGTTATCGGAAAAAGGCATACGGTTAGATTTTGCTGTTTCTGAGCGATGGTGTACTACAAAATGTTGCTCAAGAGAAAATTGTTGCTGGCATATGGCAGAAGTTGGAGAACTTGTACATCACGAAGTCTCTCACGAATTGTTTGTATCTAAAGAAGTGGTTGTTCACGTTACAAATGCAGGAAGGTATGTCTGTTTCAACTCACCTTGATTCTTTCACAAAAGATATCATAGAACTGGAAAGCATCAATGTTGAAATTGAGAATGAGGACCAAGCTATTGTGTTGTTGTGCTCGTTACCACCCTTATATGAGCATTTTGTTGATACCACTATGTATGGTAGAGATACTGTGTCCAAAGAGGATGTAAAGGCAACCTTGAACTCCAAAGAGTTATAGAAAAATGTTGTTGTTGACAATGATGATTTGGGTGAGGGTTTGGTAGTACGAGGAAGAACAAAAGACTCCAGTAGTAAGGAAAAACATAGATCCAACAGGAAAAAAATTGAATGTTATTATTGCCATAAGAAATGGCACATCAGAAAAAAACTGTCCCGAAAGGCAGATGAAAGGGAAAGAAATAATATAAGATTTGTCATTTGATGATTCAGTCAATATTGCAGATGGAAGATCAGTTTATGTTTCCGATAATGCACTTTTTGTGATTGAAAATGGAATTCGTCGTCAGGATGAATGGATTCATGATTCAGGTTGTTCCTATCACATGTGTCCCAATAGGGATTGGTTTACAACTTATAGAGAAATCGACGGTGGTAGTGTCTTGATGGGCAACAATGTTGCATGTAAATGGTTGGAATTGAAACAGTGAAAATCAAGATGTATAATGGAATCGTCAGAACATTGGCAGGGGTTCGGCACTGATCTGAAAAAGAATCTTGTTTCTCTTAGTGCCTTGGACTCCGACGGTTGTAAGCTCTCAACTGAAGGTGGAGTTATGAAGGTTGTGAAGGGTGCTTTGGTTCTTATGAGAGGCAATAGAATTGGAAACTTGTATGTTTTATCTGAAAATACTGTTATAAGTGGAGCTGCGGTGTCTTCCTCAGATGTCCATGAATCTGTCTCAACGCGCTATGGCACTTGCGCCTGGGTCACATGAGTGAGAAGGGATTGATAATACTGAGCAATCAAAATCTGCTATGTGGCACAAAGACATGCAAGTTGGATTTCTGTGAGAGATGCATCTTCAACAAGCATCGAAAGGTCGATATATGTCTGATAGGATGATTCAAAAGAAATATTTCTTTCTTTTAAAAAAAATAAATTAATTAATACAGACATAAATAAAAATAGTACAGTGAAGCAACTTACCTTTCTGTCTTCATGAAAGCAAGGCATGGATTGATAAGATTAGCAAGAATGGGGAATAATGCAATTAGAAAGAGGAAATTATGGATGTTCGCCATAGTTTTAAGTCAAGGACCACGGACCTGCTGCTTCCATAAGAAAGTACCAAGCAATTTATAGGCCGAGGATTGAGAAAATCAAGAAATATAATCTTTACGTTGGAGATTTTCTTTCTACCTTAATATAGATAGATGTCCCAATCCACTTGTTTTTATAGAAATTTTCCAAGGGGCTTTTCTCTTGGTTCTTAATTCTATTATTAATCTCAACAAATTTACCACAAATACTTAAAATGGCCTCATGTTGGATAGCTCACAGGGATGAAAGATATGGAAATGTTTATATATATCCTTTGACTAGTGGAAATGTTGTTGTATCTCCTTTGACTGTATGAAAATATATTTTAAGTCATTTTCCATTGAGTGTTGCTTCCTACACACTGCGAACAGCTCTCTACAGAGTGCATTTAAAAAAAACCCTAAACTACTCCTATCCCTCTCCTTCCCTCTCTCTCTCTGCTCCCTGCTCCGCCACCTCCGCCCAACCCGTAGCCGACCCATCTCCCTCTCCCTCTCCCTCTCACTCACTCTCTCTATCTCTGTTGCCCGTCGCTGGCATCCCCAGTTCCTCTCCCCACTTTCTCTCCCTCTCTCTCTCTTGTCATTCACAGAAAAAGTTACCCAAACCTCCCTCCTCCTCCCTCCTCTCCACCACCCTTCGCCACCGTATAAACCCAGCCGCCTCCTTCTCCAACCTTGTTCCCCTCAACTTCCTCCTCTAAAGGCATCATGTACCTTGAAACAGGGTAATACCCATGATATCACCACCCCGGACCGGGGCCGTGGCCCTAATCCGTCACCGCGACGTTTCCCACACGTTTCCGCGGTGAGGATTCCATGCATGAATTCGAATCACCTCACTATCACACATAAGTTTTTATTTGCGGAAATGCGTGGCAAACACACAAGTAACATCACATAAAAGATAGAGTGCAAAGGAACTCATATTAGAGGGAGAGCCTAACTAGCATAACCATAATTAAGGTTTCAAGTTGTGCAACATACTAAACAAAAAGTAAAGTTAAATATTACAATTTCCCCAAAAAAAATAGCCAACATAAGCTAATAACAATTCCCAAAAGATAAAAGATAATGTTCCCCAAGTGTTACACATCTCGAGCCCCAACCCAACGTCTAGATGACATCGTTGGGCTGCCATTCACGCTCAACAGGCGGCCCTATAGCCTCCTCCTCGTGCTCCTCCTTAGGGGCAAGGACATTGGATTTGAGCACTAAAACGAAAGGGTAAGACACGACGGTTTGGCAGGCAAAAGAATGAAGTATAATCACGCTAGAACACAGTAATTTGGAAAGTTCATAAAACAACAGGTACGATAAAGAAAAGTTAAATAAAACAAAGTTAACCAATGACAATAACACTTATAAGATCCCATGAAAATCATGATGACCATTCAAAACAATTCCTTGGCAAAACAATACTTGGCAAAATAATACTTGGCGAAACAATACTTGGCAAAACAATACTTGGCAACCACATGGAGCTACATTCTCCGTCACACGAAGTGACGAGAGCACTCAAGATTCTCCGTCACAAAATGGTGAAGGGAGACACTATCATAAATTGTAGTAACCCAATAAAATTGAGAACCACACACGAGTCCCGCTGTGGAACGGGCAAAATAAGCAAGCAATCACGTACGTATTTTCCGAACTAATGTTGGACAAGATTTAAGGACCCAATGCAGCGGATCACAACGTCAATGGTCGTCCAAGCTGAGTGAAGCCGACACAAAAATCACTCACTTTCAAAACAATGTTTGACACTTCAAAACTCGGGAACTACTCACTCAAAATCAAGTACATGCACGCTTGTTCACTAAATTTCATGAAATAGTAGTCCCGACATGATGTGTATAAAAACACGATTCACACAATGATTCCTAAACGGGTTTTAAATAAAAAACTTGGAAACATTCTTTTCAAGACGATATGAATAAAAAAAATGAGAATTTTGTTCATAAATCACAATTCCACATCAAAACCTTGAGACCGTAACCGTCGAATCATATATACTTTGAAATCCCATGTCGATCATTCATTTAGATGATGCCCAATTTTTAAACGACATTAAGGATATCAAAGTATACACATCGACCAAGAAGGGTCTACAAGTGATTGGGATAGAAACACCCTTCACTTCTCTTCAAAATTCCCCAAAATTCCCTGGGAAGTCGGCCGCCTGATGGTCAACAGGCGGTTAGCCGCCTGGACCAGATCGGCTAGCCGACTACTGACCGACTGCTCACCGCCATTTCAGAAACTGAATTTTCACCTTACTGATATGGTGACCGACCCTATGCAGTCACCAGGTCGGCTAGCCGGCTGGTGATCGCTTGTTGATTGGGCGGTTCAGTTTTTAAACTGTTTCTTCCCTTTCTTTCTCCAAAACGTTTCTCCATTCCACACATCACTTCCCTGCAATGAAATGAACTAAAAAGCTCCTCCAATTTTCAATCAACACTTCCATTTCATCCCATCAAATCCAAATAATACAAACCTCCTTCAATCACACCAAAATTTCCTTCAATCCAGCATAAAAATACCAATTTGAATGAAACAATTGACAAGACTAAATTCAATGAAATGCATCAAAATATATGAGCATTAAAACACATGTTTAGTAAACTAAACTTCAAAACAAAGCAAGATTAAACATAATTGATTCCAAAACAAGAAATCAAGAGGAAAAATCCATAAATCACACATGCACATTCATATTTCATTCATTCACTTGCCTTTAGTCCAAATGCACTCAAAGAAGATCTCCCAAACACTCACTCTACAGCTGCACTCCAATCTACACAAAAAGCCCCAAGAAAAGAGCTCAAAATCAAAGAAATTTTTGAAAAATTAGAAACCTTGCATGCATGATAATAGAGCTCTAATGGGCTCCAAAAGGCCACGATTGGAAGATGGAAGCCATTGTTTACCTCTAGAAGCTCTAACAATGGAGAGAAGTCTCCAAGAGAAGATGAATCCAGCTAGAATCCTTTGAAAATGGTGTCAATAGAAAGCTTGGGAGATGGAGAAGGAGAAAATGCACTCAAATCTCCATTTGGGTCAGCAAAAATCCACCATGTAATGGAGAGAAGTGGAGAACTATGATTGGTTTTCTCTCTGCACTAAATTGATTTTGAAAGATGCAAATGAAGTAGAAGAAACACACACACTCACGTGGGTTTTGAGTTGGAGTTGGGTGTGGGCCCCTCCAGGCCACTTCACTTCAAGGGCTCGAAAACCCATTATGCGAGTCTCTAATGAGATCGACGAAAGAGAATAAAATGATCGTCAAAATATCTAGTTTCCAAAAATATAATTTTTACATGATTTTTCAAACATCGAAATTTATGCACAGATTTGGAGGTGAAATGTCTGTTTTGCCCTTTTTGCTGAAAAATGCGATTTCGGAGTTTCAAAAAGGAACGGATAGAACATAAAAGTTTTAAATGCTATTTTCACAAACCAAAGGAGTTAAAAATCATAGTTTTCCAAATATCAAGATGAAATCTCCCCCCGCAAATAGATGGTCCCATGGGCCACACCCGACCCGTGAAAAGCTAAATTCAACGGCTCTAAAAAATTCCCAATGCTATGGAAAAATCTGTCAAGCTCACAATCTAAGTTAAACGTCCTCTAATCGCACTTAAGATCTAATCTCGGCTTAAACGACGCTAAACAAACAAACTTGGATTGGGGTCTTACATCCTCCACCCCTTAGAGCATTTGGTCCTCCAAATGAACACTGACCTCTGGTAACAAGTGAGGATACTTTCTTTGAACTTGATCCCGGAGTTCCCATGTGAGGCCCCACCCTTTGTGGGCCCTCTAATTACTATTTTATAGGCTAATTAATACTAATCTATACTAATTATATGCTAATTACTACTAATCTTTGCTAATTATTGCTAATTATGGTTAATTACTATTTAATTGTGCTAATTAGGGGTTGATTTGAGAGGTTTGTTGATTTCCTAAGTTAGAGTTAGATTAGCTTAGTGAGTTGGTATTTTAATTAGTAAGGGATTTTGGTTAATTCTAGGCTAATAGTGCTAGCTAGGCCCCTAGTTGAGTTTAATTAATTAATTAGTGAGGGTTTAGTGATTAATGGTGCATCCTCTAGAAGGTTCCAGCCTAAAGACCAGCCTACCCCTAACCCTAATCACATGAAACCCCAAGGGCTAATCTTGTCTTAAGCCACCCTCCCAAATCTATATAATGGCTCTTATCCCAAGGAGAACCCTAAACCCAGCCACCACTATTCACTTGAATTTCCTCTCCTCCTCTCCCTCAATTCTCTCTTCCAAACGACAGCCCCTGCTACTGATTTCTGTGCTGAGGCTTCTTCTCAGCTGCTGCAACTGTTACTACTCCATCTCTCTCTTCTTCCTTTCTCATTTCCCCTCTTCTCCTCTCCCTCACTTTTCCCCTTGAGCTACTGTTACTGTTGTGACTGGGACCGGACTGCTACTTCACCTTATTCTTCCTCATTTCCTCACCTGAGCCAAGTGTTGCAACTGTGACTGCTGAGATTCACCTGGAAGTCACCACCTCTATGCTGGAATTTCTCCAGTAGCTGCTGCTACCATTTCTCCTTCTTCTCCATTGGGCTGCTGTTACTGTTACTGCTGTGTCATCATCTTCTTCTTCTTCCTCTTCATTTCAACTGGAATTCTGGGCTTTTCTCTTCCTCTGTTTCTCTCTACAAACCCTCTCTTGATTACCAAAAGGCAAGTGCACCCTACTCCTAACTTAGAATGTATATTGCATTTTCTTGATTTCTTTGGTTTCAGTTCATATATGCTATTAATCAGTCTTAGAAATCATCTGGAGCTTAGTGGTTTGGTTTTGTTGATTGGATGGTTGGCCATTGATGGATGGGGGTTTCACCCCCCATTTGGAAGATTAATAGGTCCTAATGGTGTTTGATTAATGGGCATTGTAATGTTTTATAATTTTTATTTGATTACTTGATGAGGGGAGGTGAATAGAATTCATTTAGTTGGAAATTGGATGGAAGAATAGTGACTGTTACAGTCACTGTAATAGAAACAGAGAAAGATATTGGGTTTTTTTGTGTTGAGATCTGTGGGGCCCAGGTGGCCACCTTTGGAGATCCGGACCCCATATCATGTAGGGCCACCTTGGGCGACCAGGGCGATGAAGGCTGATCGTGGGCCCTTGATCAGTGGGGCCCACGATCTTGCTCTCTTTATGCACCAGGGGAAGCTCTTCTCTGCTGCATCGTTCTGCAACATGCTGTTACAGAACCTCATGTGTTTTGAGTGAGGTAAGTGATGAGTGGGGAAAAAGGTGGTCCATAGGAGTATGGGAAATGATGTGACGCGAGGGAGTATGGGAAAGTGTGGTCCACGGAAATTATGGGGCCCAGGTGGGTCCCTGATTTCAGATCAGGTCCGGACGTTGGATCTGGGACTGCTTAGTGACCATGATGATGAGGACTGATCTAGGACTGGGCCCAGTGGGGCCCAGTGGGGCCCACTGATCCAATAGCCATTAGTTATACTAATTAAAATTAATCCCTTAGTTGTTAATGTATATTATTAGTACCATTAATTTTCATAAATTAGGAATATAAACCTCTTTAGTTTTATCAAACCAAATTGGAGCTGGGCCCAGTGGGGCCCACTAATCCTTAACCCATTCGTTTTATTAATTAAATAAAACATTTAGTTTCTAATGGGCTTAATGGAACCCTATTAATTTTAGAAAATTGGAAATAAAGACCCTTGGGTCTTTAATTAATTTAAATTAGTTTGGACCCTTTAGATTTATACTTTTAGAAACTTCATTAAATTTTATAATTTGTTTAAGCCCTGAGTATTTTACGAACTCAATTCAAATAGTTTGTGTATGACTTGGATTTTTCCATCAGACCCAGACTTTAGTGCAAAAGTTGAGATTTGGCCTGGGGTCTGTTGACTCAGGTACACCTGTGTACCAGATCGACCGGCTGGCCACCTGGTCAATCGGGTACACTAAAAATTCCAGAATCCAAACCAAGTCCCAACTTTAATTCCAGTGGAGCAGATCGACCCGACCCTTGCCAGGTCGACCTGCCACACTGTGAACACTAAGATGTGAGTTTAGCACTTATTTTATGATTGATCGATTGATTGTGGGGCCCATTAACCATCCAAATGAACTTCCATCAATGTGCCAAGCACGAGTCAATGGTGTGGCTCAACCTTGACTCGCGGGGACCACTGTTTAGTGTTTTGGTTATTAATCTAAGATGATTCGACCTCTAAGTGTTGTCAAAGATGCCCGTAAATTCCTAAGCACCAAACACAGTAATATTTGGCATCAATGACTTCGTTTAGAGATCAAATTACCGGAGATGGACCTGAACCTAACGTGGCCAATTACCTAGGATTGGACCGTTGCTTTTCCCTGTTGATTCCTTCACTGAAGTTTATACTTCATTATTATTATTGCTGTCATTCTTAGATCTTTAGATTAGCTGTTAACTATTAATTGAACACAAATGGAGGACCTGAACCTAGGATATCTTAGAGGTGACCCGATAGACTGATTTGGAGAACATTGACCTGTGTCTGTGTCTAGGCGGGCCCTTATTGGGCCTAAGTGTGGAGATGTGAACCCCTAGTTGGAAGAGGTAGTTTCTTTTGGGATTTTAAGTTATATGGATTCAAATGAAACGTCTATCAGTATAAATGGATTAGTTGCCTCGTTTGGACAGATTTAGACCAGGCCATGTGCTGATGGGCCTTGGTATGGATCCAACGAGTGGGCTTGGACCTTGAATGAAATCCATAGACTAAGTCGATATGTATGGACCTCATAGAGGTGTGGATAGGACCTTGTTCACGCAAGGCAAAGCCTAGTCAGACACAGACCCTTAGAGTTATTCTCTAGTCGGCATGAACATTCACTTGGTTGATTTAAGCTCAGCCTGTGGACTGATCATCCCCGGTAGGAGCTAGTTGAGTATTGTGAAGCCATCATGATGAGCTGTGTGGTTAAGACGGACGGTGTGATACTGTGTCCGGTCTTGAGTGATGAGTGTGATGAGATGATTTGCGGGATTAGTAATTCCCAGCACCGATGAGATTTCCCCGCCGCAACTGTGTTCAGTATGGGAGGGCCGCGGCATAATATCCCGCGGTATTCCAGCTCGTGTGAATGTGCCAGTTTGTTGTAGTAGTTAGATGTTTATATTTTCCTGATTCCTTATGATTAAAATGCACAACTGCTTAGTTCATTTACCTTGCTATTCATTTAATTTATTTACCTGTCTCTATTTCCTTCGATATATATGTTCTATGTTAGTAGTATGCTGTATCTTGCCAGATCTTTTAGATCTGACCCTTCATTGGTGCTTAGGCCTTGACCCAGAGATCCCTGATGATGCATTAGCTCTAGTGGAGGCGCCGATCGCTGGAGAGTTCGCATGGGCCCGGCCGACACGGATGTCGAGCCGGAGGGCGAGGATTTTATACCAGGGTTTTGAGAGTCCTCTTTGTTTTGGGTTTGAGAGGCAAATTTTGTAGTGAGTTGGGTAGGAACTAATATGTATAAACCTTTGATTAACAACTGATACATTTTAATTAGACTGTAGTTCTGCTCACACTTTACTTATATATCGATACCTATTGCTTCCGCTTACTTCTTATGCTTCCGCAAATTTAACTGTTATTACTATATGGTTCAAAAGTTTTAAATTGGACCTCACTGCGGCCTACGATCTTGGAAGTTCTCGGATTTTCCGGGAAGTAACGCGCCAACTTCGGGTATTCGAACGATTATATCGGTATCCGGAATTGGGGCGTTACATCCCATGTTGCTTCTTCTGGTCCATGATTTTCCCAAAGTACTTTCACCCAATGGATTGTCCGGTTTCTTAACTCTTACTCCTTCATTTTTATGATCTTGACTGGTTTCTCAACATAGGTGGCATCTTCTTGAATCTCTAATGGTTCATGTCGTAACACATGTGAAGGGTCTTGGGCATTCTTTTTCAACATGGAGACACAAAAAACATTATGTACCCCCGAAAGTTCTGGCGGTAAGGCAAGTCTGTAAGCTACGTCACCGATGCGACTCAAAATTTCATACGGTCCAATTTATCTCCTTGACAACTTACCCTTTTGCCCAAACCTTAGAGTTCCTCTAGCGGGTGATACCTTCAAAAATACCTAGTCTCCTTCTTGAAACTGTAAATCTCTTATTCGAACATCTGCATAACTCTTCTATCTGCTTCTGGCAACCTTCAACCTTTCTTGAATTATCTTGATCTTCTCGTTTGTCTCATTAATTAATGTCGGTCCATGAAAGCTGCGTTCTCCGACCTTTTCCCAACACACGGGAGTCCTGCATCTTCTGTCGTACAATGCTTCAAAAGGTGTCATTCCAATGCTCGAGTGGTAACTATTATTGTACGCAAATTCACAAAGTGGCAAGCTCTCAACCCACTGAGTCTTGAAATTCAACACACAAGCTCGTAGCATGTCTTCCAAGGTCTGAATAGTCCTCTCTGACTAACCATCTATCTGAGGGTGATATGCGGTACTAAATTGAAGCTTCATACCCATTGACTCGTGCAACGTCTTCCAAAACTTTGAGACAAATCTATTATCTCTGTCCGAAGTGATCGAAACTGGGTGGCCATGTCGACTGACAATCTCATTGACAAATGTCTCTGTGAGAGGTAGCATATGCATCTTTTTTCCTATCTTCATTAGGAGAAAATGTGCTATTTTCGTGAGACGATCCACGATAACCCATATTGCGTTGTTACCCTTGCTAGTAGTCGGTAAGTCTGAAATAAAATCCATCCTGATATGCTCCCATTTCCACTTTGGAATCTCTAATTGCTGCAAAAGACCTGGAGGTTTCTAATGTTCTGCCTTTATCAATTGACATGTCATGCATCGAGACACAAAGCCTGCTATTTCTATCTTCATATTATTCCACCAAAATCTGCTCTTCAAGTTATGATACATTTTTGTACTCCTTGGGTGCATGGTATATCGAGTTCTATGAGCCTCTTCCATGATTTCATTTCTCAAGTCATCAGTTATTTGGAGAGCAAAGTCGGTCACGAAAGTATAACACTCCATCTACAACTCGGAAATCCGGGCGTTCTGAGATGTGCTCTACTATTTTTGCCAAGCTTGGATCTTGCAACTGATTTTCCTTAATTCTCTGAATAAAAATTGGCTCTGACGCTGACATGTTTGCTAACATCACACCCTTCCTTAATGGTTGAAACTCAACTCCCAAGTCTTCTGACTGCTGAATTATACAAGCCCCTTGTAAACTGGCAGTACTCCCAGACTTTCTGCTCAACGCTTCTAGAACTACATTAACCTTCCCTGGATGGTACTTGATTGAGAAATCATAATCTTTGATATACTCCATCCATCTCCTCTGCCTCATATTCAATTCTTTTTGGAAAAACAAATATTGCAAGCTTCGATGATCCGAATGGACTTCAAATTTCTCTCCATAGAGATAATGTCTCCACATTTTCAAGGCAAAGACGGCCGCTACCAACTCTAGATCATGGGTTGCATAGTTTTTCTTGTGATCCTTCAACTGTCGAGAGCCATATGCAATAACCTTGCCATCTTGCATCAGTACACAACCAATTCCTACATTCGAAGCATCATTATAAACCACGAATCCACCGCTGCCTGATGGTAATGTGAGGATAGGTGTTGTGGTCAACCTCTTTTTCAACTCTTCAAAGCTAGCTTCAAATTGCTCATTCCAAATAAATGGTACGTTTTTCTAGGTTAGTTTGGTCAAAGGTGCTGCAATAGATGAAAATCCCTGCACAAACCTTCCATAATAGCCTACTAAACTCAAGAAACTTCTGATTTCTATCACATTCTTCGGTCTTTCCCAACTGATAACTGCCTCTATGTTGGCTGGATCAACTGCTAAACCTTCCTTGGAGATGATGTGGCCTAGAAAAGCAACTTGTTCTGGCCAAAATTCACACTTTCCGAGCTTCGCATAAAGCTGATTATCCCGTAGAAGTTGCAGTGATGTCCTCAAATGTTGTTCATGTTCTTCCCTGGACTTAGAGTACACCAAAATATCATTGATGAAAACAACTGTGAATTGATCTAAGTATGGTGAAAAAATCTTATTCATTAGAGCCATGAATACTGCTGGTGCATTTGTCAGTCCAAAGGGCATCACCAAGAACTCATAATGCCCATATCTGGTCCTGAAGGTTGTCTTCGGTACATCTGATTCCCTGATTCTCAACTAATGATAGCCCGACCGTAAGTCAATCTTTGAAAAGTATGCTGCTCCTTGCAACAGATCAAATAACTCATCTATTCTTGGCAAGGGATATTTGTTTTTTATGGTAACTTGGTTCAACCTTTTGTAATTAATACATATTCTTAAGCTGTCATCTTTCTTCCTGACAAACAAAACTGGAGCTCCCCATGGTGAAATGCTTGGTCTAACAAAACCTTTCTCTAGCAATTCTTACAACTGTACCTTCAATTCTCCCAATTCAGCAGGAGCCATCCTGTAAGGTGCAATAGAAATTGGAGCAATCCCTGGTAACAATTCAATTGTGAAGTCAATCTCACAAATTGATGGTAAACCTGGAATCTCTTCTGGAAAAACATCTGAAAATTCACATACAATGGGGATTCCCTCCACCCCTTGGGATTGTTTATCCTCTGTGATAAACACTATATATCCATGACAACCACTTCTCAAAAGTTTGGAAGCTTTTAAAGCTGAAATTAGTTTTGCTTGTGGTGTTTTCATGTCTCCTTGAAATTTAATTCCCATAGGAATAGCATCCAATTTGAAAGTAATAATCTTATTGTAGCAATCCATGGTTGCATGATGTCTCGCTAAACAATCCATTCCCAAGATAATGTCGAAATCGTGCAGGTCCAACACAATAAGGTTCGCTGGCAATTCAACTTCTCCTACCTTAATTGCACAATTGGGATAGTAGTTTTTACTTGCAATTTGTTTACCTACTGGAGTGGTAACAACCAAAACATATGCAAGTTCACTAATAGGAATATAAATCATCGTAGCAAACATAGGAGATATAAAAGAATGAGTGGATCCAAGATCAAACAATTTCTTTGCTTGTACTCCACAAACAAGAAGTTTACCTTCTACTACATTGCCTACTGCATCTGTGTCCATTTGGTTGAGATGGAAGATTTGTCCATGATGTTGTTGTTGTCTATTCTATCCTTGGTTCTACTTTCCTTGATGTAATTCCTATTTTGCTAAGGAGGACGGGGACGCTAGTTTTGAGGTTGCTGTTGAGGTGCTCTAGCTTGGTTCTGAACTACTTGTTGGTTTTGCTGGGGTGCTTGCTGTTGCTACTATTGTTGAGGCCTGTTGCCCCAGCTGTTAAACCTTGGACAATCACGAAGCAAGTGATCAAAAGATCCATACTTGAAACAAGCTCCTGTAATCTTGTTGCATTCATTGGAGTTATGATTTTTGCCACAATGAATACATTGTCCTGGTGCCTGAGCATTTTGATCTTTGTCTAGGCCTTTTGTTCTGCTGTTGCCTCTGATTTTGCTGGTTCTTTTGAGATGCTTGGTTACGTTTTCTTTGAGCTTCTTTAATGATCTTATTATTGATACTTTTGAACTTATAGGCTCTCTTGACTACTTCTTGGAAGGTGGCTGGGAGGACAACACCTAAAGCATCCCTCTCTATGATGGGATTTAGACCTTCCAGGATTTTAATAATCTTCTTTTGCTCGGTGTCGATCAGTTCTGGGGCATATTGAGACAATCTCTCAAACTTGGCAAGGTATTCAAGGACTGTCATTACCCCTTGTGTCAGCTATTGGAATACTACAGCCATTTGTCTCTTGATATGAGAGTGCACGTACTCCTCCATGAATTGTTCCTTGAATGTGGCCCATGAAGTGTCATTTGCAATAGTCAGGTAGTCATCCTTGATTGTCTTCGACCAAATGTCAGCGCGTCCGGTAAATAAAGAAGTTGTAGCTAGACTTGTTGCCTGCCTGTGCATCTGAAAAGATCAAAGATGTTTTCGGTATGAGACAACTAATCATCTGCTGTAAGAGGATCTTCTTCCCCGGTAAATTCTTTTGGACCTCTCTTCTGGAATTTCTCGAAGAGTGTATTAGGGTCATGTTCCCTACTTTGAATGACAATCTGTGGCCCCATATTTTGAGCCTATACCGATTCTGGCCATCTTGCCAACATCTCTACCAATTGTCCTTGCACTTGAGCTAGCTCCTCATCTTTCCCATTTGTTCTTGCAATCTCTGTTGTTGTTCTTGGAACCTAGCCTTTCTTGGAACCTAGCCTGATTTTCGTTGGCCTTTTGTTGTTGTTCTACCGTCAAGCTCATCAGTTGTTGAAATTGGGTGTCTCCTGATGAACCTGTACCATCACTGTTACTACTAGAAAGAACGACATTAGCCGGGTCTCTTCGTGGAGGCATTGTACTGCAAAACCATTTGTTAGTATTATAAAATATATTGAAGGAAACGTATCTAACGAATCCTCGCCACATCCCAACATTTCTAATTTGTTTTAAATGCCTAAACGTGTCCGACTCTGATACCAGTCCTGTCACGACCCCGGACCGGGGCCGTGGCCCAAATCCGGCGCCGCGACATTTCCCACAGGTTTCCGCGATGAGGATTCCACGCATGAATTCGAATCACCTCACTATCACACAAAAGTTTTTATTTGCGGAAGCGCGTGGCAAACACACAAGTAACATAACATACAAGATAGAGTATGTGAGTGCCTAAAAATTACGGACTTGGATAAATAGATGTTTAGTTTATGATGGTGCTGTAAAGCTTCTTTGGGGAAAGATTAACCGCCTGGGACCTGAAAAGGAAGGAGGAAGAGAAAGGTCAGAGGCCCGGGCTGTTATCAGCCGGAGGCACTCCGAAGCCTAAGTTAGTGCAATCACTAAACAAAGGATGGGTTAGTAAGGAAGGAGAGAATGCAGAGTAAGGGTGTGTATGATTTTTCGTTTCGTGGGTTTACCTCATGCATATATATAGAGGAGAGCTCTTTCCATGGAGGTAGGTAGAGGCATTGTCCCGTTGCCCCACGCCATGCTTCCTTAATGGCGGTAGGTGGGGAAACGTCCCATCGGATCATGCGCCGAATCCTCGTATTAATGTGGAGGTGATCGCCTGATAAGGTTGGTCCCTTATCATAGTCTGGTGCCCATCTTGTCTGTTAGTACGTTCTGCAACGTAGCCGTAGCGTCATGGGGTACAATTATGACCTTGTACCCATCCTAGCTGGCGGTGACGAACTGGGGATGATGCCGAGATGGAAGAGTCATGGCACTGCTACCGAGACCGAGATAAGGCTAATTGGTACCTTTACCGAATCTAGCCCAAGTTGGATGCCAGCTGGCACTATTGCCGAACTGAATGTGATACTCCTGCCGAGCTTGGATACCGAGACCGAGATAAGCCAAGTCAGCAGTTCTACCAAGATTAGTGTAATCCTGTTCTTAGCGGAAGCCCCCACACAATTGCCCCTAGCTCTTGGCCTTGTAGAGTTCTCTAACTCTTTGAGGTCGGGAGCTAAGTGATGTGACTGAAGAGTCCTGGAAATTTAATGCGCATCCCATCTTTAATGTCGGTTCCTTGCCCGAGGTAATTGAGAGCATGCTGTTGTCACCTCGTCTGCCCGAGGTAATTAATAGGATGTTTTGAATCAATTGCAGGAGATGAACTGGCGGCACCACGTGTCGTCATTTGGCTGGTTTCCCAATTAATTTGAAGTGACGCATACAACTTCCGAGACGACGCTTGGCACGCGCGTCTTTCAAAATTCGAAAAGGGCGCCTTATCTTCTATAAATAGGGGTGTCCCTTCCTTTTTCTTACTTTTGCCTTGTATTATTCATTCAGAAGAGTTTTTCGCATAGAGAAGAGCGGCAAAATAATACTTGGCGAAACAATACTTGGCCAAACAATACTTGGCAACCACATGGAGCTACATTCTCCGTCGCACGAAGTGCCGAGAGCACTCAAGATTCTCCGTCATGAAATGGTGAAGGGAGACACTATCTTAAATTGTAGTAATCTAGTAAAACTGAGAACCACATGAGTCCCGCTGTGGAACGGGCTAAATAAGCAAGCAAGCACGTACGTATTTTCCAAACTAATGTTGGACAAGATTTAACGACCCAAGGCAGCAGATCAGACCGGCAATGGTCGTCCAAGCTGAGTGGAGCCGACACAAAAATCACTTACTTTGAAAACAATGTTTGACACTTCAAAATTCGGTAACTACTCACTCAATATCAAGTACATGCACTCTTGTTCACTAAATTTCATGAAATAGTAGTCCGGTCACGATGTGTATAAAAACACGATTCACACAATGATTCCTCAACAGGTTTAAATCAAAACCTTGGAAACATTCTTTTCAAGATGATATGAATAAAAGAAACGAGAATTTGGTTCCTAAATCACAATTCCACATCGAAACCTTAAGATTGTAACTGTTGAATCATATATACTTTGAAATCCCATGTCAATCATTCGTTTAGATGATGCCTAATTTTTAAATGACATTAAGGATATCAAGGTATACACATCGACCAAGAAGGGTCTACAAGTGATTGGGATAGAAAATCCCTTCATTTCTCTTCAAAATTCCCCAAAAATCCCTTGGAAGTCGGTCACCTGACGGTCAGCAAGCAGTTAGCCGCCTGGACCAAGTCGGCTAGCCGACTACTAACCGACTGCTCGCCGCCCTTTCAGAAACTGAATTTTCACCTTACTGATATGGTGGCCGACCTTGTGCAGTCACCAATCGGTCACCAGGTCGGCTAGCCGACTGGTGACCGCCCAATCAGCAGGAAGTTCCCCTTTTGAACTGTTTTTTCCCCTTCTTTCTCCAAAACATTTCTCCATTCCACACATCACTTCCTTGCAATGAAATGAGCTAAAAAGCTCCTCCAATTATCTATCAACACTTCCATTTCATCCCATCAAATCCAAATAACGCAAATCTCCTTCAATCACAGCAAAATTTCCTTCAATCCAAGCATAAAAATACAAATTTGAATGAAACAATTGACAAGACCAAATTCAATGAAATGCATCAAAATCTATGAGCATTAAAACACATGTTAAGTAAACTAAACTTCAAAACAAAGCAAGATTAAACATAATTGATTCCAAAACAAGAAACCAAGAGGAAAAATCCATAAATCACACATGCACATTCATATTTCATTCATTCACTTGCCTTTAGTCCAAATGCACTCAAAGAAGATCTCCCAAACACTCACTCTATAGCTGCACTCCAATCTACACAAAAAGCCCCAAGAAAAGAGCTCAAAATCAAAGAAATTTTTGAAAAAGAAAGGGTTCCTCCATTGGAAACCTTGCATGCATGATAATGGAGCTCTAATGGACTCCAAAAAGCCACGATTGGAAGATGGAAGCCATTGTTTACCTCTAGAAGCTCTAACAATGGAGAGAAGTCTCCAAGAGAAGATGAATCCAGCTAGAATCCTTTAAAAATGGTGTCAATAGAAAGCTTGGGAGATGGAGAAGGAGAAAATGCACTCAAATATCCATTTGGGTCAGCAAAAATCCACCATGTAATGGAGAGAAGTGGAGAACTATGATTGGTTTTCTCTCTGCACTAAATTGATTTTGAAAGATGCAAATGAAGAAGAAGAAACACACACACTCACGTGAGTTTTGAGTTGGAGTTGGGTGTGGGCCCCTCCAGGCCACTTCACTTCAAGGGCTCGAAAACCCATTATGTGGGTCTCGGATGAGATCGACGAAAGAGAATAAAATGATCGTCAAAATATCTAGTTTCCAAAAATATAATTTTTACATGATTTTTCAAACATCAAAATTTATGCACAGATTTCGAGGTGAAATGTCTGTTTTGCCCTTTTTGCTGAAAAATGTGATTTCGGAGTTTCAAAAAGGAACAGATAGAACATAAAAGTTGTAAATGCTATTTTCACAAACCAAAGGAGTTAAAAATCATAATTTTCCAAATATCAAGAAGAAATCTCCCCCTGCACACAGACGGTCCCATGGGCCACACCCGACCCGTGACAAGCTAAATTCAACGGCTCTCAAAAATTCCCAATGCTATGGAAAAATCTGTCAAGCTCACAATCAAAGTTAAACGTTCTCTAATCGCACTTAAGATCTAATCTCAGCTTAAACGACGCTAAACAAACAAACCTGGATCGGGGTCTTACACATGATGCTCAGCCACATCTCTACGCAATTAGAATGGTATCAATGCTTGTAGGGCACCTCCCTCGCTTCCCCCATCATCTCCTTCAAGCAGATGGAGCACTCCTCCGCCACCTCCTCCCTTACCCTCGGCATCTCATCGATCGATCCCTTTGATGCCGCCGGGGGGAGGGGGGGCTTATTCCCTGACACGATGGAGGGCTTACCCTGGGTTCGAACCCTGGGTGAGCCTGTACACGCAGGAAGAGGTGGCTTACCCAGGGTTCGAACCCTGGGCAGTCAGTTGAGAACTGTGACTCCTTACCACTAGGGCAAGGAGCCATATCCTCCTTTTTTTCTCATACATGGGCGCATTTTCAATCAGAGTGAAAACTGAGTGTATGATGGTCTATACAAGTGAGAGGCATTAATTTATTTTGAGCTTCGATTTTAAATTAGGTGGTCCATATGAAGGGGTTTTGCATGAAGGGTTGATTGGCTTGAATGATCTATATTGTAAAGGATGTTTTGTATTTATAGAAGGTGAAGTAAGGTAGAGTAGGAGAGGAAAGAAGTGATTGATGCATTGGCCTTGTGAAAAATATTAGGGATGAAAGAGATAAGGTAGGAGAGGGTGAGACATGATTGGTTAAAGAGGGAAAGAGAGATGATGGGGTTCTGGGAAAGAGAATGAGACGTGAGAGAGGAGGGTGTGCACATGGGATATAGATGGAATTTTGGGTTTGGAATTAAAGTTATTGAAAATCCTTTATTTCGCCTATATCTTTCCACCCTGGCTCCGGTTGGACGCAGCTCAAGAATTAAAGTTGCACCATTTTTCGTTCTGGACAATATGAGCCCAATATTGGATTGTTCCGAGAAACTCCTGATCTCTTCAAAATTACCATAATGCCCTTCTGCTTCCTTGTATGATTTCCTTGCTCCCGAAGTAACTAGATCTCCTTTCCTTTCTTGATCTTTGATTTGAATTTCAAATTATTTCTCTTCAATTCTCCTCCATCAGCAGGTCCCAGAATCTGAATTTCCATATCTAGAAACTTCCGAAAATAAACTGCATCAGATCCGCGTATTAAAATTGCAGGTTAAAGAAATTTCTAGAATGTCAGCAGTGCAGGTGCAACAATTTCAAGCCCGATATCGACCTTGGTGCAGCCAAAATCTCTCAAAAATCAAAACATGAAAGTTGTAGAGCTTTTTCTTGGCGTTCCATGGCATCTTGAATCATCTGAATTGGAGCTCGGATGAGAGAGTTATGCCTAAGATTACGAAGCGATGTCAAAACTGTCCAGGATCGCCCAATTAGCTTTGTGTTGCACTCAACACCTCCATGTGCACCCTAAATAAAATTATAAGAATAATGAGTATATTTAGGCACCAAATAAGTTTAAAAGACTAAACATTAAGGGAGAAAAATATGACATTTTGCATTCTCATTACCACATTTTTTAAAAAGTGAGACTAAGCAGATAATATATGAAATGCTTTCCGCAGGCCTCATTCGTCCTAGCAATAGCCATTTGAAATCTAGAAATTCTATTAAATGTCTTTCTCACACATCAATCAACTTTGGGACATTATTAATATATATATATATAATAAGGGAGGATCTGTTACAAGAGATGAGGATGAGATACAACTTGTTGAACAGATAATAACCAATAGCTATTTTGTAGAGAAGATTGTGGACAGATTCTCCTTAACATGCCCCCTCAAGCGAGACTGATCAGGATGAGCAGTGAGCTTTTTGCATAGTGCAGAAAAGCGAGCAGAGCTGAGAGGTTTTGTAAAGATATTTGCAATATGATCCATAGTAGATACCGAACTGTAATCCGACCCTTTTTAACAAGTTCTCTTACAAAGTGGACATCTACCTCCACATGTTTGGGTCTCCCATGGAAAACAGGATTGGTTGAAAGATAAATAGCGCCAATGTTGTCACACCAAACTATAGCTGGGACATGCAACATAAATCCAAGCTCACGAAGAAGAGACTAAACCCAAAGTAACTCGCAGGAATCAAGAGCCACACCATGATATTCAGCTTCTATACTGGACCATGCCACGGTAGCATGCTTCTTGGAGCTCCAATTAAGAAGATTTGGCCCTAGAAAAATGCCATATCCACTAGTAGATTTACGATCATATGGGCAACCAACCCAATCAGCATCAGTGTAACCATGCAGTTGTAGTCGCCGAGTGGGTTGAAGAAATAGACCATAGAAAACAGTATGCATTAGATAATGCAAGATGCGTTTCACAGAAGCACAATGGTCATCAGTTGGGGACTGCATAAATTGAGAGACTTTGTTGATAGCATAAGCAATGTCAGGTCTGGTAATGGTAAGATATTGTACTACGATAAAGATAGGGATCAGAGAAGACAGAGCCAGAGAAGCGACTGGAAGCCATTAGTGTGCTGACGGGCTTTGCGCCATCCATTTTTGTCTTAACCAACAAATCATAAATATATTCACATTGAGACAACAAAAGTCCAGTTGCATGTGGTATAATTTCAATACTAAGGAAAAAATGAAGAGAGCCCAGGTCTTTAAGGGAAAAGTTAGCACCCAAATGGAGCAGTAGAGAAATGTGAGGAACATTATTTTCAGTGAAAATAATGTCATTAAGTTAAATTAAAATAAGTATAATGGAGCTCCTTGTCCTTTTGTTTTGCAAGGGACTGCCAAACATCTCCATCTGTAGATAGACCAACTACCTGAGCAAGAACAGGCTCAGTAAGGGAAGAAATGAACCATCTCAGTAAAGTTGATCATGTGTCTGTCATTTTAGAAAGGCTGGATTGATTGTTTCTGTGGAATTGCCCTATCTATCAAGGAGAAATTGAGATGGGCAAGGAAATGATCTATCAACATATCCCATGGCGTTGTGAAGGTCCAGAATTGGAAGGAACTGCGAACGCCAGAGCAAATAATTTTTGCAATCCAATTTAACTGGGAGTGCATGGGAGATGTTAGGAGCAAAAGTAGTGAATGCAGTGGGTGTTGGTAATGAAGAGGTTGGGATAGTGGTTGATGAGGATGAAGAGGTAGAGTCGGCCATGTTGAATTGATGGATCTTGTGAACTCTAATACCAAGTTGAAATCTAGAAATTCTATTAAATGTCTTTCTCACACAGCAATCAACTGTGGGACAGTATTGAAATATATATAATAATGAAGGAGCTGTTACAAGAGATGAGGATGAGATACAACTTGTTGAATAGATTAGAACAGATAATAATAGATAATAACCAATAACTATATTGTAGAGAAGATTGTGGAAAGATTCTCCTTAACATAGCCCATATTCCTCTCTAGTCTTGCTTGTCAAGAAACATGATGGATCATGGAGGCTGTGTATTGACTATAGGGACTTAAATCAAATCACCATCAAGGATAAATTCCATATTCCGATGATTGATGAGTTATTAGATGGGTTACATGGAGTGCACTTCTTCTTTAAGCTTGATGTACGATCAGGCTATCATAAAGTTCGTATGCATCCAAGTGACATCCCCAAGACAACTTTTCGAAAGCATCGAGGACATTATGAATTCTTGGTGATGCCATTTGGCCTAACCAATATGCCAAAAGTCCCAAGACTGATGGAACGCATCAAATTAGGTTTTATAATCGTTTATGACCGTAACACACATCTAAGGTGATATTTTTGAACACTTAATTCTAGTCATCTTCTAGTTTAAACCCTCGGATTTAAGGTGGCCGACGAGTAATTACCCACTCAAAATTCGAATGGTCAAGGGGCCAATCAACATGCAACGTGTGTTAGGAAAATCGTGTGGCCTGACTGCCATTAGGCCCACGGATAAACTCCGAACAAGTCTTCATCTAGTTGAGTTAGATAAGGATCAAACTTTTAGTGGTAGAGTTTGGATCAAGTTCAGCTCTCTGTTGGCAGAATTCTCATTCTGATCAAGAGATGTGAGATTTCAAGAGGGGTAGAGTCCAGATAGAGTTGTAACTCATAGGGATTGGTCTATACAAGGGAGATGAGAACCCTTTGTTGATCATACAGTAGATCTGAGAGCATTCGCAGCGACTTTGCAGGTTTACCTGACACCAAAACGCCCAAGTTCTCAGTGAGTTCGGTTCCGACACCCATTTGGGAACAGTAAGTTCTTTCAATTGATATCTAAGCCAGATTTGTGTGTTTTAAGGTTCGAATCTTGTGATAAGGCCATAAATGCCGAGATGTAGGATCCATCCCTCGTTAGTTTTTCTCTGGTTTCATTCTTTTCTCTGCAACAGAAGAGCAATGTAGAAGAAGAGTTTTTCATCTTTGGGTGCACAAAAATCGAGGAAGAGAAATTGCCCCCGTATGCTTCCGTTTCTAGCCTTGGTCTCGGTTTTTGGACTACCACTGGCATCTAGCAGCAACTGATGCATATGGTTTTCCACCATGGGATCTGTGCCGAAAGAGAGAGAAGTTGGTTTTTTTTTCTGCCGACGTTTCTCCTCGTAAACGCGCATGATGGAGGGGTTGTTTCATGCGTGCTTCCTGTAGAATACAGGAAGTCAAGTGCACTGCAAGGTGACATGATTAGATATGGGTTGTTTCACTGTGCTCATCGAGTGACGTCATCAGTGCACAATGACGACATCAGCGTGGGTCCGGTCAACGGAGTACTTTGATCCACCATAACTCATTCATCCGAACTCCAATCAATGAGCATTTTGGTTATGCGGAATCGTGGTGACGAGCACTACCCAGTAGCGTAGACAAATTTAGGATCCAATGGTCAGAATTTTTTCTCCGACCTATTGCAGTCACTTCTGACTTTGAATTTTGTCGCATGATATCTGGGTCATCTGAGCTCTGATGGACGATCCATTTGCGCCTGTAGACTCCTGGCAATGAGATTAGAAGCAGTGAGAGATTGACGATCCAACAGTTAGAAAAGTTCTAGTCAGCGATCACAATCAGTGGTATCTTGACTTTTCTTTTTATTTATGAGTTGGATGTCTTATAAAAATCTGCATTGTAAGACATAGCCAAGAGCGATATCTTCGACGAGAAGAACCCACTTGTGCTGAGATATTGGATGGGTGCCCTATGTAAGTATTGTGGGTGTATTTTCTTTTGATGAACCCTTGAAGACCACTGCAGTATTATTTAATGGTAATTTGGGTACTACCTTGTGCAGTGGGGGTATAATAATTGATTTGCTAAATATTTGATGTGTAGATCAAGGGGTCGAGGATTTGATCGAAAGTATGTGAGCACAATCCAACGGCACAAAGAGACATGATCTCTAGTTAGTGGTTTAAAATTTGAGAAAAACCACTAGATCTCGGATGAAAATAATCTATGATGCATGCATGTACTATTGATTACCTGATGGATGTGTGATTGACAGCTAAGTTGATCGGATCACTTATAAAGTGTTGACCAAGATGGGGAAAACTAATTGATCAATGTGTTCCGATTCTATGTCTATTGTCATGATCTTCCACTTTAGTGGGGGTATATCTCTTGAGTCCCAAGCCTCTTAAATATTTATATTTCAATGAAATTTGAGGCAAGAAATAACAATAATTTATTTAAGTTAAGGAAACATGAGATTATGACGGGATAGACAACCTAGTGGATCGAAAACAAAGGTTATAGTCATATAATAGTGGATCTAATAAAGGTGTAAGAACGGAACTGGTGGATCGATTTGTGGCTTTCCATGTGATCTCTAGGATGGAAATTGATTTTTTTTAATTCATGAAAACAAAATTTGGAGATTGTTAGCATCTATAAATATGGAACAATTTTTTTATGTGTTTCAAAAATAACGTGAGTCTAAATTACATTTGACTCTTAAAATCCAATTTATTATATTTTGGGGATGCTTTACTAATTACTACTCTGTGATGAGTAAAATTCGTGAATCAACTGCTGATAGAATAGATTAAGGAGATCTGTTATGAAGCATAGATGTAATTTGCATGCATGGGAGATTGTTACAATTTTTATTTTTTTTGAGATGATATTTACTTGCTTGATACACCTTGTAATGTATAAATCTTCTAGTTTTAATTATTCTGTATGTGTTGGATGTGTGGTTTGGCACACTTATGGCATTGAAAATATGACACATCAACAAAGATAGAATAAATGGGTTGGATGGGATGATACCTTTACTTGACTTTAGTATATTTGAATCATGTTTGGGTGGAAAATGACTGTACATACTCTTTTCCAGAATAAGTAGAAGTGTGGTTGAGTGATATCATACACTCTATAATATGCTGACCATTTTATTTGTCCAAATTTAAATAGGTGGGGGTGATTTGTTACTTCGATGGGTGACTTTAGCAAATACATTTAAATTTATCTGATTTGATATAAGCTTGAGGCACTATTAAAATGCATTGAGTGGTATACAACTGAGTCATGAACCAATAGGGTTGAAAAGTTAATGGATGAGATCCGTCAAGTGGGGGAGTGTACCTATGAGTGATTCAAGAATATTGTGCATAGAGAGGATCATACATTTATATTTGATTCTGTACACCCCACAACTAAAATGGGGTGGTTGGAAACTTTTAAGTTATTTTATGTTTGGATATATTATATCCATGTTAACCACACGTATCTTCCGCTGTGTGCTGTAAAGGGGATATTATTAAGTGCACAATATATATTGAGTCGATTAACTCCTAAAATTTAGCCTAAAATACCCATTTATGAGTTATGGACTGGTGTCAAACCTAAAAATTGACCTATGACATTGAGGGGATGTGTTGTACACAAACTATTGCGGACCACAATTAAAATACCAACTGCAAATGGAAACGAAGAAATTCATTCTTTCGATATAAAAGGACATCGTGTAATCAATCACGAATATCGGATTATAACCAGGGGTTAAAATGTGTGTTTCCTTGTGGATCCCATACAAATCCTAGATATGCACCACAACATCTCTGAGGATGGAGGGTGTTACGGAAAGTGGGAGTTTCAACGTTGGTAGCATTGGAAGTGTAAGTCTTGGCCAGGGCCCACTTGAGAATAAACAACTCGAGTTATTGGGAGTCCTATAGGATTGATAACATTCGATGTGGTTGGATGATTGGTGCAGTTTTTGGTAAAATCGTGCAAGATCTTAATCTGTCATTCATTTTCAATCTATGCAATATGGTGATTGATTGTACACTGTAGATGTGATATAAAATGATAATGACAGATTGGTAGATAAGCACAATGGGTGGCACAATGATTTAGAAATGGAAGGACTTGATTATGTGGAGATTATCTCTTTGGGCATAAATTCCTATTCATCTGAATCCTAAGGGCAATGTTTGGTTGTGAGAATCTATTATTGCACATGGTGAATATAAAGGCTATATTCCTAAATGGCGAAAAGTAGGAAAAACTTTACATGTAATTTGCGGATTTCGTGGTGCAAAGATCATGAGGATAAATGTGTACAAATTCTCTTAACATGAAATTTCACAAGGCCATACGTGAAATTAGTTTATTCGTGGCCTATGAGCTATGCAATATAGGTCAAAGCAGTGGCAGTAGTTATAAATATTTGTCATTGGATGATATATTGATTGTTGGTGGCGAATTGGAAGCAATCTCCAAGTAACAGCGTTGAAGTCTTGATTCGAGATGGAAAACATGAGTTGAAGCATGATGCACTGGGCATATGCAGCAACCATGTAAGCCGAATCTGGTACGAACTTTGTCAAATGGGTCTGTTGTGTTAAAATAGTTGGATATGGAGATGTGCAAGCCAATCGACACTCCCATTTGCATATGTATGAAATTGTCCAACAATCGGGATCCCATTAGTGAGAAGGACATGCTCATGATCGGAGATAGGCCTTACTCGAGGATAGTAGCAGGAGCACATTGCATGACATCCTCATCGTGCATAAAATGCTGTAATTCCGGATTTATGAGATCGGAAATGGATCACCATTGGTCTTATAATCAGATTCCTAAAGTTATCTGGGTGTGCCTGTTATGGCAAGTGAATAAGAGGAATCTGGGTACATCAAAGACATTTGTTATACCATTTTTGTGGCACGGTTGTTGTCTTGGAACTGCATAGTTGTATGGTTGCCTCTTGGGATGACGACTTGGATGAGAGGGAGTCCATGTCTAGTTATATTTTAACCCATCTTGATTTTCTGATATAAAGAAAACAGACATGGTAGCTCTGTTGTGAATAGAAACTATGATACGACCTGTGATGCAGTAAACCAAGTGGATCTCTTCATGGATATTTGAAGTTGGTAAGATTCGATGAGCTGGTGCAAATGTTATAAGTCCGCCATTACATGGGTGAATGGAATCAGAATTCTACAATCCCTCATGATATTAAATTATGATATCTGTATACCTAAAATGTGGGAGAGAGAAACTTAAGATTTCAATCTCAAGGACCCTACTGGTGCGATTGACGTGTATTCCTTCATTAAGGCTTTACTAGGCTGGGGATGTATGTATGGACTAGAGTATATGTTGATGTATGTTGGCATATTTGATTTACATGGCATTTGTGCCAAGTGGGAGATTGTTAGGAAAATTGTGTGGCCCGAATGCCATTGGGCCCATGCCAAATCGAGCCCGACGAAGTACCGCGGATGAACTCCAAACAAGACTTGATCTGGTTGAGTTAGATAAGGATCAAACTCTTGGTGGTAGAGTTTGGATCAAGTTCAGACTCTCTGTTGGAAAAGTTTTAATGCTGGTAAGGAGATGTGGGATTCCAAGAGGGGTAGAGTATGGATAGAGTTGTAACTCCTAGGGATTGGTCTATATAAGGGAGATGGGAACCCTTGGTTGATCATACATTAGATCTGAGAGCATTCGCAGCGAGTTCGCAGGTCTACCTCACATCGGAACGCACAAGGTTCTCGGCGAGTTCTGTTTCGACACCCGTCTAGAACCAGCAAGTTCTTTCAACATGTAGTCATTTTGACAACAGTCGCTTCGGTTTTAGTATCCAGACATGTAGAAGGCTAAAAGAAAATTTGCTTTTCAGTGGCCTTATAACTAAGCATGGCCCAATCTATCACAACCTAGATCTTGCCTGAAGAATGAAGTGGCCCTATTATTAGATTTTACGATCTCAATAGGGGATTAAAGGCTGCATTTTGCATTCTAGTGGCATCTCAAAAAAATTTGTGTTTAAATTAATGGAGTGGTAGGCGACCCAAAGATGCTTATTATGTTTTTAATTTATAACATAATAGGTTGATAAAAACATATATTGCAATGAATTAATTCTCATGCCTAGGCGGAGAACTTCTTATTGCAATGAATCAACCCTATGGGAAGTTTTATCATCGATCAAGTGAATCAATTAGTAAATTACAATTTTTCCCAAAGGAAATATCGTGATGTTGCGCTGTGATTGCTCACCAGAATTTAATTCATAAAGTTATCGCTTCGGGTTACAGACAAAAAGTAAAGTCATAGCTTAAAGTATTAATGTGAGCATAATTTTTCGTCAACGGTTTGGAACCCTGCCTCAATTGCCACAAATGTTTCCAATTCCTCCATTAACTGCTGGTAGAATTGCCCGGTGAAAGGATAAGGTGATTATCACTTTAGGATACATGGACATGGCAATAGATGTTCACGATGATGAACCTCCTAAAACCGCATATACTATTCTTGATAAGGACGTTGAGCGCTAACAAAAATGGGATAAGGCTAATTGGCTAGCCTTGATGATCATCAAGGATTCGATTCCTCTAGATTTATGTGGGACCATCCCATCTAAAGATTAAGCCAGGGACTACTTACAGGCAATAGAGGAACGTTTAAGAGGTTTTGTAAGGCTCTTATTAGCTCTCACTGCTATCTGAGTTCACTTCATTTCGATATGATGGGGCTAGTGGTGTACAAGAATGCATCACTAAGATGAGTATAATCACTAAGCTATATATGATTTGAAACTAAACATTAGTGACTCCTTGGTCCATTATGCGATTAACTCCATGCCAGACCAATTTGAAATCTTTGAAGGTTACCTACATCACAAGAAAGGATGAGTGGACCATAGATGAAGTGTTAGCCATGTGTGAGGAGGAGGAGAGTAGGCACAGGAAAAATAAGGTTGAAAGTGTACACCTGGCCATACAGAACAAGGACAAGAATAAGGATTGAATAATGCTTATGATCCTATGATGAATGTATGTTTCCCATATGGGCCTACATGCTAATAGACTCATCAATAATGCTTATGAGCTCACTTTGGTATAAGATTCAAACCCTGTCCTGCCTCATTAGCTTATCTATGTATCATGTGACAGTCCAGAAGAAGGAATCACATAGCTGAATGTTTCCCTTCCGCGTCCATTATAGCTCTCTCTCTCTCTCTCTCTCTCTGCTTCTTTCTATTTCTCATTGCACCTTCTATCCAAAGATCAAGGTGTTTCTAAGGTGCTGTTATGGAGAAGTTTTAAGTGCTTTATAAGAAGAAAAAAATTCGAATGAGAACCCAACATTAAATGAATAACTTCGTCAGCTATGAACTCTATTGGTGAAATGCAACCGTACGTCCCAGTGAAGAAATTGGAATGTTTCACATGCCTCCGTTATTCCAAGCAAAAGCATATTTATTGATATAAATCTATGATAGTACACCGAAGCCAGAGCAACCAAGCATGTGAATTAACACAAAAGAATTGGCTAAATCTAAGCAAGGACAAAAGGACCCCCCTAGCATTTTGAACGGACTCAAACTTTTAAGCCTGTGTACAGAACTATAGGACTTCTCACGCTGTGAATTCCATCAGACCACACAAGTGAAGTAGAGAGTACAGAGTTCACTGGTAATCCTTTTCCAGCAACAGTCACAGTAAAAGAATGTTTCTCATTCGACTTGAATGAGATGACATTAGGGTTAACTGTCAATTGGAGTAGAGGCTCTTTGCTCACTGTTGCCTTGTATGTGGATGTTGGTGATCCGACGTTGGTGACTGATCTTGTAAAGTTGTTTGAGAAAGATTTGTTTGCCTCAACTAGAAGTTGCATTGAAGGGTAATTAAAGTCCCTCGCAGTTCCAGTAGCGTTGCCACATGCGACGTTCTTCCCTGAAATAAGCTTTATTTCTTTTTCAGAGTAACCGTCAATGCATAGTAGTTGTATGTAGTCATCTTCTTGAGTGTCATAGACTAGACCAGGATCAACAGCCTTCAATGGGTCAATTTGGCCAGAACCATAGGCAAATTCGACTTCTGGATTTCTACTCGCATTCATCGGAAAAGCTAAATGAAAAAGAATATTGGTAAACTTCCTCAGTTTGTAAGCTAAATGTGAAAAAAGAAAGTATGAGAGGACACAAATGAGATAAACATGCATAATAATGTACTTGTCTTTTGGAAATATTGAATAATTTTAATGTTTTCTAGTGTGTTCATTGACAACAAATTAAGCTTACCAGTAGTCATAAGAGCAGACTTTATAGCTGCAGGTGACCATTCAGGGTGAAATGACTTAACATACGCTGCTGCACCTGCTACATGTGGGCATGCCATGGAAGTCCCCGATAGTATATGGTATTTCACAGATCGTTTATCTTGTTCGATCCTTGTCAAAGGGGCTTTAGGTGGAAAAGCGGCTATGATGTCTACACCGGGAGCAGTTATATCGGGCTATGATAGAAGATTATGTTAGCAGTTGTTTGATCTATTTGCTAAAATATTAGTTGTTGAGTCAATCATGAAATACCAACCTTGAGGATGCTCAGTGAAATGGGGTTTGGTCCTCTTGAAGAGAAGGAAGCAACTACTGGTGCTTTCAAGTCACGAATAGGTTCTGCCTTCAGTACTTTTGCTTGTGGTTTCATTGTTGAATGAATAAATATATTAGTGAGTAAAGGTTGAGGACATGCTATAAGGAACCACTAAATTTTGAAGATTCCATTCTATTGGGAAGGCTGGCCTATCATTTTTTATTTTGCTTTCCAGGATAATTGCAGGGAATTTAGTACAAATCATGCAAATGGACCTCAGGCAAATGTTAGAAGGTAACTAGCAATGGCAGGCAAGTGCTTACTTTGTGGTTTCAATGTATGACTTAATCTTGTTACCACTTCCTAAATCTAGTCTTGTAGAAGGCAAAGCGAAAATGGACGAATAATCAATATTTTCCATTCCATCTCTCACGATTTGTCCCGTAGCACCTGCTAACAAAGGTCCTTCACCCGTGTCCAACTTCTCACAGAAAACTATCTTTCCCTTCACCAATTGTTCATCCAAACAGTGGGCCAAACAATTCCTGAAGCAAATAAAATAGGATTGTTACACTTTTAGCTCTTCTATTGTTGGAAAGAAAGAAAATAAAATGGAAGAGTTGCCTTCAAGAAAATATTACGCTGCCTCAGTTGAACTACAATTGGAAGTGGCATTTACTCCGAGTATTAAAGGAACTGTCTCTGTAGAATTGAAAGTGTTAATTGCGTGGCCCTGAAACTTACAATGTTAGTCATCAATTATATTCAATGCATATATTTTTTCTAATTTAAAAAGAATTCTCTTTAAGAAGAACAATGGAGAGTCTTATCATTTTCTTAATATTATTCAACTAGAACAGCGAGTTTACAAAATGATATTAAGCAAAGGAGTCTAAATACACTAATTATAAGGTTTTGACGATGGGGTGTGGGTGTGTGGGCGTGTGTTAATTCTAACTGTTTTATAAGAATGTAGAAATGATTTTCTACCTCTTGGGTTTCAATTTGTTTATCACCAAAATTGCATAGAGTGCTTTCCATTTAAAAAAAAGGGGGGAATGTTAACACGGAACAATAGAAAACCATTCTCTCTCAAAAACCATTTTCAGATTTTGTGAAAGATTCTCTTTGCATAAGCTGCAATATTTTTCTATTGCATGAAGTTTTAGTGTCGAATCAAAGGAGGTGAGATATGGAGTCATAGTTTTTTGCTAGAGTACCATGAAATCCTCATTTGGCACCTATCAAAGAAATCTCCTCCTACCTTTAGATATGATGCCACAAGTCTCATGTGATCTTCATTCATATGCTAACAAGACAGTCTTTGGTTCTTGGTGTAAAATCATTGCTTTTACATCTCATTTCAATGAAACATTTGATGATCTTTATCCTATTTTAAGAAAAGTTTTAAGAAAAAAAAATGATCGAACTTGGCTAGACATGTTTAGGGAAAAATAAACTACTTAGGTAGAATTAAATCACCAGAATAGTGGTGTCATCGCCAGCGACAACTTTTGTGATAATCTCCCGGTCAATGGTACTGGCGGCAACAGATAAAATCCACGGAGCAACACTTTCTACAGTTCCAGCTTTAGGACCACTATTACCAACCGATTGCAATGTAAGTATACCCTTCGTGATGGCATGGAATGAACCAATGGCCAAAGAATCTTGAGAGTAATTTGATGCCCCATTTCTCGCCCCAAGTGAAGCGGAGAGAATATCGACACCATCGGCAATGGCATCATCAAAAGCGGCTAAAATGTGTTCAAATAGGCAGCCATGGGAGCCGCAAACCTTGTACACTGCAATCCTTGCAGATGGAACTGCACCCCTTGCATTGCCTTCTGCAATACCAAAGAGACTAACTCCTTTCACTTCACGGCCGGCCACTATTGATGCAGTGTGTGTGCCATGACCTTCTAAGTCCCTTGGTGTTGGCGGATCCGTAAAAGCAAAAATATCATCGTAATACCGAGCTCCAATCAGCTTGCTGTAAATTGTACAGTTCAATGAGTTACAGAACAGTTATATAAAATTCAATAAGACTTTATTTGACTAGTATAGGTTGACTTGGCTCGACCAGGTACAAAATGACTAGGAAGAGACTTCCTTGTGTAGTTTTACCCTCCGTTTGGGAGGGGACGGAAAATTTGAGGGGGAAGGAAAATGAAGGGAATTTTCCCTCCTCTTGTTTGGGAAGTAAAAAGTAGGAGGAAGAAAAGTGAAAAAATATAATTTTGTTTGTTTGTGAGGTACAGAGACAAAGATCATTTTATCCTTACTTTTGAAAAAAATTCAATTAGAGTAAAATGACAGTTTAGTCATTCCATCACTTTCCCCTCTTTTCCCCTCATTTTCCTCCCTGTTTGGGGGGAAATTTTTTAGGGAAAACAATTCATTTTTCCCTCCATTTCCCCCTCCCCCAGTTTCCCTCCCCCCTTCCCAAACACCCTCCAAAATCATTTTCCCCCCATTTTTTTTCCTCCCCCCCCCCCCCCCCCCCCCCCCTTCCCAAACAGAGGGTTAAACTCAAGCTCACTTGGCCTAGTCGACCTAAATGACTTACTCATGTGAAATTAAAACCATGGAAATAGACATTGTATAGAGATGAAAAGATTACTTGTTACAAGTGAAATTTCCATCCGTTTGGCAAGTACCGTTCCATTTCTTTGGAGGAGGACCGAATCCTTCATCACTGAAGCTTTCAGACTCAGGCCACGCTCCAGTGTCAAGAATACCAACAATGACATCGCTCTCTTTCTTTGGCAATCTTTTCACTGTCTCTGGGAAACCAATAAAATCCCATGATCTTGTTGTGTGAAGCTCGTGAATTGTACTCGGGAAAACAGATACCACACCTTCCATCCCTGCGAAATGCTCATTATTAAATTTATGTTATTTGGAGTATCATCATGGGCCCTACTCTTTTTTTCTTTTCTTTTCTTCTTTTTTTTTTTTTTTTGAAGTATCAAACAAAATTGCTTACTTGCGATCTTTTGTTGCTCTTCATCTGTGAGGGCAGCTGCAAATCCGTTGAAACTCCTTTTGTAGCTATGTACCAAACAATCTTTTGGTACACTGTCAAGAAGGAAACAGAATTGCAATGATCTAATTGCTATGACAAAGTAAATTGTTATAATTTACTATGTTCTGTGAATCTTAAGATGATTTATAATTTGTTCTCAACAAAACGTAAATTTTTTTTCCTGCAGTACTATGTGGATATATGTACACAATGTACATGCTTTAGCACTTTTTTTTCTCTATGATAATCAGTCGATAAACCAGTCCTAATAGGGTCATATTATCCATTTATAGATAGTTTAGTACGAGTTTTGGGATTTTCAATGTCAATGAAGTCTGGTAAAGTAGTTACCAGCATTATGTCAAGAAGTTCAAAATTCAATATTACTCTTATAATTTAATTAAGAGTAAAAAAAAAGTTAATTACCGGCCCTGGAGAACGTTTTGCAGAATTTTATTGTGGTGGGCCTGAGGAGAATATTGGTCTTCATGGAGATTTGGGAGGGCTCCCATATACACAATATAAACCTAAAAGTATTTCAATGTTGACATTAATATTCATATTTATGGTCCACGATCATTCAAAGTCATGTACTTAAGAGAAGAAATCTCATGTGTTTTTGTAAGATGTATGTATCAACATATCTAAGGCATAGATTATATTGGCAAAATCATATATACAGAGTATCGTTTGTGATACATGATCCAAACTTGTATTGCTAATATTGCTGATACCTTGACATACCCAATACAAACATAAGGGGGAAAGTACATGTATGTATGAGGACTGGGTTGGGATAAAATCATTAATGCAGCCAAGGCCGGCTATACATAAGGCCAATAAAGCATTTGCTCTAGGCCCTAAAAAACTAAGGACAAAAAAAGGGCCTCATAATAACAGCTGACATCTTTTGAAAATCCAAAAAATCAAACTTGTCAACTGCGATCCCTTTTTTTCTCCCCATTTTCATGGGGCTTAAAGTGTCATTTATGACCTATTATATTTTCAAATCTAGCTGCCCCTTATATTTCTATTGCTAGGAGTTCAATTGATTTTAGCAAACCATTATATTTCTAGCAATCCATGTGTATCAAATCTCAGCCATACACTTAGTCATGAATTTGCTTCACAAGCCTTTCTCATTATTTTTTTGTATCTTATTTCAATAGGGGCTCATTCATATTTGATCCATGATGTGGCTGTAATAGATTCATAGCTTGTGATTTTAACCCTAATAATAGATCTTAAAATTTAAGATAAGCAATAGGCCTTGTCGGAATTTATTCACTTATCCACAGTGCATATGAGCACCGTGCATTTGGAACATCCAATACATGGGGCACACATCTGAAGTCCATCTTTGATGGTCTTGACTCATGGTGCATATGCACATGTGAAAATGCTTTCAGCCCCACCATTGGTGGGTTCAAGATTTTTTTTTTTTTTTTTTTTTTTTGTGGGGGTGGTGGGGGAGCCAAACTTTTCATTTGGGTTTTGAAGGTGGACTTATGATAGGTTAGCAAAACTTAAATATAAAAACTTAATTAGTAATTTTACATCACAAAAAGCAAGAAAAATAAATTTAAAAAATATTTATAATAATATTAGAACATAGAAAATGCCTCATTTAGGATTGTCGCTTTAGGCCTCGAATTGTCTCGCGCCGGCAGTCAAAATGGTTTTTTTAAGTCTGATACTCCAATGTAATTTGAAAATCACAATACATTAGAATGGTCATAAAATTTGAGTTCCAGAATGATATCAATAAAAATTGTAGTATCTCAAGGAAAAAGCAGTATCTATCAGGAAAGTATAACCTTGTCCCAACTGATATGGGCTTAGGTGAGCAAACAAAAGCTATTATTTCAATTTTCAATTAACGAAGGGTCTCCTCAATTAACTAAGGGTCTCCCTCTGTTTAGTACCGGTGCTCATCATCAGCTGAGCACAGGTCCTAGTGAGGCCCACTTCAGGCCCCAGGTCTCACCCCTTGGCTCTGTGTATGGTGACGGAAGGTCGGATCATCATACTAACCAATTAATAAAGGACTCAACTTTTTACCATCCAAACAAGTGCACAGTCAATCCAATGGTCCAGTCCATTAAGATGATCCAAAACTAGGTGCTGTGTTCACAATAACATAATCACCGGTGCTCAGTGGAGTTTTTACCATTACAGAAATCACAAATGATGCTGCTAATACACCAATCTCTATCACCAATGTAACTTATATTTATTAGTATTTCTGCCTGGGTGATATATGTCCGATATGGATGATTCAAAAGAAATATTTCTTTCTTCTACCAAAAAAAAATACAGTACAGTGAAGCAACTTACCTTTCTGTCTTTATGGGTAGCATGGCATGGATTGATAAGATTAGCAAGAATGGAGAATAAGGCGACTAGAAAGAGGAAATTGTGGGTGTTACCCATATTCTTAGATCAAGCACTACGGACCTGCTGCTTCCATAAGAAGGTACCAAGCAATTTATAGGCTGAGGATTGAGAAAATCAAGAAATATAATCTTCACATTAATTGGAGATTTTCTTGCACAGATTTTCTACCTTAATATAGATAGATGTCCCAACCCACTTGTTTTTTAGAATTTGCCAAGGGACTTTTCTCTAGGTTCTTAATTCTACTATTCATCTCATCAGATTTATCACAAATACTTCAAATGGCCTCATGCCAGACAGCTCACAGGGATGAAAGATATGGACATTTATATATATATATATATATATATATATTTATATATATATAGTGGAAATGTTGATGTATCTCCTTTGACGGTCTCTGCTATGAAAATATATTTCAAGTAATTTTCCATTTTGAGAAATAGACCAAAACGACCATGGGCACATTTTTTTTTTCATGCATTTTTTTATTTTTTTTTTAACCCAGCTAAGGGGGCCGGGATGTAATTGAGAGCCCGCACACACATAAGAAAGCAGCCTACTCAAATGGGAAAGGTGCCTGCACACACAGGAATAAAGCTCACACAAGTGGGAAGTGAGCCTGCACACACAAGAAGAGGTGGGGTACCCAGGGTTCAAACTCTGGCAACTGGTTGAGAACTGTCACTCCTTACCACTTGGGCAAGGAGCCAGTCTCCCTTTTTTTTTTTTCTTCTCATACATGGGCGTATCTTTGATAAGAGTGAAAACTAAGTGCATGATGGTTTATACAAGTGAGAGGCATTAATTTATTTTGAGTAACTTAGATTTTAAACAAGATGGTCCATATGAAGGGGTTTCGCATGAAGGGTTGATAGGCTTGAATGGTCTAATTGTAAACTTGTCTCAATCACTACCAAGATACATTTTGTGTCCCTAGTCTTACGATTGATCATGTGTTAACAATAACAATAAGAGAAAAGGGCATCACCTGATCCACCGTCCATATTTTACTCTAATTGTTGTAGGACCTACAATTAATTAGTCATGTGTTACACCTGATAGACTCTATTTAATTTTTGGGTTAATGAGAAAGGAACTTCATGGATGCATAGTATCTGGTCAAATGTGCTACGTCACATACGTTGAAAAGAAATAAAATATAAACTTATCCTACGATTCTAAAGATGCATTTTGATCATTTTGAGAATTCAATTCAACCTTATCTTTCTTTTCATTTACCTTGACCGGAATGGGATCAATTATAAAGGGGAGGGGTGCCACCTCAGCCCTTAAAAATCTCTCCTTTCAAAAAAATACGAAAGAAAAAAATATACAACCCAACAGATTTCCTTAAATCTCCTCCATTGAAAATTGAAATCTCATACCATATAGATTTTTTTAAATCTCCTCCCATAATCTTAGGTTTATATTAATACAGTTTCTAATCCCTAATTTGTCTCTAACTGCCCCCGCTCCCCGTTACATTATGCAAGGATAAGAAAACTAATCTCCATAGAAAATTCAAAATTATAGGTTTGATAGACCATTCCTGGGCTCCTTTGATTGCAAGAACATGTAACAAGTTGTTTGTTTCCACATTGTACAAATTTGGGGCATCTCACTGTTGGAAGTAGGTGTGCCTCGTGGATAGATTTTCAAAACTTTTGACCCACTTGACTCAGGGATTAAGTATCCAGAAGGCCATAAATCACATCCAGAATGCAATCCCTCTTTCTCATCAATCATGTACAGGAATATAACATATCTAGAAGATAGAAATCAACAACTACATGCAACAAAATAATCTACAACAAGTAAAGAAGCAGATTATACCTTTGGACCCGGTAGTGCTCTAATCGAGGAGAAGACAACCAACTAGAACAAGAACTCTTCTTAAAGCAATTAGAGATATCCAAGACCTTGTTGTCTTCCACGCTATGACCCTCTATCAGATCTTTTTTCTCAAGAAGATGTGCTAGATCTTCAAGACAAAACCGTACTAGAAACTCTAAGGAACTAGAAAGCAACTATAAGAGAAAAGAGGAGAAGAAGAGTTGTGCAACACTTGCACTAGAGGCTCTTGGGCATGGGTATTATGTCATGGACGTCCAAGGGGTGTATTCCCCTTTAAATAGTCCTCAAGTCTCCTCTCTTATCTCTCTTACTAATTTGTAATATTAAAAGTCACACTTCCACACAAATTAGTAGCTTACTATTACCACTATTAGAAGTCCCACTTCAAATAGAAATAGTAACATTCTAATTCATTCCTTTTAGAGTTTAAGTAAGAATAGAATCTTTCTAATACTTGGGCTAGCGTGGAGACCACTAGGGATTCCTTAGAAACCTGACTCCAACGGAGACACGCGACCCCACATCTCATGTATAATCCGGGCCCACAGTTAATTGCAAATAACACCACTATATAAATGCAATTGCACTCCAGTCTTAGGAATAAATTACAATGAAGACCCTAAACTTCTCAATTACCACAAGTAGGTCCCTCTATCATTATTCATGGATCAATTAGAATAAATCTGTCTCATCCAATCTTAGATCCACATCTTATTATCCTTGAGCCCCAATTAATTACAGTGATCATCAATACCATCCAATTAACTCTTAATCGAGATGGGTGCACACTTACTAATGATAAATCCATTAATTGGCACAAGGGGATAATATAGATAGATTTCATCTTGATCATTGTATGTTCCCACAGTCCTACTACCATGTACCCAAGACACCGAGGTGTTGACCTACAATTGGCTTCACTCATTGGTGACTCAAAGCAAATGAATAAACAGAAACTTGATTTCATCAATGTCTGAGGATTGAAAGCCTATTATTAGGGAATTATGAGAGTAGTCCTTAAATCGAGACAGTATTTCATAAGGTGCTTCTCATGGTCCTTCAATACATCCAATATTGTACCAACACTATGATTTAGAATCTTACATTCTAATGATCGAGACAAATCACACCATCACATAGTGATCAAAGTGCTGCAACCTTATCAGATGAGATGTTCAGTCTCATCAATGGTTGTGAAGATATTTTTAAGTATAAGATTTGTGACATATGTCTCTCGTATGTGGATCTCATCCATATACATATATCACATCTAATATACTAACGGGACCCGGTTCATCTCATGAACCATCATGTCATATGTATTGGTCATGTGCATTAAGTAATAAACACCATTCATCTCATGAAAGGAAAGCATGATATTATTGATAAATAAAGAAATTAATCAGTTAATTACATCAACTGATGGATTGAGTCCATACAATCTAACACTCATGCCCATCTTCTTCTGACAAACTCTCCAAGGAACAATTGTAGCAGAGTGGAGGATCAACCATCACCAGGTACATGCAAACAGAGTGACTGATAATTAGATTTACGGTAAACGGTGTGCATGGCAATTGAAATCCGAGGATCTTTTCATAGAGATTGGAGGAGAGATTCATAAGCCTTTTTCTAACAGTTCTTGTGATTTGAATCAGCAAACCATCTCCAAGGAATGACTAAAGCAGCAGGGGCGGAGCCAGGATTTCATCTTGGGGGGGGGGGGGGGGGCAAAACTTGAATAAAATTTTATTTCACCAATTATTGTAACTATCATATTTTAAAGTTTCCTTTTGACATAGTTGTAAGTTCAAGCATGAAAAATATATTACGATTAATGGAGAAAAAGAGGAGAAGAACAAAACAAATAAGGAAGAGCTGAAGAGGGTTAGGGCTTGAGACTAGAGTCTGGAGAGGTTTTCGAAAGTTAAAAGGGGTAGGAGTGGGGGTGGGGTGGGGGTCAGGGCGGGATGGGTTTTAACTTAGAAAAAAAATCCAAAAACCTTGGGGGGGGGGGGGGGAGGGGGGGGGGCGCATTTTGGTGTTTTAAAAGAGTTTTCCAAAGGGCCCGCCCTGTAAAGCAGAGTGGAGGACCAACCATCATCAAGTACATGCAAACAGAGTGACTGATAATTAGATTTACGGTAAATCCGAGGATCTTTTCCCCAAAATAAACAAAGAAAAAATCATAGAGATTGGATATTTCTAACGGTTCTTGCGATTTGAATCTCCGGAAAACCCCCAGTCCAGATAAATGAAAAAAATTTCCATTTCGTCTAATGGGAACAAATCCTTAAATTAGACTCAAATTTCTTTATCATTGCATTCGTTTTGAATCTCTCAACAGTTCCAGTACAAAGAATGTCATATTGACTGGGCAAATACTGCCAAAGCCAGATGGACCGGTTTCACTATTGTTGCGGCGTTGACATTTAGCTCTCGAAGAATCTTGTGCATTTAGCCCTCTCAGCATTTACATTAATCACTCACCACTGAGGACATGGATTGATGATCTTCATTAGTTTGGGAAGAGAGATTTTAGGTCTTATTCAGAGACAATGGTTTCTTTCTAAATATTCAAATGAAATTCATATGAAGAATCTTTGAGGTTCCTTTCTTCAAATTCCACCCACTCTAACTTGTCACCGTGAAAACTGAAGACTTAAGTAAAATGTTTGACTTTAATGGTAGGATGGTGTATTGTTTTTTCCTCCTCGAACACAAAATACCCACTTGCCCAACTGATGTCCATTAGACTATAAGAAATCATTTTCGAAGATTTTAAGCCATGTTTCTGATTTGTGTAGATTTTAGGTCTGATTCAGAGACAATGGTGTCTTTCTAAATATTCAAATGAAATTCATAAGAAGAATCTTTAAGGTTCCTTTCTTCAAATTCCACCCACTGTAACTTGTCACAATGTTGAAAAGTTTTCTGTAAGCCATGAAAACTGAAGACTTAAGTAAAATATTTGACTTTAATGGTAGGATGATGTATTGTTTTTTCCTCCTCGAACACAAAATACCCACTTGCCCAACTGATGTTCATTAGACTATAAGAAATCATTTTCGAAGATTTTAAGCCATGTTTTTTATTTGTGTAAACTGAAATTGAGATCCAATCAGTTGTTGACTTAGTAATCTTTGATCCAGAGCAATAATGTAAAGTAGACAACGTACCTTTCCCAGTTTCACAATGTTGGTTGGAAGAGATTCCCATGAGATGGTTTATTGCGTTCGTTTCTTTTGACCAGTTATCAAAGAGGAAATCAGGCTGGGGCTCTGCTTCTTGGATGTTGAACCTTTTATCTCTCTTTCTTTAATGTTGGTTCCAATAGAGTCTTCCTTTGTTCTTAATGCAGCAAATTGGGTGTCCAAAGGAGTTGAGGGGCTTGCCTGTAATGCTAGGACCAATTATAATCGCTGGATTATATTAAGATACACCAAAATCAAATGCAAAACTACTTTGGTAGGAGTTGAGGGGCCCTCCCTGCAGCACCACCATCTACACACAACCTCTGCACTTCTTCTTCTTTGTTTTTCCTCTCTTTACTTCCTTTTCTTTCTTCTTCTTTTCTTTTTCTTCTTCCCTTACTCTTCTTCCCCATCTCCTTCTTCCTCCACTACACCCACCTTTCCCTCTTATTTGCACCAAAGATAAAAAAAAACTCAACCCTGTTGTAGATGAATGTCAACTGTTTAAATATTTTTATCACATAAATTCCTGATAGAAACTCAACCTTGTTGTAAATGAATGTCAACTGTTTAAATATGTTTTTATCACATAAATTCCTGATAGCTCCTGTATATAGTGATGAATGTCACAAATCTTTTGCAGCCACTTGACTTTTTCCTAAATTGATAACGGTTTCTACTTCTCTCAGCAGACAAACCTTTTACCACTTGACTTTTTCCTAAATACATAATCAGCTGTTTTTCTTCTTCAGATTGTTCACTGTCATCATTGGGTCCACCAGCAACTTGATCCCTTCCTAGAATATATATCCAATATTGTTAGAATATATGTAAATAGCGCAATTATCTTTTGTATATGTTAGGTGTATAATTAGTTATTTGTTACCATAATTATAGCCTAGAATTAGGTGTATAATTAGTTATTTGTTACCGTAATTATAGCCCAGAATTATGTTTGTAAATCATATATAAGACTGACTTCGGTCAAGGAAATAATCAAGGAAAATTACCTTCTTTCATGGTATCAGACTAGGGCACGATTCTCTTCTCCTCCTTTCTCTTCCGCCGCGCCCTAGCGTTTCCCCACCTCCTTCTCCCTGTCAATCCTCTTCCCGTCAGCCCCCATGACTGACTCCAAATCTAAATTCCACCCAGCTCTTGCTGTCTCCAACATCAAGAACCATATCTCCATTACTCTTGAGATGGAAAACGTCCAATATGCGACGTGGGCGGAACTCTTCAAAATTCACGCACGATCTCACCTGGTCATCGACCACATTATCTCACCGGAAACAGGCAAAGGAAAGGTGCCTACAACCGATGACGAGAAGGAACTCTGGTCGACCCTTGATGCTACCGTCCTTCAATGGATCTATGCCACAATTTCAAACGACCTATTGCATACCATTCTTGAACCAGACTCCACGGCAATGGAAACTTGGAATAGGTTACGTGATATATTCCAAGACAACAAAAATTCTCGTGCAGTTACTCTTGAGCAAGAATTCTCTCACACAAACATGGAGGATTTCCCGAATGCCTCCGCCTATTGTCAAAGGCTCAAGATTTTGTCGGATCAACTCAAGAATGTAGGAGCACCGGTTTCGAACAACTGTCTTGTCCTTCAAATGGTGGCCGGCCTCACCGAAGCTTATAAAGGGGTGGGAACGCTTCTCCGTCAAAGCAATCCCCTTCCGCCCTTTTATCAAGCTCGCTCCATGCTCATTCTTGAAGAGGCCGGTTTCGCAAAACAGGTCGCTACCGGGTCGAATGCCGCCATGGTTGCCAGGGAGTCCGATGAAAATTCATCCTCTGAATATAACCTTCAAAACCATACTCCTAGTGGTGGCAAACAGGCTCCAAACCGTAACAACGGTGGTCGGAATCGCAGCAGGGGCAGCGGTAGCAGGGGCGGTGGTAGCAAGGGCGGTGGCGGCCGGACTGTCGGTAGCAGCAATGGTGGCCGCGGCAGCAGGCAGCAGCATCCCAGCCAACAACAGCAGTGGCAACCATGGATGGGGAGTGGCCAGCAGTGGCCTTGGCCTTTCATGCCATGGGCTGTTCCTCCCTGTCCTTACCCAACAGCTCCATGGGCCAGGCCAAACACACAGCAGAGGCAGGCTGGAGTCCTTGGCCCACGCCCACAGCAAGCTTATTCTGCAGCAGCACAGCCCACTCCAACTGACATCGAGGCCGCGATGCACACACTTGGGCTCACTCCTCCGGATGCAAACTGGTACATGGATACCGGAGCCACCTCTCATATGACATCCGCGCCAGGTAATCTCTCGTCTTATTTTAATTTGAGCAATAATCGTGGCATAATTGTCGGAAATGGTCATTCAATTCCAATTCATGGTTATGGTCATACAAACTTGTCTCCCCCAAACCCACCTTTATCCTTAAACAATGTCCTTCATGCTCCTCAACTTATTAAAAACTTAGTTTCAGTTCGGAAATTTACTACTGATAACTCGGTTTCTGTCGAATTTGATCCTTTTGGTTTTTCTGTGAAGGATTTTCAGACGGGGATGCGTCTAATGAGATGTGATAGTCAGGGCGAGCTTTATCTCATCACCACCACCATCACTATCAATCAAGCCACCTCACCATCTACATTTGCAGCTTTAGCACCGTCTTTATGGCATGCACGTTTGGGTCATCCGGGAGCACCTGTTTTTGACTCCCTTAGGCTAAACAAGTTTATTAAATGTAATGGAACTCGTAGGTCTCATGTTTGTCATTCTTGCCCACTAGGCAAACATGTTAAATTGCCTTTTGTTGCTTCTAATTCATGCACCTTTATGCCATTTGATATAATCCATAGTGATCTTTGGACATCTCCCGTTTTGAGCTCTTCGGGCCACAAATATTATATTCTTTTGTTGGATGATTACTCTAATTTTTTGTGGACATTTCCCTTGTCTAAAAAGTCTCAAACTTTTTCCACTTTCTCAACTTTTAGAGCTTTCATTCGCACTCAATTTGACCGGGAAATAAAGAGCATTCAATGTGATAATGGTAAGGAGTTTGATAATGGTTTGTTTTGGGAATTTTGTAAAGCTAATGGTATGTCTTTTCGTCTTTCTTGTCCTCACACTTCATCTCAAAATGGAAAAGCCGAAAGAAAAATTCGTACCATTAACAACACTGTTCGCACTTTACTTGCCCATGCTTCCTTACCACCATCATTGTGGCATCATGCATTACAAATGGCAACCTACCTTCTCAACATCCTTCCAAGTAAACAATTAGCCTATCAATCTCCTCTCAAACTTCTCTATCAAAAAGACCCATCCTATTCTCATCTTCGAGTGTTCGGTTGCTTGTGTTATCCCCTTTTCCCATCTACTACGATTACCAAGTTACAAGCCCGCTCTACCCCGTGTGTATTTCTTGGTTATCCATCTCATCATCGTGGCTACAAATGTTATGATTTATCCTCAAATAAAATCATCATTAGTCGTCATGTCATTTTCGATGAAACACAATTCCCGTTTGCTAAGGTACATACTCCATCACATTACACTTATGATTTTTTGGATGATGGTCTGTCTCCTTATGTAGTCCATCATTTGGCCTCACAAAGAAGCCCAACTCTGGCAGAGCCCAACTCGCCTAACCAGTCTCAGCCTACTGTACCCCAGCCGGCCCAAACACAAGACCTCCCTTTCAGCCCGCCAACACCTCTTGGCAGTCCATCAATCCTAACCACTCAGCAGCCCACTCTTGCTCCCCTTGGCCCACCCGTCGCCCAACCTACTCCTACTCCAGTCCAAAGACCGGTTACTAGAAGTCAACATGGGATCTTTAAGCCTAACAAGAAGTACAGTTTTCTTACCAATGTTACTAAATCACCTCTTCCTCGTAACCCCGTGTCTGCCCTTAATGACCCAAATTGGAAAATGGCTATGGATGATGAATATAATGCTCTTATTAAAAACAAGACGTGGGATTTGGTGCCCCGTCCACCTGATGTTAATGTGATTCGGTCTATGTGGATTTTCAGACATAAAGAAAAATCTGACGGTTCTTTTGAGAGGCATAAAGCCCGACTTGTAGGTGATGGCAAAACTCAACAGGTTGGCGTAGATTGTGGCGAAACTTTTAGCCCGGTAGTCAAACCGGCAACTATTCGCACTGTTCTCAGTTTGGCTCTCTCTAAAGCATGGCCTATTCATCAACTTGATGTCAAAAATGCCTTCTTACATGGCGAACTCAAGGAAACTGTATATATGCATCAGCCCATGGGGTATCGCGACCCAACACATCGTGACTATGTTTGTTTGCTGAAAAAGTCTTTGTATGGGCTCAAGCAGGCTCCTCGGGCCTGGTACAAACGGTTTGCAGACTATGTTTCCAGTCTTGGGTTCTCTCACAGCAAGTCTGATCATTCTCTTTTCATCTACCGTAAGGGTATTGATATGGCTTACATTCTTCTGTATGTGGATGATATTATCTTAACTGCTTCCTCTGATGCTCTTCGCAAGTCTATCATGACACTTCTCAGCTCAGAATTTGCTATGACAGATTTGGGGCCACTAAGTTATTTCCTGGACATAGCTGTCACTCGTCATGCCGGTGGTCTATTTTTATCTCAGAGGAAGTATGCTGAAGAGATCATAGAACGGGCTGGCATGTCATCTTGTAAACCCAGTCCCACTCCAGTTGACACTAAACCGAAGCTGAGTGCTACTTCTAGCACACCATATGATGATCCAACTCATTATCGCAGCCTTGCAGGAGCACTACAATATCTCACTTTCACAAGACCCGACATCTCTTACGCTGTGCAACAAATTTGTTTATTCATGCATCACCCGATGGAGGAACACATGCATTCTCTCAAGCGCATTGTGCGCTATATTCAGGGCACTCTGGATCATGGCTTGCATTTATATCCATCTACGACGACCACTCTCATTTCCTACACCGACGCTGATTGGGGTGGATGTCCAGATACCAGACACTCGACTTCTGGTTATTGTGTATTTCTTGGTGATAATTTGATCTCTTGGTCCTCGAAACGACAGGCTACTTTGTCTCGATCTAGTGCGGAGGCCGAATACCGAGGGGTCGCCAATGTGGTTTCTGAGTCTTGTTGGTTACGAAACCTTCTTCTGGAGCTTCATTGTCCTATCCAGAAGGCTACATTGGTCTATTGTGATAATGTTAGTGCCATATATCTCTCTGGGAATCCTGTTCAACATCAACGCACTAAACATATTGAGATGGATATTCACTTTGTCCGCGAGAAGGTTGCTCGTGGACAAGTACGTGTATTACATGTCCCGTCGCGCTATCAGATTGCAGATATCTTTACGAAAGGTCTTCCTTTGATTCTATTTGAAGATTTTCGGGACAGTCTCAGCGTACGACGACCTCCCGCTTCGACTGCGGGGGTGTGTTAGAATATATGTAAATAGCGCAATTATCTTTTGTATATGTTAGGTGTATAATTAGTTATTTGTTACCATAATTATAGCCTAGAATTAGGTGTATAATTAGTTATTTGTTACCGTAATTATAGCCCAGAATTATGTTTGTAAATCATATATAAGACTGACTTCGGTCAAGGAAATAATCAAGGAAAATTACCTTCTTTCAAATATTTTCTATCAATGGATAGGATAAAGATGGCTTCAGATTTTGCACATTTTATTCTTGGGCATGCATTGGACCATTTGCTTTATTTATTCTGGCCCAGATATATATGGCACACAACTTGAGCGAGACATGTAACTCCATGACCCAAAAGGGTTGATCATAGATTTATTTTATTCTTGGGCATGCATTGGACCATTTGCTCTATTTATTCTGGCCCATATATATATGGTACACAACTTCCATGACCCAAAAGAGTTGATTATAGATTAAAGCTGGACTATGTTAGAGGAAAACCGAAAAATAGAAAAAGTAAAAAAAAAAAGCCTAATTAAATGTATGCATTAACTATATTATTAGTTATATGCTCAATCTTACAGTAAGACCAATTTCTATTAAAGTAAAATTTGAAGATATGCCACTGGATTGAGTTCTTACTGTCAGAAATAGAACATTGTGAGCCTTCAAAATTTTATTTTAATAAAATTTATTCTTTTAAAAGATTGTTTCATTTCACTAACTTATTTTCACATATGTCAACATCATTGAAGATGAAAGATAACACCAACACTTCAGCCACCTTAAGGCCAGAAGTTAGAACCATGTCATGAAAATCCTTGACTGATAGGGGAGAAGGAGAGTGAGTTCTGAGCTTCTCTTTGGCTAAGAGGATAACATTGAAGTCTCCAATCACACACTAGGGTAAAGCCATTGATGAGGCGTTAACTAGATAGTCCCAAAGAGTTCTCCTTGATCTATAATCAGTAGACCCATAAACACCCGCGATAATTCTAGAGGAGGAAGGAGATGAATCAAGAACACTAATTGTTATGTGCTGGGTTGAGAGATCAAGAAGAGAGAAAGAGTACTTAGAGTTAGAGTTACAGAAACACTAAAGAGAATTGTTGATGTTTGAGAAGGAGGAGTTAAATCCGAAGGACTGGACACCAATGGAGTTGGAAGAATCAAAAAGAGCCTTTGGCTCTTAAAATAAAAAGAGGCTTGGAGAACGGACTGCAATTAAGTGATGCAACACTGTTTCAGTAGGGTATTGCAAATACCTCTACAGTTCCAGTATAGGATCGTAACCATTAAACATTAGTGGGGGAGGCAGGGCCCTTGGAACTCCTAGTTTTGGGACCAAAAGATGTGGATCTTCTGTTTTTGGATTTCCTATTACCTTGGACCTTGAAAGGAAATAAATCAACCACCAATGAGGTTCCTGAGGAGTTACTGGGCAATATTTTCAACCAAGGGGAGGTCGGATGGGGAGCAATTGGTCTCTATTTTGGTAGGAGTAAAATTATCAAGCTTGGGAGATGGGACAGAGATAGTAACTAAAGCTTGGGGTCCGGAGATAGTTGCTTCAAAATTAGATTGGGCAGCTATAAGATTCTTAGATTTGGAGGTAGAGGAGGTTGGTTCTGCAAATGTATAGTGCTCCAGAATGGGAAAGGGATTGGAACAATCTCCTATTGATGTTGGGATTTTTTCCAAGATTTCATAGACTACATCCGAGGGGAGATCCATTATAGGACTGTCATGATGAAGATCATTTGTAGAGTTGAAGCCAAGGGTATCAAAGCCATTGGTTAAGGGGGTAAGATATGGGAGCGATTCGTTGGTTGGGTTGGAGACGAAGAAGATTGAGTATTACCACTAGAGTAAGGAACTACAACTAGAGTAGATAAGACAGGAACTAAGGAACCAGGATTCTCAAAGACTGTTGTTGCTATTGGGGGATGGGTTTCATTTGCACTGGCTTCAGGTTCTTTTGTTGTACCTGCAATTACTGAAGTGGGAGGAGTCTTCAACAAAGCTGCTTGGGCGGGAAACTTTAGCAGAGTTGTCTTAACTCTAAATGGGCACTTGATAGAAAGGTGACATACAGAGAGACATTCTGAACACGGAATATTTTCATACTGCACTTCTACCTCCACTGTTGCATCTCCTTCTAGTTTAACAATAAGAGATCTGGGACTAGACTTGGCCACGTCTAGGTTAATCAACACTCTAGAATTGGATAACATTCTTTGTGAAGCGATTGTATCACCGAGGCGAAGAGGCTTACCGATTGAACCAGCTATGGAAAGAAGGATGTCACTACAAGCAAAAGAGCAATTTTCAAAATAATGAGGGAAACTTTTAAAAAAGCATAAAACCTATAGTTTATTCTCAAGAAAGTACAATCTGTTGAAAAATGACAAACTTTCAGAACATATTAAACAAAATATAACAAAAGAAAACAAATTAAAAATGGCAAACAATTCATTTTAGTTTATTTTAAAAACTTCTTGGGCCACCATATCCTACATTTTCATATATTCATATCCATCATGCAACCACAACTATTTCTTCCTAATTGTGGAAACTGAAGACCATGTGCAATGACTGTTCTTTTTTTTTTTTTTTTCTATTTATCTAAAGAGAAGAAATAACTCTAATTTCCTAAGATCAAAACCATTCATTTTAGTTTATTTTAAAAACCGGTTGGGACAACATATACTACATTTTCCTCTCTTCATATCCATCATGCAACCACGGTTGTTTGTTCCTAACTGTGGAGACTGAAGACCAGAGACCATGTGCAATGATTGAAAGGGATCAAGAAAAACAATAAGAGGATAATTACTAATTAAATTCAAGAGGATAATATCCAAATATGACTCATTTGAAAAAAGAATGGAGATATCTTTAATAAAGAACAAAGAGAAAACATTGATTGATGATAGAAATAGAAAATAAAATTAGCAAGCTCACATTGATGGGATGATGCTAAATGATACTGGAGAGACCCCTTATCCAAACATTCAAATTGACCCATTTTGCGAACCCTTTTTTGTAACAGAACATCCTAGCCATCACTTCCACATGAATAGGGCATTATTTTATTTTATTTTATTTTAATAAAAAAAACCCAGAAGGAGTTGACATTTTGTTTGAAAAGAAAACTGACAATTTCTACTTGGTCTCATTGAACAAAAAACATGAATTCTTCTGATTCATGACCCAAGCATATGAAGGCTTCATTCTATTTTGCAATGAAACTTGTTATAAAAAAAATATGATATTTCCTAATTCATGACCCAAGCATATGAAGGCTACATTCTATTTTGGCAATGAAAATTGGTAAAATACAATTCTAATTCTGAAGGCTAGAGGTGTTGGATTGTGGTGGAACTTGATTCACCACCTATTTTACATTTTTTTTATTACTAAGATGATATTGGACAGACCCCTTATCCAAATATTCAAATTGACCCATTTCTCAATCCCTTTTTTAGTAAATGAACATCCTAGTCATCACTTCCACATGAGCTGGCAATTTCTACTTGGTCTCATTGAAAAAAAAAAAAAAACCATGAATTATTCTGATTCATGACCCAACCATATGAAGGCTTCATTCTATTTTGTAATGAAAATTGTTAAACAAAAATATGATATTTCCTTATTCATGACCCTAGCATATAAAGGCTACATTCTATTTTACAATGAAAACTAGTAAAATACAATACTAATTCTGAATGCTAGAGGTCTTGGATTGTGGTGGAACTCGATTCACCACCTATTTTACAAGTTTTTTTTTTTCTTACTTGGCAACAACATTTAGTATGTTCTAGTTTTGATACAGGCTCTTGCTACTCTATAGCAAAGCACAGTTGTTTTGGATGCTATTTTTCTTTCTATTTTGTGGGAATAGGAGTAATAGGACAGTTGACCTGGGCCTTTTTTTTATCTGCATATTACAACCTCTATAGCCTTCTTTAGAAATGAAATTTACAAAGACAAACACACACATACATTGAATGAATTTATCATTCGCACATGTATCACTTGTTGCACACTCTTAAAGAAAGCTATTGTCTTGCTAAATTGGTTAGAATTTTGTTACTGTTTGCCTATCTATTGAGTAGATCTAGACTATATTTCACTGACCTTGCATACCTTGATGGAATAAGGCTGCATTATATGCATTGTTTTTCCACGATGGTGATCGATTTTTTTAGTTTTCTCCACCTATTTTCTCATCCAGACAACCTCTATAGATTTCTTATAATGATTTTGCTCTGAAGCTCCATTTATCTGGACTGATTTTGGTGGCTTATTTGGCATGGTAGGAAAGACAGCTATTTAAGAGATTTCTCTTCTGACTTCTTTGTTGGTCAATGATCTTGTTTTGGGTTCTTAGCAAGTTTTCGAGGGAAATTATTTTGCTTTTATCATTTCACTGTTCTTCTTGTGATCGGTTCTGGCCTGTTTATTTTTGGATTTTTTTTATCTTCAACTAATACTACAATCATAGTTTTCCAAGGACTCTTTAGAGGAGAAAGGATGATAAACTTTATTAAGTTATCCATTTGCATTGTGAGATTCTCTCTCTGTCTCTCTCTCTCTCTCTCTCTCTCTCCACACCAGTTCAAACTGATTTTTTATAACGATTCTGCTTTGGGGCTTTCTCAAACCGAATTGATTTCGATGGTTTTGGTGATGTGGAATGAAATGAAATTGTTTGCAAGATCTCGTCTTTTGGTTTTGCCTTTTGGTTTGCAATGGTGGATTTATCTTATATGTAATGGAGCTTTTTTACTACAAAATTAGTTAGGCTTTGATAAACTTTTTGGTTAGGTATTTCATGTTTGGACAACCCGGATCGATGGATAGCAGAAGAGGATGATGATTACACATTATTCTGCTATGAGGTGTGAGGTCCTAAAAATAGGATCCACCACTTGACCCCATTAGAGCTAAATTGGTGAAATGTAATTGATTACATTAGCGATAGTTGGTAACTTGATTTGAGAATGAAGATAGGGAGAATAGTTTGGAGATCCTATTATGTAGGTTGCTCCATTATTTGGAGATCCTATCATGTAGGGAAATTAGAGAATAGTGGTTTGGTGAGATTAGATGATAAGGGTAATTTCGGAATGTGACATTACAAAAAGTCAGATGATGAATCATCTGTCGCTCTCCAAGGAAGTCCATTGCTGCCACATGTCACTCTCCCATGAAAAGGATGCTGCTTTAATATATAATAATATAATAATTATAATAACTATGTGGTGTTCAATATCTACCCCACAAATACATAGGAAGTTGCAGTGTGGCTGAACAATGATATTATCATATCCATTAAGGAGGTTCAATACAGGTCGACAGATATGGTGGGACCCTTGAAACTGACCCATTCCAATGGATTATCACTTTTTTTTTAAATTCTTTTTAATATCAAACTATCAATCCTATGGTCGAATCAACTCCTATTGAGGTTAAATATCCGGATATCCCCTACACTTGAAGGGAGTTTATTTTGAGCCTGTTTGAATTTGAAAAAAGTGGGCTCCACTGTAGATTTACTGAGATACCTTTCTTTAACTCGGAACTTCTATGGATCTAGACTCTTTAGTAATAATATGCTTTTTATTTTTGGAAAAGTAAGTATGTACTCTTTCTTGTGCGGGAATAGAACAATGTAGGGCTGTGGCCACTTGAATCTGACTTGGGTTCTAAAGGGCCAAATTAAATTAAATTAAATCTGTAGAAACTAACTCGAAAAATCTCCTACGATGTTCCATGCACCAAAAAGGCTGTTGTGGTTCTTTTATAACAGCAATAAGGGTCCTCTCACCATTTTTTAGTACTTTTGTTGAACAACGATATTGTTACTTATTAGTTGAGTGATGATATCGTCACTCGTCTTTCTTCTCTTCTCCATCCTCTTTCTCTATCCCCCCCCCCCACTCCATTTCTCGCCCAACCCACTGCCTCCGCTCTCTTTCTCTCTCTCTCCAATGATCTTTCATCTTCCTTTCATTCTCGAAAACCTGCACTTGGCCTCTACTTTCATCAAAATCAGCTCTCTTTTTATCCGTAAAGATATCAATTTTCTTCTATTATCAGAAAACTCATATCATAGACTTCTATTTCCATCAAAAATCACTTCTCATTCACCTTTAGACACTCTTTTTTTTTCCCCATCTCAAGAACACACATTAGCGGTTCATCCCTAGAAAAAAGAGCTTCATCTGAAAAATCTCGTGGCACCCCTTGCTAGAAATTCAGTTTTATGAAATGAGTTTTTCTAAAAAGGACAATGCTGGGTTTTTCCAATGGATTCAGCTCCTTCTTCCTCCATTTGGAGTTTTGGGGTTTTTCAGATCAATCCAAGGAAGTCCAAAAATTCACTACATCGAATAGTAGAACTTTTCGGTAGGTTGGGCGAGGAATGAAATGAGAGAGATAGAAAAAGAGGGAGAGAATAAAGAAAAAAGAGGAAGAGGAAGAAGAAAAAGAGACGAACGATGATATCATCCTTCAACTGACACAAGCGATGATAAGTCAATCAAATAAAAGTGAAAATCGTCAGGAGTGCCTTTAGGGCCCGTTTGGTAATTTACTTTTAAAATAAAGTAGAGTGAAGTGAAATGAAAAGAATGAATAAAATATAATTGAGTTATGATGGTATTTTATTTTTAGTTGTTTGAGATGAAATATTTTTAACTTTTTTTATGGGGAAATGAAGTTTTTTTGTCTTTTAGTAAGTAAATGTAGTTGTTTTTTTACGTTTTTTTTTTAAAGATGGAGGGAGTTTTGCTAAAAAGTGCTTTTGATGGGATGTTTAACTTGATTTGACTTCACTTAACTATATTAGTAAAATTACCAAACAGCCCTTATTGTTAGAAAGAAATTGACATCAAAGGTAATTTTTTCAATATTCTCCTCTAAAATCTGATTTAAAACTATCCCCAATTTCATAATGTCAACCTGAAACAGACTTCATTCCAACCTTTTTTTTTTTTTTTTTTTTTTTTGATATCAGAGGGTTCCCAACCCTTTGGGTTGGACTAATCCCTTCGGGCCCAGAGGGAAGCCGGGTAAACTCCCCTGTAGCCCCAGTGTGATAGTGCAGTTTCGAACCTACAACCTCCGAATGCAAACCGTAGTCCTAAGCCAACTGAGCTACCCCTTGGAGTTTGACTTCATTCCAACCTGACACAACTTAAATTGGTTTTTATCTGGTCAAGACCCCACCCAAGCTGTACCCCCAGATGCCAGGTTTAGACCCAGATCCGACTTTTATACATAATCGGGCCTGGCTCCTGCTCTAGCATGGTGTGCTAGATCCAGGCCATTCATCAGGTGGGGTCCACATTAGTCGTGGTCCTGATGAGAGGAATCCAATTCATCTTTCGGGTACTGACATCCACACCCAAACCGACTGACTTGCCTTGATGAGAAAGAAACAACAAAAAGAGCAGAGATCAGAAAAGAGCAGAGACTAGAGAGAGAGAGAGATGTCGATATTGTGGGAGAAGAGCGAGACATGGAGGTGGATAGTCCGCAAGACACGGGACTCAAAGCCCTTCTTCCTCACCTTCGCAACCCTCTGCGGCGTTGTACCGGGCGTCATCGGCTACTGCGTCATGCAGGCTACGAGCTCCCGCAGCGAGCAGCTCGAAGCCCACCTCCGCAAAACTGCCAGACCTGAATCTACGGTACATATACATATACACATATTCATATAATCTCTCCTTTCCCTTCTCTAGGGTTCCAACTAATCCATATGTTTTGATCCTCACCATCAATATGAAATTAGGGTTTTACTTTTGTTGTCACCTTAAATTGGGTATATACTGTTTCTTAGCTTAACCATGACAATTTGAATGTGATGTTAAATATTTTATAGGTAGAATGTGTGTAACCAACCCACTTTAGTATTTTTGCATGTGAAGTGTGATGGGCTTGGGGATCATTGTACCAAACTATAAATTTTTTTGTTGTTGTTAGATTGCAGTTTAGCCTAAATGTTTCCAACTGATTCCAGCGCAAGAAACGCGCAAAAGAGGTTGCGAGTTGAAAGATTGAATTATATAGGTTTGAACTCTGATGTGTTGTTGTTCTCTATACTCTTGAATACAAAAAATGAAGAAAAGAATTGATAGTGCATACTGATTACACTCTCTCTATACAAAGAAATAAAAATTAGAAGTAAATGTGGGCGAATTGCTGCTGATTACCAAGTGTAGGTCTAAGTAGAATTCCATCTTGAAACCCCTCTGTTGTTCTTTTTATGGTTCCTCACACTAGTGAACCCCGTTAGATTCTCACAGAAAAGCAACTCTCTTCAAAGTGAAAAATTACTCAAATTATCTCTAAGTTGTAATGGCAAAAACATAATCTCTCTGTTGCTACGGATCTTTTAGACGTGTATGTTCTTCTCTCTTATTCTTGAAAAGGGTATTATTTATAGCACTTTTGTTTTATTAGAGAATTTCTACAAGCAGTTGGTGAGCTATATGATTTTCCAACACAACCACTCACCAAATGCTTATGAAAATGCAACCACAACAACGATGATCAAGCTACCATGATATTAGAGATAAGAAAACATCACAACATTCAATCAAGACATAAAATATACGTGGTTCGGCCATAATATGTGAACAATATGTGACCTACATCCACAGGAGAACAAGGTAAAACTTACATTAATTTTTCATGGAGATTATAAACCCAACCAAGTGAAGCTCTTCACTTTCTAGAGCACACTTACAAAATACAAGCTGATGCAGGATAGACCCATGGTCCCCATGGGTCGACCTGCCTTTGGACCTAGACCACCTATTAGTTATATGTTTTTTTTTATCTTATTTAGATTTTTAATTATGTTTTAAGTTATATAAGTGGACGTTTTAATCATGACCGTCGATGTGTTTGGATGGTCCACATTTGATCTAGGTTTAGTTTTCTCTTCTATGAAGTATTGTAATGCCTCTTTTCTTTTCTTTTCTTTTTTTTGAATGGTAATTTCTCTAAAAGATAACAAACAGTACAAGAGAATTATACTGACCACCTACACCACAAGGGAGAAAAGGCACTAACCAAAAACAATGAAACCAGAACAAAAACACCACAATGAGGAGAACAACTGTCACTATCAAAGGCAAGCCACTTCTCTCCAATTTCTAACAATTTGGTCAATTGAATAGCCTTTGAAAGTGCTATTAGACTACACCCAAGAGGCAACAGTGAATTTGATTCTTTCCTTCAAAATGCTACCTTCCGCAACAGCCCCCTCAAAACATCTTGAAGTTATTTCCTTCTAAATGATCCAAATTACCACAAGGAAAGACGACCTCCGCATTTCCTTTCCTCTTGACGACCCTGTTGGGCTTTTCCACGATAGGATTTCCTCTTTGCCTCGGGAGGCCTCCCAATCAGGTTTGGAATCCGGTGGTGGAGAGAGTAGAACAGAAGCTGGCTACGTGGAAAGCAAAATAGTTATCTTTTGGAGGCATAATTACCTTGATTCAGTCGTCTCTTTCTAATCTTCCAACCTCCTTAATGTTCATGTTCAAATGCCGGCGTCGATCGTCGAGGTGTCTATCCCAAAAGGGGATTTACATATTTATAGAAAAGATGGAATAGTTTTTCCTTCTCACTAAGAATAAAAATCCCTAAATCAATGAGGAAACTTAACTCGATCAAATACTAAAGCAAATATGAAACTAAAATCCTAAACAATATCAACTTCCCACAATAAAATAACCAGCTGATCCCATTAGGATTTGTGGGCTGATCCAATGGGTCGGATCAAGTTGACACAATAGCTCATGGGTCTGGCCCAGTGGACTTGGGCCTGGCTAGTCCTGCACCAGGCTGGAAGACCTAGGGAGTAGAGGTGTAATGTGTTCCTTGAAACACATGATGGGAGATAGAGAAGTCTCGGTCGGCTTTGTTTTGGCGAATGGAGCACACTTGTTCATGGGGTGATGTGGTTTGAGAACCATCCATTATGGCCTGACAATGTTGATTGCTTATTTGAGATGTGGGCTATGTTGTTGGTGACTTGAGTTTTGGCTCTTCTATAAGGAGTGGTTGCTTGGCGATCTTCCATAGTGTTAGCGGTAAGTTGCCCATCATTGGGTGGGCAATTTGATTGGGCTCACCTGTGCTTTTATTTTCAAAATTATTTTTGAGCCTCTAAAGTCTATACCTATTTGTGCCAAATGAGCTAGGGCCATCAATCTAGTCGCCATAATATAATGGGCCATCAAACTTGTAGTCACAATTTAATTGGCCAACAACAATTGGACCATTAATCTAGTAGCAATATCTAGTAGAGCAGTGAGGCAATATATAACAAGCCTGCACTATAGTAATAAATCAACATCAAATGGACCAACAATGTAGTAGTAAATTAGTATCAAATGGACCGGCAATGTAGTGCTAAGAAAATTCATATAGGCTAGTAAATAGTAGAAATTGATATCAAATTTGAGCTAGCAATATAGATTACCACTCTTAAAATTATGTGTAATACTGAGGCTGTTCTTAGGTCAAGTCAGCACCGGACTTTGCCAAAAAATTTAAGAACAGTCAACACTAAACTTACCCAAAAATGTATCATGGCATTAGTGTTATGTGGACTGAAAATCATTTTGATGCAGCTTCAGTGCTGTGTTGCTACTAGATCTGAAATATATGATACTAATATAGTTGTATTGTTTTCAGTACTCATCCTTGCAGCATCTTAAACCAAGAAAGCTTTCTGTGACTTTCTTTCTAATAGAAGAAAGCTTTTCATGCCTATGCATACTAAGACAAACTGAGAACTAGTTTGAACTACCTAAAAAGGGCTTTTGTCTTGCAGTCATGATCAACAAGGGATTCTTTTCTATCATCTTCTACATTACTATTTCTTCTACAAGGTAGGGTAAAAAAGAATGGAGTGTGACCTTTGATCTACTCGATTGAAGGAAACATTATTTTGATACTACTTAAAGAACTTGCCAGGATGATTAGAGAGCATGCCGTGAGGCTGGCGATCTCCTGTATCTTTGATTTGCCAAAGTAATTATTATATGGTTTTATAAAGATGGTATTGGGTTTTATAACAATTCAACAATGGTCTGATTTCCTAAAATGCTGGTGAAGCTCTTCATCATAAAAGGAAGTAGGAGAGATTTGAGGAACGGTTATAGATATATGTTGATCAAATTAATATAGCCGTTATGGCTCTTTTATGTCCTCTTTTGTAGGCGTACATGGCTCACATACCAATATGCTCACTCTTTCGTGCTATTTGTGTAAGCATGTGTGCCATTTGGGCCAATACATGCAAGGTTTCAAAATCAAACTAGGGGGCAACTCGGTAACCCTCGAGTTGAGTACTCGCACCCAAGCCCACGAAACTTTAAAAACTATTAAAAATAAATAAAAATCTAAAAATTTATAGAAACAATAGTTCTATGAATCTAGAGTTTTATGGCTTGTTGTGTTTCATTCATTAGTAATGAACTAAATTGTTATAGCCACTTCATTAGTAATGAACTAAATTGTTATAGCCACTCAAATTTATATTTTCGTCCATTGGATGGCTAGTGCATAGATCTTCAAATGCTTGGATTTTTTTGGAAAAAAAAGTGGTTTTGCTCTTCTAGAATCAATGGAAAATGTCCCTTAAATCCTCCCTAGGCTTTTCCAAATAGAAAAAAAGAAGAAAATGGAAATAAGTGCATTTAGGGCACAAAAGCTATGGGACTTGACCAACTACATGACTCAGGAACGGACTCGATTTAGCACTTTCTAAGTCCGAGTTGATTTGGCCGAGTTGACTCGGAATTGGCTGATTTTTAAAATCATGCACACAAGTGACTGTAAAAGAGCTCAAAGGCTTGTGTTGATTTATTCAACATATATTTGTAACCGTCTCTGAAATCTCTTTTACTCATGATAATTAGCCGTTTTCATAGGCTCTGGAAGAAATTCGACTACTGGCGAAATGCTACAAGAACTTGATGCTATACTTGAGTTTTTAAATGAAAAATATTTTATTGGTAAATCTGTGAAGCTTAAGATTGCTAGTTTCATAGCATGCTCTCTAATTTTTCTTTTGAAAGTTCTTTAAGTGGTTTTAGAGCACAGAGTTTTTAATCAGTTGATCAAGGATGGATCCCTTTTTCATTTTTTTCACCTTGTAGAAGATTAGAAGAAGATCATACAAATGCTTGCTGGGTCGATCAAGACTAAGAGCATAAGCCCTTTTTTCCTAGTAGGCCAAACCGAATCTCGGTTTGCCTCAGTATCCACATGGGAAGAAGAGCTTTCTTCTTGTAGAATGATGTTTCGCAAAAAGCTTTCTTGGTTTGAGACACTGATGCATTAAGCTGCTCTGGTGTAGCCATTTCAAATTGAGTTCTGGACTAACAATATAGTTGTAATGATCGTGTATTTCTTAGATCCAGTAATAACACAACAACAATAAAGCTGTACAACAATACGTTTTTGCCTCTTCTTGCAGACCAACTAAGGTACATTTTAGGTAGGGTCCAGTGTTGACTGGACTTGAGAGCAGTCTCATTGCTTTTACATTCTTTTAATGGCTGAAAGAGTGGTAACTGTATTTATGTGAAGGATTGGTAATCTATATTTCTAGCCCACAGTTGATATTAATTTCTACTAATTGGTAGACCATTTGACATCAATATATGATTATATTGTTGGCGTGTTTGAGATTGTAGTAATGTTTCATTGCTTGTGTAAGATTGTAAGATACCATATACCTGTTGGGAAGTCCCACATCCCACATCGCCTAAGTAATAGGCTTGACATGTCTTAATATATCTGTATGGGCCTTCCATCTATCAGCTTAAGCTTTTGGATTGGTATATGGTTTCTTACATGGTATCAAAGCGGGTTCCGATCCCGTTGCTCTTGCGTAGCCCACGTGATAGGCCCGTCCATGAAATCTATTGGCCTTGCACGTGAGGGGGAGTGTTGGGAAGTCCCATATCCCACATCGCCGAAGTAATTCGCTTGACAGGTCTTAATATATTTGTATGGGCTTTCCACTTATCAGCTTAAGCTTTTGGGTTGGTATATGGTTTCTTACAATACCAACCTCAAAGCTTAAGTTGATAAGTGGAAGGCCCCAAACAGATATATGAAGCCCTGTCAAACCAATTACTTGAGTGATGTCCCAACGCTTCCCCTCACGTGCATGCCCAACAAGTTCATGGACGGGCCTGCCACGTGGGTTACACAAGAACGACAGGAACTAGCTCTCCTGGCTCTGATACCATGTTACCAGAGGCGGAGAAATGCAAATAGAAAAGAAAATGAGAGAGAAGAGATGTGGCTGGAGGTCTGCCCTCCCCTTTGGGATCGACCATGAATTTATAGATCCCTAATGCCAATCCAATGGCTACACAATCAATTACAATGAAATCAAATGAATCACCTATCTAAATATGGCATAGTACAATCTCCTACAATTAGTAAGTGTACATTGCCGACTAAGATCCACACATCAATCTTTGACTATTGAGTCTTGACTCTTGATCAAGTGGGTTGAATTTCTGACGGGCTTGATGGGCCAGGGTCTTGTGATCCTGGACTTCTACATATAGATCCTACTTTGGGTTGAAATTTTTGGCTTCGGGTTGGTTTTTCATGCTAACTATGAAGACTATAAAAGGCAGCCATTGCTGTGAGGTTTGACTTGAGTTGAAAGACAGAGTACTGCAACAAAAATTTGAATCTAATAATTTAATCTCCAAACAAACTATAAACGAATTCACCATAGGGAGGATTACCGTTGAGGCATTGACAGTGTCATCAAAGCCTTGTCCCTCTGATGAGCTAACAGTTTCTGTCTGACCATTAAAAAAAGCGTCTGCTGTATCGGTTGCTGGTAGGGGGGTGTTCATGGGCCCGGTTGGGTCGGACTGAGCAATGTCCAGGCCTGTCCCAACTTCCAAACTCTAGGCCCAAGCCCGCACGGGCCATAACAGGCCTGCCTGAGTCCGGCCTGGCTGAAGAAGAATAAGCCCAAGCCCAGCCGAATAAATGGTATAAGGAGAAAAAATAAGCATTTTTACAGTCCTAGGCAGTAGCTCAACTGGTTGCTTCATGAGATGTCATGTGTTCAAGTCCCACCACAGTCTCCCTTTGACCATTATTTTAAAGTCGAGCGGAGCTGAGCTTGGGCTCTCTACCACTGAAGCGAACCCCGGCCCATATATAAATGGGCTCGAATTCCAATCTGGGTAGTAAGACTTGAGGCCCAAGCCCGGAGCAAAGCGGGTGGGGCTGGTCTTGGATGTGGGTGGGCCCGGTCCATGAACGGGGCCACCATGGTATGCTGGTGCGGCAGGATTAAGAAAATGAGGAGAGAGTGGGGCGAAATGAATTCGGGGGAGTGTGGTATTTTTATGGTTAGAGTTTTTGCTCTCTCTCTCTCTCTCTCATTATATTGTTGAAGTTCCTGTGATGTAAGCTACGTAAAATTACATCTAAGTTAGGGAAATGCTATTTGGGTATTCGTGTAAATGGGTCTGTATTTGGCTACTACATCCAGATTTGAGCCAATTACCAACTGGATGAAGACCCATGGACCTGTATCTAGATTTGGTCATTTAATGGATTGGAAAGTGGGGTCCATTGCTCTTTTTTTTTTAAATTTAAATCATCAAAGTGTAGGGCGGAATCTTAAAAAAGAAAAGAAAAGAGTAGGGCAGATCTGGGTGGTGGATTGAGAAGGATAAAAAGCAGTGGTTGTGGTAGAGGGACGATGGTACCAGCTCGGCTGCTTAGGACTGAGACAATCATTTGTTGTAATTATGGACGTGGGACATTGAGAAATAGCTAGGGGAGATTAGATGACAAGAAAAGGTGTATGTGAGAATTCTTGCCGGCGGTCCTTTGACTATTTTTTTGTACATTTCATGACATGCTAGGGGTTTCATGATCATTACTAGCGATGCAGTTTTTTTTAAGGCCTAAAGGTAGGAGTAATATTCTAAAGGATCTTTTTTAATATATTCTACTACATTTTAAACCTACTTTATTGCTTGGATAGAATGTGATGAACAACATGCACTTTCTGTATCAGATGATGGGGCAAGTTAATCGTGAAAGGCTTGCAGAATTCCTTGGGGAGTTGCAACGGAAGGAGGACACAAATGATCGCTATGTAGCTGCTCTAAGGGGAGAGACGTTGACTCGGAAACCCTATGTAAGGATTCAGCCAGTACCAAAGCCAAGTGATGCTGGCGAGAAGGAAAAGAGTGCAGACAAAGAAAAGAAATAAATAGCTTTACAAGGTGTGGATACCGTGTTTGAAATTTTTTTCCTTTTCATGGAACTGTAGATGCATCAAGAAATTTCTTTCTATATGTGGTGGCTTTTCTTCTGTCAGGTTTGAATGTTACTAGAATCTACTAATAGTCATTTAAGATATTGGTGGTTCACTTTCTATCCTGTTACTTTGAGGCCCAGAGTGTTAGTTCCTTTCACTTTTGAGTTCCAATTAGTAGTTGCTACTTGCTATGATGCACATAATATGCTTATTTGAGTACAAGTACACAATGACACGGTAATGCTCTGTTTTTTCTTTTCTACTTGTGCTAGAATCGACTAAAAACTCCAAAAGAAACTCATGTTTGTACAAGAGTGACCCCATTTATTGTCCATGCTAAGGGCCCACACATGATCACTCCAAACCATCTCATGCACCATCTGCCCTGCGTTGACACCCATTCCAATTTTACAATTGACACTGATATTACCATGATCCACTGTTAGATTGAATCATGACAAAAATGCACTTGAAAAAACTATTAAACTTTTAAGACCCTAAAAGCAGGGATTAGGATGATCAGATTGGAGTTATATTTGTCCAACTCCTAGACTACATCTGAACCTTCTCTTCTCCATATGCCTTTGACAGACGAACAGGGTGTGCCTTTAAAAGCAAACCTGTTATTTTTATTGTTTAATTTTTTATTGCAGTTCTCGTCGACTGTCAGCCTTTCAATCTATGCTGAATGCAATATAATCTTGATTTTATTTTGTTTGTTTGAGGTCTTTTTATAGCATTTGATTTTTACATTTCTTACCATAACCATAATATATGGTTGTGTCCAAATATATTTATCCTAATACAGCAGGCTTTCTGCATCATTTATCCCAAATTATTAGCTCACAACTATGTCTACATTTATTCCTAATTGCTTTTCAAGTTAATTTAGTATGATTAGAAGGTAAGAAATAAGAATGGGTTGCTATTTTGAGACAACAGTCGTAATATTTGCTTCAAACCAGTTGGCCTGAAACAGTGATTAATCAACATACTGAAAATATAATGCATCAAATCGGGTAATTTCTCTTTTTTCTTTTTTTCTTTTTGTAATTTAGGTTTATAGTCAAAACACCATTTATTTGACAGGGCCCACCATTAATTAGTGATTGCTCAAGTCAAGTCCAGCACTACAGTATAAAAAGTATGCAAGAACTCCTATTTGGAGGGGAAGATTCTTGTAGCATCTCTGGTCCACTGCAGTTAGGGTTTAAATGGCCCGGGCTATGCCTACATGAAGCTTGTCCATCTTAATCCCATTATGGATCTGACCTAATATTTTGGTCTCAACCCAACCTACGGGCTTTAGATTCAGCCTAAACTGGATCATTTAGTAATAGATAAGGGTTATTTGTATTAAACATGTTGGTTGGCAGGCCATGTAATTGTGCCTTATGGCAGATGCTGGTTTTAGCTAGACTCTAGACCTTCTAGTGACTGACAAAAATAGGTTCAGCGGCAACTAATTTGACTAAGATCTTGGCCGATTTGTATATTGGAAGCAATTGTAACTACAGGGCCTTTTAGTCGGTGGACTAAATATTTTTAATAGAATGTGCTAAATGCATCTTGTAATGTTGCACATCATGTATCAAATCGATCAAAGATAGGCCAATCCACTGACTGCTCAGAGGCAGGCATCTCCCTCTCCAAATAAATAATAATAATAATAAAATCTAAGATAATTTAAAATGCCTTAACACGCATGGATAAATTCTAATTTCTTCAGGAGATAAAATTCGGCTAAGCAGGAATAATCCCCAAAAATGGTTATTAGAAAGGGGTACTCCAGCAATGTAGATATTCCCTCAAATTCATTAAGATGCAGATCTGACTCTTTCGAGGTTCTTCTATTTTCTTAGGTATGTAGCATTGAGAAATCTATGTTACATTTTCAAACATTTTAGTACTTAATGCACTTTCTCACAAGCAGGTCGTCGTCGTCGTCATCATCATCATCAAAGCCTTGTCCCCACTATATTGGAGTAAGCTACATGTATCTTGTTTCTTCATTCCAATCTATCGTAGAATCCATGTTTAGGTTGTGACAATTTTATGCCGACTGTCAACCTACCTAACACAACCCTTTTTTCCAGGCTTAGGGACTGGCAGTGGAAAACTTTCTATATAAATATTACTCTTGCTTGTGCATGAAATTTCATTTCCTCACTGTCATTTTTCCCCCAGTTGTGTTTCAGTTATGAGCCTTATGGGCTTCTCACAAATAAGTCCATTAAAGATGGGTCCACCATTAAAGAGTTCTACAGATATACTCATATAGTGAAATCGAGGAAAAATGAAATATGGGTAGGAAATGAAATTCCATGTGGAATATCCACATGGAGTTACTCTTCTTGAACTTCTCAATAATGTGGATATTCTAGACGAAGGAGAGGATTCCAGGATTTGGGATGGAAGTATGGGTCCAATAATGCATCTTTGTCAGTTTCTTCATTTTATAAATCCATTTGAAATGGACAGATGCCGAGAAATCTTGTAGCTGGAGTTCGGAAAATCAAGTTCCTCCTAGAGTAGCTGCTTTTGGATGGTTGGTCCTTCATGGTAGGATTTTAAATATGGATAACCTTAGGCGAAGAAGAATCATGGTAAATGCTTGCTCAATGTGTTGGGTCGAAACGGTAGATCATCCCATGCTTTCTTGCAAAGCTGCCCTTTCCATATGGATATCTGTTTGGGATTGGTTTGGAAGCAATTTGGTGCTCCCATGTTCTATTTTAGCTTTGTTCATGTCTTGGTGAACGCTAACAAATTAACCTAGAGGCAAACATTTACCATGACTCAAAACAATATCATGGAGCTCTTCATTTCTTGCAGTGCTACGGATCCTATGGTAGGAAAGAAACTCTAGATGTTTTGAAGAAAAAGTTGCCAATATAGATTCACTAAAAGGAAGCCTTAAATTTACTATTGCCTCTTGGATGATGGTCCTTCCACATTTCCAAATTTCTTCTATAGACCAGATTACGTTCAAGTGGAAGGAAGTTGCCTTTTGGCATGAAAGATTTTTCCTTCTTTTGGATGTTCTGTGTCTTATGCTTTCCTTGGGTTTATGTTTTGGGAGATGGTTTGCTGTTCTTTCTCTTTTGCTTTTGGGTGGCTCTATCCTGTCAGTATAGTTCTCCTGGACTGTTTGTTGTTGGCAATGAGTGTAACCATTAAAATAAAAGAAGAGGAAATTCTATCTGAAATACCTCTTCAGTTTTCACAATCAGGTTATAGAGAAAACATATAGGTTCAAAATCCGAACGGCACAAAATATATGCTCTCAGTGTATGGGTTGTTTTCAAATTTTATCTCAATAGGAGTTGGCTACCATAGGATTGACCATTTGATAATGGGACCGGGGTTTAATGGTACCGAAAAGGATGGACCCCACTCATTCAAGAAAAATAGAGGAGCATTATAATAAAATGACCAACTTGCATTAGTGGTTAGTAGGCCCTTGCCAATTGCCATGCACCTGTTATACGTAATTCCATGCTTTTTTAGGGCAAGTTCTCGTAACAAGAGCCTTTCTATTGTCTTGACACTTCAATACCAATGAAATATTTTGATAGCCCAAGGTTCTAAATGATGTGGGTAGTCCTATTGATCCAATAATGAAGAGATGGCCATATTGTTGTCGCTGGAGAAGGAAAAACAAAAGGTGGATTAGAATTGGCCTTGGAGGCAGACAAATATGTAGTGGTTTTGGTCCTCCAAAGTACAAAGCCAAACAAGGAGCTGAGTGAAACCAGGCTCGAGGGGGCATGTTACGAAGCTTGCAGGCATGACAAGGTAGTGATGTAAAACCTCTTTGCCGAGTTTATCCTGAATTAATTAGCACTAAGAAACTCAAGACACCCTAGTGGCAAGAGTGTTTCATCACACGGCTGCCTAGGGATTGATCCATGTGCGTTGGATCACAAGTTTTGTGCCATTGTGCCGCTCACCCATCAAGCCAAAAAAGAATAAATTAGCACTAGCCACATGAAACTAAGGTATGGTCGGAGTGGTTGACGGCTTTACTATCGTCCTAAAGATGTCAGAATAATCAATCTTAGACTTAGCCCTTAGTAAATAAAGGGTCGTATAATAACCCATTAGTTTCATCACCAGGCAGTGAACCAACTCCTGTTCCACATTGGATCCATCACCAAAAGCCCTTATCAATAGCTATGCTCCAGATGAGGAGTCTACTTGTTTCATGCCAGCAAAAAACTATTTGAACTGGTGTGAGATTGATGCAAAGTAATTAGTTCAATGCATTAGTTTATAAATGGTAAAAGAGTCCCCACTCCTCTTAAGCTTAATTGCAATGTTGTCTATGTAATGTGGGAAAAACTTCTCCTGTGTGCTTGCAACTGGACTGTCACCCAAGGTGGAACCTTCCGGAATTTCACCAAGTCCCCCATGATGAACGGCAGCGATTTGTTGGAGAAATTCGTCCATGTATTGTGATGTTGAAATGGAGAAGAGGTTAATGAAACAGGGATGTCAGAATATAGTGAATAAATAGTCTTTCTGTAGTTAATAATGCATAGGCGGGGATAGCTCAGTTGGGAGAGCGTCAGACTGAAGATCTGAAGGTCGCGTGTTCGATCCACGCTCACCGCATAGTCTAAATTTTTTTTTTCCCATTGTTGTGCTTTTGCTGACCCAGATTGATGATACAACATCAGTGATCAGTATTTATAAGTTCAAATTTTGTTTTTGCTCTCATTGTTGTCAATGGGTTAGTGCATGCAGGCTTTCCAAATTTAATGGATCTATCATGATTGAGACATTGTCAGAACCCATTCATTTTTTTTTTTCTCTCTCCGCCCAGCCGAGGGCTACAACCCACGAGAGCACCCATACATACATAGAGGGGAGAGAGCACTCACACAAATAAAAAGGAGACACCCACGCATTCAGGAAGAGAGAACTCGCACATGGGAGGAGAAGACACCTGCACAAGCAGGAAGAGAAGACTTGTACATGCGAGAAGGGAGAGACCCAATGATTGATCTTGGTCATTGGGGTGAGAGTCTGGGTTCGCAACCAACTGCGTGTTCTAGATCCCCCTTGCTCTTAGATCCAACAATGGGATCACCCAAATTGGGTCTAGTGGTTGTTTAGGTTGGCCCTAGTGAGGTAGCTCCATGGGAGATGTCACTCGGCAAATTAAAATGATCAGCGGAGCACCGTACACATGGAAATTACGTATGAACTTGAATGTAAGACTCACCTAGATGCATGATAGTCCAGGGTGTGGGAGGGTAGAAATATGTCATAAGACTCATAACAAATTGGGTTGTACGACCAAATTAGCCCCATCACAATAATATCCCTTAATTTCTCTAGTTCCCTCCAAGTTGAATGGCTTCGACTCAGAGATGTTGGTATTCTGGGTGGGGTGTGTGTTATGTATCCTATGAGTATGATGAGATAGGCGGAGAGAATGGGAGGTTCACACTGAATTAACACTTTTGAGTTAAGATCAAAATCTATACACAATAGCAATTTTTTTTTTTTTTTTTTGTCTAGCTTCTAGAGATACCTTGTATGGCTTGCATGAGAGGAAACTATTTTAACTCCCTCTGGGACACACCTATCATCGATCTGGATCCCTTTACTTTCTATCTCCCCATGAATTGAGATTTGCTGTAATTTGATACACTCATCAAACCTGTAGGTTCCCTAAATCCACTCAATGACTTGGCTAAATTGACTCCACCCCTCTGGCCAAGGAGTCGGGATCGGATGGTTACAATTGACTTGGCTCCCTCCTCCCTCCAAATTTGATTAGGCCCACAAATTTTAACAGCCATTGAGTTTATCCAACAGGGTCAAGTTTGAGGCCATAATTACAGTACTTTATATGATCGGATGGTTATAATTTGCTTTTCACAGATATGCCTGGGAGACCTTTGAAACCCCTAACACCACCCCTGATCATTTGTGTGCTTCAAGGTGCCCCCCCACAGCCCGACCCAAAGAGAGATATTCTAAACTACATTGAGCGTTTCCTTTTCCTTAAAAACATGGTTAGAAAACTCTCCAAGTATACTCTTGACTCTCCCGAGTCATCTCATCTTGACGAATGACCAAGTGAAATATAGGGGAGACTTTGCCGAATCATCTCATTTTAATAAGTTGTTTGCACTCTAAACTATTTGACAGGTAGATCTAATTTTAAACAATTAGAATTTTTTCAGCAACTTAAAAATGTTGGCTAGAATGAATTTGAAACTTATATTTGATCTTGTACATTCAATATTTGAACTAAAAATTTATTTTCCCTATTATAGTACTTTTATTGGATATAAGAATTTATTAATTTGAGTTAAATATCGTGGATGCATGTAAATAAATAAATATGTATATTTTATGAGCAATGGATTCATTTTAAAATATATTTGGAATTATTTTTAGAAAGACATAGACTCTCCGGAGTCTTCGCGTTGACTCTTTTTTTTTTTTTTTTTTCATTGAGCGAGTTGAGATTGAGTCATGAGTTTTCCAACCTTGCTTAAAAACACTTATATCCCGTGGATCCCACCTTGATGCATGGACATTGATTAGGAGTGTGCACAATCAGTCCAATTAATTCATCTTAGTCCCAACATAGATCAAATCTTACAGGTTACATATCATTACAGCTTACTGTGATAAAATACAAAATGGTTAGCTTTTGACTTGCTTCCAGTGCAGAGATAGTTTTAACGGATTGGATTGATCATACCAATCGTTCAAAGTTGGCTTTGTGAGTTTTACTTTTCCATGGTTGTAGGAATTGATAAATGTTTTAAGGGGTGAAAATGGCAGAGACAGCATCCCACGTAACAGATTCTAATTTCCACACTGCCCAAACTCACAAAACTGATAATAATGTAATGCTCCATAACTTTTAAACTGCTTCTCATTGATATACAGATCCAGACACCCTTAGATGCCATCCAGCACACTATGGACAGCTTCAAAGATGTGAGATGCCAAGGCTTCATCTGCTGCACTGATTATAGTACCAGTTGTACTGATTTGTATTAATGCCCTGCTGGGTTTGTCGATATATATGAGACTAGGACTATCTGTAATGCTTCTATTGTCTAAAGACCCGTTTATACCCTTCTCTTGTAAGGTCTGAAGCAAGCGATTCTGATCGATAGAACCCCAGTGTAGAAGCTGGCCTTGTGGAAACTCAACTGGTTCCATTGCAGAGACCAGCAAATGCTTCCCTTGATTTACAAGGAGCTCTCCTCTGAACCTTGCAACAGCGATATTTTCCTGACCCGTCCTCCTAGGTTGGAGCTGGAATGCCAAGTCTGTTGACAGATCAGCTTCAAAATCAAGCCTCAAACTTGGTATGACAAGAGTTTCACCCTCGTAGTAGTATAAGCAAGAGGGAGAACTCACGCTAGCAGCTCGGAGCTGCATCCTCAATTCTTTAGGAAGCTGCACAAAAAGACCCAAAAAAAGAAAAAAAGAAAAGAAAAAGAGCACCCATAAAGTATTATTAGAAGGAATTTACCATGTTTTCCTGTAGGATGGAAATGAAACTGAATCATTGATAGAAAATACTGGTGCTTGGAAGTTCCTAAAATACAAAAGAGCATAGTTTTTACTTAATTTTTTTTATTTTTACGCTACTATTTTTTTATTTTTGCTAAATAGGACAGATTTTTACACTACTATTAATTTTAGTTTTGAGTAGCCACAATTACAAAAGCATTGCCCGCCTTTCGGCATTGTACCCCCAATATCATTTCTACCAAAAGATCCTGGCCAAGCTCACACAGAGACAATTCCAGTCAAAAGTCCACATTTAATGATGGGTTAGATTGGATGAGAGAGAGAGAGAGAGAGAGAGAGAGAGAGAGAGAGAGAGAGAGAGAGAGTTTCAGTCATCAACAAAAAAATATGAAAGTATCAACTTCAACTTACCAGAACAATCTTTGGCTTCAGCAACTCCAGTAAAGGCTGAACTTTCTGCATCCTACAAAAGTGACATGCAAACTTCATTACCAACTTCATATCGAATCCTTTACCAAAAAAAAAAAACTTCATATTGAATCAACCTCAGTTTCAAAGAGTAGGCAAACTTAGCAGCAAGGTATTAAGAATTAGAATTTGAGACCTCAAAAGCACACAATTGCCATCGATTACCAAACTGTGCCCAATCATCTCCTGGATGCATTGTGGCACACATACCAAACACAGACTACAAAAATCATGTACCAGTTGTAGAGGGACCATAGTTTGGAACTTGTTACTGATTCAGCAGCCTATCCTACTGCTAAAAGGAGAACTATAGACACTTAGGGCCTGTTTGTATAACACCATGGAAGAAGAAACGTGTTTCCTCTTACAAGGAAACGGAAGCCCAAAGAAGAGGGGGTGGGGGTTTGGAATAGGTTTTCTGTGGGAAGTCCATTTGCACAAAACAATGTGAGAAAATAAGCGCAGAAAACATGGTCCTTAATCCACTACTTTTCTGCAGATTTGCTGCTGCACGAACATGCCCTTAAGCACACGAGAAGCCAAGAATGAAAAGCAACTGTTTGATCATAAGATAATGTAGATATTTGATAATCACCTATCAAGATTGGCCACAAGCAAACTCAAGACCGTTCTTTGAAGCCCAGGGAACAATACAGACCCAGAGGCTTCGGAGTTCAAAGTGGGCCCCAGAGCCAGAGGTCAAAAATTGAAAACGAAACCTAGATTCTAGAACATAAATGATGGGCAAGAGAGAGGTTTGAATTTGTTCTGTTCAGAAGCATAAGAAATCCCAGTTTTTCTCCATCAAAACCATCTTTTAATTTCTAAATATTGAAAGAATCATTAGCTGTTATATGGATGCATATACCATACAGGCCAGGTTTACAGGAGAGAATTTGAATAAGGTGAGCACCACCATCTGGGCCCACCTATAATCAATCCAACCCTTACATTCACCCCCACATTGAACCAACACTCACCCCACTAATCCAACTGATTCCACCATATGAAAGAAAATAATCATATTTTAAAATTGGTAAAATGTGAGGGCTTCGAAGTTAGAACAGTGCCTGTAATGATCCAATGGAGCTAATTTTACCCAGCCTAATCCACATAAAGACCTTTACTCCCCGCATCCTCATCCCACCCACACCCACCCACCCACCCTTCCTCCACTCCACCCCACCTGAAACCCAACCCTCCCCGAAAACAAATTGAAAGGCATGCTTGTAGGTGGAGGTCAACAGGTGTGCATGGTGCAGTGGAAGAGTTGAGCACCACCTAGTGATCAAATGTGTGGGCAGTGACATTCCAGGTTTGTGCCAAGATCTGGGCCAAATGAATCTCTAGGTATGACTGAAATAGCTGGTCAAATATAGTCAAAATTCAATCGTAGTAAACCATGTGATCATACAGAGAAAAACTAAAAGATCATCTCTATAACTCAAAGTAGGTACAAGTATTATTGTCAGAATCCTATGATTTGTTTCAAATCTTAAGGAAAACATTTCACATCTATGCAATGAATCCTTTTTATAGGTGAATCTTAGGATTCAGCCGTGAATCTTACGCTTTGGTACTTGTTTCATCCAATCTTACGATTCAAGCGATTCGGTTGAATGAAAATAACCACAGCCAAGAGGTCATATTAATAATATTTTACTTCTTTCTTTTGTTCCTTTTTTAGCATTTTCATTTTTAAAAAGCTTATTTAGTAGTTGATGAAACCTTTGAGAATGTTCACGGTTTGTCGTTTTAGAGATGCAAAGGAAACAAGCTTTTGGTTGTACGTGGAGTTTTGTCTAATATCCCTTTTTTTTAAACGCATCATCATCAAAGCCTAGTCCCAACTATTTTGAGGCCACCTACATCATTTTGTTTCGCCATTCCAATCTATCCTAGGCCAAATCTCCATTGATAGGTTACAGTTTTCAGATGTATCCTTATACTACATTTTAAAGAAAAAAAAAACTACTTTCAGTTTTTTATTCATTCAAAAAACGCCTTTTTAACTTCAGGAGACATCCCAACTTGTAAGATTGATGATTTGGATTTACTTTTATTCTCATTTAAAGATTAAAAAAACCTGTTTCAAATGGTTCATTTTTCCCAATAACATAATATTTTGTCATATTCAATATATTAATATATTTCAATGATGTTCTTCATATGACTGTATCAGTCTTATTTGTTATTGATTTTATGTTTCTATGGATGGAAAATGGATGGATGATGAATAACTACTTTTCTTTTCTTTCTTTTATAGGAAAAAAAATAAATCCTATGATTCATGATACAATTTGATTCATCCCTTTGAGCAATTTGCAACAAATTCCGATTTTCAGAACAACCATAAAACGAAAATTTAGACTTCATAAACACTCATCTTACAACCATGCACTAGGCGGGTGCACTTTCAAAAGTGAAAACCAAACTTTGCAATATACCTCTAAAACTCCGTTTCCTGGTATACTATGCACCAAAATGTCACCCAAGCTATCATTGATCATCTTCTATTGGATTCAAGATGTATAACGGACCCACTTCAATAGGATTGGGTGAGCAATCACCACCATCAAATCACCCTAATCTTGTGATTTGAGCCTCTCAAAAATCTACATTGTATAAAAGATTTATTTTCTAAGATGGATGTGTAGAGTTATGAAGGAAAAAAGACTTAGGAATCGTATAAAGAAGAACTCTACATGTAATCCTAACGGAAGTAGAAAGTTAATGGAAAATAAAAATGCCATCCGAAAAATTAAAGCAATGTACACAAAATGTCAGAAACAGCAACCCATGTGGAGGAGGGTTGGTGGGTTTTTTTGTTTTTTTTCATAGTTAGGAGAGACGGTTGGGGGGAGGGGTGGGTTGGGTTTGGGTTTTCTTTGGGGGAAGATAAGGTTCAAGTATAAATAGTTACAAAAGACATACCAGAGAGTAAAACCAAAGAAGCCAAGTCCAAATAGATGGGATAAGGCTTCAAATGAGGATATGTTGAAATGCTTTATTTTTGTTGGGACCAAATCCGGGGTTTGTTTGGCTACTTCACTAGTAAGGTGGAGTGAAGTAAAGCCTCCTTTTAGCAGACAAGAAAAAACTAGGGGTCATATCAAAAGTACAAATGTTCATAATCTCCATTTAAAAAAAGGAGTCAAAAAGCAACATTCTCAGGCCACTAAAAGACAAAAATTCAACTATTTTTATCCAAAAAGTAAAAAAAGATTCCTTATCAAGCCACTAAAAACAAAATTTCATCATACTATGATTAGACCCCCTAATATTTTATTCTCTCTTCAATCTTCACTTCACCCTACAGGTATTTTTACCAAACAAACCCTATGGTAGGTTTAACATAAAGGTGTTTTCACCAATACATATCCATGTGGAACCGTATACATCCCATCCACATCCGCGTACTGTTTAGACCCCTGCACCCTGGGTGGATGGGCTGCACAAGATGTCATGACTCATGCCATCAGATCACTACACAAACATTTATCATTATAATCGATGAAACCACATATGGTTGGAAGGGCTGCACAAGATGTCATGTCACTGGATCACTACACATACATTATCATTATAATCAAAGAAACTTATTGAAACCACATACAGAGACAGACATTTATCAATATTATCATTGAAACTACACTGACACATACACACCACATACTGAAAGAGATTATTTAAACTAGAAAGTAATACTAACTTTATTCCAGAAAGAAATGAACACTGAAGGACCTTCATTGCCATTGGCTTGAATGGTATGAGAGCCACATCCACATCAACTCCTTCCTGCAATAGAAACTTAAGTCAGATTGAAAATTGTTATTTTGGAAATATACTGGCATGCTTCTATGGGGGTGATTGGAAGATGTATAATCCTTCACCAAGGGGACCACATGGAAACATGAACCTTAATAATGAATTGGGTTTAGTGTTCCGAACCATTGATCCATTGGCCCCACTGGTGAAAGAAAATGCGCAAATTCCTAAATCCCCCAAAAGTATCCCCAATAAAACAATGATTACCGTTTGATTGATGCCCTGCAAATAGGCATTTTAGGAAGAACTACAGCAAAGGGACATGCAATGGAGAAAAAAGCCACTTATCGGATGGCTTGGATTTTCTAATCTAGGATCATCTATCTAAGATGACAAATCAGATAAAAGACCTGGACCACCAAAACAAGCCATATCCTAGTCCAGAATCAATTAAACCATCTTTACCTAATGAACAAAAAGCTTCCTGCACTTCGCAACATAGTACAAAGCAGCATACCTCCAGTACAAGTAAAGAGTTCGGATCCCCACGCCAACGTTGTAGCAAGTGAACAACAGGACCAATCCGCAGGCTCCAGTGAGAACAGAACACAATGCAAGGCTCTTTCCAAGTCCTCCTGTGTGCAGCACTTCAGATTCTTAGAGACAGAATGGTTGAACAGATTCCAAATGATAGTCAAGAAGATATAGTTTGATCAATATTCAACTGGAGGAAATGTCTGAATATATAAAGTATCTTAAACTGCTATTTTGTAATAGTTGGCCCAGAGATAGACCACTGATCTGATTTTCTGTGACCTTGAATGGTTTGCTACATATCTACCCATGGATTTAAAAATCAGCCAAGTCTACTTGGACTCGGCCCTCCTGGGTCAGACTCAGCCAAGTCTCCATGAAAAATCTGTTTTCCTCCTCCCCCTTATTCTTCTTTTCGTTAACAAACCCTCTCTTAGATCCTTTCTTCTTCTCCACCTCAAGAATCCCTCTCTCAAACCCTAACCGAGAAATTCCTCTTTCAAACCCTAATTGAAAAAACCCCTTTCAAACCCTCTTAAACCCCTTCTCATGCCCTCTTTCAAACCCTAACCCAACAAACCCTCCTAAACCCCTTCTCATGCTCTCTTTCAAACCCTCCTTAAAACCCCCTATCAAACCCTAACCCAATGAACTCTCTCTCTCTCTCTCTCTCTCTCTCTCTCTCTCTCTCTCTCTCTCTCTCTCTCTCTCACACACACAGTTCAGTAACACAAAAAGAAAAAAAAAAAAGAAAGAAAAAAAAAAAAAAAACATACGGTTTGGCCGAGTCCAAGTCTGGCTTAATCCCTATCTACCATTTTAGAGATTCACCCTTTGATAACCTAGAAATTGTAGACACACATATTCTATATCATTTTCTTTCTGTAAGTAATGACATATTAGCATTAGAAAGAACGGATTACAACATACCAAACTTCCAGTCTAGATGATTGGTGGAAAGACACCAATATGGGCATTTAAGAAACAAAAGAACAACCCGACAACAAAAGAAGCAACAAACCATATAGTGAAAGCGAAGCAAGGAGAAGTACATCAACCCTCATCTTGGCCAAGGAATCTGCAAAGCCTTTAGCCATCCACAATATGATTGAACTCCACATTGATTGACGAGGACAACAACGTGATCTCATTAAAATAGAACTGAACTCTCCAGGAGGCACAGCGAAGGAAGACTCCCAAAACATGGCGTTCAAAGTCACTCTCCATTGTCTAGTTGGAATGAACAGTGGAACAAAAAATCTGAAGTGCTTCTAAGAAAGCCACAACCTCCTTGTGAGACTCCATATGGCCCATATGCTTAGAGAACAACACCAACACAACTCATCACTATTACAAAGCACCTCTCCAATTCAAGCTAGCCCCGGTTTTCCTCAAGCTGCAACATCAAATTAAATTTTAGTACCCCTTGAAGAGGAGGATGCCAAGAAACCACTTTCCCCATCTTAGGGAACCCACTATATAAAGAGGCCTCCCAATTGTGCATAATCCCTTCCACCCTTACAGTATTATACTCACTCTTGCAAGACGCCCACTAAACTAATTGCATAACCACCATAACACAATGTCCTCCACAACCATCAAAGACCCCCTGGAAGCCCTCACATTCCTCTCCTTCCAAATAGACTGCAAAATAACATTCAAAATAGGCCTCCTGATGTAGGACGGGGATGAGTAGTCTATATGTTATGATTTGAGATAAAAAAAATTAATTAACAATTAAATTAAATCTCTAAAATTGAAATAAGCACACCATTATCTTTCTTAGTTTTATCACACATCCATCTTAGCATTCTTATCTTCGCTACACTCAATTTTTGCATGTGATCCTAATTGACAAACATTTTGCTCCAGAGGTCGTAGCCGGTCTAATCTTTCTCATGTAAATTTCCCCTTCAATCTTATTGATCTGAGCCAATTAAAAAGCATTCCTAAAGCAATTCTCCACTTCAACCATCCAACTCTTATCCTATATAGAACATCCTCAATCTCTCCATACTTACTAATTTCTTTGTGATATCTCTTGAGCTTCAATTCTCACATGAATTACATCTCTTTGCACATTACCACTAAAATTGCAATCATAATCGTGAGTTCTATTCCAATTTGGCCCTACAGTGGAACATTTCGGTGTTCGGGTCAATTTTGTTCCAGTTGGGCCTTGTAGTGAAACGTTTTGGCATTCCAATCAATTCCAGTGTTATATTTCAGATAAAAAATTAAAAAAACTATGGTTGCAATTCTCATTTACTTCATCTTTATGAATTATTTTAAAGCCCTTTGATTCTAAAGCCCCTTGCCATCTCCTAAGTTTCGCATTCACACCATCTCTCGATACATCCACCAGCACTATATCATCGACAAACAACATACCAAAGTACCTCCTCTTGATTGAGAGCAATTAACTTGGCTTTACTCAGTACAAAAAGATAAAGGCTTAAAGCTGTTTCCCAACATAAACCTATGGTCACTGAAACTCACGTCTTTCCACAGGTAGTTCTCACACTAATTACCACTCTCTCATACATGTCTTTAATGATGTCAATATAATCTCTTGGGACACTCATTTTATCTAAAACCCACCAAATCAAATCTCTAGGTACCTTGTCGTAGGCTTTCTCTAGATCAATGAAGACCATAATAAGATTTTCCCTCTTCTCTTGGTATTTTTTTCATTTATTGTCCAAGTGAAAAGATGGTTTCCATAGTTGACCTCCCTAGCATGAAACCAAATTGATTTTCAGATATCTTTATCTTTTGTCCAAGTCTTTGCTCCATTATTCTTTCCCTTGGTTTTAAAGTGTTACTCATAAGTTCAATCGCATGACAATTCGTGCAACTTTGTATATCTCCTATGTTTTTTTATATAGGTACTACAACACTTATGCATCCATTTTGCAATCCCTTATAATAAACGTACACATTGAAATGGTTTGGACATGTCTAATGCAGGCTAGCAACAGTGCCGCTGAGGAGAAGTTCTTCTATGTAGGTCGATGGCCTACTAAGGAGAAAGGGTAGCCCGAAGAGGACATAGATGAAGTAATAAAAATAAAATCTAAAGAAGTGCAACTTATTTGAGGATTTCTCTTGGGATTGATTAGAATGTAGAAACAAAATTCATGAATGTAGAAACAAAATTCATGCAGCCGACCCCAACATAAATGATGATGATGATGATGTATATATTGAAACAAACTGCTAGAGAAAAAAAAATGGAAAAAGAACAGCTGATACTAGATGGTTATGATCTTTAAATTGGGAATTTTCTGGAGCATCATTTAGAGTTCTAGCACAATCAGAAGGTCCTCCTCGTTCCAACCACAAGGCAGTGGGTTCGAGTAATCATATCAACTAAAACAAAATATATCCTAGAGCATCACTTAACACGGGGCTCAATCAATTCAGCGGTCTAGAACTACATTAAGTTTTTGTTTGATCCTGGTGCATGAGAACTGAATAATTAGGTCTTGACTTAAGAAAGACAATTTCCCAAAAGAAACTATTCAATCTGGAACCTAAAGTTGCAAAACAAAACAAGGACAATTGAAACCTACAAACATTCTTCAGAGCCTAATCTTTGTGATTATTATTTATTATATCAGAAATAATAGCAGTTTTGGGTAACAAACTGCCTAGAAAAAATGAGAGATGAAACCTATGATGCACTGATACTTTAAAATGGGCAACCATATCCGATACTTCATTTTTTATGAGTAAAATTCGTGTTCCCACATGGCGTGTCCCTGTCGTATCCATGCTCTATCTAGGCATGATAGGATGACATAAAAATCTCTTGGACAAGAGAGAATCTAGATTTTTTCTTTCTTTCTTGGTCGGTGGAACAAGATTATTGCGCATAAGAAAAGGAAACACTAATGAGTGAGAACTACAATAGGTGTCCAAGGCTACAAAGAGAGTCTCCCAACACCCTCCATGGCTAATGGACCAGCCACTGAACAAATGATTGACAGACTGATATGTCTGAATAGACTGATTTATATAAGTAGCCTTCAATTAATAGTAAGGAAGCTGATAAGAGGAGAATGGATGCAATATGAAAAAGAAAATATATTGAGCATTTGCAGCATTAAATTCAGCTTGAATGGAAAAGTGCCGAAGCGCGAAAAAGGTCTCTGGATAGACAATACAACGATGACGCACCTCAAAGGGAACAAATTCCACAAAATTCTATTAATCTTTAAACTCTGAGAATTCCATCTCTACAATGCCATAAAAATAAGAAAAGAAAAACCTAGGGCTAACTCACCCGATTAAACTAGGAAAGGTAAGCAAATTAGATTCTATCCTAAATACAACCCATTAAATAAAATTACAAAACTAATGACAACTCAAATAGGGAATTAAGAAAATTCTTAAGCTGTCTTAGACCCCATGTGTTGGTCTGCAAGTCTATCCCGCACCACAAATGAAGCATGTCCATTGTCCAGTCTTGCAGTCTCTTTTTTTCTTCATTAAATAACTAATTTTATTTTATTAATGGGAAGTCTATCAAAAGTACCAAAAAAATGGACTTACAATAAATTGGATGAATACATTGCAGGAAACACATGAATCTTTTTTCCTTCGATGAGCTCTACATGACCAAACAATGCCTTGCCAGAGTACAACTGTAAAATAAATCAAAATAGTATACTTTGTAAGCACCAATACTGTAAAACATAAAGTTCATAAAATTAATGGAAATAAAGTAAATGCAAAACCTTTTCTTGACGTTGCTTGCAAAGCCACTCTGGCACAACATTGGTAAAAGCAAACGTCTCTTCTGCCACAGAAGAGATTACAAAAATGGGAACCTACAACATAAGATTCGGTGTACAGTTAAAAAATTAAATAGAATAGGAAAGGATTAATTGAAGGTGTGATCAACAAGGAATTTGTTCTTTTTGCCTTAAGCATGTTCCTCTTTTTGTATGGATGTACAAAAAAATATAAAATAATAATATTAGTAGTACAAATTAAATATCTAAACAACTAATCAGACTAGTATTACAAATTAAATGTCTAAATAATTAATTTTCTGAATGGTAGAATAAATTAAATAATTAAAAGTAATGGCATGCATCATTTGGAAAATTGAAATCTTATCCCAAATCTTTCAATGGGATGAATTGAATCATATCTAGAATTATATCGTGAATAGTAGGATTTTGTATTTCCCTGTATTATGTGAAAAAAAAATAATAAAATAAAAACGAAAATAGTTATTCATAATCCATCCTAGTAGTATCAATATAATGACAAATAAGACTGATACGATCATATGAAGAACATCATTGACATCTATTAATATATCATAAATGATATACATGAAAATAATTTAAAATGAGTTGCAGTGATCTTATTTTCTCTTTACATCAAAAATTAAAAATAAAATCCAAATCATCAACCTTACCTAGTTAGAATGTCTCCTGAAGTTAAAAAGTTGTTCAAGAGAAAAATAAAACAAAAATAGCAAGAATGCAGGACAAAACTCATAGGTAGAGTCAAACCCTCCAGTCATAGGATGATTCCTTAGTTAGCTCTAAAACTTCCCCAAATAGCACAAATTCTTAATAGGTTTTGTTATTCACTAGATAACCTCTTGAAGATAGAAACACTAGGGGGAAAAAAGAAAAAAAAAAAAAAAACCATTTGGCACTGGCTATTCTTGCCAGTTGAATTGCCCAAATTGTAAGATTTGATAAAACAAGTGTCACACTGTAAGTTTCACATCCGAATCCCAAGACTCACCTATAAATGGGATTCATTGTATAAATAGAAATCTTTTTCCTTAAGATTTGACCCGAATCATAGGATTTCAGATACGAATCATAGGATTCTAACCACAATGATACAATACTTGTGTGAATGTTCTATAATTACACTCGTTACTCGTAGGCTGTTGCATAGTTTCTCAAATTCGATATTATTCTTATTGTTTATGTGGATGATATTATCATAATTGTAATTGACATGGAAGCATGTAGAAATTGAAGATATTGGACAGCATTTTAGATTAAGAAATCAGTAGCACTAAGATGCTTTCTAGGAAATAAAGCAGCAAGATTCAAGAAAGGTTTTTATCTTATTCAAAAAAAGATATCAATCACATTTTCAATACAAGAACGACCTGTGCAAAACCAATAAGGATTAAAGTCGGGCAGAGTAGCAGACTGTTAATTGATCAAGAAGAGATGTTGGATTATCCAGAATGTCATTTCAGTTTTCTCTTTCTGGCACATGCATGATTGTCTTTCTGGCTCTGTGTGAAGAGTTCTTTGTTCCCCCTTCGATGCTTCTTGAGACCCACTTGATCACACTTCAATCCCAGCACTTGGTAGACCCGTGGACTCACCTGAATCCTGTTTCTAGGCACCTTGTTCATCAAGCATGGTGATAAGAGAGCGGTAGGAGCGTAGGGATAGGAGGGCTTCAAGTTGCAGGTGGAAGATCTTATAACAATATGCGTATGAAACCCACTGATGGTACTTCTCAACGTCGTCTGAAGGCTAAGTTATTTCTACTAAGTACCATGAACTTGTTGGAGATGTTCTCATCCCATGAGAGGAAAGGGATATGAGAGAAATTACCTTATCTTTCAAGTACAGAGATGAAGAGGGGAACAGAAATGGAAAGACATTAAATTGGTAAATGAAGTTTGGATATAAAAAAAAACAGAAGTGTAAAAGTGGAAAGGCCTTCATATGGATGGAGTAGGAGAAGAAAAGGAAATAACAGAAAAACACACAGAACACAACAGGAAAAGGAGATACAGCTGCTAAAGAATACAAAAAGAATGAAAGGAGACAAGTAAATAGCAGGTTGCAGCAAGCTAATGAAGTAGGATGCAAAGACAGATGAGGATCAAAGAACTCGAGGTAGAGAATGTTGTTATGGCAAGGAGTGATGTATGATGAGAATTATTGAAAAAATAAGGTGTCTGGGTGCTGAAGGTGTGGGAATACATAGTGAAATAGACCAGAATGAATTGAAAAGAAGTCTGATTAGTAGCAAAATTTAAGGAGATGTAGGGAAGACAGAGAGATGGTGTAAAAACAGAAGGTGAAGGCTTGAGGAAGTTTACTAAGTTTGGTAATAAACTTCGTTGGAGCTTCTACCCGAATTGTAACACATGCTTGTTGTCACACCCCGCCCAACTCAGCATGAAATTGTCTGCTTTGACCCATGTGCGCGCGGCGAGATGATGCAATCGTAGGGTTAGGATTGCAACTGCCGGGGCACAATTAGGGTTCCCACGGGAACAATCACACGATGAAGACACTCTCCAACGATAAACCGACAAAGGGAAAATTCTATTAACTCAAATCTCTGAGATTATTAATCTCTACAATGTCATATATATAATAAAAGAAACTTAGGGTCTAAGAAATCAATCCTTATCAAACTAAGAAACCAAATAATAATCCTATCCAAACAAGAAACTAATTCTAAATACAACTTCTTAAATAAAAATTAGAAACTAATAACAATTAATAAAGAATTCCTAAACTTCCTTGGGTCCCACAATTGGACCCTAAGTCTTGCCCCAACGGATGGATAGTGTTGCTGCATCACGAGGACTTCCCAAGGAGGTCAGGCACGGTTTTAAAACGTGTCCTGTTTAGTTAATACGGGGTTTGACTTATAAGCCTAGGGTCAGGACTTGGATATTTCCAATGTGTGAATGGTGGAGTCCCTGATATCCTAGGTGTTCTTTGGCGGGTGATGGGCCCACTGGATTTTAACCGGACCAGCCACCTTAGCCCAGGCCTGCCGGATCTCACATTCTCCCCTACTGGAAATGGAGCCGTCCTCGGCTCTAATACCAACTGTCATAGCCCCGCCTAACTCAGCATGATATTGTCCGCTTTAGCCCATGTGCGCGCGAGGACTTCCTAGGCAGTCACCCATCCCGATACTGCTCCCGCCTGAGCACGCTTGAGTCCATAGTTCTTACGGTTTTCGGTGCCGCACAGTTTTAAAACGCATCATGTTGAGTTAATAAGGGATTTGACTTATAAGCCTAGGGCCAGGACATAGATATTTCTAATGTGGGAATGGTGGAGTCTCTGATATCTTGGGTATTCTTTGGCGGGTGATGGGCACACCGGATTTTAACCAGATTTGCCACCTCGGACCAGGCTCGCTGGATATTACACCTATTCAAAGGAGATGGAAAGTATTAGGAGACAATTTTATGTACTCTAGAGTTTTGGAATGACAAATACAATGGGGCATGTAAAGAAGTATAATTAAATGCTTTGGAATCTCCTTGCACACCTAGTCGAAGCTTAGGTCAGAGGTAGCATGGAATCAAGTTATTAGAGAGACCATTATCATCATCAATGCCCTATCCCAACTATGTTGGGGTGGTCAACTACATGAATTATATTTCTCTATTCCAATCTATCTTGAGCAAAACACTTCTTCATACCTATCCTTATTACTTTCATCCATGTCTTCAGCCTACCCCTTTTCATTGGTGGACCAAAACTTGCATTAGAAAAACTTTTCTCTACAGTGTAATTATTGGTCTGCATCAAATATGTCTAACCCATCTCAAACGAGCCTTTTAATTTATCACCTATTGACACTACCCCTAAATGGTTCCAAAAGCACTCATTTCTATATCTTTCATAGTTTTACTACCAGACATCCATATCAACATTCTCATATCTGCTACACTCATTTTGTGCATGTATTGCTTCTAGATTGACCAACATTTTGCTCTATAGGTTAGTTGGTCCAATCGTTGTCCTACAAGTTTTTCCCTTCAAACTTGTTGGTACGGCCAATTACCGAGCACTCCAGACGCAAGTCTCCACTTCAACCATTTCGTTGTTATCCAATGTTCAACATCTTCCACAATCTCCACATCCTTATCAAATTATCAAGCCAAGGTATAGAGACCAATCTTATTTTGAATAAAGTTGAGCTGCTTGTAGAGAACAATTCATTTTTTTCATATATCCACCAGAGAGTGTACGGATGATTGCATATTGAAGAGCTAGGATGAAATCCTAGGGCAAAGATGTGAACACTTCCTATTTGAAATAGGACAATGAACAGTCTTGAAACATCTCCCTTTCACCTCCTAGGAAAATGATGCAGAATGTTTTAGAAGGGATGCTTGGGCAGGAAAAACTCAACTGCCTTGATTTTTCAACATACGAGTGATACAATAATAATGCTAAGAAACACTAAAATATGAACAAACTAAATATAATCATTTAAGGCTTCAAGCAGTTATCAAGTAAAGTTACAAAAGAGAAAAATCACCAAGATCATGATGTAGTGATGGATGTTTTCCCCAAAAGAGAAACCCAAAACCTTCTTCATAAAGTATGTTTCACCAAGGCAACTAAAGGACTATTGCATGAGTCAGCCAACCCTCTCAAAAAGCAATTCAAGTTGTCATTTCTAAAAAAAGGTCCATTTTTGAAAGGATTCTCTCTCCATTTCCATGAATAAAGCTTCCTCATAAAAAGTCCTACAAGGACTTTCATAGAAAAAAACTACACCATGAGAGAGTCCTTTCAATAAAAGGACTAAACATTTTAAACACTAGTCAAAGTTTCAATTCAAGCAACCTTATCAAACAAAGGAATACATAAGTGAATGGTAGATTGAAGTGATAAAACAGAACAAAATGCGTGTCTTAACATTTATCTGTATGTAGTAAGTAACAAAAGAAAGTACCTTGAGACAAGAAGATTCTAAGAATAGTGACATCTGCTCTAAAAGTTGAACGGCAATGCCAAGTCGACTTAATGGTATTAGAACAGAACCACCTCCTTGGACACAATTTATGGCACAAGAGCATATGAAAGAAAGCTTGTCCATCTCCTCTGTAATTTCATTAGTGTTAACTAAGGATTTCATGAACTCATCTCCATTATTACCTTTGTCCCTGCAAGATATTTAACAAAGTATTGTGGTTTTAAGGTGCCAAAATTTCCTACACTTGAAATAATATATTCGTAATGAATGTCAGGAACTACAATTCTTTTTCAAAAAAATTTGCCCAAATTAAAATCCTCATGACGCCAATACTGATTTGATGGCCAAAACAGCCAATGTGCTTCCTGAATTATCCAAATATGCAAGCATAATATGTAATTATCCATTCCGCCGAATATTTAAATCATTTGTGATTAGGGAGACGTTTAAAGGCACAATAAAATTTACATAAAAAGATTATACCTGAGGGCTGAGGAAGTACAAGGAGGTGGATCATTGAGCTTTAATCTAATGTGATTTTTTCTGTCATCAGCATTCTTATCAAGTGTGGTCATGCCATGTAGGAGTGACAAATCAGAAAATAGAACCAGATCATTCCCTTGAAGAGAAAGGTAATCAAACTCTTTTGCATGAGCAGACTCAAATATGGAGCTTGACAGGTATGTGATGTTCCTCCTTGGACCGTTTATCATCCAATTAGAAGAGCCTATTTCCAAGCCTGAGCTGAATGCTTTTATGACCATGCTGCCATTGTAGCACGCTTCTTCAGCATACTTAAGGGTCTGGACTTTCTGCACGCAATCCTCGACATTTGCTGCACTGACACATATTTCTTGTTACACCACCAACCAATGAAGTTTTATCATTACAAAAAGGTAAAAGAAAAAAGGAACGTAATGAAAGAAAAATCAACTGACAGAAGGCTCAGTGTTTCAATCCATTTCACTTAGCTAGAGAAAAACATGCAATTCTAACCTTTGAAATACCTCACAAGCCAAGAAGAGTTATTTATCTTTAGATTAAATTACTTAAGGTCACGTTTGGAAACAAAATCTTTCGGGAAAAGAGTTTCGATTTCATTCATGTTGTGGTAAACCCATGTTTGGCAATTGTAAATTCCTGAGGATTTGGACAAATGAAAATCTTTATTTGTTAGGATTTTCAGATCCGACCACCCCCCCATAAGACTTGAAAATCCGCACTTAAGTGGATTTGCACACCCAACCCTATTTTTCTCAACTATATGCATCGATACACACCAATATCAATGTGAAATCCTCAACTATACAAATCCCCAATGAGGAATCCTTGATCCAGTGGTAGTGAAGAATTATCAGATCTATGGATTGCTCGCCGGTTACCAAACATGCTCTAAATGATCTAACCCCTCTATGCATACAAGTACAAAAATAATCTCCTTCAACAGTAGAAAAGAGAACATCATTTAAAAGATGAAAGACTTCCGTAAAAGCAATAAGTAATAGCATAATCCCGGTTCACAAGAAAGTGAAGGTCACGTTTGGCAGCCAAATCCTCATGGAAAAGATTTTCACTTTCCATCAAGTATTGGAAAACCCATGTTTGGCAATGTTAAATCCCTGAGGATTTGGACAGATGAAAATCCTCATTTGAGGATTTTCAAGTCCAACTTCAGGTCCGACCTACCCCCATAGGATTTGGAAATCTTCACTTTTGCGGATTTGTAAACCACAACCAATTTTTCTTAGCTATATGCATTGATATGCACCAATATTGATGTGAAATCCTCAGCTGTACAAATCCTCAGCGAGGAATCCCTCTTCAAGGAGCACTTTGAGTGTGTTTGGCAATTTACTAGTAAAGTTAAGGTGAAGTAAAGCCTCCATTATCCAGACAAGAGAAGACGGGTCATATCAAAAGTACACATTCAAAATTCCCTCCTTTTTCAAAAAAAAAAAAAAAGTTAAAAAGCAACCTCTTTTCTCCACTAAATGATAAAAAAATATCTTTTTACACAAAAAGTAAAAAAGATTCCCTATCAAACAACTAAAAACCAAAAGACCATCATAACCTTGTATTCAGTGGGTTTAGTCTCTTCTCTAGGTTTGCAAAAGAAAAAAAAAAACCACCATCATAACCCCCTTTATTTTATTTTCTCTTGATTTGATGCTTCACCTCACTTTACTTCAATTCACCATATATCCAAACACGCCCAAGGAATCCTCACTTCCTCAGATCCGCGGTTACCAAACACGCCCTTCAACTTTAGAAGGTTCCACCAACAGTGGCCATAAACAGCATACGAGATTGTTGATTTTCCACTGCAAAAAGATGATTGCTTTCCTGTAAAGGAATCTACACAAAAAAAGTCTATAGTATTTCTCTCCCCTTAACGTCAGTTCTACCATCTACCCATTTCACAATTTCCTTTTACAAACTGCTCATAAAGAGGCGCTATTGCAAACGTATCCATTGATCTTAAAATTGAAATCATATTGCAAATCATTCAAGAGGTTGGATTGAACTGTATCAAGAATCGTATCGAAGTTAAAGAAGCGTCTGTAGAAGAAACTTTTTTTAAAAGTACTAAATAAAAGGACCGTAACATGAAACCCATACATACAATTGAACACTCCACCCATATGTATATTCCTTGTTTATCTTTAAAAACCTATGCTGCTACCAAAAAACTTAAGATTTCATCAATCACCAAATAACTGCTTAGAAAGAGAACATGAAAAAAAAGGAAAGAAATAAAGTAAAAATTTACTAATATTAGCCATTCGTTTATTGATATTTCCTTCCTAACAAATCACCTAAATCATAAGATTCACCCATGAATGGGATTTGTTGCAACCTGAGCTATTGGATTTGGGATACGAATCATAGGATTTTAACAAAAAAAAGGATGTACCAAAACCCAAAAATGATGATTGGACAATGTTAAACCTTCAACAGTTTTTTTTATATCAGAAATAATGATTTCTTTAAAGAAGAACAGATTAAAAAAAAAAAGCACCAATCTGAAAAATTGGGCTGCGGTATAAAAGCATTATACCAGTAAAACCCACAAAATATGCAAGAAATACAATGAGAGGAGAAGTTTTGTCCATTCTTTGTTTAGCTAAAGAGTATACTTAATGGCTAAAGCATTAGCTGACTGCCCTACATGCCTAAAAACCATAAGAACCAAAGAGGCCAAGACCTTGACCTCTTTAAAGAAGAAATTAAACCTCCACAGGGCCAAAGAAGAAGATATCCAAGTCTCCACCACAAGATCTCATGAAAGTGAGACGTAAAGAAAAGAAGAGCTTCTAAAATGTCCAAGAATTTGCATCTTTAGACTCCACACAATCAACACTATTAGAAAACGTAGCCAAAACAACCCCATCATGATTGTGGAGCAGCCAACCCCCCCCCCCCCCAAAAAAAAAAAAAAAAAAAAAAAAAAAACCTTGTCTAGCCTAGGTTTACCTCTAGCCGCGCATCCATATTAAATTTCAAACACCAATTGGCGGAGACAACCAAATCATAACCTTCTTTGACTTGCAAGGCCCACAAAACAGAGAAGCTTCCCTATCATATAGAAACTGTCAACACTAGAACACTCAAACTCCTCTTAATTGATGCCCACTTGGCAATCCTCAAAGCCACAAAAGGTGTTAGGTCTTCGACTAGCACAGATGCTCTGTTACGACCCAAATTCCGGGGCCCTGTCGGATATTCGGATCGTGATAACTTGGCAATATTTACCATTCATTTATCAAATTATTCGCATAAGATTTTTATCATTCCTCTCCTTCCACATCAACCGAAAAATAGTGAAAAGAATGAACTTCCAACGAGTAGCCCCACCACTAAAAAGAGGAAACAAACTCCACTCGTCGACCAAACTAGTCAAAGGCACCGGGAAGCACCACAACACATTAAAAACACACACTACAAGAGAAGGTGATCCACTAATTCTCAAACTTTCTGCAAAGCACAAACAAATCAGAGATGGCTTCCGAAAGCACACCTCTCTTCCTAAGGTTATCTTCCGTCAATACCTTACCAAACACAACAAGCCAACAAAAAGCTTCTACCTTGGGTTGTTGTGGGGTGTGTGTGTGTGTGTGTGGGGGGGGGGGGGGGGGGGGAGGGGGGGGGGGGGGGGGGGGGGACGCCGGGGCGGCTAGCTCTAGTTGGTTTGGTTGGAGGAAACTCAATCAACTCGTAATAGAAAGATTTCAACGGAAATGCCCCTGAAGGATTGGACTTGAAAAAGTTAGGAATAAAATTCAATAAAGACTCCAACTCTACTCCTCCGATTGATGCAAAACAGGAGAAAAGGACACCTCCCATAACAACAGACTCTCTTCCCCCACACAACAATCTTTGACTATAGACTCTTTATTGGAAACCCCCCTAAATAACCTAGGAAGCAATAAAAACAAAGGATCCACCCCCAACCAATCATCCCTTCCCTTCCCTTTGGTTGGAGGACACTCAATCAACTCGTAATAGAAAGATTTCAACGAAAACGCCCCTCAAGGATTGGACTTGAAAAAGTTAGGAATAAAATTCAATAAAGACTCCAACTCTACTACTCTGATTGATGCAAAACAAGAGAAAAGGACACCTCCCATAACAACAAACTCTCCTCCCCCACACAACAATCTTTGACTACAGACTCTTTATTGGGAACCCCCCTAAATAACCTAGGAAGCAATAAAAACAAAGGATCCACCCCCCTAAATAACCTAGGAAGCAATAAAAACAAAGGATCCACCCCCAACCAATCATCCCTTCCCTTCCCTCCCCCACTTGAAGTGCATGTAATGTTTAAACATGGCATATGTGTCTAGACTTTAAGTGCTCATCCAATTAGTCATGTGCGGTAGCACCCAACAATCAAAATAGCGGTTGCAGTAGGCGTAGCGGCCAGTGGCCAAAATGTTACGTAGCAGGTGGGCAATACGTAGCAATGTAGCGGCGTAAATTTAAATTTTTTAAGTAGTAAATTTTTTTTTTCAGTAGTAAAAAAATTTTGAATTTTGTATAACAGCAAATCTTGTGTTTTTTTAGTTATTTGAAACCATATAAGGGTAGAGACAACTTTAGGAAAGGCTATTGAGGATAAGAAATCAGAAAAATAATGTTTAAGATTAAAACTGCTTGGCTCTAATAGGTTTTAGACTGTAGCACTGCTATTTTCAAAATAGCGCAGTAGCCTCGACTGCTATAGCCGATACATAGCGGCCGCTATTTTGAACCATGGTAGCACCATAGCTCAAATACATAGATGGCTAATCCTTAAGCTTCAATTGGTTTGCTATGACGCTAGTTATGCATTCATAGTTCACACATTTTGTTTCACTGCTTACAAGATGGCATTACTTGGTCAGGGAAAAACTTAATTGGAGTTGCTAGGTGTGTTTGTAGAGTTTTCCCTGACACTACAAAATGTAATATAATCAATGCCATTGATGCAGATCGACCTCAAGCCACATGTGTAGGGCCCACATAGATTTAGGGATTTATTTTTATGTCAATATTTTCTAATTTTATTGTAATTAGGATAAGTTTCTAGTTTCCTAGTTTAAATAGGTTTCTTAGGGCTTAAGTTATATTTCTTATTTATATGGCATTGTAGTAAAGAATTATTCAATTGTTGATTAATAAAATTGGGTTTTCCCATTGAGGTGCGTCCTCGTTTATTGTCTCTTCGGAGATTAATTGTGTCTTCGAACACATGCTTCGGCACTCATTGTGCTTTTAGCACTTCTCACGCAAGCCCTAACCCTAGGGCCTGCATCAATTGGTATCAGAGCTGAACGATCCCTCGATTGTCGGCGTGATTAACCCTATTCCTCTTTCCATTCACTCAGCCCCCAGCCCCAATCCCAAATCCCAAATCCCTACCCCAAATCCCTGAGCATCAACACCCCAAATCCAAAAACCTTAGCCCCAATCCCAAATCCCTGAGCATCAACACCCCACATCCATACTTTTTCCCCAAATCCCAAATCACCCCAAATCACCAAATCCGAAACCCAAATCGCTTCCCAGTAGAACCCAATCGTCCCCCATCCCCTACCCAACAGAGAGAGAAAGAAAAGTAGAGAAAGAAGAAGAATAGAATAACAGAGGAGAAATATATTTTCATTAGCAAGTGGGCCTAGATTCGTCATATTCCATAAAACTTCAATCATCCATCTTCAAATAGGAAGATCTTCTCCATCCGGACTTCGATCGACGTTCCATATTCACATGTGCACTCCAATAAGTGAGATTTACACATCTTAATTTTAATTTTGAAGAGCATTAAATTTTTCAATCTTTGCATCAAGTTAATATGGAATTGTCAGCCAAGATGGACTTGCAACTTCTTGAAATAAATAGAAGGCTTACAGAAACCAATAAAGAGATTAAAGAAATCAACAAAAGGGCTAAAAGGATGACATATGCAATCAGATATGGGAAAAGATATTATGCAAATAAAGACTGCTTTGAGCAGTATATTACTTTGACACAAGGAAAATTGTTTGTCGAGGAATATGCTTATGAATTTGAAAGGCTACATTATTTATATGAATTGGGAGATACACTTGATTTCAATCACTTTCTCCAAGTATATTGAAGAATGTGGAGAAGGAATGCAACGATATGTATGAAGCATTTTGGGAAGCAATTCGTGTGAAGCGGATACTTAAAAGGTCTCATTTAGTGGAAGTTACGCTTCAAGAAGAAAAGTCGCCACTTATAACAGACTGTATTGAGGAACCAATGCCGGCGGATATATAGACGATCAGCCAGAGCTAGACACAGAAGATTCCACATCTATAGTTGGCCTTGAAATTTCTTCTATGAGTACTAATAATCCCGACGTGCACATACCAAGTGATGAAGAGCAAGTTCTTGATATTCCCCACATTAATTCTCCTATTGATTTTGTCTTTGAGAATCAACAATGTCAACTAAGAGATGACTAGCGGATAGTCAGAGATTATGACTTGATAGTGCATGTTCTACAAGTAAGGCACATCAACACATATTTTAGCCATCAAAAGCAATTATGCATGAAGCTGTGTCAAGAAGTTATAGATCAACCGACAAATCGGAAGTTCGTCAGATTGATCTTTGATCTAGGTGGACATTTTCCGAACTCGAGGTCGAGTTCTTTTTCAAGTGGGGGAGAACAATGAAGATCGACCTCAGGCCACATGTGTAGGGCCCACATAGATTTAGGGATTTATTTTTTATGTCAATAGTTTCTAATTTTATTGCAATTAGAATAAGATTCTAGTTTCCTAGTTTAAGTAGGTTTGTTAGGGCTTAAGTTATCTTTCTTATTTATATGGCATTGTAGTAAAGAATTATTCAGTTGTTAATTAATGAAATTGGGTTTTCCCATTTAGGTGCATCCTCGTTTATTGTCTTTTCGGAGATTAATTGTGTCTTCAGACACGTGCTTCGGCACCCATTGTGCTTTTAGCACTTCCCACGCAAACCCTAACCCTAGGGCCTGCATTAGCCATCACATTACAATCATTGTCTAAGATTTGCATTCTGAGAAAAAATGGGGGCAGTAATTATAGATATCCACAAATCAATATGTAACTAAACATGTGGCTCTTTCTAATTTTGAGTTTTCAAACTTTTCTATTAAGTAGCAGTTCAGGGTATAAGCCTTCACAGACCAGAAGAAATAAATTGATGTTGGCACAAATGTAACAGGTCAGACCGACACATCAGATTTTAGCAGCTCATCTGACGTGAGCTGATTTAGACATGACTAAGAACATGTGCAGGTCAGGCTTGAGAAGAATACTGGAGGATTTGGCTTGATTATACTATTTAATGGTTTGTACTGTGTAGCCTATGTTGATGGTTTCAATGATTTGACTATAGACTGATTTGTAAAAACAATGGAGGATAAGAGAAATAACAAAACAAGGATGAAACCAGGTAGCAACTCTCAGGATTGGTTATGAAATGGGTTGCAACAAAACCACTATGGCTAATTGGGCTGGTTAGGTTTTTTGTCATTCTAAATATTGGATAAAGGTCAGATTTCAGCATAGGTTTGTAGCACCCACAATCCAACCCAACCCAAAACTGCATTCCTGAAAACAGATGTATGCAGGACTCAAGATTGTGACAGCCTGACCCATTTGCACCCCTACACATGCATTTCACAATCTAAATTTACAACAAAAGTACCTGTATAAAGGTTGCCAGTTCCCCAACTCTGCCCCATTTTTCCCCATTGCTATCTCTCTCAGCACCAACGGGAGCACCTCAATCTCTTCCCATTTCATCCATTGAGGAAAACCCAACTCTTCAACGCCATAGACTTGAGTAAATTCATAATGCATTGAAATGAGATCCTCCATCATTAGTCGTCCAAGTCTAGCTGTTGCTTCTGTCGCATAAATCTTCACAAAAGACCAAAATCAACTTATTTAACAGATTCCCCAAAGTATAATACATAATCGGAACTGGTCTTTATAACTTATCTAGCCTAAATTTTGAGTTTAAGCAACAAATTAATGATAATCCAAACAAATTCAACCACTTCAACAATCAAGTGATCCAAAATCCAAATCCCTAACAATTAAACAGGGTTTCGGACAAAACAGCCAAAACTTATAGAAACAAATGCCAGAGTCAGCAAAATCAACCATTCCAACCAGTCAACTCATCGGGACTTTCAAAATATATAGAAGTGAGGCCCTTTTAAAAGAGTAGGAATTTCTTAGTTTTAAGAGGGCACAACTGGCTATTGAACATCACAGTTGAGATGTTACTTTAATTAAGTAATAAAAATTAAAAATCCAGAAAGCTCCTATTGAAGTAAGAAATCACAGTCCAAGTAAATTTAACCAACTGATCCACCAAGATTTCAAGGTTTATTGGTGTACGTCAAGACCTCCAGCATAAATTATTTAGCAAATTCAACCAATCAGCTCATCCAAACTACTTTTACATGGAGAGATAATATAGATCATCATCATCATCAAAGCCTTGTCCCAACTATGTTGGGGTTGGCTGGAGAGACCATAGATACACGAAAATGTTATTGAAAAGAGAAGAAAAAAGGATCTGTACAATTTACGTGAAAAGAGTGCATCCATCGCCCACAGCAATGTAAGACATCACCATCCGCACAACAGTTGCACTTTGAAAGAGAGGGGAAAAGATTCTAGTTAACAGTTCCGCTGAGCATTAGGGCCAGCTTGAAATCATAAGCACTATAAAGTGGGATACTATTTTCTCTCCCATCTCCACCCAAATCAATATCATCAACCACAATAATAATGATTCGAAGAAGAAAACAGTGTCCCACTTAATGTGGATTCCGATTTCTAGATTGCCCAATATGCATAGCGGAATCAATAAACCATGTATTCTGTGTAAATAATTAAAGTGACACAGGGCATATCCAAATGCACCCTAAAACTGAAATTTTGATTCCTGTACATTAGCCGACAATCTAAGATTTTGAGTAAAACAGAAACCCAAGCAAATCCAACAAGTATCTGAACAAATAAGACCTGGGTCATCTTCTAATTTCCATACCTTAGCGGAGAACCTGGGATCTCGAGTAAGAAACGGCAATCCAAGCATACCCATGGGAGTCGAAATCAAGACGACGTCGATTGAAGAAACATCCCACAATTGCAGATTCTTAACCATCTTGTACCAAGGCTCCGCCCTAATCAAGTCGCTCGCTTGGAGTGTTCCTTCAATTTTCCGTCTTTTTGGACACCCAGAATCTGAAATAGGCGAATTCTCACTGGAATTGGAGAATTCGACGTCTGGGTACGGATGAGAGTCTGTTGGAATGGGGGAGAAGATGGAGAGAGACGATAGATCGATGGGGCATTCGAGGAGGATTCGGATGCCGCATATGGTGAGGATGTGGGATGGTGGGAAGTGGAAGCTGCTTCCTTTGCTCAAACATGTCTGTAAAAGAAGGAGATTGGTATCAGCTGTGTGTGTGCGTGCGTGAGAGAGAGAGAGAGAGAGAGAGAGAGAGAGAGAGAGAGACTCACTAGCTTCATTGCGAGAGCAACAGAGAACACCAACAGGAAGCTCAAGTTTCTTCCGTTGTAGGGTTTAAGCAGGTTTTAAGAAGAAGCGGACTTGGAACAGTAGGAAGACCACAGAGCTTGAGAGAGAGAAAGAGAGAGTGGGCCATTTGCCCATTTCAATTGATATATAGGTGCATCTCCCATTTAGAAAGGCCCAGTTCAGAAGGCCCACCGTGGATTTAACCATGGACTAGACCATTAACAAGGGTAACACCTGGGTTGGACTTGGAGCTGACCATTCCATATGGGTTGGGCCCTTTTGAATTTATATTGGGCCCGGGCTGGATCTTGGAACCACCATCGTGTAAAGATTGCAATATATTGGGTTATTTGGCTGACCCAGCTCTAAGTCCTAATTGAGAAGGAACTTGCAGTAGTTTTTATGTTTTTTGGGGAGAATTCCTATTACCAATCTCATTAATCCTTCTCTACTAGATAGCCAAGGCCGATTACATAGAAACAAATCCAAGTTGACTCCAATAATCAAGGACAAACTATTACTAACTAAGAAATAAGATTATGCTGACAACTCCTACTTAATCTTGCCACTTAATGAATAACATTAACTGACCACTCTTGCCTTATCTTGTACCCTATTCAAGTAAATTTAAATTGACATACTTCGGATTTAGCCCACCATAATAGTAGAGGCTCGTTAGCATGTCCAACAACTCAGCTCTTGTTGTGCAGTTGGGTTGGGCTATTATCAATAGCCAACTCACATATGAATAGTGGCATACTTAGGGAAGGATCCCTCAGCTAGGTGACATACGAGGCTAGAGTGGCTTATTTATTTTTTTGGTAGAATATTAGTTTATTTGAGTTTGCTAAAAATAACTGAGCCTTGCACTCTACTTGAATCTTGATTCAAGGGAAAGAAACCATGTAGCTGAAATAATTCACTCAAAACACCTTTTAAAGGATTACGTGGTACGATTGGATCAAATAAATATCAATTTGTAGACTTAGATCTAAATTAAAAGGAAGTAGGTTCAGACTTTGGGTGCCGTTCTCCTCTTTGCTTATGATTAGTTTAGATCTTTATTACTAAAACATCATTTTTAATATACTCATAATTCAGCTTGTAATTCTACTGATCAAAGTAAAAGAGAAGCTAAGTTTCAATTCCTCTAGAGCTCATGTAAGGCATGAGTATTAACATTTAAAGAATGATTGTTAATCACCATAAGATTTATCACAAGGCATATTTGGTATCACATATAAATGAATCAGCATGGGTCAAGTTGGGTTTAAATAGGGTAATTACGAATCAAGTGGGTTTAGGCACATGCGGACAACTTGAGTTTAGGATTTTGGGACTTGAATTTGACCGATTTACACAACATTATTGACAACAATAAAATCCTTGGTTGCAAAAGATAGTCCCTGATTCAAGTTTTGCAAGAGAACAAGGGGCAGCTTAGTTGAGTGGATACCACATTTCTCACCTAATTGCCAAGAGTTTGACCTTTTTCTTATGGAATCAAGTTTCTTTCCCCTTGGATAAGGCCAGTCTTCCTTTGGGGAAGCTTCTTTCCCTGTGGCTGGGGTATCAAGGTCCCAACCTTCTTAGCTAGGTACCCACAAACAAAATACATTATCTCATATTTCACTTCAATGGTAGTGATATGTATAAGGTTCAGTTTGGCATCTCTATATCCAACGTCTTAATGCCTTAAAACGGATTCAAAGCGCAATAAGTGCGTTTGGAAACCTCATTTACTTTGCCCAATTCAAACCACATAAAGACAAATTTGGTCTGAATGAGACAGCACCATTTTCCGGATGAATTCAAACAGACCATTGTCTCTAAAGCGGATAGACACCTGCGCGTGAACAATAAGGGTCTGTTTGGCAAATCTGATCTGTTTGTAATTGATCTGGCTCAAATAGACTGTTTTAAATATATCTATTTCAAATAGACTCCTTTCCAAATAGACCGTTTGGTAACACATTCAGTATATTTAATTCAAATAGATCTATTTGATAAAACTTGTTTGGTAAACATAAAAAGAAGAGCTTATTACAGGGGCATTTCTTGTCTTTTCCAAAAAAGTCAATTTAGGAAAGAAATTCAATTTGACATCCATTACAAATTATTTTTAAATTCATTCAAACAATGTATTATTGACTGGAATATATGGAGCAGCAATAAATTGTGTGTCTTGTCCAAATGGTGGGCCCCATGACTGGAATGATCTTGTCCGTCCAATGGAAGAAAAATATAAAATGAGCCAAGCTATGTCTTGATCCACCAGATTGTTAAAATGGAGTGCCATAATCCTATTCAGGTTACCACTTGCTTGGGCCCATTAGATCACAGCTCTGGGCTTCAAGATGTGCCCCTTGTGACAATGGTTGTCTCATAATTGAGAGTCCCTAATAGATTTCTTTCCTACGTGAGCATGCTTTTCTTTCTCGGTGCGAATAAAGATTCTTCGTTTCCTTTTCTCTGTTTTTCTTCTATGGTTCCCAGTGGGGGCCGGTTGAAGAAAAGAAAGTTTGCGGGGTGGAATTCCACCATGAGGCCCACTTATTGGAGTGAGCATTCCACCTACATGAGGGTGCCCCTTTTTCTTCTAAGTTGGACCGGTGGTGATGAGTGATGCTAAACTTGAAGATGTATGATCAGTTCCTAGACAAGTGTCATACTAAAGGTACCATGGGAGCTCATTTTTTACTATAAGAATTTTCAATAGATGGGCCCACCCCCACCATGGAGTCCTAATCCTTTTTCACTTCCACTCACCATGGAGTCCCAATGAGCTGAACAATTAGAGGATCCGGAATGAGCCCTCATCCTAAATGGTTTGCCAATACATAATCATTCACTCAAAAAGACTTTTTGTGTGAATGTGAGATTTCGTGCTCCACAAAAATCTGTTTCTGTAGATTCATACGTTTCATGTGAAATCCAAATTGCAAATGGTTGTTTATCCTTTTGGTCATTTTTACATGTTGTGCCAACTAAACTTTTGGCTGGCCAATAGAAATTGCATTTCAAAAACATGTTCTCTTTGAAAAAAAAAAAAACCAATGAGAGAGATCTGGTGGGTGTTGATTATGCTCTAATTTTAGTGGATGTTTGATTTCTAATCCATGGCCTGATTGATTGAGTTATTTTTTACAAAGCTAGTTATCAATTTGAACAAAAAAAATATTGTTGGCTTGAAGGGTTTGCTTGTATGTTTAAGGAACCTTTAGATTGTCAACCAAAGGTGAAAACAAAGCTCCATCAATGAATGAGGTTTCTTTCTTGCCTTCTTTTTACCATTTTATACTAAAATCAAACATATTCTAATAAAAATTTCCTGGATTCTCCATTTCCTGTCAGCTCAATAGAAACTAGGCAGCTTGAGATGCAGAGGAACTTGATTATTGGTAGTCTAAAAAATTAAATTTCTTAAGGTGTTGCCACTGAATTCACCTGTTATTGACGGGATCTCTGCCACAAGGACACTAATCACTCTTAAAAGAAAATACAAAAAAGGATATAGATCTCACTCTTTTTAGCTAGATACCACATCTCACTCTTTTCCTATCTTGTATTTGTAAAAGTTGCACATATACACCTTTAAAACGATCTGAAGTGAACGCTATTATGCTATAAGAACAAGTTTACAGATCTTATATTCACACAACCAATCCTCCAATACTGCTGCTTCAGTAATTTTAACACAGAACAAAACAAGTCCTGAATGCAAGTGAGACTAATGCACTACAAGAAATTTGAGGTTTAAGGACGATACAAATTTGTCCCAAAATGTACATATTTCGTCACCAAAACTAATTGAGACGAAAATTTTTCGTCACCCGTTTCGTTGCCAAAGCCTTGTCGCTAAAAGGTATTGGAGACGGAAAAAAAATTCGTCACTGAAAAAGATAAATTGGTGACGATTTTTTTTTTGTCTCCAATACACTGTTGGAAACAAGTAATTTTTTTTTCGTTTCCAATACACTATGTTGGAAACATACTTGTAAGTAATTAGTGACAAAATATTTTGTCATTAAAGAAAGAAATTAGAGACAAAAATATTTTGTCATAAATATAAGAAAATTTTTATCGCGTTTACCCCACCAAACTCAAGGACTTCCCAAGAGGTCACCCATCCTAGTACTGCTCTCGCCTAAGCACGCTTAACTTTGAAATTTTTACAAATTTTGGAGCCGCACAATTGTAGAAGACTTCATGCTATGTTAATAGGGGTTTGACTTATAAGCCATGGTTAAGACTTGGATATTTCCGATGCGGGCTAACGGAGACTCATCGTTTGAAGCCCGTGGTTGACACGCTACGCCCCGTGGTTAAGAGTACCGTCCGGACCAGGATCTCACATTCTCCCCCACTAGAAATATAGCCGTCCTCGGCTCTGATACCAACTGTCACAGCCCCGCCCAACTTAGCATGAAATTGTCTGCTTTGGCCCACGTGTACGTGCGAGGACTTCCCAGGAGATCAACCATCCTAGTACTGCTCCCGCCCGAGCACGCTTAACTTTTGAGTTCTTACGGTTTCCGGGGCCGCACGGTTTTAAAAAGCCTCATGCTAAGTTAATACGGGGTTTAACTTATAAGCTCATGGTCAGGACTTGGATATTTCTGATGCGGGCTATCGTAGACTCGCCGTTTGAAGCCGTGATTGACACGCTACGCCTAGTTGTTAAGGGTACCGCCCGGACCAAGATCTCACATTCTCCCCCACTAGAAATAGAGTCGTCATCGGCTCTGATATCAACTGTCACAGCCTCGTCCAACTCAGCATGAAATTGTCCGCTTTGGCCCACGTGCACGCGCGAAGACTTCCCAGGAGGTCACCCATCCTAATACTGCTCCCGCCCGAGCACGCTTAACTTCGGAGTTCTTACGATTTCTGAGGACGCATGGTTTTAAAAAGCTTCATGCTAAGTTAATACGGGGTTTGACTTATAAGCCCAAGGTCAGGACTTGGATATTTCTGATGTGGGCTAACGGAGACTCACCGTTTGAAGCCCGTGGTTGACACGCTACCCCCCATGGTTAAGGGTACTGCCCGGACCAAGTTCTCACAGTAGCAGAGACTGAGAGGTAGGTGTACCTGGCGGTGGCGGACTCCTGGATGGAGGATGATGGGCACAAATGATGGTGATTGGTAATGGTGGCTGCGTCTGGGAATTCTAGGCGAGAGAGACTGAAAGAAGTAGAGATGAGAGAGATCACTGATCAGGGATGGGTCTGCACTGCGTGTGTTGATGGAGGGTGATGATGATTGATGGGGGCCAATGAGCCATGGGGCTGCTGCTTGAGACGATGGGTGGGAGATGTTAGAAAAGGATTTTGAAAAATGGGGAAAAGGGTTCTTCTCTCCTCTTCTGGAAAAGGGTTTTGGAAAATGGGGAAAAGGGTTTTGGAAAAGAGAGACCGGGATAGATGGAGGGGCAAAGGGGGAAATGGGTTTTGGAAAAGGGGCGTGGATTGGGGTGGGGGTGGGGGGGGGGGGGGGGGGCATTCTAGTCATTTTAAAGGCTTTTCCAAAGCAATACTTGTAAGAGAGGAATAGGCTCAAGTGCGAACGAAATTGGTGCCACCGCAAATGAAATTGGCGCCTTATTTTGGTGACCAAATATTTTCGTCTTCCATAACTTATCCTTAATAGTGACAAATTATGTTCGTCACAAAAAGAAATTAAATTTTGTGACAAAAATTTTCGTCCCCAATGAGCTAAAATAATTCGCGCCAAAGCAAATGAAATTGGCGTCTTATTTTGGTGACGAAATATGTTCGTTGTCTATAACTTATCCTTATTGGTGACGAATTACGTTCGTCGCAAAACAAATTATATTTTGTGACAAAAATTTTCGTCTCCAATGAGCTAAAATAATTCGCGCCCGCAAATGAAATTGGCACCTTATTCTAGTGACGAAATATTTTCGTCTTCCATAACTTATCCTTATTAGTGACGAATTAAGTTCGTCACAAAAACAAATTATATTTTGTGACAAAAATGTTCCTCTCCAATGAGCTAAAATAATCCGCGCCAAAAGCAAATGAAATTGGCATCTTATTTTGGTGACGAAATATGTTCGTCTTCCATAACTTATCCTTATTGGTGACGAATTACGTTCGTCGCAAAAAAAAAATATTTTGTGACAATAATTTTCGTCTCTAATGAGCTAAAATAATTGGCACCAACACAAAACAAGTTGGCGCCATATTTTTGTAGACGAAATTTTATTTTCGTCTCTAATACTTTTGAAAAAAAATGAAAATAGACGACAAAATTTATATTTCGTCCCCTTTGGGTGTTCTTTTAAGACAAAAAAAAATTCGTCATCAGATTTCGTCACAACAGCCTAAATTTCTTATAGTGATGCCACCACCTTTTAGAATAGAATTATTCAACAATGAAGCATCTTCTACTTTCTCTGAAAAACAGAGAATTTATCAGAATGGATCCTCTAAAAAACAGAGAATTAAAACAAGCTTTTAATTTCTACTTTGCAGAAGATGTTGCATGCAAGTTATATCAAACACTCAAAACTAGTACAAACCCCATTATCAAACAGCAATCCCTGTCATAAAAAAAAAACTATATATGATAAGAACATGAATAGAGGTATAAGAATACCTTTGTTCATAAACTGCCAAAGCCCTCCCAAAAATCTTATCTTCCTCACAACTCCAATCTGAGTGAACCCCACAAACCATTTTTCCTTCCATCATTTTACAAGCCATCTCTTACTTTAATTCCCAAAGCTTGTTCACACAAAGACTCAAGAACCCAACTTTTCAATTCTTATGAACACAATGGGAGGAACTTCAAAATGTTCAAAATGTTTAAAAAAAAAATGCAAGCCCATCTACAAGAAGATGGTGGAAAGGAAGAAGGGAAACAAAAAGATAAGAGAGACAAAAGGAGGCATATGGAGTTGAAGAGGTTATATATTTACCAAAAAAATGTTTCTCCATACACAGCTATTGCAAAACCACCCCATCATTATCAACATTAAGAGAATCATTTCAAGAGAGACAAAAGGAGGCATATGGAGTTGACGAGGATATATATTTACCAAAAAAATACAAGCCCATCCACAACTATTGTAAAACCACCCAAAGAAGAAGTCCTCATTTTTCACTTGTCTTCTGTTTTTTAAAGAGTGAATTGAAGACAAGGAAGGAGATGCCACTATCATCATGAATGAAAGAGGGCATCTGCTATTGCATTTCTAACTTCTGACATCTCCATCTGTTCTGCAATATCCACCACTACATTGGTGTCGGAGGTGCCACTATCATCATTGGAGGTGCCACTATCATCATTATCAACTGCCTCTAAAGATATGTCTTCATTCTCGTACTCTATAAAGAGTGCATCTGCAATAGCCTCTTTTCTGATAAAGTTCATATATTCATTCAGCCCAACAACAACAACAACAACAAAAAAAAGATAATAAATAAAGGCTACAAAAGTGATGAGCCATGTGTTCTAACATTCATCCTATAATGCTCACATAAAACCCATCAAGGCCCATGCTTCATTATCATATTCAGCCAGTAGAGACGGGCATCATTACTTTCAAACGACATGAAAATATCTCTATTGTCCTTGTCTTTAAATGCCCTTGTGCCAAAAAAATACAATTATGAGGTCACTTGGATATTTGGTATTTGCCTTAAAATATCAATACAATCCTGCATAGTAGGACCTCGTTGCCTCTCTTCTTCTTTCCTCTTTTCTTCTTTCCTCTCTTCTTCTTTCCTCGCTTCTTCTTTCCTCTTTTCTTCTTTCCTCTCTTCTTTTTTCCTCATCATATTTATTGTTCCTAACATCCCTCCTACTCCGTGAAGGACAAGGACGTTTCCTCCAAGCACTTGTCATTAGCTCCTCTGTCGAGATATCCTCAAAAGTCTCTTCGCACACATGATTCTGGGTATTGTCCATATGAGGTGGCGGAGAGGACATCTGTGTAATCAATTCTTCTAGAAAGGAACCAGAAGATGGTGTCCAAGTCTCTTCTCCCCTAGCCTGGGTTCCACCAAAGAGAATTCTCATTTCATCCGGGAATGACAAAGGTCTAGTCCTAAAAAATTTCACTTCGGGGTGCCCCTGCATTAGATGTTAAATATTTATTATTATATAATAAGTAATATATACTGAAAAATGTCAAATAAATATTACCTTTAGATATTCATCTCATCTCTCGGGATCCATTGTAATTGTTTGAGTTGCTTCATTGAGCCCAACACCGGTTTGCCCACATAATGTTATCCAAGCATTATATTGTTTTCTCATTCCATCCCATTGATTCTTTAATTGTTTTTGTCCATACAAAATTCCAGTTTTCTCCTTAAAACCCTCGATAATTCTTGTCCATGATTGTGTTTTTAGATTTGAGCCCGGTCTTCCGCCTTGTAATACTTCTACAATGCATAAGTCAATGAAAATCTTCTTCATATTATCTGACCAAACAGCCCTACTCATCTCCGCCCTGTCCTTACCCTTATGAGATGGAACCCTTGATTCTGCCATCTACACCTTGCTAAATTATTTTATCAAGAATAAATCAATGTCAAATCAATTATAGAAAAAGAAGCAAATGAGTCCACCTTGAAACAAAACAACTATATTCCTTACAAAATAGTGGCCCCCAAAAAGCAAGTGGTAAATAAGAACCATGTCAAGGGAAGTGGAGAGAACTAAACCTAGGTATGGTTTTCAATCTCAGATTGGTTTCTATCTTTTTTCTGTGTAAAGAAGCAGCAGAGAGCATACAAAGAGAAGATTTCTTTGAAGTAGGTACTGAAAAAAAAAAAAAAAAGGAAAAGATTTTTAAAACTGAGAGACCCACCCAACTAATAAGCTATGTTTTCATTTATGTTTTTAACGAGGTTGGTGTGATCTGGTATGCATCAAAAGCATTTTATAACAGAGAAAGACAAGCAACTGTCATTCCCATATGTCATCTATGCTCTGTTGATATGCCCTGTTTGTACCCTCCTGTCAGCACAACCTAGTAGGATTTTTTGAATTCCAAACAATGCTTTTATGTCAAAGGGGCTAAACTGAAGGATTAAATCTAAAGATTGACAGAAGGCAATCAATTAGTCTCCCTTTGCTAGGAAATGGTTGCCCTAGTCATATATGATAACAACATCCATTCTAATGCTTGACAGACAAGTACGGTTTTCAATTAAAAATAAGAATCTATCTCTCCTTACTACTAAACAAATTTAAGGAACCCCCTGCATTTTTGACACGATTAGTCCAATATGGGCACGTTCATGGGAATCAAAGGGCCAAACCTGCATCGCAAAAAATAATTCAAAATACCTCCAATAGAATTTCTTCCAGACCCACCAATTGATTGTCATATAAAAAGCATTAAAACATCATATCCTCACGAGAATGGAACACCCATAGGGGCAATATTCCTTCAACACTAAAATAAACTATCCAAATCACAAAATCCATAAAAGAGAAAACACCAAATCATAAAACCCACAAAAGAAAAAACCCCAACTCACAAAATCAGACCCAAGTTCTTCTCTATCATGGCCGTCAATCTTCTGAACGAAAAAAAAAACCCTCCAAAACCAATAACAAAGATGAAGAGAGGAATGGACACAGAGAGAGAAAATCACATAAACAAAAAGCATATTAGGAGAGAAGTACCTTGTGAGGAATGGAGAAAAGGTGGAGGAAGGAAGGAAACACCGCTAGGGTTATTTTTTCGAATGTGAATGAGATAGCCTTCTTTGTTGCAAAGAGAAATAAGGGTAAACTTGCCAATCTCAGAATAAAGTGAGGCCAAACTTGTCCGAAAATTATAAAAAATGGGCTACCCGCTTTAGATGTTTTTGTCTGTCCAAAACAACATAGTTTCTGGACGATTTTGAAGTAGACAAAAAATGTCTATGATCTGGTTCAAACAGACATACTACTGGTGATATCCAAACAATCTAATATCTCATAATGTTTTTTCCAATTAGTTTTAAGAGATATAGACTTGAAAAGTAGACATGCCAAACGGGCCCTAAAATGACGTTATTTTTCGGCTACCTATTTTCAATTTCCTTTTAAAATTTGTGATCCTAAACGATGATCCGAATCGTCGAAAGTATTAATAAGACACAATATGGCCCATGGGTCAACTTTCAGTCGTTGATCAATTTCAAATATCTAGATATATGTTAAAAAACGAATAGCCATTGATCTATTATTCTGAACTTCTATGGGTCGCATAATCATGATCCAAACCGTTAATCTCCTTTGTAATATTGAAAATGGCTATGACTAAATTTTCCTGCTCTTGGTTTGGTCCAGATCTATAGAAAATCATAAGATTTTGAGAACCGTTAGATAGCTCATGTTCTAACTTAGCAATTAAAATGTGATTTTGGCAGTTCAATTTTTCAATTTTTTTTTCTTGAGTTTAGTGCTAGTAAAATGCCATCTGAACCATTGGAAATATGTAACAGTCCGATCACGGGTATGTGCTCAAATTTTAGCCGTTGATCTTTCATGGATCTTGAGAGATTTGCAGAAAACATGAGCTATTTGGTATAAGTTTTTGAAATTCGTGGGCTCCTATTTCATGATCCGAACCGTTGATCCTCTTAGGAATACTAAAAACATACATGGGGTAAAAAATGAGCCTTTGATTCATTTTGGATATAAAGAAACTTATGAAAAAACATGTACCGTTGGATTTAATAAATCTATTTCAATCGGTTCATGTGTGTTACCAAACAGTCTATATAAAAATTATCTATTTCTTACAGAGGCTATTTGAAACAGATCTATTTCATGCATATCTGTTTTGAACTTATAAGATTTGCCAAACAAGCCCTAAATCAATTGGTGTATAATTCCAACAATTTCTAATATGGTCTTGGCGTTGTCATATATGAAAATAATAATTTCAAAATCACCAATTTTCATGTTTGACAAACCATTTCACCTATGAACCTTCTACTAAGGAAAGAAACAATGTTAATACACCTAGTAGCAATCCTATTACTTTCACTGCAATTTTCTAAGTAACCATTTTCCTTAAATTATAATTCTTGTTTTCCTTAAATTATAATTTTTGCATGATTTAGGGATACCAACACTAGCAATCTTAAAATAATTTCGTTGATTTGAAGCCACGGCTAGATTTGAACTATCTCAAGCCCACTTCTTTTGAACTCACGCCTAGATGGAAATTTAGGATATTGTGCACCTTAGGTCTTGGCATCTCTATTTATTGGGTCTATCCATCTTAAAATGGCTTCAAATAGATGTTTTTACATTTTAGACCATCCGGATTGGGTCTACTTCTGTATCTGTTTCAATTGTACTTAAGATATATTTGTCTATTTGAAAGTGCCAAAGAAAGATGCTCACTTGAAATAGATGCAGAATGTCCAGCTATTTTTGGACAAGTTTACCCTTGTAGAAATTTCAATATGACAAGTTTGCCCCACATAAAAAGAATGACCTTTCCCATTTCTTACCCATTTGAGGTATATATCAACTGGTTGGAGGAAGCCCTAGCAAAGCTCTTTGAAAATGTCTTTCTCCATTGTTTCTCCCTGAAATCCAGCCAATCAACCACCAGTATGCACCTCACTCCTCTCTCCCTTCTAGCGGAGATTTTGTTGTTCTAGTAGTGGTTGTTTCATGTCATTTTGTTATGGAAGTGGATTTCACGCTATTGCATACTCACGTTTTCACCAATATGAAAAAAAAAAACCATAACTCTGGAGGTGAATAATAATGATAATAATAGTACCTCTGAAGGTAATAGAGTTGTGATCAACATTGAAGACCAAATGGAGATGTCATTAATTAAATATGCAATAGCATATGCCCTCATTCAAGTTGTTGGATCGTATTTTTCTTTCCTTTTGCTTCCTTTTTATAAAGGCCTGTGAGTAACTTAAATCTTTCATTATCCCTTTTCTTTTCTTTTTTTTGTAAAATGCCTTTTTGATAATGAAGATTTTGATACACTTGACCATTTTAAGGAAACAATCAAATTTGCTTTGTGTCGCAATATATTTGACACATTATCATCTTATGACACCTAGAATCCATTTTATAAGTTTTACATGGGCCTTAGAGAATATAAATATAAATATATATATATATATAATGAATATCTCATTGAGTTTATCTAATAAATTACCTTTTTAAGAAAAGACAAGAAATGCCCCTATAATAAGTTCTTATTTACATGTTTACCAAACAAGAGGTTTCAAATAGATTTATCTCATTTAGATATCTTGCATGTCGATCTTACCAAATGTTCTATTTTATAAAATAGTCTATTTGAGATAGATCCATTCCATTTCGAACAAATCTATCCCAAATAGATATAACTTGCCAAACATGGCCTTACTCAACTACATTGTCTCAAATTGGTTCACTCTTCTCTTCATGTTACCTATGTAATCGAAAACCTGAAGTGGATTTGAAGAAGTAGGACTTTGACTACTTTATATGCATCTCAAATAGATATAACTTGCCAAACATGGCCTTACTCAACTACATTGTCTCAAATTGGTTCACTCTTCTCTTCATGTTACCTATGTAATCGAAAACCTGAAGTGGATTTGAAGAAGTAGGACTTTGACTACTTTATATGCAAAGAACATGTCCCCAATATGCTCTAATCAAAAGGTTTATAATGAATGGTGTTGATAGAAAATGTTGATTTCTCAATTTATTACTTATGATTGGCAATAATCTGATCATGGATCAAGGCGATGTTTTACTGTAAGTCAATTAGCAAAAGAAGAAAGTAAGATTGATCTATCCTTATGGAGTCCATCTTAAGTTACCTCATTTTATGTAAGGAGCATTGCAAAATCCAAACATTGAGAAATTAATTCAAAACAAGTTGAGTCACAATAAAAAACAAGGTTCGGAATGATACCTAAAACCTATTCAGGGTTTGTTTGTTTTATGTAATTTCCATAATTGCATTGTTATAAGTTTAAAAATGAAGAACCAAAGGTGAATATAAATGTCAATCAAATAACCTCCCCTTCAATGGAGATTAAATCGAAGATGAGAAATGAATATCACTCATCAGCCTACTACTTTGATAACTGGGAAAGTTGAGGCCCCATATACATCTCTACCTTGTATCCTTTACTTCTCACCTCATATCCTTCACCTCTTACCTCTTCAGTGAATCTTTGATGGAGCTCATTTGATTATAGATTTCAATGTATTTTATACAAATAAATAAGCTCAAATGGCATTTGTGCAACAACAGATTTATAGAAAAGTAAAGGATTCGCTTTCCATTTTCTACCCTTTTTTTCTCATTGTATGGTACAATAGGACTTCCTATTAAAAACCTATTTTTTTCGGGTAATCTTTCGTTGCAAGAGAGAGAAGTACCTCTCCATCTTGAAGTTCTATCTCTTTAGAAGAGGAAACCAACCGTTGTGTGACACAAACAAGACCAAATTAAAATTGAGTGGTAAACATCGCAATGCTCATTTGCATGCAATCTCTATTTGTGAAACTAGACTAATCTTTATTTTTCTCCCCTTAAGTGGATCATTTGGTTTCATCCATTAGAAGGAAATTAGATAAAAAATGGTTAACATGAAGATAACTCAATTGAAAAAGAGGCATTGGAGAAGATTGTTTGTCTGTTTGGTTCAATTTCTTCTTTTACAATTAGAGTGATTGAAGAGAAAACTTTACAGGATAATGATTAGACCAACTATATCATATGGAGTAAAATATTGACCAATTAAGAAGAAACACGTGCAAAATGAGTGTAGTTTGAGATGAGCATACTAAGGCTAACATGTGGTAGAACTAGCTAGGAAAGATAGAATCAGAAATGAGCGCTTTTGGGAGCATTTATGGGTAGCATCAATATGTGAAAAAAATAAAAGAAACTCGTTTAAGATTATTTGGATATGTCCACATAGGCCAACAATTGCACGGATGAAGAAGTGTTTTTCTACGCAGGTTGATAGCACACTAAAAGGAAGGGTAGATCAAAAAGAATGTGGGCGGAAGTATGAACAATAAATTTGAAGAAGTGCAACATATCTAAGGATTTAGCTTATTATAGATCAAAATGGAGAGACAAGATTCATGTAGCCGATGCCAATATAGTTGGGACAAGGCTTTGATGATGATGAATTAGAGAGAGAAAAGGGAGCGAGTGTCTCTAGATGATGTTTCCAATTATTCCATAAAGTCTCTATAGAAATTGTTGAAAACAAAAGAAAAACGAAAAAAGAAAAGTACCTTCAAATGGAAGAAGCTATTGCTGTCCAAAATAGCAAGAACATTTTTTTTTTTTTTTTGGTAGGGAGAAAAAAGAATTTTTTTTGTAAGGGGAAAAAAGGAAAATTGGAGAACCTTTTTGAGCGTGCATGCAATTCAGATATGAGCCCATTCGGGTACTCGAGGCTTTCTGAAATTGGTCCCAATTCATCTTCCTCTTTAAAACTTAAGTACAAGCCTAACTTAGCAAATCCTTAACCCAAATTGACTATCAATACGAGATCATGCTGCACCCTAGGGCAATTGAGTTGCAAGGATCCAAACAGGTTTGTCACTTAAGCCCTTACTTCCATGTTGTATAGAATTCTTGTTTAGGTTAGACTGGCGCGCAACAAACCCTCCTAAATATCCCTTAACACAAGTTTTATCTGCAAAACTAATCTTGTTTCTCTGATGAGTTAAAACACTAAAGAAAGTTTAAGTCACCGTCGTCAATAAGTTTATTATAATTTAACTAGATAAATAAGTTAAAATCATCCACACAGGTAGAGAAGTACTAATGCACAAACTGTTCAACTGCACAGTTGCAAGTGTGTAAGTTGCAGCCAAGGAACAAACTTTTCACTAAATTAAGGCTTTCACCTCAAGGAGAATTTGTAGTTGGAAGCGTGCTTGGACTAATTCACAAAGTTTCATAGGTTCCCACAGCCAAGTAATGCAACCAAGAAGTCCTTGTAGTCTCCTGATGTGTCATCAACAACCGCATCAAGGAGGCTAATCTTGTTTACCTCATAATAATCCTTTTTAATCTTCTTCATGTCGATTTCAGCTCTTGTAACTATTACTCTTGTAAGCGAATCTTCATCAGTTCCAAGCCCCACGACCGATGACCTCACGACCTGGTTTAGCATCAAAGGGTGAATAAAAAGAACACAAATTATGCATGAGTTCTATAATCAGATTTCATTTGACGAAAACTTTGTAATTTTTGAACTAGCAATGTTCCCAGCAAGTCACCTCCGAGAAGTGTTTTTCAGGGGATTCAATGCACCAAACTGTTGCTTGTAACAAAGTTGCGAAATCGTTGTTGCTGCGGTCTTTAATGTCCTGTTGAGAGGGAGCTTACCAAAGTTAATCAACATGTTATAAAATGAATGGCATAAACATAGTCATCATTTGATCAAATCTGATCTTATTTCCAACCGGATTTATTAGTGGGTTGGGCTTGGGTTGAGCCCATTTTAATATTCAATAATTCCACCCATTGATCCAATCTGAATGTGGCCAACTTGACTTTTGTACTTCAATCCTCCAATGTGATCCTCTAACTTGACCTGCTAATTCAGGGTTCGATTGGCATTTCCATCATGATTAATAACTTATGGACAGGTATGTGCTCAGCCAATACTCAAAAATATTAATCTGAGCTGAATCCAACCCAACCTGGCCCAACATATTGCCACCTCCATTAAAGTATGAGAGTATCCATAATACCTTGTCAATGGGGTTCCCGTAATCTTGTTTGTAAATGTTAAATGTTGCTTTGAGTTGGCACTGGTTCCTTGTGCTTAGTATCCATATGATATGATCTTGATCCAATTGCTGCCTTTCAATGGCATCATGTAGGTGATCTGCCTCTGATTTGGCAATCTTCTCATCTACCTCTTCCCCATCATACCTAAATGAGCTCACCATGCTCAACAAAAGCTGGGGACCATCTCATCACGAGGTCAGGCAACATCAGCAACAACAACAACAGCAGCAAAAAGGAGTTTCTCCTAATCAAAATTTCACTTGAAATAATACCTGATTAGTCAGATGGTTGACCTGGAGGACCTTGAGCCCACAACATACATGGAAGGCTATAAACGGTCAGAGTCTGGGTGGGGTCTATGGTGGTGTACCCCGCCCCAGCCCGGTTTAAGGGTGCTTTTCAAGGGTCCAGGTTTATACACATGTACACTAGACTCTCTGACCATATGGTATTTTCAAGGGAATTTAAGAACTAACCACCTATATTTTTTTACAATTACAAATAAGTACCTCTTTTATTTAAAAAAAAAAAAACCCCTCCACTAACATAATAATCTCGGTTAAACACACTGGCAGTCAAAGTCCATTTTTCAAACATATTTTGGGGTATAAATATAACAAGATTGTTCAAATTAGACCTAGACTGTTGACAATAAATACACTTAAAATCTTAATTAATATAATAATATATGGTTAACAATCTGGTTTGATCCAAAGGTTCTTGTTATTCTTTAATAATAAAATAGGCTAGATTTTATCAGCCACTTAAGGTTTTGACTTCCGGTCAAGGTGATTGGTTCAAATTATCATATTAAAGGGAGTGGTTATAGATAAAAACAAAAAGAAAGAACAGGTACTCAGTTGTAATTGTAAAAAAAAAAAAATGCATGTGGACATGTTGGGATGTAAATGGGTCCTTGATTTTCCAATTACCCAAGGTTCCGACCCATTAAAAACCTGGTCTGCGTCCTTATTTAGGCCCCGATAAGTAAATGGGTCCGAGTCCAGCTCCTCCTTGGTCCGGACCCGTGGACCCAAGACCCGACATATTACCTTAATTTTTGAAAATCTCTCCTAAAAACCATATTTTTTTAATATTATTCTCTACCTAGACCCGAACTTAGATCTAGACCCGTCCCATATATGGTTCTGGTTCCGGTTCCAGAGCTAAGAAACCGGTTTCGAAACGATTTTGGGTCCGGATCCGGTTCCACCTTCTCCTTAATGGTTCCAATTCCGAGTCCACCATAGACCCGGATTAGAATCGACCCGTTTACGACCCTAGTCAAATGTAAACTTCTCAATCATAAAAGTAATGCAGATTTTATGAAATTATTATTTGCATAAAAAAATTTAACAATATTTTCAAGTTTTTGCCACGGCCATCATAATGGCCCCCCCTCTACAATATTTGAAAATTTTCAAGAGAGTGCTTTTGCTTTTAATAACTAACATGACTTGAACCATGGGACCTCTTGGTTGCGAAAATGACCACTTTCAAACTATGCTAGGGGCTTTGATCAACTTTTTCAAGAAAATCCTGTCCCAAAACTGCCTCACAGATGAGAGTTCTTTTTACCGCATACAATGCTTGCTAGTGTTGTTAAGTTACTTAGTTGGGTTGGCTTACCTTCCTCAAAGATTTTGCTATATAGAGTGCTATATCTTCTTCAAGTGAGTACTTGAAGAGAGAGCAATATGCCTTTCTAACTGACCACTTTCAAACTATGCTAGGGGCTTTTATCAACTTTTTCAAGAAAATCCTGTCCCAAAACAGCCTCACAGATGAGAGTTCTTTTTACCCCATACAATGCTTGCTAGTGCTGTTAAGTTGCTTAGTTGGGTTGGCTTACCTTCCTCAAAGGTTTTGCTATATAGAGTGCTATATCTTCTTCAAGTGAGCACTTGAAGAGAGAGCAATATGACTTTCTAACTGCAAGTAGATGACAAGGGGATGAAGCACATGATATCTCTATCATAACTTGCAAACTTCTTACACCCTTCTTCCTCAGTGCCTCCTTGGCTAGTTTAGCATCCCTTTCAGCTGGATCCAACATCCATAAGATCAAAGCTCTCTGTTTCATTAAAAAAGAATGGTATTGTTAGGACTGCTTTCAAGTGCTATGTATTGGACAAAGGTTCATACACATACAAACATTTATTAATTGCTGGTCTAAATCAATCTTTCCAACTAAGAACTGTAGTTGGCTCATGCAATTAACTTTTGTTTGTGTTTTTTAAATTATACACTTACAATTATAATTAATGGTCACTTTTAATTAACTGTTGGATGATACACTTATTTTTCAGATCATTTTCTACATTTACATTTACAATTATACACTTAAACAAGACTTTAATTGCACGCTGGCTGTAACTCTGTCGGACTAGTCATATATGATTTGAATCAAGGTCCATCTTATCTCATCCTAAGTTGGATTTGTAAAACAATGTTATAGATTGTAATAACACATTGTTTCTTACCCCAAAGTCGCCAGAGATCTTGGATTGGAGTCGATTGGTGGGGCTTTCTTCGTAGAGCTCTTCATATGCTTGAAAGATCTTCGCGCGTTGATCTGCATTTCGATGCCCCAAGATCGAAATGATCGCTTTCCTATCTGCTCCCCATCCTACCACTCAAATCAAAGCAAAACACAATCCAATTGTACAATTAAGGAAAAGCACACAACTAACAGTTAAATATTGATTGTTTATATATTGACAGACCTTCCAAAGCCTTTCTAAGGTTCTCACTGTCTTGCATAGGGGAAGAAAACTCAGCTACTTTGATTGAACTCATCCTCACTTTCTATCTTGGTTAGCAGAAGTACTAGCACTTTTTAAGAGGAGAAGAAGAAAGTGGAATTTATATATTGCTTGTGGCAGTGATTGGGCTGCATTCTAAAGAAAATTATTATCTGCTTGTGCTATTAATTTACTTTTCTGATTCATTCTAATTTTATTTCATGTGATTAACACTTGTTCATCCAATGTAGGGAAACCATAATTTCTTAATCAATATGGGTAAGGTGTCACTCTCTGACACCAATGCTAATAAGAGAGAAAATTTGGTCCTAACTGTGTTACTTGGTAAAATGCATTAGGCTGGCGATGGTGCATTCATCTTTCATAAATGTCATACCAATTTTGTGATGATATCATGAAATTCTCTTTTCTAGCAACATTTCGAAAATATTATGATAATATTGGGATTACCTTGCCCTTTTCTTGTAAAAAAAAAAATATTGTAAAATTTTCAGATATTACAGAAATTGTGATAATCACAAATGATTGAATAGGCTCTCTGTGTAAATAGGCATATGAGAATCATACTATCAGAGTGTGTAAAATCATTGATCTTTCATGAGATTAGTCTTGTCATTTAATTAAATAAAAAGTATTTTTTTTGGTAAGTAAAAAAAAAAAAAAAAGGTTTCGTGGGTGGAAACTTCCACCCCATTTTTCTTTTCATGCTTTTCTCATTCCCACAGTTTTTTTTTCGTCCATCCATAGGAACATAGCTAGAAATGACCAATGAAGTTGACCACCGCATGTTTCTAATCATTATTAATTAGACTGTTTGATAAGACAAGTTTGTATAAATGATTCGATTAGATCTATCTGAAAAGACATGTTTAGTAAATATAAAAATAACAGCTTATTAAACAGGCATTTGTTGTCCAAATGATAGCCCCAGATCTCATTGATCTTGATAGGCCATGTATGTGAGTAGATGTTAATACAGTTTTGTCAACCTGTTAGCGACATGTTTGAAGTTGAAAGAAACTTACATTTAACATGGATGAATAACCCAAACCGTGCCTATCTAGATTGAGATTATTAATATTGGTTTACACATGAATCATGACTCTTTATATCACTTTATTTTTTCATTATGAGATGTTCTCATAGTACAGGGTGAAAATAACCTTTCGATATATAAATATCGTTGATGTATCTATACACTTTGAAAGAAAGGAACAAGATTAGGGAAAAATGAAAAATGAAATAGGTCCTTTACCTTCATAACCTTCGTGTATCTTATATTTGTATTTGTTGTTTAGGGCCTTTTTTTTTCCTTTCTAAGTTGACCAGTGATCATGCATGATAGTCTAAATTTGAGGACGTAGGGATGAATCCCCGGGTATGTGTGATACTAAGGTGCAAACACCATTCAACCATGAGTGAGTTGGGTTTTTAGGGCCTATTTGTTTGCAATAAAATACAGAAAATTCAAACCATAACTAGTTAAAAATAAAGGTTAATGGTGAGTTTCCAAACATGAGCATCAAATAACCTTTTCTTTTATGAGAATATAATCAAAAGAAGATGGAGAATAAAAACTCGGCCATCACCCCAAGAATTTAATACATAGAAAAGTGAAGGTCCTGCCTACATCTCAACATTGTATCCTTGTTCCTTCAACCATTTCTTCACTTCTCGCCTCTTTAATAACCCTTCGATGGAGTTTATTTCGCCATAAATTCCTATGTATTTTAATGCAAACAAATAGGCCCTTTAGGTACATGTGCGCTAGGATTTTCATATTTTCTAATGAATTTTGTTTTAAATAATTCATTATCGGGTTTTTCATGTTTTCTTATGAATTTGTTTTTTTAATAATTCATATTTCATAGGGTGTTGATGGCCAGGACAACTCTAGCTCAACCAAAGACCAGCTCAGCCCTAGTCTGAAATCAGGCCTGATGGTTAAATAAGCTAGTCCTGAGCCTTAGAATGCTTAAAAGCCTAGTCTAGTCCGACATATTTAACACAAGGATCACATATAATCTGCAAATGGGCGCGGCCCAATCTCAACTTCTAGGCTAGTCCGACATATGGAGCAATTCTCATTTCTCACTAAACCATATTATTAAACCCCAGTCAATACCAACCCAACTACAATCCTTAGACCCAGAAAGAGTCCTTGGAACTTGGTTGCCTTGCAATCAGAGTTAACCTGTAAATCTGATTATTTGTAACTGTTGACCTATAACTGGTTTTAGCAGAGAATAAAATAATTCTTACACATGATATCCACAAAATACTAATTTACCTGCACCAGGTTAACAAAGATCCAAATGGCCCTCCAGGACCAATTAAGGGCAAAGATAATTAATATAGCATGAGAATCCAAACAAAAGCACACTTATTATATAAAGTTCAACAACGCAAACCAGCAAGACAAAACACTACTAGAGCTCAAGAAGATAGATATATTGCATGTCGCACTATATTGATATAGAAGATAAAAGAGATGATGCTCTTAATCTCCAAGTAGTGCAAGGAGGAAGGCCTTGTAGTCCCTAGAAGTCTCCTTAGCTACTGCATGGGTTAGAGGAACATTGTTTCTCTTGAAATACACCTCCTTGATCTCCTGCAAGTCCTTCTCTGCACGTGAGACAATCACGCGCGTGAGAGTACCTTCATCTGTCCCATGATTAATTATCGTATTACGCAGTAACTGAAAAAAAAAAAAAAGAAGTCATGGAAGTGAAGAATATGATTAACTTGAGTAGAATTTTGTGAAGATTGATAATTTTGCCCTTTACTTCTCACCTTTTCGAAGTATTTGCATGGGGAAGTGAGGCACCGGATTGTTGTCCGCAGTGCCAAGATTAATTCGTTCGTGCTATAAGCCGATAGACTCTGAAAATTGCATCCCAACATTAGAAAAAAAAACTCATTTTCCTCAATTGAAATTGTATAAAAACAAAGCAGCATATATGATGATTTGCATTTGATGGAAAAACACAACCATCTGTGGACATCATGAGTGCTGATGTGGTGGCCACTCAAAAAGATAAGTCCTTGTTCAAAAGTAGGAGGATTTACAGAGGGCCCCTGAACGTGTACTATCTCACAGATTTGATTTACTTTGTGTCATTATGAAATCATCATATCCATCAATTTAGTTAAGATGATTCTACCCTCAATGATTGCGGGAGCATCATATGAGTTCTTGCTCCTAGCGACTGACTTTTTTTTTTCCTTTCTTTGAAAACAGAGCATGCGATACTATGAAAACATCTAGAACAAGAATAACCGTTTCATCTGATATTCTCTAGAGCATTATCCCATCTAACTGAGGTTTGTTGAGTACTCCTTTCACAAAGTAGAACTGTTACTATGAATTTTGTAGATTTTTTAAGGATGCCTATGAATGTGACACCAATCCTCCTTTATTCAGGCTTGAGATGAGGAGCAAAATATTTGTTAAGTTCCGAAAATTTCAAGACCATAGTTGAAGCTTGTCCTTCCCTGCTGGGTCCAGCCCAAGGGCTAGAAAGTCAAGCCCAATAAGTTCAGCTGTCTGTGCTAACATATTTGGTCTTTAGATAGAATCACGACCAAATGACCAGCTTATCCAGAGACCAGACCCAACCAACTGAAACTCAATCAGGAACACCTTGTCTCTCAATTCAATCCAGTTCCAAGCTGGAACACTTACAAATTCTAGGAATGGTTAGAGATTAGTTATAATTAGATCCTTATCCACAGAGCTAAGGGTAAGGTTTAATATGAATTTGAGAATTTGTGTCCATCCTTCTCCTAAACAAAACTTCTATAATGTTGCAACATAAAATGTTGGTCAGATATCCTGTATCCATACCTTGTTAACGGTAGTTCCATATTCGTCTTTGTAGCAGTTGAAAGTCGCATTAAGCTGAGCCTTGCTTCTTGTGGTCAAGATCCGAATGATTTCCTCATGACCAAAGGCCCTCTCTTCGATGGCATCGTGAAGAGCTTTTGCTTCTGCATGAGCAAGCCTTGTGTCTATTTCACCACCATTGTACCTATATGTGCCCACTAAAGCGACCAAAAGCTGTGACACAATTCAAGACCAACAAGATCTAAGTGACTGCACTGCACATACCACATTAAGTACAACAAATTACAAAATGAGTTAGAATTTGTGCTTAGAGGGCTTGCCTTCCGTAAGTCGCCAGTGAAACGCACCGCAACATCTTCTTCTATGGAATGCTTGTAGTTCAACTGGTAGACTTTCTTTACTGCCAAGAGTTCATCAGGGGAGCTGACACATGCTATTTCTATGATTGCTTGGGGGTCGGGAGTGGGATTGGCGTTCCTCACTTCCGTATAAACCAAGATGGCCTCTCGCTCAGCCGGGCCATATATCCAACGATACATTGCTTTCTGATCACAAAAATCAATCAGCATGTTCTTATTAGAAAAAACTAAAATTAATGGGTTATCATAATATGAAAATTAAGTTCTTGTAATATCCATTTTGAACTCTTAAGGGCATCAGGGCCCATGTCAGCATGAACCCATGTCATTATTAGTTGACAATTAGTGGCTACTTGTATGGTTCAGATGTTGAAGATAAAACCTCAAAGTGACCAGAGAGCTCTGATTCCAGTCTCTTGATGAGATCCTGCTGATAAAGCTCTTCATAGGCTAGTCTTATCTGCATCCTTTGAGCTGCATCTCTATGTGCAAGGATTGAAATTACAGACTTCTCATCCGTTCCCCAACCTAACATGACACAAATTTAAAACAAACAAGTTAATGAAACCATGTATGCAACTCCGATTGCAGGTACTGATGTATGAATGGCTTAATTTTTTTAAAAAACTGGGGCTCATTTGGAGTCAGATCCAATAGAGTAATATTCACCGTTAGATTCTAAAATCCTTCTATCAGAGAGAGAGAGAGAGAGAGAGAGACACCTATTGATCTAAGTCCCTTGCTTTACACACAAACCAATCCCAACGGTGGAAATCACTTTTATTCGAGGGCCTGCGTTGTGAATGGCTTGATCAAAAGGTCGGGCCCACTTGGGTCAGATCTTTAAGCCATCGTATTAGATGGGGTAATGTTAACCTTTAGATTGTTCACTACTATATTAAAGAAAATATTGATCTGGGTCCCTTCTTTTACACAGATTAATCCAACGGTGTAGATCGCTCCTACTCGAGACCTGCAGTATGAATAGCTTGATAAAAAAAAAAGTATTCCCACTTGGATCAGATCTTTAAGCCATCCATGTCCAATGAAGCAATACTCACCGTCAGATTGTTCAATACTTTGATTAAAAAAATGGGTCACACTTAGATCCGATCCTCTTCAAAAACAGAAACCGAAATATCAGTCCACAACCAATACAATGTCCGATACTCCGATGAGCAAAGATTTCGGCTTTGGCCAGTACATTGTCCAAAACCATCTTCTAAAACACATTTTCAGTTCAAACCACATGATCAATAAACCCCAGAAAAAAAAAAAAAAAAAGAGCCAAAACAATCAAGTCAAAGAGCATGATAAGAAGAAGAAGATCAAAACCTTGAAATGCCTTTCTGAGACTCTCAGCATCTTCAGTTGGAGATGGAACTGGGTAAGGAACTTTAAGGCTAGCCATCTTCTTCTTCCTCTCTCTCTCTTCCTCGATTACAACAATGAGAAGAGGAAAGAATAAGATGCCTCTTTATATACTAAAAACATAGCAGGTATTGTTTCATTTTTTGATTATGTACGTTGTTATCAATGTAAATTGAGGTTGATGATTTGGACCATATCCAGGTGTTGAGTTCTTCCAGCTTGATTTCCTCCTAAAATAAGTAGAAACAGACTGCAAGAGTCGTGATGTTTTGTCACACCTTGCACACTGTGTCCTCCATCCGACCCTTCATCAAGTGGCCCATTACAGATTAAATAGTTTATACAAAAATGATGTGGGGGTGGTTGGTTTCGAGACAATTTCTTCTGTGTGACCATTTGAAGCCCTTTTCTGGTTTCAGATGGGGCCCACCTGACCTGACTACTGCTATTTTCATTGGTATTGTTGATAGCATTACTATCCACTAGTGGGTTTAATTGGAAGAAATTAGTACTGTATGAAGGCATAATCTTTGAGTTTGAGGGGGTTTATTAAGGATTGTGATCATTTGATGAAGGGTTGATATTGAGCATAACCATTATGCAGTACCAAATCTGACTCTTAGACAGATATTGGCCCACTCCTTTTTATCTCAAAAATCTAATTTCCCCATAGGTCATTCGTTTGTCATTTGTGGGTCATCTGAAGAAGATGAGGCCCACCATTTGGAACCTTCCATTTGAATCTTAACGGGCCCACAGCCCATCCAAGTTGAGTTGCTCATGGGCTGGATTTGGCAGACCACGTTTGATCTCTGCCCTCTTTTGGTCTGGCCCAACCTGGTTTCATATTCGGGTCTTACACTTTTTTCGAAATGTAAGGACATTGTCATGAATTTCTACATTTGGATGACAGGTGGCCTGTTGATGGTATCCACTAAAAATCAGCTATATTTAAAGTGTCTGGCCATCACACTTTCCTGAAGAAAATCAATGCCAATAAATAACTTACCATATTTACTTTTGATACGATTAGCGATTTTAACAATTGAGTCCTTTTGAACCCATTTTTTTTCTAATTTCATTACTAAAGTCCAGATAATGTCATAAGAGTTTGATGAAGATCAGAGTCGTAATTTGAAGAATGCATACAATCGAGCTAGGCGTTTGCGTATCAAGAAGGCCAACACTACTAGAGAATTCGTTATTCTCTCAGCAAAAAGCGGGTGACCGCCCAAAAGGGAGCATTCCCTTTTAACCCACGAAAACCCACCTTCTCTTCTGTTAATTTTTTCCCCTTCCCACTCTTTATTTTCCCTCCCGCGCTCTGCCCTCGCACGCCCAATCTCTGCATCCCGCCGCACCAGCCATCCACCACCGGAGCCCGCCTGCGCCGGAGCCTCCACGGGTTCTCTCTCTCTTCCTCTCTCTCTATTTCTCTCTCTCCCTCCGTCCCTCTCCCTCTCGCTCTGCACTATGCCCTCCCGCGCCCACGCCATCACCGGAGCTCTCTCTCTCTCTCTCTGCTACATAGTTTTCTGCTCGTTTCTTTCTCTCTCTTCGTCGAATCAGAAATCTCTGTAAGAGGTTTTTGTATATATCACTTTCCAATAGCTTCCACTGCAATCTATCTTCTATTTCTTTCTCTATATAGCTTCGAGTAAGAAGAGCGACTGAGAGAGAGTGAGAGAAGAAAATGTTCTATTCTCACACATTTCTGTCTAGAAAAGGCCCTTTGGCGAACATTTGGATCGCTGCTCATCTTCAACACAAGCTTCGCAAATCTCAAGTCGCTGACATCAATATCTCTACATCCGTTGGTAATCACACATATTTCTTTCTCAGGGATTTTCAAATCCTTAAGTGTTTGCTTCTTCTTCTTCTTCGTTGCATTGAGAAGACTGTATTTGGGCATCATACATTTATGTATTTGTTTGTGTTTGAATCTCCAAAAAAACTAGGGCAGATTGGAAATGAATTTGATCTGGAAAAGATCAATAACCGTACTTCTGACCCTGTTCTTTTTACTTATTAGAACATAGCAGATTGTAATCTGTTCCAACAGAATAATCCCTCCACCAGTTTACTAATATTGCATTGAAATGACTCGTTTTGATGATATAACGGATGAATGAGGCTAATATTGGGTGAGAATTCTTTGGGTTTGATGGATTGCTATCTGTTGGGTGTGTGTTGCGTTAGTGTGCAGTTTAAATATGCATATCAACTGTTTGTTATAAGGCTTAGAAAGAAACATGGATAAAATGAATGATGAAATCTGTTTTATATAGGAATTAGCTATGTTAATAGGGGTAACAAAGTATTTGGTAACTTTAGGAATATATGAATTCTCATTTCACACCCTTCAAATGCATATGTAATTAGTATGTATCTTTTCGATTGGTACATATGTATTTACTTGTGAAACAAACAGGCCCTTTGCATTGAACATTTGAATTGAAGAGTAGCAGGGTGGTATAGTGATATGAGAAGTCAAATATGGTCCCACATTGTAACTCTATAGGCACTTGATTAGAACACCTGATTGCTTTGTTTATAATTTATTTTTTGGTTCATTTGATGAAGCTCTGTAGACCATCTTCTTGCATAATTCTTTTTTTTTTTATTGATGAATGGTCTCTGTTTTCTATATTTGGTCTCACTTCTAAATCCTCCAAATTGTGGGTAAAAGGGCGTTTTGTGAGGAGATATATGACATTGCCTCTTTTGTTCAAGGATAATAAAGAATGGAGATTCATGGCAGATGTGCTTTCCTTTGCTTTTTATGAAGCTTGATGATACTCAATTTATGATGACCTATTATTGGTATCTAATGAACCAATATTGTGCAAAATGGGAGCGAACTTTGGTAAATTCTGTTGGGATACGAAGGCATTTTTTCATGTTAGATTGCCTTTCTCGAGTTTCTTTCCACTCAGAATTTATTGACCAACTCAATCAACTTCTTATGATGCAATTATGTCGTTTTATTGAATGAGATTCAGCTGCTACGTATCCTGATTCTTTTGGATTACTTATCCACGTGTGCACTCAGAGAAAAGTAAGATTATTTTGACACTACTAGAAATTTAGGCATTCACATGTCAATGATCACTCAAATTGTGGTTTTGCCACTTACTATTAAATTAGGATCTTTAGGACTTAAATATTGTAAGTCCGATTGAACCATTTGAAGTCAAAGTAGCTAGCGGAGAACACCTAGTGTGCAAAGAGGTTTGTTTGAATACACGAATCTATTTGCAAAAGATACAGATGCAAGATGATTTATTTGTGTTACCATTGAGTGGGTTGGACGTTGTGCTTGGAGTACAGTGGCTTTCCGAGTTGGGCCGTGTTGTGTCCGATTACAAGAAGATGACTATGGAATTTCAGTGGGGTGATAGTTGGGTCACATTATCGGCAGCGACAAAGGAGGACCTTAAAGCAATAACCTCAAAGTCCATTGAAAAGATATGGAAGAGTGGGGGAAAGTGCTTCTCCATTAAAGAAGTAAGCACAGTGAACAGTGATCATGCACATGCAGTTACGACTTGGCCACCAGAAATTGAAGCACTACTTCAAGAATTCATTTCCGTAACAGAGGAATCCAAATCCATTCCTCCACAACGATTCTTCGATCACAAGATACCATTGCTAGAAGAGGACAAACCAGTGAATGTGCCACCTTATCGGTACACTCATTTTAAAAAAGATGAGATCGAGAAGCAAGTCCATGAAATGCTGCAAAAGGGGCTCATCCGGCCAAGTAATAGCCCTTTTTCATCCCCGGTGTTGTTGGTAAAAAAGAAGGATGGATCTTGGAGGTTTTGTAATGACTATAGAGCATTAAACGAGGCAACTATCAAGGATAGGTTTCCTATTCCGACAGTGGATGATATGCTTGATGAACTACAAGGAACCCAATTTTTCTCTAAATTGGATATACGGGCGGGTTACCACCAAGTACGAGTACATGAGAAGGACATCCATAAAATAGCTTTCCGGACCCACAATGGCCACTACGAGTATCTGGTAATGCCTTTTGCCCTTTGCAATGCACCATCTACTTTCCAGTTTGCTATGAATCATATTTTTGCCACACAATTGAGAAAGTTTGTACTTGTATTTTTCAACGATATTTTGATTTACTCTAAGACTTGGGCTGACCATGTCACACACCTGCAAGTAGTGCTTGAGATACTAGTATGTCACAGGTTTTTCATTAAGCCTTCCAAATGCGCCTTCGCGCAAGAGGAACTGGAATATCTTTGTCACATCATATCTCAAGAGGGAGTTAAGGTAGATCAAAGAAAGATAGAAGCCTGAATCTTGGCCTCAACCAAAAAACCTTTCGGCACTACGAGGGTTCCTCGGACTAACCGGCTACTATCGGAAATTTGTGGAGCATTATGGGCTCATAGCCAAGCCTATGACCGAGATGTTGAAGAAGGGAAAATTCAGCTGGTCCTCTACAAGCATTGCGGCTTTTCAAACGCTCAAGGATGCAATGACCAGGACACCAATTCTTGCAATGCCCAACTTTAAGGAAGTTTTTGAGGTACATACAGATGCTTATGATGAAGGGATTGAGGCGGTTCTAGTACAAGATGGTAGGCCCTTGGCTTATCTAAGCAAGACGTTAGGCCCAATGAAGCGTGGCTGGTCGGTCTATTCAAAAGAAATGCTGGCAGTAAGTGAAGCAATCCGAGTTTGGCGACCGTATTTGATTGGCCGTAAATTCAGAATTTTTACGGATCAACAACCCCTCAAACATTTGCTTGAGCAGCGAATCGTCACTCCGGAGCAGCAGAAATTCATAGCCAAACTACCCGGTTTTGAATTCGAAATTCACTACCGACTCGGGAAAGAAAACGTGGTCGCCGATTCCCTTTCACGACGGACGGATGGTCCAGTTCTCGCTGCTATCACCGAACCCACTTGGCAAATATGGGAAGAGATACGGCTGCATGGACAAACTTGTGGGTATTATAAGGCCATTCGGGAGAAGCTTCATGAGTCACCCGAAAGTATGACAGATTTTATTGAGAGGGATGGGATCATCATCCACAAGGGTCGCACAGTGGTTCCAAAAAATAATGAGATCAAACAGCAACTACTTCACCATTTTCATGACTCAAACATGGGGGGTCATTCCGGCGTATATCGCACTTGGGTAAGACTTAATAACAATTTTTGTTGGATTGGTATGAAAGGGGACGTCCAGAAATATGTCGCCGCATGCGACACGTGTCAAAGGGTCAAGAGCGATTCGCGTCGCCCTGGTGAACTACTTCAGCCATTATCAATTCCAAACCAAGTATGGGAGGACATCTCCATGGACTTCATAGAGGGATTACCGCAATCTAATGGGTATGATGGTATCTTTGTGGTTGTCGACAGATTAACAAAGTATGCACACTTCATCCCAATGGTGCACCCGTATACGGCCAAGTCAGTGGCTCACCTTTTCATTGGCACTGTGGTTAAACTACATGGCATTCCTAGCTCCATCGTGACTGACCGAGATCGTATATTCACTAGCAACTTTTGGAAGGAACTATTTCGGCTACAGGGTTCCAAACTATCAATGAGCTCCGCTTACCATCCTCAAAACGATGGTCAAACCGAGGTGACGAATCGAACTCTTGAACAATATTTACGGGCTTTTGTTTTTCAGAATCCACACAAATGGGAGGATGTACTTGCTTGGGCTGAATACTGGTATAATACAACTTACCATGCCTCAACCAAGAAAACTCCATTTGAATATCTTTATGGGCGGCCTCCTCCAAATTTGATCCATTACAATGAAGGTCGGTCACTGAATGCCGAAGTTGACAAAGAGCTATTTAACAGAGATGAACTTTTAAGAGAACTTAAGAGTAATTTAGAGAAGGCAAACAATCGGGCAAAGCTGTGCTATGATTAGAGGCATAGAGAAGAGCAATTTGAGATAGGTGATTGGGTATTCCTCAAGATTCAACCCCACAAGCAGAAATCAGTTACGCAGAAGGCTCTTTTCAAGCTGGGTATCCGGTTCTATGGACCCTATAAGGTGCTTCAGCGTATTGGTGATGTGGCCTACAAACTTGAGTTACCATCTACTGCTCACATTCATCCGGTGTTTCATGTTTCACAGCTTAAGCGGAGAGTGGGAAATTCAAGCATTGTGGAGACGCAGATACCAGCCATTGATCAAGATGGGAATGTTAGACTTCAACCATCTCGAGCCATTGAATATCGTCAGATGAAGAGAGGAAATCGGGTCCGATGGGAGGTTTTAATTCAATGGGATTCCTTGCCACCCGAAGAATCCACTTGGGAGGATTTGTCTTTAATGAAACTACAGTTTCCTTCTTTAGTCCTTGAGGACAAGGACAAACTGAAAGGAGGGAGGAATGATGAAGATCAGAGTCGTAATTTGAAGAATGCATACAACCGAGCTAGGCGTTTGCGTATCAAGGAGGCCAAGCTTATTTCACATAAGGAAGATAATGCAGATTGTGCATGTATTATGCATGAATCAATTAATGGAGCAATCATGGGAGATAATGATGAGAGCAAAAAAGATGCAGTTATTGGAGATAATGCTGATGGAGATACATGCGGTGCAAGTGGCTAGAAGTCAACCATTGTGGTATCAAGTTGGCAGAGGTTTCATCCTATTGGAAACCTTTCTTTTAGGCCTTAATTATAGGAGCAATAGTGGTAGTTGATTAAGCTTACCAAAAGTAGTTTCAATTCTGTTATTTGTGCCTTATCCTTCAATTACAGTAGGAGGTTAAATAGGGCTATGTATTCTCGTTGAAAAGGGGGGGAATAAAATACTAAACGAGATTTCTATCTCAATCAATTGTTAGCCTTGCTTTCTTGAGTTTGAAGGTTAATTAGGTCCAAGAAATTGGTGGGATTCATCATAGTTGTTTGACACTTGTTAGTGTTTTTTTAACTTTTTTTTACCCCGGATCCCTTGAAGTCATGAAAATAGTGTATGTCACATAAACTAATAAATCTCATAATATCATTGACACTATTCCATGATGTCATGATTTTTATACATCGTCTTAGAGAATATTCTCGGAATGATAGAACTTGATAAGTAGGGTAAGATGTGTATTTACTTTTTAGAAAATTTTATATTTCGTGTTCTATAAAAAATGGTTTCGTCTGCTAGTTGTAAAAATTGTATGATACAAAAATTGATAAATCCCATGAAATCATGGGATATGGTGTAGAAAAGATTTTAAAAAAATAATGTGAAGCCAAAGTCAAATGACCCTGGTAACATTATCTGAATTTCAGTAATGAAGTTGAAAAGTTCGAATTTATGGATGGCCAATATGTCAAAACCCAAAATCTTTTGTGGCCATGATAGATTATTATTATGTTGTTTACGTTAATAGGAATTTTGTTGTATCTTTAAAGAGAGATCTAAATAAACGAAACTTGACTCTCGTTTGGAAATTCTAGTCTAATCTAATCAGAGAGAGTTAGATTAGATGCAGAACAAATGAATTTAATTTTGAATTTCCAATTTTTATTTAGCCCATTTGGTCATATCCTAAAGAAAAACTCTTCACAGTAGTATTTCCTTAAACTCACAAACAAGATAAGACTGTTCCTTTTTTTTTTTGGTTGTGGAAAAACACTCTTTTACAATGATATACTCTTCTAGGAAAGTTGGACATAACCTTTGGATGTGATAAATTGTAAACAGATCTAATGTACAAGATCAACCCATCAGGATCATATAGGACTTTGTGGCTACATCACATGCTTGGTTAGCCAATTCGTGTATTATACATGTATACACGTATCAGATGTAAAAATTAACTATTAATCCAATTATCAATTCAAAAGATGTGACACATGAACTAAACCATATTAATATCATGGGCCAACATTTGCACAGATGCTTTGTTACGTATGATGGTTAAGTAGCTTGCTTTGGCACAGTCTATATTATGCATAAAATACATGTGATTACAAAGTTTGAAAAAAATTAAATTTCATCAGATGATCAATTCGAAACATAAAGAATATCTAAAGCTGAAAAGAACTCTAACCCTATGTTTGGGAAGGAAGGATGGAAGGGCAGGAAAAATTTGAGGGGAAGAAAAATGAAGGGGATGTAATTTTCCCTCCTCTTGTTTGTTTATAGTCAAAAAGTTCGAGAGGGGAGGAAAATCCCCTCTATACCTCCCTCTTTCCTCCTAGTTTTGAAGGAAAAATTTGGGGTAAAATTTTAAAAATTTTACCTCCAAATTCCCCCCCCCCCCCCATTTTTCCTCCCCACTTCCCAAACACCCTCTATTTTAACTTTCCCTCCATTTTCCCCTCTTTTTTTTTCCTTCCCCTCATTTTACCTTCTTCCCAAACATACTGGAAGAGTAGCATCAAAAGTACTTAACTGGCGAGAGGAACCAGTAGGTTGATTTTGGAGCAGTGCAGGTTTTTTGCTTCTTCTTCCACCTTCAGGTGGCTCCTTTCGACCTAGTGTGGCTGCCTTCTTCCTCGCCAAGGAAGCTTCATTGAGTCAGATCTAGTTCTTAGTCGATGCAGTATTTCTCTTGCTTGCAATGGAGGGAAGGAAAACTAATGAGCATAGTCCGTTATTCAAAGGAAGTAGATATAGTTCCACGTCACCTCCCAGAGGAGACAGTTGGAGGTCCCCTGCATCTCACACCCACAACAAAGCAAAGAAGGGAATGTGTCGAATATGAGGCCTATCAGAACAGAAGTCGATATTGGGAGGATTGGAAGGGAGATCATTGGCAATGTCGAGGACTTTGTGTTGATTGGTTTCCTTTCAGTCGATGGAAAATCTCCATTCAAGCAGTTAAACGTGGTGCTAGAGCCAGCTGGGGAAATTTCAATGCCACTGAGATTAATATCACGTTCAAAGGGCATTTTTCCATCCATTTTGTGTCTCAAGCAGATATTGATAGAGTAGACCATGGGTGTTTGATGGTGTGCTCATGGGGTTCCAGCAAGTTAACGGTAATCAAAGGTATGATGATGTGGAAGTTTCCAAACTTCCTTTTTGGGTGCAATTACATAGCTTGCCATTAAACTATTTCAGAAAACCAATAGTTCGAATGATCGGTGAAATCATCGGAGATGTTCAAGAAATCAAATTTACTGATGAAGATGGTTCTTCTCTTGAAGATATTGTTAGACTCCGGATCGTCATGGATCTCGGCAATTTTTTCACCCCAGCAATCAGTTTGAAAGATGACGGGAGATGGATACATGTAAAATATGAGAAGCTCCCATATATTTGTAGATATTGTGGTCGAATTAACCATGCCAAAGAGGATTGTGATCTAAGTTTCGATTTGGAGAACATCCTTGCTAATCTTAAAACACGGGCAACTATTCCCATCCAAGGGCTGCCAAGGGTCCATTTCCCATTCGGAGATTGAATGTGTACTTAGCGATACCGAAGGGGAAGGGATAACAGTGGTGGTGGCAACTTTGGACTCAATATTTTTTCGGCGACCAGAACCAACCCATCGATGAGGGAGAGGGGCGAGTCGTCTTCTGTAAGGTCTTTTTAAGTATGTTGGCCAATTCATCGGGTTATGGACAAAACTGGGAATCCAATTTAACATGTAAATTCTAGGAGGACTGTGTGAGAGGCCATGAAGATAGAGGGTTCACGCGCTAGAGCGCACCTCAACTTGCTCTAGCGCACCCAGAGTAGAAGTTGACATTCGAGACAGTGGCCTCGCGTGCTCGAGTGAGCATCATTCCGCTCGAGCGCGCCCAGCCAGAAACTGCCAAGCTCGAAACAGCAGCCTCACGCGTTCGAGCACGCATAGTGCGCTCGAGCGGCTGGGCTGAGAGATTTTCGGATCTGAACGACTCTCTTCTATCTTTGTGATGATCTGTTTCTAAAATGACCTAATCTAATTTAAGAGACAAAAAATATTCGTTTAAGAGTATGACTTAGGCATCTCTCTCAGAAGTCAAGTTAGAAGATCATCAAGAGAGAAAAGTGTTTCTTCTCCATAGCATCTATTCTATGGATCTGAAGTTCAGTGCAGTAGAGTTTTTCTTCTTCTGCAAGATGAATCATCCTCAAGAGGCTTTCAAGGTAACTTGTACGGCGAAGGTGCACAGCGAGTAGTCAGCAAGCGAGCACAGTCCTTAGGTTGAGTCAACAACTGGACTAGAAAAGGGGTGTGAGTTTCTCTCTTGTAACTTTCATGATTTTAGTGCTTGGTTGTCTGTTGGCCTAAACGATAAGGCCCGTGGTTTTTTCCCGAGCAGGGTTTTCCATGTATAAATATGTGTCAAATTGCTTGCGTGAATGCTTGTTATTATTTGGTTTAGGTTTAATCATTAGATTAATCACTAGTTGTTAGTAATCTACTAGAGATAGTTTATTGCATGTGTTAAGGCAGGATTTTCAATTGGTATCAGAGCGGGTTACACTAACTTACTACGTGATCTTCTTAGATTCTATCTCTAATGGATCTCAACAGAGAAGGAACATCTACTAATAAGCCTCCCCTCTTAGATGTAACCAATTACTCTTACTGGAAAGTGAGAATGATTGCTTTTCTGAGGGCCATAGACGATCAAGTCTGGGATAGTGTTGTGGATGGATACAGTGATCCCACTGTGGATCACTCTGACTGTCGATGGTCAAACGGTGAAGAAACCAAAAGCCCAATGGTCTGAACCTAAATAGGCAAAATCAAACTGCAACAATAAAGCAATCAATGCTAGCTATAATGGTATTACTCTCGCAGAATTTCACATAATTTCTGCCTGTCCTAATGCCAAGTCAGCTTGGGATTTACTTCAAACCGTTCATGAAGGAACATATACAGTGAAACAAAGTAAACTTCAAAATTTAACTACTGCCTTTGAAACTATCAGAATGAAGGACTCAGAATCTTTTGATGAGTTTAACACTAAGTTGAGTAAAATTGTGAACTCTTGTTTTACTTTGGGAGAACCTATCCCTCAGCCAAAAGTTGTTAAGAAAATTCTGAGATCTCTTTCAGAATGTTTTCATCCCAAAGTGGTTGCTGTTGGAGAGTATAAGGATTTAAATTCTCTCTCTCTGTTGAAGAATTGGTTGGTAATCTACAGACCTATGAGTCAAATAAATGTCAAATAAAAAAAGGGGAAGGATATAGCGCTTATGTCCTCAAATCCTGTGAATTATGATGACTACAGTGACTCTAGTTGTTACTCTGAGGATGCTAGGTTTGGGGCCTATTTTGCTAAAAAAATTAAGAAGATGTGGAAGAATGGAAAGTCTTTTCCCAAAAAGGAACTTCAATCTTCTAAGACGAATGAAAAAGGGAGATTTGTTCCAAAATTTGAAAGGAATCAACCTGGTGACATTTCTAAGCCCGTTAAGTGTTTTGAATGTCAAGGTTTTGGTCATACTGCTGCCCAGTGTGCCAATCGTAGAAACAAGAGCAAAGGTAAAGCTCTAAATGTTGCTTGGGATGATGATGATTCCGATGATGAAGTGTCTGAACCTGATTCACCTTATAGTGCGTCTAGAAAATTCGTTGCCTTCATGGCTCTATCTAATACTTCTTCCATGCAAGAATTCAAATTAGATGAAGATCTAAGTACTCATGAGTTTTCTGATGAGGAACAGGATATCGAGGAAGCCTACCAAAAATTACTTCAGGAATTTGTTCGGATGTCTAAAATAAGTGAGAAAAGAGCCCTGAAATTAAAGGCGTTAGAAGCAAAGAATGCATCACTCCAAGTGACCTTGACAGAACTTCAATCAAAGGTAATACAATTGGAAGCCCACTGCACTATCTTATCCAATCAATTAATTGCTGCAGGTCAAGAAAATGATTGAGTGAAGGTTCAATCTCTGAAAGCTGAAACTGATTTGGACAACCTGCATAAAGAGCTGACTTTATGCAAATCAGAAAATGGATAATCTCGCTGGAAAGTTGAAAATGGTGATTCCAGAATTGGACTCTGCAAAGTCTTCGATCAACCGCATGAACAAGGGATCGATGAAGCTTGACGAAATCTTGAAAAATCAGAAACAAGCATTTTCTAAAAGTGGAATTGGATATGTTCATGGTTCATCAACATCTGCCAACAAAGGTAAATCTTCATTTGTTCAAGGACCTACCATGACTGTCATGCCTACTGTTTTTCCAAATACAACCCATTCGATTCTCACTCAGAAACCATGTGTCCAAACCTCATTTCATTCCCATATGCCATTTCTGTGGAATCAAGGGACACATAAGACCACACTATAACAAGTTGCGAAATTATCAAAGACACCAACAAAGAAGGAAATTTAATTATTCTCATAAGGTAGAGCACAAGGCCATCTGGTCAGAAAATCAGACCTTTGCTGCAATGTGGTTCTCACTGCAATGAGTGCTAAAGAATCAGAGGTGTGGTACTTGGACAGTGGTTGTTCCAGACATATGACAGGAAACAAATCTTTGTTTACCTCCTTGGAGGACTATAATGGTGGTAGTGTCCGCTTTAGAGATGGAGGTAAGGCCAAAGTCATAGGAAAATGTACTGTATCCATTCCAGGTAAGTCCAACATAAAAAATGTTTATCTAGTTGATGGGTTGAAAACAAACTTGCTCAGTATCAGTCAATTGTGCGATAATAATCATGCAGTACATTTTTCATCTAATGAATGCATTATTTTGGATACTGAAGGAAAAACCATACTTCATGGAAAGCGGAACCCTGACAATTGTTATGTAGTGTCCACAGAGAATGATTTGTCATGCAATGCTTCTGTCATTAGCAACACAGATCTGTGGCATCAACGTCTGGGTCATATCAATCATAAAGATTTGGAAAGGCTCTCTAAAATGGAATTGGTTCGTGGGCTGCCTACTATTCAAAAAGCCAACAACAGTGTTTGTGGCCCATGTCAGTTAGGGAAACAAATTAGAACAAATCATCCAAAGATTGTTTCCATTCACACAAAGAGACCATTGGAATTGCTTCATATGGATCTAATGGGTCCAACAAAAGTTGAAAGCATTGGCGGTAAAAAATATATTTTTCTTACTGCTGATGACTATTCAAGATTGACTTGGGTTAGATTTTTACATGATAAATCAGAAACTTTTTCCGTCTTTGCTGACTTATGGTCTTTACTGATTGCAGACAAAGGTCAAGTTTTTGGAGGAGTATCCCGTATTCGTTCCGATCATGGAACTGAGTTTAAGAATTCTGATTTCTCATCATTTTGCTCCAAACATGGAATCAAGCATGAGTTCTCGGCACCAAAAACACTACAACAGAATGGAGTGGTTGAACGTAAAAACCATGTTGTCCAAGAGATGGCATGGGTCATGATTCATAATAAAAATATACCTCAACACTTTTGGGCTGAAGCTGTCAACACAGCGGTTCATGTGGTGAATAGAGTCTATCTTCGGCCCGGGACTAAAACCACTCCATATGAAATATGGACAGGAGTCAAACTGACGATGAAATATTTTAGAACATTTTGAAGCAAATGTTACATCCTACGAGATCGTGAGCACTTGACCAAGTTTGACTCCAGAAGTGACGAATGAATTTTCCTTGGTTACTCCTTGGCAAGTAAGGCATATAGGGTTTATCACATCAAAAACTCTATAGTTATGGAGTCTGTTAATGTGGTTGTTGATGATGCTGGGACCTCAAATTATTTCTCTAATGATGACACTAACATAACGTTTTCACATCCTTTTGCACAGGAAGATTTAGACTCTATTGGAATTTCAGAACCAGAACTAGATATAAGGGAGTCAGCACCATCTGTGGAATCTGTCACTCCTACTAAATCTTCGTCTCCACTCATTGTTCCTGAAATTATCAAACAGTTTGAAGGGAAGGGTGCTTCAAAAGTTCCAGCTACTATCCACCAGCCAAGAAACACTACTGAACCATCTTTCATTCATCCCAGGTCTCAGTGCGGACAAGTGTTGAAAGATCATTCAATTGATAGCGTCATTGGAGAGGTAACTGCCCCAATGAAAACTAGATACCAGGTACGCAATGAGGTAAGTCACTTATGTTATATTTCATTTCTTGAACCCAAAAATGTTACAGAAGCCTTGGTAGACGACTATTGGATAAATGCAATGCACGAGGAACTCGAACAATTTGAGCGTAATTGTGTATGGCAACTTGTCCCCCGCCCTGCTCATACTAATGTCATTGGTACCAAGTGAATTTTTAAAAATAAAACTGATGAACAGGGGCAAGTCATTCGAAACAAAGCTCGTTTGGTTGCTCAGGGATACACTCAAATTGAAGGCATTGACTTTGAGGAAACATTTGCCCCAGTTGCCAGACTTGAGTCAATTCGTCTTCTTTTGGCCATTGCATGTTTTTTACGGATCAGACTGTTTCAAATGGATGTAAAGAGTGTGTTTCTTAATGGATTCTTAAATGAGGAAGTGTATGTTGAACAACCAAGAGGATTTCAGGACCCACATTTTCCCAATCATGTCTTCAGATTGACCAAAACTCTCTATGGTTTAAAGCAGGCCCCTAGAGCTTGGTATGAAAGATTGACTGACTGTGTTCTTACTTGATCATGGTTTTCATAGAGGAAGTGTTGACAAAACTCTGTTCATCAAGCAAGAAATGAAGCATATAATGATTGCTCAGGTTTATGTCGATGATATTGTTTTTTGTTCCACTTCAACCTCTATGACTGATTAGTTTGCTCAAACCATGGCATCCGAGTTTGAAATGAGCATGGTTGGCGAATTATCTTTCTTTTGGGTTTACAAATTCGGCAATCTGATCATGGTATCTTTCTCTCTCAAACAAAGTATGCTCGTGCTCTACTGAAAAAATTCGGGATGGAGTCTTCCAAACCCTCAACCACACCAATGAGCACTACTTTGAAGCTGAGTTTGGATGCGGGGGGACAAGATGTTAATGAGACCCTGTACAGAAGCATGATTGGTAGTCTTCCCTACCTTACTGCTAGTCGTCCTGACATAGCATTCAGCGTGGGTGTGTGTGCCAGGTATCAATCTAAACTAAAGGAATCTCATATCCAAGCGCTCAAGAGGATTCTCAAATATATCAATGGCACTACTGAATTTGGAATTTGGTTCACCGTAGATACCAACAACAACATCGCTGGTTACTCTGATGTTGATTGGGCTGGATTTGTCGATGATAGAAAGAGTACATTTGGAGGGTGTTTCTTTGTTGGGAATAATCTGGTCTCATGGCATAGTAAGAAGCAAACATCTACATCTTTGTCTACTGCAGAGGCTGAGTACATTGTTGTTGGAAGTTATTGTACACAACTATTGTGGATGAAACAAATGCTCTCAGCAAGGATCAATGGTTGTTTTCTGTGATAACAGAAGTGCTATCGATATTTCAAAAAACCCTGTTCAAAACTCAAGAACTAAACACATTGACATTCGTCATCATTTCATTTGTGATTTGGTTGAAAAAAAAGTACTCTCTTTGGAGCACATCTCTACTGAAAATCAATTGGCTGACATTCTAACCAAGCCCTTAGATCCTATCCAATTCAACTCCCTTAGTAAACCTTTAGGCATTGGACCTCACCCCTGATCAGTGCTACGTAATTTGTTTCAAGCTGCCTTTTCTTGAGCACTTTTATTTGCTTGTATTTTTTTTTGCAGCTGATTTTAGTTATCTTTTTGCAATCTGTGTGATTGGTCTACACTTGTCTCACTTTATAGATGCTCTTCTTAAATCTTTTTGATTAAAATATATATATATATATAAATAAATAAAAATCGGAGGTCAGGGCTACCTAAGATTATGAGTGATAGCTTCCAGTTGAAAGAAAAGTTTCTCTGGAGAAGGCTATCATAGTCATTAGTGTGAAAGTCACCAATGATGGTTTTTATGTGCGTGCGTTGAAACTCAACATAGACGCCATTAAAAAAAAAATTTAGCTAAGATTTAGGGGGAGCATCTCAAATGATTGTTTCACACGGTTCATACACATCCGGTCATATGGCTTGTTTTCATTTGTTTTCACAGCTGCATCTATTAAATCCTTGCAAATGTTAGTGATCTCCTTTTAGTACTGCTTGTCCCCCTCGCCTATTTGTTTTCATTTGTTTTCACAGCTAATTTCTTTCATTCAATCATGCTAATGTGCTTAGTTTTTGAGATGTTGCGATGAAAGTTTTCTACGATGGGTGTGCCTTTTTGAAATTTTCGACGTTGCACAATTGTTATTGCCTTTTTGTCTGATCTCTTGCTTTATCCATGTTTCTTCTATTGCCCAACTTCATTTATTGGAGAGTTTTCTTTGAGGATGGTTTGCTTGATTTTTCTCTTGACGGTTGGGGATATTTGGTTTTTTTTGTGCACGTCTATGTCCATTCTCTACATGGACGTACTGTATCTTTTATTTTGCTCTTTTGGAGAAGTTGGGAGAGTTGTTACTCATTTACACACTCTTGTTCACCTTGTGTTCTATATTGTTATATGTGTGCTCTCCAGGTGTTTGTCAAAATTCCTCAACGAAGTTTTATCTTGAAATGGCTCCCAAGAAAAGGAAAAATGTTGCTGGTTCGTCTTCTTCGTCACAATTTGATGCTACCTTGTTTCCTTCCTTAGCGAAATATGAAGCATACAATGAACTCTATGCTAATCGAGTTGTTAGCTCAGAATGACAGATTGATTCGTCGTTCCACTCAACTGAAGAATATGGTTTCCTCATGGCGAGACGTTGGAATTTTCTCTATACATTTGATTTAGATGAAATCAATGTCAGTTGGGTTCGGGAATTTTACTGCAATATGACCGTTTGGGATGGAGACTTCATCACTTTCGTGCGTCAAAAGAACCTTGTCATCTCTCCATCTGTCTTAGCATCTTTTATTGGGATTGAAGAACCATCGGAATGGGATTATCCTCTTGCCCCTCATCAACCACTTGACAGAAGCCTATTTCATGTGTATGGCACGGAACTGGTCGGTGCTCGTCATCCTTGGGCTACCGATACTCCTGCTCATGGCGTCTTAACCTCCAAGTACAGGTTCCTTAACTGGTTTTACTCTGCGAATTTGGAACCTCGTGGACATGAGGCCACCATTAATCATCAGCATGGTATGGCTTTGTACAGTATTGGAATGGGCAAACGTGTAAATGTTCCTCTTATGCTCTACAATGTCATGGTCAAAATTCCAAGCGCCGCAAAAAATGTTGCTCTTCCATTTGGTGTACTGATTACTCGATTTCTAATATTGAAGGATGTCATTGGCATCAATCTGATCGGGTTTGACGAATTCGAGGTTCTATCTCTAGGCGATCACTCCAACAATCTGAAGCTCATCATGCTGAAGGAGAGCAAGATCACCTATCCGATCGTTTGACATGCCTTGAAAATGAAGTTCATGAATTAACTGCGAATATGGCTGCTCGTTTCAACGTTGTGGATGCAAATCTAACTGCTCATTTCAACAATGTGGATAAATCTTTGGCCGCCATTCTTACTCGTTTGGGGAATCAATGATATCTTCCCTCTACATTGAACCAAACAATTGCACCTAACAGTTTCCTTTTGCGTCTCTTTTCCTTTTGGAATCTCTCTCTAACATATCTCAAACTTTATAACCTTGCTTCATTCTCTCTGTTCCGTTTGTTATTCAAGGACAAAAAGGGGGGAGATTAATGCTTTTATGTTGTCTGCTTGTTTTATGCTGTCTTATACTTTTTATGGCTGTGATAATTTTACATTTGTTTTTTTTTTTTTTTCGTTTTTTTTTTTTTTTGAATGAGTATCATTGCAGGTACAGTCATCTCTAAGCATCTCTAAAGTCTGAATTTTTTTTTGCTTTGGGTGCTTATTTTGGTAGATTTTCTTGTCTCTAGGTTGTTTTGTCCATGAATTGCCAAAGGGGGAGATTGTAAGGTCTTTTTAAGTTATTTTTTCTTTGGGTGCTTATTTTGATAGATTTTCTTGTCTCTAGGTTGTTTTGTCCATGAATTGCCAAAGGGGGAGATTGTAAGGTCTTTTTAAGTATGTTGGCCAATTCATCGGGTTATGGACAAAACTGGGAATCCAATTTTACATGTAAATTCTAGGAGGACTGTGTCAGAGGCCATGAAGACAGAGGGTTCACGCGCTAGAGCACGCCTCAACTCGCTCTAGCGCACCCAGAGCAGAAGTTGACATTCGAGACAGTGGCCTCGCGTGCTCGAGTGAGCATCATTCCGCTCGAGCGCGCCCAGCCAGAAACTGCCAAGCTCGAAACAGCAGCCTCACGCGCTCAAGCACGCATACGTGCGCTCGAGCGGCCGGGCTGAGAAATTATCGGATCTGAACGATTCTCTTCTATTTTTGTGATGATCTGTTTCTAAAATGACCTAGTCTTATTTAAGAGACAAAAAATATTCGTTTAAGAGTATAACTTAGGCATCTCTCTCAGAAGTCAAGTTGGAAGATCGTTAAGAGAGAAAAGTGTTTCTTCTCCATAGCATCAATTCTGTTAATATGAAGTTTAGTGCAATAGAGTTCTTCTTCTTCTGCAAGATTAATCATCCTCAAGGGGCTTTCAAGGTGACTTGTACGGCGAAGGTGCACGGCGAGTAGTCGGCAAGTGAGCACAATCCTTAAGTTGAGTCAACAACTGGACTGGAAAAGGGGTGTGAGTTTCTCTCTTGTAAGTTTCATGATTTTAGTGCTTGGTTGTCTGTTGGCCTAGACGATAAGGCCCGTGGTTTTTTTCCGAGCAGGGTTTTCTGCTTATAAATTTGTGTCAAATTGCTTGTATGATTGCTTGTTATTATGTGGTTTAGATTTAATCATTAGATTAATCACTAGTGGTTACTAATCTACTAGAGATAGTTTATTATCCAGGATTTTCATCTTCCATGAACTCGGTGGCTGATTGGTCCGAGCCGACTCAGCAAGATAAAAAACATGAGGAGGTTGGAGGACCTCAAGCAGTGGATGATCAAAATGAGACACGTGTCTCACTCCGTGCAGGTATTGTCCGTGGGAAAAGTGCAGATGAAGGCATAGAAACTTCATTAAATGCCTTTGCTGGAAACGAGGTGGAGTTAATAGCTAACCTACTCAACAAAGCCCTAGGACACTAGGACTTTCGAAGACTGAACTGGCTAATATTATTAAGGAAACGATCAAGTGTTGGGGGCAGCACAATCAAGGCGATGGTTTTCAACCTCATATCCCACTCAAAAGGCAGTCTGGTCTCATCCCTGGAAATCAGGCGGCTATGGCAGATTTTTCTGATATCCCGCCTAGATTTGTACCAAGATAAATAACCAAAGCTGGTTGGGAGTATGGGTCAAATGCAGGTGGTTTGAACCATGGACCAAACCAGCCCAACAACTTATTTAATCTTGAACTGGGCCTTAAAGAAGTTAGGGGCGATGAAACACCAACTCTTTCTGCTGACTTTGACGAGAGTCGCTCCATCTGTGTCTTTCGTATTTAAATTGCTGCCGAGTTAAGGGAGGAGGGTGAGGAAAAGAGAGGCATTCTATCTCAGCCAGTGGTGAATGGTTAATGACATTAGAAATGTTATGATAACAAGGGACAGCCTCAGATTTATCGCAGTGCAAATCAAGATGGTCAACCTCATAGGAGATTGGGGAGTTCTCAACGAAGCAGCTCATTTTGCGCAGGAATGGGTCTGGCTACTGCTCCAACAGATAGAGGATACAAGGAAATGGATTTCCAACCAGGGCAAGATGGTAGCCCTCAGGTAAGTAACTTCTTCCATTTTTCTAATTATGAAAAGTCTGTTAACACCACAAATTCTTGCACCGAAACCCCTAAATCACAAAATGCTAAACACAATCAGGGTAGGTGTGGTATATCTTGGAATTGCAGAGGGTTAGAACAGCTGCTACGCTATGTGAAATAAAACGTCTGTGTAGAATTCACCAACCTGAGTTTTTATTTTTATCTGAAACTAAGGTTGAAATGCGGGAAATTGAGGTATTAGCGAGAAAATTAAAGTTTGGTTTTTATGATGGTATATCCGCAATTGGTAATGCTGGAGGGATTGCATTGCTGTGGTCTAATCCTGGCAGTATTCAGGTGATAGTGCATAATAAGAATTTTCTTCACTGCTGTGTTGACCAAGATATGGTTGGAAATCTGTGGTATTTAACATTCATCCAAGGTCCTCCATACCCACATGAGAAAAACCTTTTTTGGAACTCAATTATTGAATTAGGTAAGAACCAGAAGGGCCCTTGGATGATCATAGGGGACTTCAATGACGTGTTAGAGAAAGATGAAAAATGGGGTGGTAAAAAATTTAACCAAGCCAAGGCAAAACGCTATGCTGAATGCATGGATATTTTAAACATGATGGATTTAGGCTGGTCGGGGCCTTCCTTTGCTTGGACAAATAAAAGGAAAGGATTTGCTCATATTAAAGAGAGATTAGACAAAGCGGTTGGCAATGCTGAATGGCGATTAAAATTCCCCGATGCCATGAATCAGGTTTTATCGGCTGTAGGCTCCGATCACTGGCCTCTTTTATTTACCCTTAATTCCAAAGGCCCCAAGGTATGCCGCCCCTTTAGATTTTTCAATATGTGGCTCAGGGATAAAAGCTGGTAAGACTTAATTAAGAATTCTTGGCAGGTTGGTAGAACTATAGATTGTGGTAATTTTAGTAAGGCCCTCCAAGACCTAGAAAAGACCTTAGAAAGTGGAATAAAACTAGCTTTGGCAAAATTGAAAACAACATCCTGAAGACTAGACTAGAGTTAGAGAGTGTTCAAAGGGAAGTGACTTGTCTTGAAAATATTAATAAAGAACTTGAATCGACCACTAAACTTGAAGAATTTTTAGCTAGGGAGGAGGACATGTGGAGACAAAAATCTAGGGAGGTTTGGCTTAAGGAAGGGGATAGGAACACAAAATTTTTTCATACTAGTACGATCAACAAAAGAAGAATTAATTAAATTGACAGGATTAAAATGATCAAGGTACCTGGTTGGAAGATAGAGACAGCATTGGTTCTGAAATTTGTAGACTACTTACTATTATGTTATCCTCTAAAGGTCCTAGAAGCCTTCACTTTGTAAGAGAAGTTATCAAGCCAATTCTTACCCATGAGGATAACAATACTTTAATTTCCATTCCAACAATTGAAGAAATCAAGTCTGCTCTCTTCCAAATAAGAGACCAAAAGGCCCCAGGACCGGATGGGTACCCGCAAAATTTTTCCAACATATGTGGGGGACAGTTGGACAAGATGTGGTTTTCTTAGTTAAGAATTTTTTTAGTTGTAAACTTCCTTTAAATAGAATCAACCAAACTTTTATTGTGTTAATTCCAAAGAAAAACTCCCCTCAGAATGTTGGTGACCGCAGGCCCAGTATTTGTAATGTGATATATAAAATAATATCTAAAGTGGTGGCCAATAGACTGAAATTTGTTCTTCACAAGATTATAGGCCCTTTCCAAAGAGTTTTTTTTTTTATTGAAGGAAGGTATATAGCTGATAATTACATCATTGCCCATGAAATCCTTCATTCCTTTAGGAAAAAGAACAAGAAAAATTCATGGCCCTTAAATTAGATATGTCTAAGGCCTATAATTGTATGGAATGGGACTTCTTCGTAGAAGCCTTAAATGCTTTTAGCTTTCACGAGGAGTTCATTCGTATCATTAGAGGGTGCATTGAATCCGTGTCTTACGCAATCCTCCTAAATGGATCCCCTTTTGGCAATATTAACCCGACTAGAGGGTTAAGGCAAGGGGACCCTCTTTCCCCTTATCTTTTCATTATTGGCATGGAGGTCTTGTCGAAAATGTTTGTTAGAGCTGAGAATGAGAAAACTATTCAAGGAGTCAGAGTAGCTAAGATGACCCTTAGTGTGTCTCATTTATTATTTGCTGACGATAGTTTTATATTCTCCGGAGCCACCCTGTCTGAGACAAGAGAGGTGAAGGAAATCCTTGATGACTATTGTGAAATCTCAGGTCAATTGATTAACTTTTCTAAGTCTGCAATTCTGTTTAGTAAAGGAGCATGTGGCAAAAGATGTAAAGCGATCGCAACATTGTTAGGAGTTAGGATGATGACGGAAACTGAAAAATATCTTGGCAACCCCATTAACTGCAAAGGTAAGAAGGGCAGGATGTTTGAACCAATTTTAGATAAAGTTAGAAGCAAAATTAAGAGTTGGCAAGCCCCTCTCCTCTCCCAAGCGGGGAGAAATACGCTCATTAAGTCAGTGGCTTCATCTATCCCAGTGTATAATATGTCGGTTTTAAGGCTTCCCAAATTAACCGCTGAGGAGTTAGATATGATTTATCGGAAATTTTGGTGGGGGGACCGAGAGGACATAAAGAATGTCCACACAATTAGCTGGAAAGAAATTTGTAAGCCAACTGAATGCGACGGGTTAGGGATTAGAGAGTCGGATAGTAACGATAAGGCGTTGTTAGCCAGGACATGTTGGAAGTATCTCTCTAACCCGGATCTGCTTTGTACTCAAATCCTAAAAGCAAAATATTGTCCTAATAAATCCCTTTGGGAAACTAGTATGCAAAAAAAGGGGGTCCTTGTTTTGGAAGGGTTTACTGAAACCTTAAATTTTATCAATGAAAATATAGGTTGGATAATAGGAAATGGAGAGAAGATCTCGGTTTGGAAATTCAATTGGATCCCTAGTGTAAGGGGTATTAGGAAACCGTTCTCTCCAATATCTGACCCAAATGTTGTTGTTAAGGACCTTTTGGATGACAATAGAAGTTGGAATATGCAAAAAACAGAAGAAGTATTTAGTGACCCTAGGGATGTTGAGGAGGTCTCTAGAATCTATATTTCTCAACTCTCTAGTGAGGATAAAAGAATCTGGCCTCATTCTAAAAGTGGAGAGGTTACTACTAAATCGGCCTTTAATATTATTAATAGAACTGAGGTTGACCCTCTCGTGGCATCTACTAATTGGAAGCACTTTTGGAAGCTACCTCTTCCTCAGAGAATGTTTCTTTTTGGTTGGAAATGCTTAAGAGGCACTATTCCTGTAAGATCTATTCTCAAATCAAGGTTTGGTTTGGCTAACTTTCCTTCTCAATGCTCCTTTTGAGAAAAGAAAAAGGAAACCATTGTTCACATTCTGTTCCATTGTGAAGTTTTTAGGGCAATTTGGTTTGGATCCCACTTGGGTGCATTGACTCATAATTTCAACTGTAATAATGTATTGGATTGGTGGAATTCTGTGACAAATCAAAGGAACTCAATCTATCCACAGCTTTCAGATCCTGTCTCTCATGCCCAGTTTCTTACCTTGCGATGGGGAATTTGGAGAGCAAGAAATGAATTGAGTGCCAAAGGGCATATCTTAACATCGAAACAGGTTTTAACTATTGCTTACCGTATGAACCTGCTTAATAAACCTAAATGCCCCCCATGTATCTCTGATCTCATTTCTTACTCCTATAATTAAAATAGGGGTTCTTGAGCAAATCGCCATTCTCTTTAGCGATGCGGCATTTAATGGTCATATAGGCCAATCGGCTTTCGGTTTTGCCTTGTTTTTTAATGAATCGCTTGTGGCTGCAAGGGCTTCCAAAGGACCAAAAGTCATTTCCGCTAAAGAGGCTGAAACGAGGGCTCTACTCTTTGTGCTAAATGCTATCAAGGTTTGTAGATTCTCGAGAGTTCGAAATCATATGGATGCTCTAGAAGTTGTAAGAAGTATTAAGGGCAACAAGGATTCGTCTATCCAGCCTCTCTTGGGAGACATTTTGAAGTGTTTGAAGCATTTTGGGTCTTTTGAGATAGTTTTCATTCCAAGAGATTTAAATATGGTAGCCCACTATCTTGATAAATGCAGGCAATCTGGGATAAACTTTATATGGCCTCATTGTGAATAGGCCTCTGTTTGTTTTCTTGTTTGTGTCCGAGTATTTTTGTGTGCTGTAGTTTGTTTGTTGGCATCCTTTTTTAATGAAATCACCCTTTCTTATACAAAAAAAAGTACTTAACTAGCTCACATGTTATCATTCAATCAATTGTCTTGATATTTAAGATGAATCCAAACATTGCATATCAGTGATTTCAACATTATAAATGAAAATATTATTGATGAAATAATTTACTACGTCCTTAAACTAGTGATGACTAAAAACCTGTAACCCTATTTTAGGATGTATATTTTATTTTTTAGTTTTATAATCATTCTAACTGACGCATGTAATTAGGTTCTTATTACTTTTATTTTGTTTTGTTTTGCATTATTGTCCCTAAACCGCCCAAAAGAATAAAGCATGTCCATTTTTACCAATTAATACATGTATATCACAAATTAAGGAGGAGAACATACCAAAAGTTGGATAGTTTTTTTATAACGTAGAGGAGGCTTACAACGCTTATAACATTTATGCGAAATTGCGGGTTTTAGCATCAGGCGAGGTTCAGAGACGAGGATGAATAATAAAGTTGTGAGGAAAAAATTTGCATGCTCTAAAGAAGGTTCTAGGAAAGAAAAATTAGGTGACGAATCTATAAAGTAGAGATGGACCTCAAATACGCGGAAAAATTGTCGAGCATACATTCAAATAAAAAAAACAAAGGAGGGGCAATGGGTGATATTTAAAATTATTGTGGAAAATATTCATTTATTAAGTACCTCTAGAAAGACTCATATGCTACAATCACACCGTATCAAACGAGAGCTATAGGCAGGTGTGAGATATAAGGTTGGTTTTACTGAGACAAATTTTCGAAATCAAATTAAAAACAAAAGATCAAGATGGTGAAATGTTCTTTGAGTACTTTAGAGGAAAGAAAGAGAGAGATCCAAGATGTTATTTTGCTATTGAGAAAGATGATGATGATCACATTAAACATGTGTTTTGGGCTAATTATTATTTTCTGAAGTCATATGAGGAATTTAGGGATGTTTCATTTGATACAACATACAATGCAAATAGATATGGTCTCATTTTTTGTGCGTTCACCAAAATTAATCACCATGATCAATCAATATTATTTGGATGTTGCCTAATATCAAATGAAACTTTTGATACATTCATGTGGTTTTCAGCAAATGGCTTGAAGCAATGCCTGGGGACCTGCCAAAGGCAATCTTAATGGACCTAGATTCTGCAATGACAAAAGTTATTAAGTTCGTTTTTCCCACCACATGCCACCGTTAATGTTTGTGGCACATTATGCAAAATTTACAAAAGAATTTGGGTGGAATTGTGATTCGTAATTAGGACTTCATCAAAACATTTAAAAAGATTGCACACAATTCTATCACAAGAGAACACTTTGAGTTGTCTTGGAAGAATATATTGACGGACTTTGATCTTGTAGACAATGAATGACTAAATTGGATGTACGGTATTCATTAGATGTGGGTACCAACGTATCTAAGAGACGTATTTTAAGAAGTGAGAGTATTAATGCATTAAGCAATAAGTGATACAAAAGAATGGATTATATAATTTTATGTTGCAATATGAGTTAGGTATCACAACTAAAAAAATATCGTCGGTTGAAGGCTGATCATGACACTATAAATGGAAGACAAAAATTGATAACAAATTCGCCAATTGAGAATATATACAAAAAAAAAAAAAATGTTTTACAAGTTTCAAGAACAGTTCACATATATAACATGCGGCATTGTTGAGCTTATATATGAGGACATCGAGCAACGAGTTTGTAATGTTTTGTCATTCAAAATGACCAAGAAATTGAATGAACCATCCTTTTCAAAAAGTACAACAAACAAGCAAAATATTCGTGTCAATTTGTTTAGAATCAAGGAATTCCATGTGGACATATCTTTTGTGTTTTCAAATAAGAGAAAATTTATAACTTGCTTCAACAGTATATTCTAAAATGAAGGACAAGGAACACAAGAATAGATGATGAACAGTAGTGCATGCTTTTCATGTGATAGTTCATTGCTTGCATGACATGGAGATTTATCATATGATGCTGCAATAGTCGTTGATGAGGCATCCATGTGTAAAAAAGCATACCAAAATGCAAAAAAGGCTCTACAAGATTTAAAAAAGAGTATTCGTGAGATAATTGAAAAGGAAGTAACAACAAAAGTTGACAATAAGAGAAGAGACAAGGGGGCTTGTCACGAAGAGAGATATCTTGTACCAAAGCATGCTAAGAAAAATGGTTGTCCAAAGAGATTGAAGTCTTCTAACGAAAAAGCAATGAGAAAACAATGACTTTTCCATGGATGTGGCAAGCGTAATGTTGCACATGAATTAGAACTGCAGGTGCTGTCAAAGTTTTCGGTTTGAAGCAGAGCTTCCGGTTCTATCAAATCTTCAGGTTTGAAGTAGAACTTCTGATTCTAACAATGTTTCAAGCATAGATAAGAACTTCTGGTTCTATCAATCTTAATGCTTACTTTCATAGCCTTATAATAAGATATAGCTTATTTGGGTCTTAATAAAAAAAACTTTAAGTTTGATTTATGGATATGAATCTACAGGTTCATATCAGTATTCAAACTTCTAGGAATGCTGGTCCATAGATCAGTGAACTACGGGTTCAAATTTAGAACTTCTGATATATTTTGTAATTCATTCACATAATCAGTATTGATAATTTTAATTCAATAAAAATAAAACATACAAGATAATGAATAATAAACAAACACTATGATTATTGTAAACAAACATCCTAAACTAATTGCTTGCATTCTAATAAATTGAGTTTAAGGGTTGTATAGATATCACTTACTGTATTTGAAGGAAAAATACCACCCTTTTTCTGAACAATTGGATTTTCCTTTTGTTGCTACTGCCGCCTAGGCCTGCTCGCAAGGACTTCGTAGGTGCAAATGGATCGTCAATCAGAGTCCGGATGGCCGAGATATTGCAATCTGAAGTTTCGACAGTGATCAAATAGGAAAACAACATAGGGACAGCGTAGGAAATCCTTGCAGGGAAGGAATCCGCACATAGGTAATTCAGGTGTGTTAATGGCCAGGGAAACTCTAGATCTACCAAACGCCAACTCACATTGAGTAGGATTTGAGCTATGTCTTCTGGCCCTAGTCTGACACAAGCCAGGGCAACTCCAGATCAACCAAACGCCAACTCACATTGAGTAGGATTTGAGCTATGTCTTCTGTCCCTAGTCTGAAATCAGGCCTCATTCTCTGGCCCATAGCTAAACAAACCAGGCCTGAGCCTTTGAATACTTAAAGGTCCTGTCAAGCCAGGCATATTTAACTCAAGGAGCACATATGTATTCGGCAAATGAGCTCAGCCCAAGCTCAACTCCTAGGCCAGTGGGTAAGAAGTAAGGCTAAACATTATTTCAAAAATGGCCAATATGTTATGGGGCAATTCTCACTAAACCATATTATTAAATCCACAGTCAACACCAACACAACTACAATCCTTAGACCCAGAACGAGTCCTTGGAACTTGGTTGCGTTGCGATCAGAGTTAACCTGTTACTGGTTTTAGGAGAGAACCATGACATACACAAAAACTAATTTACCTACACCAGGTTAACAAAGATCTAAACAGCCCTCAAGGACCGATTAAGGACAAAGATAATTAATTTAGCACGAGAATCCAAACAAAAGCACACACTTATTATATAAAGGTCGACCACGCTGCAAACCAGCAATACAAAACACTACCAGAGCTCAAGTAGATAGTTATCATATCGCTCTATATTGATATAGAAGATAAAAGAGCTAAAGCTCTTAATCTCCAAGTAATGCAAGGAGGAAGGCCTTGTAGTCCCCAGAAGTGTCCTTAGCTACTGCTTGGGCTAGAGGAACATTGTTTCTCTTGTAATACACCTCCTTGATCTCCTGCAAGTCCTTCTCTGCACGCGTGACAATCACGCGCGTGAGAGTATTTTCATCTGTCCCCTGATTAATTGTCGCATTACGCAGCAACTGAAAAAAAAAAAATAGAAGCATGGAAGTGAAGAGTAAAATTAACTTGGGTAGGATTTTGTGAAAATTATGATAATTTCCCCCTTTATTTCTCACCTTTTCGAAGTATTTGCATGGGGAAGTGAGGCTCCGGATTGTTGCCCGCAATGCCAAGAAGAATTCATTCTCGCTATCAGCTGGTAGACTCTGAAAATTGCATCCCAACATTAGAAAAACCTCATTTTCCTCAATTGAAATTCTAGAAAAACAACAGCAATATGTATTAAGATTTGCATTTGAAGGAAAAATACAACCATCTTTGAAGATGATGAGTGTTGACGTGGTGGCCACTCAAAAGTAGGAGGATTGTACTATACTATTTCTCACATTTTCTTTGCTTTGTGTCATTATGAAATCATCATACCCATCAATTTAGTAAAGATGTTAAGATGATTCTACCCTCCTTGATTTGTGGGTATGGAAAGTTCATGATGAATGATTGTGGGAGCATCATTTGAGTTCATGCTGCTAGTGACTATAACCTTTTCTTCCTTTCTTTGAAAACAGAGCATGCAATACTATGAAAACATCTAGAACAAGAATAACCATTTCATTGATATTCTCTAGAACATCATCCCATTTAACTGAGGTTTGTTGAGCACTTGTTTCACAAAGTAGAATCACTATGAATTTTGCAGATTTTTCAAGGATGCCTGCTATTTTGACACCAATCCTCATTTATTCAGGCTGGAGATGAGGAGCTAAATATTTGTTAGGGTCCGAAAATTCCAAGGCCATAGTTGAAGCTTGTCCGTCCCTGCTGGGTCCAGCCCAATGGCTAGAAAGTCAAGCCCAACAAGTTCAGCTGTCTGGGCTAACATATTTGGTCTTTAGATAGAATCTCGACTAGATGACCAGAATTATCCAAAGACCACACCCAACCAACTAAAACTCAATCAGGAACGCCTTGTCTCTCAATCCTATCCAGTTCCAAGCTGGCCTGGCTCAGTTGTGTCAGAGAACACTTACAAATTCTAAAAAGAGCTTTTGTATATACCTCCCTAAGGTTTGTAGGATTTGTATATAAGCCCCTAAGATTTTAGTATTTGTAAATAGGCCCCTATTTTTACTTTTTAATACCTTTTATATCCCCAAAGTCAATACTCCTAACAAGACTGGGCAGCCACAATGAGATTTGTGTTGGACTTTTATATAAATGACAGCTTTGCCCTAACATCTATTAAATAAAAATGAGTATATTATTATTTACAAAATACTATTATTTTATCTGAAGTCCTAATGCTTTCTCTCAATAACTCTTTCATGCATCTGACCAGTGGTGGACTTAGGTACAAGGGCCTGGGAACTGGAGCCCCCACCCATATTTGAGAAAAGTTTAAAATCATCCCCCCCCGGGGGAAATTCTAAAAATTAATTTGATTTATTTTTGACATTTGCCCCTTCTCCCAATATTTCTTTTACATAGAGCCAGACACCCCCCACTGCAAATTCTAAAATTTTATTTTTTACATTTGCCCGTTCCCCCAGCATTTCTTTTAAACCCCCTATACATAAAGTATAATCGGGTATTTTGAGACTTTCATCAATCTAATGGTGGGTCAAGTATGGATTGGATAAATCATAACCGGTTATAAGTACATGTGTCAATTGTCGTCAAGATCAATTTGGATTTAATAAAATGAACCCTGTATTGATAAGAAAAAAATGAATTTATTTAGGGCTATTCTCTCCCACTAAGTACAATTGTTAATGTTACATGCTTTATAAAAAAAAAAAAAATTAAGTCCAAGCTTTTGAAATTATGCATATAAGGATAAAAGAAATGGAAAAAAGTGCCATTTCACTCTAAGAGGCTATGGTGATTGGAAGACTATAGATTTTGGGGACACGGAAGGTATTAAAATGAAAATGCAGGGCCTATTTGCAAATACTAAAACCTTAGGAGCCTATTTAAAAATCCTACAAACTTTTGTTTTGGGGGTGGGGTGGGGATGGTTTGGTATATACAAAATGCTCTTCTAGGAATGGTTAGATATTAGTTAGAATTAGATCCTTATCCATAGAGCTAAAAGTAAGATTTAATTTGGATTTGAAATTTTGTGTTTCATCTGTATAAATTGAGATCCTTCTCCCAGATAAAACTTATAAAATGTTGCAACAGAAAATGTTGGTCAGATATCCAGTATCCATACCTTGTTAATGGTAGTTCCATACTCGTCTTTGTAGCAGTTGAAAGTCGCATTAAGCTGAGCCTTGCTTCTTGTGGTCAAGATCCGAATGATTTCTTCATGACCAAAGGCCTTCTCATTGATGGCATCGTGAAGAGTATTTGCTTCTGCATGTGCAAGCCTTGTGTCTATTTCACCGCCGTCGTACCTGTATGTGCCCACTAAAGCGACCAAAAGCTGTGACACAATTCGATACCAACAAGATCTAAGTGACTGCACATACCACATTAAGTCCAACGAGTTACAAAATGAGTTAGAATTTGTGCTTGAGGGCTTGCCTTCCGTATGTCGCCAGTGAAACGCACCGCAACATCTTCTTCTAGGGAGTGCTTGTAGCACGACTGGTAGACCTTCTTTACTGCCAAGAGTTCTTCAGGAGAGCTGACACATGCTATTTCTATGATCACACGAGGGTCAGGAGTGGGATTGGCCTTCCTCACTTCTGTATAAACCAAGATGGCCTCTCGCTCGGCTGGGCCAAACATCCAACGATACATTGCTTTCTGATCACAAAAATCAATTTCAGCATGTTCTTAGACAACTAAAATTAAAGGGTTATCATAATATGAAAATTAAGTTCTTGTAATATCCATTTTGAACTCTAAGGGCATCAGGGCCCATGTCAGCATGAACCTGTGTCATTATTAGTTGATAATTAAAGGCTACTTATATGGTTCGGATGTTGAAGATAAAACCTCCAAGTGACCAGTGAGCTCGGATTCCATTCTCTTGATGAGATCCTGCTGATAAAGCTCTTCATAGGCTAGTCTTATCTGCTTCCTTTGAGCTGCATCTCTGTGTGCAAGGATTGAAATTATAGACTTCTCATTCGTTCCCCAACCTAACATGACACAAATTTAAAACAAATAAGTTAATGATTTCTTACAAGTTCATAAAACTTCAGAGTGCAGACTATATTTTTAAATGAAACTATCGGAGAAAATTAGACCAGGAGCTCAAGGGGAATAGAAAGTATCTGATGACATTTTCACAAGCCACATAAAGTATATATATTTTGTTAAATAGGTCATTGAGATGGGAAATGAGTCGGAATATATGGACAAGGATAGAGTTTTTTTATTTCCCTTTGTATTGAGGACTTCATAAAGTCATGTAAATGAGAGAATCACAAGGAGTTGCTGACAACAACTCCTGCTCCCATAGCCCTTCCCTGGCACGGTGGTTTACACTTTCCTCTGCTAGCCACCCGGCCAACTCGGCAAGAAAAAAAAAAGTCATATAAATGGGTCTTTAAAAACAAGACAGAAAGTTCCTGGTATGGGATCTCTAGGTTGGTCAGCTCAACAAAATAGCCCAATAGCGTGCAAAATAAATAACTATGCAGTGAAAATAAAATCACAAGCACACACCACAAGGACACCAAATATAACGTGGAAAACCCTAACAGGGTGAAAAATCATAGATCCAAATTAGATCAACAATCAAGTACTATGAATCTCGCAATTACAAGAAATTCAGATTTCCTCCCCAGATATCCCCTACCTAAAGACTGAAGTTACCTTGTGTCGCTTCATGCTTCAACGACTTCACACTATTGATTGCAACAAACTTAATCATGCGCTTGACTCCTTAAATCTTCTATGCAAGAAGATGGTCTTCTACCAACGATGCAGAAGAAACTAGCTCTCTAGAGAACTTGTCCGCACAACTCTTCAATAAATCCCTAGATAAGAATTCTCTCAATTAAATCTCTAACTTGGAACTTTGAGAGGTGAGGTCTAACTTTAGAATAGCCCTTGATTCCTTTAAATAACCTTTAGGACATGCTTAAGGTTGCCTCACTTGATTAGGACTAAAACAAGCAGTTTGGGCACAATTAGAATTAAGTTTCTAATTTTCGCAGGACTTTGCCACCTTGTCCACTCAAGCGAACCTTCCATCCGCTCAAACGGATGAAGTTCTGTCTCAGCGTGAAGAGGCTTCTGTTAGGCGTGTGGCTATTCTTACTCATGTATGCTCGAGCGGATGATGTTGGTCCCTTGAGCGGACCCCATTCTGGATGATCCAGAAAATCAGCACTTTATTTCTTCCCAGTTTTCTTCTTTGAGTCCTTCCAGTCTTCTATCTTCATAGTCATTTTCTAAAAATAAAAGTTACAACTCAATGGACCCAGGGTTTTGTCCAACCCATGAATTAGCCAATAAAAAATCCTAACAGAGACTCAACTCTAAAGGCAATTAATTAACGATGCAAAGCGAGATTCACGCCTAAGGAATTCACTAAAAAAGAAACCATTGATTGGAGAAATCAGTAAAAGGGTGACTATCTCTAAGTCTCTACAAGAAGTCTACAAGGAATGGACAAAGGCCTTCTAGCAATAAGGAACAAACACATAGGCTCCATACTAGTGAAGATCATATATAGATATTAACTAATTTAATAAAAAAGGATATTAAGTCGACGATATCATTACCTCTTTAGAATTTGTCCAAAAGCATGGTTAATTTACGTATATACCCAAGGTCAATGGTAGCAAGTTTATACTTTTATGTTCTTCATGAGGACATTCATTTGTAACAAGTGATTTTGCCCCATTACTTAAGAGTAAAAAATACCTCATGCAGAAATATCCGGGTGGAGAATGCATGTAACGCAAATGTTTACAATTTTCTTTAAGACATTATCAAAATGTAGATCTTGAAGGCTACTCAAATTGTTGTATGATGCGCGCATATGAAGGCCGTAGAAACATTTTATTTGCAAAAAATGTTTTGATGTGGGCATAAACCATTTTTTTCAACAGCATAACCATCATACCAAAGGTTATTATGTCCATCTATTGATATTTGTGCTACTTCCGTAAGGAGACATCATCTTGCCGATCTTATTTGAAACCCTTCATAAAATGGTATCGATATAAAGAGAAAATACTCAAAACAGACTTGGAAGAAACAATGAATAAGAGAGACCATTAAAGACCACAGATGACCATAGATGAGGTAGCAAGAAAAGACGTGATAAATTGTTGAGTTTCAGAAAACATAGCTTCAATAGAGTTGAATGGAAAAGTAGAACTTACAAAACTGTCATCAAATAACTAGATTAAGGCTTTCACCTTCAAATTCAAAGATATTGGAGTAGAGAATGTGACCGAGTATAAAAAATAATAATATTAATAATAATAATAATTAATTTTTTCTACATATTCGGACTAGCCATTGTTAAACCATAATTTAAGAAGAACAAATATGGGTAACCAGACAACTAGTTCGCTAAAAGAGGGGGAAAATATTTAATCAAATAGCATGACATAAATCAACAAACTTTTAGGAAAAAACTGCCATAAAGCCTTAATTGCAAATATATAAGATCCAGGCCCGATCATATAATTACAAACATTGGCCTAGGCACAATCCATTTACTGAATAGAACACAAAAAACACCTGTGCCAAGCCCATGGGCACTAGAACTCACCCCAAATCCAGCGTAAAGAAGTCTGAGTTAGGGACACCCTGCAATTGTGTTTCCCACCTTATGAACTTGTTATGAACTGCCTCGATCAACTCGGTAAAGTTACCAAGTCAAACAACCTAACAAATCTGGCTAAGTCTGAGTGACTACTTGGCCAGACTCACCCAAGTTACTTAACTCAGTGTGTGAGAACTGAGACCCCAATCTGCCTTGGTAATCCCTTGAGGCAAGACCAAGTTAAAGTGATCCTGTGAGCCGAGGAAGGGTCATCTGCAAAGGAAAGGATGGAGTGCTTCGATAGCACCGTGAGGCTTTGTCCAAACCTCACATCGAAAATATCTAAGTACTGACTGTGGGCTTAAAAGTCAAACCTCGCCTTAACTCAACATGATGTGTTTTAAAACCGTGCAATCTCGAGTTCCATAAGAACTCCGGAGTTAATCACTTGACTCATACGAGTCGGTAGAGACCAAGTCCTATGGCCCTCGAATTTCAAGGGTTGAGACACCCTTTTGTTATTTCTTTTATATCTAAAACTCACTATGTAAAAACCAGCAAATTGGCTCATGTTGGTCCCATTTTTTCTTGATTATAAGTTATCTATATCCAAGAGAGTAAATATTCACAGTTAGTTTGTTCAATATTTTGATTGAGAAAAGAAGAAAAATAAGAACATCAACAACAATAACAATCATGAGTGGCGGGCATAGTACCTAGTGGCCAAAACACTACGTAGCGATTGCAGCAATACATAGTAGCGTAGCGGTGAGAATTTTTTAAGAGGTAAAAAAAACTCAAATTTTGTGTAGCATTCAAGCTTTGCTTTGTTTAGTAATTTGGAATCATATAAGAGTAAAGACAACCTTAGGATAGCATATTGAGGAAAAAAAAACAATGCTTTAAATATATATTGTTTTGCTCAACTACGTTTTAGATTTTAGAAGTACTATTTTTAAAATAGCACAACGGCCTTAATTACTTCGGTGGATGATGATGGATAATGCGGCTGCTTAGCGCGGATGCTATTTTGAACTATGCTTCTACCAAAAATACAAAACTAACTTAAAACAAACTAACAAACAACAACTATTGATCTAAGTCACTTCTTTCATAGACTGATCAATCCAATGCTGTAAATCACTTCCATTCAAAGCCCATGAATGGCTTGATAAAAACAATGTGGGGGCCATTGGAACAGATCTGGAAGCCATCCATTTCTCATGGAGTATTATTCACCATTAGATTGATCGATAGTTTAAAAAAATAAAAGATCCAACAACAACTGCTAATGTAAGTCCTTCTCTTACATAGATCAACCAAACCTTGTATGTCACTCCTATCGCAGGACCTGCTGCAATAAAAAAAAAGTGGGCCCACTTGCGGTCAGATCTTTAAGCCATCCATATCCAATGAAGCATTATTCACCGCTAGATTGCTCATTACTTTTTGACAAAAACAAAAAAAAAAAACCAACTATTGATATAATCCCTTCTTTTACACAGGTCAATGAAACCCTGTGTCCAACACGGATACTTCAAAATCCGCAACGCATCCTGTTATATCGCATCCATATTTCACTTTTTATGTGTAAAATCCATGTCATCTCCAATGTATCGTGTGATATTGTATCCATATTTCACTTTTTATGTATAAAATTCGTGTCATTGCCGTGTTTAGTGCGTATATCCATGCCGTGGGTATCAGACTCCGATTGCAGGGAATGCGGTAATTGGTGGGGCCCACTTGGGGTCAGATTCAATAGAGTAATATTCCCCGTTAGATTCTAAAATCCTTTGATGAGAGAGAGAGAGACCTATTGATCTAAGTCCCTCGGTTTACACACAGACCAATCCCAACGGTGGAAATCACTTTTATTCGAGGGCCTGCGTTGTGAATGGCTGATCAAAAGGTGGGGCCCACTCGGATCAGATCTTTAAGCAATCGTATCAGATGGGGTAATGTTAACCTTTAGATTGTTCACTACTATATTAAAAAAATATTTTGATCTAGGTCCCTTCTTTTACACAGATTAATCCAACGGTGTAGATCGCTCCTACTCAATAGCTCGATCAAAAAAAGTATTCCCACTTGGATCAGATCTTTAAGCCATCCATGTCCTATGAAGCAATACTCACCGTCGTATTGTTCAATATTTTGATTAAAAAATAGGTCCCACTTAGATCCGATCCTCTTAAAAAAATTGGAAACCGAAATATCAGCCCCAATGCCCCATACTCCGATGAGCAAAGATTTCGGCTTTGGCCAATACATCGTCCAAAACCATCTTCTAAAACCCATTTTAAGTTCAGACCACATGATCAATAAACCCCCCCATAAAAAACCAAAGAATCAATTCATTTCAAAGATCATAATAAGAAGATCAAGATCAAAACCTTCAAATGCCTTCCTGAGACTCTCAGCATCTTCAGTTGGAGATGGAACTGGGTGAGGAACTTTAAGGCTGGCCATCTTCTTCTCTCCGCTTCCTCTCTCTCTCCTAGATGACTACAATGGGAAGAGGAAAGGTGCCTCTTTATATACTAAAAAGAAAGCAGGTTACGGTGATATCAACGCAATTATGATGATCTGGAGGACCATATCCAGGTGTTGATTTCTTGCTGCTTGATTTCCTCCTAAAATAAGCAGAAACAGACTGCAATACTTAAGATGTTTTGTCACCTTTTACACTGTGTGCTCCATCCGACCCTTCATCAAGTGGCCCATTACAGATTAAAAGTTTGATTAAAAATGATGTGGGGGTGGTTGGGTGAAACGACAATTTCTCCAGTACTGACCACTTGATGCCCTTTTCTGGTTTCAGAAGGGGCCCACCTGACCTGACTACTGCTATTTTCACTGGTGTTGATTTTGACGTTGATGTAAGAACTATCCACTACTGGATTTAATATGAAGAAATTAGTGCTGTATGAAGGGATGAGCTTTTAGTTTGAGGGGGTTTATTAAGGATTTTGATCATTTGATGAAGGGTTGATATTAAGCATGACCTTGCACTACCAAATCTGACTCTTGGACTGATATTGGGCTCACCAATTATTTTTAATCTCAAAACCCAATTTCTCCATAGGTGATTCGGGGCACATGAGGTGGGCACTTTGAAAAGACACGTACATTTGTCCTTTGTGGGTCATCTGTCGAAGATGGGGCCCACCATTTGGAACCTTCCATTTGAATTTTAACGGGCCCGAGCATCAGCGCATCCAAGTTGAGTTGATCATGGGCTGGGATTGGCGACCACGTTTGATCTCTGCCCCGTTTTGGTCTGGCACAACCTGATTTCTGTTATACCATTATTTAACATGAACCCTAAGATCGTGAACAACATGATAATCACAGGTAAGATTTAATCTTAAATAAGTTGAAGAATACCTCCAGACATCCTGATGCAGAGAGCTTTTCGATCTTGCTGTCTGGCGCTGTTGTTGAGATCCGTCGAAGAAGAGGCTAGGTGAATGGTTTCGGTTTCTCTCTCCTTGCCTATAAACCTTAATGTGTTGATTTTGTGTGTAGCCTTTGTGATGGACGAAATGCTTTATTTATAGGCGGAGAGATTACCAAATTCCCAATTAGGTTAACTTTAGATTTAATCTCAACCGTCCATCAAGGTAGAAAATATTAAGGAAACTATCTCATTAGGAAACCATATTTGAGTAATTATAGCATATGTATCCTATGAAAACGGAATTCCTATAATGACCACACTTCTAAAAAGGAAATGACTTGTGGTCCAAGTAATGGGCCTAAAAGTAATTTCCTTACAGTCTCCCACTTGGTCAATAGGAAGATCCATTAATGTTTTCATTTTTAGGAATCATAAGGCGCGCATTATATGCTAAACACTCCTTTAGTCGGTTAGCATAAGTGTCTTGGCTAATTCGGTTGTTAATGAGAGTCATGGCGTGCACATATTATTTTGCAACATGTTTACTTCCATGTACTACGTCATTTACATCCGTCATAACTAGACCATAAGATGAGATTTGCATAATGGTCTCATAATGTCTTTGTTTAAAGACTGTTTCTGTTTATCATTTATCCAAACATAATTATGTACATAATGGAAAAACAGAAATAGTAGATGTAGAGTTGCATTAAGAGCTCAATAAATGTCAAATACAAGCACAGAAATAAAAAGGCAGAAAATGATAATTAAGAACTATCTTGAAGACCCATGCTTTCAATATGTCCCTGAAAGGTCTTTGGAGGTAGTCCTTTCGTGAATATGTCTGCGACCATTAAATCTGTACGTATAGATTCAATGACAAATTTTTATAATCTAACATCTTGCTTCAGTGATAGATATTTAAGGTCCATGTGTTTGGATCCCTTAGATATCCTGTCATGCTTAGAGAAGAAGGTTGCAGCGTCATTGTCACAGTAAATAATTAATGGCTTAGAGATGAAACTCAAAGCTCCAAACTGAGTGATAAAATTACGCAACCATGTTCCCTGGATTGCAGCCTCATAACATGCCACATATTCAGCCATCATGGTGGATGTGTAAAGCAACTCGGATTTCTGGCTTTTCCATGATATTGCTCCTCCACATAATAGATACACATAGCCAAGAGTGCAAAGTCTGGTGTCAGGATATCCAGCAAAATCTGAATCCGAATAACCAGTCACCTGTAGGTGACTTGATTTTCTGTATGTGAGCATATAATTCCTTGTTCCCTTGAGGTATCTCAGTACTTTCTTTGCAGCTTTCCAATGAGCGATTCCTGGGTTACTTTGAAATCTACCCAGCATGCCAACAGCATGACTAATGTCAGGTCTAGTACAGACCTGTGCATACATCAAACTTCCTACAAGAGAAGCATAATGATATTTTTCTATTTCTTTACGTTCTAATTCGTTCTGTGGACAATGCGTAAGATGAAGCTTGTCTCCTTTATACAGTGGAACAGGACTAGAGGAACATGTCATCATGCCAAATCTCTCTAGAACTTTGTCAATATATGTTTGCTGAGACAATCCCAAAATATCAAGTGACCTGTCACGGAATATTTCTATTCCTATCACATAGGAAGCCTCACCCATATCTTTCATTTCAAAGTTCCTAAAGAGATAATCATTTGTGTCATGTAACAGACCAAGGTCGCTACTAGCCAGTAATATGTCATCAACATACAGAACCAAAAATATGAACTTACTCCCACTGATCTTGATGTATATGCAAGGGTCAACTATGTTTTCTTTGAAATCGAAGGCAGTAATGATTTCATGAAACTTTATGTATCATTGCCTCGAAGCTTGCTTCAGTCCATATATTGATTTCTTAAGTTTGCAGACCATGTCTTCCTGACCTTCAATTATGAAGCCTTCAGGTTGACGCATGTAGACTTCTTCTTCCAAGTCTCCATTAAGAAAGGCAGTTTTCACATCCATTTGATGTAACTCGAGGTCATAGTGAGCTACTAATGCCATGATAATTCTAAGAGAATCATTCCTGGACACAGGGGAAAAAGTCTCAGTATAATCAATGCATTCTTTCTGATTAAAACCTTTGGCAACAAGTCTGGCTTTATGTCGTTCAATATTGCCTTTGCAGTCGCATTTGGTCTTGAAGACCCATTTACAACCAACTGGTTTGTGTCCTGGAGGCAATTGAACAACTTCCCATACTTGATTTTCATCCATAGATTTCAATTCATCCTTCATGGCATCAATCCATTTACTAGAATTAACATCCTTAATTGCTTGTGAATAAGAAATCGGATCTTTAATTGTCCCTTCTTCAGATTCTACTTGGTAAAGCATGTAATCATCGGAAATAGCTGATCTCTTTTGTCTTTGAGACCTTCTTAATGCTGGTTCTCTGGTGCTTCATCCATATGTTCATTGGTGACAATCTCATTATGGACTTGTTGATCATTTATTAGATTTTCCTCATTGTTAAATGGTTCAACAACGGGAGGATTTCCAACATCTTTCGGAATAGAGGGTAAAGGGATAGGTACCCTGATTTCCTGAATGATCACATCTTTATGTTTATTACTCCCACTGATTTCACCATTTTCAAAGAATCTAGCATTACCGGTTTCAACAATTTTCATACTATGGTTAGGACAGTAGAACCTAAATCCTTTGGACTTTTCTGGGTAACCTATAAAGTAACCACTGATCGTTTTAAGGTCCAATTTCTTTTCATGTGGATTGTAGACTCTAGCCTCAGCTGGGCAACCCCAAATTTGGAGATGTCTTAAACTAGGTTTTCATCCTTTCCACAGTTCAAAAGGTGTCTTTGGAACTGCCTTACTGGGAACCCTATTCAAGATATAAACAGCTGTACGTAGAGCATCCATCCACAAGGATATAGGTAAGTTGGCATGACTCATCATGGATCTAACCATTTCTATGTATGTACGATTTCGCCTTTCAGCTACACCATTCTGCCATGGAGAACCAGGCGTTGTGTATTGGGCAACAATTCCAAGCTTTTGGAGGAGTTTCGCAAAAGGTCCAGGATGTTGTCCTGTTTCATCATACCTACCATGAAACTCACCACCTCTATCTGACCTTATGATTTTTACTTTTCTAATCTAGTTGCCTTTCGACTTTAGTAATGAATACTTGTACAGCATCCACAGACTAAGATTTGTCATGCAACAAGTATAGGTAACAGTAACGTGAGTAATCATCAATAAAGGTAATGAAGTACTTTTCTCCCCCAAAGGTTGGAACATCAAAGGGTCCGCAAATGTCTGTATGAATTATTTCAAGAAGCTGAGTACTTCTTGTGGCTCCTTTCTTTGTGTGTTTTGTTGTTTTGCCTTTAATACAATCCACACATACTGTAATATTAGTAAAATCTAGATCCGGAAGGACACCATCTTTTACTAATCGTTTGATTCTTTCACTGGATATGTGACCCAGTCTTTTATGCCACAAGAAATAAGAGTCGTTTTTAGATGACTTTCGTTTTGTTTCCTTAGAATGCAGGGTAAGATGGGTTTCAGTAAATGGACTATTAAGATGTAACTTGTATAGCCCGTCAATCAATATTCCAGAACCAATGCGACTAGAATTTTTAAATAAACTGAAATTACCATTTCCTACTTCAAACAAATAACCAACTTTATCAAGTGCGCTTACAGAAACCAAATTACGAGAAATAGACGGAACATAAAGAGTTTGACATAAGTCTAACTGATAACCGCTATCTAAAACAAGACGAAAAGTGCCAATAGCTTCAACTGGAGCTTTGTCTTTGTTCCCCATAAAAAGATAGTTCTCACTTGGGTTTATGGTTTGAATCGTAAGGAATCCCTGCATTGAATTGGAAACATGAACATTAGCATCAGTGTCAATCCACCAAGTACCAGAAGAAACATAAGTAAGATTTGATTCGAAATAACTTACGAAACCCATAGGGTTACCTTTCTTTTCGAACCATTCTTTACGTTTAATGCAGTCTGCCTGAAAATGTCCAGGTTTCTTGCAAAATCTGCATACGTCTTCCTTCTTTTTCTTCTTGGGGTTCTGACTAGCCTCATTAGATCTGGGTGGTGCCCTTTTCTGGCCAGAATTATTCTTTTTCCCAGTTTTATGTCCAGCTCCTTGAACGAGATGAGCTACTTTAATACCTTGTTGATTCAGCCTGGCCTCCTCTTGAACCAGTTTGTTAGCCAATTCATTCACTATCCACTTGTCTGTAAAAGTGTTGTAGTGAATTTGGAAAGGCCTGTATTGAGGAGGTAAACTATTTAGGATAAATTGGACGAGAAAAGCCTCATCCACTGATAATCCCAAATTCTTGAGTTTAGCAGCAAGGTTGGTCATCTCAATGACATGCTCATGCATTGAGCGAGTGCCATCAAATTTCATGGTTGTAAGATCTGCCATTAGTTTCCCAGCAAGGGATTTGTCTGCAGTCTTAAACCTATCTTCAATGGCCTTCATATAGTCCTTAGCATTTTCAGGTTTGGGAAGTCACGTTTTGATGTTGGTGGCAATAGTCATTCGCATAAACATGGTGCTTAGTCTGTCAGACCTCTCCCAAGCATTAAAGAGGGCCTTTTCCTCAGGGGTACTTTTTTCAATGAGTGGAGCTGGCTTATCTTTAAGAAGAGCCATATCCAGTTCAAGTACCCCCAATGTGAACTCAACTTGCTCTTTCCATTCTGAAAAGTTGGTTCCATTGAGCTTAGTGACAGAGGTAGCATGCGAATTCAGATTAATGGGTGCAACAACTGTAATAGAGAAACAACAATAAAGCTTCAATTAAAAGAAGACAACACATGCATAAGATATGAATATATACGACATAAAATTTAGGTGCTCCTGTGGGTAGTCACCATAATTTCTACACATTATACCATCTAAGGTCGTTATATTCAAGGTGGTGCTAATGAGTGATGTTACTCTTAATTATGAACAAACACTCCTTAATTATTGTTCAAACGTATGAATATAATCCACCTGTGGGCGACTAAATGTTTCATGCACTTGAACAATATATAATGTAAACATCATGATGGTACTATTAGGGTCAAATATCAGTGTTTAATTGTTAGGGTCACTGTGGTGAGACCTAACCATAAGTATACAACTATGGTGATCAAAATTAGCTTAATATGAACATAAACATAATATGTTGCATGCATTCATGATAGATCATATATAAAAAGTACTAATAGAGAAGGCCAAGCCCTGGAGGGCTATAGGATGGCTCTTTGGGGCGGGGTTCGGGGCGGCAGCCCCGATTTGATTTTTTTTAAAAAAAAATCTGACGTAGGAGTTTTATGCAGAATAAAAAAAAAAAAAAAACAAAACTTTAAATAAATCACGATCAAACAGTCGTGGTCAAATCGAAATTGCGGAATAATATAAATCTAAACCATTCATGCATGCCACAATAGTTGGATCGATAAATTGTTGGAAAACAGACTCAGAGTCATAAACGGATCTATATTTGCCGATTATGGTGATGCAAAAGTTACCCTAATTAATGGACGATCATGTGTTTTAAAACCATGCTCTGATACCACATGTTATACCATTATTTAACATGAACCCTAAGATCGTGAACAACATGATAATCACAGGTAAGATTTAATCTTAAATAAGTTGAAGAATACCTCCAGACATCCTGATGCAGAGAGCTTTTCGATCTTGCTGTCTGGCGCTGTTGTTGAGATCCGTCGAAGAAGAGGCTGTGTGAATGGTTTCGGTTTCTCTCTCCTTGCCTATAAACCTTAATGTATTGATTTTGTGTGTAGCCTTTATGATGGACGAAAGGCTTTATTTATAGGTGGAGAGAGGGCCAAATTCCCAATTAGGTTTACTTTATATTTAATCTCAACCGTCCATCAAGGTAGAGAATATTAAGGAAACTATCTCATTAGGAAACCATATTTGAGTAATTATAGCATATGTATCCTATGAAAACGGAATTCCTATAATGACCACACTTCTAGAAAGGAAAGGACTTGTGGTCCAAGTAATGGGCCTAAAAGTAATTTCCTTATAGTTTCATATTCGGGTCCTCCACTTTTTCTTTCTGGGATTCGGATCCGCTGTTCGGACCACAGGAAAACCCTGTTTGGACTAATTAGGGGTGCCACATGGGGAAGAGGATTGGTCCAAACTGTTGATCCATTTCATCTTTTTTTTTGGGTAATATAAGGACATTGTCAGCGTCTGCATACGGATTGAAACTGAATCATCGGTATGTTTCTCATTCCTCTGCCCGTGTGTCGCCCCTATTTAGACGAATCCAGGGATTGAATCAGGCGATGGTTTAGGGAATACATGTGGCCTGTTTTTTTTTTTTTTTGGTAAAAAGCAGATTTTCATTCAAGAGGGAAAAAAAAAACAAAGAGGAGCTTTCCAAACTACATAGGAGATCGATCCCTTATTAGTCCCACACAAATCCCTTGTCTATAAGATTTTTTGGCAAGTTCACGAACAAATTGATTAAGCCTTTTAGAAATATGGAGAACTGAAGTGTCTTCAAACTCGGACCTCAACTCATCAACATGCCACCTGTTGATGGTGCCTACATATTCGGGTCCTACCTTTTTCTGATAATGTAAGGACATTGTCAGTGTCTACAAATGGATTACAGGTGGCCTGTTGATGGTATCCACTAAAAAGCAGCTCTGTTTAAAGTATCTGGCCATCTCACTTAGCTGAAGAAAATCAATGCCCATAAATAGCTTACCATATTTACTTTTGATATAATTAGAGGTTATGACATATTAGTCCTTTTTAATTTATATTTTTCGATTTCATGATTAAAGTTTAGATAATGTCATCGGAGTTGTTTGACTCCGGTCAATTTTTCTTTTTAACTTTTTTCTCCCGCATTCCATAATGTCATGCAACAAAAATTGATAAATCTCATGATATCATGAAATTCTCATGATGTCATGGCCTTTATGTAGCATTTTAGAGAATTTTTTTTTTCCAAATGATAGAACTTGATAGATAGGATCATATGTGTACTTACTTTTCACAAAATATCATTTTCACATTCTATAAAAAACAAAAAATGAGTGTCTGTAAATTGCAGAAAATGTATTATACAAAAATTAATAAATCCCATGACATCATGGGGATATGATGTGCAAAACAGTATTAAAAAAATAATATTCACCACAGCCAGATGCCTATGGTAACATTATCTAGATTTCAGTCTTGAAATGGAAAAATCCGGGCTTAAAGAGGAGTAATATGTCAAACCCAAAATCTTTTGTTGCCATGATAGATTATTATTCGGCAGTTTACATTGATATGAATTTTGTTGTGAATTTAAACAGAGATAGAAATGGATGAAAAACTTGGGGCTCTTTTGGAAATTCTAGTCTTATCTAATAGGAGAGAGTTAGATTAGATGCAAAACATATAGCTTTAATTTTGAAGTTCCAATTTGTATTTAGCCGATTTTGTTCAAATCCTAAAGAAAAACTCTTCACAGTAGTATGTCCCTTTAATTAAACTCACAAACAAGATAATTAAGATTGTTCCTCTTTTTGGAGAGACAGTCTTTATTTACAATGATATACTCTTCTAGGGAACTTGGTAACAACCTTTGGATGTGCTAAGTTGTAAACAGATCTAATCTACAAGATCAACCCATCAGGATCATCTTTCAGTGGGACTTTGTGGCTACATCACATGCTTAATTACCCAATTCGTGTATTATACATGCATACACGTATCAGATTTAAAAACTAACTACTCAGCCAATTATCAATTCAAAAGATGTGTGACACATAAACTAAACCATATTAATATCAAGAGTCAACATTTGCATAGATACCTTGTTACGTCAAGTAGTTTGCTTTGGCACATTCTATATTATGCGTAGAATACATGTAATTATAAAATTCTTAAAAAAATTAAATTTCATCAAATGATCAATTCAAAACATATGGAACTGCAACTGTACTTTGTTATGATTAATTAAAAGTGCAATATACTCGAAAAATATTCGCCTCTGAGTATTTAACGATCATAATTCTGGCTATTGATGCTTATTGATTTAGCTGAGGTAATTACATTTTTTCTTGCTTTGTAATTCAATTTTATTTATTTTTAGTTTCACATTTAATGATCTAAAAGTAAGGTTGATTATACCTGAGTGTGTTTGGGTGTGTGGTGAAGTAAAGTGATGCAGTGTAAATCCTTCATTATCCAGACAAGAAAGGACAATGAGTCATATCATAAGTACACAATTTCAAAATTCCCTCCATCTTTATTTAAAATAAATAAGAAAAGCAACCCCTTTTTCTACTAAAAGACAAACATGTTCCATTTTTCTATACAAAAAGTCAAAAAGATTTCATACCAATAACTATGATATTTCTTCAACTAAGTTCGGGTCGCATCTATACTGGACCATGCAGTTGGGTAGTACCTTTGTTTAGACAATGAAGAAGCTTATAAATTGAAATACACGAAGAGTGAAGATAGGAGGAAGTGTCAAAGACCAAAGAGAGGAGAACTGGAATGCAGGGGTGGTGGAAATTTGTTGAGCCAGGATGGCTTGAGCAGCAGGGGCAATCAGTTACTTAGATGTAACCCACACTTGACCCATCACTTCAATTTGAACCCAACTCAGAAGTTTAGTTCTAAGTTAAAGGGGCTGCAATAACAGGGGCGGAACTAGGGGAGTTGGCCGGGGCCATGGCCCCACATATTAAAAAAAAAAAAAAAACTTTAATTTCATTAAAATTTAAAGCAGTTTTTTACAATGGGCCCCCCAAAATTTCTTTTTTCCACAATGGCCCCTCCACTGTGTATATCCTGGCTCCGCCCTACCAAGCTACCACAGGTTTCTTTGAATAATCATGACTCTAAGGTCTTTTGTTGTTGGGATGAAAGTTAAGATTTTCATGCTAGTTCCCAACCTTCTGTGGTCTATAATATTAATTAGAATTCAGACCTGCAAATAAAAGTAAGTTCAACCAAACCCATACAGGTTGGATTGGCGGCCACTCGGTTTAGGAATTGGCACCCAGAAGGTTTAGTTTCTTTGTATACTGCAGCTCGCAGCTGGATGACAATAACATCTTTGGTGTTTCTGCTAGTCCTTTTTCACTTTCTTCTGTTTATGCATTCTCTCTCGAGGAAAAAGTTCAATAAAGGAAACCCACAGCCCTTCCTCTGTCTGATGCCTTTCTATGTTCATTTTCTGGGCCTTTGTCAACATCTAGTTTTGATGTCATTGGTAGGTGAAAATTGAAGGTTTTTTTTTTTTGGTAGAAGTTGGAAGATAATAAAGTCACCACACAGAATCTGTTTACTTCTTTGGGATGGGGCCCATCTGCTGGCTATCCAACTCTACCGTCCAATTACAGGTCCTTCTAAATCGATTTTGCCGGTGATATTACAATTGATCAGTGCAATACACAGTGTATAGGTTTAACCCCATACCTTATACAACATATATATTTAAATTTCAATTATTAGAGTTAATTACCTTTTTGATGGTGTTTCTTCATCCATAACCCATTTGGCAATTTGCTATTAAAACAACAGTGATGTAAATCATCAAATTAAGAGATAATAAAATATAAGAGGGTTATGATGCTATTTTATCTTTAGTGGATTAGTATGAAATCTTTTTTACTTTTTATGTAAAAAGTGGGTGTTTTTTTGTCATTTAGTGGAGAAATGAGGTTTTTTTTTTTACTTTTCTTTAAAAGGAGGGAATTTTAAAGATGTGCGCTTTTTGATGTGACACATTGTCTAAAAAACTGAGGCTTTCCATTACTTTTACCAACATAGTAAATTGCCAAACGGGAGTGTTTTACTCCAATTAAAGTGATGATATAACGCGCTTGATGAACTTATAGGGTTTGCATTTGGGCTGAAAGTGCCCATGGACGATTCCTTTAATTGGTGTGAAGGTTTGGGCACGGGCACTGTTTTTTCTCCCTTTTTACCTAATATTCTTTGGGTTTGATTCATTATCAAGTTCGGATTTTGGGTTCTTACCCAAAGACCCAAGTGTATAATGTAATTTAACATACAATTATACTATATTAAAGCTAAGGGTTTTGAAATTAATTTTGACTACAACTAATGATTTTGATTGGAAGTTATTACTCATATTATACAACTAACTCACTTTCTCCTCCCACTTCCAACATGTAACTAAATTGTAACCACTCAAGTATTCTTCTCACCTTTCACTCTCTGCGACACTTCATTTCCATCCCAAATCTAATTCTTCTTTCTCTTCTTTTACTACTTCACAACTCTACTTCTTGCCCAATCTACTCTATACTAGTGAAGCCCTACACGTGCAAGGCACGTGCTGTCCAAACATATATATGAAGAAAATTACAGCTCACAATGCTATTTATTTTTATTACAAATAAGCAAATCTGTATTGCTAGATTGAAATACTTTTAAGTATTTCTACTAAACAAGATATTGATAAAAAAATAAATGAGTGATAGCAGATATTTGCTCTTGTTTTGGAAAGGATTCCCTTTCTATAGTTTCTTCTCGACTTAATCTCCTCCCATCATTTTATTTCTTTTTGACAAAAAAGATAACATTAAATTGTATTGGAAACAAGCATTACAAATAGAATTGAACAAAGCTTATTATTACACATGCATGAATGGTAGTAGACAACTTGGTCCATCTTTAGCTAACTAATCCTTTATAGTCTTAGCCTAAAAAAACCCATTAAGAAACGATAATAGTATCAATTAAATCAAATGTTAAGGATTACGCATAAAATTTAAAACATCACTATTAAAAGAAGAAGCAAGAAAAAAGCAGAATTGAAAGGTATGGAAATCACATTCAGATGTATAGTGACAGAAGTTCGAGTTCATCAAAAGAGGAGAATAAAAGAAAAGGAATCTCCAGCATTTGGTTGTTTAAAATTTGAGATGCCTACTTATGATTAAGGTTTTATCAGCACTTTCACGTTTTATTTTACAAAGCTAATGTAAATCCAACTCAATAGCATGCCACTCATATAGTGTTACAAGTGTTTTGTCTGAATGTATAATTTTTTTTATAGCTTCACCTTCTTTCGGATTGAAAAGTTCTAATTTATTCCCTTTCCCGTTACCATTATATTTTTTCCCTTTATTACTATTTCTTTTATCCTGTCTTTTAGATTGTGCACTGCTTTTTCATATCTTTTTTTTTATTAACTAACCAAATTTATTTAGATTAATATCTTATCTCTTATATAGTGTTTATGTAATTTATGGTTGAAAGTAAAAAAGGGTACAATCCATTCTCAACTGGCTGCTTTTCTTTTAGTGACGAGCTTTTTATCTATTTAAATTTCAAACTATTTTAATCTTTTATTAAGGTGTAATTTTTCTCACGTTTTAAGTCTCTCATTGACTTGTGCATTTTTCACTGACATAAAATTTTAATTTCTTCTAACTAATAAGATTGTTAATTCTTTTTAATAAGTAATTTATGTTAATAAGATTATTAGTCACTTCTGACTTTTTTCACTATCTGAAGAGAATTTTTTTTAAGTTTCATTCGATATTAGAAAAGATAAATCTAAAGAAGACATGGATAAATGGAGGAAAGAAATAAACAGAAAAAATTATAAGGGTAACAGAAGATATTCTAAGTGTTTTCCAATAGAAATATAATTTATCAATACAAATTAGATTAAAAATAAAGAAGAAACGAATTAAAGCATCCCCTTAGCCGATAATGATACAGGGTAATGGATAGGAAACATGCCCCACATAGATAAGTGACAATTCATAGATATAGTGACATGTGAAAATAAAACAAACACAAATAGGAGGTATGTGAATTTTCATCATATACAAGTCATCCCAAGGTTGTAATCCAACCACAAATCCTCCACACGTATGTGAGCCATCAACTACCATCCCACATAATCTTGTGAATGGGAAAATTACCCAAATTGCAGTACCTAAATTCAATTGGGAAAAGAAAAAAAAATCCCCACTCCGAAGAAATCATTAAACCAATGCATGATCTTCTATTGGTTTAGTGTTAAGAAAAATGCGAGGAGACAGAAGAGAAAAAATGGGTTTTATTCATACGTAAAGACGGGCAGAAAAAAGGAGAAAGTCATCGAATGTTGTGGCCATGATATGCAAGTTTATCATCTAGTCGTGGATCTCATGAAAGTTGTCTATGAGTAGATTGATCTCAGTTTTGAAGAGAAGATATCATATTGTTTAGTAGAGAAAACTCTCATAGGTTTTGTTTCAGTTTTCTTTATTTTTTTAAGGTAGTGCAGAGCTTCTCAAAGCGAAAATGAAAATCTCAAACACCTATCTTGGGGCCCACTATCAATGTGTCATGATGCATAGGATTTGAAGTTCGTTGGAGGTGAGAAGATGGGCAACTGTCCATTTTGATGCCATGCATGTCATGCTCTTGTGGGGCCCACTACTTATATCTATACATCATGTTAATTGTGATTTGAAGTTTGATTGAGAGTGGGAAGAACCAGCATATGTCAATTTGGATTTGGTTGAGTGGGCCCCATGGCGTGGAGAGGAAATTATAAGTAGATTCTTTCTTCGCAGGTCCATGCTAAGCCGGGCCAAAGAAAAAAAAATATATTTAAATTGAATATTTTCAATAAAAAATTATTGATGAAATAAATAAATAAATATATTATTTAGAAAAATGGATTGGTTCGACCTAATAGTACCCACATTTAATGAGATTGAATCACTAAAAATCAACATATGAACCTAAAGAAAATACAATGGCAAATGAAAAATTCTTTCAAAAGAAGAAAAAGCAATTTCAGTCTTCTTATTCGTGGAAAAAAAAAACATTAATGATTACCGATGACATTTGAATTTTTTTTATTAAATAGGTTGTCTTACTTGGTTTTGATGATGGGTTTGAGAGGACTATCCACCGTAAAGCTTGTTGGATTTTGTAGGAGAGGTTGAGAGGACCATGTAACAGCATTTTACGAGTGGTATTTTGAGAGGATTAAGGAACTCGTATACTGATGGGCTTATCTGATCACCTCTGTTCTAGGATGGATTAAGATTAGAGAGTAATGTGAGGATTAAGATAGGAAGATAAAATAGGAAAGTTAGGAAAAAAGATATTTGAGAAGAAGTTAGAAGGATTTTAGAAATGTAGTTATGGAAACATAATCTTAAGTTAACTCGAGAGATTTAGGGAGGAGTAGTGGCCCACATCAAAGCCAAAGTTGTGTATATATATTTTTTTAAAGTAATTCTTTGAAAGGAGAACTCCCTACCTGTTGACATGGCGCCCCTCGAGCACCCCTCCCCTATTGCTTTAATATATTAACCTCAAATGTACCATAGCAAAAACTTTTTTGCGGCTGGCTTCATATTGAGTTTCTCCATTATTTTGGATTTATTTTTCCAAAAAGACGCACACAAAATATAAGATAATAGTGGGTGTCCCTAATTTAGCTTGGCAAATTAGGGAAGCCAAACGTCCTGATAGCTTGTAAGAGTGCATGAGCTCGAGTATTTTGTAGGAAAACAAAATGGGTTTTCATCTTTAATTGCTTTTTTTTTTATATTTCTTGGTTTAAAGATCATCATCATCAAAATCTTGTCCCAATTTATATTAATGGGTTCAGCCACATGAAGGCTAAATTCTTGAATAGATAGCACTTTTCATTGGATCTATTCTTACTACCTTCATTGGTGTCCTCTTTGGCTTATCCATTTTTGAGGGGGCATCAACTTGCATAGATAAGTTTTATTTTCTTCCCAAACATTATCCTTTGGTCCACATTGGACAATGTTCAATTGCACTTCATTTATCACATATTGATACTACCTTTAGATGTTCTTGATTGAATGTGCTCATTTCTGATTTTATCATTAATCCATTTAACATTCTTATTTATGCTATTCACATTTATGTCAAGTTGCTTCATGCCTCAAGTTGAGATAAAAGAGAAGAAAAAAAATTTCTGCCTATTATAAGGGTAGTAGATATATATTATATAAGGGTGGGCCCCACAACTTGCATTTTATTGGGCATGTGTATAGTGAAAAAAGTACAACATCTTTCTCTCTTTTCTAATGGTATATATAGATTTATTATATAATAAGGGTGGGCCCCACAACTTAACTACATCTTTCTCTCTTTCATAAGGGTATATAGATTTATATATAACAAGGGTGGGCCCCACAACTTGTATTTCATTGGGCATGTGTGGAGTAAAAAAGTACAATATCTTTCTCTCTTTTAAAATTAAGGATAGATAGATATCCTTATCTTAAGAAAGATGTACTCTCATAATCTTCTCTTTTTTTATTGTCTTTTTAAAATTTTATGTACTATCTAATCCAAATCGATGTCATAAGTGTTTGAGGCTGATTTTATGTGATCTAAACTTTCTTAATGGATAATAGAGTTTATTTTGTTGTTGTTGGTGAACATGCCCGTGCTTAGCACGAGTTATTAGGCTAAATATTATATCTTAAAGTGGAGGGTTTTGGACCTAATTTCGACCGTACTTACTCTTTTGACCGGAATAGCATGCTCTTCTCTCTCTCTCTCTCAATGGTAACTTTAGCATGTTGGCCTATCGATTTAGCCTATTGAAATGGATACCCGACCCCAACTGGCCGGCCCAAGCCCAAAAATATAGGGCTTTTAAAATAATTTTAGCCCAACAGGCTGGGCTTTGATAATTATTTTAAAGCTTGGCCAAAATGGGACTGAGAATGGGTAAAGCAAGCCCGGCCCGTCCAGGCCCACCTGCAAGATAATTTTACTAGTTTTTTATATATTTACTGAAACTTCCCCCACTAACAACAGAAAAGGGCTAATTAGGAGGGGCTATTTTGAAACTTCATCCCACATAATATCCCCTATTATAAAACGCATTCCTCCCTAAAAAAGGACGAACCCTAACTCTCGCCTCTCTGCTCTCGCTCCCTGCTCAGTGCTCACTACCCTCGCTCTCTGCTATCGTCGTCACGCCTCGCCCTCGCACAATGCACGCCGCCCCTCTCCCTCTCTTTCCCTAGCCCTCTCTCTCATTCCCTCCCTTGCCCAGTCGCCCTCTGCCCTTTGCCATCTCTCTCGATCTCACCCTCTACCCCTCTTGCCATAGCCCTCTCCCACTCTCCCTCCCTCGCCCAGTCGCCCTCTGCCCTCTCCCTTTCTCACCGGCCCTCTCTCTCTGCCTCTCTCAGCTTCTTTCTCCCTCTCCCCTCTTCTCTATCTCTCTCTATTTCTAATATCTTTCTCCCTTTCCCTCTCTCTCTCTCTCTATCTCGCAGTCTATGCTCAGAGATCTTAGTTTGCATAGTCTCACTGCTCAGGGCCTGTCTATCACTGCTCAAGGTAAATCAATAAATCATTATGTGCTTCCTTGGATTTGTTAGTTTTTACTTCTATTAATTTTTCATTGCATGGTTCATTGGTCTTTTAATCATTTAATTTAATTTTTTTCATTGGCATGACAATAATATATTAGTTTATTTGTAACTTAGCAAATGACATGATATAGCAAGCATCATTTTTTTTCCTGTAATGAGAGATTTTTTTGTGATCATACTACATAGAAGTTTCTTTTTGATATTTCAGTGAATATGAATAGTACAATGCAAGAAATTAAACGAATTTTTAGCAATGGGAGGGGGAACACCTGTAGTTGATGGGCGTATATGAGTAGTCCAATGCAAGAAATTAACCGAATTTGTAACAATGGAGAGTAAATGACTTGTAGTACAATATTCCTAACATTTCTCACTCACAAAGCTTCGATTATTCATAATCATTCCATTCTCTTTTAGCTACATGTTGTTTTCATTGACTGTGTAGTGAGGGAGTTTCTTTTATCTTCTCCCTTTTATTTGTAATTGAGGGGACTCCCATCATGATTTCTGTTTTAAGATTGCGACTCCAATATTTAATTAATTGGGTCATATCATTTGTATTTATGGCTCTTTCTCAGTTTGTATCTTGTTATGTCATTGATTTCTATTAATTTATGTTGATTTCTTAATCAGCTCTAATTAAGTAATTATATATATAAGTTTTTTTTTAGGGTTTTTCTTCGTGAGGAAATCTTAGAGTCAATCAAGTAGCAGGCATTCATAACTTCGGGATTGTGGGATACTAAGATACATCTCTTGACTCTTCCTCTTTCAAACTTGTTTACTTGTTTAGTACAATTGAGAACTTATTTAGTTGTCGCTAGTAGTTATTGATAACTTATTTATAGTTGTGGATAGTAGCTATTGATATTTTGTTAAGTTGTGGATAGTAGCGATTGATAACTTATTTAGTTTCATTGCATTACCGATCCCAAACCCAAAAAAAAGGAGGGTTTAAAGTCCGGTTAACACCGGGTGTCCGGTGATAGTATAGGAATAATTAGAGAATGTTTAGCTTATGTTCAAGATCGTGCTAAGCCCAAGCCCGGCCTGCACATGATGGGATTTGACCAAGATGGAGGAGCATCATGGGGCTATGTTTATTTGCAAGGGAGCTAAAAGAGTGGTGTGGGAGAGTGCCCAGCTGATGGAGGTTTTTGACCATGGGGAGTTTGGGTCAAAAGGGAAGTAGGTTAGTTTTCTTGGAGCCTTTTCCATTGAGTTTAAGGAGGGGGAATATGAGAGGAGTTGCATAGAAGAAGAAAAGAGAGAGTAAGACAACCATGGAATATGGTTCTAGAGTGCAACAATTGTGACCCTAATATATATATATATATATATATATATATATATATATATATATATATATATATATGAGAAATGATCCTGTACAAGCTTCCCTTATGAATAAAATAAGGGATAGTTGCAGCCGTCCGATCTCATGAATAATCCAACGGTGTTCTGAGCGCCCCATATAAGGCTCAAAATTAGAATCCCCCCTGGCTTCCCATTCTCGTCAGTCCCCTTGCGTTCTCGTCAACTATAGAAAGGCAATCAACAGGAGTCCAGGAGACAAAGGAGAGCCCTTCGTCGTTGTCATCCCCGCGCCCGATCTTCGTCGTCGTCATCGGTAAGGACTCTCTCTCGCTCTCTCTCTCTCTCTCTATCTTTGTGCATGATCAAGGCCTCTTCTCTTTTCTCTGCGTTTGGTAGTGTTGATGAGGCAATCCATTAAAAAGGCATATGTTGTGATGAATTTTTGGGAGTGAGGATAACATTGCTCGAGTGCAATGAGGTTAAGATACAGTATCTTTGTCTTGCCCCAAATCAATTTATTGGGGATGTGAATCGCTCTATTCTCAAACTGTATGTCCAAAATACCAACATCCCTTTTTCTGAACCTAATTCCTTTTTCTTCAAGTTTGGAAGCACAAGGGATCCTAGGGATTCTACTAGGCGTTGTATACTCATTAGGGTAGTGAACGTAGTAACTTGCATGTTGTAAATCAAGTGGATGGTGGATCCGCTAGCCGGCACGATGGTGAAATTTCCTATAAGGAACTTTACAGCACTTTCTGCCAATGGAGGGTGTTTGCCATCTATAAGAATAGATAGGCGTTGAAGGATGAAAAAGGGAATCTAATTTTCCATCAAAATCAAGTCATAAAGTAATGCCTTTTCACTACAAGAAGGGACTATGGACAGTTGATGATAATAGCAACAAATTCTATTATCTCTGCTCTATTATTGCAGGTCACAGAGAGTTTCCCCTGGTGGAAGCTATAAATGATGTAGACATGGAGTTTATCTCATTACTTAAACCCAATAGTGCTTGGCCTGGGTTTGGATGGATCCAAATAAGGTTCAGTTATTGTTCTGGGGTGTTGGTAGTAGTTTGGCTATGCAGTGTATGGGTTGGAAGGTCTTGACAGGTGTATGGTATGATGTGTATGGTTGTTGGATTTCTTGACATCTGGTGCTTGTCTATGTTATCTAAAGTGATGCTGGGGGATCAATGGAATTATGTGGGTTCTCAGCTATTGTGAAGAACGGGTTTTGGTGCTGGTCACTTGTGGAATATTGGAGAAAGGTGCTGACCCATTGCTGGTGGCTTTTGGTAGTGGTCTCAAACCTCACTCATGGCAATTATTCAATAATGAAAATGAAACTAGTTCGATAAATCAAATGCTATTCTTATTCAATAATGAAGATGATACTGGTCAGATAAATCAAATGCTATTCTTATCTGTCTAAATTCCATTCAACCGTCCTCTTTCTGCTTTGAAATATATTTAATGCTGTCAACGTGCTACGTCAACGTGCTACATAGACATGATGCAGTGCTGTATTTCTCTCTTGCACCCAGCACCATTTTATTTCTGCTCTCATATTCGGAATTTTCTTCCTCGATTGATGGGTATATTTGATGATGGGATTAAGGATTTTTTTCTCTATAAGAATGTTTGTGTTATTCGGCCAAAGTGATTAATCTCTGTACTTCAATACTTCTTATTAATGTTTTATTTCATTGCAGAAAATGGAAAACTGTAGAAATATTCTAGACTGGCACGAAAGCCCGGAGTCCAATTGAAGACAAAGGCAATGGCCGGCAATTGCACGCGCAACAGTGAAAGCCAGAAGTTTGGTACATGATGGCTCTTGATGCAGAGTCTGATGTGATATTGAATCGGACCACAATTTTTGATGGCACATTTAGTTGGTGGTGTTAACGTAACAATTGAAATGATTTTGTTTTTCTGTTTTTTATGGCGGTGTTAAATGTAGCGACTGGGAGGTTTTTCCCTGATTTTATATGATGGTGTTAATTCACAATTGATGATGGTAGTGATTCAATTTCTGTAAACTCTTTTTTCCTTGTTCACAGTGAATGTATCCAGACATAGTTGTAAGCAGATGTAAGTACACAGTTGAAGATGTTGCTCTTTGCGATATTCAAAGGTTATGTTTAAAGATTGTGATTATTTTGCAACATATCGGTTTCTTCTTTCCAACTTGTATGCTTTTGATTAAGCATTGTAATGGTGAATTACAAATTGCTTAGTGATCTATGATCACTGTTCGGGAAATCAATGCCTAGTTTGGTTTCTTTAGCAGTTATGGGTCTATTGAAGTTGGCTTAGTTGCAACAGTACTCTTTAGCATTTATGAGTTTATCAAAGTTGGCTTGGTTGCAACACTTCCATGTACCTTGAAACACTAATCTGTGATGGCAGTTTCTCTGGATATTCATGTAAAATAGAGAAGGCAGCAGTAAAATTACTTGCACGTGATTTGCCAAGATCCAAACCTGAGATAATATGGGTGCTAGCAACCTGAGATATGTGATCATAGTTCTTTGTACAATTTTGGTTGTTTATGTTGATGTAAATGAAAACAGTCATGATGGCCATCCCAGGTTTCCATAGTCATTCTCATGGATGTTTTTTTATTCAAGACAGGTTGTTGGTCGTTAAAAAATCATTAGTAAAGTGGCATCATTTTTATTAGATCAGTGGATGAGGATTTTGTAACTAACCTGCGACTTTTTACCAAATGTTACATAATCTAAACAAAGATAGCCGGAGTGACCACCATGAGGTCATGAAATGGATTGTCAGTGGATAAAGGGAGTTCTTACATCAATCAACCATTTAATAAAACCTTAGAATAGATGTCTATATGGAGTGGGCATCTTTAAAAAAATAAATAAAAATGAATTCAATCCAAGTTTTTGTACAGCACATTCATGCTCTCATTTATAAGAATCCCATTACAAAATTCCCACATGAAACATCACTCAAAATGTCCTATACATAAGCAAGTGAACACAATTAGAAAAAATCACATCTCCTTAATCTCCCAAGCATGATATACCACATGGTCATTAACAGCTCAACTCGATCATGTCCATGGCTACAAACTTGATTCCTACAAAAGTCAAGAAAGCAAGAGCACATGCCAAAATTTAGCTAATCGAATAAAAATATTTCGTAAAAATAAAATGTCAGTAACAAAGAAAATTGAAATAATCACATTCTCCATACAAATAACAGTATGTGATGTAATCAGGAATTCTAAATATTGAATTAACAAAAAAAATGCAAGGCATAGATATCTTATTGAATATATTGGTTTCATCAGTTGCAAGCTCAAACATCAACAGCCAATGTAGGCTCAAACATGTAGATATCCTATGAATGTATTCGGAATCACACAATTGTAGACTTGAACATCTCAATCCTAATACAAGTAATTCACCCCTTTGGAATTTTCAGTCTGAAAATAAGATTAAATACATATGATATTTATGTAATAGAAATGCATACCTACAAGGAAGTTTCATCATTTTCAGTAGAAGTAGACTTCTCCAAAGCTTGATCTTCGTCGAACGATTCACACACACGCCCGGAAGCCTCGGGTATGTTGCTAAATTTCAGAGAAAATAAAAGGCATTGAATTAATTTTTTATGTGAACTTAAAAAGCGAATGAAGGAAATTATTTTTTGAAATTACCTTGACAAGAGAGCCGGACAATTGCGTTTGTCATGTGAAACGCCGCGCTTTCCACATCCGCGGCAAAGTCGCGATTTCTTTTGTACCTTTTCTTTCGAAGACTTAATTCTTTTTGGACGACCCTTTGTTCTAACTTGTGGTGGTTCACGATATTCTATAGCACCATAAACTGATTTACCTTTTCTACGTGAGTCTGATTCTCCTGTGAGTTGAAGTTCATTCATCTCACGACACATTTTTTTTAAGTCTGAAAGAATGCTAATTGCATGTTTATGGGTCCCCTCAGACATACATGCCTCATTTATGACCATTGAGGTCCAGTAAGACAAATCAGCATATCGTGCAACCAAAGAGCCATCGCTAGAAGGCACGTGGTTAACTACACACTTGTCATAATTAGTCCCTTCCCTAGCATGCCTAGTCCATCTTTTCATGATATATTCTTTGGGCAATGTGAAGATCATCTCATGCTTCAAAACAGCTTGAACATGACGGCATGGAATTCCTTTAAACTCAAATAATAAGCATGAACATGTAGCAAACTTGTCTTCCTTCCTGAAAACCACCGTTCGAGCAATATCTTTTTCATCTCTAACGGATGAAACTAAATAAATACTCTCAACTGCATCATCTTTCACAAGTTTTGGGATGCATGATATTATTGATGTTAATTCATCTTGGAACTTGTTAAACAATTTTCTCGTATATATTCCTGACATCTGATCCTCCATCGGTAAATTTGTCTTCAATTTTGGCTTGCTATTTAAGTTCTCATGGTCCGCTTTTAACTCTTGATATCTCATACGGGACATGGCTCTTTCAAATCGCAAAATAAAATCGTACAGACCACTCTTTTCTGTTTTATATTGTTTAATAAAGGCATTGAAGCTTTCACTTCTTTGGGATGATGACATTCCTCCAAAAAACACATTTTCCAAATAACAGGGTACCCACTTGTGACGAATGCTATACAATTCTTGTAGCCAATTATTGTCAGTCAAATTAAATCTTATAATCATTTTATTCCACTCTGATTCAAATTGCTCTATTCGAATGGACTCAACTGCATTTTTAAAACTAGTCCTGAAGTCATTGGAATGAATTGCAATTCCACCCAACTTCTTTGTCAACTTATCCTTAATGTGCCATATGCAAAAACGATGTCGAGCATTGGGCATAACAGAAGCAACAGCCTTTGTGATTGCAGGATCCTGATCCGTTACAATCGATATTGGTGGACCCATCGGCATAGCCTCCAGCCATGTTTTAAAAAGCCACTCGAATGCCTCAAAATTCTCATTTGATAGAAAACAACACCCAAAGACTATTGTTTGATCATGGTGATTCATTCCCAAGATTGCACCAAAAATGAGATCGTATTTATTTGTGTTGTATGTAGTGTCAAAGCTAACGGCATCCCCGAATACACTGTATGATAATCGAAAGCTTTGATCGGCCCAAAACACATGTTTGATTTGATCTTCCGAATCTTTCTCTATAGAAAAACAAAACCCCGGGTTCATTTCTTTCAGATTCTGAAAATATTCATACAATAATTGACCATCTCGTCCCTTCTTTTCTTTATTTTTATCTCTTTTCACATTTCTAATGTCTTTTTCAATGAATCCAACAGATCCCATACTGCCTGCGTGCACTTCAAAGACTCCCATTTGGTTCGCAGTCCTTATGTTATTAGCCTCAAATGTATTTATCAAGTTTCTATGCGCTGGAGTGACTTCCCGGTGTGACCGAAGCATATGAGCTTTTCGTGGAGTAGCTAGAGCATGAGTATGTTCTACAATAAATTTGGTGACCACCCAATGTCCATGATCAGTTTTTTTCACTAACATCTGTGCCCCACAATTTTCCCGTGTGTATGGAACACTCCTGTGTAATGTAATATCATGTCCCGGTATCTCTTTTCTTTGTCCTTCTTTAAAACACATAAATTGTTTCCATACTACTTCACCCTTTTTTTTTATCTGAGCCTTTTCTAACGCTGAAACCTGCAACTTTAGCATACCCATTATAATATGTGTAAGCCTCTTCTAAATTATTGAAATACATTCCTACTTTTGGGATTTTATTTTCATCAACCTCGGGTACGACTAAACGAACCATGTTAAATTCAGTTGACTCCATCTTCTTAGTAACACACCAATGTAATACATGAAAAAAATAAAAATAAAAAAGCATACATTAGTAACCTGCATAAAAGATGGTTACTGAAAATTCTCATTTTTAAACATGTTAAACTATGAATATTACAAGATATTTTACTCTTGGAGGGTTACCTGACATGATCCATGTTGATGAAGTGATTGAATTGCATGGTTAGAGGTCAAGGCAGAGAACTGAGCAATTGAGTCATCATCAAGTTCATGAGAACTTGAGGCAATGGGGAGCGGGTCATCAATGGGAGGAGACATGTTAGGCAGTAGAGCAGGGTGTCACTCAAATTCATCCTCATCCATGGCAGCGATTGGTTCTGCACACAAAAATATATATTTATTAGACAATAATTCAATGGTTTTGATTAAAAGCCTTGTGTTTAAAGGGAGTAGCTACATAGACATAATGGTTTAATGGTGCCTCAAGTAGATAATTAACCACTTGTTGAGCACTTGTGTGTCAATGCAGAGCATCAGATTTCTGGGCCTTTCTTCTTCTCAGTGACATAGAGACAAGTTAAAAAAAAAAAAAAAAAAAAAGACAGAGCAAGGAGAGGGTGGGGATCATTCTTCTCACATTAGTAAAATAAAAGATCTATTCACCCACTTGTTGTCTTAGCAATCCTACTCCATCGACCTTCTCCATGAACACTGTTATAGTAAGTCAGAATGTTGTCTTCAACTGTCCATAGTCTGATGCAGGGAAGAGCAGAGAAAATTATTGGGGCTATGAGATTACTGTAATTTACTTAACATTGGCATTGTAGCAGTTAGATAATATCCGTATCACCAATCAAGATGATCTATTTAAAGTCAACTTTTGGCTAACTTCACTTGGATGGTCTCAGCATTAAATATATTTCAAAGCAGAAAGAGAACGGTTGAATGGAATTTAGACAAATAAGAATAGCATTTGATTTATCTGACCAGTATCATCTTCATTATTGAATAAGAATAGCATTTGATTTATCGAACTAGTTTCATTTTCATTATTGAATAATTGCCATGAGTGAGGTTTGGGACCACTACCAAAAGCCACCAGCAATGGGTCAGCACCTTTCTCCAATATTCCACAAGTGACCAGCACCAAAACCCGTTCTTCACAATAGCTGAGAACCCACATAATTCCATTGATCTCCCAGCATCACTTTAGATAACATAGACAAGCACCAGATGTCGAGAAATCCAACAACCATACACATCATACCATACACCTGTCAAGACCTGCCAACCCATACACTGCATAGCCAAACTACTACCAACACCCCAGAACAATAACTGAACCTTATTTGGATCCATCCAAACCCAAGCCAAGCACTATTGGGTTTAAGTAATGAGATAAACTCCATGTCTACATCATTTATAGCTTCCACCAGAGGAAACTCTATGTGACCTGCAATAATAGAGCAGAGATAATAGAATTTGTTGCTATTATCATCAACTGTCCATAGTCCCTTCTTGTAGTGAAAAGGCATTACTTTATGACTTGATTTTGATGGAAAATCAGATTCCCTTTTTCATCCTTCAACGCCTATCTATTCTTATAGATGGCAAACACCCTCCATTGGCAGAAAGTGCTGTAAAGTTCCTTATAGGCAATTTCACCATCGTGCCGGCTAGCGGACCCACCATCCACTTGATTTACAACATGCAAGTTACTACGTTCACTACCCCAATGAGTATACAACGCCTAGTAGAATCCCTAGGATCCCTTGTGCTTCCAAACTTGAAGAAAAAGGAATTAGGTTCAGAAAAAGGGACGTTGGTTTTTTGGACATACAGTTTGAGAATAGAGCGATTCACATCCCCAATAAATTGATTTGGGGCAAGACAAAGATACTGTATCTTAACCTCATTGCACTCGAGCAATGTTATCCTCACTCCCAAAAATTCATCACAACATATGCCTTTTTAATGGATTGCCTCATCAACACTACCAAACGTAGAGAAAAGAGAAGAGGCCTTGATCATGCACAAAGATAGAGAGAGAGAGCGAGAGAGAGTCCTTACCGATGACGACGACGAAGATCGGGCGCGGCGATGACAACGACGAAGGGCTCTCCTTTGTCTCCTGGACTCCTGTTGATTGCCTTTCTGTAGTTGACGAGAACGCAAGGGGACCGACGAGAATGGGAAGCCAGGGGGGATTCTAATTTTGAGCCTTATATGGGGCGCTCAGAACATCGTTGGATTATTCATGAGATCGGACGGCTGCAACTATCCCTTATTTTATTCATAAGGGAAGCTTGTACAGGATCATTTCTCTCTATATATATATATATAGTCTTGATCCTTTGAGGATTTACCCCACGGTGATCGTGAGTGGACCAATCTCGGTCCACCACGTCACTGCGGGCAGCTTGCCATGCACGCGGGCAGGGGCTGCCCATGGTGACGTGGCAGACCGTGATTGGTCCAGTCACAGTCACGGTGGGGGGAGTCCTCAGATGATCTCGATTCATATATATATTGACAGCAACCTTCTTCTTGTTAGAGCGACACGTGGCATTCTAATAGCTATCCCACAAATACTCTCACCACAGGTAACCATTTTTAAAAATTATTCTTGGATTTTCAAATTGCAAAAGACACGGTTCCCTTACTATTATTCCCTAAAACATAGCATACAATACTAACTTCTCTTTGGTCCTCCCAAAATCATATTCCAAGATTACATTGACGAACTACCTTTAATTTGTCCCATAGATTACAGAAAAGTAAAGATCCATTAGGCTTTGATAGTGGGCCTTACAGACTATGAAAATTATAGAGATCAAGCTGGCTATTATTTTAATGATAGCTATGCATGTACGTATTAAATTTTGTTGTAGATAAATTTGTGGGACCCTCTTGTCAAATCCAAGATACAGAAATTTAGGGCTTAGTTATAGATCACAGTTGCCTTCTTTTTTTTTTGTTATTTTTAATCAATCTATGAAGCCCACTGTGAAAGCCAATTTTTTTTCTTTTTCTTTTTTTGTCTCAAGTTCGAACAATTTGTGGGTCCCATTGTGAAAGCCAAACTTTTTCCTTTCCAAACTCATAATTTAAGAGGGTCACTTTCATAGATAGTATTTTGCTATTTTCTTCCTCCTTATTTTTCTTCCAATATTTGGTAGGATTAATTTGTAAGACATATTGTTTAAGCCAAGTTTTTTTTCCTTTCCAAACTCACAATTTACATGGGCTACTTTCGTACGCTGTATTTAGCTACTTTTTTCTCCTTATTTTTCTTTCAATATTTCGTAGGATTAATCTGTGGGGCCCATTGTGACAGCCAATTAATTTCAAAACCCACATTTAATTTTGAAATGACAATCAATTTATGCCTAAGCATAAATATAATCAAATCAACGTCCTAAATCTTTACTATTTACTTGACCTTCTCGTAAAAATTTTCAAAATTTACTAAAGTTTCTCTTATGAGTTTCTATCTTTATCACAATTCTTTGTTATAATTTATTTACAAATTTAACCAAATAAATCTAATATGGGTCCCATTGTGAAAGCCGGATTTTCTTTCTTTCCAAACGCACAATTTATGGGGGCCACTTTCATAGGTTGTATTTAGCTGTTTTTTTCTCCTTATTTCCCTTTCATTATTTAGTAATGTTAATCTATGGGGCCCATTGTGGAAGCCAATTGATTTCAAAATCCACATTTAATCTTGAAATCAACACTTAATATATTCCCAAGTACAAACATAATCAAATCAAGGCCCTGAAATATCTACTATTTACTTGATATTGCCCTACTCGGGCCCATAGAACTTTTGTCACGAGTTTCCATCTTTTATACAATTTTTTATCATTTAAATGTACTAATTTAACTAAATATTAAATAGGGAGAATCAAAGAAACAACAAACTGCAACAAATCAAGATGTTGGACCCAGTATTAGATAGAGTCTTTCAAGCATGAACAATTTTTATAAATTAATTCACTATCTATACCATCAACAATTCAAATTGATTATTCTCTTATATGTTTTCGTCTTCATCATATACTATATTATTCATAATTACTCTTTGATTTTTCTGTTTTCTTTGAACCGTTATTCTATGTAATCGAGCCATTCTTTCAATATCATGCATTAGATAATTGAGGATCATTCTTCCATGTTATGTCTGCCATTTTTGTTCTTCCCCCGTCTCTTTCACTTTTCAAGATAAATCTTGAGAATATGTAAAAAGAAATAGTAAGTCGGTCAATAGTAATCTTTTTATAAATCCTATGATACTGTTTTCCTATAATGATTGGGAGAAAAAAGAGTGGGGGACATAAAGAAATACGTGGGAGAAGAGGAAAAATTAAAAGGAAGAATAGTGCTTTGTGAAAACCACGTACAGCGATGCTAGGAGCACGCTAGTGTCGCTCCCCTCAGCGTTAAAAAGAAAAAAAAAACGGAAGAGGTCCTCACGGACCTCATTTGTGCTAGGCAATATTCGGGGACCTTTCGCGAGAAATGGCCAAATTTCAGAACTTTTCCCATAAAATACTCTTTTTTTTCACACCGGTGTGCTCGTCATATTGGGCCAACCCGATGGTCTATCTGAACAAACTACACACATTAGGCGCCCCCCACGGTTGACAACAGACCTCCGGGTATGCATCCATCCAAATGGACTTGACTGTTGGATCAACTATGCACATATTATTAACGGTGAGAATTTGTGGGTCAAGGAGTTAAGGATGATTAGGTGGGGTCCATGTTTTGTACAGATCGTTCAATCCCCAGTCCCAATCCCATGTGGGCCCCACAGCACGGTGCACATGCATGGGGAAACAGATCCCCTGTTTCGTCTAAACAAGGAGCCATGTTTGGACGAATCAGGGGTCTCCACATGCGAGGGCGGAGGAAAGAGAAATTTCCTCCGCCCCTGCGCGTGTCACCCCTGATTCGTCTAAACAGGGCTCCCCTGTTTGGACGAAACAGGAGATCCGGATCCTGCATATGGCCACTCCCTAGGGGAAACAGATCCCCTGTTTCGTCCAAACAGGGGAGCCCTGTTTGGACGAATCAGGGGGTGACATGCGTGGGGGCGGAAGGAAGGTGGAGGAAAGAAAATTTATTTCTCTTTCCTCCGCCCCCGCATGTGGCTACCCCTGATTCGTCCAAACAGGGCTCCCCAAAATAAGTTGTCATCCAGACCACATTGTCATGTCCCCAAAGTACCACATTGTTGCGTCCCCAAAATACAATCAAGGATAACGTGAAAAATAAAAATAGACATTCAATTTTTTATATTTAATGCAACACAAGCTCTCAAATATGGATCCACAAAATTCCGAAATATGATGAGTTATAATTAAATATTTGAGGAAGCATTCAATTGGTAATATCCAAAATCCAAACCAACACATTACCTACTAAATATTTAAGGTTAAAGTTTCCAAAATAACCTAAACAAATCAACTAAATAAAATTAGGTTCATTATGAAGAATTTGCTACTAAAATGGTCTCTATGATGAAAGTTACTCCCACACAGATTCAGACGGCTCCGTGGCCATCTCCCGGCTCTCCAATCGTGTTCAACAATTGGCTCAAACGCTTGAAACGTTTGGCCCTCCTCCGTCTCCACGACATGGTAGGGGTCGGTACTTGCACCAATAAACAAGGTAAACAACAAGCAATAAAGCATAATTTATAAATAAAATAAAAGATTAAGATGAGTAATGACAGGTAATGGTCATAAAAGAATAACACTGTGACAATGACGAAAAGAATGTACAACCTAAATCCAATTTACACAATAAAGCAATACAATAATCACACAAAAGCATTGCCACTACTAAATCACGTCGGCCGTCATAAACCGATCAATAATCCAGAATACCGGTCAAACAACCAATTCGGGTATTACAGTGTCCGCACACATCGGTGATCAGTCGTCCAATTACAATTGAAGTCGTTCAATTATGACCCAATCGGTGTGTGTGTGTGTGTGTGTGTGTGTGTGTGTGTGTGTGTGTGTGTGTGTGTGTCTATATATATATATATCATAATAGAATAAACCGAGTGATCAGTAAAGCTCTGACATAGAAAGTTAAGTCAAAGTGAAGGGTTGGCTACACAATAATCCAGAATCGAATACCGATCAAAATTTTCAAATAAACCTCCATAATATCTCAATCAATTGCCAAGTCACATCACGGTCCATATCCAATCAATGTAGGGTATACAACTAACAAATCAATCTCAATCATGTATACAAACCCGAATGTCAAAAAATAATCACAAGCGAATCATAAGGTCAAACATAAAGTCTCATACTCAACAACCACATGAATCTTTAAATAGATAAAAGATCAACACGTCCTTTTATAGTCAATGGAGCATAGACCCAATTAAGAGCTTTCTAATAAAGATAGGTTGAGCTCGAATCCACTAGGATTTTCTTGAGGTCATACCAGGCACTAAACCCCACGTTGGTAAGATACAGTGTGCCTAATCGGTATTTACTCAGGTCCAATAATCCGATTAATAAGGTCTAAAAATATAATTTTAACCCATTAAAAATCAAAGATACCATTCAAAGTTAATTTGCAAATAATAACGATAAATAACAGTCTTAGTTTATAATTTTAGAAAGCTTAGGGTCTCATCTTGTTGTATTACCAAATATATAAATCTTAAGAATCCAATGGGGTTTATTAAAGACTAAGGCCCTTTTTTCTAAATTCTAGATAATGGGGTAGGAATGGAAAACTTTGACAACATTTAATGTATGTCACATGGGGGAAACTCCTTCCAGAATCAACTGAGGTCAAACCACCCCTCCATCCTCACTGGTCACTACAGAACTCCACACAGAACTCGGTCCAAAGAGAGGTGGCTTCACGCCAGGTGCATCATGACCGTCTGGGAAGTGGGCCCAACCGATTACAATCCCAAGATCACCCTCACAAACATGGTCGCCCAGCCATGCACGGCCCAAGGATCGGGCTGATCCATGATCAAATCCCCTAGTGCGTCCCACAACCGCCTAATGCCCAAACAGTCAGTCTTCTCCTCATTCACGCCTCCAGTTGATCTAACCAATGGATGGTGGGCCAGGGGTGTCCACCGCATATGGGACCACTGTGTCCAGGGTCGCCTGTGGGTACTCCTTCGGATACACAGATCAGATCTAACACCAGGGTGGCCAACCTGAGTTCTATGGTCAGAAACACGGATAGTCCCAAACTGTCTGCGTCAGGAAACCTGCTCCATATCTGCTCCGTTGATTTTCTACATTAACACACAATTTACAAAATCTTGAATGATTAAAAAGGGGTTATGAAGCTCAATTGGCCTGGGTAATTGAGATGACCCGAGTCCAAGATTAGGATTACTCCGAGTAAACTCCAAGTCGCGTCGCATACTTACTCTCGTAAACTTCACTCACATAAAATTCACAAGGGATAACAATTACATTATTATGTGGAATATAAACAAATATACATTATTTATATATAAAAAAAATTCATTTACACTATGAACAACCATTCACTTGCATATTTATATACAGTGCAAAGAATGAAAATTGTGAAACGTTTTCAACAATTTCTACAAAGTTCTCGTTTCATTTACTGTTTCCATTCTCCAAAAGTCACATCAAATGTTATCGCCTCATTTCCACTCGACTAATCCTCTTGGAGAAACCGGAGTGGTCTCCTCCGCTGGCGCTGAGGCCTCAGAAGGACCGACATGGGCATCTGTGCCTGTAATGCCATCAATAACACTATGAATTTGACAATTCAGCAATGTATAAACAATCACATGATTGAATATGTTAATTACACATTTAATCCATCTAACTCCTTGTAAGATTAATACAAATACAATTCAAAATCAATGAGAGTCTTTATTATTTGGCAAACTACAATAACATTTTATTTCAAGTCACATCTTCCTAAAAAGGAAGGATTTTCATCTTCCATACGGAATGATTCATATATTGTAGGGTTTATCAGTGCCTGGACCAGGGGCAATTGACATCACCAAGGAGCTCCGGAACACTCTCAAATAATCTGCTGCAGCGGAAACAACTCTAATGAGCATTTTTGAAATCACTATGTAGTGCGAGACTAAAAAGAAACAATACAACTAACATATTAATTCCATTCAATTATAATTAACGGATTCAATTCAGTAATGATCCATTCATGATACAATCCCATAAACAAATTCAATTAAATAATGTCATTCATTCAGGTGTAATCCTTAGTTGTTTAATGTACGTGTTATTTTCGATGGACATCACAATTTATGTGAAATTATGTACATTAAAGTCCCCTTAATTAACACCCATGGAGGTTAAACAATATCAACAACCTTGATTAAATCAATAGGCTCTTTACTTAAATCCATAAATTAATTCTGAAATCTTATTAGTTCTGGTTAACTAATCAATGTCTTATTGGCTAGCTTTAGAAGCTAATTTTATTACTGAATTACAATTTTCCAGCTTTGGTTAACCTTTTGGTTAACACTCAATTAATCTTGGATCCAGATCCAAGAATAATACTTTATGGAAAGAGTAATTGACTTATTATTCATCAATTGTACTATAATTAGTCTTTAGACTAATTTTTATAGACCATTTATAATCCTAGAACTAACATTAGCTTCAAATAAAACCAATTCCAACCGGACTGATTTTCTTCCCTTCTTCTCTACATTCAATCTACTCATAACCTGCACATCAAAATGGAACCTCCTGTTCCCACCTCAATCATCATTCCATACAAAATTTACAACACTTCTAATTCATTTAAACACCATATAATTAATCCATTCATTCAAATAACTCCATATCTATAAAGAACATGGGTTCAAGAATCTAATTCTCACCAAATTAGATAAAAACTACATCAATTAGCATTCAGTCATTATCAACTCATTATACTTGCCTTTTAGTCAAGTTTAATTCAAAAACCCCTTTACTAGCTTGATTTTGAGATAAAAAATATCTAATCAAAACCCTCTTTGGTAACCTAACATCAAGAACAATTCCAAAACAAATTTCTCATGAGTCATTTGTACTAAACAACAATCTCAATTTTCTAATAGAATATGAATTTATGCAACTCTCACAATTTACTTACTTGTAACTTAAAGAAAGGAAAATATGAGATTTTCTTCTAACTCTTGCTAAAAAAAGATTGAAGAAAATGATGAGGAAGAGGTAGAAATCAATTTCCCTCTCTTAATTCTAACTCTTTGATGAAGAAAACTTGAGAAGAGAATGAAAGAAGAACCTGTTATATCATTATTAACATGAACCCTAAGATCGTGAACAACATGATAATCACATGCAAGATTTAATCTTAAATAAGTTGAAGAGTACCTCCAGACATCCTGATGCAGAAAGCTTTCCGATCCTACTGTCTGGCACTGTTGTTGAGAACTTGAGATCCGTCGAAGAAGAGGCTGGGTGAATGGTTTCGGTTTCTCTCTCCTTGCCTATAAACCTTAATGTGTTGATTTTGGGTGTAGCCTTTGTGATGGACCAAAGGCTTTATTTATAGGTGAAGAGAGGACCAAATTTTCAATTAAGTTTACTTTAGATTTAATCTCAACCATCCATCAAGGTAGAGAATATTAAGGAAACTATCTCATTAGGAAACCTTTTTGAGAAATTATAGCATATGTATCTTATGAAAACGGGATTCCTATTATGACCACACTTCTAGAAAGGAAAGGACTTGTGGTCCAAGTAATGAGCCTAAATTAATTTCCTTACAGAACCTAGGGTAAGCTCTGAGATGTTGCTGTTGGAACATTCGTATGAATGTCATTTGGGTTTCATTTGACACTTATAAAACAAAAATTTGCAACTTAACCCCCACTATATATTAAGCTTATTTCAAGTTTGAGTCAAATCAAGACTCACTTGATTCATTTGAAATCAAATGAACATATGTATATTATGAAAATTATTGTACTCATCAAAATACACATGTTGACATCAAGTTCTACCGTATTCGAAAAAATACGCATAAATCCGTATTTACAGCAAAGTCCTTAATTCCACTAATTTGGGTATAAATTCAACCCCATTAAACCAATCTCTTTCAAACTTGTTCATTATGTTTAATTAATTCAACTGTGACTAATTTGATCCATTCTAGGCATTAATCACATTTATGTTGATTAATCATGCTTAATATGCATTAATCTCAATTAATTAGAGTTAATTTTAATTAACTCGAAATGAGGTGTAACGGTAATGCTCGACGATAATTTGGGAAAACACTGCAACCAGTGATACTAAAATACGAGAAATCGATGAAATCACAATCTCCATTACATCATAAGTCAAAATAACATAATAACATTATCATATTAAAAGTACATCTAACAAATTTCTACATACATCAACATGCGAATCATGTAATAACAAAGAGTGTGGTAGTATTGTAAAAGTAGGGAAAGGGAATATGAGTTGTAATCTGATTTTAATTCTAAAAAAAAAAAAAAAAGTAGAGTTTGAGTTTTAAATAGATAAGAGTCAAGGTTAGAGAAGAATTATATCCACTAAAACACCTATCCAACAATGCCAACTCACAAAACCTAAACCTAATGTGGTCCCCACTTAAACTAATTACATATTTAACTAAAATATAATTAATAATAATAATAATAAAACAGATAATTTATATAATAAAATAACCAAAACGCCATGACCATTATTTAGCAGCCAGTTGTCATCCACTGGAGTCCCGATCAGCATATCCAGATAAGGAGAGAAGAATGAAGGGTTCTGAATCTGTCCAACAACATTACACCAATTCGATGTCTCTGTTGCTTTCTCTTCTCTTCTTCGCCTCTGCTCTCATCTTTCTCCTCAAACTCAATGGCCAGAGAGCCAAGAAAACCAACGTACCTCCTTCTCCACCCAAGCTTCCCCTCATTGGAAACCTCCACCAGCTGGGCACTCTCCCACACCGCTCTCTCCGCTCCCTCGCCAGAAAATACGGCCCTCTGATGCTCCTATATCTTGGTCGGATCCCCACTCTCATCGTCTCCTCAGCGGAGATGGCGGAACAGATCATGAAAACTCATGACCTCATCTTTGCAAGCCGACCTTCTATAACAGCGGCCAAAGAGCTCCTCTATGGCTGCACCGATGTCGCCTTCGCGTCCTACGGTGAGTACTGGAGGCAAGTGAGGAAGATGTGTGTGGTCGAGCTTCTAAGCATCAAGAGAGTCAACTCGTTCCGTTCAATCATGGAAGAAGAAGTGGGCCTCATGATTGAGAGGATCTCTCAATCTTCCTCGACCGGCGCGGCAGTTAATCTCGCTGAGCTATTTCTCTCGCTCACGAGCGGGTCCATAGCGAGGGCTGGACTGGGAAAGAAGTATGAAGGAGAAGGAGAGGAAGGGAGGAATAAGTTTGCAGATCTTGTGAAGGAGTTGCACGCTCTGCTGGGAGCTTTTTCTGTTGGAGACTACTTTCCTTCACTCGCATGGGTTGATGTTGTAACAGGGTTGCATGGTAAGCTTAAGAGGAACTCTGCTGAGTTTGATCGTTTTCTTGATCAGGTGATCGAGCACCACCTCATGCGTCCATCGGACGGCTGTGATGCTGGGGAACATAGAGATTTTGTGGATGTGATGCTCCAAGTGCAGAAGGATTCCAACACTGACATTGATCTCACCAGAGATAACATCAAAGCCATTATATTGGTTAGTTGACTTTCTCAAATTCAAGGGAGTAGATGTTCAGTAGTGGGTCCCCACATTAATTAGATGTTGGGTGGTGAATATTGATTAATTAGATCTATGTTTTATTCAACCATTGAAACCTAAATAATTGTAAACTAACATTAATTATAAAAATATGACGTTAGGGCGATCGAATGAGGTTCAATTAGGCATGTCAAATGGGCCCACTGCCTGACATGGCCCGTGCTGGGCCGAGGTTCCTGTGCCCGTTGGCCTGGCCCCCTGTCACGTGGGCTGCCCCCTGGTGCCAGCCAGTATCGGCCCACCAGGCACGACGGCCTAGCTAGCAAGGCACGACCCGCCTAGCCCGCCCAAAAATGACTATATTTTTAAAAAAAATTGTTCATTTTAACCCCCCAACAGCTTTAAAATAGTCATATAAGGGGTATTTTGTGTCATTTTCAATTTTACAAAGTCCATAATTATTCTAACCTCCCATTCTTTTTTTTAATCAAACTTTTATTTACCAAAAAAAGAAAAAAGAACACAAATGATGTCAATCATTATATAATAGGTGGGCCCATTGTAAAAAATTACTGTGGAAATTGGGCCCAAATAGAACACAAACTTCTTCTGTGCATTTTTTATTTTGGCACCTACCAAATATCACTAGATGACTTTGTTTGGCCAGGTAAGCTTGGAAATATGTTGGGAACTTGGATCTAATTGAAACCAAACATAAATTTATTGACTCAAATTACATCACTTTCTAATATTCTTCTCTGGCCCTGTTAATAGTTATAAACTTATAATAGTAATCCAAATATATATATTTAATGTTACTTTTACTTTTATTGTGTTTATATTTTTATCCCATTAAAACATAATCAGCTCTAAGTATAGTTTGGTCTCTTCATCTGTGCCTCAGACCATGGATCTCGTCTTGGACTCACAGGTGTCTCTTTGGAATGTGTCCAATCAAATATTAGGTCCCAACCAACACATATATATCCAGCCCTAGCCATAATAAATATAAATTTAGGTGAGAGAATGAAGCTTTTAAAAAAGATTTTTTGTTGAATTAATATTAATTATATGAACATGAGTAGGTTGAGTTTGATCGAACCACTAAATATCTTTGTCATTCTCCGTGGTTGTATTCTAATTTTTAATTTTAATACTAAAAAGAAATAAAACTGAAAAAAAAAATATGAAGAAGGCACGCCTCGCCTGGCCCGGCCCGGCCCACTCCAGCTCGGCCCATGGCTGCCCTGGCCCGGCCCGGCCCACTAGCACAGGCGGGCCGAAGTTAGCCGGCCTGGCCCATTTGACATGCCTAGGTTCAATTTGACAATTGATATCTCAATTAAACTCCTAATTTTTACTCACTTTTGACTTTATCTTCACTAAAAAAACCGCAACATCCTCTCTCTCTCTACCTCTCCTTCTCCATTTCCCTCTCTCTTTTCTTCTCCCTGTCGTAGGGGCCTATATACAAATAATAAAACCATAGGGGCCTATTTGAAAATCCTAAAAACTGTAAGGGGGTATATACAAAAAGCTCTGAATCATATTCATTAATTACCTTATTCATCATAAGGTCCATTGTACACTATGGCCAACTCCTATGAGATTAAAATTGGAGAATATAAACATCCCATAGATGATGGAGAGGACATTCATTTTCACCTGCCCAAATTTTCAGCAGGTAGACTTCACTATGAGTTCCACTAATTCAACCAAGGAAATCTTTAGTATAGACACACATGATCCGGAGTGCTTTTCTTTGTTCAGAGAGTTAATAGGCTACCTTACTTTCAATCGCAGGACATGTTTGCTGCTGGAACAGACACGACGGGCTTGACATTAGAGTGGGTTATGGCAGAGCTTGCAAAGCATCCCAATGTGATGAAGACAGCCCAGAGAGAGGTAAGAAGAGTGGTGGATGTAAAAGCCAACATTAGTGAAGAACAACTTTGTCAATTGAACTACATGAAATCCATTATCAAGGAAACTTTACGTTTACATCCTCCTGCTCCCCTATTAGTTCCAAGGGAGTCTACAACAAACGTTATGATACAAAACTTCCATATCCCTCCAAAGACAAGAGTTTTTATCAATGCATATGCAATTGGAAGGGACCCCACATCATGGGAAAATCCTGAGGAATTTCTTCCAGAAAGATTTGCCAACAATTCTATTGATTTCAAGGGGCAAGATTTTCAATACATTCCTTTCGGAGCAGGGAGGAGGGGTTGTCCGGGGCTTTCATTTGCCATTACATCACTTGAACTTGCTCTTGCCAATCTTCTGTATTGGTTCGATTGGGAATTGCCTCAAGGTGTTACTGAAGAAGATTTAGACATGGCTGAAGCTTTTGGATTGACTGTTCACAAGAAATTGCCACTTTATTTGGTTCCCAAACATCACTTCTCTTAAGATGATTGCTGAGTCCTTGCTCCTGCAGTTACGAGACTATCTGCTTTAAGGTTATATGCTATTTTTGTCTGCTGTATATGCTATTTGTCAATGTTCATGCTTTGAACTTTAAGGTAAAGAGTTGTATTCTCTACTAGCATTTTAATTATCAAAAATTCATTTTTATAGGTTTTTGTAGTTGATTTTTTTTTTATAATGGACGGTGTCTTGGCCCTTTGGGCTAGAATAAACCTTATGGGCATAGCGGGAGCCAGGTAAATCCCCTGTGGGCCTTATGGGCACTGCGGGAGTCGGGTAAATCCCCCGTGGGCCAAGTGTGGTAATGCAGTTTCGAACCCCCAATCTCCGGGTGCAAATCGTGGTCCTATGCCAACTGAGCTGCCCCTCGAGGTTAATTGACTTGTGTATAGGTGTTTAATCATTGATAGACTGCAAGTGGTGTTGATCATTAGGCATGCCCCACATTCATGCTAACGCATGTGGGTTTTTCACTAGCACCTATCAACAAAAATGGTTGTTTAATGGAATCACATTAATAGCTAATATTATTTGAAAATCAAATTAGAGACGATAAAGTTCGGGTTAATCACAACCAATCTTTGGTCTTCCATCACCTTTTAATTTTGAATGGGCTTGAAAAGAGACATGAAGTCGTCCACCCACATGCACTATACCATGTCCCAAATTATTGAGCAGTTGACAAGGACGGACCCATGTAGTGTCATGAACGAGGCATGCCTTTAAGCATACAGAGAGAAAGTATGGGCCTGAGTCCATTTATTTAAGAGGCCTAAGCTTTTTAAAACCTAGATTGGGACGTTCCATTTGTAGAAAATAAAGGCCCAATGCACAATGGAAATAAGTAAATATATGGGAAGGCTCGGCCGGGCGCTAAAATAACTAATGTGTTGTAAAAAAAGGAGAAAGAGCAAGAGAGAATATTAGAGGGAGAAGAAAGAGAGTTTTCTATTATCTCATTATATGTGTACAAATACAATAGGGAGATGCATATTTATAGGCAAAATAGTTACATAATAGAGAAACCCTAAACTTAACCCTAACTCATCTTAAGTGGGCATCTACCCATGATCCATATCTTATAACACTCTCCTTTGGATGACCACCATTTAATGACAGTTGTCTCATTAAAAACCTTGCTAAGGAAAACCCAGTGGGAAAAAACTAAAGCGAAGGGAAAAAGAGTACAACATTCTTCAAAATCATTGAATTGGCGTTGGACGTGCATAATGCTGCCTCGTTAAAATCTTAACTAGGAAAACCCAGTGGGATAAAACCTAGAGAAGGAAAAAGAGTACAGCGCACAAATGTCCATGGGTAGCATACTTCAGGATGCTCCCTGATAAACAACTCCCCTTGATGATAATAACCATTTTACATAGTTTGATTATGAACTCTGCGCATGCCAATCTCTTGTACAAACTTCTGGAATACTGATTTTGGCAAGGATTTTGTAATCAGGTCAGCCAGATTGTTACTCGAACGAACTTGCTTGACTTAAATTTCATTGTTCTTCTGAAGTTCGTGAGTGAAGAAGAACTTCAGTGCTATATGTTTAGTCTTGTCTCCTTTAATGAAACCTTCTCGAATCTATCTTATGCATGCTTCATTATCTTCATAGATAATGTTTGAAATACCTGCAATAGAAGGCAATTAACAAAAACTACGAACATGCTGAATCAGAGATTTTAACTATACACATTCCCTACTGGCTTCATAAAGAGCCAAAATCTCAGCATGGTTGGAGGAAGTAGCTACCAAAGTCTATTTTGTAGAATGCCAAGAAATGGCGGTATTACAATTTAAAAACACATAACCTGTCTGTGATCGACCTTTATGAGGATCATAGAGATAACTTGAATCTGTATATCCTACTAAATTGGGATCTTTATGATCGTAAGCATAAAATATTCTCAAATCAGTTATTCCACGCAGATATCGTAGGATGTGTTTAATACCAATCCAGTGCCTTTGAGTTGGTGCGGAGCTATACCTGGTAAGTAGATTCACAGAAAATGCAATATCTGGTCTAGTGCATTGTGCCAAGTACATCAAGGCTCCAATAGCACTTAGGTATGGTACTTCGGGACCCAATACCTTTTCATTTTCCTCGATGGGACGGTATGGATCTTTCTTTATATCAAGAGACCGGACAACCATAGGGGTGCTTAATGGATGTGCCTTGTCCATACCAAATCGTTTTAAAACCTTCTCGGTATAATTAAATTGATGGACCAACATCCCATTAGAATTTCTCTCGATTTGCAATCCGAGACAGAATCTCGTTTTTCCAAGGTCTTTCATTTCAAATTCTTTCTTTAAATAATTAGCAGTTTCTTCGAGCTCTTCTAGAGTCCCTATCAAATTTATATCATCAACATAAACTGTTAATATTGCAAATCCCTTCAAGAATTTCTTTATAAATAGACACGGGCAAATGACATTGTTTTTATACCCCCTTTTAGACAAGTATTCACTAAGGCGATTGTACCACATTTTCAGGATTGCTTCAGGCCGTACAATGATTGCCTTAATTAGATTGAGTACGTACTCCTTGGCTTTGCTTCAGGCAAAGGAAATCCTTTCGGAATTTTCATGTGAATTTCTGTATCTAAGTCCCCATATAAGTAAGCAGTTACAACATCCATGAGTCTCATTTCTAGATTTTGAGAAACTGCTAAACTTATCAAATATTTGAATGTCGTTATATCCATAACGGGGGAGTATGTTTCCTCATAATCAATCCCAGGTTTCCGAAGGAAACCTTGTGCCACTAATCATGCCTTATATCTGGTAATTTCATTCAGCTCATTCATTTTTCTTACAAACACCCACTTGTAACCTACAGGGTTAACATCTTTTCGGGTTTGTACTATAGGTCCGAACACACCACGTTTGTTGAGAGACTCTAACTCTATTTTGATGGCACTTTCCCAACGTGACCAATCCTTTCTTTGTCGACATTCATTTATAGAACGCGGTTCTATGTCCCAATCATCATCATCATTTTCCTTTGATATTTGTGTAGCTACCGCATATGCAAATGCGTCATCGATGATAATCGCATTTCTATTCCATCTCTCTTTTGAATAATTGTAAAGTATAGAGATCTCTTTATTTTCCGGTACCGATGCCTCTTCAGGGGCTTCCAAAGTCTCACCAGGGACTTCCATTATTCTAGAGAGAAAGGATTTTGGCATAACCTCTCCAGGAGCATTATGTGCCTCTTCGGGAGGTTCCTCTTCAGGAGCGTTACATGCCTCTTCGAGAGGATATAATGATGATTGCTCATTTCTCCTTTTCCGCGGAGCTGAATTCTTTGAACCTATAGGTCTGTCATACTTCTGGCGTATCGTAGATTCTTTTGCTGACGTATTTTCATTTCGTCCTACAGGGACATTAATCCTGGCAGGTGCATTCATAGCTGGCACATGTGACTTCGTTACTTTTGCTGCATCGTTAAATGCGTCAGGTAATTTGTTTGCAATTTCTTGCAAATGCACAATTCTCCGAACTTCATTCTCAAATTGTGAAGTTCGTGGATCCAGATGAGACAGAGTGGAAGTATTCCATGTTAATTCTCGTCGTTCTTCAGGAACGGATTGCTCTACAAGAACAATATGTTCTTCAGGAACTATCTTATCTCCCCCTAACGGCGGGAAAATTGTTTCATCAAACTGACAATCGAGAAAACGAGCAGTGAAGACATCTCCTGTCCTTGGTTCTAGATATCGAATGATCGAAGGAGAGTCATAACCAACATATATTCCCAATCTACGTTGTGGTCCCATCTTAGTACGCTTAGGGGGTGGTGTTGGGACTTGAACTGCACAACCAAACTTGCGCAAGTGAGAAATATTGGGTTGATGTCCTAATATAAGTTGTACAGGGGAAAATTGATGATAGGCCGTGGGCCGAAGTCGAATTAACATTGCTACATGCAACACAGCATGTCCCCAAGCACTAACTGGTAATTTGGATTGCATCAGCAGAGTCCTAGAAATAAGTTGGATGTGCTTGATCATGGATTTAGCTAAGCCATTTTGGGTCCATACATGTGGGACAGGATGTTCGACTACAATGCCTATAGACGAACAAAAATCATCAAAAACCTGGGATGTAAATTCGCCTGCATTATCAAGTCTTATAGACTTAATGGGATAATCAGGGAAGTGAGCCCTCGGTTTAAGGCGGGCAAATGCTACGTTCCTAGTTGAAAGTAGACAAACATCCGACCAACGGGTGGAGGCATAGATCAAAACCATAAAATACTTAAAAGGTCCACTAGGTGGATTGATGGGTCCACAAATATCACCTTGTATCCTTTGTAGAAAGGATGGGGATTCGGATGCAACTTTAGTAGGAGAGGGTCGGGTGATCAGTTTCCCTTGTGAACATGGGGTACATAAGTACCCACTAGGTATGGTCAATTGATGGTTCTCTAAGGAATGCCCAAAAGAGTTATCGATGATTTTTCTCAACATAGTAGCCCCAGGGTGACCTAACCTATCATGCCAAAGCTGTAAAGCCTTAGGATCACTGAGCTTCGGGCTCAACTTTGTTGTTTTGCTCATAACATAATGTGATTCAACATTGGAGATTGTCGTGTAATATAACCCTGAGGAGAGTACACTGAGCTTTTCTAGTATTTACTTCTGGCTTCCAATATTAGTAACGATGCATAAGTATTCCTTGTTACCTTCACTTACCGTCTCAATGTGGTACCCATTCATTTTGATGTCTTTGAAACTAATCAAGTTTCTTCGGGAACTTTTTGAGAACAAAGCATCTTTGACGAATAGATGAGTACCATTAGGCAACATCATATGGGCTCTTCCGGAGTCTTCAATTATCTGCACAGGTCCAGCTATGGTGGATACCTTTCGTGGAATGAACATCAATTCTGAGAAAAATTTCTGGTTTTTCAGAATGGTGTGTTGTGGCACTATCTACCAAACAAAAATTGTCCTCGGTTCCATGATCCATACCTTTAACAAAAAAAAAATAATAAAAACATCATAACTATGCAATCACATGATTAAAATTGAAATAATTAAAAACATTCACCATAAATTAGGATATTAAGGAAGTTATAAAAAAAACAGAAAAGTCTAAGAAGCATGCATCTCAAAGGAACTAAAAAAAAAATTTAAGTGATGCTCAAAGAATCATGGGTCTTCTAGATCATGCCAGGGGGTGCCCCCAAAAGATTATTAAATGCCTCATTTTTCAGATGTTGGCTATCTTCATCCTCAAAGAAGTCACAAGTCTCCAAGTTTGTAATGTCAATTGGAGGACTCTCTGATGTCATTATATCCCAATTCCAGCCTTTTAGATCATTTGTCTCCGCTGAATGGACATAGGCCTTATATGCTTTGTATCGTTCCACCACTTCCTTTGATTTTTTCCCACTGGGTTTTCCTTAACAAGGTTTTTAATGAGGCAACTGTCATTGAATAGTGGTCATCCAAGGGGGAGTGTTATAAGATATGGATCTTGGGTAGATGCCCACTTAAGATGAGTTAAGGTTAAGTTTAGGGTTTCTCTATTATGTGACTATTTTGCCTATAAATATGCATCTCCCTATTGTATTTGTACACATATAATGAGATAATAGAAAACTCTCTTTCTTCTCCCTCTAATATTCTCTCTTGGTCTTTCTCCTTTTTTTTACAACACATAGTTATTTTAGCGCCCGGCCGAGCCTTCCCATATATTTACTTATTTCCATTGTGCATTGGACCTTTTTTTTCTACAAAAATGGAACGTCACAATCTAGGTTTTAAAAAGCTTAGGCCTCTTAAATAAATGGACTCAGGCCCATACTTTCTCTCAGTATGCTTAAAGGCATGAATTGCCTTGTTCACGACAGTACATGGGTCCGTCCTTGTCAATTGCTCAAAAATTTGGGACATGGTATAGCGCATGTGGGTGGACGACTTCATGTCTCTTTTCAAGCCCATTCAAAATTAAAAAGTGATGGAAGACCAAGGTTTGGATGTGATTAACCCGAAGTTTATCGTCTCTAATTTGATTTTCAAATAAGATTAGCTGTGACTGTGATTCCATTAAACAACCATTTTTGTTGACAGGTGCTAGTGTAGAACCCACATGCGTTAGCATGAATGTGGGGCATGCCCAATGATCAACACCAGTTGCAGTCTATCAATGATTAAACACCAATACACAAGTCAATTAACCTCGAGGGGCAGCTCAGTTGGCCTAGGACCACGATTTGCACCTAGAGATTGGGGGGTTCGAAACTGTATTACCACACTTGGCCCACGGGGGATTTACTAGGCTCTCGTTGTGCCCAAAAGGCCCACAGGGGATTTACCTGGCTCCCACTGTGCACATAAGGTTTATTCTAGCCCAAAGGGCCAGGACATCGTCCATTATAAAAAAAATCAATTACAAAAACCTATAAAAATGATTTTTTGATAATTAAAATGCTAGTAGAGAATGCAACTATTTACCTTAAAGTTCAAAGCATGAACATTGACAAATAGCATATAACCTTAAAGCAGATAGTCTCGTAACTGTAGGAGCAAGGATTCAACAATCATCTTAAGAGAAGTGATGTTTGGGAACCAAATAAAGTGGCAATTTCTCGTGAACAGTCAATCCAAAAGCTTCAGCCATGTCTAGATCTTCTTCAGTAACACCTTGAAGCAATTCCCAATCGAACCAATACAGAAGATTGGCAAGAGCAAGTTCAAGTGATGTAATGGCAAATGAAAGCCCCGGACAACCCCTCCTCCATGCTCGGAAAGGAATGTATTGAAAATCTTGCCCCTTGAAATCAATAGAATTGTCGGCAAATCTTTCTGGAAGAAATTCCTTAGTATTTTCCCATGATGTGGGGTCCCTTCCAATTGCATATGCATTGATAAAAACTCTTGTCTTTGGAGGGATATGGAAGTTTTGTATCAAAACGTTTGTTGTAGACTCCCTCAGAACTAATAGGGGAGTAGGAGGATGTAAACGTAAAGTTTCCTAGATGATGGATTTCATGTAGTTCAATTGACAAAGTTGTTCTTCACTTATGTTGGCTTTTACATCCACCACTCTTCTTACCGCTCCCTGGGCTGTCTTCATCACATTGGGATGCTTTGCAAGCTCTGCCATAACCCACTCTAATGTCAAGGCCGTCGTGTCTGTTCCAGCAGCGAACATGTCCTGCGATTGAAAGTAAGGTAGCCTATTAACTATCTGAACAAAGAAAAGCACTCCGGATCATGTGTGTCTGTACTAAAGATTTCCTTGGTTGAATTAGTGGAACTCACAGTGAAGTCTACCTGCTGAAAATTTGGGCAGGTGAAAATGAATGTCCTCTCCATCATCTATGGGATGTTTATATTCTCCAATTTTAATCCCATAGGAGTTGGCCATAGTGTACAATGGACCATATGATGAATAAGGTAATTAATGAATATGATTAAGAGCTTTTTGTATATACCCCCTTACGGTTTTTAGGATTTGCAAATAGGTCCCTATGGTTTTATTATTTGTATATAGGCCCCTACAACAGGGAGAGGAAAAGAGAGAGGGAAAGGGAGAAGGAGAGGTAGAGAGAGAGAGAAGAAGGAGAGGATGTTGCGGTTCTTTTAGTAAAGATAAAGTCAAAAGTGAGGAAAAATTAGGAGTTTAATTGAGATATCAATTGTCAAATTGAACCTAGGCATGTCAAACGGGCCAAGCCGGCTAACTTCGGCCCGCCCGTGCTAGCGGGCCGTGCCGTGCCAGGGCAGCCATGGGCCGAGCTGGAGCGGGCCGTGTAACGCCCCAATTTCGGGTACCGATAAAACCGTTCGAATACCCGAAGTTGGCGCGCTACTTCCCGGAAAATCCGAGAACTTCCAAGATCGTAGGCCGCAGTGAGGTCCAATTTAAAACTTTTTGAACCAAATAATAATAACAATTAAATTGCGGAAGCATAAGAATTAAGCGGAAGCAATAGGTATCGATAGATATATTAAGTGTGAGCAGAACAGTAGTCTAATTAAAAGATTCAGTGTTAATCAAAGTTTATACATTTTGAGTGTACCCAACTCACTACAAAATTGTTCTCTCAAAGCCCAAAATAATAAAAGTCCCTCAAAACCCTGGTATGTACTCCTCGCCCTCCGGCTCGACATCCGTATCGGCCGGGCCCCACGCGTACTCTCTTGCAACAGGTGCCTCCACTAGAGCTAATGTATCGTCTGGGATCTCGAGATCAAGGCCTAAGCACCAATGAATGGGTCAGATCTAAAAGATCTGGCAAGTTACAGCATACTACTAACATAGAACATATATATCAAAGAAAATAAAGACAGGTATAAAGATTAAATGAATAGCAAAGTAAAGAACTAGGCAGTTGTGCATTATTAAGCATATGGAATCAGTATAAAGATAAACATCTAAACTACTACAACAAAGTGGCACATTCACACGAGCTGGAATACCGCGAGATATTATGCCGCGGCCCTCCCATACTGAACACAGTTGCGGCGGGGAAATCTCACCAGTGTTGGGAATTACTAATCCCGCAAATCATCTCATCAACTCATCATCTCAACACTCCAGACCGGCACGGTATCACACCGTCCGTCTTAACCACACAGCTCATCATGATAGCTCTACAACACTCATCTAGCTCCTACCGTGGATGATCAGTCCACAGGCTGAGCTTAAATCAACCGAGTGAATGTTCATGCCGACTCGAGAATAACTCTAAGGGTCTGTGTCTGTCTAGGCTTTGCCTTGCGTGAACAAGGTCCTATCCAACTCTCTAAGAGGTCTACACATCTCAATACGGTATCTGGATCTCATTCAAGGTCCAGGCCCACTCGTTGGATCCATACCAAGGCCCATCAGTACATGGCCTGGTCTAAAACCGTCCATACGAGGCAACTAATCCACTTATACTGATAAACAGTTCCATTTCAATCCATACAACTTAACAGTCCAATAAAAACTACCTCTTCCAACTAAAAGGTTCACATCTCCACACTTAGGCCCAATAAGGGCCCGCCTAGACACAGACACGGGTCAATGTTCTCCAAAATCACACTATCGGGTCACCTCTAGATACCCTAGGTTCAGGTCCTCCATTTATGTTTAATTAATAGTAAACAACTATTCTAAAGATCTAAGAATGACAGAATATAATAAAAGTGAAGTATAAACTTCAATGAAGGAATCAACAGGGAAATCCAACGGTCCAATCCTAGGTAATGGGCCACTTTAGGTTCGAGTCTATCTCCGGTAATTCGATCTCTAAACGAAGTCATTGTTGCCAAATAATACAGTGTTTGGTGCTTAGGTGGTTAAGGGCATTGTTGACAACTCTTAGAGGTCGAATCATCTTAGATTAACAACCTAAACCCTAGACAGTGGTCCCCGCGAGTCAAGGTTGAGCCACACCGTTGACTCGGGCTTATAACATTGATAAATGCTCATTTGGATGGTCAATGGGCCCCACAACTGATCATAACTCCTAAATGTTGAAAACTGAAAAATCAGGGTTTTCCAGGTGAACCTGATGTGTAGTGAGCTCGGTTGATCTCCTGGCCTGGAGGATCAACGGAGTGCACTAACTAATTTGAATCAGGCTTCCTGGACAACTTAATTCGTTTCTAAAGGTTTCCAGCGTGTCCGGTCAAACAACCTGGCCTAGGTGATTGACCACATACTCCAAAAACCTTAGAAAGATTGATGTTCCAGCTTTAAACACTTTCTAAATGTTAATTCTAAGTATCAGGTTGATTTGGGTGTAAAGTGTCTGAGTTTCGGGTGAAAAACCAACTTTCAGTCATTTCCTGCGAAGATTGTGTGTTCCGGGTCAACCTGGACAAGGCCGGGTCAACCTGGACAACTGAAATAAGTTATTTCGCAAGAAAATGGCTGAGGGCCAGTTTTTCTCAAAAACACAGTGGTCTCGGTCGACCTAGACAGGGCACAGTCGACCTAGACCACTGAAAACTCAGTCTGCAGAGAAAAGCTAACTGGGAGCTAAATTTCCAAATTTTCAGTGTTCTCGGTCGACCCAGACATGTCTCGGTCGACCCAGAACACTGTCGGTCGAGTCAGGTCGAGTCTGCAGAAAATTTAACTGAGAGCCCTTTTTTTTCATTTTGCAGTGTCGCCGGTCGACCGAGGTGGGTCTCGGTCGACCGGGAACACTGCAATTTCAGTCCCAGACAGTTTTCTGCAACTTCTCCGTTTGGACTCATTTTTCACCCAAACCACTTCCAATCGATTCCAAACTTCACCAAAACCTTTCTAAACATTAATTAACTCCATAACCCATCCATTAACACCTTGTGGCCCACTGATCTTCCAAATGGGGGGTGAAACCCCCATCCATCAGTGCCATTTCCATCCAAAACACAAAACAGAGCTCCAGGTGATTCTAAAAACTGAATTGAACACAAACATGGAATGAAACTACTGAAATCAAGAATTAAAACATATATCCTAAGTTATCAGTATGATGCACTTGCCTTTTGAAGGAAGAAATGGTCTGTAGAGAGGAAGAGAGAAATAAAAAGAGGGAACCCAGTCCAGCAGTGAAGTGAAGAAGAAGAAGATGACACTGCAACAGCTCTTAATAATTGTTTCCAGCACAATAACAGCAGCTACAGCTCCTTAAAGCAAATCCCAGCAGCAATAGAACCTCCCAGGTGAAGAAAAGGGAGAGGAAGAAGATGATGTAGCAACTGCTGCTGTGAGGGGAAAATCCCAGGTCTGAAATGGTGGCTTCCAGCAGAGTAACAGGGCTGGAATGAGGGGAAATGAAGAGAGGAATTCCCAGATCAGCAGAGATGAAGAAGAAGAATTACAGCAGTAGCTTCAAGGGGAAAACTCAGCAACAGTTGCAGCTTCAAGTGATGGTTCCTCCAGCACCTCAGTCCCCACTAAATGGAGAAAAAGGAGAAGAAGACTCAGCAGTAACAGAGAAGGAGTTCCGGCTCAGATTCAACACAGCAGCTTGGGAGGATGAAATGGGAAAGGAAGAAGATGGTGTAGTGGCTGCAGCTCCAAGTAGAATTTCCAACAGAGTAGTGGTTCTAGCAGGCAGTAACAGTTGTAGAGGCTTGGAGGAAGAAGAGTGAAAGAGGAAGAAGGAAGATGGAATAGCAACAGTAGCAGCTCTATGAGGAACCACAGTAACAGCAACGTGCAGTAACAGTAGCTCAATTAGAGGGAAATGAGAGAGGAAGGAGGAGAGGAGAGGAATGGGAAGGGAAACAGTTGGGGGCTGGAAGTTTTCTTGGGAAAGGGGCTGGTGTAGGGATTAGGGTTCTTGGGATAAGAGATGATTTATAGCTTAGGGGAGATGATTAAGGACCAGATTAGCCCTAGGGTTTTATGGAATTAGGGTTAGGGTTGGGGTTAGTCTTGTCTTTTGGCAGGAAGCTTCTAGAGGAGCATCATTAAGCACTAACCCATTCTAATTAATTAATTAAACCCACTAAGGACCTATCTAACACTAATAGCCTAGGATTAACCAAAACCCTTTTCTAATTAAAATACTAACTCCACTAAGCTAATCTAACTCTAACTTAGGAAATCTAACTAATCTCTCTATCAACCCCTAATTAGCCCAATTAAATAGTAATTAGCCAAGATTAGCAATAATTAGCAAGGATTAGTAGTAATTAGCATAATTAACCAATAATTAGCATAGGTTAGTCTATAAAATAGCATTTAGAGGGCCCACTAAGGGTGGGGCCTCACAGGCCGGGCCGGGCCAGGCGAGGCGTGCCTCCTTCATATTTTTTTTCAATTTTATTTCTTTTTAGTATTAAAATTAAAAATTAGAATACAACCACGGAGAATGATAAAGATATTTAGTAGTTCAGTCAAACTCAACCTACTCATATTCAAATAATTAATATTAATTCAACAAAAAATCTTTTTTAAAAGCTTCATTCTCTCACCTAAATTTATATTTATTATGGCTAGGGCTGTATATATATGTGTTGGTTGGGACCTAATATTTGATTGGACACATTCCAAAGAGACACCTGTGAGTCCAAGACGAGATCCATGGTCTGAGGCACAGATGAAGAGACCAAACTATACTTAGAGCTGATTATGTTTTAATGGGATAATAATATAAACACAGTAAAAGTAAAAGTAACATTAAATATATATATATATATTTGGATCACTATTATAAGTTTATAACTATTGACCGGGCTAGAGAAGAATATTAGAAAGTGATGGAATTTGATTCAATAAATTTATGTTTGGTTTCAATTAGATCCAAGTTCCCAACCTATTTCCAAGCTTACCTGGCCAAACAAAGTCATCTAGTGATATTTGGTAGGTGCCAAAATAAAAAAATGCACAGAAGAAGTTTGTGTTCTATTTAGGCCCAATTTCTACAGTAATTTTGTCACAATGGGCCCACCTGTTATATAATGACTGACATCCTTTGTATTCCTTTTTTTGGTAAATAAAAGTTTGATTAAAAAAAAGAATGGGAGGTTAGAATATTTATAGACTTTGTAAAATTGAAAATGACACAAAATACCCCTTATATGACTATTTTAAAGCTGTTGGGGGGTTAAAATGAACCATTTTTTAAAAGTATAGTTATTTTTGGGCGGGCTGGGCGGGTCGTGCCTTGCGAGCTAGGCCTATCGTGCCTGGTGGGCCGATCCTGGCTGGCAACAGGGGGCAGCCCACGTGCCAGGCGGGCCAGGCCAACGGGCCCATGAACCTCGGCCCAGCACGGCCCATGTCACAGGCAGTGGGCCCATTTGACATGCCTAATTGAACCTCATTCGATCGCCCTAACGTCATATTTTTATAATTAATGTGAGTTTAAAATTATTTTGGTTTCAATGGTTGAATAAAACATAGATCTAATTAATCAATATTCACTACCCAACATCTAATCAATGTGGGGACCCACTACTGAACATCTACTCCCTTGAATCTGAGAAAGTCAACTAACCAATTTAATGGCTTTGACGTTATCTCTGGTGAGATGAATGTCACTGTTGGAATCCTTCTGCACTTCGAGCATCACATCCAGAAAATCTCTATGTTCCCCAGCATCACAGCCGTCCGATGGACGCATGAGGTGGTGCTCGATCACCTGATCAAGAAAACGATCAAACTCAGCAGAGTTCCTCTTAAGCTTACCATGCAACCCTGTTACAACATCAACCCATGCGAGTGAAGGAAAGTAGTCTCCAACATAATGCAACTCCTTCACATGATCTGCAAACTTATTCCTCCCTTCCTCTCCTTCTCCTTCATACTTCTTTCCCAGTGCAGCCCTCGCTATGGACCCGCTCGTGAGCGAGAGAAATAGCTCAGCGAGATTAACTGCCGCGCCGGTCGAGGAAGATTGAGAGATCCTCTCAATCATGAGGCCCACTTCTTCTTCCATGATTGAACGGAACGAGTTGACTCTCTTGATGCTTAGAAGCTCGACCACACACATCTTCCTCACCTGCCTCCAGTACTCACCGTAGGACGCGAAGGCGACATCGGTGCAGCCATAGAGGAGCTCTTTGGCCGCTGTTATAGAAGGTCGGCTTGTAAAGATGAGGTCATGAGTTTTCATGATCTGTTCCGCCATCTCCGCTGAGGAGACGATGAGAGTGGGGATCCGACCGAGATAAAGGAGCATCAGAGGGCCGTATTTTCCGGCGAGGGAGTGGAGAGAGCGGTGTGGGAGAGTGCCCAGCTGGTGGAGGTTTCCAATGAGGGGAAGCTTGGGTGGAGAAGGAGGTACGTCGGTTTTCTTGGCTCTCTGGCCATTGAGTTTGAGGAGAAAGATGAGAGCAGTGGCGAAGAAGAGAAGAGAAGAGAAAGCAAGAGAGCCATCGAATTGGTGTAATGTTGTTGGACAGATTCAGAACCCTTCATTCTTCTCTCCGTATCTGGATATGCTGAGACTCTAGTGGATGACAACTGGCTGCTAATAATGGTTATGCCGTTTTGGTTATTTTATTATATAAATTATCTGTTTTATTATTATTAGTAGTAATTATTGTAAGTGCAAAAAAGATACTCACAAGGTTGGGATGCTTTCTAGGACTTACTCAAAGGACTAGAGGAGGAACTGAGCGTCTAGAGGACCTGAAAGGGGAGGAGAAAGAGTCAGAGGACCCTGGCCTTGGGCAGCGTAGGGCTCTCCGATGCTTAAGTTAGTGCAGAGAAAGCTAATCGAAGAAGAGAGAGTCAGGGTCGGGTCGCATGCATGAGAATATGCGTACCTCTTTTTCTTGGGTTGTCCTGCCCCTTATATGAGTCTTAGAGGATATCAGTCAGTGGGCTGATTTGACTGCTAGGGATCCATTAGCCCATAGAGTAATTAATGAGGATCCATCATAGCCCACATGGCATTAATGAGGGTCCGATCAGCCCATGCTGCATTTAATGCTAGTCACATTGGGCCAGATCCTGCCCTAGTCTGCTGGCGGCTAAGGTCTCATTGAACCTTTCCTGGGGCCCTGCCCTGATACGGCCGTAGCCTTTGGATATGAGTGTCAGAAGCGTGTTGAGAATGGATGGCTCGGATGATGTCTGTTCCATCGTAGCATCCCCGTTCTGCCACGTGACCACATGTCGCCTGTGCCGAAACGAACCTATCTCGGGCAGCCGCTTTCAGCTTGGCAGCAGCCGAGCTGCTCGTCGCTTTTGGTGAGAACGGTAGAGATGGCGCTTGGGAGTGCTGGTCTCAGCCAGCGCTACAAGGCTTATGCTGAGATGCGTGCGTCCGGGACTAGCACGGACTCACTTGTTGCTAATTTCGAGCATTTGGGGAACTGGTCCACACAATTGCCCCCTAGTTTCCTGCTCCTTTGGATTTCAGATTCCTTGGAGGTGGAAACTGTGATTTCTAAAATCCATCAGGGGATTTGAAACAACCAAAGGTTTTTGATCCGACTTCCCCTGATGACACGTGGAATTCATCCGGCCCCCTGGCGTGCTGGGGGTGTTCACTCACAACGAATGTCGTGCCCTAATAATTGTGGGAGGCAAATCGTTTGCGCCACGCGTCACTGCCGGATTCAACGTCTTGGTACTTGGAAGCACGCACGCGGCCTCTGAAGAGACGGCTTTTTCGAATTTCGGAAACAGCGCCATGATTTGGCGCTCCTTTATAAATATAGGTCCCCTTCTCTTCGTTCATTTTTCTACTTTTCGCTCTTGAACGGACGCTTCTGAGAACCAAAACCCAGAGCTAAGCGGTTGGAGTGAAGCCCTCATCTTCCCGCAGAGTTCCTTTGCCTGTCCCTGTCCTAGGTTCTTGAGTTAGTAAGTTTCGCGTCTTCCATCTTCTCTTACTTTCGTTCGGTCCTTTTCCCTTTCCTCTCCTATTGACCATGGGGATTTGCAGTCACTGGGTTGACTCCCCCCCGTTCATAGAGGCCTTTAGGACTACTTTTAAGATTCCGGGTGACATCCTCGTTCGGAAGGGTGATCCCACGGACCATGTCCTCCGATCCTGTGTCGGAGGATGGATGCCCTTCCCGCTCATCGCGGTGGTTGAGGGAGGAGTCAGGTTCCCGTTGCATCCACTGCTTCGGGCTTGCCTCTGCTCCTGGAACCTTACACCCTGCCAATTGATGCCAAACGCTTTCAAGGTCATCATGGGCATAGTGGCGCTAAACTAGCACCTCCGAATAAATTTGGACCTCCGCGACATAGAGGATGTGTACGACCTTTGCAAGACGAAAGAGGACACTTACTACCTCCGCGTCAAGCCGAAGTGAAGAGCTTTTGTCACGGCACTAGAGGATTCCAGCAAATACGCAGGGGACGAGCTCATCTCTGTGTCGAGGAACTGGGAGTTCGGCCCCAAGGAGGAAGCAAGGGTGTACAGCATTCCCAGCCGTCTCGGGGTTGCTCCGAGTACGGAATTCTTCATTTTTTAGTTCTCTCTGCTTTTCTCCATATTCCATAGCTGACGCTTTTCCAATGTTGCAGGTGCTCGGCAGAGGAAAGTCAGGCTCGCTGGTTGGGTGAGGAACGATTCCTGGCATGGCCGGGTTGCCATGCACCGACTTCTCCAACCGGGCTGCGTGAACACTGTTCAAATACGAGCCCAAGTACAGGGGCTACATCAAGAGGACGGAAGCCGAACCAGAGGAGCCGAGGTAGCACCCGAGCCGCAAAGGAGCCCGGAGAGAAGGGAAACCTCACCCGAAGCGGAGCCTTCTCGAACCGAGGCCGAGGTTGCTGCCAGAACCGAGGCTTCCTTTTCCGAGCCCAAGTCGGAAGGCACTCCTCTTGCGAGACGCCCACGACACTCGTCGCCGGGACCTGAAGAGATGGCCCACAACATCACCTACCTCGATCTCGAGGCGCTAGCCTTTGGGGACGAGACCCCAGAGTCACCTGTCTCCGAGTCCCCTGCTCTAGTGCCTCCTGCGCCAGTGCCCCCGAGTGCTGTCGGGACTCCTGAGGCGATCCTCACTACCACGGCTCGGACCGAGGAGGGGGGTGCTGGTACGAATTCTGATCAGGACCGTCCCCTCGCCTCCGAGGTGGTTCCAGGAGGGAGCGCTCCGAGAAAGAGGCCGAGGGAGGAGGGCACAAGCTCGGGTGTCGCACCACCTCCGGCTCCTTGGGAGCCAAGCTTCACCCTAACCACAGGCGAGTGGCTGATGGTCGAGGATTGCGTCCATTCGACCAACTCCCTCGTCCTCGAGGCGCTCGCCAAGGGATGCGCCCTCCTAAAGGACATGGCGCTCTACGAGGGGTATAGTGACTCGAGGCTCCTTGCATCGCTACTGCAAACAAACCTCCAGGTGAGTCTTTTCCTTGAGTTCCCGAGCTCCTTTACTTGGTATATCTGCATTTCATTCTCGGATAACCCCCCCCCCTTTTTTTTGCACCACAGGCCCTACAGAAATCGATGGTGATCATCGACAGATATAATAAGCAGAGACCGGTGATCGCCATACTGGAGGTGAAGAGGCTCGAGTTGGAGGAAGCCCTCGGCGCTGCAACCCAGAGGGCAGATCGGCTAGAAGCTCAGGGAGTGGAACTCATTGCTAAGCTTGGAGGCGCCTGGGCCAAACGGAAGTAGAGAAGAATAAGGTCGCCGAGCTTGAAGTCGTTGTGGAGAGGTTGAGCGGTGATCTCCAGGCCGAGTCGAAAAAGGTGGCCGATGCTGAGGCCAAGGCCCAAGCCGAGGCCAACGTCGCTTTCGCCGATGTAGTGAAGCAAGCCACCACACACTACGAGACCCGGGTGCTATGGGTCAGGGACAAGGCATGGGAGAAAGGGTGGCGTGCTGCCCTTAGGAAGGCCGGGATTAACGAGGGCTATCCGTCCTTTGCAGAGCCCCCTCCCTTCCCTGGCCCCACCATTCCCAAGGCGAACATAGTCATCGAGCCCACGGTCCAGCCCGAGGCCGGGGCCTCTGCTACTGCTTCTGCTTCGGATCCTCCAACTTAGCCATTTTTGTAAAGTCTGCACCTTGTTGCACAGATAAAATCAATTAATGAGAGTGAACTTTTTGTTTCATTGTCTTGGACTTGTAGCTTCCGAATGTACAATTTTGCAATATGAATAAAATCTCTCGATTTGCGTCGGACCAGTTTTTCCCCTTTAAATTCAGTTTGCCTGTGACTTGCTGTTATTATTCTGTACTTTTTGTTCGCAAGCATGCGAGTTCGGTAGGAGTAGACCAGCCAGTTTAGGACTTAGGAATGACGTGTAACCCTTAGGGGCCTTCGTCAACCTCATGGATCCTATGCGCTTCTGCAATTGGGGCAAATCCATAGGTGATTGGGCCGAGGTGGATCCGCGCCTGAGTGGCGGTCACCTTCATGAAGAGATCTCGGCATCGGCCGTAATGGCTCAATGCCTGGGTGGTTTACATCGACCCGAAACTACACCATAATTAGCCATAGAGGCAAGCCTGAGTGGCCCGTAGCCGAAGTGCCGACACAATCTGCTCTTTGAATGTAAAATTCCCTTTCATTGAATTCTTCAAGTACATAAAATATATATAGGTACAGGTTTCAAAAGTAGAACTTCTTAAGGTGAGAGGCGTTCCATGGTCTCGGTAACTGCCGGCCTGCCATGTCTTCGAGTCTATAAGCTGACTGTCCAGCAGTGGAGGTCACTTTGAATGGTCCGTGCCAATTTTGCACCAGCTTGCCTTGGTTGGGGTCTCTATCGTTCGGGAGTGTCTTCTTGAGAACCAGCTCTCCCACTGAGAATCTTCTTTCTCGAACCTTCTGATTGTAACCCCTGGCCAGTTGCTGCTGATATGCAGTCAGCCAGATTGCAGCTGCTTCCCTTCGCTCATCGGCAAAGTCTAGTTCCAAAGCCAAATGTGACTCATTCCGGCCTCGTTCAAAGAGCTCAGTCCTCAAAGTAGGGAGGCCGATCTCTAAGGGAATGACAACCTCCATTCCATATGCTAAGGAAAAGGGTGTTGCCGAAGTGGAACGCCTCGGGGTCGTTCTATAGGCCCATAGGACACTCGAAAGTTCTTCTACCCACGTCCCCTTTGCTCTGTCTAGTCGCTTCTTCAGTCCGTCCAGCAACACCTTATTAGAAATTTCTGCCTGGCCGTTGCTCTGTGGATAAGCCGTGGTGGAGTAATGGTTTCGGATGCCGAGCTCATGGCCGAAGGTCCTGAAGAGGTTGGAGTCGAACTGAGTCCCGTTGTCCGAGATCAACGTCCTTGGGATGCCGAACCTCGTGACAATGTTCTTCCATACAAAGTTCCTAGAATCCTGCTCCGTGATGGAAGACAATGGCATTACCTCGATCCACTTGGTGAAGTAGTCGGTGGCCACTATCAACCACCTTCTATTCCCTGGAGTTCGGTGAAGCGGTCCCACGATGTCGAGCCCCCATTGGGCGAATGGCCATGGGCTGGAGAGCGGACTGAGGTCATGCACTGGTCGATAGAGGGAGTGGGAGAATTTCTGACACTTTTCGCACTTTCTAGCGTAGACTTGCACGTCCTTCTGCATATATGGCCACCAATAGCCTTGGTTGATGGCTCGGTAAGCTAGGGATCTCCCTCCAATGTGGCTCCCGCATATCCCTTCATGTATTTCAAAAAGGAGGTCTTCGACTTTGCTTGGATGAACACACTGGAGGTATGGACCTATGAAAGACTTCCTGTTGAGCTTAAATTCGGGAGATAACCAAAACCGGGCTGCTTTGAGTTTGATTCGGTGAGCCTCGCCACTGTCTTCGGGAAGCCTGTCGTCTTTGAGGTAAGCAATGATGGGGTCCATCCAACTCGGGCCGAGATCGATACACGATACTTCCCGAGGTGGATGGAGCTCAATGCTGGGCGCGGCCAACGATTCCACTTCGATGGTTCTTTTTCTTCCCGCTTCAACAGCTGATGCCAAATTTGCAAGGGCATCTGTGTGAGAATTTGATTCTCTGCCTATCTGTTTGATTTGGGCCGTCTGGAACTGGGAGAGCATCTTCTTTGCCAGAACTAGATACGCGGCCATCTTGTCTTCGCGAGCCTGATAATCCTCATTCAGCTGGTTTGCCACCAATTGTGAATCACTGAAGACCACCAACTGTTGAGCTCCAAGGATTCTGGCACTGTTCAGTCCGGCTAGTAGGGCTTCGTACTCAGCTTCAGTGTTCGACGCCTTGAAATCCAGGGTCAGAACCTGCTCGATGACCAGCCCTTCTGGAGATTGGCGGACAATTCCTGCACCGGCTCTTCTCAAGGTGGAGGACCCGTCGACGAAGATTCTCCAAACTGCGGCGGGGGCTCGGCCTTGTGATTGTTCAGAGCCTTAGGGCGCCTCATGCCCCCCCAAGTTCGGTGCCGAGCTGGATTGGTGCCGAACTCGAAGAGAACTCGACGAGAAAATCTGCCAGCACTTGGCCTTGATCGATGTCCTGGGTTGATACTGAATGTCATACTGCCCCAGTTCGACAGCCCATCTTGAAATCCTTCCTGAAAAGTTAGCTTTTCTGAAAACAGACTTGAGTGGATGTTCCGTAACAACCACTATAGTGTGAGTTTGAAAGTAATGAGAGAGCTTTCGCGAGGCACTAACGAGTGCCAGCGCGAGCTTCTCAAGTGGCAAGTATCTGGTCTTGGCATCAATCAGGGTCTTGCTCATATAATAGATTGGTTTTTGGACCTTATCCTCTTCTCGGAAGAGGACCGAGCTCACCGCGTGATCCGAGACCGCTAGATATAAATACAAAAATTCTCCATGAACCGGAGTTGATAGTAGGAGAGGTGAGGAAAGATAGGCCTTGAGCTCCTGCAAGGCCTGGTCACACTCCGGAGTTCACTGAAATTTAAAATTCTTCCTAGGGAGCTGAAAGAAAGGCCGGCGCTTATCTGAGGATCTGCTGATGAAACGATTTAGTGCAGCTGCCATTCCGATGAGCTTCTGGACCTCCTTTGCCGACGTGGGACTCTGTACTCTGAGGATAGCTGAGATCTGATCTGGATTTGCCTCAATCCCCCTTCGTGTGACCAAGCTTCCCAAGAATTTGCCGGAACTGACACCAAAGACGCATTTGGAGGCATTGAGCTTGAGCTTGAACTTCTTCAAAGTGCCGAAGACTTCATCTAGGTCTGCCAAATGGTTTTGCGCTTGCTTGGACTTGACTACCATATCGTCGATGTAGACCTCAACAGTCTTGCCGAGCTGATCGTGGAACATCTTGGTAACGAGTCTCTGGTAGGTGGCTCCTGCATTCTTCAGCCCAAACGGCATCACCTTGTAACAATATGTACCTCTGGGCGTTATGAAGGTTGTCTTTTCTTTGTCCTGCCCATACAGTGGTATCTGGTGATAGCCGCGATACGCATTAAGGAAGCTCATTCAATCGTGTTCGGCGGTGGCATCGATCATCTGGTCGATCTTTGGGAGAGGGAAGCTGTCCTTGGGGCAGGCTTTGTTGAGGTCGGTAAAGTCGACGCACACCCTCCACTTGCCAGTCTTCTTCTTGACAACCACCGTATTGGCCAGCCAGGTCGGGTACTGGACCTCCCTGATGACGCCGGCCTCATGCAGTTTGTCCATCTCTTCGACCACGACCTCGGTTTGTGGCACCTCGGTCTTGCGAGCTCTCTGCATGACTGGTTTATATTTAGGGTCCACATTCAGTTTATGGCATATTACCTCCGGGTCAATGCCGGGCATCTCTTGTGGCGTCGAGGCGAAGGCATCTTTGTTCTGCACCAAGAACTGGACCAGCTCAAACTTCTCTGGTTCTCCGAGCTGACTGCCGAGCAGGAAGAACCGGTCCGAATCTTTTGTGTCGATTCGGATCTCGGTCAGGTCCTCTACGCTCTTGGTCTCTAGGTCTTGGCCGACCTCATCTAGCTTCTTCTCCATCTCGACCATGTTGACTTCCTTGGGCTCTCACTCTCCGGACACCACGACCATCAGACACTACTTGGCTGTCTGCTGATCTCCTCGGACTGTGACGATTTCTACTCTACCATTCTTCCCTTCCAATGGAAATCTCAGCTTCTGGTGGAGAGTAGAAGGGATTGTCTCCAGACTGTGGAGCCAGGTCCTGCCCACTATGGCATTATAGGGTGAGGGTGCATCGACCACCAAAAAGGTTGTCACGAAGGACGCGCCACCGACTTAGACCCTGAACGCCACCTTTCCCTTGGGGTACACTGGCTTGGCGCTGAAGCCGATGAGGGGAATCCGGGCCTCCTGCAGATCCTTCTCCGTCAGGCCCATCCTCCTGAAACAGTCGAGATAGAGGATCTCGGACGAGCTGCCAGGGTCGACAAGCACCCTCTGCACGGTGCAATCCTTCACACATTGCTCAAAGCAATCAAATTTCAGAGTGACGATCAGCAGGTCGTTGTGGGGAAGCTGGACCCCTTCCAAGTCCGCATCTGAGAACCTGATTTCAGGCTGCTCCATCCGTGCCCTCTTCGGAGCTGAGCCGAGTTCGGCTGCCATGACCCGCTCACCGTGAGAGGCACGCCTGGCCTCGGCACGAGCTCGGTTACTCCCTTTGGGCGGGGGAGCTAAATGAATGACACTAATGATTTTCTCCGACCCATCGCTGTCGTGGCCCCTTCCGTCTCGGCGCGGAGCTCGAGTGTCAGTCCTAGTGTCTGCCTTGACGAACTCCTGGAGGCGTCCTTCCAGGACAAGCTGCTCCAAATGTGACCGCAGTATCCTGCACTCCTCGGTCTAGTGGCCCTGTCCTTGTGGTACACACAAAACCTGGTCTGATCCCGGGAAGATGGATCGCCTCTCATGGGCTCCGGCCAGCTGAAGTATGGCCTCGATTTGATTTCATACATGATCTTGTGGATGGGCTCCTTGAAGATCGTGTTGACTGCCCGGTATGTATCCTCGGATAGCCTGGGCTTTTTGCTTCTTCTCGAGGTGAATGCCTGAGCCCTCGCCGAGCTGGCCGGTGCCCAGCGTCTGTCTGACTCATCTCTTCGGGACGGTCCCTTCTCTTTCTTTGAAGACTTTTCACCTAGGTCCTTCTGCACGGCCCGGTGGTTTTCCTGAGCCCGGACCTGGTCGTCCTCTTGGGCGATGTAACGGTTGACTAGAGACATGAGCGCTGCTATAGAGGACACCGGGTTCCTGGCCAGATCTTTGCGAAGATCTCTATCCGAAAGCAAGGCATTCTGGAACGCGAAGATCACCACCTCGTCCTTGGAATTCTTTATCTGGCTGTAGACTGTCCAGAATCGTTTCGCGAAATGGGTGACGTTCTCCTCTCGCTTCATCTTCAGTGCCATAATATCTGCATCTGTTTTCGGCAAGATTCTGTAGGCTTAGAACTTTTTCATGAAGGATTGCTGGAGCCGTTGCCAACTGGAGATGGACTCCTCGGGGAGCGCGCAGAACCACATCAGTGGGAGGTCTCCCAAACTGGAGGAGAATACTCGACAGTTCAGGTGGCCCTCGTCCCCCCACACAGACATCCTCTAGGAGAAGTGTCTGAGATGTGCAGCGGGATCCGATGTCCCGTCATAAGTGACGAACTTCGGGACGGTGAACTTTTTTGGCAGGGGATATCTCCTGATGTCGCTAGAGAAGGGGGTGTTAGGAATTTTGTAGATTGCAATTTGATGGATGCATTATCATTCAAGCATCATTTGATTTACACACATTTGCATTGATTTAGATAAACTTGAAATCTTGTTTTATACATGCATTGTTTTTAAGAATTGTAAAAGTTTTGATTCATGCATGATTTGTTTTTAATCTTGGATGCATTTGTTTTTAAAAGGTTATTTTATAAATCAAGCTAGCCTTTGTATTAAATCTTTCAAATCATTTTAGGCTTTTTGTGTTTCATGTTTTTAAACATCTTTAGTTGATTTAAAACATGTTTCCATGCTTGGTTTAGTGGCCCAAAAATCCCCACAAAGAAATACTTTGAAAATATGGATTTATGAGGATTTTGGTCCCAGGGGATGACCTCTCTGGGCCGGTCGACCGGCCACACTGCAGGTCAGCAGGCCCTGTGCTCCAACGGATCTTTTTTTGACCGTTGTGTGTACCAGGTCGACCGGGCTCTGTCATGGGGTCGACCAGGGACTAGCCGTTGGGCTGTTTTGGCTATAAATATGAGTTCATTCATTTGCCAAAAGTTGGGAATTTTAAGGCCCTCCTTGAGGGGTTTTGAGGCAAATAGAAGGGGAATGAACTAAGGGATGAAGGGGAGCATTAGGAAAGCTAAAGCTTGGATTAATGAAGTTAAATCATCAAGTAGGCTCTACTTTCCTTAATCATATGTTTTCATGCTTTGTTTTACTTTTGGTAAATCTTGTGTAGCATGATAAACTATGTATGAAGTGTTGTGTCCTTAATATGTTTTATGTTTTGAGTTGATTTATTGTTTTGGATACATCACCATTTGATTCAATCCAAGTAGTACTTTATTTTTGGTAAATCTAAGTAGATCATGTTAATGAAAGAATCTTTGAAATTATATGTAACATGATTCCTATACTTGGTTGAATCTATGGTTGTTGTTTTTCAACATAAGAAAACCACTTTCAAAACTATCTTATGTTTTGGATTCAACATCTTTACAAATCATATGTTTTCATGTTGTGTTTTATCTTTGGTAAATCTTTAGTAGCATGTTAAAATATGATTTGTTGTATCCTTAACATATTTATGTTTTTGAATTGATCTATTGTTTTGGATGCATCACCATTTGATTCAATCCAAGTAGTACTTTATTTGGTAAATCTAAGTAGATCATGTTAATGAAAGAATCTTTGAAATCCTATGTAACATGATTCATATACTTGGTTGAATATTTGGTTGTTGTTTTCCATCATAAGAAAATCTCTTTCAAATGTATCTTATGTTTTGGATTCAACAAACTTTACAAATCATATGTAACTTTGTTTTAAAGTTTCACAACTTGCTTTGCTTTGATAGGTATATCATTTTCAAGTTGTTTTTATAATTACATATGATTTGTCCCCTTACTTCAATCAAATCTATTTTTATGTTTTATGAGCTACATTATTGATTTGATTGACATCCCTATGCTTCACATGTTTTGTTCTTTGAATTTTCACAACTTGTTTAGGATACAAATGTATATCTTTTAAAAGTTAATTTTAACATGTGATTAGCATTTCCTCAATCATAAATGTTTTATGAGCTAAAACTTTCAAAAGCCTTAGGCATACATTTATGAGCTTTCATTTTCAAAATGATTGAGGACATCACACACACACATCATGTGCTTTCATTTTTGCATTCATAGTGTGTTTGTGTGTATTAGATTTTCACTTCCATATCCGCCTAATTAAGAGGCAATGTAATGAGCTTAATTGAATCTTCATCAAGTGTATTCTAGACACTAATTAGAGAGATAACCAACCTTGTGGTTGAAGAGGTTATTGCTTAGCCTATAAAGGCATAATGTTAGGTTGATGTTAAGCCTTGAAAAACATCATTGTAAAGGTTATTGCTTAGCCTTGAAAAGCATATGTAAAGGTTATTGCTTAGCCTATTGAAAAGCATATATAGTGGGAATCTGGTGGGGTGTTGGATCACAAGCCGGTAGTGGATGTAGGCATTGAGGCCGAACTACTATAAATCCTTGTGTGATGGTGCTTGCTTTGTGGTGATTGTTTTATTAAGCTTCCGCATTATGTTTGATAATCATCACTTATGACTAATTTGATTTAAAGAAGTTAAAACTGGTCTTAATTGGTCATAATTGAAGCTCACCCTATTCACCCCCCCCCCTCTAGGGTTCGAATCCCCCGGACTTTCAATTGGTATCAGAGCGGGTTACTCCATTTTAGGGCTTAACAACCCGGAGTTGATCCTTGCTAGATTAGAACCTTAGTGTTGTATTTAATTGCATATCTTTTTATTGATTTCCACTATGTTTGAAAATGATATTTCCCCTAGTTTCATTGCACCACTCTAAGACCTTTTCAAGTTATATCTCCTAGAGTTGGTGAGTCCTCAAGTGAACTCTCAAGGACATCCTTTTCAAGACCTTAGGTGAATCTCCATTGATACACATTTAGACTAGCCTTAAGGCCTTGATCCTCCCTTGACCAACCTAATCTTTTAATTAAATCTTTTTGTTGGTCATGTTACATTTGCATTTTGTTTCTTTATAGTCACATCTTTTAAAATGCAATGTTTCTTTGTGATCATTTGATTTTGTTTTCATGAACCCTTAAAGTTATATCTCATGGTTTTCAAAATCCTTTGATTACAATAATTTCATGATGGATTTGCATTTTGTTCATATAGTTATATCTCTTGTAGTGCATATCTATTCATGTTCAATTGATTGTGATTACAAAAGCTTTCTAGCTAGAATAGTCATGATCGATTGTTGTATTAAGCCATTTGCATCTTTGCTCTTTTGGTTGTATTCTTTTTATATGCAAATGTCTTTTGGTTCTATGTATGGTTGTGATATTAGTTATATTTGTAGAAACCATACTAGAACTCAAATCCATCCTCTATGCTTTCAAGTCATTTTTTTTAATAGATAGTTATGATGTTGATTCATGTGTATTCTTTAAGTGATTTCATCCTTATACATGTTTCAACTTCATAGTCGTGATCTTGATCATATGAACTTCTTTGAGATCCATTCCTTGTATTTCATAGTTATATCTATATGTTTGATGGATATCTTCGATGTTGAATTCATATGATTTTGTCACTTTAAAAAATTGCATGCATTTTCAAAGTTATATCTTTTTGCATTGCAATTTACCTTGTTCATCACTATGCTCATTAGTCATATCATTAAAAGTGATGAATAACCTTTTATGATGCTTGATGGAATTTTGTGTTTGTCACATCCTTGCTAATAATCATGTTGTCATATTCAATTGGTTTCATTTGGTATAATTTTCCATTGATTTCATATCCAATTGATGTCTTATCTTGTGTATGTGATAGACCTTGTGTACATTGGATTGAACTTGATAGTTATATGTTTTCATTCCATGTCACACACCATTAGCATCATAATTTTCATGACTGCCTCCTCCCTTGCTCATATAGGTAAATCTCATGACCACCATGTTTATGTGTTCATAATCTTGGTTGGTTAATAGTTGAGGTAGGCTTTATGTTTGAATTTCATTTCACTCATCTTGCTCTTAATAGTCATATTTATTGATTGAATGAAATGATTTCAAAACCTTCATAGCATATGTTTTTCATAGATAAATTATTTGATGCTATGATTAATAAACCCCTTATATCATGGATAGCTCTAATTTGGATTTCTCCTAATAGTTATATTTTTAAATCCATTTTAGAGTGATTGATTTAATAAGTCTTATCCTTAAATCTCAATTGGTACTCTTTGTTTTTCCAATTGGTATCCATGATTGCTTTTCTCATTAGACCTTGCCTTCTTTTGGTAATTTGATCAAATTGTGCTTTATAGTTAAACGAATCTAATCCTTCTCTTGAAGTTGACCCTCAATTGGTTAAACCATCTTCTCCCTGCACCAAATAGTTATATTTTTGTCAAAAGTTTGACAAAAGGAGAGAATGGATTGAGGGGGAGTGTAATCCTTCATAGGAAGTATTAGTTTTGATCAAATTCACCCTTGGATTGCCTTTGAACCCTTAGAGATAACTTCCATATATGATAACCTGTTTTGTATTTCATTTTCGACTTGTTTTGTTAACAGGTGCTACTAAAGATATTTTCCTTATTTCATGTGTGTAGGTACCTTTGCAATTTAATGTCAAAGGGGGAGAGAGCATTCAAGTTCTCAAAAGGGTGAAGAGAATGTCCAAGCTTCCTAAGGGGAGGTTTTGTATGATCTTCTACAGGGGGAGAGAATACATACCTTGCCAAAGGGAGAGAGAGGCATGGTCAAAGGGGGAGAGCTAATAGAAGAAGAAAGCTTGGAGCTAAAGAAGATGCTTGGCTAAAGAAAGGAAGATGAAAAGAAAGCTTGAAGATTGATCAAGCACCAAGCATCAAAAAGATTGAAGTAACCAAGAGCTCAAGTTAAGAGAAGGAGCATCCAAGAAGATTTCAAGACTTGTCCAGCTGAGGGGGAGCTGAAGACTAAGTGTGTTTATTCAGTGGTGAGTGTGGTGAGTGAGTTGCCATCAAATTGCAAAGGAGGAGATTGTTAGGAATTTTGTAGATTGCAATTTGATGGATGCATTATCATTCAAGCATCATTTGATTTACACACATTTGCATTGATTTAGATAAACTTGAAATCTTGTTTTATACATGCATTGTTTTTAAGAATTGTAAAAGTTTTGATTTATGCATGATTTGTTTTTAATCTTGGATGCATTTGTTTTTAAAAGGTTTTTTATAAATCAAGCTAGCCTTTGTATTAAATCTTTCAAATCATGTTAATGAAAGAATCTTAGAAATTATATGTAACATGATTCTTATACTTGGTTGAATCTATGGTTGTTGTTTTTCAACATAAGAAAACCACTTTCAAAACTATCTTATGTTTTGGATTCAACATCTTTACAAATCATATGTTTTCATGTTGTGTTTTATCTTTGGTAAATCTTTAGTAGCATGTTAAAATATGATTTGTTGTATCCTTAACATATTTATATTTTTGAATTGATCTATTGTTTTGGATGCATCACCATTTGATTCAATCCAAGTAGTACTTTATTTGGTAAATCTAAGTAGATCATGTTAATGAAAGAATCTTTGAAATCATATGTAACATGATTCATATACTTGGTTGAATATTTGGTTGTTGTTTTCCATCATAAGAAAATCTCTTTCAAATGTATCTTATGTTTTGGATTCAACAAACTTTACAAATCATATGTAACTTTGTTTTAAAGTTTCACAACTTGCTTTGCTTTGATAGGTATATCATTTTCAAGGTGTTTTTATAATTACATATGATTTGTCCCCTTACTTCAATCAAATCTATTTTTATGTTTTATGAGCTACATTGTTGATTTGATTGACATCCCTATGCTTCACATGTTTTGTTCTTTGAATTTTCACAACTTGTTTAGGATACAAATGTATATATTTTACAAGTTAATTTTAACATGTGATTAGCATTTCCTCAACCATAAATGTTTTATGAGCTAAAACTTTCAAAAGCCTTAGGCATACATTTATGAGCTTTCATTTTCAAAATGATTGAGGACATCACACACACACATCATGTGCTTTCATCTTTGCATTCATAGTGTGTTTGTGTGTATTAGATCTTCACTTCCATATCCGCCTAATTAAGAGGCAATGTAATGAGCTTAATTGAATCTTCATCAAGTGTATTCTAGACACTAATTAGAGAGATAACCAACCTTGTGGTTGAAGAGGTTATTGCTTAGCCTATAAAGGCATAATGTTAGGTTGATGTTAAGCCTTGAAAAACATCATTGTAAAGGTTATTGCTTAGCCTTGAAAAGCATATGTAAAGGTTATTGCTTAGCCTATTGAAAAGCATATATAATGGAAATTCGGTGGGGTGTTGGATCACAAGCCGGTAGTGGATGTAGGCATTGAGGCCGAACCACTATAAATCCTTGTGTGATGGTGCTTGCTTTGTGGTGATTGTTTTATTAAGCTTCCGCATTATGTTTGATAATCATCACTTATGACTAGTTTGATTTAAAGAAGTTAAAATTGGTCTTAATTGGTCATAATTGAAGCTCACCCTATTCATCCCCCCTCTAGGGTTCGGATCCCCCGGACTTTACAGGGGGATGTGCAGAAATCGACAGTCTTGCAGGCCTCCCGCTGGTCTCGGGCGAGACCGGCCACCTCGAGGTTGCACTAGACTGTGCGCCTGATGCGTTCTTCGGACTACTCCTGGCTGTTATACTTGTTCTCTGGGATGGTCTCTGACGCTTTCCTCGAGTAGCTGCGGTTGGTGCTCGAGCCTTCATCTCGAGTTCGGTCATACCTCTTCCTGTTCAGGTGATCCCTCAAGTCTTCCATGGGGGAGGCGGTGCGCCTGCAGCGAGAGACCCTCCTCTCGTGCTGTTGCTGCGACTACTGTTGCTGTCACGACTGCTGCTGATGCCGGGACTGCTGCTGATGCCTTGCTGAACTCGTAGCTCTTTCCAGCTGCTGCTGGAGCTGGCGGATCAGAGCGTCCTTCTCTTTGATGGCATCATTTTGTGCCCTGATCTCCTTAAGGGTGGAGTCAAAGTCATCATCAGGATTGTAGTCTTCATCATCAGCATCCTCCATCTGATCAGAGGGATGTGGTCCGTCGGCCGCTGGAGACTTGCTCCGCTGATCCTGACCCATCAGGAGGCCTTCCCCCGGCTGCTGTTGAGTGTCTTCCCTCCGGAGAGCAGACTCCGAGCGAAGGGAATGCTCCTGAACGTCGATTAGGATGAGGTCACGCTCGACGTAGTCCTCCGCAACTGGTTTCTTCCCGGACCTCTTCTTGGTAGGGAGGAGGTCAGAGAACGATCCTGCACGTTTCGTCTTGGATGTTTCTCCGCCTTTCGCAGCTCTCCTCGTCATGGTGATAGGGAGGATTATGCAAATCGTTTCCCACAGACAGCGCCAATTGTAAGTGCAAAAAAGATACTCACAAGGTTGGGATGCCTTCTAGGACTTACTCAAGGGACTGGAGGAGGAGCTGAGCATCTAGAGGACCTGAAAGGGGAGGAGAAAGAGTCAGAGGACCCTGGCCTTGGGCAGCGCAGGGCTCTCCGATGCTTAAGTTAGTGCAAGGAAAGCTAATCAAAGAAGAGAGAGTCAGGGTCGGGTCACATGCATGAGAATATGCGTACCTCTCTTTCTTGGGTTGTCCCGCCCCATATATGAGTCTTAGAAGATATCAGCCAGTGGGCTGATTTGACTGCTAGGGATCCATTAGCCCATAAAGTAATTAATGAGGATCCATCATAGCCCACATGGCATTAATGAGGGTCCGATCAGCCCATGCTACATTTAATGCTAGTCACATTGGGTCAGATCCTGCCCTAGTCTGCTGGCGGCTAAGATCCCATCGAACCTTTCCTGAGGCCCTGCCCTGATACGGTCGTAGCCTTTGGATATGAGTGTCAGAAGCGTGTTGAGAATGGACGGCTCGGATGATGTTTGTTCCATCGTAGCATCCCCGTTCTGCCACGTGACCACATGTCGCCTGTGCCGAAATGAACCTATCTCGGGCAGCCGCTTCCAGCTTGGCAGCAGCCGAGCTGCTCGTCGCTTTCGGTGAGAACGGCAGAGATGGCGCCTGGGAGTGCTGGTCTCAGCCAGCGCTTCAGGGTTTATGCCGAGATGCGCGCGTCCGAGACGAGCACAGACTCACTTGTTGCTGATTTCGAGCATTTTGGGAACTGGTCCACACAATTATATCTTAGTTAAATATGTAATTAGTCTAAGTGGGGACCACATTAGGTTTAGGTTTTGTGAGTTGGCGTTGTTGGATAGGTGTTTTAGTGGATATAATTCTTCTCTACTCATGACTCTTATCTATTTAAAACTCAAACTCTATTTTTTTTTTAGAATTTAAATCAGATTACAAATCATATTCCCTTTCCCTATTTTTACAATACTACCACACTCTTTGTTATTACTTGATTTGCATGTTGATATATGTAGAAATTCCTTAGATGTACTTTTAATATGATAATGTTATTATGTTATTTTGACTTATGATGTAATGGAGATTGTGATTTCATCGATTTTTCCTATTTTAGTATCACTGGTTGCAGTGTTTTCCCAAATTATCGTCGAGCATTACTGTTACACCTCATTTCGAGTTAATTAAAATTAACTCTAATTAATTGAGATTAATGCATATTAAGCATGATTAATCAACATAAATGTGATGAATGCCTAGAATGGATCAAATTAGTCACACTTGAATTAATTAAGCATAATAAACAAGTTTGAAAGAGATTGGTTTAATGGGGTTGAATTTAGACCCAAATTAGTGGAATTAAGGACTTTGCTGTAAATACGAATTTATCCATATTTTGTCGAATACGGTAGAACTTGAAGTCAACATGTGTATTTTGATGAGTACAATAATTTTCATAATATACACATGTTCATTTGATTTCAAATGAATCAAGTGAGTCTTGATTTGACTCAAACTTGAAATAAGCTTAATAGTGGGGGTTAAGTTGCAAATTTTTGTTTTATAAGTGTCAAATGAAACCCAAATAACATTCATCCGAATGTCCCAACAGCAACATCTTAGAGCTTAACCTGGGTTCTTCTTCTTTCATTCTTTTCTCAAGTTTTCTTCATCAAAGGGTTAGAATTAAGAGAGGGAAATTGATTTCCACCTCTTCCTCATCATTTTCTTCAATCTTTTTGGAGCAAGAGTTAGAAGAAAATCTCAGATTTTCCTTTCTTTAAGTTATGGCCTCTTAAAACATATCATGCAGCAAAGTATGGCCTCTGTTGATATAACAACACATGAGGATAGAGTCAATGGCAGAAAATGGAGTTCGTTAGATGTTGATTAGCATTTAATCCAGGGTTATAGAATAGAAAGAAGATTAAAGGCTATCAACAATCAATAAATCTCAACAGAGGATTTTCATTTGATTAAATATCATTTGATAGATGTCGTAATGGAACCTACAAGATAACTCAAGAAAATCTCAACGGAAAATTTGCATTTGATATAAGAAAATCATAAGAGAAGATTAAATATCATTCCCATCTATCAACAATCAATAAATCTTAAAAGAGGATTGTCCCCAATTGTTTCAATAAATCTCAACAGAGGATTTTTTCCCCCAACTGTGTAGGCTCAGAATCCCACTGTGCAGTCACCCACAATGAAATCAAGGGTTGGGATTTCCATTCCCTAGCTGGTAAGCTCACTCTTCCACTCCTCACCATCTCAATGGCCGCCCTTTGCCACAACCGTGCCCCAAACCCCCTCATTTCATAGCTGTACCGAAAAAAAAATGAAAGAAATGAAAGGAGAAGAAGGTAAGTGCGCCCACATACCTAGGCGTCGAAGGACCAGTGCGCTATTACAATCTTCCTCTCCCGTCCTTTCTCCTTCCTCTTTCCCCCTTCTGTTTTCCCGCTCGCACCTCACCAGAAATAAAAAATGTAACAGCAATCCAAGCGAGGAAGGCGCTACGATGAGGAGGGAGGGAGGCGTTGCTTTGAGAGAGAGAGAGAGAGAGAGAGAGTGCTAGTCAGTGTCTCGGGCATAAAGTTTTCTTCTCAAGATAAGAACGAAAACTTTCAGAAGGATTCAACGGGCTTCAAAAATTCTGGCGGCCTTTAGGTCCAGCTGGATATCCAGCTCGGATTGGGCCGAAATTCGGGCAACCATTCAGGCTCTATAGATGGAAATGGATCCCCTATTTGAACGCAAAAAGTCTACTTGGACAAACTTTTTGGCCAGAATTTTGGTCAACCCATATGGTTTCCATTGAATATCACTATGATATTCAATGGAAACCATATGGGTTGGCCAAAATTCTGGCCAAAAAGTTTGTCCAAGTAGCATTACTCGTTTGAACGATCAGGAGGTGCCATATGGAGAGAAATGTCACATCCATCTCCTAAAAAATAATCCTATCTCCTAAAAAAAAAATTCCTTTTCCCATGTGACACCCCAAATTAAACCAAACAAACAAGGGATCAAGATCCTCCATAGACTTATTGTTCAAGTTGTCTTGGTTCTATTATTGCCAGGAGCCTTGAATGGGATTGGTCTATAGCTATGGTGACAGGCTGACACCTGCCATTCTCTGGCACCAATGTTGCACCTACTTCAGTGAAGCAATAGAAGGAGGCCTTCTATCAAATGCAATCTTAACCATTACAACCTACCATTACTTCCCTTATCCTCTGATCTATTTTCTTTTAAATCTATATTAAGTACAAAACCTAACCCCATTTCATTAATCAGTGTTTTGGAAATTGAAATCATAGCACAAAATTTAAAAGAGGTCAAATCCAACCCAGCAGCATGGGAGTGTATCCAGTGGCTTGGGAGTATCCAAACGGCCCACCATCCACATGGACCCTATTTTTGCTTATTGTGCAAACCTTTTGTTAGATTTTATGCATGCTCAACTCATTGTCAGTGAGCAATTTACTTTTGTCATTCTCCTATTAGGTAGGTACTAGTTAGCATATTAGTTGGAAGTCCAGAGTTCTAGGTGGCATTAAGAGAAAAGAGTCCAAGTTATAATGTATTTTATAAAGGCTTTCAATATTTAGACTTTGTATTAGGAAAGCTTCAGTTGGTCTGCAAGGGAATGTAAAGGGGTTCTGTCCCTTTCTCATGCAACAAGAAGGTCTCTAACTATGTAAGGGCATGTTCTACCCAAAAAAAAACAAAGCTATGTAAGGGCATGTGGTGCAGAAGTATGCACCACAAATCATTACTACTAGAACCAATTGAGAAGAACAAAGTCTAGAAAATCATGTGGCGCGCATGTCACGGATCCCACGTCAGATCAAGCAAGGCCGATGTCAACAAATGATACAATCTCACTTAATGTAAAACTTGATCTGATCTCACTAATAAGACTCCCAATAAGATTAGTGGGTGTGGGTTTCTTGGCAAATAAGTCTCTAGTACATGTGACTCCTTAGGACTTGTCTATATAAGTTAAGGGAGCCCTAGGGTTGGGTATTATTCCATCCCATAGGAGAGACGAGGTGAAGAGATCCGCAGAGCTTCTTAATCGCCGGAACGCACATAAATCTACAACCGCGTGTTGTAGTCTCCGCATCCAAATCCATCACAAATAAGTTACCAAAAATAATGATAGTATGAGACACGTATAAACATTTTAAATGCTTTGTGAAGCTTCAAAACAATGTTTATACATGTTATTTCCTATGTAATTGCAGCATCTTAGGCACCAAGTGGTAAGGACAGTGGCGGTGTGCCTCAGTTAAAAAGGGAGCCATCTGTTTTTCTTATAATGAAGCAATAAAAGCACCGACAATTTTGGAGAAAGCAATGAGACTGGATCAGGAGGCTATGGCAAGGTGATGCATTTCCTCACAAGTCCTCATCACAATAGAACAGGGTTTTCAAAGTCCTTCTCAAAATAAATATGGCGGATTTATTCAAGAAACAACAATAATTACTAGAAAATGGGAGCTAGAAGAAGCTCAACCTACAACACCATTAATTAATGAAGATATTGAATCTATTATTGAACATCCAAATGGAAAAGTAACAATAAATTTTGCCAATACACCAAGATCTTACTTTTCATCTACAAAAAGTTCAATTCCTTCAGAAGCTGAATCTTATAGATCAGCCTCTTCCAATTTTCATAAAACATCAATTCCTAAATCACCTTCAACTCTTCCTTCAGGAATCGCTTTCCCTGTTTATTCAGAAGCAAAAGATGAAGATATACAATCAGTAAAATTAACTGAATCAAATTTTGATGCCCCAATAAATACAATCTCCTTAATTCATGAATCTAATGAAGAAATACATGATTTCAGAATTGATAAACAATTCCTTCAACAAGATTTATTAAAATATCCAAAAACAAAATGGTTTTTTACCAAATTCTTTAAATTTGAGAGATCTCAACTAAAAGAATTGTGGTATGAACAAATGAATCAAGAACGGTGAAATATCCCTTTCTTTGATTGGCTTTCGTAAAAAATAAATAAAAAAGGAACCGTAATGATGACAATTAATAAATCTACACAAACATGGGAAACCGAGAAAGGTAAAGTTAAATCTGTTCACCCCCCCTTTAGAAACTATACTTGACAATGAAAACGAATCCTTTCTAACCGATTCTACCTCTAAAACATCACCTTCCCAAACTCATATAAAAGAACTAGAAGAAGACATCTCTGCTCAAGAAGAAAAAAATGAATTACATCCCTCATATTCCTCAATAAATGTATTAAGTGCTCACGACAAATTCATCATTGATGTTATGAATACTACTTCATCAAAATTTGATCTAACAAACACTCTGAGAAAAATTCTTGAAGAAAAATCCTTTGAAAAAACTTCTAATCTTAGTTTTCAACCTGTTTCTGTACTCTCAATTCTTGGAAAAATAAATCAAATAAACCTACTCATATCGAATAAAGAAAAATATATTGAAAGTCTTAAAAATGACATTAATCTCTGTCGAATAGAGGATCACTTAAAATAAAACGAATTTGAAACTAAAATTAATAATTTCCAAACCTCTATATTAAAAGAATGTTGTTTTGATGTACCTTCTGCCTTTTGGCATAGAAAGAAACATTTAGTATCCTTACCATATATTTCTACTTTTAATGAACGAGATATTCCTACTAAAGCAAGGCCATCTCAAATGAGTCCTAAACTCTTAGAATTATGTGGTAAAGAAATTAAAGATTTACTTCAAAAGAAATTAATCCGCAAATCACATTCTCCTTGGAGTTGTGTAGCTTTTTATGTTGAAAATGCTCCTGAAAAGGAAAGAGGGGCTCCTCGCCTCGCCATCAATTATAAACCATTAAATAAAGTCCTTCAATCAATCAGATATTCAATTCCCAATAAAAAAGTTCTTATTACTCGCTTATATAAAGCCTTTATATTTTCAAATTTTGATTTCAAATCAGGATTTTGGCAGATACAGGTCAAAGTAAAAGATCGCTATAAAACCGCCTTTACTGTTCCTTTTGGCCATTATGAATGGAATGTCATGCCTTTTGAGTTAAAAAATGCTCCTTCAGCCTTGCAAGAAATGATGAATGAAATCTTTCACCCTTATAAAAATTTCTCAATTGTTTATATTGATGATCCATTGATGATCACTGGAAACATTTAAAGACTTTTAAATAGATTATAAAGAAAAATGGCTTAGTCCTTTCTCAAAGAAAAATAAAACTTTTCCAAACAGAAATACAATTTCTTGGATATAAAATATCAAATAAAATGATAAATCCTGTTGAAAAAGTAATCAAATTTGCTGAAAATTTTCCTGATGAAATTACAAATAAAAAACAATTACAAAGATTTTTAGGATGTCTAAATTATGTATCTGATTTTTATCAAAACCTCTCTAATGAAAGAAATCTTTTACAAAAATGTTTAAAAAATTAAGCAGAGCAATGGACTCCTCAACATACAGAAGCAATTCAAAAAATAAAAAAAAAGGTGAAATCATTACCATGCTTAAATATTTCAAATCCAAATTTACTTAAAATAATCCAAACAGATGCTTTTGAAATAGGATTTGGCGGAATCCTACTTCAAAGAACTGCACAATCAAAGGAACAAACTATTAGATTTTATTTTGGCACTTGGAATACAACTCAACAAAATTACTCTACAATAAAGAAAGAAGTCCTTGCTATAGTCTCATGCATACTCAAATTTCAAAGTGATATTTTGAATCAAAAATTTCTCTTACGAATTGATTGCAAATCTGCAAAATAAGTTTTTGAAAATGGTGTCAAAAACCTTGCATTAAAACAAATTTTTGCTCGCTGGCAAGCTTTACCTGCTATTTTTTATTTTGACATTAAATATATTAAAGGCTCTTCAAATTTTCTTCCCGATTTTCTATCTCGTGAATTTTTACAAGGTAGAAACAAGGTGAGCAAAGATGCATCCAAGAGAAAAAGGAAAAAATCTAGTCATTGATACAGTTAATATTCTTTCCAACAATATAAATTCAATGCCTTAAATCTTTCTCCCCTGCTACAAGCACCCTATCGTTCCAGTCCTTTCAAAAAATCTCAATACATTAAGATCATTGAATTCGCCTTTTTTTTCCTTGATGATAAAATCCATGCCAACTTTACAATTGATCAAATTCTCTCAAAACTCTACTGAAAAAATTGCCATTTTGTTCCAAAAAGCCCTAATATTTCTCACAAGTACTATGAAGCAATTCTGATTCAGACAAAAAGTGCTATCATTACTCATGAAGATAGAGATGGAGAACATGCCTTTTCAAAAATGAAGATTATGCATATTCATACTCTCAATGATTGGGCTGACAATCTATTTTCACCAAAAACTGTCATCAATCCCAATGAGAGTTCTTAGCCCTATGATTACTATGACTACATGAATGCTTGGGAATATACTTTGTTATATCAAAATTCAAAAAGATCCCATTCTCGGTACATTAGCTTTTTTTCTAAATGCAATCAAAACATTCCTTGTTGGTTCTCGCATAATTGGTGGCTCCGTTTTGGCGCACAATCCTGCATACTTTTAGAAGCATTATTAAGCCATTATCAAACATTTGAATCTCAATCCAGTTTTGAAATTTCTGAACCTTCATATTCTTTCTTTAAATTTATTACTTCATCCACTATTCCATGGATTCTTCGATGGGAATATGGTAAATCCCAAGAAATGAAGCCATCGTGTTTTGTTCGTATTTCTTATATTAAATGGTGGGATAAATTTGACATTTCACAATTTCTCAATAAATCTCATCACTCCTCTCCTCAAGCTTCTCTTATTATACAAACCAATACAGCTAATCATCAAACCAAGAAGCAAACAGCTACTAATACAATTTTACCAAAAAGCTTCAAAGATGATGTACATGGTACATCCTCATCCCCAGCAACTCCAATCAATAATCAGCATCATTTGGATCTTCTCTAAGAAATTCAGCGCATGAAGAATGAAATTTTATTCCTCAGAAATCCCCTTATGAATAAATATGCGGATTTATTCAAGAAGCATCTTCCTCTCATGGCTCTGTCAATAAAGATGATTCTGATGCAACACTGCCTCCTTTAGGCGGTGCAGACGAATTCTAAATTCAGCACATGCAGCAATTAATCTACATACAGTTCTACCAAATGCTTATCAAGCAAATTTCAATGCGAAATTCGCAATCAAATGTAGCCTTCATCACTTCCCATGCAGCATTAATTCAGCAATACAGGTGTCTCATTGTAGCTTCTAATACAGCTTCAATACCTGCCAAAGTTTTCCCATGGCAACATGTGTCCTTCTATAAAATCTTGTAGATGCAGTGAGCAATAATAAGGTGCCATGACATTGACAATCTTTATATTAAATCAATATTTCTCAAAATGTCAAAGACATACATTTATGTCTAAGACATACAATTATGATGGCATTTTCTTCATACGTACCCAAGAATGCATAAAGAAATCAAAAAGTCAACAATTGTTGGCTCCATATGGTACTCCACTATCCCATTCCAATTATCAATGCAGCCACAGCCTCCTACAGTCAATACAATGACTTCAAAGTCAACAATGCAGTCAAAAATATCAGATATTGGCAGCAGCCTGTAGCAAATACAACAATAAATTAATCAGACGACTGTCAGACGCATGCAGTAGTAACAGCAATGAAGTCAGCAATGTAGTTCACTCATGCAGCAGCAACAGTAATGCATATTATATGCAACAGTTATACAGTACAAATGACATATGCATCTTATCCTATTGTGGATTTCAAATACATTTCAAATGTAATTCAGTATGAAAGTCTATAAATAGGGAATGTGAGCCATTGTCTCACAACAACCTCAACCCTACACTTGTAAATCTTCCGCCTTTTCTTCTCTTTCTTTCAATTCAGTCTTACTGAGAGTTTACTAGTTCGATCCCGGTCGAGTCCTTTTGGTATCAGAGACATCCCAGTCTTCTCTCCTTGTAAGAATATTTTATCAATGAAGTATCAATTCCTTTATCAATTTCTATAGCTTTTCAAGCTTTTAATTCTTTCAATTTATTTGCAAAATTTTGCATGCATTGATCGACACTTATATGTGCAATTCTTAACCGCAAGAGTATGGTATCGTCAAGTAGCAAAGGACTAAAGAGTCCGGATTATTGATCCCACGGAGAGAGGATGAAGAAGCAATGAATCCAATTAAATGAAAGTTAAACTGAGATATAGCTAATATAGACACTTGAAGTGAACAATTAAAACTACTAAACTATATGTGAAAATGGAATTAAACCAATTGAAATGTGAAACAAAACTAAAATAGCAATTAAACTACTATAATTAACAATTTAAAATATTAAATGAATAAATTCTAAGCTAATCTAACAAACTAGTAGATGAGTGGTAGTGGAAATGAAAGATTTAGTGTGAAGATGTGTGAAATGTGTAGGATTTTAAAACAAGTTGTGTAAAATGTGTATCTAACAATTTAGAAGTGAAAATAACAAATAAAACAAGGATTTAAACTAACAACAATAAAAAGAAGAGATTAGGCAATCCAAAATCCATTAAGTATGAAATTAATTCAACCAATGCATGTTCTAATTCAACTCCCAAATCTACAATCCAATTAGCAATCTCTTGCCTAATTAGGTTGGATGATATAACAATGAAGATCAAAGTAAAGAAAACAAAAGGCCAAGATCCTAAATCATCATTTAGCCACCTTAACAATAAATCATCAAAATCAAGTTACAAAAGATCAAAGATAACGACTCTAGAGCATGCTATGTAAGAGAACTTAATCCAACTACAAAGCATCAATTGAGATTATCCAAGCATCAAGTATAGAGATAAAGCATGGAAAATGAGAGAGATTAGCATAATTAGATCTAAGATCTATTAATCAATGAATGCAAAAGTAAGGAATTTGAACTAAAACATGCATATAATTGAACTAATCAGATTACTTAGCTTCAAAATGAGAGCCTGATCCAATAGTCTTAGCCACTAAACATCAAGAAAGAGCTCCAAATATTCATTAATGACGTTCAATTACACACACTCTCTAGATTAGTTACAAAAAAACTCCTAATTACAATCTAAAAGTAAAAATAAAATTGCAAAAAAACTAACTTGTCAAAAGATCTCCCTCACTCTACAAAAACATTCTAATTTATAGGAACATTGAAGACATTTGATTGGCTCATTTCATTTCACAAGGATTGCTTCCATTTGATTAGTTGCAACTTGAAGGCTTTTGATTGGCTTATTTGCTTTCACATGGCTTTCCATTGGTTCTTTTGCTTTCACATGGATAACTTCAATTTGATTGGATGCAACAAACTTTCATTCTTTATGTGGTCCTTCAACTTGGAGGGCTTTGATTGGCTCATATCCTTTCACATAGATGACAATCCTTTCACATGGAGAAGTGAGTTGGATAGAAAAATAATGATAATAATATACAACAGAAGCTCCAACCAATACACCAACCAATCCTTTGCGTTAGAAAATGACTTCTTTTATCCATAAAGTCTTCTCCTCTTATTTTCGAATTCTTCAACACTTCCTTAGATTTCTTCATATAATTTCTTTATTGAAATCTCTTCTTGATGGCTTGGGACACTAGCCGGAATGTTGGGATAGATGCGGGGTCTGCCTACACAAGAGAAATTACATAAAAATGCGCTACAAATGATTGGATTTATACATGATAATCTGATAATCCGTTAATGTGATAGAATGATAAAATCTCTGTGTAAGCCAAATAATATGCACATGAGATGCCGATAAAATTCGGACTAATGATGGGTACAATATGCAATATTTAACACTCATCATGCATCATGTTATTTTCTTTCTTTGGTTATTTGTTTATTGATTGCATAGTAGAATTGAATTTATGTTAGTTGCATTTCTGATTTTTTTTTTTATCTAACTTGACTAGACAGAGTTAATCGATTATTGTTGCTAAAAGGAGTGATTTGGGTCCGAGGCCCCCTTGTCGCGTAGCCTTTGTTGCCCGTTAGTCAGGAGAGCGTTTAGGGCTTTGTGGCGTAAACCGTTGACAGGCCACCAATCATTCTGATTAGTGATAATAATTAATTAATGATGTTTGGAATTTTTAGATCATTAAGAAGAAATACATCTTCTGACATTGCTTCAACTTCTTCTTCTGCATCATCATCCATCATGCCAATAATAAATAAAATTTCAATTAAAAATCTAGAAGAAATAAGTTTTGATGATATAGAAAAATCAATCCAAGATTGGACAATACCTAAAGTTTCTTTAAAAGAAAATTATAAAGAAAGATCTTTTATGCAAAAATCAAATTATGTAATTAAGACGGTTGAAGAAACCCTCTCAATACAGCAAAATGAAGAAAATTTACATGTTATTCCTGTAGAAAAAATTGAAATACACAAAGCAAAATACAAATACATGCATATAGCACTTGTTCAAGTTGCCATAAAGCCATTAATCAGACTTAGTTTGAATACATCCTATCTCACATATGTTCGAGATAGAAGACATGTTTCATTCAGAGATTCCCTTATAGGGATGGTAGAAGCCAGTCTTCATAATGGCCCTGCCTTTTCAATTGTTTTCCCAATTTCACCGTATCACTCAATGATCCCGGTGCACATGAAGCTATCACTCTAAGAATACATACACAAGGGTTCAATATGAAGCCTCAATCACAAAATGTTGCAATAGTATACAGAATTTATTATAAAGCAATGAACACAATTGTCCCTGAAATTGCCTATTCCTCACAAATCAAAGGAGTAACCACCTTATTCCTTACAAATTTTATAAATAAAGTCACCACTCCCAAACTCATAACTTGGGATGATGTAAATCTCTCTGGAAAATGGGAGCTTGAAGAAGCTCAACCTACAACACCATTAATTAATGAAGATGTTGAATCTATTACAGAACATCCAAGTGGAAAAGTAAATATAAATTTTGCCAATACACCAAGATCATACTTTTCATCTACAAAAATATCAATTCCTTCAGAAACTGGATCTTATAGATCAGCCTCTTCCAATTTGCATAAAACATCAATCCCTAAATCACCTTCAATTCATCCTACAAGCATAGCTTTCCCTATTTATTCAGAAGCAAAAGATGACGATATACAATCAGTAAAATTAATTGAATCAGATTTTGAGGCCTCAATAAATACAATCTCCTTAATTCATAAATCTAATGAAAAAATACATGATTTCAAAATTGATAACAATTCCTTCAACAAGATTTATTAAAACATCCAAAGATAAAATGTTTTTTTACCAAATTCTCTAAATTTGAGAGATCGCAAGTAAAAGAATTATGGTATGAACAAATGAATCAAGAACAGAGAAATATCCCTTTCTTTGATTGTCTTTCGTCAAAAATAAATAAAAAAGGAACTGTAATGATGACAAATAATAAATCCACACAAACATGGGAAACAGAGAAAGGTAAACTTGAATCTGTTCACCCCCCATTAGAGCCTATAAAACATAAAGATATCAATGCTACTCCATTTAAAAATACTATACCAACTTCTAAAATCCTTACTGTTGAACATTTATCCCATATAGTTGAACAAAATAATTTTACAAATCTCTATTTACAAACTATTGGTTCACAAACTCAAAGAATTGAAAATATTATATCTCAACAAGAATTAAATTCATCAGCTCAATATAAAGTATCAAGAGGTGTCCAATCATTATGTTCAGACTTTATCACAAAATTAACTTTAGATTAAAAAAACCATTAAAACTCCCTGCTGACTTTCAAAATGAAATTTCTTTACGAATCAATCCTCTTGATAAAGGTAAATCAAGAAATAAAGGTACCTCAATTAATGCAGTTGTTGAAGGACCAACAATTCAAATGTCTTCAGACACTCCTGCAGACACTTACACTGATGACTCCGATGATCAATTCATTCCTCAAATTAATAGAATCTTCAATCCCAAAACTCATACATCAAAAACAAAAAATTATTACAGTAGACTCACTCCAATGAATCTCCAATTTGAAGAAATTCCTGATATAGCAAATTATAAATATGATGGTAGTTCATTAGTAGAATGGAATATTGATGAACTTACTGAATATGAAATTCTTAATATTCTGATAAACATGATACTATATATGAATGCAGGCATGATCTATGGTAACACACAAGCTAAAATCATCAAATCAATTATAATAGGATTTACAGGCCAACTTCATGGCTGGTGGGAATATTATCTTACATCAATTCAAAAAACTAGTATCCTAAATTCCTAATAGGACCCATATTCATAAAGACTTTGAAAGCTTATTGATACTTCATTTACTAATTTAACCAAATAAGTTTATGGGTCTTATTGTGAAAGCCGGATTTTCTTTCCAAACGTACAATTTATGGGGGCCACTCTCATAGGTTGTATTCAGCCACTTTTTTCTCCTTATTTTCCTTTCATTATTTAGTAAAGTTAATCTGTGGGGCCCATTGTGTAACCCAATTGATTTCAAAATCCACATTTAATCTTGAAATTAACACTTAATTTATTCCCAAGTACAAACATAATCAAATCAAGGCCCTGAAATATCTACTATTTACTTGATCTTGCCCTACTCAGGCCAATAAAACTTTTCTCATGAGTTTCCATCTTTTATACAATTTTTGATCATTTAAATGTACTAATTTAACTAAATATTAAATATGGAGAATCAAAGAAACAATAAAATGCAGCAAATCAAGATGTTAGACCAAGTATTAGATAGAGTCTTTCAAGCATGAACAATTTTTATAAATTAATTCACTATTTATACCATCAACAATTCAAATTGATTATTCTCTTATATGTTTCCGTCTTCATCATATACTATATTATTCATAATTACTCTTCGATTTTTCCATTTTCTTTGACCCGTTATTCTATGTAATCGAACCATTCTTTCAATATCATGTACTAGATAGTTGAGGATCATTCTTCCATGTTATGTCCGTCATTTTTGTTTGTCCCCCATCTCTTTCACTTTTCAAGATAAATCTTGAGAATATGTAAAAAGAAATAATATGTTGGTCAATAGTAATCTTTTTATAAAGTCTGTGATACCGTTTTCCTATAATGATTGGGAGAAAATGGAGTGGGCAAATAAAGAAATTCGTGGGAGAAGAAGAAAAAATAAGAGGAAGAAGAGTGCTTTGTGAAAACCACGTACAGCGACGCTAGCGTTGCTCCTATCAAACACTAGCGACCCTAGGAGCATGCTAGCATTGCTCCCCTCAACAGTAAATAAAAAAAAAAAAAAAAAAAAAAAGATGGAGGAGGTCCTAACGGACTTCGTTTGTGCTAGGCAATATTCAGGGACCTTTCGCGAGGAATGGCCAAATTCGGGGCTTTTCCTGTAAAATCCTCTTCTTTTTTCCACATCTGTGTACTCCTCATTTTGGGCCAACCCGATGGTCTATTTGAACAAACCACACACATTAAGGCAACCATCCGAATGGACTCGACTACTGGATCAACTATGTACATATTTTTACCAGTGAGAATTTGTGGGTCATGGAGTTAGGATGATTGGTGGGTCCATGTTTTGTACAAATCGTTCAATCCCCAGTCCCAATCCCATGTGGGCCCCACAGCATGGTGCACATGCCCAATCCCTAGGATTTTTAGCAGTTTGGATTTTTTTTTCGATAAGTGGGACCATTGAGGATTCAAGCGATCCCTAGGATCCTTTATTAATTATTATGACGACAAATCATCTCCTTTCCTGGGATGGGTTCATGGCACATAATCAGGATGTACGTTTCCCGTCGACTCATAGAAGATTTGGATCCATCTTCTTTTGAGCCCATTAAAAACATACACCCGACAACCTTATCTACGAATTTAATACACAGGAATCCGATCAAATAAGAAAGTTTAATATACCGAAGCAGTTGCGGTGAAATTGACAGTATGTAATTGTCATCATCTCCTGAAGACTTTGGCGTGGTTTGTCTTTATTTAATCGGGTGGGGATAGGCCCAGGGTGTCGGCTATATCTTGTTTGGACTTTCTAATTACTTTTTTAAATAAGTCAGTCATTTAAAATTACATGCATTATTTATTCTAGCCGGGCATGGCCGAGCCTTCCCATGGGTCTTTTCTATATATATATTTACTTATGTCCATTGTGCATTGGACCTTCATTTTCTACAAATGCAACGTCACATTCTAGGTTCTAAAAAGCTTAGGCCTCTTAAATAAATGGACTAGGGCCCATGCTTTCTCTCTGTATGCTTGAAGGCATGCCTCGTTCAAGATGTTGTGTGAGTCCGCCCTTCTATTGCTCGATAGTTTGGGACATGGTGTAGCGTATGTGGGTGGGCAACTTCATGTCTCTTTTCAAGCCCATTCAAAATTAAAAGGTGATGGAAGACCAAGGTTTGGTTGTGATTAACCTGAAGTCTATTGTCTCTAATTTGATTTTCAAATAAGATTAGCTGTGACTCCGTTAAACAACGATTTTTGTTGACAAGTGCTAGTGTAGAACCAACATGCTTTAGCATGAACGTAGGGCATGCCTAATGATCAACCCCAGTTGCAGTCTATCAATGATTAAACCCTGCACACAAGTCAATTAATCTGGAAGGGTAGCTCAGTTGGCCTTGGACCATGGTTTGCATTTAAAGATTGAGGGTTCGAAACTGCACTACCACACTGGGGTCACGGGGGATTTACCCGGCTCCCCCATACAAATTATTCAAGCCCTTTACACCCTCCATTATAATTAAAAAAAATAGAAAAAAAGTCAATTACAAAACCCTATAAAAACGATTATTTGATAATTAGCATGCTAGCAGAGGATACAGCTCTTTACCTTAAGTTCAAAGGATGAACATAGACAAATAGCATATAACAATAGACAAAGTAGCATATAACCTTAAAGCAGATAGTCTCGTAACTGCAGGAGCAAGGATTCAACAATCAGATGGGGTAATGTTAACTGCAGGGCCTGCGTTGTGAATGGCTGATCAAAAGGTGGGGCCCACTCGGATCAGATCTTTAAGCAATCGTATCAGATGGGGTAATGTTAACCTTTAGATTGTTCACGTCTATATTAAAAATAAAAAAAAATTGATCTAGGTCCCTTCTTTTACACAGATTAATCCAGCGGTGTAGATCTCTCATACTCGAAACATGCAGTACGAATAGCTCGATCAAAAAAAGTATTCCCACTTGGATCAGATCTTTAAGCCATCCACGGCCAATGAAGCAATACTCACCGTCAGATTGTTCAATATTTTGATTAAAAAATAGTTCCCACTTAGATCCGATCCTTTTTTAAAAAAAAAGAAACCGAAATATCAGCCCCAATGCCCCATACTCCGATGAGCAAAGATTTCGGCTTTGGCCAATACATCGTCCAAAACCATCTTCTAAAACCCATTTTAAGTTCAGACCACATGATCAATAAACCCCCCAGAAAAAAACCAAAGAATCAATTCATTTCAAAGATCATAATAAGAAGATCAAGATCAAAACCTTCAAATGCCTTCCTGAGACTCTCAGCATCTTCAGTTGGAGATGGAACTGGGTGGGGAACTTTAAGGCTAGCCATCTTCTTCTCTCTTCTTCCTCTCTCTCCTGGATGACTACAATGAAGAGGAAAGGTGCCTCTTTATGTACTAAAAATAAAGCAGGTTACGGTGATATCAACGCAAATTATGATGATCTGGAGGACCATATCTAGGTGTTGATTTCTTGCTGCTTGATTTCCTCCTAAAGATAAGCAAAAACAGACTGCAATACTTAAGATGTTTTGTCACCTTTTACACTGTGTGCTCCATCCGACCCTTCATCAAGTGGCCCATTACAGACTAAAAGTTTGATTAAAAATGATGTGGGGGTGGTTGGGTTAAAACTTAAAGAGATAATTAGCGAAAGGTCCCTAGAATTGAATCTATCCAGCCTCCAGTCCAAGCAAATTCTTTTTAAAGACTCTAGTCCAAGCAATTAGACTGTTTGCAGTCAGAAGTCCCTGGATATAATTTACATGACTAATTTGCCCTCTTTCAACTGTTTAGGCATCTAATTTTGAATTTTAAAATTTCAAATCTTCCATTCTCCCCCTCATTACAAAGGGTCTCCGACCTTCCTCTCGTCTGGAAACCCCTATCCGGACTTTTTCTTCCACGTGGTACCGAACACCCCGCCGTGGCGATTTCACCGACGAAACCGATTCCAGCCCCAACAAGCATACTACCAACGACAACAAGAATTGAAACAGAAACGTGTCCGTGACGGGTCCCAGGAAGTAACCCCAATAATTTATCTCTACTTTTCCATCACTTCCTCCCAATCGGTTCATGACTTGTACTGTTCTGATTTCCCCTCCTCTCCACACATACATGGAGACCATACACGGCATGGCCGGGTGCACCGACGACCTCACCAGAGCCCAATCGTGCCGAGGATGACCAAGATGGCGATCCACTTTAGATTGGGCTCCACCTCCCTCGTCCACGTCCTCCCTCGTCCACGTCCTCCCTGACGCCTTCGACGCCCTCGCCGACTGCAAGATCGCCTCCAAACACCCATGGAAAGACTTCCCCGGCCTTTTCTGGTTTCATCGCCATGGTGGGCGCCATCATCGCCCTCCTGGTCAACGTTGCGGCGAGCTCTCACGTAGAGGACAGGTACCAGTACGCTCTAGTCGGGTCGGATGATGGTGGCGCCGGTGGTGTCGTGGCGGTGAAGAAGGTGGAAGCAGCGGTGGAGATGGTGGTGGTGACTGGGTGCCATAACACGCATGAGGAGGAATTGACGAAGTTGATGCAGAGACTGGTTTCTCAGGTTTTGGAGATTGGGATTGTTTTTCATTCGGTGATTATTGGGGTTACTTTGGGGATGTCCCAGAATCGATGTAGGATCAAACAGAATCCAAGTTCAACCTCTGTACCAGAGAGCGAGTCGTGCGTCTCTTCACGTCGCCGGAGCCCCGTGTTGAAATGCCTTGCGCCATCGTCGTTGCAGGAACGTTTGCGGTTTTTGTTCTGGAACAGGAGAACGAGAGGAGGAAGAAGATGACCCAGAGGGACGGTTCCAGTCCGGGTGAGGTCGGGTCAAGTTTGACCTGGTTTCAAAGCCCAAAAGCAAATCTAGCTGAGTTTTTTAGAAATTTATCTGTGTTTTTGGCAAATATATATGAGTTCCCGACAAATTTAATCGAGTTTTTGGAAAATTTATCCGAGTTTTTAATAAATTTATCTGAGTTTCTAACAAATTTATTTTCATTTTAGAAATTTATCTGAGTTCTGGAACAAATTTATCTGAGTTCTGGACAAATTTAGCTGAATTCTGAACAAATTTATCTGACTTTTTTACAAATTTATCTGAGTTCTGAAATAAATTTCTTTACGTTATGGACAAATCTATCTGAGTTTTGGCTAATTTATCTAAGTTATGGGACAAATTTATCTGAGTTTGGATAAATTTATTCGAGTTTGTGGCAAATGTATTTGCGTTTTTCTAAATTTATTTACACTTTTTTGAAATTTATTTGGATCTTTTAAAATTGATTTTCATCTTTTGAAAATTATTTGCGTCTTTTTAAATTGATTTTCATCTTTTGAAAAATTTTAGATTTTTTAAATTTATTTGCGTCTCTTTAAATTTCTCTATGTTCTTTTGATATTATAGCATTTTTTGAAATTTATTTGCGTTATTTCAAATTTATTTGTATTTTTTTAAATTAGTTTTTATTTTTTTTAGAGTTTAATTTTGTTTTCTTTAATTTTATTTACATCTTTTGAAATTTATTTGGATATTTTGAAATTTATTTGCATTTTTGAAATTTATTTCACTTTTAGAAATTTATTTGAAATTTGTTTTCTGTTTTTTAAACTTTATTTGAAAATCTCATTAGTGAAAATTTATTAATCGTGACTAATTTAATGGTAGTTGACCATTATTAATGGCTTATCTCACTAATCATGGGATATGATTTGAAGAAAGGGTAAATTAGACACTTTAGGTTTTCAAATTTGGAAAAAGGACCTTTCACACTATAAAAAAAGATTGTGGACTTAAGGCAATAAAGTGAAATGTTCAGGGACCTTTCGCCGAATCCCCCAAACTTAAAAGACAATTTCTCCAGTGACGACCACTTGATGCCCTTTTCTGGTTTCTGAAGGGGCCCACCTGACCTGACTACTGCTATTTTCATTGGTATTGATTTTGGCGTTGATGTAAGAACTATCCACTACTGGATTTAATTGGAAGAAATTGGTGCTGTATGAACTAGGGATGAGCTTTGAGTTTGAGGGGGTTTATTAAGGACTGTGATCATTTGATGAAGGGTTGATATTGAGCATAACCATCATGCACTACCAAATCTGACTCCATAGGTGATTCGGGGAACATGAGGTGGGCACTTTGAAAAGACAGCATACATTTGTCTTTTGTGGGTCATCTGTCGAAGATGGGGCCCACCATTTGGAACCTTCCATTTGAATTTTAACGGGCCCGAGCATCAGCCCATCCAAGTTGAGTTGCTCATGGGCTGGGATTGGCGACCACGTTTGATCTCTGCCCTCTTTTGGTCTGGCCCAACCTGGTTTCATATTAGGGTCCTGGACTTTTTTTTTTGAGGATTTGGATCCGCTGTTCGGACCAAACAGGAAAATCTTATTTAGACTAATCAGGGGTGCCACATGGGGAAGGGGATTGTCCAAACAATTGATCCATTTTATTTTTATTTTTTTTATTTTTTTTTGAAATATAAGGACATTGTCAGTGTCTGCATACGGATTGAAATTGCATCATCTGTATCTTTTTCTTTCCTCTTTCCCGTGTGTCGCTCTTGTTTGGACGAATCCGGGCACCGAATCAGGGGATGGTTTTGGGATTACAGGTGGGTTTTTTTTTTTTTTTTTTTTTGGTAAAAAGCAGATTTTCATTCCAGCAGCAAAAAAAAATTACAAAGAGGAGATTCCAAGCAAAAAAAAATTACAAAGAGGAGATTCCAAGCAAAAAAAAATTACAAAGAGGAGATTCCAAACTACATATGAGATTGATCCCTTGTTAGCCACACACAACAGGTGGCCTGTCGAAGGTGTCTACATAATCGAGTCCTACACCTTTTTCTGATGATGTAAGGACATTGTCAGTGTCGACCAATGGATTACAGGTGGCCTGTTGATGGTATCCACTAAAAAGCAGCACTATTTAAAGTATCTGGCCATCTCACTTAGCTGAAGAAAATCAATGCCCACAAATAGCTTACCATATTTACTTTTGATATAATTAGGGGTTATGACATATTAGTCCTTTTTTAATTTATATTTTCTTATTTCATGACTAAAGTTTAGATAATATCATCGGAGCTGCTCGACTCCGGTCAATTTTTCTTTTTAACTTTTTTGCCCCGCATTCCATAATTTTATGCCACAAAAATTGATAAATCTCATAATATTATGAGACTTTCTCATGATGTGATGGCCTTTATACAGCATCTTAGAAAAAATATTTTCCAAATGATAGAACTTGATAAATAGGATTATATGTGTATTTACTTTTCACAAAATATCATTTTCATGTTCTATAAAAAAACAAAAAACGAGTTTGTTTGCAAATTGCAGAAATTGATAAATCCCATGATATCATAGGATATAGTGCAAAAAAAGTTTTTAAAAAAATAATATTTACTAGAGTCAGATGACTATGGTAATATTATCTGGATTTCGGTCATAAAATGGAAAAATCCGAGTTTAAATAGGAGTAATATGTCAAACCCAAAATCTTTTGTAGCCATGATAGATTATTATTTGGCAGTTTACATTAATAGGAATTTTGTTGTGAATTTAAACAGAGATAGCAATGCATGAAAAACTTGGGGCTCTTATGGAAATTCTAGTCTAATCTAATAGGAGAGGGTTATTATTAGATGCAAAACAAATAGCTTTAATTTTGAAGTTCCAATTTGTATTTAGCCCATTTTGTTCAAATCCTAAAGAAAAACTCTTCACAGTAGTATTTCCTTAAACTCACAAACAAGATAAGATTGTTCCTTTTTTGGAGAGACACTCTTTATTTACAATGATATACTCTTCTAGGGAAGTTGGTAACAACCTTTAGATGTGATAAATTGTAAACAGATCTAATCTACAAGATCAACCCATCAGGATCATCTTTCAGTGGGACTTTGTGGCTACATCACATGCTTAGTTACCCAATTCGTGTATTATACATGTATACACGTATCAGATTTAAAAATTAACTACTCAGCCCATTATCAATTCAAAAGATGCGTGACACATGAACTAAACCATATTAATATCAAGGGCCAACATTTTACATAGAAACATTGTTACGTAAAGTATTGCTTTGGCACATTCTATATGATGCATAGAATACATGTAATTATAAAATTCTTAAAAAAATTAAATTTCATCAAATGATCAATTCAAAACATATGGAACTGCAACTGTACTTTGTTATGATTAATTAAAAGTGCAATATACTCGAAAAATATTCGCCTCTGAGTCTTTAACGATCATAATTCTGGCTATTGATGCTTATTGATTTAGCTGAGGTAATTACATTTTTTCTTGCTTTGTAATTCAATTTTATTTATTTTTAGTTTCACATTTAATGATCTAAAAGTAAGGTTGATTATACCTGAGTGTGTTTGGGTGTGTGGTGAAGTAAAGTGATGCAGTGTAAATCCTCCATTATCCAGACAAGAAAGGACAATGAGTCATATCATAAGTACACAATTTCAAAATTCCCTCCATCTTTATTTAAAATAAATAAGAAAAGCAACCCCTTTTTCTACTAAAAGACAAACATGTTCCATTTTTCTATACAAAAAGTCAAAAAGATTTCATACCAATAACTATGATATTTCTTCAACTAAGTTCTGGTCGCATCTATACTGGACCATGCAGTTGGGAACGTACCTTTGTTTAGACAATGAAGAAGCTTATAAATTGAAATACACGAAGAGTGAAGATAGGAGGAAGTGTCAAAGACCAAAGAGAGGAGAACTGGAATGCAGGGGTGGTGGAAATTTGTTGAGCCAGGATGGTTTGAGCAGCAGGGGCAATCAGTTACTTAGATGTAACCCACACTTGACCCATCACTTCAATTTGAACCCAACTCAGAAGTTTAGTTCTAAGTTAAAGGGGCTGCAATAACAGGGGCGGAACTAGGGGAGTTGGCCGGGGCCATGGCCCCACATATTAAAAAAAAAAAAAAAAACTTTAATTTCATTAAAATTTAAAGCAGTTTTTTACAATGGGCCCCCCAAAATTTCTTTTTTCCACAATGGCCCCTCCACTGTGTATATCCTGGCTCCGCCCTACCAAGCTACCACAGGTTTCTTTGAATAATCATGACTCTAAGGTCTTTTGTTGTTGGGATGAAAGTTAAGATTTTCATGCTAGTTCCCAACCTTCTGTGGTCTATAATATTAATTAGAATTCAGACCTGCAAATAAAAGTAAGTTCAACCAAACCCATACAGGTTGGATTGGCGGCCACTCGGTTTAGGAATTGGCACCCAGAAGGTTTAGTTTCTTTGTATACTGCAGCTCGCAGCTGGATGACAATAACATCTTTGGTGTTTCTGCTAGTCCTTTTTCACTTTCTTCTGTTTATGCATTCTCTCTCGAGGAAGAAGTTCAATAAAGAAGACCCACAGCCCTTCCTCTCTCTGATGCCTTTCTATGTTAATTTTCTGGGCCTTTGTCAACATCTAGTTTTGATGTCATTGGTAGGTGAAAAATTGAAGTTTTTCTTTTTTCTTTTCTTTTTTTGGTAGAAGTAGGAAGATAATAAAGTCACCACACAGAATCTGTTTACTTCTTTGTGGTGGGCCCATCTTCTAGCTATCCAACTCTACCGTCCAATTCAAGTCCTTTTAAATCTTTTTTGCCGGTGATATTACAATTGATCAGTCCACTACACAGTATATAGGTTGAACCGTATACCTTATACAAGATATATATTTAAATTTCAATTGTTAGAGTTAATTACCTTTTTGATGGTGTGTCTTCATCCATGGTAACCCTTTTGGTAGTTTACTATTAATGTAAAAGTGATGTAAAGCATCAAATCAAGAGAGATTAAAATATAAGAGGGTTATGATGATATTTTGTCTTTAGTGGATTAGTAGGTAATTTTTTTTACTTTTTGTATAAAAATTGGGTTTTTTTATCATTTAGTAGAGAAATGAGGTTTGCTTTTTACTTCTTTTTTTTTTTAAAGGAGGGAATTTTAAAGATATGTACTTTTGATATTAAAGATATGTACTTTTGATATGACACATTGTCTTGAGCATTTACATTACTTTTACCAACATAGTAAATTGCCAATCGAGAGTGTTTTACTCCAATCAAAGTGATGATATAAAGCACTTGATGAATTTATAGGGTTTGCATTGGTGAAAGTGCCCATGGACGATCCCTTTAATTGGTGTGAAGGTTTTGGTATAGGCACTTATCGACACTTATATGTGCAACACTTAACCGCAAGACTACGATGTCGTCAAGTAGTAAAGGACTAAAGAATCCGGATTATCGATCCCATGGAGAGATGATGGAACAAGCAATGAATCAAATTAAATGAGAGTTGAACTAAGATATAACTAATAAAGACAATTGAAGTGAGCAATTAAAACTATTAAACTATGCAATGTAAATAATTAATTAACAATCTAAGATATAAAATTAGTAAGATCTAAGCTAATCTAACAAGCTACACTAAATTAGTGGATGAATGGTGGTGGAAATGGAAGATTTAAGGTGAAGATATGGTGTGAAATATATAGGATTTTAAAACAAGTGAGTGAAATGTAAATATAACAATCTAAAAGTGAAAATAACAAATCAAATAAAGACTTAAACTAACAACAATAAAAATAAGAGATTAGGCAATCCAAAATCCACTAAGTATGTAATTAATTCAAACAAGACATGTTCTAATTCAACTCCCAAATCTATGATCCAATTAGCAATCTCTTACCTAATTGGATTAGATGATATAACAATGAAGATTAAAGTAAAGAAAATCAAAGGCCAATATCCTACATCATCATCTAGTTATCCTAACACTAATTCATCAAAATCAAGTTACAAAAGATAAAAAAAATAAGGGCTCTAGAGCATGCTATGTAGGAGAACTTAATCTAACTACAAAGCATCAATTGAAATTATTCAAGAATCAAGTGTAGAAATAGAGCATGGGAAATGAGAGAGATTAGCACAATTAGATCTAAAATCTACTAATCAATCAAGACACAAGTACGGAATTTAAACTAAAATATGTATGTAATTGAACTAATCACATTACTTACCTTTAAAATGAAAGCCTAATTCAAGAGATTTAGCCACTAAACATAAAAAGATCTCCAAATCTTCATTAATGATTTTCAACTACACACACTCTTTATTGATTAGTTACAAAGAAGGTCCTAATTGCAATTTAAAAGTAAAAATAAAATTACAAAAAGACTAACTTGCCAAAAGATTCTTTTTTTTTTCTCTACAAAAATATTCCAATTTATAGAAACCTGGAAGACAACTTGAAGACTTTTGATTGACTCATTTGCTTTCACATGGATTTGCTTCAATTTGATTGGTGCAAACAAACTTTCCTTCCAAAAGCATATGTGCCTTTTGCTTTATGTGGTCCTTTATTTTGGAGGCGGAATATTTTCTATGTAAAAAAATATGTAATTGTTGGGGTTTGAACCCATAACATGTTTCATAGTCACCCAAGATCTAACTAATACACCAACCACTCATTTGTGCTAGAAATTGATTCCTTTTATTGTTAAAGTCTTCTCTTATATTGGAATTCTTCAACACCTCACCAAGATATTTTCATGTAACTTCTTTATTGAAATCTTTTTTTGATGCCTTGCAACACTGGCCGAAAGGTTGGGGTAGTTACGGGGTCCACCTACACAAGAAAAATTACATAAAAATACGCTATAAACAATCGAATTTATGGATGATAATCCAATAATCCGTTAATGTGATAGAAGGATAAAATCTCCGTGTAAAGGAAATGATATGCATATAAGATGCCGATAAAATTCGAACTAATAAGGGGTAAAATATGCAATATTTAACACTCATCAGGCACCTTTTTTCCCCCTTTTTATCTAATATTCTTTGGGTTTGATTCATTGTCCAATTTTGGTTTTGGGTCCTTACCCAAAGACCTAAAGACCCAAGTGTATAATGTATTTAACATACAATTATACTATATTAAAGCTAAGGGTTCTGAAATTAATTTTGACTACAACTAATGATTTTGATTGGAAGTTATTACTTATGTTATACAAGTAACTCATGCACTTTCTCCTCCCACTTCCAACATGTAACTAAATTGTAACCACTCAAGTATTCTTCCCACCTTTCACTTTCTACGACAGTTCATTTGCATCCCAAATTTAATTCTTCTCTTCTTTTACTACTCCACAACTCTACTCCTTGCCCAATCTACTCTACAGATCTTTATATTGAGAAAGAGGTACTCTCATAATCTTCTCTTCTTTTATTGTCTTTTTAAAATTTTATGTTCTATCTAATCCAAATCGATATCATAAGTGTTTGAGGCTAATTTTATGTGATCTAAACTTTCTTAATGGATAATAGAATATATTTTGTTGTTGTTGGTGAACATGTCCATGTTTAGCACAAGTTATTGTGCTAAATATTATATATTAAAGTGGAGGGTCTTGGACCTAATTTCGACCGTACTTACTACTTTGAACTCACACCTGTTCCAGATCAAGTTCGAATTCACGAAGGAGAAAACTCCATACTTCACGTGTGAGAATTACACTATAAGAAATTTGGGGTTTAAGGACAACACAAATTTGTCCCAAAATGTACATATTTCGTCACCAAAACTAATTAAGACGAAAATTTCTCGTCACCCATTTTGTTGCCAAAGCTTTGTCGCTAAAAGGTATTGGAGACGAAAACAAAATTCGTCATTGAAAAAGATAAATTTGTGACAATTTTTTTTCTCCAATACACTATGTTGGGAACATACTTGTAAGTAATTAGTGACAAAATATTTTGTCATTAAAGGAAGAAATTAGAGACAAAAATATTTTGTCATAAATATAAGAAATAGAGACGAAATAATTTTGTCGCGTTTAATATAAAGGAAGACGAAAAAAATTGTCAAAGAAGCTACCAATGGATGACGATTTTTTTTTGTCTCCAATCGACTCTGTGGGAACATACCTGTAACTAATTAACGAGAAAATATTTTGTCATTAAAGGAAGAAATTCGAGTAAAAAATATTTTTTCATAAATATAAGAAATAGAGACAAAATAATTTTGTCGCATTTAATATAAAGGAAGACAAGAAAAATTTGTTAAAGAAAGTACCAGTAGATGACGTTTTTTTTTGTCTCCAATAGACTCTGTGGGAACATACTTGTAAGTAATTAACGACAAAATATTTTCTCATTAAAGGAAGAAATTAGAGTAAAAAATATTGTCATAAATATAAGAAATAGAGACGAAATAATTTTGTCGCGTTTAATATAAAGGAAGACGAAAAAATTTTGTCAAAGAAGCTACCAATAGAGACAAAACACTACAACAAAAACAGCTAATAGGAAGTTAATAAACTGTAGCATTTACACCTATACACATTCATAGAAAACAATCACCAAATGGTTCACAAAATCTAAAATTGAAATCAATAGACTATCTTGAACTCAAATATTAAATTTATAATATTTGAATATCCATACATCACACATCCACCTCATATAACCTTCTAACTACTTTCATCCACTCCATTTCTAAAAAAAAATGACAACCAAAGAGTCCATTCCATCACATTTGTTGTGGCTTTAATTTTTTCCAATGTTAATGTTTACTGCTAGCTGAGTCTAATTGTTATGGTGGAAAAAGCCCTCCAATTAACTTGTAGCATTCTTTGCAACGAACTACTTTTCTTGCATAAGTATATTCTTTTGAGCATCCTCCTAAAAAACCAAAACAAAAACCAGGCTAAACAACAGCAATAATGGAAAATGAGCAGCTCAGAAACTTGGTCATAAGGGGACAATCATCAAGTTGACACAAGCTACAAATACAGACATATAGTTTTTGGTTTTGATTGTGTTTGTTTTGTCTTGATTGTTGAGGTTGAAATATCATTGTTGACATGGATGACAGATTGAGGCATTGAAGGCTGTGGTGTGAACTAGGTCTCAAAAGCCTCATACTAGATATGCAGTTTCGTCCACATGCAATTCTATGGCTAGCAGCACACAAATAACAAGTATCCTAGTGACAAAAAATGCATGTGCAATCATGCACATGGACACAAAAGTATATCAATGATGATGGCAAACAATAATATTACAGATGAAATGCACTCTTATACCAGTAATGTGAACCATTGTTTTTCTTCCAGAGAGATCAGTTGCAAGCTGCAATTTAAAAGAAAAAACCATTAGGAATGTGTTATGAAAGGTATAAAAAAATGAAGTAAAATATCTTCACCTTGCAACTTCACATTTTTCTATCTTATACATGTACTCAAATGGCATTTCTTTGTCTTCTATTATATTGAGACGACCTTGGAATAATGCAATAACTAATCTAAATTCCAGGGAATTAGTCTAATATACCGTCCATCCCAACCTTACGAAGCCAGCCCCGACCCCAAAACCCATGATCTGATTTATGTAAAGCATAAACACCCACCAGTCTGTGTGTATTCCAGTGGCAGAAGTGTGTTTGCCTGGACTGTGGAACAATTAGGTGGTTACAAGGGTCAATTACAGAGGGCAATGAACCTCCAATACGGATTTGTAAGATGTGATGCATGAGTTGAAGCCAGTTAGAGATCCCATATTCTCTATAGGATAAGGCGATGATAACATCAATGTTTATTACTAACATGATGCTAAAATGTAGAAATATGAATTCTACAAAACAGAAAATTTCCAACACCATTAGCACCATTTTTGAGCAACTTAAAAAAGGTTGAATCAAACAACTGAATATTCTATATACAGTCCTTTAGTAATTTATGCAAACAAACAGGCTCTAAAGGGGAGGAAACGATGTCCATATTCATATCCAATACCGTTAGCACCGTTTTATCTACAGTTTTACTTTTAATAAGTTCCAAGTTAAATTCAACAAGAATGTGTTTTGAATTCCAAACACATATGATCAATCTATGGTGCATCACTTCAATTGGAGTAAAATTTGGGCCAATGCCTATAACAAAAGGATGCATGTAACATGAGCAAGTTGAATCAAACAAACAGTAGTTAAGTGATATTTTCCTCCTTCACATTCTGAACCACAATAGTCAAAGATTGGTGCTCGTAAATAGTATGAGCTCAAAATGAAGGAATCATCTTACCTAATACCATTTCCAATTTCTGTACCTTCCAAAAAGTACTGTGGAATATCTAGTAATCCTTTCTCATGCCACATCCAAACCAGTAATGACCTGAGCTAGGTCCAAATGTACAGTCAAATTTACTAATGTTTAGTTGAGAGATTAATATATTCATCATTTACTAGGTTCTAGAAAAAATAAATTATGCTGAATGTCAGGATGAGAGATGTGAGATGTACCTTCATTCTACCAAATGAGATACAGAGAAACAAAATTAACTCATGAAAATGGACTCCATCTCAAACCTCCATCTTTGCCTGACAAAAAGGTGATACACAGTTCCTACACTTGGGTGCAATTAGGAGGCTGTTTCTGAATACTAGGGTTCCTTTCCTCCCTCTCTTGATCTGTGTTGCAATGTGTATGCAGAGAAGATAGAATGAGTAGACTGCTGAGTGCTGAGGTGTCCATGCCATTGCTGACAGAGTGAGGCATTGAAGGATGTGGTGTGAATGTGTTTTGAAGATCACGATATGGGTTTTGATTCTGCATTTCTTTTTTCCTTCAATTAGGGTCTGTAGTTTTGTTGTTTGGGTTTCGCTCGGTTTCTATTATTTTTAATGATCTTGATTTTTTTTTATTGTTCCATTTTTTTCTTATGGGTGATAAAGATCTGGTTTTGATTGTGTTTGTTTTGTCTTGATTGTTGAGCTTGAAAATACCATTGCTGACATGGATGACAGAGTGAGGCATTGAAGAATATGGCCTTCTTCTCTTAGGGGGAAAAAAAAAAAAAAAACCGATGCTAGTAGTTTTGAAGATCTTAATTCTACTACTGTGTTGGTATAATCTTACTTTATTAAACTTTTTTAAGAAGAAAAAGATTGTGTTAGATTGGCAATTAGCTACATAAATTAGTCTTGAGTCCATGCCCCTTTTGATATCCAAAATTTAGTTTACCTGTAATCACTTCACATAGAAATCTAATTACCTAAAACTCACTATATCCGGAATTGTTTAGGAAAAATAACAATACCCTTGTGACTTACAGGTTGCGAAATCACTATCTGTCAAGGGGATCAATATTCTGGGTTTATTACCACTTGCAAAAGCAGATGACAAATCATGTTGAAGTTACTTCACCTGATGCAAACCTCAAAATTTTAAATTATTACAATCTGCAACTGATGGACCCGATTTTTTTTTCTTTCCTCTCCTCTCCCATCCGTCCCCGAGGTCGCCGAGAGGAATCAAATGGGGGAAGAAAGGGGGAGAAAAAAAGAGCATCTTATACTTTTTGTAACGCCCCAATTCCGGATACCGATATAATCGTTCGAATACCCGAAGTTGGCGCGTTACTTCCCGGAAAATCCGAGAACTTCCAAGATCGTAGGCCGCAGTGAGGTCTAATTTAAAACTTTTTGAACCATATAGTAATAACAGTTAAATTTGCAGAAGCATAAGAAGTAAGCGGAAGCAATAGGTATCGATATATAAGTAAAGTGTGAGCAGAACTACAGTCTAATTAAAAATGTATCAGTTGTGAGCAGAACTACAGTCTACATATTAGTTCCTACCCAACTCACTACAAAATTTGCCTCTCAAACCCAAAACAAAGAGGACTCTCAAAACCCTGGTATGTAATCTCCGCCCTCCGGCTCGACATCCGTGTCGGCCGGGCCCCATGCGAACTCTCCACCTATCGGCGCATCTACCAGCGCTAGTGCGTCATCAGGGATCTCTGGGTCAAGGCCTAAGCACCAATGAAGGGTCAGATCTAAAAGATCTGGCAAGTCACAGCATATTACTAACATAGAACATATATATCAAAGGAAATAGAGACATGTAAATAAATTAAATGAATAGCAAGGTAAATGAACTAAGCAGTTGTGCATTTTAATCATAAGGAATCAGGAATATATAAACATCTAACTACTACAACAAACTGGCACATTCACACGAGCTGGAATACCGCGGGATATTATGCCGCGGCCCTCCCATACTGAACACAGTTGCGGCGGGGAAATCTCATCGGTGCTGAGAATTACTAATCCCGCAAATCATCTCATCATCTCATCACACTCATCACTTAAGACCGGACACGGTATCACACCGTCCGTCTTAACCACACAGCTCATCATGATAGCTCCTCAATACTCAACTAGCACCTACCAGGGGTGATCAGTCCACAGGTTGAGCTTAAATCAACCGAGTGAATGTTCATGCCGACTCGAGAATACTTCTAAGGGTCTGTGTCTGTCTAGGCTTTGCCTTGCGTGAACAAGGTCCTATCCAAGTCTCTAAGAAGTCTGTACATCAATCAGTCTATGGATTATATTCTAAGTCCAAGCCCACTCGTTGGATCCATACCCAAGCCCATCAAATCTGTGGCCTGGTCTAAAACCGTCCAAACGAGGCATCATATCCATTAACTACTGATAAACAGTTCATTCAATCCATAATGACTTAAAAGCCCAATATAAACTACATCTTCCAACTAAAGGCACACATCTCCATACTTAGGCCCAATAAGGGCCCGCCTAGACACAGACATGGGTCAGTGATCTCCAAATCATACTAACGGGTCACCTCTAAGATATCCTAGGTTTAGGTCCTCCAATTTCCATTAATTAACAGTTAACAGCTACTCTAAAGATCTAAGAATGACAGCATTAAATAAGATGAAGTGAGAACTTCAACATGAGAATCAATAGGGAAATACAACGGTCCAATCCTAGGTAATGGGCCACGTTTAGGTTCGGGTCTATCTCCGGTAATTTGATCTCTAAACGAAGTCACTGATGCCATATGATACTGTGTTTGGTGCTTAGGAGGTTACGGGCATCATTGACAACTTTTAGGGGTCAAATCATCTTAGATTAAATGACCAAAACCCTAATCGGTGGTCCCCACGAGTCAAGGTCGAGCCACGCCATTGACTCGTGCTTGGCACATTGATGGAAGTTCATTTGGATGGTTAATGGGCCCCACAATCGATCAATCATAAAACAAATGCTAAACTCACACCTTAGTGTTCACAGTGTGGCAGGTCGACCTGGCAAGAGTCGGGTCAATCTGTTCCACTGGAATCAAAGTTGGGACTTGGTTTGGATTTTGAAATTTTCAGTGTACCCGATTGACCAGGTGGCCAGCCGGTCGATCTGGTACACAGGTGTACCTGAGTCAACAGACTCCAGGCCAAATCTCAACTTTTGCACTAAAGTCTGGGTCTGACGGAAAATCCAAGTCATACACAAACTATTCGAATTGAGTTCGTAAAATACTTAGGGCTTAATCAAATTATAAAATCTAATGAAGTTTCTAAAAGTATAAATCTAAAGGGTCCAAATTAATTTAAATTAATTAAAGACTAAGGGGTCTTTATTTCAAATTTTCTAGAATTAATAGGGTTCCATTATACCCATTAGAAACTAAATGTTTTATTTAATTAATAAAACTAATGGGTTAAGGGTTAGTGGGCTCCACTGGGCCCAGCTCCAATTTGGTTCGATAAAAACTAAGGAGGTTTCTATTTCTAATTTATGAAAATTAATGGTACTAATAATATACATTAAAAACTAAGGGATTAATTTTAATTAGTAAAATTAGTGGGTTATTGGATCAGTGGGCCCCACTGGGCCCAAAGCCCTCCATTTCCAATTTGGTTCAATGAGTTAATTGAATTAATAATATAACTAAGGTATTAATTTTATTTTTCTAAAAACTAAAAGAAAAGGGCTAGGTGCATACTTTAAATAAACTCCAAGTTATGAGGCATAAGCATTAATCACCTAAGTTACCACCAACTCCTCATTAGAAACAAACATAAAGGCCCAGGTAATTCACCCCCATGCCATCCACGTGTACAGCGCCCCCCCCCCCCCCCCCCCCCCCCCTTCCAAGATTTGAAAATGGTGAGTGCATTCTTTCACATGCACACACAAGATATGGGCCAACCAACTCACTTTTCCTCATTCACTCTTGAACTTACACGTGTCCTCTCCCCTTACCTTTCTCTCTTACCTTTCCAACTCATGTTCTAAGCTACAAAAAGCTACAGAACCCATTCAGTAATTGTTTAACGACGATGGCTTCATCTGTGACACTTCGGTTAATGGCCCATTGATCAAAGGTCTATGATCCGACCCTACCATCAAGGTCGCCCGGGCCCATACGGTCAGATGACCGGTCCAGATCCACGATCCAATCATCCTGTAGGTCCCACAGCCGGATTGAATAGGAGAAAGAATCACTCCAAGTGACTCACGCCTGATACATAGAGAAGCAATGATCGTGGGCCCCACTGATCAAGGGCCCACGATCAGCCCTCATCATCTGGGTCGCCCAAGGTGGCCCTACATGATGTGGGGTCCGGATCTCCAAGGGTGGCCCACCTGGGCCCACTGATCTCAACACAAAAAAAAACCCAATATCTTTCTCTGTTGCAGGCACTGCAACTGTAACAGTAGCTATTGCAGAGCCATTGCAACAGTCGCCCTCTTCACCTCTCCATCCCAATTCCAAATCTATTAATTCTATACAAATCCATTCATCAAATAACAATCAAAATTGCAAAAATCACATCAATGCCCAATCCATCCTAACACAACAACAGAGCTCAAGTGATTTTCTAAGAATTAATCAACACATTACTGAACTGAAATTAATGAAATCAAGAAGGGAAATACATGTTCTAAGCTAGGAGTATGTGCACTTGCCTTAGTAAAGGAGAGATGGTTTGTAGAGAGAAAGAGAGAACTATAAGAGAGAGAGGATCAGAATTCCAGCAGTGAAGAAGAAGAAGCACAGCAGAGTAGCAACAGTAGCTGCAGTTCCTTAAGGCAAATCCCAGCAGCAACAGAAGAGGGGAAGTAGATAAAGCAGAGTAGCAGCAGCTCCTCAAACAATTCCAGCACAAACAGTAGCTTGGAGAATGAGAGAGGAAGAAGGAAGAAGTGAAGAAGCAACTGTTGCAGCAGCTCCAAGATGAAGTTCCAGCAGAGAAATGGTTCCAACAGACTGTAACAGTCGTTTGGGGTATGAGAAATGAGGAAGAAAGGAGAGAGGAAATGACACAGGAAGAAGAGAGAATGAAGGAGTGGTGGCTGCAGCTCTCTCTCTCTCCCAGTCACAACAGTAACAGTTGCAAAACCTCAGCTCAATCGTAGGGGAGAATTGAAAGAGGAAGAAGAGGGGGCAATTGCAATGAACAGTGGAGGCTGGGTTTAGGGTTCTTGGGATAAGAGCCATTTTATAGTTTAGGGGGAGATGGTTGATGACAATAATACCCTTTAGGTTATCATGCAATTAGGGTTAGGGTTGGGGCTAATTAGGTCTTTCGGCTGGAATCTTCTAGAAGAGCACCATTAAGCACTAAACCCACTCTAATTAATTAAGACCACTAACTAGGCCTACCCCACACTAACAGCCTAGGGTTAACCAAAACCCCTTACTAATTAAAATACTAACTTAACTAAGCTAATCTAACTCTAACTTAGGAAATCTAACTAATCTCTCTAACTAATCTCTCTAACCAACCCCTAGTTAGCCCAATTAAATAGTAATTAGCAATAATTAGTAATAATTAGCAACAATTAACAATAATTAGTATAGATTAGCATTAATTAGTCTATAAAATAGCATTTAGAGGGCCCACAAGGGGTGGGGCCTCACACTTTTTGTACGGGTATGCCAGATTTTCTATTCTACTTAGAATTTAGAAATGGTGATCCGGAGATCCACCTTCGCAAGTAAAAAGGAAATCAACATTTTTCTAACTTTCCATTGCACAAATATTTAAGAAAAGAGACGTTTTTTTTTTAATGCCATTAGAGGCGATTTTTGTGTCGTAGAAGGCGATTTGTGCCGTGAAAGGCGATTTGCAAATCTTATCAAAATGAAAGACAAGAATTGTGATTTTTTGTCTCTTAAAGAAAATACAAAGTACAACAGAAAAGTAAGAAAGGGAATCTGACTTCTCAGGAGATTGTAGGGACTAGTTCAGATCGACGGTCGCAAGTCATGTATGGACTTCGCCATCGTCCTTCAGAAAAGAACGCTTTATGTTTTGATTCTTTGGCTTGGCTTGGACTAGTTTTTTAGATGATAAGGACAAAGGGAAGGTCATATATCCAATGAAAAACGAAGAAACGGGCTGAAGAGCCGCATCTTGGCCATGTTGAGTAGGAGAAGAGAAGGCTTTTTCTTGGAGAGGGGGGGTACCCCCCCAAGGGACTTTGATCGCCTTTTGGTGTTTGTTGCAGCATAGTTTCTTCTAGTTTCTTTAGAGTAGCAGGGCTTCTTCAGAGTAGCAGGGCTTCTGGATCTTGAATTCGGAATTCCGGGATTCTGTGTCTCTTTCTTCTTGGAACCACCTCCTTTTTATAGGCATTTGGTAGCCTTTAGGTGACTTTAAGGGCTTTAATGCATTTAAAACCACATAATGGGAGGAGTTACATGTTTTGATTTCTTTATTTTGTAACTCATTTTTCTTGACTTCTGATTGGCCAGTGGAGATAATGGGCTTTTAATCGCCTTTAATCTCCATGATGAGAGGAGTTTCATGGCTTTAATGCCATGATGGCTTTGACTTGTAACTCTCATTTCCTTTAATTTGATTGGGCCGTCCTAAATAATGAGTTAATGACCGCATTTAGTTGGGTCAATTCACAGCATTAAACGGTCGCCGAGGAGTTGAAGAGTCGCGGGCCGTGCCGCGTCTTTTGGAATTCTTCTTGCGATGATCGACGATGGATCTTCATGTTCATCGATGTCGGATGATCATGCAACTTCAGACATTGGTTGATACCAGCGGGCCGGTGACATCTGTTTTGTCGATTTCTCGATCGATTGGACAGAAAGCACACTTTCTTGGTCGGCCGGTTGGCGATCTTGGAGCGATCAATGATGATTTCATACTCTTGACGGCGGATCCGAGATATTGACGAAGATCAATCGTTTCTGAGTGTCGAAAATCAGATTTTCAAGAAATCACCGGGGCTGGAACTTCCGAAACGCGAAAAGGGACTGAAAACAGGTCACCCTACGACAAATCCGGTGACCCGGATATCCATGGTCCAAGGTCGTCGGCGACCATGGGGATGGGGCCCCTTTTGATTGCCGTTTCTCGGCCGTTCTTTGGTCTTTTTCGCCACCGTTTTCTCCTGAATTTTTCTTGACATTTCTCCTCTCTTTTTGGATTGATTCTCCTGAAGAAAACCTGACGAGAAGCCGTGCAAATCGGAGCGCAAAGTGTCCTATTTTTTGGAAAAGCGGAAGACTTTGCCGCGCAGAGTTGCCGATTTTTTTTAAGAGTTGAAACTAGGTCAAACGATGTCGGAATGACATGAAATTTGACGTGAAGCCTCCTGAGCAGTAGATAGGACCAACCATGGGCTTTTCTTGAGTTTTGAAACCGTTTGGGGTCCCGTTGCTGCTAGGCTTGATTTTGCCGCGAGGAAGATGTCATGCTTTGATGTGCGGTCAACCGATGTCCGATTGAACTGAAATTTGACAGGGAGCCTATTGGAGTCATTTTGAGATGATCCATTAGCTCCGATTTGAATGTCATGGCCCCGAAGTGCTCCGCAGCCGGTAACCTTGTTTTTCTTTCGAAGCGTCAAAGTCGGGTCAAACGTTGTTGGAATGACCTGAAATTTGACGTGCAGCCCATTTGAAGCATGTTGAAACCGCCCATGTGCTTCGTTTGATAAGTAATGGTCCCGGCGGTTTTCGCGGCCGAGGGGTTTGATTTTCTTTTTCTTTTATTTATTTATTTTTAATCAATCTGTGGTGCCCACCATGAAAGCCAATTTTTTTCTTTTTCTTTTTTTGTCCCAAGTTCGAACAATCTGTGGGTCCCATTGTGAAAGCCAAACTTTTTCCTTTCCAAACTCATAATTTAAGAGGGTCACTTTCATATGTAGTATTTTGTTATTTTTTTCTCCTTATTTTTCTTTCAATATTTGGTAGGATTAATCTATGGGTCCTATTGTGAAAGCCAAGTTTTTTTTCCTTTCCAAACTCACAATTTACAAGGGCTACTTTTGTACTCTGTATTTTGCATGTATTAGATAATTGAGGGTCATTCTTCCATGTTATGTCTGCCATTTTTATTCTTCCCCCATCTCTTTCACTTTTCAAGATAAATCTTTAGAATATGTAAAAAGAAATAATATGTTGGTCAATGGTAATCTTTTCATAAAGCCTATGATACCGTTTTCCTATAATGATTGGGAGAAAATGGAGTGGGGAGATAAAGAAATACGTGGGAGAAGAAGAAAAGATAAGAGGAAGAAGAGTGCTTTGTGAAAACCACGTACAACGACGCTAGCGTTGCTCCTATCAAACACGAGCGACCCTAGGAGCACGCTAGCGTTGCTCCCCTCAGCATTAAAAAAAAAAAAGATGGAAGAGGTCCTAACGGACCTCGTTTGTGATAGGCAATATTCAGGGACCTTTCGCTAGAAATGGCCAAATTCGGGACTTTTCCCGTAAAATCCTCTTTTTTTTTCCACACCTGTGTGCTCCTCATATTGGGCCAACCCGACGGTCTATTTGAACAAACCACACACATTAGCCCCCCCCCCCCCCCCCCCCCGCAGTTGACAACGGACCTCTGGGTATGCATCCATTCGAATGGACTCGACTGCTGGATCAACTATGCACATATTTTTATCCGTGAGAAATTGTGGGTTAAGGAGTTAGGATGATTGGTGGGTCCATGTTTTGTACAGATCGTTCAATCCCCTGTCCCAATCCCATGTGGGCCCCACAGCATGGTGCACATGGTCACTCCTAGGGATGTCAATGGACCGGGGCGGGGGCGGGGGGCATGGTATCCATCCCCGTACCCGCTTAAAAAATCTTCGTCCATCCCCGGTCCACCCCCGCTAACGGGTATAATTTTCATCTCCATCCCCGTCCGCGGGTAAATTTATAATCCCCGTCCCCGTCCCCGCTTCCCCCGTACCCACCTAAGCCTAAGCCTTTTTTTTTTCTAGCCTTCCCCCAGCTTCCTTGCAACAGGAGATCACACCTGAATCAAGGGTATGAGAAATATTATGACACTTTCAGTACACGAACATCAATAGAGAACTACTCCTATAAAATCATATACATAACAGCGAAATCAAACCAATCATTGCTACCACGAACACCTGATACATACATTCCTATGAAAAACAACAGCATCTAAATCACTAAATGTCATAACACCATAGGTACACTACATATATATTTATTTATTTAATTAGCGGGTAACGGGGACGGGGCGGGGCGGGGCGGGTACGGGGCGGGGGTAAGGGTAAGTCCATCCCCACCTCCATCCCCGCACGGGTTTATACGGGTATCCCCGTATACGTCCACCGTCCAATACGTATAGTCCATCCCCGGTCCAAACGGGGCGGGTTTGGACGAATACCCATTTTTCCCCGGTCCACTGCCATCCCTAGTCACTCCCTAGGATTTTTAGCGGTTTGGAATATTTTTTTTTTCGATAAGTGGGACCATTGAGGATTCAAGCGATCCCTAGGATCCTTTATTAATTATTATGACGACAAATCATCTCCTTTCCTGGGATGGGTTCATGGCACATAATCAGGATGTACGTTTCCCGTCGACTCATAGAAGATTTGGATCCATCTTCTTTTGAGCCCATTAAAAACATACACCCGACAACCTTATCTACGAATTTAATACACAGGAATCCGATCAAATAAGAAAGTTTAATATACCGAAGCAGTTGCGGTGAAATTGACAGTATGTAATTGTCATCATCTCCTGAAGACTTTGGCGTGGTTTGTCTTTATTTAATCGGGCGGGGATAGGCCCAGGGTGTCGGCTATATCTTGTTTGGACTTTCTAATTACTTTTTTAAATAAGTCAGTCATTTAAAATTACATGCATTATTTATTCTAGCCGGGCATGGCCGAGCCTTCCCATGGGTCTTTTTTATATATATATTTTTACTTATGTCCATTGTGCATTGGACCTTCATTTTCTACAAATGCAACGTCACATTCTAGGTTCTAAAAAGCTTAGGCCTCTTAAATAAATGGACTAGGGCCCATGCTTTCTCTCTGTATGCTTGAAGGCATGCCTCGTTCAAGATGTTGTGTGAGTCCGCCCTTCTATTGCTCGATAGTTTGGGACATGGTATAGCGTATGTGGGTGGGCAACTTCATGTCTCTTTTCAAGCCCATTCAAAATTAAAAGGTGATGGAAGACCAAGGTTTGGTTGTGATTAACCTGAAGTCTATTGTCTCTAATTTGATTTTCAAATAAGATTAGCTGTGACTCCGTTAAACAACGATTTTTGTTGACAAGTGCTAGTGTAGAACCAACATGCTTTAGCATGAACGTAGGGCATGCCCAATGATCAACCCCAGTTGCAGTCTATCAATGATTAAACCCTGCACACAAGTCAATTAATCTGGAAGGGTAGCTCAGTTGGCCTTGGACCATGGTTTGCATTTAAAGATTGAGGGTTCGAAACTGCACTACCACACTGGAGTCACGGGGGATTTACCCGGCTCCCCCATACAAATTATTCAAGCCCTTTACACCCTCCATTATAATTAAAAAAAAATAGAAAAAAAGTCAATTACAAAACCCTATAAAAACGATTATTTGATAATTAGAATGCTAGCAGAGGATACAGCTCTTTACCTTAAGTTCAAAGGATGAACATAGACAAATAGCATATAACAATAGACAAAGTAGCATATAACCTTAAAGCAGATAGTCTTGTAACTGCAGGAGCAAGGATTCAACAATCATCTTACGAGAAGTGATGTTTGGGAACCAAATAGAGAGGCAATTTCTTGTGAACAGTCAATCCAAGAGCTTCAGACATGTCTAAATCTTCTTCCGTAACACCTTGAGGCAGTTCCCAATCGAACCAATACAGAAGATTGGCAAGAGCAAGTTCAAGTGATGTAATGGCAAATGAAAGCCCCGGACAACCCCTCCTCCCTGCTCCGAAAGGAATGAATTGAAAATCTTGCCCCTTGAAATCAATAGAATTGTTGGCAAATCTTTCTGGAAGAAATTCCTCAGGATTTTCCCATGATGTGGGGTCCCTTCCAATTGCATATGCATTGATAAAAACTCTTATCTTTGGAGGGATATGGAAGTTTTGTATCATAACATTTGTTGTAGACTCCCTCGGAACTAATAGAGGAACAGGAGGATGTAAACGTAAAGTTTCCTTGATAATGGATTTCATGTAGTTCAATTGACAAAGGTGTTCTTCACTAAAGTTGGCTTTTACATCCACCACTCTTCTTACCTCTCCCTGGGCTTTCTTCATCACATTTGGATGCTTTGCAAGCTCTGCCATAACCCACTCTAATGTCAAGGCCGTCGTGTCTGTTCCACCAGTGAACATGTCCTGCGATTGAAAGTAAGGTAGCCTATTAACTCTCTGAACAAAGAAAAGTACTCCTGTCTATACTAGAGATTTCCTAGGTTGAAATAGTGGAACTCATAGTGAAGTATACCTACCGAAAATCTGAGCATGTGAAAATGAATGTCTTCTCCATCATCTATGGGATGTTTATATTCTCCAATTTTAATCTCATAGGAGTTGGCAATAGTGTACAATGGACCATATGATGAATAAGGTAATTAATGAATATGATTAAGAGCTTTTGTATATTACCCTTACGGTTAAATTTGTAAATAGCCCCTATGATTTTATTATTTGTATATAGGCCCCTATGAGGGGGAGGGGAGGGGGAAGGGGAGGGATATCAATTGTCAAATTGAACCTCATTCGACCGCCCTAACGGCATATTTTATAATTAATGTTAGTTTAAAATTATTTAGGTTTCAATGGTTGAATAAAACATAGATCTAATTAATCAATATCCACTGCCCAACATCTAATCAATGTTGGGACCCACTACTGAACATCTACTCCATTGAATCTGAGAAAGTCAACTAACCAATATAATGGCTTTGATGTTATCCCTGGTGAGATGAATGTCACGGTTGGAATCCTTCTGCACTTGGAGCATCACATCCACAAAATCTGTGTGTTCCCCAACATCACAGCCGTCTGATGGACGCATGAGGTGGTGCTCGATCACCTGATCAAGAAAACGACCCAACTCAGCAGAGTTCCTCTTAAGCTTACCATGCAACCCTGTTACAACATCAACCCATGCGAGTGAAGGAAAGTAGTCTCCAACAGAAAAGGCTCCCAGCAGAACCTCCAACTCCTTCACAAGATCTGCAAACTTATTCCTCCCTTCCTCTCCTTCTCCTTCATACTTCTTTCCCAGTGCAGCCCTCGCTATGGACCCGCTCGTGAGCGAGAGAAATAGCTCAGCGAGATTAACTGCTGCGCCGGTCGAGGAAGATTGAGAGATCCTCTCAGTCATGAGGCCCACTTCTTCTTCCATGATTGAACGGAACGAGTTGACTCTCTTGATGCTTAGAAGCTCGACCACACACATCTTCCTCACTTGCCTCCAGTACTCACCGTAGGACGCGAAGGCGACATCGGTGCATCCATAGAGGAGCTCTTTGGCCGCTGTTATAGAAGGTCGGCTTGCAAAGATGAGGTCATGAGTTTTCATGATCTGTTCCGCCATCTCCGCTGAGGAGACGATGAGAGTGGGGATCCGACCGAGATAAAGGAGCATCAGAGGGCCGTATTTTCCGGCGAGGGAGTGGAGAGAGCGGTGTGCGAGAGTGCCCAGCTGGTGGAGGTTTCCAATGAGGGGAAGCTTGGGTGGAGAAGGAGGTACGTTGGTTTTCTTGGCTCTCTGGCCATTGAGTTTGAGGAGAAAGATGAGAGCAGAGGCGAAGAAGAGAAGAGAAAGCAAGAGAGCCATGGAATTGGTGTATTGTTGTTGGACAGATTCAGAACCCCTCATTCTTCTCTACTTATTCGGATATGCTGGTCGGAAACGGATCCCCTATCCCCTATTTGGAACAAACTGGGTTCGGATACCACATGCGAGAGATGTCAAATCAAATAATCCATCTCCAGATCCCCTCCGGTGAAAAAAAATCCTCTCCGCATCCAGACAGAGTTTACCGATCCGCATCCATATGGTCATGATTCACAGTGGGGTCAATGAAAACATATTTAAAAATTTTGTGAGTCTCTTAGTGGAAGCTTTTGACGTACTGAAATCTTAAAAAAAAAAAAACATTTATGAGAAGTTTTGACCCACCGAAATCTAAAAATAATTTTATGGAAAATTTTTAAATCAACTTAATTTAAGAGCTTGACGTGAAGGAGAGAAAATGGTTTATAATTTTTTTACCCTTTATAACATCTAATTAAGATAAACCGTGTACTCCCAATAATTTTGAATGACTTATAAATTTAAATGGATATGCCTTAACTCATAGGAAGCTCAAATAGTATTTTTTTTTATCTCAAGTCCTTTTATTTTTATCATTTTTCTCTCGTTTTTCTAATACTAAATATTTGAAAGTAGGATAAGGGCCTAAAATTTACAGGCCCCCCATGTGAAAGTCGAAGGTTTTTGCTCGGTTAAGCCTGGTCCGCAAATGAGCGGGTAGGATAAGAGCTTAAGGTAATGTTATAAAACTTTTTATGTATGATTAATTATCTCAAGGATATATGGTTGATACCGTATAAGGAGATGCTTGTATCCGCCTGGACCGACAGATATCTGCATTTTGGAAACCAAACAACTAATAGAGTCGAGAGCCAGCATGCGAAGTTGAAACAATACTTTGAGTCATCACAGTCAGATTTGGATACATCGCTGTTGTTTATTCACCTATTTCTATAAAATAGGGGTCTGAACTTAAACCTCCATCACATCGAATGTACAAGTAAAAATTACAATTTATTTGCCACAATACAATGGTTTAGAGAATTCATAATTTATTTACTATAAACATTCCTTTCATTAATTGTAGGACCCACATGTTGATTTTTCAGATCCTTCAATTGATAGGTTAGAGCAGTGATGGAGATGTGTAGAAAATGAATAGATTCGACCTAAGATGTGTAGCAAATGAAAAAGATCCTTCCTTTGACCCATATGTGATGATCTATTATAAATCCATAAAAAGAATCAATGACGGTGTTAATTGGGACAAGAGGAAGTCGCGTAGTTGTTTGCTCTTTGGTGTATTTGTTTGATCTTTGTGTCGAATGAAATTATCATTTTATCAAAAAAAAAAAAAACTACACTGAAAGTTAATTCTTTGGATGAGTGGTTCTGATCCATATCCCCCAAACTACACAACTGATGACCAGTTGATATGAAGTACCAAACACATACCAATGGGATCACATCACTAGACAAGTCTCAGCCTAGCCTATCCATTTAGGCCCTGTTTGGCAAATTTTATCTATATAAAATAGATCTGTATAGAACAGATCTATATGGAATAGATCTTCATAAAATAGATGTTTAGATAAATAGATCGTTTGGTATGTCGAAAAGATAATTTGAAATAGGCTTTTTTAAAATCCAACAACATAGAATTTTTTTTTCACAAAATCTTATAGATGCACAAAGAATTAATGGTACAAAATTGAACTCTTAGCTGTTTATAGTGGTTTAAAGAGGATCAATGGCTTGGATCTTAACCTTGGAGTCCACAAAAAATCTAAAAATACATGTTTCTAATTTTGGACTTTTCACAAATATCTTGAGATCTATGACTGATCAACGACATATTAACGGCTTCAATTTAAACCCAGTGGACATACTTGAGATTATAAAAGCCCCAATGGTTCAGATCTACGTTATCTAGCCCACAACTAAAAAAAAAAAAAGACTGCAACTCAATCACATAAGAACACAACCACTGCATGTAAGAACCCAACCATTGTACATATATATACATCAACGGCTCATAGTTTTTCAGAGATTTCTCGAAATCCATAAGGAGTTAATGTCCGATATACTAACTTAATCATTAGTCGGTAGGATGCAAGCCCAATTAAACTTCTATTAATATAAAAAATTGAAAGAAAAAAAAATGAACAAAAAAAATAAAGACGCCCGCTGGTGCCATAGGCCTGGCCGTTTCCCGCCCGTGCCACGGCCGTGCCGCGCCGTTTCACGTCCCTACGAGGACCTGCGAATGCCGCCGATATATATATTTTTTTCCTTCTTTGTGTGCATTGGAAGACTGTGTGTGCATCAGACAGCAACCGCTGCATGTGGTTTTCCGCCTCGGGGCATACACCATAAAGAGAAGGCTGTTGTTCCTAGGGATGGCAATTTTGCCCCGCCCCGCCCCGCTCCGGCTTGCCCGCCCCGCCCCGCACGGGTTTTCCCCGCCCCGATCCTTAGGTGGGGCGGGGATGGGGAATAAAACCATGCCCCGAAGGCGGGGCGGGGCGGGGATGGGTTTGCCCTTTTCCCCGCCCCGCCCCGCCCCGTGCCCCGCCCCGTTACCCCGCCCCGTGCCCCGCCCCGTTACCCCGCCCCGTTGCCCCGCCCCGTTGCCCCGCCCCGTGCCCCGCCCCGTTACCCCGCCCCGTGCCCCGCCCCGTTACCCCGCCCCGTTGCCCCGCCCCATGCCCTGCCCCATTGATTAATAATCCTCTTAAATATATATTTTAGATTTTTTTTATTATAAATAAACATATTTATATGTAAATGTATAGATTGATTTTATGTTGTTATTAAGGGTTAAGTAGATTGATTGAAGACTTTTTTTAAAGTTAAACATATAATTAATTGAACCCTATACATTATAAAAGCATATAATATGATCACATTCCTTCTAATTCAAATTTAATGAAATTAAAGTTGTTAAAAAATCTATCTAAGCTTATTTGACTTTAATCATATATAATGTTAAATTGTGACATGATAAATCATATTAAATAAAACGAATATAATAGAATGATAGATCAAGCTTTAAGCTTATTATAATATAGATGATTAGAGATAGCAAGGTAAATTATAATCGGTATGATTCTAATCATACTAATAACAATATAAATTATACTAATTTGATATAATATTACAAAATATATCATGCTATACGCTTATAATAACTTATATGATTAGAAATGGCAAGGTAAATTATAGTTAGTAACTTAATATGATTCTAATTATACTAACAACACTATAAATTATACTAATTTTAATTATATGTAATCAACCTTAGTATGATTAGAATCATTGTACTAATGATTTAACATTGCAAGTTAAGTGTCACATAAATAAGTAATTATTTACCTAAGCTAATATGATCCACATGCTTGGAAAGTTAAAGCGGCTGAGGTTGTTTGACACTACAATAACCATATCCACATATTGATAGGTCATTTCTCTTATCTTTGTTTTGAGGGTTTTTTTTTTTTTTTTGAGTGATTTGCAACTTGCAAATAAATTGCAAACCCACGATTACCTCTTTATTAGTGAGTGGAGTTCAACACCAGAAATGAAGTGAAACCATGTATTGATGGAGATCATGATATTTTAGAGATAGATTGTCTTTTTTATAAAGAATGTCTCAAAGCATATATGATATTTTCAAGCGTATAAATATGTATGTGTGTATATATATGTATATGTATGTGTGTATACATATACATATACATATACACATACATATACATATACATATATATGTATATGTGTGTAACAATCTTGAATATATGAATATATTTTAAATAAGGTAAAGCATTACAAGAAATGAAGTTTGGTCTAGTGGTAAGACAAATTTCTAGTTACCTTCCCACCCAAGTTCGAATCCCATCTCTTGCAATTAAAATTTTTATAGTGGCGGGGCGGGGCGGGGAACCCGTGGGTGTGGCGGGGCGGGGACGGGGCACAAAATTGTGCCCCGAAGGCGGGGCGGGGTCGGGGCGGGGTAAAAAAGGGGCGGGGCGGGGCGGGGACGGGGCACCCCAATTCCGTCCCCGCCCCGCCCCGTTGCCATCCCTAGTTGTTCCCTCGAGATTTATGCAATAGATACATTACCTAAATGTCATATAGGGTAGAATGAATTAATATAGTAACCAGGGTGGATATATTTAGAATGACTCCAACTTAATCCTGCATCCTGCCGGGTTATATAAATAAAGGGAACCGGGTCCCTTGATTCGGGGAAAAATAAAGGGGTTTTGACTCTTCAACAACTCGGTGGGGATCTATATACCCAGTTTTCCTGCTTGGGGGGGGGGGGGGGAGGCTATGGGTAGAGAAATTTTTTTGAAGAGATATGACTTTTTAAAAGAAATGAGATGTGACATTTTACCCCAAAGTGCCACCCCGGTCCAAACGGGATCCGTTTCCACTCAGTGGTAATGAAAATTGTCCCTAGTGCGTCAGTACTCTTTCGCGTCATCTACATACAGATATAATTTTACTACATACAGATGTAGTACAGATGTACCTTGGCAAGTGACAACTGACAAAGTAGTCATTTATCACCCCTCATATCAAGCAGTATTTTAACCGAGAGGTCCCTACATGCCTACGTGCCATCACTTCATGGAATCCCAACGACACATCACTGTCCCACTGTACCTTGATGTGGCGATTTCTTTTTAGGAATAGGCACCGTGGTCCACCATCACATATTTTTAAGGTTCTTTCTAGATTTGACATGTGTAAGCTCTCGATAAAAGTGCTTATCATTCCTCGAGCCTCAAAAAAATCATATTGAATTTTCGATCATCAAACAGATCATACTCTAGTTATTTTAGAAGCAACAGTCCTGCCCATTTGATAATTTACACTTAAAAGTAAAATAAGTAGAGCCTCCGTTTAATAAATATAAAAAGACTAAAAATAATATTAAAAGTATGTAAAAAATAAAAAACTAACATATTCAATAATTAAATGATCCATGGATCATCAATATCTAGCTTTGATTATTTTTAAAAAAATAGCAAGTAAACATAGACAATAATGAGCATGTAATATGTTAAACTTATTAAGGACGCACGCGGGAGGGAGGCCGTAAAATCATATAATACAATCTTTTAATTTTTTAAAAATAGTAAAATCAAAAATTTTAACTTTTTTATTAAATGTTTTTTTACTTTAATTTTTTTATTATCATGGTTCGATTAAATTTTTGTACCTTATATATTTTTATATTTTTTGTTTAAATTTTTTTTTGTGTACTTTATATTTTTTAATTTTTTGGTGTACTTCATTGATTATTTTTTAATCATTATACCCTACATAGGCATCCAATACCCTACATAGGCCTCCCATGCCCAATGTTGGTAATTCATTATACCCTACATAGGCCTCCCATACCCTACATAGGCCTCTCATACCCTATGTAGGCAACCCATGCCCTCATACCCTACATAGGCTTCTCATGCCCTATATAGGCAACCCATGCCCTATGTAGGCATTCCATGCTCTATATAAACATCACATGAGATGTTCTCCTCTTCTCATGGAAAGCAACTCTCTAGCTTCTCTTCACTCCATCCTCTCCATTCTCCTTCTCCTCATTATGTTCCTTAAGGATGCTTAGTCCTAAAGCCACACTACTCTCTTAGGATTTCTCATCTAGAAGAGATTTTCCCATCCTAACATGTATTTCTCTATCATTTTTATTTTCCATCTTATGTAAATGAATCTACATGTTAGTTAAAGTTATTTTTTTTAATATTCTTCTTCTTATGGTTTTATGCTTGATGGTTTATTTATGGTGCTTATGTTTATGCTTGGATTTATAACCCAAGTTTATGATGGCATTAACCTTTTTTGTAGTAGCCTATCTTGTAGTAGTGATTTTGGCTGTGTTTGATTTAGTAATTTTTCCTTTTTCGTTATAAGGGGCCGGACCAAACAGAGAAAGACACATAAGGGGGCGGATGTGGGGGCGGAGGAAAGAGAAAATCTTGGGAACCCTCATATAGCAAAAAAAAAAAAGAAGCAATGGCCAGGCAGTTTGTGGGGCCCATCCGGAGGGATTAGTCCAGCCCAAGGGTTAGGAACCCTCCGATAGTGAGAAAAAACAAAATAAGCAATGGCCAAGTAGTTTGTGGGGCCCATTACATAAATCACGGAAGTTGGGCCCACACAAGCTTTCCATCTCCATCACGTAAATCACGGAAGCCTAGTATCCTCGAATCATTTCGCATATGCAAGCCTAGTAAAGTTCTAATCACAATCTGGCCCAATTAATAGTCGGACCCTAATTACATATCCAAGCCCGGCACAAAGCGGGCTAGACCCCGCACTCGAGGGTGGGACGGGGGTGTTTGGGGTTTTCCCTGCCCCTATAGCTGGGGACTAGGTACCCCAAAAAGAAAGAAAAAAAAAACTACTTTTAAATGCCTTGTGGATCTGTCTGATGAATGGATCTATATACTCCAGTAAGTGCCTTTTACATTTTTTTTCCCCAAAGCATATGGATCATTGTTATCAGTAATTTTTGTGAGAAGATCACAACAGTCCATCTTCAGCAAAAAAAAAAAAATTTTAAAAAGACAAAGGATATGCCCAAGAGTGGCCCATCCGCAGCGGGTCCATCATGCCCGTTTGAATCAATAAACCTTGTGTTGTGCCCCACCATCAACGATTCCCTGTTTACCCTCAGTACGGATGATTTCCTATCACTTTATAGATGAGATGTCCTATCACTATCATTGCATCTGTAAGAAACAAAAACCCATCTCTGCATCTGCAAAATGTCCTATCACTGCATCTGTAAGAAGCAAAAACCCATCTCTGCATATGCAAAATGTCCTATCACTCATCTGCAAGAAGCAATAACCCATCTGCGAATAGAATTTCCCTATTCTCAGGAGCCATGGATAGGAATGGCGATAGGCTGTACCTATGGTGACAGAGTGACACCTGACATCCATTCTCTGCAACCAATGCCAACGCTGCTGCAGCCATGTGAAGCAATAGAAGGAGACTTTTATCAGCATGGGGTCGTCTGCTGGAACATGTGCTCCCATGCTCCTCGCCTCCCAGGGAGTAATAACCATAAAAGCGGGACGTAAGTTCGAAATCAAATGGTCATTCCGTCCGATTGGTTCGTCGAAAGTAACCTAACGACTAATATTTCCAAAATCACTATTCCTTAAGGAAATGGAATCATTATTACATAGGGAGATAGAGAAATGATTATTTCATTCTTTTATAATTATTCATCGAGACCAAATTACCTCTTTATCGCATCAACCCCTCCTCCCTCCACCCTCCTTCCAGTTGCCGGCAGGGAAGGAGACCGATCGGAAGGCCCCGGCAGCAGCCCTGGCCGGCCTCCCCCGCCCCTCAAATTCTTCGCCTTCAAATCGCCCACTTTGCATCCAACGACACATTCAGATCAGCCCTCACAAACAAAGTTTTCACCTTCAAATCTGCCGCCTTTAGATCGCCCACCTTGGCAACCACGTTGAGGGTCAAGAGTGGGGCAGCAACGGAGAATCTGTAACGCAACAATTCCGAATACGAGAAAACCGTCAAGATATTCAAAGTTGGCGCGCTACTTCCAGGAAATTTTCGAGAACTTCCAAGATCGTAGGACCCCAGTGAGGTTCAATTTAAAACCTTTGACCAATATACAATCAATGGTTAAAATTGCGGAAGCGTAAATAATAAAGCGGAAGGATTTGGTATTATAAAAGATGTATCAAATGTGGCAAGGTTGAAGTCCAGTCTAAATCTCAAAGTATAATTAAGTAGGGCTGCACAAAAAATCCGGTATCACCGCAAAACCGAACCGATCCGACCGATCCGGGCGGTTCGGATCGGTTTATAGTGGATCGGTTCGGTTAACGGTTTGAAAATCATAAAAACCGCTTACATTGGTCGGTTATTGGTTTGAGCCCACGGTTAACCGCTTAAACCGAACCGACCGTATGCGGTAATTTAAATATTATTTTTTTACTATTTTAGCCTTAGGATTTCATTTTTTACTACTTTCATAGTTAGAGTCGACAACTCCATTCTCACATAAATTCAATTGTGAGCACTACCTCAGAGGGCATCTTGTGGAATGAATGTTTCACTACAAGTTGGTTATTGTTTTTTTTTTTTTTTTGTGCGTGTGTTTAGTCCAAACTCCTTTTTTTTAGTAGAACTATTTTTTATATGCGTTTAGTCCAGTATGGATTGTTGGATTTTTATGTTTGCACCAAACATTGGATCAAATGCAAAGGATGGGGTATCATCATTTTAAAATTTCCAATGTCTAATTTTCAAAAAGATGAAATAAAAAACAACGGTTTAACCGACCGAACCGAATGGTTTGGTTTGGTTTGGTTTAAACCCTCTCCATCGTCGGATTGGATTGGTTAATTGAAAAACCGACAGGTTCGGTTTGGTTATTGGTTTTAGTGTTAAACCGATCCGAACCGCCCATGTGCAGCACTATAATTAAGAACATGTTTATAAACATATCAGATTAACTCCCTACTCACTACAAAAAGGCACTCAAACCCAAAAAAAAGATAACACTCAAGCCCCCGGTACAGGCGCTCCATCCTCTAGCTCGACCCCCTGGTCGGATGGTATCCACCCATAGTCTCCAGCTATGAGCGCCTCGACGAACGCGTTGTCCTTATAATCAGGGTAACACCTAAGCACCAAGAATGGGTCAGATCTAAGGATCTGGCAAGTTATAATATAAAAATAACATAGGATGTATGCATCAAAAGAGTAGAGACGGTCTTAAGATTAATCAGATTAACAATGATACGTAATCTAGGCAATTGTGCAAGTTAAACATTTAGAATGAATTAATTAAGGTAAGCTATTTTAGTAATACAACGTGGCACATTCACATAAGCTGGATACCGCGGGATATTATGCCGCGGCCCTCCCATACCGAACACAGTCGCGGTGGGGAATCTCACTAGTGCTGGGGATAACTAACCCCGCAAAACACTCATCACTCATCACTCAAAGACTGGACCCGATATCACACAGTCCATCTAAAACACAGCTCATCATGATAGCTCACTCAACACTCATACATAGCTCCTACCAGTGACAATCAGTCAACAAGCCGAGCTTAAAACTACTGAGTGAATGTTCGTGCTGACTCAGGAAACTAATGTACAGGTCTGTGTCTGTCTAGGCTTGCCTTGCGTGAGCAAGGTTCTAACAAGTTCGTAAGAGGTCCAAGTACCAATCATTGGGTCAGTACTAAGGCCCACCAAGCATGACCTTAGTCTAAATAGACCAGGAGAGATCACCAATCTCAATCCAACACCAAACAATCCATACCAATCCAAAATGAGTTACAACTCTAATCACAATAACCTTTCCATCCTAGGGTTCATACATACAACTTAGGCCGTATGAGGGCCCGCCTAGACACAGACACTGGTCAAATTCCTCCAAAATATATCATCAGGTCACCTCTAATAAGTCTTATGTTCAGGTCCTTCATTTTTCATTTAATTAACAGGTCTATAACAAGAACGATGATATGAAAGAAGTACAATGTATAATAACCTCCAAGCAATAGAATCAAATGGAATAAAACAAGGGTCTAACCTAGGTAATGGTCCACTCTTAGGTTCAGGGCCTCATCAGATAATTGGATCCCTAACTACAGTCTTAGATGCCAAAAATATTATATTTTGGTGCTCCTGAAGTTACGGACATCTTTGACTACGTTTAAGGGTCGAATCATTGATAATTTCAATCCCTAAACTCTACTTGGTGGTCCCCACGAGTCAAGATCGAGCCACACCATTGACTCGTGGTTGGCACATTGATGAAAGTTCATTTGGATGGTTAATGGGTATCATTTATCCAATTAATAGGGTACAACAATATAATTTAACATATAAAGAAAGAATTAAGGGAAATTTCAAGATAATTAAAGAATGATAATAATAATAAAGAAATCAAACTTTAGTTTAGCGCATTGATAATCAAAGACACTATTCAAAAATAAATTTACAATTAATGATACATAAAACAAATCTTAATTTATAATTTAAGGATCTAATGGGATTCATTAAAGGCTTAAGGGTCTAATTTGTGTTCATTAGAAATTATAGGGTTTTATTCTAATTCCTAAAGCTAATGGGGTCAAGCAAAACTATAAAAGTAGCATGTTAATTCCTTCTCCAAAGTAATTCAAGGATTTAATTAAATTAATAATATAACTAAGGTATTTATCCTAATGTTCTAGAAACTAAAAGAAAGGGGGCTAAGTGCACACTATTTAATAAACTCTAAGTTCTTAGCATAAGTAATGGCCACATATACACATACACCCCAAACCACCAACTCCTTAAAAAAAACAAAACAAAGAAGAAAAAGTGCCCAGTTGAAAAGCCCTCCATCCATAACCTATCTGGCCACCCCCTTTTGTTATTTATATTCATGTAGGCTCCCAGGTCATCAGCCACACTTTTCCCTGGACCACACTTTTCCCTTACTCTCACATTCCACTAGACCACACTCAAACTTATCCTCATTCCACACACATCACCACCTCATCTTTTTCCTCTCTCTGTCACTAAACACGTTCTGCAACTGGACTTGACACAGAAACGCTGGTCCTGGGATATGGAGTCTCAACGATCATGGGCCCCACTGATCGAGGCCTAGATCATATTGCACCAATCTGGTCGCCCAGGGCCCTACTATAATACCTATGGCCCAGATCGCCATTGGTGACCCACCTGGCCCCACGGTCTCCAAAAACCGGAACCTATATTTCTTCTCTCATTACCATCCTGCCCCCTTTGGGTCTTTGGATGGTGGACCAAACGGGGTCCATCTCACATGAGTTCACATCCCTAACATCGCCCCACTATTTTCGGTCCGATGGTCGGACCAGATCAGTGATCGGATCAGTCAGTGGGCCCCACAATCAACTGCTGCAAAAACTGATTTTCCCCCTTAAAAGCTCGTCCTCTACGATCAAGCTAATGGATGGTCGGCCAGGAGTGTCCAATCCCTATGGGATCACCTCCTCTAGGGTCGCCCGTGGGTCCTCCTTCTGATCCACGGATTAGATGGGCCATCAGGTGGTCCTGGTCTTAACGCAAGAGATCACCCTCACCCTTTCCATTTGTAAGAACCTGTTACAGTGACTCCTCTTCATCCAGATTCTATCCAAATCATTTCCATTCACCTCCATTCATCAAATGAACAAATAAAACCATAAAAACACTTCAATGCTCAACCATCCATCAATCCATCCGGCCATTGATCTTCCAAATGAGATAAACTGACCCATCAATTGCCAATAACCATAAAACAAGCTCAAAAGGTAGCTCTAAACATAAATAAACTAATTGAATTGAAATTTAAAGAATCAAATGGGAGAAAATATGCATTCTATGATAACTTGTATAAGGTACTTGCCTCAAATCCGGATTGTAAATGAAAATAGCAAGAGAGAGTCTTTATGAGATTGTAACAACAATAGGTAGGGCAAAAGGTAAATGAGGGATAATTAAAAGTGAATTTAGGGTTCATTTACCAATGTAATAGTGTAGTTTATATAGGCTAGGGTTTTGTGGGAATTTACCAAAAGGGCATTTTAGTTTGTATAGGAATGTGGATAAGAACATGGGTATTTGGGTCATTTGGTGCAAATTCTAGAATGTTCTCAAGTGTGGAAAATCCCCCTTATAAAAACCTATTTACTAGTAAGGGCCTCAACACCTAAAACCCTACAAAATTATAAAAAGACACCACATAAATCTATAAAATACACAATGAGCCTAAATCCTATAAAAGAGGCTAAAACTTAGAAAAATATTTATCTACCCTTACTAATCCATATTAATTAATACAATTAATAATAAATAATATAATTATAATATTCAAATTCAAAAGTGAGGGTCCACAAGGGGTGGGGCCTCACAGAATTTGTTGCTGCGGAGAGGGGAAAATTGGAGGCCCCCAGGTCGGAGAGGCCGATGCTGCGGAGAGGGGCCAAGGTGGAGAAGCCGATGCTATAGAGAGGGGCCAATTGTAGCCCATATGTTGGTGAGAGAGAGAGAGGGGGGGGAGGGAGGAAGAGAGAGAACAGAGGTGGGGGAAGAGGAAGAAGAAGATGAAAAAGAGAAAAAGGAAGGTGGAGGAGGGGTGGGGGGCCTTCCGGCTAGTCTCCTTCCCAGCCGGCGACTAGGAGGAGTGGAGGGAGGAGGGGTTAATGTGATAATGGTGCATTTTGGTCTCAATGAATAATTATAAAGGAATGGAATGAACATTCCTCTACTTCATTCCCAACGTTAGAATGGAATTGACCATTCCTACCTCATTCCATTCCAGACTCATTCTACTCTCCATTCCATTCCTACCTAAAGCCATTTCAGCCAATCAAACGCTACCAAACGCTACCTTAAGGCCTTCTATCAAATGCAATCTTAACCATTACAACGCTACAAATATTTCCCTTATCCTCTGAACTATTTTCTTTTAAATCTATATTAACTACAATGCCTAACCCCATTTCATTCATCAGTGTTTTGGAAATTGAAATCATAGCACAAAATTTAAAAGAGGTAAAATCCAACCCAGTAGCATGGGAGTGTATCCAGAGGCTTGGGAGTATCCAAGGGGCCCACCATCCACATGGGCCCTATTTTTTCTTATCGTGCAAACCTTTTGTTGGAATTTATGCAAGCACGACTCATTGTTAATTAGTCGAGCAATTTACTTTTGTCATCCTCCTATTACCTAGGTACTAGTTAGCATATTCGTTGGAAGTCCGGAGTTCTACGTGGCATTAAGAGACAAGAGTCCAAGTTATAATGTATTTTATAAAGGCTTTCAATATTTAGAATTTGTATTAGGAAAGCTTCAGTTTTTTTTTTTTTTTTTTTTTTTTTTTTTTGCTATCGGAGGGTTCCCAACCCTTTGGGCTGGACTAATCCCTCCGGGCCCAGAGGGAAGCCGGATAAATCCCTTGTAGCCCTAGTGTGGTAGCGGAGTTTCGAGCCCCAGAGGAAAGCTTCAGTTGGTCTGCAAGGGAATGTAAAAGGGTTCAGTCCCTTTCTCATGTAGCAAGAAGGTCTCTAACTATGTAGGGGCATGTTCTACCACCCAAAACGAAAAAGCTATGTAAGGGCCTGTGGTGCGATACTTCTGCCCCACAAATCATTACTAGAACCAATTGAGAAGTATTAAGTGCAGAAAATCATGTGGCCCGCATGTGATGAATCCCACGTCTGATCAAGCAAAGTTGATGCCAACAAATGATACAATCTCATTTAATGTAAAACTTGATCTGATCTACTAATAAGGCTCCTAATAAGATTAGTGGATATGAGTTTTTAGGTGAAGAAGTCTCTAGTAAGTGTGAATCTTTGAGACTTGTCTATATAAGATAAGGGAACCCTAGGGTTGGGTATTATTCCATCATATAGGAGAGGCAAGACACGAAGAGATACGTAAAGCTTCTTAATCCCCAGAACACACATAAATCTCCAACCGCATGTTGGAGTCTCCGCATCCAAATCCATCACAAGTAAGTAACAAAAAATACTAATAGTATGAGACACGTGTAAATATTTTTAAGTGCTTTGTCAAGCTCCAAAACAATGTTTATACATGTGGTTTCCTACGTAATTGTAGCATCCTGGGCACCAAGTGGTAAGGACAGTGGCGGTGTACCTCAGTTGAAAAAGGAGCCATATGTTTTTCTTATAATTAATGAATCAATAAAAGCACCAACAATTTTGCAGAAAGCAATGGGACACGATCAGGAGGCTATGGCAAGGTGATGCATTTCCTCACAAGTCCTCAACAGAACAAAACAGGGTTTTCAAAGTCCGTTTGGTAACTTTACTAATTGAGCGGAGTGAAGTAAAGTAGATTTTGAAGAAAGAATAAAATATAAGTGGGTTATGATGGTATTTTGTTTTTAGTTATTTGTTATGAAATCTTTTTGACTTTTTGTATGAGAAAATAGAGTATTTTTGTATTTTAGTGGATAAAGGTAGTTGTTTTTTTACTTTTTATATAAAAAAGATGGAAGGAGTTTTGAATAAAGTGCATATGATGTGATATCTTGTCTGAAAAATAAAAACTTTACTTTACTTGTATTATATTAGTAAAGTGTCAAACGGGCCCTGAGTGTTTAATCTGACCGCATTACATAATTTCTCTTCCGGACTATAGAGGATTACTGCCAGGTGGGCAATGCTGGGTCTTACTTACGTGGAACTGGTGGGTCTATTCATTGCTTCAGCTTCATTAATGCAGTTGGCTTTTTAGAGCACTGGAGTGGCATATGGAGACATAGCAACTTCTCCACTCTATATGTTCTTTCCGGCACTTTCTCTGTTCAAATACCTACTCACATTGAAGTTGTTGGGGCTGGCACCATTCTATGGGCCCGTTTATTTACCAGAATTCATAGAATTCATGTCTGGTGCTTGTCTGGGAATTTCAAATGCTGGCATTTGAAATACTTCTGAATTCTAGAATCCTGAATTCCATGTTTCATTCAAAGGTCTGAATTCCTGGAAGTTCAAATGACAGGGTCCAAGTTGTTGCTAAAGGGTCAGAATTCCACTGCCATCAAACTGGTTTTCCAAATCCTGGCTGCAAAACTGGTTTTTCAAATCCTACCTTTTTAGGGATTTCAAATACCTAGAATTTCAAATGCCAGTAAATTCTGGTAAAGAAACGCAGAATTCCTGACAGGAATTCTAAATTCCAAGACACTCAGAATTCCTGTCAGGAATTCTTTTAAAAGAACAGGCCCATAGATGTTCTTTCTAGCACTTTCTCTGTTCAAATACCTACTCACATTGAAGTTGTTGGGGCTGGCACCGGAGAACACATGATTTTGCAATACAAATGAGATGGAACCCATTGGTTTTTCCATTTTGTATTTTTTTGAATTTTTTTCATATAACCGCTAAGGTTTTTAAAATTTGTAAATAGGCTCTTGTGGTTTTGGTATTTATAAATAGGCCCTTTCTTCTTCATTTTAATACCTTTCATATTCCCAAAATAAGTAGCCTTATAACCACCAAAAGTTTTTAGGGTGGCATGACACTTTTGCCCATCTCTTTATCCCTATATGCTTAAATTCAAAAGCTTAGACGTGTTTTTTCTCTATAGCTTGTAACATTAATAATTACATTTAGTGCGAGAGAATAATTGTATGTAAATTTATTTTTACCAACACATAGCCTATTTCGCTAAATCCATATAGATCATAATGATAATCAACGTCTGTGGTTATAATTGGTTATAATTGATCCAATCCATGTACAACCCACCGTTGGATTGATGGAAATATCAAAATACCTTACTAAAATTCATGTGCATTAAAAAGTTGAGAGAGACCGTTGGGAGTTTGAATAAAATAATGATATTTTATAAATAATAATATACTCATTTTTGTTTAATGGATGCAAGGGTAAAGCCATCATTTTTATAAAAGTTCAACACAAATATCAAGGTGGTTACCTATTTAGGGACATGAAAGGTATTGAAATGAAAAAGTAGGGGCCTATTTACAGATACTACAACCACAAGCGCGTATTTACAAATCATTGAAACCTTAGGGGGGTATATATAAAAAACTCCTTTTTCTTTTAGAAATAAAATATATAAATGTTGTTAGAAGGCTATAAATTTTCAAATATTGTAAGTTGTACATCTGAGTTTATATGGGTTTCTGTTACAGGTCGTCTGAACCATTTGATAATTGTGATACATGAAATTTACTGTTGACGAGGATTGTTTTGTATCAATGTGAATGCTACATGTTACCGGTTTTAAATTTTTTTTTACTTATTCTTGTTGAGAATTTTTTTTTAAACGAATGCAATTAACGGGGAACAAAAATATCCACTGCTACAGTTAAGACTATTAGTGGTTGAAATGAAATAAGGGAAATAGTGGGAAAAAAAAAAAAAACATCGACCTATAGTGGCGGATTTTTTCCGCCGCTGATTCCTAAATTTCCATAAAAAAAAACACCGATGTTATTGGTGATTTTTAGAAAGTCTTTTCTTTCGCTGCTGAAACAAATTTCGACAATATCTTTTGGTGGTGGAATTAGCAGGGGAATACCTTCAAGAGGCGGATTTTGTGTTCTTGTGTGGCAGTTTTTTTTTTGGGTGCTAAGGGTAACTTATCTTATAGTGCTTATTGTTGTCAGAGGTGCTGAGCCAGTTTTCAGTATTTTCACATTTATAACAGTCATAACCTGATGCCTTTGATAGACAATTTGTAGTTTCTCTCTGCCGTCCAAAAAAGATATGTCGTAAGATTGCATTGCATGTGTATTTGCATCACCTAAACGGATATGATTTGAGAATTAAAAACCCTTTTCATTGAAGATTTTCCTTCATGGGAGAGGATGACTGAAGTATTTTTCATGGTAAAAGAAGGCGTTATTAGTTAACTTACCGGGGTAGGTCATACAAATAAAATGTTACTGGAGATAAGGCACCTAAACATCTAGGATAATGGGTACCTTTTTTATTCCCTGACACCATCAGTATATAGGTTTGAACTCTTCAGAGCACTGTTCTGCATTGATTCTTCTAGTAACCATCAGGGATACTTATTGTTTGGCCCAGAATAAGATTGGGATGGGAATGCAGAAGGACCTGGTTCCACCCATCAATTTGTATATAACTAAAACTGCAATGATAACATTAAATATGAATCACTTAGCTTAATCAAAGATGTTAATGAACTAGAGATCCTAACCGCCCATTCAATTGTCCTTTCCAATGATGGCTTTCAACTATTGACCATTCTCTTTTCAACGGTCCCTGTTCAGGCGGTCGGGATTATCCCATTAGTGTCAAATTCTTTTACTATATAATCGTAGCCAATTCTATATTGTGTTCACAATCTAAAATCTGCTAGAGAGTGCACCAAATATGTGGTTTATTGTGCTTCCTTGCCCCATGCATGGTCCATAGTTCTGTAGTCCTGACTCATGATGCGATGAACCATGCAATTGGAGTCCTGTTTAAATATTTTCAGATTGAATTAACCTAGCCATTAATCTTTATCTTCCTCATCTTTATAGTTGCTTTTTTTTTTTTTTCTTTTTTTTTGCTAAAGGTCATTTCTATAAAAAAGAGAACAAATACAAGGAAAAGCCCTACAAAAGCAGGGCATTGGACCCAAAAAGGCAAAAATGCCCCAAAGGCCAAAAAGCCTTCTATACAAACCAAAAAAACAAAACCAAACTAAGCTTCCTCCACCAAATGACGAAGCAGAGAAAAGCACAACATACCCAAAAGAAAAAAAAAGCAAAAACATTGAGCTTTTCAACAATCAGCTTCAAAACTTCAATGGCCAAATCTATCAAGACTCTGAAGTTGCTGACTATTGATTCGATCTGGGAGAGTGCCTAACAAATCAGATATGCGCTCTTTGAACAGAGATTTGACTCTTGATAGGGAAGACCTGATGTTGTTAAACTTGGAGTCATTGTGAAAAGTCCAAAGAATTGGAGATGAGGTTGAGGTTGACGGGTCAGGTCCATGTGACCCAATCCATATTGACTTGGGACCAAAACTCATGACCCGATAAGGTCCAGGCCCAATCCATGAGCCTGGTCACGACATCACCCGGCAGCCTCATCATCGCTTTAGAATTAGTAAACCCTTATCCCCACCTATGCTACCCAGACTAGCGGAGAATATCTCAACTGCTCCAGCACACGAAGGTGATTCGGAAGCTCCATCAAAGTAGTAATGTAGTTGCTGTAAAGTCGTCCCCATCTGTTAGGGAAAGACTATAAATGGAAAGCCCCACCAACACTCTGGGGGGGAGAAGAAAAAGACTCTGATCTTTCTTTGTAATCTCTGCACTATTGGAATATAGAAAGACACGGCGACCCAGCCATTCGTAAGTGGACATAGGTCAAGCTGACCGAACCACTATAATTCTTGTCTCCTCGTTCGCTCCTCTTTAATTACTGTATTTACTTTTTGTCACTCGACTGTTGGTGTGCAAGGCTGATTTGTGCATCATCAATTTGGCGCCGTCTGTGGGAAACGACTAAAGTTCTCACTTGGAAGAAATTTCTCAGTTAGACCTATGGTGATCAATACTCGATCAAAGAATAGACCGGGAGATAATCCAGAGCGAGAGAGGGAGGATGCTCCTCCAGATAACAACACTGTCCCGGGCGCTCCTGTTCCCACTCCTCAGCAAATGTTGGAGACCATGCAGCAGCTGGTTACCCAAAACCAGCAGATCCTGCAACTCATGCTTGCTGGGCAAGGGGGAGCACCAGCCGGAGGACTACAAAGAGCGCCACGCCAAGGGCGCCGAGGTGCTCCTCATCTGGGCGCCCATGCCAACCGAGGTGTCCCTATCGGCGTCCCTATTAGAGTCCCCCAAGGCATCCCTATTGGAGTCTCCCAAGGCCTCCCTCCTAGTGGAGCCCTTCATGAAGCACCTCCACCTCTACCTCCACCTTCTACTTCTCATAGGGAAGATCTTTCTTTCCGAGAAGGTGGGAGTGAAAACCAAAGCATGGAAGATGAGAGTCATTTTCAAAGCCGGTCCAGAGAAGCCCCCAATAGTTGGGACGAGAAGATCAAGGAGATGCAGAATCAGCTTGGTGATGTCTTCAATGCAATGAAGGCACAGGGACCAGAAACAATAGACTACCTAGTACAACGAACGGATACACCGTTCAAGCCTGGCGTGGCGAACTACACACTTCCTCAAAAGTTCAAAATGCCATCCATAGAGACCTTTGATAGAACAAAGGATCCACTAGACCACCTGGAAACCTACAAAACTTTAATGCAACTACACAACATCTCCGACAAGATTATGTGTAAAGCATTCCCAACCACATTGAAGGGTTCCGCACGGCAATGGTTCTCCAATCCGACCCCAGCCTCCATCTCCACCTTTGCTGAGCTAAGCAAGTCCTTCGTATCGCACTTCATTGGAGGACGCCGCCACCAAAAGCCCGTCACACACCTGCTCAGCATAAAACAGGATAAAAATGAGAGCCTCAGGAGCTACCTCACTCGTTTTAACAAGGAGGTACTTCAAGTTGAAGAACCCGATGATAAGGTAACCATGACGGCCTTCTTAGGAGGCCTCCACTCGTCAAGTTTCCTGTTCTCAGTGATGAAGCGCCCGCCAAAAAGTATGCCAGAGTTGCTGGCCAAGGCCCAAAAGTATATGAATGCCAAGGACATCACGAGGGCCAGGCAAGGTGAATCCTCCAAAGCAAAAGAAAAGGAAGGAAACAGAGACGACAGGAAGGAGAATAGCAATAAGCGAAGCAGGATGGAGAGGATACCTGCCAAAGACAGACTAGGACCAGCTCCTCAGAGAGACAGACAAGCCTTCACTCCTCTCAATGCCGCAATCGGACACATCTTATTTCAGATCCAAGATGATCCCGCTGTGAAATGGCCAGGGAAGATGAAGTCTCCCCCAAACCGCAAAAATCCGAACAAGTATTGTCGCTTTCATCGCGACCATGGCCATGACACTGACAACTGCTATGAACTCAAAAGGCAAATTGAGGACCTCATTCAACGTGGACACCTGCGCCAGTATGTCGCGGGTAGGGTCCAAGTGCCGTCACCACCCCATAACCAAGAAAATCAACAACCCTTTGGGGAAATCCACACCATTTTCGGAGGATCGGCGGAGTCACTCTCAGCCATGAAGGCCCACGCTAGAAAGGCCAGGCACACTGATGAAGCGCGCCCATCCAAAGCGCCCAGGCATAGTGATGGCGAGGTCATATCCTTCTCGGATAGGGACTTGGAAGGAATACAGCTCCCCCATGAAGACCCACTGGTGCTCACCCTGACAATCATCAATTTCCAGGTGCGGAGGGTCCTAGTAGATAGCGGCAGTTCCGCGGATATCCTGTTTACAGATGCTTATGACAAGTTGATCCTAGGTAGGGAAAGGCTTGTCAAATCATCCCTCATTGGATTCTCAGGGGAGAAAGTGTATCCCCCTAGGAACAATTGTGCTGCCAGTCACAGCCGGAGTGGCACCCCGAAGCTCCACGGTTATGGTCAATTTCTTAGTAATGGACTGCCCATCAACTTACAATATCATATTGGGCAACCTGCTCTCAACACGTTAAAAGCTGTCCCCTCCACCTATCACCTCATCCTCCGCTTTCCAACCTCTAATGGAGTCGGAGGGTCAGGGGGAACCAGGTAGCAGCAAGGGAGTGCTATGTCTCCTCAATTATGGCAAAAAAGCCACTGGAAGCATTGCAAATTGAGACATTTGACCCAAGGGATAACGCCACCACTGAGAAAGGAGAGCCAGTAGAGAAACTCACCCCTGTGGTCTTAGACGAAGAGTATCCAGACAAAAGAATATACCTTGGCTCTTCTCTTTCAGAAGATCTTGGTCACCAGCTATTAGAATTTCTGAAGCATAGCATGGACGTTTTCGCGTGGTCGCATGCGGACTTAGAAGGAATCGACCCTAGCGTCGCCACCCACCGCCTCAATATCGATGCTCGCTACAAGCATGTTCAACAGAAACTAAGGAGTGCTTCCACTGAAAGGGCTCAAGCAATAGGCGAGGAGGAGAGGAAGCTAGTTGATAATGAGGCAATCAGGGAAGTGGCATATCCTGAGTGGCTCTCAAATGTTGTGATGGTAGCAAAAGCCAATGGAAAGTGGCGCCTTTGCATCGACTTCACTGAGCTCAACAAGGCGTGCCCGAAAGATAACTACCCGTTACCATGGATTGACCTTCTCATTGATGCCACGGCAGGACATGAACTACTCACTTTTCTGGATGCATATTCTGGATACAACCAGATCAGCATGCACCCCCCAGACCAAGAAAAAACATCGTTTATCAATCCAGGGGGAACCCACTATTACAGAGTCATGCCCTTCAGGCTAAAAAATGCATGTGCAACCTACCAGCGATTAGTGAACAAAATGTTTCAGTCCCAGATAGGGCAAACAATGGAGGTTTTATGTTGACGACATGTTGGTGAAGAGCCTCGCCGCAGCAGATCACATTGACCATCTTCAAGAAACCTTCAATATTCTCAGGTCATATCGCATGAAGTTGAACCCGAAGAAGCGTGCCTTTGGCGTAGGATCAGGAAAATTCCTAGGCTTCATGGTCAACCAGAGGGGAATTGAAGCGAACCCCGATAAGATTAAGGCTATCCTCGACATGAAGTCGCCCTCCTCCACCAAAGAGCTCCAGCGACTTAATGGAAGAATTGCAGCACTTAATAGATTCATCTCCAAATCTACAGACAGATGCCTACCCTTCTTCAAAACCCTCCGAAGAGCCTTTGAATGGGGACCAGAGGCAGAGGAGGCTTTCCAAGGACTCAAGGCTTACTTGGCCACACCTCCCCTCCTTTTTCATGCTGCGCCGGTGAAATCCTGTATTTGTACCTCTCTGCCTCCTCAACAGCAGTCAGCTCCGTCCTCATCAGAAATCACGATGGAGTGCAAAAGCCCATTTATTATGTGAGTAGGGCATACGCGGGGGGGGGGCATAAATTAGGTACTCCAAGTTGGAAAAACTGGCACTCGCCCTCATCTCGACAGCAAGACGCCTACGACATTATTTCCAGAGTCATACAGTTGTTGTGATTACGGATCAACCTTTGAAGGGAGTCTTGGGGAAGCCGGTTGTGTCTGGGAAACTCCTTAAATGGGCAGTTGAATTGGGCGAATTCGATGTCCAGTACCAACCAAGGGTGACCATCAAAGCGCAAGCTTTGGCCGATTTTGTAGCTGAGTTTACACAAGCAGAAGAGGAGACGGATGAACTCACCATGCCCCTACAAGGCGGTTCACCACCCTGCGAGGACAACCATGGGGTCGCCCACATAACCCCATGCCTCCAGGCCCGACCCCTTAGAGACCAGGCATCCCTAGGCGCCCAAGACCTGGGCACCCAGCCACTTCCTGATAAGGGCCCCCGAGCAACCTCTACCTTGGGCACCCAGTTGATTCCTAGTTCCCAGCCTGGCGCTCAGAGTCACTCCAGGATGTCCGATTCTTCCTTGTTGCCACTATGGAAGCTATATGTTGACGGCTCCGCGACCTGTAATGGAGGTGGAGCGGGCCTCGTTTTGATCAGCCCCGATGGTACACCCCTTAAGTATGCAGTGAAGTCCCACTTTATAGCCTCTAACAATGAAACAAAATATGAGGCTCTCCTCTTTGGTCTGAAATTGGCGGTCGAAATAGGCGCCCGGTACCTCACCGCTTATAGTGATTCTCAGTTGATAGTTAATCAGGTAAAAGGCGAGTTCGAAGCAAAAGGAACAAGAATGCAGGAGTATCTCAGCATGGTGAAAAGGTTGATCCCGCGGTTCCAATATTTCCAAATCTGTCGTATCCCTCGGGAGAATAACATTGCCGCGGATGCACTCGCCAGGCTCGCCTCATCCCTGAAAACTCCATCAGGCGAACCAGCATTCTTTGGACACCAGTTCAAACCAAGTCAGTTGAATGAGAGCACTGCAAACATCAACTGTACTACAGCTGAAACGAACTGGATGACCCCGATAAGGGCATACCTTCAAGAAGGCACGCTGCCAGAGGACCCCCTTGATGCAAGAAAGATGAGGATGAGATCTTCCAAATTCACCCTCTTGCAAGATATCCTCTACAAGAAAGGCTACTCCTTACCGTTGTTGCGGTGCCTCTCTCTTGAAGAAGCTGACTTCGCCCTGCGGGAAACCCATGAAGGAATCTGTGGGAATCACTCTAGAGGACGCTCCCTCGCCCACAAAGCGCTTAGGCAAGGTTTCTTTTGGCCCAGCATGCTAGCGGACGCCAAAGAATTTACAAAAAAATGTGACAAATGTCAACGCTTCGCCACTGTGCCAAGGCAGCCACCAGAAGAACTCACAACCATTATGAGTCCATGGCCTTTCTCCAAATGGGGAATTGATATCCTAGGCCCCCTTCCTTTGGGTAGAGGACAATGCAAGTTTGTGGTGGTCGCCGTCGATTACTTTACAAAATGGGCGGAGGCGGAACCCTTGGCGAGAATAACAGATTCCAAAGTGAAAGACTTTGTCTGGAAAAACATAGTCTGCCGCTTTGGGATCCCTCGTACCATTGTCAATGATAATGCAAAATAATTCGACAATAAACTCTTCAATTCATTCTGTTCTGACCTTCAAATAAAGCAGCCCCATTCTAGCCCGGCACATCCGCAGGCAAACGGGCAGGCAGAAGTCATGGTAAGAACAGTCCTGCGTAACCTAAAGACAAGGCTCGAAGGAGCGAAGGGTCTTTGGGTCGACGACCTCCCAGGAGTATTGTGGGCCTATCGGACCACAACAAGAACTCCTACTGGGGAAACCCATTTCTCTCTCGCTTTTGGGACTGAGGCAGTCATCCCTGTCGAGATTATGATACATTCCCTTAGGGTCCATCACCATGACCCCGACACCAACGAGGAAGGACTTCGCGTCAACCTCGACTTGATGGAGGAAGCAAGGGAGATGGTTGACGTCCGCAATGCAGAGTACAAGCAGCGCATGGCAAGATACTACAACTGAGGGTAAAGCCTCGTTCCTTCCAACCAGGAGATTTAGACCTTAAAAAGGTGATCCTCGCTACAAAAGACTCTCGCGAAGGGAAACAAGGACCAAATTGAGAAGGGCCGTACCTCATAGCCAAAGTGGTAAGACCAAGCACTTATAAAATCCAGAACTCTGAGGGAAAGGTCTTACCTCATCCATGGAACGCAGAACACCTGAAGAGGTACTACCAGTGACACATAAAGGGAAAGGAAGCAGTGAGAATTGGGGGTTTAATTTTTTCAATACTTTTTGGAATGTTTTTTTTATATATTTTACTCATTCTAACAGTTAGGCAATAAAATTGGCTTTTAAAAAAAATACATATTTAATAATGAAACATATCAAAAAATCCCCTGTGCCCTAATCACTCTCACAGCTGCCCTCCTCATCATCCTCGCCATCCTCGGTGTCACCAGAGCCTCCATTACCTTCATCAGGCACCTCGGTTGGCACAAAGCCTGAAAAGTCGAGGTCAGGGAAAGCAGCAAAGATCTTCCCTCGAAGCTCTTCATAACCATCAATAAAGGCATCAGCAAGACCATTTGCTAACTCTTGTGCAACTATGGTAACCCTCTCCTCAGCCTACGAGGCTCTCTCATATGCCACCTTCATCTCTGCCTCCATGGCAGCCTCTCTGAGCATTGCCCTCTTACGGGCCTTTGCAAACTCAGCCTCACCAAGCGAAGCCCTCTCACGGGTCTTCTCAAGCTCAGCCTCGACCCTGGTTACCCTCTCATGGGACTTCGAAAGCTCAGTCTCCAGTTTTGTCGCCCTCTCGCGGGCCGAAACAAGATCAGCCTCAAAAGCCTTGCTAACAGCCTCAAGAGAGGCAATCTTTTCTTGAGCAGCAGAGAGTTCCTTGTGCATAGCTTCACTATCTTGTTTTAGCTGACTGTGAGATCGGGCCCTCGAAAGTAAGCAGATAGATGCAGTAGAGGCCTAAAGGGATAAGAAACAGAGGAAACGACAAAATGAATAAAAGAAAATAATGAAAGTCTGGAGAAGGGGGAACAGAAGACCCTTACCTGAGCTTCCAAGAAGGTGGTGATAATGCCCTCCGTGCCCAAAGTATTAATCTGAGTAACTTCGGGCGGAAACACAAACCTCCCGAGTTTCTCCCTGATAACTAGTGGGTTGCCTAGCATGGGACCAGCCCAAGACGGTACCCCTGTAGAAGTTCCCGAAGGAGGAGGATGTAAACGAGGAGTAGAAGGTGTAGCCGGAAAGGGAGACTCTGGGGTAACAGTAGTGGCTGAGGGGGTCGCCTGATGAGAACACACACGAGTCGCCACAAGAGGGGTTACTGTTGGGAGATTCACATCAAGCAACACTGGCGGAGAGGTCCCATGGAGGGTACCATCCTTCCTTGCCACCTTCAAAGGAGAAGTGCTCCTACTAGATAGGTGGGCCCCAATCACTTGTCTATCTATTCCTGCGAAAGTAAAAGCATAACTTAGGTGAGGATTACCAGGCAAACAAAAAAAAAAGCAAAAGTCAAGTACCTTTTCTTTTCAGAGGAGATTCTGAAGAGGAGCCACTAGCTCCACTACTCTCTTTGGGTAAGAGAACCCCCGAATATTTTTCAGGGCAGGCTCTCACAGCCTACAACTTCCATTCCTGACTCATGGAGAGCACTAGCAGATCTACAAAAGGATAATGGGTAAGCACATAAAAAAAAAGGAGTAGCAAGTGAATGACTTACCAAGTTTTTTGGCATCACCCCATCGTGTTGGCACCAAAGACCGATCTGACTCTGACACCCACTCTCCGCCAACGAATAAAAAGCGAGATTTCCAGCTATGACAGTTAGAGTGCAATCCTGTAAGCAGCTTGCCACCCCTAGGGGTAAAATAGTACCATCCCTTATTAGGGGCTGGAGACTCATTCAAGTTATAAGCTGCGTGAAACTCCACAGGTGAAGCATCTTCATCATGCACTCTCCTCCACAATGCAAGGAAGCCCAATAAGACTCTCCACCCATTTGGCGCTAACCGCCCCGGGGTCAATGAAAAGTAATGGAGAACGTGACAAACCGGGGAGGACATAGGAAACCTCAATCCAGCTTCAAGCATCTCCTCATAAATTACAATATCACTAGACGAGTCGTCGCAAGCGGGCTCATCCACTTCAGATCGACGGCATAACACAGTGGAAGGAATACGATAAGCGGCAGCGATCCTCAAAATATCACTATCAGAAGTGAGCAAGCTAAAAAGAGTACTCACTTTGGACCCGTCGTCGTCAGTAACAACTCTGCTCCGGTACTTTTTCAGACGAGGATGCAAAACTCTATTTGGTGTGTTGGCAAAAGATTTGTCCCTCCTTTTATTTCGCTCGCCTGGGTCGCACCTGCCACTCTTGCCGCTGCCACCAGCAGTAGAGCCGCCTTTTCCCCTCCCATCACCAGCACCAGTAAGGGCGCCCAGGGTGGCACGCCTGCCTCTTCCATCTCCAGCGCCAACCACGGGGCGCCCAGGATGGCACCCCTTCCCTTGTGTTCCTCGGCGCCACCAGGGGCGCCTCGCCCCGTCCGTCACCCGCCGCAGCAGCAGGGGGGGCGCCTGGGGGAGCAGGCTGGGCGCCCCAGCCCCTTCCGTCGCCCTTGCGCCTAGTATCATCAGCGGCAGCAAGGGTGACCGCTGCACGTTGCGGCGTGACGCCCCCGGCGCCATCTTCCACGGCAGCAGCAAAGTTGGCCACTCGCCATCAATGCAGACACCATCTTCTACATCTTGATGGTCTAGCTGCTCCATAGTGATTGTTTTTGTTTTTTCTCTTTTGAAAGGGAAGAGAATGAACCTTCAAAGCCTCAAAGAAGGATATCCAATCTCAAAGGAAAAAGGGGGAAAGTAGTTCCTATTTATAACCTAGGGTTTTCAAGGAGGGAAAGCACCTGAGCCAAAAGAACTCTCCTATGAAACCCAAAAAGAAAGGGCAGAGACGGGCAATGTCTGGCAAGGCTACAAATGCTCGGAATGAAGAAAGCCTGGATATTCAAAATGCCTCACTTTCAAAGTTTCCTTTGGCGCGAGGCATTGGGGGGCAAATGACGGGTCAGGTCCAAGTGACCCAATCCATATTGACCTGGGACCAAAACTCATGACCCGATAAGGTCCAGGCCCAACCCATGAGCCTGGTCACGACATCACCAGGAAGCCTCATCATCGCTTTAGAATTAGTAAACCCTTATCCCCACCTATGCTACCCAAACTAGCGGAGAATATCTCAACTGCTCCAGCACACGAAGGTGATTCGGAAGCTCCATCAAAGTAGTAATGTAGTTACTGTAAAGTCGTCCCCATCTGTTAGGGAAAGACTATAAATGGAAAGCCCCACCAACACTCTGGGGGGGGAGGGGGGGCGAGGGGAGAAGAAAAAGACTCTGATCTTTCTTTGTAATCTCTGCACTATCAGAATATAGAAAGACACGGCGACCCAACCATTCGTAAGTGGACGTAGGTCAAGCTGACCGAACCACTATAATTCTTGTCTCCTCGTTCGTTCCTCTTTAATTACTGTATTTACTTTCTGTCACTCGACTGTTGGTGTGCAAGGCTGATTTGTGCATCATCAGAGGTGAAAGAAAACGGTAGCTACACTTTTCCTTTCATTATCATCTCTACCTATGGAAAGAGTAATCCAAATGACCTCAAAAGAAGGATTGTTTGGACATGAGATCCCTTCAAGAGAAAAAGCCACTTTTAAAGACAAATTGCTAGATCACGCTCAAAGAAGATGTGGTAGTCAGATTCGGCATTGGAATGGCAGTTGTAACATGTAGAAGCTAGTGGAATACCTTTTGATTTTGCCAGCATTGGAGTATGTTGCTGTTATTATTGTTTAAACCTCCATTGTTAGGAATTTGAAAGCTGAAGTACTTTCAGGGCATTGCTCCATGCAGTGTGACTGCCACATCAACATTCTGGACCATTTAATTCTTGGTCATGCGCTGCACAGCAGAACAGTGTAATTATTCATCATAATACCACTTGTTTCATAGATTAAACCATGCAAACCTATGAGATAGTTCAAACTCTGAAAATGCAAAATGTAGATGACTCATAGATCAGTCCTAGTTTGCCTCAGCATAAGTACTTTGCCCAATTATCCAAGATTGCCTTCGCGAGATCAGAAAGAACTACTTCTACCATCCTGTCTTCAATGAAGTGATATTATCTCTCTTGAAGGGAAGAAAGTACACTTAGCTATTGTTTTTGTGCTTTGAGCCGGCAGTCAAATAACTGAAACTTAATTGGCCCTTTTGGCTAAGCATCATGTTATGCTGCCTTTTGTGTTTGTTATTCCAAGTTCGCAACTACAGTAGAAAATACGGCTGGTGAGCCAAAGCCCACACTATATGGGCCGTGGGTTGTGTTTTTAGGACTATGGACAGCGGGCCGACTTTTTGCTCATTGCTAAACAAGAAGGACCCAAGTCTACATGTATTTAAGAAGCAACTAAGACCAACCAGTGGAAATTTTTAACAGAATGGGTAGGGCTTCAACGGGGAGGAATTCCTTCAGGTCCTGATTTGGAACTGGTTGGTCCAGGCCTAATGGGACGATTCCATGTAATATGTGAGTTCTCCTATGATGGGCCATAATATTTAGCAATTCGACTATGGCAGGAGGTATATTTCTAACCTCCGGGCTGAACTCAGACCTGAATAGTTTCCGTGGTAACAAAGCAGACTGGATCTGGACAAGTTATGACCCGCCTAACATTATCATGAGAAATCATAGGACATTTAACTATTCCAATACATCCATTTAATCAGAAATACTCACCTAAGAGCTAATACTGCACTGTTGATATGTGGCCTAGCTCTGTGGGGATCCATCTTCATTAGTCTCCATATATTCAGCAATCAGCATACCTATTTTGACATTCATCCAACCTGGGCTCACCACTAGATTGAAACTAGAAAAAAAATAGTTACATAATGTTTAAATTTAAGGCCATTAAATCAAGAGATAGGTATATCAGATGGGCTATTTTTTTTTTTATCCCACAACGTTCTATGATGAGGCATTTCCAACCTTCTGCCCTGATGGCATGCTTTCGGGTGGGCCCCACTGAGTGGAACACATGAACAGTATGCAGTCTTTCTAGTTGAGAAAACTCTCCTGCATTCAGCAGGTTCAACCATATTCAGTAGAAACTATTGTCCCAGAAATGCAGTGATATTTTCAAATGAAGCTTTTTCTTAAGATATAATGAGAAAAAATGCTATGGAGAATATCAACCTCTAAACGACTAAAAAAATACATGGACAACGATAAATATGGATCACCGTTAAATTTACTTTGAACGGAGCGTAATCAAAGACATCGTTGAATTAGAGATACCAACTGTCCATTCGATTGTCCTGTCGAATATTGACCATCAACCATCAATCATTCTCTTTCAACAGTCGTCCATGTTCAAACGGACGGACAAAATTATCTGATTAGTGCCAAATCCTTGTACTTTAACCATTGCCATTTCCACCATGGGTTCACAATGTGTAGTCTGCCAGAGTTCACACCAAATATAAGGATTATCATTCCGCCTTGTCCCATACATGTTCCATGGTTCTGTAATCCAGACTCTTGATGCATTGTACTCTGCATAGGGAGTCATGTTTCAAAAAAATTCAGACTGAAATATCCTAGCCAAAGATCTTTAACCTTATCATCTAGACAATAATTGCTGATATTATTGTCCAAACCATCCATTTTTAGGCATTTGAACTGAAGGCCTTTCAGGACATACTTCATTCAATGTGATCCACCACATCAACATTCTGGACCATGAGTCCATGGTCCTTGAACCTGTATGTAAAAATTATATGTAAATTACATGTGTTGCACACCAGAACAGTATAATGCTAGCTTCATCACACAAACCACTTGCTCCATAGATTAAACCATGAAAAAGCATGAGCTAATTTAAACACAAAATGACTCATGAATCAGTTGTAGTTTGTTTAATGATGTTAGTTCCAGCAACATATGTTGTTTCTCGGCATGTACACGCCTAAGAAAGAAAGGTTGGCATTAGGCAATCAACTTAAAAACTCACCTATTATTATGTAAGAGTAGCAATCAAACATACTAGAAAAGTTTATAGCGGATGAAGATACATTCTCGCAAAACAAATTACTACTACTAGGATTACAGAGGAGTGTTACAAGAGCAAGAGTGGAGAGGAATTTCTGATGATTGTTGTGTCATTTCAAGTGTGGACAATCCTCAATCTTTAGTTCTAGAAGTGCAGTGCGATGTATCAACCCAGAAGGCAAGGAGAATATGTTCGGGCAAACCCGGATGCTCAAAGATTGAAGCGATGTGAGATATAGGAATCATTCTGGCAAACCCTCCAAAATATCACAGCTACTTAGATTCAGTTCTTGTAGTGAAGTGACATATTGTAGTCCATCCGGCAGTGAAACCAGATTAGGAAGTTAATGTATGGTCAACTTTCGGAGTGCTCTAAGATTCTTCATAGCATCCGGCAGAACCGCCATCTCCTTACATCCAGTGATGGCCATGGTTTCAAGTACCGTGAGGTATTGCAGTCCTGGCAAAGATGTAAGGTTCTCACACCAATTGATTGACAAATTGCGAAGAGAGGTCATGCCTTGCATTCCCTCCTCTGGAATGGATATTAAGCTTTTGCAAATACTTATCTCCAACTTTTCTAGAGAGGTGAGATTTTTCAATCCTTCGGGTAATGACGCTAGTTTCCGACAATTAACAATGCATAATGATTTCAAAGCAACAAGGTTGTCTAGCACTGAACCCAAAAACATGAGCTCTGGTAAAGACAAAATATATAAAGAACTAAGATTAGTAGAGTTTTGGAGCATCCCTGGTGGAAAAGATGTCAGCTGATCGAAGTCTGATATTTTAAGTGATGAACGTGAAGTGAGGCTCAAGCTCGACACTGGCATAATTTTTGTAGGATTGCAACTTGTTAGCTCCAAATCTTTAAGCGAGAGAATACTTGGAGTAGTTCTTAACATCGAGCACTCTTCAATTGTTAACTTCCGAAGTTTAGGAAGTAGTTCTCTTCCGTATATTGTTGACCATTCCTCCCAATTAGGCATGTCATAGAATTCAAGTTCTTCTAAAGAGGGAAATACTTTTGTTGTTTCATCATAACCATAGAAGCCAATACTAATGGACTTAATTGCCTCCATTCCATGTACTTTGAGGTGCTTCAGAGACGGAAGTTGACCAAGTGATGGGAGATTCTCGCTTCTGTTGCAGTTGATTAGAGATAATTCAACTAGATTTGGAATCATATCATCTCTCATCCAACTTGGAAACAACAAACCCCGATAGTTTTTTATTTGCAACTGTTTTAAGTTAGGATGGGGTTGTAGGCCTTCTAGAACTTCCTCAATCTTTTCTTGTGTTTTTTCATCCGCATCATGCTTCCATGACAACCCAAGTGAGAGGAGGTGTGGTTTGCTTGTCAACTTGGCTTCTTTGGCATCCTTTGCATCTCTCACACAGTCAAGATGTTTAATCTTGATTTGTCCTTTGAGATTTAAACCTTGCAACCCTCCTATGCAACATCCACTGCGCTTACCCACAACGAAGACTTTTAGAGTTTGAAGGCAACTTAACTGCCCCAACCCTCTGGGCATGCAAACGAGCGAATTGTTTTTTGCATTGTCTAGATGTCTGAGGTTACTCGTTTTCTTCATTTCTTCCGGAAGCTTGCGGAGTGAAGCGCACATACTAACATTCAATATTTGTAAATTTTGCAGCCTGGTAACCGATTCAGGTAATGTTTCAAGATTTGAGCAAGAAAGGTTGAGGTACCTTAGATGATTCAAGTTACCAATCAAAGGCGACAAATTTTTGACACGAGCATATGTCAATTCATGAACCCGCAACTGTTTGAATTTTGACATTTGGTGAGGAACATCTATGATTCTTTTTTGATAATCATAGAGTGTAAAGAATGTTCGAAGGGTGTGTGATTCATATAAGCTCATTGGAATGGTTGATTCCCGATCATAAGAAAAATGTCGAATCCTTTTAGGAATCCTTTCTTCCTTGCCAAGTATTAGGATAGAGCAATCAACAACCGTCACAGATTGAGCAAGGTCATGAACAAGATCGTGCATCTTGCACTTAATTATATGTCCATCGTCATCTTTTTGTATGCCTTGGAAGAAAGATCTCCATAGCAAGTCGTTGAAAATTTCATGGCCTACATCTTCCAACTCCATCATTCTTTTGGAAGGAATAAAGTCATTCGCCATCCATTGATGAATCAATTTCTCCTTTTCTATTTCATAATCTTTAGGAAATATGGAACAATATGCAAAGCATTGCCTCAAATGTGATTGTAGATGATTATAGCCAACCTTAAGGCTGGCAAAATGACATTGCCATCATCTGATAGGTCCCAAATCTCACTTTTTTGGACATATAACCACTCCCTCTCCTCACTTTTGAAGCTTACCATGCTTCCTAGAGCCTTCACAGCTAGAGGCACTCCTCCACACTTCTTCACAATCTCCTTGCCAATTGCAAACAATCTTGGATGCTCTTCTCTTCTCCCCAACTCGAACGTGTGTCGTTTGAACAAAGACCAACAGTCATCATCTAATAGACACTCCAAGCGGTATGTTGAAAGTGTGCCCGTGATCCATGCCACCTTTTCTATACGAGTAGTCACCATGATTATGCTTCCTTTACCTCCACATGTTAATATGTTTTTCAGCCCATCCCATTTATCTCGATCTTAATTCCAAACATTGTCTAAAACAAGTAAAAATCTATTCCCACTGAGCGTTTCCTGGAGGCGACGTTGCAACGGATCTAGTTCAACACAACCACTAACTCTGCCAGATACAGACTCTATAATTGCCGCCATCAATCTTCTCAACTCAAAGTTGTCGGATACACAAATCCAAATTCTCAGGTCAAAATGTTTCTTGATCCTGTCATCATTGTAGGCCAATTGTGCAAGTGTGGTCTTTCCAAGGCCCCCCATTCCAACTGTGGGTAAGACAGAAACATTATCTGGGTTACTGATGTTGCTTATTAGTAACTCTACGATCTTCTCCTTATCCTGTTCTCTACCATAAATTTCCGATTCAATGATAAACGAGTGAGTGACTGGTCAAATAAAACTTCCTACACCTTCTATCAAGTGAAACTGAGACTTCTCTGCTGCAATCGCATCCAACTCATTTCTTATCTTCTTAATCTTATGCCCCAGCTTAATGCCAAATGCAAGTGGGTTTGAAACCGAGAAGAATTTGTGTTACACCCTGACCCAACTTAATCTTCATTAATGTTAATTAATGAGGGTTTAGCTTAATTGGTTTTTGCTTAGTGGTAAATCATCAAACTTAATCTCCATTAGTCTGTTAGACCAGGTTCAATTGAGTCTTAAGTATTGAATAGGCGAGTAGAGTAGAATTGACTCATTTGGATTGAGTCAAGGACATTCCCATAATTATAAATTTTCTCGTTTTACATCGTTTTCACGTCATCTTGGTGTCATCGCGTGTATCTCGTTGAGCACGTCGATTTTCGTATTTAGGTTCGCTTCATTTGACCCCTCGTTGAAGAAGTGGGTCCTCAATTGACTCAAAATGGAAAATACATAAACATAATGGGTTTTTATGTAAAATGTCCATCTTTATCACTTACACCAAACCCATTCAGTCATTCCATTCGTTTTGCATGCTGGTTGTGGAGAGAAAGCCTTTCCCCTCTTGTTTCCTTTCAAATTCCTTTTCTTTCTTCAATCACCCTAGCATTGTGCAAGTGAAAAACAAGTGTGGAGATCATCGTCCTTTTCATCTCCTTCTTCTTGTTCATCTCCATCTCTTGGTGCAAGAAATCATTTCTTCTCCAACTTCAAATTCGGAATTATTACAAGAGGTAGGTTTCAAATTCTTTTTGTTTGGATTTTTTAGTTAGATTAGAGGCAAAAGACCTCTTAGAAGTATGTATAGACATTAATTGGTGTTTTGGATGGGTAATTGTGTCTAGGGTTTGAATTATTTGGGAATTTTAAGGTTTGGAACACTAAGAGAGTAAAAGAGTTTTGGAAATCCTAAATTGAGGCAAGTATAAGCTTTGATTAAGAATACATGTTGTTTACTTCTTTGATTGAGTATTAAATCCTATTCTCTTTCTCTTTTACTGTGATTTGCCTCTTGGGTTGGATTTTGTTTTGTTTTGTTTGAAAATGGTGAAGAGTAGATTGGTTGGAATGGGTGGTGGATTAGTTATGCATGAACAAAGGAGAAATGCATGAAGTGCATGTGTATGCAGGTGCAAAGGGAGGAGTGCAGAACCAGCACCCAGTTTTGAACTGGCGTGTAGAAACTCTGCCTGGGTTGTGTGTGGGCCTGGGCCCTGTTTAAGGGTTGATTGCAGGCCAAATTCTGGGTTGTTTATGGGCTGTTTAAGGGCTGATTACAGGCCAAATTCTGGGCTGTTTAAGGGTTGATTGCAGGCCAACTTCTGGGCTGGTTTCAAGTCTATTTCAGGCCCAAATTCTGGGCTGGTTTCAGGTCTGTTTTAGACCCTTTTTAGGTTGATTTTAACCCAATTTCTGGGCTGTTTTCCAAACCATATCAGGCCCATTCCTGGGCTGTTTTCCAGCCCATATTAGGCTCTATTTTCAGCCCCTTTTCACCACTAATTAAAGCCCATTTTAATATTTCAAGGCATAGACTGAATTCCTACTTTTTTTAAAGTAGTTAAGAGAAGCTTGGATTAGTTAAATGCATGTGCAGATGGGGAATTACAAGCCCATTTATTATTTCATTGCTTGGGCTAGAATTCCTAGGTTCGACCCTTTTTTACCCAATTAGAAGGAGTAATGATATTCTACCCTCTAATAACCCTCCATAAAACTCTCTAAAGAGGAATATGGTGTATACCTTAAACCAATAGGCGATAAAGGTTTTAATTGCCTCTTATGACTTTACAATAGAACTCTTAACCTTCTATTTGTCTAAATGGGAAATCATAACTCTATGAATGTTCATTTGAGGCTGAAAACATTCATAGATTGTACTCATTGGTCTTAAATTATTCCATGAGGGTAGGTTTAGGAATTTAATGTATTTTCTCATAAATTGTGGCACCAAATAAAGGTTAGTAATACATTGATCTTCAAAACCTACCTTGAAATGGACGATGAAAGACTAAAATAATTAGTTAGAACTGGTTAGTAAAATGTCTTGATTCCTTAAATTATTGCATTTCATATTGAACTACATCTTCATTGATAGATCACTCATTATAAACAACTAAGTTTCTTTCTTCACTAAAATCCTTTGAGGTTTAATTTCTCTAAATCCTCCATTATTCTTCAAATATGATATATCAATCCAATCTTTAATTACAATGTGGATTTAGTGGGTATATACTGATATATGAGTTGAAATGATTTGAATTTAGACAGTTCGGACTACAACTCACTTGAATCCACTTATTATTTGATTCGATTGAGTCGGCATTACCTAGCTTTGACCTTGTGACGCCCGACGGGGCCAGCACTTGGTTCATTTATTAGAGACTACTGCAGTAAGTCACCTGGAGCACCGGAACTCCAGAACCGGGTAGCCAGTTAGCCTTTGGACGGGCAGCTGGTGACATCCCAACAAGAATTGCTCTTTTTGAGAGAATGAGCTAAAGCAGTAGCCAAATTAGAATGTTTTCTTATAAATTGACTCACCAGCATGATCAATTCGAAGTTGCACAATTGCTTAGTTAATACATATCTTTGATCTCTACGAATTTACTTATCATAAATTCAAATTGAAACATTATGAGAAATCTTAATTTGCTTATACTTGCTTAATAGTCGTATTGAGATACTACCCTTGGTGTCACAGACGCAGATACAGCTCCCGATCCTGAAAAGGTCCAGGAGAGAAAGGAGAGCACCCAGGAGGTACCGTCAGGACTAGATGAGTGGCAAGAACCAGGGCCAGCTTAAAAGTAATCTCCTCGGAGTGCGGTCCATACTTGTAATTACTATAGTTCGTGTGATTATCTTTTTCATATAGTCATACAAAATTCTTTTGGATATACTTTTGGTAGTGGTTGTATAGGGTTCTTTCATTGATCCATCTTTTGTAACTCAATGTATACATTTGTTTATTTCTTTTGTATCAAACTTAATGTTTAATTGCACTTGATGGAATTTGATACCTTATATAAATGAATTACGACTTCCGCTATATGAAATGTTATGTGTTCTCACATGTGGCATAGTCGATTTTCTCTTCTTCGTATGTTGTATTTGACTCGAGATAGGTACAATATACGAGAGTACGTGTGACACACCTCGGGGATTACCCTAGGCCAGGGTGATTTCGGGACCGGGATGTGACAATTTGAGTACTCGTTCCATTGTATCAGCAGCTTTGCATTGTAGAGCTTCAATTCTGCACTCATCGATAATGTCTTATGCATCATATGCCGCATCTTTGAGCTTTCTCAGCTAATTTCTGAGCGGCTCATACTTGACCTTCTTTGCCTCTGCTTCTTGAAGCACTGATTCGATTGTTGACAGCATCCTTTCGAGCTCGTCAAGCTCTTTTTTGAGACCCCATGTGATCATTATCTCCCGCTGTAGAAGAGAGTTCAAGGACCCCATGAGTGTCCTCATAGCACCAGAAGCAAGCATTTCTGCCATGCCTTTCTTTACAAGAGGAGATTATCAATTTGACAAAGAGAGGGTTCTCAAGGTCTCGACCTCAAATTTGCAACTTGAAATCTAAGAATGTATATGATTTGACAGATTGTAATGGCAATGGTTACAAGCGTTGGAAGATGAAGTTCTAGTAAAGGAAGGTTGAATTTTCAAAGATGCTATTATTGTAGACAGACTGTGGTAAAGTCTTCAAGAGGGGACCACTTCCGGTACTCTTGTCCTTTCCCTCGGCATGGGAATTTCTTTGTTGAGAAAATTCTCCATCTCTTACTAAAAATTGGAGTCATTTCCAAGGAATCCAATTTCCACTCCAGATCATTTTCTCCCCTTGATTTCCTTTTCAGTATCAGTTCCACATGGTATCAAGGGGTGTGCACAAAAAAGCCCATTTAACATGAGGACCAGAAAGTTTTCCAACACTTGCATTTCTGTAAGAAAAATACTTCCAAACAATGCCCTAAGTCGTGACCCAATTCCTATTTAGGTTTGGCAAACATTTTTGTGGGTTTGAGACGATATCTCCTTGCATTTGCTAGTTCCCAACAGCTGGCATGTGTGGGTCACATGGGTCCAGCCCCTTAGCTTGATAATAACAATAATAATAATAATAATAATAATAATAATAATATATGAGTAAGACTCTTCTAAGCTGTAGCTTAGCTTATTCTAATCTAGAATAGTGCTGGCCCTACAAATCAAAGTTGATTATATCTATTTTTTGCATGATGGAACTTGAAAATCCTGTTCTGATTGGATTTATTTTGATTTTGGAGACAATCATCAAGCAGAAAACAACGATAATCGACTTTGATTTGTGGAATCGGCATTGTTTCAGTTTAGGATAAACTAAGCTTCAGCTTAGGAGATCTAGCCCCTACACACACACATATATATATATATACATATGTGTGTAAGGCGCTCAAATGAGAGCATCTCTTACCTTACTATGAGAGATAAGGTGAGGGGCCTCATATCTATATCCATTGCCAACAACTTAAATGTGAGGGCCCCTACCTTATCTCTCATAGTAATGTGAGAGATGCTCTCATAGGAACATCTATATATATATATAAGGTTTTGACCAAAAGCTTACCCTTAAGCCTTAAATTTTTCCCTCTTCCTTCCCAAGTTTTAAATATTTCCGCACAGTTGCAATTACGCCATTTTAGGACTAAAAGGCCCATACTATGGAAAAAAATGCGTTTTTTTTTTTATGGGTCTAGAATTTTGGTCAATGATTAGGAAAATGTATTTATACAACTTAGTAAACATATGAGTGCCACAATATTGTGAAAACACTTACAATGTTACACATAATTAGAGGATTATGTTAAATATCAGAAATTATTAGGTTCAACTTACTGCAACAAAGTTTGTTTATGTACATAGTGATTAATATTTTCAAATTTGTTGGACAGCACTGTACCCATTTCCCCACTTCAGCATTATGAATTCAGAAATGCTTTTCACTTTATTCCGCAAGGATTACATTCTCCAAAAACCCTACTTCAGTTCTAAAAAGTTTGGAAGCAAAAGAGAATTTCTAACTTATAGAACCCATCTCTTAAACTTGGAATCTAGAACTTGAAATTTTGACGCAACATAAATTCAGAATCAGTCAGCCCATTTCATACAATCACTACTCTTTTGATATAATCCTGATCATATGGTTCCAAACTTTTTTAGAAGTAAAAAATTTATCTACTTTTAAAGTTCCAAAACCCAGGTGCTAATGATTTTTCTAATCTTGTTTTTCAAAGGCTAACACTTCATATAAAAACATTGATTGTACTAAGTTCCAACATATGACCTCTCCACACTAGATTCTTTATAAATTTCTTATTTGAAAACCAAATTGGGCAACTGAATACTTGTTGGAAAGATAACAAGATTATGAAACTTTTTTTGTTACATTTTTGCCAAAAAAAATCAGTCATTTCGGTGTAAACTCAGCCAATTCCTTTACTAGTTGTCACATAAGCTTATTTCTCTCTAGAAAAAGAAGAAAGTGGGATGAGATCGTGGGAGGGGATGAAAGAAAGCCTTTTTGGGTTTTTCACCTTGTCTTCTAGGGTTTTTTTACTTTTAAAACAAATTTGGGCAGTCTTGTAATTTCCCATGACATGGAGAAGGTCTAAGGAAAATTAGAGCTTTTGGAAAGGTGGAGGGAAAAGTCATAGCTAGAGGTAAGCTACTAGTAAGATCCTCTATATAAAATAAATAAAAACCAAAAATGGACCCCACTCGACAAGCCTCGGCAATGTTCAAATGGAAACTATTTACCAAGCAGAAGGGTAGGGTCGTCCAAAATATGCACTTGATGGACACAACCATGGGCTATCTGCACCATCATTTAAAATTGGGTTCATTTTGGCTTACTGTAATTCTACCGAGGTGACTCGACTAATAGCTTGATGAGTCGAGCAAGTTATAAAATGAGTTTGCCAAGAATTTGATCGACACTTATATGTGCAACTCTTAATCACAAAAGGGCTAGAGAATCCAGATTATCAATCCCACGGAGAGATGATGGAACAAGCAATGAATCAAATTAAAGTAAAATTGAACTAAGATATAGCTAATGTCGAAAATTGAAGCGAACAAAACTACTAAACTATGCAATGAAAAGAATTAATTGGAACTAACAACTAGGATTAACAAGTGATTAAGCTAGATTAACAAACTAGTGGGCTAATTAGTATGCAAACTACATGGAAGTGATGTGAAAAATTGAATTAAACCAAATGAAATGTAAAATTAAATTAAAATAGCAACTAAACTACTTTAATTAATAATTTAAAATATGAAACTAATAAGATCTAAGCTAATCTAACAAACTACACTAAACTAGTGGATGAATGGTGGTGGAAATAGAAGATTTAAGGTGAATAAGTGGTGTGAAATGTATAGGATTTAAAAACAAGTAGTGTAAAATGTGTATGATTTTAAAACAATGATTCAAATTAGCAATAATAAAAATAATAGATTAGGCAATCCAAAATCCACTAAGTATATAATTAATCCAATTAATGCATGTTCTAATTCAACTCCCAATCTACAATCCAGTTAGCATTCTCTTGCCTAATTGGATTGGATGATACAACAATGAAAATCAAAGTAAAGAAAATCAAAAGTCAAGATCCTTGATCATCATCTAGCCATCCTAACATTGAATCATCAAAATCAAGTTACAAAAACTCAAAGATAAGAGCTCTAGAGCATGCTATGTGATAGATTAGCACAATTAAATCTAAAATCTACTAATTAATCATGACGCAAGTGTGGAATTTAAACTAAAACATGCATGAAATTGAACTAATCACATTACTTACCTTTAAAAGTAGAGTCTAATCCAAGATCTTTAGCCACTAACCATCAAGAAAGAGCTTCAACTCTTTATTTATGATCTTCAATTACACACATTCTCTCTTGATTAGTTACAAATAAGCACCTAATTACAATCTAAAAGTATAGAGAAAGTAAAAATAAAATTGCCACCTGCTGAGACAGACTAGCACGATTTACTTGACTCAGTATCTATCCGAGTTGTCGGGATATCTATTTCTTTAGGTCCAGCTCTATAGGCCCACTTGGTTTCATCTTAGATAAATTCCAACACCAATCCCTGTTAAAATTTGAGGTGAGATAGGCATTATCCGATGGTCTTTAGTCTTATTCTTAATTTTCTTCTCCCAAAACTGATCCATTGTGAGGCCTTTCTAGCGAAGAAAATTATCATCCGTTTTGGGTCCAACAAGTGCCACAATTATCACTCACTAGAAATTATTGTCCATAAAGATGCATAGATCTTTTTCTCTAAATCTTTGGGTTTTCCTCGTGATATTATAGGAAAAAGGCCAATAGAGAATAAGTTAATATTTATAAAACTAAAACCACAAAGATAAAAAAGAAAAAAACTAAATATATGTTATTTATATTATCTGTGTTTAAATAACAAAGTCTATGTGTATTTAAGGCATAACTATATACTAACCAGTGAGAAAACACAAATGATTTGGAAATTCTAGGTTGAAAGAAGGAGGCTTGAATATTTTGCCCAATAACTAAGCAGGCTGGGCATGGAAAAGTTCCAGGCAGGCCAAATCTCATAATGTCTAATGATAAGACATTGAATTATTATGAAAAAGAAAAACAAAACACCCCGCCTGATTGGATAAATGAGGAGGGGAGTAAAATGAAGTAGATTTCACATGAGTGAACTAGAGGAGAAATGGACTGAAGTTAAGGTAGGGTGCATTTAAAAACTTCAATGATTTTACCTTGACCTCTTACAATTCATCCTTACTAAATTAAGGAAAAGAAGTTTGTCTTAGCTATTAAAAATAAAAAAGAGTTTGGAATAAAGCAAGAAACAGGGGACAGAGTGCCCCCACAAGCTTTTGACTCATTACAGCAAGAAAGAGTGGGTAAGCTCTCTTCTGCTATTTATTTTTCAAAGATAATGGTCACCCTATCTAACCCCTATAAGTATCTATGCGTACGATTTATAACGGTTGATGTGGTAAGTCCTACTCTGACTAGGTCATCTAAAAATGATGACCATTGATTGGAGGACTTTCTGCAAGAAAGAAAATGAGTGATTGGGATGGGAAGATGAATTTACATGTGTAAATGGTCTATATGCAAATGTAAATCACCATTTTATTACATCCAATGGCTGTCAATGTATTAAGTTTTTTTTTTTTTCTATGGGGGATTTTCTAAGATATCTCAAAGTCCATGAAGAATTATGATATAAAATTATATGTCTTGATGTTTATCATTAATATAAAAATATTGAAAAGTTTAGAACATGAATTGGGAGCTCACAAAAGTGCAGAAAATTAGATCTATTATTTTGAACGTTTCCACAAATTACTTAAAATCTATATAGTTTTGAGATAATTAGCTTCAAAGTCTTACACTTTGTTAGTTAAATAAACAAACTGAATAGTTGGAATTAAACATGTCATGCCCATACGAAATAAATGTGGTTGATGGGGCCACAAAAAAATAAGCACTTTGTTTTTACTATACCGGCACCTTTTGGTTCAGGGGTATGAATCACTTTCCCACTTACAGTGTTTAAATGCTCATATATGGACGTTATTTTCACACCTCATTTGAGCAATACGTACATAAATTAATGGAAACAGATTTGACGATGCATAACCATTACGCATGAAAATCATTTACATATATAAATAAACATAAATAAATGACCCTTGTGAAATTGGCAAACACAACAACAACAATATATATATATATAGAGAGAGAGGGAGAGAGATTGATTCTCAAAATTCCCTCATTTGAAAAACTCCCATTTTGCTTCCCTGGTTTTTTAGGGCATGGATCCCATCTTAAACCAATCCGGTCTTTTCACTCGCACTACCCCACCCGAATTGTCACAAGTCCAAATCTGACACTTATCTGACGTCACTTACCATTGGACTGATCGAGATCCTAAATAATGATGCCTTTAAAACCATTAAATCTCAAAACCATAGATTAATGGATTAGAATCATCTAATGGCGTTAAGATTTTGAATATAGGTAGGTTTTATCTAAATCTTTCTATCCAATGGCATTCCGTAGTTGTCGTGCATCATACTAGCTCCCATTGGGAGGGGCTATTTCTATATAAAAAAAGCTCATTGAGAGTTTTCTAGTATTCCTCGTATATGTATGTATGTCTTTTAACGCCAGTAATTAAAAATAGTGATAAAAAACTGATTAAGACCTATGACTTCATTTATTCTCAAAGTACTTTTAGAATAGGTGGAGTTTGCTTTAGTTTTTTTTTTTCCTTTTCTATTATGTACATTTTGTTCTTTAATATTTGTCCTTTCTTTGTATTGAAATTATGTTTTGCAAGTAATCAATCTAATACAAGACCCAATAGGATTGAGATTAAATTTCTCCTTGAGTCTCTTTTGTAGGCATTACACAAATGTGTTAGGCTTTAAGTTTTGGGATATATTAACAACGACAAACATTTATTTTTAATTATATTATAGGTGCCATATTTTATGTGTTACTTCCATATTTTGAGAATCTATCATTGTTGATGAAGGATCTGGATGTGGAAACTTCAACATGCAGCCGGGGATCCAAGTGTGTCCCAATGATTGGGAAGCTTTACAAATCTCTTCTCCTCTTGCACACGACCTCGAATGGAATCCTCAACTTAGGGCTCCCTTATTCGTGCTTAAACATGTAGTCACAAAGGTTACACTTCTTGAAGACTTCTGCGCCAAGAAACCCACATCCCCTTATCCATTTGGGAGCAAGTTTTAATTTAAGTGGGAGTCCTAATCTCTCTTGGCATTTTATCTGACATGAGACCCATAATATGTGAGTCACACGATTTCCTACAAGAGTTGCAAAAAGAATTTCCCTTTCTGATCTTTGATACCTATTCTTAAATGTATAAATAATACTTTTTCTTTCAGTTTTGACAATTTTCATATTAAATTTGTATTAATTTCTTATTTCTCGTGACATTTTAGTAGGACTTTCTAAACCTTACATTTTAATTACCTTTTATTTTCTTATTATATTTTTAAAATCTTCTTATTACTACTATGACTAATTTTTTTCCTTCTTTTATTGTATAAATGCCCGTTCTTAAAAGTTATTATATGTTGTATTAGAAGGTTCCCAAATAGCTTTTGACTGCTTCCTTTCAGTGCTAACTCTAACCTGGGCCCAATTAATCTATTTTTACATATTATAGCGAAAAGTTTTCAATTTATCTTTATATAACTATCTTTCAATGTTGACTATCACCGGATTCTATATTAACCTATATGTATTATAGAGGAAGGTTTTATTCAATTTTGAGAGTTAAATTTCAATTTTGTCTTTCAGTGGAGCCCACATTAATTAATCTGTTAAGATTTTAGATCAACACCTCTTTAATCATTTGTGATTTTTTAAGCACTTTCCTTTGTCTTTAGTGATTAAAATTAAATCACTAACTCTTCAACTCTTCCTACTTTTTGATGCACTTTTATCTTTAAAATGCTTTCTTTCACTCTTACAAATTAAAATTACTATATATGATTTTTAATAAGAATAATTTTCATTTCTTGTATAAACAGATTATTGCTTTGTCCTTGGATCGTCATTGTTGCTGTGATGGTGATCTTGAAGGTCTGTTAAATTCTAAACTAATAAACTTGCACTTTAATTTTTTCCATGAACTTCATAGCACATAACTCAAACCAACGGATATAACTGCAGGAAATGTCCATGGGTAGGAACTAGGAAGAAGTTTGGTGCAGAATTTCAGCTGATGTTCAGATTACTCAAGCTTCTCCTGTTTATTGCATGCCTGGGAATTCTCGACATTTTGTTTGCATTTCTCAATCTTCAAGTCTCTGACATTTTTCTCAGCATTCTGGTGGCCTTTATACCGACAGGGTGGGAGTCCGGATCAAACAGGGATCAATGATATATGAACTTGTTGAGTTTACAAATGGTGTTGTCTTTAAAAGCGATTTTGATATTTTAAGTACAAAATAATTTGTTGAGTTTACAAATGGTATTGGCTTTAAAAGCCAGCTCATCTTTTAAGTACAAAACAATGTGTCACACTCCCTGTTTGGACCAATCAGGCAGTGCGATCCGTTTCCACAGGGTGGGCATTGTTGCATGTACTAATGCTCATGCCATGCATTTGCAGTGTAGTAGATAGATTTTGATTGTTTTGGTGTTCCCATTTCCCAACGTCTGACTTCAGAAGTCCTATTTAACTGCTACTGATATGATAAACTTTTTTGCCATCCTATTATTTATTGCTGCAACATTTTCACTCTTACAGGATAAAAAGAAATTTCTCAAGCTTAGCGTGTTTGGATGTACAGTGAATTAAAGTAGGATGAAGTGAAGCACCAAATCAAAAGAGAATAAAATATAAGGAATTATGATAGTTTTTTGTTTTTAATTGTTTGGTATGAAATCTTTTTTGACTTTTTGTATAGAAAAGTAGACTTTTTTTTTGTCTTTTAGTGGAGAAAGGATGTTGTTTTTTTAAATTTTTTTGAAAAATTCAAAGAAAATTTTAAAATTATATACTTTTGATATGACCCATTGTCATTTCTTGTTTGGAATACCCACTTTACTTTAACTTTAACTAGTTAATTGCCAAACACACGGTGGAAATCTTTTGGCAATCCAACATTCAAAAGGATATTCCTTAGGGATGCATTCTCTGTGTTCAGATATATGAGCAATCAGATGGGGCCTTCATCGACCATTTATTTTCCTTGTCCATTTTATGGGAAAATTGGGCACGGTCCACTTCATGATCAAGAGTTGTGCTCCTCAGTAGGGGTTTTACACTTGTACCATTCCTCGGTTGAACAACATAGTGCCATTTTTTAATTGGATAGACTATAAATACATCACATTCAATGCATGCTATTTTCAAACCCCGAGAGGTGACTCAATTGGCCTAGGACCACGGTTTGCACCCGGAGATTGTGGGTTCGGAACTGCACTACCACACTAGGGTCACAGGGGAATTTTACTCGGGTTTCTCTCCTGGGCCTGTAGGGATTAATTATTCTGGCCCAAAGGGCTAGAAACCCAAAAAAAAAAAAAAAATTTGCATGCTATCTTCGCAACCTTTTCTCTGGCCTTCTGGTAGTTGACGTTGAGAACTTGTGCCTCAAATCAAATTGCTTATTTATTTATTTTTTCCAAGTAATGGGTGGATATGATATTGTTGCTTCAAAGTTCAAATCATGAAATCATACATTTATGTACGTGACATCACACCATATGGGTTGCTAAATGTATCTTTTTCTCTACAATATGCTCACAGAAATTTGAGATCCTTCATTTCTGGTAATGCAATTTAAGAAATAAATGTGAAAATTTTCATGTTATATATTGCTGAACAGATATCCCTAGCATGTAAATCAGTATTGGTGAGACTTGGCATGTGGAACTAGCTTTGTAAGACTTAATTTAAAATTTAATGTGATATGAATTTGTTTGACTTAAACTAATGTGGCATCAAGTTGTAGTTGGGGATCGAACATTTGAGATGTATTATTATTATTCCCTTTAAAACTTATGGTGAGTTGAAGTATCAAATTAAGAGAAAATAAAATATATGGTGCTATGATAGTATTTTATTTTTAGTTGTTTTGTCCGAAATAATTTTAACTTTTTTTAATAGAAAAATGGAATTTTTTTTATCTAATAGTAGAAAGAGAGAGGGTTGTTGGTTTTTTTTTTTGGCTTTTTTTTTTAAAAATTCAAAGAGAATGTTAAAATTATATACTTTTGATCTTCCTTTACTTTACATTTAACTAGTTAATCGCGAAACACGCACAAAAACCCTAATCCAAAATGAAGTGCTCTGCGGGCGGGAAACGAGAGCAATGTCGTCTTCCTACTCCTTCCCTCTCCTCCCTCTAGCCTCCAGGAGAGATGGTCTCCTCTCTCTTCCAGCTCCACATCCTCACATCAAATCAGAAGATCTCTCTAGTCCAACGTTCGACATCGTCTATTCCATCTACACTGCCATCCTCTCCCCCCTCGACCCCCTCGGGTACCCTCCTTGAA